>CM039089.1:55479123-57979123 GCA_022113865.1 Chimonanthus praecox
AAACCATAGTACAAATGCTCAAACATGTATCATGTATCTGACTTTCCAAAAATAATAAATTTATGAAAATTTGGTACAGTGTGGTGCTAACATTTAAAATATGATTACGATACATATTTTTATTTTAAAACAAACTCATCTCATATCTGATTAAACTATTGAACAGCATCATTAACAATGTTGGGACCAATCAAACCATGTAATCAGGACTTCAACATATTCATGGTCAATATTTTAAGGACTTGAAACCCTAAGATGGTCAATATTTTAAAGACTTCTGCAACATGGTCCTCAACTCATTTTATCACATCACTATTCTAAAGATGTTTCCTATTTATTAAAGGTCTCTCTCTCTACATCTTAAAAGTCTCCAATGCCATCTAATTAATTGGGATTAGCCTGTGCAAATTACATTGGTTTGTATGTCTTATTAATACTTCCATCCTCGCACTGTGTCTTCCCTCATTTTTTTATATTTAACTTTTGGTAGGTGTGAAGCAATATCCAACACCCTATCTGCATCAGATGCTTTAATTTTCTTGGATCAGTGAGTTGGCATAATAAGAGGGAGAAAAAGGTTAAAATTTTAAAGGCATGACATTAAACTACCATACTTTTGGGGGCCATTGATCTGGACCAATGATCATATAGGATTGAGATGGTGGGAATTTCCCCAATATGAAAGACTAAGATTTAGGTCTTAACTCATCCACTCTATATAAAGTTACCCACTACAGAAAATGGGAGTTCTGAGTTTAATTTTCACTTTACCAAAAAATGTCACTCTCTAATAGAATTACCCATTGTGTGGCTAGAGAAACTTGCACATGCTTCAATAATTAATGACACCTTCATCATTAGAAAAACCCAACTCGTCTAACTAGATTACACCCTATCCCTTTGAAAGAGAATTTATCTAATGTAAACAAGTTGACAATAATTCATTTTAAACTTTTAAGAATAAATCTAACAACTCTACCAATTTTGTAAACCCAATCCCATTGGATAATTTCACCCATTTGAAGAGGAGAAAGGGGAAAAAGAAACTGGTTAGAGCCGAAAGAGAAGCAGAGTGGAGGTGGAGCAGAATTATAGCCTAGCCAAAGTCAAAGCCAAAGCCAAAGAATAGAGCCAAAGCCGCCATGCAAGGTCTGGTTGCAATGAGTGCTCGTTTGATTGCCTCTTCAGACCTTTGAGGCCTACTTGCTTTCCCCATTAGTGAATGGGACATCTTTTTTTTTTCTTCTCTCCTCTCTGGTGTTGTGCCCACTTTTGGTAATGATTTGGCCCAACTTCTTCTCCCTCCTTAACAATATCAAATGGGTTCACACTATTCATTTTTAAAAGGCCGTCCATCCTGACACGAACATTTTTTGTCAGCAGACATGGGATAATATGAATTTTCCATTTTACCCTTTGCTTGTCCGTATATGAAGATTTAAAAATACGAACACCAGAAGGTGTACCTATGCTCAAACACGGATATGCCTCTTACCGGTGTACCTCTAATCATGCATAGGCGTGCCGGTATTAATTGTGAGCCCTGAACGAGACCAGTTGAATTATGCTCTCATCTTATATAGGTGTACTTATGTCCAGTCTACCTATCCTCAAGCACCGGTATGCCTCTTACTGCCGCAATTCGTTGATAGAAGGAAATTAAACAATGAGACAGTAAATACCAGGTGTAGAGGATACAATGAATGAGCTAGAGGGAGAGAGAGGGAGTACATGGAACTCCTCCAGAGGGATGTAACCGATGAGGCCACTGCATATAGTTTTGGGCTCCTGTTCCCCAACGTCTACCTCTTCAACGTAGAGAGAATCCGCTTCTGGATGCTTCCAAGCTCTAATGATTCTTCCAACCCTGATGTCCAATGCATCCGCAGTGTCCTTTATGGGATCAGAGCACGAGAACTGCACCTCAGCCGCGCTTTTCTCTACAGCCGCCTCTGATGGTGCGCAGAAGCACTTGCAATTGCTAAAAAGGAGGAGGCGTTTGTTTTCATTAAGATGGAGAGGAAGAGGAAGAGGGAGAGGGAGAGGGAGAGGGAGAGAAACCCGCGGCAAAAGAGAGGGGCGATGAAGAAGAGGCGCGAGAGGCAGAGACGAGGAGAGAGGCACTGCTTTTCAGAACATTGGTCATCACCACCATGGAAGCCCAATCTGTATCCAAACCGAGAAGGGATTAACCAGATCGAGATCGAGATCTGTATCCAGATCGAGAAGGGATTAACCGAGAAGGTACACTTATGCATGATCAGAGGTACACCGCTAAGAGGCCTACCGGTGCTTGAGTATAGGTACACCGGACATAGGTACACCTATGTAAGATGAGAGCAAAGGTAACTCAGTTAATACCGGTACACCTACGCATGATCAGAGGTACACCGATAAGAGGCATACCGGTGCTTGAGCATAGGTACACCGATTTTGTGAAACCCCCTACCTACTAATGTGGGAAGAGTCCCACATCGGTGGTGGAGGGGAAAAAGATGGGGGATTTAAGTGTGGGTGGCCTCCCTTACTCATGTGACGTGTTTTGGGCCGGGCCAGGTGGACCCGGGTCCAAATGCAAAACCATGCGGGCTCGCTTGTGTGCGAGGCTCAAAGCGGATAATATCATACTGAGTCAAGCCCTAAGCCCTGTATTCGGGTCGGGTCGTTACAAATGGTATCAGAGTCAAGGTTCTACACTAGGACTGTATGGGCCTATCATCCTTCCCTAAAGTTGTTGAGCTGGATAGGAGTCGAGACGGGAACAACTCGAGGCTTTAAGGGGGGTGATTGTAAAACCCCCTACCTACCAATGTGGGAAGTCCCACATCGGTGGTGGAGGGGAAAAAGATGGGGGATTTAAGTGTGGGTGGCCTCCCTTACTCATGTGACGTGTTTTGGGCCGGGCTAGGTAGGCCTGGACCCAAATGCAAAACCGTGCGGGTTCGCTTGTGTGCGAGGCCTAGAGCGGACAATATCACTGAATCAAGCAGTAAGCCCTGTATTCGGGTCGGGTCGTTACAGATTTCTGGTGTTTGTATTTTTAAATCTTCCCGTACAGACCAGCGAAGGGTAAAATGGGAAATTTACATTATCCCGTGTCTGCTTACAAAAAATGTCTGTGTTAGAATGGACGGCCTTTTTAAAATTCGACCAATTTATCAAAACCTCCTTACTTTCCAAATGATTGACTCACACACCCAAATTGGTCCTCCCACGTCCATTATTCACACAAATACCATACCCATCACATCACCCCTCTGCATAATCTCCAGGGGTAAAAATATCGGCCGATACTGTGCGTATCGGCCGATATAATTCGGATTTTCAGCCACCGAATTATATCGGCCGATACTATACGTATCGGCCGTACAAAAAAAAATTCGGCCGATATGAGCGATTTTTTTACCGAATTATCGGTCATCATATCGGCCGAATTTTAAAAATTCGGTTTTTTGTTTTTTTTTAAAAAAAAGCTTTTTTTTATAATAAATATCGGCCGAGATGACCGATATATCGGTCCAAATCTCGGCCGAATCTGGGCCGAATTTGGGTCGAAACGGCCGTTTTTTCCCCTAAAAAACAGTAAAACTCGGGCCTGGCCCAACTCAAGTCCGGCGATATTTTGCCGATATATAGGACGATATCCCATGTCCGATATATCGGGCGAGATCTCGGACGAGATCTCACCTGTCAACCAATTTCTCCCTTTCACATCTCTGTGTACAGAGGACTGCAGGATTCGGCTGGTCCGGCATGCGTGAATATTTTATTATTTTTTTTAAATCTGAAAAATCGAACCGGTCCAATTTTTTTCTATGAATACCATTCACTTACATCTCAAATTTCACACCTTATTTTCAAGGTTTTATTTCAAAAAAAATTCACTCTTCATTACTTGATTTAACTAAGTTCTAAACGATCCGGATTTGTTTGAAACCGAACGATCCAGACCGTTCAAAGGTTTCTTCATTTATAGATCTACTGATCTTGTAAGTTTTGTAATTTATTTCGATCTATCTGTATTTTATTTTAATTTTTTTAGCCAAAAATGACATAAAAGTGTTACAAAAAGTTAAAAAATGCTTGAAGTTAAATAAGATATGTAGTAAATAAAAGCTTTATATAGGTATTATAATTTTTTTCCATCTGAATATATCTGTAGTTATTTTTTATCTACTTTGTTAGTTACTTTTTTTTTCATTTATTTATTCCTTTTTGTTAACTATTTCAACATAAAATAGCATAAATGAAAAAAAAAAAGTTAGAAAATGATAATACCTATAAAATAATAGATGAAAATTTTTCATTTGCTCTTAGTAACTGTTGCTAACATGTCAAAATTTACAACAACATTTTTTACATTCACTTACTCTTTATTTTAATTATTTCATCATTAACTATGGATTATGACATATAAATGTTAGTAAATGGTAAAACCTATAAAATAATACATGAAATTTTTTTATTTGCTGTTATTTACTGTATACTAACTTCTTTTACAGGGATGTAATTTTTTCCTTTTATTTTCTTTCTTTTTTTAATTATTTCATTATTATCTATGGACTATGACATATAAATGTTAGAAAATGGTAAAACCTATAAAATAAGACATGAAATTTTTTTATTTGCTGTTATTTAATGTATACTAACGTCTTTTACAGGGATGAAATTTTTCCTTTTATTTACTTTCTTTTTGTAATTATTTCAATATTATTTATGGACTATGACATATAAATGTTAGAAAATGGTAAAACCTATAAAATAATACATGAATTTTTTTATTTGCTGTTATTTAATGTATACTAACGTCTTTTACAGGGATGCAATTTTTTCCTTTTATTGTCTTTCTTTTTGTAATTATTTCATTATTAACTATGAATTATGACATATAAATGTAAATGGTAAAACCTATAAAATAATAAATGAAATTTTCTTATTTGCTGTTATTTTTTTATTATAATTAAAAATGTATGACATTTGTGTGGTTATCAGTTCAAGTAATTAGGACCCCATTAGTTTCATTTTCTAATATTTTTTTACATTATTATGTAATTTTCAATCATTTTATTATTTATTTATTTTTATTTCTATAACTTCAACTTAAAATAACAATTGACTAAGAAAATAAATTATGAAATTTTTCTACAACTTTTCCTCATTTATATCCTTTTCCTTGTAATTTTCACCATTTCATTACTATTTATATAATTTCCCACTATCGTAACTTCAAAAATATATTAGAAGATGTAAATGTCTGATATTTTATGAAAAAATTACATATTCAATAAGCTCATAATTATCTGCATTTACTATAAATTTTTTACAATTTTTTTTAAAAAAAAAAAAAACGAGCAGGAGAGAGAAAAAGTTCGGCCGATATGAAAAATCGGCCGGGATATCGGCCCGGCCGATTTTTCTACCCCTGATAATCTCTCATCAATTGCACTTGACTAATTAACGTGTGAGAGTTCGGTCAAGAACTTGTCTGGGATACGAAAAAATTTAGATTCAAGTCACTCTCAACAAGAAAGAGTCACTCCCCATAGTGTTAGCTAGTGTGTGGATATAGAGGTTTGTACATATTTCAATGATTAGTCACGTGCTCTAAGAGGCTTGGATACTTTGGTTTTAAAAAAAAAAAAAAACCAGTTAGAGATTTATTGTGCCAGGACCCTATCAAATGGGAAAAAATAACGGAAAAATATACAGCTTTATGAAAACCGGCAAACCTAATATGGCTGAAATATCATTATTTAATATCAGCCAATATTATGTTTTAATAGAAAAAACTGATCCAAAATGAGTTGAAATGGCCAATATTTCGAGTGAAGGTGAGGAACTCGCCTAAGGAAACGAGAGTCCTAGAATTGGATTTTCACGCCACGCAAAGGGCTATTCCCCATAGAATTATGCGGTATGTATGGATAGAGAGGCTTACACATGTTCCAAGTATTTGTCGAATGACACCTTGGTCATTAAATTATCGCCTTTGGGCCTAGGTCGGACCTCACCAGTTGGCACCCATAATGTGTCCAGGGTCATTATTTAAGGCCCAAAATTCTTAAGCGGTCGGACCATAGCTATTGGGGTCGATTGACCGTTATTCCCTTACTCGAAAATATGACTCATGAATCATATAATGAGAAAAGTGTAGCTCAACTGATTGTCTCCCGTCTCAGGAAGTAGGAGGTTTCAGGTTTGAACCCCCATGGCCTAATATTGGTGTGCCTTAAGGGTAGTGGGCTCATCCGTGGGGATTTTAGTAGGACTTAGACCTGTGACTGAGTTTTCCACAAGTTAATCCAAAAAAATAAATATGGTAATAAGATAGTTGAGACTTTTTTTAATATGTGTTTTTAATATTTACTTACTAGCTTTTTAAATGATATATTTTCTGTCTTTTTTCTAGTATAAATTAAGACAATCATTAGTTTCAAAGTTGTAAAAAATTAGATGAAAGAAATGGGCAAAGAGATGTCTATGATACCATTAATCTCATCGTAAAATTTACCCATAAATTATATGCATTTTGTCCTCATAAGTGTGTATGGACGTTTCATACCATATTTTACTAAAAAGAGTTCTCTAATTCATACAACCCATGGTCGATGTATACCCTGACCATGATCAAAGGGAGTCCGGCCTGAACCCAGCCTGTTGACAGCCCTAGATCAAATTTTGACCTTTCAAAGTTATCACTGACTTTTAAATCTGAAACCATCAAGTAGCTACTAGCTAGAGTAACCCACAAAATGAGCAGTATGGGACTACAGAGCTATTGCAAGTTTGTAACACTGCATTCCAGTGACTGGGCCTGGGTTTTTTGCTACATCAGTGGGCCACTCTTTGCTTTTTTACTCCCTACAATGATGTGCTTGGAGTTGGTTCATGACACAGATCCAATAGTCTACAGTAGGTCAGACTAGGATTGTGTTAGTTACATTTGTTTTACCAATTTGAAATTATTTTTGCTAAAAAATTTCATTCGGTATGTAATATTGGATACTTTGCCTCATTTTCTTTTATGACGAAGAAACCCAAGGCCCCCACCTCTCTCCGAGTACAAGGGATTGGGTAGAACCCCGAATGCATGCGGTCCCCCCGTAAGCCATTGGCATTTGGTGACCATGGACTACTTTGCCTCATCTTTGACAGCATAATTCAAAACAATCTCAAGTACCTGTGCTCAAATGGATCAATTGTAACGGTTAATGCTACCCACTGCTCGACTTCTTTATCTGTACAAGAATGTACATCACCTGTTTAATACTGGAATATAGCAAAGGAACTATCTAATCTTAGCACTAAGTTAACAGAAAGGGTACAACGCAAACATATGCTCAATCAACAAATGGTTAAAGTTTTCTAAGGACTATCATTTAAGACAATCTGACATAATGCTCCATGGTATCGTTGTTAATTCATCCTAGCAAACTTTTTAATTGAATGGGCAATTGTATTCAGAGCTCAACAAGGGTGACCAACATTCAAGGTAGATACAGTAGAACACACTCAAGATGAGATCTAGACTCGACGCCACCATGTCAAAATCATATGTTAGATCTCATACAAAAAGGTTTGTCAGGTCTCCATTTCTTCCCAAGTAAAGACAATCCATGGGCTCCAAATGGAGGCACAACTGAAGGATCAAGAGTTTGGTTTCTTCTATCAGCAATTGTAATGCAAAGTGATTCATAATCGGAGTGTTTCTTGCTATTGTACCCTTTCTCCTCGTCATGATTCTAAAAGCAATTTGGCAATGTCTAGTAGTGTCATCAATATGCATTTAGGCATGGTCCAATTGAAATAATAATAATACTTGCTATAAAACTTAGTTTCAGTGACAGAATTGCTAGCAGAGCTATGAGTAAAGTTAGTATGGAACATACAAAAATTTGGATACCCAACTATGAAGAAAGGAGGGAAAAAAAAAACAAGAAGCTAGCTTACATCAAAGAGAGGAGAATTAGAGAGAACAAATGAGTAAGCCGATGAAGCAAAGATGACAACCATCAGAGTTTTACTTGAAAACAAGAAATAAAGGATAGAAGGGGAATGTATTTATTTAGAGATCTATTAAATATATATATTTGTTAGTGAAGTTGCTGCGGAAATAGAAGCAAATGAAAGGATAGGCAGTGCTGGATGCAATTGGAATGAGTTGGTTAACTAGATTATTTAACAAAATCTTGGTTTCAAAGAGAATGTTTGAGGCATGACTACAAGAGTATCATGGTCCCTTCTATAAGAATAAAGGCAATATTCAAAATTATGCCAATGTCAAGGTATCAAACTTAAGAGCCATACTATACAACATTGGGAAAGAATAATATTTTAGATGAAGAGGACATCATGGGACTCCAGCAAAGAATGATGCATCAGAATCTAAGTTTTACCTCATTATGATTGGATGATGAAAGTCTGTTCAATCCCTACATATCTGACCATGCACAGAGGCAAATCCAGCCATGGATAGTGCAGATAGTGCATAGATTAGAGACTTGATAGCTTGGAAGGCCTGATCTAACCGTTTATTTCATCTTGTTTTGTCCGTCGGATCGTGCTTGGATTGATCCAAACCGTCATATGGATTCAGAATTGTTATTGTAGTGGATTTAGGAAGTTTACTTAAGTGTTATTTTGTTTATTTTATTTTCATTTGAGTATCAACTTTATGGAATGTAATAAGTTAATTTGAATGGATGGTATTGTTCACACATGTGGCACAGGTGTGTGTTTCTAGGGTTTCATTAGTTTTTCTATAAATGCTTGTAAACTTTCCTTATTTCATAATAGAATACAAATGAAGAACTTTTGCATGCTCTCTTGAGAAGCCTAGTGGTGTGACGACATCCCTCTTGTGGTGCGACTCCAAAGAATCAGGTGTTTTCTATCATTTCTCTTCTCCTCCTCTTTCTTCTCCAACTTTTCCCCAATTTTCTCGCATCTTTGAAGCCCTAAAACTTCAAGAAATTCCAAATAAACCCAAACCTGACCCAACCAAGGCTAGATCTCAGCATTGCAGGCCGCCATGACCCGAACCCTACCAGGCCATACCACCGCAAGGAAAGACAATTTTCGGTCCTGACTAGGTTCCCTACCCTACAGCGCACTCTTTTGTGCAGAAAATTTCTCAAACAGCCCCTTTCTTAGCCTATTTTAAGTTTTTTTTGGATTAGGATTCAAGTAGGACTTGAGTTTTCATTAAGAATCTGTACTTTTTCACTTCTTTATGGAATTCTAGGCATCTTGAATCTGATCCTAGGATATTTGGAAGCCCTAATATTGACTTATGATTACTTCTAAGGTTTAATATGCTTGCATGCTATCGATCTCTTTTGGATCTTTTGATTTTTGTGATGTTATTTGCATAGATCTTGTTTAATCATTGAATATGGAATGTCATCTTCTTAATCAGTATTTTCATCGCATATCTTAAGCATATAGCAGTAGATACCACTCCGATCTCTTATTTTCTTTCATTACATTCCTAGATCTAAGGTTTTGAATGCCTCAACCCCATCTTAGGGCACACTTCACTTATGTCATGTGTCATATTTGATATCAAAGCTTGTCCTACTTCATATTTGCTATCAGATCTTGTCCTGCGTTATCAGAGAACCAGCTTGACTTTATAACTGGGGTATAGATAATAAAAGTTAATTCACATGTTGATACAATTCATGGAGAAGTACAAAAGAGATAGGGAAAGTTTTATATGGCTTTCATTGACCTAGAAAAAGCCATATAAATGAGGTATTATATCTCTGAAGAATATGTTGAGATCATAAATGATATATACAAAGGGGCAATAAAAAAAGCAAGAACGGTGCGTCAATAGATGATGGCATTCAACAGAAAGGAGTTGGAGTGGTGGCCAAGAACCTGCCTCAGGAAACGGGAGTCCTGAGTTCGATTCCCACTCCACCCAAAGGGTCACTTCCCGTAGAGTTATCCGGTGTGTGGGGGTAGAGAGGCTTACACATGCCCAAGGATTAATCGGGTGCTCTAAGAGGCCTAGATACCTTGGGTCATCAAAAAAAAAAATAGATGATGGCATTCTCATTTGGAGTAGAACTCCAGCAATGCTCCACTTTGAATCCTTGTGTGTTTAGTTATGGACAGCTATAGTGGTCAAAGAACCTTTCAAATATATATAAATATATAGTAGTTACAGCACAAGGCACAATCAAGACACCAAGGAGTCTTGGAGCCTAATGCGCAAGGTGCATGTCCGTGCACGAGCCTAATTTTGGTAGAGACACCTATTTAAATACTGCAAATTGTGTAGCTTTATGTATTTGTGTCATTATTATATCAATTTAACAAAATATAACAATTGTCACCAAAGAACATTGGCAACTGAGCTTCCAAGGACATCGTGAAAGCATGTATTATATACATGCACAAAGATATTATCGAATAACTAAACATTTAAGTATTACTAACAATTACTTCATCTTAACTATAATATTTACTAGCTAATTCAAAAGAAAAAAACTTATTTAAATTGACTTATTTTAGATAAAAAGAAGTTATTAAAAGAACAAGGTGAGGGCCTAGGTGTAAAAAGCTGAAGCACAAAATGAATTTGGAGCCTAGGTGAAGGCTAAGCACAATTAAGGTGCAGCATTGGAATGGGATTTGATCTTAGATTTAATCAATACGATGAAAATAGTGTCGTTAAGTGTAGGAAAGCCAACAAAATTTTGTGTGATAGAAGAGTACCATACCAATTGAAGGGTAGAGACTAACCACTAAACAACAATCAGATCTACAATGTTGCATGGAGCTTAATGTAGGGTGATGAAGAAAAAACACATCGATAAAGTAACTGTTACAGAGATGATATGCTATTATAGGTGTTAGAAGTAACATTAAAAGAATGACTTAGAAACAATTGCATTAGATGAATCTTAAAGGTGGCCTCAATAAACAATAAGATGAAACGCAACCTTAAGGACCGCTCCAAAAAAAGATGGATTGCCATCTAGGTGATTTGAACACGTCATAGAAGACCAAAACAACCTGAGAGTAAAGAACCAAAGTTCTACAAGTGGATGGCACTAGGAGAAATGAAAGGCCCTTAAAGATATGAATTAAGGGAATAAGGATGAACATAATAGATTGTCGAATGATTGACAACATGATCTTTGATAAAATAGAGATAGATGGACCAACAACCATGATCATGAAAACTTACTTTCAAATATGTTCCTAGACTTCTTTTATCATTATAGTCTTTTTATCTTGCTATTTGAACAGGCTATTAAGTTTCATTTACTTCCCTATAACGACAAATGTCTTTTTCATGGTCTTCATTGGATTCTTCACTTTTCTGTTTTGTACGTTTGTCCAAAGCCCTTTTGACAGTCTTCCAACCAACTTGGGTCAGCTGAACCATCAAATCAAGAACATCTTTCATATTGTCACCCCAGATACATTATTTTTTATCCTATCTAAATGCACAAGGCTTCAAGAAGTTATCAAAAACAATTTCGGCTCGCTTTGTTCGCCTCAAGCATCCTCAGGCATAAACCAGTTTTGCTTGATGTGCGATCATGGAGAGAGGTCCAGGCATTGTTACGTACAGGAACCAGTGTTTCTAAGCAAAGAAATTGCCATCTTTAATAGATTAATTATAGAAAAATTGCTCGATTGAAGGATCGATTATTTTCAGTATTGCAAAAGATAAGGTGTTTTGAAACAATAAAAGAGTGCACCATCAAAAACCAATGTCTGAAAATTCTGGCCAAATGGCAAATAGAGCAGACTTGTTGTTCCATGCTCTCCCTTCCATGAAAAGGATCTGAATGTAAATTATAGCTAGAGTGAAGAAAAACAAATGCATTATTTTTTGAAATGAAAAACAAATGCATACCAACAGCTATAACAAAATCAAAATATAAAATGCCAATGAAATCCATATAATCCAGATACAACTTGGAATAAAAGAACAATGTAGATATAAGCACTTATTTGCGATCAGTCAACCTCAGCAGGAAAAAGGACCAATTACATTTCATTATCTCATTAGACTAGATCAGAAAACTTATCCATATCACTAAATTAAAAAGGAGAAAGGAAGGAATCACCATCTACAAAAAGTTATTTACACCTTATCCCACCTATTCTTCATCATAAAGCATTTGTAAACCATACCTGCTCTCAGACTCCCCTGCAAAGTGATGATCCTCCCTTTGAACACTAGACTGCTGATAATCGTTATCATCCTTAGGCAATTCATACCGACAAACTGGGCAGGTGTTCCGAATCCTCAGCCAAGGCAAAATGCAGCCACCATGGTAATGATGAGAACAAGGCAGCCTCTTTGCCTGTTCATCCAAAGAAATCTCATCCTTACAAATGGCACACAGGGTGTTGTTACTCTCCTTATCTTCTTGCGTCATCACAACAGTCTGAAGATTCTCAATGACGGATTTTGCAGCTGGTGCACCACTCTCTGAAGAAATATCATTATCCATAAATTGCCCAAGAAGGACATCAAGCTCCACAGGCATGGTGTACTCACTGTGATCGTCATAGTAAGGTTCAGTGTCATATTCCGCATCGATAGGGTCCCTTTCTGAGCCACCATCCTCCGGCAATAGAACTTCCCATTCAGGATTATGTGTTGCTTCTACAGCAAACCCTGCATTCACATTTTCATGTACAGATGGCGCCGAAGTCAATCCTTCATCTTCCTCAATCCCATTACCAACCATCATGCTCAGAACTGCCTCATCAATGCCAATGTCAACTTCTTCCCAATCAAGATCTTCATTGGGAACCCGAGTGTCATCTAAATAGAGAGAATTCAAATCAAGGGGAAAATCCAAGTCATTTGTCACCCGATCCAACACATCTCCTCCATCGGAATCCAAATCCAAATCAATAGCAGCAAGTGGGTTATCCTCAGAATCTGAATCGGATCCCAACCCAACAATCCTAAGACCGTCAGGAAACGGTTTAAGTACACAGACCCGGGACGATTCCCCAGGCTGAGATGTCAAATTCCTCCAACGGGTGAAAAGCCCATCTCCCAACTCCTCATCTCCAAACCCTAATCCAAACTCCAGCAAATCGGACGAACCCATTTCATCATTTTCCATAAAAACCATACAATCCGTGCTTCCCAAGGATTCCAAGAACGGGTTCCTCGCAGAGGTGCAATCAACAGCATTCGTTCCTCGCGGCATTTCGTCGAACAGGTGGTGGGCGAGGTTCGTAAGGTCTTGGCCAGCAAAGAAATTGGAATTGGGATCTTCGACGGGCGAGATGACGATGTTGAAGGCGCTTAGTTCAACGATCCCGACGTCATCTTCGTCGCTGGAGTCGTGCGTGAGGATGGGCTCGTGGAGAGAATGATGGGAGGGAGGGGAGAGGTGGTATTCGGAGGAGAAGGGATCTGGACCGAATATTTCAGGGTCGAATTCGTCAGAGCAGAAGGCGAGGAAATCATGGGCTTGGATTTCTTCTTCATGGAGAGCATGAAAGACGAAAAGGTCCGCTGCAACTCCCGCCATGAATGTATGTATTGGATATCAGAGACTTCTTGATAAGAAGGAAAATAAATATGAGAAGTCAGAACACTTGTCTTATTAAGTTATTATCTCCCTTCGTCAGTTACGTATGTATCAAGTAGGGCTGCAACTCGGGTCGGGTTTTGGCCCGACCCGAGAAATCATGCGGGTTGGGTTACAATGGTCGGGCTATAGGGTCGGGTCGGGTTGAGAAAAGAAAAACCCGACCGAAATTCGGGTCGGGTTGGGTTGAGGCCTTTAAATTTTGACCCGACCCGACCCGAGAAAACCCTACCCAAAAAGACCCGACCCGACCCGACCCTATTTTCATAACTTAATATAAAAGGCTGCCTTACCCGTCTCAAACCATAGCAGAAGAAATGGGTGAGTTCGACAGCATGGAAGGAAAAGGGAAAAACAATAATTTTGCATTGAGAAAAGATGAAAAGGAGAGAGAGAAAATTGACGAAGCGTCGGAGAGATGGGTTTTACAGCAGGCTTTGTCATGGCGGATCTGAGAAGGGAGATTGCAGGCGTAGATATGGATTGACATCGAGACGCTATCAGAAGAGCGAGAGGGAGAGAGAGAGAGCGTGTTCAAGAGAGGGTTTTCGAGGGTTTAAAGAGTACAACATACGTTGAGCCCTACGAAATTAAATGGTAATAGGCTTCTGCTTTTGGTGGCCAATCGATCCTCATTTTCGTCTCATGACAGTACTATCTCACCGCCCGCCCAGTAATTTCTCTTACTAATTTTCCAGTGACCAAAAGTTCTTTTTATGCTGATTTCCTTTGATTTTCAGTTTGAGTGTGTCTTGGTTCCTATGCTTAAAAATTTCGGTCTCTTGTAATCTGAATTGCTATGGAGGGCTAATCTTACCTTCATTACTCCCATCTGGACATCTTTCGAGGTTGATTTGTAATTTTGATTATGAAGGGTCGGGGCATGGCAAATCCCATGAGGGAGATCAAAGTTCAGAAGCTCCTACAAGGGCTGCAACTTGGGTGGGGTTGGGTCGGGTCGGGTTAGGTTGGGTATTACAATTTCGGGCAGGGTCGGGTTCACTATCTCGAGTTTTTTATTTGGGTCGGGTCGGGTCGGGTTCAATATGGAGTGAGTCGGGTTAGGGTTGGGTTTATTAAAACCCAGCCCGCCCGACCCGAGTTGTAGCCCTAGTATCAAGGCCTACACAAATTTTCGTAAGTGATCACATGCAGAGGCCGCAGCAGAGACACTTTGAAGGGCAAACATGAGATATAATTTAAGAAAAAAATTAAATTAATTATTATAAAATGAGATATAAAAAATATTTTTTGTAGTAATTAAATTTTTAAAATCTAAAACTATAAAACTAATATAATTAATTAAATAAAACTCAGATTTTACATAATAAATATTCTTATCATTCTCTGTATATTTTATCAGAAAATATATGATCTATCTTAATATTTAAATTTAAAGAACAGTCTCTTTATTTAAAAAGATTTTTTTTATAATTTTCAATCTATAAGCTATCTTAGATGATGCCACGTTGGTGAGCTGAACAACATAAAAATCAAATTACATTATAGAAAAAATTCTTTTAAAGAAATGCATACATGTGAAACTTTAACATGCTTAGTACACACGACCTGAAATAATTTAAAGAAATTATTAGATACATGAGATATAACTAAATCAAATGCTGCCTATTTATGATTTATAGAAAATTTATATCTTAAATTTTAAGTTTTCACAAATCTTGATCATTAATTTGTCTCATGGTTGTGATTTTCTTTCATATTAAGATAAACATATTAAAAATTATCTAAAAATAACTAAAATAGAAAAAAATTAAGATTTATTTTTTTAATTTACGTGTGAGAAACTCAGTGTAAAACCCCACGAGTGATTATTTGGTGAATTTCAAAGATTTAATTTTTTTATTATCATACTTAAACTAGAAATGGGAATATTGATATAAAAATACTATGTTTGAAGATGAATTTGCTCAGTTGGAATGATTTTGGTCCAAATTCATCATACTAGTATCTAAATGGAGAAAATTTGTGTAAAGGTACTAAAATTAGAAATTTGAATTTTATAATTAAACTTATTGAAGTTGAACGACTTAGCTCATATATTTTTTATGTTTGTATCTAGAATAGAAAATTTTATAAAAAACTATATATTGTTCGTGCTGTAATTAGCAAGGTAAGGATGCTAGTCACCTTTTCTTTCAATGTGACTAGGTAAAAGACAATTGCTACACTGGCTTAGTTTGTTTGGACATAAAGAAACAATCGCATTTTTAATGATATTCTTAGAGTCATATGGAGTTCTTTAGCCTCTTGTTCTTTTTCTTTTTTTTTTTTGGACTCTATGTTGTGATGTTGGGAGGCTTTCTCCTATTTTTTGAATGAATAAAATTGTTTATCATTAAAAAAAAATTATTATATATTTTTTTAAATGTCACTTGTGCATGTATATTTCTCACTAGTTTAACCAAAGATTAATGACCACTCATGCACAAAATTACCCCATGTATATCCCAAATCCCAACAACAATCATTTCCATTGGATGAAAGCAATTATTTTTAAGCCCCCTATGAACTTTGGTGATTTTAAGTTATTTTTTAATTTATACTTTTGTGGTCTTTAATAAGATGGCTCATTCATTTATCAAGATGACTTCTGTTGAGTTCCATTTTTTGACATAGACATTTTCAATGGATCTTTGTTATAATTAGTGATGCAAGCATCGAATTCAATGATCTCAACTCAAGCTCTATTGAAGATGAGTTGGCCCAATTAGACAAAATCGAGATATTGATCATCCGAATCTCGAACCCATGGTGAGAAGAGAGGGCCCCACTTTTGCCTGCTTGACAAAGTTTTTTTCCAATTCCATTCACTTGATACACATGCTTCTTATCAATGATCATGGTTGTGGTGTCATTTCCTTTGAATGTAAAGATGAGTGCATAGAATGTATTCAATCCAAATAGAAATGTGGTGACATTACATAGCAATTATCCATGTATATTATTTACGTTGTAATAATCCATATAAAATTATACTATGGCAACTTTTTTCTCACCAATCAATCAAAAAATTTAAAATTTATTTGTAGGAATACGAAATTGACCAAGAACACATGCATTCAGTACTAAGCTTGTGCTCTAACTGTTGCTCGATGGGTCAAGCTCAAGCTTAAATGGCCTTGAGCTCTACTTCACACAATAATCATGATTCTACTTATGAGCCTATATAGAACCCACACATAAACCCTTCATACGAGGCCATTTACATTTTATGCCACCTTATATCCTTGATCTCTACTCGATTATACCCTCCACCAGAGTTACATCCAACATCTGAATGAAACTTGAAAAAATAACACTATCTACTGTTTATCTTTTAGACAAAATCACAAGCGAGTCATCTAATCAAGCTGATTTTGATAAGGGATTTTATCAAAACTAAACCCAAATAATCCATTGCATGATCAAAGATGGGCCCTACGTGGAGATCCGCTGAGCAGAGCAGGACTCATCTCACTCAACTTGCAAGCCAATCAAGCCTGGCTCGGTTTGGATGGGAAAGCTCATGAACTTCAGTTCAAGCTAAGTTGCCGAGTTGATCAAAGCTGAGCCAGTTCACAAGTAAGATTGACTTGTTGACCAGTTTAAAGATGTGGGGATGTTTGAAAAAATGAAAAGACAAAAATCATCTCCATTCCTGAAATGAGGCAACATCTCCCACAACTAAATGACAAATATACAGACGAAGGACATTTAGAACAGTTGGTTTTATTTCTCCATTTTTTTTCACATACAGCTACACCCATGAACAGCTAACAGGCATCCAAATGGTAGATTACTTCCCATCAGTATGATTAGAGAATGGCATTGGTTGGTATCGCCCAAGGGTAGCTGGGACTTGACTCTTGAGGAATCATAGAACTGGCTTGTACCGCCTGGATTGATAAACCAATAATCTTAACCAAAAGCAAATAGCAGATTTCTTCAACAGGTTGAACAATTTTTAGTGCTAAAGCAAGCAATTGCTGCTTCTGGGTTCTGAGCTGGTGATGGGGTTACAGCTTTCAGTATTACCAAGTCTGGCTACGATCATTGTTGAAATGGTGTTGATTGTTGAAATCGTTGTTGTCGATTGTTGAAATCGTCATCATTCAAAAGTAGAAAATGCAGCCATTGCAGAAGGCTCGAAACTTCTTCATACTAGAATTCAGCCTTTTTTTGTGACCAGAGATTTTGCATTTCTAGCTATCTGCCATTGGTGGCTGAATTGTCTTTTCCCTCCTTGCCAACTTTCTTCATTTTCTTAAGCGAATCAAGCAAAGATGATTTCTCATGGTTGTTAGATACTTTAGCGAATGGGTTGATTGGCCGATGAAACTGTGGCAGGTTATGACCCACCTTTGAACTTGCTTCTGTAATATTTTTTTCACGCTCAATCTTCTCATCTGCCTTGGCCTTTTCTTCAGATTCTTCCTTACAGTTGTTGAATGATTTAGCAAATGGATGCACCTTCCCACTTACTGCACTTCCTCCATTTTCATTCTTCTTAGACCCTGTGTTCCCTTTTGTCTTGATTGTCTCTTCTGATTTCTCTTGCTTAGAGAACTGTGGTCGAGGCAATTTTGGTGGGGATGATGGAATTGATGGTTCTGTTGCTCTACTGTTTTCTACCACATTAACAGTTGCATGTGCTTCAACACAACTTGAAATGGGAGCTGAGCTTGGACATGCTGCTGCTCCCAATAACCTTTCCTGCAAATGCATCATAGAATAATGTAATAAAGGTCAAGCCAAAAACCCGTCTTCCAAATGGTTTTGAAAGAAGATAATCACAACAAGCAATTAGAAGGTTTAAAAAAAACAAACTCAAGGGCACAATCGAAGCTTCCTGAGAGAATAATAAACATTTAAAACAGATAATAGATAAGATGCAATCAGAACCACAGAAACATTGGCATTTTATCAACCATCATTCAGCTGCTAACTTTAGTTTTGTACTCAACTTGATCGTGTCAAATTTCAATTCAAGTTTGACCACTCATCTTTTAAATGTAATACCTAGTATTGCATGAACATTAATGCAGTAAATCTGCTTTGCTAAATCCAAATGTATTCATGGGTCATATATAATATTTTTACAATATTGTTTACCACATTACAGAAATGAGTCCTTCAGACATACTGAGTGCTTCAATCAAGTCGTCTTCTAATTTTTCAGGTTTCCAAAACACTAATCTCCAATGTAAAGCAATCATATGAAAATGGCTGGGAACTACCTCCAGTATGCCATTGAATCTCTCTGCCAAAACTGGAAGCTTCAGGGCAGTAACAAGCTTTATTGCACCCTTCAGTGATTTGTCCAAAGATAGTAGTCTAGCAAGTTCCATGGCCCTCACAAGCTTATCACCTGAAGGAACATTCAATTAAGAATGGAATTTTACCAATACCATCAGATCCTTTTTCTTCTCAATTTTCACCATTAAATTTTAATCTAATAGGAAATAATAACCTACTTTTGGTCAAAACATGAAGAGAAAATTCAGTAGACCGGACATTATGTAATACTTAAAATTTCAACTTCTTACCATTGCAGCAGCTAGCAATTAGCCGTAAAATGCAACGGTCCAGAGCAGCTTCCATGTTAAAGGCCTCATCATCAAGTGTCATGGTGTCCAAACCAGAAGCTGCCACCTCTTCAATCTTCTTTTGAGTCTGCAACATTATTCAACTATTAATGACTTGTTGGGGAAAGAATGTGACGTACAATTTGAGAAAGCACATGACAAACCTGTGAGAGGTAGAGATTAGTCATTATGAACTCATTTTCAAGAGCATCTACTCCTAGATCGGAAGATGCAAGGGGCAATGAGAGGTTGAGTAGTGTAAGAACTGGCTTTGGCATGACCTGAAATATCACTTTGAAGCTGTCAAATAGATGGCAGTACGTAAAGCACAGACAAAGTAAGTAACAAGGCATCGTACCAGTGGGTATGAATCAGGGGATTTGCATAAAATGCAAAACAACTTGCTTGCATTCAATCCCACAATCCAATAATTCTCTTCTTCAGTTTTCCTCTCCTTACTAGCACTGCATGATCAGAAGTTTTATAATGTTAGCAGACTATTAGCTAATAAGTATAAAATGAGATTTTTTCGCAAGAGTACAAGGATGCATTTGGATGTAACGAAATTGCAGATGGTGAAAACATTTTGTACACATCAATCAGAAGCCACATTACAATAAGCATTGTTGCTCCTTTTCTACTCTAAACAATTAGTGTTCAGCATCAGTCCCCATTATTGGCTGAAAGTGGAAATATGACCAAAACAAGGAACAAAATTCTGTGCAACATAATGTGACATTGATTCATGTCATAAAAATACAGAAGATAACCACCCATTCTGCTCAAAATATTCAATGCACTGCAGTATCATGCACATCCAACGCCCAACCAACTATTCTGCTTAAAATATTCTAATGCACTGCAATATGATGCACATCCAAGGGCCGAAACATTCATATTTACCTAAAGATTGGAAGCCAACTGCCGCCGTATTGATTGGTAAACACTCTGACCACACCCTACACATTTGCAGACAATCAGTTTCAGTACTAGCATCAAACACCACCACGCAACTTACCTAAAGTGGGGGGAGAACAATTCAATATGGGTCTATGAAGCTTACCTTGGAATCATATGAACTTAGGTGACCTTCTTCACTAAAACCCAACCATGTTAGAGAAGAACCAGGGGTCAAGGGAAGACGACCTCTTACGGGCTGAGTTCCTTTAGGAATGTTGAATAACGTAAATTCTAGCATCTGGGGATCAAACATGAAAACTGTAAAATCAACAAGGAGATCAAATTCAAGCTTAGAACAAAGTCAAATAGGAGCAAAGAATGTAGTTATATAAATGTATCCATTTATAGGTTCAGCAGGTGCCCTTCAACATTTAATCCCAAATTCTGAGATCACTATCTAA
Source organism: Chimonanthus praecox (assembly GCA_022113865.1). Classification (NCBI taxonomy): domain Eukaryota; kingdom Viridiplantae; phylum Streptophyta; class Magnoliopsida; order Laurales; family Calycanthaceae; genus Chimonanthus; species Chimonanthus praecox. Next base: position 55,499,656 of record CM039089.1, read on the forward strand.
GGAAGCCAACTAGATTCTGTAATCAATGTCCCAAGACCAGAAATGAATACCAAACATAACAAAGCAAACATAGGTTTTATGGTAATTTAGATCAGTATCTTAACTCGCAATAATTAAGAAGTTGGTGATACCTGATCTCCTGAAGGAAGACAATCAGAACCATGAATAACAACAGCCAATTCATCTTTAAAGCCTGCTGCAGTCACGACTGGTCCACCAATGGAAAGGATATGCCTCTGCAACAGAACCCAGTTCGTAAAATTAAACATGCTTAAACTGCAAGTGCATCATTATAATTGTTCTACAGATGTTTGTTGGCAGTGGATAGTTGCAGGTAATGGTAAAGTAGAATGATTGACAAATTCTCAAATTAATTCAACTAAGCACTCATATAAGGCCTGGCTTCTGCAACAATAATCAGACAGAAGATAATAGTATCACAGGGAATAATCACAAGGAATAAACAATAAAAAGGAATAAAGAAACACAAATAACCAGTATACAGATCATCAGAACACTGGTGGGATCTTTCCTTGTGTTGCGTTTAGAGATTTAACAGACAAAATCTACTTACAAAGATGGTTCCAAATCAAAGATAACTTCTTTCGTTAAAATAGACCATTCCAACAACATATCATCCCAAAACTTGAATTAAAGCTACAAAAACTAACAATTAAAAGTAAGAAATGACAAATACTTGAAGAATAAAACTCTCAAAATATCTCTCTTTTCCAATTGCTGAATATGGTATTCCGCCCAAAAATTCTTCTATGCATTGGCTCCACTAGTTGGGCTTCTATAGGCAGAACCCAAGACCTTTGGATAAAGTCGGTGAAGAATCTAGTGAAAATAGAATTGACATTCCATCATAAACTCAAATTTAGAATCCTAATCAAACTTGGAAAGTCGACTTGCCAAGCTTGATCCCAGCTTTTTCAGTCAATCTTCAGAATCAGAAAAGTTTCGAGACTGGGACAGAAGTAAAAGTCCATACATCGTCATTAGCCAAAAATATCGGGGAATGGCAAGAATAGATCCGGGTCCAAGTTATCATTAAAGTCCACAAGTGGTCCAGATGAGTGAAGACCAATCCAGCTCCGGCCTTTTACAAGTTTGTCCCAGAAAAGGTCATGAACTGGATCCGAGTTTGAGTTATTATCAAACTTCCTGCAACTTCAGGCATGGGTATGACAACCTCTGCCCTAGGTTCAAAATACCCAAATAGCACTCAATACATTGTTATTTATGACACCAAAAACAGATGAGGAATATGACATGCATGCTTCCTACCTCTGACGTTAGAGGTCTCCATCTCATCAGTGCCTTACATTTTGGAGTTCTAAAAGTAGAATAAGTCTTTTGACCCCACTGGTGAATCCATTTAATGCTGTTAGAGGTCCCCACCTCATTTGCTCCCCATAATTGAACCCCTACAAATGGAACAGATCTGTCAGACCCCATTGGAAGATTAACTTATATAACTGATCCAACCACTTCCTTTAAAAGTTGAATGAGTCTCAGACCTCATCCAAGGATTCATTTAAACCCATGTTCCGCCGCTTAAAACTTCTAAACCCATCTACATCCATGTGCTAACTCCCACCATGTGAAGCTTGGAACTTGTAACTCTGCGATCTCAATTCTCAAAGATTTTAATAGTTGCACAAGTTGTTTATTTGTAAAAGGGGAGTTGGACTGACCTATTAAGGAAGCCCCAGTGATCCAATGATTATAATCATCATACTCATTTTGCATTTTACATTGAATAAGCAATTTGTGGACACAAACTTCAAATTTTATGTTAAAACCCCTAAAATAACTAAAACTAACATGAAAAGTAGTTGATTAAGCTGTTCAGAGATTACATTCATTTGAGGCTTATTACTCGAGGACAAATTGGAGGTAGCAAAAACTGCACCACTATTAAGAAGCCAGTAGTTGTTAATTTGTATATCTATAAAGCATCCCTCAACATATAACCAGATATCACAAGCAAAGAATAATAACTAATAAAACATCGCAAGAAAACATGAAACTGATGCAATGAGTTCACAACCAGATGTTAGACACTAAGAGAAGCAATCAGAGGAATTATGTGGTTTTATTATCTGATGTCTTTATTCTAATTAGTTGAGGACATTTGAGATCTTGACATTATAATTCTACTATGTCCACATGTCCAGCAGATCTGACATAAAGAACTTTAAAAGAGGATTTTCCTTGGTAAAGTATACATGAACATTAATCAAGAGAAGAATAGAGAACTTTTCATCACTAAGAAATAATTAAGTTCTCTGGACAAGAAACAATTAGAACTTGACCAAAATCATTATCATCATTAAAGTCTTTGCTCCATCTATTTGGGGTCAGCTTTCTAACTTCTATCCTACCTATCGCCAATCTAAGGGTTTTTCTTTTCTTTTTCACCCCACATTTTACCATATCATGTCTCCACCTCAATCCATGTCTTTACGGTCTCCGCCTTCTCCTAGTACCTTCTATTTGTAGTTTTTCAACTCTCTACCTTCTACAAGTAAAGTTGTTTTTTTTCTTTCAAGTCAAAACTTGACCAATAAAACCAAAAAATGATGAGTGATAAATTCTAGTATGCTAGAACATGGTTAGCTAAGAGCACAGGCAGTCAGTGGTACTTCTCCCTCATAGAACAAGCCAGAAGATTCTACACATGGATCTGGAATCCCCTAAAAATTCTGTATGGTGGTCATCACCCACCCATAAGAAACCACAAATCATGTTACATGGCCCTCCTCAAACAGCATATCATGATTCACTTAAACTATTATAGGGATGAAACAGAACCTTCACAAAGTTACATGACAAACCTGCAGCCCACCCTCAGTGAAGATGCGAAGAAAATTTAGACTGGTGACTGCAGCAACCCAACCAGCACCGAGGGCCACAACCTTCACTTCCTCTGCCTCAAACCTCATAGACCACTGATAGTGATAGTTGATATGGAGTTAGCATACAATCATAGCTTCAAATAATTTCCTTCATAAATAACATAAGTTATTCACAGATAAACATACCCATTATTTTGTTAAAAAAAAAGGGCTACACATGTACAAGATAAATGAGCAGACCTCACTGTTATTGGCCCAACTGCTGAACGGGCGATACATGAGGGTGCTCATGTTCTTATCTCCCTTACAGGGATTTGCAAAAACACTTCCACACTCATTCAATGCAGCCATGGTGAAACCAAAATAGTCAGTCATTGAGGGTACCCGTGGACCTCTCCCGGTGTCATGAAAATCAACCTGCATTCACAAACATATATAAATGAGTGCACAATAGAAAAGAATCAAAGCAGCTTATGCAACAAATGAGTTCTTTTGCCACAATTGACCAACTTAAAAGCACCTGGCATGCTGACCCTGCCAGCTCTGCTAAAGAACTCAAGTAACTTCCATTATGCTCCTAATACCTAGACGATTGCCATCATTTGAGTAAAAAACATTGGCAATGTGCATTACCTCTATATGGGAATAGCCATCATTTTCGATTGTTGTTATACTTCCAAGCATATTGTAGCAAAGAAATCGGCGCTTCTCTGCCTGCACTGGTGTAGAACTTGGTTGAAATGGCTCCTGCATCTTTGTTCTTCCAAACTTCATTGAACTTCCGAAGCCGTCTTTCACTTTTTCAGCATCAAAGCTTCTTTCAGCTCTAGCAGCAGCTCTTTTACGTGATTCAACCTGAGGAAGCAATTCCTCTTGGTCATCGCCATCTTCATCTGAATTGTTATCAAATATAGAATGCTTCCGTAGTCTTTTCCTGCTAACTGGAGCCGATTCACCATGACTGTCTTCACCAATATCACTTATACTGCCAGAATTGCTAGGTTCTTGATCATCTTCGTCAAACAAAAGAAGCCCACTGCTTGAATGTAGACTAGGAGCTCCATCTGTAGGCGACTTCATGGATGACGGAATAACAGATTCCCATACACCAAACCTACCCATTACATCAATGGCAGCCAATGCATTTCCATTAGGTTTCCAAGCCAAACAACTTATCCTATCATCAAATTTCTGTCTGTCAATATCCTGCCTCCGATCAACATCCCAAATCAAAACCTGCCGATCTAAACCAGAAGTGGCCATGTACTTTCCATTAGGTGACCAAGACAAGAAACAGACAGATTGCATATGATCGCCTCTTAGTGAAAACAACTTTTCTGCTGTATCTCTGTCATACATCACTACATCATTTTTCAAACCTGGGACAGCTAATGTTTCTCCATCAGGGCTCCAACTCAGTACATTCAAGACAGAGACATCAGAACCTGAATCAGGGGCAATGCCTTTAAGTGTATGTATTGGTTTTCCGGAAGAGAGTTCCCAATATATAACTGTCCCGTTCCCATCTACAGATGCCAAGTACTCATTGTTAGGATCAAAGGCTAAGCCAGTGACAGGTCCTTTATGACCCTTGAGCACCCTTGAGATTGAACCATCGATTATAGCAATTAGTTTAATGCCTTCATCATCACCAGCAGCAGCCAACAAGCTACCTGACTTGTTAAAAGCAAGGGTGCGGATTGGTAAGGTGAACCTAGTGACATTGTTCTGAAAATCCCCACCTGACCAAGACAGTAAATCAATTCAAGATACAAGAAACCACTATCATGAAAAACAGGATTTGATTAAATTTTGGGATATCAGGAGAAAATCAAAATACACAATGCTGAGCTAAGTGGATATACCCATTATCAGAAACAAGTATTCGACACAGGTAGGACCCATCTTTCAGTGATTAATATGTTGATCTAGTTAGACCTACCATGAATGACTCTCTAATCCACTAACACAAAAATGGAGTTCCAAGTAATGGCACAGAATAAAGAAAAAATTATGGAAGTGTTTTAAAAGAAAAAAAATTGTGTTAAGACAATGGTTGGCCTGAAATGCTTCTCAAGAAAATGGCTGTTTTGCACATTTAGTTGTTTTAAACTACAATTGGACATGATCGAAAGGAAAAAAAGAAAGGTAGTAGGCAATGAAATGCACTGCTATGGCAGTGAAAATAGCAGATCTGCTATATTGCAAGTCATTGATCCCTATACACGTTGGCGCTGACTGGGTATTTTATGTACCATGAGTGACACATTTCAACAATCTACAAAAATCACAAGGTTATATAGTCAAATGCCTGCCAACCCAGATTGATTTGATATATGGCTTTGATGATGAAAATGATTATAGTCAAATGCTCCTCCACTAAAAAGCTCTAAAAAAAAGGAATTCTTTTTTATGTGACATTAAACTACTTCAAGAATTACTGGAGATCTCTTCAGAATCATATAAGAACATGAAAACGAAGGGGAACCTTTCCCAGAAAATAACGCAATCAAGGGCATCCAGTGTGGTTTAAACCTAGTATCGTTTCCCTTCAAAGTTTTTGTTTCTTATTGTGGCGGTTTTTTTTTGGTGGTGTGTATAGTGTAGGGGTGTAGGATACTTAGATTTTCCTTGCGGCTTCTCACTGCTCCATTGGATGAATAATGAAATTTTCAGCATAGGTGAACAGAAACACACCCAAACTGCTGATTTTCCTCCAATTTCACCCTACCCAATAACTTATTTGAAAAAAAAAAAAAAACAGATGCACGAAAGTTTTTTCCACGTTGCTGATTTTCAGAACGATAATAACAAATAAAAGGAACTAAAATAATACCAGGGAAGCTATAGAGCTTGACGCAGTGATCGATGGAGGCGGAAGCGAGGCAGGTAGAATTGGGGCTGAGGGCCAAAGCCGTAATTCCATCTTTGTGGTGGCGAAGTGATTTGGGGGGCTTCGGGGGCTGACTGCCAGCGACATCGTGAATTGAAAGGCAGGATCAGAGGCAGAGGCGGTGACAAGATGATGGGAGTGGAGATCCCAGATAATGGAGCAGAAACTGCCATTGCTTTTGTGAGCTTCTTTCAGTTTCAAGGATCGGATCTTCATGGTCTCTTCTTCTTCTGCTGCTTCCTACAGTCTCTCTTTCTTCTTCTTCTGATTTTTTAATTTATTGGGGTTTTTAAGAGATGATAGTGTTTGGGGCTTTTTGGAGTTGAAAATGGATTGGCGGGAACTAGGTTCTCCTTTCGCGCGGGAGCAGGGAGGAATCATCTCTTCAGAAATGAGAACTGGTTCGCAACGAAGTCCATGAGCTCCGTCGTTTTCCTTCGGAAAATATAATATCGCATAACGGACTAACCGAGTCAGGGAAATATTTAATAAATATTATACTTTGCTATAAAAAATAATCTTCTCAGAGTAAACTAGAGGGTTGTAAATATTATAATTATGAAAATAATTTTTATTAAAAATTAATTAAATAAATAAATCTATCGTTCACAAGAAGCTCTATTTCACCTGTTTATTTTATTTATTTATTTTTAAATAATTGATTAGTTATTCATTCAAAAGAAGGAGAAAGACCAAACAAATATAGAAAAAAAGCCCACAGCCCAGACTAGAAAGCATCCTTCAAGTCTTCAACTCAGGAGAACTGACCCAAAAATAGGACAAAGCCCAAAAGACCAAAAGAAATAAAAGAATCTCACATCCCATTTCCCAAGCGAGACAAATAAACACGAACAGCCCACAAATTATGATCCAAGAGCAATGCCAACCATATATGCTTGAGACCCAGCAAGCAAAATAAGCAAAAAAAGACACCCAAGGCCCACAAGCCCACAACCCATAGCCCAACCAATACATGCCCCAACTTCAGTCCAGATCAGGGGTAGAAATATCACCCGAGATATCTCATATCGGCCGAGATATCTCGGGTTTTGGACACCCGATATATCTCGGCCAATACGACCGAGATCTCGCCAATATCGTCCGATATTCGTGGGACCGAGATCTTGGGCCAAGAGTTTTTTAAACCCCTGGTCCAGATACATAGAATAAGCTAGACCCAAGTCAAAACTAGCACATAAAAGTTAAAAACTAGAAGAAGACCGATAAACAAGTACAGAGGCCAAAAGAATTATATAGTTGTCAAGATGTGGAGAAATTTATAGAAATCAACTATACATATTAGAGGGGCTATATAAAAATTTATTTTATTTATTTGAGAGGGTTAGCAATTAAGTTTTTTTAAAATTTCATATAGCACCTTAATATATTAGACCTCTTAAAATTTTATAAGGAGCATGGCATCCTCTTGCCCCTCTTTAGATCAACCGTTACCTGTTTTTTAACATAAGTATCTCCATTCCTCTGACTATGTGTAAACTTTTCAATCCACACACAGTAGTAAGTCGATGAAAAGTAACTCCATAAAGAATGGTTAAGAGGAGTTTGAGCGTGAGTCGAATCCAAGAACTCTCTTCATAAGTAAAACTTCTTGACCGTCACTCCAACCTATCCATTTACTACATAAAGAATGGGTTGGGCTAAGGGTCCAATTTATCACATATGCATGCGCACGTGCCGAGTCGAGTCCTGTGTGATGTGGCGAGATGAGGCTTGGTATGGTGTGTTGCTTGGTTCGCTTGAAAGATCAGTTTTTGCTACATAATGCAAATTCTCTTTGCTACATGCTGTACTTGTTACAGACACTTGTTAATTGTTATCACTCAAAGGATCTTCTACACATTGTTAAACAGGGTTTCACGTATAAATGCAACTATTTAAAAATCTCTTATCAGCTCCTCACTCTTTTATAAATACATCATTATGCCTTAATCACCTTCAACTTATGATTTAATTTATGAGTCACACCATTCACTTAGATAATAAAATACAAAATATTGGAAATGCGAAGACCTAAGATAGACTGCCAACCTTAATGGAGAGAGCGATGGTGCGTAGCCATGTAGCTACATGGACTGCTCGTTGGGCCTGATAGGTGGTGGTATCACACCCTTCGCAAAGGAACCGTATATGCCATTCTTAGGTCATACAACTCGGTCCCAAAATCTAGACCTCACCTTCTTTTAACCAACGGGTCTTCAAATCAATCTGTCCTTCCAGTAGATGTCATTGAAAAGCCGTAGCGCGTCTTACGTGATAAAAATATGATACAAAAATAAAATAATTGCAACCATGCCATAGAAGCAACATACAAAACCTAATCAAAGTCATGAAGAAAGACTGCTCTTAGCTTTCTCACCTATGTAACAATTGTCAAGCCTCAACCGTCATTGCACTCTCCTCTCCATCCACTACAACAATGCATGACGCTATATGAAAAAAATAAAAATAAAAAGTCCAAATACTTCTTTTTTTAATCATTTGAAAAACTAAAAGAAATTCAAATAAGTTACTTCCTCATTTCACAGATCCTTCTTTGGATATGCCAACCAGTGTCGCAGTCGCTTTCGGATCATTAATACCGTCGCTTAGCCATTCTCAAGAATCCAACAAACCCGCATTTTCCTTTCTTAAAAAAATCAACGGGTCATATATTTTTCGACTTTATGACAATATTCAATATTCCTACCGCGTAACTTTCCCAGGTCAGAGAGGAAGGCTTGGATTAGTTTCTCTAATTGGGTAAGAGATTTGATTAGTTTCACTAACTGCGATCATATGCGTATTGTTGTATATAATTTTATTTTGTATATTTAAATATTGGATAATCTTAATGAGATGGTGATACTATGATAGTACGTTTGTTTTCGTTTCTATATGTCTTGCTTTACCCACTTACGAGTTCTTTAAAGAGGTGGTGAGGAATATATTTCAAAAGTTTTTTTCTTTTTTTAAATATGAGACTCGAGTCATTTTTTTAATATGAGACTCAGTGGAAGCTTGAGCCCGATGTCTTGAACAAAAAATCTTTATTCAAGTCCGTCTGAGTCTGTTTATTTAAATTAGATGAGTTGAATAAGATTTGAATTAATACCTTCATATAAAAAATGAATATTTGTATCATTAAGCTAAATTAAGTCTTACATTTTTTAATCCACATCTTATTATATATATAGCAGTACAAGTTCTTAAAGAGCTAGATAAAGTAACACTTTAATCAAAGCACTAGATAAAGTAGTGCTTTCGTGGGTATATAGGCGGTGGTAAAATTATAACGTTATTTTGGTGATCACGGTGCCATTTACGTGGCTATGCTTATCATTCTAAAAAAGTAATATTGGTAATTTGATTCAAAAAAGTCTGACTAAGGCTGCGAGGCACATGGACCCAGTTTCAGAATTTATAGGTGTAATGACCAAAATTCACAACTTTTGAGGTATTTTCAACAAAATATCTCTATATCTAAGTATAACAATGTATTATATTATTATGATATTATACTAGCATGGTCCAAAGATACTCAATAGTTGGAAAAAAGTGATTTAATCAACAGTTCGATTCTTACAAAATATGGCCTTGAGCATCTTTTAAAAACACTTGGTTAAGAAAATTGACAATCAAAATTTCAAAGTTTCAATTAAAATAATCATCTAACTTTTTTTTTGGATAAAATGGATAACCTCATCTCATATTGGAGGTGAGATTAATCCCACGGATATACGAAACCACCCATAAATCTCGTATATCAAGTAATTACAAAAAGAGTCAAATCCAAGACCTCTAGTCGAATCACCGCCAAACTTGAACCTCCTTTCAAAAAAAAAAACTTATATAACAAAATTACCAAAATAGATGAATTTTCATATTTAAAAATAAAAATCATGATGTAACTCAACCACCCATGAAAGTTCTGTAGAACATATGAATAATTAAATTTAAAAAATATTTTAAACGGTGTTATCATATAATCAAATTACCTTCCAAAGACGCACTGAAGTCTTCAAAAGAAGTTGAGTTTTACATTTAAAATATTGTTAAAAAATTTATAATATGATTTAATTACATTTTAACATATCATGATAATTTACTTTAAATACACATATATTTTAATACAGTACTCAAATCGTTCATAGATCATGATCATGTAAGTAGATAAGTTCACCTATCTTTACTATTATTTGGATTATTTACATATCTTTATCATTTATTTAATTTGTTAATTTATCATAATTATTTATTTTTGTCTCTTCATCTATCTGCATGAATAATTTAGATGAGTTATATATTTTGATGATGTGTTGTTCATCCTACATGATCTACAGGTCTATGAAATATATTGATTTGTTATTGGAACTTCGATTTACTTTAATTAGTGTTTTAAACATATTTTGATTTCTGCATGAATGTATTTTACTGATATTTAAAAACATTTATTAGCATGTTGTTAAAGTTGTAATTTGATAAAGCTAGAGCACTAGAGGACTTATGTTGTCGGCATTTATCGTCTGCTATGTGGATTATTTTATGAATAAATTGGTCTAATAAATAAAAAGTTATAAATCTTTTAATTACTAATTTACTGCTGCATGACTTATCTGCATAGATTGATTGATAGCGGCATAATTTATCCATGGAAGATGATCTATGTCTTAAAAATATTTTTAAACAATTATATTTAGAAAAATACATTTCTATACACTTCAAATGATAATAATGTAAAATGAAAACCCAAGGGGTTAGAGTTCGTCTCCGAAAGTGAGAGTTTTTATAGGGCTGAAACTCGTCTTAGGTCGGATTTTAATAAACTCAATCTAACTCATATAAAAATTTATTGAACCCGACCTGACCCAATGAAATTTCTGACCCAAATTACTTAACCCGATCCAACCCAAATTTCTAACCTAAGTCAACCCGAGTGTTGTTTTATAACTTTGGGCATTCATGTTGAATCGGGTTACGTCGGATCAAGTCGGGTTGATTTTAAATTTCTCAACTTCAACCCAACTTGAATTTCATATGGATTTCTATTTTTTTCCACTAAACTAGACTCGAAATATACAAATATATAACCCAAATCTATTGATTTCTCAAGTCAGATTATGCATGTTGGGTTTAAACAGACACGAGTTTCACTCCTATGAATTTGTTTTCTAATCTATCCAAAAGGGCTATTCCCCGTATATTTATACTGAGCAGACAGAGAGGCTTCTACCGCACTTCACGATTAGTCGAGTGATAAGAGACTTTCACACCTTAATTATAAAAAGAAAAAAGAAAAAGTAAAAAGCCACCTCATCATTGAAGCAAGATGTAGTCTGTTTTTCAACTTGGGGACAATCTCCTCAATACTCAAAATAGGAAAAAATTAGAAAAAGGTCTTGGGCTGTCACTTTCGCAAATAATTAATGTATAAATTTCTCTGCTATTGATAGTTACCAAACATTCAATATATTATTATCCTAAAATTTAAAATTAAATGCAGAGGACAAAATGGTCTTTATGGGATTCAACTATTTACCATTTTTCCATCTTATGACGCAGGGGAGTAAGTTGCATTTAATTATTCAAATCACACGAATTATCCATCAGCCTATGAAAGAAACATGGCATGGAATCGATCGTTATGCATCTAATTATATAAAGAGAGAGATGTTGAGATGGTTAAGTGCAACTTCTCCTTTCCTTCATTTCTCTCCGGCCTTCGCCGCCCGTCTACCTCTCTCCCTCTGCTCGTATGGTAAGTATATTCAAAATTATACTGAATTATATAGGATACTAGGTATCATTTCATTCCACTCTGTCTGTTTTTTTTTTTTTTTTTTCTAGGGTTTCTAAGGTGAATTGGTAAGGGAAGGAATGGTGCAAGCACCACCCATTAAGTCTGCTCAATCCCATTTTTGTTTCTTTCTTATTCCTCTCTTTTACATTGAGTTTCATCAATGATTTAGAGTAAAGAGATTAATTTCATGTATTTCATCAGTTCGAAAGCTCTTTGACGTAGTTGGGTGGCTAACATTATAAGTCTGCAGTTTAGGTGGTGCTTCCTTAGAATGTTGAATGATCACCCAAGAGTTTATCATGGATCTTACATAAGCAACTCCAACCACAAATGGACCATTTCCTCTCAAATTTTGCCTATCTCCATGTTGGGATGCAAATGAGAAGCCCCACATCGGTTATTAGAGGGAAAAACTAAGGACTTATATGAGACTGAGTCACTCACCTATCAGGATAGTTTTTTGGATTGGAAGCTCAGTCTTAACAATGGTATCAGAGCTAGGTCCTCAAGCCACAACATATAGACTTAGAGATCCCCTAGTCGAATGTGATGGTTGGTGGTATTCTATCTACCAGAAAGCATCATTCAAGAGGAGATTGTTGGGATACGATTGAGAAGCCCCACATCATTTGTGAGGTAGGGAAACTAAAAACTTATATGAGACTGTGTCACTCCACCTTTCATACTGGTCTTTTGGGACAGAAGCCCAGTCCTAACACTGAGGCTGCTGAAAAGAAAAAGAAAAATTCTAAATGAGCCTATTTTCAAGAACAGAATCCCCTCCCCATAAATTTTGCATGTTGTTCCTTACGCGAATTACAATTGGTAGTTCCCTCAACAAAATTTCTTTCTTTTGTTGTCTCTCATTTTTAGGTTTCCGAATGCCGTTTGCAGACTTTGGACCCGGCGAAAGAGACTTATTACCCGGAGAATGAAATGGGTCAAGAAACCCAAAATCAGGTCGATGCCTCTCCAAGCCTATCCACTACAATCTTCAACATGGAGTCACAGAGCGACCAAACAATAGAGAGAAGTACCTGCCGGAAGAAAAAAGCTACCTATCCATCGACGAGAATGATCCTGGGAATGGGATTCATGGCATTAGTTGGCCTGCTGAGTGTTTCTTATACAATCAACAGTGATGGAAACCTCGTCCCAAATGCTATTTTCAATCGACCAGCTATGTCATTGGGCTTCTTCCTCACCGCCATCACAGTAACTTTCTTCACTGCAGCCATTGGAATGATAGTGCAGGAAGCTTTGCCCAACTTGGCCAAGCTTCTTCGCATCATTGCCTTTGTTTCTCTACTTCTGTGTGTCACAGTGATGTTGTGGGCCTTGATACCCAACAACTTCAAATGGGTTCCTTGGCTTTTCTTCTCAGGCGCCGTCATTGCTGTGTTAGGCGTTCTGGTTTACAACTCGTTTGAACATTGCAGATGTAATTGTTGGGGTGCCAACGAGAGTCCCACGTTGGTTGTAGAGGGGGAAAACTAAGAACTTATATTGGACTGAGTTATTCCACCTATCAGTTTAATCTTTTGGACTACAAACTCAGTCCAGTAATATGAGAGCCAGGTCCTCGAGCTACAACTCGTGGCTTAAAAACAAAATCTAAGTAAAAAGGTCAAAAAAAAAAAAAAGTATATTTTTCTCTTAGATGATGGGAATGTGCAACAGATGCATATATGTTTGATTTGAAAGTTGAAAGAGTGACCGGATCTCCGGTCATTACTTACACTAGTTCCTTGTTCACCTCGATGGCGTGTTCAGTTTCATTTTGCCTGCGTGTGAATGTAACAGGTTTCAATTTGATTGTAAATAAATATAAACAAATAAATAAATAAATCAATCAAGGAGGATATGAGAGAGTTGTTTGTGAGTACCGTTATTTTTTAAAAATTAAATGAAATTTCTTAGAAACTTGCAAGTCCACCTAAGGAAGTGGAGCCCACAATATTATATGCTAAATTATATGAATGAATTCAAAATAGTGAGACCTTGGGTTGGGTAAATGTAGAGCCCATGTCATATTTTAACCATTCATCTTAAAATCTTATGATTCAAAGACACGAAAATTTTACATTCAATAGTGAGAATAATACTAAGACTTTCAAATTTAACAGACTTCTAGATCTCAAGATTTGATATTTTTCTCCATGAACATTGATAATTTTCATGGATTCTGACCCATATAATTGTATATAATGCATTAAAAAAAAAAAAAATAGATAGGATTATGCAGAAAAAGTCATTCATTAAATACTTTGTTAGATGGATCCTGAACAATTAAATTTTTAAATAGTGATAAGATGACTGTCATTTTTTAAAAGTAGATATGAAAGCACCTGACTTATTAGAATTCTTAACCATCAAGTCAATTCTCACGGGTTAATATGTGGCTTAGTTGTAAAATATTTGATGGAAACCTCCATTGAGGTTTTGCAGAATCAATTATGATGAACTTGTGATGTGATTACACCAAAAAGTGGTATATACACTTTATAATGTATTAGTTATTGTATGTGCTTCACTCCTAGTATATTTCATTATTAATTTATTTTGTAACTAAAATATTTAATTAAAAATAAATATTTAATTAGATTATTAGAAGTTTAATCATATACAAATCAATTAAAACTTTTAATATCAATATGAAATATATATTATATTTTTTTTAATTTTTAATTAGATTATTAGAGTTTTAATTATTATTTTTTAGAATTTACGTGTAGAAAGCTATGGAAAATCCAGCATCATCTTTCCAAGGCCATTCACCAACTTTAACTATCAAGATGCGAAACATTAAACTTTGAACTAAAGTTTTAAATTATGAAAAAAATTTAAATATACTTTCAATATGCATAGTTAAATTTTCATGTTACAAACAAAAATAAAAAATGATGCCAAGTGCAAAATAAACAAGAGCTTAGGATTTTTATTTTTTATTTTTACAAAACCTAGCCTGAACTCGGACCAGTGAACAGGCCTATTTGTTACAATCGAGAACATGAACAAGAGAGAGAACGTAGGACTATTTCCTATCAATAGGGAAAGATAAGGATTCTTTTCTTCTTAGAGGTCATTTTTCTATATATTTGGGGAAAGTAATTTTTAAGAAAAATTATATTAAGGCTCTATATATTATCCAATAGGTTATATGACATTTAGGTTCTTGCTAGCCTATGAAAACTCAAAATTTTTATTGTTTCAATCAAAATCTTTATTTTCGTTAAAATTAAATAAAACATTGTTTTAGCGAATAAGGAAAACCACTCTTTTTTACTCATTAATTTTTTCTATCCCTCTTATAGAAAATAGATTCCTTGAAAGGAAAGAAAAATATCCAACTTCTTGTGTTCATGACCACAGACCCCTTATTCTATAGAAAAAGAGATAAATATCTCATTTTTCATGCTCTTTATTTTTCATAGTTGAAAAATGACAAACAAACTGTTAGAAAAAACACTGGATAAAATTAGAGGAAAGGATCTAAATGACTTGTCCATTAAATAGAGCTATAGTAAGAGTCTAAAGAGAACACTCAATAGTTAGAGAGATTAACTTTTCAAATTGAAGAAAGAGGAATTGAATAGAGAACTTATCAATTTGCCATTTGTTATAGACATGGTCGATGTTAAAAATGAACTTCTACCAAAGTATCAACTTCAACAGTTCAACCTATAAAACATTCATTAGGTGTTAACTTCAAATTAGTTTTTGAAAAAAAAAACCGATATGTATTGGAGGATTACTTGATATGCACAGGAATTTCAACTGATATACACAAAAGATGAAAAAGAGGAAAAAATACATGAATGCTTGTCGAATTGGATTTAGTTTGAACTTCACTTGAATTTTTGTGGATTTTAATCAATCACTAGGGTTCAAGTTTGTTTTTTGTGGATTTTTTTTTTTTTGAATTTACATGTGGGAAACTATGGAATACCCAGCGATTTGTTTTTTTTTTTTGGATTTAAATCAATCACTAGGGTTCAAATTTGTTTTTTTATGACCAAGGTCTTCAAGTCTCTTAGAAAATCCGACTAATTATTGGAGTATGTGCAAACCTCCCTACCCACACACATCAGATAACTCTACGGGACGTGGCTCTTTATGGTGGAGTGAGAATCGAACTTAGTATCCCACTTCTTGAGTGGGCTCTTGACCATCCTTCTAAGTTTCTAACCCCTTTGGTTAGTGTTCAAGATTGTTAAAAAATCAAACTCAGTAGTGAGTACAGTTCATTTTTAGCCCTTTTAATAATGCACAAGCAGGATAAGCTGACTAAACTCAATTGACAATACACAATATATGAGCAGTATAATATTAATTATAGAACACAAATACATGAACATGCATGCTTACATTATATACACCAAGTAAGTCTAACTCAAACCTGTGTCCATCTTCAGCTTGGTTTCACCAGCCAACCCTGAGCTCAAATCTAATTGGGCGAGGTTGGATTTGTTTATTTATGAGTCAAGTTGACATTTAAATTTTAACTAAGATCAAACCAAACTAGCCCACTAGCCTGCTTAATTTGTTTACAGGATATCGCATGTTAATTACAACATGGATTGACATGTTAACTTTTTTCTCTTTATGATCAACTCTTTGCTGTCTGGGTTTCTATGTAATATTGAAGATCAGAGTTTCAAAACATGGATAGGGACCAAGGACTATGAGGGTGCCCCGTCGAGTGATGCAGTGAACAATTATTCCCCTAAAATTAAGAATCAGCTGATCAGCAAAATCTTACAACAATTTAGCCATTGAATGACTAATTATTCCCCTAAAATTAGTACCTTTCAAGCATTGAGGCTTCAGAAAAGGATATTGTTGAAAACTCTTCCACTATACCTAATGGTACTAATTTCCTTAATACTTGAGCCTTCTTTGGGAGACACCCCACAGCCCATCCATCCATGAGAGTCTTGATAGAGATTGAGAGTACAAAACTACAAATGAAGGAAGAAGAACGAAAGAAAGAAAAAGAATATCAAATGAGTCATGGGTTCGAATCTCATCCCACTTCAAAGGACCACTCCCTATAGTTTTACTCGGTGTGTGTGAGTAGGGAGACTTGCACACACCTCAAATGCTAGTCAGATGCTCTAAAAAGCTCTGGACACCTCGGTCATTAAAAAAAAAGATAAAAGGGGCAATGGAGATTGGGAAGTATATCGTCCATTGACTCCTCATTGTACCAACAAGGACAAATGTTTGGGATAGAGAAATTTCCAACTTTCATTTGAGAGATTAAAAAAGTCCAAACAATGTATAGTGTAGTATCTCACAGACCTTTTATGTTTGTCAATTTCCACTGTAAAATCTTTTGTTTTTTTAAAGATCACTTTCACCCATTTGTGAAGCACCAAAGATGATGTCAGAGCTTTTTGTTCTTTTAAAGATTTTTTCTCTGTTTATTATTTTACATGATCAAAGAAGAAATATATCTAAAAAGGTTACCTTGCAAAGAAAATATGTTCCATATTCCAGCCCAAATTATCTGATCCCAACTGAGGTCAATGTGGGAAGCTTTATTATCTGCACTCAAACGCAATCCTAAGATGGAAATTGGCAAATGGTACCTAACAGATAATACTGTATTGAGTCTATGGCCCCCTTATGCATAAACCAGAAACTACAAGCTAAACAAATACAGGAAACTGGAAAACTAAGAATGCAGAAGAAAGGCCTGAAAATTATTATAAACTGATTATATACAGACATTTATGTTCTATCTCAAGCAAATGCATGTGTGTGAAAACATCACCAATTCCATGCAATTCGGCAAAAGGTAACTTTGCAATAGTCAAAAGGGACAGCTTTCTAGTTGAAAAATATATGCAACTGCTGCAATCAGTAAGATGAAAGCTGCCAGGAAAACAAGCTTCCTATTAAGTTGCCCTGCCTCTATTGTCCTCACTGTCCCAAGGTTGGGTTCTTTGCATGCAGTATTTTCTGCTGAAACAGCTGGTTGGGATGCATCTTTTGCGAACTTGTCCGCCTGATCAAACAAAAATTAATAGCATTTACTTTTTATTGATAAAAAATTGTGAAAAAAAAATGTAAAGGGGCAGGTGAAAGAAAAAAAAACACGTAATATAAAATAACAAATATCAAATTTATATGCAGATGCACTGCTTCTTGTTGATTGTATGCTGACCTTCATTAATATTTTATGCTAGTGTGTTTGGCAATTTGTAAATTCGGATCTTGGAGATCCAGAATTTAGGAGATTAGGAGAAACTCTCAAACTAAAATCTTTTTGTTCAATTATCATAGAAGGGAGAGATTGGCCATTGCTAGAGATAAAAAGGTCTATGGAGATTAGAGGGGCTTCTTAACTGAATATATTGTCTAAAGAAATGGAGATCCACTTATACAAGGTCTCTCCCTTAGCTCAAAATCTCCTATTTTTTTACACATTCGCTACCAATCTACCACTTACCAATGTTAGATTGAAATCTCTGATTTTCTAAAGATTGAAAATTATGATCTCTGGAGATTTAGGAGATTAAGAGTAGCCAAACACACATTTAGATATACTGTTAATTGGAAGATCACACCCACAGTCATTTTGATTTCCCATTGAAATGGATCCAATGTTCGTTTCTAGAACCAACACGATCTATGTTGCATAAACTCTTAAAAATGTGTGAAACACATAAGTTGGACATAAACCTGTGTCATACTTCTAATGGATTCTTGATGGACTCTTCTTCTTTTTTCTTTTTACCATCATTTTTCCAAGACGACAAAAAATTTATCACATCTTTCACCTTTTGAAACCTAATTAAATTATTAGTATGTATATCATTGGTTATTTAGAGTAAACTAGTACATTATTTTCTATTAGTGTTCACACCTATTTTATTTATAAAAAAATTAAATTGAAAGTTTATTTAAATAAAGTGTTCAGTCCCCAATTCCTTTTTTTTTTGGCCGAGTCCAATACCTTGCACAGGTGCCAGATTCCAACACCCACAGCCACACCTTGCAACTTAGAGCACAATTCATGTATTTGAACAAGCAAATAAACAGAAAAACAAATAAGCACCATATAACACCTCTAAACCATGAAGCAAATAAACGATACACAATACCTTAACACTCAGAGCGTCAGATGTGGTTACTGATTCCTCCAACGAACATTGAGCACCAGCACCATCACCATCATCCTTGGGCAGGATGGACTCCTCATTTGTACTTCCATTATGGCTCATGAAAACATAAGTATCTTTTCTTGTTTCAGATAACTTCTCCACCAATACGCTATTTTCTTTCGTCAATGAAGATATCTGTATATGTAAGATTGTGCAAAACTTAATATTTTAGTTGAAAACCAACAAGTGCAACAACTTACAGAAAGGTTTAAAAGGAGTACATGTGCCTCAGTTCAGTTGTAATACATTGTGTACAAATTTCAAACATTTATACACAACTGAAATGAAATAATTAAAGATCATAATTAAGCATACCATCAATTTTATAGAAAATTGCAAAGCAAATAGCTTGGCTAGAAAAGGATTTTTCGGAAGAAATTAGGGAAGCATTAGATAGTCTAGAAGGTGACAAGGCCCCCAGCCCTAATGGTTTTAATTTTTCCTTTTTCAAGGCATCTTGCGACATTGTTGGGTCAGATTTTCTCAAATTCTTTAAGGAGTTCTACAGGGATGGAATCATAAACAAAGGCCTCAAGAAAGCTTTCATTGCCTTGATTCCCAAAAGAGAGGGATTGTCAGAACTTTCGCACTTGCAGCCCATTAGCCTAGTAGGCAGTGTTTACAAATTGTTGGCAAAGGTCCTTGTAGAAAGGCTAAAAAAGCATTACCGGGAGAGATTGGTGACACGCAAGGGGCATTCATAAAAGGCAGACAAATTTAGACGGTGTACTGATTGCCAATGAATTGGTCTATTTGAGGAAGAAATAAAAGAAGCCAGGATTGCTCGTTACGATAGACATGAAGAAATTGTACGACTTTGTGGATTGGTCTTTTGTTGGGTATGTATTCGAAATGATGGGTTTTGGACATCGGTGGAGAAAGTGGATGAAAGCATGTGTGGAAGAGACCTCCTATTCCATCCTAGTAAATGGATTTCCAACATCACCAATCATGGCAAGCGGGATCTTAGGCAGGAGACCCATTATCTCCTTTCATTTTCACGCTAGTGGGGGAGAGTCTTAACAAGTTGGTGGAGAAGGCTAAAGAGCTAGGAGTGGTGAAAGATTTGGGGGTGTCACCTAACGGGCCGATTATCACACATCTTCAATTTGCGGACGACACCTTATTGTTTTTGTGACCCTAACAAATGGGAGATACTGGGTTTTAGAGCTATTCTCAGGTGCTTTGAGCTAGTTTCAAGTCTCGGAATTAACTTGGGAGAAATCACTCTTATTGGCATAGACGTGGAAGGGGAGATGGTTAAGGAATGGGCAGACGATGTAGGTTGTGGTGTGGGGAAGTTGCCTTTTACATATATTAGCCTACCGATTGGAGGCAACCCTAGAAGGAAACAATTTTGGGCACCGGTGATTGAAAGGGTGGAGAGAAGGTTAGTTGGGTGGAATAGGAAATATCTATCCTTGGTGGCAGGCTAACTCTAATTAAATCTATTTTGATCAACCTTCCAACCTATTGCATGTCCCTATTTGAGATGTCAAAAGCAGTGTAACAAATACCGCCGGTATTTTCGTTTTTACCACGAAAATACCGGTAAAATAACGTTACCGCGTTAAAAATGCGATTTTATCGCCTATGCCGTTTTTATTGGAAATTTATCGTTAAAAACGTGTTTTTAACGCGAGAAATGGTAAAATCGCGTTAAAAACGTGTTTTTACCGTATAAATTTTTCTCCTGAAACGACTATCCCATTCGCAGACACACATGCCACAGTGCTGCACGGGGACACGACACGAGCAAACATGGAGCGACTTAAAAAAAAACCCAGGGTTTCCTTTCCAGTTTCCATTTCACTTCCGTTTTTTTTTATTCCAACCGGTTTCGTTGGTAAGCTGAATATCTCTAGCCTCTTGTTTCTTAGCTATCACTCTCGACTTGTTTCATCTCTTTCATTTTATTTTTAATCACCTGATCTCTGTATGCAACCAAGATTCCACCCACCTTTCAAGTATTTTCTCTTTTTCCATTCTTTTATTTGTTTACACAAAAATGCAAAGAAAAAAAATATGGAAAAGAAGATCGACCTGGCTTCCTTCGTTACTCTATCTGAACTTTACTGTGTGTGCATTTACATCCCATTAAAAACCCGAGAATTTGAAAATATCCCGTTATTAACAGTTGCCGTTAATATCCCGAGAACGGTATTTGTGACTATGGTCAAAAGGGATTACCAATAGAATGGAAATGGTTTCAGAAGGTTCCTATGGAGCGACCAGGAAACGAAAAAGAAAGTTCACCTAGTTGCTTGGTCTGAAGTCTCTAAACCGAAATTGAAAGGGGGTCATAAAATCATACCATTGCAAATCAGAGAGAGGGATGCTTTATGGGTTAGGGTATTGAGCGCCAAGTACAGAACTAACAATAGAAATGGATGGAAGTTAGGAGAGGATGCGGAGAAGGTTGGTTCAGTTACAGTGAGGGCTTTATGAAGGATCAGTCAAGGCAGGTCACTAGTAGGGAACCTTTTTAATGGAAAGCTTAGATTCCTAGTGGGCAAAGGGGACTAGATATTGTTTTGGAGTGACCTTTGGTTGCGGGATAAAGAGTTGCGAGATAGTTTCCCAAGATTATTTAGGGCCGCAAGGAACAAACAAGCCTTAGTTCAGGACAACTATCGGGTGGAAAGTCCTAACATCCTATGGAACATCGAGTTTCGGCGAGAGTCGAGGTCTTTTGGAAAAGAGAGCCTGGATGAGCTTTTAGGACTCTTAGGTGAATATCTGGTGGCATTGGGGAAAGAAGACGAGTCGGTCTGGACATGTGATTCCTCTGGGGTTTTCTCGATCAAATCTATGGTGGACATAGCTACACAACAGGAGAGTTCGCTGACAGTGTCGCCTTCTCTAGTTTGGAAAAAACAGGCACCCCCTAGGCTTCATGCCTTTGCCTGGTGCGTGGTGAAAAGGAAAATTCTTACAAGAATAGATCTTAGGAGGAGAGGCCTTTTGAGATCAGAGGAAGATTGTAGTTGTCTTATGTGGTTTATCGGATGAAACCATCGATCATCTTTTTGTTACTTGCCCGGTTGCTTAGCACCTATGGGGTCATTTCTACAGCTTAATAGGCATCTCATGGGTAAGTGCTAGCACCTGCGACCGAGAAAGAAAGGCTCCGCATTCTCCAGTGGTTGATCTTAGCGTGCTAACCACTGCTTCATTTTGTACAGCGATAACGCTTTCTCTTTCTTAGCGCTCCACCCCGTGGAGAACTCTGGTTACGCTTTGGTTGGCTTTCTCTTGGCGGTCTATTTTCTCTAACTTGACTCAGCTTTACCTACTTGACTCAGCGGTTAGAGTATCGTTTTCATACGGCGAGAATCATTGGTTCAAATCCAATAGTAGGTAAAACCGGCCAAAACCCCGCATTTGCCAGCATGACACCAAGCACGGGCTGGCAGCAAGGAGTCAACTGAATGACCAAAGTTATTGGGTTCATGGTTTTCCCCTTTTCCCAATAAAAGGCAGAGGATGACGTAACTCACAATTCCAGCAGTTATTTCATGGACTATTTGGAAAGAAAGAAATTCTAGAATTTTTAAAGGAAAAACTACTGAGATCTGTGAGCTAAGAAGCACTGATACGGGTGCGCGTATCGGATACAACACGTATCCGATACGGGGAATACGGCAAATTTGAAAAACTAGGATTCGGGTGCGGCAGGATATGCCGAATTAAAAAAATTATATATATATATATATATATATATATATATATATCAACAAAATAAATTCAGATATTTACAAAAAAATCATAAATTCTACATGATAAGAAAACACCACTTCAAACAAACAACAGTCACATAAGAAGTATAATTGCCACCCACATATAATTTGCAATCGTATTCTATTCCATCATGTAAGGCTTGAAAACCTTACATAATATTTATAATGAATTATTCTCAGTTTGCCCTTACATAAAAAATAAGTGACTAAAATAAAACACATACGCATGTCGCGTGTCGTATCCTCGCACACCTACGCGTATCGGTGACGTATCGGGGCGTATCGGTGGCGTATCCATATTTAAAAAATATTTTAATTAATTGGGTGCGTACCCGACACGTATCGGAGCCGTATCCGTGTCGGATACGCACACGACACAGATACTCGAAGGGTTTCGAAGTATCCGTGCTTCATAGTTTGTGAGCTATTTCAAAAAGCCAAATGGAGAGCTTGCGCTTGGCTCTCGCCCAACAAAAAAGTTTAAAGATTTCAAAGACGGTGACCTTTTATCCTCATGGGAGGGTGGTATGAGAGGAAGATCTAGGAATTCCAAATCCTTGGAGGACTGGGCACCCCCTCAACCTGAGGTCATGAATTTAATGTTGATGGAGCTTCTAGGGGAAAACTGGACTGGTAGGTATAGGGGGTGTACTTAGAGATCACTCAGGTCAGACCTTTGTGGTTTTCACAGAGTAAGTAGGGACTAGATATTCTAATGAAGCAGAACTCTTTAGTATCAGGAGAGCTTTGCCTATTTGGGTTGGTCTAGGTAATGGAAATTAGTGATAGAGGGAGATTCAGCAAATGTCATTACATGGGCTAAAGGTTTGAAGAGACCCCCCTAGAGATTGATTACTACAGTTAGGAAATCAGGGCACTGGTTAGGGATCTTGAGGTTTCCTTTGTTCACATCAGTCGCACAACAAATGGGTCGCAGACTACTTTGCTAAAAATGGTGTAAAAGGATCTGTTCAAGGCATTTTCTACATTTGAAGAGATGGGTTCATGCAATTGTATTTGGAGTTGTTTTGTATTGTATTTATTCTCTTGAAGTGTTTTTTGTTTTGTTTTTCCTTTTTCGCTTTTTCTTTGTTCTAGATCTTTTAGACCTCCTTTTTGTACCATATGTTTTTTTAATAAGATTTCTTCTTTGTTACCGCTCAAAAAAATACTAGTATATTACTAACACAAGAAAAACTTAAGTAAAAAATTGTAGATATTTTAAATGTTCATTATTGCAATTTAAAGCTGTTAGATGCTTACTGGGGTTGGGGGGGGGGGGCTGGCATTTTATATAGTTGTCCTTTTGGGGGTTTTTACTAGGCATTTTGTATGTCTTTCATAACTTTTTATGGTTTGGACTTGGGTTGGTGGCATTGAGTACCCTTTCTAAGCATAAGTGTGGTGTAAGCGTTTTCTACCACTTTTGTATCTTGTTTCTACTTTTTAACTAACGAAATTCTTTGTTACTGTTTAAAATAACAAAAGCTATTGGATGCTTTAAGATCTAACAAGAAAATATTGACTAACACATGCTATTTTTAGTTTGGATCATTGTTTGGTGGAGGCATGTAGAACAATTCTCCTACATGACATGTAACATGTTGGTGGGCCCACTAAAGTGAGTTGTGATGTTCCAATAAGCCAAACTCCATCAAACATTGTCATCCATTGGATCTAATACAATGATTTAAGCATTAATTTACATTGGTTGAGCTGTAGGCTTTCACCAACATACCACATGTTCCCCATA
This sequence comes from Chimonanthus praecox, assembly GCA_022113865.1. Classification (NCBI taxonomy): domain Eukaryota; kingdom Viridiplantae; phylum Streptophyta; class Magnoliopsida; order Laurales; family Calycanthaceae; genus Chimonanthus; species Chimonanthus praecox. The sequence continues at coordinate 55,523,875 of CM039089.1, forward strand.
AGAGAGATCTTCTCCATGGTTCTCCACCAAACATCTACAAGATCCAAACTTCACCATTCTGCTTACAGCCCATTCTTTGCAAGTACTTGTCTCAACAAGGACATCATGAAAAGAAGAAATTCAAAAACTTGCTGCTACAATGCTAAAAAATGCCCAGTAGAGAGGAGATTTGAGTGTCATGAGAAGGTGAAGGTTGTCAAACAAGAAGTTTGGGCTACTATGTTATCTGCTTGACATCTATTGAGAGTACAAAGTTCTTGTACTCATGTAGGGAGTACCATTTTATGCAATTCAGCAGTTATGATGTTCCATGGAAAAATATATTGCAAATGTATTTTATAGTAGATATTAGCATTAGGTTGTTACTGCTCCTAGGAGATTAGTTTTCGTTTCAGTTTAAGTTTCTGTTTTATCCCTTAAAAATGGGATTCAATTGTTACATCATCTATTTATACAAATCTCTCAATGAACAAATTATCTTCCAATTCTATCAAACAACTCCCTCATTCTCTCCTCTTCTCACTTTTTCTCATAAAATTATCATGGTATCTAGAGTGTGATTTTGGGATTCTGGAACAACATTTGAAGCAGTAATCTTCTTCGAAACTATCTTCAATTCCTTGAAAGGCATCTCCCATATTCCAAGTTCCATTTGAATTAATTTTTCCTCATTGTTTTGGTAATATCTCCTATTAATTAGGGGTTGATTAATTATTGTAATAATTTTCTAAGTTCCACTGCCATAAAGAAACATGGTGGTGAAACTTAGAAGTCCAAGAGGTTATTAAGAAAAGATTTATAAAATGGCAAAAAACAAGGGGACAAGAAGGCTTTTTTTTTTTTCCTGAAGACACTAATTTTTGAAAAATGGCAACAAGAAAATTTTGAGAGTGTAAACAATATATTGGAAACAAAAGTAAAACTAGTTTTGGATGAGGTGAAGAAAAGTAGAGCTTTAGGACTAGATAATATCGGGTGAAAATAGTACTGGATGGTTAACTACGTTGTTTAACAAAATCATGGATTTGAAAAGGATGTCTAATAAATGGTGTAAAAGCACAATGATGCCATTCTATAAATAGGAATCAAGTGTCTTTAAGTTTAAGGAGAAAAGGAAAAAAATTATATGACTATTATCAACCTAGAAAAGGCTTATGATAAAGTGCCAAGATATTTAATTTGGCAAGTTTTGAAAAAGAAAGTCCTAATAACTAATAAGTATATTTAGGCTATATAAGATATGTATGAACAAACGACAACTAATCGTTTGTGATTTATTTGTTTAAAGAGTAAAAAAAATAGACACGAATTTGTGATGGAAGACCTTTGTAGATGAATAGTTATTTTAGATTGTGTAGTCAAATCACGCCCCGTTTAGGTGTTGGACAGGCGAGGTGTGACAGGAAAACCGAGAGAGAGGGCAAGTGAAATCAATTTGGATTTTAAAACGTTAAATAATTTTGAATAAAAACCCAGTCATTACAAGAAAAGAATCCACCTAGTGAGTTGGGCGGAGGTCAAAAGGCCTAAGAATGAAAACAGCCTTGGGGTTGTGCCTCTAAGTGTTAGGAATCAAGCATTGTTATGCAAGTGGAGTTGGAGATTTGGGGAGGAAAAGAAAGCTTTGTGGAGGAAGGTAATTGTGGTGAGATAGGGATTGGAGGATGTCGGCCAATGGTCGTTACGGGATAAGGTGGAAAAGGAGGGTTTCCAGGTGGTTAGAACATGGTGGAGGATAGGTAGATAACAAGGGAAGGTGGGAAGCCTATTTTTGAGGAAAAATGAGCATGCTTGTACGTAAGGGCAATCATACCCTGTTTTGGGAAGATTTATGGGCAGGAGATAGACCCTTGAAAGATGTTTTCCTTAAACTTTTTAGAAAACCTTTGAGTTGTAGGGCAACAGTGCAGGATTGTTATGTGGTGTTAAGCGGAGTAGTCAAATGGGAGTTTTTATTTAGAAGGAATCTCAGGGATTTTGAATAAAGCAGTTTCGGCGTTATTAGGCAACTTGCCAGTTTTCATGAATGAGGATGATGAATGTATCTGGACAAGTGATTCCTCTGGATGCTATTCAGTGAAGGATGGATCTAATTTGGCCATCCAAGGAGAAGATGGAAGGGCTCAACCAAACACCTTGTCTTGGAAGGGTTTAGCTCCCCCTAGGGTAGGCTTTCGTGTGGTGTTCTTTGCAGAAGAAAATACTAACTAAGGTGGGGCTCAGAAATAGGCGTCTTCTAGTCCATAGTGATGATCTTTCATGTATTTTTTTTTGCGGGAATCATGAGAAAGATAGTGATCATCTTTTTGCTACATGCTTGGCAGTTAGGATCTTGTGGGACAAGTTTCCTGAGATAATGGGGGTCTCTTGGGTCTTTAACAATTCCTGTGCTAGCATCATAAAAGGTTGGAATATCAAGAAGATGAAGGTAAAGAAGAAATTGGTGTGGGAAACTATTCCAACAGCAATTTGTGGTCTTTGTGGAAGGAGAGAAATCTAACGTTACTCAAAAGAAAAAAAACATAGTGAGTTGCAAGAAGCTTTTGAAAATACCAAATGGAGACTATGCCTGGCTATCAGTTAGGAAGGAGTTTGGAGGTTATTCTCTATCAGATTTCTATAGATCTTGGGAGGGATGTATGAGAGGGAATCATAGAAGGTAGATAGGAAGGTGACTTGGTTCCCTCCACCGAAGGCATCTTTGAAATTCAATGTGGATGAGGCAGCGGGAGGTAAACTGGAACCTACAGGAATAGGAGGTATATTATGCAATGAAGAAGGTTCTACCTCTCTTTTCTTTTCTGATCCATTAGGAGTTAAAGATTCGAATGAGATGGAACTATTAGGAATTAGGAGAGCTTTAAGCTTATGAGTGAACTTTGGTCAGAGGAAGGTAATCATTGAAGCGGACTCGGCAAAGACTGATGTGGGCAAGGGGAACTAAGAGGCCACCATGGAAACTAGTTTCCGTGGTGAGGGAGATACGACACTTTGTGTGAATTGTGATGCTTCTTTCAAGCATGTTCAAAGGTCCGTGAATGGTGTGGCTAAGCTTGGGATGGACAAGGAGCATGAGAATGTTTTCTTTTGTCAAGCTGGTTAACATCTATTCTTTTGTTTTAATTTTTGAGCTTGGGTGGTCATTATGTATGTATTTGGGGGTACCATACGGGATTTGTTAGAACTTTGTATTTTTTTCAGTATAAGGCTCTTATACCCTGTTTCTTTGAACCTGTTTTATTTTAATTTAATGATTTTTCTGTTATTGCTCAAAAAAATGGCTCTCTATTTTGTAATAAACAAGTCAAAGATTATTTGTGGGAAAGGATAATCATGCAAACATGAAGCCCGAAACATCAGATACCAATAGAAAAAGCAAGATGGTCTTTTGCAATAAATATTGACAGAGATGAACAGCAGAAGAAAATCCTATTGCAGTGACCGATCAATCTCATGATAGGTATTTTATTTTCTTGCATATAACTATAATTTTCCATTGCTGTAATGGCAATCCAGAACAAGCTTTTATCAGAGAGTTTTAGGTTCAGTTGCACTGTAAGGCTGGGTCTTCTTGCTTTATGTGTATTATGAATATTTCATGGAAATATACAACAAATTAATTCACTAATCTCCTTCAATTTCTTGTAACTGTTCAACACTATAACACCTCCACAAGATGCCCAACAAGGATAAGTGCCACCTAGGTTGAACACTATAAGACACATTTTATTGCAACTTCCGAATCAGATTATGGAAGATGGGGAAAAATAATAACGGGTTGTACCTGTGTGTGGAGACGCTTTCTTTCCATGGCCAGTTGCAATACCAGATTAGAAATCACTTTAGTTCTGACACCAATGTCCTTTGCAGTTTCCATCTTCACATCATTGGCTTGATGTAAAGACATCTCCAAGAACTCAGCTCTCCCTCGAAGAAATCCCAGCTCTTCATTAAGTTCCAAATTTGTTTCAGTCAACGAAATGCACTTAGCTTCTGCATTTTCAGCCCTTCTTTCAGCTTTCAAGGATTTCTCCTTCAGATCCTTAATCAAATTCTCCATGTCATTGAGTGTAGAATACAGCATCTTCTGCTGCTCTTGACTTGCTTCAACTGATGCCTTGGCATGCTGTAACTGTGTCTCAGACTGCCTAAGCTGTTTCTCAAGCAAATTCACCTTTTCTGTATTATTACCTCTAAGAGAACCCAGCTCCTGTTCAAGTTTCAACCTATCTTCAGTTAGCAATTTACACTGGATTTCTGCACTCTCAGCCCTACTTTCTGATTTCAAAAGATTTTCCCTTAAAGCTTCCATCAATTTCTCCAAGTCAATAATTTTAGATTCTAAAATATTTTGCTGCACTTGATTTTCTTCAACAGAGGCCTTTGCTTCCTCTAACTGAATAGCTGATTCTTTCAGGTTCTCCGTGAGAGAAATTACCTTCTCTCTCAATGATAAGACTTCCGAATTGGTACGATCATATTTATCTTCAGCTTCCTTCAAATTGTCAAGCTCGGTATTTTCGGTGGAGTGCTTCTCCCTGTCCTCCTGAAGCATAGATCTCATCTTGCCTTCTTGTTTAGTTGAACTGCTTAACTTGAAATGAACAATTTGAAGTTTTCCAGTGAGTTCTTTTGAAATGCCCTTCAGTACCTCAGCAATGCTTTCTGCCTCAAACAACCTTTCCATAATGAGATCCATTTCTTCCATTTCTTGCTCTGCATAGTATAATTTCAGTTTGAGCTCTTCTTCATTGTGTCTTGATTCTGATAACCATTTTTCAAGATCCAGCTCTCTCGCCAAAGATTTCTCCAACATTTTCAAGATATGTCTTTGTTGATCAGTGGTCTGCATTTTCACCTTGGTATGCATAGAGGATAATTGGCTGATTTCTGAGAAGCCACTGTTCCCTACCAATTGCATTCATCAGTGACGTATCAGAATATTATCCATTATTCCATTTCATACTTACAACTACCCATCATATTTACATCAGAAAATCCTAGAAATGGCATTCATATTTGAATACTATCCATCATCTGACCCTAGATAGATGGAAAAGAGGGTTTGATGATGACGACAATGATGTTGATGATGATGACCCACTCATTAATGGCAAATTGGCTATAATAACAACTTTTCCTCACCACACACTTTCATATCTTTACACTTGAAATAAGGCTATATACAAGGTGAACTATGAATTTTACCAGATTTCAGTATTCCACCAAATGATCCATGATTCTCATGCATGAATTTGGACTGGTGAAGTGGTGGGTACTGTTTGAGTGTTTTTCTTGCACCAAATCATTATCACTGCCCATTACCGGTATGGCTTTGGCTTAAAATGTGGAAATTAGTATTGCAAGAAACTAGTTTCTTGACACAACTGCTGTCCAAATACATACTCAAAGTAAGACCATCCATGAGCCAAAACAAGGTAGTTTAAAAAAAAATGTGCAGCTCAGTCTTAAGCTGAATACTTTAATTATTTAGTTGAAGCTGATACCAGATTTTTCAAATGGTTTGCACTGGGTATTTGGATGACTTCAAATATGACAATATTGAAACATTACAATATTAGGTTTCTCCAAATGCATTCTAAATTAACTACTTGCACTTCACACAAACGAAGAATCATGGGTCATAACTTACATGATGCCAGCCCACCAAAAACGAAGGTGCTTTGGAACTTGGCTGACTGCACCCTCATGTCAGAAACCTGCATTTGTGATTGCTTCAAAGATTCTTCAGAGTCATGCAACTTCTCTACCATTTCTGCGAAAGCCGCTTTCAAGTGTTCACATGAAGATATTTTCTCACGTGCATCCATGATTTCTTCTTGGAGAAAAATCATGAAGTCATCTAGTTCTTTCTCATTATACAAGATCCCAGATAAGGATATCAAATTCCAGTGCCTTCTCAAAAGAGTCACCTGAGATATCGTCATTGTCTATAAGCAGGGCTTCACAGTCGCCTGCCCTGTCTGCCACATGCATAAAAAGTATATCCAAGTTCAATAACTTCTCAGAAGAATATGCCAAATCAAGATCTACCCTTGTCAATAGTTCTCCTGCACTTCCAAGTGTCCTCAGTCCATCATCAGTATGATAGAATTCAGAATCCAGTGGGTCATTGCCATCAATGTCTTTGACATCAGTAATTGAAATGACATGAGGGTCGTCAGAAGCCATTGTGCAGTGGTTTTCTCCAGCTGAAACCTGAAATAGAGGGATCAAGTACCAACATCAGTAGTTTTAACCAAGTCTACTAAATAAAACCTGCTTCAGCCCATGTGGTGATTCTTAAATTATCTCAGTTGACAATCATGCATTCATGCTAACTTCCATTTCATACGGGAATTGAAGGGGGCACAAATTGATACTCTCTCTCTCTCTCTCTCTCTCTCTTGCTTGCAATTTTGCATAGCGCTGAATTTATACAACAATGAAACAAGAAGAGACACTTCTGAGTGAGATACGACTGAAGGGAGCTTTTTATAAGATGGAAATCAGTCTTGAATTTTATATGGTGCTGAATGCTAAGCAACCATTGAACAAGAGGAAAAGGCACATGTAGCTGAGATGAGAAAGAATTTTTAACAACTTCAATGTATGCTAAGATGGATAGGCTCAATAAATTAATCACAGGCAATTCATAGATGGCTCCAATATAGAAGAGAAATTGATAGAATGCCTTCTAAAATGGTTTGACCAAGCATGTAGAAGATCAAAAACAGTCCCTAGCATAAGGAACTCAAGGGACCGTGAGAAGGGAAGGGAAGGTGGAAGCTAATAATAGCTTGAAATGAAATAATTAGAAGTGACAAGTTAGGATGCAGGTTGAAGAAGAATTTAGAGGAGAAGTAATTCTCACAAAGCCAACCTCATATAGATGGAGAGAGAGAGAGAGAGCATACCTCCTTTTATCATTTTTAACCTTATAATATCATGTTTATTCTCATTTCTTGCATACAAATATCATGAAAAACAGAGTATAAAGTTATCCAAGCCATATGTTTACTCAATATGCATGGGTAAAACAGCAGCAAACTTCAAATACCTCTGTATGACTGATTTATCCCTGAGAAAAAAAAACTAAGAGTAGGGTTGCAAATGGATGAATCAGGCCAACACCTGTCAAATTCCTGTCCATTTATTTATTGGGCCTAATTTTTTTTTCCCTGCTACGGCTCTCCAGCTCTTTACCAAATATAATGACAATTCATGTCACAAATATGAGCTGCATCATCCATCTAGTCAAGCTTCATAAACGCATTCTAAGGCCCACCTCATTTAATTATGGAGCAAGTAAATCAGGACAAGACTAGTCAACAAGTCAAAAATCAACGTTTCTTCAGCTCAAAGTGGGCTAAACTCAAGCTAACATGGCCTAGTTGGAACCCTGCCTAATATTACTTGCTTTCAAACAGAACTAAATTGAGCCTTGTGGCTTCATATTATTAGTGTTCTTAAAATAATAGCATAAATATTATTAGTTGTGATGATGCCTGTGTTAGAATTTATTAGAATTAGTATTACATTAGGACTCTAAGTTTAGGTTAATCTCTAATTAAGAGATGTATTTAATTTAGGATTAGTTTTAGAGTTTGTGTTTGAGATAGCCTTAGGGTCGGCTAGAGGCTATAAATACTGATGTAATAGCATAGATCTTGCATACAATAGTTTTATGATTTCTAACATGGTATCAGAGCAAAGTTTCAATAGGGTTCCTTCTCTCCCTCAGCCACAAGTGACTCGTCTGCCAAAGGGAGGGGCCATCTACGCAGAAGAAAAGCAGGACAAAAAAAAAAACCTCTGCATGGTTATTCTCTGCACCATTCCTCTATTGTTGCATCCAACCACAGCAGTCCGCCGTTCCTGCAACAAAGTTAGTACACCTTCGTCATAAACCAGTATCTGTATCCTCTACTACCCCACCTTCATCGCCTTTCCATTTTGTTTGCCGATCTGGCCCCAGGAAAGCTTCCCCAACGCCTGCCCAGGTCTGACAAGCAAGCACTGCTGAAGTTGTATTTACACATCTTCTCTCTCAGGCACTATGCCTCTCTCTCTCTCTGTTCTCAGTTTGCACCCTCCATCGCCTCAGTTTAGATCCAATCACATATAAACCCATCGTCGTCAACAACACCTTGTCCCTGCCCCTGCTCGCCCCATCTCTTGCAAAACCCAGCACCTCCGCCTGCAATCCCCTTTCCATTGTTTACGCCCTTCCTTGCTGCCAAATTTCTGGATCGTCTCTGCAACAAGTCGACTCTCACCCCAAATCTACTCGGTCTGCTCAGAAATAGACGATTTGCATGCATCCTAGCCAGAGAAAAACCATCTCAGGACTTCTCTTTGCTACCGAGCCCCTGAACCAGATTTGCAACCTGCCATCGCTCTCAGCCAGCCACCGCCGCTACTATTGACTCACTCGAACCCAGATCTGATAGCCCAAGCTCATCCAACTCTTTTATCGTCTGCTGCCTTTTTCGTCATCCTCTCTCTTCTTTGGCGCAACAGATCTAGTTTGATTCGTTAGAAATAAAAAAAAAAAGTTTGGAAGAGAGGCGGCAAGAACAGTACTGTTGTTGCCAGATTTGCAGCATTATTGAGCACCCGAACAGATCCAAACCAAGTTTGTCTTCCACAATTACCACTTCAAGAGACTGCAAGCCTGGGGGAACCTCCTTTGTCCTTCCGCCGCAAATCGTGACCTGTGCAGTTGATCCCTCCAAGCCTTGCAGCCATCCCTCTATATTCTTCAGATTCCACGATTTTTAAGAAGCTTCTGAAATTTCTCTTTCGTTTCAGTCCCATTTCTCCTTGGTTTTTCTATGTAAGCGTCTTCATCTTTCTTTGATGCTTTTAATCTCTTCATCTGATTCAGACCGATCAAAGTATTTTCTGTCTTTGTCTCTCTTTTCTCTCTGTCTTTGTCTCTGTTTGCATTAGTATCCCTTGTCTCCTCCATTTGCAGCCACAATTTGGAGTATTTGGTTTCTTGTTCTCTTTGCAATTTGCAGCCTTCTCACACTTTGCAGTTCCTACTTGCATTGATTAGATTTTTATGTTCTTTAGCATTAGAATTGGAATTGGAAGTGCATTAGCATTGGCATTGGTATTGGCTTTAACATTTGCATGAATTGATGGATCTTGGCAATCGTCTGCAACCCCTCTTCTCTGGCAGCATGCATCAAACGTAGCACGTCGACTCAATTTTTGGCTTCACTGACACATCTTCACCATTGATCTACTACAACTCCACCAGATGACGTCATCTGACCGTTGGATTATCTAGTTCAGTAATTGTAAACTCAAGTGGACCACTTGAGTTTAAGGGTGGATGTTAGAATATATTAGAATTAGTATTAGATTAGAACTCTAAGTTTGGATCAATCTCTAATTAAGAGATGTATTTAATTTAGGATTAGTTTAGAGTTTGTGTTTGATTGAGATAGCGTTAGGATCGACTAGAGGCTATAAATACTGATGTAATAGCATAAATCTTGAATACAATAGTTTTATGATTTCTAATAGCCTGGACGCGCAGGGATATGACATCATATGACAAAGATACAAAAAAAAAAAAAATCACATAAAAATGAATTGGATATGTTGCCTACATAAAAGGGCCCATGCAACGTATTTTTTTTTTTTTGAGCGGTAACAGAGACAAATTGTAATAATAGAGAATAAACAATACAATTATATCAGAGGAAACAGGGTCTATAAGGTCTAGACCTTGAAAAAAAACACATAAAAGAAGCAGAAATACAAAACATAAAACAAATGCAATCAATTGAGCATCAATCATGCTCAAACTCCTCCTATCTCAGAGATGGAAGACGCCTGAAAATGAGTTGTCAACTCCGTTCTTTGAGAAGAAGTCCGCTACTTCCATGCAACATAGATACTCTTTTCCTTTCTTTTTTTTTTTTAATGGTAAGGAATATCATATACATTAGCCAATAAAAACCCAAAAAAAAAAGTTTAAAACCCATTATCAACAAACTACGCTTACAAAGTCATGAACTGATACTTTCAGAAGTTCATAAATCTAACAAACCAACTGACATTATAAGGCAGAAATTGCAGGTATAGCATGGAAAATGGTCCTTAAATGGCAGGCCAACTTGTCTTGATCGATACGAGTTGTCTAGGACAGGACAAATGAGTTTCAGCCAAAACTTGGCCCAAAAAATTTTACTTGACCGGTAACATATGTAATTAGGTTGGAGTAAACTTGGCAGGATTCCTAGTCAATCAGCAGGTTGGCAAACTATAACTGTAGGTAGGTTACATCTTTCAAAGTATACTCACAGCTCATCTTGTCTGACATATCCCTATTTAACCATTCAAACCGTGCCAAATAGCAGAAAGACCAATGCACAACAATGGTGTTTCATTGGTCGACGGAGGACCAATGAAGGATATCATACTTGGCAGACATTTACTGAAATGCTAACGGTGAAGGCAGTAATTTGGCGACATATTATGGATGGTGCCATGTTCCCACGCCCAACTAACTCTTGGTAGAAACCATAGAGATTTCTGGGGAGTTTTTTTTTTTTGAAAAAGTTCTGTGGAGTTTCAATGTCCAATATCAACACTACCAGTACAAATGTTAAATGGTTAACCAATAGCAGTCTCCACTCTGATAATGAATGGCTAGTGCCATGAGACAAGATTGTAGGGATTGGTAGGGCTATAAGGAGCCTTTCAGGATTTTTTTTTTTTTTTTTTTTTTTGAATTACATTTCAGTTATTGATGTTCGGCCTTATTCTGGGGATACTTCAGAAGTGCTAATAAGGTTGTTGTTAAAGCAATGTTCAGAGACTTTGAAGACTAATTTTGTAACGACCCGTCCCGCTAGCACAATATTGTCCGCTTTGGGCCTCACACACGGCCTGCACGGTTTTCAATTGGCGAGTCAACCCACTGTTGCTCTCAAAAGGCCTTGTGCTAAAAGGAGGAAGGTTACTATTTATATACCAGGGAATTTCCAATGCCACTAGCAATATGGGACTTTTTGGGACAGGCTATTACAATCTACCCCCCTTAAAGTCAAAGCCGTCTCCGGCTCTGCACACACAACAACCAAGCCCACACCCTCAGGCAGAGAGTTGAACCCACCCGTCCCGCTAGCACAATATTGTCCGCTTTGGGCTTACACACGGACCCGCACGGTTTTGCTTTGGCGAGTCAACCCACTGTTGCTCCCAAAAGGCCTTATGCTAGAAGGAGGAAGGCTATTACTTATATACCACTGAATTTCCAATGTCACTAGCAATGTGAGACTTTTTGGGGTAAGGTATTACAATCTACCCCCCTTAAAGCCATAGCTGTCCCCGGCTCTGCACACAAAAGAACCAAGTCCACACCCTCAGGCAGAGAGTTGAACCATGCTTTGATACCATTTGTAACGACCCATCCCGCTAGCACAATATTGTCTGTTTTGGGCCTCACACACGGCCTACACGGCTTTCAATTGGCGAGCCAACCCACTGTTGCTTCCAAAAGGCCTTGGGCTAGAAGGGAAACGCTACTACTTATATACCAGGGAATTCCCAATGCCACTAGCAATATGGGACTTTTTGGGACAGGGTATTACAAATTTAGCTGGAAGCCATTGGTGCTACGGTCAAGGGAGATTGTGACTGCCCATAAAGAGAACCTATAAAGAGCTGATTATAGTGCTCTCATGCTCTAGGGCGGCCTATTTCCATGGACATTAGCAAAATTACTTTATGAAACTCCTAATCTGAAGAAGGATAATTTCTAGTTTGTCATGTCCTCATATGAGTAATGAAGATGTCAAAAGCATACAGTAGATGGTTTAACATGATTCCCCTTTGACAGTTTTTAAGCTAGTCAGCTTTTTGAGAGTTTAGTACTGTGTCTATCCTTCTTAACTTTTTTTTTTTTGAACATGGTATCCTTCTTGACAAAAGTTTTATCGTACTAATCAATGTTAGTCAACCCTTGAAAATTTTCGAAGAAAGGCCTCACAGTGATAAGCATTTATCATAGCTCAGCTGTCTTGTATGCCTGAGTCTCCTAAGGACATTTTTTTAATATTAGTCTCCAAGGACATCACATCTTCTTGCATAGTGTGTATCATCAAGCAGAATTGTGGCAACTGAGACACTTGAAAAGAGATCTGATTGCAGTTTGTAAGTGTTTTTTCTTGGTTAGATTTCATTCCTCTCCCACTGCTTGTTGTTTTCTTAGAGTTTAGATCCAAAATCAGTTCCAGTGGCATTGAGATTTACAAGTAAAGTAACAATAGGTAAATTGCTCATGCTGGGAACAAATGATTTTTCACTAATATTTGGTTAAGATTCTAATGGTGATGGCAGCCCAATGAACGGGATATAGATGCAAGAATAATATCATGAAAAGGAGGGATGCTCTCTTCACCATCATCATCATCACCCAAGCCATTTATCCCATCAGTCTGGGGATGGCCAGGGGTGCTCTCATCACCATATTACTAATAAATGGGTCAATTAGGATTTTGTATTTATTATAGTGCCGACTTTGGTAGCAAACGAGGAGAACCCCTATTTTACGATATAGGATTGACAAGGAGGCAAATCTGAGACAGAATGCAATCAACTTTTGCTCCATCACCCATCCAATGTAGGACGGACCAGGTCTCAAAATGAATGATCTGGGATTCTAGAAAACATAAAAGGGGCACCAGGGGGCAAAAGGATAGACCACATGTAAGCAAAGAAGTAGGGTCAATTAGCATGTACTGAGGAATGCTAGAGTGATGCACATGTTCCGTGCAGAGCATACAACTGCACAGACAAAGGCATCTACATTGTACACAGGGCACTTGTTTATAGTAATTAAAATTGTTAATTTCATTTAGTGCCAAAGGACAATAGTACACAATAACACAATCAAAGCAGTACAATCCAAATAAACAGAACAATCAAGTTGAACAAAAGATGACCGCTTGTTCACAAGAAATGCAAGATAAAAAGAAAAACAACTGAACGTTTGTGATTGTTCATCTCAGTAACATTGTAGGCCGTCCAAAATGTGTCTTACCATATCAACAGTCAGTAATTACCATACCTAACTGCATTTCTGATAGAATGTTTCCTCCATTTAATAAACTTAAGACAAATTCAAGTCTATTTAATAAAAAAAAAGATGATCAAAGAGTTTTTTTACACAAATCCCAATCAAATCTTGCAATGCTAAACTTGCCCTTTCACATATTAACTATTCAATTTCTAAAGGGCTCCATTTGGATGCATTAAAAGGTAAGTACTTCCATGGAAAATAACCATGTTTTGACCACACGTGGTTAAACCGATGCCTATTTTCAGTTAAAAATGGTTATTTAGCTCCATTATATTACACCTCCAATTATCACAAACAAGCTAAAAATTCGAAGTCTTCATGACCCATTTCCATGAAAGTTCTGACGTGGAAGAAAATCTTGAAATTTTAATAGGACGTATAGATAAATGAGACATAACACCCCCAATTGATCATGAGCGTGCTAAAACTTCAAAATATTTATGACCCATTTCCAGAAAAGTATTAACTATTGAAGAAAATGTTGAAAGTCAAAACGTAGAGCAGATAGAAATGAGAGATTACAGAACTCAATAGCACGGATTTCTGCAATGAATTGAGAAGAAATAGGAATAGGTTTCAAAACCAATAGGGTGAGATTTCACAAAATTATAAAGGCAAAAAGACAAATATCTGGACATATTTTTAGGATCTCATACCTTCGTAAGAATTTCTGGCTCTAACATTCAGAAAAGGGAAGAATCCAAGCAGAGACAGAGACAGACACAGAGAGAGAGAGAGAGAGAGAGAGAGAGAGAGAGGAATTTCTGGCTCTAAAAAACGAAAGTGGAGAGGAAAATGGAAATAGAAATATATTAACGAAATTCTAGCATACTTGCGTCGAGTTTTTGTCAAAGATCTTCATTAAAATTTAAGTAAGAAAAATGTATTTTTAATGAAATATATAAAAATGATAAGCATGACAAATAAATAAAATTTGAATTTATCTGATTATTTTAATTTTACTTATTTTAAACCATTGATTTTTTGTAATGTATCTTACAAAATCCTAATCATTAGATGAATAAAATTTCTGTAAATTCTTTAATCTATTAAGCGTTCAATATATCCCTTGTAACAAAATAAAACCCACCCAAGATAAACCTACTGTCTTCACAGAGAAATTCAACACTCGAGCTGCTCACATGAAGATAGCAAAAAGGATGATACATACTTCAATAACAGTTCGTGACGGCCGAACCTATCTTGATCTTGTTTAATTCACATTCTTCTCTATAAAGTCACTCTTTATAAATATACCATTGTGTACATTAAGAGTTTTTCATATGAATAGTTTGATAAAAAAAACATTTTTTTTGAAAGACGAAAACTCCAAGTTTCATTTCATGATGATGTATTAAATAAAAAGAAAATTAATTGTAAGTTATCCTCTCAATGGCCACATAAACTTTCATGCAATTTTGAGCTTGTAATGTCTGATGTGATACAATTATCCTCTAAACCAGTGGCCATGTACAATTTTCATGCATTAAGCTCAATGGCTCCTAGTCCGTTCTCATAGGCACCAACTTTTCATGTATTGCAAATATATCTGATTTGATAACAATCTAAATCTTATAGTTGTTGATCTTATTTGATTCATTTCAGACATAAGATAAAAGCCAATTTTTGTAAAGTTTTAAAACTTCATTTATATATTCAATTAAAATAATTTTTATAACTATCATAAATAAGTTAAGATGTTTCAAACTCACTCGTGTACATGGGTTCATGTGGGCTTTACTCAATCGCAATAACTTTTTTTCTAAAAGGGACAGACATTTACTTTCCTTTTATCATTTTTCATAGGATAATTGCTAGTTAGATGATGGATGTCTTCCCAAGTTTGACAAAATTCATTCAGAGTGGTGACTTTATCTAAATCTAAATTTGATTAGCAATACTTAGATTCAATTGAACACCCATCTTTTGTAAAGGTGTTCGAGTTTGAATATGCAATTCAAATATTAAAATTCTATCGATAATTTGTCATATACTTGTGAGGGATAAACCTATGGTACAGGGCTAAGTGGATGGGATTTAAAAGTTTGATTTTAATGTTATATCCATTCTAAAGCTTTTAGTATATTAATTAAGTCTGTAGCAATTGCTATTAGAGTAGACACTAGATTTTGTGTTCGAATATTGATGATGGCAATTTAAGAAGAGGTTGGCCCATCAAAGAGGTCTAAAAAAACAAATGGTGGTAGTCATATTGTATGATGAAGATGATTCATCAGTGATTTAAAGAAATTTAATATTAAAAATTATTTATACATTTAAAAATATAATTAAGACATAAGATAAAAGGGTAGAAAGATATTTCATCTTAGATTAAATATTTTACCATTTCTATATTATTCTATACATTTAGATACCAATCATACCTAAACTAAATGGGGTGAATCAAGTTATCTTTAGTAATTGGTAGGGAAATAGATTATGCTATTCAAATTCTACCCATTTGTTAATTAAACCTGAATCATAAACTTTTAGATATTCAAGTTAAGAAAATGGATCAACGTCCAAGTGTTTTCAAATTGAAGTATAGATTACATAAATTTAATTAACCCGATAGTTTTTGTTTGTAAAAATTAGGCAAAACTTGTTAATTTGATTGAAGATTATTCAAATTAATTTGCTAATTTTTTTGAAGTTTGAAACTATGTACAAATATTTATGACCTGTGTTGCTCTTTAAATTTTTAGATTAAATTTTTAACTGATTTTTGCTAGGTAATGTGCTCCATAAGCATCTTGTAGATATTAATAGTTAATCTAATGTTACCATTCAGACTTACTTCAAAAGTCACCTTTAAGTTTTCTTTTAAAAGAAGTGGTAGCAAACGCAGACTATAATCCAAGTAGATTTAAGGGGAAGTGGCCACTGAATATGGCAGGCCATACACATTCGTCAACAGCTTTTCAAAAGAGGAGCCGTTGGCACTCGAAAAACTGTGGGACCAGCATCATCTCCTCCATGAATACTGGGGCAGACGTGTTAAATTGGAAATGTTCAGCAACAAAGTGAGCCGTACTACAGTTATCAATGGAAAAGCTGCTCTTTTTTTTTTCTTTTTTTATATTTTATGATCGGTCGTACAAGCATCTCATTTTATTAATATTTTGAATATGTGAAAATTTCTGAATGTACACACACTAAGTAAATTTACAATAAATAACCCTTTATTGAAATTGAACATAAATTGAATTTAAAACCTTACTAGATGAGCTTCTTAATCATCATACCAAAGTCTTGAAGTTCAAAAAGCTGTACTTTTATGTGTTAAATTAAAAAAAAACACTCCACAAGTCAAATAAGTATTACTGCCACTAAGAATTCAACGGGGAAAGTCTTGCTACTTAGTTCTTGCTGGTATGAATGTGTTGAACAATAATATTCCTCCTC
The DNA here is from genome assembly GCA_022113865.1 of Chimonanthus praecox. Classification (NCBI taxonomy): domain Eukaryota; kingdom Viridiplantae; phylum Streptophyta; class Magnoliopsida; order Laurales; family Calycanthaceae; genus Chimonanthus; species Chimonanthus praecox. The sequence continues at coordinate 55,540,385 of CM039089.1, forward strand.
TTATCTTCTTTCTTTTCTCTATTAAGTTCCTCCTTCCTTAACTCTCTTTGATATCTCCCATCCATACAGCAAGAGCACCACCTGTGCCAGAATCATCCTTCTTCTTAACCAACAACCATTTGTAAAGAAATATATCGGCCAATATCTTAAAAAAAATGATACTTCTACTCTGTCCACTAAATCGTCTCTATTAAATAAACAGCATCATCAAAGTGGAGGTCCTTGGACCAAACTAACTATGCTTAGTAGTGCTCAAAATAAAATAATTTAAAACCAAGAAAAAACAAAAAAAAAATTAGCCCACTTGCCAGGTAGAACTATCTAGATTGGTGGTGTAAATAAAATGATCATTTTTATTTCAAAATTCAATCATTATACCAAAATTAAGAAAATTGGAAATGAAGTGGATTCACTTCAAATACATGTTCAAATAAAATATAGACATATCAGCTAGGGAGAATAGGTTGAGGCAAGGTTGGTCGCAAAAAAGCTACAAGCAGAAGTGATTGACTGCTTTAAAGTGTTCACACTAGTTGTAAAGCTTTATACTATTCGAATGATCATAAAATCAGTAGCTTGGTATAGATGAACATAAATCAACAACCTTTAATAGTGTGTTCTAGGAGTGAAACTTGGGTCGGGTCCAATTTGTACTGATCTTGGACCGACCCAAAAATTTTAGAGCCCGACTCCACTTGTTTAGGCATGGCACCAAATTAAGGTTCAAAAGTTAGGACATAATTTAAATTTAGGTCAGGCCCAAGTTTTACATTTTTAGGGCCTGTGATAATTCGTGCCCATGTCAAGTCACAAAATAAGATGTAGTAAAGGCATGAGAAGGCAAAGAGAAAAAGTTGATGGAGTGGCGCAAATCCCAAGGTCCCATATCGCCTATAAACTAGTGTTAAAAGTGGTTTATAAGCTAATGCCTTCTCCGCTCTAGCACAAGACCTTTTACAGTTGTGCAGGAGTACAGTCCTGAAGCAAAGTTGTTCGGGCCCGGAGTTTCATACAATATTGTGCTAGACGGGACGGGTGTTACAAATGACATCAGAACATAGTTTAACTCTCAGACCAAGAGTGGGAAGATGAGAGTATTAGAGCTGAGGGCAGCTCTAGTCCAAAGGGGTGGGATTGTGATGGCTCGTGCCCGAGCCAAGTCACAAAATGAGATGTAGTGAAGGCATGAGAAGAGAAGGAGAGAAAGTCGCCAGAGTGACATAAATCCCAAGGCCCCATATGGCCTGTGAACTTGTGCGGAAGGTGGTTTATAAGCTAGCACCTTCTCCCCTCTAGCACAAGTCTTTTTGAGATTGTGCAGGAGTGCACACTCCGAAACAAAGCCGTGAGGGCTCGAAGTTTAGGTCCAAAGTGGACAATATTGTGCTAGGCGGGACGGGCCGTCACAAGGCCTAACTCGACCTGAAGCCCTAGTCAAGCTCTAAGAATGATGATATATATATAACATGTATTGAATTATATATTGTAATTGATTAAAAATCTTAATCTTTATACATTATTATATGTTATTCTTTCATAAGAAAAAAACAATGAACAACTATAGCTTAATAATACAAACTAATGGTAGTATTTGATTTAAAACTAACTTAAGTAAGGACCAGAAAATCCAAAGGCCTCTATAGACCCTTATTTATCTTTTTGGAACCAGACCTGACTTCAAATAATTACGCCCACACGGGCCCCATTCGAGCACAGGTCTTATATTTACAATTTGGGCCTTCACCCAAATTGACTTAAGGCACGACCCAAGCCACCTGAGTTGAACCCTTCCTCTGTTCAAAGTGGAAAAGTGTTTCTAGAGTAGCCACCAGGCTATTTGAAACATGAGAAAAAGAATTAAAAATGTGAAATAATCATATGGAATGTGGTTGAGCGAGCCCATGGGTGAAATTATATTCATAATCATTTGAGCTACATCACCAAAGTGGTAGTGCTTTGACAAAACCAATTAATCTGGGTGGGGTTTAATCCCCCTAGATGTTGAAATGTCAATTTCATCTGATATTTAGAACTTAGTATTTGTCATAGCCAAGCCCTTGCGATAAGCCTCACCTTGGCCTGGACCCAACATACTTCTCTAAGTTCAAGTTTTCTTTTTTTGGAAGGTACTAAGTTAGAAATCACTTTAGTCAACGAAATGAACTTAGCTTCTGCATTTTCAGCCCTTCTTTCAGCTTTCAAGGATTTCTCCTTCAGATCCTTAATCAAATTCTCCATGTCATTGAGTGTAGAATACAGCATCTTCTGCTGCTCTTGACTTGCTTCAACTGATGCCTTGGCATGCTGTAACTGTGTCTCAGACTGCCTAAGCTGTTTCTCAAGCAAATTCACCTTTTCTGTATTATTACCTCTAAGAGAACCCAGCTCCTGTTCAAGTTTCAACCTATCTTCAGTTAGCAATTTACACTGGATTTCTGCACTCTCAGCCCTACTTTCTGATTTCAAAAGATTTCCCTTAAAGCTTCCATCAATTTCTCCAAGTCAATAATTTTAGATTCTAAAATATTTTGCTGCACTTGATTTTCTTCAACAGAGGCCTTTGCTTCCTCTAACTGAATAGCTGATTCTTTCAGGTTCTCCGTGAGAGAAATTACCTTCTCTCTCAATGATAAGGCTTCCGAATTGGTACGATCGTATCTATCTTCAGCTTCCTTCAAATCAGAATTCAAATTGTCAAGCTCGATATTTTCGGTGGAGTGCTTCTCCCTATCCTCCTGTAGCATAGATCTCATCTTGCCTTCTTGTTTAGTTGAACTGCTTAACTTGAAATGAACAATTTGAAGTTTTCCAGTGAGTTCTTTTGAAATGCCCTTCAGTACCTCAGCAATGCTTTCTGCCTCAAACAACCTTTCCATAATGAGATCCATTTCTTCCATTTCTTGCTCTGCATAGTATAATTTCAGTTTGAGCTCTTCTTCATTGTGTCTCGACACTGATAACCATTTTTCAAGATCCAGCTCTCTCGCCAAATATTTCTCCAACATTTTCAAGATATGTCTTTGTTGATCAGTGGTCTGCATTTTCACCTTGGTATGCATAGAGGATAGTTGGCTGATTTCTGAGAAGCCACTGTTCCCTACCAATTGCATTCATCAGTGACGTGTCAGAATATTATCCATTATTCCATTTCATACTTACAACTACCCATCATATTTACATCAGAAAATCCTAGAAATGGCATTCATATTAGAATACTATCCATCATCTGACCCTAGATAGATGGAAAAGAGGGGTTTGATGATGATGACAATGATGTTGATGATGATGATCCACTCATTAATGGCAAATTGGCTATAATAACAACTTTTCCTCACCACACACTTTCATATATTTACACTTGAAATAAGGCTATATACAAGGTGAACTATGAATTTTACCAGATTTCAGTATTCCACCAAATGAATGATCCATGATTCTCATGCATGAATTTGGACTGGTGAAGTGGTGGGTACTGTTTGAATGTTTTTCTCACACCAAATCATTATCACTGCCCATTACTGGTATGGCTTTGGCTTAAAATGTGGAAAATTAGTATTGCAAGAAACTAGGTTCTTGACACAACTGCTGTCCAAATACATACTCAAAGTAAGACCATCCATGAGCCAAAACAAGGTAGTTTAAAAAAAAATGTGCAGCTCAGTCTTAAGCTGAATACTTTAATTATTTAGTTGATGCTGATACCAGATTTTTCAAATGGTTTGCACTGGGTATTTGGATGACTTCAAATATGACAATATTGAAACATTACAATATTAGGTTTCTCCAAATGCATTCTAAATTTACTTGCACTTCACACAAACGAAGAATCATGGGTCATAACTTACATGATGCCAGCCCACCAAAAATGAAGGTGCTTTGGAACTTGGCTGACTGCACCCTCATGTCAGAAACCTGCATTTGTGATTGCGTCAAAGATTCTTCAGAGTCATGCAACTTCTCTACCATTTCTGCGAAAGCCGCTTTCAAGTGTTCACATGAAGATATTTTCTCACGTGCATCCATGATTTCTTCTTGGAGAAAAATCATGAAGTCATCTAGTTCTTTCACCTCATTATACAAGATCCCAGATAAGATATCAAATTCCAGTGCCTTCTCAAGAGAGTCACCTGAGATATCGTCATTGTCTATAAGCAGGGCTTCACAGTCGCCTGCCCTGTCTGCCACATGCATAAAAAGTATATCCAAGTTCAATAACTTCTCAGAAGAATATGCCAAATCAAGATCTACCCTTGTCAATAGTTCTCCTGCATTTCCAAGTGTCCTCAGTCCATCATCATTATGATAGAATTCAGAATCCAGTGGGTCATTGCCATCAATGTCTTTGACATCAGTAATTGAAATGACATGAGGGTCGTCAGAAGCCATTGTGCAGTGGTTTTCTCCAGCTGAAACCTGAAATAGAGGGATCAAGTACCAACATCAGTAGTTTTAACCAAGTCTACTAAATAAAACCTGCTTCAGCCCATGTGGTGATTCTTAAATTATCTCAGTTGACAATCATGCATTCATGCTAACTTCCATTTCATACGGGAATTGAAGGGGGCACAAATTGATACTCTCTCTCTCTCTCTCTTGCTTGCAATTTTGCATAGCGCTGAATTTATACAACAATGAAACAAGAAGTGACACTTCTGAGTGAGATACGACTGAAGGGAGCTTTTTATAAGATGGAAATCAGTCTTGAATTTTATATGGTGCTGAATGCTAAGCAACCATTGAACAAGAAGAAAAGGCACATGTAGCTGAGATGAGAAAGAATTTTTAACAACTTCAATGTATGCTAAGATGGATAGGCTCAGTAAATTAACCACAGGCAATTCATAGATGGCTCTCCCTCGAAGAAATCCCAGTTCTTCATTAAGTTCCAAATTTGTTTCAGTCAACGAAATGCACTTGGCTTCTGCATTTTCAGCCCTTCTTTCACCTTTCAAGGATTTCTCCTTCAGATCCTTAATCAAATTCTCCAAGTCATTGAGTGTAGAATACAGCATCTTCTGCTGCTCTTGACTTGCTTCAACTGATGCCTTGGCATGCTGTAACTGTGTCTCAGACTGCCTAAGCTGTTTCTCAAGCAAATTCACCTTTTCTGTATTATTACCTCTAAGAGAACCCAGCTCCTGTTCAAGTTTCAACCTATCTTCTGTTAGCAATTTACACTGGATTTCTGCACTCTCAGCCCTACTTTCTGATTTCAAAAGATTTTCCCTTAAAGCTTCCATCAATTTCTCCAAGTCAATAATTTTAGATTCTAAAATATTTTGCTGCACATGATTTTCTTCAACAGAGGCCTTTGCTTCCTCTAACTGAATAGCTGATTCTTTCAGGTTCTCCGTGAGAGAAATTACCTTCTCTCTCAATGATAAGGCTTCCGAATTGGTACGATCGTATTTATCTTCAGCTTCCTTCAAATCAGACATCAAATTGTCAAGCTCAATATTTTCGGTGGAGTGCTTATCCCTGTCCTCCTGAAGCATAGATCTCATCTTGCCTTCTTGTTTAATTGAACTGCTTAACTTGAAATGAACAATTTGAAGTTTTCCAGTGAGTTCTTTTGAAATGCCCTTCAGTACCTCAGCAATGCTTTCTGCCTCAAACAACCGTTCCATAATGAGATCCATTTCTTCCATTTCTTGCTCTGCATAGTATAATTTCAGTTTGAGCTCTTCTTCATTGTGTATTGATTCTGATAACCACTTTTCAAGATCCAGCTCTCTTGCCAAAGATGTCTCCAACATTTTCAAGATATGTCTTTGTTGATCAGCGGTCTGCATTTTCACCTTGGTATGCATAGAGGATAGTTGGCTGATTTCTGAGAAGCCACTGTTCCCTACCAATTGCATTCATCAGTGACGTATCAGAATATTATCCATTATTCCATTTCATACTTAAAACTACCCATCATATTTACATATCAGAAAATCCTAGAAATGGCATTCATATTAGAATACTATCCATCATCTGACCCTAGATAGATGGAAAAGAGGGGTTTGATGATGACGACAATGATGTTGATGATGATGATCCACTCATTAATGGCAAATTGGCTATAATAAAAACTTTTCCTCACCACACACTTTCATATATTTACACTTGAAATAAGGCTATATACAAGGTGAACTATGAATTTTACCAGATTTCAGTATTCCACCAAATGAATGATCCATGATTCTCCTGCATGAATTTGGACTGGTGAAGTGGTGAGTACTGTTTGAATGTTTTTCTCACACCAAATCATTATCACTGCCCATTACTGGTATGGCTTTGGCTTAAAATGTGGAAAATTAGTATTGCAAGAAACTAGTTTCTTGACACAACTGCTGTCCAAATACATACTCAAAGTAAGACCATCCATGAGCCAAAACAAGGTAGTTTAAAAAAGAATGTGCAGCCCAGTCTTAAGCTGAATACTTTAATTATTTAGTTGATGCTGATACCAGATTTTTCAAATGGTTTGCACTGGGTATTTGGATGACTTCAAATATGACAATATTGAAACATTACAATATTAGGTTTCTCCAAATGCATTCTAAATTTACTTGCACTTCACACAAACGAAGAATCATGGGTCATAACTTACATGATGCCAGCCCACCAAAAATGAAGGTGCTTTGGAACTTGGCTGACTGCACCCTCATGTCAGAAACCTGCATTTGTGATTGCGTCAAAGATTCTTCAGAGTCATGCAACTTCTCTACCATTTCTGCGAAAGCCGCTTTCAAGTGTTCACATGAAGATATTTTCTCACGTGCATCCATGATTTCTTCTTGGAGAAAAATCATGAAGTCATCTAGTTCTTTCACCTCATTATACAAGATCCCAGATAAGATATCAAATTCCAGTGCCTTCTCAAGAGAGTCACCTGAGATATCGTCATTGTCTATAAGCAGGGCTTCACAGTCGCCTGCCCTGTCTGCCACATGCATAAAAAGTATATCCAAGTTCAATAACTTCTCAGAAGAATATGCCAAATCAAGATCTACCCTTGTCAATAGTTCTCCTGCATTTCCAAGTGTCCTCAGTCCATCATCATTATGATAGAATTCAGAATCCAGTGGGTCATTGCCATCAATGTCTTTGACATCAGTAATTGAAATGACATGAGGGTCGTCAGAAGCCATTGTGCAGTGGTTTTCTCCAGCTGAAACCTGAAATAGAGGGATCAAGTACCAACATCAGTAGTTTTAACCAAGTCTACTAAATAAAACCTGCTTCAGCCCATGTGGTGATTCTTAAATTATCTCAGTTGACAATCATGCATTCATGCTAACTTCCATTTCATACGGGAATTGAAGGGGGCACAAATTGATACTCTCTCTCTCTCTCTCTTGCTTGCAATTTTGCATAGCGCTGAATTTATACAACAATGAAACAAGAAGTGACACTTCTGAGTGAGATACGACTGAAGGGAGCTTTTTATAAGATGGAAATCGGTCTTGAATTTTATATGGTGCTGAATGCTAAGCAACCATTGAACAAGAGGAAAAGGCACATGTAGCTGAGATGAGAAAGAATTTTTAACAACTTCAATGTATGCTAAGATGGATAGGCTCAATAAATTAATCACAGGCAATTCATAGATGGCTCCAATATAGAAGAGAAATTGATAGAATGCCTTCTAAAATGGTTTGACCAAGCATGTAGAAGATCAAAAACAGTCCCTAGCATAAGGAACTCAAGGGACCGTGAGAAGGGAAGGGAAGGTGGAAGCTAATAATAGCTTGAAATGAAATAATTAGAAGTGACAAGTTAGGATGCAGGTTGAAGAAGAATTTAGAGGAGAAGTAATTCTCACAAAGCCAACCTCATATAGATGGAGAGAGAGAGAGAGAGAGAGCATACCTCCTTTTATCATTTTTAACCTTATAATATCATGTTTATTCTCATTTCTTGCATACAAATATCATGAAAAACAGAGTATAAAGTTATCCAAGCCATATGTTTACTCAATATGCATGGGTAAAACAGCAGCAAACTTCAAATACCTCTGTATGACTGATTTATCCCTGAGAAAAAAAAACTAAGAGTAGGGTTGCAAATGGATGAATCAGGCCAACACCTGTCAAATTCCTGTCCATTTATTTATTGGGCCTAATTTTTTTTTCCCTGCTACGGCTCTCCAGCTCTTTACCAAATATAATGACAATTCATGTCACAAATATGAGCTGCATCATCCATCTAGTTAAGCTTCATAAACACATTCTAAGGCCCACCTCATTTAATTATGGAGCAAGTAAATCAGGACAAGACCAGTCAACAAGTCAAAAATCAACGTTTCTTCAGCTCAAAGTGGGCTAAACTCAAGCTAACATGGCCTAGTTGGAACCCTGCCTAATATTACTTGCTTTCAAACAGAACTAAATTGAGACTTGTGGCTTCATATTATTAGTGTTCTTAAAATAATAGCATAAATATTATTAGTTGTGATGATGCCTGTGTTAGAATTTATTAGAATTAGTATTACATTAGGACTCTAAGTTTAGGTTAATCTCTAATTAAGAGATGTATTTAATTTAGGATTAGTTTAGAGTTTGTGTTTGAGATAGCCTTAGGGTCGGCTAGAGGCTATAAATACTGATGTAATAGCATAGATCTTGCATACAATAGTTTTATGATTTCTAACATGGTATCAGAGCAAAACGATCCTGCTGTCCAATTTTGCATTATTGATCCTCAGTTTCAATAGGGTTCCTTTTCTCTCCCTCAGCCACAAGTGACTCGTCAAGCAGAGGGAGGGGCCATCTACGCAGAAGAAAAACAGGCCAAAAAAAAATCTCTGCATGGTAATTCTCTGCACCATTCCCCTATTGCTGCATCCAACCACAACAGTCCGTTGTTCCTGCAACAGAGTTTGTACACCTTCGTAAGAAACCAACATCTGGATCCTCGACTACCCCACCTTCATCGCCTTTCCATTTTGTTTGCCGATCTGGCCCCAGGAAAGCTTCCCCAATGCCTGCCCAGGTCTGACAAATAAGCACTGCCGGACTTGTATTCACACATCTTCTCTCTCTCTCTCTCTCTCTTTGTTCTCAGTCTGCACCCTCCATCGCCTCAGCTTAGATCCAATCACATATAAACCCATCGTCTACAACAACACCTTGTCCCTGACCGTCCCTTCCCCAGCTCGCCCCATCTCTTACAAAACCCAGCGCCTCCGCCTGGGGTCCCCTTTCCATTCTTCATGCCCTTCCTTGCTGCCATATTTATTGATCGTCTCTACAACAAGTCGACTCTCACCCCAAATCTACTCGGTCTGCTCAGAAATAGACGATTTGCATGCATCCTAGCCAGAGAAAAACCATCTCAGGACTTCTCTTTGCTACCGAGCCCCTGAACCAGATTTGCAGCCTACCATCGCTCTCAGCCAGCCACCGCCGCTACTATTGACTCACTCGAACCCAGATCTGATAGCCCAGGCTCGTCCAACTTTTTTATCTTCTGCTGCCTCTTTTTTCGTCGTCCTCTCTCTTCTTTGGCGCAACAGATCTAGTCTGATTGGTTTTTAATAAAAAAAACGTTTGGAAGAGAGGCGGTAAGAACAGTACCTGTTGTTGTCCAGATTTGCAACATTATTGAGCACCCGAACAGATCCAAACCAGATTTGTCTTCCACAATTACCACTCCATGAGTCCGCAAGCCTGGGGGACCTCCTTTGTCCTTCTGCCGCAAATCGTGACCTGTGCAGTCGATCCCTCCAAGACTTGCAACCATCCCTCTAGATTCTTCAGATTCCATGATTTTTAAGAAGCTTCTGAAATTTCTCTTTCATTTCAGTCCCATTTCTCCTTGGTTTTTCTATGTAAGCGTCCTCATCTTTCTTTGATGCTTTTACTCTCTTCATCTGATTCAGACTGCTCAAAGTCTTGTCTCTATCTTTGTCTCTCTTTTCTCTGTGTCTTTGTCTCTGTTTGCATTAGTATCCCTTGTCTCCTCTGTTTGCAGCCACAATTTGGAGGATTTGGTTTCTTGTTCTCTCAGCAATTTGCAGCCTTCTCACACTTTGCAGTCCCTACTTGCACTGATTAGATTTTTATGTTCTTTGGCATTAGAATTGGAATTGGAAGTGCATTAGCATTGGCATTGGTATTGGCTTTAACATTTGCATGAATTGATGGATCTTGGCAATCATCTGCAACCCCTCTTCTCTGGCAGCCTGCAACAAACGTAGCACGTCGACTCAATTTTTGGCTTCACTAACACGTCTTCACCATTGATCTGCTACCACTCCACCAGATGGCGTCATCTGACCGTTGGATTATCCAGTTCAGTAATTGTAAACTCAAGTGGACCACTTGAGTTTAAGGGTGGATGGTAGAATATATTAGAATTAGAATTAGATTAGGACTTTAAGTTTGGGTTAATCTCTAATTAAGAGATGTATTTAATTTAGGATTAGTTTAGAGTTTGTGTTTGATTGAGATAAGAGTTAGGGTCGGCTCGAGGCTATAAATACTGATGTAATAGCATACATCTTGAATACAATAGTTTTATGATTTCTAATAGCCCAGACGCAGCAAGGATATGACGTCGTATGACAAAGATAAAAAAAAAATCACATAAAAATGAATTGGATATGTTGCCTACATTAAAGGGCCCATGCAATGTAGTTTTTTTTTATTTTTTTTTTGAGCGGTAACAGAGACAAATTGTATTAATAGAGAAATAAACAATACAATTACATCAGAGGAAACGAGGGTCTATAAGGTCTAGACCTTGAAAAAAAACACATAAAAGAAGCAGAAATACAAAACATAAAACAAATGCAATCAATTGAGCATCAATCATGCTCAAACTCCTCCTATCTCAGAGATGGAAGACGCCTGAAAATGAGTTGTCAACTCCGTTCTTTGAAAAGAAGTCCGCTACTTCCATGCAACATAGATACTCTTTTCCTTTCTTTTTTTTTTTTAATGGTAAGGAATATCATATACATTAGCCAATAAAAACCCAAAAAAAAAAAGTTTAAAACCCATTATCAATAAACTACGCTTACAAAGTCATGAACTGATACTTTCAGAAGTTCATAAATCTAACAAACCAACTGACATTATAAGGCAGAAATTGCAGGTATAGCATGGAAAATGGTCCTTAAATGGCAGGCCAACTTGTCTTGATCGATACGAGTTGTCTAGGACAGGACAAATGAGTTTCAGCCAAAACTTGGCCCAAAAAATTTTACTTGACCAGTAACATATGTAATTAGGTTGGAGTAAACTTGGCAGGATTCCTAGTCAATCAGCAGGTTGGCAAACTATAACTGTAGGTAGGTTACATCTTTCAAAGTATACTCACAGCTCATCTTGTCTGACATATCCCTATTTAACCATTCAAACCGTGCCAAATAGCAGAAAGACCAATGCACAACAATGGTGTTTCATTGGTTGACGGAGGACCAATGAAGGATATCATACTTGGCAGACATTTACTGAAATGCTAACGGTGAAGGCAGTAATTTGGCGACATATTATGGATGGTGCCATGTTCCCACGCCCAACTAACTCTTGGTAGAAACCATAGAGATTTTTGGGGAGTTTTTTTTTTTTTGAAAAAGTTCTGTGGAGTTTCAATGTCCAATATCAACACTACCAGTACAAATGTTAAATGGTTAACCAATATCAGTCTCCACTCTGATAATGAATGGCTAGTGCCATGAGACAAGATTGTAGGGATTGGTAGGGCTATAAGGAGCCTTTCAGGACTTTTCTTTTTTTGGAATTACATTTCAGTTATTGATGTTCGGCCTTATTCTGGGGATACTTCAGAAGTGCTAATAAGGTTGTTGTTAAAGCAATGTTCAGAGACTTTGAAGACTAATTTTGTAACGACCCGTCCCGCTAGCACAATATTGTCCGCTTTGGGCCTCACACACGGCCTGCACGGTTTTCAATTGGCGAATCAACCCACTGTTCCTCTCAAAAGGCCTTGTGCTAAAAGGAGGAAGGTTACTATTTATATACCAGGGAATTTCCAATGCCACTAGCAATATGGGACTTTTTGGGACAGGCTATTACAATCTACCCCCCTTAAAGTCAAAGCCGTCTCCGGCTCTGCACACACAACAACCAAGCCCACACCCTCAGGCAGAGAGTTGAACCCACCCGTCCCGCTAGCACAATATTGTCCGCTTTGGGCTTACACACGGACCCGCACGGTTTTGCTTTGGCGAGTCAACCCACTGTTGCTCCCAAAAGGCCTTATGCTAGAAGGAGGAAGGCTATTACTTATATACCACTGAATTTCCAATGTCACTAGCAATGTGAGACTTTTTGGAGTAAGGTATTACAATCTACCCCCCCTTAAAGCCATAGCTGTCCCCGGCTCCGCACACAAAAGAACCAAGTCCACACCCTCACGCAGAGAGTTGAACCATGCTTTGATACCATTTGTAACGACCCATCCCGCTAGCACAATATTGTCTGTTTTGGGCCTCACACACGGCCTACACGGCTTTCAATTGGCGAGCCAACCCACTGTTGCTTCCAAAAGGCCTTGGGCTAGAAGGAGAAACGCTACTACTTATATACCAGGGAATTCCCAATGCCACTAGCAATATGGGACTTTTTGGGACAGGGTATTACAAATTTAGCTGGAAGCCATTGGTGCTACGGTCAAAGGGGAGATTGTGACTGCCCATAAAGAGAACCTATAAAGAGCTGATTATAGTGCTCTCATGCTCTAGGGCGGCCTATTTCCATGGACATTAGCAAAATTACTTTATGAAACTCCTAATCTGAAGAAGGATAATTTCTAGTTTGTCATGTCCTCATATGAGTAATGAAGATGTCAAAAAGCATACAGTAGATGGTTTAACATGATTCCCCTTTGACAGTTTTTAAGCTAGTCAGCTTTTTGAGAGTTTAGTACTGTGTCTATCCTTCTTAACTTTTTTTTTTTTTGAACATGGTATCCTTCTTGACAAAAGTTTTATCGTACTAATCAATGTTAGTCAACCCTTGAAAATTTTCGAAGAAAGGCCTCACAGTGATAAACATTTATCATAGCTCAGCTGTCTTGTATGCCTGAGTCTCCTAAGGACATTTTTTTAATATTAGTCTCCAAGGACATCACATCTTCTTTGCATAGTGTGTATCATCAAGCAGAATTGTGGCAACTGAGACACTTGAAAAGAGATCTGATTGCAGTTTGTAAGTGTTTTTTCTTGGTTAGATTTCATTCCTCTCCCACTGCTTGTTGTTTTCTTAGAGTTTAGATCCAAAATCAGTTCCAGTGGCATTGAGATTTACAAGTAAAGTAACAATAGGTAAATTGCTCATGCTGGGAACAAATGATTTTTCACTAAATATTTGGTTAAGATTCTAATGGTGATGGCAGCCCAATGAACGGGATATAGATAGCAAGAATAATATCATGAAAAGGAGGGATGCTCTCTTCACCATCATCATCATCACCCAAGCCATTTATCCCATCAGTCTGGGGATGGCCAGGGGTGCTCTCATCACCATATTACTAATAAATGGGTCAATTAGGATTTTGTATTTATTATAGTGCCGACTTTGGTAGCAAACAAGGTGAACCCCTACTTTTGCGATATAGGATTGACAAGGAGGCAAATCTGAGACAGAATGCAATCAACTTTTGCTCCATCACCCATCCAATGTAGGACGGACCAGGTCTCAAAATGAATGATCTGGGATTCTAGAAAACATAAAAGGGGCACCAGGGGGCAAAAGGATAGACCACATGTAAGCAAAGAAGTAGGGTCAATTAGCAGGTACTGAGGAATGCTAGAGTGATGCACATGCTCCGTGCAGAGCATACAACTGCACAGACAAAGGCATCTACATTGTACACAGGGCACTTGTTTATAGTAATTAAAATTGTTAATTTCATTTAGTGCCAAAGGGCAATAGTACACAATAACACAAAGAACGAAGATTACTCAACTAAAAAACACAATCAAAGCAGTACAATCCAAATAAACAGAACAATCAAGTTGAACAAAAGATGACCTCTTGTTCACAAGAAATGCAAGATAAAAAGGAAAACAACTGAAAGTTTGTGATTGTTCATCTCAGTAACATTGTAGCCCGTCCAAAATGTGTCTTACCATATCAGCAGTCAGTAATTACCATACCTAACTGCATTTCTGATAGAATGTTCCCTCCATTTAATAAACTTAAGACAAATTCAAGTCTCTTTAATAAAAAAAATAAGATAATCAAAGAGTTTTTTTTTACACAAATCCCAATCAAATCTTGCAATGCTAAACTTGCCCTTTCACATATTAACTATTCAATTTCTAAAGGGCTCCATTTGGATGCATTAAAAGGTAAGTACTTCCATGGAAAATAACCATGTTTTGACCACACGTGGTTAAACCGATGCCTATTTTCAGTTAAAAATGGTTATTTAGCTCCATTATATTACACCTCCAATTATCACAAACAAGCTAAAAATTCGAAGTCTTCATGACCCATTTCCATGAAAGTTCTGACGTGGAAGAAAATCTTGAAATTTTAATAGAACGTATAGATAAATTAGATATAACACCCCCAATTGATCATGAGCGTGCTAAAACTTCAAAATATTTATGACCCATTTCCAGAAAAGTATAGCTATTGAAGAAAATGTTGATAGTCAAAACGTAGAGCAGATAGAAATGAAAGATTACAGAACTCAATAGAACGGAGTTCATTGAGAAGAAATAGGAGTGGGTGTCAAATCCAATAGGGTGAGATTTCACGAAATTATAAAAAGACAAATATCTGGACACATTTTTGGGATCTCATACCTTCGTATAGGCTGCAACTCGGGTTGAGCGGGTCGGATTTTAATAAACACAACTCTAACCCATGTCATAACACATTGAATCCGACCCGATCCGATCCGACCCGACCCGAATTAAAAACCCGATTTAGTTAACCCAACTCGACCTGAGTTTGTAATACCCTCGATCCAAAAGTTGGCCCGACCTGACCCGAGTTGCAGCCATAGTTCTACTCGTTTGTTGTATAGTCGCTAGTTTTCTAATGAAAAGCCCATTTCAGATTCTTGAGTTTAGTATTGAAAATGTTACTTTTTCATCTCACTGAGCTCAAGAAGTTATAAAAATCCAACAGACCACCGATTTCAATACAGAAAACCCAACATTTCTACATAAAGCACCATCTAGGCGTTGGAAATGGAAAGAGAATACCACTAAAAGTCCAAGCTTCCAACGGTAGATTGGCGTAGATTTTCTTCTCCAAAGGGGTTACTGATGATCTCGTAGAAGGTTTTGGGGCATTTGAAGGTTGGAATTCGAAGACTTTGAGAAGGTTCAGAAGCTGGGTTTGTCTTGGACTTTAGAATTTTCCCTCTCTTTCTTTTTCTCTCTCTAGTTCGTCTTTTCTAAGGATCAGTGCAGGGATCAAGTATGGTGCCAATCCTGAAGAGATTTCGTAGTCCGCTGGTCTATTGTAATTCGCAAGCATAGTGGGCCCCACTTCCGCACTGAGATACACTCCATAAATAATATATTACCTTGTCACCCCCGAATTCTTTTCCTTCTTTAGCAATGGTTTAAGATGGACCTCTTATGGAGCACTTTAATTGATAGTCTTCCGGACCACCATTCATTTTCTTCCCTATCTTCATTCAGGTGGCTTTCTAATAAGGTAAAGTTGAAAAAACTTTCGTTTAAAATTCATCGGAAATTACATCCGGACAGTAGAGAAATGGATTTTATTGGAGCTTCGTGGTGTGAGTTTGCCACCATTTTGTTGTGTGAAAGTCTCCTCCCACGTAATCGGGTCGTCGGGTTGAGATTTAAAAACTTAAATCCAATTCGACTCGAATTCTGTGCAGATTTTTCACTTCCTAACTTGGCTCAACTCTATAGTCCGACTCTTGTAACTCGACTTGTATAATTTTTCGGGTCAAATCAAAATCCGACGGAGTTGCAGCCCTACTTTCGTAAGAATGTCTGGCTCTAACATTCAGAAAGGGAAGAATCCAAGCAGAGAGAGAGAGGAATTTCTCGCTCTAAAAAATGAAAGTGGAGAGGAGAATGGAAATAGAAATATATTAACGAAATTCTAGCATACTTGCGTCGAGTTTTTGTCAAAGATCTTCATTAAAATTTAAATAAGAAAAATGTATTTTTAATGAAATATATATAAATGATAAGCATGACAAATAAATAAAATTTGAATTTATCTGATTATTTTAAACCTTTGATTTTTTGTAATGTATCTTACAAAATTCTAATCATTAGATGAATAAAATTTCTCTAAATTCTTGAATCTATTAAGCCTTCAATATATTCCTTGTAACAAAATAAAACCCAGCCCAAGATAAACTTACCGTCTTCACAGAGAAATTAAACACTCAAGCTGCTCACCTAAAGATAGCAAAATGGTCGTCCATCCTAACATGGGATTTTTTTTTAAATGGACATGTATTTTCAAAAATTTATGTGAAAAATCAATTTTACCCTTCACAATTCGTAATTCCTTAAAAAAGAAACGTCCGTACCGCTGGTTTTAACGCCCAAGCGGTGCACCGTACAGTGAAACAAGCACTTCAGTCTGAAAATCTCCATTAAAACTTTAAAGTTATTTTTGTGTATTTTCAAAAAAATTCAAATTGAATATCCAAACTAATTACGATAATCTGATAAAAATACTTTAAAACTTCAAGGTCTTTTGACACTCCCAAATGCTTAAAACACAGTATTTTACAAATAAAGGTATCCTAGCTATGCCGAAATACATTTGGGAGTGTCAAAAGACCTTAATGTCTTAAAGTATTTTTATCAGGTTATCGTAATTAGTTCGAATATTCAATTTGAGAAATTTTGA
Organism: Chimonanthus praecox; assembly: GCA_022113865.1. Classification (NCBI taxonomy): domain Eukaryota; kingdom Viridiplantae; phylum Streptophyta; class Magnoliopsida; order Laurales; family Calycanthaceae; genus Chimonanthus; species Chimonanthus praecox. The sequence goes on from CM039089.1 coordinate 55,557,208, forward strand.
AAATATACAGTGCTCAAGACACTATGTTTTAAGCATTTGAAAGTGTCAAAATACCTTAAACTCTTAAAGAATTTTTATCAAGTTATCATAATTAGACTGGATATTGAAGACACTATGTTTTCAGAATGCGGTGCACCGCTTGTTTCACAGTGTGGTGCACCGCTTCGACGTTGAAACGAGCGGTGTTGGACATTTCTTTTTTAAGGAATTAGGAAGGGTAAAAGGTAAAATTGCCTTTTCATATAAATTTTTGAAAATCCATGTCCACTAACAAAAAATCCCGTTAAGATGAGCGGCCTAGCAAAAAGGATGATAAATACTTCAAGAAAAGTACGTGATGGCCGAACCTGTCTTGATCTTGTTTAATTCACATTCTACTTTATAAAGTCACTCTTTATAAATTTAGTTTAATTCACATTCTACTTTATAAAGTCACTCTTTATAAATTTACCATTGTGTATATTAAGAGTTTTTCATGTGAATAGTTTGATAAAAAAAAAAACATTTTTTTTGAAAGACGAAAACACCAAGTTTCATTTCATGATGATGTATTAAATAAAAAGAAAATTAATTGTAAATTATCCTCTCAACCAGTGGCCACATAAACTTTCATGCAATTTTGAACTTGTAATGTCTGATTTGATACAATTATCCTCTAAACCAGTGGCCATGTACAATTTTCATGCATTAAGCTCAATGGCTCCTATTCCGTTCTCATAGGCACCAATTTTTCATGTATTGCAAATATATCTGATTTGATAACAATCTAAATTTTATAGTTGTTGATCTTATTTGATTCATTTCAAACATAAGACAAAAGCCAAATTTTTTAAAGTTTTAAAACTTCATTTATATATTCAATTAAAATAATTTTTATATTTATAACTATCTTAAATAAGTTAAGATGTTTCAAACTCACTCATGTACATGGGTTCATGTGGGCTTTACTCAATTGCAATAACTTTTTTCTAAAGGGACAGACATTTACTTTCCTTTTATCCTTTCTCATAGGAAAATTGCTAGTTAGATGATGGATGTCTTCCTAAGCTTGACAAAATCACATTCAGATTCAGTGTTGACTTTATCTAAAATCTAAATTTGATTAGCAATACTTAAATTCAATTGAAAACTTATCTTTTGTAAAGGTGTTCAAAATCAAAGATTGAAATTCATCGATAATTTGTCACGTACTTGCGAGGGCTTAACCTATAGAATAGGACCAAGTGCATGGGATTAGATGACTTGATTTTACACATTACATTAGTTTTAGAGCTTTTAGCATATTAATTAAGTCGGTAACGATTGTCGTTAGATTAGGCATTAAGTCTCATGTTCGAATCTTGATAATGGCAACTTAAGAAGAGGTTGGCCTATCAAAAGAGGTCAACAAAAAAATAAATAGTGGTAGTCCTACTGTACGATGAAGATGAGTGTTGAGATTCAAAGAAATTTAATATTAAAAAGTATCTATACATTGAAAAATATAATTAAGACATAAAATAAAGAGTAGAAAGGTATTACATCTTAGATTAAATGTTTTACCGTTTCTATATTATTCTTCAAATTTAGATACCAATCATACTAAAACTAAAAAGGGGTGAATCAAGTTATCTATAGTAATTGGTAGGGAAATAGATTATGCTATTCAAATTCTACCCATTTGTTAATTAAACCTGAATCATAAACATTTAGATATTCAAGTTAAGAAAATGGATCAACATCCAATTGTTTTCAAATTGAAGTATAGATTACATAAATTTAATTAACCCAATAGTTTTGTTTGTAAAAATTAGGCAAAACTTTTTAATTTGATTGAAGTTTACTCAAATTAATTTGCTAAATTTTTTGAAGTTTGAAAACTATGTACAAATATATATGACCTTTGATGCTTTTTAAATTTTTAGAATTAAATTTTTAACTGATTTTTGCTAGGTAATGTGCTCCATATTCAGACTTACTTCAAAAGTCACCTTTAAGTTTTCTTTTAAAAGAAGTGGTAGCAAACGCAGACTATAAATCCAAGCAGCTTTAAGGGGAAGTGCCCATTGTATATGGTCGGCCAGACACATTCGTCATCAGCTTTTCAAAAGAGGAGCCGTTGGCACTCGAAAAACTGTGGGACCAGCATCATCTCCTCCATGAACAATGGGGCAGACGTGTTAAATTGGAACTGTTCAGCAACAAAGTGAGCGGTACTACAGTTAGCAATGGAAAAGCTGCACTTTTTTTTCATTTTCCTTTTTTTATTATTCTATAATCGACCGTACAAACGTCTCATTTGACTTAGCCTTTTGAATACGTGAGAATTTCTCAATTCACACGCACAAAATAATCTTACTATTAGTGATCTTTTTTTAATGTGAATTGAATTCAAAATTTTACTTTATGAAATGAGCTTTTTGATCATCATACTAAAGTCTTAAAGTTCAAAAAGCTGGGCTTTTATGTGATAAATTTTAAAAAAAAAAATGAACGAGCACTCCACGAGTCAAATAAGTATTACTGCCATCAAGATTTCAAGGGGGAAAGTCTTGCTACTTAGTTCTTGCCGGTATGAATTTGTTGAACAATAATTTTTCTTCTTTTCATCGTCTTCTTTCTTTTCTCTATTAAGTTCCTCATTCCCTAAAACCCTCTTTGGTGTCTCCCATCCATATAGCAACGGCACCACTGTGCCAGAATCTTTCTTCTTCGTAACCCACAACCATTTGTGGAGGAATGTATCGGCCAATATCTTTAAAAAAATGATACTTCTACTCTGTCCACAAGATTGTCTCTATTAAATAAAAAGCATCATCAAAGTGGAGGTCTTTGGACCAAACTAACTATGCTTAGTAGTGCTCAAAATAAAATAATTTAAAACCAAGAGAAAACAAAAAAAAATTAGCCCACTTGCCAAGTAGAACTATCTGGATTGGTGGTGTAAATAAAATGATCATTTTTATTTCAAAATTGAATCATTATACCAAAATTATGAAAATTGGAAATGAAGTGGATTCATTTCAAATAAATGTTCAAATGAAATATAGACATATCAGCTAGGGAGAATAGGTTGAGGCAAGGTTGGTCGCAAAAAAGCTACAGACAGAAGTGATTGACTGCTTTGAAGTGTTCACACCAGTTGTAAAGCTTTATAGTTTATATTATTCGAATGATCATAAAATCAGTAGCTTGGTATAGATGAACAGAAATCAACAACCTTTAATAGTGTGTTCTAGGAGTGAAACTTGGGTCGGGTCCAATCTGTACTTATCTTGGACCGACCCAAAAATTTTAGAGCCTAACTCCACTTGTTTAGGGCGTGGGCCCAAATTAAGGTTCAAAAGTTAGGACATAATTTAAATTCAAGTCAAGCCCAAGTTTTACATTTTTAGGGCTTGTGATCAGGGCTGGCCCTAAGATCCCTAAAATCTAAGGGGCTCTAGGCGGAATAAGATTTTAGGGGCCCTTTGTGACTGGTATATTAAAAAGTTTAAGTGTGTTGGGACATTTTCTGTCTAGAGGCCCTGGGCATAGGCGGCGTAGGGCCCTTCTTGTGATAGTTTGTGCCCATGTTAAGTCACAAAATAAGATATAGTGAAGGCATGAGAAGTCAAGGAATAAAGTTGACGGAGTGGTGCAAATCCCAAGGTCTCATATCGTGGTGCAAATCCCAAGTCTCATATCACTTATGGACTAGTGCTAAAAGTTGTTTATAAGCTATCATTCTCTGTTCTAGTACAATACCTTTTGAGATTGTGCAAGAGTGCACGCCCCAAAGCAAAGTTGTGTGGGCCTAGAGTTTAGGTCCAAAGCGGACAATATTATGCTAAACACATTGGTCATCAAAAATAAATAAAAATAAATAAATAACTATCGCTTAATAATACAAATTAATAGTAGTATTTGATTTAAAACTATACAAATTAATAGTAGTATTTGATTTAAAACTAAGTTAAGTAAGGGCCTGAAAATCCAAAGGTCTCTATAGACCCTCATTTATCTTTTTGGAACCAGACCTGACTTCAAATAATTAGGCCCCCATGCCCCATTCGAGCAATAGGTCTTATATTTACAATTTGGGCCTTGACCCGATTTGACTTAAGGCCCGACCTAAGCCACCTGAGTTGAACCCTTCCTGTGTTCAAAGTGGAAGAAGTGTTTCTAGAGTAGCCACCAGGCTATTTGAAACATGAGAAAAAGAAGAATTAAAAATGTGAAATAATCATATGGCATGTGGTTGAGCTAGCCCATGGGCGAAATTCTATTCATAATCATTTGAGCTACTGTGATACCTTGCCCACCGATGTGGGAGTCCCACATTGGTGGAGGAGGAAAGTGAATGGGGGTTTATGAGAAGGCCAACCCCCTTGACCAAGTAAGACGCGTTTTGGGTCGGATCACGTGGGCCCAGACCCAAATACAAAACCGTGTGGGTTTGAAGTGCGTGCGAGGACAAAGCAGACAATATCACACTGAGTCGATTCCTAAGCCCTGTGTTCGGGTCGGGTTGTTACAGCTACATCATCAAAGTGGTAGTGCTTTGACAAAACCAATTAAGTTGGGTGGGGTTTAATCAGTGTCAGCTCTGAGATGCTTAGAAATTTCAGGAGCTCTAGACGAAATCGTAAGATGAGGTCCTACTGCAATTAGTATTCATTTTTTTTGGGGCCCTGACATACCCTGAAATTTTGAGGGCCGTAGGCGACGGCCTAGGCCATCTATAGTTAGGGTCGGCCCTGGGTTTAATGCCTCTAGATGTTGAAATATCAATTTCATCTAATATTTAGAACTTAGTATTTGTCATATCCAAGTCCTTGCGATAAGCCTCACCTTGGCCTGAGCCCAACATACTTCTCTAAGTTCAAGTTTTCCTTTTTCAGGAGGTGTTAGGTTCGAGTCCCCATGGCCTCACCTGGTGTATCCTAAGGACAGTGAGTATCACCCGTGGGGGTTTTACACTGGGTTTCCTGCGATTTCCCACACGTAAATTTTTAAAAAAGGTTTTTTTTTTTTTTTTAAATTATCATTCTAAAGCCGGTGACTAGGTGATTAGAAATATCAATTCAAAACACTTCTGGGCCTCTTCCTATATAGTGATGTGTATCAGTATAAGAAGTGTTCAAATAAACAACAATTTTATGAGATTAAACTAATCTAGAAACTGCTTTGTGGGCTTTTAAGTTTTTAATGGAGTCTATATTCTACCACTTAAAACAATAGAGGCTATATTCCAGCACTTCTGAAACATTGATTTTCTGGTTTTTTTTAATAGAATGAATATTTTCACCTTCCTTGAAAATTGAAATGTAATAGAATTATTAATAAGACCCATTTAATACTAATTCTAATGATCTGCACCTCCGACTGGGACTGGGATAATAGTAATATATCAATATTCTAGGCCTGAATGACAATGCCCAAGCTGGCGCCCTGAACCTTCACAAGTTGGGCCTTTCATGGTCATCTGGGCCTCCAGAACCATCGCCACCGTTAAAAGGCAATAACTTGAATTGATACAGTTGACCATCACATCAGATCAAGTTATCTAAATGGTGCCCATTATATAGAAATTGGCCAATGTAAGGTGGTTCATTAAAGTGTACAGACTGATCCGGCCACTTTCCTATTTTTCCTTTTTTTTTATGCATCTATATTGTATGTTAATGGAGATTATTTATTTAAAAATTAGTACATGATTTATTTAATGATTTTAAGTAGGTCTACAGTCATATGTCGACTGTTAGATTTCAAAATTCCAATGATTTTTGAACCCTCCAGCCACTTCAATTAATAGAAAGACCTTTCAAATCCCCACTAATTCATGTGTTCAAGTGGCCCATCACACAATTTACATGAAGGTTTAATGAGTACTCTTCTTAAAAAAGAAGACTTCTAAGTGTTCACTAAATTAGACTTCGGAGGGGAGAGATTCCAACCTTCTTAGGTGGAATTTGTTAGCATGTCCCACGCTTGTGGTCTTCGGGATCTTAGGGTTTATAAATGCATTACGCTAGATTTCCTGTGCTTGCCCACATGTAAATTCAATTTTTTTTTCAGAGCTTAGATGTTTAAAAGACATAAGATAACACCACTTAAATAAACATTTGATCTATAATATTTATGAGTACGCATTAACATGAAAAATGAAGGATACATTTTTTTTAAAAAAAAAACTTGCTTGTTTAAGCTGAAGGGGGGATGAAGGAAATTTATAGAACATATAGAATTTTGATAATGAATAAAGTATTTTAAAAATGTGAAACATGAAAAATTAAGTAAGTTAAAAAATATTGAAAGTATGTAAATCACAATAAAATATCTCCACTAAATTTTGTAAACTTCCAACATGCTTTCATTAAAAAAATCTCAAAATGAAGATTATCTTAAGCGGAAATTTTAAAAAATAAAACAGAAAAACTAAGAAAATAAATCATCTATACATATATTAATCTCTACGAACATCAAATGGTTAGGTCTAAGTGTATGTAAGTCTCATTTTCCATTATTATTTAACATAAAATTAAAAAAAGTCTAATTTCATAACATTCTTGAAAAATATTAGAAAAGTCAGATAAACACTTGAAATTATTTGAAAATGTCACATCTCCCTCAAATTCACTAACACTATGACAAGCTTTTAACCAAATCTTTTATAAAAGAGCTCCAAAAATGAAGAATGAAGATTATCTTAAGAGTAAAAATCCAAAAAAAATAACAAAGACTAGGTGAATACAATTGAAATCCTTTGTAATAGTTCTAATGATGAAAGTTAAATTGCTTTTGATGAAGCTGTTTTACTGATTTCATTTGGACATTTGACATGAATGGAATGCTCAAATATTAAGCTCTAAAAGCTGAAATTGAGATCAAATTCTTGATGAAATCTTCTACCACAGTGGAGCAAGGATTATTTTTATTTGCAAATAGGAGAAATTTGATAATGTCCCATGATAAAATATATGAGTAGAATTTATTCTTAAAACCTGTCACGCCCCGACCGTAAGGGTGGGCCCGGAACACGACTGATTTTTTTTTTTTTAATAAGTAAACTAAACCAAAAGCATATGCAATCTAATTAGGCCGGATCAACAGTTGGGCCCAAGTGTCACACATGATCCCATCATGTGGACTCAAACATTTACCATATGCCTACTTCAAAAAATAGACATTAACAACATCATAATATCATCAAACAAAACCATCCATTGATTTATCATTCAAAACCATGCCACAAGAGTAACTACGAAAGCATAGCAGTTTAATACATCACATTGAAATAAATTAAGTACCACACCCGGTACTTAATAAAAGCAAATGGTTTCAAGAACCAACAAGAAAAGATAAGGGTATTCCCCTCAGGGAGAATCCCGAAACACCGCTTCAGCTTATCCATTCTAAGCCTGATAAAGAGGGTCCTCCTCCTCGGGTTCATCGCCTGAAAGGTGAGTGGTGTGAGCTAACTAGCCCAGTGAAGGAAATATAACAATGCACATTAAGTAAATATAAAACAGGTTAATAACAGTTCAATAATATCACATGCTTGATAACAATAAGCATAATCTTAAGAAATACATCAACATCATCAATCACTGCCATTATCCACCGTAACGTCTGCAGACTACGCTGAGACCAGTATTAAGTCCCGACACGGTCAAAATACATCCTTACAAGTACATCTCCGGCCTAACTTAGCCGATACTGACACCCTCAAGTCAGCAACTGATGACAGCATGGTCCGCCCATGGTCCAGTAGACATAAACCATCTCTCATATGGCCGATATTGGTTCAATAGCCCAGGTACGTGGAAGCAGTCTTTCATACTCATACGATCAACATCGTAATATCACAATCAACATCAGTACTCTTACCATAGTGCATTGTGTATAGGCACATGGGTAGGTTCATCAAAACTGAAACCACTCATTGCTCAATAAAAACCTGTTTACAAAATCTGCAGAGTTAAGTTCCCTCACCGTTATGTGTGGTTTACGCGGTCTCTGTTCAAACAACACACAAGTGCACAATCAATATACACGTACACATACGTAGTATTTGGAAATCACACGTTTTCCCACAAAATATCCGAGGTATATGGAATTGAGCCTCCTACTGGGTTTCTATCATTTTTAAATTATCATAATCCACAATATAATAATAAATAAAAAGGGGCTCAGTCCAAACTCATATTGTCTTCTGGGCATTGACCAGATTGACTTATTAAGTTAGGTCTAGATTCTCGGGTCACTTCTCGGTTGTCTTCTAGATAGGATCAGATCTGACATTTTGAGTAGGCATCGAGGTCACCCAGTTCCCGACTATATAGCGTCGGCCTGAAAGTGAATCACTCAGTGCCCGACCAATAGGGTCGGCCTATAAGCGGATACAATAGTATTTACACTATAAGTAATAAGAGAAGAGGGTTAGTACAATTTTAATTAACAAAAAGGGGTACTAATCATCACATCACATAATCAAACAAAATAATAATTTTTTTTTGAATAAAATAATAATATTTATTTATTCAATTATTTATTCATTTTTTTTCCAATGGGAACCAACATTAAAAATCACAAGCAACAATAATATCAAATAAATAAATAAAATATATATATATATATTTTGAATAAAATAATAATATTTAATTATTTAATTATTTATTCATTTTTTTTCCTTCTTCTTCCCCCGTTCACTGTCTGCAACAGACAGTGAACGACGGGGAACAGTAAAATCAAAAATGGGAAATGGGGGATTTTCTGGACTCAGTTTTTACATCTAACCGGTCCGATGGATTCCTCCGGGAGTCCTCTTTCCATAGGAAGATGTTTAGAGCTTTGAAACTCAGTAAGTCATCCGATTTTAACACCGGAAGCTCACTGATATGAGGAACCATAGAATTTTCCCTAAATTTTGAAATTATTTTTCTCACTGAAAACAGAACCAAATTCAATTTTTTTTTATTCAAAACCGATCGAAATTGAAAGGGGAATACAGTGGTTACCTTGGATTGAATTTATGGGCTGAAATCCGGATTTTTGAAAAAAAATTCCTCTAAGTTACTGTTACTGAAAAAAACGGAAGTCTCGGCTGGGTTTCTCGGCTGAAATCACAGAGAGGGAAAGCAGAAGAAAATTTGCTAGGAGTGAATCCGGTTGAAGGAGGCCTGAATTTATAGGTTTTTGGCCGGGAAATCCATGATGGGACGGGACGTCATCGCCGGAAATCGGGCCGGGCAGCAGCGCATGCGCCTGCATGCCGTTGTGGCTAACGCTGCTAAAGTAACCGCAGGTTTTTTTTTCCAGATCAGCCCTCCCATTTTCCATTTTTTGCAAAAAGCCCCTAGTTTTAATAAAAACCTGATTTTTAACTAAAACATGTTCTTAAAAGCTCAAAAATTTTGATCCAACCTTACAGATAGGTTGGGTTTTAAAAATCTTAATCACCATAAAAAATTTGGAATTTATCTCTTATTAAAAACTATTTATTTAAATAAAAACCATAAATTTAGACGATTTACTTAAATAAAGAATTGTTAAAATAAACAATTTAGAAACATCATTTTGAAATGAAATGAAATAACTAGACCATTCTTAAAATGGTCTACCATAAAATACTAATTTCAAATTTTATTTCATTTTCAAAACCCTTTAAAATAATTAATACTCCCTTTCGGGTTTTGACAGGCGGGATTTAAATACCATTTTCTGAAATACAAATCCTTTATTTAGGAGAACATTATTTACCAATAATATACACATATCAACAATATTTATAAAAATATACACAACAAGTGGTAAATTACCAAAATGCCCCTCCAGCTCGACGAGCTGAATCACTGAGTTTTCGGGCTCAGATTGGGCCAAACTTGGGCTTTCCTCAAAGCCCTGACCTAAATCCTCGAGATTAACCGGTTAAACAAACTTAACGAGTTAAAACACGCCTAATCTGGGGCAGGGTATTACAAAACCCGACTTATAAAGAGATCTTGAGTGCCTATGCATTTATAAATTTTAAGATCCGAAAGCCCACAGGCGATGGGGACATGCTAATACTCTCCCTCAGTGTCAGGGTTGGAGATACTCAGCTCTCCCCTTCTATGCAGGGCTGAAGATACAAACACGAATATCTTTGTGATACCTTACTTTGATACCACGATAAAACACATGAGTAGAACTCATCCTTAAAAATCAGTTTATAAAGAGAAGGTACATTGCCCTTACGATACACGAGGTCAGGCTATGGGGGCTCGACCCTAACACCTCCTACTTCCTGATGTGGAAGGTTAACTAATTGAACTACATCCATATAGAATAAGCTTTGAAATTTGAACATACATCTCGAGCCATTGGATGTGTTTGTCTTAAAGTATATCGTGGTTTAACTCATCCTTATAGTAGTTTCCATAAGGATAAAAACATATGATCATTTTACTAATTTCTAATATCATATTCAAATATATATTCTAACACTAATATTTCAACTAAAAAGTTATTTAAGAAATATCAATCTTTGCATTTCAGCAAATACTTACAGTTACACAGTTTCTATATCATGTTTACTGGTTGATACAGTATACCAACTAATCGATATTATATAATAATTTAATATATATTTTTTTAAAACTCAAGAGAAATCTCAGACCCAGTCCAACATACGTCTTGGCCATAGCCTTCCTAAAACTCCTGGGAGGAGCAACATAGGCTGCGTTTGGATGGGGGTAACCCCCCGTTACCCCTTGTTACCCTCGTTCGGTAACAAGGGGTGAGGGTAAAATTTTGAAAATTTACTCCTCTCATCCTATTTTTGAATACCCCTTTGGAGGTTAGGATATTCACAATACCTTACTCCGCAATACCCCTTGTCTTTCTCTCTTTATCAATTATATATTATAAAATAAAATCTTTCAAAAAAAATATATTATATAATTAAAAAAATAATGTATTTCAAGTAATTAACAATTTAATTCTATTTGAAATTTATTTAAAAAATGTGTTAATATTTTCAACATGATGCATTTGGATGAGGATAAATTTTACGGGGAGTTACCCTTGAGTAGGGATAACTGTAAGTAAGGGTAAACTGACATATTAATAATTTTATGAGAATTAATATTTTTATTAAATCTATCTAATATAAATAATAAAAATAAAACTTTATGAAACATAATTTTCAAAATATTCTATTTTTAAGGGGTGATTTTGTCGAAATTTCGATAAGGTCTCGAAATTCCGAAAAATTTTGAGGTTCATGATAATCTCTTTCGGAGTAATTAGCAATTTATTATGTTGGAAGTTTATTTTAAAAATGTGTCAACATTTTCAACATGATGCATTTAGATGAGGGGTAAATTCTACAGGGGTTACCGTTGAGTAGGGGTAACTGTAAGTAGGGTAATCTAACATATTAACAATTTTATAAGAATTAATAATTTTATTAAATCTATATAATATAAAAATTAAAAATTAAATTTTATGAAACATAATTGTCAAAATGTCCTATTTTTAAGGGGTGATTCTTTCAAAATTTCGATAGATTCTTGAAACTCTAAAAGAGTTTGAAGTTCATGATAATCTCTTTCGGGGTAATTAGCGATTTATTATGTTGGAAGTTTATTTTAAAAATATGTCAACATGATACATTTGGATGAGGAGTAAATTTTATAGGGGTTACCCTTGAGTAGAGGTAACTGTAAGCAGGGGTAATCGGACATATTAACAAATTTATAAGAATTAATAATTTTTATTAAATTCATATAATAATAATAAAAAAAAAAAATTATTGACCTAATTGTCAAAACGTCCTATTTTTAAGGGGTGATTATGTCCAAATTTCGATAGGTCTCGAAACTCTGAAAGAGTTTGAAGTTCATGGTTATCTCTTTTGGAGTAATTAGCAATTTATTCTGTTGAAAGTTTATTTTAAAAATGTGTCAATATTTTCAACGTGATGCATTTGGATGAAGGGTAAATTTTAAGGGGGTTATCAGAGGTTACCCTTGAATAGGGGTAACTTAAGATATTAATAATTTTATAAGAATTAATATTTTTATTAAATTTATATTAATATAAAAAAAAAATTGTATTTTTTTATTAAAAGATATGTTGATATTTTTTATTTATTTATTGGAATTTAAAATAATAATTTAAAAAATTCTTTATTATTTTTTTAATGTTAGAATGCAAGTGTTCATTTTAAATTATAATTATTAAAAATAACTTATAAAAAATGGATAATATTATTATAAGTTATATTATTAGGATTTACTTCATGAATATTATTTAATAATTATGTTTTATAAAATTTCTCAAAAAATATTAATATATCAAGTTGCTCTTGCTTTTAGTTGCCAAAAAATATTTTTTACCCTTGAGGTAAGCTTTTACTTTACCACTGCAATTACCAAATAAGGTAAGGGTAATCTCAGTTCAAGAGTCACCCTACTCAAGGGTGACCCCTACTCGAGGTAACCCCTCTAAAATTTACCCCTCATCCAAATGCTGCCATAGACCCCACACTCCTAAATAAAGATCACCGGTGTTCGAACTCGTGACCTCTCTCATCCCGAGGAGAGAGGCCACCAGCTGTGGGTAATAATTCAATAAATATCAAACAACATTTTATTAAATTTTCTAAAACTTTGGCATATTGCAAATATTAAGTGTTAAAAAGCATCAAGGGCAGCGACGCACATTGAATGAAATTGTATCAAACAAAATATTCAAATTCATCATAGTTTGAGCTCTGAAAATAAGAATTGATCAACTTAGACAAATTGAATGTCCACTTATGCAGCCTTCAACAAATTAGTCTCTCATAATATTTGATCTTAATTATAAATTTGTTGAACTACAAATTAGATAACTGTAGTTGATACTCATACCTAAAAAATAATCTCTTTCGCTCGTGATCAATCTGTTGGAGAGAAAATCACATTTTCAACTATACAAATGGCAATGTTGAAAAAACATAAAAGAGAAATCAACAAAGAGAAGCAAACTATAACACAAAGATTTATATGGTTTTCTTTCGATACGTGTATGGGTTCAACACCGATCTACTATGTTCAAAAATAAAAATGCGATGGTGCAAGTCAGATCGACACAAGGGTTGAAAATTTGGCCGAATCGAGATTTCGGCAGAATTTTTGAATCGGCCGAGATTTTTTCTCTCTCTTCATATTATTTATTTTTGGAAATCTCAGTGGCCTTTTTTTGAAAAAAAAACCATTTAAAAAAAGGCTTTTTAAAAAAAAAATATAAATATCTAGGCCAATATTCGTCCGATATGGACGAATATCGGCCGAGATATTGGCCGGGCTTACAACCGAAATTCGGCCGAGATCTCAGCCATATCGGTCGATTTCTTTTTTCTCTGGTCTATACGCACAGTATCAACCGAGATTTATACCCCTAGATCGGCAATATATTTCTGATGATCGAACCATAGAACCTAACACGATCAAGAGAAAAGTCACGAGCTTTTCGTTTTCGAATGAAAAAAAATGTGGGTGCCCTAATCTGTATTAATAAAGATTCGATGATCATTGTTGAGGGTCATATTGATCAATGTCATATTCAAAAAAGAACAATAATTGTAGATGGTAGGAACATGGGTTGGCCCCTTGTGATGCCAAATTGGATCTACCATGACCAATCGCCATCTGTGGCCATATATGCAAAAGTTGAGACAGTACAAAGATGGAGACTCTTCTTCCATGCAAATAGAGTACGATTGTGACTAAAGGAAGAATTGAAGATCGATCCCACCAAAAACATAGCCAAGAAGCTAAGCAACAACTGGATATGATGCTCATTGGTGACCTCTCTCTGAACTCGAGTGGCTCAAAGGACCTGTCAGAAATGGGCCCATTCAGCTTTGGGCTTGGTCGGGTTTGGCCTTTTCAAAATTTTAGGTTTTCACAAGTTGAAGAGTGGTCCATCCAAGGCCTTTTGCTAAGTGACACGCAATCGTCTCTTATAATAATAATAATAATAATAATAATAATAATAATAATAACAATTAAGATGATGAAAAAATTAGATTAGTATGAAGAGTTTGTGTTGTTGGAACTCTGAGGAGTTGGTTTGGTGGTCAACAGCAATTAGATTTCCCTTAACACAAAAATAGTCACTCTCTATTGTTCTTTACCCAACGTATGTAAATTAGAAAGTTTACAGATGCACCAAAGACTAATCAGATGAGACGTAATACGTTAGTCTTAAAAAAAGAGCTTGTGTTGTTGGGCTTGTAATCTTTTTTATTGTAGATTTTCCTCGAAAAGAGGTCTTTTTCAACACGTCATAATTTTTATGGGCTTTAGTTAAGAGCTATGTGTAGTCAACATTGATGAAAATGACAAACAAAGAAGAGGAAGAAGAAAATAGGGTGGCATGTGGGTGCTTGTACCTTTGGGATGTAATCTCCGGGTGCATGTTCATATATCTTTTTCACATTGGATTTTTCTTTATTTATAGGGTAAATGGTTACGCATACCAATTTGATAAGAGAAATAGTGTCATGGTAACTTGTTATATGATTGTGAACCTGTCAATCTCACGAGAAATGTGGCTCAATTTCACATGACGTGACATGTAACTAATGTTAGTAAATTAAAAATTTGAACTCAATTCAAAATTCCATTGAGTAAAAAAATAACTGACCTACTCCAATCATTTGAGTTTCGAATTTCACATGACGTGACATGTAACCAATGTTAAAAAATTCAAAATTCCATCAAGTCAAAAAACTCAACTGAAATTTTTGAAAAAAGTGAAAAAAAAAAATCCACCTATTTGCTCAATTTGAAGTACTTCGAGTCGAGTCGACTCAAACTGACTTTCCCCGATCATTTGAATTTCAAATTTTTAAACAATGCATGTCAGTGAGTGAAAGAATCAATGCCAATGGAGATGGGTAAGAGATATTTTGACAAACCATCAAAAATTGCATGTCTCAATCATGGAAATTAATTGTGGATTGGTCATATTTGTCATTGGATTTGAAAAAAAGGGCAAGGGAATTCATTTCATTCAAAGAAAGGAATGGGGTATGGACACATCTCTACATTTCTCATATGCAACAGGCAAGCATTGATAGGGTCGATGTAGTACATGAAAAACGTGCAGGAGTAAAAAGTAGACCCCCTTGATATTTTTTTTCTTTTTCTCTTGATTGGAGAGGACCATTCTCTTTGGAATATAAAGCCTACACTAGGGCTTTCCCTAAATAGATCCCATACTTGAGATAATATCTATCTTCTTGTAATTGATTTGTTCCACTTTCAACATCCATTTACCTTACTCAATAACAATTCAGATATTTGGAAGTTGGAATCTTCACCTTGTAAAGTAATATTTAGGTATTAGATGGTGACTGAAGGCCTTAATCAAGAGCTTGATACTAATGAGGCTCATTTAGGGCTTTTAGGTTGTCTTTTCAAGTTCTTAGTACTAGAGGAATACGGCCTACCATTGAGTGAGGCTATGAGTCTATGATTAGAATTTAGAACCAATAATTTGTATGTTCACCACCCTCTAGTGTAGGACCCACATAAATGTTAGGACATTTAACTTCTAAATTATGTTACACCATCCAAATTGGGACCCAAATAAATGTTAGGCCCATAACTTCAAAGAAACATGTATAGGCAAAATACATGCCTTAAACCATGCAGCTTTCTTGGATTACTCGATTTCCATTATAAGGCATGCTGTTGATTTGGGTATGCTGTTGTGTCATGATAGTAAACTCCGGTTTCCGACCCTTCAACTGCGTTTGGATAAGGGATAATGAGCATTTGATGATTAAAGAGCAGAGATAAGAAATCAAATTTTTGTTTCTTTCCTAATGTTTTTAAAATTCTTTTCAAATAAGGAATATTTATAATACTCAGAGTAATCCCTAGTCAAGATTAATTCTGAATAACTCCTGTAAAATTTATCCCTCGTTTAAACAGAGTCTTCATCTCTCAATTCATGATTTCATGTAGTCATGGAAATTATTCTAAAATGAACATTTGAATCATCTGATTAGTGATTTGGTAATCTCACAAGGGATTGACATTCCAATGGGGGTTAATGAGGTCTGCCAAAGCATCAATAGTAGAAGAGGACTGAGGAAAAGACAAGAGGCAATTGTTCGTTTCAAGATCTGAAACCCATTTGCCATTGTAAATATTAATCTGTTAACCATTTCTATGAAGTTTAGGTGAGGTGATTCCTTTTTATGGATGGAATAAAGCTTCAATAGCAAAGACAAGAAGGCAGGTACATAAAGGGCTTGGAGAACCTTTAATCAAAAATTGAAAGGTAGAAATGGTAGAGAGATCATGATGCAGCAATTCATATACCCACTCAACCAAGATAGAGACACAAGTGAACAAAATCCCATACCAAAGTATCATAGGCTTTCGAAATGTCGGGGCTTAAAAGGTATTTAATTTTTTTATAATGAAGAAATTCAACCTCTTTTTAAGTACGATGGTATTGAGTAAAATTCTGAATGAATGCAGTCCTACAAACCACAGGCATGGAGTGACTATGGGATTTGAATCTGAGACCTCTGGTTCTTAAACCAAAATGAGTGCCAGTTGAACTATTTCATGCGAGATTTAGAAGTCATCTGTTTACTTTCAAATTGAACTATTCCATGTGGGATATGCTAACACTCTCCCTCAGTATTGGAAACATTTGGCTCTCCCTCTTCACACAGGGCTGGAGACAAGAGCCTGACCCATCCCTGTGGTACCTACTCTAATACCATGGTAAAACACATGGATAGAACTCATCCCTAAAAACCGGTTATAAGGACTAAAGGAGAGGGTGCTCAAGCATTTATAAACTCCATAATTTACAAGTCTGCACACGATGTGCGACATGCTAACACTAATGAGCAAATTTTCAAATGAATTTAAATTACATTTAATCTCTATGTTTAGTCACTATGTCCCAAGCGCTTGTACCTCAATATGATTCACTTTTGAAATATATCATGAGTTCTTGTTATTTAATTTTGATTTTAGTGATATATTATTCTGTTAAATACATTAAACTTTACCAAATCAAAATAAAGATCGTCAGTAAGCTGATTACAAAAGAAGTTTTGTTCAAACTGTTTATCTATTTGATTTAAATAAATAAAATGATGAAAAGGGAGTCCGACTATATATTTTGCTTTATTTCAATGAAGTAAAGTATATATATATATATAATTTATTTTTAACTCTCACATCAATTACCATTTTTTTTTAATTTTGTGAGATCACTTGACTTTATTCTCAAATGCCTTAGACACCATATTCATAGGAATCTCTTGACCTAATTATGCTATGCCCCACTTATGTAAATATCCACTGTGAAATTTCTCTCTTTTTTTTAATTAAAATAATCGATGTCAGACAATATCGCCGATACATATTAGCGATATATATCGGATATGGCCAAATAAGTTTAGCATATCTTTCGTTTAGAATTTTAAAATATTGATGTGAAATGGTTATTGGATTAATTTATAGTAGTTGTCATCGAAGTGTTTGTTCCTTCTAATTTAAATAAACTAATTAATCAAATTAAATAGAAGAAAGTGTTTAGATCTATCCAAAGTAATGAATATTATTTTCAAAAGATTTTCTAACTATCTAATACAAAATCATAAAAATTGGAAAATTGAAATTTGAAAGTCTTTTTCAATCTATATCTTTCTTGATATCAGCCATTTTCATGTCGGGAGGCTAGATATAACTTTTACCTAACACTGGTGTGCGCAGGGGGATGAGAAGAACCATTTCTAGATGGTTTGATAGCAAAATTAGTTAAAAATGGAGGTACACTAACTATTAAATTGAAAGTAGACAAACCCACATGTATAGATCAACCTTCCCCCTCCACCTCAACATCTTTTGTGAATCATTAATTAAAAACTCGAAATGAGTTAGGTGAGTCACTCTAAATTGACTAAGACTCTACAGTATTTTGAGTCAAGCAAATCATTGAGTTTTTCTGCATTTTCTTTATTTTTTTCAAAAACTCGATCAAATTTCTCAATTCAATAAATACTTGAGTCGAGTCCAAGTTTTGAATTTTTGAACGTTGTCGTGGACCCAAATACCCACTAAAATCTCATAAGTTGAGTTATGCTTAATTATTTGAACTTGGTCATCATTGTAAATTTCTCATCCTTAATTTTGATTCCCATTATTTAAGGGTGTCCATCCTAACACGGGAAATCTCTTTTAGCAGACACGGGTCTTTTGAATTTTCCACTTTAGCCCCATCCATCAGCAGAAAGCGGTTCACCTGTCCGGTACAGTGATGAGTGAACCGATTCACTTGGAAATGGAAAGAGTCTAAACCGGTGCACCGATGAGTGAACCGATTCACTGGAAAGTGAACCCATTTATGCGAATGGATAAGAGGATAAAGTGTAAAGTTCACTAAAACTCGTGTCTTCTAAAATAATATAACCGTGTTAGGATGGGCGCCCTTATTTAACTATAAAAATGTTCCTCTACACACATGAGATGTTGAAAAAAAAAAAGTTGACTAGTAGCTATTGTATCATGTTGAGGTGTCATTGAGAATGGGACTATTAAAGTTCTCTTATCTCAAATTTTCATCCTAAGGGCTTTATTTTTTTATGGGAAGTAGAGCAAGTAAAAGTAGGCATTGGTGCTCATGTTTTTTGAGAAAGGAACAACCTTTATTGTAAAAGTGATTCCAAGAAATAGGGTTTAGGGAAAGTGATCCAAAAGATGTTATAATACAAAGGTGCTCACATTCAATTGGACCTCAATTTTTCATTATGTTATGAAGTGATACACCCATGTAAATTCTATTAATCTATGGAATTGATGGCCAACCTCTAATTTTTAGTAACAAAATGTTCAACTAAAGGCATTTGTTTTCAATTTTCTTTATCTTTTAATTGGTATATTTCTATTCTATATCGAAGATGAGACTCATTTCCGTAGATAAACAAAATAACCCATAAGTCTCGTATATTATGGTAAGTCTTAAAAGGTCAAACTCAAGATCTTTCCACTCTCTTAAGATAGAGGTAATTTTTTCTTATCTTTTAGTTATTTTTCAGCTCCAATGTTGTTCTTTCAATTACACAACATGCCACAAGTTATAATAAGTGGTTGTCTTTGCGGAGTCCACTTGAGTGTACTTAGTTTGAAAATTTGAAACTCTGACTTAATTTGAAATAGACTAATTCAAAAGAGTTTTTCAACTTAACTTGAAAAAGTTCAGTAAAACACTAAAACTTGTTTATTCGTTTGACTCAAAATCTTAACGAGTTGAGTCAATTTCAACTGTTTCATCCTTTTTATCTATGTATTTTAAACTATAACCCGAAGTCACAACTATAAATAAATTTGAAATACGTATTCACTCAAGTACTATACATAAACATGTAACTTAAAAAATAGCTCTATCTTACTATGTGGCCCAGTAAATCCAAACTTATGACATATTGCTCATGTCAAAATTATATCATCTTGCACTACAACCATGATATGCTCTGCTCAACTTACCAAACTCATCAATTCTCAAACACAAAGGTACTACCTAGGCAAACAAGTTAAAAGTTAGTACATGGAGGGGAGAAAACTTGTGCTAAATGCTTTAAAAACCAATTTTTTATTCAATTGTTTTTATAACGATTTTATCTAATTAGATTCAATTGTTTACTTAAACCATTATAACATCATAAAGACATGATAAATTGTTAAAATTAAACATGAGTTAAAAAATTATGAAAAATAATAAATCACATTACAGCATAGGACTATAATAGTAAAAATGGAAAATGATTATCTTAGAGAAAATAAAATAGATAAGAATTACAATGGTTCTTGAACAAATTGAACCATTCTAAGAACTAAGATTGTCTTACAGACTGCTTCAAATCTAATCAGGTCGAACCTATGGTTCAATTCAGTTTTTAAAACACTGATTTTACTCAAGCTACTTGACTTA
Organism: Chimonanthus praecox; assembly: GCA_022113865.1. NCBI lineage: Eukaryota > Viridiplantae > Streptophyta > Magnoliopsida > Laurales > Calycanthaceae > Chimonanthus > Chimonanthus praecox. Next base: position 55,577,167 of record CM039089.1, read on the forward strand.
ATGAGTTTCATAGTTAAAAGTAGGATTTTTTTTGGATGCTTAGTATCTTACAAGTATTTATCAAACTCTTCTTTTTAATGGTATTTATCAAAACTCTTCACTGATATAAATTAAAATTAAGAACTACCCAATGTATTGTAATGCACTTGTAAGTATAATGTCCATTTAATCTACTTAGTTTTTCTTTTATGTCATTTCATCACTTCATCTTTTAGCTAATTTTAACTCTCTACACATTATATACCTTTTTTCTTTTAAAACTCATAAAGGATTGGACGAATCAATCTTAGTCGACATCATTCCACAAAATTTTAAGTCGAGCGAGTGAGTTTATTTCTTGAGTTTTACAGTTTTTTCCAAAAAATTAGTTGAGTTTCTCCACTTTCAGTCGAGTCCAAATTTCAAATTTTCAAACACTACATCATATCATCCTATTGATTGTCAAAACACTCATTGAACCATTCATCTAAAAGATCTCAAAATTCCACACCCAAAGTTCGAACAAAAAACTCATTGAACCATCCATCTAAAAGATCTCAAAATTCCAAGCCCAAACCTCGAACTCAACTCGAAATCTTATTGAGTCGAGTTTTTAGACTCAATTTCAAATATTCGATAAAACTCATTGACTCGCTCAACTTGAAATCATATTAAATTGAGTCCACTCAAACTGATTCACCTGTTCAAGTATGCAAACTATGCTTTAAAGTATTAAAATTTTCATCTCTAAGATAAAGTTTTTCATCAACAAAAAGGGACTCGTGACATTAGAATGCATGAGAAAAGCTATTTAATTGTGCACGAGTGCACCCTAATTTTGCCAATTCAAATCTAGACACACGTGTGGGCACGTGTACACCTGTTTATGGTTGAATGGTCTCATTATCTCTTAAGTATAAGTTTAACAAGTGAGAGAGAGAGAGAGAGAAGAGAGAGAGAGAGAGAGAGAGAGAGAGAGAGAAATGATTCAAAGTTGTTGATGTTGGTTAAATAAAGAAATGTAAGAAAGGGGTAAGAGATCTGGAATCCCCAAGTCCAGTCCATGTTGCTTTCGATGGATTTGGTTGCTTGGTTTTAGCTTTCCAAAAAGAAGAGCCCATGCCAACCATGCTCATGCATTTTTATTCATTTCTTTTCTCTCACTTACCCCACCAATCCATTACTTCCTTTGCCCTTTTTACATTCCAATATGCCCTCCCACCTAAGAACCTCTACCCTCTTGACACTTGTTAATATGTATCTTAATCTCTTCTCTTGTAATCCCCTAATATATTATCGAGTCATAAATTTTTTTAATATTGTATCGGAGTAGTTTTCGCGTGAAGCTAAAGAGTCCATTGCACGCTCGAATGAGTCTGAAATTTCCACGTGTAGCCATAAATTTGTTAAGTTTTTCACGTGCAGTCGTAGGATCTAATTGTATGTAAAGACGAATATAAAGTGATAAAAAATCCTAAATTAGATAATTTGAGAAACCAATGACTTTATATAATACTTACGATACTATTTTTTTAATGAATAACTTTTTAGTGTGAATTCTATATCAAAAATATTATTACGATGTCGGTATTAATCGACGGAGAGAGAGAAATTGGAAAGATAGGTGAAAAGAAAGTTAGGGAGGAGAGGAGAGAAGAGGAGGGCATTCCCAGAACTGCCTAGTAAACCCCACCCAATCAACACAAATCATTTTTTCCCTTAAACTTTGGTGTTTCTATAGCTTAGGTTTAAGAGAAGATTACATTTTAATAAAGCAAAGTGTAGGAGAGATTCCATTTTTCTAAAGCCTGCGACTTAGTGAGAACAAGTCCCAATGCAGCTAATAATGACATGAGAGAGAGAGAGTGTGCAAAATGGCGTGAGACTGTTCACTTTTGGCTCGTGAGAAATATTATGAGTTTCCTAATCTTTCAAAATGAATAAATTATAAGCTCTTAATCTTATATTAGCTGTACTAATTAATCCACGCCTGCTGTGCATAATGCATGCAGTTAGATAATCTTGGGTAGAAAAGGATTGTCGTAGGAGCAGGAAAGGAACATGTAATATTTATTATTTATTTATATATATATATATATATATATATATAGAAGCAAATGAATAAGTATTTATAAATTGAGATTTTTTTAAATATAAATGCAAATATAGGTTTTACTAATTTTTACTCTAGTTAAGGTGAACTTGGGTAAATCCATGAGTTGACCAAATCGAACTTAAATTAAGATCAAAATCTAAATCTCTTACTATGAAGTATGAACCAACTCCATGACTATTTAGAATTTTAGACGGTTTGATCTTGGTTTTAAAAACATTGATTAAAATCTAATTATATTAAGAGTCTTCCTAAATCAGAAGTTCAATATATCTTAATTCTTTGATTAAGAGATAAATTTATTTAAAGTTTGAGTTTACCTATTTTTGAACGTGTATTATAAATATAAGTGTTTAAGAAATGCAATAATACAGGTTTTTATTTTTTCCTCTTTTAATATTTACGTAATTTTAAAACTTCACTTCAGGGGTGATAATGTCGGCCGATAATGATATTTTTTAAAAAAAATAGGAGAGAAATTTATCGGCCGATACAGAGATTTATATCTCTACTTACACAAAGAGTTTGACCAGATTGACAAATTGGTATCTGAAAGATCTTTAAAAAAAATTGTATTTGACTAATTTTTTTTTTCTGATTTAATTTATTCTTTCAACTGCCACATGTCATGCGGTTGGAAATTGATGACTCCAACTCCATTTTAATTTGGTGAAAGATCTGGTATATCATTGTACATCAACACAGTGAACGAATCATTCTTGGTATCTAAGCCCTAATTTAGTATTTCCTGCATCGTCATGACCGTTGGATCAAACCAACCAGCGTAACTAGGTACTTTGAGTGTGCCAGTCCTGTAGTTTACTTGTGTAAAACTTATTTAGAGAAGTTTAAATTAGTCCTAATGTCCTACTCATGGCTACGGATCTTCGTGAATAAAATATTAATTTTAAAATTTATTAAATAAATGGGTTTTAACACATATAACAATTTATAACATTGAATCCAAAAACTTTAGATAGACTTAACTTTCACAAAAAAATAGCGAAAGCACATCAAAGTTTCAGCTTATCTATTCATTACTTTTATGTGTTTATGTATGCTAATTCATTTTCTATTTGTTTAAGTTATTAAAAAAATTATTAGCAAAACAAAAAAAAATCATTTAGAGAAGTTTAAGTTGTCCTAATGTCCTACTCATGGCTACGCATGGTCGTCAGTTCAATTTTGATTTTGAGATCTACTGAATGAATGGATTTGAATATATATAATAATTTATCAGATTGAATCGACATAAAATTTTGGATAGACTTGACTTTTACAAAAAACTTAGTGAAAGCAAACTTTCAGCTCATCTATTCATTATATTTATGTGTTTATGTATACTAATTCATTTTCCTTTCGTTCAAGTTATTTAGAAATTTATTTGCAAATCAACATTTGATGAACTATAAATATACTAAATTTTAATTCAAAAAAAAATAATTACTTGATCTTAGATTGTGTTTGGAGGAGGGAAAAGTATGAGAATTCAAGAGATTTTCTTCCCTTTTTCCTTAATTGATATTTACTAACCAGGAGAAAAGTAAGAGGGATGATATTTATATTGATAAAGTTGATAATGGATACAATCGCTATTCGTGTTTTCTAATTTTACTCTCCCAACCATTCATTTCCATTCTCTCCCTACTTGCCAGCGCCTTCATCTTCCTTGTCCTATTCTAGATCCAAAGGTGAGAGCAGCAATGTCGCACTCTTCAACCACCAAAGCAATCCAACCCAAGTTTCTTCCTTCTTTCTTTCCCTAAAGAAAGACTTCGTCAGAAAAGCATAATTAGTTAAGATAACAAAACTTTTTTTTTTTTAAAAGAAATTTACTGTGGAAAACTATAGAAAACCCAACGTAAAACTCCTATTCAAATAATTTATACACTGCAAAATATTTTTCATTTATGTTATTTTAATATTTTTAAATAAAGACAATAGTTTTAAGAGGCGAGTAGATTTTAAAAATTAATGAAAGTCTGTAGTTTGTTATTATTATAAAAGTCCTTTATTCTATTTATTTGAATTCACAATTACAATTCAATATATGAAACTTCTATCTAACGAAAAAAATTGAAAATCAGTTTTAATCTTTATAAAAGTTTCTCTTTTTTCAGCTTCCCTCTTTTACCCTTCAAATTCTCACGAGATGAATTAGATTCTTGACCAAACAAACCCTTGGTTTTAAAATAACAGTTGTAAGAAAGCAATTAAAAAAATGTTTTGAAGGGTTGGCAATGTCAGTTTGCTAGCTCAACTCACATTTAAAAATTCAAGTTACCAGTCACAAATCATAAAATATATGCTAATAAAACACCAAAGGTTAGGGAAAGAAAAAGTAGATTAAAGCAAGGAAAGCAGATAGGATGCAGAACCACCTTAAATTTTATTCCATTAGCCCACTAGTTACCAATTACCAGTGGGAAATGCTCCTAAAGTATCAGATTACTTGTAAGAGAAATTATTTTTAATAAATAAAAAAATCATTTGAATAATTTAGTTATAGAATATTTTAAAATAAAATTATATCTTTAGTCATTAGATTTAAACTCATCAAAATCAATAATAATATTGATATTAATTTTTCTTTTTTAAATCTATGTGTGAGAAAAGGCCAAAAACTCAACGTAAAACTCTCACGGGTAATACCTGTTGTTGTCTTTAGGACATACAGGATGAAGTCATGGGAGCTCGAATTTAGCACTTCCCGCTTCTTGAAACGGGAGATTACTAGTTGAACTATACTCATTTGGACAAAATGAATTTATTTATTATTATAACCGGTAACAGATAGCTTGACAGGTCTCTTAGTATTATTATATGAGCCCAACATTGGCCTTTTGACTTAGACATCCTATTGTAATTAGCTAATTTGTTATAAAAATACATTTATATTAGGAAATTATAAAAAGTTATTTTATAATAAGCATTTGATTATCTAATGAAAGGTCATAACATAGAGAGGGAAGTCTTATTTGCTATCTATAACTAATTTCTATGCTTTTTAATATATATATATATATATATATATATATAAAGAAGCTATATACTAACCCAAGGGCAAGTTATTGATTAGACTAACAAAATTTAGTATCACACTTACATTGACATTGGAAACTAGTAATTTTTATAAGAAATGACACTAGTGTATTTTTCATCATTTAAGTGATTATAAGTGGAAAAAATAAAGAAATTTAGTGATTCTTAATTAATAATTTATTATTTAATTTTGATAACTATGTCTATTGGTAATAGGTATTATGATAAAATGATGAAAAAATATTTTGGCTTGATTACTAAATACAAGGATTAAATATTACATACTAAGGTTAAATGTTGTGTACAAAGTAAAATATGAAATACATACTTATAAATGCTAAAATGCTGACGTGCCAACCTCTCATTAGTAAAGTGAAAGTCTTTGAATTCCTTTCAACCAAACAAAATAAAGTGTTTCAACAATTTTTAACTCATAACTTAGAATGACACTCTATTCAAACTTGAAACACAATAGGTAACTTTTAGATTCATCATGTGCCATGAATTAAATTTTAGGAGCTCTAATCTAATGTGTGATAGATGATACCTATATATATTTGTTTGTGCTATTTGAATTAAAAAAGTAGTTTTTAATTAAATTTAATTTTTTATAAAACTTAGTAAAATTGTAAAAGATTGTTTGTAAAAAAAGATAGGTTTTCGTAATAAGAAACAATAGTGTATTTTGTTACTGTTTAAATGATAATAAGTGGATAAAAAGAAGTTGATAGATCACACAGGTGTCGCTCAACTGGTTAACCTCCCGCTTTAAGAAGCGAGAAGTGATAAGTTCAATCCTCCATGACCAAATCTGATGTACGTTAAGGGTTGTGAGTATCACCCGGACTGATTTTTTCACTAAAAAATATTAGTCGTTCTATAATTTTTATAGGGCCCAACTTGATCTCAATTACATTACCCCACAAAATATAAGCACACGCCATCATCGTGATTAGGTCCACACTCAATTTAACTTTATTTTGAATTTGATGGCTTATTGATTTGGTCACATGAAGTTTACAACATCAAATAAAACTAAATTTTAAAACTTTAAAATCATAACTTCTCATTTCTCAATATGATTTTTCATCATCACTCTAATTAGAGAGTGCCCTTTTCAACCAACTTATTTGTATAGGTCTGCATGAGCCCTCCACATAGGGCAATGTAAATAAGTCAGAAGTACAGGGGATCAAGACTCTTGAAAATAAGCAATGTCACAAATATTGAGAATAATTTTGTATTTATCATGTTTTTATTGATAAAATACTATTACCACATTAATAAAATGTATTTATCATCGATGCATTTTTTAATAGTAAATTCTCAATAAAATCATGTTAAAATTGTGATAAATTCTCAATAATATCACATTTTTAACAGAAGTTCTTTCCCACTTTGTTATTAGCTGTTCGTGAATGATATTAAGATTTTTTTAATTTATTATATTTTATTAGGTTTTAAATATTTATATTTTCTAGAATTTTTTTCTGCTGATTTTCTAAAAAAATTCTAAAAATTTAAAAATATCATGATATTATCAATAACCGTTACAAGCAATGTTATCAGAACTGGACCGTGTATCAAACCGTCTAAATATAATGTTAGGTTAAATAAACTTCAATTGGGTTCAACTATAGTTAAACCCGATCAAACTCGTGCAATTAATATAAATATTATAAATAATATTAAATTATTAATTAACATTTAATTGTTGAGTTGAAATAAAATTTCAATGAATAAAGAAAAACACCTTAATCAAATCAAACACGCCATTGATTAAAATTTTAATCTCTTTAAATAATTTGTCTCTAAATTTTTGTGGTATTAAAATTATATGAAATTTATAAAATTAATTTAACTAAAAAAAATATTTATACTTAATTTTTGGACCAACTCAAAACTCTATATTTACAAATTAATTAAATTTCTTGTCACTTTAAATTATTTATAAACTCCATACTTATATAACTACATAGCATTTTGTAAATTACATGAAATTTATAAAATTAATTTAACAAAAAATATTTATACTTAATTTTTGGACCAACTCAAAACTCTATATTTATAAATTAATTAAATTTCTTGTCATTTTAAATTATTTATAAACTCCATACTTATATAACTACATAGCATTTTGTAAATTACATGAAATTTATAAAATTAATTTAACTAAAAATATTTATACTTAATTTTTTAACCAACTCAAAACTCTATATTTATAAAATAGTAAAAAATTTTGTCACTTTAAATTGTTTATAAACTCCATACTTATTAGCTACATAGCATTATACTAATTAATATATATATATATATATATATATATATATATATATATTTTTTTTTTTTTTTTCACTTTTAAAACTTGCTATGGAAGTCTTTTTTTTTTTTTTTAAATTATGTGAACCGCAGTTTGAAGTTCTTGAGTTTCTTAACAAAACCGTGTTGAACACCGATTTAATATCCAATTTTAATAACATTGATTATAAGAATGAAAGAGCAACCTTTAGAGGTTAATTTGATGATCAATTTTTACTTTTGTTTAAAGGAAGTTTGTGATCAAATTCTTTCAATAAAAAAATAACCACTCTCAATAATTTGTAGCATGATAGGCTCCTAAGATTAGTGTTGAATACCTTCTGGCTTAAAAAAAAAATGGGTGTAGCAAAATTAGTCGACTGAGTTCCGAATCAACTCAACCGAGTTATAAATATATGATACGAATGGAAAAAGTTTCAATCACCAGCTAACAAATGGGCCCCACCCATCTAGAACTAGAAGGACCATGGACAAGAAAAAGTTTAAGTGGTCCTACGACGCACCGATACTGACATCAAAATAACTACTGCAGATAAAAAAACAGAGGAGAGGTGCCGAAGGAGTGAGTGAAGAGTAAAGAGTAGGGAAGAAAGGTTACAGTGTTTATTGTAGTAATATCTTGACAGCAGCAGTGGCGGTGGTTAATCATTCAATGGCTCTCTTTCTGATGCAGGCGTGGGTATAAATGCACAAACTTTGCCATGACTCTTCTCTCTTCTACCTTTCTTGAAAGCTCTCACCCTAACGAGCAGCTCTCATTTGTACCTTTACTTTCACTGCTGCACCTTCTTCCTTCCTTCCTTCCTTCGTCCAGAACTGTGCACCATACATGGCCAAAATACATGGCAGTCTCTGACACGTGAGTAGAACAAAGTCCATGCACCAAAGCTGCAGCTGCTGCAACCACTTCAAAACGTACTACTGTATGCTAAAAGAAGAAAGCAGTCTGAATTGGGTATCTTTCCATCTTTCCATTCTAAGCTCTCTCTCTCTTCCCCTGTCTCTTTTTGGTACGCTCAAACATTTGCTTCTGACTAGAGTGTTGATTCTGCTGGGTTTTGAATAGCTTTGATGGGTCTCCTCTAAATCAATGGGATGATTTTTTTTTTGATTTGGGTTTTCATTGATTGGGTTAGTTATTGTCTTATTGATGCTACTGGAATTTTAACTTTGACTGGGTGCCTTCCCTTTTTCCATTCCAATTCCACCTCTCTCTCTCTCTCTCTCTCTCTGAGATAGTTGCTTCTGACTGGAGAATTTTTTTTTTCTGCCAGTTTTGGATGATTCCTTTGGGTTTCTAAAATTAATGGAATCAATGTGCCGTGATTTGGGGTTTTGGTATTGGCTGGCCTCACCTGTGTTTCATTTTGGGGTAGTGTCTGTTTGCGACTATTTAGGCTTTTTCACGCGAACGTGTGGTTCTTTTTGAAGTTAAGGGACTTCCCTTTGGAAATCATTGTTGTTTGGTTTTTTTTTTTCCTATTTTGAAGTAGGTTAACTGCCCTTTCCGTGCTCAATTTGGGGTTTTGGAAAATTTATGATTTGGGCTTAATTTTTATTTATTTTTGAAATTTTCAGTTGTTTGATTCCAGTTCATCAGTTCTTTGCTTGAAAGTAGATAGTGCCTTTCCATGTTCTTGTGAATTTTACAAGCTATCTGATTTGGGCGCTTGGGATGGATTGATCCCTTGTCACCGTACAGCGATTTTCTAACTTTTGGAATATTTCCTTCTCGTTTTCGTGTCAACTTTCCGAATTTTTTATAACCTTGCTAGGTGTTTGCTCTTGATTGATGTGGGTTTTATTTTTCTTTTCTTTTTAGGGATATTTATGTTCTAGTGGCTTTTGCTATGATCAGTGTTGCAGGGCATTTGTACCAAGTCTTTGAAAAATTAAAGGAAAAGGGACATCATCTGGTTCTTCAGTGCATTCCTTATTGTAGATTATTGATGTTTATCCAATACCAGGGGCTGTAAGGAAAGAGACATTTCTTCTCGTTGGCTTTGTTGATCCTCTTCTTGAGAATCCATGGACTTGAATGACAAGGATAAGTTTGGGATGGACAAGAATAGCAGTAGTGACGCCATGAGCTTCCATTCATCTAACAATAATATTTCATCAGATTGGCGATTTGGTGGTTTCAACCTCGTGAACCCATCTGTGGGTTTGGTTCCTACAGACAACTCCATTACAAATCCCTCATTGGGTTCATCTGTTCCTATGGTAGATTCTTTTGGTCCTGGGCTATGGGATCACCAGAATTCACAGAACTTGGGTTTCTGCGAAAATAACATCCAAACCAGCACAAGTGCATCAGATGGCTCAGAAATTAGGAAGGTGGGTCCTGGATTTCCAAAACCAGGAATAGAGAAATCACTTGAAGTTGCTTGGAATCTTCCGAATTCCATGTCCAAAGGGGGTGCCTTTTTGCGGACTGGTGCTGGGATCTTACCTCAGACTTTATCTCAATTCCCAACTGATTCTGCTTTCATTGAAAGAGCTGCCAGGTTCTCATGTTTCAGTGGGGGAAGTTTTACTGATATGGTGAACCCATTTAGCATTTCACAACCATTAGGTCCTTATTCTAAGAATGGAGGAATTCAAACACCTGAGATCCTTGCTTCCAGTAGTTTGAAAGTTGCACCAAATGCACAATCCCAGAAGAGCGAACTCCACATGACTGATGTTGCCAAAGATGTACCTCTGACTATTGATCATCAGGTAAATGAAAGGAATTCAATGAAGACCGAAAGAGAGTTGGGGAGCTTTGCAAGGCCTACAAGTGAAGGAGGAGTTGGAGGGTCAAGCAATGACTCTGATGAAGCTGAATTTAGTAGCGGTCGTCAAGAAGAAGCATCTGTTATGGAGAACCCTGCTGGGGAACCCTCAACCAAGGGACTCGGTGCTAAGAAAAGAAAGAGGAGTGGTCAGGTAGAATGACTTCGGGATTTTTGTTTTGATAATAAATTCTTATGGTGTATTATTAATACAGATTTCTCAAGGGTATTATATGATCCATTAGAAGAGAGACATCCATGAGTCCCAAATTTTGTACATTGGGGTCCTCTTCAACAATCAGGACCATTGATCTGAAAGGAGCCATGCATGGATGGATGATTCCCCAATTGATGGCCCAGATTGGAAGAGCTTCACTATCCAATATTTGGCCTTCCAACAGTTGTATGTTTGCTGCTGATGTAGTTCTTTGTAACCACTGAATTTCAGATCAGAAAATTGTAAATTGTAACTTTCCCATATTTGATCTTTCATCAGTTGCATGTTGACTGTTGCCCAATTACTTCCTAACCATAAATTTTGAGCCCATCACTTGAAATGTCTAGATATCCTGGGAGGTCTCATCATGGTATTTCCATTGGTTGGTCCATCATGAACTGTCTGTCCTTACTCATACATAGTCAAGGCCTCGGGAAACTAAGCATGCATGTAATTGGGCCAAGTACCATATAAGTGCATATCCTTGGGTTGATCATTTTGTTTCTCTTCTTCTGATATATCTACTTATTTCTGCATAATGTTCTCTCTAAGAAGTGATTGAATTTATATACTTCCATTTACCTTTTCATTTTAGGAAGTTGAACCAAACCAAGGTAAAGGAGCTCCACAAATATCTGTTGAGACCACAAGAGATAGCGGCGAAACTAAACAGAACCCAACTTCATCAACACCTAAGCCTACTGGGAAAAATGGGAAAGAAACAGCCCAAAATTCAGATTCACCCAAGGAAGATTATATTCATGTTAGAGCACGGCGTGGGCAGGCTACGAACAGCCACAGTCTTGCTGAGAGAGTAAGCCTTCTTTGTTGGAAGCTCTGTTTCAAATGAATGTGTTCTCATTCTGGGGTTTTAAACTGAGTGAGTGCAACTGTCATTTGACTTACAGGTTAGGAGAGAAAAGATCAGTGAGCGGATGAAGTTTCTTCAAGATCTTGTACCTGGTTGCAGCAAGGTACTCTTATATGAATATGTTAAGCGGCAAATTGTGGTCTTGGCTGGTTTCTAAATATATCTCTGTTGTACAGCATGTGCAATTCTTTTTAAATTGAAATTGTCTTTGGATAATGTAGTTTTAAGTGTTTAACGTGGTGTATTTCATATGATGGATGTCATTTATGTATTTATTTTGAACTTTTGCTGATTATATTTCTATCTCATTTAAATATTATTAAACTCATGGATGATTGTGTGTTGTAGCATGTTACGTTTCAAATGTTCTCACATTTAACGTCTTATATCCTCTCTATAATTTATTGAATGTTGTCTAAATCTCTAATACCTGCAATTATGTTTTAAACTGTATCCTACAGGTTACTGGTAAAGCAGTCATGCTTGATGAGATTATCAACTACGTTCAGTCACTGCAACGACAGGTTGAGGTATGCCTGTAATAATAACGAAGTTCCTTCTTCTTCTGTTTCTCTCTCCATCCTGCTTCCATAGAACCATAGAAGACTAGAATACAGTCATCAAATGACAGTTTTCCTAAAATCTATTCATTTGTGAAGATTCAAAGTTCTGCTAGACCTAAGTGCAGACTTCATGGCACCATATGTCAGTGTGGCAGCAGTGTAGAAGTCGAGTTCAAGAAGATGGCCTCACCAAGAACTCAGACCAGTCCATTGTGAGGCTAGCTGTTCATTTAAGAAATTGATGGATGGTTGGGGGATGAGTTCCCTATTAAATGTAGGGCATATCCACCTGATGAGTGACCAACTTGATTTCAGATAAGGTCATCTAAATGGCAGGACCACCGTACATATTAAACGTGCACCATTTGCACATATAATAGGCTATGAAGTGCAACTGGCCTTTTAAAAGTCAGATGCATTTCCATGAAGCATGAAAAGAAGGATAAATGGTAAGAAATGTAACCCTTGGAAATGATCATATTTAGCAACTAAGATGGCTTTTTTGGCAAGAAGGGCTTCTCCATCCACCAAGTCCCTGGAGGGCCAAATCCTGAATTCTTTCATGATGAATGAGAGAGAAACATTCACGATTTCATTTTACCCTTTTCCCATCTTGATGGAGTAAGGATGATTTCATTTTGCCCTTTTACCATCTTGATGGAGTAAGGACAACTTCTTCTTCTTTACATGTTGGATGTATAGTATTCCTGTTATTGATAAACTCTTTTGCAATTAATATTACTGATCTTGCCCTCTACTTCCAGTTTTTGTCGATGAAACTTTCTGCTGTTAATCCACGTCTGGACTTCAACTTAGAAGGGCTGCTCTCAAAAGATGTAAGTTAGAATCAATTAAATACTACTGTTTTGGAGCACAGACCTGCATGACATCTTTGTTCTGATGAGAACAGAACATGATAATTCGATTCATCATTAGATCCTTATCCTATCTAGTTGGCAACTTATTAATTCATAAATTTGATTGAAATTGTGCTGAACTGTTTGTGTTGGGAGTGAATATCAATGTTTTGCCGTAATTGCCATCATTGTATCTGTCTATCTCTGTATGACTGATTGTACCTTCCAGTGATTCATGTAGATCATTTTGGTAATTCTGTTCAAATGTTTATCATTACCCTTGAATAATTAGTTTGCAAGTGTATTGCTAAGTGGAAAATGAAGAATAACCTATGAACAACTTGCAAAAGGTTTCACAATTGATGGGTTGATTGGTGAGATTTCCAATCAATAGTGAGGCATACAGTTTGAACAATTTCTATAATTAAGTATAGGCCCCTAAACACTTCGAACCGATTTCATATGATGGTCCAGGCACATCATTGTATAGTAGCACTTTTGTATAACATTGTATAGTAGCATTTGTTAATGACTTCGATTTTCTGAAGTATTTTTATGCATTTTGTCACAATTTCATCTACTTCAGCTTCTTCATTCACGTGGTGGTGCATCATCAACTATTGGGTTCTCACCAGACGTGGGCATGGGTCATCTACAGTTGCATCCATCTCAACATGGATTGATTCAAGCAGGAATTCCTGGCATGGGAAATGCATCAGATGCTTTTAGGAGGAGTATTACTTCTCAATTGGCTGCCATGAATGGATACAAAGAACCTACTGAGGTTTACCTTCTAACAAAGCTTATATTCTCATGTAACTTGCTTTTTCTTACTGTGATCTAATATGTGGCTCACGAAGATTTGAATCTTGAAATGAGAAAATCAATTGTTTGGCTTCCTTTGTCACACTTACTCATGTTCTAATGTATGGTTGATGAAAAATTGAATTGAAATGAAAATTCCTTGATACGTCTACTAGTGTGCCTAGTTTATGAAGTGAGGTTTAAATTAGGAGGTTTGGTCTAGTTAGAAGTGTTTCTGTTGGTTATTATTCAATTGGTAAAGATAAGGATCTGCCTTTTGGTAATCTATGCTTCTCATTTCTGGGTGACCTGACATGAATTAGAGTGCATCCTAAAATGCAGTAAATGATTGATGATGAATTTGGAGGCTTCTTCATCCATGACATGCCTCTCCGTCATGTTCGTGGTTTGGATTACCAAATGAGCATTCTCCACGTCTTTCTGAGAACTTGCTCAAGCTATTCATATATATCCTTCTGTGAGTTCTCCATGGTCCACATTTTTACTTCCATTGTGTTTGCCTGCAGATGAATGTATGGGATGAGGAGCTTAACAATGTTGCCCAGATGAGCTTTGGAACAAACATCCATTTCAACAGTCAAGAGCTTAATGGTAATATTTGTGGAGATCTTTCCATGTAGACTACATTTGTATCCCTGAGGTCTAAAGTAGTTATAGTATTGCAATAGATTGCACAATTGACGGCATAGAAGGTGAATACTACCCTAAATGGAATGTCTTATCTGCCTTTACCACACCAAACTACTGGAAACTGTTCTGAAAATGTTTTGGATTGGGAAGTTGCAAAAGCTGTCTCCCACCTTAAGATATCCCATCTCTGGGCCCAAATTTATTTCCGACTTCCTTCAGGCAGAAGATGAATTGCACCCTTTTTATCCAGGGGTAGATTCCACATGGAACTGAGGTAATCTTGTGAGAAGGTGATATTCTAGAGGGCCCTTGATTGAATTTGTGATTTTTGTCACTCGGACCAAAATATTTGAAGTCTGTGATTTGGGCATGCATTCAAATGCACTGTAAACTTGCTGAAATATTTGAATGTTCACCGAAAACTAGAATCTCTTATTTCATTTTTCAGGACCACTACCACCACCAGGTCACATGAAAGTTGAGCTTTGATCCTTGTCTCCAAGCAACCTCCTCTGCATTTGCATTGCCACCATCAAGGAGACACGAAATTCATTCATGCCCTTTGATAACCATCAAAGTGAGAGGGCCTTATTTTTTTTCCTGACAATTTTAGTGGGATGTCTGTTGGATTCTCAAACATGAATCCTGTCCCATGGCCACGAGTTCCAGTCATTGTATAGGAAATTACAAGCAGTTATTTCCAGACATTCAGGTATATTATAGGATTGCATTTTTTTTTTTTTTTGTTTCTTTATAAAGTAAAAATCCATGTAAATGCAGATAGAGCTAATGGCCCCAGAAATGATATGAGGGTCTAGTTCCCATGTAAAGTGAATTTCAGTGGCATGTCGGACATTCGTCAGAATGAAGCTCAAATGAGTTGAGTAGGGCCTAGTTGAGTTGTTGGATT
Source organism: Chimonanthus praecox (assembly GCA_022113865.1). NCBI lineage: Eukaryota > Viridiplantae > Streptophyta > Magnoliopsida > Laurales > Calycanthaceae > Chimonanthus > Chimonanthus praecox. Next base: position 55,592,270 of record CM039089.1, read on the forward strand.
TGCAGTTGGATTGAAGGGGTTGTACTTTGTTTGATGATCTTATCAGGGAGGATATAGAACTTGTTCTCATGCATTTAACAAAATCAAATTACATTTATTGTACTTTTGAACAGGCTGCTCTTTTGGTAGATTTTCATTCTTCATCATGCTCGAGTTCAATGAGTTCGGCTTTGAAAATTGAAATATGTATTGTCATGTTTATGACAAAATGAAATGCCCATTTTAATTGAGAGGAGTCATTAAAGATGTGACTGAATATGGTTGCAACTTGCAACTATCTCTCTGTGGTTGTACTGCCTGTCTGTAAAGATGAAAGCTATTGTCACTTGAAAAAGACAGTAAAGGGTAAGCGGTGATGTTAAAATCCAAGAGTTATTTTTAAGCATGGTTTTAAACTAATCTAAAAAGATCGGCCCATATGTTGTACTTTACGTATCAGCTAAACCTGCAATGTATTAGTGTATAGTGGGTCCACAGCGATGTGTCCGAACCGATATGTATTTGTTGCATTCGACTGATATGTATCGGTTGATTACTATGAAATTTTGATTGAGGTGATTTCAGAGGTGTTGTAAAGATGAGTCCGTGAGCTAGGTGAAGGAAACAAAGATTGAGGTGTAATTTTTTTTATATTTTATTAAATTTGAGATTATAGAAATTTAAAAAAAAAATGTTAAAAATAATTCAAAATGTTTATTCTTGAGGAGAAGTTTATTAGATTTTATTTTCAATATTTCTGGAAGCTTTGGAAAAAAAATTAATTAATTTTTTTAAATTTTCATTTTCTGTAATTTTAAAATTACACTGTGAAATGATGATAAATAATATAGAAATGAAATCTATAGTTTTTTATTTTTTTTATTTTCTGTAATTTTTAAATTTTTTAAAATGAAAAAATAAAATTTCGAAGAGAGAACATGTATCGACCTGTAATGATTGATATGGGGGCCACTTGTGTCGGTAAATTGAATTTTTCTCTTCAAGTTTTAAAAACCCTTGACTCCGAATCGCCATAGAACAATTTTGATCCTTAAAACATTGCTTTTCAATATTTTATTATAATAGAAAATCAACAATTTTGTAACAATCAAATTTTCAAATTTTAAATTAGAAAACTGCTATTATCAATTGAAATTTAAACATATACACAATCATTGTCCTGATTATTATTTATTTATTTCATTAAAAAATATGTAGCCCATCTCAATATTTAAAGAGTACCCTCCTTAAATAGGGAGACTTGTAAAGTCACTGTACAGTTGTTATTCATTTAATAGAGACATAAGCGATTAATTTTTTAAATCAGATAATGTATGACAATAAATGAGATTAAGTTTGAATTACTGATGTAGTAAATATAAAAAATTAATTTATTATATATTTTAATCATTTAATATGAGTCAAATATAATAGCCACATGCTGTAGTGAGCCTCATCCTTGACCTTGGTATTCCAGAACCTCTTATTCAGTTGACTTCACTTGATACCGAAAGCTCTGTAATTTTATTTTAATAATAAAATAATTTATTAAAGAAAGTAATTTTATTATAGTAAGTTAGAATTATTTATAATTATAATATAAGTTTTATTTAAAATTCTTTTTTATTTGAATAGATAAATTGATAGTTGATAAACAGGATCATTTCAACTGTTTATTTTATTCAATTTAAATTAATAACTTACATCAACAATAATCGAATAATTTAAATTACGTCAGTGCCATCCATTTAATACCGCTGCATGAAAAAATGAGTCACGACTCACGACTCACGAGCTACCCGTATTTTCCTTCTCGTCACCTTCGAAGGTATGTCTTCTCTTCCGAACCATTTCTCTTCTCTTCTGAAACTCTGCTGCGAATCTCATAACCAAATCCAAGCAAAAAAGCTCCATTGTATCATAATCAAGACTCTTAACTACACTGACACCTTTCTTTCAAATAATCTCATTTCAACTTACTCTAAACTGAACAATCTGGTATATGCACACCACACGTTCGATCAAATTCCTCAACCAAACCTCTTTTCTTGGAATACACTCCTTTCTGCCTATTCGAAATCCGGTCACCTAAAGGACATGATAGAAATCTTCAATAGAATGCCCATCCATGATGGGGTTTCCTGGAATTCCGTCATTTCGGGCTACTCAAATTATGGGTATGTTAATGATTCAGTAGAAGCCTATAAATTGATGTTGAGAGAGGGCGTGAAACCAAATCGGATCACGTTTTCAACAGTGCTGATCTTGTCTTCCAGTAGGTCTTTGGTACGCTTGGGCAGGCAGATTCATGGCCAGATAATAAGATTTGGGTTTGAATCTCATGTGTTTGTTGGAAGTCCTCTGGTGGATATGTACTCGAAATCTGGGTTTATTGAAGATGCAAAACGAGTTTTTGATAAAATGTCTGAGAGAAATTTGGTCATGTATAATACCTTGATCACAGGTTTGTTTCGGTGTGGATTGATTGAGGAATCAAAGGATTTGTTTGGTGAAATGCAGGAAAGAGACTCAATTTCATGGACAATAATGATCACGGGGTTTACACAAAATGGGTATGAGAAAGAAGCAATCGATATGCTCAGAGAAATGAGGTTGGAGGGCTTTCATATTGATCAATTTACATATGGAAGTGTCTTGACTGCCTGTGGTAGCATTTCAGCATTGGATTATGGGAAGCAAATTCATGCTCATATAATTAGGACCCATTACACAGAGAATGTATTTGTGGGTAGTGCTCTTGTAGATATGTATTCGAAATGTAGGAGTATAGGAATGGCAGAAGTAGTTTTCAAGCACATGGTGTCAAAGAATATTGTGTCTTGGACTGCAATGATGGTAGGTTATGGTCAAAATGGGCTTAGTGAAGAGGCAGTGAGAATCTTTTGTGAAATGCAGAGAAATGGGATTGAGCCTGATGATTTTACTCTGGGCAGTGTGATTAGTTCTTGTGCCAACCTGGGAAGCTTGGAAGAGGGAGCCCAATTCCATTGCAGAGCCTTTGTTTCAGGATTAATTTCATTCATTACTGTGTCCAATGCAATTATTACATTATATGGTAAATGTGGAAGCATTGAAGATTCACATATGCTGTTCAATGAGATGGCAATTAAAGATCAAGTATCATGGACTGCATTGGTTTCAGGGTATGCACAGTTTGGAAAAGCCAAGGAAACAATAGAATTGTTTGAGAATATGTTGGCTGATGGTGTGAAACCAGATGGGGTGACATTTGTTGGTGTTCTCTCTGCTTGTAGTCGAGCGGGCCTTGTTGAAAAGGGGTATCAATACTTCAATTCTATGATAGCAAATCACCATATTGCCCCTATAGATGATCACTATACTTGCATGATCGATCTTCTCAGCCGAGCTGGAAAACTAAAGGAGGCAGAAGACTTTATAAAACGAATGCCTTGTCAACTTGATGCAATCGGATGGGGAACCCTTTTAAGCTCATGTAGAGTTTATGGTAACATGGAAATTGGGAAATGGGCAGCTGAGTCTTTACTTCAATTAGACCCACAAAACCCTGCAAGTTATATCTTGCTATCAAGTATCTATGCTTCTAAAGGAAGATGGGAAGATGTTTCTCATTTGAGAAGGCAAATGAGAGAGAGAAGGGTAAGGAAGGAGCCTGGTTGTAGTTGGATCAAGTACAAAAACAAGGTGCATATATTTTCTGCCGATGATAGATCGAGCATTTATTCAAATCAGATATATGCAGAGTTAGAAAAGCTTAATGCTAAGATGATAGAAGAAGGTTATGTTCCTGATATGAGTTCTGTTCTACATGATGTAGAGGAGTCAGTGAAGATGAAGATGCTCAACTACCATAGTGAGAAGCTTGCAATTGCTTTTGGATTGATTTTCATACCCGATGGCCTTCCAATTAGAGTAGTTAAGAATCTTCGGGTCTGTGGGGATTGCCACAATGCAACTAAGTTCATATCAAAGATTGTGCAGCGAGAAATACTAGTAAGAGATGCTGTTAGGTTTCATCTGTTTAGAGATGGGGCATGCTCATGTGGAGATTTCTGGTGATGAAGGCATTATTTGTTGCTTGATTAAGAAGCATTGTTCTTTAATTTGACTAACAATGGTGCTGGTGTGGTCTATCTTTTGGTTAACGAAGTCATTGATTGGGTGGGTCATATTTTGCAACAATGACATGTAATGATACTATATGAGATGGATTTTGAGGAAGAAGAGCCACTTGGGAAGGAAAATGGGACAGGGGCTTCGTTCTGAGTAACAGGAGAAGATGAAGAAGAACAAGAAGGAGAGGTTAGGGCCTTTGTCTCTTCGTCGTCAGTTGAGATGGAGGAACTGAGAGAGAGAGGTCTCTCGGAATTTTTTACACAACAGAGACGAGGAACCGAGAGAGAGGTACATCGGGATTTACTGGGTGATTTGAGAGAGTAGAATGAGAAGTTTTTTTAAAAAAAACTTTTGGTGCACCATTAATCAAAAACTACTCTGTAAATGTCAACACCCGGTATTTAATTTTGTAAGTGAATAAAATAAATTTTATTAGTCATTTTTGAGTCATCAAACAAATGTCATCGGTATTTTATTTTGTAAGTGAATAAAATAAATTTATTAGCCATTTTTTTATTGTGTCTTCAGGATTTTTTTTCCTCTTTCTGATTTTGTTTCTTAATTTACTAAAATACTCACGAGCTTATTCAATTACTTCTTGCATCAACGACCCCTATTTGATTAAATCATAACAAAAGGGTCTTTTATTTTTCTTGACTTTTTACTTATTTTAATTAATTATTTTTAAATTAGAAAAAGAATGTATAGCCCATCAAAATTTATGTACTGAAGTTTGAGCCTATGGGCGAATGAGAAGAAGAAGAAATCTGCACTTTAATTTTGTAAGTGGACTTCTATTGTAAAATATCTCTATTTAAAGCCTAATTTCAAATTTCAATGTAATATTTTTCTTTATTTATATATTAATAAAGTATAATAAGCACCATTCTTACCAAGAGACAACCAAATAAACAAGGAAATAAATCCAAATAATTGAAATGCTATACTGTAGAACATGCTAAGACTTGCATAAGAAACTGGGAAAAAGTTTCATTTTCTCGAACACATACGAGATGTTGTTCACAGTTCATACACTATATCGTATGATATTTTCTTGCACATTTAAGTGTAAGACTCACTCTAAATCGGGTGGTGATACACTTATTGAAATGACCTTTCTTTCAATGTGTTCTCTATTAAAAATCAAGATGATTGGATTGATCAAACTATGTTTTAAAAATTAAAAAATTTAGAGATTAAAAAATAATTTAAAATAGTGAAATTTCGAGAGCTTTAAAAATATGACTTGATCGATCTAATCAGATTTTTATTGGGTAACATATTGAGTGAAAGACTATTTCAATAGGTTATCACCACCTCATTTGATAGATACTAAGCCTAAGTTCACAAAATAATATGCCGGTAAAATATACATATGAACCAAACTTAGGGTTTTAATAAATGCATTCATCGGTAATTGAAAATTAGAATGTCATCTAGTATTCGTGTTTTGTATGTAACAATATCACTTGATTAGTATCACTCCAAAAAATAAGAATTAAAAAGCACTTATAAAATGTTGATACAGTGGATGGTGCTATTTCTCCCAAATCTCAATCTTTTTTTTTTACCCTGCTTCAATCTATTGCCACCACCTTAATCATCCTATCCTATACAGACTTCCCTCAAGAATAATCAGTCAGAACTCCAATAACTCGGTATGTAATGGACCATTATTTCACACTGTATTAAAAACATAGTTGTGGAGTATGCAAGAGTGAAAAATTGAATCTAAAAGTAATTGTCAGCCATTCGATCCAAATATAATAAAATTAATATCTATATCATTATTGATATATTTTTTTTTTTGAAGTCTAAGGTGTCCATACCATTGTCATAAATATCGGCGGTATTTTCGAATTTACCACATTTTTATGGGCAAAATACCATTACCGCGTTAAAAACGCGTTTTTATCGGCACGTCAATAAATTGCCAGTAAATTTATGTTAAAAACATGATAAATGGTAATATCGCGATAATATCTCAGTAAATTGTCAGTAAATTCCTTATTACCATTTTATTATTTTTAAATATTATAATTTCTGCGAAATTTTCCCATTAAATTCTCAAGAAAACCCTGAGAATTTGAAAATATCCCTATATTACCAAACGTCGTTAATATCCTAAGAACGGTATTTGTGACAATGGTCCATAGCTCTTAGAACACTTGAATAATCCTTAGGGATGTGCAGACCTCCCTATCCAAACACACCGTGTAAAACTATGGGGAAGGGCCCTTTTTGTGTTGAGAGTGACTTGAATCTATATCTTGATTAATATTGATGAACTTAAATCTAATGGTTACAAATAATTTTTATTCTTAAATTTTATTTTGGAAATACTGTATGACCAGATCTTCGGTATAATAGGGCCCACTAGCCACATAATATCTTACATATGAAAAATTAATTCAGTTACTTTGCCATTACTCCACCAAAGAAATGAGCCATCTTATTCTTGCCTCTTCCAACACCATGATTCCAATTCCAAACAGATAGCTTTCCCAACAAATGCCTGTTCCTTCCATCAGATGAGTATTAGGCCTTGTAGCACCACACAATTCCATCGGCCTTCAATTTGCCCATAAAAAATGTCCTTTGATAGGGCTTTTCCCAGTTCTTGGGTTTTCAATAGGTTAAGAACAGTAACATTTGATAACCCATGATATTATTCTGGGTCAATACTCAGGCCCAGTTTCTTTTAATTTTAAATAACAAACAAAAGAAAATTTTGGGTTATATCATTTTTCCAACAATACTATAAAATATCCATTTTTAACTAGTAGGAGACCACGGCAAAAGATATCGGCCGATTTCGGCTGATTTTTACGAGCACATTACACATGTTGAAGTAGGTCCCAACTGTCCGATACTAGTCAAATGATTCCACATGTCTTGATACAACTGCATGTATCCTTAATCTAAGCTTCCCTTTCTTTGTTTTCATTCCATTTGAAACATAAAGTGGGATCAAGTGAATTCATACTCCAAGAGTTCAGGGATGCCAGTTTCGATGTACACAGCAAACATGGGGATGTTCAAGCAATAGATTGCAGATTGATCAAAGGCACGCAATGTCAAATGTTCACCAACAAGTGGCGATCATCTAACAGTCTTGCTGTTACAGAGAACTTCAATAGATCTGCCCACTTATGTGCCAGTTCAACCCTGCCCTTCCATGTCAGTCACCATACAACCAAAGTTGAAGTACTGTCTTGGAAAATCAACACAGTCCCACACATATAGCTGTTTTTGCCCTGTCCTGATGCTAATTTACACAGGCATTGTTTATTAGAAAACTGTAGCATAACTGATGAACAATAAAAATAGATCTCCAGATAAACTTGGATGTTTAGAAAAATGATTGGTGTCTTTGCAGTTGTCACAAGCAAACCACAGCTTTAAACCTCATTAAGCATTATTTTGTTTTAACTGAAATTCACAACAGAAGACAAATGAACATGTGATACTTCCACTAGATTTGGCATTAACCCTATGGTTCTCCTCTCCAAGCTCGACACGCAAGTTGTCATATGGGTAGACCTTTGGTGTCTGTTCAAAAATAAAGAAAACATGGTTCAGCCTTCAGAAGCGATTTCACCAACTTCAGACTAAAATCAATAATAACTTCCATGCTCATGAAAACATTGCATACATTATACCCCAATTCATGCCATTGCAACTACTATCTCAATGTCAAATCATGGTTTCAAAGGACCACAAGATAAAACAAACAATTAAGATGAGAGAGATGGGGAAAAATAATGTGAATGCATAATTGCGCTTGTTAGAAAATCAAGGTTATATCATATGCTTCATCATTGTATAATTTTTTTTCAGATCTTTACATGATGTGAAAACAGATGTTTAACCTTTCCCAAAAATAATAAGGATGTTTCAGGGAATATTTCAAAAACTACCATAGATAGAGCTTATAAAATTACTATAAAAATTGACAAATCTTTATTCAACTACTCTGTCAATTATATATATACACACACATACACCATACTACAATGAGAAGTATTTCAAATGGAAGACTTGACTTTCTAAGCAAAAAGAAAAAGGAGAGAGAGAGAGATAGAGCAGTGATTGATGGAAATTTCTTCACAGGTAGCTTAAACTTGAAGGTAAAAACCATGTCCACTATATGCAGTTTAAGATAAAGCAAAGACTCTAGACCTTTAAGAAAAAAGAAAGCAGACTCTACAAATAAATGGATGGTAAATGACACAGCCAAGAGCTTATTCTGTTTCCTTTTCAAGCCAATATGCCTTGTGGAATACATTTTTCTGGTTTCTGCCATATTAGTAGGACAACAGTGTAGGATACACCATTCACATGTGCTAGAAACACTGTGTTGCAAGTATTAGGTTGGGCTACAACAATCCTCTCACTGCAAGATGTGGGAAGTGGCTGAAACATTCATACAGTAGCAATTTTGCATACTTGGATAAAGTGAAAGTAACTCCAAAAACAAACTTTGGAATTTAGTATAATGTGCAGTGATTATATTTATCGTCATCTATTGTTGCACACCAACCATCAAATATGTTGTGCATATATTTGTGTTGATTTTGTTCTTACTCTGGTTTAGACCCAATGGTCTTGAGTTTATTGGATCCTTGCATTCATCAATTTCGCATAAGAGAGATTCATAAAAACATCATGCAAGTGAAAGCAGTGACTAAGATGATCTTAACCAAGTTACCACCACCCTGGCTACTGAAGCACAAGCCATTTAGAATTTGAATCCCTTCAAGCCTTGAGAAATTAGTAGGCACTTCAAATTGAGGCCTCAAAGTGCAACCAGAACCCAGACAAGGGTGATGCAAACAAATAGGCACGATGACCCCAGAAGCGGTCCATGAAATATGCCAACCTTAATCAGATGGCCAAAATGAAGCCAATCAACGAGAAAATTCCTACCTTTTTGGGGAAAAAAAATATAATTGGGATTCAGGTAATTCATATGATTTCCTTGATCGGATATGCAAGATGCAAGGGTTCAAGTTCATGGAGTACGTAAATGATAGCAAAGCAAAATTAGTGGAGATAAAACTTCCGTGACATATCCAGGAGAGAAAAAATTGAAGACATGCAGTGGCATGTTGGCCTAGTGAGAAATTTTGTCGCAGAGTTGAGTACAACAAGCAAAGAAGAGATCAGAAGTTGGAAAAAGATGAAAAAGAAACTTTAAGACGGGAGTTTCTCCTAGTGAGCAATTCCTAGGATCTGTTTAGTGGTGACACAACTTGAAACAGGGAAGCAAGTCATGAACAACTACACCAATGAATGCCATACATTGATGTCACATGCCAGTTCTTTTAAAGATGAGGTCCAAAAGATCATTAGCTACCTGAGTGGACTTCAGAAAGAAGTCTAGAGCAGGTTGGCCTTAAAGAGGTATAAAAAGTTGAATACATTCACCGTCGCTTTTGAAGACAGAGGTTATTAGTTAGAGTTTAAGGAACAACTGGTTTTTGTTGAAAAATTGAAGCAGAGAAATTCTCTCTTCCTAAGGAGCTCTATGACCACAAAGACCAGTGATGACAGTGCTCCAAAGAATAAGGTAATCACATGTTTTAAGAAGAGTCAACAGGCAGGACACCTGACTAATCAGTGTCTCATGCAACAGCCAAAAGTAACAATGACTTTGGTGTATACTTGTGATAAAGAAGGGACATCAAATTAGTAACCAATTCTAGGATCAGACTGGGCAAGAAAAGGAGAAAAAATTAACAAATCAGATCTGAAGGATGAAGCTGATTTATTTATAAGGGGATTAAGATGAAAACAAGTCAGCCCTTCTCATCCAGAAAATAACTGTTCAACAAATCTCTACAACAGAATGCTGAGTTGGGGGGTGGAATCTTGTTTTTTGGTGATTGACAATCGAAACAACAGTAGCTTGGTGACCCATGATATGATTGAGAAGATGAACATGAAGGTGCATCCACAGGTGCATCCACGTGTCCACTTTTTTATGAGTCCCATTGGGTATCCAGAGGAGAAAAGAAGAAGGGCAAGTAGTTTCCTGATCTCAGACCCTTGCTAAGAAGTACATAATGATAGTGGCCCCTCACCATCATCTAACCCACTTTCCCATCTATCTAGGGTCAGCTTTTTCAAACATGCATTTCCACTCCACCTCTTTAGTAGTCGAGGCCCAAGTTGCCGTCTAAGAAAAACTTTTCAGCACTTAACTAGATGCTTTAAGATATGTATATGTCTATAACATCAAATTAACAAAATACCATCTTATTCATCCAAAGCTCTGTCGGCTATGGGAGTTCCAAATAAATATATGTATTACAAATATGCACAAGTGATTCTATATGTTAATCCAAGCTTCTAACCAAGTGTTGCTAGCTCCTAATGCAAACAAACTAGAACATCTAACATTATTAAACAGAAGATTAAAAAGACTTATAACAGAAAAATTCTTGAAAAGGACTAAACCTAACAAAGTATCTAAGTTTATCACAATATGGATGACCCTCTAAATTCACAAGCCCATTAAAATTACACTCAATCTATGTTGCTAAACTCTTCAAAATGTGTGACACATACCCGTGTCAGATTCTTCACAAATTCTTCATGGAATCTACTAGTACTTATTAGTGGCTTCATGGATTCTTCATATGTTTCTCACACCTTATTTTCATTAAAGATAAATTTAAATATACTGCCGAGTCCCCAAGTCTTAATTTTTTTGGTTCTCCAAGTCCCACACCTCACCTCATACTCATACCTACGCAACTTAGCACTTAAGTGTTTTTCTCTTTGTTCTACTAGTCCTCAAATCATATGTTTCAAAAGCTTTCCTCCAAAGCTGAAATGGATATGAGCAACTTATCATCAAGTAGGGCTTAAACAAGCCAAGCTGGTTCACGAGCTGCCTCTACTTGTCTCAAGCTCAAGTATGACTTCAGAATAAACAAGCTTAGATCAAGCTAAGTCATGCCCAGTTCAGCTCCATAAAACTCAAGCTCAAGTTCAGGTCGTTAAGAAACAAGCCAAACTCAAGATAGGCCCCTGCTCAGCTCAATTTGGCTTGAGCTTGGCTTGTCTGGAGGCTCCTCAAGATCAAGCTTTAGTTCTGCTCACTTGTTGTGTATATATTTAAATTTGCATTCATTATGTATAATGCATGCATGTTTATGTGTTTATATTTCATAATAAATATTATACACAGGTCATATATTGCTTGAATCAAGCTTGAGTGAAGTTCATGTCTGATATACATTTTTAAGAGATTAAAATGAACGACACATAATGAAGTGCTGATGACCTGATTACAGATTCAAAACACTTGAAATGAGGTGATAACATAGCTCGTAGTTGTAGGTCTATTGAGATTAAAGTGACCAAACAACCAAGATGTATGTGTTAGGATCTGGATACAACAAAGGTGCAACTATGAAATCCATAATCAAGAGTGGGACTGAAAGAAGGATTTCCAAGAATAAGTGGTACTGGTATAGTGGAATGAGAACTATCACCAGGTCAAGATATACGGAAGGGAGGTGCACTCAGCGAAGCCTATCAAATGATTGCCCATACATAGTTTGGCCCACACAAAAACTGGAAAAGGATTTGGAAGTTGAAAATGCCACCAAAAATCTTTGTTCCTCTGGAAAATGGTTCATGGTAAACTGCCTACAAAAGATAAGCTGTCTATGTTTCTCTAACATAAGCCCAGTTTTTTCTCCGGGCAATGCAGGTCAGTAATGCATCTCTTCCACCAATGCTCCTTTCCTTCTTCTTTTTTATTGAAATGGATCCACCAATGATCTTTCACTCAACAAATAACAACTTGATCCCCGGAATCCAGCTTGATTTGAGGCAAGCGATTTTGGTCATGGCTTGATGGTCATGCGAGGGTCAAAGGCCAATTTCACTGATCCCAGATACCTCACTACAATGGTTTGGTGGAACATTTAGAAAGCCAAGCTGGTCCTAGAATTGAATCATGCATACCCAAATATCAATGACATCATTGTTAAAATCCTTAAAGATGCCTGGGAATGGAGCAGAACTGAAAGAGTGATCCAAAAAAGCAGTCAGCAGAACGGTACTTGGAGGAACCCCCTCCAATGGAATGGCTGAAATTGAACTTTGATCGATTTGCCATCAAATCTGATTAAGGAGTATAGGTCACTAACCCATACAATGCGGAAGTTATTGGTCTCTAGTCTCTACCATGGCCTGAGGTTGGCAAGAGCTAGAAAGATTACAAGACTCATAGCAGAAGGTGATTGAGCAGGTCTGATTTTAAAAATTCAAGAAAGGAAGCCTAGATGGGGACCGTCTGGCTATTTTTTATGAAATATATGATATAATTGAATAATTGACAATGTAGAAGTCTTCTTCTATCCTGAAACTACTAATATTGTGGCAGATGCCCTTTTTAAATAGAAAGGGAGTAGAACTTTAAATCTGGGAAGCCAGTATTCTTGAAGACATCATTTTCATGGCTGCTACTGATTGTAGATCAATCATTGACTCTATTCAGTTCTATGAGCATGAGTATCACATCCCAGTCCGGTTCACTCCAATCCAAGAACTTGCCCCTGCCATAGAGCCAGAAGCCCTGATGACCCCAAACAATCACTGAGATATGCTCATGCTCCAAGCAAAAGAGTATTTTGAGATTGGTGATTGGCCATCCAAACCCAGTTTAAGTATCCCTTCCTCTGATCAGAATTGTTGAACCCCAAGCTCCCAGAGTTGTTGCTGTCCCTGCCAGAGATAAAGGAAAGGGCATCCTCATTGAGTATCTTCCCCCATCCTCAAGGACTCTAATTCTGACTAATACTGCTATCCAGGATAATTGTTGCATATAATCCTTGCTCCCCTTTATGCTTCTGGTTTTCTACGTTGGATGCTCGATTGTCCTTTTGCTTAATTATACTATCATTATTATTCACAAAAAAAGAAAAAAAAAAGAAGAAGGATTTCCACTATTGTGAAAATTTAGTCAACTTAGACCCTATTTTAAGCATATTCATGTTGAGGTGGACATCCAATGCAATCAAATAATCATTAATCAATGACAAACACGATCGACAAATATATTTCACAAGTTCTTAAAACCAAGTCTCTCATTCACCATGAAAACAAGCCTATGTACAACCAATGAGTGGACAATGATAGAAATGCTAGTGGGTGAAAAGTCTCAAAAGTAGAACAAGCACCAATTTCTGTTTCAATTCAAACAACCATCCATCCAAACATCAAGCGATTTATGCATCCAAGTTGCGTAATATTCAAATCTCAAAAAAAGACCCATGACCAAATTATATCAGATATAAAACCCCGGAAAATATGCATTACAAATATTTTGAAGAAATTGAAACACACAAATCATCCAATAAAGTCAAGGCACAAAGCTTACAAAGGGCACTTTAGATGCTTTATCATTCCAGACAGCCGCAAGCCCAAGAGCGGCAAAGAATCCCAGACCCCCACACAACCATGCCAACGCCTCGTACTGCAAAAGAGACAATATTACCAGGATTTTGTAATAATAACCCCAAAAGAAGAAGAGGGGAGAGGGAAAAATTAAAAATTTAATAACCCAATATCATTTGAAGAGAAATTAAAAAGTAAATAAATTCCAACAAAAAAAAGGGAAGGATGCAAATAAGAAAGGGCACAAATCGAACCTTTCCGATACTGGGTGCAATTCGATCCAAACAAGGTTCGGGGTAGGGAGTACCGTTGTCCCAAACCAGCTCGTCATTTACTGGAACCTGAATCATAGAAAGGGGAAAAAGAGAGAGAGAGAGCAGAGATTAGTTGGGAATCAGAGACAGATTGAGAAGATAAAGAACGAAAGGAAGCCTTTCAGAAGAACCGAAGAAGAAAGTATAGAAAGAAAGCATACAGGCCTGTAGGGACGATGTGTTTGCCAACGGGAAGACCCATCCCAGAGCGCAAGGGAAGAGAGGAAGAGACGGATCGAGACACGAGGCCGCTTCCGCCCATCACCTGAGAGACTACTCTGCTCAAACTCCCTGCCATTCTTCTCCCACCACTGTCTTCTTCTCCAAATGCAAGCGCTTGATTGTATCAGTCCCCTTCTCTTCCTACGGCTTTAGGAAAGCTCCTATTTTGGGCCATGGGGCTCACAGCCCATAAGCCTTACCACTTGTTTTGGGCTTTCACCCTTTCGGGGAGGAAATTTGCTCATCAGGCCCAGTGGATCTATTCACCAAGGCCTAGTTCTAGATCCATTGGCTGGAGCCAGAGGCAGGCCCGAAAGAAACCAACACGGGTATTATTTTACTAAGATTTAGAAGCAAATTTTTCACATTAGTTTTGAGTTTATTCTTATCAGTTTTTTTTTTCACAAAGTTAATTTCTATTATGGGGTTTTTTTTTGGAAATTTTTTTTATGAATGGATGTTGTATATGTATTAAATTGAATGGAGAAACTTTAATTTGATTGATTTCATTTTAGCCTCAGTTTGAATTGATGTTGCATTTAGATGAAATTGAAGATTTTTTTTTAAATCATATAGAGTTCATCATATGTGAACATGAGTTTTATATTTTATATTTATTAATATTGCTTTTTATTTTTTAAAAATTTGGACTTTTTAAATTTTTTATATATTATTCATATAAATTTTTACTTTGATGGTTCAATTATCTATGAACAGTTATTTATTATAATATGCTTAAAATGGATTTTTTATTTTTTTCTTATTTTAGTTATTTTCTAATTTTTTTATATATAGGCTTTTTTATAATTGATACTGTTATCATTATGCATCACCCATGTGTCACTACATATGCATACATAAAAGAGCCTATCATTTGTATGTTGTTGCCTATCTCTATTTCTGAATTTTATTTTTAGAGGAGTGATTTGAGAAAAAGGGCTGCGTTTGGACGGAGGCAAGAGGGGGTAACCCCCGTTATCCCTTGTTACCCTCGTTTGGTGACAAGGGGTGAATTTTTACCCCTCTCATCACCATTTTGAATACTCCTATGGGGCTTGGGGTATTCACTCTTAAATACCCCTCCTTACCCTCAGGTTTCATGAGCTTTTTTTTTTTTTGGTGAGTACTTGGTTTTTTTTTTTTTAAAAAAAACACTCTATTATTTCCATTTGATAAATTTCATATCACCAAACAACAAATTATATTTTTTTATGAAGAGAAATGTAGAATTTTTTTATTCATTTATTGAAATTTAAAATAATAATAGTGGTTTTTTATTTTTTAAGGAAACCTTGCCCCTATTTAACCCGTGCCTTCCTGTGACGCCCCGATCCGAAGGGTGGGCCCAGGACGCGACTGAATTTTTTTTTTTTAAAGATAAATTAAACCAACTCATAAGCATTCTAACTGGGCCGGATCAACAGTTAAGCCCAGAGGTCACACATGATCTCAACATGTGGACTCAAACACATACCATAAGTCTACCCCACAAAATAGATATAAATAACAACATCAACATAACATAAATCCAACCATTCATTCATCATTCAAAATCACATCATAATGACTACAGTAACGTAGTAGTCTCAATACATAATGTTTACAAAGACTAAGTACCACATCCGGTACTTAACAAAATCAATTGGTTCCAAGAACCAACAAGAAAATATCAGGGCATTCCCCTCTGGGGGAATCCTGAAACACTACATCAGCTTATCCATCCTAAGCTTGATAAAGAGGATCCTCCTCCTCGAGTTCATCGCCTGAAAGGTGAGTGGAGTGAGCTAACTAGCCCAGTGAAGGAAATATAACAATGTAGGTAAGTAAACAACAGGTTAGCAACAGCTCAATAATATCACATGCTTGACAACAATTAAGCATAATATCATGTTAAAGCATCCACATCATCAATTACTGCTATCATCCGACGTAACGCCTGCCGACTACGCTGAGACCAGTATTAAGTCCCGACACGGTCAAAATACATCCTTACAAGTACATCTCCGGCTTTGACTTAGCCGATACTGACATCCTCAAGTCAGCAACTGACGACATCATGGTCCGCCCATGGTCCAGTAGACATAAACCATCTCCCATATGGCCGATATTGGTTCAATAGCCCAGGTACTCGGAAGCAGTCTTAAAAACTCATACGATCAACATCGTAATATCACAATCATCATCGGTACTCTTACCATAGTGCATCATGTCTAGGCACATGAGTGAGTTCATCAAATCTGAAACCACTCATTGCTCAATTCTCATCTCATAATAAAACTTGTTTACATATCCTGCAGAATTAAGTTCCCTCACCGTGATGTGTGGTTTACGCGGTCTCTATTCAAAAAACACACAAGTGCACAATCAATATACATAACAAATACGTACACATATGCAGTATTTGGAAATCATACGTTTTCCCACAAAATATCCAGAGTTCATGGAATTGAGTCTCCTACTTGGATTCTATCATTTTTAAATTATCATAATCCACAATATAATAATAAAAAGGGGCTCAGTCCAAAACTCATATTGTCTTCTGGGCATTGACCAGATTGACTTATTGAGTTAGGTCTAGATCCTCGGGTCACTTCTCGGCTGTCTTCTGGATAGGACCAAATCTGACATTTCGAGTTATACCTCGAGGTCACTCAGTGTCCGACTATAGTATCGGCTTGAAAGTGAATCACTGAGTGCTCGACCAATAGGGTCGGCCTGGAAGCGTATAAAATAGTATTTACACTATAAATAATAAGAAAAAAGGGGTTAGTACAATTTTAATTTAACAGAGGGGTATTAAACATAGCACAACATTAATCACATCATTAGTTAATCAAATAAGATTAGACATTATCATAAATCAACAATATTTTATCACTTAAAAACGGGTCCCTCGAAACATCACCTCGAAATCGGGTACAGTGGCTTCGGATCATTCGAACCACACTATATCTAAGTCACTGGCCTCGGAACATGGGCCTGACTTCGGATCGTCCAAAGAATGGATCTCGGACCTTCCGAAGTCCATCCGAACCGAAAAAATCAGAAAAGAGTAAGTCTTGGTGGGGCTGCATGCCTCGGAACGTCCGAAGGTAGGTCTCGGAACGTCCGAGTGGGTTCGGTCCTTCTGAGCTTGGCTCGATGCGTCCGAAAGGGTCTGGCTCCCCTCGGGTGTAACTGGGCTTCGGGTGAAGCTCGGAACGTCCGAGCGTCACTGCTCGGAACGTCCGAAGGTTCGGACCGTCCGAAGATCGGCTCTCGAACCTTCCGAGAGTTGTCTTCCCCACTGTCTGCACCAATAGATAGTGACTGCAGTCGGACAGTGAAATGCGAATCCGGAAAGGGAGGGCTTTCCGGACTCGGTTTTCACATCCAACCAGTCTGATGGACTCCTCTAGGAGTCCTCTTTCCATAGGGAATGGTTTGGAGCTCAGAAGCTCACTGGGCCGCCGGATTTTAACAGTGAAAGCTCACGGGTACATGAAACTCATGGTTTTCCTTCGATTTAAAATTGGTTTTTCTCACTCCATACTAAACCAAAATCGATTTATTTAATTCAAAACTGACTGAAATCTGAAAATGAAAGCAATGGATACCTTTGCTAGGGTTCCTGGTTTGAAAAAATCCGAAATTTGAAATCCTTCAAGGTTACGGTCATTGAAAAACAGAAGCAAACAGAAGCTAAGGAGGGGGGGTCTCGGCCGGGTTTAACAGAGAGCAGAGAGGGAGAAGAGAATGAATCAGTTTGCTGGGAGTTGAACCCAGCTGAAAGAGGCTGTACTTATAGGTTTTTGGTCGGGAAATCGGGCCAGTGCATGCCGCTGCATTGCAGCGGGTACGGTCGTTGATACAGTGAAAACACTGTTTAACGGTCTGGTTGCACATCAACCCCTTAACGGTTTCAAATTTGCAAATCAGTCCTTTATTTGATAAAATCTGATTTTTAAACTAAAACCATGGTTTTTAAAACTCAAAAACTAATCCAACCTTACAGAAAGGTTGGGTTTTGAAAACCTTAATCACTATAAAAATTTTAGAATTTATCTCTCACTAAAAACTAATGATTTAAATAAAAACCATAATTTGCCCATTTTTACTTAAATAAACAATTGTAAAAATAAACAATTTATAAATCTCATTTTGAAGTGAAATGAAATAACTAGACCATACTTAAAATGGTCTACTACAAAATACTATTTTCAAAATTTATTTTATTCCCAAAACCCTTTAAAATAATTATTACTCCCTTTCGGGGTTTTGACGGGCGAATTTTAAATAAGATTTTCTGAAAATAAATCCATTTTAAAATCAGAAATGCAAATCCTTTATTAAGGAGAATATTATCCACCAATATTATACACATATCAACAATATTCATAAAATAATGACTTAAAAGCGGTAAATTACCAAAATGCCCCTCCAGCTGAACGAGCTGGATCACTGAGCTTACGAGCATTGGGCCACAACTGGGCTTACCTCGAAGCCCTAACTGTAATCCTCGAGATTAACTGGTTAAACCAGAATTATTAAGCTAAAACACGCCTAATCTAGGGCAGGGTATTACACTTCCTCTAATTTTCAATTATATATTATATAATTGAAAAAGTAATAGATTTCAAATAATTAGCAATTTATTTTTTATATTATATAAATTTTCAACCTGATGTATTTGGATGAGGGGTAAATTTTTACAGGGGTTACCCCATTTACCCTTGAGTAGGGGTAATTGTAAGGAGGAGTAACCTGTCATATTAACAATTTTATTTAATCCATATAATATAAAAATAAAAATAAATTTTTTGAAACGTATTTGTCAAAATATTGTGTTTTTAAGGGGTGATTATGTCGGAATTTCGATAGGGTCTCAAAACTTTGAAAGAGTTTGAGATTCATGGTAATCTCTTTCAGGGTA
This sequence comes from Chimonanthus praecox, assembly GCA_022113865.1. Classification (NCBI taxonomy): domain Eukaryota; kingdom Viridiplantae; phylum Streptophyta; class Magnoliopsida; order Laurales; family Calycanthaceae; genus Chimonanthus; species Chimonanthus praecox. The sequence goes on from CM039089.1 coordinate 55,611,230, forward strand.
ATTAACAATTTATTCTGTTAGAAGTTTATTTTAAAAATGTGTGAATATTTTCAACGTGATGCATTTGGGTGAGGGGTAAATTTTTACAGAGGTTACCCTTGAGTAGGGGTAACTGTAAGTAGGGGTAAATTGACATATTAACAATTTTATGAGAATTAATAATTTTATTAAATCTAAATAATATAAAAATAAAAATAAAATTTTCTGAAACATATTTGTCAAAATATTCTATTTTTAAGGGGTGATTCTGTCGAAATTTCGATAAAGTCTCGAATCTTCGAAAGAGTTTGAGGTTCATATTAATCTCTTTCAGGGCAATTAACAATTTATTCTGTTAGAAGTTTATTTTAAAAATGTGTCTATATTTTCAACATTATGCTTTTTGATGAGGGGTAAATTTTTATAGGTGTTACCCTTAAATAGGGGTAACTGTAAGCAGGAGTAACTTGACTTATTAATAATTTTATTAGGATTAATAATTTTTATTAAATCTATATAATATAAAAAATAAAAATAAAATTTCATTAAACATATTTGTCAAAATGTCCTATTTTTAAGGAGTTCAGCCCGTAACAATTTTTAATATTAATTTTATATTTATTGTGATTTATTAAACTATTATAATAGTTTATTATATTATATATTTCATGTTATCAATAAACAAATTATATTTTTTTATGAAGATATATGTTGATTTTTTTTTTCATTTATTGGGATTTAAAATAATAATATCTATTTTTTTCTTTATTTTTTATTTTTACTGTTAGAATACAGGTGTTTATTTTAAATTATAGTTATAAAAAATAATATTATAAAAATTAGATAATATTAGATTTACCTAATGAATATTATTTAATAATTATATTTTATAAATTTTTTTATAAAATTGTTAATATATTAGGTTACCCTCTTAGCTATCAAATGCAGCCAAGGGGACCCGTCAACTGAATGGAAATAGTTCGAACCTCTTAAGACGATTTAATTTATTTAAGAATCGTACAAGTTTTATTTATTATATTTTTTCTACTCTTTTACTTTTCATCATTACTATCATTTACTATGGTTATAATATAAATTCTCTCCTTTCCCTAATTTTTTTATTTTAATAATCTATATTGTCTTTATGATGTTAAATTAGCATACGGTTTAAATAGTTTAACTTAATCATTAAATTTAATTAGACCAAACTATTATAGAAAATGATTTAATTTTTAGTACATTGGTCGTTAAAACCAGACCCAAATTTCCCCTTAGATTGATCAGGATTAAGATAAGCTCCACAAAATCATCACCCAGGAAAGAATTGCATGATTACCAAGCAAGGAGCAGCTTCATTTAATTTAAATAAATAAATTTAATAATTAATTAAGAATTTATTTCAACTAGTTAGTTCACTCTAAATTTAATGAGTTTTTGTTTAAATAAAATTAATTTTTTACAAAAATTTAAATTAAAAAAATAGTTCCTATTTTATAAAGTTGATAAACTCACTTCTTCATTAAATATCATCTAATCTAACTTAAAACGGAAATGAATGAGCTGGAAAAAGAGTAACGACACACTGTCGTTTTTCCGCATCCTTCTTTTAAAAGAAAAATGCCAGCTAAAAACAGAGGAACAACGCTATTTTTTTTTGTCTCTATCCCGCAATAATCGATCTATCATTTCAGGCAGCAGCTCTTTCCCATCTTCTCTCAGGTTGAGGGTCTCTGATTCCTTTTCTGTACATAATTATTCCCTTTCCCAGCTTTTTCCGATTCAAATAGCAGGCGAATGTAGTTACTTAGTTGTATTGAAAGAATTCGTCGTTTTTTTTTTTTTTTTTAAATCTTGGATACCGCTTTTGGGCCGATTCGTTGCAACTCATGTAAGAAGTTATGCCTTCTGCTTTTTTGGACTTTTAGCTCATTCGTTTTAGTTTCTGTTTGATGTTGGGGTCCTCTGATGTCCTAAACTAAAAATTTATGATATTGCTCAGCATTCCATGAGTTTTTGGCTTTTGTTTCTAAATAGAAAAGTGGTTTTGTTGTTTTTTTAGTGTTTGGTCCTGGATAATTCATCTAAAAGTGGATTTTCTTTTAATTGTTATCATATCACTATCGTCCTATCTATTCAGAATTTGGAGTTGCTCTCTGAGTTCTACTTTTCGTTCATAGTTTTATAACTCAATGTTATTTTTGTCAAATTGTTTATGTAGCTGACTAATCTAACGGAAGATTGAGATGCTTTTTGTTTAGCGGTGAGTGTTGGGGGCACGAATGGGAGTCCCACATCGGTGAGAGGGAGAAAAATATAAGGACTTATATGGAGCTAGATATCTCCACCTATCAGGCTAGTCTTTTTGGTTGGAAGCCCAGTCCCAATAGCGTTCGTACCACATCGGTGAGAGGGAGAAAAATATAAGGACTTATATGGGGCTGGATATCTCCACCTATCAAGCTAATTTTTTGGGTTGAGATAGTTGTATCAGAGCAAGATTCTCCAAGCCACTGCATGTGCACTCAGAGATCCCTTAACCGAACTGGATGGTTGCCGACGTTCTATCCGCCGGAGAGCCTCGTTTGAGGGGGGATTGTTGGGGTGTGAACGAGTCTCACATCGGTGAGGGAGAGAAAAATGTAAGGACTTTAATTTTATTTTATTTTTGAGTTAGAAATATAAGGACTTATATGGGGCTGGATATCTCCACTTATCAGACTAGTCTTTTGGACTCGAAGCCTAGTCCCAACAGAGAGAAAATAGAGATGTCATCTAGTGGAGTGGTGGGTAAATGTTGTTTTCAGAGAGTGGACTAAGATGAGAATGGTCAGGTTTTTTGAGGTGGATTAAATATATTTTTTATGACGATGGTCATAAATTCTTTAAGACTATGACCTTTGCTTTTAATTCCTTGATTTTTTTTCTGAATGGTGGAAATCAAGTATTGCATTATATTGCTAGAATTTCTATTGAATTTTAAGCTTTGTATGCATATTTTTTATTTTCATTAAGTGAAAATAATCATCATTCTAAGAATGCCAGATGTGATTTCAACTTGAGTAAATGAAGCACCTCTGGGGAATCGAGCTTTCTGGCTTTGTTTGTTCTGAACTGATTCGTTTGGTTTCCATTAGATTTGGGATTCATTTTTTTTACTTAGGTCAAGATTTAGTGAGAATTGTGATTTTTTTATGTAGCCTGAGATGGCAATCCAATTGAACTATCTAACAAACTATACATGCAATATGAAGTTGTATCCGGCGGCCAGATGTGCTTCTGTCTAAGAGGAATGTTGCATGCACACCTCGAGGAATGAGTAGTTCCTAAGTTTCACTAGTGTGAAAAGAAAATTATACGAATTGCAAATCGAGATTAAAATTAATTTAAAGCACACAAGCAAAACTTCGTTTGATTCAATCAACACTTAAATATACTAGTCTCAATCAATAGCTACTTACAAAATAAGAAAAAGAACTCGGCTCCCGAATCGCCCTGGCTCATACTCAAATGATCTCAGCTCGGACTCGAATCGTCCCGACTTGAACTTGAAACGTCCCGACTTAGATTCAAATCATCTCAACTTGGACTCGAAACGTCTTGGCTTGGATTCGAATCGTCTCGACTCAGACTCGAAACTTCGCGGCTCGGTTCAGTGTCGTTCAACTCACTCCACTCGGTTTTTTCCCCTTTTTTCTTTTATTTTCTTCTCTTCTCTCCCCTTCTTCTCCCTTGCTCTCAGTTCCAAACCCACTCTTTTATAGATTTTCTGGCTTACTCGATGATCGAGTCAAGTTTACCAAAAAAAAAAAATCAACTCAACCATGAGTTGCTTGATTGATACTGTTATACCTCTCCCTTACTCAGTCCTACTGCTCCAACTCAGTGACTGCATGCCTGGGAATTGGCCCACTTCGGTTCTTGCTGGTTTCCACTCAGTCCAAGGGATTGAGTCGGTGGAATTACTTTGCACAGTCCTTATGACTCAACTAGTTCAAAAAATAGAGGTGTTGCCTGTCTGTTGCACGCCTGACTCGGTATAAAGCAGGCTGGGATCTGCTCCTTGACTCAGTCTGGAAAGATGACTCAACTAGTTAAAAAAACAGAGGTGTTGCATGTGTTGTGGGACCTGACTTAACTCGGGATCTATTTCTGGATAGACAATGTCCAAGTTCAATGTATTTAAATAGTCAACTTGTAATACTGTTTTTTTTTTGCCAACATGATTGGCTCCCTTTTTTCTATTTAATCATGTACAAAGCTAAAGGGTAAAATACAATGAATACATTTTAAGAGAAGAGAAGAATTCTTCTCCTTCAATCTTTTCTCCATCAATTCTCTTCATTTTCCTTATTTTTATTCTATTTTTCAACATGGTATCACGCCAGAAAGATTTTTGCAGTTTTTTCTTCTTATCCGTTGTGCTACTGTAGCGGATCCTCTCTACAGTCGATTTTTCCAGTGAAGCATCTGACGGCGGGACCCTATCTCCCTTGCTGTCTTTGACAGAGCTCTCCTTTCCTCAAGATTGGATCCCTGGTTTCTCTGCCTCATTTCCCTGGTTTCTGCTGCCCTTTGTCCCAGCGATTCTACCGTTTTTAGAAAACCCAGTCTCGGTTTTCTGCTTCGATCTGCTGCCTCGCCGCATATTTTGGAGTCGATCTTTTCTCTCTGCCATCGCCTCTGAGTCTACTCCCCATCCCTCCAGCTTGTCCCACCTTTACACAGTTGTGGGAAACCCTAATCTGCATCACGATTCTTGCTGCCTCTACCGCATCTACAGTGATTTTTTCTCCTTTTTTCAGCTAGATGTGCTTGGTTTTTGCAGTTGTTTTGCTTGGGAACAACAATATTGTGTTCGCCCTAGCCTTGTGTTCTCATAGGACTACCCTTTATCAACTACGATCATCGGTGGGACCCACTACAGAGCACTTGTTACATCTGGGCCAGTTTTCTTCCTCTTTTCTTTCTGTTTTTTTTTCATTAGAGAAGATTCCATTGTCCTCTTTCTCTGTGGATATTGCTGCTGCTGGGTTTTTTCCTTTGTGTGACCTACGGCTGTGTTCTTGATTTCTGCTCCTCTTGCATCTGACAGATCTACTTCCGGATCATGACTTCCTCTTTCGATCAACATCAAAATGGGTCTTCTGGGAGCTCATCCAATACTTCCCTCTCACTGATATGGCTGCTTCTGGGCCCACACATATTGGAAAGATCACCACCGTCTTATTGAATGAGACAAATTACTTCCAGTGGTCTTATTCTGCGAAAATATTTCTCAATGCCAAACAGTTGTCTGATTATATTGATGGCACTGCCCTTGAACCAGCCAAGACAGACTCTTCTTATCGCACATGGACAGCTAACAACTCCTTGGTGTGCAGTCTTGGCTCCTCCACTCCATGGAGGATCACGTTCGTGGTATTGTCTATACTCTTCCCACGGCCAAAGATGTATGAGACACCATTCAAGCCTTGTATTCCGATGGTGATAATTTTGTCTGCCTTTATGAGTTATATCGGACTGCATCTCATCTCCGAAAGGGGGAACTCTCACTGATTCAGTACTATTACAAGATGCACGCGTGTTGGCTCAAGTTGGATCAACTTGAGTCCGTTCAGTTTAAGTTATCTGATGATGCTGTTCTCTATCAGCAATTCATTAATCGCAGACGAGTTTTTGAGTTAGTGGTTGGTCTCAACTAGGACTTTGAACCTATTCGGGCTCAACTGTTGGGACAACGCCCTCTTCCTTCTCTGGAAGCGGTGTATTCTACTTTACTCTGCGATGATTGGCGTTGCTCGCCATGACCCTGTGCTTGCTGAACGCTCTGCCTTAGTGTCTGTTGCACGCTGACTCGGTACAAAGTAGACCTGGGACGTTGCTCCTTGACTCGGTCTGAAAAGATAACACGTTGGGCTGGCTGAGTTGGCACCTGCTGATTCGTATCCAATTAATCTGCTGTAACCTTGGGTCGATCACTTAGTGGAATTGTACGGCTGAAACTTGGTTGGATTGCACTGTTGAGTTTGACTGAAAATCCGGCCTAGTTGCTGCTTGTCGTGCTAGTTGGGTCAAGTGGATTCATAATCATCAAATTTACCACGAGTAGTTTTCTTTGGTAGTTTTGGATCCATTTTTACCATTGTAGAATCGGCCGTAAAATTTCAACGCTGTATCGACGACCTCATCATGCTCTTGGATGGTCTCATCATTTTTGGTCAGGAGATTTTGGGCTTCTGCTTCAGATTTGGTGACTTCTTTGACTTTGGAAGCATAGAAGCTGAATTTTGGGTTGATGTTTTTTTTTTCAAAATTGATCCAATATTTTGAGGCTTTTGATCTAAATTCATCAAATTTGAATTTTGAATTAAATGAATTTGATTTCAAACCAAATTGTCATAAGGTCTTTTAGATTAGGGGGTCTGATTTTTTAATTTTTTGATTGTTCAAGTTCTGGAAATCAGATGTTGAATGATTGCTAGAATTTATATAAATTTTGGTTTTTGCTCTGAACATTTTCAATTTTCTTAGGATGAAGTCAGATTTTGAACCATAGTGTTATGAATTCCCATGAGATTTTAAGGTGTCACTTCTAGTTTATTGATTCTATCTGATGTTTAAGCATTAGAAATTTGAGTTTGAACACAGTTCTGTTAGTTTCTGTAGAACGTTAAGCTTCTATATCAAAAGTTCTTCATTTCTGGTCACTGTGATAGGATTTGTATATTTGCCCACAAATTCTTTAGTTTATATCTTTAGAAGCAAATGCTGGTAATCAGATACTGAACCATATTGCTAGAATTTCTGTGAATTTTATGTTTTTTATTTGTGTACTTTGGAGTTTCATATGGCAAGATTTTCAGTAAAAATTAGGTTTTCTTTTGCATTCTTTGAATTTCACATGGCAATATGAATTTTTGAACCATATGGTTAATATTATGGGGGGTATCCTTTTTAAGAATTAGAGATTTAGCTTTGAACTCAGTTGTGTCAATTTCTGTACAAATTTGAGCTTCTGTCTCAAAGTTTGTCACTTCTGGCCACTGTAATTTGACTTCTATCCTTTCTTCCGCAAAATTTTGGTTTAATTTTGTAGAAGTTGAATTTTGTATGTTTTATTCAAATTTTATTGTGCATCCATGTATTAAATTTTGAAAAGCTATCCATACCCATATCTACTTCCTATTTGTTGTATTTGCTTGGCTCTCCACCCTGAGAGTCTGTAGCAGTGTAGCCTCCAGTTCTGATTTTTTTTTTTAATTGAGCTTTCAGGCAAAACTTTCATTTGTAGTGCTCTGAATTTGGAGAGTAGTTGCAAGATTCTTTAGAAGTTAGTCTGTAAAAGGGGCGTGTCTAATAAGATAAAAAGATGACGATTGGAAAACTCATACCAGTAAAGGAGCAGCAGAAGCAAAAAAACAAACAGGTGGTGAATGAGAACTCTCCCCTGTTGCCTCAAAAGCATGAGGAAGAAGTTGAGCTCGTTGATGAATTTAATGGGGCTTCGTTTGCTGGGGGCGTATTTAATTTGTCGACAAACATTGTGGGAGCTGGCATCATGGCCCTGCCAGCAACAATGAAGGTTTTAGGGCTTGGACTTGGGGTCGCCATGATCATCTTTGTCGCCTTCCTGTCAGAAGCTTCTATTGAGTTACTGCTCAGATTCAGCAAAGCTGGGAAAGCTGTTTCGTATGGAGGAGTTATGGGTGAAGCCTTTGGAAGGACTGGGAGGATGTTGCTACAGATTTGTATTGTTGTCAACAATGTTGGCATTCTCGTGGTGTACATGATTATCATAGGTGTGAACTCTGAGACCTTCATTTTTGCCATTTTTCTTCCAATTTTGTTTTTGAGAATTATGGTTATCTCTTGATTCATCCTTGAAACTTATTTCATTTTACCCTTACTCTAGGTAGCTGTGACTGTGTTATCTTTTTATGGATCATCTGAAAATTTAAGTGTACTTGATAGGTATCTTGAAGGAAATGTAGGGCGTTAGATTCGAAACATGGACTGCTTGACATTGAGCTTGTACAGCAAAACCAATTTTTGATAGTCTGCCCTTGGTGAAGCTATCATATTTGCTATTTCCTGTGCAATTCAGTAACAGTAACTGTAGAAATGGAGTATAGGCAAATGTCTTTGCTTCCTAATGTTTTTAAAACCAAGGCTGAGCCATTTGGCCACCATTTCGGTCTAACTGGACAGTCCAGCCACTCTAACTTGGTTAAAGAACCATCTAAAAATATATGGATTTGAAGAAAATATATATTGAGCATCTATTATACATTATAATCACCCCTTTCTCTTTTTTTCTTTTTTCTTTTTTTCTTTTTTACTTCGACTGGTTTTAACCGTGGTTAGGTTGAGCAGGCAAGGCCAGTGGTTCGTAGTAAAATTAGTTCAATCAGTCAATCTGGTTTTTGAAGCTGTATTCTACAGTTAGTGTGTATGATGTAAGTGTTCCTTTTGCTATTTGGACGTGTACTAAAGGAAATGCTGGCCAACATTTAGGATAATACATGTCATCAGAATTTCTTTGTTCTTTTCTCTCTATTAATTGAATTCAGAATGACATACCCTGGCTAGGCTGTCAATTAGTTGGTTGTGCTAGGACTTGGCATGAAAATATGGGTTTTAATCTAGGATCGACGGACAATTGACCATGGCTTGGTTATTAGTGCTTGAATATTACTTGGATTGGAGATAAAGCACTGCCTATGGATGTTTGCTATGCAAAATCAAGTTTAGTATGACTCAGTGGGCTTTATTACTGGATCCTTTATAGGAGTTTCAGAAGACCAACTGAATGAGAGTTGGGCAGCACTATCTTAGATTGCCACTTGTTTTGTTGTGGTTTAGCATTCCTAGTAACTCTATTTGAGTTTTTGTTTGAACCTTGATGTTGGCCCAATCTCTTTCTGGGCCTATGTCCTGTGTTCAGACTTGATATCAATTAAAGTTGTTACCATTCTTAAAAAAAAAGAACTACAATAACTTGAATGTATAAATACAATATTTTTATATACTATTTTTTCTCATGGAAGTTGTATAACATTTACCAACCTCAACCTGAAAAAATTGGGTTATGAGTTGGGAACTAGCTCACAGAATATCCAGTTTGATCCAGGTTTTTGCATCTATGTGCAAAGTGTAAACCTAATTATGTAGCAGGTAAGACCATTCTTGATTTTGTCATGTTTATTGGTTTAATCCTAGTGGATTGTTTTAGGTTTTCCTGGGTATGTTTCTTCACTTTTCCTTAAAATGCTTATCATTGTTCATTTTTTTTTTTTCAATACTTGCATGAAACTGAAATGGATTTTCTTTAATCTTATGAGATTTATTTCTGGTATGATAAGGTGATGTGCTTTCTGGAACTTCTTCAAGTGGAGTTCATCACTCTGGTGTCCTGGAAGGTTGGTTTGGGGACCACTGGTGGAACGGGCGCTTCTTCATTCTTCTTGTCACTACTTTAACTGTCTTTGCACCATTGGCATGCTTCAAGCGTGTAGGTAGAGTGTTATCTCTAGTCATATCTAGTGATTAGTGTCTAGACTCTAGATGGATCTTAGTAACTTGTTTATGGGTTTATGGTGTTATCTGTCTCCTATTTATATAAAATTTATTTGTATATTTGCTGAAACATCATTATTGCCATTGCTAAATGCTCCATATTTATGTGGGCAGCTTCATGTGTTCAACTCATTCACTTATCCCTAATCAATTATGGGAAATTCCCATCTCACAATTCTTGCTAGTATTTAGGTCAAAATTTGCAATTGGTTGTACCTGAAAATGTTTGTGTATGTACACATGCATATGTGCATCTTAGATACTGATCCCCTGCAAGAAGCACTGAATGTTAAGAAGACGTTTTGACAAGGGTCTATCCTGGATGCTAAGGAAGCATAAAGATGCAGACTTAACAACAACAAAACATCTCCATAAATAGGATAATACGGGCTTCTAAAACCCATGAGGTTCAATTTTATACAATTCTGTTTTATTTTAATATTTTTTATTTCTAATCTTTGTGATTTCAATCCAACAATTGATAGCAAGGGTGCCTGTGGGTTTAGATTGGTCACAGGTGGGCTCTCATAGGCTTTTTGCATGTCTGTACACATGAACGTGAGTGAATACAATCCATGCTCACATGTCAATCACTCAATCTATACACTTTGCATCAGTGAATCGGCAGGAATTCTAAAGACATTTATTTCACCCTTAATGTTGGATTTTCAAGCCAAAAACTACATTCATCCAAGCTTTAAAAAATGATCAAACTTGGATCTTGGATATATGGCCATGATGTAGCAATGGAACTAAAATTTTGCCCACCCTTAATCCATTAGTGGCCTCCCATTTAGCATGCACTTAGATGGGCCTGTGAGAGGGTCATAAATGTTGTATTATATTTACATGTGAGCAATGAGCAATAACATCTCCAGTGCAAAATGCAGCTGGCTCATGGTAACATGTGGTGCACTTTATGCCTTGGATCAAATTCCAATTCAATTAGAACAGCTACTGGCTGACACTTTTGAAGAGATGGAAGTAAGTCGGTGGATTCAAGCAAGTAAGAAAAGGACGAGATATTCCAGGAACTGCAGTGAAGTTTTAGTGTTCACTCAGAATCTCCCAACAACACTATAACTCACTGGCCCAAATTGGTGTTCAGCTGGCATGATCTGGTGTGAGATGTTTTTATCCTGAAAAAGAAGGACGTGAAAGGTCATTTTGCTTTGTAAAGATGGAACAAAGGAGAGGGGGGCTGTCGCGGTGTTAGATGCGGTTTTATGGCAGCAGGACGTTGAACATTCGAAGGGCTAGATTTGTCGGGGGGAAGCATGGGAAGTTTTAATCGCAACAGAGGGGAATTGATTGCTGGCATTAATAAGGGTGGGGAAAACAGGATGGAAACATAAATGCTCTTAATGGTGAAGGTGGGGGTAGGTAGAAGAGGTGGTGTGTAGATGGAGAGAAAAAAAGCTCCTATGAAGATGTGGTTGAAGGCTACCAGTCTCTGTAAAATGTGGACTAGGTACACGAGGAGGAAATAATAATGTAAAAGGAAGAGAACCTGGGTAGCTGCACTCTTCTTGGTTGGGCTCCTCCATCTAGGACAGTCCAAGATTATTTGCCCTACTTCATGGCGTGGACGACAGCAGTCTAAAGACTCTCCCAAAAGGAGATGTCGTATTTTCCATGAAGTAGGGATATGTCGTATTTTCCAATCAGACGATGAAGATAATGATGAAGAACAAGAAGAAGTGCTTGACACCATTGAGCCTAAGAAGAAGAGGTATGTCCTACGGAAGGAAATGAGGATGTGTTGAAAGCCATGGATGCTCAGCACATCTTCGGGGCTGAAAAGGAAGCTCCACAACTAATCAAAGTTGCACCTAAGGCCAAAGTGTTGCCAAAGGTGAAGTGCAAGGGTCGAAGAGCACCAAAGACGAAGAAGCAAGGAAGTTGTGCTGGAATGAAGAAAATGTTGCGACGTGGGCCTCCACGAATTCTAGTGGGGGAGAGTGGGAGAATTTCATGGGTCAAGACTTTGCGACAGTCGAGCATATGCGAAGGCTGGCTTTGGTGCCAAAATTGTGCACAAGGTACAGCCGAAGTCGACAAACAGAGGTTTTGGACACGTTGGGATTTCCGGAATGCTCATGAATGGCACGGAACACAAGAGAAGAATCTGGAATATCGTGGAAGGTTCCGGATGGTTGATACTCATAATTGGATTTGACAAATTTTTTTTGTAGGCTGATTGCCTATTTGATACCCATAGGACTCAAGCTTGCAACTTGTGATTGCAACAGCGAGCGCTTACTGACTGTGCCATAGGCTTATAGTCTTAATGAGTTTCAATTTTAGTAGTAAAATTCCTGAGTTTCTTGACATTGTACTCGGTGAAGAGCTATATTTCCTTTTTGTGAGACTATATTTGATTATATTCAAAAGAGAGGCAATATTTAATAATTATTTTCTTAAGTGTTCTGTTTATAAAGTATGATAATCAAATCTTTCAGATGCCAGATTATTTGTCAACGAAAGCAAGTTTGTCAAAGTCTTTACCAATTCTGTCTCTGTGTCTTCTGTCTCATAGCATGTAAGAGGAAGTTCAAACTGGCTACTTTTGTTCTGTGACATTCTATTTTTGATACTTATTGAATTATTGTTGCATTGTGAGTGATCATTTGTTTGATGGCTTGATTCCTCACTGGGCTTCAGGTTGAAGATTTTTATTTAGCCTTCTTATCTGGTCATCTATTGTTTCCCTCTTGATGCAAATTTTCATTTCAAATTCTCTTGCAGATTCATTGAGATACACTTCTGCCTTGTCAGTTGGACTAGCTCTGGTGTTTCTTGTTATCACTGCGGGGATCACAATCTTCAAATTGACCAATGGAAGCATAGCAATGCCCAGATGGCTTCCCGGTGTTACCGATTTGACATCCTTCTGGAAACTCTTCACAGTGGTCCCTGTTCTTGTCACAGCATACATTTGCCACTACAACGGTATGCAACCTTAGAAACTACTCTCTCTTTCTTTCACTCTCTCATACACACAAAAAGACAAATGGTGTGGCCCTGCTTATTGAGAGAGAATGATAGAAAACTTACTGATAAGGAAAAGAGAGTGGGTACAAGCAGGGGTTAAAAAAACGGTTAAACCGATATATCGGCCGATAATTTTCTCTCTCCTCCTATATCGACATTTCTCTCTCCTCCGATATCGGAACCGTGAAAAAACCATGAAAAACCGTTAAAAACCGCAAAAAACCGTGGAACCCGTGAAAGCCGTAAACCCTGAACCGTTAAAAACCGTAAAGAACTACAAAAAACCTTTAAAAACTGCAAAAAACCGTGAGAACCCGTGAAAGCCGTAAACTCTGAACCTTTTAAAAAACCGCGAAAAACACTTTAAAAACCGTCAAAAACCGTCTCGGTTTTTTTTTTTAAAAAAAAAAATAGAATACCGATATTTATGAATATCGGCCGATATTGTGACCGATATTCGGTATGTACGGCCGATACATGTCGTATCGGCCGATATTTCAACCTTAGGGTACAAGACTGAACAACAGTCCAACTAAACAGACTGAGCTTAACCACTTGAAACATATATACACAGGATCAGAATACTCTACAGAATGGGTGCATTTCAGAAATCCTTGACCGATCCACACTGAATTTGTCTGTTGAATATCCTGAGGAGGCATCGTTTGCCATTGGGCAATAATTCTATGCTTTATGCACTTAATGACTATTGCTCCAGAAGATAATTTTGAACATATGTTTGTTGCACTCTTCCCAAACAAACCCGACTATTGTCAAGGATACATGTTTCCACAAAATTTGGCCTTCCTTTGAGATTGGATCTGGCCCTTGTCGAGATTCATCAATAACTTGCCACATGCGTGGTGGGGCCCATCTTGGATATATTGGTCAAGTCCTTAACAATTGGCACCAAAGTAGGTACCCATATTCTAATCCTGGTGAATGCAACCTAGAGAAAAGTGGGCCCTTATAGGAGGTCGGTAGGGAAGCAAAGTGGTGGTTCCTTATGTGACAAGTCATCAATGAGGGGGAGTGTTGAGATTCATTGATGACTTCCATATGTCTGGTAGGGCCTAGCTGGGGTGTTGGCCAACCTACCATGGGATGGGATTAAGGGCTTGATTGCACATGTTCCATCAACTTTAGAGCTTTTAGTATATTGGTCAAATACCTAATACTGTAGGACTAATCCCCAAGCCTCTAGTAGAGAGTAGAATGGAAAAGAGGAAAAAATACCAGATGGTAGAAACAAAGTGAAAATGCAACACCTAGCAAACTCCATAGTATAAATCTTACCTTTATGCTTGCAAATTGTTAGATTAAACCTCCTAGAGTGAATTGGTTTTTGACCAAACTGCAAATTTCACTCTGATAGGATGGATTTGCACCGTCTGCTTGAAATGAGAATCAACAAGTGAGGTCAATCCATGCTTTACGCTTGATACTGTATCTAATGAATATTACTCTGGATTGATTCTCGGGCTTATGCCAATTAATGTGGAGAGAGGTTTGAAGCAACCATTCAGCGGTTAGTTGTGGGCCCTACTGTTGAGAATTCGTGGCACATTCAGAAATTGTGGCATAAGATGAAATTCCATCCTATATTTAGTCTGGAAAAAGGCCAAAGATTTCATGAGGGGATTTTTAAGCTTAAAATATTTTGATGTTTTCCCATTTGATTTTGAACCTCTACCATATTAAAATTGTGGATTGCTGAATGGAATGCACAGTTTCTCTTCAGTAATTATGCTGAACTAATTAAAAAGGATTAGCCTTGGTGAGTAATTTTCCTATTTTGCTGTAATTTCGCAGTCCACACCATTGGCAATGAGCTTGAAGATTCTTCCCAGATACAATCTATTGTGCGAACTTCTCTTTCACTCTGTTCAACTGTTTACATAACAACAAGCTTCTTTGCTTTCCTTCTTTTTGGTGATTCAACCCTTGATGATGTGCTTGCTAATTTTGATGCCAACCTTGGCATCCCATACAGCTCATTGTTGAATGATACTGTCCGTGTAAGCTATGCTCTGCACCTGATGCTTGTCTTCCCCATGATCTTCTTTCCTCTCCGGCTCAACTTGGATGGTCTACTATTTCCCTCAGCGGGGCCTATAGTTTTAGACAACCGGAGGTTTGTAATGATCACTGTGGGGCTCATTTCTCTTGTCTTTTTGGGAGCAAATTTCATACCAAGTATCTGGGACGCTTTCCAGTTTACCGGAGCAACTGCTACAGTTTGCATTGGATTTATCTTTCCAGCTGCCATCGCACTTAGGTAAGTTCTGGTTCGCATTTACTAACCTTTGAAGCCCTCACATCACAGCTAGGAATTAGGCCTGTAAACCGGTAGAGTTGGGTTTGGAGCACTTAGATTCACACAGGATCTACATAAGAGTTACCAGGTTCAAATTGGGTTTGGTATGTTCAGGTTCATATTGGATTCATGAATTACAAACTAGATACCATATAACTATTATAGTATTCTGTTATCAGTAATTTTGTTAGTATTAATGATGTAGGACATGCAGCTCATAGGCCCAGTTTTAGTATTTTCGCATTATTTTATTTTTAGAATTCTTATTTAGCTAGGAAGTCAGGTCAGTGGCTTTCCCAATTTATTTAGGAGTCTAGGATAAGATTAGAAGTTCTATTTTCGTTTTAGAATAATTAGGAAGTTTCCTACTTTGATTAGGAGTCCTTTTCTATTTTTATCTCTTTGTTTTCTTATAAATATAATAGATGTAAGAGAGGGATATACCTCTATTCGAATTATGAATTAAAGATTCAGATTTATCTGGTTGATTTTTGTCTTCTCCTACTTCTGCCCAAGTTGCAGACGTTTCTATCTTCTTCCTACCTAGTTGCAGGCGGTGCTCCCGCATCAATTAATATCATCATTCATATATTAGTTGGTCCATAGTTAAAGTATTTAGCTCTGTTGGATATCAAAATCCAATCTGTTGGATCTGAACTAGGATATGTACTAGGTAGTTTTCACTAGAGGTGTTCATGATTCCCTCATCCCCTAAGAATTGTTCTCATGAGACTTTATATGAGAATTTTAGTTTGTAGGGCCTCCCGTAGACCTAATAGATCCAATTGCCCCCTTGTACCCACTTATCCCCCGTGAATTACACGTGTACCCAATTTGAAACCAATTTGACTTTTAAAGCTCATTGATAACCCAATGAATTTCCATCATTAGATAAATATGGAATTTTGTGGGCTTTAAAAAAAATGTCCTCTTTATCCAATCAAGATGGAATTTTATAGGCACCATTTACAAACTAAGACCTTTTAAACTCACCCATCCATGTGAGCCCAAGTGGTGCCCATTGGCCATTCTCAAGAAAGTCTCATGAAAACTGTTCTTAGAGGGGAGTGTGTGTGTGTGTGTGTGCATTGTAAATATAAACGGTTGAAATTTGGATTGGATTTTGATCTTACTCGCATGACCCAACCCAACCCTCTCGCTAGGCCTTGGTTCCTTCTAGAAAAAAGTATCAAATCTCTCAAGTTTATCACCCAACTAGGAATATAAATTCATGCATAACCAAGAGTCATCTCCATTAATATTAGCACAATTGTGTCAGTTTCTTGTATTCTGTAGTGAGCCAAGCTGTATTGACACCAACCCATTTGGGGATTAGGGTGTTGTCATCACTTTGTACCTGAAACAACTTATGTAGTATCTTTGAAGAATTTCTAGTGTCATAAGAGAGAAGCCTAAGGAAGAGAGTATCATAACCCTATTATCGAAGCTAATGAGTTCACTCTCATCTCACTATGAAAGTAGACACACCACCAAATCATGTAAATTTCGTGTATTTATATGTTATTGCTTGTGTGCTTGCTAGATTATATTTTCTTCATTATCATCAAGCACTACATACACGAAAGTATTCCAATGTTGCATGAACACCATCTCTAGGCCTTGGTTCCTGCTGGAAACCTACGACACTTTGTTTTGAAAAGAAAAGAGAGAAACGAGAACTCAAGTATTTGAGGTGTACAAAGAAAATACAATCTATATGAGAGATACACCCAAGGCTATGCACATGTGATAGATAAGATAAATGAGGCAGTGTTAGTAATTTAGTTAAAATCATCATATCATCAAAGCCAAGATCCCATCTATTTGGAGTTGGTTTTTCAAATTCTACTTCTTCATTTGACTCTATCACAAACCATACAATTAATCATTGATTTATCTATCTTGTCTTTCTTTACCCCTCTCCTTTACATTTTAAGTGGTCTACTCCTCTCTGTAAATACAACTTGTAACCTCTCAACTTCATGTACTGGGTGACTTTGGTCTTCTACTTGCATGCTCAAACCAACTCAAATGTGTGTTTCTCAATGTCATTTATTTTGGTTATTTTTAAACTATGTATAGTACAATTATTTTTTATTCTATTATTTAAAGTTAATTCACCCATCCACTATAGCATGCACATCTTTATCACCCTAACTTTATCTATTTGACTTTTCTTTATTGCCCAAGACTTTACTCCATACCATAAAGCATTACGGTTCCTAAAAATGTTTTATAAATCATCCCCTTAAGTGATGCGAGAACCTCCTATTACAGAGAACTCCACTAGCTTGACTACATTGTATCCATCTTGCTCCCATCACATTAGCAATATCTAAGTTCAATCAGATAGGTTCCACTAGCCCAACCCCTCCTTTGCATGTGACCAAGTCATATTAGTTTTACATTGTTCTCGACAATGCTAAGCATTTCATGCTATTGGATATTCAGATTGAAGATTGAAGGATTAAGAATGTCTTGGGCATTTGTTTGGTCTTGCAATTTCAGTCTAGTTTGGACTGATATGCATGGTTTTTCTTGATGATTCTCTTCCATTATTTGGTGTTTGCTTCTAGATTGTGGCTTGGAGCAACAATGAAGTGTCCTCACTTTCAATTTTCTAGATATAATTTCTTAAATTTCCTGTATGCATTCTATATAGCTGGTCTAAGTCAATTGTCTTCTTGGACACCCACAATTTCTACAGCTTTCTTCTTTTGAACAGAATTGTTTTATAACATTAAAAATAAGTGTTTGTACATTTCCAACCATCTCAATCTTTACATTCATCGTAACTTCTGTGTTTTATAATCACGTCGTAGTTCCTGTAATGCCTGAACATTTTTTCTTCCATACATTTCAGGGATGCACACAGAATAGCAACAAAGAGGGACAATATTTTATCCATTTTCATGATTGTCCTTGCTGTATTCTCTAATGTGGTGGCAATCTACAGTGATGCAAACTCCATCTTTAAGAAAAAGGTCTCACCCCATGCATAAACTCGCTTCACTGTGTATTTTATATGGTCTGGTGTGTGTTTGTAATGTCTATTTTGAAACTGTTGTAACCTTCTTTTAAACAATTGTTGGTCCATTTCACCAATAAGTATAATATATATGTACATGAAAATGTAATAGCTATTGTTAAAACTCTTTTTCAATCAAATTCTAACTCTGCCATCCACTTCTAGTTTAGACTTCAGACCAACCACTTCTCGAAAAAGAAAACAATGTTTGGCCTGTGGGTCATTCGTACCCACATGGGGATGTGATTGGACCTTTGTTAATTTGATGATCTATGAAATCAATTATGAAATATATCCATGTTTAGATTGGAATTTTGAAATCGATTGATAAATAGGTCATACCTTAGTTGACTCATCTAGTAATCCAATTCAGGGTGATGACGAGTGCATATTGCGTTTCAAGTTTCAACTTGACTCAGCTCAGCCCCAACTCCTTGACATTAGATTAATATTGATTTTAATGAATCTAAATCTAATGTCTAAAAATGTCAATACGATAGAATCCACTACGTCGTAAAATATAAAGAAAAAAAATATTACTTTGCATTCTGTGGTGTAGTTTGAGAAATAGACCATCAAATATTTAAAATGAAATCTTATTGAACATTTTTGTTAGGGCACATCTTGAGCATGGGACAATTGAAGGTTAGTTTTTTATTTTTGAAGACCAAGGTATCCAAGCGCTCCACTTGACTAATCTTTGGGCCATGTGTAAACGTTCTAATTGCACACGCCGGGTACAAAATTAAGGAAGTGGCCTTTTTGTGTTGAGGGTGCTTGATCCCAAGACCTCCTATAAACAAGAGTAGAAATTGACCATCAAACTGACTCCTAATTGAAAGTTAGTTTTTGACATGACTTATTTGGTATTTAATAATTCGAGAGCAATTTTTTGAATTTTGTAGAATTTAATAAATTTTGTTCAGAAATTTACGACTGCTTTGTTGTAAATTTTGGAAGTGGAATTTTCTTAATTCCAACGATGTGCAAAATCATGGAACTGTAAAATCTGTCAAAATGTTGTTTCTAAAATTCAAGAATTCTATCACATAACTCTAGAAAGAACCCCATAGAGTAAATGTGCATTGTATGGGCTTCACTAAGAAGGGATCAAATCGTGGAATGATTTTAGGAGTCAAATTGACCTTATTATTCTAAAATTAAGTATTATGGTCATTAATTTAAAGGTGTTCGTTCCCTTTTTATCAATCAATCCTCTGCTTCTCACTATTCGATGAGATGCTCTAAACTTATAATACTCTCCTAGATATAAAATTCGATAAATGGTTAATCGAAATATTACTATTTATTTAAATGATTAGTGTAATATGTAATGGCCCGGAATTTGTAAATCAATAAAAAGGTGGATATTATTTATTTTAATGATGGAAATTGGAAAAGTTGATGGAAAAATAGTAAATGGACCAAAATTTGGAGAAAGACCCAAGTAGGGCCCAATAGACTATGGATTGGTTTTAAATTCATTTAAGAGGTCAATTATGGTCAATTGGGCCAAGGATGGTCAAATTGGGTCCAATACCCATTTGGGACCCAATGGGTAAAGACAATGTAAGCTCTAAGATAAATGGGTAAGGATAAATGTAATTAGGCCATGGGCCCATTGGTGATACAACTAGTTGGAATGAGTTTAATGAAATTTAAATCACCTAAGTTAGATTAAAGTTAACCAAGGTAACATGGTCAAGTGGGACCCACCTCCACCTCATCAAGTGAGGTGGCGTGTGGACCAAGAATTGGTGGGGTCGGCCACCATGGTTGACTATGGGTGGATTTCATGGAAGAAATTTAATGGAATTAAATTAAATGGGAATTAAATTAACCTAAGAAATGAACCAATTAACAAATTAATTAATCTAATTAAGTGGTGGTCAAATGGTCAAATGGAAGACCCAAAACAAACCACCTCATCTCCAAATACACAAAGAAAAATGTTGGCTCACCATAAAGCAATAAAAATCCCATGAGGTTGGTGGGAGAATTAAATGTGGAGTGTAAGTTACACCACCACATGAGATAAGGCTTATCTTGTTTTCCAATTCTCATTTTCACTAACTCCATCTCTTGCACTCTTTCATGGCCGTTCCACTCTAAGAAAAAAAGAAGAAGGAGAAGAGAAGAAGGAAATTAAGAAAAGGAAGCTAAGATGAGAAGAAAAATTCAAAGCAAAAGCCCACCACTCCAAGATCAAAGGTTGAGATCTTCATTCCCACCATCTCCTCCTCTCCCTCTCTCAATCAAGCCCTACTATGGCTGATCCTAAGCTTGGGGATTTTCACCATTGATCAAGCATCTTGGCCAACCAAAGACCAAGAGGAAGGAGAAAGGAGGCCAAGAAGTCCGACGGGAGTGCCGGAAGTCGGAGGAGGCGTCTGATTGTAAGTATTTTCTTAAACAAGAAATTTTGGATTTTTAGGGTTTAAGATTTGGGATTCATTTTGTAAATTTAATGGTGGCCAAATGAATTTTATGCCATGGATTTTAAATCCATCAATTTGAAAGATGGAAAGTGGAGGAAACCCTAATGAATAAATTAGGGTTAGGGAAAGAAAAAAAAATGGAAGCATGGAGAGTGTTTATAAGTTTTAGAGTTGTAAATAATTATTTGTGGTGAATTTTGTAAAGAGGTTTTAAAGGAGAGAATCATAGGAGATGGAAGATAATTTTAATGACCTCAAAAAGAATGGTTTAGGGTTTTAAGTGCTTAATGATTAAATGTAGGTAATGTATGATTTTTTTTACGGTTTTAAGAAATGGAGGTTATGGAATGTAATTTAGGCATTTTAATGATTTATTAGGGTTTATGAAGAATGGAAAACCATGGAGGATGGTTTAGGGTTTTAAATTTATTGATTAAATGTGATTAAGTTCAAAGGGGTTTTTATAAGAAAAATCATGGGAAAGAGGTTTATGATTTTTTAAGGAGTTAATGATTAAATGTAGTGATTTGTAAATAGATTTCATGGCCTCAAGAGGCATAGATAAATCATGGACCATGAACCATGGGTTCGGCCATGGTGTATGGCCGAACTCTATGGTGATCAAATGGTTATGAATTATGGGGAAAATGATGGTTTTATCATGGTTTGATGATGGTTGTAAATGGATTTAAATGTGATTAAAGATGGTGATTTAAGTGTATAAATTAAGCCCCTTCAGGGGAGGGCTTATGATGGGTTCAAATGTATAAGTAAACCAAAGAAAAAAATTGGGATAAAGACATCATGGGTTCGGCCATGGTGTATGGCCGAACCCATGACCCATTTGTGGGTAAACTTATGGATTAAGTTTGGTGTTATGTATGTGAGAAATGAATTAGGTTTAGAGTATTTAAAGGGCTGATTTTAACAACTCAATTGTAGATCATTATGGCCTAAGGTTAATGTGTTTGTATATGATTAAATTAATGGACTTTAGGTTAAATTAAGTGGCTGGTTTTAATGATTTTTAAGATATGGGTGATGGGTCATTAATGGATCCAAATCTATGAATCAAGTATGGACTTAATCATGCATGGATGAATGAGTGATTAGCCATGGAGGAAGGGGTAGTGGCAAAACCGTAAATAATGGCTAAAATGAAGAACTCCATGGGAGATGATCATGGGTTTAAGGGATTCTAAGTAATAGCATTACGTATGGCTAAATAAAGCCTAGGATGGTTAGTTTGTTTTTAAACTCACAAATTAAAGGGGTTAATGGATTAAATGGGACCCACAAAACCTAAATGGTGACCGATTATTCATGTGGACTTGGAAATGATAATGGGCTTGGAAATAGTTAGAAACATGGACTAATTATTAATGTGTAATAAGGTACTGGACATCACAAGCGGTACGCTGTTCGGTAGCAGGATTGTCGGACGAAAAAGGAAAAAAAGACGCGAGTCGGTATTCGGTAGGATTCCTACCTTTTTGTAAGCCATGGATTGAGTGATGGTTTCTTTGAATTAGTTTGGAAATTATATGAGTTGTTTTAAGATGGGTTTTAGATTTACTATCATGTGATGTTTTCCTCTATTTTATTTTGGTAATCATGTGGTTGTTTTTAAGATGGATTTTGGATTTTGAGATTATGTGATGGGTTTCTTTTGATTTATTTTGATAATCATGGCATTGTTTTTAAGATGGGTTTTATAACTATGAGTTACATATATTACATGGCATATGGCATCTACATCTCATGCATGGCATGGGAGGGATATGATAGGGGAAAGATGAAATGAAACCGGAGTCCATGCTCCGTCGGGGCGACCGATAAACAAGCATGGGGATATTTCATATATGTATTATGATACCTTGATGATGGTTTTCCATCAAGGGGGATGTTGTATTTATTTTTATACCTTGATGATGGTTCTTCCATCAAGGGGGATGCCTAGTGTGGATCTCATCTTGATGAGGTTTTTCCATCAAGAGGGTCATGGCACGATGATGGTATGGATTTTATTTGGAACACTATGTATGGTTGAAAAAGGGACATGGTACAATGATGATGAGATTGATAGGTGGGATTCATGACATAGAACACCCATTGCATGACATTGCCCAAAGTGCATGGTTTTATTATAATATTATCTGCATGCTGTTATTACTAATCCATGTGTTAGCCCTACTCGGAGTCCTACTGGGCGCGTTGTCTAACGCCCTACTTCTACCCTAGCTGGTGACGCAGGAAATGTCGGAGCAAAAGGACGAGACGGGAGCCAACCTTAGGAGCTTAGGAAGGCGGACTAATTATTTTGTTTAAGTTTATTTTGGAAGATGTGTATTTGTATAGTTTAGCTTATCGGACTGTATAATTAGATTACTTGTTATATTTTAGTTGTATTTTGGAAGTTGAGACGTTGTGATATATTGGTAATATTATGAATGTTATCTTTCCTGCTATCTCAAATTTTGTAGGATAGTCTCTATTATAGCTTCCACAGTTAATTAAATATTCCTTTACTACGTGTGAGCTGTTCTTCGTGGACTTCGTTCCACGCACACGTAGGGTTGGCCAGTTAAGGGCCGTGCTTTAGAAGTTCGGACTTAACTCGTGTCGTGACGTCCGCGCCCTTTGTCACTTAAAAAAAAAAAAAAATAGACTATGATTTAAGGTGAAAAGGGGCGGGCGTTACATAATTTTAAAAAAAATATGCCACATGTTAAAAAAAATTTAAATATGTATTTGTTTACATATATATAGATTATTAAAAAATAGAGCAATATTGGTATGATTTCAAAATGTACATAAAACACACTTGGACACAAAAATCAGCTGATACATTGCATATCGGCCAAAAACCCACCTATAAGTTGTGTGTGCAATGTATCGGTGCTTAGCGGCCTCACCTTGTTGGAGCTCATACACAATGTATCGGCTGATATGTATCTATTGTTCATCGGCCGATACGTATTGGATGGTAACGCCTAATGGGGAACCTCCAGTAAAATGTTCATAACTTTGTCACATGGACTTTGATCGAAGTGATTTTAAATGCGTTGAAAAAGGACTGAAAAAGGACTTAGAGAGCTATGTGACATGAATAGGGATTGAAGGAAAAAAATCCGGTCAAATTTGAAAAAATGATAAAAGTAACTCAAAATAGTCATTCTTTAAGAAAAAATAGCAACAAGATACTGGACTTTATTTTCCATGTTTTTAGATGTTTTGGGATTTTTTTTATATTTTTTCAAAATATTTTAAAATTCTCGATGTCGTAACTTCAAAATTACACTTAAATATCTAAGTGATTGCAAAATAATGATAAAATTACATAGAAATGAAGCATAAAATTTTCTTTATTTTCTGTAATGTTTTCAATCTTTTTGAAAAAGCCAATAAAAATAAAACTCGGAGGAGAGAAATTGTATCGATTTGCTGATAGAAGCGTAATGACTACCCGTATCGACGAATTGATTTTTTCTCTCCACTTCTTATAAGAATTAGAATTTTCTCATCAGAATTTGGTGATAATTTAAAAAATATTTAATATGCATCTCCTGAGCTCACGTGGATAGACATGTATGAAAGATCTTAACTTCTATTTAAAAAAAATTGTATTGATCGAATAAAAAAAGGTAAAAAATGTCTAGATATGCATCATCTGAGTCACATTGATAAACATGTTTGAAAGAATATTACTTCTATCTACAATATTTTATATTAATTAAAGATGAAAATCTATAATTTTAATGTTATTATAATTTTACATTTATTTAAAAGTGAAAATTTATTATATTAGATCAATGAGCTTCAACTCTCTTTGAATTCGAGTGTGTGAAGTAAAACTCTCCATGCATGCGTCACTCCTTCAAATAAGAGAGTGTTGGATGAAGCTCTCTACATGTAAATAATCTTGATAGCGATATGGGTGGTTTACTCATGAATGATAGGGAAGGGGGTGGGTGACAGACTATAGTTGTCTTAACAAAAATGTGAGAATTAAATAATTAGATGAGGTGGAATTACTTAGTATTAAGAGAGTTTTGACCATCGAGGGTTTTGACTATCAAGAGTTTATGGGCAAAGTCCTCTTGTGTTGAAGGGAATTCAGAAAATACAATTAAATGATTCGAGAGTGTTCTCCATGAAAGCTGATAATCATAGCTAGGAGAATAAGGAGTTTAGTCCTGGGGATAGACGAATCCTTTGCCCAAGTGAGCCATGGAGCAGACGGCGTTACGACTTCTTTTCTAAATTTAGAATCAATAATTCAGACTTCAGAGTTTGTCTACTTCGAGCAAGAGGAGACTTAATCAGAAAAATGATTTTGCTTTTCTTTTGGGGATTTTTTTTATGTTGTTTTTTCTTTTGTGGTTCTTCTAACTCTTTTAGACCTCTCTTATATGCTGTAATATTTTTCTTTTATTTGGTTTTCCTTTTTTAATGAAATATCTTTTTTATTGCTTAAAAAAATGTACCTACATGACTCAAGACTAAAAGTCTAGTTTCAAAATCAAATGCCTCTAATAGAGCTATTTCCTACGAGATTTTAATATATATATATATATATATATATTATTTATTTATTTATATGTGTGGCAAAAACAATTTTTACATCTTAAAAAAATGAAATACTTAAAAATTTGTTTAAAAAGATGATAACGTCCATACAATATAAATGATATAGATTTTTCTATTATTGTGCTCTCTATTTTTATACTATATATAGTTTGGGTCTTACCATCTCAGCAGCGACGAATTTCAGGTTGAAATTTACCGATCCCTCTTCATTTTGCTCTGTTTTTGAAAAATCTCTGTAAGAACAAGAGATGACGAAGGTTCCAATGGGTCCTCCCCCTGCTAAAAACCCTAATCCTCCCAAATTCGACTCGAACCCTCCACCTACACCTCCAGACCCCATTCCCCAACAACAAGAGGAACTGCCACAACAGCAGCAGCAACAACAACAACAAGTACAGCAAAATCCACTAACCAATTCCCAGCAACAACAAGAACAGCCACAACAGCAACTACAGCTGACTCACTCCTCTAGTTCTCATCATGCCGATGATTCAGGTCTCGGTGATGCACAAGAAAATCCTAATTCCACTTCCGATGACCCACTGGCCCCCACCGCCGTCCCGGCTCCTGAACTGTCAACAACAGCAGCTGAAGAAGCAATAGTAGCAGGAATCCCTTATACAATTCCTCCATGGAGTGCGCCACCTTGCCATCCCTTCTCTCTAGAAGTCCTCAAGGATGGCACCATTATTGATCAGCTTGATGTGTATGTGAATACCATCTCATATGCTATTTTATTTTGGTAGTAATGCGTTTGTTTCTTGTTTTAGTTTTATCAAAATTGCATTGAATTTCAATTTTGACATTTTTATCACTTGTGAACTGAATTCGGTTAACTTGGTGTACATTTGGATGTCAGGCTTTTTTCAATTGCTTGTAAGATGATGAACTTTCAAAAAAAAAAAAAAAATTGCTTATAAGATGATGTTGCTCATACGGTGATTTAATTTAGAGGATTGCTTATGTGTATCCCAATGTACATACATCACCATGTACATGTGATGTTTGAATTTCAAATGAAGCCTTTTAATTGGCATACCAGTTAAAAGCTGACAAAGTCCTGAAAAAACTGGATAGTGTAGCACGCATACTGTATGAGAGAAATCCTCTTTAATCTGTCATGGTTCATTTATTTGATAAATAGATACAAGAGCCCAATTCTGATGTCTTGGGTTCTTCAACTGTAGAAGATGGATACACTGCACACTCATAAATCTCCTGGGTTGAGTTTTTTCCTATGTTTGGGTTGCTAATTTTTGAATAATTTTTCATCAAACTCATGGTTATTCAGATTCTGCTTTTTGGATCGGCATTCGCATTTCTACACCAAAGAACAGAAATTGGATCTTTTATTATTCTTGATTTGCACATTTTAAAATGCGGTTAAAAGTAGTAAGTTTCTTGTGTATTTGGGGAATTAAGTTACCAATCTGTTGTTCCTAGTTGGTTGTTGCATTGGTTGTTAATGGAATTATTAGCATGTTAATTTTTGTATTTTTAATTTATGATGATGCAGATCAGGAAAAGGGGCTTTCATGTTTGGGCGTGTGGATCTGTGTGATTTTGTACTTGAGCATCCAACCATTTCTCGGTTCCATGCAGGTAAACCCTTTAATTCTTCTACTTTTCATTTGTACTCTATACCTTTTTTTTTCCCTGGACTGTACTAACGATGATTCATTTCATCACAAGAAAGTGGTTACAAACATGAACCTATACGATTTATGAGACATATACTGTAGTCGTGACACGAGTATATGATACAACTAAAAAGAAATGTACTAAAAGCTTTCCTAAGGATAAAACTAGGCCGTTATGGATAAGGGTATTGATCATAGTGATTAGAAGTGCTATGAGAAAGTGGCAAGAATGTTTATTGTGAAATGCATTTAGGGGAGCAATTCATTAATGAAAAATTTGAGAGACATTTTGAAATGCACGGAGAACACCAAGAATTTTGTCTTTAAATTCAGTTCTCTCGAAAGATTTACTTTATTTTAGGTTTTATGAGTCCACCATTGTTGCTTTCGCCATATCAATAATGACTTCTACATCATTTTGTATTGCTTCCCAAACATTTTCAATGGGTTTTTTAGTTCATTGTCAATTGACTCCTAAATGCTATTCGTGGGTTTCACTTTTCATCTCTGAATTGTTTCATGTATTGTAATTCATGTTTCATGAGATTTTTGAACACCCCATTTCTAGCTTTTGTTACTCTTGTAAGTTGTCACTTTGGTGTTGATTTTTGAATCCATTTGGTCTACCTAACAATGTCCCAACTTGGATTCTACCACCAAGCTTCTTTAGCACTAGGGTATTTCCAATGATTCACGTATTAGGTGGAAGCAATGCCTTGATCCCATTTCAATAACATGCGTTCAGTTTTAAAAACCGACCCGTCTACCTACCCGTCTCAGAAGAAGGTTGGGTTAAATAATGGGTTGAACCATAGTCAAACCCGGTCAAATCCATCCCATCAATATAATATTATAAATAATGTTAAATGATTAACTAAAGTTATATTTTCATAAAAAAATATTATTGTTCTCACTAATCTAGCAAGCAAATATCCTTTCTCCCATAATACCATTAAAGTAAGAAGTTTCTAAAAAATATATCGGGTTGTAACGTACTAATTATTTCATACATAATTAAATAACAAAAGCAAGATATTTTTAATATGAAAAAAATTAAATGAATAATTGATTCTCTATACTATTTAGTATGTAACTTCTCCATACATATATAATTATATACATGTTTAATTAAAATTTCATAATTGTCGGATTAAGAATCATATGTACATACTCACTCGATTTATCTTGACCTATTTAATCATTTAAATTTGTATCATAAGATGAATCTCAGTTTTGTGAACCTTTAAATTAAAATGTTTTTAAAATACTCTAAATATAAATATAAATTAAAAATGGTAAATAAAATTCCCTTTTTATCCTCACCTCTTCGGTGACTTCATTTACATTTCGAGGGTAAAATGGTAAAACAATGAAAATTTCCATGCTCCCAATGCAAAGGGATTTAATTAGAGTAATTATGTGAATCTTATCTACCTTCTCCCTCTGTTAACTCGCCTTTTCCCCTTCCCTCATTTTTTTTTTACTTAGGGTTTCATTTGGGGTATTTTCCCCGTCTCTCATTATTCTTGTTAGGGTTTCACATTGCGTGCAGCGTGTTTACGAACAAGGGAAATCGCATTTTTATCTCTGCATGCCTACAAAGAGGAAAAATCGAAGTTCTTTCATGTTAATATGTGACTTTTTCCCTTCCATTTTTCATCTCATTCTCTAAGCATCTCTTTTTCTTCCCATTTTTTCATGTCGACTCAAGTAATTGATGCTTTCAACATTGTTTTTCTTTTAAAAAACAGATGATTAGTTTTTTGAAAAATCCAAAAACATTTTTTTTTATAATTTTAAAGTGGTTTTTCAAGGGTTATGGGTTGCGATTTTTTATGATTTTCTTTCTTAGATGGTTTTTTTAGAAACCCGGCCCGTATCCATGCTGGTTATGGTTGAACCGGTGGTTCAACCACGGGCCGGGCCGATTTTAAAACACTGGTTGGTAGAACTGTAGATAAGAAATATGCCTTTTTTTTTTAAACTTAAGACCTTGTTCAAGAGAAAAGAGTTTTTTCCCTTTTTTTGGCTGGATGGATCTGTTGAAAGGGAAGAAAATAATGAAAAGAAGGGACGAAAACTGAAAGGGATTAATTCTCTGTATGTATTTCTTTTATTGAAGAGGGAGAGTGCGCATGTATATATAGATTACAAGAAGATAGTGCGGAGATAGTGATTAAGCCCAACTTGCTAAAACATTATCTAGATGTGATCAAGAAACGACTTTTGTAAGCATATCAGCAAGTTGATCCTTGGATGGCAAGTAAGGAGTGATGATCTGTCCCGTTGAAATATGATGACGAAGAAAGTGACAATCAACCCAATATGCTTCGTCCATTCATTAAGCACATGGTTGGATGCAGCGTTGATGGCGGCCTAATTATCACAGAACATCAGTAATGGTTCTGAGGAGACAAATCTTAACTCGGTTAAAAATTGCTAGAACTAAATAATCCAGAGGCAGTATTGGTCATGACACAATATTCTGCCTCCACACTAGAATGAGCAACAACATTCTGTTTCTTGCTTCGTCAATAGGCTAGATGAGATTCTAAGAAAACTTAATACCTTGTGGTTGAGCGACGATCGTCAGGACAGCCAGCTCAATCAACATCTGAGTAACCACTAATGACCATTTGAGATTGTTGTTTATAGAGTAATCCTCGTGCAGGATGAGTCTTAAGAGAACAAAGGATCTGAAAAACAACTTGAACATGGGCATCACATAGGGCATGCATAAATTGACTGACCACTGACGCATGATATTAAATTGAGTAAACCTAAATGGCAAAATTGATGCAGAACACAAAATAAATAGTAACCTAGGAGACTAATCAAGTATGATGGAACACAATGATTATGATGAAACATGCTATGTCTGGAACATGCTATTCGTAGTAAAGGTCCCTCAGAATAAAGGGGTTTGTCAAATGCCACAAATTTGTAGGTCTTTCATCAGAAATAGGGTTCAAGCTGGCTGTTTGACTATAATATGGAAGAGAAAACTATGGGACGACAACAATATGTGACTTAGAACGTGTGGGGCAACAAAAGTTGAGATCTTAATGGATGTGGCAGCAGTATACAGCCATATATGGGGCTATTATGGAGTTGGGACAGTAGTATAGGGAAATAGAAAGGTGGGGCAGCAAAGGGTAAAGATAAATAGGGGAGGATTTAGGGTTAGGGTTTAAAAAGATGGCTAGAATTAAGGTTTAGAAGTGGGCTTGTAGTACCCTACCCCAAAAAGTCCCACATTGCTAGTGGCGTTGGAAATTTCCTGGTATATAAGTAGTAGCATTCCTCCTTCTAGCACAAGGCCTTTTGGGAGCAACAGTGGGTTGGCTCGCCAAAACAAAGCCGTGCGGGTCCGTGTGTAGGCCCAAAGCGGACAATATTGTGCTAGCGGGACAGATCGTTACAAATTGTATCAGAGCATGGTTCAATTCTCTGCCTGAGGGTGTGGGCTTGATTGCTATGTGTGCAGAGCCGGGGACGGCTCTGGCTTTAAGGGGGGTAGATTGTAATACCCTGCCCTAAAAAGTCTTACATTGCTAGTGGCGTTGGAAATTCCTTGGTATATAAGTAGTAGCATTCCTCCTTCTAGCACAAGGCCTTTTGGGAGCAACAGTGGGTTGGCTCGCCAAAGCAAAGTCGTGAGGGTCCGTGTGTAGGCCTAAAGCGGACAATATTGTGCTAGCGGGATGGGTCGTTACAAATGGTATCAGAGCATGGTTCAACTCTCTGCCTGAGGGTGTGGGCTTGGTTGCTGTGTGTGCAGAGCCGGGGACGGCTCTGGCTTTAAGGAGAGTAGATTGTAATACCCTGCCCCAAAAAGTCCCACATTGCTAGTGGCATTGGAAATTCCCTGGTATATAAGTAGTAGCATTCCTCCTTCTACCACAATGCCTTTTGGGAGCAACAGTGGGTTGGCTCGCAAAAGAAAAGCCGTGCGGGTTCGTGTGTAGGCCCAAAGTGGACAATATTGTGTTAGCGGGACGGGTCGTTACAGGGCTAATGTTAGGGTTTAGGGGATATGGCGAGTAGAATAGGATAGAAGGGATCCGCCAAGGCTAGGGTTGATGGGTTGCAACACAAGGAAGGGGAAAATGGGTAATTTGAAGCAATTAGGGTTAGGCTTTGAAAAGGGAATGGGGGCGGCAACACTAGAGAAGGAGATGGTGGAATTTGAGGCAGTCAAGGAAGGGCTTTGAAAGTATAGATGGGACGTCAGCCAAGGGAAAGGAGAGGGGAAAAATCGAGTAGGCTAGGGTTTCAAGGGAAAAAGAAGGGAGGAAGAAAGAGAAGAAGAGAGAATAGATGGGAAGAGATAGAAGAATACCTGTGAAAGTTTCCTAGTGTGCTAGAACACGGTTCAAGATTGACCTTAGAGGGGGGTTTGGGGGTGGGGGGTGTGAATAGGGCAATCACCAATTTGAATGATCTTTAAAAATTTCTTGATTAATCAAATGATTTACAGCGGATAAAACAAGATTAATCAAGTGTGTGAACAAGAGATGTGTCAATTAAATGAACAATCACATAATTAAAAGACCAAACACCCACAACACAAGATGTATAGTGGTTCGGTTTAAATAAACCTACATCCACTGTTGGACTCACCCAACCTTGGGCTATCCCAAATGCACTATGTGGGGAATTACGCCCTCACGAATAGAATATGACTTCCACCTATCCAACTGATTGAGAATTTCACCCAATTGCCTTGTGTTTTGAAAGGTTCGACCTAACCCCGGTCTACGTCCTTATCCCTCTATTTTTTTATAGTGGTTCAAGCACCTTGCTTTAGTCCACTTCACAAAGAAGATTTAAAAATAAAATCAACACTAAGAAGTACTTGCCTTGTTTGAACTCTCTTGAGTAGATGATGTGTTTCTTGAAATTGTTCTCCCAATGTGATGTCGTTTGATGACGAAGATGCTCTAAGTAAGTGCAATCGCAATCCTTGGGAGGGTTCTAGGATTTAAGATATGCATATTGTTATCCTAGATGGTTTTTTTTCTCTCTCTCTCTCTCTCTTAATCTCCATCAAGATGATTGGATTCTAAATGTTTCACCAAGTGGAGTGCAAGGAGAGGAGTGAGATCTTTGGAAGTGCCTTTGGATTTTCCTATCAAGAGTGTTCAACCAAAAAACCCAATAACGTTTGGAGTTTAAATAGGCAAACAAAGAAAATACAAACTTTCAACGGGCGATTGATCGTGCATTCAAATAGTGCCGTTGTAATGTGACCGTTGTGCATTAAATGTTTTCCAACGGATAGAAAACGGTCATGCACAATTGATCGTCCATGTTCACTGGCGATTGATCGTGGGTTGGTGAATGTATCGGCTTGAGGCTATCCAGTTTTGACAATGCTTTGTCAAGACAAGTCTTATTCAGACCCTGGGCAATTAGTCGTGCGCCCGATGTGTCAGCCCTGTCCACACGATTGATCGTGCTACCGATTGATCGTCCATGATCAGCCTTTGATTATTTGTCTAGATCATTTAAGTCCAGGTGATCGATTGTATACCCAATTGAATCGGCTCTGTCCTAACGATACATCATGTGCACGATTGTATCGTCCTGAGACCACTGGTGTTTGATAGACCATTCCAAACCATAACCTTCGTTTTTCCAGACGATGCATCGCTATACCACGATTGATCGTCCCTGTCAATGGCGATGTATCGTCGACATGATGTGTAAAATCTATGGTTTTCAATATTAGGTCCATGTTTCTTAATGAGAAGTATTTTAATTATGTTGGTTAAGTTGTAATTAATTTTATTTGAGGGTATTTTAGACACTGTATCCATTGTAGCCTCATTCAAAATTAATGAATTTTCGAACGGCACATCCTCTTGCTCCATGCAAAGGTGTTGTCTTGGTGAGAAGCCAAGCAGGGTGAGAAGCCCTTTCTTTTATCCAGGTTGTTAGTGCTCTGGATTGCCGAGTCACCTTTTTGTCAATTCCATGACTTAGATGAAGCCTTGCCTCGGAAGATTGAAGCAAGAATACAAGACTCAAGGTGTGATGATGATTGAATTAAGCACTCAAAGATGGAAGATCAAGTTGAAGATTCGTCATCACCTAAGAAGCACCGATACGGGTCGCGTATCGGATACGACACGTATCCGATATGGAGATACAACAAATTTTGAAAAATTAGGATATGAGTGCGGCAGGATACGCCGAATTAAAAAATTATATATATATATATCAACAAAATAAATTCAGACATTTACAAAAAATATCATAAATTTTACTATGAGATAAAAATTATTAGCAAATTATATTTTTATATTTATAATGAATACAATATATATATATATATATATAAAAAATATTTACAATATTACAGTATATAATATGTGAATGATTATTGAGGTTAAAAAAATAATACGGAAAAGATATATATATTTTTAAAAATGCCTTACACTGCACTATGTGTTGGCCTTGTGTGCTAAGTGGGCAAGTGGCCACTTGATTATTAAATGTTCAAGACTATCTGAAGCTAGAAATGATAATTCATTGGCTCAAATTTAGTTAGTTCCATCACTGTAATAGCAATATATTATTTGAACTTAATTTACTTTACTTCTCAGTTATGCCATATGATGGAGGGGTCATCAATTGACCAGCATTCATTTTGTGCTTTGCCAGTTCTCCAGTTTAATGGAAATGGTGATGCATTCCTTTATGACCTCGGGAGTACACATGGGACATTTGTCAATAAAGCACAGGTACTAGCCAATGACTTCTCCTTTTGTAATCATTAGATTAGAGTTATTGTTACCTTAAATGTTTGGTTAAAGGAGGTTTTTTTTAATGGAAATATATGACTAAATGATTGTTTTTTTCGTTCTTTTTTTTAAGGAGAGAAAAGTGGTGCTTTTATGTAGTGTGTAAATATGATTTTACCATGGGCTTTTAAATCAAATTTACTGTTAAAATCAGCAAATTTCGTGTTTGGAATGTGGTGAGGTACTGATGTTGTTTATTGCACATGCTAACTACATGTTCATTGAGTGAACAATTAATTCTTTCCATCATCAATAAATTTTTTAGTTGGCAATAGAAAGCTGACATCATGGTCTTGGAAGTCAATATTATTTCCATGTCATGTAAGGATTGTGGTCAAGTTTTCATGTAAAATTTCTATGGAAGATTATTTATTGCTCATATTGGCTTACTGGGGAAACTTGGGTTGATGGTTGATAATTTTTTTTCTCATGGTTCCCTGCATTGCTTTTTAAAATTTTTGCTGCTGATGCAACCTCATATGGCATTTCAGAATTCTTTGCTGAATAATTGTTTGACAGGATTTGTAAAACCTAGTTACAGTAGCAATAATGTTGGATGAATCCATTAAAAAAATTGTAAAAAATGAAAACTAGAGAAAAAATGAAGATAGTAGTACTGGAACCAAAAAAGAAGAAGAAGAGGGAAGATGAATAAGGACGAGGAGAGACAGAGAGAAGATGACATGAACCAAATAAATTCTTTATTACTGAAATACTACCTTTGTATCATTAGAAAAGCACTTGATGGTTTTTTTAATGGTATGAAAGAAAAGTTTTAGATAAAAAAATTGTCACTCTGAAAAAAAAACCCTCTTAGGGTCTCAGTATCTCTCACTAACGAAATTTCTCAGGCAATAGACAACTTAAACAGCATAAATTTGTTCCTTGGTGAAGATACCCTTTATATCATTAGAAAAGCACTTGATGTTTTTTCTAATGGTTTATGAAAGAAGAGTTTTAGATAAAAAATTGTCACTCTGAAAAAAAAAACCCCTCTTAGGGTCTCAGTATCTCTCACTAATGAAATTTCTGATGCAATAGACAACTTAAACAGAATAAAATTGTTCCTTGGTGATCTTTAAAAAAGAAAAGAAAATAGAATTGTTCCTTGGTGAAGATGATCTTGTGGGAAGTGGTTTTGAAGTTGTTTATCAACAATGTCATTGTGATATTTTTAAGAACTGAATATCTTTCCATTCCTGTATGATTTAGTCCTTGTTAATCATCTAGGATCAAATATATGTTCCACAAAGATTCTAAGTGGGATCTATGAAGAATAACATGGACAACTTGTTACAAGGATTCCTAACCCTCTAACCTTATGTCTTTTCTTTTTTTCTCTCTGTTTACTTTTCTCTCACACACCCTGAGAAAACTCCCCAACTTCAAAACCTTGAGAGAAAATAAGCCCGTATACACTGGGCATTACAAAAGCTCAAACCGGGTCTACTAACGAACCTTTTGAGCCAAACTCAACAATCTCCACCTTTGCGAAAAATGTCTGACCCTCTGAAAAATGTTGGAATGTGTTTGTAACACCTCTGCCTTGGTGAGAGCTCACTCCTACCAACCATGCACCAAAAGGTGCATATCCAATCTCTAGTAAGAGGAGATATTGTGCAAGTCCAAGCAACGCCTAAACTTCTTTGTACTGTTTGGCTTAGTAAGCATGTCTGTTACATTTGCATCAATCTTGGCACACATTCAACCTTTTTTTTCATTGCTTTCCATAGCTTCTTGAGATGTGGTTGGATTGCCACTACTGGTGATAAGAGCAAAGTGTATTTGATCTTCATCGAAACCTCTGAGGTGGCTTGATGGTTCTCTTTTATCTTCCCTGTGCCAAACTGGTGGGCTCTTGCTGAGCCTCTCGATGTTATTCATCTCCTGATGAACTGGCCTTGGATTGACCCTGTGTTTGATTTTGAATTGTGTTTCATGTGCTAGGAGGAACCAACTCTGCAACTGTCTTGCCACTACTGTGTTCTTGAACTTCATTCTCAAGTTCCCTGTTCAACATTGAAGCTTCATCAAACACATCTCTGTTGCAAATCTTTTTCTTGCTTACTGGATCCCATAGCTTGTACCCTTTTCTCCCTTTTCAAACCCGAGAAATATGCATCTGAGTGACTTGGAGTCCAACTTGGATTGCTGATCACTGGGAATGTGTGTGTATGCTGGGCAACCAAATACCTTCAATGTGGAATAGTGCTCATCTTTACCTGTCCATACCTCTTCTACAACATTTAAATTGATGGCTGTAGATGGTGACCTGTTAACCGCATAGCATGCATGATTGACTGTTTCTACCCAAAAACCTTTAGATAGGCCTACATGTAGTCTCATGCTCTTTACTCTCTCCAGAAGAGTCATGTTCTTGTAGAAATTTACCGTGTTTGTATTCACCACCATTGTCTATTCTCAGATACTTGATTTTTCTGCCTGTTTGATTTCTAGTTCTGCCTTCCACTCTTTGAACTTAGTAAAGGCCTCTAATTTATGCTTCATGAAGTAGACCCAAACATTTCTTGAAAAATCATCAATAAAAGTCACAAAGTAGTACGGTCCACTTTTTGACTTAACTGGGGTTGGTCCCCACACATCTTAGTGAATGTAGTCTAGAATACCCTTACTTCTACAATCTTTCCCGCAGTATTAAAGGCCACCTTTCTCTGTTTGCCAAACACACAGAATTTGCAAAATTCTAACTTGAATGATTTTACCCCCTTTACCAGCTGCCTTTTATGGAGTTCCAACATGCCTTTCTCGCTTCTATGCCCTAGCCACATATGCCACAACTGAGATTCATCTGCCCTGGAATTTTCTTCTATGGAGACTGCTACTCCACCTGAAACTATATCCCCTTGCAATTTATAGAGGTTGTTGCCCAAAACCCTGAGAGAAAATAAGCCCTTATATATTGGACATTACAAATAACTCAAACTAGGCCCAGTGACCGATCTTTTGAGCCAAACCTAACAATGGGTGGAAGTGTCTTCAAGTGTCCTACATGGGTGCGGCACACATCTTGAAGTGTGTGTGCAACACAGATCCCCTTCCTTGGTAAAACCCTCTAATTGGCATTTGAGTTTGATGGAGACCCACCTAGGCCAATCTTTTTGAGTTTTCTTTCTAGTATTTTGCTTGGTTATTGGCAGGCCCACTAAAACCCAAGTCTAAATTTCCTTGCTTATTAGATGTAATCCTTATTTTTTTAAAGAGACAAAATGCTGATGCTTTTGAGTTGTAGATTGCTAACATGGTAGAGAAATGTTATGGTTTGATAAGATTGGAGTAGTAACATCTTTCAAAAAAAGAAAGAAAGATCAGAGTAGTAACCTCATCCATTGCTTCATTGGCAGTTAACATGTTGGTTGGCAGTTAACATGTTGGTTACCTCAAAAACTTTATTTTGAGATTGGAGCCTTATTGTTCTTTTTTATATTAACATTTCAGATTTTTTTTTCCATATTGTGGATCATCTTTTATTTGTGTCATCTATCCCTACAAAGAAATTGGTTTAGTAGCTTCAATTTCTTTATTTACTCATGGGCATATATTTTTTTAATTTAACTTAGGTCAAGAAAAAGGTGTACCTGGAGTTGCACGTTGGTGATGTAATACGTTTTGGCCAGTAAGTAAATATTTTGTTAAGTGCTTATTAGTTTTGATACAATATTCATTCTCTTTTCTTTGATGTTAAATTTCTTAATCCTTGATCATCAAGAACTTTGTCATAAGAACCAGATCTCTTACCAAAATGGGTAGTTGATAATCATCATCATTATGAGAGCTAGTTATCTTCTCTATTTGGGGATGTTGATATGGATAGCGTAATTGGTGAAGACCACGTCTTAGAGATGGCTCTACATTACTTGGACCATTTTGGAGACCTCCAAACAAGATCAAATTAGGGGTTCTTTTATTGATTCCATTGGGATGAAAAGGGCCCATACTACTTGTACATGGTCCACATAAATCTTTGGAGTATTTAGAAGTGGCCTCATTGACAAAAGAGTCTAGGATAATTTGGGCAGTTACTTAGAACTTTTTTGATTTGGGTGTTGTTTTATTACTTTAGACAATTTAGGGAGTAGTTTTGGTAAGCTTATGAAATGAGCAAGTGAAGTTGTTCAGGGTTTGGGAAATTTATTGTTATTAGTAAGTTGTACTAGGATTAGGAGATTTTCTTGTCATTTCCCATTGGCTCAATATGTGGGACCCATCCTCCAAAAAAAGGGTGAAATTCATGTTTTGTTGAACATTTGGAATGTTCGTGTCACGCCCCGCCTTCCAACGCCTAGACGTGCGTGATCTGACTGTACAAATTTAAATCACCTGCTGCCCTAAACGGGTCTTACTTTCAAAATCTGTGGCTAAATTCAAACAAACGTAATTATATTCACAAGCCACCAAAATTCCCCAAGCCGACATCCTGCTCGAAGACATAACATCTCATTTGAGCTTTCCAAATAACTCAAAAGGACAAACAACACTCACGTAAGGATTCCTAAACGCATCATTTACTCACATTCCCATGACAATCAAATTGAAGCGTTCTCAAAATTAATCCATACTTGAATTCATTATCCAAGTTTCCACAAATTAAAAATAAAAGAATAAACAACTTTCTCAAAGTCTCAAATCAAATAAACAACCAACTTATACTCTAAATAATAAATTCTGCACTAAACATTTTTACGAATTCTTCATCGACTCCTCGCCTTCTAAGCTCAATTGTGATTATCTTTCAGACCCAAGTCCAAGGGATTGCCTGCAATGTAAGGGATGAGTTCCATGCCCAGCGAAGAAAACAATAACACAAACATAGCATATGATATTCCTACTTCCTCAATGATATTTCAAATAAGCAAGCATAACAATTTATTACATGCTCATGCCTTTGCAATATGTAATGCTCAATGCCAAATGCCATATTCCAACCCATTATTACATCTACTGATATTTGGTGGCCTTCCCGACGAATCGAGGATAACACAACATTGCTTTAATGGCCTTCTCACATAAAGTGAGGATAACACAACCTACCACCAAATAACAGCCCTCATGACTTGTCACGGATATCGCATCTCATCTACCATAATGGTCTTCCCACATAAAGTGAGGCTAACAATACTACCACCGTCGTGGTCTTTGTGACAATCATGGATCGCACCCTCATACCCAATGCTATGAATGAGAATGCTATGCTCAATGCCAATCCATATGCTGAATTAATCATGACATATTTATAGAATTATAACTTCCATTATAAGCAGATTATTGCTTCATAATCGACGTCTTACTTGCTATAGCATGCATATACCTTGAACTAATCATAGCAATAATCCAAGCATCATAATGATTTGAATCATATAGACCAACATTCAAACATGTACAATCAAGATTGAAATTCAACAATACCATACAATCAATCATTAATGTACGAATATAAAATCATTGGATCTTTCAATACATTAATGGTTAGATTTCACAATCCGGGCGGACTGGATCTCCTCACGGCCAATAGAATATTTAGCCAAAATCTCCCTTACATTACTGTGAGTGAGCACCGGATTATAACCATCATTATCATTCATCCATTCTTTTTTTCTAGATCCAACAATTATATTCATAACATACAAACAGTGCATTATTTTTCATTACACAACAACAAATAGAAGATTATATGAATACATGGTATGTAGTGAATTGTTTCCCTCACCTAGAAGTTTGTGAAGTGCCAACAATGAACTCAAACGCTTTCCAAGAGATAACTAGCCTTGAGAACCCAAGTTTGCTGTGAATACAATTTAGAGGTTCCAAATATTAATAATATGTGGATTATTAACCATGGGCGCTGAGTGCTGCCCTCACCTATGTATGCTGAAAATACAAGGTTAAGAGGCTATGTATGAAATGGTTTCCTATCTTCGATTTGAGTTGGACAATAACAAGGCTGGTTTGAACATCCAGTTTTAGGTGGGAAGAGGATAAGTTTTACTAACCAGTTCTGAGCAAAATTCTTGGTCCAAACAATCCTTAATATCAATGGTTTTTGGGGCTGAAAATCAGTCCCATTAATTGGCCGATCTGGGGTTAGAAATCAGTCCCCAACTTAGGATGTTTTTATTAGAGAAAGACTGAGTGATTACTGTTCACGGATAAGAAATTGGGGACAGATCTGAGTCACCAATTTATTTGATCCTACAGCTGAATGAAGAAGGGAAAAATCATCACCATCCAACAAGGATTGGCTGGTTGGCTGGCTCAAAATTTACAAAGGGGAGAAGAGGAAGAAGAAACCCATGGGAGAAGAAGAACATAGAGGAAATTAGAGGATACCTGTTACTTGCTGTAATTTGGGAACAAAAAAGACAAAAGCTGGTCACACGGTGGTCCTGAACTCTGCTGCTTGAACAAAAACTTGGTTTCAAAGAGGAGAGGAGGAATAAGAACTCAAGAGAGATTTGGGGTTTTTCTTTCCCTTCTTTCGCTGAGGTTTTCGCTGCGATTCCGTTGAGATTTGGTTGCTGTTTCGAAAAGGGTAAAAGAAGGGAAGGGTTCGCAGGTCTCTTAAAAGGAGGAGAGTCCTATTGG
This sequence comes from Chimonanthus praecox, assembly GCA_022113865.1. Classification (NCBI taxonomy): domain Eukaryota; kingdom Viridiplantae; phylum Streptophyta; class Magnoliopsida; order Laurales; family Calycanthaceae; genus Chimonanthus; species Chimonanthus praecox. The sequence goes on from CM039089.1 coordinate 55,651,201, forward strand.
TAAAGGAATCACATCGGTGAAAGGATTTTGGACAGTTTCCATTTAGGTGGGGATTTGAGTCCCAAACGAATAAGGAAGAAGAAGAGTCCAATCTGAACAAGGAATCCCATCGGTGAAAGGATTTTGAACAATTAAATTCGACCAGGGAAGGTGGGTCCCTTTAAATTATTGATTTTAATAAATTGTCCTTTATTTCTCTTTTATTAATTTTGTCAATCATCGATTAAATTCTGGACACTTAAAATTGGAACTTATTTATTGATTTCACATTCTTAATTGAATATTTCCAATTGAGATTCTAACTTAGGGGAATTAAAATCTAAGTTGATAATTTATTTTCCATTCCCTAAATTTAATTCGAAGGGGGTAAATTTGTAAACTCTCATTGAGGGGAAAGTGTGTGAAATAAGCGTCCAATATTAAATCCCTAAATTCAATTATATTTTCCCCAAACAAAATTATCAAAATAACTAACAAATCAATTTAGACAAAAAAATTAATTTTCTAAATTAATTTTACCCGCCACTACTAACCCGTTACTTCGGGTCGGGTCATTACATCCTACCCCCCTTAAAGAAATTTCGTCCTCGAAATTTAGCTAACGCTCATACCTTGCTTACCGAATAACCTTGTTCACATCTATTTCATTATCACCTTGACACTCACGTATCTCCTACATCCATACTACATCAAAGCATCAATGATCTCCTCCATCGGCCTACCTCGCAAACTCCTAATAAATTTAAGCATCATTTCTCCAACCACACAAGGATAACACATCCTACGTGGTACTACATGTTATCTCTCACGCCTGACATGCATGACCGCTCCAATAATACTTCTAGACACAAGAATCATAATCTCAACTAACTAAGTACATCTTCTGTCACACGTTACCCTTCATTTAGTTGCCACTAGTGTTACACAATATTCCAAGGTCACATAACCACCATTTAAATACATCTCAAAACTCAAATATTATCAATCTCAGAATAAAACACACCGCTATTTCAAACGACTCTATTGCTTTTCAAGCTAAACCAATAATTCTGATTGTCGTCATTCATCTCTCCAATGTATAAACAACCTTAGCATAGCGCCTTGCTCAAACTAGAATTATTCCTAAGCCTACCAGCAACAATCAACAACGATTTACCTACAAGACACTTCAACTCTCTTTAATTGCTAAATTGTCCTCAAGGCAATTTCCAACATTCCTTAGGGCACACCTGTGGTATAGATCTCCTTAGCATTCGTAACCTTATCAAATCCTCATACACAAAATAAGCACTAATGAAGACAACCTCATCCTCACATAAATCATCAAACTTTAAACACTCCATATTAATGTCATGGTGACACACCGTTTCCATTTCAACACCAAATGTTATGGGGTCACTCAACGCCATTCACTTCAATTTGTTGCTTCATGCCTAAAGGTTTTAGAAAATAAAATGAAGTAAGCCAACTTGAGTCTAATTTGCATAATTCATCCTTCACTACATCTATAATCTTTCATGAGAACTGGTTTTAGGATTTTCCAATCTCTTCTAAATCCCTCTTGTCTGAAATTTTTAAGTCTCCATATTAATCTCGACTTAATTTCAGAGGGCACCTTTGCTCACCAAACCACCTTTAAGGAAACCAATGCTCTACCATAGCCATCTTTTGAAAACTAACCGGTTGGTCACCAAAACCTCTTGGATAGGATATAACACCATATTATACATTAGGGTAACTCCTTTGGGACTTGAAATATCATTGATGTCATTGAAATTCTCAAGACGTCACTTAACTCAAAAATTCTCATTAGGACAAATTTGAGAATTCTATCATTTTCCATATCAAATAATGATCCAATCAACAACAATATTACTAATCCTAAGAATCAACTTAAATAAAATCCAGATATGACTAAGGGAATCTGGCTTACCCACGATTCAATCTACCCAGTCAAGGGAGTTGTCTACGCCTACGGTTGTTTCATCCAGCCACTTTAGTAAAACTAAAACTTAATAAATTTAATATTTAGGCAAGAATTCCAAATGTCAACCACACATCAACAAAACCAAAACTTAGTCCAACCACCTCTCTTCAGAACACTACGAGCTTCTTTGAATCTAGTGTAAATTTTTAACTTCACATTTCAAGACTACCCAATTGCTACCCCCCTTAAATATTTCTACCCCACTCAGCCTAGGGGAAAAGGGGCCTAATTTGTCTCTAACCTCGGGCCCAACCTCGTACTCATAGTCCGAGAGTTGAACCCAAGCTCTGATACCAATCTGTCACGCCCCGCCTTCCAACGCCTAGACGTGCGTGATCTGACTGTACAAATTTAAATTACCTGCTGCCCTAAACGGGTCTTACTTTCAAAATCTGTGGCTAAATTCAAACAAACGTAATTACATTCACAAGCCACCAAAATTCCCCAAGCCGACAACCTGCTCGAAGACATAACATCTCATTTGAGCTTTCCAAATAACTCAAAGGGACAAACAACACTCACGTAAGGATTCCTAAACGCATCATTTACTCACATTCCCATGACAATCAAATTGAAGCGTTCTCAAAATTAATCCATACTTGAATTCATTATCCAAGTTTCCACAAATTAAAAATAAAAGAATAAACAACTTTCTCAAAGTCTCAAATCAAATAAACAACCAACTTATACTCTAAATAATAAATTCTGCACTAAACGTTTTTACGAATTCTTCATCGACTCCTCGCCTTCTAAGCTCAATTGTGATTATCTTTCAGACCCAAGTCCAAGGGATTGCCTGCAATGTAAGGGATGAGTTCCATGCCCAGCGAAGAAAACAATAACACAAACATAGCATATGATATTCCTACTTCCTCAATGATATTTCAAATAAGCAAGCATAACAATTTATTACATGCTCATGCCTTTGCAATATGTAATGCTCAATGCCAAATGCCATATTCCAACCCATTATTACATCTACTGATATTTGGTGGCCTTCCCGACGAATCGAGGATAACACAACATTGCCTTAATGGCCTTCCCACATAAAGTGAGGATAACACAACCTACCACCAAATAACAGCCCTCATGACTTGTCACGGATATCGCATCTCATCTACCATAATGGTCTTCCCACATAAAGTGAGGCTAACAATACTACCACCGTCGTGGTCTTTGTGACAATCATGGATCGCACCCTCATACCCAATGCTATGAATATGAGAATGCTATGCTCAATGCCAATCCATATGCTGAATTAATCATGACATATTTATAGAATTATAACTTCCATTATAAGCAGATTATTGCTTCATAATCGACGTCTTACTTGCTATAGCATGCATATACCTTGAACTAATCATAGCAATAATCCAAGCATCATAATGATTTGAATCATATAGACCAACATTCAAACATGTACAATCAAGATTGAAATTCAACAATACCATACAATCAATCATTAATGTACGAATATAAAATCATTGGATCTTTCAATACATTAATGGTTAGATTTCACAATCCGGGCGGACTGGATCTCCTCACGGCCAATAGAATATTTAGCCAAAATCTCCCTTACATTACTGTGAGTGAGCACCGGATTATAACCATCATTATCATTCATCCATTCTTTTTTTCTAGATCCAACAATTATATTCATAACATACAAACAGTGCATTATTTTTCATTACACAACAACAAATAGAAGATTATATGAATACATGGTATGTAGTGAATTGTTTCCCTCACCTAGAAGTTTGTGAAGTGCCAACAATGAACTCAAACGCTTTCCAAGAGATAACTAGCCTTGAGAACCCAAGTTTGCTGTGAATACAATTTAGAGGTTCCAAATATTAATAATATGTGGATTATTAACCATGGGCGCTGAGTGCTGCCCTCACCTATGTATGCTGAAAATACAAGGTTAAGAGGCTATGTATGAAATGGTTTCCTATCTTCGATTTGAGTTGGACAATAACAAGGCTGGTTTGAACATCCAGTTTTAGGTGGGAAGAGGATAAGTTTTACTAACCAGTTCTGAGCAAAATTCTTGGTCCAAACAATCCTTAATATCAATGGTTTTTGGGGCTGAAAATCAGTCCCATTAATTGGCCGATCTGGGGTTAGAAATCAGTCCCCAACTTAGGATGTTTTTATTAGAGAAAGACTGAGTGATTACTGTTCACGGATAAGAAATTGGGGACAGATCTGAGTCACCAATTTATTTGATCCTACAGCTGAATGAAGAAGGGAAAAATCATCACCATCCAACAAGGATTGGCTGGTTGGCTGGCTCAAAATTTACAAAGGGGAGAAGAGGAAGAAGAAACCCATGGGAGAAGAAGAACATAGAGGAAATTAGAGGGACATACCTGTTACTTGCTGTAATTTGGGAACAAAAAAAGACAAAAGCTGGTCACACGGTGGTCCCGAACTCTGCTGCTTGAACAAAAACTTGGTTTCAAAGAGGAGAGGAGGAATAAGAACTCAAGAGAGATTTGGGGTTTTTCTTTCCCTTCTTTCGCTGAGGTTTTCGCTGCGATTCCGTTGAGATTTGGTTGCTGTTTCGAAAAGGGTAAAAGAAGGGAAGGGTTCGCAGGTCTCTTAAAAGGAGGAGAGTCCTATTGGTAAAGGAATCACATCGGTGAAAGGATTTTGGACAGTTTCCATTTAGGTGGGGATTTGAGTCCCAAACGAATAAGGAAGAAGAAGAGTCCAATCTGAACAAGGAATTCCATCGGTGAAAGGATTTTGAATAATTAAATTCGACCAGGGAAGGTGGGTCCCTTTAAATTATTGATTTTAATAAATTGTCCTTTATTTCTCTTTTATTAATTTTGTCAATCATCGATTAAATTCTGGACACTTAAAATTGGAACTTATTTATTGATTTCACATTCTTAATTGAATATTTCCAATTGAGATTCTAACTTAGGGGAATTAAAATCTAAGTTGATAATTTATTTTCCATTCCCTAAATTTAATTCGAAGGGGGTAAATTTGTAAACTCTCATTGGGGAAAGTGTGTGAATAAGCGTCCAATATTAAATCCCTAAATTCAATTATATTTTCCCCAAACAAAATTATCAAAATAACTAACAAATCAATTTAGACAAAAAAATTAATTTTCTAAATTAATTTTACCCGCCACTACTAACCCGTTACTTCGGGTCGGGTCATTACATTCTACCCCCCTTAAAGAAATTTCGTCCTCGAAATTTAGCTAACGCTCATACCTTGCTTACCGAATAACCTTGTTCACATCTATTTCATTATCACCTTGACACTCACGTATCTCCTACATCCATACTACATCAAAGCATCAATGATCTCCTCCATCGGCCTACCTCGCAAACTCCTAATAAATTTAAGCATCATTTCTCCAACCACACAAGGATAACACATCCTACGTGGTACTACATGTTATCTCTCACGCCTGACATGCATGACCGCTCCAATAATACTTCTAGACACAAGAATCATAATCTCAACTAACTAAGTACATCTTCTGTCACATCCCCATCGCTAATTTCTTCAACGCTTTCTTCCTCTCCTTGAACACCTTCGTCTCCTTCAACGCTCTTACGCTTTCTCGAATAAACCCCTGTTAATTACAAAATTCAAATATTTTATAAATTGTGCCTTCTAAATTTTAAATATAATATAATAATCTTATAGAATTTAAAATGCTTACTTGTTCCTTTTCTAAGATTAGTCTCTTCCTCATTAAACATCTCGTCTGCATTCAACCAAGAATTGTCTTGTGGAAGAGCTGGATCTTCCTTTTCCGTGATCCATTCATCATCAGATTCCACATCCGATAAGCAAATAGGATCATAGTCTTGCTTTGAACTCCTTAATGTCTGTCTCACTTGTAGTTGTAAATTGTATTTTACATATACAAGGGCATTCATCCTCTTTGCCTCTAGCCTATTTCTCCTCTTCTTATGAATCTATAAACGAAAACATAAAACATTTATAACTTCACTTCTTATATGTTAAGAAATTGCAGGAATATATTTAAAGTTAAAAATAAAACATACTTGTTCAAACACACTCCAATTCCGCTCACACCCTGTTGCGCTGCAAGTTAAACTCAAAATCCTTAGTGCAACACGTTGCAATTCTTTAGTATCCTCTCCATAATCTTCCCACCAAATGGCTATAAAACATGAGATAATAAATTAAAAAAATTAAATTGAAAGTTTAGATACTAAATAAGTAAATATTAAATAACTAAATATTAAATACCTGGCTGTTTTCTTTTCCTTATTAATTTGGCCATGTTATCCCCAAAGAATCCTCTTTCAGTTCTGAATGCAAGCAATTGCTCATCGATTTTAATCCTGTCATCTATGTCTATGGCCAACTTATCAAGACATGTATACAGCCCTCTTTTAATTTCAGCATCGGGACAAAATGATTCTTCGTAGTGGAAAGAAGGATTTAGATAATATGTAGCGGCATGCAATGGATGGTGGAGTTGATCATTCCAACGAACATCTATCAACTTCCAATATGGTATGTATTTCTTTTCATCTTTGTTCAATCTTTTTGCAATTTTCTCCTTGGCTGGATCCATGCCCTCATATATGTATCCCATTGCCGGCTTGTCCTCTCCATCAACTAACCGAAGCAATTTTACAATTGGCATTCCAACCTTTGTACAAAATTGAACACGTTTCCAAAACTTACTATAAAAAATTAGATCATTCACTTTTTTCCCCTCTTCAGTCTTGGACAGCGGCATTCTATCCCATTCGTCCGAACTAAACATTTTTCGTAGATCAATTCTGCATCTCAGTATGCTTTTCAATGTAAGGTAGCATGTTGCAAATCTCGTTATTGCCGGCCTAATTAACTCACGATTGTTCGTGAATTTTCTCATTAAGTTTAGCAAAACACCATGGTTATAAATGAATTTGGCAATTGCTTTTGCATCAGCAATAGTAGATGACTCCAATTTCCTTTTTCCTATATCTTCAAGCATGAGATCAAGGCAATGTGCTGCACATGGAGTCCAAAATAAACTTTTCCTTCTTGCCATCAAGATTTTTCCAGCCTTTACATATGGTGCTGCATTATCAGTAACAATTTGCACCACATTCTCTACACCTACCTCTTCTACGACCGAATCTATAAGATCGGCCAAGTTCTCTCCATTTTTGCAGATCGAAGATGTGTCAACACTTTTCAGAAATACACTCCCCATTGGACTATTTACAAGAAAATTAGTAATGGACCGATTCTTTCCATCAGTCCAACCATCTATCATTATTGTGCACCCTTTTTTGGTCCATTCTTTCCTATGCTTTTCCAACATTTTCTCCACATCTTCAACTTCACTTTTGAGTAAAGTTTTTCTCATCTCATGATATGATGGAGTTTTCAACCCAATTCCATATCTTGCAATTAATTCACACATGGGTTGGAAAAATGGACTCTTCACCAAATTGAAGGGGAGTGCATTTGCATAGAAAAAATGAGCAATACCTTTGCAAACTGTGATTCTGTCTTCTTTTTTCCAAACTCTGTTAAGAGTCGCTTGTTTCTTATCATCATTCACATTAATAAATTTTTCCATCGGCCCCTTCCCTTTTGGGTCTTGATCATCAAAATAATAATCAGGTCTCCCAGCCTGCATTTCTGCATCCTTTTTTCTTCTTTTCATGTCCAAATTGTTTCCCATCAATTCAAGGCATTTTTGAGTCACCGACTCGGGACATTTAGGACATGCCGCTACGTCTTTTTTTGTTTTTCCTAGATGGTGTTTCATTCGATAAATACCACCACTCATTTTTTTTTTACAATAGTTGCATTGTACATGCACATGGTCGCTCGGTTCCAATCTAGTGCAAAACTGCCATGCTTCATCTTGACGATCATTTCCATTGCCTCGAACCATTTTAACAATCTTTACAAATTAAAAAGAAACATCAATTTATCATTCACAATAAATAATCATCCATAAAAAAAATAGACAAAAAAATATTAAGATCAGAATTTTCATTATCTCTATCTTAGAACATGTCAAAAAAAAAGGGGCAAAGAGCACATCCGTATGTTTTTTTTGTAATACAACACTTTTCTCTGAATTATCAAGGAGAAAACACCAAGCAAGTAAACTCTTCAATGTCAAGTTCCATTAGACCTGTCTATTCAAACTCTAATGTTTTAAGGCTAATACTAGCCCCCACCCTAACTTTTAGCACCGTCACCCTCAGATCATATTTCAGTCCCCTCACTTCCAATCAATCATTTAGAGACTTGACTAAGATGGGATGCCTAAATTGGGATATGTGAACAAATAACAATAGAGAGGGCATTGAACTATTCTAAAATCCAGGAGAAAAAAAGAAGGATAAAAGGTGCAGATATACTCTGAGATATGGATGGTAAGAAACAATTCTGCATTTTGTGAAATCCATGACACATGATATTAAAATTTCTATAATGATTTTATCGGGACACAGTAAAAAGCAATCCAAGTTGAATCTGCCAACTGCAAAGTCTTAAACTATTCAATTATGCCATAGTAGAAACATATTTAAAAAAGTGGCGTATCAATAACATTCACGGGTCTGCGAAGTATCTGGAATAGCATCAGTATTATAACATGATAACAGTGTGCTAGCAACACAAAGTATCCAGGTCAAACCGCAATATATTAAAAAAATATTTTTTTTAGAAAATTTGTCAATAAAAAAGTTAATTGATCTCGACTTCAATTTTAAAACAATCATTTCATACAACAAAACATATAGTAAACAGCACATGCACATCAGATAGAAGAGAACAACATGTTAATGGATCATCCCAAAAGATGAATTAGACATCAGATAACTGAAATTCTAGATCCAGACCTAGACCCAAGTTGAACAAGGTCAACCAAATTATGGATTTGACCCATAACAATAACATCCCACCAACAACTGAAGATTATTTCATATATTAACTACTGAGGATTCAGAGAAAGTTTTTAGGAACCTTTATAGAGGGTTCTATTAATATGAGGTCTAAATCTTAAAAAAATTCAAACAGTTTTAGTTATTAATTTAATGATTAAAAATAACTAATTTAGTTTAATAAAGTATATTTTTATAATACTTTAAAATATTTTTATAGTCAATATAATCAATTAATACTTAAGCAGTTCTATTTATTTAAAATTTTAAATAAAATATAAATATTTTTCAATTAAAACTTATTTTATAGTCAATATTGTAAAAAACTTAATATAGTAAAAAAATAATATGAGATCTAAGTCTTAAAAAAAATTCAAACTATTTTAGTTATTTTTAATGATTTAAAATAACTAATTTAGTTTAATAAAATATATTTTTATAATACTTTATTCACTAAAATATTTTTATAGTCAATGCAATCAATTAATACTTAAGCACTATCAGTTCTATTTATTTATAATTTTAAATAAAATATAAATATTTTTCAATTAAAACTTATTTTTATAGTCAATATAGTAAAAAAAACTTAATATTGTAAAAAAAAAAATATGAAATAATATAAGTTCTAAGTCTTAAAAAAAATCAAACATAGTTATTCATATAATCAATTAATAACTAATTTAGTTTAATAAAATATGTTTTTATAATATAGTAAAAAATACTATATTTAATAAAATATTTTTATAGTCAATATAATCAATTAATACTTAAGCACTATTGATTTTATTTATTTAAAATTTTAAATAAAATATGAATACTTTTTAATAAAATATTTTTATAGTTATATTTTTTCAAACCTAACGATACTGAACACTTCCTTCATTTCGAAGGAATGGAATTACATTTTTAGTTTTCGATTCTGTCCTCGTACGAAGACATGGACACCAACACCCATCCAATACAGTATATATCTTACTATCTTAGTTTTAAAAAATAAACAAGAACCGATGCCGAGAAGAGGGAAGACTCACAGAAAAACCAGAGGCGAAACGAGAGAGGAGAATGGAGAGGAGAAGAGGAGAAGAAGAAAAGAGGTACCTCGATCGAGCTCTCGATTTGTTGTAGACATGAAGGACTTCCGCAGACACGAAGGACTTTCGTAGGGCTTGAAGGAGAAGTGATGGAGGAAGAAAAGGATTTTTCTTGCTTGAAATAAACACAACTGGGCCAGGTATTTATCAACCATTTTAGACTTTCAATCTTCCCAGACGATTTCAATTTCCCATACACGTCTTTCCTCTTCTACTGATTTTCCCTCTTTTTTTTCCCTCTTTTTTTTTCCCCTCTTTTTCCCCGTTTCTTCCCTTTTCTTCAAAATCACACGATGGTACGATTGAAAGTTTGGAATCGCACGATCTCCGATTTTAGAAAAAATCGGACGATTGTGGGCATTTTTCGAGTTGACCGGCGAGTTGACTCGATTGACCAACCGAGTCAAGGCAACTCGTACGAGTTGTCTCGCAACTCGGTCGATTTTAACAACACTGCCTGTAACAGTTGCTTTTGCCGAAAGTTTTTCAAACTAAAATTGATAAAATCTTACCAATGATCAACAATGTCATAAGAAAGATTAAGTGAATTAGCCATATTATCAATTGAAAATTATATTCTAGCAAAACTTGAATACAAAAAATTAATTAGTAATTTTGCATCTCAATAAATTCAAAAAAAAAAAACAAGAAAAATAAATTTTAGATATTTTTTTATTATATAATTTAAATTTTAATTAAATATCAAGAAGACTCCATTTAAATTTTTTTCCTGAGACCTCATCTTATGTCAAGACGGCCCTGGCCAGATGGCATCTGGTAGTGCTGCTGATATTAGCTATGCACTATGCTGATATCATTAGCTAGAAGACACTAAATAGACTTGTACATGGGTTTTAAAAGGGAATTTAATATCATCTCTTGTGCATTTTAAGGTCACCATCATTTCTTTTATATTCTTTCAAAGTAGTATTGGTTGTCTGTGGGGTTATGTAATAATAGGAGTCTGCATCATGACAATAATAGTTTGAAACCAGGGGTGAAACTTGGGTCTATGACCCACCTGAAAAATAGGTGGGTTTGGTTGAAGAAAATAAAATCCGCATTAAATTCGGATCGGGTTGGGCTCCGCTTTTCAAAATCAGCCCGACCTGACCCGATTCAACCCACATCGATTATATATATATATATACAACTTCCATCGTCAAACTAACGATGCCCTAAAGCCTTGATTTTCTCCTTTCTCGTCTTGTCTTCTCTCGGTTGCTCGCTTGCTCTGATCCTCCCTTCTCGTCTTCTCTTCTCTCGGTTACTCACTCGCTCCAAACCTCCTTTCTCGTCTTCTCCTCTCAAGTCGCTCAGTCACTTCGATCTTGATCCCTGAGCTTCTCTTTCTCGATGGCGACGTTGATCCCTCTCTCCTTCATTCCCTGCTACCGGAGACAACGACCCCTCTCTCCATGACTCCCTACAACCGGCAACGATCCCTCTCTTCTTGACTCTTGGTTCTCTCCCTCTCATTCTTCTCCAGCTCTCAGTCTTGTCTAGTTCCCGATGCTCTCTAGCTTTCAGTCCTGTCTGACTCCCGATCCTCTCCTACTCTCCTTTCATGTTACCGGCTGTCATCGATTCCCTGTTCGTGTCCGGTGCTTTAACTCAGGGATTAGGATTGGAGAGGGTTAGAGACAGAAAAAGATCCAGGTATTTTGTTTTTAAAATTTTTCTTATTTTTTTTTAAGTTTTTTTTTTTTTAATTCTGGCTAAAATGGGTTGGATTGGATTCTTGGGCTCTAGGTCAAGTCTGATTGGGTTGTGCAATTCAGGTTACCGAGTCGGGTCGGGCCTGGCCGGGCCCAACCATTTTTTATATGGGTTGGGTTAGGTTAGGTTTATCAAAACCTAGTCCAACCTGTCCATATTTCAGCCCTATTTGAATGGGTAAGGTCTAAAGAAGGATGTGATGGGCTATAGGGTAATGGAGGGTATGGTTTTTGATAGGATAGAATGAAAAAGAACTTGAAAGACCCTGAATAGATGGGATTAATGGCTTTGATGATGATGAATAATTTGCATAAGATTTTTTTTTGAATGACAGTGATAATTTTATTAAAGGAACATACCAGCAAATACAACGACAAGCCTCTAAGAGGCCAAACTGATCCAGCAGGATCAGCTAAAAAAAGGATACAGATACAGATACAGATTCATAGAAACAGGAACTGAAGACACCTGGAAGAGAAGACAATGGCCCCTTCAACAGGAAATATGCTATCCAGCAAAGATAGCTCAACTGCAGAACATAAAGATTTGTGGGTGTGGCTGTGTAGAAAAGACTTACTAAAGCAATCAGTAATAACAAATGTCTTCTAATGTTCTTGATGTCCCAGTGGAGATGTTAGATCACATGGCTTAGATGGATGCATGTTCTAATATGTGTAAATTATTACCATATATGTTCAAAAGCTCTTGCAGTAGAAGGGTGCATGTTTTTCAAGCAGTTTAAGCAAATGTTGATTTAAGCGGCCAAAAGGGTCCTACCTGCATGGTTAGCATGCTTGAATTCAAATAGGAACCCATGAATGTAAAATCTGCACCCATATCTGTGGAAGGATGTGTTGTCTGGTCATATCTTATTATAAGAGACATGATAATACAATGTCATTGAACGCTTTTTCCTATATGTCTTTTCCTTCTGAAAACATACATTTATTGTTATTTCCTCAACATCTTCTATGTATGGATCTCCCAACTTTGTGGAGTTATCATTATTTTCAACTTTAAACTTAATAAGAAGAAAGAAACCCAATTTGCTAGCGGTGTCAGGATATACTCATTCATCCCATCATTGTGTGACTTCCAAGAATATCCCTTCTTGCTGTCATTGTCACTTATATATTCTATCCTAAATGTTATTACTAACCAGTTAATTGTGTCACCAGTGTGTACTTTTGGTAACTCATATAGCTGCAACAACTAGTTATCTCTCAATGCAATACTTGTGACGACCTGACCCTACCCATCACAATATTGTCCGCTTTGGACCCCACCTGGGCTTGCATGGCTTTGCTTTGGGCCTTGGTCCACCAGGCCAGGTCCAAAAGGCCTTGTGATGGGGAGGGGCTTGCCTCCTCAAATAAAGCCCCTACCACCCAAGTCCACAACCGATGTGGGACTTTGGGTGGGGGTATCACAATCCACCCCCTTAAGACCAGAGCCGTCCCAGGCTCTGTCATGTCACACTGACAGGGGTCCACACACACACAGGAGGCAACATCACGCAAGTAGAGCCTATACAGTCCGAGTGCTGAACTGTGCTCTGATACCACTTGTGATGACCCGACCCGATCCTACCCATCACAATATTGTTCGCTTTGGATCCCACCTGGGCCCGCATGGCTTTCCTTTGAGCCTTGGTCCTCCAGGCCAGGCCCAAAGGCCTTGTGATGGGGAGGGGCTTGCCTCCTCAAATAAAGCCCCTACCACCCAAGTCCACAACCGATGTGGGACTTTGGGTGGGGGTATCACAATACTCTTCCAAATAACATACTATTTTTTTTACTAAATCTGGAAATGTCTCTCTTATTTAATACTGGGAATTTCCTCATTTAGGATGCATGGATGGTGTGTTGAGTTGTATAAATAAAATATGCTGGAAAGGGCATTATAATTGGATTCTGAATGTGGAGTTTCAAAATAATTCAACTTAATAACGACATATTATGTTGTTATCTTTCAAAAAATGAAAAACGCTAAATATTGTGACGTTTAATTGGAAGGGGAAAATTCCTGCCTATTATGACTCAAAATGTAGTTCTGCCCAATGAATGTTGTTCCAATTCATAATATTGTGAACAGATCTTTCCAAAGAAAACTTGATGGTTGCTTAACATGTTTGCTTTGTTTATTGATTGTCTTTTTCATTTGGTGTTTACAGCTCCTCACGGCTGTACATACTTCAAGGACCACCAGAGTTGATGCCACTGGTAGGGCCCAGGGAATCACTATTATTTGCTACAGTTATGAAATAACAATTTTGTATGCGTGGGTGTGATCAAAGAGTTCTATTCGTTGATATGTACTCTATCCTGAAAACTTGGGTTCTTTTTTTAGATGGTAACTGAAGATTTTGTTAAAGGGTGCACAGGATGTGCACTGGAAAGATACAAACAACCGAAACTACAAAAAAAGCAAAGGAAACAGAAAACCTAAGAAAGAAACTAAAGAACAAGTTAATAGCCCTTTCTTGTGCATGCTTCTATATTATGATAGCAAATTGGCGTGCTGTTCCAATGTATTGTGGCTGATACAATTCTGCATGCTCACATGGATCACTGTTCAAAACTTCATATCTGGAGCTGCATACTTGTGCACACTCCAAAGTAGAAATCATCCAAAAGCTAATGGAGCCCCCTCAATTTTTTTTTTTTTTTTAGTGGTAACAAAATGGAGCCCCCCCAATTGCTATTTAACTAGTATATAGTTGCTTTTTTTTTTTGGTAAGTTCTTTTTTTCTTTTTTGAAACCGTGAAAGAGAGTTTATTAAAAAGGAGTACATCATGAAAAACCAACATGAGTCCTGTATTGAAAGAAACAATAACATCGCATATTAATACAGACTGCAAGACAACATCTCAGAACTCCATAGTAAATCCCAACAGGCCAATAAAGGATATGATCTCTTGACTTATGCTTTAGCCCAAAAAATCTACCACCTTGTAGCTGGAGGTTTAATTCTATTTCTACATTCTTTCTAGCCCCAAGGACTAAACAATTCAAAAAAATAAAATAAAATAAATAAATGAAGGAATAGATCCATAAGTTCCATTCCTTGTATAGAAGTCATGCTTCATAAAAATATCGGATCAGATAGAGTCGGCGAATGAAGCGCGTTCATTAATAATTCACAGATTCAAAGTACCAAAAAAGAAAGCATTGTCTCCCTTCCATATCTTGCATCTATAGTTTTTTTGCACTGGTGGATCTCTCTCTCTTTTAATAAAAGTCTTCATTTAATAAAAGTCTGGAACAACTGCCTTAGGTCTATGTCCATCCTTGAACACATCCCAGATCTCCCTGTAGGTTGAAGTTAATCCCCAAGGAGGTTTTCTCTTGCCTTTTGCCCATGCAGTCATGTTTGCTGAGTCTCCCTCAACTATTAGTTTGTCCGCCCATAAATACTTCACCACTCCAATGCTTTTGGAGTTCCTAATTGACTTTGCCTTGTTTGAATCCTTGACTCCTAACAACTCTGAAAAGAACAATTTAATTTCAGAACTACTTTTGTGCAATATACTCCCAATGCCCACTAGACAAGGTTCCCCCTAGCCACCCATCAACATTCTCCATTTGTTGTTCACCTTTTCCTTCCTCCTTTCCCAAAAATACATTCCTTCCAAACTCTCAAAAGATCAGATGTAGTGTAACTTGAATTCTTTATATACTCTCAACCACATGATGAGTCTCAATTTCGCTTACTCAAAAACCTCTCCCACATTGCTTTGCTTCCCTTTGAAAATTCTTGTATTACTTTCCTTCCAAATGGAGCACTGGAGTGCATCAGGAATAGAAAGCCACACTACCCTTTAACTAGCCATAAAAAAGACCTTTCCAAATATCCATTACTCTGTCAAGGACTTTCTAAGTTTCATGGGTATGGGTGGGAGTGTCAGAGTTCAACACGTTTGCACTAGGCAAACCAAAAAAATAGGACACTGGGACTTGGAACAATGTTTAAATAAATTTAAATTTAGATTTCCTTTAATTTAAAAATGGTGCAAAAAATAGCAGTGATGGAAAATGTATTAGTTTTACTTTAAACAATCAAGTGACAAACATATCGATATTTTAATTATGTTCCAAGAGGAAGGTGTGGTAATATTTCATCCATAATGGAAAACAATGGTTTTCTTTTTTTGGTTTGAGCAGTAAAAAAATTATATTAATAAAATGTAATGACCCGTCTCGCTAGCATGATATTGTCCACTCTGGGCCTCACACACGGCACGCACGGCTTTCAATTGGCGATCCAACCCACTTTTGCTCCCAAAATGCCTCATGCTTGAAGGAGGAAGGCTACCACTTATATACCAGGGAATTTCCAATGCAACTAGCAATGTGGGACTTTTTTCTCCATAGGCACGCTCCACACTATATACCCCCTATAGGGCGGGGTATTACAATCTACTCCTCGGTTCTGCACACACAACAACCAAGCCCACACCCTTAGGCAGAGAGTTGAACAATGCTCTGATACCATTTGTAATGACCTGTTCCGCTAGGCATGATATTGTCTGTTCTGGGCCTCACATACGACCCGCACGGCTTTCAATTGGCGAGCCAACCCACTGTTGCTCCTAAAAGGCCTCATGCTAGAAGGAGGAAGGCTAACACTTACATACTAGGGAATTTCCAATGCAACTATCAATGTGGGACTTTTTTCTGCATAGGCACGCTCCACACTGTAGACCCCCTCTGGGGCGGGGTATTACATAGAAAGAGAAAGTACACATGACATGCATAAGAGACTTATATCCAATAAGAGAAAAGTACACGAATAAACAAAGAAAAGTAAAGCGAAAAACCAAAAGACAATAAAATCCCCTTATTACAAGTTGAACCCAAAGTTAAAGAAAGAAAATACCCTTTTGAACTCCTCCCACCCCACACTTTGCTAGAAAGTCTGCCACACCATTCGCCATCCTTCTAACGAACGCAAAAAATACCTCTCTACCATAACACAATGCCCTAATCTCCTTACTGTAGTCAGTTTCCAAGGAGGGCATTTGCAGCCCTCAACCCGTTTTATCGCATTTGCCGAATCCCCTTCAATTATGAGTTTTCCCTGACCATATCTTACGCACGAGGAAAAAGCCTTCCCGATCCCTAAAATTTTGGTCTCATTTGAATCCCGAGACCCTACTGACTCCAGGAAAAAAAAAAGAAGAATGATACACCGTCTGAATCTCACAATCCTTCCCCAATTCCTGCAGGACGAGGTTTACCCCTCGCTGCCCCATCTACATTGAACTACTAAAAAATCTTGGCAGCAGGGAAGATAAAATCTCCTTGATAACTTCCTTTCTAGTTTTCTCTCTCAAACATCCCTTCTACGACCTATAAAAGCCAAGCACAGAGCCTCCATTTAGCCGTTTGGAATAATTCATTCATCTTTTCTTAGGTTTCTCTCCTTCCAAATTGACCATAAGATAACCCCTAGAATAGTAATACCAAGTGGCCTTAGTCTCGACTCCAACTCTCAAGATACTCCAACTTTCCACTGTACCTACACAGGAGTTATCGAAGACCCAGGATGCACTATGCGTCGATTCTATTGTGATGCTTCTTGTTATTTATATTGATGATATTGTTCTTACCTGGAATGATGCTCCAACGAAGGGAAAGAAAAAAAATTCTTATTTACATCTTTTGCCATTAATGCAAGGAAATCTTTTTGCCTAAAAAAGTTATTATTCATTTCACATCCTCTAAAGTTGCTAGCTGCATTATGGTGCCATTTAGTGTCTTATGCTCACTTTTTATTTCCTTGATTTACTTGTTTACTTGATTAAACTGATGTTACTTTGTTATTATTAATTACTTTTTGGGCTCCATATAATAGGAAAGAGATTTGAAGCAGCTAAGAGATGCTAAGATTCGAGAGAAGATGCAAGATCGTGAAGCTTCACTTCTACGTGCAAGTGTAGAAGCTTCTCTGGCTGATGGTATCTCATGGGGTATGGCAGAGGATGCAATTGAAGAAATTGGAGAGGTTTTACAATTTTTTGCTCTTTTAAAATGTATTTGATGGTTTCATAAAATGTCTCTTGAGTGTGTATATTTATATGATGACCACTAATTAATTTATCAAGATAGTAAATGAGATTATCATCTTCCAGGAGGATGCAGATGAAGTAACTTGGCAAACATACAAAGGACAGCTTACAGAAAAGCAGGAAAAAACACGAGAGAAAATAATTAAGAGACTTGAAAAGGTTGGTTCCTATTATTTTCTTCTTTTCATTATATAAATTGTCAATTTGTTTTGCAGATAAAAATTATATTGCACGAGAACAATTCTCATGAGACTTCCATGCAAACTTGGTTTGTTGGCTCCATGGTAGACTTAATGGATCCAATTCCCTCCTCACGCCACCTGCCTCCCGTGAATTGTATGTGGTCAATTTGACTTTTATAGACCATTTGATGCAGGGTAACCCTAAATGCCTCCCTAAAAATTAAAAGGGATGAAAATAATGTACCTAAAACTAATATGGGCTGAAATTAAATTTCAGTTAATAAATTAACAATGAAATAATATGATGAGCTGCAAATAATAAAGAAATCCAGAAATCCAATGTAACTAATTCATTAATAACCCAAGCACTTAAAATGGGTAATGGGTATGGTTTAAGTTGGGCACATGGAAAATGGTTTTATAAATGGGTGCTTAGCAGTCACTTGTGGAACTTAAGGAAGTTAGGGCAACCATTCGAAAGAAAAGGATACGGCAGCAAAGAAAAGAGGAAAAGGGGCCGGCAACAAGGGAAAGAGGAAAAAAGGGGTAGCGGAAGGGGTTTTGGAAGGATGGCGAGGTGAATGGCAGATTTGGGGGAAAACGACAAGGAGGGAAGGCTCTACAAGGGTAGGCGATGGCTGTATGGGCTTGGGATGGCCTCGGAAATCCAGGGATGGCTTTGGAGAAGAAAAGAAAAGGAGGAGGAAAGGAAAGAAGAGAGAAGAGAGAAGAGAGAAGAAGAAGAAGAAGATAGGAAGAGAAATGCCTGAAGAAGAAGTATGGTCTCACACCAAGCCTCATGCCGTAGACTCACGCTAAGGAATCACTCTCAATCTGAAAAATCACACCTTGCAAAGGTATTTTGCAAAAATTCACTCTTTATTTCATTCAATCGTTTATCATAATGCTTACAAGAGAGGGCTTTTATAAGAGATGCCACCTTTAAATAAAGAAACTCCTAAAAATAGCTTAAAATGAAAATAAACTCACTTAAAATAGGAAATCCTAATTTCTAATTACAATTAAATCGAAAATAGAAATAAACAATAAAAAGAAACTCTAAATTCAAAGGTAAATTTGCTGCTCCGCATCACCATTGATCTGACTCGATGAATTTCCACCATCAGATAAATGTGAAATTTTGAGGGCCTTACGAAACATGACTTCTCTTATCTTAATCTAATTGAAATTTTATTGGCATCATATAGAAGTGAAGGCCTCTCAAATCCACCCATCCACGTGGGCTCAAGTGGCTCCCTTTGGCCATTTGCACCAAACTTGGTGCAAAATTTTTCGTAGGAGAGAGCTCCTATATATATTTATATAAATAACTATTTAATTTTCTCCAAAATTTGGATGTGGAAGTCTCTTGAAATGGTTACCGCTGCTTGATTTCATTGCATTTTTTTGGTCTTCATGATATGATATTCGGGCATCACAATCCTTATGCTACTTGTCATCTTCATCCTTTTTCCCTCCTAAACTATCTGTATGGACTTGAAACAGAAAAGAAAGAAAACAATTTCCAATGGAAGTTTATTTGAATGGGTTTATCAATGGATTGCATATTTGAAGTGTCTTAAAAGTTAAAATAATGTAAATGTTGCATGACTTGCAGCATAAGCTAGTGGAACACTATTATTAATATATGTTGCACTTTATCATCAACAATAACATCATCATTATCATCAAAGCCACTATTACATCTATCTGGGGTTCACCTTTTGAGGGGTTCAAAGTTTTTAAAGGTCTACCTCTTCTTATTTGTTCTACTTGCACCCTTTCAAGTTTTCTTGTAGGTTCAGTTTTTGGTCTTTTACGTACATGACCAAACCACCTTAAACAACTTTAATCATCAATATATAATTCAATCAGAGTAAAAAAATTATTATGAGTTGGCTGAGTGAACTTGATTTAGCTAGAAAAACAGGTAACTTGAATAGAACTCGACATGCCGTTGAGTTTTCTATTTGATTAGGTCAACTTGCCTTAATCAAGGAAAAAACCCATAATCAAGTTATTTGACTTGAATAGATTGAGTCATTGCATAGGACACGGAGGATATTTGCAGAAAACTATAATACACACTAAGCCCTAACCTTAGAAGAAGTGAATAATAAGACAGTGTCAGGAGAGAAACGGGAGCTCCCCACTTCTCATCTTCTTTTTCCGTTCTTCATTTGTTGTACATTATGGGTTTTTTCTCCATTGTTACTTCACCATTTCCCTTTTTCTTCTCCCTTTTTATATTTATTTTCTTCCCTTTTTTTCTTCTATTTTTTCTTATTCGCTGTTTTCAACTTCATATATAGTTTTTGGTTTATATTTGAACTTTTTTTCCTTATTTTCGTGCCAATCTTTTATTTTATATTTTCAGTAGTTTTATTTGGTTTTTGATTTCAAGTTTTCAATTCAGTTTTTCTTTTCCAAATTATAGTTTACAACATGTATGTTATGTGTATACAAAATATGTTAATATATTGTTTATTTTAATTTATGACTGAATGGCCCTTTGACTTGATCAAAATTTGCCTGACTCTGGTTTAATTTGGTGAGAAATCGAATCGAGTCGAGTTTTTGAACATTAAGAGTGCAATGTACAATTATGAATATGACTTCCTACTCTCTTTTTTTTCCCCTTCTTCCCCTGCAAGATTCTTCTCAATTTGTTGCTTATGTTTCCCTGCAAATCATATTAGCTTGATTTACCATGCAATTTCCTTGTTCCTGTGGTGTGGTGGATGTTCTTTTGTCTGTTTTTACTTAACAGATGTACCACAACTGTATGTGGGTACAACAGTTTGTGGGTGATCCATTTTCTGTGCTTAAATATCATTAGAGTCTACTTATGGGTCTTTTGTGAAACTATGCTTTTGTGACAGGTCGCTAATATGAAGAAAGAAATTGATGCTATTAGAGTAAAGGACATTTCTCAAGGTGGATTAACACAAGGCCAACAAACCCAGATTGCTCGGAATGAGCAGAGAATATCACAGGTCAAAAATCTATTTAATTTTGTTTTATAATTAATTTGATTAACTTTCATTATCTTTTAAAATGGAGGGTGGCTTAATTTTTTTTTTTTTGGTTAATTAGATAATGGAGGAACTTGAGAACTTGGAAGAGACTCTGAATGAAAGTATCCAAGAAAGTATAGGTGCACGTGCTGGAAAAGTGGTTTATGGTAAGAAGAAAGGAACTACTGAAGACGAAGATGAAACCTTGAGGTAATTACTTGTTCTAGACAACTTCAATGGCTAGTGGGAGTTGCTTTGAGTGAGTTTATACCTTGGATTATTATTTTTGGTTAGGTATTTGATCATCATCATCAACGAAGCAATTTTTCTCATCTATTTAATTCTTTGTATTTGATGATAATACAAAATCTTTGTGGAACTGTCTGACTTGGATGCTTTGGTATGTTTACGGCTGGTGTTTAATATTTCTGGAGGCCTGAATACTGTACAAGCTTATTATTGAAAGAACTGTGCAAGCTTACCTTTCCTCAATCTTTATCATAATCATCTTCATCGACAAAGCGATCTATCTCATCTGTTTAATTCTTGATATTTGATGATTGTACCAAATCTTTATGGAACTGTCTCGGATGTTTTGGTATGTCTAGACTGGTGTTTAATATTTCTTACAAGCTTACCTTTCCTCAATCTTTATGGTTGGTAATCAGTCGTCTTACTAGAGTTTGAAGTTTCAGGTAATGGTAGGGGACTGCATGTCTTGTGTTGGAAAGATATAAAACATTTCTTAAGGTGGTATATATATGGAATTTGTTTATTGCTAGAAAGATATATTAGATTGTGAAGGGAGAGAACATTTCTTTATGCCTCCAAGCCAACCCTAGAGTTATAAGGTCTAGGATGGAGGTAGCTACCCTTTATGCTGCCAGGCAGTAGAGGACTTGGTCATTTTCTGTTGCATTGCTCCTTGACCTAGGTTTGGAGCTCGGGTCATATTTGATATCGATTCTGTAATGCTAGATTTCCTTGTACAACTCTCTTACTCTTGGATTGGCTTTAGCTTAGTGTGTTTCTCCCCCCCTTTTTTTTTTCTATTTTGTGTGCAGTATGTGGCCTCTTTAACATATTAGTTACCATTTCTAACAAAAAAGAAAGAAAGAATGGTATAGTGATGGATCTTGATTTTTAAGAGAGATTTTTGTAGGGTGTGGTGTGTTGTGGGGATGTTTTGTGTGTGTGTGTGTGTAATTTTTTGATGGTTCTTACCCTTTTTCGTATTTTTTAGTATCATTTTTATTTTTTTTGGGTGTAGGGGGTTAAGTTGACATAGCAATTTGAAATTGACTCTTTTAGGGCAATTTTTTGCTGTGGCTTTTATGAAGGTTTTCATTTAGAATTCTTCAGCTTCTGTTTCTTCGGTTTGGAGGGTGTTGTACCATGAAGAGTAGAATCTTTTTGTTGGTCTTCAGCCGATGATAAAATTCTCTTGATGGATGAATCATTTTAGATGCGTCATCGTGGCAGTGCAAGATGGACATTACTTGAAATGAAGGTTCTCCTGTAGGTGGATGACCTCCCCTTTTCAGTTCTCTTGTCTTTTAATTGCCTTTTCTTTTTTAGAAGTCTTTGAAGTTACCTTGTTTCTTAGACGAGCTTCATTTCCTGGCTGCACATGGATCATAGATCATTGAAGGACCCTACAGAAAGTACACATATGGCCCTATTGGTAGTATTAATGGTGGGGCCATGCGAGTATTTTACATTTTTAGGAGAACCTTGGGGAATGATTCCCAGGTAGGGCTGTTCATGGGTCAGATTCAGGCTGAGATTTCCTAATATGAGCCCAAGCCCATTGTAATATCAACCATTGTATTTGCTCAATGCTTGATATGCTGAAGAACATCCATGAACGTGGGAGGCTGTCCCAAGAGCTTGGCGTAACCTAATGCATGTCAAATAAGTCTAAGATCCAGTGTCAAACTCTACTGGAGAAATTACAGTCTAGAAGAAGGCAATCCACAATTTTCCATCGGTAGAAGTCACGAAGGACAATTATTGATCATTATGCGGTGTTGCTTGGGGAGATTGTCAAGGGCGAGAATCTTGCCAAGTCCGAGAATGAAATAAAAATCCACGACTTATGGAGGGGCTCTGCAAGACTAAATGGATGGATTAACAATTGCGTTTGGTAGGTGGCCTTTGTGTTCTATGTGAAGAGAGATTTAACAAAGGAGCTTGAAGAATCCATCCACCATATTTTGGAGTCTTCCTCCATCAGAAAGATATACTCAGGTTAAGTGTAGGAGAAGGTTGACAAAATTGGAAACATCTTTGTTTGTTAAGGGTTATTATTTTTCATTGTTGCAAAATGAAGAACATGGAAAATAAGACCCTTCTCTTCTTCTTCTTTTTTTTCTGTAGAGTAAGGGCTCTTTACTAAGAACACTTATAAGACCTTTTCCTCTTCTTCCAAGGAATCCATTTCCCATTAGAGGGGATACATGTGGCTGGATTTCATAGCACTTGTTGGATGACATGAATAGAACCTATACATATTTTTTCTGTGAAGTTGCTTTCCTTGAGGAAATAGATAAACAACCTCTTAAGTTCTTGCGAAACTGGATATTCCAGGAAATGTGATTGTCATTGAGCTCAAAACTATTAGCCATTGGAGTTTCAGGGCTAGAGGCCACATGAGCTAGAGAGGGGAATTGGGACGATAAAGAGGATTACCTTTGCAAAATATCCTTCCAATAGACAACTCTAGCACCATTACTAGCTTTTAGGAGGAAATGAAGCTTGAACTCCTCATCATGGGAACATATAGTTCTCCACATATTCGACGCCCATTGGAGGTGCAGATCTATCTCCCCCCAAAATTGGATTGGTTATACATTTGAATTACAGGGGATTTTCAAGGGGCTTTACCATGTTGTTCAGTCGCCAACATGACTTGGGCAACAAAGTTTACATTTGCAATGGGTTTAATATCAAGGCCTCCATCTTTGATGAGAGGCAAACTTGTTTTTAATTAACAGGGTGGTCTTGCCTTCACTTCCCCAAAGAAAATCATGCTCTTATCTTGTCAAGAGATTCAACAACACTAATCATGCACTTGAAAACTGAGGGAACATAGATGGAAAGAGATGATAGAACATACTTCAACTTTGTAATGTGTCTACCAAACGAGAGATTCTACCCTTTTCATGATGCTAACTGAGTTTGAAACTAGGCACAAAGGAAGGCCCAAGCATGTAGAAGGAAAAAAGCCGTCTTTACAACCAAAAATTTCAAGAGATGATTGAACATTTTGTTTTCGACATTGATGCCAAAGAGTTAAATATTGTGATAGTGGTGTGGGATATTTGTTTTTGGAGAAACCTATAAGACCTTGAAAGTGAGGATTTTACATCTCTTATCCACCTTTTTAGCATAGCCTCTATTTTCCATTAAGGGGAGGATTCTTGAGTTTGGTGTCTTGATTCTTTTGGTTGTTTCTCAATGAAGCCCTTTTTTACATGGAGTAATCATTATGATTCTGTCCCTTGGTCGATTTGGTTATCTGGTTTTCTTCCAAAGTTCCTATGTGAGCCATCAGTTTCTTATGGACTGCTAGTTTGGGAAAATCCTTACTGAGAATAATATTTGCAAAAGAGAAAGAGTCATGGTTAGCGCCTGCCCCTTCTATCTACAGGCCTCTGAAGATGTTCACACCTCTCCTCTATTGCCCTTTCTGCTCTTTGGTTTGGAGCTCCACTTTGGTCCTTTTTGTTGTCTAGTTGACGATGTCTTCCTCTATTGCCCATCTTTCCCATGCTTGGATGATCTTCAAGGGCTCCTCTAGGTTTTTAGATAGGTAGCAGTTGGCCCTTTTTCCCACAGTCTGGAGCCTAGGTGGGAATGCAGTAATAGCGTGTTTAGTGACAATGAGGAGAACCCATTAAAGGTTAGTTGCAGGATTAAGGCAGAACGTGATGTGTGGACTTCATCCCTCAAGGAGTTCCAGGATTTCTCCATTTTTGACATTGCCAAAGCCTGGAAGGAGTGTGTTGGTTTTATGTAGCTTTGTGTGTTTCTGCCAGTGTGGTCTCCTTTGTATTTTTTTTTTGCTGGTGTTTTTGGGTGGTTTGTTTTGTGAGGTGCCTCCTTGTAAGCTTTACTGGTTTTTTATTTTTCTCCCTGATTTTCACGAGCAATAGCGAGAATTGAGAGAAGACCGCAAGTACAAGGAGTGACCATAGTATAGGGTTTAGGGTTTCCCTTTTATATATAGGAAAGTTGAGGGATGTACATAATATGTGATGCTCTTAGAGTTTTAAAGCAATTTTTTTTTGAGCGATAACAGAAAACTTCATTAAAGGAAAAGGAAGTACAAATACAGAGAAGAGGGTCTACAAGGGAGTTTTAAAGCATTTTTTTTTATAGTAGTAACAAAGAGAAATATATTAAAGAAAGGAGGAGAGTACAACAATAAAAGCAAAGGTCTAACAGGATTACACCCAAATACAAGAGAGAAAAAACAAAAAATACAATGATTACAAAAGAAAACTCCTCTAAGCAAACAGTAGGAAAACTCCAGAGAAAAGGTCATGGACACTAAGCTTGGTAAAATAATCTGCCACGCCATTTGATGCCCGACCGATCTTGACACAGGATACATCCGTCCCCAAAACCAACATCCTAATCTCCCTAACCATATTGATCAATTTCCAAGGAGGTCTTCTTTGACCCTTTTGCCCAAAAGCATTGATGACTTTAGAACCATTTTTTATTTACTTGTTCCAAGTTAATTGGTTGTCAAATGAAAAGTCTATTGTTTGAAGTTCACATGTTATTTCTACATTGACTACTACTTGTACATTGTGCAGTGATGATGACGAGTTCTATGATCGGACAAAGAAGAAACCTGCCACTCATAAAGCTGGTGAACAGCAGTCCATTGAAACAGCTGATACTCTTCTTGATAAGAAAGAAGCCATTATTAAAGAAATGGAAGAAAAAACAAAATTTCTGACGAATGAGAAGAGTAAAGTGGAACCTAAGGTTGATGGAGAGAATGAAAATGGAGATGCTCTAGATGCATACATGACTGGGGTTTCAACTCAGATAGGTAAGGATCTTGTAAGACATATTTTGATTAGTGAAAGTAATCTTGGTATTTTAAGAGGTCTACTTATATTACATTTCACAAGCATTTCTACAAATGTGATGTTGGACCAATGAGAAACCCTTATGGATACACTTGCCCAAAATTAATACCAATTCATTTGTTATGTCTATAAAAAATATCATCAAGGGGTATTGCGAATGTGAGATACATGTGTCGGCTATTTGGACCAAAATTGTTAATGAGGGGTGGGGTATTAGGTGGAAGTGTTAATATAGAAAAGGGGAATTGGTAAGGAAGGAGGGGTCTTGGGGGTGAAAAGGGTTGGGGTATTGAAGTTTATAAGTTGGTCGGAAAAACCGTGTATGTTGTTGATATCACAAATTATTGTGAGAATCTAAATTAATAGACAAAGGCAAAGGGGACAATGTTTTAGGGAGGATACGTCTCACATGTTCATATACTTTTTTCCAAGTAGGTTCTCCATGCCGGGTCCTCCCTACTAGTTCATTCCTTTTGGTCAAGGTATTCATTCACAATTAAAATCTAATCATCTTGAATGAAAGTTCCTTAGAGTGTGGATGTATGCTAGGCATTTTCCACCTTAGGTAATTGGCATCAATCTTTGTATAAGCTTCCAATGAGGCTAATCGGTCCAAACTTAGGCAGCTCCATTGCCCCTTCCACCGTCCGAATCAATGTATTAAAGATTAAATTGAGGCTTTTATTGAAAACTTCCTTTGACCCAGAGTCTATAAGTCTCCATTGTATCATTCATTGTTGCTCCCAAAAGCTTTTTGTTGAGATATTTTTAGATGATTTAGACTTTGATATATCTAGTTAATAAAGTTGTATTTCTCATTTTAGGGCTTTCCCCTTTATTTGATTTTACTTTCCTTATTTGTATTATGTTTTTCCTATAAATATAAATCATAGGGTCTCTTCTTGATTAAGAAGGATACAACAAACTCTCTTCTCTTCTCCTCTCCTCTCCTATTTCCTATTCTTATTTTCAACATGGTATCAAGAGCCTAACGATCCTAATTCTTGCATTCACGTATCTCTTGAGAAAGAAGACCACAATCTTTGTTCTCTCCCTCTGCCGATGAATTTTTTTGGCAGAGGGAGGAGCCCCACATCATATAATGTATGTGCCTCTGTAGTAACCCTTTTCTATTTTCTGTTCATCACCATCGCTAGTCCTGCTGCTGTTTTTCCTACTTGTTGCGCCTTCTTCAATGATTGGCTAGATTCATGTCCTATGCTTTTTTATCATGCTCAAACTTGGACACCTTCGCCCCTTGCCACCCTATCTTCGCCTTAGGATCCCTTAGGATTTCGGTCCAAGGTAGGGCCTTTATTTCTGGTTTCTGTAGCATCCTGCAGTAGCGTGTTTTTTCTGCAGCACACCCTTCTCGGCCGTTGCCTACTTTATCGGTGAGGCCTTCACCGGTGGGACCCTACCATACCCTTGCCGTTTTTGATTGTGTAACGCTCCGCCCTTTCTCACTTTCCACAAATCAGAGTATATATATATTTTTTAAATAAGTGAGAGAGAGCGGGTCGTCACAACGTGACTCAAGTCCGAGTTTCCAAAACCCGACCCTTAACTGGCCGACATTACGTGTGCGTGGACTTTGTCCACTTAAACATTTCACATGCTTTTCTGAATACATGCGGAATAATCTATATGAATAAGATACTATTGCCACGCCCCGCCTTCCAACACCTAGACGTGCGTGATCTGACTGTACAAATTTAAATCACCTGCTGCCCTAACGGGTCTTACATCGAAATCTGTGGCTAATTTCAAAACAAACATAATTACATTTACAAGCCACCAAGATCCCTCAAGTCCACAACCTGCTCGAAGACATAACATCTCAGTTAACCTTCCAAATAATTGGAAAGGGATAAATATCACTCACATAAGGATTTCTAAACGCATTACTTACTCACATTCCCATAACAATCAAATTAAAGCGTTCTCAAATTTAATCCATACTTGAATTTATTATCCAAGTTTCCACAAATTAAAAATAAACGAATAAACAACTTTTTCAAAGTCTCAAATCAAATAAACAACCAACTTGTAATCTAAATAATATATTCTGCACTAACTAAACGTTTCTAAAAATTCTTCATCGACTCCTCTCCTCCTGAGCTCAGTTGTGATTATCGTTCAGACCCAAGTCCAAGTGATTACCTGCAATGTAAGGGATGAGCTCCATGCCCAGTGAAGAAAACGATAACACAAACATAGCGTATGATATTCCTACTTCCTCAGTGATATTTCAATTAAGCAAGAATAACAATTTATTTCATGTTCATGCCTTTGCAAAAATGTAATGCTCAATGCCAAATGCCATATTCCAACCGATTATTACATCTATTGATATTCGGTGGCCTTCCTGACGAATCGAGGATAACACAACATCGCCTTGATGGCCTTCCCATATAAAGTGAGGATAACATAACCTACCACCAAATAACAGCCCTCATGACTTGTCATGGATATCACACCTCTTCTACCATAATGGTCTTCCCACTTAAAGTGAGGTTAACAACACTACCACCGTCGTGGTTTTCGTGACAATCATGGATCGCACCCTCATACCCAATGCTATGAATATGAGAATGCTATGCTTAATGCCAATTCAACATGCTTAATTAATCATGACATACTTATAGAATTATGATCTTCATTCTAAGCAGATTATTGCATCATAATCGATATCTCATTTACTATAGCATGCATATACCTTGAAATAAACATAGCAATAATTCAAGCATCATAGTGATTTGAATCATATAGACCAACATTGAAACATGTACCATCAAGATTGAAATTCAACAATACCATACAATTAATCATTAATTTACGAATATAAAATCATTGGATCTTTCAATACATTTATGGTTAGCTTTCACAATCCGGGCGGATTGGATCTCCTCACGACCAATAGAATATTTAGCCAAAATCTCCCTTACATTACTGTGAGCATCGAATTATAACCATCATTAACATGCATCCAGTCTTTTATAGATCCAACAATTATATTCATAACATACAAAACAATGCATAAATTTTCATTGCACAACAACAAATAGAAGATTATATGAATACATGGTATGTAGTGAATTGTTTCCTTCACCTAGAAGTTTGTGAAGTGCCAACAATGAACCCAAACGCTTTCTAAGAGATATTAGCCTTGAGGACCAAAGTTTGCTGCGAATATGATTTAAAGATTTCACGTGTTATTAAAAATGAGGATTATTTATTTTATTCGGTAATTTACATTAAGGTGAAGTATGTTGCTGCCTCAACTTTAGTTTATGGGTTATCTAAAGGTCCATGGTTAAGGGTAAAGGTTGAGTCCATACACTACATGGGTGCACCATGCCTAATCCAACTTAACACCAATAAGTTAATGGAACCTCGTTCTTAAAACCAGTCACTTTAACCAAGTAAACTAAGTAAATACATATCTAGAGTCATATCTTTAAAAACACTACTGCTCTATCTAGATGAAACAATACCAATTTTAAAAACAGTAACTGAATAAATGAAGTGAAAATCGTACATGCCTTATAAAAATAGATACTTACATTTTAAAATCATTGCTCACTCTAAATACATGGATAAGTAAAATCATCAAACACCTTTGAAGCATAAGTGACTCCATAGAAAAGACCAACTATTAAGGGGTTTGGGTTTATGAAATGCTCATCTGAAAAACTCACACTCTAGTTATAGGGTCATAGTGTCAAACCTTATAAGGTAACATAGTAGCAATGATAAAGGTACGATAACTACATACTGAAATTGGTTTGAAGATTCAAAACATTGTTACTATTGTTAGTCTACTATTGTGTCCAAATAAATACTAACCTCAGTAATAGTGATTTTAAACCATCTTTTTCGTGAAATAAAGTGAAAGGCACATTTTAAAACCATTATTTAATTACTTTGTAAATAAGACTAAATAGGATGAGAAATTTTGTAAATACTGTAACCATTGTAATACTTAAAATCTCAGATACTTCTTAAATAAAACAATCATTAACATAGGTGAGATTTGGAGAATCCCAAAGCATAATAATACATAGGTCTTTTAAAACAGTTCAGGTACATACATCTATACATTGGAAATCCTTTTTGGTGTTTTAAAGTAAAGGAGATAACTATATAGCCAAGTAAATATGAAGTTTGGGCATCACATAAGAAAAAGGTTTTAAATAACATAATAATATACTGTAACATTAAAATAGATAAACAAATTGTTGCTTTTAAAAGTCCCAATCAGTCCCCCCAAAAATCGTTGAAGACTGAGAATTCAGTCCCAGATATTGCCGGTTACTTCGAAGGTTTGGCTAGGTTTAAAATGTCAGGAAGGGATCGATTTAAGCATGGGCTGTTTTGGGGCTTTGGTACTATAAATCTTACTGGAAATCAACCAAGTGGGAAGAGAGGAATTATGAATTAAGCACGATGGGTAAATACCTGTAAACTAAGATTGAAGAAGACCGAAAACGAAGGCAAGGACAATTTCGGCTTCCTTTGGGTCGCTGCTGGTTGGATTCCACCAGAATCTCTGTCACGGAGAGGAGAAAGAGAAGTGAGGAAGATGCCGAGAGCAAGAGAGAGAGAGAGAAAACTGTGCTTGAGATCGCAACAAGGGATTTCCCTCTTCCGCCGAGTCTAAATAGCTGATAGGGTCGGTCAATCTTCAAATCTGGAAGCCACAATTGGTTCTTGCTTTGGGATTTTGGGTAGTTTCCTCTTTCGAAAAGAAAGGTAGGGATTTGAGTCCCACTGAAGAAAGGAAAGGAAGGAGAAACTTTGGGAAATTTCCCCATGGAAGACGGCAGTGGGTAGGGAAGATAAGGGAGGAACGAAAGAAAACCCATATGGGTTTTCTCTGCTATCGGGAATTTCGGGATTCTAAAACAATAAGGAAACTTAAGGAATTCGACGGAAATGGGTGTGGGTGTCAAGGACCCACGCGACTTATTCATCTCGGGTTTTTAGGGTCGGGTTTCCCTTAAATTAATCTGCCATTTATTTAAATTTCGTTAATTAAAGTTTAAACCTATTTATTGATTTAAAAATTTAAATAAAATATTTCCAATTGAAATTCTAACTTAGGGGAAATTAACAATCTAAGTTGATAATTTATTTTCCATTCCCTAAATTTAATTCGAAGGGGATAAATTTGTAAACTCTCATTGAGGAGAAAGTGTGTGAAATAGGGGTCTATTATTCAATCCCTAAATTAAATTGTGTTTTCTCCCAATAAATTTATCAATTTAAACTAACAATCAATTTAAACTATAATAAATTTCTAAATTAATTTTACCCATCACATCTGACCCGTTACCCCGGGTCGGGTCATTACATCTATTCATATTCATGTCATTAATAGGCAAGGAAAGCCAATCACCATATAACTTCAATAAAAACTTTAGATTATCAAACCATAGCAAATAAGTTCTAAGGTGTCCTAAAATAGTCTAAGTTATTACAATCCAGAATGCAAGTCCCCAAATACATCATTTAAATCAAAACTAAATAATTTAAACTTCCATCTCCCAAGCTCCTACGCTTGGCTCCTTTCCAGTCCTACATCCTTCTCTTTGGCATTTCCTGTTCCATCATCTATAGGGTAGATGTAAGGCATTAGTCAAAATGCCCAGTAGGTATTCCGATTAGGGTTATGGTACACATAGGAGTAATATTAAATCAAGGGTATATACATCATGTCATATCTGTAAAACATTTCATAAGTAGTAAAAACAATGCATGATGTGCATATCATAATCATGCTTACATATGTGTCATGTCATGGGTGTCAATGCCAAATGAACTCTCACCGAATATCCATATCCATATCCATATCCAATCATAAATCAATCAATAAACGGTTTCCTTGGCCAATTATGTCCACAGTGTTTGAGGCGGCAACCACCAGGGCACTGTATACCCCTCCACAAATTAATCGGGATTACCGATGGAGTGTGGACTCCTCCCACTGCGCAGGGTTTCGGGACTACCTACCCAGGAGCTCTTTGGCCCAATAAGCCGTACCTTTCTATCAACTGGACGAGGCCAAATCTCAATAGTTCATATAGCTTCACATAAGCTATTCTCAAGCCCAAGTTATGTCCGGATCGCTCAAAACTTGACTTGCTACTCATGTATGTTCTCTCCCATGCCATGCCATGCCATTTAAAATACATCATATCATTTGAAAATCAGTCCATAATCATATACAATTTGTTAATATCAAAGTAATCAACATATTTGAAATCAGTGTTCTATTATACTCCATGGTGTTCACAATAAGGTAGGAATCCTGCCAATGTACGATATACTATCTTGTAAGGATAACGCCAACGGTCACGTGAGACGAATTGTTACCTCATCAAATTCAAATATACATATTAGTTTGATTTTCTATTTCAATTTCATCATCCCTATCTCCATCTAAGTTCCATGTTCGTTTCCCAATGCATTTATGCATTCCTGTCCTTAACCCGTTTAAGACCCTCAATGGTGTTTAGCCATACAATATGGCCGAACCCTATTGTCCCATTTCCTTTTAAGTGTATTCATGTTCAACAAAAATCCCTCACTGGCAACATGGCCGAACCCTATTGTCCAATTTCTTTCCCTTAAATGTGTTTATGTCCATAGAAAACCATCAATAATGGGTTTCGGCCATACAACATGGCCGAACCCTATGGTCCCATTTTCTTTTAAAATATGTTTATATTACACCAAAAATCCATCAAGGGGGGTCGGCCATATAATATGGCTGAACCTTATCTTTTGGTTTTTGACCCTCTTTTTAATCCTTATGTTATTTTAAACAAAGTGATCCATAGAAATCATCCATGGGGTTTGGCCATACAACATGGCCGAACCCATTGATCTTCCTTTTTCATCTTCTTTCCATCCTATATTACCTTGAGGATGGGTTCTTCTTTTAAAATATTCATCAACCATACTTTAGGTCACTTGATAGGGTTCGGCCATACAACGTGGCTGAACCTCATCTAGTACCATTTTTAGTCCTCGAATGGTTTCCGTATAAAATTAGGGTTAGGCCATACAACATGGCCGAACCTTGTTTCTTTGATTCTTTCTCCTTAAAATCCATCCTTAATCACATTAAAACATGGATTACATCTTTAGTACTTACCTTATGAATTTATCCTACCCACTAGCCAAGGCTAGGGTTTGGCCATACAACATGGCCGAACCACCATGGTGGGTTTTTCATGATCCATTCAATCATACATCATCATAGCATGGGTTCTTTTGTTTCAATCCCATAACCATCCAAACTCCATGGTCTTATAACATTTTTGGCCACTCAATCCAACCAACATGGAACCCATGGGTTTGGTCACACCATGGCCGAACCTATGGTTTCCTTAGATTAATCCCCATTGATTCTTTATTAAGTTTAGGTATACCTTTCTTCCAATAAGTTGCTGCTCCTCTTTTCTTTAATAGTCCCAACTGTGGCAGGTTTTTACTAGTCCAAACAGTCCCCAAATTCAACAATTTGAAGACTGAAAATCAGTCTCAACTGTGGCAGGTTTTTACTAGCCCAAATAGTCTCCAAATTCAACAATTTGAAGACTGAAAATCAGTCCCAACTGTGGCAGGTTTTTACTTGCCCAAACAGTCCCCCTAAATTCAACAATTTGAAGACTGAAAATCAACCCCAAAAACCAGTCAATTGGTCCTAAAAACAACTAAGCAACTGATCCAAAATCAGCCAGTAACTGGTCTTAAGATCAGTCAATAACCAGTCCATTTTGAAACCTTAAAATTAATCCCCATTGAATTAAGTTTAGGCATACCTTTCTTCAATAAGTTGCTCCTTCTCTTTTCTTTTGATTTTCCCCTTCTTTATTTCTTCTTCTCCTTTCTTTGTTCTTCTAAAGCTTTAGGTGTATGGAGGTAGAGATGGGAGCGAGAGAGAGGACAGAGTGGAGAGATCTCTTGTTCAAGAGAGGAGGGATCGGCCAAGGGGTTTGGAGTGCCCCTTGGTTTGGGTTTTTATGTTTAAGACTAAAAGTATTCATTTTCCTCTCATTATGGTTTGTCTTAACCAATGGGGCTCTTGGTTTAACCAAGGAGACCTTTGGCTTAAACCAAAGAGACCCATTGGCTTCCCAATGAGTCCTTTTAGCTTCCCTAGTGTCTAAGTACAATGTACTTAGACAAGCCATTCATCTCAACCCTTCATCTTCTCAACTCAACTAAAGCAAATAAATCCTTAACTCAAGACTTGACTCACTAGTAGTTGACCAAGTCAACCCATGACATGGTCGGCCATGCATGTGGTGACTTGGTCACCACATGGCACTTGGGTCCCACTTGGCCATGTCACTTGATGATGTGGCGACCTTGCTTTGTTGGCTCTCATGTGATGACATGTATGCCACATGGAAATGCCACATCACTCACATGCCATCTCACTTGATGATGTGGACTTTAATGCATTAAATGCACTAATTTATCCATTTCAAACTAATTTAATTAAACTTACCCAATTACTTTAAAATCAAACTCATCCATGACCCATTGGGTCTTAATTGGGTAATTGACCCATTTAGTGTCAATTTCAACTTTTAATTTCAAATTCCATTAAATCACAATTCAAATGAGCCAACCCAATATATTTATAATCTAAGAAAATCCAGGGTGTTACAGGTTGGGGTATCCATCCATCGGCTTTGATCTGCCATCTGAGGCCTTTGGCCTACATTTTTGGGCCCTCCTTCAACCAACAACTGCACTGTTCAACAACCCAGTTTTTGGGTTCCGCTGCTTCAATTTGTGGGTTTTTACACTTCTATTCTCAAGACCTTGCAACAGTGGTGTCACCCTTTTTCTAGTCTTCATCTATACTGTTCAATCTTACCTTTGGGCTGTGTGGGACCCCTTTTGGTTGGATTTTCTACAACATTGTTGACCAACCACCCAAATTTTCAGTGTTCTTTGTTGCAGATCTTCTGGCTTTACCATTGGGTTGCCTTCAATTCACTCCCTCTGGAGTTGCCCTTGAGCTTGGTTTCCATCTCACCTGGTGGCCCCCCTTCCATCGCCGATGGGCCCCTCTTTTTTGTTGTTTTTCCAGTAGTTGTCTGGGACGCCTACCAACCCAATTTTGGGTCTTTTTCTAAGATCTGAGTGGAACCAGCTCTATTGCACCTGGGAATTGCACCATTACAGTCGTTTTGTGCTTAATGGGGCCCATTTCTGCAGTCGTCTTCTTAGATCTGGCTGCCGCCGTCACCCATTTCTTCTTTTTTATTTTTTTTCCACTGTTGTCCGTGAATCTCAATAAATAAATACAATCCTCACTCCCTTCTATTTATTTGCCTAATGATTCACCATTTGCCTCTCAGATCTGATTCCACAACCCTTTGACCTCTCATTTTAGAGACTTTTTCTCCTGCATTTTGTGGGTGGTTCATAGGGTCCATCTTTGTTTGTTCCCTTAAATCTTTGAACCTATAATCCCACAACTCTATAGTCGTTTTTGCCGCACACTTGTATGGCGATTTTGAGTTTGAATGTCATTGTGACCTATTTTTAGTCTCGTTGAATGGAGGTTTACGTTTCTGCCCACGTTACTGTTCCTGGCGATACTTCGGTATCTTCTTCGAATCAGTCTCTCATTTCTGCCCTTGTCTTTTGAGGCATTTTTTCTCAAATCTGATTTTTTTTTTTTTTTTTTAGATTTTTATGCCTACCAGCATTTCTTCCCTTTGCAGCCAATACTTTCCGGCATCAGATCCGGCCACCAGAGCATTCAGCAGGCGGTGCCTTTTTTTTTGGAGACCTATACATCTGTACGGTAGAGTTGCAACCTTGTTGTTTCTAAAACTGAATTTCTACCATTCCTTCTTCAATACTTGTTTTGGTACATACTGTTGTGGGACGTCAACTGGTTCTAGTTTTGGCTTTTCTGCTTCGATTGGGCTCAATTTTTAGAGATTCTTGTATGTTCAACCTCAAGTGGGACCCACTTGAGCGCGCGCACGGGGTGAGATATATTTAGATGATTTAGATTTTGATATATTTAGTTACTAAAGTTGTATTTTCCATTTTAGAGCTTTCCACTTTATTTGATTTTACATTCCTTATTTGTACTATGTTTTCTCTATAAATATAAATTATAGGGTCTCTTCTTGATTAAGGAAGACATAACAGATTCTCTTCTCTTCTCTTCTTCTCTCCTATTTCCTATTCTTATTTTCAACATTTTTCGTTTAAAGTCATTGTGAAGCCATCCAGCTCAAAAGATTCCTCTTCATTTTATTCATGGCCTTGAAAGTATTCAAATTTATCATCATCATTACCATCACCATCATCATTGTCGTTGTTATCATCGTCATTGTTCTTTGCCATCATCGTCATGGTCATCATTAGAACCATCATTGTTGTCATTTTCGTTGTGATCATTATTATCATCGTCGTTGTCGTCATTGTTGCTCTCCTCATCATGATGATCATTTGTTGGCATCATCATCATCGTTGTCATCATCATCATTGTTGTCGTTGTCATCGAAGCCAACAAAGCTACTAATTCCATCTATGTATGGTATGATTCTTGAGTTGCCTTCCTGACTTCTGAGTTATTCTCTTAAAAATTATCATATCTTTCTTTAGTCCTTCAATCCATGTTTTTAGAGGTCTTCTCTTGCTAGTTCCTATTGTAGAAAATAATAATAATAGGAAAAAAAAAAAGGAGAAGAGACGAGAAGAATATTGGAGAAGATTTTTTTTTTTCCCTCTATATTGTATTCTGTGTGTAAACTATAAAAGATTATGAGTATAAATAATAAACAGGGAGTCAATCGTGGTGGCTATAGATGGAAAGAATGACCAATTACAATAAAGCATATGGTTAGCGACATAAACTAAGTTGACTTTCCAGAATAAGACGATTTTGGTCAACTCTGTGTAGTAGTGGGTCCCACATGATCAACTTCCATGTAGTGGGTCCCACAACACCTACTTCTTGCATCCTTTGATTTTTTCCGCATGCTTATATTTACCCTTCAATCCATGTGTTTAGAAGGTCTCTCTCCCCTGCTAGGTTCTACTATTGTATCCTTTCAATTTTTCATATGGGGTCCGATTTTGGTCTGCTATGTATGTGTGCCATAACCACCTTAAAATGG
The DNA here is from genome assembly GCA_022113865.1 of Chimonanthus praecox. Lineage (NCBI taxonomy): Eukaryota > Viridiplantae > Streptophyta > Magnoliopsida > Laurales > Calycanthaceae > Chimonanthus > Chimonanthus praecox. The sequence goes on from CM039089.1 coordinate 55,688,449, forward strand.
CCTTCCCTCATTCTCATTTTCTATTGGGGCTTCTTTATAGGTTTCTCAAATGCGTTCATTTCTAATTTCATCTTTCAAATTTCTTATGGTTTGAAGTTATGTGTTAGATCTAGCCATTCATTTGTTTGATTTGATTATATTGGTTAATATTGATAGTGGTTCATTGTGCTTTCTTCTTGTTACATATCATTACCGTAATTCATAGTCTTTTATATCTCTTCTGATATGTTCTTACTAGAAGCACAATGAAAGGATACATCCAAAACACCTCTACGCAAATTAGGTAATAAAGCAAACAATCCCTCTAAAAAATACTCCCTCCATCCTATTTTAGTTGTCTCATTTTAAACATTTGTATTCTAACGCCCTGCTCCTTTCTATAACTTAAACGGGTTGTGGCCCGCTTAACTGAAGGTTAAATGGGCGTGATCCAACGCATTATACATCTAACGGGTCTTACATCACAGATTTGTGGCTAGGGGAAAATAAGTATATTTTTTTTTTAAGATTATAGATGAAATAACAAAGCCATCAAATCCTTCAAGCCCAATTTACACATTGCATGAATCATACTGTCATTGACAATATGAAATGAATAACATCTATTATCAATATCAAATCTAATCTCACTACTCACATCCCATTCCATAAAATAAAACAAATCAATATTCTCAAAGTTCTCAACTATTTCAAACCAACCAATCAAATCTCTCAAAATACGTAATAGCAAATAAATAAATCCAATCACATGAATCTACAACTATATTAAGAAATTAAATATTCATCCTTGACAGTCTCTAAACATTAGTGGTCTCATCCAATCCTAAGTGCAGAGGATTACCTGCAATGTAAGGGGTGTGAGCTCCAAGCCCAGTGAAGAAATACAATAGCACATATCCAAAAGATGATATCTCCAATATACTTAATGTAACACAAATAAAGAAATATTAAAATCATAAGTAATTGAATATGCATTTAATGTTCATGCTTTATGCCATGTAACGCATAATACTCAATGCCTCATTCATCCACAACGACACCTACTATATTTGGTGGTCTACCCACCGAAGCGAGGCTAACACAACACCACATGAAGTGGCCTACCCGCCAGAGCGAGGCTAACACCACCACCACCAAATAACAGTCTACGTGACCTTTCATGGCTCAATAATCCGAACCTACCACATACATGGTACTACTTACTAAAAGCAAGGCCATACACTACCACCGTCGTGGTCTACATGAAAGATCACGACTCACACCTCCATACCGATCCCATGAATATGAAGATGCCATGCCTACCATGCATTATCTTTATCATCGTGCCACATGTTATGTATCATATTAATATGTCATGAATCTCATCATCAACACTATACACTAAACATGATTTTATGATCTCAAATTAACAGAAACATCATGTACATGTTTCAAAACATCAAAATCAATCTCAACAATATCACACATGCATAATAATAATTCATATCACAATATTATTATTATGACAACACAATATCATAAACCATCATAGTAACATAAAAAAAATGACCTTTCAACAAGGTTAGTGGCTAACTTCCAACTATCCGGGCAGACTGAGTCCCTCACGGCCATTAGAACATTTAGCCTATCCCCTTACACTACTGTGAGTAAGCACCGGATTACAACCACTATTCCTACATATACCCAATCCATATCATAGGTCCAACATTATATTCCCAAAACACGTTACATAATGCAATATTTTTTTTCATTGCTCAATCACATAAACAAAATAGAGAATATCATGCATAACAAAATATGGTGTATTGTTTTCCCTCACCTAAAAAGTTCACGAAATGTAGGTGATGAATTCACACGCATTCCAACTTGAAATCAATCAATAAGACGTCCCGAAAGTGCTTCATAGAGTTCGTTTGAAGTTTTGAGTATCATTAACATTACTCTCAACTTGAACTAAATAAGTGAAAAAGGGATTCCTAAGGTCCAAGGTTAAGAATAAGGTTTGGGTTCATGCATTGTATGGCCGAACCAGGTCTACATCCCACTTGGTACTAATAAGACAATGAAATTGAATTCTAAGTTACAATGTACCTTAAATAATTTAATTGCCCAAGATAAAATAACTTAAAATAGATGAAGTTTTCAAAATCTTTATCTTTAAGCAAGTTAAGACTGAAATCAATTAAATAAATAAAACAAAAGTTCTAAATGCTTTGCGAAGAAATTAGATGGATAAAGTTTGGGTCATTGAACACTTTTATCATACTAAAGACAACAAAAATTTTAGGGATAACCCATACATATTTCAATATTGTTAAACAGTAAAATGAGTATTAAATAAATCTAATGATTTAAAAGAAGGTAAATAAGAAAGGAAAATAAGTAGTTGTCAATTTGAGTAGTTGAATAACCATATGACCAAAACTACATATCAGATTTAACTGAATGGAGAAAACAACTTTAATATTTTAATCTCATAGGGTGGACTCAAATAAAATCACCAAGATAAGTGGGCATAGAAAGAGGGGTCGGCTGAAAACAATCCAAGATAAAAGGTAAAAAGGAATGAAAAGAATTAAATGACCTCATGCTTGGTTGAAATCAGGATTATTTTTTTATATATATAAATAAATCTAAGTTTAAATATGCCAAAACATAAAGGGAACAATATAACATAAAACCCATTTACATGTACTGACTGAGAAAGGGTGGCTCGGTTAATGCATATGCTAATATAGAATTTTTTATAAAATTTTGCAAGGATCTAAATCATGGAGTAGTTTAATCAAATACAATGATTAATAAAATCATTTGAAATAATATTATATATTTTCAATTCTCTGTGGTGTTCAATTGAATGATTTGCAATTAATAAAAAGAACCTACTTAGAAAGCCAGACTCTCTTTTCAAACTATGGTTTACATGCAAGTGTGGGTTAATGACACAAAGGCATGTCAATGGAATGAAGGGAGTAATTAAGTGACTAGGAGAGGAAGAGGGAAAAGATCACATAACTTTAACATTGAAGAGTGACAATGAATGGGGCCAACGAATCAGCCCAAGGAGTATAGTCTTCAAGGTGGGTAGCAATGGAAAAGGGGAGACAAAGCAGAGAAAAAGGAAATAAAGGAGGATGAGGCATACCTGGTATGGATTTTCGACTGAAGAAGGTTGGAGTTTGTCGAGATCCTGTCGTCGTTTGATGGGGATCGATATTGGGAGAAGAAATCGGTTGCCATCGCATGGGTTTAAAAGGAAGAAGGGTTGGTTGGGTTGTTCCGAAAAACTTGGGATTGAGACATGGAAACGGAAAAGGATTCGGTGGAAGGTGGAGTTTCCGTTTTGGAGAGGGAAAGGGGTAAGGGATGGGATTTGGGGAAAAGTTTCTTTCTACTGCGGCAATGAAGGGGATTTTGGATTTCCATCGTGAATAAAATTTGAAGGGGTCAAATTTGGGGCTTCCTTATGGAATAAGGTGATGAATTTGGGAACATAAGGGGACATGTTTCACCGTGAATGGGATTCACGGGTGTGGGACTCCAAGGGGCCCACACGGTTAAGTAATTTATTTAATTCCTATTACAAGTGGAATTAAAATTCTAATTTTTATGGGAAGTTCGACCCAAGAATGTGGGTCTCAAGGTTCCATCTAAAATTATTAATTTTTTGATTTTTAATTATACAATTCTAATTGGAATTCTTAACTTTGCAAATTAAAATCTAATTTGATAATATCTCAATTCGAAGGGGATAAATTCATAAATTTCTAATTGAGGAAAAGGTGTGTGCATTGGGGAACCTATATTAATTAAATTTGAGGTTTTGTTTGTTTATTTATTTTCATTTTAAACAATTTGAAATAAAATAAAATAGCACACGATTTCACACAAACATAATCAAGAAATCTATTTACTACTTTAGTTTTACCCTATTCGACTAACCCACTACTCCGGGTCGGGTCATTATATGTATTTTTTAAGGAACTTGAATTTGACTTTAAACCGCCATGCAGCTGAGAGGTGATTCTCATTCATTTAACACACTTTATGCTACTCCAATATAAATGGGACAACTATTTTGGGACAATTTCAAAATCCACATGAGACAACTAAATTGGGACAGAGGGAGTAGTATTTTTGTGCTATTATCTCTCTCTTAGACATGTAATTTATGTCTGTAGCTGCATCAATGTTCTAAAAAAGTATTATATGTCCCTCACCCTTTTTTGAAATTTTTTCCATGATTGTATGCATGTCCATTTATCAAATCAATGTGCATCTATGAACAGTTTTGCCTGTATTTGGATTTCTACCATTGTATTATTGGAGTTTATAACTGATTCACCTGCCTGACATTGATTCTCTTGCATCAGTGCTTGATGTAACCATACGACTTCAGACGGAGCTATCTTCTCTCCAATCTGAATTGGACAGGATCCAATATCTATTGAAAATAGCAGATCCAATGGGAGAAGCTTCTCAGAGAAGAAATTCAAAGCCACAGGTTATGAAGTCTAAGCCACCCGACACTTCTATTTCTGACAAAACAAAAATACTTCCAAAGGAGAAAAAGAAAAGCACTTTATCAGATAAATCTGTGAATGCTTCCTCCCTTGATGAACCCCTTACCACTGAAATAATTAAGCCTCAGGCAGATGATAACAAAGTTAGTGATGACATTCAAACTGAAGTTCCTGCATATACAGTCACGAAGCCACTATGGCTTGGTGCTATACAGGACATGGAAATAAAAGAAAAGCATGAAGTTCCATTGAACTTGCATGAATCTGATGGCTTTGTTGATTATAAAGATAGGAAAAAGGTACTAATTCCTGTAGAGGAAACCCAGACTGTGGAATCCATGATTGAAGATGCAGCTCCAGGTCTGATAATAAGGAAGAGAAAACTGCCAGAAAAATCTTCAGGAAGTGATGATAAAGCTTCTGGATCTATTACATCATATGTAGCAGAAAACACAGCCGTGGATGCTGTGGCACTTCTATTGAAGCACAAACGAGGGTACTTCGCATCGGAGGTTGAGGAGGGAGATGAGAACCATGTAAAGCAAAGTGGAGGTCAATCTAGAAAAGAGAACTCAGATGCAAAAAGGATGCTTGGACCAGAGAGACCCGCTTTTCTTGAAAGTAGTCCAGAAAGTGAAACATGGGTGCCTCCCCAAGGTAAACTGCTCTATACTGATTAGAATTATTTAGGTACCTTCCAGCTCATGCTAGGGATCATTCTGATAGAGGAATGATGTTCTTGATTCAACCAGTACTTTCAATCAAGGAACCTATATTGGTAATTTAAATGTGTCCCATCATGGGATGGACTGTGTCCCAGTATATTGCCTTTTTGGTGATTTACTCATGTAGGAAAAAAGATCTACCAAGAATTGTCTCTTAAGAAAAAAAGAGTAAAAAAGGTCAAATGGTCTACTCTTAATAAATGGTCCATAATAAGGTGATCACCATAGGTCTAAAATAGGGTGAATCATTTGAATGGTTTCAATCACCAAGAGTGGGTCAAAATTTACATATGCTAGGCTGAGCAATTCATATCATTAAGTATGCTCTCCTTTTTCATTTCGACTGATGTTACTGAATTTGTACAGGGCAATCTGGTGATGGACGAACATCATTGAACGATCGTTACGGTTACTGATCAACATGAACTTGCTATGGCCTCTACTTATTTTGTCTACTCTCTGTGTTCTGGTGGAACTCTGGACACGTCCATCCATGTTGGAAGGCCCTGATGGCAGAAGTTAACTGACCAATGTGACAGTTCTTGCCTTTAGTCAGCAAGTTGGGTGGCAACATATCAGACATTAAGATGTGCCTCAGATGGCCTTGACAACGATGGATCTGAGACGGAGGAGAGAGAATGCATTCTCCTTGGAAGCAGAAAAGCACCTTTTGGTCAGAGACCACCACCCCATCACTTGAATATGTTGGTTTGAGGAGCCATAGAGGAACTGTGTGACATGTCCACATCCTGTTTCCGGGATTTTTGTTTCCTGGACTTGTTACAGTTAGGAAAATGGAAGAGCTTTGTTTTCAGGATAATCTCATAAATTCATAATAGTAAAGTAGCTTTGTTGGGTTATAGTTTTCACTTCGTAGTTGTACTTGATTGGCAGGTTCTATTGTCATGAAAAAGTGATTTTCTAAATGTGCAGTATTATTGTGTTCTGGAAAATTAAGCACTGAGACATCGTGTGCTTTTAAATGGTTATGTGGGATAAAAATCCTGTGACTTCTTATCTAATGGGTTCCATTTCCACCAAGGATCATCCACTCAGTGATGGCTCCATCATCATTATTAAATTCGGTGGAAGTATTTTCCACGAAATTTGTAGTCTTATGTTCTCGTACCAACGACCTCTTTCAACTTGCTCTATGTTCTTGGCATTGTCTGCAATCCAAACATTTTAATTTAAAGTTCCACGACATGCAATTTTAAACCTAATGAAGAAAGTGTATTGTGAAATAGGTTGTGAACATGTGAAGTGTTGGCTTGATGGTCAAGAATTCATCCAAGATGCAGGAAGTCTTGAATTCAAGTTATCCTCAACACATAGGGTTCATTCTTCATAATTTTACTGGTGTGTGGATAAAAAGGTTTGTACATGTTCCCAAGGATTAGTCAAGTGCTCTAAAAGTTTTGCATATCTTGATCTTTGAAAAAAGGTAGCATCTAATGATGACCGCTCATGGACTGATGGATACGTCTTAGACTCCTTAGAGATGGCAGAAAGCTTGGATTGTAATCTGAAATGTCCAACAAGCAATTAATAAGGCTTGGGCTTGAACTGGCCCTGTTACGACCTAGCAGTTTTGTCCAAAAATTCAAAATTTGAAAGAACGCTATACAGTCGAGCTTAGTGCATGCTGAAATCGATCTAAATCATGCACCCCCTACATTCTTGGACAGACTCAAGTGTAGCATGCCTTGATAGATTAAGAGTCATCCTACCTTGTGCCCACATGCTCCTTCGTGGAGTCTACCAATGATCTTACTTGGGAAGTGTATTATTTTCATCAGATCAATCAAGTAATATTAAGGTGATTTTAAAGAGCTTAGGCACATGGTTTTATTGATAAAAATCAATGTGATTTCTTTGATAGATTATATTTTCAAACCTCTTTCAGATGGACCAGTATGTCATTTGTAGTGCATGGGTAAATAGTAAGCTTTAATCAAAGTTCTCTGTTCAATACAAATGCAAGAAGAGTTCACAATTAGGGGTACCTGGTTTCATCTTATATCGAACCCATGTACTTGGACAGGTTGTGTTAGATTTTTGCGACCCATCTTATGAATAAAAGAAATGGATGGTCGGATGATGAAGACTATCAAACTGTCCAAAAGGGGTTTATAGATCATCATAAGCCTTAATATTTTAAGATCATTGGTAAATACTTTTACCTATAAGATTGAATCTAATGGTAAGAATTCATCAAATAGATATTAATATTAAATATAAATTCAAAGCAGAAATATAACATTGTGAGAAATTTGAATTTATTATTAAATGGCTCCACACAGGCACATACACCTAAGACAGTCCAACTCTCAAATCAATTTCGTTGTAAGTTGTAACTATCTGGCTAAAAAGGTTGTAATCGATAATCTGATTGCTAGACAAGCTAAAATATTTTTTATTGGACATTGAGAAAGGTGGCATTTTAACAGCCGCCTTGTCCAAACGTAAGGACGAGTACAGGCCTCTAAATGCCTCTATTTTAGTCCTAAGTGAAAGGTAGCATTGCATTGCCGCTTAATGAAGAAACGAAAGGAATTTGTACAAGCCGTTTCCCTTTACTTTAAAGGAATGCTGGTATTTTTTTATCACATGCATTCGGGTCTTTTAGAATACTTGATTAATCTTTAGAGCATGTGCAAAATTCCTATATTCTATTGGATAACTTACAGGGAATGACTCTTTGGGGTGGAGTGAGAATTAAAGTCAGGAAATCTGTTACGTGTCTGCCAGGGTCGGCCCTGGCATTAGGTGGCGGGGGCTGCCGCCAAAGGCCTCCCAAAATAGGTCTAAAAAATAACCTTGCAGTAGGGGTCCTTTGAGATTTTACGGGCCTTTGCAGTAGGGCCCTCAAATTTTAAGGGTTCTCAGGGCCGTCACTGGTGCCTGCTGAGTGTGCCAGGTTCACGCTAAGGTGTTGCTAAGTGTGTGTAGCTGTAGGAGAGTTGGATAGAGATCAAATCAACTCCAATTTATCAGCATATAGTTTGCTTATTTAGAATTCCCGTTTGAATTTGAATTCATCCCTTATCTAACCCATGTAATCAACCTAGAATCTTTTCATATAATCACCCTCCATCATGAGGAGGAACAATCTCTTTATTTAAGAGTAAGCAATTAATAAAAGAAGGCATGCAAAATTTTATCTTTAAAAACTAAGTCTAAGGAGGGTGGGTTCCTTGAAATAACCCAACAATTGTTTAAGGAGGCGTAGTATTCCCTCAAATCAATCCCAATTACTGTGTGCATCTTCTTTCTTCTCCCTCTAAACCCATTCTCTCAATCGCAAATCGGTGAGCTATGTTAACCCACCCACGATACTCAATGGACTCGTTGCAAAATCATGCAGTGGGTTCCTGGCCATCACTACAACTCCTTCCGATTAAAGAATGTTGATATTTGAAATCACATTTTTCACAGAAGATGACCGTATGCTTTTGAAAATCTCTCTTTTACCCTCTTATATAGGAGGACGAAGCGATACCGCTATTGTGGCTTAACATCATTGTCATAAATACCATTCTCGGGATATTAATGGCGATTGGTAATATCGGGACATTTTCAAATTCTTGGATTTTTATCGGGAAATTTGATTAGAAACTTTCGCGAAAATTATAATATTTAAAAATAATAAAAATAGAATAAATAAAAATATTAATAAAATAAAAATGCTAATAAGGAATTTACTGGAAATTTACCGGGATATTATCGTGATATTACCATTTATCGCATTTTTAACACAATTTTATCGAAAATTTACTGGGAAGTTATCATTGTGCCAATAAAAATATTTTTTTAACGCGGTAATGGTATTTTGTCAATAAAAATGTGACAAATTTGAAAATACAGCCGATATTTGTGACATAAGATTAGACCTAGCAATTGATTAGTTTGGGTCAAGTCGAGCCCATTTTGGGTTTGGTTAGTTTCGAGTTTAGATCAATAATATTCAACCTATTACTTGTTAATTTGGATTCATTTTGGATTTGGGTCACAAAATTTTAAACATATACCTATTTAAAATGCTTGGATTCGATTGCGACCAAATTTTGCCAAGTCTAATTCAAGGTAGACCTGACAACGGGTCTGTCGGGTTAAATCAATTTAGGTTTGACTCAACAACACTCAATCCATTACTTACCTATTTATTAAATGCGTAGTTGGTTCGAGTCTATTTCAAATTTGGATCACAGATTTTTGAACCTATATCCATTTAAAATGCTCGAGTTCAGTTCAGATAATCGATTCAAATCAAATTTTAATAGGTCTACTTAACATATTTAATTTTGGTTGTCCAAACAAAATAAGTTAAACTCAAGCTATTGAATCTTCATTGAAACTTTGGGACGATGATAAAACCCCTTATTAGCAATGCAATAATGGTTCATATCTTTAAAAGGGGTGCCATAAAAAGAGTTCTTCTAAACTTGGGCCCTTTAGCTGCCTCTCCCTCTCTCCATCTTCCTGCAATCCATGCATCCCTTAGTCATTGCAAAACGCCACTCCTACAAGAAAAGTAGAGAGACAAGTTTCCAACTTCTTCCTTACTTCTCTCTGTCCAACATAACCTTACTTCTCATTTATTATATTAATCTCTTCACCTAAAAAAATTGATTTTATAAACAGTTATCATAACTCCAATGCTTTATGGAGTAGAGTAGTAAGTAATGAAGAAAAGTAAATAAATAAAGTTAGGATTACGGGAAAATACATGTTACATCAGATGAGTGAATTAACTGTAAAAGATAGATTTAAAATAAACACATTAAAAATAGTTTAGAAAAAATTCAATAAATGACAAATCGAGAGACTTGTTAGAATACTCTCAAAAGGTTTGATTTTTCATTCTTTTTCAGCTTTGAAGTAGGATTAGAATAGGATTTGAGGCTCAGGACCAGTACAATAGTAGGCCGAATCTAATACAGAAGAAATACCATCGTTTCTGGCTTGAGGTGAGTATTTAGAAGGAATGTGGCTCTCCGACCTACCCCACACAAAGCTTTAAACATAGAAGCCATTAGGTTTGTTGCCTAAAGATGTTCCTCACTAAGTTTTTTAGCTGATTTATGCGTATACAGAGAAAAGACCTATTCAACCACTCAAATCTTGATTTAGTGTAATACCCCCACCCACCTCAAAGAAAGTCCGACATCGGTAGTAAGGTGAGTGGGTTGGATGTTAATATGACCGAAGCCCTCCTCCCATGTGTGAGGCCTTTTGAATTTGGCCATGTGGACCAGAACCCAAAGCAAAACCGCGAGAGCATAGTAAGCCCAAAACGAACAATATCACACTGATAAATTGGGATACGGTTATTACAAGTGATATCAGAGCACAGTTCAACACTAGGACTGTGTAGACCCTCTATCTCTGTAATGTGACAGAGCCGGAGACGACTCTGATTTTAAGAGGTGTAGATTGTAATACCCCCACCCACCTAAAAAAAAGCTCGACATCGGTAGTGAAGTGGGTGAGTTGAGTGTTAATAAGAGGGAAACCCAAACCCTCTCCCATGTGTGAGGCCTTTTGGGCCTGGCCATGTGGACCAGAGCCCAAAGGAAAACTGTGAGGACATAGTAGGCCAAAAGAGGAAAATATCACACTGAAAAGTTGAAGTAGGATCGTTACATTTAGGGTTTAGAGTTTAGTTAGTCTTAAAAGCATTTGAACTGACTAATTTCATTTTATTTTTTTTTCAACTCCATCTCTCCCCGAGTACGGACTGATGCAATAAACACTAAATTATTAGTTTTGATCTAAAGGCAGCAAGACCTCACTCATTGCCCCTGACCTTTAATTGAGCATTAGAACTATAATCTCACATTTGAAGACGATTAAGGGGCCATCAGGCTAATCAGCCGATCATAGACGTGGCCGGTGATCAAACAGGTCTATACAAACCTCCACTTATGTAGGTAACTCACCAAGGTCCAGCTTGTAAAATATTACCCCAGATATACTACTCAATTTTACCAGGTGGCAGAGTTCACGTCAGTAACATTGATGGCTCCCATAGACATTTTCTTCTGAAATTAATCTCTTCAGAGAAATTGACAAAGCCCTGAAACATTTTACAGTTGGATATAAAGTAACTCGGCACCCTTTTCATGGGGAGGATAACTTAGCACCTTTTGCATTGACCACCCCCAATAAATTAGTATGGCCACACTTCCCAAGCGTTCAAACAGAGAACATGGATTATTCACCAAACAAATCCCTAAGTCATCTTAGGGCTCTAGCATCGTCTCCAGTATTGACAAAATCTAAATGAAACATTACAAAGAAACTTCAAATAGACAATGAAAGAGAAGGCCTGCCGCTGAAAAGAAAAAAGGGGAAAAACACGCCAACACTTTCTATCATCCTCAGTTACATGATTTTCCTTGCTTTTGGATTAGCTAATAAGATTACATTAGATAGGAGAGAAATATAGTAAATAATCAAGAAATGTATACAGCTCTCAGTAACAACCAGACTTCGGAATTATAATTACCTTCCACAAAATTTTGAAACCTTGCAGCATTTCCAAGATATATTCAAAGAAGCTAAGTGGGGTAGAACACAAAATCGACACTGATGCTCTGAAGCAGGAATCTCACTTTGAAGAAAGAGGCATTGTCGGTGTCGGAAGCTGCTATCCCTGCTTCGAACTCACTTCAGATGATACATTTCAGCCTCATCCCTGAATTCATCAAAAGCCCTCATGCTTGCTCGCAACAGCTTCAAGCAAAACTAGCAAAATCGAAGTATAAGCACTTTATGTTCTGCTGTCTTTGATGGATAAATATTAATTCCCTGCTGATCCTGTCAACATTGACTTTCCTCTTACCAATCAACCAAGCCTTGAAAAAGTCTCTCTACGCATATCAATATAAAAAATGTGCTGTCTATTGCCTTAAAATCTGGACACCAGTTCTGAGCTCAACAAGAAGATTGAAATCCCTGTGGAGATACTGCACCAATATACAGCTATCTTCTCTAAAACTTGAAGCATTTTTATTATATTTACACGATCAGCAAGACAAGTCTCCAATGGGCCATTGCAACTCTCTCAACTTATGCCATGCTCACAAATGAAAGAATACTACTCCCTGCAATCTTGCAAATTGGTGCAAGGAGTGCAATGGAAATTTACTGATTCAACATGACGATATAGCAGTTGAACATGAGATGAGTGGAGGCATGTATTGGAAATCAGTTGAAGAAATATGGTGATTCCAAAACATCTTTCAAATCAAAATCTCCACGCTCAGGCAGTAGAGGAAAATTTACTGTAGGGAATGATTGCTGAAAACTCTCCAACAACTGCAACAAATAACAGAACTAGGAAATGAGATTAAAGCTATAGCCAACAAGATAAAAGAATAATTATTTTTAAAAGACCTCTATAATGACCACAAAACTAATAATAGCTTTGATTTCTAGAAGATGGATCAACCATCTTCAGATTTAGATTAAAATTTTAAGCTACTTGTATAAAAATAGATTATGCACCATAAGAAATAAGGATGCAGGTAGACAGCAAGACTTTCTGCAATGGCTAACAAGCAACCTCAATGGGCTCATTGAATTCAAGCTAAAACAATTTGAAACTTTTTTAACAGCTTAACAATTATTATTTGAATCAGTGAATTTTTTTGGAACTTGGAAGTATCAACTGGGGTGAAAACAGTTGAAATTGATATGGATATTTTGGGAGAGGAAAGAGCTGCTAATCCCCAGTAGTTGAAATGGGGCCAAATTGGACATGAAATTAGATTGATTACTTTTTTACATGCATCTCGTATCAATATCAACTATCAAAACTAATTTTGGAGGAAAAAGACTGGAATGAAGTATCCCACACAGTGAAGGTACTGATTTTCATGTTGTCTATTCACCAATTTGGAGTTGCGCTAAAATGTATTGTTCAGACAAGTCTGGAAATGGGGTTCTCTGGAATGGAGGTTTATTGATCCAGAAATATCTTTGGTCTGAGAGTTTGGGATGTTTTTAATACCTGCATAAAGTATATTGGTTGGATCAACTCCCTAGAGATCTGCTGGGAATTAGAGAAATCATGGAATCAAAGATATCTTCTGCTTGGATAACTGCTGAAACTTTGTTTCTATATCAGAGAGATACTGATACAGAAGTAGAGAAAGTATTGGATGAAGTGCAGATGTAAGTGGAGAAGCAAGTTCTGTAGTGTGGGAGGGTAAGAAGATGAATGAGCACAAAGCCTTGTGATGGTTAAATGGAATGGATTTCGCTGATAGTCTTTAGATACAGAAAGAGACCATGTTTTCCCAGGATCAAAGAAATCCCCAAAACTGAGGATTTGTTTCCCATATTTTCTTTTGGTTTCCATCAGCTATATAAACAACAAAATGATCCTAGGAATTTCAATCCTTACATTTACATCCATGTTCTCAGAATAAACGTGCTTAAGTCCATGGTTTCAAAAGACTAGCCTTTTCTACACTAAGTCCTAACTGCACTGGACTTTTCTGAATAAAGATACATACATTTTCCAATATCGGTGTTTCATAGAGTTCAACAAACTTTTCTCTAAGTATCCTGTTCATTTTATCAACATCACATGCATGCGTCCAGTATGAATCATGGACTCCTGCAATCAAGAACAATATAAAGTAAACAACAGTTTGAATAAGAAATATTGTTAGGGGAAAAACTGAACAGATGAATCTAGCAACCTGCAAAATTCAAGCCTTCCTTCTTGCAGGCAATCGCAGTCATCATCATATGGGACCCATCAAGGGAGTGCACAAAATTTGGAGGAAAAGCTGTTCTCTGCCTCTTAACCATGACCTATAACAGATGAGTGTATTAGGTCTACAATGCCAATACTCAATGATCAAACGTCAGGAGATAGGAGCAAGAGCCTAGTGCTCATAGTCGCTATCAAAAGGTTGTGGGTATAAGACACGCCACCATCTCAAATAGGAAAAAATCATGACATAGGTGATGCTCATATTCAGAATATAATATCTCAAAGAGGGAAAAAATTCATGACATGGTCATGCTCATATTCAGAATGCAATACCTTTTCAAGGAAAAATATAAAAATTTGGAGCAAATCCAGATGAACTCCAAATGCTGGCACACATTCGGCTGACAATGTCATGGATGATGGAAACAAAACTTTATGTTAGGTAAGGGTGGCTAGGCAAATTTCTTCCTTCATCCCATCATTAAAAAATGGAATCTCTCTCTCTCTCTCTCTCTCTCTCTCATGTAGAACACGGCACATAAAGGGACCCCACTGCAATTTCATTTAGCAGATTTGATTTTATTATTTTCGTTTTTCTGGTGTCAGTCTCCTAGTTTAGCATGAACATCTTAGACGGTGTCTTAGGCAAGTACGAGTTAGAATTATGTTTCCTTGTTTAACATGTTTCCTTGTTAAATTAGATTAGGGTTTTTCTTTTTTAAATACATGGATGTATGGATTGAAGGAGGCATCTCTCTTAATCAGAAATAAAAAAATTCAGAAATTATATTTATCTTCTACCTCCTACGTCAGTTGCAGGCATTATCTCCTTCTGCCGATTGCTGCAGACACCATTCCCTTCTGACCCCACTGGCCGAGATCCAGCCCCGACGTCCATCAGAACCTGGGCTTTATCCCAGGTCTGCTCACCCATTTGCTGCTCAGTCGCCGCTGCCAAAGGTTTCTCCACTCCAGACAGACAAGGTTCTACCATAGACATGCCTCACTGCCTCATCCTCTTCTTAGATTGCCACTCCCTTCTTCCATCAATTTATTTCCATACCTGTTTCCCCAAACCTATTCTCCCTTCATCCATCCCTTTTCTTATTCCCAAATCCCAGTCTTGCATAGCCGACTGTTCACAAAATACAACAGTCACCGTCCGTATGTTCTTTTCTCTTCACCATCCCTCTATCCTATTACCCACGTGAAGACTCAAGAGAATGTCAACTTTTCTCTCTTCATTCAATGCCCTTTATGCATTTAATGCCTTGTCCCCTCTCCATTAATGCAGCTTTTTAATTTCCTAAATACCCCTAACTTTTTAGCCATTGACCCCTTCTATCCCATTCCACCTTTGACCAAAGTCCAATACCTTAAACCATGGGATCCCTCCATTAGACCCTTTGACTGTTTGATCCAAGTTTATCGGGTTTGACTGAGCTCCTTTTAATCTGCACCGCTTCCACTACGTGTCTCTCTCTCTCTCTCTCTCTCTCTCTCTCTCTCTCTCTCTATTACACACAGAGAGATGCATCCTCGAATTGTAATTTGGGAACTCCTATGTTGAGCCACCATGGCCTATGGAGATAAGTTGGTTGAAAAGATCTCCTTGATTGGATTAGATAAGTGAAGCACTGCTTTTTAAGCTACCAAAGATTCAATTCTATCCAATGATGGAAATTCATGGTGTTAGATTAACATGTTTAACTCGGATTGGGGTCAAATTGTGTACAGACAAAAATCATAGGGAGGAGGTAGGTGTAAGGGGGGAGGGATGTGAATAGAGCCATGTGGGACCCATTTGGTTAGTGTTCTCAAACTACAATTTGAGGACTCATCCATATACATACATACATACATACATACATACATACATACATATATATATATATAAAACAAGGATCATCCCCAAACGAGTTTGCATGAAGTTTGATGCAAACATTGAATTATAGGGCCCATAGTCAATCAAATGGATCAATGCGCCCCACCTCCCCTTCCCTTCCTTCCCTTACACCCACCTACCCCCATGGATTGCACCTGTGCCCCATTTAACACTAATTTGACTTTTAAAACCTATTGATCTAACTCAATAAATTTCCACCATTAGATAAAAGCCTTAAAAATGTGGCACCAATTCTAATCAAGATGAAATTTTATAAATATCATGTACAAGCTGAGCCCATATGGATGGGCAGGTTTGAAAGGTCTTGGCTTGCATATGATGCCTATAAAATTTCATCTTGATTGGATTACAAAAGCGATGTTTTTTAATGTCCTCAAAGTTTCATATTTATCGAGTTAGATCAATGGGATTTAAAAGTGAAATTGGTGTCCAATTGGGCAAGAGTACAATTCACGGGAGGTAGATCGGTGTGGGGGAGAATTGGATCCATTAGATTTACTGTGGGCCCACAAACTAAAGTTTTTTATGAAAGTCTCATGAGAACTGTAATTAAGGGGTCCTCGTATATATATATATATATATATAGAGAGAGAGAGAGAAAAAGAGAGAGCTTGTTTTAGCTGAGCGACGCCACATATGAGATGCCCATATACAACTAAATGCAGGACCATCAGATTTGAAATATTGGTGTTGTTGATTCCCTTTGTTTAACTTCCATTTCTTCTATTCATGTTCCACATCATACAAAGGCCTTTTTCATCTTTAAGAAATTGAAAAGAACTGCTAAGCCATGTGGGTAGCAACAAATGCAGCCCCACCCCCCCCCCCCCCCCCCCCCCCCCCCCCCCCCCCCCCCCCCCCCCTCTCCTCTCTCTCTCAACATTTAAACGTCTCCTATCTTTCATCAAAGCTTTTCAGACCGTGTGGACATTGAGGATTCGACTAGAACTAACTCTACACAGGCAAGATCCTTTACTTTAAAAAAAAAAATCCTCTCGTTTTCTCCTTTTCCCTTAATGTCATAATTGAGAAATCTGATTTGGAGTTAGAAAATTTGATCGTTTTTCTTTGCTTTTGGGGTTTTAGAAATCACATTTTGAAATATGATTTTCGGATTTTAAAGTCTATTTTGAGGTTTGAGAGATCAAATTTTAAAATATGATTTTAGTGTTAGAATTTAGATTTTGAAATCTGATTTAAGAGGTTTCCTCTCATTTTCTCCCTTACGTTTACAGTTTTTAGACTTCACATTTTTAAGAATTTTTCTTCGATTAAAATATCAATCAATTTTATCATTTTAAAAAAAAATGATATGGGTGCTTTGTTTTTACTCCCTGCTCTTAATATTAACATGAGTAACATTTTCTTATTAATAGATAATTAAAAATTGGAAATATTCCTTTGAATTTTACGCCAATATGAGATCGTTGAAAGTAGAAAGGAGACAGAGGTGGAGGTGCTACCATGTGGGTTAGCAGTTTTTATGTTTTTATCTAATTTTTTTTAGAGAACCAGTATACTATACGAAAAGCTGAAAAGAGAAACCGAACAAAAGTGGAAATCAGTAGTTCCGTAACTACGTTTCTTATGGGACATTTGTCAACTGAAACGAAATGCAACATATATATATAACCCGAGTGTAGTAGAAAAAATTTACACCCCATTTTTTGACCTGGTAGATGTCCATGTAATCTACATCACATGGGTGCTATCACCTTTTCAAGGTAACTTTTCAAGAATTTTATCCTTTTGTGTAATGTAGATTTATTGGAGTTTTTGCACATCTGTATACAAAATACAAATACAATAATACTCCCCTAAGAATAGTTCTCATGACACCTTGCAAAATTTGGTTTGTGGGGCCCACAGTAGACCGAATAGATCCAATTCCCCCTCCTCTCTACCACAAGTTAGGGGGCTCTTAAACATTGGCATTTTTTTTAACAACAGCAACAATGAACAGTCAGATTATCAAAATATGTGCTTAAACTGTTACCTAGCTGATTAAAAAAGAAAAGGGAACTCGTGGTCATTCCTCAAGATAGAATCACATCACAAACTGGTGAAAATAGATTAAAGAGAACTAATTACCTTATCAGTTTCTCGCTGCAATGTCAAAACCTGAAGAGATGTTTTGATCTGTTGAACAATTCAAAGTAGATGCCTTCATGAGAATAAAGAAGATGCATCGCATGGATAATGGCAGAAATATGTAATGGATTTTCTATATACTTTTCAAAGAACACTTACAAGATGTCTTCCTAATTTACGGTATGGTTGAACAACTGGCAGTCCAAGAGGGGTGGTCCACCTCACGGGCTGATTTTCTAATGCAATCACCTATTCAAGGTTCAAATCACATAGTAAGAAGCTATCTGAGGTTACCGAAAAAAAAGACAACACAAATTATGCTAACAACCTAGAATTCTAACACACAAGGTTTTGGTAGGATATTTCATATGAATCAAAACACTTTCCCTATCATAAGAATCATCATTATAGCCACTAGTTCCATCACATCTATCATGTCAATTAAGTTCCAAATTTATTATTTCACTTCTAATCAATTCTTCATATAAAAGTCAAAACAAATAAATTCTAAAATAAAAACAACCCATAGGTTTCAAGTTTCTACGACTCAAGACAATAAAAGATTCCAAAATAAAAACAACCCATAGGTTTCAAGCTCTACCACTCAAGACAATAATAACCAAGAAAGGGTAATAGGGTTTGATGAGAGGAGAGAAGAAAGATACATGGTTGGGCTTGGGAAATGGAGGGTGAGAAAATAACTAATAGACGATTAGGATTATGCTTAGGATGAGTGGGCAAGACTATATAATAGATATCATAAGCCCTTGTGTTTAAGGCCCAAAATTTTGAGCCTAAATTCGGGCTCAAGGCCTAGCCCGAGTAGATTGGGATTCCAAATAATTCCAGTCAGACCAGGGGTCGAAAATTCGGCCGAAATTTCGTATCAGCAGAGATCTTTCTCTCTTTAATTTTCTTTTTTTGGAAATCTGGGTAGCTTTTTTTAAAAAAAATATAAAAGGTTTTTTAAAAAAAATATATAAATATTAGCCGATATTCGTCGGATATGGGCAAATATCGGCCGAGATATTGGCCCGGGCCCACAACCGATATTCGTTTGTTTAAAAAAAAAAATCAACCGAGATCTCGGCCATATCGGCGGATTTTTTTTTCCTCTGGCTGATATTTATCGTATCGGCCGAGTTTTATACCCCTGAGTCAACCAGGTTCGTGCGCATTGGGCTGACCCAAATTGCACTCTTAAACATAGCCTTACAGAATTTGACACACCAATCAATTAAAGGATGTTGACAAATATCATGAATAGCTTGCATTTATGCCCCCAATGTTCTACAAAATTAAAATAGTATAGTAAGATGTTCTAACCATCAAATCATAACAAACCATAAATCAGAAGATCTTCTATGATTTTCTCAAAATAGGGTAAAGTGTCAAAATAGGGTAAAGTGTTTAAAAAATAAAAATCCATCGATGCATCGATGCATCTTGCATTCAAACCATTATTGATAAAATGACAAAAGATGATAGTATCATATGTACAACTTGATTCTAGTTTATGTTTTTTAACCCAGAGGAGTTTGAGTGATGGCCAGGAACCCGCCTCAAGAAATGAGAGTCATGAGTTCGATTCCCACTCCACCCCAAAGGGCCACTCCCCATAGAGTATCGGGTTTGTGTGGGTAGGGAGGCTGCACAAGCCCCGAGGATTAGCCGGGTGCTCTAAGAGGTGGTCATCAAAAAAAAAAATATATTACAAAAGAAACCCATACACATGGACCAGTAACTACATTTGTGCATGTGTGGCTTATAAGCCTGTTGTTTTGAAAATTGACTTGGAGCATAAAGGAGAAATCAGATTCTGATAAAATCAACATATAAATTGTGAAAAAGTTTCCAAAATTTAAGGTTCTTAAAAATTGGGAATTAAGCATAAGATCCAAATTGTTTTTTTTGTAAAAATTATATTATATTGTGGATAAGTATAAGAGTTAAGAACTACGCTTATTCAAGTTGCAACAACACCCTAAATGTTGTGCTTGAATTTTAGCATTCATTACTATTGAAAGTAATATTAGAAAAAGGAAAATAATAATGAAAAGAGAAGAAAGGATTGGGAGAGAGAAATCACACTCTTTGAATGTATTGTATTTCACTATAATCGAAGGAGAACAAGTATAAATAAATTACAATGAGCCAATTACGATGGCTAAAAAGGAAAGAAAATAAAAGAATAATTAATTACACAAAATTACATAACTTGCAATATTCTCTAAGTCAACTTTCCAAATTGGGATGGTTTTGGTCTGTCCAGAAGTGGGTCCCAGTGTTGTGTAGTGGGTCCCACAACATTGCCCCTTAAACTGGTGCGAAGATATCGTGTAAGCCTAGCTTGCTTAAGGCATGATTGAGTTGAGTATGAGACACGGCCATGCTAAGCATATCTGCAAATTGGTCTTTGGATTTGAGATAAGGAGTGAAGATCTAACCTTCAGAAATGTGTTATCAAAGGAAGTGACAATCGATTTTAATATTCTTTGTCCGTTCATGAAAGACTGACGGCAGCCTGATTGTCACAAAACATGATTAACGGATCGGCAAGGGCAAGACCTAACTCGAGGAATTGTCGAAGATGGCACGATATTCTACTTCAGCACTAGACCGAGCAACAACATTCTGCCTCTTGCTCCGCCAAGAAACTAAATGGGATCCCAAGAAGACACGGTATCCGGAGGTAGAGCGATGGTCGTCAAGAGACCCAACCCAATCAGCATTTGAATAGCCACGAATTGGTAAATGAGATTGTCGTGCATAGAACAACTCGTGGCTAGGATGAGCCTTAAAATACTGGAGAATGCAAAAGACAGTATGAAGATGAGTATCGCGAGGGGCATGCATGAACTAACTGACCACACCAATAACATATGATAAATCTGGCCGAGTGATAGTAAGATAAATCAATTTCCCGACAAATCGTTGATAGAAGGCATGATTATCAAGAAGGGTCCCATCTGAGGCAGATAGTTTGGTGTTAACATCCAATGGAGTGACAGCCAGCTTACAACCAGAATACCCCGCATCATGTAATAGATCGAAAGTATACTTTCATTGAGAAAGAGAAAGTCCTGTAGAGGAACGAGTTACTTCAATCCCAAGAAAGTAGCAAAGAGGCCCCAGATCTTTAATATCAAATGTGTGCAGCAGATAGGCTTTGAATGCAAACGGCATCATTATTGCTAGTAAGGACTATCACGAAGTAAGCCGTCAATTGCACGAACCCACCAATTATTTGCTTCGTGGACAGATCCTAGAAGACACAATGAGAAGGAAAAAATGTGACTTTACAATTCAATGCTTTAGTAAGGGCACTGACAGATAATAAATTTCGTGAGAGGTTAGGAACATGCAAAATAGAGGATAAGTCAAAGTAGAAGAAACATGGATTGTTCCAATGCCAGTAACATCAATAAATGACCTATCAGCTAGCTTAACCTTACCATATGAAGCTTGAGAAAGGGACGAGAAGAGAGAGATGAGACATACCAACCATATGGTGAGTGGCCCAAGAGTCACTAAGCCAAGAATGGGTGGACGCATGGTGTGTGAAGGGCTTAGTACCTGATTGCGAGGAGACAACAGTGGAGACCTTGGAGGATTGAAGGTGCTCCAGTCGTTTCAATACTAAGTTAATGCCTTTCTAGTCACTGGGCATTATCATGAGTCACATTAGAGGAAGGAGAAACAAGAGAGGCAACAGAGAGAGAAGCATGATGTCGCTGGCTATGAAGTTGGTAGCATGAAGCAACGAAATGGTTGGTCATCTTGCAATAAGTGCAAAAACAAATACCCTTTTTCCGTGGGTCTCTAGTGTTCCTACAGGTGGCAGAAGACATGGAAGAGGCAGTAGATGAAACCATGTGTGCCAGATACCGAGCCAGAGGCCCAACGAGAAGTCCAGAAGAAATAAAAGTTCAGGTTGCAGCCTGAGAAGAAGAAACATTGTTGTGTACAACAAGAAAAGGAGAAGAACACTGTTGAAGTGGACCCCACCAAGCACGAACGAGAGCAGAAGCCTGATAAATGCAAAGTAGCAGTAGGGGTGACACCAGTGAAGACAGCCAAAGCCAAAGCAAATGACTGCAGAAGCAGATATAGGTCAAAACCTGACCCACGGCCCAATGTTTAGGGGCAGATCTGAGAAGAAGACAACTGAAATGGGTCCCACCAAGCACAAGCCGAATTGAAAGCCCCATAGATGCAATACAGAGGCAAGGGCGAATGTGGAGGTGCAAAAAACCAGGTGCGAAAGTGTTGTATCCACACAGATCTGAAAAAATAAAAAACCTAAAACTGGGTTGCGTGGGCGGTACCATAACAATGCTGGAAAACCAGCAAAATGGGCCCCACCATTGACTGAAACCCTACGTAACCGTAGGCGATGGTAGGTGGACCAAGGGTGAATGCTGATACCAAGTTTGAGGACGATCTGACAACATGGGACGCAGATCGAAGCAAAAAATTCCCACACACTGGTGTGTTGGTCGTTCCAGGCAGCAAGAGAGAAAACCTTGAGGACGAAGTGCCCACACAGGTCAGAGCCAAGATCAGGTTGCACAGATGGATAGTCCCTCAAAAAATGGCAGGGGTAGGTAAGTTCTGCCGGCAGAAGTCTCGCCGAAAGAGAAACGGACACCCAGGAAGGTATCTGTGCAGAGAGAGACCAGCGGTAGAGGAACCCACCGTAAATCTGAAACACTGCTGTAGAATCTTGGATGAAAGCCCGAGACTGATGAAAGAAGAAAAGAGGAGAAGTTCCACTATAAATGTCCTCAGAGATCGGTGCCGAAGGTGATGCCGAATTCCGGCGATATACAGTAACACCTATAGGAACCGTAAAATGGCAACAAAATCTCCTTAAAGCGTCCAGAAGATTGTTCTGGCTGATACCATGTTGAAAGCAATATTGGAAAAAGGAAAATAATAATGAAAAGAGAAGAAAAGATTGGGAGAGAGAAATCACTCTTTTGAACGTATTGTATTTCACTATAATCGAAGGAGAACAAGTATAAATAGAACAGAGGAGTAA
The DNA here is from genome assembly GCA_022113865.1 of Chimonanthus praecox. Lineage (NCBI taxonomy): Eukaryota > Viridiplantae > Streptophyta > Magnoliopsida > Laurales > Calycanthaceae > Chimonanthus > Chimonanthus praecox. The sequence goes on from CM039089.1 coordinate 55,711,469, forward strand.
ATTACGATGGCTTGAAAGGAATGAAAATAAAAGAATAATCAATTACACAAAATTACATAGCTTGCAATATTCTCTAAGTCAACTTTCCAAACTGGGATGGTTCTGGTCACCTATGTCCAGAGGTGGGTCCCACAGTGTTGTGTAGTGTGTCCCACAACACAAGTAATCAGATACATCAAATGGAAGTTGGTCCTGATAGCAGAATTATGATTGTCGAAGATCCATTAATAAATTCAAGAGCTAAGAATATAGCTATTGTTGTGGGACCCAATACAGGATAATTGACCCGACTAATCCTATTTTGAAAAGTCAACTGTGTGGTTGTATGACTTAATGTAGATAAATATTCTTTTATTGTATTTCCTTTTTTCCCACCTTAATTGGCTCTCTTTTTCCTATTTATTCATGTATCCTTTGAGAGGAAAAATAAACAATACAATACAGAGAAGAATTATTCTCCACATCTTCCCCTGTTCTCATTTTTTCTTTTTCTTATTATTAAATTCTACATGGTATCAGCCAAAACGATTTTCTGGACGCTTTAGGGAAGAATTTTGTTTTTGTTTTATTGTTCCTCGTTGGGTTCTAGGGTTCTCTTTGACTCCGATCTCTGAGGGCATCTGTACTGGACCTCACTTTCCTTCTCCCTCCTTGTTTTGGAGGCTTTTCCAAGTTTTTTTTCCGCCACTTAAAGGTTTTGAAAAAGTTCCACAAGCCGTTGTTTCCTTCTATACCGACACTTTATCGTACATTTTTTTTCCCAGCGAGGTATTTGTCGGCAAAACCCCACTATACCCTTGTCGTTTTTCAAAGGTCTTTCCATCAGTGCTGCCGAATCTGGATTTTGGACATCATGGGACCACCTTCTGTTGTGCAGCCTCCTCCTCTGCTTGCAACAACCCAAACTTTCCTAACCCCACCAGCTACCAAGTAACTCTACTCTTTATAACTTCAATAAGATGTCTAATAGAGGATTCCTTACCATTAAAGATCCTAGTATTCCTTTCCAACAAGATAGACCACACGTACTCACAACGGTCGCTACCCAAAGAGTCCTTCTAAAAGAACTTCCAACCAACAAAAGTTTTTCATTAAACAAACCTAACCAAGCTTTCGAAAAACAAAAAGCCATCCCTAACAACTGAAAAAAAATGACACCAAATCTAACATACAAAACGACAATGAAGAAGAAGATGATTCGTTGTCTCTTCATCAGCCAAGCAAAGAGAACAAGCATCAACAATAAGCATTCACCGCACCTGCAAATTATCGATCGTCTAGATCTTCTCCAAACCTGCCAACCATCCGAAAACCTACAACTTGAAAGAAACCACATCCTTCCAAATTTTCAAATTCATCCGAGAGACATCAGCAACATGTATCAGTTTAATACAAAAAGACTTAAACTGAAAAAATATCATGAGGATTAGGATCCCAGATATGCATGTCATCTCCACTTCCCAAGACAAAAACACTACTCAACTGGGCCATTAAAGATGGCCACTCCTCCAACATCCAATCCTCCAAAGGTCTTGTAAGCATAAAGGTTGTGTGCTCAAGTATTTTTTTTAAGATAAGAAAAGAAATTTTATTTTTACTAGTTCAAGTCACATTACCATCTCAAAATAAATAGAATAAATAAGTAAAATAAAAAACAAAATGTCAAATCATCTCATTGAAGGAACTTAGACTTTATGTCTTCTGTGAAGGCTGTGAATTGAAAGGTCATATAATAAGCAACCAATCCCAATCCATTTTGGTGCTCAATAGTCCCAACTTTGTCCAAATAATTCCTCCACAGTAGGATATCCAGTCTAATGCATTAAAAGTTCCAACGGTTCAAGGAGCAATCATGCATTTGCCCATGCCCAGCTCATTTGGAGAAAAATAATTCACAAGGTTAGCATCTTTTTTAATAGGCAACAATGAATTTTGAACATATGGCATCAGATTTGACCTGTAGCCATAACCACTAATTTATATCAATGATTTGACACATCTCCACCAAATAAGTAACCTACCAAATGCATAATCCCCATTGATTTTAGACAAGTGTTGTTTCATTGGATGGATTTAATAATCTGACAAGGAAGTAGTGAGGCCTGGTTGATTCCATCATTATGCCCATCAGATCAACAGTTTAAATTATCAAAAGGTGGGTTGCACCAAGGCACCAAAATATACCAAATAACAGAAAGCAATTAGCCTAGGCTCATTACACTTACCATTTATTAAATAAATATCGCACAATCAATGAAACATGTACCTTTGCACAATCACCAAGCCAGCTCATGATACTGCGTGCAGCTTGGAACATCTCCCCCAAAGCAGTTAAGGTGGTCTGATTAATCAGTGCATACAATGTCAATAAGACAATACACAAGAATTTTAAACTTTAGAACTTCTTTTTCCTCCTTGCAAAATATATCTGTCAACAAAACCCAATAAGATTTGGAAGAAGAAAAAAAAACTAAACTCCTCTATCCTTACCTTAGCTGCATAACAAGAAGCGGCAAACAGCTCCTTCTCATCTTCAATAGCTCCCCGCTCTTTCAACCTCCTCTTGATCTGGTCACGAGCACCAATGTATGTGACTCCATATACTGATGTCATGACAGTCTGCTTCACCAGTTTCCTATTCACCTAACAATAGATTATGGGCAAGTATGAGCCACATGTTAGTAACACCATTTTATTCTTTTTGTATTTTCTTTTTTTGGGCACAGGATGAGGGGTGGGAACGTGTTCCTATTGTGCATTGTCTTTGCATTTTTAAAAGAACCCAATTTTTTTTTAAAAAAAGGGCCTCAATTTAATGCTCATTAGTGGTCCACCCAGGATGGCCAGAAATAACCAATAGAACTGATGTTTGTTAGACACCTGTTTTAGGAATTCCTGCTTGAATATGGTGGAGCTGGAACGCCCCAACCCTACATCATGTTATGTAGAAGAGTGTTGGGATAGCAGGCTTATACATGATAAGTTTCTGCAAGCACATATGGTGCAGATTTGATTATTGAGACCTTTGACAACACCACAAGTGGGTAAAGAAGTTGATTTAACGAAACACTTTAGCTACAACATATAGAAACTGTAGATTTGTGTTGAGAAGTACCAAGAATCATAATCAATTTGAATATTTTGGCTGAATGGATGGTCATTGAAAACAAAAAACCAAATTAGGTGGGACACTATTTTTCTGGCACTTCCATCCCAAAACATTATTAGTGATGAATGCTGTTGTAGATGATATACTTAAAATTGTTCATAAAATGGGTAACTATCAAACTGATTACACACAACTTGGAATTCTCACGCACACACACACAAACACATGGTCATGCGTGCACAAAGAGCTTCCTCTGCATCTGCACAAGCACACACACATGCAGGCACATGTACATGTGACTGCACAAGTTAGCACACTCATGCACATGCACATGCACGCACACACACACACTCATGCCTATACCTGCCTACACACAGTACATTTCCCCCAAGTGCCCTTATTTGCAAATTATCCATGGAAGGCATTTGCCCTACACACCTTTATTTGTGAACCACCCATGTGGAACCCAACATGGCCAACGTGGATGGGTTGGATGGAAATGTCTTTGTTTGAATGGGGTTCATGCTACAAATATGCATTAATTAATACCATTCAAATCAAGGAGAATGACCTAAGATAATCCAACCTGGTTAATTAAAATCCTAGCAGACAATGCATAGGGATATGTCGCAGGATCTTTCTGTGCATCGCTCTGCATAATGTCAAGAACTCTGAAATGCAAGTATCCAAATTGTTGACGGGTTAGTGACCAGAAGTTCATATGAAATGGGTTTTATGATGAAGTTATAAAAACTAGATGGAAGATGAGATATGACAACGAAGAATGCATCAACATAATAAAACTGTTTTTTGGCTTCATGATATCCCAAGCCTGTAAGTTTTGTAAAGACAATGCCAGCACTTCTCAGGAATCTCTTTCCAAGGCTTTATCCTACACAGGATAAACCTCCTCAAGGCATGAAGCTGCAATTTAATATATCCAGAAACTTTTACACGTGCAAAATAACATGATAGAAACCTTGTAATGATTAATTATACTTTGTCAAAAGAAAATTTTATAATGGACATAAAAAAGTCTTAGTGTAATAAACTTAAACATGCTAGAAATAATAGCAAAGTAAGATGTTTCAAGTAAAAAAAAAATCATAAACTAATGCATTCTATGAAAGGGGATAACTATCTTTGCCCACGTTCTAGATTTTATGTATCAGGTAAATTTCTCTAACTAATATTTGCACTTGTAATGGTATTTTGCAAAATGATCTACTTTGTTATAAGAAAGATATACAATGGTAATAAAAAGATCTTGGGGTCATAAACTTAAATAATAGCATAGTAAAAAAATTTGAGCGAAAAAAATATAAAACTAATATAAGCTAAGAAAGGGGGTAGACTTTCAGGCTAAGGGACAATGAAGGAATGTCCGAGGCACTTACAAGGATATGTTCTACAAACCCAAATTGACTAAATCTACTTTTATATCCTATATTGGTTAACCTTTTTCATTAGTTATAAGAATGTCTTGGACATGAAACCTATCTTTGTGTGAGTGCATGTGTATAAGAAAATCTGAAGTACATGTGGACGCATGTACATCCTCATCTGTTACTGGTTGGTGACATTAGCACTAAATGTTGTCAGAGATAAGCTTTTTTTTTAATAGTGTTGTTAGACAACAGCTTCTCTGGTTCGTTTTTGTGAATGCAGCACAAGTGGATGCTTAGGAGAAAGCTAAGCAAATAGATGTATTTGTGTGTCAAGTAGAAACAATTTTTTTATTGGGCTTGAGTGAAAAGTCCCCAAACTAAAAAAGATGAGAAAAGATAAAAGGGTAAGTGGCTTTTGCAATGACAACAACGATAAGTTACAGGGATGTTTTAATCTTTCATATAATCAATGTCAAAGATTAGAAATTATTGTTTATGGTTTAGAACCAGGATTTTGAGTTCTAGTCGTTCTAACATCCATTTTGGTCCATAGATGTATAAAAAGAAGTGGCAACCACTATATTGGTAGACTATAATTTCATTTTTAAGCAACTATTTATTAAATATTAACTAATAAAAAAATGGCAACTTGTAAGACAAAGCAACTAGCCACAACCCACCAAACAATAAGTTGTTGAATGCTTCAATAGCATGAGATGAGTAAGATTCATAGGGTATCATCCACTGATTACATACTATAGATATAAATAGGGACCAGGGTTACATGGGTCGCCTAGAATGTTCCACAATCCGGATTGCAGCGTTCCAGATCACGCATTGGGTCACTTTGGATTAACATTTGGCTCACAATCCAAGGTATCTTGGTTACTTAACGATCCACAGTGGCATAGTTCATGATCCAAATAACTTGGGTCACATTCCACAGTGGCTTAGTTCATGTTCCACTATGCCTTTGGATCGTGATCCATTTAGCTTCACATTTTGAATCCAAAGCATTACCAATTACCAATCTACTATTTTTTACGGACCATTTAATTTTTAAATGATGTCTACTGTCTAAGATTAGAAATATTTACCACTTATTATCTAAATTAAGATTTTACATATTGGTCTCTATTTCATAATAGTAGGCTGACATTCGATACTTGTAGTTTTTAAAAAATATTTTCATAGATATTATTCTAATGTTTTGCACACCTTACAATACAAAAAATATTTAAACCTAAAATGTACCATTTCTAAAAAAAATTCAATGTACCTTTTTTATAGGATATACAATGTTATATGTATTATTTTGCTTAAGTTTATAATTCATTTAATATTTTGATTTATGAAAAAAAATTATTACGTAAATTCTGAGAAGTTGAATAGGCAAAACTTAATAGTTTTATAGTCTCTATTTTGATTCTTCAAGCTTTGAATAATATTAATAATTTCAATTTGAACAAAAATTACATTTTATTTCTTTATAAATGACGGAGTGTTCATTTTACTAATAAAGACATCTTTTATTTTTGTTCTATATCATTGTAGAATGGCAAATGAAATAAATTTAAAGAATTAACAAATATACAATATGGATAAATATGTAAATCATAGTTTTGAATTGAGTGAATCAAGATTATGAACCAAGCGATCCATGGTTAACGAACCAGACGATCCAAAAAAAAAAAAAAACCATATCATCCTACCCTTAGTGAAATGGATCATTATAAAGGTGTGATCACGAAATGCAATCCAATGATCTGTGCAACCTTGATAGGGACATTTGGACGTCCCACCATGCTGATCCCTAAATGGCTAATAGACTAATAGCCATCACAAATTTATTCTGCATGTTACAGATATAGTTTAAAATAAATTGATGTTCCGTTTACTTCTAATCAAATTAAAACCATTAAAAATGCTTAAAATATTAAAAAAAAAAAGGAAAAAAAATCATCTATGCCATTTGCACTTACATGTTACACAAATAGGACTAGAATATCAAACATATGTGGTTTTAATTCCAATTTTTAAAATAATTAGTAGTTTTCAAAACATACTTCAGAACCAATAAATAGATTGCAAGAAATGAAAAAAAAATGGTTTTTCTGTGCTTGTATTAACTTGCATAGTGTAAGTGTAGATCAATATTTTGTGTCTCCAAGTGAAAGAATTGGGGGGAGAGGTGGTGTGAGTTCTTTACAGAAATTGGTGACTACTGATCATTTTAACTAATTTTTTCAGATCAAAATATTGACTATGATATTAATGATAAATTAATTCTTTGATATTTTACAATATCACTTCCTAGCTTGGAACCAATTTGATTCTAACCAATACCGATTTGTACCGACTGAGAGAGAGAGAGAGATCATAATGCAAATATATAGGTCATCAATAAATAAATAAAAGTTAAAGAAAGTCATGTGTGTCGGCCACAAATAGCCTCTATTTGATGAATTGACAAGGCTCTAGCTCAAAGTATTAGAAGAGAAGGAAAGTAAATGAGGGCATGGAATGGAGTAGATAGAAGTGATCTGATATGTTGTATTTTAACACATACATCGCAATATCCTAAGAAAAGCAATCTCACTGTCTTCAGAACATGGAACAAAACTAACATATAATTCTGAAACCAGCTTGTTGAGTGATTTGTCTTATGAAAAGAATAAGGGGAAAGTAAATTGTGGCTTGGTGGAGCAAGTGTTTGCATACCTAGACGCTATGCCTGAGTATACATCTGCAGGTTTCTCTCCAGCTACCAAGTTCACTGCAGTTGCCCCCAACTGAATGGAATAATTATTCACATGAGAAGTTAGACATGCATCTCAAAAGATAACTGAGAACAATAAACCATAAAAAAAAAAAATTATAAAGTAAATGGCTCATTTCCATGCCAATTTATATAACAGCTCTACTTAAGCATAAGGGTGCCCAAATCAACACCATTATAACAAAAGAGGTATCTATTATATGATGCCTGGTAGAAAGGTAAATTATTATTGTTGTTGTTAAACCAGCAATGGCTTAGGTGGTCCACAATGAGACCTACATCAGTACAATGATAGATCAACATTTCAGAAATCTAAGCATTGATTTGATAGCCGAGAGTGCAATGGACCATGCTCAAATCTCTCTACCATCATAGATCCCTGCTATGGGATGATTGTTCATGCTTTAGGGTCTCTCCATCAAAAAGCCATAAAATATCAAAGGTTTGGGTTAGAATCGTGGGAGACCTATTGAACTAGTATATGACAATCATCCAACAGAAAATGGAAACAAGAAACTACTAGCCAGAAAAATAACATATTCCTTCTAAAGAAAGAAAACTATTTCCGAGGATAACACAAGTAGAAGAAAATAATATTTCCAATGTCAAGAAATAGCACAAAAATCAGAGATCCATCTCAACATTTCTGCCAAAAGAAGAAAAAAAGGAGATGATTTTTTTTAGCAGTAACAAAAGAAACATATTAAGAAAGAAAAAGTACATACAAAAGGTATGAGACACTTAAACCTGACAACCGTAAAACAGAAACACAAGTAACACACCCCTTAAGAACATACAAAAATCACATCAACCATCTACAACTAATACACTGTTAGTCCCCCATGTCGACCCCAAACTTAGCTAAAAAATTTGCTTCTCTGTTAGCCTGTTGAGCTTGCTGGAAAGACACCTCCTTCAATGAACACAAAGCCCCTAATTTCTCTAAAAACTGGGCTAAGTTTCCAAGGGGTCTCTTTCTCCCGCCAGCCCACTTAATTGCATTTTCTGAGTCCCCCTCAATGATTAATTTCCCCTGACCATTGCCAACCCACAAAACCAAAGCTCTCCTAATTCCAAATGATTCAACCTCATTCGAATCATGTATCCCGACTAATTCTTGGAAAAGCAATGAATTAGCAAGCTCCTCATTCCTCAACACGCCACCAATATCTGCCAGTCCTAGCTTACAATGGCCCATCTACATTAAATTTAAAAAAGACACGAGATGGAGGAGACCAAATAGCTTCTCTTCTCTCCAACCTAAAACTTCTACCCATACACCCCTCCTAAGACCTATCAAAATCCAACAAAGATATTGCTCTAAAATCCTTGCTAACCGAAAGCCAAGCACAACACCTCCACTTAGCACACTCAAAAACTTACTACTCTCCATTTGATTTATTCTAAAAAGTCCTCAAATTTCGTTCTTTTAATAAGCAGCAAGAATAGTTTACCAGGCTATTTTCCTTTTGGATCCTAAATTCTTAATGTATCAACTCTCAATGCACAAGTTACTACAGACCCAAGAGACCCCCATCATTTCTGCAAACCTAAACCGAAGACCAAAGGCCATTGGCACCTGCTAAACAGGTGGTTAGAGTCTTCCTCCTGATGACCACAGAGGATGAAAGAAATGTCTCTGTCCTGGTCCTACTGTCCCCTTCGACTGAGGCCCAGCTTGGTTAAGATCTTATCCTTAAAAGCACACTAAACAAAAACTTGAACCCTTTGAGGAGTAACACCATTCCAAGCCAATTATCCAAGGCGAATACTGCCCAGGTCTCCTACAAGGACTAAGTTGACTTCAGTTTTGATTGAATACAGCCCCGACGAGTCACCAATCCAAATGTGTTCATCCTCCTCTCTCACAAAAACAGGTAGGTCACCCAACAAAGCTAAAAGTTCCTCCAAACTCCTTTGTTCAAACTACCATAAAGTACTCATAAAGCCTATCACCCACCTGACCACCCCCTCCACTAAGATGTAACAGTACTGAACCTTAGCAACCCAGTTGATAGATTTCCTGTACAATCTAGAAAGACATCTCTAAGGCTTCTATCACTACCCAAAGGTCCTCTCAAAGCAAAGTACAATCCCCTTTCCAAACTAACATTCTAAAGTTTCTCCTTACAAATGTTACCCACCTTCCTGTGACCATTACTTATCCTCCACCATGCTCTGACAACAGCAGAAGCATCTCTATCGGCCTTATCCCCAACCTCAAATCTCTTGATTCAGCCAACCCATACATAGCAACCAACACATTCCTCCATAAAGCTTCCTTCTCCTTTCCAAATCTCCAACCCGACATGCATAATAAAGCATTCCATCCTAAAAGGAGATGATTTCTGCCAGAATATTCAAACCTTTTGCAATCTGAAGTACAAGTTCATTAAGTTAAATTGGTCTTTTGAGAGTTGAATCTCATCTTTAGTTTTATCTTGATTCTTTCTCAAAGTAATAGTTGCATTTATTTATCAAAGATAAAAATTGCATCAACAGTTTCGCTAACCATATAATTGCACATGCAAGATAATTATTAAAAACAAAAAACACAATAAAGAAAAACTTCATGATCTAAACTCATGTCCACACACATAATACTTCAAAAGTAAGAACATAGAACACATTAAAGTAGCAGAAAAGTCAAATACCTTATCTCTTCCCAAAGCGGCATAGTGTTGTAGGCCATTACATGAACCATCCTGAAAGAGGAAATGAAACAATAAATATTCTCCTTTCTCATTAAAATCTTCCAATTTGAACCATTTGTGAGGTATGACACGCCCATGACATTGATGAAGACGTGCATTTTAACCATAGAACCAGATGCACCTACAACACACCTTCCAGGGCTCAAGAACCTACAATTCTATTTATCAACTTACTATTTTTTTTTAATTTATTCTTCCTACTCATCCCATACTCATTATGTGACAGACAGTAATCCTATAGGCTAGACCTTTCACAAAAAAAGTTACCTGATGTACAGGCAAGTGGGAGATGGTGGTCTCTGGTGAGGAGCTCCTTAATGCTTCGGAAAGATTGATGCAAACTGCCAAGCACTGAAACGGATCTTCAGCACCCAACCACCAGCGCCTCCCTTCAAGTGGTCTATCTGCAGAATCAAATATATCTTCCAAATGATTCTCAGTAAAAGCTATTCGACCATCATACGAATACTTGTCCACACCACCGGCATATAAATTTGCCAAATGTATTTTTAACCAGCGCAGGCCAGACTTTCCCAGGGGCCGTCCTTCTGCAAACTCCAAGATCCCACGGCATAGATCTGAACCAAGATGGTTCAGATGTGGATGCATAGGATATGCACGACCTCGGAAATCGAGGTTGTGTGGGTAGAAGAAGCCATCCTCATCCTTCATCTTTCGGGCAACCTGTTCATAAGTACGAACAATCAGCACACTTTCCACTTGTGCAGTTCAGGTCTATTTGGAACTTAGAACTTATTATAAAGTGACTAGTTGTCTGCGTTATAACGAAAATAAGGAGAAAAGTCAGTCACAATCATTTACAATAAATGATATTTAAGAATATCTAAAAATTAACCCACATGTGTAAAATATGATACACCATATCCTACAACAGTCTACCTAAGTTTGAGCCCACTAGCTTAACAAACTCATATTTACAAATAGGGCACCTTGAGTTTTAAAAAATATAATTTATATTCTTTGCTATTTTCATTAGGAAACCTATAGAATAGCCCCAATCTTTGTTGCACAAACACTTCAATGTTCGCAATGTGTTCATGTCGGACACTTCATTTTATGTGTAAAATCAATGTCCTTAATGTATCAATGGTGTATCTCACCGTGTCCATCTCGTGTCCTGGCATCATAGGCCCCAATAGATGTGAAAATGAGGGAAAATCGTTTAAGATGGTTTAGGCACATGGGTAGGAGACAAGAAATGGCTCATGTGAGAAAAATCAAAAGATAAGGATAAAGTAGATGTTATGTGCCTAGGAGGGCCCAACTTGAGATATGGGCATTGAGTTGGGCCGGCCTATTGTGGGATAGGCTTAAAGGGCCTGATTTTCCACATTCCACCAATTCTAGAGCTTTTGGCGTATTGGTCAGGTACATAACATTTGGTATCAAAGGAAGTACCACATCTCGTGTTTGAATCCTGGTGGCAACAACCTATGCAAAAGACTATCTAGGTCCAAAATGACAGCCACCAAGGAGTAGGTTGTTCGGACATCAACACAAAAGCGTGGTCGTCTATTATGTGCCTGATAGGGCCCAGGTTGGGGTATGGGCGTCGAGTTGGGCCAACCTAACATGGGATAGGCTTAAAGGCTTGATTTTCAGCGTTACATCAACTCTGACGCCTTTGGCGTACTAGTCAGGTATCCAACAACACACATTTAAAATCTTGGTTGGAAGGGTTAAAGAAGTGTTGAAAGTAATAAGGAGACTAGGAGAAGAATAATTTCACTTGTATTAATTCACTAAATGGAAGACAAATATATAGAGTACAACGGATAATCTCTCACAATATGTGAGGATCCTAATTTCCTAATTAAGAGATTAAACAATCATAAATGAAAATACCATCAATGGAAATACATCTTTAATAAAACATAATATATCTCAACAAGAAGGATATGATGAATTTTAAGTAACGAGAGCATGGTTTTTTATAGGAGGGAATGAAAGAGAACAACTCATAAATCCAGCCCTAGATAGATGGGATTAGTGGCTTTAATGATAATAATTATTCATTGTTGGATTCATATATTAGTTCATGAATTTATTAATTTTTTTATAAAACAATTTGGTAATAATTGAAGTCTTCTAACCATGCTCTATGGTAACTGAAGATTAAAATGGGATTAAAATTTTCAAGCCATGTCGTTCATGGTAATGAAATTGGCAAACATGTGAACAGCAAAGCTTCGTACAGCAAGTTTAAGTTCTACATCACATCTCTGTGAATGCCTTTCACTGTTTTCCTTCTTCAACGCTTTTACTTGCCACTTCCACTTCTTCAATTCAGATTCATCTTCAGTGTCAGGCTTCTCAGGTAGAGACACCTACAAAAAAATTTAAGTAAACTTTCAGCAAATCAATCAGCTACTCAAGCACATGGCATAACATGAATCAGTGGAGAGCTTCCACGTGGCATAAAATATAGCATTTGTTGACATTTCTGTTCAAATATCACATTCAGAATAGGACAATCATGATATTTGAAAATTGATGATAGGAGAAGCTCAACTTACATCGTCACGATCAACCAAGTCAGCAAGACGGCCTCCACTAGCCCATATTCTATCAACAATACTAAGCACTCTCTTATTAATTCTCCATTTGGTATTGCCGAGGGTATCAAGGGCCTGGACAGCATATTTATAAAATCACTGAGCAAATACGAATCAGCCAAATATATTATCAACTTAGCATGGCATTAAATTTTACAAAAATGTGGTAACTTGGAAGAAAAGGAAAACATGTCTAAGGCAAGGGCTGTGTTCAGACCAAAGCCTGTAGTACCCAAAATGCTACTCATTTCAACAGGGAGTGAGTAGAATCAATACTATGTGACTTGAAAATCTTACCTTCCCATCAATTCATCTCGTTCTCAAGAGAGAAAATGGAAGTACAGAGGATCAATCTTATTCAATGGTTGTTTGTGGGGGACTTGTAGTATAAACATCTATAGTTATGTTAGCCATTCAATGCATACACTCGTAGCCATTTACATTATTCTTCTCTTTAAGTACTAGATGTGAGGTTACAGTTGCTTCCTTTTGAAATAAATGTTTTCAAATTTATTGAAAAGAGTACTAAGTTTACTAACTAGTGATGAATATGGTTAATAGTTCTAGCAAAGAAAACATGCAATCCATTAAAAATTATACTGTTAAAAAAATTAAGTACAGTAGAAGCCCATCTGGCCTCTCTCTCTCTACCTCCCCCCCTCCCAAGTCTATACAGAAGAAAAAGCCAAACATTATACACCCTCCACTCTCTCCCTCTCTCAAATCTATACAGAATAAAAGGCCAAACACCATACACCTTCAAAAACTTGTACATCTATACAGAATAAAAAGCAAAACATTATACACCTCCAACACTTGTACAAGTATGCCCTACTACACCAGCACAAGTATAAACACAAATAAAAAGTTATGAATCCCATAGTGAACAAGAAGCTCTAACATTACATCTACAAAGTCATTAGTGCTCCAAACATGCCAACTAAAGATGACCAGATTTGTCCCTATTGACACCACTCAGCCAAAAAGAAATGAAAAAAAAAAAAAAAACTTCTAACATGGTCTGCACTTCTTCTCATGTGAGAAAAATGAGGCCAACAAAGAATTGCTCAAGAACTGCACTTCGTTCATAATAAGCATCAATCTCCGTGGCCCACTAACATTCCTAAAAGTCCACAAGATGGTTTTAGAAGAATTACCCTAATGACAAGAACAGTCGGAAAAAGATTTTTGACGATCATCATCACCTCTCTCATTTGTAAGAACTTTACTTTGTCAAAATCCACCATACACCGGGCAGGTAATTAAGGCACACATCTTTCTTATGATCTTGAGGACTTCTCCCAAAACTTAATAATCCAGAATTGTTCCCTTTCCATGCCATCTAAAACAAATTTGAAAATTCCTTTTAAAGACCTAACCCAATGATCATCTTTGATTTCTTTTGTCAAATTCTAAAACCTACCTAGTAATGTGTACCGTCTCTTTGGTGAAATACAATCCCATCAGCAAGATGATGGAGGAGAAAAAAACAGTAACTTCTATGTTGCATAGGTACAGGTATGTGTGTCGGGGTGAAAGGTCTCTGACTCGGACAATCTTGAAACATAGGACTTGTGGACTTGGCATGAAATTTAATGAATAAAATCAATATTTGCTTTTGAGTGAAAATACGGTGTGAAAATGACAAACCTCAAAAACAGATTTTAATTGCTGTCTTGGAGTTCTTTTGACTGCTTCGCGCTGCTGTCTTGCACCATGTATTCGCATAACATAAGAAGGTAAGTAAAAGTGTGCTCCTTTGTCATACCTGCCGAGATTTAGAGAGATAATGACCACGTATAAATGAAATAAGCAGGCAACAAAAATGAGGACGGATTTAGATGGCCTCATAACCAACATGCTAAATAGTTGGTCACTCAAAAACTTTTAAATTGAAAAAATAAAATAAAATTCTTCAGGGCAAATACTTGTTTTATGTGGTATTTACTCTCTTCCCAGTTAAGAGGGAACAATCTTCAGAATGCATGTAGAGGAATATTTTGAAAACATAAAAAACTGCGGGTCCCTTCTAAAACCTTGGAGAGGAAAGAGAGGTGCAAACATATTTGATTCTTTTTTTTTTTTAAGGTAACTGTTTTATTGAATGGGGAAAAGAATACAAAAAAAGGCATTAAAGCCACCCTATAAGAAAAAGCCCCAACCAGCCCCTAGAGAAGGCAATCAGACGGCACGACCCACTCCTTCCTTGCCAAACTGTCCACCTTGGAATTAGCTGATCTATCGATGTGAGCTATGATGAAACCTTGCCGCTTGATGTTAATCTGATTTCCTCAATTTTATTTAGATACTTCAAAGGGCAGATGACACTTTCACCCACTGAGTAACTGCAAAGGAATCCCCTTCTATAATATCCCTGCCTTGCCCAACTCTTTCCAGGGTATGTGATTCTTGCCCAACACATATTTGATCCTTAGAATAAGAAATAAACAATTCGAGCATCATGCATCAAACAACCCAGGGTATTACATGATATGAGATCAGAAGAGAGGAATTTTCTTATCAACCACCAAAGGTAGAGTTGCATCCAACTTTTCATTAAGAACCATAACATGGGACTGTCCCTAACATGTTCCAAGATTCCTCTTAGAGTATGGATCATTTTCTTTGAAAGATCCATATGATCATGTTGTTCAACAATTGCATCCTTTTGAATAAAACAAAAGCTGTGCAACCCTGCCCCTCGAAATGGACCCAGCAATCTTTCAGCTTATTCCTAAAAGCTCATTCCGCCAACCATCCATTCTTGAATGAGAAAGGCCTAGGACCCCAATCTTCCTCCTTGTCTAACAAAACTAGCGAATAATCTGGCTTGGTTCATGTGAAGAGGCAAATGATCAATAAATGTTTTTTGAAAGATCAATAAATGTTTTTGAATTGTTTTATCCAAAATGAAATTAAATGGTTGAGATAAACAAAACATTGACAACACATGTAATTGTTTTTAATTAATGAAGTTACTTTTCAAAAAAAAACACATGTAATTGTTTTGTGTGGATCTTAACAAGGATCATAAGTTCAACCATCATGCTGAGTGTTGGAAAATTTTAAGGGCGAAAGTGATGAAGAACCAGCCTGCAACTAGGCAGGAAGAAGAAAAAGCTAGAACAAAAGGTTATACCTTTAATAAAAATTTATTGAATATCCATCGAGAGTTGAAGCTCCCGTTTAATACAACTACTTATATAGATATAAATTCCTAACTATAGACTCTCATACGGGATTAGAATCCCACACAAACTAGGAAACTTCCTAAATCAACTAGGAAAGCCACCGATCTGGCTTCCTTACTAAAACAAGGACTCTTTCCAATATTCTAAAACGAAAATAACAAGTCCTAATCTACTCAAACTTGTAATTAAGAAATAAATAAAATAAGAAAAATAGAAGTGGAGAGTCCATGTGTATGCTGTGTCCTACATCACTCCCCCAGTCTTGAAAAGAACTCGTCCTCGAGTTGAAATCAGCAAAATCACACGGCACCAAATAAAGATGAAGACCAAAGCAAAAGATGCGAATGATGAAGCTTGGAACTGCACAATCTTCAATGTACGGACGATGAGAGCTTTCCTTCTGTAAGATGAAGAAGTCAAGGACCACAAACGGGTTCAGGCATGGACGAACCAAGCTAATAGAGAAGGGATGGTCATATGGCACTGGAGTGATGACAGGGTCCCGAGGGTCTATCAGACGAAGCACCAATGAGAGGATAGGAGGTGAGTAGGATAACGAACGAAAACCATAGATGAATTCTTGGTATCCGAAATGGGATCAGGCTTAGGTAATGGAGATGGTTGGGTAATTTGCAATGGTGGTGGAGGTGATGAAGGTGTTAGTAGTTGTAGTAGTGGGGGGTCGACAATCGTCGATTGCATCGAACGTAGTGCCGGCAACACAATTGACTCTGTCTCCAACACGGGTACCGTATGTAGGGTCACGACTTCTAGAGTAGCAGGCAAGAACTCTACTCTAACATTGAGGCAACATGCAAGAACTCTAATGGTGACTCTGGAGGAGTCGGCACGCATCTCGAGAAAGCGGGCACATATTTCGAGTGTTTGTTCACCTTCTTCGTGTCTCTGGAATTTCTGTCATGCAATATGTCTTTAAATTCTTGTAAAAAATCTAGAAAGTCAGATCGCACGTCGGAGAAAAATTCTTTAATCTTAGCTCAGGTAACATACTTGTCACCACTATGGGTCGCCTTTGAGTCCACCTGATGCTTCGGGCTGAATCGGTTCGGGGTTTGAAAAGAATTGGGTTACTTAGGCGAATGGGAATAGGAAGGGACTGAGTGGGAGGGATAGGGTCGATTACTCGGTTAGAGTGGGTAACTGGTTCAATGGATGGGATCCACGAGTGGGGCATGGATTGAAGGTCGGACAAAAGGCTAATGGGTTTTGGTCAAACTAAGATAAAGGATGGCCAAAGGAGTGGAGGGTAGTCACGGTCTGGGCTATTAGAACATAAAAGGTTGTTTTGGCACGTTGGTGTTTAAAGGAAAAGGGTAAAAGGGGTTACTAAGAGGGCACGTGGGAATAAAGTGGGATTAGGCAACGCACGGGACCTAGAGAAGGTCACGTGTGGATAAGTTGCTTAGGGCTGCAAAATACAAATGGGTTTATTTGCGTTCAGAGGACAGCGGAGGCTTATAGCGATGGCGGCGGAAATAGGGAAAAGAAAAAATGGATATCTAGGGCTCGAGTGGGAGGCGAAAGAGAAGGAAAATAGTGCGAGGTTACGGGGCAAAACTTGCAGCGGGACAGAGGGGAATGCGATGGTGGGCTTCGGCAGAAGGCGAGATCTGGGACAGAAATGGGGGGGCAGATCTGGGTTTGTGTCAAAGGGAGGGGAAAGAAGAAGAAGATTTTTTTACCTGGGTTTGTGGAAGAGGGCAGCAAGTGAGGCGAAACGAGGGAGGCGACAACTGTTACAGAGAGCAGAGGCGAAAGACTGGCAGGTTGCGATACAGAGAGGCATGCGGAAGCAGCAACAGTGAGTTTTTTTTTTTTTTTTGGTCCCCTTTTTTTTTTAATAAAGAACCGAGACCTAGATCATCCCTGATAATGCAGGGACCTGTCTCCAAACAGGGTCGTCTCTGTATAACAGAGATATAGAGAACTTGGCTCTGAACCAATTGATGAAGAACCAGCCTGCAACTAGGCAAGAAAAAGAAAGAGGTAGAACAAAAGGCTATACCTTTAATAAAAAATTATTGAATATCCATCGAGAGTTGAAGCTCTTGTGTAATACAACTACTTATATAGATATGAATTCCTAACTATAGACTCTCATATGGGATTAGAATCTCACACAAACTAGGAAACTTCCTAAACCAAGTAGGAAAGCCACCGACCTGGCTTCCTTACTAAAACAAGGACTCTTTCCAATATTCTAAAACGAAAATAACAAGTCCTAATTTACTCAAACTTACTAATTAAGAAATAAATAAATAATCAAATGTTGCGGAAATCCTTCGCATAAGGAAAGCTCTAATCATTTGGAAGGATTACGGTCATGTTTCTCTTGTCGAAGAAGGGGACTCGGCAAATGCTTTCAAAAGGGTGTCAAGGTTGCGGCATCCTCCTTGGAAATTGGTCAATATGGTTAGGGAGGTGAAAGACTTGGCAAGCGAATTGGGGGTATCTTTTTCCAATGTGGGTCACTCAGCTAATAGAGTGGCGGATTATTTTGCCAAACTAGGAGTCGACAATTAGTTTGCAGGCGTCTTTTTCTTTTGATTTTCTCTACTGTAGTTTTCTTTTTTCTTTCATCTTTTTCTCACTTGGTCTAAATTCTGTTAGACCCTTTTATTTTCCTTTGTATCTCTTCTTTCTCCTCTTAATGAATTTTCTGTTACTGCTCAAAAAAATAAATAAATAAATAAAGAAAATAAAAAAAAATAGAAGTGGAGTCCATGTGTGCCGTTTCCTACATCAGAAAGGATATAAGCAAGAACAATATTTTGTATACCATTCCAGGTTAAAAAAACAAGGAACCCATATACAGTGGCAGGCTGGTTTCTTTTCTTTGAGAAGCCCATGAGATGTTAGTCAACATCCAGCTCAAGAACAAAGATAAAATGAAAATAAAATGAAGTCCTGAATATCTGAAATCCAAAACAACATACCCTATCCAATTGAGTGGCGGCACCAGCATTGGCATGTAAGGAATCACCATGTGCCTTGCCTGCAGAACAAACAGGAAGTGATTGTACTATTCAGACCCAGAGATTCACTTTCTATAAAGCTTAATAATTTTGCACAAAACTGTTAAGCCCACAACTTGAATAAGCACAACTCCAACTCATGCAAAAGGTACCTAGCTAAAATTTAATTGATCCACTCAAGATGAGTGATGCAATATACACAGGTTGTCAGCTCAGCAAATCAATTTGGAACCAGTCACTTAAGTTTCACAGTTTATCCAAGTCACGTTGATGGTTTAGTCATGTAACTCAGCCAATTACAGATTGATAGTTTAGTCATGTAACTTGGCCAATTATACACTGAGTAATGGATTTTTTTTTCGTGTAAAATTAAAAAACTATGTATTATCTACAAGTATGATGCAATATACACAGGTGACCAGCTCAATGAGTTAACTTGGGACCAGTCTCCTTCTTCTTCTTCCTTTCAAAGTTTCAAGTCTTTTGCATAGAAAAGTCAAGGGGCAGTCCCAAGTTTGTACCTGTGAGACCTACATTTTGTGATCGAAGATATTTAAGGTTGATGGTTTTGTAAATGGAGGATGGCCACTCATCAAATACATCGATCATTCCATTAAACCCTATGACAGAATGACCAACAACCTCAGAAATCTAAATTAATGTTAACATAGGAATAGGAGTAAAGGCCATAGTCTATTTAAAATTGTAAATGAGGTTAGATACTGGATGGCCAGTATCATCCTTCCTTTGTAACTTTAAGCCATAGAGGTACCCACCAAGTCAAGGCTCATGTCAATAAACAGGGGACACAAATGTGCAACTAAAATGTGAATGTTAATGCCAAGGATTATATAATCCTCATCCAAATAAAGACAGGAAGTAGATGAATTTTACCTAAAGTTACCTAATTTTCTTGTCCATCTCATTAATCTAACTTTTTTTTTTTTATTCTCAAATGTACATTTACCCATTTCTCAGTCTGGAAAACAAGCAAAGGGGATATGCTAATTCACTGATAAATTCATAAAAGAAAAGGGAATTCAAGGAGCATATTAGAGTTTCATTTTGCACTAAATCCAAAAAAATGAAACAGCTCCAATCGAACATCTATCAGATCGACACTACTAAAATTCATATCATCATCATCATCAAGGGTATTACACCATCCATCAAAGGTCAGCTTCCTAGCTTATAGCAAAGTTGGACACACAATCACAAAAGTTGTTAGATCTAGTTACCATAACAAAATAAATAAATAAATGAATAAATGGCTAATTAAGAAACATTTCCACGATTACAAGACTCTACTTACAGTTCTCTCTAGCCCTTTGCGAACTAACGGGTCGCATTCAATAACACCATACCTTCTGCTTATTCTCCTGTTAAAAGAAGCAAAGTCTATAACAACAGAATAGATGTAGTAGATATTGAAGCAGAAGGAAACCAGACTCTAAGGGTGGTCTATCCTCATTCTAATGAAGCAAGGCGATTTACTTATCCTGCATATGAGGATGGTGGGATATCTGTGATGTAACAGATATCTTGTTTGGGGAAAAGCTGACAGAGAATACAATCATAAGTAACCCCCCCTCTTATCAATTGCAATTTCATTCAAGTTAGACAATAGATCATCCATATATCCCTTTTCCCACCCCCAACCAACATATTTTCAGTGCTAAAAAGCGGGGGAAAGGAGCCAGCATAAAAGCATACTATGAAACTAACTTCTCCTCCTTATCAATTGCATCCTCATTCAAGGCAGTACATTAATAGACAAACCATATCAGTGCCCTTCCTTTTAGTTGTGGAGAAAAATAACTGCCAGAGTAAGAATACAACAAGAAGAGATACTCTCTTTCTAATCATCAATTGCATTCTCATTCAAGACAGTGAATCACAATAAACCAAGCCAAAAGGAAGGAATCACCCCCTCCTCTTTCCCTCTCAAACAAAAGAAAAAAAGGAAAAGAAAGTTCATAATGGTGTTGGGGTATTAAAGCCAAACAGCTTGTAAACTCTATTCCAAGCAGAGAAGGCAAAAAATCTTACTGTTGTTCTTTTGCAACAGTCTTGAGATAGTGTCTGAAAGCAGGTCGGATATCAGGAGGACCATCTGCAGACTGATTGACAGGAGGCTGTATATAGGCAGTTTCAATCAACATTTCGATCAAACGGCTCCCAACCTGAAATTTGGATGGCAGGAGATCAAGTTAAATTTACCAGCATCAATCATACAAAAGATACAATTCCATGCAGCAATTCCAGGTGAAAAGCAAACCTTAGCTTGAGTCGCCTGGCCCCATGGCTTTGAATCATCTTGCCTTTTCACAATATTCCTCACTTGATACAGCTTTTGTTTTTTCATCAAATTTGTAACTTTCTTCCTCAGGGACTCCTGTTCTCTATTTACAGAATCAGGTTCACCTCCTTTCATATTCTTTTCTTTATCATGTCTTTTCCTTGTCTTCTCCAGGAATTTATGAATTCTAACCTGAACCGTATCAAAGTTAACCAGAGTCAACAAGAAAAAATTATGAGGTAACACATACTGGATAGGGAAACAAAATTTAAGAAAACCTTAAAATAATAGTTTTAAAATTGGAAGATGTAATACACAACTCTTCAGAAAAATATACAAGTAGCTTGGGAGTATTTACATTATAATTAATGTGTGTGTACTGACGTAAAATACTTTTTGGAATCGCTGAATTTAGATGCCACAAAGTTTAAGGTCTTATTTTTTATTAAGTGCTGGCGTTAAACTTGTTTTCTCTTGAATTGCAGTATATATATCTTAAAAGAAATTTGCAAAGCATATGTGTCAAATCTTCACTATAACCAAGCCATAACAACATCAAAATTGTGTGTCATTCAAGCATAAAACTCTAGGTTGGAATCAGCTCAAACAATAACGTAACATAGGACAATACTTCTACCCACCTCGTGTTCAATGGCTTCGCCAACCTGGATCGAGGCCTGAACCACCCTTGCACTCCCGTGTTCACCCCCTGTCATCAACAGCCCCATCAACTTGTGCATGGTGATGACTGCCATCATCTCTGGAGGCAGCTGGTCAAAGTAAGGAGCATATGCCGCAGTGTTCTTTCCTTCCTTAAACAGCTCCTGCTCCTTAGCGATGCAATCCCGCAATGGCTCAAACCAACCTAGGAACAACGATTTCATGTATGGTAGATTCGGTGCAAGCTTCTGTTCACACATGTCCATGAGAAGTTCCCTATATTCCTTTGCTGCCTGTTCCCATGCCTCTGTCTCTATCTTCACCTGCCGGCGCTTGAGGGCATAAAGCTTCCCCTGCCCCATGCCCCTAACCACTGTAGATGGTTTCCGGTCCCCTTTTCTAATTTCTTCCAACATCCCCTGCATTTCTTCTCCCACTGAAACCTCGTCCTCGGCATCCGTCGAAGATATGGCCTCTGCAACACTTGCAAAACCCATTGCCTTATCCCAAAACACTGAGTGCTCAATTGGGTTTCTTAAACACGCTCCATATGATGATAATTCATTGTTCCGGCAAAAACCGATTTCAGAAAAGCGACACTTAACATGTGGTTTAAACTCAAAATTACTCCGCCAATTCAAATACTGAGAAAAAATCGCTGGAACTTCAGAATTCCTAACTACATCTTCTTCCCGGAGCAACACATCTCCATTTCTGTGAAGACCTACTTCTGGAATTCTAGAATGTATGCAGGGTTTCGGATTAGAAAACGGATTTTTTTCTAAAAATATTGGATTTTGTGAAGAGCCGAGGAAAATAGAGGTGGGCAGAAGACTTGGGCGATGCCGAACAGAAGCAAGTTTCTGAGATGATGCCTGCTTGGCGATGCTTCGCCACATCTTCCAGGGGACTTTCTGTAGACTTGAGTGGAGATTTTCGTGGGCTGTAATTGGGAAGAGGGGACAGGATTTGCTGCTTCGGTTTGAGAGGAAGATGAGAGAGATATTTGTGGTACTAGTGCTGCTACTGTACATCAAAATACTCGATTTCCGAATGAGGGAATGGAAAATAGAAAGATGGGGAGAAAAAGAAGATGAGAAGATCGGCGAAAATAGAAGAAAGAAGAGATCTTGATGGGAATGGACTTCATGAGAGAGGTCTGTCGCCGCCTTAAACCCTTCCAAAAACCCAACGAGGGGTTCTTTTCTTTGCAGTGAGTTCGCTTCGGACTTGTTTACGAGTTACGAGCGTCAGATTTTTGTTGAACTCGAAACGAGAGAGTGCGTATTCTACGCCATGCGCAGTTTAGACCTCGGCCTTGGTTGTCATTACTTGGAAATTACGTGATTAAATTTTTTAAAGCATAAATAGAATGAATTTATTTAAAGAGTCTACCATTAAATATAGAGTGTGTTAAATTTTCGTTTAAAATTAATTTTGAATATGAATTTTAAGACTATAAAATTTTAATTGTTCATGTGAATTGAAATTATTAGTTTAGTGAGTGTATTTTAAAATAATTATAAATTGTGTAAAAATTATATTTATAATATAATAATAAATACAAAAGAAAACCCATTGTAAATATAAATTAAAAGATTAATTATTCACTATTTTAAATCAGATTTTTTTCTCATTGTGGAAAAAAGTTTAACCATAGATGGAATTTTTTAAGTGATAGATGGGGAATTTTTTGAGAAAGTATACTCATCGTCAATGTTGTGTACTTGCCTACTTGGGTCCAGGACACTATTAAGGGACAATCATTCATCATCATTTTTTTAGTGGTAAGATATGCAATAACTTTTAATGAAATTAAAATTTTATAAAATTAAAATCTTCATAAAAATTAACATCAATCATAAAATCTTATAATTTGTATATTTAAATTATATTATATTTATAAATTCTCATCTTAAAATGTTAAATTAAAATTTTAAAGCTTCAACTACTTCCATTATATAGGACATTTATTTTTTAATGAGAGTTATATGGTTTCATGGAACTATTTAAATTTTGTGATTGAGTGAAGCATGAACTAGATTACAAGTGGATCACCCTCAATCTTATTGAATCTATGAAATGCCTATTAAGAAGAAAAGTTTGCATATAAATACTAATTCTTGGTATAGTATATTTTATAAAACATAATAAATATTTATTTTTTAAAGAGAAAGAATCTAACCCAGTGAATTGGATCATGGCATGTCACATTTTGCAAACTTTGGAACATGTTATATAATCTACAACTAAGTGATCCATGGAACCTTGATTTTAATGGATAGTCGCAAGTATGTGAATGTGAAAGTCTCATATTGCCTAGAAGGTTGTTCGAATCTTGAGATATAAGTGACGCTCTTCCTTTTCTTGGTATAGGGCCTCCTAGGTGTGTGTTGTCGGATTGGAGCCTGAGTGTTACATAATAGAAACAAAACCTTATAGGATGACTCTGATTGAAGCCAAATGGAGCTCTTAAAGGAAGGCATAAATGGATAAGGCATTTTGAAGTGTGCGTATAATTGCATATCAAACCAAAGAGTCATGACATGTGATGTACAAAATGGAAAATATCATACTGGATGGGGTAAAGTTGTTACAATAATATTGATTATTGAAAATTTCTATTAAATTAATTATTGTTTGAGAAAAATCATGTACTCCTTTTCACCATCAGAAGAAAGTGAGTCGATTAGTGGTTCTTGAATCCAGTTAATGTAGGCCCAATGCCATTTATAGGTTCTCTTTTATTGTGGACTTGTAGCGGACAACAAGAGCCAACAGTAGGCCCAACTAGAAATGTAAATGGGTCAGTTATGGCTTTTTTACTTCACCTTTTACTTCACCTTAGTCCAAACAAGTGGATGAAACTTATTTTTTGAACGATATCAAAATAGATTATATTAATATGAAAATATTCTTGTACATCAAACCTAAGGTACAAATATCGCCGATACATATTGTATCGGCCGATATATATCAGTTTTTTAAGACCGAGTAATATCGGCCGTACATACCAAATATCGGCCGATATTCGGTCCGAAATATCGGTATTTTATTATTATTTTTTAATTATTTTTTTTTAAAAACACCGATACGGTTTTTCACGGTTTTCAACGGTTCAGGATTCACGGGTTCTCACGGTTTTTTACGGTTTTTTCACGGTTCCGATATCGGAGGAGAGAGAAAATGCCAATATCGAGATGAGAGATAAAAATATCGGCCGATATATCGGTTAAACCGATATTTTGACTCCTGCATCAAACTGAAAAGGGGACCAAAAGGAAAAACATAACAAAGGTACAATAAAAGAAAAATATCAAAACAAGATACAATCTGTATCATCGGTACAAAATCCATGTTAACTCATTGTCATTTTCAAAGAAAGAATACTCTTGAAATTGGAATTATGACTTCATTTTTAGAAAAAAAAAAAAATCAACCATGACATTTGTTTTACGACTAACTTGGGCAAATGAAACATTGAATCCTGAAGCGAGAGTTATAATATCCCTAACTACAGTAATCAATTTCTAAGAGAATCGCTTCAGCCCTTTAACTCATTTAATTACATTTGCTAAATCACCTTCAATTACTAATGATCCCTATCCATAAGTGACTAAATACATCATAAGGTCCAATATATTGATGCGTTGGTCGATGAAGTATAATTTTGAAAGGAGAATTCTTGTTTAGTTTTTATTGGAAGTCTTAATGAGCCGTGTCAAAGAGAGAGCCCATTATTTTACATGTTGATTTAGATGCATTGATTTCATATTTTGAGATCTAGGTACCTATAAGACCTAATGGTCTTAAGGACATATAAACAATGTTTTTCATTCAATCAATAAATTGTTTTTCAATGATGAAGAACTCCAAGACTCCACGGCTTCTCCAGTATAGAAGCATTAGATAAAACTTCAAATACATGCAGCCTCTCTCAAACCACAGACTTCAGATGACTACGAAATTTGAACTTCAGACTTTTGATTCCTGAGCCAAAATATTTACAAATAATTGAGCTTCCTTAAAAGATCCACAAATAAATCATTTCTAGATGCTTGCAATCAACTGCTATTGTACATAGGGGTACATGGATCATTGGAATGAAGATCACTGGACGTTGTTTATGGCTAACAGACAGGGCCGGCATAACCGGCAAGTTAGGCCCACGCCTTAGGCTTCATTTTAAAAAGAGGGGATGGGTTTCAATTTTAGACATCATCATTTTGAATCCAGATTTATTTGTGGGATAAATTCGAAAGACCCTTCTCTAATTTAATTAAATTGGAGATTTTATATTGTTATTTCGACCCCTTAAAACAACATAAGTTTTTCCCCATTCCCACCTAATTTGATCAAACACCAACCATTAATCATTCCGCAAATTGGTTTCACATTGGGGATGGGTTTTAATTTTGGGCTTCACCATTTTGAGCCTAGACTTATTTGTGGGATAAATTTGAAGGACCCTTCTCTAATTTAATTAAATTGGAGATTTTATATTGTTGTTTCAACCCCTTAAAACAACATCAATTTTTCTCCCTTTCCCACCTAATCTGATCCAATGCCAACCATTATTTGTGTTAGCCGAACTTAAGGTGCATATTTTTTTAATTCCTTTATCTTTTGATCACTTTATTTATTCTTTTAATTCATTTGTATTTTCGTTACTTTTTTTAATTTAGTTATTTATTCTTTTATTTGGTGAATGGTGAATGATACTAGATTGGTAATGTTATAATGGAAATATTGAAATAATAGAGTTTTGAGGTTTGGATATTTGAATATTGGTAAAATAATAATTGCTTACGAACTTGAAATAGTGTTGAAATGCTGAAAATGTTTGGATATGCTAGAATTGATAGAGTAATAGTTAAAGATATTGTTTGAAATGTCCTACACACAATGCAATCGAATGGATGAAGAAATGAAGAAAAATGATTGTAAATCATCATTATAAATAGTCTCCGATCTAAACTCAATGACAAAATATAAATGAAAAATTATTTTCAGTTTGGACTTAGCTGGATATTTGAACCAGACATCTACAAGAATTTTAGATAAATTCTTGTTATTATATTTAATTAAAATTTTAATTAAATATTACTTGTAATAATATGTTTAATACTAAAGGCCTCATTTAGATTTTTTTTCTTAGACTTCAAATTGTGTCTAGCCGGCCCTGCTAAGAGAGCAAACACATGCTAACCATCTTGATTCACTAAGGCAAAATTCTTTTTATACAAAATTTTCATCTTAATTATTATGATGTGTCTTTTCATAGAAATAAGAAAAATATACTAATAGATTTTAAATATAATTTTAGTTTATATTTTTTTATCACGAACCATCCATGATTCTATTCGTGGTTCCCCGAAACCACGTAATTGCAGTCAACTTAAGGAAAACATATAACCTTGATTATTTTCTTAATCAAAGTGATGATTCCACTTGAACTTCCCTATTAGAAACTACTCAGCATAAATATGGTTGCACTATCAAACTTCGCACGAGGGGTTTAAAAAATAGTCATGGCCGACATATTGGCCGTGAAATTTCTCTCTCTTTTTTTTTTTTTTTAATGACCAATATCGGCCCATATTTAATTCCCTACTTCTCTCACTGTGGACTGAAATTTCTTTACAAGGAATCGGCAGAAATTAGTTAGAGTTTGCAGGAATAAAAGAGTGAACTGGTCATTATCTACCAATAGAGATAATTTTTAGATGCCTATTGCAACTGGTGCTAAAATTATTCAAAAACAATCCTCACCGTTGCAATTATTTATTTCATCCATATGATACCAATTTTTAGTTAATGCTATCAAACATCATGTCCTTTCAAATTGTCTAGACAGAATAAGTAAAAATTTTGCAAGGAAAACAAGAGCTCAGCAAATGCAAACGTTTTTTTAACCAACGTTTGACCCGACTAATCTTTAAAGTATATGTAAACCTCCCAACTTATACAACAGATAAATTCAAAAGGATGACTCTTCGGAGTTGAGTGTGAATCAAACAAAAGCCCCCTTTATGAGATGGATTCTTGACCATGAGGCAGATCTCCAACTTCTTTATTTTGAAAGAATCTCTTCGAAGAGTTATTCAAACACTGAACAAATCAAACTAATTTAGATGTTTGATTTTTCGTTTTGGCCCCTCACGTATTTAAATGCACTTGTCATCAAACTAAAATATAAAGGTATTGAAAATGGAATTATAGTACATTTTAGATTTTGGACCAAAAAAATTGTATGAATCATGGTCAAGACCCAACATTTGGTTGTCGGTATCCACAGGTGGCTTCTACCTAGGGCTGCAACTCGGGTCGGGTGGGTCGGGTTCCTTAAAATCCAACCCGATCCAAATTCTCAATCTGAACTTTACAACCCGACCCAACTTGAATTCTAACCAGAATCAAACCGAATTCTGACCCAACCCACATTTTGAACCTATTTTAACCTAATTTTAGCCAGGTTAGGTCAAGTTGGATTGGATCGGGTCAGGTTAACTTGTAAAATTCTCAATCCGACCCGACCTGCTGACCCAAAATTCTCGACCCGACCCACATGATTTCTCAGGTCAGGTCATGCGGGTTGGGCCAAAACCCTACCCGAGTTGCAGCCCTACTTCTACCAAATGAACAGTTGAACATGGTCTGATTCCTCAATCTCAACAAGAGTCAATTCATGAGTCACGCATTTAATGAAACAGTAGAATATACATGAACCCCAGCAAAACATGCAAAATCTTCTGCAGGCATAAAGACAGTGAACTTGTCAAAGAATGGTTCCATATATGATCTCATGTTGTCTCAGTTGTGAGGATATATATCATGAAGATACTGTGCTACAGCATAATTTGAACCTACAAAATAAATGAATAGATAGATGTACAACAAGGCTATAAGTTATATACATCTCCCTGTCAAAAATGGGGAAAGAAAAAGAATGCAAGAACATGGGAAATTTTTCTATGACAAGGCAAAAAAATTTCTTTTGATAAATGTAGCAAGAAGGAAAAAGATAACCGCCAAAAGAAATGCGACACCATTATAGTTTCTCAAATATGGAGCTCGCCTCAGTGCCCCCATTGAGCTCGTCTTCACAGGGCTGTAGCAATCCACATCCTTATTGGGAAAACATGGCCTCCATTGCTTCCTCGACTCGTGGCTTTCCCTTAGGTCGGCCACATCGCTTGGCGAACTTGCTTTGTAGAAATATTAGTGCCTTATCTAATGTGATATCCTGAGGATTTGTGCCCTACAATCACAGTTTAAATGCCAAAAAGAAAAATTAAAATGAGCATACATTTTGAATCCCTGAACCATAATCAGCAGTTTTTTTCAGCAAGCTGTAATGACATCAGGGTAGCAAAAAAATATGGGAATTGAAGAGCTGTAAGTTTCGAAATTATCCAGTTAGCTAAAGTTCCAGTTTGTATAAATCACCCATGGTTCTGTTGACCTAGGCCAAAGAACTTAACCCATAAGTGGCATTAACCCAAAACTCTTCCACACTACAAGATCCTAATCCTTCATTCTTTGATCTTTTCTCTGGAGTATGCACCACCATGTCATCTCTTGCCAAGGTGTAGGTCCTGTTTTTAAAAATGATTTATCTTCCCTAGCAAATCCTTATAATCTTTCCTTGATGGGCCATAGGAGGAGGATCACCTTTTCCCAGAAAATTAGTGTCAAAACCACAGTTCCCCTTCGCATTCCCTCCTGCCGAAAAAAAGCCCACCAAGAAGGAGCAGGTACACACATAATTAACCGTAGATGGCCTCGAACCTAAGAATTTTGTTATTCCAAACATTTGTTATCTTTGTTGAACAATTAGGTACCTATCAGTCGTGTGTTCTTGCGTTGCCTTTCTTACAAAGCTTATTTCGTCTGTCCATTCAGACACTCTATATGTAAAGGTGTTAAGTGTGTTACCAACTATGATCCTCGAGAACATATAGAAGAACGTATACGGGACACGGAAGCATGCACAGAAGACGACACAATAAAATTTAGGATATGAGAACAGTGATGGCAAGGAAATGACATGTTTATTTATATGTTTATAAAATTTTATATATGGTCATTTTAATTGATTTTAAGTTATTTTAGATCATACTTTAATTTTAAGTTATTACATATATAAGTTATAAAAATACATGGTAGAAAAGAAAGAGACGTTGCCAAATTTCAGCCCATATACGAAATATAAAAGGCTAAATAGAGAAGTAAAAAGAGGAAAATTCAAAGGGAAGCAGCTCTCTCTCTCTCTCTCTCTCTCTCTAAATTGGGTCTCCCATTTGCATACCAAAGAGCTCTACTTATAGTAAAATGTTGAACACCTAGGATGCTTAAGTGGCTCCAAGGTGGGAATTACATGGAAATTCAAACCAATACAAAAAGAGGAATTTTATGTGCTATGCCAACTCTCCATGTTGCAACAAAACTCTCCATGTGGTTAGCTACACAACCAATTCTTTTCACCATCCAATGAGAATGAACCAAGTGTTTCATCAACAAATAAGAATGAAGCATGTGTTTCAACACATTAACCAAAGCTTATTGGTTGTTTTCACCAAGCAATGAGGAATGAACATGTGTGCTCTCCAACAAATGAAGATGAAGCATGCTTCTCCAACCAATGAGAGAGATTCCTTGCAACAAACCTTGGGAGTCCATGTGGAGCTTATTTGGAGTCCTATGTGGAGGCTTGTTTGGCTTTAGGGTCAAGCCAGTGGATACATGGGTCTTTCAGGGGGATCCAAATGGGTTTGGAAACTTTCAATGGGTTGCATTTATTAGCCGGTTTGCAATGAATGGGTTCCCAGTCAAATTCTTCCATGAAAGCCAAAAGCAATTTCCTCAATGTTGTCCATACCCCTACGATCCTCCGATTGATCTGTTTGAGACTCAATCTCCATGATGTCCCAACAATTGGCCCACAAGTGGGTCCAGTTGCACCGAATGTTTCAATTTGGAACCCAAACCAGCTAGCTCGAGTTTGCACTTGCCCCTAACAAACATGTAGCTTTCTTTATTACTGGCCTTGATGTCCACATCAGCCCATTCACAAACGAACTCTAGGAGGGTCACGGTATTGGATCTCTATAGAGGTTAGATTTTGGTCATTGGCAAAAAAACCCAATGTCTTTTTCCTCTTAACTCTCAAGTAAGTAAATAAATATTTTTAGCAATTTCCTATTTCACTAGAGGGTTTGAAGTTAAAATGTAGATGATAGTTAAAAAAGAAATACATGGGCATCCATAGTGGGAGTTACTACATATGATATGGGATCAATTTCATGGGCTTTTTAAGGCTGATGAGGACAGATGATTTGAATAGAATGGAAATCTTCACTAAGGCAGGCTTAAATCTCATAAAAAAAAAAAAATTGCTTGGGCCAGTTTAATCAAAAGACTCCAAGAATACTATAGTTTGGGATAGCAGTTAGGCAGAAGACCTTAGTATTTTTTGTTAAATAAGAGACCGCTTGATCTCGAAGCAAAATGCTATTGCAACTTAGAAGCAAATGAGGAAGATGATCATGAAAAAGGGGAGTTTTTAATGATCTAATAGTTCAATTGTTCAATCCTAACCATTAATTTGTATCTTAAGGTTTTCCATGATCTTTATGGGTTGCCTCCACTATTTAGTTTCTATCATTTTGCAATTAGAACTAAGTCATCTCTCATAAAGGGAGAACTGCAAGTTGTTTGTCTGTCTCCTCAAATGAACCCCACATAGGTATAGCTCTGTTGGCTTTAGCTTCTAGGAACAGACTAGTGGTTGCATGTATCTGTGAGATTAGTCTCACCTCCAATGTGGGGTGGGGATATCCATATTCCAAGCCACAGATCATAAGCAACTCAACTATCCAATACATAGTGTGAAAATCATTTTCGAAGTTTCTACCAATACAGACTTTTTTTTTTGAAACATTAATGACTAATTCCATTAAAACAAGAAGGGAGTCCATAAAAAGGATTTGAGTATAGGAGATATATACTCAGAACAAATGAGAAGAACAAGAAACAGAAAAAAGAAAAAAGAAAAAGAAAAAAAAAAGATACATCAAAGAATCCACCCCACACCGAATCCAAAGGGGGAAAAAAATTCCAAAGCCGGTGTTTGTAAATTAACACTAGCTTTCACCAAGAAGTTTGCAACACAATTTGCTGAATAAGGTGTATGAGTAAAAGTGATGTCACCCAGTCTGCACAATCTCCAATGTCCCTAGCAATACAAACCCACCTCCATAGGGGGAATTTCCTATTACTAGTGCAGGAGATGACATTAGTTAAGTCACCTTCGAAATGAGATTACCGTTCCTAAACCTAGACCAAACCTAAAATACTCTCCTAATTACTCTTAGTTCAGCCTCATTTGATTCCATTGACCCTACTATTCGGAAAAAACTGCCAACATTCTACCCCTATTGTCATGAAGCACTCCACCTATTCCTGCCGGCCCAGGCTTACCCCTAGCTGCGCCATCAACATTGAATTTACACGAGCCTAGCGGAGGCGCTACCCACTTGACCGAGCGCTGTCTAACTCTACCAACCCCTTTCATACACCCTTCCCAACACAAATAGAAATCCTCTGGAACTAGATCCCGAAATTCCTTACACACAGACAACCAACCAATTACCTGTCATTTCGCTCTCTCAAACACATCTCTAGAAGTCCCTCTCTTTCCCTCAAAAGTCCTCCTATTACGTTCTTTCCAAATTGCCCAAAAAACGCAAACGGAATCATTTTCCAAGCCACTCTATGTCTACCTCTAAAGGGTACCCCATCCAAGCTACCAATAAATCCTCCACTCCACTACAAAAACCCACGAGCATCCAAACAACCCCAAGAACAAGTACCACACAACTCCGTGAAGTGGCATTTGCTTAACAAATGGTCCACTGACTCCCCTCTGACTCACACAATGGACAAACTGTCGGAGCCTCCTCTGGAAGAATGCATCTTCTCCTAAGATTGTGTCTCACAAGGATCCTCTTTTTCAAGGTTGTCTACATAACGAATTGGATTCTAGGGGGAATCTTGTTGTACCAAGACAAATTGCAAATAGGAGGTGAGTACGAATTTGCTGCATATGCAGATCGCAAGATTGATTTTAAAGAGAAAGACCCCGACGGCTCCAAGGACCAAATCTACTTGTCCTCATCCTCAATCCACAATCTGGTATCACTTAGGATTCCTATCAAAGTTTGGTGGATGGCTTCCTCAAAGTCCTGCAAGGTCCTTCTAAAGGATAATGACCACTGTGGTGTATCATTGACCTCACTATAATAATCACTAATCAAAGCTTCACGATTTTGGGCCACTCTAAATAGTCTAGGAAATACTTCCATTAATGGTCTCTCCCCCACCCAGATATCTTTTTGGAACAACACCCTCATTCCATTGCCAACCAGCATCCTAATCCCCCTTTGAAACATTTCCCCGCTCCCAATCTTCATCAAGGCTTTCACTACCAACGAATCATCCCTATCAGCTCTACTACCTAACCTCCACTCACCGGGGTCAACCACACCATATCTTGCGATTAAAACCTTCATCCACACGGTTTCTCTCTGAAGCGAATCTCCACAACCATTTACTTAGTAGGGCATGATTCCTATCTCTGATACTGTAAATCCCCAACCCACCGTTCTCCCTCATGTCTCTAACCTCTTCCCATTTCACTAGATGGATTTTCCTCGTGTTCTCTTTCCCTTCCCACAGGAAGTCTCTTTGAATTTTCTCTAATATTTTTGCCACCCCTTTAGGTATTTCGAACAAAGAGAGATAGTAGGTGGGTAGATTCACCAGACATGATTTAATTAGAGCCAATCTACCCCCCTAGTGAGAGGTAAGATTTACTCCAAGCAATCAACTTTTTTGAAATCCTTTCTAGAACAGGTTCCCAAAACACGTTGGATCTCAGATTCCCGCCTACTAGCAATCCAAGATATGTAAATGGGATCTTGCCAACACCACACCTAATCTCCTTGCCAATCCTTCGAGCTCCTCCACTTCAACCCCCAAGCCAATGATATTACACTTCCCTAGATTTATTCTCAACCCCAATACAAGTTCAAAGCACCTAAGGACAAGCTCTTACCCCAAATAGCTCTTCACTAGATGCTTCACAGAACAATAATGTATCACCCGCAAACTTTAGGTGACTGATTGACCAACTGCCTGAGGAGATCTTCAATCCTTTAATGAGACTTGACTGCTTGACACGACTCATAAGACCATTGAGTGCTTCGGCTACCATTGTGAAAAGGAATGGGGATAATGGGTCCCCCTGACGTAAACTCCTAGTGGCCATAATTGGTTTTATAGGTGAGTCATTCACCAAAATTGAGTAGGAAGACTCTTGAACACATGCCATCAACCAATTCCTCCATCTGGGGCCGAAACCCATCCTCCAAAAAAGATAGTCGACAAACTCCCATCTGACATGATCATAGGCCTTCTCCATATGGCCTTCCTTACATCTTGCGTGGATTAGGTCGTTTGCTATCAATACTCCGTCCAAGATCTGCCTTCCCCCAATAAATGCCCCCAATGACTCTCCGATTAATCCCCCTAGGACCGAACTAAGTCTCGCAGCTAATACCTTGGCCAATAACTTATACACGCATCCTACCAGACTTATCGGTCTATAGTGAGATAGTTTTGATGTCCCTTCTTTTTTTGGGATTAAAGCAACCAAGCAATGTTTAAGACTCTTGTTTAGAACCCCTCTCCTATGAAACTCCCTAAAGAATTTTAGAAATCCTCCCTAATGATATCCCAACAACTCCTAAGGAATTTGAAATTGAATCCATTTGGACCCGGAGACTCTATTTAACTTGATATAGAGCTATTCTACAATTGCAAAATTTACATGAGGAGCTTCAAATTGTAAATACATTAGTTCACACACATGCACACACAAAAGCAGAGAGAGATAGAGAGAGAGAGAGAGAGAGAGAGAGAGAGAGAGAGAGAGAGAGAATTGTTGTTTCTAAAGAAAATTAAAAATGAATGGACACTGTGGTTACCCTATAGAAAATTAATGATCATCACTTAAATGGAGAACAGAGATCTAACATGCTAAGCAGAGAATTCACCTTAGGTACTCGGACAATGGTCCTCCTATGCCTAACTGAAAATCCAGATTTCGAAACAGTTACAGTAACTGGGTGTTGATCCACTGGATGTTTTCCCTATACAAAAGCAACAATGACAATAATTATGAAGATAGAAAACTCAAATTTCCAGAGAAAAAACAATACAAGGACAGGAAAGTACCAAAGTTACAGGGTAGCGGAGAAAACCAATAGCATCCTCTAAGGTGATAGACTCCACATCTTTTATCTGCTCAAAGATACAACAAATTAACTAACAGAATTGCAGAAACCAGATCACACAACCTAAACAAAGACAACCACTTCAATCCAAAGAAGAAGTGTAAACTAGGTCCATCAATTGTCTTTCTTCTTTTGCAATAAGTTCATGTGGCAAACATAAGTAGTTTTAGAACATGTATTATTAATTGCACATGTAGATGAACTGCAATACATAACAGTTAGGATACTATGAAGCGAGCTGGTAAGGCAACAAGCTAATCACTCCAAAAAGGAGTAAAAAGATTTTTAACATAGAAATGAATTTAATATGGCAAAAATTTTAGTGGGGGCAAATCAATTTCAATGAGGCGTAATAAGTATTTACCAATTTAGGACATCTTAAAGGACTAGAAAGCACGCATGATGGAAAAAAGATTACGGAAGAGAAAAGAGAGAAATTGGAGGAATTGGAGGTATTTAAAAAAGAAATCAAGGTCGATGATGCAGACCACCTGATAGTTTAGTCAATTCAAGGGGGAAAATGCAGAGCAAGGCAAAAGCCAGGTCTTGCAGGTATTGACTGTGATACCTAGATACTTACACAGCAGGCAACTTCTCTACATAGTATAATGTCCAATACTTCACTTTATGCATTTTTATTTTTAATGTTCTTGTCTGCATGATATCTATGTCCCTGCATTATCCATGGTGTATCTAGGCATCATTGGTATTTGGAGTTTCGAACGCGAAGATAATGGAGAGGAATTTGCTTTCTTTACAGGGAAGTGGGTATTGAGAGTTCTAGCAAAGCACTCTTGGCAATAAAAGAGGCACTGAATACAAATATAAATTCTTTGATAGGACATCTCATTGTAGAAGAGGATTCTTCTAATGCTATTTCTTATGCATCAAGGCATAATAATGGTCTTGAAAGTGCAACTAATAAGATAAGCACTTAGCCTCAGTGCAAGTTTCTACGATTGGATCAGTTAGTACCTATCATGCACGGATACTCCGAAACCATTGAAGTATCCGTGTCGGATACGGCTCGGATACGTATCGGATATATATCCAATTAAATAAAATATTTTTTAAATACGGATACGTCAAGGATACGGCAGTAGACACGAAGGGATACGGCGGGAGGCGGGACACGGCACGGGAGGCGGCAGCACGGGAGAAAAAAGAAGGGGGAGGGGGGGGGGGGAGGAGTATATATATATATCTTTTCAGTATTATGTTTTTAACCTCAATAATCATTCACATATTATATACTGTAATATTGTAAATATTTTTTAAACATATTATATATATATCTTTTCATAATACTAAATTGCTAATAGTCTAATCTTATAATATATATCTTTTGTAATGTATTATATATATATAATAAATATAACAATATAATTTTCTAATAATTTTATCTCATAGTAGAATTTATAATATTTTTTGTAAATGTCTAAATTTATTTTGTTGATATATATATATATATAATTTTTTTTTCATTCGGCGTATCCCGCCGCACCCGTATCTTAGTTTTTCAAAATTTGTCGTATCTCCATTTCAGATACGTGTCGTATCCGATACATATACCCGTATCGGTGCTTCTTATGTTAGTAGTAAAAAACTTACAAACTAACAACCATTCATCAATGTTAGAAGGGGTGTTCATTTATCCGAACCCGGCCCAAGCCCAACCTAAATAAACAGGCTTAAACAAGATTTTTGTCCGATAGGCCGGATCTGGGCTTTAAGGTTCGTTTACCTTTTTTTTTGTTTTGTTTTATAAATTGAGTAAAAAACTGTACAGATTGGAAGAAGACTTAAAGACCGACCACCTGGTAAAAATTTATCTCAAAGTTCAATTTCTAGTCACTCGATTTTAACGGTCAAAATCATCGGACGTTATCTTTTGAAGAACATCTGCCAATTTTGACTATCAAGATCAAGTGGCTAGAAATTGACTTTTGGAATGAAATTTTAACTAATGATAGGTATTTAATTGTAATTTCAATCTCTATGGTTAAATTTTCAAGTTCCAAACACAAATTAAAAATAAAAAATAAAAAAGGGTCTATAACGACCCGCCTTAAAACAGACTTCCTATATCCCATGCACACGTCTTCCATTTTAGGATGCATCGTACAATTCTATGATTCCAAAGCTTGAATCACAGGATTTGCGATTCCAGCCCATAATCATACGATTACCTTCATTTTGCGATTTTACCTACGGTTTGTATTGTTTTACCTAACGATTCGAGTTGACTCGCGAATCATTTGAGTTTGACAACACTGTCGAGAAGAACCCGAAGGCACTCTAGGACCCTAAGGTGAGGGGCCTATGCACATGTTGGTTGGTTTGAATGACTAATTTCATGCAATTGGTAGAATTTCGGTGATTGTGATGAGTATGGAAGCATGATAAAAATGTGCACGTAAACTATGCTTAGATGGTGCATTGTAGTGTAAGCACATTGGATGGATTCTCATGCTTGAATGTTGTATTGTATAGCGTGTACATAGAATGAAATTTTTGTGTCTGTGTTGTAGAATGGTTATGAACTACAATTGATCCGATCCACCATGAGGTGGTACATAGATAGTTGAGAGCATTGTGCTTCAATCCGATCAAACTTCCTTGTGTATGTGATATGATTACATGAAATGTGATTAGTGTGGGTGAAATTCATGTATGTGTAATGTGGGCGTACGAAAATGAAACCAGTGTGCGAATCTCATGTATGTATAATGTGTTTACCTGAAATAGAGACAAGTGCACTAGATCAGTGTATGTGTGATGTGATTGCATGAAAATGAAAAACGTGTGCGAATTCCATGTAGGTGAAATGAAATTATATGAAAGTGAGATAAGTGTGTGATATTCATGTGTATAAAATGTGATTACGTGTAAAAGAGACTAGTGGGTGTGTAATCATGTGCATTGTGTGATGAACACTACCCTGAATGGGGATGATTTAAGAGAAACATATGATAATGAGCATGTGAATTTACATAGTGGTGTGTTGTGTATCAAATTGGAGTTACGATATAATTGAGAACTTATAGTTATGGGGAGAACGCGGTGGGAATGTGAGGAGAATTCCCCATTTGATTGCGAATATCTTAAATGTGTGCAGTGTGGTGATGTTGATCACCAAATAGTGATGAGTTTGTGAATGCATTGATAATGAGATTACTTATGCGATGTGATGCAAAATAAGAATGGTGACTTTGTGAATGCATTGATAATGAGATTACTTATGGATGTGATGCATAATGATAGTGATTAGTTTGTGAATGTGCTGGTAATAAGGTTACCTATGTGATTTGATGTAGTGTTATCAAAACCGGACAGGTCCCCGGTCAAACCGTCGGTGCAACTGCAATTACCTATTTCACGGTCCGGTTCTATTAAAAACCCACATGACATATCAAACCTTATAAAACTGTTGTGACCTGTGGGTCACCAAGGTTTTATTAATTGACCCGCGGGTAATGTTTGAAAAATATTTTTTTTCTTAATTTTTTATTTCAGCCCCAAGGAGCCTTGATGGGCAATTTATTTCACTCCACCACTTTCCGTTTTATAAACATCAACACCCTCCTTCCTCTTCATTTTAGTCGATGTGGGACAAAAACACTCCCTTCCCACTTTCCCATTCCACTTTTTATATCCCTCCACCCTCCCCACGCTTTTAGTCCCATTCGATGTGGGACTTTGGGTAGAGTTGAGTGTGGACGAATGGTGCCTCTTGCACTCTTGTACTCCATATGCTTTTTCACTGTAAAGGCAGATGGGTATTAACGGAGAAATGGGGAAAAATGGGAATGGGACAATCACTTTCATGTGTGGGAAAACATATGAAAGTAAATTGATTAATTAATTTACATTATTAGGTCTAAACATATGATTTATATAATATAAAATAATATAAATAGCATATTTATTTAAATATAAATAACATAATATGTCTAGAATAATATAAATTTATATTATATAATGTTATTTTTATTATAATATTTTTACTAGTATTATATATAATTATAATATAATAGCATATAATGTTATAATAACATTATAATATTATATTTTTAATATAAATAACATTATTATAATATAAATAGCATAATATAAATGTTTAGACCCAGTAAATATACAAATTAAATTGTTTTTGCATTAATTTTATCATTATATTCAAATGTGCAAAATATTTTTTGTTCAAATTTTATTTCAACTCATGAATTAATAATTTAATATTATTTATAACATTTATATTAATGGCACGGGTTTGACCGAGTTTGACCGTGGTTGAACCTTATTTAACTCAACCTTCTAAGCTTACGTGGACCCCTTTCTATTTTATTTTATTTATATTTAGCAATTTTTTATTTATTAGTAATTTCATTTTTCTTGTGTCTTAGTTTAGCACGGACACCTTAGTCCGTGCCCCATAGCCATTAGGATTCTAGTTTCCTTCTTGATTTGATTTCTTTCTAAGTTTAGCTTAGGTTTCTTATATATATAAGCATGAATGTAATTGT
Organism: Chimonanthus praecox; assembly: GCA_022113865.1. Lineage (NCBI taxonomy): Eukaryota > Viridiplantae > Streptophyta > Magnoliopsida > Laurales > Calycanthaceae > Chimonanthus > Chimonanthus praecox. The sequence goes on from CM039089.1 coordinate 55,751,062, forward strand.
GAAAAAGAACACACGATGGATTAATAAAATTGAATTAAGGTAGAGCCTTTTCCTATCTTCTTCCTTTCTTCTTCTCCTGTCTAGTTACAGGCATATCTGCTTCTTCTTCCTGCCTAGTTGTAGGCGTGCTTCTCATCATAATGCATAATGATTGAGATGAGTACATAGGTGTAAATGTGATGTCCGTGTAAGGTGTGACCATGCATCATCGATGATGCGTGGAGAGACATAGGCATAAGTCGTGGCACGCATTGTGGGGGGATGGATGCGGCGCATGGTAGAGCACCATCGATGATGCGTGGAGAGACACAAGCACGATCCATGGCACACATTGTGGGGGGATGGATGCGACGCGCAAACCAGCACCATCAACGATGCGTGGAGAGACACATGCACGACCCGTGACACACATTGTTGGGGGATGCGTGAGATGCGTAGAGAGGCAACGAAGATTATCGTGCCATGCATTATCTAGTCCGGATTTGTGAATGGATCACCTTACGTGTGAGAATTATGACATGGTGTGCGTACGTTGTATACACATTTTATTATTGTATGCTCGTGTACTAATCCCTCACCATGAATGAAACTTTTTGGAGGCGGGATTCGAGGGACTCCAAAGGCGCAAATAGGATTTACAGGTTGAGGATTGATTATGTGGAGACTTAATGGGAATGTGAATGGTTTCCCCATGTGCTAATGATTATTGGGAATGTGAATGATTTCCCATGTGTTAGTGATTGTTGGTAATGTGATAGATTTTCCATGTGTGAATGGTTATTGGGAATGTGACTGATTTTCCATGTGTTACTGCATAATGGGAATGTCAGTGATTTCCTTGGTTGTGATGTAATGCATGCACCCGCTATGAAACAGGTGAATGGTTAATGGTAGAACTACGCGTGATTTGATCTCGAAAGAATACGTAGGCAGCTGATTATTCAGTTCGATCACAACGGAGGTCAAAGAAGTCCTAGGGTTAATGGGAATCCTCTTACACGTGTAGGGGTGAAACTTGGGTTGGGTTTTGGCCAGACCCGCATGACCCGACCTGAAAATTTTGCTGGCTGGGCTATATAAATTTTAGTTTAGGGTCAGGTCAAGTTAAAGAAAAAAAAATCCTCATGAAATTCAGGTCACGTCAGGTTTAAGAATTTAAAATTTGACCCGACCCGAGAAGACCCGACTCAGAAAAACCCGAGCCGACTCGAATTCCTAACTAATACTCTAACAGCATACAAAGCCTCAGGCCCCGATTCCTCTCTTCTATCTAGTTCTTCTACAGGTACATTCCTGGTTCTTCCTTCTCTTCTTCTTTCTTTTCTCTTTCTCGTCTCTCTTTTTTCTCTCCCCACCATTCGGCTGGATCTGCTTCGGGTTGCGTCTGTTGTTGCACAGATCTACCCACCCAACGTCTGCAACTATACATCTACATCTCAGCCTTTACCCATCTCCACCATCAAATAGCTACCGCCTGCAAGCACGTCCACCACACATTCACACCTAGATCTGTTTTCCAAACACGCCATCCATCCCTCTGTTTCCAAGAGAGTGTTGCACGTTTCCTCCTCTAGTGGTCGGGAAAGCAATGGTCTCAGTGGAATTTTTCCTTTTTTCTTTTAAATGTTGTTTAGAAGATATTTGGGACTTGTAATATGCCATTTTATTTTGATTTGATGTCTCCATGGATGTAAAGACATAACACATTATTATTTATTGTTTGCATGTTTGATATGTTGATGGAAACAAGTAGTATTTTTAATTTTTTTAATGGATTGATGAATTATTAAATTGTTAGATTTGAAGACAAAAACTGCTTTTAACATGTGAACTTTGCATCGGTTGAAGAAATGTAAGTTACCTTGTTAAATATGGCATTTGCCAAATCCCATTGATTCCCACTGGTGCTTGCAACTTAGACCTTTTATGGCCGACAATTTGGCATATTGGAATCACCGTATTAGCTTGGGCGGCATGTCCAACTTAGGTCAGCCAGGGTCGGGCTGGGTCAACGAGCGGGTTGAGTATATTAGAAATTCAGGTCGAGTCAGGTCGGGTTCAATATGTTTTGACATGTGTTAGGGTTGGGTTTATCAAAACCAGGCCCGACCCGCCCGAGTTTCAGCCCTATACACGTGAGTTCCACGTGTATGTGGACTTGGTTGTGCTAATGCTTAAAAAATTAATCTTCAACACGTGCCCGAGGATCGGGGTGTGACACGGTCCCATGTGTAAAGTAAACGAGCTTTAAACAGCAAGCTCGACTTTGACTTTAAAAGCCCGATGAGCTTTGGATGGGCATGGGATTTTTTTTACAAAGCCCAGCCCGAACCCAGCCCATGAACAAGTGTAGCTGTTAGAAACATCAAGACAAAACGATTTGGAGAGTCAAAAGAAAATGGTATTTAGTGCATATTATGTAATTGTGAGCATCATCTACTAAATGTGATTTTCAGTTGTAATCCATCCAGAACAAGGTTTAAAAACCAGGATATTCCTGAAGTGGATTTTGCCTATGTAAACCATGTGTTTTATGCACACTAGATAGATCAACCAAACACAATGTGGATATCATATATACCTATTCTACTTTCCTGCTGTAGGCAAGAAACATAAAATGGTGAAATTCATAGAATGATTAAAATACCCTCAAGAAATAATTTCCAAACATATCATAGCCAAGGGATTCCCATGTCCTTGCAACAAATTCTGAATGCTCCTCATGCACCTTGACAATAGATAGTGATTACAAAAGCTTCTCATCCATTAAAACTGTCAGTCCAAAATATTCCTTTTGTGCTTTTATATTAAGTGGTCTACATTATGCACTATAACAATAAGGGTGTGCAGTCACATAATTTGAAATGCAAACCCTATTGAAAATTAAAGATCATTTATGTAAAGAACTCCATAAATACCTGGCAAATAGAGGATCTTTTTGGTGTAAATCCCATCCTATCGTCACCCAATTGTATATAAAATCCATATGGACCATTCTTTAAATAAATCTGAGGAAGAAAAGAAAAATATTGAAAGCAAACATCATGGTAACAAATATACATTGCATAGACGAGGGAGACAGAGTCAAGATTACTGCTGTCCTTAATAATACTATTTTCTCCCAGAAGTCAATCAAAATCAAACAAATAACAATGAAGCCATCACACACCTTTTCATTAGAACCAGGATTAAGACCTAACAACTTAGGCTGAAAGGCATTTGCTGGTTTTTGGGGATCAGCATCATCATCATCTTCACCGTACATTGTCCTAGCTATGTACCTGTACCAGCCATTAATAATACTTCATCCAACTATTGGAAAGAAGAAAAGGAGCCCATTTAACAAAGAATGCACATTGAATCCCAAATACATCTATTATTATTGACAAAATAAACAATCAAAAGATTCAAACAATTCCACATGGACAATTCAAACTGTCTCTCTTACTGGTGTTCATGTTTATCAAATAGCACTCGTCCCACCTCTCCTACATCATCCATTTCATAGAGTGCAATGAGGTCATAAAACATTCTTGAAGAGCCAAACATGACATGAAGCGCGTGCAAGTGCAAATCAATCCATAGAGGCCAGGGTGTTTTTGAGTGCTAGCTTAGACAGCCTGGTCAACTGCTAAAAGGAGAAGGGTATGGTCTAGAAAAATTAGCTTCACATCTTATCATTCAAGCATTGCAAGCTTTTTCCTCACAAGTCATTTACAAATCAGAACAAGTTATCAACAATTGGTTGACACATGGTCCTCATGTACAACCAAGGATGGGCTAACCTTAGAATCTAAGGAATTAAAATGTTGTCCAAGCACGTGGCATCCAACTGCAAATTGGTTGAACAACACTAAGTCATCCCAGTCGCTAATGGAAAAATAGTTGCTTGCAGATAGATGTGGAGTGGCAACCCCAATAATCAACCGCATGTCATATCTGTTGAAGTTGATAATAAAAAGAAATAAAGAAAGGAAAAAGAGATGAATATCAGAGAATAATTATTCTCAGAATTGTATTAAGATGTATTTCCTCTTAGAGGGTACAGGTATATATAAAAGAGAAAGAGCCAATTAAGGTGGCCAAAAAGGAAAGTACAATCAATCTAACTTATCTACTCCTAATTATACACCTATACAGTTGGCTTGCCAAGATAGGCATAGTCAGTTTAGTTTGTCCTGAGTTGGGTCCCAGTGGGTCCCACAACACTCCCCCTCAAACTGGCTTGAAGATGTCGATCAAACCCAGCTTGTCAAGAACCGAAGTAAGTTGGTGGCGAGGAACAAACTTGGTCAGGATATCTGCCAATTGATCCTTAGACTTCACATGTAGAGTAACAAGGCGACCTTCAAAAATATGTTGTCGTAGGAAGTGACAATCAACTTTAATGTGCTTAGTCTGCTCATGAAAGGCTAGATTGGAGGCGATGTTGATAGCGGCCTGATTGTCACAAAACATAATGAGTGGGTCACATGGAGCAAAACCCAATTCCTGAAAAAACTGGCGGACCCAAAAAAGCTCAGCTGTAGTATCGGCCATTGCATGATACTCAGCTTCAGCATTGGAGCGAGCAATAACAGATTGTTTCTTACTATGCTATCCGACTAGATGAGAACCCAAAAAGACACAGTAGCCAGTTGTTGAGCGGCGATCATCAGGAGGGTCTGCCCAATCAGCATCTGAATAGTCACGAACAAAGAGGAAAGACTGTCGTGCAAAGCACAAACCCCTGCCAAGATGAGCTTTAAGATGGCGAAGGATGCGGAAGACGCATGAAGATGGGTATCCCGTGGTTCGTGCATGAATTGACTAACCACACCAACTGCATAGGAGAGACCGGGTCGTGTAATAGTGAGATAAATCAATTTCCCCACCAGCTTCTGATAAAATGAAGGACTATCAAGAGGAGTCCTGTCAGCGGCAGAGAGCTTCGTATTGACATCTAATGGAGTGTCAACAGGTTTGCACCCAGAGTATCAGCATCTTGAAGAAGGTCAACAACATACTTGCGCTGAGATAAAGAGAGTCCTCTAGAAGAACGAGCGACTTTAACACCTAAAAAATAACGCAATGGCGCTAGATCTTTAATAGCAAATGTGCGTTGTAGATATTCTTTGAAGGTAGTTATGGCAACAGCGTCATTACCGGTGAGGACAATGTCATCAACATATACCACTAGAATCACGACCACAGATTGAAGACGGTAGATAAAAACTGAATGATCCATCTGACATCTAGAGAAACTATAAGGCAATAGTGCACTGCTGAACTTCTCAAACCACGCCCGTGGAGACTGCTTGAGGCCATATAGAGCTTTTCGGAGTTTGCAGACAGACTGAGGCTCCCCCTGATTAACAAACCCTGGTGGTGGAAGCATATAAATTTCATCATGGAGATCACCATGAAGGAAGGCATTCTTCACATCTAATTGATGCAGCGGCCAATCATAAGTAATGGCAATGGAAATCAAGATGCGAACAGAAGTAATCATAGCCACGGGGGAGAAGGTTTCCTGATAGTCTACCCCGTAAGTTTGTGTGAATCATTTGGCAACGAGACGAGCTTTATACCGGGCGATGGGGCAGGGGAACCATGTCCCATGTGTGATTTTGCTCAAGGGTTGTGAGTTCCTCTTCATGGCTGCCTTCCACAAGGGATCACGGAGAGCGGTGTCAACCCGCTTGGGTATCTTAGTACTGTCCAAAGCTGCAAGAAAAGTGTGATAGGGAGGACAGACAACATGATAGGACACAAAATTGTCAAGGGGATGCGAGGGCCGGGAACAGATGACGTGGTGGTGTTCTCGCGGAGCGGAGGCCTTATCTGTCTGCGGTGATATACCAGAGTGGGCTCCCTGCCAATATGGGAAAAATAAAAGAACTTCTTTTCCTTATTCTATGAATACCATATTCTTTATTTTCTGTTATTCATTCTGATGTTTGGCAATCACCCTCTCTTTCTCGCACTAGTTTACGTTACTTTGTGTCATTTATTGATGATTATTCTCGCATGACCTGGATTTATATCATGAATCATAAGTCTGAAGTGTTTGATCACTTTCGCACATTCTATAATTGGGTTGCCACTCAATTTTGTTCTAAAATTAAAATTTTGTGTAGCGATAATGGGGGAGAATATCTGACTCATTATTTTGCTCGATTTCTGCAATGGTAGTAGAGGAACCATTGGCTAATTTAACTTGACCATAAGAGATAGGAGAAATGGAAGAGAAGAGATTAGACATACCCGCCATATGATCAGTGGCCCCAAAATCGATGATCCAGGAATGAGAAGAGGCATGATTGCCAAAGGACTCAGTACCTGAAGTAGAAGGACAGCATTGGAAACCTCAGAGTGTTGAAGGCGATATAGCTTTTGTAGCAGCATGTTAAAGCCCTGTCGAGGGACTGGGGCACCGTCGCAAACAACATCAAGGGAGGAGGTAACTGGCGAGGCGACGGAGATAATAGCTTGCTTCGGACGGCCATGCAATTTATAGCAAGAATCAACATATTGGTTCGTCATCTTACAAAAAGTGAAGAACTGATACCCCTTCTTCCGGGACCTTTGGTGTCGCGACGCGGGTTAGAAGAAGGATCTTTGCCATAAGAACCAGAAGCCCCACGTGCAAGAGGAGTCATGGAAGGATGCGTGGTCATTAATGCAGACCGTTCAACTGACATAGGAGTCATAACCAGACAGCGCCGATCATCTCGAAGTAAGCCAGAGTAGACTTCTTCCAGAGAGAGAAGAGGACGTTGGTCAAGCAGCTGTGCCAGAATAGGTTCAAAGTCCTGGTTAAGGCCAGCCAAAAACTCAAAAGTCCGTCGTCGATTAAGAATCTGGTTATATACAACAACATCAACAGGTTCCATAAACCAAACGGATTCAAGTTAATCCAATTCAAGCCAACAAGTCCGCATCTTGGAATAATACTGAATGAGGGAGAGCTCCCCCTGTCGAAGGTGAGAAGCAGTCTGATAGAGCTAATAGAGCCGGGTGGAATTATCACCGTCCGAATATAAAGCCTTAATGATGTCCCAGACAGTGGTTGTGGGAAGTGTATAGACACTCCCACGAATATAATCTTCCATGGAATGAAGAAGCCAAGACTGCACCAAAGAATTATTAGCGTTCTAGGTACGGTAGGAAGAGTCCTTCTTGTCTGGTTCAAGGGTGGTACCATCAATAAAATCGGATATCTATTTGGCAGTAAGAAACATTTTAACCGAATGAGACCATTGGAAGTACTTGGTCTCATTTAAGAGCACAGTGGTAATCTTGCCAATATGCTAATGGCCAGAAGACGCCATATCAGTGGAAGAAGAGGCCCCAGAAGTCTTCAGTGGTTCCAGAGAGGCGGCCATTATCCCAATAAGAAAGCTTGCAAATAGTAGAAAGCAAGGATAAAAGTGGCAGAGAGATCGATCAGAGGCAGCAAAAAAACTGGCAGAAGAGCAGTGGAAGAGGCTGATTCATCAAACCAAAGAGAATAGTGGAGCATTTTTTCAGCCGACTGAAATGTAATTTTCAGTCGACTAATTTCTTCTTAGTTCTTACAGACGAAAATTCAGTTGACTGAATTCCAATTGTCAGTCGACTGATTTCTTCTCAGTTCACAGACGGTGCAAGCAGCGGAGATGAAGACTGACAAACTGGACCCCTCCTTGGACCGAAATCCTACGTCTACCAGTGGCAGGAGAAGGTGGGCCAGGACGAATCCAGCAATGGGGAGCCGAAGTGCAAGAAAGTCAGATCCAAAGAGATCGAACCAAAAGAACCATCAAAAGGGGAATCTGGTCCCTTTTGTCGCTGTATGCAGAAGACCAAAAATGGGCCCCACTGTTGATGAAATGGGAGCACCCAGGTGCGATCTGATCCAGAGGGAGGGACGAACACCAGAGGTCTGGTTCCAAGCAAAACCAGAAAAAATGCCGGAATATGTGGCCAAAAATCCAGCGAAATCTGGGATTTGGGCATCCCAGGCAGCAGTCCAAAAAACCAACAGATCGGAGGGCCCACACTGATCAGATCAGAGATCCAATGGGACAGATGGATAGGCCATCCAAAAACGGAAGGGGTATGGTGGGGTCCCGCCGGGAAATCTTTTCCGGTCACCGGATCGAAGGCTAAGAACTCAGGGCTGCCGGGAAGGGAAAAAAAAACTAAAGCAGCAGGACACAATAAAATGGCCAGATCTGCAAAAAGAAGAAGGATAGGAGGGAGAATCCGCAACAGACGTCTGTGGAGAGTCGGAGAAGAGGCCGAAGGCCGATGATGAACAGGAACTCCGACGAAGAACAATAAAACGGAATGAAAAACACTTCCTAAAGCGTCCAAAAATTCGTTCTAACTGATACCATGTTGAATCTAATAATAAAAAGAAATAAAGAAAGGAAAAAGAGATGAATATCAGAGAATAATGATACTCAGAATTGTATTAAGATGTATTTCCTCTTAGAAGGTACAGGTATATATAAGAGAGAGAGAGAGCCAATTAAGATGGCCAAAAAAGAAAGTACAATCAACTTATCTACTCCAAATTATACACCTATAGTTGACTTGCCAAGATAGGCATAGTCTGTTTAGTTTGTCCTGAGTTGGCTCCCAGTGGGTCCCACAACAATATCAACACCCCTACTCAGGTTAAAATTGGGTAATTCTAAAACATCAGTGACATTCAACTTTGAGTAGTGACGGCCATCAGTTTGTACATCTTCAATGCATTTCATGACCTTCAAGCACTAAGTTTGCAGTCAAAACATAGGGCTTGGGCCATACAAAGTTGGCAACAGAAGAGGTGATCTAGATGCTTTGAAATGTGTGGTGTATTACAATGTTGTCAAACTCGAATCGCAACATAAATCGGTCTAGGGGTGTGAATTGTGAATCGTAAAATCGTAAGATTCATCATATTTTTCTAAAATTAGTATTTAAACTATAGTTGAATAGATTGAATAAAATTGCCATAAGATGATATTAATATGAGCTATAAAAGAAATTTCTACATATCTTTCAAGATTTATAATGTTAAAAGTATATAGCTTGTTATATGTTGGTTTTATAGCCGCAGTTGTAGTGATAGACTATTATAGAAAAAAATTAAATTTTAATATATTTTGTAAAACTATTAATTATACAAATTATTTTCTATTATTAGAAAACTGTATTTTAAAATAATAATCAATAGAATATACAAAATATAGAATAGTAATACAATAATACATACCCCAAAGAATACTGAAACAGTATATCTTATTACGAATTGTTTTCTATTTTGTAAAACAATTAATTATACAAATTATTTTCTATTATTAGAAAACTGTATTTTTATATTATAATTAATACAATACATAATGCCATTACAATACACAGACCCGTAAAATTCTCAAAACATTCGTCGGTTGGAAGAGAATATCTTACAGATCCTCAGGCGAGGACCTGTATACTTTATTTCATTACAAACTTATGCTAATGATGAAAATGAAAACTATCCCCATTTCTATTTCCCATTGCGAAGGCGAGAGGTGTGGAACCAGCAGCTAAGGGCGAAAATCGCAAGAAGAAGAAGAGAAAGCACGGAGAAAGAAAAACAAAAAAGGGCAAAATCACCTACGATGGTTGCTGAAAATCGAAAATCGAAGGCCTTTGGTGTATTCTTCTTCACTTCTTCCTCCTCTTTCTCACTTTTTCTTCTTCCTCCTCTTTCTTCTTTACTCTGCAGAAGCATTTGATTCTGCGATTTTACGGGTTAACTCGTATGATTTGCGAGTACTTCCAATTTTATTTCTGAATGCCAGGGACCCGAGCGAAATTGTACGAGTCAACTCATGACTCGTACCATTTTGACAACATTGGTGAATCACATATTGCTATACAACATAGATTCTTGTTTCAAATTCATTGAAATTAGACTTTACTCTTGCTATTTTACACATTGTGACATAAAAATCTTATATTTTTTCATATATAAGTAATGGAGTACATCTCACTAGATTATAAAGAGTAAGATTGCAAATGTTATTAATTCATATTGACATCTATATAAATTTAATTTAAATGTCACGCTAAATCCATGAATCTTATAGCTTGGGATTTGCTAAAACAAAAACCTCATACCGGTGCCAAGCTTTCATATGTTTACTGCAAGGATCTTTTAGATTTACTTTTTCTCAAGTTGAAGACTTGAAGTAATATACAACACCAAAGATGTAGAAACATGTGCTCCATTGGAAGGTAAACTATGCTTTCTCTAATGGATGTGCTTTTGACAATTAGTGCTAGCCACCATCAAAATCAAACATTGTTGATTTTAAATTGAAGTTCATATTACCAACAAGCAACCCACTGTTATGATGGCCTCAGTCATAAAATGTTCTACCACATTTTCTCCGTATCATATAACCAGAGGTATCAATGAAGGCAGATGGACTTAAAGCCATGTGCAGTAAAACTTACTTGCATTTTGGATGTTGATCACAACCAATAAAATAGCCCGAACCAAACCTACTTACTTTAAAGATCAAAGTGCCTGTTTGACAACTGTACAAAAAAAAATAATGAAATTAGAAGAAAGGAAAGAGATGTTCTCTCTAAAAACATGCAGAGCTGTGGTGGATAATAATGACAAGATGACTAAGCGCAATGATCAATACATGCATACATGCACTTGAAATTGGTCATGAACATACATTTTCTTTCTTACTTTCTTCTTCTTTGTGTGTGAAATGGTGACTGAAATTATTTTTCCTTTTCTTTCTTTCTTTCCTTCGTCGTCGTTCTTCTTTTTCTTCTTTGTGTGTGAAATGGTGACTGAAATCATTATTTTTCTTTCTTTCTTTCTTTCATTTGTGTGTGTGAAATAGTGACTGTAATTTTATTTTTAGGCATGGTATAGTGTAACACAAAATGCTACAAGATAATATTATACAGCATCCATAAGTGACTAAACTCCCACCACTAAAGGAGGCGAAAAAGGTAAAACAACGTACTACAGAAGAGTGTGGAAATAGTAACTAAAATTTTATTTATGAGCATGGTACAATGCCAAAAAATGCTACAAGGAAGGAATAGGAGGTCAAAAAGGTAAGAGGAGGGAGGAGGTGGAAGAGAAGGAGAAGAAAAATAAGAGAAGGAAGAAGAATCAGAAAAAAAATAAGAGGAGAAGGAGAACGAAGAAGGGAGGAGGAACACCATAATTATACCATAAGAGCTTACCAACAATTAAATTGATAGGCAACTTCATTTAATCAGTATTATTTCCGGTCATCACTTACTGAATGTGATGTTGTGAAACTTCCATCCAACCTCCCAGGTAGGCCAAACAACTTCTCATAACAAAGAAGAGGCCTTCTTGGAGTTTCTCCTCTTTAAGAAAATCTAAACTAGCAAGGAAGTCGGCCAATGTAGTGATCCTATTCTTGATTTTATGTAATTTTTAAAATTCTGTTTTGGGCGGTTTTTGGCATTTGCTTATTGTCAGGTTGTGGTAAAAGCGTCATACCCTTTTTACTTCCCTTTGTATCATTTTCTCTACTAATCAAATTCGGTTAATGTCTCAAGAAAATATATATATATATAAAAAAAAAAAAGCACCCTACATTACCACTTAAAAATGGACCCTTCTCAACCTTATAATAACATGACTTCCCTGCTCCACAATTTAGCCAAAAATATGCAATGCCAATAACTGACCTTCAAAGCATGTGACAAGTTCTATACCTAATTTACCACAAAGAAATGAAAGGATATTCACAAGTCTGCTAAGAGAAAACTAGCATACATTTTGGACAGACCCATTTAAGTTTTATGCCAAGTAGACGAACAACAAAATCCATTTTTCTAATGAAATGAGTAAATAGGAAATATTAGAGAGAATTTTTTTTTTTTACAGAAATGATTTTAATTGTTTTTTGAGAAAATATATAGTACAGAGTTAAGACAATTGATTTGAAAACATTGATAAAGAAATGCATCCCAAATGGATATGTGCAGAGTATATAGGACATGTATAAAGGGGCAAAATCAAATCAAAGAATAGTATTTGAAAAGACATAACAATTCTTAGTAAAATCAATGTTCTCAAACTCGAATCGTATCGAAATCAGTCGAGAGGTGTGAATCGTGAATCAGAAATCGTAGAATAGTAAAATTCATAATATTTTTTTAAAATTATTATTTGTACTATAATTACATATAACATGACATAGAAAAATAAGATTTTTTTTCAATTCCTCATAATATATAAACAAAAATGAGATATAAATATCAATATTAAGTACTGATAAATTTAAAAACCTAGCAAATAAGTCAATGACATTTAAATAAATCTTAATAAGTAATAACATCCATCAAATATTTTGATTTTTGAAGATGAATTTTTCAGATTTAAGTTTAGTTGGCATGAAAATTTGATACTAATAGATTTTTCAAAAATGTTCAATTTATTGTAGCAGACATATTTTGGCCAAAAAGCTAGAAAAAAAAATAGATTTTTTTGTAGAAAAAAAAATAGATTTTTTGTAAAAAAAAAAAAAAAGAGATTTTATTTATAAAAAATAAATAGCTAGAACTTTGAAAAGCATTGCCGTCAGTCCTCGTCCGTGACTGCTCATGACAAAATTGGCATATCCGTGACTTACTTTTGTTAAGATCTAAAATGAAGCCTTGAGAAAGCAAGACACGTGAAAGAAGGAGAAAAAAAGAAGATATCGTGTTTGCCCAAAACCCTAAACCAGAAAGCATGAAAATGGAAGAAAGACGAAACGAAGAGGGGAAAGGACTAAAGGAAAAAATGAAAAATGGAGAGAAATGTTCATGAAGATCAATCGGTATTTTCTTCTTCGCTTCTTCCTTCTATTTCTCTCCTATTTTCTCTTCTTTTGTTCCTCCTTTTTCGTCTTCCTCTTCTTCTTCCTCCTCTTTCTAGCTTTCTCCACAAAATCGCACGCGTCTACAATTATGTGGCTTGACTCGCACGATTTGCAAGACAACCCACAAATCGCACGATTTTGGGCAAGACACGATTTTCTCAGCGATTTGAATCGCCAAAACTTTTGAGTCGAGTCGAATCGTACGAGGTGACTTGTGACTTGTACAATTTTGACAATATTGGTTGAAATGATTGTTCACCAACGAACTACCTTGAGCCCTGATTTATTTGCTTTAATTATAGACAACAAAACATTAGAAACCCAATAAATAGTGTAATTAGTGAGACGAGAAATTGGCTAAGGGACTCACAACAAGTTGTTCTTGCTATGAGAAGTTGGAAATATGAAGGAAAACTTTTCAAACAAATGACTGAAAATTAGTAAGACAAAGAAGATATGGAATGTAATCTCAATTGATTTGAGAGTGGGAGGATGAACAGTTTAAAATCAAAGTTGCCTTGGCATCGCAAAATGAGAAATTTCAATATAGGGTGTAGTAGTAGAAAAAAGGGTTTAATTTGGTTATTGGCAATAGGATGGACCAAAGGGTTTAATTTGGATACGGGCAATAGGATGAACCAAGATGGGGCAATCTTCTACAAATGATATGTGAAGGAGGGTCAATGAACATCAATTATAAGAATGCAGTATCACCTACAATGCTACAATGTTTCGAACGTTTAGCAATAAAGAAAAGACTAGATAAAGTAATGGGAATGGATGTGTAGATTAAAATAGAAGTGTGAAGTAATACTAAAGTATAAAACTAGAAATAGTACATTACAAAAAACCACAAAATTTCAACAATAGAAGAAGGGGGAGGGGGAGGAAGATAAAGGAAGTCATTTAAGATGGTTTCAAAGAAGACTAAAAGCAACCTCAGTAGGATAGTTGAAAGACAAGAGAGAGTAGTACAGCCCATGGTGGAAAAATAATGGAAAATGGAGGAAAATGGGAAAAGTGGAAAATGAAGGATAGGGATTACGCTTTGAGGGGAAATCAAGCCTCCACTTTGGCTTCAATTAGATGAGAAACCAAACCTCCTAGCTTGGGTAACTAAGGGTAAATCTCTCATACCTTCATTAATGATAAGAATGGATATAAATAAGAGTACAAAGTTATAAAAGGAAATGATGCCATGAGTAGGGAAACAAATCCCTTTATTTCAAACCATCCATTGCCCAATTAGTGAATACAATAACCTAAACAATTAATATGGAAATGAAAATCATAATCCGACCAGAGAGAGTGCTCAAAAAGCCAACCCAAATAGGTCAAGAAGAATTGGTGCTTGATCATGGCGACATCAATGATGATTATTTTAATGTGGCAAGTAATTAAATGCTAAACTAAAAGCCCCAATATTATATTTCACTATTTCAAGCAAACGGGGAAACCAACCTAAAAACAAAAAATGACCTCGTTTCATAGATACCTGGGACACGTCCTGCTTTTATTAGGAAGGGAACCAAACAAGAAGTCCCAATATGTGTCCTCCAACATTTTTTCTACCTGTGATTGGGAAAGAAACCAAACAAATGTAGGTTAATGAAAAGATTGGATCAAGACAACTAAAACACCACTATAATATAAATGAACAAGATCATACTTGCCGAATGTCGACTTTCCCTGCACGCTGACAATACATGCTAAATCTTGCCCAATAATCTTTTAAAAGACCTTTCCATTCAGTTGTCCCAGCAGAAACATTGTCAAGCTGATGAAATGTCGTAAGGGCAAAATGAGGGTAATGACTAATAAAACCAACAACGATAATAATAATAACAACAAAAACATAATGAGCAATATCTTTTTTTGAGCAGTAAAACAAGACTTTCATTAAAGAAAAAAAGATGTACATAGGGAAGGAGAGACTCGGGTTCAGGAGAGATGAATCCAAGGACAAAGGATACAACATCACCCACCCCACAATATCCCATGTAAGCCAATCCGAGAAAACAAATACTGGAAGAAACTAACCCATCCCAAAAGCTCTACTCCTATGAATTACAGATAATAAACACCCTAGTTTGTTGAGTCCACTCCTAGCTTTGCAAAAAATCTGCAACTCTGTTGGCCGATCTGCTGATTTTGGTGAATGAGATTTCCATCCTTAAGTAGCGTCTTGATCTCCCTAGTCACTGTTATTAACTTCAATGTAGTTTTTTTCACTCCGGAAACCCATTTGATTGCATTTGCCGAGTCACTTACGATGACCAGTTTGCCTCCCCTAAGGTATTCCAGATGGTCAAGGTTTTCCTAATGCTAACCAGTTCCGCCTCATTCGACTCTTTTCTGCCAATCGCCTCTAGAAAGACAACTAAAGGTGTCCTTGTGTGATCCCACAGGACATCTCCAATTCCTGTCAGGGCTGGTTTTCTCATCGCTACCACATTGAACTTAAAGCACCCCTGTTGTGGTGGCACCCCTGTAACCGATTTCTTGGTCTTTTTAGGGATTTCCACCATTAAGCCCTCCCATGATTGATACGAGTCTGTCACCTTGGTTCCTGTGAAGTCTTTCCCTATTGAGAGCCGAAGTGCACAATCTCCATTTGGCTTTCTGGAATAACTGCAACCTCCAACTCCTTTCATTGAAAGATTCTGACATTCCTCTCTTTCCAAAATGTCCATAGAATTGCTACGGGCATGCCCACCCCCAAGGGCACGTGTCATAGGTGAAGCTCTCGCGGCGGACGAGCCATGAGAGTCCCGCCTGTGGACCCAAAGCGGACAATATTGTGCTGGAGGGACGGGTTGTCACAAATGGTATCAGAGCACGGTTCAACTCTCAGACTGTGGTGTGGGCGTAGTAGTCATGTGTAGAGTCGGGGACAGCTCTGGCTTTAAGGGGGTAAGTTGTGATACCCTGCCCCAGAGGGGGACCTAAGCATGAAGCGTTCCACACGGGCGAAAAAATAGCCAGGATGGATTTCAGTGTTCTCGTCGGATTAGTTCTCCGTGGACATTTGTAGCAGGTTTTCTTCTCTTCTTCCCTTTTTTTAAAGCTTTTGAAGGTTTTCCAGCAATTTCGAAGGTTTTCTGTGGAGTGCCACAGTCGCTGGTCAATTCTGCTCCCCAATCTTCTCGATCGTCCACTTTTTCTCCAGTGAGGCTACTGCCGGTGGACCCCCACATACTCTTGCCATTTCTAGCAGGGCTATCCATCTGCAGTCTTCGATCTTCACCCTGCAGCCTTCGGCCTGCTTTTCTGGGCACCTCTTGAAGTGACTGCAAAGTTCCAAAAAACCCAGTTTTTGTCTGTTCTGCTTCTATCGGCTAGCTCTGTGACTCCTTTGCCTCCGAACTTCTCCTACTAGTGTCGACCCCACCTCCTTTCCTAGTCTGTAGGGGTTTCACCCCCAACAAATTCTTCTCAGTCTGGTTTTATAGGCCCTACAATAGATTCTTCGACTGCTAGGCTTCTACAGTTGTATCCTTCAGCTCTCTCCTCATTGATGTTGTCCTTACCGGTACTTTGAATTTATCCGACTTTCGCTCTCGTTTGTGCTTGGTGGGACCCACTTCTGCAGCATCCTTCTGTGTGGCTACACAAATCTATTGTTTTGGGCTTACTTGTTGCAGTTCCAGGAACTGTTTCTTGCCACATGGCTTTGCCCTCTGCATCTTCTTTTCAGTATATGGCCTCTCCTGGTTCTCCACAGATTGGCAAGAACACAATAGTCTTGCTTAATGAGAACAACTACTTTCAATGGTCTCATTCTACTAGGATGTTCCTAACTACCATGCAACTCTCATCTTATATTGACGAAACTGCTAAAGAACCAGCCATAGATCATTCTTCATATCAAACCTAGACAGCAAATAACTCCTTGGTCCAGTCTTGGCTTCTTCATTCCATGGAAGATAATATTTGGTGCTTCGTCTATACCCTTCTGACTGCCAAAGCCATTTGGGACACGGTCAAGGCTTTGTATTCATGAGTTATCTCAGACGGCTGCTCATCTCTGATAGGGGGAGTTGTCTCTTGAATCCATTAGCTTTAAGGACTTTGCAGATACTGTTCTTCATAGGAAATATGTCGACCGACGACAGATCTTTGAGTTATTGGTCAGGCTCAACTGCCTGGGCAACGACCTCTTCCCTCTCTAGATGAGGTTTATTCAGCCTTGCATCAAGATGAACCGCATTGTCTCGTTATGGCTCCTTCTATGCCGGCTGAACACACTTCTTTAGTGATTGCTCACACTTCCGGGCCTCCTACACCTATTGGTGCTCCTTCTCTTTGTGGAAAGGACCCACCTTGTTGTGGAATGCATATAAATGGAATCTTGATCCTTTTATCGTTCAAAATAAAATGTCAAGATTCCTCAAGAGAATCATTAAACAGAATAAAGCAAATATGAATAAAATGTGCTAAGATATCAAATCCATTTAAAATGACAGCATGAAAATAAGATAGTAATTAAATGACAAAATACAATCCTCTAATGATTTTTTTCAAGACAATCGCCTCTCTAAAATACAAGTTCTATAAAGAAACAGAAAACAAGATTGTTGTTAATTCATATAAATGGAATCTCGATCCTTTTAACTTACCATTCAAAATAATAAATGTCAAAATTCCTCAAGAGAAAAATTAAATAGGAACAAGAAAATATGAATAACATGTGCCAAGATATCAAATCCATTTAAAATGACAGCATAGAAATAAGATAATAATGAAATGAAAAATAAAACCTTCATAAGAAAAAAAAAATTCAAGATAATCACCTCATTCTCCATATCAGCAGTGAAACTATAGTCCGTCACCTCAGAGAAATGGTTGGAAAGAAATGCAGATACCTAATTAAAAGTCACAGAAAATTGGTCACAAAACAG
The DNA here is from genome assembly GCA_022113865.1 of Chimonanthus praecox. Lineage (NCBI taxonomy): Eukaryota > Viridiplantae > Streptophyta > Magnoliopsida > Laurales > Calycanthaceae > Chimonanthus > Chimonanthus praecox. The sequence continues at coordinate 55,768,835 of CM039089.1, forward strand.
ATTGATTAAATTTAACAAGACAGTAGTCCGTAACCAAACAACCATGGTTAAATATAACAAGGAAAAAGTCAAATACAAATTGTAAGCATATTACAATAATAGAAAAAAAGAAAAATGACTGAAAAGGTCAACAGCACACAATTAAGATACCATGTCGAGCCTATATTGCACAATAGGAAAATAACATGAAACAAGATATACCGAGAAAATCATGCTATTTATTTTTCAATGGAAGCATCACCTAAATCTGCAACCTAAGTGGTTTTAGTTGCTACAAACCTAGAAACCCAGCATCTTCCAACTATGTTACAAGCTTGTCTTTTTACCCCCTGTTACTAATACAACTACTACTGTATTTTCCTAAATCCCAAGCAATATGACAAAATCTACATGTAATTACAACATGCTATCATGCATGACATATTAATATCCATATGTATATTTGTTAGACATGACAAATACCCTCAGACAGAAGGTTTTTGTGATGGCATATGGACAGGCATATTGAGTCACAAAACAGGCCAATATAAATGCCTATTTAATGTTATTAAATCTCATGCATCAAGAATTAAAATGAAAAAAAAAAAAAAAGAATCAAGTAGAACCAAGCTACCCATAATGACTGACTATGTTGGAATAAAATATATCCAACAGAACAAACTTCTTCAAAGGAAAATAAATATGCAAACTCAATTAGGAGTCCCATCACTTCCACTATGGCATTAATCATCATAAAGCCAATTTCTCACATATCTGGGTTGGTTTCTTGAGTTGTACATTTCCTCTTCATCCAATTAGAAATTATATCATTTGCCACATCCACAATCTATCATGTCCTTCCTTATCCCATCAATCAAGTCTTCTAGTCTACAGGGGCAAACATAAACAACTACAAAAAAAAAAAGCCCGAAGTATGGGCCTGTTTTGGCCCTGTTCTGCCCTATTTTACACCCAACCTCCATACTCAAGACTAGTACATCTTACCCTAACCCACTATTTGAACACATTTGAACGTTGGATTGCCCGAAAATCAAAAACAATAAACCCTTTGGCAAACCCTAGGTGGTCCCGTAGCCCTAATTCATCCCTTTGGGTGATTGATTTTTAAATCTAGAAAACCTGAGATGGGGTTTGGCAAGATCAAATTAATCTTTTAAAGAATTTTGCATTGAAATCCATCACTATAACCATGAGGGCATTATACATAGGTGTCATTCTTCTTTTTGAATCTTTTTGATTAATTGAGTGCGTATTTGCATAAGTTTGTATTTTATTCTTTGTTTAATATTACTCTATCTAACATCTTTTGTAAATCATGGATATAGGTTGCACGCCGTTTAAGGATTCACCACGGACATTTGCATTTCTCTCATGTACTTCATTTTAACTCATCTTTTCTTGTTACTTCTCACATCCATCTAAATATGTTCATCTTCCAAGTCTATTTCATTTTTTCTCCTTAAAAGATGTAGTCCCTCTCTCTCTCTCTCAGACGTAGGTTTTTCACTCATTTTCTTTTCAATCAGTGGTAGAGTGTTTTTTTTTTCTTTAACTGGAATTTGTAAATCATAGCTTCTAGTGAAGGCTTCTTGATTGAGTTTTCTTGCCTTATGGTTTTCACGTGTACATTGTAATTAGCAACTGAATCATACACATGTTATTGGTGTATTCTTGCAGCCTAAGGTTGTTGATCAAGTCCTATCACTGTCAGCCAGGTACTTGGCTCATGGAAACAATTTGCTAAATCCATATATAAATGCCAACCCCATATTGATGGGATAAATGGCTTGGTGATGATGATGAAGGCATCCATCTAGCATTTAAATCTAAGGTTTCCAATATTTTGACCTGCCCTACATCAAGACTTTAGTTCAACATTGTCCTTGAAGGGGCAGTTATAGACACCAATAGGGAAAACGATTGGATCCCATGAATAGACATAAACACATATGGAAGTTTGTATGTATTATTTTGGAGTGTTTAGTTAGATCCCATGATAAAGGTCGACAAAAGCAAACCAGCCTGTGATGTAGGACACAGAAGCACTACTCCATTCGTAGTTCACTCATTCACCCACCTGCCATTGTTATCGCCTTCCATCTCTCACTTTCTTCAATTGCCCAAACCAGAAGCATCGCATGTCGCCGTTCCCAGCCCAACCGTCTCCAGAAACCCAGGTATTACTCTCCATCATCACCTGCAAGCTCCCAACATTCCCTACTCAATCGTCATTCCATTCCCACAAGCAACCCAAACGTGCTTAGTTTTCTCTCCACCAAGACAAGATGTCTCATCTTGACAATTTTCCATCTGCTCACCTTTAATGGCATTAAATGCAAATTTCCCCATTCCCTAATTACCCCTAAATTCCTACCTATTTACCCACCTACCCAATTCCGTTTCCTATTCCTTAAATACCCTCCACCCTCCACCTTCCATCTTTTACCCAATTGCCCAATTAATTATTCATACTTCATTCCATTGACTGTTTGGCCCGAGTTTATCGGGTTTGACCACACTCCTTTAACCCGCACCGCTTCCGCTACGTGAGTCTGTCCCCACCCCCACCCCCACCCCCACCCCCACCCCCACCCCAAAAAAAACACCATTCGTATTTTGTAAATTTATTTCCATACTTGCACAATGACTACCTTTCTTTAATTATGAAGATCCATTGAGACATTTCACAATTATCTTCCATGCTTCGGTAGATGTTTACAAAATAATCTGGGTTTTGGAGCTTTCAAAGAAGAATTTTGGAGAACGGAGAGTCATAAAATAGAAACTCAAAAAGTAATGATCTGAAACAAAAGCTACAACATACCATTCGACCACGGAATTCAGGAAATAGCGTTCGATTTTTTGTGATCACATAGTTCCTTTCCTGCAAGCCACATTAATCAGGAAATTCTGACCAGTCAAAATGATGATAAATGGTATAACCATCAACTATAGGTACAATCTACAATTCAAAATTTTATAATTATAAATATCTCAAACTCACAGCATCACCCATTTGCACGACATATAAAGACTTTTGCCTATAAATATATGAACCCCATGTGGGGCCCAAATGTAATCAAGGGAAAGAACACATGGGGTGACAGAAAATTCCAAGAATCAAATCATCAATTAAGTGTCCCCCAAAAATAATCTTGATTGGATCATGTTTGTCATGGATATCAATTCCTAAAAATAATCTTGATTGGATCATGTCCCTGAGAATCATCATTGACAAGGGATACAGAACAATCTTGGTGACTGGGAGAACCAGGCGGACCCCACAGGATGGTCTGCAAGGAAGTTTCCATGCAGTATGGTTCTTACAGGAAGTACACATGCAAGCAAATATGCCCAGTTGCCCACAAAGAGAAAATGGTTAAAGTAATGTCACCCACAGATACTGACATCTAGTACATTTTTGGACTACCATCCCCACCATTCAAGTTTCTGCCTAGTCAAACAACAACTCCACTGCATTAGCAACATTTGCTTCTCACTCTATCCAATTATGGGCACACCATTTGATGGACAGGTTGGAGAGGTATGACCAACATAAAGCACACTCTATCATCATGTCAAACCAATGTCGAGGACTATGAGATCAGTTGGGGGCATGCACCCATAAATGGGAAGATATGTTTTGACATAGGATGGAATCATCGAAGGGGGAAACAAGAGACCACCTGATGATTAGGCATTGTGAGTAGCTTGCAACATAATATTTTCTGCACATGCAGGTGCAAACATGCATACATAGAACTACTCAATGCTCCACAGTGGGTGCTGCATGTTGCTCTACCTTTTAAGACTAAATTCCTTGTGACCCCTTCATGTCCCACCCCATATCAAACATCACAAAAGGATATGCACAAACCCCACAGATCTTGTTCAACTGTGGATCCCTGCATTGGATGGATCAGATGCGAGGCATCCACTTCATCTAAAATGAGCCATCAGGATGACAACACCATTAATCCATTTTTGCCGAGTTTGTGCAGAAATGGTAATAAAATTACAAGTTACCCAGGGCATAGAAAATTACGAGGTTCCAACTTCCAAGGACTACCAAAGATCTAGAAACACCAAAATCAGTTAAAGAATCCAACTCTAAATTCTTCACTCTCATGATATTGAAATGGGCAACACCAGTGGAGGATGCACAATTTCTTTCTTTGCATGATGAGAACCCCATGATAATTCTAGCCATCAACAAGAATCAAAACATAACAAGTGCAATGTTGGTGAAGCGGGAGGGAACACCCAAGTTCAACAAGCCCAAAAACAAAAATTTCATACAATCCACGAACTGATCCTTGAAAAATGGATTTTTTCTGAAATATCCCTTTGAAAAGTTACTAGAGTAGGCATATCATGAAAATTTTCAGGTAACATTGTTCAATCCACTAAGATGTCTAATTTCCATCTCTAAGATAGCATGAAGTGGACCACAGTATCTCAAAACAAGCATATCCTCAAGCAGAAAACATAATTTGACAGCATGAGGGACAGAAATCATGCACAAATGTAGAAACAAATAAAATCATATATATCATCACATTTCCAAATTGTTGGAAATACCTGTAACACTTTAAATATAGATGCATAAGTAGAAGGTCTTCCAATCCCGAGTTCTTCCAGCTTTTTAACCTTCAACATGTGAAATATGAAAGCAAAATAATTAAGACAGCATAGATCAAAAGAGTGGGGGTGGGGGGGAGACTCAAACCCGGCTTGCTCCATTTACTTAGCAGCCATATAACAAAGACATAACTGGTATCTGGATTGAAGATTAATTTGGGAAAAAACAACTTAATCAGTATTGGTGTGGAGGTTGAGTTAGAGGAGTACTTGGGGAGGGAGTTGGGGTCTGGAGTTGGAAAAGTTCTTTTCACTTACCTGGGCCTTCCCATTGGCAGAAATCCTAGATCTAAGTCATTTTGGAACCTAGTAATTGAAAGAGTGGATGAGAAACTAAACGTGTGGAGTAAACAGTACCTAGCTTTGGGAGGGAGGTTGACCATCATTTAGTCTGTCTTAGCGAATTTACCAACATACTTCATGTCCTTATTTGATATGCCAAAAGGAGTCACTGAGACGGTGGAAAAGTTACAGAGGGCTTTTCTGTAGGAAGGTAAGGGAAGCGCATCCACTTGGTCAAATGGAACAAAGTCATAAACTTGAAGAAGGGAGGGGGACAAGGGTTTACAGCATGAGGGGCAAAAATCATGCACTGTTGTGCAAATGGGTCTGGAGGTTGCCTTGGAGAAAGATTCCCTGTCAAGGAAGTTGTTCGTGTCTGGATATTTGGCCTACAGATGAATGAGATTGGAGACTAGGTAATAGGGCAGGCCACAGAGGGTCATCAGTGATCAAATCCATCGTCAAATTAGGGTGGGGAGAAGGGAACATATGCGCAGCCTTATTGAGGGATGTTAGGATCTTAGTAGGTAGAGAGGATAGGACCCTATTGTGGAAAACACAAATGGATAGGGGAGAGTTCTTTGAGTCAGCTTTTCCATGGCTGTTTAGACGGTGCTGAATGGAGAAGCCTAGGTAAAGGACTACTACAACGAAGTGAATGGAGAGCCACATTGGAGTATAGCTTTTATGAGAACCCTCGGGGATTTTGAGGAAGACCAACTCTGCTCTCTGAAGAACTTGTCAAAGGAATCTGTTATGAGTATAGAGGAAGAGCATAGGTGGGCTTGGGCCATAGACCTATCCGGTGTCTTCTCAGTTAAATCTATACTTAGATCCATCTACTCCCGAAGGCAAGACTACTATCCACCATGCGCCTTGGCCTGGAATAATAAAGTCCCTCCAAGAATACAAGTATTCTTGTGGGCTGCATTAAGAGGAAGGATCTTACTCAGATGAAACCTAAGGAGTAGAGGCACCCTCCCTGAGGGACTTCAGAGTTGTGTGTACTTTGTGAAGAGGGGAAAAGTTGGTGGATCACCTCTTGTGTGCCTGTCCATAAGTGACAGGGATCTGGCACATGTTCATCAACCTAATCGAATGCTCATGGGTGATGAACAACACGATAGGAAAGACTGTCATAGAATGGAAAGGGGGGCCTTTCGTCATGAGAAGAAGGGTGGCATGGATACTGATTCCACAAAAATCATGCGGGCAATTTGGAAAGAGAGGAATACTAGAATCTTGGACAGAAAATCGGGCCCGACAGTAGAGGTTTTCGAGAAGGCCAAATGGAATTTCACTTGTTGGCTTTCTCTTTGTAAGGAATTCTATGGGTGCTCCCTAGAAGATTTCTACCTATTGTGGGAGCGTTGTATGAAAGGAAGCAAAAAATTTAAGAAACCTAGAGTGGATTGGGTGAAACCAGAAAAATGGTACTTTAAGTTTAACGTTGACGGTGTCACTAAAGGAAAACCGGGTCCAGCAGGAATAGAATATTTCATGATGATGAGGGTAGAATGCAATTAATTTTCTCAAAGTCAGTAGGAGTCATGGCGTCAAATGAGGCAGAGCTGAAGACTATCAGGCGCGCGGTTTTTCTCTGGGCGAGTATTGGGAATGGCAACCTTACCCATTGAAGGCGACTCTGCAAATGCAATCGTTTGGGCTAGTAGGAACGTAAACCCCCCCTGGAAACTGGTCAACACTATTAGGTTCATTAGGAGGTCGTATAGGAATGGTATCATCAGGTTTGTGTATTCCGCACGTTCGACGAACAGTGTCGCCGACTTTCTAGCGAACATCAGGGTTCAAAAGACACATCCGGTAGTGGAGATGTTCCCGATTGAGTATCTCTGTATGTTGTTCGGGTGAGAGGGTTATACATATAGGGTGGTGGGAATCATTGCATTGTGCCTTTTGCAGCTTTGAGTTGCTTCGCCTACGATCTCTTGGGAGGAGGATCATATGTTCTTGGGTTGAGATTTTCCCCTTACTCTCACCCAAGATTGAAGCATACTTTGTAACATTTCTGTATTTTTTAGTTTCTATTTTCTTTTTGGGTGGGTGAGGTTGTACACACCTCTTGTACCCTCCCCCCTATTGCTTGTAACTGAATTTTATTAATGTTATATTTTTGTCTCCATTTTCAAAAAAACAAATACATAGTAAACATGAAGAAGCTGCTTACCAAAGATGCCTCAGAATAGCGTGCAGAAGGTTCTGTGTGGTGTTGTATGAGTTCGACCCCACGGAGATCTAGTTGATTGCCAAACTAAAGAATCATCATGACAAAAAAGGATTTAATAAATCCAACATTAGGAATCAATAATCATTGCCTAAACCATGAGAACATTTATATCAAACAATGATGCCTGAGAATTAGCACGTTTTTAGTGGTGCTCAACAATACAAGAATGGAATGTTGGCACTGTAGAAAAGTATATTGTCTCAGAAAAAGGTCATGCTTGAATATTCAACATTACATGATACAGGGGCACCTTATATGATGACATAGAGACTTTTCTTCTTATGTGAGCAGACAAAACATTTGGAACATTGTAAACCGACTCTTCAAACAGCCACAACAACCTATTCTAGCAACCAATTGCTTCTTCCTTCATGTGGGGGAAAAAGAGGCAAAGTATCAATTAAAAGAAGAGGGAAGTTCCTCAAATGATGTGGTCTAGGAATCTGCTAAAAAAGAGCTCCTAAAAGGATGTTGGCAGTGACGAGAGAATAGGGAGCTAAGGCAGGAATTCAAGTTATTTCGTGCATGTTATAGATCAGCTAACAGGTAGTCAAGTTCTTGGGCAAAGCTGGTATCAAGAGACAATATATGTTTATGGATTAATGCAATTTGTGTTTGTGATATATGAGCAGTCAACTGCATTGCTACAGTATAGTCCTCACATATTGTAAATGCTCCCATACCAAATAAAATGGTAGTTTTTGTTAGGGATGTTTGACCAACTGGTATTACAGGAAGATTAAACATCAATCTTAGGAAACAAAAGCCCTCCAGCTTGGTGTACTCATGTAATTTTGAGCTTCATTTTTCAATGAAATCACTCAATATCATAATAAGAAAAATAAAACAATTTGTGGAAACTACCTTTAATGCATGGAGAACATCAAAAGCTTCCTCCCGAGGATTCCCTTCACTCTTATCATGTCCAACAGCTGCAGCCTCTGCATCCTGAAAAAAGATGGCATGCACAGTCTTTAACAGCTTACAGATGTATGAATGATAGAATTAAGAACAGAGCAACCAACTCCAATCAGATGTGCATTTTCTATAATTTATCTATACCCAGTAAGAGTTTTCTATATGCAAGTTTCACTATATATACACATATAAATGCAAGACAAGAGAAACAACAACTAAAAACCATCCAGACTACCATGCATAAACTGATTTTCTTCTCAACAAAAAGCATATTCCCATACCATGGAAATGATAAACGAAGAGGAAAACGGAGTTATAGTTTTCCTTAAGCATTTTATATCACATCTAAGCAGTTCTCCTTTTTCTTAATGGGAGTACTGTCGTGCAAAATAGAGAATGACAGAAGGAAAGATAAAGAAGCACTTATTGTAGTTCTCTCCTAAGTTCAATTTTCACGAAAATTTTCTACACAGTCTGCCTTCACGTTTTTTTCTTCATATTTAGTGCACATCATCATCATGTAGCCATTTGTCCATCAATCTGGGGTAGGCTTTCATATTTGGATTTGGCAAATTCTTTCCACGGACCAACTACCTTATCAAACGCCCATGGGACTTGAACCGACAACCTCTATATTACAATCATGAGTCTTGACCAGTTGTGCCACAGGTTCTTGTCAAAAGCTACAAGGGACCAAACACATCCAAATTACATGAAATTAGATCCAATGGAATTATTGTTCCCTTTTCAAAATCCAAAGAGCCCAAGTCAGTGCAATTTTTACATGTGAAAAAGAATTATGGCCAATTTTGTGATAGTTTATGACTAAAAATCAGGGATACTTAAGTCATTCTCAATTTTTTCTATGTTTAGATGGTAAGGGTTATAATATGTCAAAGTTGTTTAATGCCTTAAAAGTATTACTTGGAGAATCCATTTCGTAACCATATAAATACATGAAAGACCATCATAATAGACCTTTGCCATCTACTCATTGCTTGTTTGCAAGCTTCATCTTGGGAACATTGGAAACATTCACCATGATTGTGCATGTAATCTTCCATAGTACACGTCTCATTTTGAGTTAATTTTGACTTAAATTCTTTAGTTTTTGCTATTCATGTGATGTATAATGGATCTCAAGTGGTAGACTTTTGGGCACGGGAACAGATTTTGTTGTTCTTTGGGTTGATCATGTCCATTCAGGCTATGTTAGAGAGCCTTAAATTTGAAACCATACTGCACTGCACGTGTTTGAATAAACCTCAATATAAAAAAATTCTTCAATATATGCAAAGCTCCCATAACCATACCTATATGATGTATTGCAAGTCTTGAGCCAAACAGGATGTGAGTTAATGACACCTCCAAACATACACCTACAGGGAAGGACATTGATCCTACCAACAAATAGTTTGGGCGGGTTATTATGCCATGTTGTTTTGAATAAGCATTCCATATACTAATAAAGCAACAAATTGCCCACAAAAGGTTCCAAGTGAAAGGCAAAGAAAGGGGAAAAATCCAAAACAACTTGCAAACAGAAAGCCTTTTGTTGTTGGCTAGTGATTTCATGGTCCTAAATTCCAAAGGCAAAGAAGGGGAAAAATGCTAAACAACTTGCAAATAGAAAGCCTTTGGTTGTTGGCTAGTGATTTTATGGTCCTAAATCCTATTCACGAACCAGGATGTACTACTATAAACGAATTTATTTTAGGTAATACATCCTGAAAAAAAAAAAAACACGTAAGTAATGATGCATGTTTGCAAATACTGAGAGACAAAATAAACATCTACCAAAAGGGCCCATAGACTGAATGATGACCTCTTCATCATTCTAAATAGGGCAACATCAAAAACTTTCCACCATTAATGGCCACAAAAAGCACAGGAAGAAAATAGAATGGAAAACTCAATAAAATTTATTTTATTTCACCATACTGATTTCACTGGTAAAATTCAGCGTCCAAGAGAAATGTATCCACTCATCCAACCTAATAGTCTTTCAAACCCTTCTACAAATGCACCCTACAGAGAGAGAGAGAGAGAGACCTTATAAACAGCTTGATATCCAGCAAACCCAAGCTTAGATGCTGTGGACCGTAGAACCACTGTCTTTCCATCATCCGCAATGTCTACTTGTATCTAACATGATTAGAAAAACAAAACAAAACAAAAAAGAATCCACATAAATTGTTAATTGGACTTCTAATGTACCTTTTAGTGCAATGAAAGACCTATTTAAATGAGAGATCATGCATCACATCCTAAACCTTTTAAACAAAACTACACAGCAAATCCATCTGAAAGGCAGAACCAACATTGCAACTATCATAACTAATTCACTGTTATCATTTCCATATTTGTATGTGAGTCGCAACTAAATGAAATAACAAATAAAAAGGAACAAGGTGCAGATGTTTGGGAATGTGTAGAATATTTTGTTGTAGATGCAGTTCTCTTATAAAGCACATCATCACACTAGCACTTATTCTCTTAATAAAATACACCTTGGTACCATTTTCAAAAGGAGAGCCCAGAAAAAATAGAAACAAAAACATAGTCCTAGGCTCAACAAGTGAAGCATGTGCTAACTGCAATAGGATGTAAATGGGTCAGATTCGGGTCAGATTTAGGTGAAATAGAAAAATACTAAAGTAACATAATCCAGTTACTTTAGGAAAGTAAGCGAAAATAAGGACTACTGGGCCCTATAATTTTCAAGATCTAGCCCTAGAGTATTCGTAATTGAAATCTATGACCAAAGAACATTTTTAGCCATTAGATGTACGTTCGTCAAAATCAACGGTGAAAAGGGAATTAATTTCGATGCATTTGGATCAAATGGCTAACAATCATTTTTTGTCTCAAATTTTAATCTTGGATACTCTATAATTTTATTTTATTTTTATCACGCGAGCCAATGCCCATTACATGCTAGCTGCAAAAATATACTACTTTTGTTACCATAATTAAGGTAACAACAGATTTGTTATCTTAGTAGCTGTCCTATCATTTTCCAGTTATGAAAATTTAAAGAGCATAGAAAATAAGACCCTTCTTTTTTCTTCTATGGAATGAGGACTCTTTGCCAAGACCATAAGAACTGTGACACATTCCTCTCCTTCCAAGGAATCCATTTCCCACAGGGGGAGATAGGAAAATTGATCGAGAAAAAAAAAAGTAGACTTTCCTTTCCCGCCAAGAAATGCTTCGTTTATTTTCAATTAAAAAAAATATTTTGACACAAACAATCAAAATGCCGGGTTTTCACAACCCAACACAAGGCCGGATTTCATAGCACTTATTGGGTAATATGAATAAAACCCTACATAATCTTCCACGAAATTGCTTTCCTCGAGGAAATAGACAAACGATCTCTTAGCATGGTTGCATTTGGATCCATTTAATATTGTTTGATCCAGATTTGGATTTGGATCGTGTCAAATTCTTATACGTATGATCCAAACCTCCATCGCTTCATATTGTAAGATTCATATTCAGATTTGGATATTTTGAAAAGTAACATATTAACATTCTCCTTTACAAAACGAAAATAAGATAAATCAAATAATCAAATTTCCATATCCAAAGAGAGAGAGAACCCAAATCTCATAAAGCATAAAGTTTGTAAAGATTAGGGGGAAAAAACCTACAAAAATAATCCCAAGAAATATATGAAAAGAAAAAGTACAAAAGAAACCACCAAAAAATGCCAAAATAGAGAAAGATAATGAAAACCTTCAATTAAAATGGTGGATCTAACTATATCTTACATGATATACAAAGATTGCATTCAACCCCATTTATATCAGGTTGAATGTCCCTAAACTATGGGCCTGAAGACCCAAGTCACAAACTAAGGGCTAATCAGTAGTAGCACACCTTATCCACTGTAGCAGGTTCCATCTGGCATGCCATTGCTCTCAACCATATAAGCGTGTAAAGTTTCAAGGCATCTTTATCAAGTACTCCAGCTAGCATTGCTAAGAGAAAATATAGCAATTGTTTCATCAGATAACTATCCATTTCCCTATTGAGAATAATTCAAAAAGAAGATCAAACTTAAGAGACTGCAACAAATTATTGTATGCAAAATTACATGGTAACGTCCGTATATTGGTAGGCCGAATAGCTTCATGAGCTTCTTGAGCATTCTTAACCTTAATGTGTTTTGGAGTATTCTTTGATGCAAAATCCTGCCCGTACCTACAAATTACAAGAGAAAAATATGCAGAAAATGTCATAATAACGAGAACCAAACATTGGCTTATGTTATATATATAACAAGGATCAATTGCAAACGTGTTTACACCTAAGTTTAGTGCAAACTTTGGATTGTGGCACCCACAGTAGGTCCATTACCCCCCTCAAACTAACCTATCCCCTATGAATTGCACCCATAACGAATTTGACACAAATCTAACTTTTAAAAACCATTTATCTAACCTGAAGAATTTCCATTGTTAAATAAAAGTGAAACTTTGAGAGCCTTAAAAAACATGTCTTCTGTTATCCACTCAAGACGAGATTCCATAGGCACCACAAGCCAAGACCTTTCAAACCACCCATCCATGTGGACCCATCGAGGTGTTTACACCATACTATGATTACAACATTGAGGGGCCCAACTTGGCCCCAATCAGACTTGTTCCTTGCCCACCCCACCCCCCTTCCTCCTCTTTTCTAAGCCCACCTACCACCCGTGAATTGGATCTTTACCAAATTTGACCTCATTCTGAGTTAGATGGATCATTGATGTAACCCCATAAATTTTAACTATCAAATAAAACTAAATCACTAGGACCTTAAAAAACAAGGCTTTACTTATTTGATCAAGGTGATTTTAACAGGCGTATTATTTATGCAAATGACCTTCCAACGAACCCATTCACTTTGGCCATGTTCGCCTCACATGCAAGTACCGCAAATAAGGTACCGTGGGGGATTTGGGCTCTATGTATAACGACTTAGGCTTTGGAACTTGAAGCAAACTAGGATCTTTTTTTAACTAGGCTTTCTAACATAAAGTAGACTTGAAATACTACTATAGTGCAAATTTTGAGTCTTCAAGCCAGGCTTCAGGCTAGAGCATGCACAAGCCTGGCTCGATTACTAATCCAGCTTCACTTTTGTAACCAAGCAAGAGAAAAACTATCGAACAAACTAAAACTTGATACTCAAGTCTGCTTCTTTCTTGGGCCTTTGGGATTTTAAGCTAAACTTCCTTCCCATTGGTGGTTGTGTCAAAAGTGGGAAATGCCACCACCAAGAACATGTAAATTTGATGTGGATGGAGTAGAAGGAAAGGATAGTTTGCATAGACACTTCAAGATGTATGACGCATCATTGGCGGACATTTGCTAACACTAACACCCATGTCAAACAATCACACACGTTTTATATAGATATAGATATACACACGCGATATGGGAATTACTACAAAACGCACAAGCGTTTTTGGCGCCCAGGCACAATTGACATATGAGATCCACTTTATTTTAAATTCGGTTTGTTAAAAAATAATCTTTTAAAACTTAGAAACAATCCTTTATAATTTTCATTTGATGAATCCTCAACTCTTAGATTAATCATGATAGGTCAAAATATATGTCCAATGGTTGATTTTTAATCTTAAAAAATCATGGGCTAACATGATCCAATGGGTCACATTTTTTACAATATGATAGCGCTCATGATAATCTATCCATCCATACAAATTTTGTGATCATCAAATGGGGCCCACTATCTAACATGGCCAGTCAGAACACCCAAGCTTTTTAGCTCGAGCTTTTGCTAGACTTGCCCATGATGTAGTAAACCATGCTGATGTGGCAATGTCGTATCACCAAAAAAGATAGAAAAATTTAGCTTTTAAGATCCACCCTTATTACTATCACCAAAAAAGGGAACTATCATGTGGGCCCTATGCTTAGCTTAAGAATTTCTCATATATATATATATATATATGAAAAAGGTTTAATTGTAAGGTAACCCAAACAAAAAACCCATGAGAGTTGGCTTCGCGATCAAGAACCCACCTAAGAGGTAGGAGGTCTTAAGTTCAAGTCACTCATAAAAGGGTCACTCCCCATAGTGTTACCCGGTGTGTGTGGATAGGGAGGTTTGCACATGCCCAAGCATTAGTCAGATGCTCTAAGAGGCCTAGACACCTTGGTCTTCAAAAAAAAAGGGTAACCCAAACAAAAGTGATCAATTGTATTAACAATAGACGCTTCTAAAAGGAATTTTTGTATTATACATGAATGTCCATGCAGTTATATGCCAAATGTGAGCCACACTACTCATTTTAAAGCATAAAACACAATGATATAAAGTGAATTTTCCAATCAGGCACTTCCTCTCCAACAATCTGCAGTTTTTAATTAAGACAAATAGTACCAAGTTACACTGGCAGATTAGTATGGCATTCTGCAGGCATTCATCTTCTAATAAAATAGGACATCAAGAAATAAAATAAAAAAACAGTATAAATAATGCAAAAAATGGAAACAAAACTTTGCCAGTCCATTTATTGGTCAGCTATGAATTTAAACCCACACCATCTTGGCCAGTTCAATATTGTCAGGTACAACATTTGAGACCATCTCGAAATGGGCCCAAAGTCTGGACCAGATCTCATTTGTAGGCAGGATCTCCTTTCAATTAATGGTTTGATTTTTGTAGAATATATCCTTTTTTGGGGGGGTAGCACTCGGCCAGTTTGACTTAGTCTATTTTTTACCAAAGTTAAACATAAATGAGAAAGAAAATAGCCAATATATCTGAGGCATGTAACATACACTTGTCAGAATCTTGGCACTCTAATATAATACCCACGAAAAAAGTATGCCCTCAGCCACTGACTGGTATAAGCATATGCATAAAAAGTTGCATTGCAGTCAACACAGGCATATTTGGCCACCTAGACATATAACAAGAAATGTTAATGTTTTCACCTTTCCATGATCAAGGATTTAATATCCTTTGCAGCTTCACCAGAAACCTATAAAAAGGAAACAGAAGAATTAAAGAAAGTATAAGAGGTTAAAGTAAGACGGCCACCTTTTCTGTAAGAATACAATAATTACAGTCAAAAGTAGATGAACATTTAAAAGAAGACAAAGAAGAAAATAGGAAGGGAATAAAATTACATGGTCTTGATCTACAGTCAAAAGTAGATGATCATTTAAAAGAAGACAAAGAAGAAAACAGGAAGGGAAGAAAATTACATGGTCTTGATCCAGCAAATATAGGTTTTTAAGCCTTCAATCTCTATAGGATTGAAATGATGACCACAAAAATGAAGAGGAACTCTAAAATATCATTGGCCGGATACTACACATCTATTTTCTATCTTGTTTCTTAGAAAGTTGAGTGTTCCGTTTCACTTTCATTCACCAATCAAAGGGTTTATACAAACCATGTCCACATTGGACCCATCATATAAAATTAGTCATTTCACCAATAACTGTATCAAGGAATTGGTGTCCATGAAATTTATCCGAGACTCAAGAAATGATTATAACCATCCTCAGAAATTAATGGAAAAATCAAGTAAAGAAACAAATCCAAGATCATATAAATAAGTGGATGGGCGTTCACCTAGATAGATCAAGAGAGCTTGTTGGAGGAAAGATCCACGAACTATCCACCCACAAAAAAAGAGCTTGGTTGGATCAGTCTAGGTACAGCTTTTAGGACCCAGAGGTTACGATGGTAGATAGGGCCAGTTAGTGTTTGGTCCACTTGGACGGGATTTGATGTGTGCATTAAAGTAAATCCAAAACTTAGTTGTCTATTCCATTCTGTTCTGGCTAGAACAGATGGAACATACCTGATCCAACCTAAAAATGGAACGGAACCCGTTCCGGCCATTCCAATCTGTTCCAGCTTGAACAAACCTGATCCAGAAGAAACAAGATGGAATAGCCTGTTTTTGCACTACCCGTTCTGCTCTACTAATTTCATTTTTTTTTTTAAAAAATTACATATCCGTACAAAATCCAACCATATAAATAGAAAATAGACTTAATGAGTTACAATTAGATCAAATTTCAGCCAAAAATTCAATTTATAGCCACTTGATCTTAAAGGTCAAAGTCGCCATGAGTCCATAAATTCAAAGATGCCGGGTGACTTTGACAACTAAGATCCAGTAGCTAGAAATTGAGGATTTAGGTTGAAAGTTCGTCTACTTGTAGTTATGAAGTCTATTTTCAATTCATATGGCACTTTTTAATGAATGTTAAGAAATTGGAAAAAAAATGAAATGGACCTAGTGTGCCTATGTATTTTGACTTTTAACCTTTGATTTTTAATAAAATGAGAATTCAAGTTTATTTCTAGGGTATTTCTTGAAAAAAATTGTCTAACTTGTGTTCTATTTGATTCCTATTAGAATAACAATTAAAATTTCTTCAATTAGTATTTGATAATTACGCTATTATGACTTGGTACATCATCTAGTACAAGTCTGTGAATAGTACCAGAAGACTGGTACATCTAGTACATCAAGTGGTACGCTTAGACGGCAGCTTTCGGCAGTTCAGAGCAGTTTCAGCTTTTCCAATTCATGCATATGGTGGTTCATGGTGGTTCCTTGCAGTTCTTGACGGTTGGAACCAACCCAGAGGGAGTTGTAACCGAATCAATAGGTAGGTTTACAAAAGAGGAAGTTGTAGGAGATGAAAAAGGTCCGCTCTTACCACGGTGGCCCAGATTCATGGGGATCCATTCTTTCCACAGTGGCCCAGATTTCATGGGGATCCACTCTTTCCATGATGGCCCACTGTTCTTGGAAGCATTTGCAGACCAGAGGGACCACATGGCCATGGTGGAATCGGCACACTGATCGTGGAGACAGATGCGGACCAGAGAGCCCACGTATCCATGGTGGAGAGATTGGCGCACTGTGTTTGGGAGGAAATTCCCATATGAGAAAAGAGAGAGGAGATGAGTGGATTCTCTCCCTCTCAATTTTGAAGACTTCTTCAGGTTGCGGAGACAACAGAAGGAGCAAGAATGAGATGTCAGAAGAGTAAGAGAAGTTGGAGGATGCTACTCCCTGTTTCACTCTTGTTTTTAGTGTATCCCAGATGCAAGGAACACTATTTGTAAGACTACTCATTTTTAGTGGATATTTTGCCTAGATTGGCATTTGGAGGTTTCCCTCATTCAAAGGGTTTTACCACGTTAAAAAAAAATTGTCTCGGTCACTTACTTCCCATTTGTATGTGTGTGTTGCCGGAAGATGATCCAGATTCGAGTCCCACTCGTCCATCCAGTAAACAAGTAGGGGCGTCGAATTAATTATAGATCATGAGTGAGGGCATTCTGGAGTATCAAGGGAGAGTGCCACGAAGTGAGAGTAGTGGCGAGGCAAAGTAATGGCACGGGTCGTGACGTGAGAGTAACGACAGTGCAATGCGAGAGTGTGCGCGTGAGTCACGAAGTGAGTAGTGGCAAGCACCACGAGGTGAATCGCGAAGTGAGAGTAGTGATGATGCATTTGAGTATGCATATACGCCATAAAATGAGAGTAATAGCGAATGCAGTGATATAATGGAGGTGTATGCAGGTAGAGGAGATCGTTGAGTGACCATTCGTACAACATGAGTATTGTGAGTGTGTTTGTGGTGTGATTAACATGTGTATGATATGTGGTATGAGATGATGTGTATGTGATTTATATGTTTCTCTCACTGAACATGTGGAGCTCACCCTTACATTTTAGGCACTCCGATGGAGGAGGGGTCAGGTGGACCCCAGGAACTTGCGTAGATGGCGGAGCTGATAGTCATAGTTTCTAGATTTATTTTAATTGAGAAACATTTATGTTTTATTTGAGAGAGATGTAATATTTGAGATTTGGTTGTTTGATTCCTTAACTACCTGGTTGAGATTTATGATTGCCAATTTCAAACACATGATGAGACTTTAGAGCTTTGACTCCGTTTAAGTTCTACGGAGTAACATATATCTATGTTGTGATGTTGATTTAATAGAGCCATGGACTATGTTGTGTTGTTAATAAACCCATGGAGTTAAGGCGATGTTTGTGAGTTGTTGAGTGGGATTGAGTAAGTTCCCTTTAAAAAAAAATCAGTCACGCGATCCGAGAGCGGAATGTGACACTTAATTGAGATAGAGAGCTAGATTTTAGTTCACGTGGCCGTCGTAGGGCGAGGCGCGACAGTATGTTAGTATAATATGTGGTGTAAAATAAAAAACAATTAATGTGTGATGGAAACAATGCATTTGGTAAATGATATTTCCAAAAAGAAAAAAAGAAAAAATCCAAGTGATCTCAGTCCCCAAAAAAATGGAGATTTCAATTTAGTGCTTGGCAAACAACAAATTAGGACCAAATGTGCTAAAAAAATGAAGATTTTAAGCTACAAGGGACTTTGTATAAGGAGATCTCTATCTCCTCATACTGAGTACCATGTTGCCCCATCAGGAACCACCTCTTATCCCCATGGACCACTCCAAATGTTTGATGACCAATCTCTCCTTTTTCAGATGATGGCCCACCCTTACAATCTCCAGGTCACACCAAAGACACCTTAGAAATGAGAGCATTGGAGAAAGAACCAATGTTGCTTCAATAGAAGAAAAGGTGATGATATCATTTGATATGGATTTGGCACATACATCAAAATATTATAATCAAAAGTACTTAGAGAAGGGGAAGTCCATGTAAGACATGATCACTATAGCAAGATATCACATTTTAGATTGTGGAGTGATAGATAACATGATGGATGATAGGGTTATTTGGAAAACTGGGGCACATGGAACCTTAAGATAGATAGGACAAATGGTTTTCTTGATGATGCAATTACAATATACATTGTCCATTTCAAAAAAAAACATAAAAATTTGGTTTGTGTTAAGGCTTGAGAAAACAGACAACATGCATGCAAATTGCAATGAGGTAGGTGTGCTCTCACCAAAACACTGAAACCTCTAGAAGGGACAAATGGAGACCAGTCGGGCCAGTGGCCAATGTGAAGAAAAAAAAAAAGCTCTGACACTTGGGATCGAAACCCGAATCACAAAAGAGGCAAGGATGCAAAAATGAAGTAAAACCAAATGCAAGATGACACAAAGCAAAATACTGCAGAATTATCATTAATATCCATGCAACAAGCATACTACCAGGAACTCAGCAATTTCGTTTAGATCAACAGCCATTTAATAGTCAGTTCTGAGAAGCCATCATAATGCAATTAGAAATACCTACATGCAGACCATCTGTACGCATATATGTTATTAAGCCTGTTGCTTCATCATCAGATAGCTTAACCCCCTCGTACAGCTTCTGAGCCAACTGCACTTGCACAGGAAGACACAAGAAGATTTAGAACCTAAGCTAAATATGGTAATCATTTAGTCATCATGTAATCAGCATTTGCACCATTGCACACCCACATTACACAACACCACACCACCCATTGATGCAGCCTAGGTAGGATAAGACACCCTACTCAATTGCTTAGCAGAAGCCTTGACACAACCCAGATATCCTGGTTGTGCAAATTAAGAAACAACGTGGTTTAACACAATCCGTTGATCTTCAAAAGTAAAACCCAACTCACTTAAGCGTGGAAATTAATTGAATCAACCTAATTTGAACACACACTCTTGGGTTTTCAAAAGAGAACCGATTAATTTTATCAAGAAAACCTCTACAACTACAAATCTAACTTAAATCTCTAGCTTTAGAAATCCAAATCAATTAGGTTGAAAACAGACTGATTTGAAAAGAGTTCTACCTGACCACCTTAATCGGGTCTTGTGAAGACAAGATCTGGTTCCCTCAACCCAAACGAGACTGGTTGCACATGGGTCTGCAATCCGCATACAGATGGGATCGGCCTGAATGAATCAGATCAGGTTTGGCCCAGCTGCAGAGAGGCTGCAACAAGAGGGCCTGAACCACGAAACCTACTGGTTCAAGATAAATGTAGTTAGGCCTGGGTTCCAATCAATGCAGTTCAGGCCTGCAAGCAGGGCCATATGGAACTGGGCTGTGATAAGGGGGTCCAATGCAAAATGACACAGGATGCAGGAACTGATTTTAACTCCTTAAAACCAATCAGAACTGCTGCTGAACATCATTGATTTAATTCCTAAATCAAGACTCTACAATTGGTTGCAACAAGATTCAAACGGACACAAGAAGTCCTGACTTTTAGGCTCAATAAATCAGTGTTAACAGTTTTGAAAGCTGGGGAAATTACACAAGAATTTAACAAAGTGTTTGAAACCCAAATCAATTCCGACAGCACCGCAGAAAAGCCCACCCACATTTCAAATCCACCCTGAAACCTGGGCTGTCCACCACTAATCAAAAGGATTCGGTTAATCCACCCTTCAGTATCCCTACTGAGTCAAGGGGTCAATTAACTGTGGATAACTGATTCAATTAATCCCTTCAACTTAAAGAGAAAATAGGATTACCTGGGACTGTTAGATCGAAAAACCCACTTCAAGTGGTGCTTCACTCAATCAGAACTCAACCTGGAATTGCCAAACATGGCTGCCAAACTTGTATCAATGTCCAGCATCATTGCTTGGAGAAAAATAATCTTTATTTCTATCAAATGGCCTACACAGAAATCTGAGAATTACAACCTTAAAATAAAAAGAACAAACCGACCCTATTCCTAATTTTGGAGCCAACCCTCCAATACAACTCAATGTAAACTTCCAAAAATAAGTACTAAGCTAACTATGACTCATAGTTTGAAATAAAATAAACTAGTACACTAACAATGACCAAACAAGAAGCTAATCACAATCTAATTAGGATTTTTTTATTGGCTTGAAGTAATTGAAGTTCAGAAGAGTCGGTCAAGGATGATTCACACCAAAGCTTGGGCTTCACAAACTGGGCCTAATCTTGGACTTGGCTTGCTAGGCTCGATTTAGACCTGGAATAATCAGGCTTGTCTCTGTTAGGCTTGCACGAAAACCTTGATTGGCCTGATTGGAAAATGGGCTTGGACCTAGATCAAAAATAAAACTTTGTCCACCCACATAGATGCCCGCATCACACACCCACATGCACACACAGCCCCACACCCACATTCACAACACACACATACATACACCCACACAAGACACATGGAGTATAACCATTTACCGTTAAAGCTCACATAATAGTACTGACCATACATTAAAATAACATAAAATAAACTGTGAAAAGGCAACACAGTTCATGCCAACAAAGGAGTAGACACATTCAACATTAATTGTGAAAAGGCATCATATTCATTGAAGACTGTCCTGCAGCATTAATTTCAAACATTTTTCAAATATACAAATTTCAAAAATTTAAACTGCAAACAGGAACACATGTTTCTATATAAGAACACTTTGCAGCACAAATTTCAAATCAAAATGACAACCACAGAAGCACATACACACAAAAGGATTTTAAAAGAGCCTAGGATTTTAAAGGATTTACATATGTACCTTAAATCACGTGTCTAGAGTTTTAAAAGAGTCCTTTTTTTTTTCATAAATAGTTGTAAGAGACACTTTTGAGGAATGAATGAATGAAGAAGACATTCAAATTTCTCCCATCTGCAAATTTGGTGTGACTCCTTCTGCCTCCTTGGTGTGAGATCAAAGAACCATGTGTGACTCAAGGTACAGATTCCTATTCTTCTTCTCTATCTAATGTAGAACAGCCTGCAACTAGGCAGGAAAACAAAAATAAAGGAAAAATAGGAAAAGGCTATGCCTTAGATAATCTCATTGAATATTCATTATGTGTTTATCTCCCATATGGGTACATGCATTTATAAGAAAAAAAATAAGAAATCAAAATAGAAAAGGACTCCTAAATCAAATAGAAAAAGGACTCCTAAATCAAATAGGAAAAAGACTCCTAAATCAAATAGGAAACTAACTAAAGTTGGACTGCCAAGATCCCAAACGAAAATAACAAATCCTACTTGCTAATTAAGAAATAAATAAATAAATAAATAAAAATAAATAAAGTGAAATCTGTGTGCTGCATCTTCCGTGTCCTACATCAGTCCCCCGGTCTTGAAAAGAACTCGTCCTCGAGTGGAAATCAGGAAAAGCACACGGCACCAAACAAAGATGAAGACCAAGTCCGAAGATGCGAATGATGAAGCTTTGAACTGCACAATCGTCAAGGCACAGACGATGAAAACATTCTTTCTGTGGGGCGAAAAATTGAAGGACCGCAAACGGGTGCAAGCATGGACGAACCAAGCTGATGGCGAAGGGGTCGTCATATGGCACGGGAGTGATCACACGGTCCTGATGGTCTGTCGGATGGAGGACAGGAGGCTGACATGATAAGGGAAGAATAATCATAGATGAAGTCCTGGTATCCGTAATGGGATCAGGTTTGGGTAATGGAGATGGGTGAGAAATTTGAGGTGGTAGTGGAGGTGTAGGTAGAGGTGGTGGCGGTTGATCGACACTCGTCGGTTGTATCGACGGTGGTGCCGGCAACACAACTCGCTCTGTCTCCAACACGGGCATTGGTTGTGGGGTCACGACTGCATGAGGAGGATGCATGAATTCTGCGTCTGACTCTGGGGCAGTATGCACGAACGCTGATGATGTCTTTGGAGTGGTCGGCATACATTTCGAGGAAGCGGGCACGTATTTCGAAGTTTTGTTCACCTTCATCGGGGCTCTGTATTTTCGGCCGAGCAATAGTTCTCTAAATTCTTGGAAAAAGTCATGAAATTCAGATCGCAACTCAGAGATAAACTCGGATTTAAAGTCATTGAACTCAGATTGGCCGAGAAATTGAGCACTATTTTTGTTGGATGCTAATGGGGCTATATGATGCTGGGAATCAGATCGGGGTGTCACATAATCCAAGACATGACGGTTGGAGTGGGGAAAATATTTAATGGAAGGGTGAGGTGGGACCGAACGATAAGACATGGGATCGGTCAACGTGGACACATAGCTTGTCAAATAGTCAAACTTGGTATATTTGGCAAGGCTGGCTCGAAGAGGTTGGTATATTAACTAAAGTTGGACTGCCAAGATCCCAAACGAAAATAACAAATCCTACTTGCTAATTAAGAAATAAATAAATAAATAAATAAAAATAAATAAAGTGAAATCTGTGTGCTGCATCTTCCGTGTCCTACATCACTCTCTCTCTTTCTTTCCTTTCCTTTCCTTTTCTTCTCTCTTTTTCCCCACTTTTTTCCTCTCTCTACACCTTATTTGTGTCCCTTTTTATCCAAACCGTAACCCTAACCAAACCAGGGCCTAGCCCTACCATCACCCACCAAAGAACCGTTGGGACCCACCAGTCCATACAGACGTCTCTACATGTTCGTACAATTGTACAAAAGGCCCGTTTTGCCTATTTCGCATCACAACCTCTAAATCCCTATCTTAGACTCAGAGATGTAACCATAATCTATTGTTTCACCCTATTTGAGACCTAGCTTTGCCCAAGAATGGAAAAAAAAAAATAACAAATCCTAATTACTTTGGCAAACCCTAGGTGGCCCCATAGCCCTACTTCATGCCTTGGGTGACTGATTTTTAAATCTAGAAGGCCTAGAACATGGTTTAGTTTGATTTAAAAGTCTTTTGAGGGATTTTGCATTGAAGGCCAACAATACAACCTTGAAATCTTTATGTGTATGTGTTATTCTTCTTTTTGAATCTCTTTGATTAATTGTGAGTGTCAATTTGTCTTAGCTTTGTTTTATTCTTTGTTTAATATTAATTTGTCTATCTAACATCGTATGTGAATCATAGATCTGGTTGCATGTCATTTTAGGATTCACCATACACATTTTGTATTCTAATATAGACCTTCATATATCATTTAGATCTAAGGTTTCCAATATTTTGACTTGTTCTGCGTCAGATTTGGTATCGAAGCTTGTCCTATGTCATAATATCAATGCACCTCTTGTTTGTTATCTACACAGTGAGCTGTATGGTTTGAAGCAAGTGCCTCACCTGGTTTGACAAGTTTTGATCTATATTCTTAGTTCTAGGTTCCATTAGAATCAATATGATCACTCTTTAACAGAACTTCATCTAAGGCACCACCTTCCTCCTTGTTAATGTTGATGATATTCTTGTGCAGGTAATGAATGGGAGGCATAGACTTTATCCAACAACGAAACAACACTCTCTTCCAGAACTTTCTTGCAGACATAAATAAATCAATCTTGGTTCTCCAACTTTCTTGGTTTCAAAGTTCACACTTCATCTCAATCAATTTTTTTTTCTCAAAAAACAAATTCACAATTGACCATTTTTTGTCTCAGAAAACAAGTAGACAGAACTTGATTCTCTTGCCATTTTTATGTAAATTACTTGATCTCTTGCTCGCCTAGAGGATTGGCAAACTTTCGATACACAGATCAAAATAAATGTCGAACTTCATAAAGATGATGGTATTCCAATCACCCTTTATTGCAAGATTGGTGGAAGTCAAATTTACTTGTGTGCTGTCAACTTTCTAATCCAATTTATCCATGATATCTGGTGACTGGATTTCGTATTATGACCAACCCCAGGTAGATAAAAGTAGTTTTGATGATGATTAAGACGTGTATTTAATATCAGATGACAACTTCATGGTGCCATAGATTGTGCACATTTTCTTTAAAGACTTGCCGAATTGTTTTCAAGCATATGGTGACATTGATTGGATTGGTTGGCCAATACACATCAATCTCATACCAGTTGGTAAGTTTTATCAAATGTTTATTTGATAATTTGAAAATGTAAGAAGCAAGAGGGGGCCTCAAAGTCTTGGCTGAAAATGAATGTGTATCATGTTTTCTGTGTTCTGAAACTATACTGTCTCTTCAAGATTTTGGTTTCTTCCACTCCACCCGATTCCTCTAAATGCTGATAAGAAAGAGCCAATCATATCAAAGTCAAAGTGAATAACATCTTAAAACTCCCACAAGTTTCTCTGTCTCCATAATTAGCATCAGCCATTTGCATGTGACTCAATGGCCTTTTGGATCCCCTTGCCCTTGGAAGGACCAAGTTGACAGGGATTAGACAGATTTTTTTTATGACCAAGGTGTCCAGGCCTCTTAGAGCACCCGACTAATCCTCAGGGATTAGACAGATTATTTCTAGAAGAAAAATGATAGTGAAACACATCCCGTGGAGTGCTAATGAGGAAGCTGATACTTTGACAAAGGAAGAAGTGAATCTGGAAGAGCTGGTCCTTAGAATACATTAGCTCTTTCTAGGTCTGTTTCTTGGGGTGTTTCTTTCTTGTCCCCAGTTTTGGGGTTTTGTTTGCAGCTGCCTGTATTCTGTTCTTCATTGATCCTTCAATAAAATAAATTTACCATTTAAAAAAAAAAAAATTATAGCCATCCAAAAAACACATTCATGTCGGTTTGCTTCAACCTGGTTTTTTAGTACAAGCAAACTTTTCTAAAAGAATACAGAAAATAAAAAAGGAGGAAAAATCACTGAATTGTTCTTTTTATGTGCTTTTACTATCATTACCAACAGTTGATGATTTTCCCAATAATATTATACTTATCAGTTGAACAAGCTTGAATGACATCTATTGCACCAATTAAAGAAGCATTGAGATTCCCGGTTGTAACTTGTACAACTAAGAAACCTGTTCAACAGAAGCTCACAACTGTACAATCAAATAAAAGGTGGTTAAATAGAAACAGCTAACTTATTACGAGATTACAGGGACAACTTATAGGTTACCCAAATGCATTCATCTTAACAGCTAAAAGGACAACTTGATAATGCTGAGACCTTTCACACACAAACAAAAAGAAAAGAACACCAAACAATCACTTGCATAAATGACAGAACGAGGTAAATGTATTCAAATGGGGAAAAAAGTCAATGCATTCTTTTACCATCATTGTCTGTGCAGCAGTGAAGTGTAACTTGTTTGCAGCATCTTGCTGAAGAGTAGAAGTGATGTATGGCATGGGCGGATTTCTCTGCATTTTGTTTCTTTTAGTACCAACAACTTGAAATTTAGAAGAAATAATCTTCTGCTCAATAGCCTTTGCCTCCTCTTGAGAGCTTATAGAGAGCTTCTCTAACTTATTAGTAGCAAAATGTGTCAAATGTGAATGCAAAGAAACACCCTTATCCTGCATTTGATTGAACTCAGCCCCAACAGACCAATATTCTTGTGCTTTAAATTCTTCAATTTCCATTTCCCTATCACATATGAGGGCTAAAGCTGAAGATTGGACTCGTCCTGCCGATTGGCAACCAGGTAATTTCCTCCATAAAAGTGGTGAAATATTAAATCCAATCAAATAATCAAGAGCACGCCTTGCAAGGTAAGCATGGACCAAGCTCGCGTTTATATCCCTTGGAGCCTGCAAAGCACATTTGATGGATGATTCTGTTATTTCATGGAAGGAAACCCTTGCTACTGTAATGCCTTCATGTAAAGCATCTTGCTGTTGCAACATCTCAGTAATGTGCCAAGCAATAGCCTCTCCTTCACGATCAGGATCCG
The DNA here is from genome assembly GCA_022113865.1 of Chimonanthus praecox. NCBI lineage: Eukaryota > Viridiplantae > Streptophyta > Magnoliopsida > Laurales > Calycanthaceae > Chimonanthus > Chimonanthus praecox. The sequence goes on from CM039089.1 coordinate 55,795,435, forward strand.
TTGCAAGGATGAGATTTTTAGCCCTGAAGAATTTATTCAGAAAAAAAAATCAGGCATTCAATGACAGCAAACAGAAAGCCATCATCATTGCTAGAGCCATTTATCCATCTATCTGGGGTCAGCTCATTATTGGAATTGGAAAATTTTCTATCTATGAACTTGTCATTGCAATACCAACTATACAGCAGGTTTTTGTCTACTAGCAGAAAATTCAACAATTTTTTTAAAAGGGGAAAAAACCCTTTAAGGGTTCAAACACAGCGACCAAGCACCCAACAGCCACTTAAAACATGCATCTTAATCACCACTTACCACTGAGATGCTTAAAAGAAAAAGAAAAAAAGAAGAAGAGAAAGACGAAAGATACGGAGAGAAAAGCAGACAGACGCACACACCCATAGAAACAGAAAGAGAGAATGAGAGAGGGAGAGAGAGATGTTTGGGAAAAGGACCTCAATTAGATATGTAAGGGCAGCTTTAAATGTTTAAATAAAAAAAGGAAGGCAACAATATTCTTACACACAGGAGACCGCAACTCAAAATCAAGGTAACACAAGATAGAAGATTTGTCAACAATCATGCATCATCAATGCAGTATCAGCAAGTGATCCCAGATACAACAAGGACAAGCTATGGATATGGCAGGAGCACAGATTGTATACCCAAAAAAATAGAAACATATATTATAAGATAAAGATGCATCTTTTATGCATCCAGATGAACATCAGTAATCACCCTGTAAAAACCCATTTCCAGAACGGGAATTGAAACCCCGTGGTCAAAAGAATACACACTATATGAGCCAACTTACAAAGGCCAAGTAAGGATTTTCAGGCCAAGCAAAGAAACACAGTATTTCTTCTTAAGTTCTTCAATATGCATCAAGAAAAGTATGTAAACTTTCAATTCACATTAATCATTTTGATTTATATTCATGCTTAAAAATTGAGTGGGTTCAGGAAAGGAAGTTAAAATTATATAGCACCACAAAATGCTGTGAAGTAATAAGGCTTACATTTATTTGTAATTGAGATCATACAGTATAATAAGAATGTTATTTTCTACTGATCATAGGAAAGTGTAGAGGATGAACCATACCCATTTAGAGCTACCTTGATACTCTTAAGGTGAGTCCAGGCAGAACTAGGAACCTCCCAAACCATGCTGAAGTCATCATCAGGCCTTACAGATCCTGACCTACCAGCCAAGTCCCTCACATGGCCATAACTCGGAAGAACTTCATACATATCTCCAAGGTAATTCTGAATAACCTTTGCTTTAGTGAGAGACTCCACCACTACAACAGATCTGTCATTGGGGGGATATAGTGGCTTAAGTTTCCTGTTCTGAACCTTAACTTCAACAGGGGTTTGCTGCCCACGGCTCAATGAACGTTTTGAAGTTTTAGAATTGGAGGCCTTCAATGAACCAGCGTTTGATGGTCCCTGAACTCCAGGCTTCTTTTGTTTTGTGGCAATCTTTTCTGTTTTACCAACGGGAACGTTTTTATTGTTACTCTCCTGTCCAGGTTTTTTGTTCAACCGTTGATGCTTGATAGCATTGTTATTAACCATAGGCGACGAAACCACTTCCACTGGATGAATCTGAAAAGTAGCAGTATTAGTTAAAACTATGGTATGATGAGCTAGAGGTTTGCTAAGTCCATAAATGGCCCTTCATGCCAGAATGACACATTTATGCAACATCCAAGCTGGAAAAAAAGACCCCAACTAAATGACCCGTCCCAAATATCAATTAGAAGCCCTAACAAGTAAGCCACATGTACAAATAATGTGAACTTTTAAAGGGCTTCATTTTTAACCATCCATATTTATTGCTTATATATGACCCATTTGATGAATGGATCACATGATCATTAGACCATGTCATCATCCACCTGGTACGCACATGTGTGAGATTCTGATAACCGCAGAGACATAATAAAGATACTAAGTAGCAAACTTAGCAAAACTCTAATAGAATTTACTCAGTTGTATGATGCTACCTCTTTATCTGGAGTCTGAGGGGTCAGGCCTTCAGTGTCGGCACTAGGTTTTTTACCTTCTGATCCTTTTGTGGAACCTGAAGAATTGGTCGAAGCAGAAGGGCCAACAGAACCTGAAAGTGTGCTCTCATTTTCCTTATTTCCATGCTCCTTACTCAATTTGGCAATCTTTAGGGCAGTTTTGGTAGCATCACCATTCTTAGCATCTGGAAGAGATCGTCCAGACATCACATCCTTCTCAGCAGACTTACTGTTGCTGGACTTACCATTTTGACTCATCTTTCCTTTGGGCTTTGCAGTAGCCAAAGTTTTAGTTGCCAGTTTACTGCTCTTTGAAGTGCCCTTCTTTGTAGATGATGGATTAGCAACTACAGGCTGCACCTCCCCATCAAGACTACTACAAACTGTCAATGACTTTTCCTGTTTTTGTGATCCATGAAGCACATTGAAAGCAGGACTACCACTTCGACACTTCCTATCTCTCACATTCCCATTGTCACTTCCCTTGGTCAGTGTTTTCGGCATCTGAACTCTGTGAAAAGCCTTGACTGAAAAGAACCTCGTAGTGATAAGTTCATGAGGCAATAAACTACACTTACTGTTATTATCAACTTCAAAGGATCTGAAAGCAAAAATACTATTGGTCTTTGAGGTACTTGAAGTTCCAACTCTCAATTTTGCACGAGTAAGATTTCTAAAAAGCCGAGAATCTTGCTCAATTTTTGAGTGGAACACTTGTAACTGATCAAAAGCAATTCTACAATTATCCCCTGCTTTCCTAATTTTTAGTCGAACACCTTTTCCACATTTTCCAGCATTAACTAATGGTGAACATAGTAGTGAACAACCTGGGAAGTTCTGTAACCCACTGTACTGAGGCTGCCACAACACAGCAAACTGTGTGAGAAAAAAGCAGTAAAATCTATGAGAGGAAAGAAAGGTTAATGCAAGCTAGAACATTTGGGCCAGGATACAAATATTAAGCAAAGTTAATCATTGAGAAATACGATGACAACGATTATCTACTAAAGAGTGGAATAAAATAAATAAATAAAACTAGTGGTTCCAAGACCTCATATGCACAATTCCATGGGAATAAGGCTGTGCTAGGCAATAGAGAGATTATAATTTAGAATATTTTAAAAATGAGAGAGTAGGTGAAAATCTACTCACGTCTTAGTAAATTAAAATCTTCGTGTTTGGTTATTAAAATCTTGGCTAATTTCAAGTTTCGATGAGATATGCACCTCATAACTACTTACTTCATGTTTGTGCTTGTTAGAACTCAATAATGTCATCACAACTTTCTCAAATATTTTTGGTAAGAATCTTAAGATCTTTATATATTAAAATTTTGACAAGTAATGTGAAGTGTGAACATGGGCATCATGTCTACAATGCATAGTAATATTTATGAAATAACCATCTATTTTCATTTTTAAAAAAACATCTATTTATTTTTTATAATAAATTATAACCAATATTAAAAAAATCCTGTCACCCTCCACCCCCCCCCCCAAAAAAAAAAAAAGGCCAAAAAGATGACACCTCCCTACTAAATGCCATTGTTCAGTTGTTTATTCATTTCATATCAACTCTACAATCCCTTCCCAAATCATGTAGCAATAACACATTCTAGCCAAATGATGAAGATGAAATGGAAAGGCTAAAGAAGAATGAGAAACTATTCTGCTCTCTCTCACGCTAGCAAGTCCAAACTCCATAGCCTCTAGGACCTTTATGGACGGAATTTATAAAAAAATAAAAAAAGAGTAATTTTTGTTTTATATCTTATTGATGAACTAAGAGACTTTTGCAGCGTACTGATGGTAATTGCGTGGTATTATGTGTAGTATTCTTGGTTCTGGTACTACAATTGTACTAAAACTTTATCCTTGGCATTGGAGTCTAAAGGATCAATACATATCCACGAATAACTCTCAATTCCAAGGGCTTACATAAATATTGCAACTATAATCTTTTAGAGAGGGAAGGTAGGGATGGATGAACTCTTAGAAAACAATATGCCCTCTCACGTAAAGATCGTAGGCATCTCGATGATTTTTTTAGCAAGACTCCCATCATTCTGACAGCTCCTACATAAGTAGATCATATTCATCCAAGAATAACATCTACCTCAATTTAGTTGCATGCAAAACTTTATCATAAAGTAAGGCTTTTCCAATGTAGACAATTTTGCACATTACCTAACCAATCCAAGGCCCTACCACCACACCATGGGCTTCTATTAGGACTAGTTCCATAACGTTACTATATTAAAATGTTGAAACAAATGAACTGGCATTTTCAGCTGTAAACATCGTTAAACTAGTCCCCTCAATAAGATAAAGGATGGACACCTCATAAAGGTTATGAAATTGTGAATAATTAGAATGAAAATGTGAAAAGATGCTCTACTAATACAATCGATTGACTATTTTTATTCTATTATAGAATGCCAAGTGCAAGTACAATTTTTTTTTCTGACAAACTTTGTAATTTTACTTCGTTTTTTTTAATATGACTTTGTAATTCCTATTTTTCCATTCACTATAGGGTAGGCCAAATGGGTGATTAGGATTCTCGGTTTTGATTGTGAACCCACTTAAGTTGGGTTGTTAGGCTACATCCATCAAAACTCTAGACCTTCTCAAACCGATGCATGATAAATTAGTAATTGAAAAATTTAGCACCACACGTAGGGTTGAAACTGTAAAAAATTATTGAACTCAACCCGAGCCGACCCGAATAGCTGAACCGAATTACTCAACCTGACCCGACCCGAATTTCTAATATCACTCGACCCGAGTGTTGTTTTATAACTTGGTGCACTCGGGTCTAATCGGGTTATATCTGATTGGTTCAGGTTGATTTTAAATTTCTCAACCCAACCCGACCCAAATTTCATGCGAGTTTTTTTCCCAACCCGACCCAACCTGAAATATACAAATACATAACCCAAACCCACTGATTTCTCGGGTCAGGTCATGCAGGTCGGGTTAAAATCCAACCCAAGTTTCACCCCCAACTGCACCCACAACCCCAACCATAAAATCCCTGGTTCCGCCCTGGCTAGGGCCAAAGAAGTTAAAATTCCATGAACTTGTTACCATATACAGTATCCACATGTACTAGGTTGGGAATGTGGAAGAGTTAACAATTCTAACTAGTCAACCAACAGCCTAAAAATAACAAACACAAGTTAGAGTTTTAAAATGGACATAAGTTCATTCATAAGATGTTTTCAACCATCTTATAAAGACATAATGGTGCCAAAAAGATGTCTCTTTTAAATAGTAAGTAAATTCATTAATGGAGGGACACAAGGAGAAACCAAGGCATGCACCATAAAACAGCAATCCTTACACCAAAAAAGGGCAAAATCAAGATAATCACAGATGGACCAAAACCAAAAAAATAAAATAAAAATCCTGAGACAAAAAGGGAACCAAAAAGATGAAAAGTGCTGGCTAACAAAGGCCAATGCTCTCCATCCAAGCCAGAAAGATCGAAAGTGGTCCAACTTTGAGACAATCTAAAACTCCTTTGAGCTATGTTGCACAAACTCTTCAAAAAAATAAGCTATGTTGCACAAACTCTTCAAAAAAATAAGCTATGTTGCACAAACTCTTCAAGATGTGTGATGCAACTATGTTGAACACTTTTTCCTTTTTTTGAAATGGTCATATTAAAGGCACAAGAAGTTCTCAAGAAGAAAGCTACAAAATAAACATGGAGGAGTCCTCCCTCCCAACAACAAAGATACTAAGCAAACATCAGAAAACCAACTACAATATTATGATACACTTGTTCCAAGTTCTTGAGATGTCAAAAATGGAGAAATCCTAGAACTCTTTTAGAGTAGAAGCACATTTTATCTTGATTCTGCAATTGACCTCAAAAGAGTTTTCCTCTTTGTTTTTAAAAACTCTATTATTGCGTATCCACCATAAGCTCTGAACGGTGACAAAAAGAGCAAATTGGCACAACACCAAGAATCGCAATGAACCCTTGAAAATCATCCAAGAATAGGAAAGCTAAGCAACATAAAGATGCTCCAAACCGTGTCGAACAGTTGCACCTATGTTGGACACTCACACCTACTCTTTATGGACCCTTCTAGTACTTTTTAACATTGTTTTCCATGATGATTAAAATATTTGAACACCTTTCTCCTCTTAAAACCTAACTAAAATATTTATATGTTTGTCATTTAATTGTTTAGAGTAAAACTGGCACATTATTTATGTTATTTTCGCACCTTATTTTCATTAGAATAAAATTTAGATTTAGACTTATTTGAATATGGTATTGTGTCTCCTTGTCCATTTTTTGGGTTCTCCGAGTCCAACACCTTGCACCTATGTCTAACTCCGACACTCGCACCTGTGCCCACAAGTTAGCCTTTTAATGGAGTAGCCCAGTGCACTTTTAAACAACATCACCTTACCACTCCAACTATAGCAATGTCAAAAAATAGACATTCAGCATTCAACAAATGATCACTATAGATGTGTTGCGTACTTAGTAGATGCATGATGAAGACTGAACACTGAGGGCACCAACATTTATGGGAAACGGGTAATCCTGCTTCTATATTGCAAGAAAAGAATGAGTGATACCCACGATTAGTTAAAGGTGCAACTCTGAATGGGTGTGGAAACAATCCAAATCGTTTTATTAGTGGCATAAAGAAAGGCAGTAAGAGAAACAAATTAGCAATAGACCAAATTTTTTACCAAAAGTTGATTGAATTGCGCAACTGTTAGAATGATCAAATGTCTGTTACTTTCCATGTATTAAAAATATTTATAAGCATTTATATTGAATCTATGAATATCCACATAATTCTTTAGCTCAAAAATCCTACAACATTTTCACTAAATTTATGAAACGTATTGTTGAATGCATTTCAGTCCATCCAATCTTCATCCTGTGCCTCCAAAATCTCCAACATTATGCCAATTATAACAGGCCTGAGAAATCATGTTTGCAAACAAATGTTGAATAAAATCCAATGCACAAGTGCGGGTAAAAACACAAGTTCCAGACAAAGAAATAAAGACCCGACGAACAGAGGCCAATTTCAAAAGGTTTGGGAAACCATTTACGGAAATGAGTACAGTTGAATAAAAATCAAGAACAGAAGAAGACGCAGACTCCAAATAAATGAGAAAAATGAAAAATAAGAACAAGAAGAAGAAGGATGAAACAAGACAATGAGAGAGAGAGTTTGCAAACAATACCATGAATGGAGAATGATTGAGATTTGAGAAGGTTTTTCCGCTGGATAGAAACCTATGAAGCTGAAGCGCCATATATGCCTTCTTCCACCAATAGATTCAATGCCAAAAACCTCTGGAAAAAAAGAAAGGATACAAGAGATCGCTGAATTAGATGATGATGACGGAGAAATGGGTATCTATGTTGATGATGGTAGTGAAGTCCACCTGGATTTTGCTGGGGTTTTGGAATGGCATTTGAATAACATGTTTTTAGAGAAAGATGAGTTTCAAAACAAGTACAAACTGCAACAGTAAGAAGTGAGAAGAAACAGAGCAGCGAGTTTTATACCAATGGAAGCGCCAAAAATCGTTGCTTAGGGCTTATGTATGAGACCATACGAGGAGGTTCGGATGAGGTCTGCAGATTGACTAGAGTGCCCTTCCCTGTCCTCGGAGTGGTACTTACCAACTCTAAACGGAGAAAAATTATCCGTTGAAAATCGGTCACCAAAATTTTATGAACTATACATGATAATTAATAGGCTTAAAGAATTATATTATTATAAAAAAGTGTGCTACGTTTTAAAAATTATTGTAAATGTGATAAAGTTTTAACTATTTACATATAATTTCAAATTTATTCATAGCTCAAGGTAAGTTCAAACTTAATATAAATTATGAAATAATAAAAAACTACATAGAAAGCAAGGGGTTTTGAGTTCAATTTAAAGTAAGCCGTGAAGGGTTACTATCCAAACACCCGATTGTGTGGATTTGAAAGGTTTACACAAAGTCCTAAAATTTAGTCAGGTGAGACACATAGACATTTTGGTCATAAAATCTTCCAATCCATACCTACTAAATAATTATGCGAAGAGTGGTTTATTAGGAAAGAGGAAAAATTGATTGTAATACTATACTTTTTTAGACGATTCTTAGTCATCAACCTCTTGACAATAATTAAATTTACAATGCATAATCTCTCTAAGTACAAATTTGGTATGATTCAATTAAAATCAATAGGATGTACTTTATAATTGTGTATGAGTGTAACACCCCGATTTTTCAATATATTCATATTTACAAAAATGCTATTGGAATAGTGAATTAAAAAGATATGAATCTTAGATGGGTAAATGTTGGGTCAATTGCCCAACGGATGGTAGATGTGGATCAAGAATATAATTCGGTTGGAAATAATTGGGTATGTGTGATTAAATGGATCAACTACCCAATGGGTCGTGGTGGACTTGTTTGACCATTGGATGAGCTCAAGTTTAATTGGGTTAGGCTAAATTAAATGGGAGTTCAATGGAGGATAAATGGGTGAGCTATGTGCAATTGGGTAAACCACATTTAAATGGATAATTGTCATTTAAATGGGTCATGGCGCCTAATTGGACCAAGAAGTTAAATGGGGACCCAATGGGTCGAGCTTGACCATGTTGACCATGTGGACCATCAAGTGAGCTAAAAGGTTGAGTTAAATTATGTTGAGTTGGGGCTGAATTGTGTTAGAAAGGAATCAAACAATTGAGTTGACTCAAGTGAATTAAATGAGTGGAATTAAATGAGTGGAATTAAATGAGTGAGTTGAGCTAATGAGTTGAATGAGTTTGATTGGAAGTCATGGAGACCTTTAACTCAAGTGAGTCAAGTGGGAAGATGAGGAGTTGTATTGATTTTAAAGACCCCAAAGCAAAGACCCACACGTTGGTGGCATGAGAGTGGTATCCCATGCATAAAATTCAATGGAATGAGATAAGATTACATTGGGAATTTGGAGGGTTTCCATCATCCAAGGCCCAATGGTGGGGAGATGGAAGGATTGCATGAGCTTAAGACAAGTGTCCCATAGTTAAGCCATGGGACTCCTTGGTTAGACCAACATTCATGAGGGTAAATGAGAGGTTTTAAGGGCTGATATACAAAAGAGATGCACACCACCATTTGGCCGAATTTTCCATCTCAATAAGCTAAGAAACTTTCATCTCTTTTCCTCTCTCAAAACCTACCTCCTTGGCCGAACCAGCCTTGGTGATTTCATCATTGATCAAAGCTCATAATCGGCTAGAGGATCAAAGGAGCAAGAAGGGAGGAAGGAAGGATCAAAGGAAAAAAAAAAGGCTAAGAAGATTGGTAAGTGCACTATGAATCTTTGCTAAAAAAATGGGTTAAGGGAACATGATTTGGCCATGGTATGGCCGAATTTATCAAAGGTTTAAACCATGGAAGATGGTGCTTAAAAAGAATAGAAAATGGATCATAGGGTTCGGGCACTTTGGATGGCCGAACCCCATGAAAATGATTTGATAATTGTATAGTTTTTGAGAGATAAAAACCATACAATGATTGAAGGTTTTAAGGTGTTTTATATGGAGATAAAATTGATGTTTTGGGTCGGCCATTACATGTCCGAACCATAATGTTGTTATAGTTAAAATATTGGGTATGAACCATGCACAAATGATGGAACGATTGAGTTAAGAGAACCACACATGGCCGAACCCCATGGACCATTTTATGGGTATTTGGATTTAAGAATATGTTTAAAAACCATTGAGGGTTCTAGGATGTTTTTAAAGGGTTAACATAGATGGAAAAATGATAGAATTGGATGGTTAAGGTCTATCAAAAAGAATGGTAAAAAGGAGAACCAAAACCCAAGGGGTGAGGTCCGGCCATGGTGTATGGCCGAACCCCACCAAGTGCTATGTATGGTGTTTGGTTTTAAAAAGGTTTAAAAATATTTTAATGGATGGGGTTATGAGAACCATTCTTTGATGGATAAAGGTTTTGATGGATAAAAGGAATTATAGGGTTCAGCCATGTATAGGGCCGAACCCCATAGAGTGACAATAGTGGATTAAAGGTTAAATGATTAATATGTGAATTCTTAGATGAATGGATTGGAAATTAAAATTATGGAATGAAAGATTAAAAGACTTGGAAGAGGGGTCCAAAACCAAAGTGGTAAGGTTCGGCCATGTTGTATGGCCGAACCCTACCAAGGTATGTTTGTAGTATGAGATGTTTTAATGTTGATTAAATAAAAAGAAAGATCAAATTAAAGCGGGTGAGGTTCGGCCATGGGGTGGCCGAACCCCACAAGGTGGTTTTTGGGATTTAGACTTAATTAGAAATCAAAAGGATATGTGATTGACTTGTTGTTATATAAACAAGGTGACGGGACTTGAACGGTGCTCAAATCGTGAAAGGGTGACGGTTAAGAAGAGCGGACGGTTTAAGTAACTTTTCTGTAGGTTTCCTACCTCTTTATAACCACATATTATACTTGTTGTTTTTATGTTGTTTTTGATGAGTTATTTGTGTTAAAGTATTATGTTTCAAATGGGATTTGAATGTTAAGATTTATTTACAAATAGCATGTATTAATTGACATCTCATGCATGGCATGGGGTGATGAATATGAAAATCGGAGCCCACACTCCGTCGGAATGTCCGTGATGCAACTGTGGGGCCTCCTTAGGTGATGAGAGTCCCACCAGGAGGAATACCTTGATGATGAGAGTCCCATCAAGAGGAAACGAAAGAACACTGTGGGTTACCTTGACGATGAGAATCCCGTCAAGTAATGGCTATGTATAATTGTGATGGGTGGGACTCATTACATTTGCATACATATATGCATGTTTTATACTAACATTTTGATAACCCTAATTGGAAGACCTACTGGGCGCTTTGATCTAACGCCCATTTTTATCCTTAGTGGATGACGCAGGAAAGGGAAAAGGAAAGGTCGAGGATCGTGAAGGAAGCCAAGCATAGGAGCTTGGATATGGAATGGAATTATTTATTGACATGTGGATACTTTTATATGGATATGTAATAACTTAATAATACTGTTATGGTTTGATTTGGATTTGCGATGGTTTGGTTTGTTTGACTTGGATATTTGATTTAAGTTATTTTGGATAGGACTAATACTTTGCTATCTCATTTGGAATAGAATTGTTATCCTATTGTTATTCCGCATATTTGATTTATTCCGCAAGTTTTTATTTAGTACCATGTGTGGTTTGGTTTTAATGGACTTAGTTTATGCATACATGGGTGACCAGTTAAGGGTCGCACTTTAAATGTCTGGACTTAGCTCGCATCGTGACACTCCGCTCTGATCACTTGTTTATTATAAAAAGAAAAAAATAAAAATAAACTCTGATTTTGGAGTGAAAAGGGCGGGGCGTTACAATGAGAGTATCAGTCTTTCTACTTCAACCATGGTTATCTAATTTGTAGTTAGAAAAAGTAAACCAAATTTGTATATATATATATATAACAGTTCAATAATTCATTGAGTATGTTAAATTAATTGATTTCTTAATAAATCACTATTATTCTGTTTAACACAATATGTGAAATTTTAAATTGCTAAATCGTACACGTTGGTGTAATTGTAAAGAAAATTGTTCATCAGTCACTTAGTTTGTGAACCTTCTGAAAGAAAATTCAAAGAAAAGAGATACATGCAATTAAAATATGATATAAAAAGAAAATGATTGAGAAACATGAAATATAAATAAAAGTATAATCAGGAAAAAGTTTCAATTGAAGTCGAACTAGATCAATCCAAATTGCAAATTGGACCAAATCAATATCAACATATTTGATGGATCAAATTGTAAATTATCCAAACAACTAGACACAAAGTTCGAAACTATTTATGATGAACAAGGCAACTCTTACTCATAACCATTGTCATAGTTTGAATATGGCTTAGAAAATAGAGTTTGATTTGAGCATATTTATTTAGTCCTAACTTCAATTTTGAGTTTGTTTAGTAATCAATATGAACTCTCAAATGTATTTTAGATTCAACTTCAACTTTTGAAAAATCTCATCTAATTTTATATTTATTGTTTTTGTGATGAATCACACTAAATGGAGAACGGGAAAATACTCTAGGTGCGTAAATAATTAGAAGGATTCAACAATTGTAGCACTAGAGAGTGACACATAATATTTTAGATGAATCCCATAAGTTTGAGGACTAGAGAGTCATCTAATGAAGCAAAGAGTAGAGGCCCAACGGTGTGGGGGCGAGTGTGGATAAAAAATAGGAAATGACACTAGGAGTGAGAACAAAGTCTCACTAGGGAGCTGTCTCGATCCATATCGTTTAAGCAGCGCTCTTCTTTCAATCAACACAAGGTCTTTTAGAATGTGTATACTTTAGATGAATCTCATAAGACAAAAGAATATAAAGTCGCCGAATGAAGGAAGAGTAGAGGTCCATAAGTGTTGGTGTGAGTGTGGATAAAAAATAGTTAGAAAATAACACTAGGAGTTTAGAGGAAAGTCTCACATCGCTATTGAGTTGTTTGGATCCATATAGTTTAAGTAATACTATTCCTTCAGCACAAGGTCTTTTGGAGTCTGTATATACGCACACATCCCAAAACAAAATCTGTGAAGATGTGTAATATCCAAAACAAAACAATATTATACGGAGTGAGATAGAGTCATTATAGTTTATGATGTTTTTATGATATAAATATTTAATCAAATAGTTCAAATTGTTCAAAATTAAATATTACAAGTTCATTTTGGATGTCCTCTCAAAAATTAGAATTTCATTTGACATATTGGCCTCATTAGATGCGTCTCACTCTAACATAGCCTCTGAGAAGTGAGAACACACTAGCATTTTAATTAAGTTATCATACAAATTTGCCCATTGTTTTTTTATTTTTTAGGTCCGGAAGTGTCCAGACATCGTACCCGACTAGTTGTCTGGAGAAAATGTACCCATTGTTAGGGGGTTTCATTTGTGCTTTGGAAAGAAAGGGGAAGATATGGGTTAAGTTGAGTATTGTATGTTTGTTATTAGAAAAATACAATATAATATAATACAATGCAACTCATAGCATAAAAAATTGATTTTAATTTGTCTAAATTTCAATTATAAATATGTAGAAATTTTGACCAATATTTATTTCATTGTATTGAAATTTTGGTTAAAATTTGTTTTGAAATAAGAAAGTTAGAGTCTGTGATTCATCCTATGGTTGATAGGCCCAAAAGATATAGAATATCAGATTTTTCTGATATTTTGAATTCAGATACAGAGTCAAAGATAAAATAAATGCTTATGATAAAAAGGAAAAGATTGAAAATATCCAATTTAGATTAAATTAATAAAAAAGAATATATTATATTAACATAAAAATAATAAGTTTCAAACTTCTCTGTCCCTATCTCACTTTTGCATTCTTTTTACTTCACATGATTACCGAAAATGAAAAATTCTTCATTACACTTCAAAAGTGTTAAAAAAAACTCTTAAGATCTATACAAATTTCCATTTTCTCCAATAATGAAGTTTTTTTTTTGCTTATAATAACGAATAAACTCCAAATAAAAATAAAAGGTAAAATCTATAAAATAAAAATTTAATATATTTTTAGACAAAAGTAGATATATGCACACGATTGACTCTATATAATTAAATATTCTTGAAAATATTGAATCAATTTTATTTAAGTTATATTGGTTTTTGGATTTTTTTTTTAAGACCAAAGTGTCCAGACATTTGCGGTATGGATCTAAGAGGTAGAGTCTTGTATAGGAATAGATGAATTTGAAAAGTACTTTTTAAATGATATCTTTCATAAAAAAATAGGTTTACTAAATTTGAAAAGTTAATAAAAATTAGGTCAATTGAATTTAAAAAATTATAATTATTAAAATTTAAAAAATAATGATCAAAATGGAGTTAATTTTGAATTAATTTCAAAATCAATAGTGACATTAATTTAAAATGAATTTTAAATTTTAAATTAATTATTAATATAATTGAAGAGGATAAATAGGTGTAAAAAGAAGAGACTGTGACTGTAGATGTGATGATTCTAAAGGTTCAAAATTTGTTTTTATGGAGATATCGGTGTCTCGACTCACTATCTCAAATTTTAACTGATATTTTTCTCTTAATTTTTTTTTTTTTAAATTCAATATTTATCAACTGATATCGATAACATCTGGGCGTGATCTTGCCCATATATCTTCACTGATTCAGCCAATACAATGCGACCACCGAGATACATTGCTAAAAATTCCGGACATATCTGGGCCTCTCAGTCATGAGTCCCGACATCAGCGCCGACGGAATATTAAAATCTGATCGGTTGAGGGTTTGACATATGCTGGGGCACACAATCTCCCCTGGCGCATTTTAGCTAAAGCAGGAGGAAATAAAAAAATCCACGTACCAAACGCGCTTATTCATCATGTATGGAAGCGTGGAGACGCTGATGCCGGCATTTGCCATTCAAGGGTTTCCGTCTCTTCAAATCAAATCAACGAAAACCACATTGTCACCAACAATCACACTGAGGTATCGATTTTCCACATCCTCCTGAGAAATCAGACCTTTTTTTCCCCTCATTTCTTTATCTACACTTTCCACATTTTCAAGAAAGAAAGAGTAAAAGAAAAGACCACCTTTGCTTCACTCAAAACATTTGGCTTCAGATCTGTTTTCGGAGTCTGGATTTCTTCCTTTAGGCGTCGAACATACTCTCTCTAAGATTTCAAAAAGGTGTTAAGAGTTTTGATCTAGAAGCCGAGATTTCTAGGTTTTGTATGTTGGGTTCTCTATGGTTTTGGGTATGAGCTCCGGGAGTTCTGTTCGGTAATTATTTCCTTTTGAATTTGGTAGAAAGATTGGATTTTGGTCTAAAAAAGAAAAGTTTTTTTTTTAAACGAGTAAATACTTTTGGATATTTGGAACCTTTTAGGGTTTTGATCCTTGTCTCTCATTGTCTACTTTTACAATGATGGTTTAGTGGGTTTTTTTCCCCTTTTCACTTGTCTTGATGAATATGATTTTTTTTGAAAGATGATGAATATGATTTATTTGTACCTGACATTCGGTGATTTGAACATTCCATTGCCCTTTATCTTTAAAAATTAGAAATTTTGGGTTTTGTTCAGCACTGCGTATGCCTTTAGCGTCTTAGAGTTGGGAATTTCTGGGTTTTAGATTTGAAAAATTATGGATGGAAATGGACCACCTGTTTCTTCGGGTTGGACTGGTGTTCGGAATACCAGCCCTTCAAGGCAGAAGGTGATCAAAACAAAGCCCCGGGGCTTTGATGAAG
The DNA here is from genome assembly GCA_022113865.1 of Chimonanthus praecox. Lineage (NCBI taxonomy): Eukaryota > Viridiplantae > Streptophyta > Magnoliopsida > Laurales > Calycanthaceae > Chimonanthus > Chimonanthus praecox. The sequence goes on from CM039089.1 coordinate 55,810,788, forward strand.
AGACTGTCTCAACCTTTGGTAAAGTGATTCATCTTGATGTTCAGATGGAAGATAATATATGGGCGATGCTGCCTGAGGACTTGCTAAATGAAATCCTCGCACGGGTCCCTCCATTCTTCATATTCCGGTTGCGATCTGTGTGCAAACGTTGGAATTCCATCCTTCACGATAGCAGCTTTCTCAAATTCCACTCACGTGTCCCATCTCATGGGCCTTGCCTTTTAACATTTTGGAAGAATTCACAGACCCCACAATGCTCTGTTTTCAGCTTGCCATTGAAATCCTGCTACAAAATTCCATTTGCTTTTCTGCCTGAGTGGGCATTTTGGCTGGTGGGTTCTTCAGGTGGACTTGTTTGCTTTTCTGGTTTAGATGGGCTGACATTCAAGACCCTAGTTTGCAATCCCCTTACTCAAACGTGGAGGACGTTGCCAAACATGCATTACAATCAGCAGAGGCAATTGATCATGGTTGTTGATCGGATGGACAAATCATTTAAAGTGATTGCTGCAAGTGATATATATGGGGATAAGACATTGCCGACTGAGGTTTATGACTCCAAGCTTGACCAATGGTCTCTTCATCAGATAATGCCTGCTGTCAATCTGTGTTCGTCAAAGATGGCATTTTGTGATTCACGATTGTACTTAGAGACACTTTCACCACTGGGGCTGATGATGTATCGGTTAGATCTGGGGCACTGGGAACACATTCCGGCAAAGTTTCCACGCTCTCTATTGGATGGTTATCTTGTTGCTGGTGCACAGAAGCGTTTATTTTTGGTTGGAAGAATAGGACTTTACAGTACCCTCCAGAGTATGAAGATTTGGGAATTGGATCATGCTAAGGCAGTTTGGGTGGAAATAAGCCGGATGCCACCTAAGTATTTTAGGGCACTTCTGAGGTTATCAGCAGAGAGGTTTGAATGCCTTGGGCAGGATAACTTGATCTGCTTCACATCGTGGAACCAAGGGAAAGGTCTTCTTTATGATGTAGATAAGAAAGCATGGTCATGGATAGCAGGTTGTGCTCTTCAGTCCTGCAATAGTCAGGTCTGCTTTTATGAGCCGAGGTTTGACCCTTCCATATATTGAGATGTCAAGTGAAGAATACAGCTGACTTTTTGTTAATCTCTGGGGAGAAAGGGTGGCAGAAATTTGTTCCAGTGCATGAGAATGAACAATGGAGTTAAATTTCAAGCTTATTTATCATCAAGTTATGGTTACTAGTTCAATGGAAGTGGTTGACAACTCCATGGACATCAAATTTTTATGGTTCTCTAGCTTGAGGTTCCCAATATGTAAATCATCAAAATTTTCTTCCATTTCTCAATCATTCAAATTTTGCCTGCATAACTCGCCTTTATATTTACAAGGATTATGCATTTGTATCATGGGAATGTTGTAATTTTCATGATCCGGAAGCTTGTTTATTTCGATTTCCGAGTTTACCATTTTTCTGAACACCTTCTAGTTTATTTCTGTCTCTGTTGGTGGAGCTTTCATGTTTGTGATTGTTTTCAAGCTCCTGCTGTGTCCCCATATTGCGAGTTTCTTTTGGAAAATAGTCTTTCTTCACAACTATCAGACAGCTGGAGCTGGGCAACGTCATGGACACAGTTTGTACACTGCAATACTTTTATCTTGGACCTCAGCACAGGAAAGGGTTATCTGTGAAAGGAGGTCAGAAGTTCACTTGTTTGCTCAAGTTCTTTTCTTTTTAATTGAAATATTCAAAAGATGTATGTTTGTGGATTATTGACCTCTCATTATTTCCTTTTTTGTCAATATGTAGATCACACTGTCATTATATATATAACGTATATTTGAATGATGGATGGTGACAAAATATTGTCACACCCATTTTTCTCCTGCAATCTAACCAAACTATTGGAATGTTCATTATTTGATTGTTTTGAATGAAATTGATTTGTTATTTTATTTAAAGTTCTTTTTATTACATGTTTCTTTATTTTCAGACTAGTATTTATTTGAAATGAAATGTTCGCCCATGCATTGGGTCGCACGGTATTCCATTCGCATCTAGGCATAGGGCCTACCGAATGGGGGTGGTGATGGGCTCATTGGAATGGTCTTTCATTCAATATGTTATCCACCAAAATTAACTTGATTGGATTGATCAGACTATTTTTAAAGCTCTCAACATTTATCATTTTAAATTATTTTTTTAATTTTTGAACTTTATGGCCTTTAAAAACATGGTTTGATTAATCCGATCATGGTGGTTTTTGATAGGCAATATATGGAAGGAAAGACTATTCCAACGGGTCCATTACCACCTCACTTGGTGGGCTGTGCAACTCAGTGCACTGGTGAACATCTCATTTATATGAATTATTTAAAATTTATGTTGAATGCACCGGTACTATGCTTCAATCTGATCTTTTCACATCTTAGGGCTGTGTGTGGGTATCCTCTAAAGTAATTCCTTTCTAAGTCTTATCTTTTCTTATTGATGCACATTCATCTTTAGCATAGAAGGGACTTGATTTCATGAGATCATTTAAACTCTTTTTTTTAATGGGGTGGGGGTTGTTTGAGGATCCATTAATGATTGAATTTCTGTTTTAAAAAGATACTTCATGGACTTCTATATTTACTCTCCATGAATTCCCCCTTTATTATTATGTTGCGTTCATTTACAAATAGTGACTTCTTTTGAGGTTACAGCACCATATGCTAGCTTGTTGAAGGAAATGCAAATACACTCGTCAACCGAGTATGTGATACCAGTTTTCGCTGGACAACACAAAGTCAACATGGTAGTTATCCAAATTTGCAGAAGTTCAAACCCCCCTTTCCTTCACTTTCCTCCTTGGGCATCAAATCAATTGACATGAATCATAGAAATGACAATGCTTCTTCCGCCATCTTTGTTCCTCAAGTTACATGTTGAACTTGGTGTTACAAGCTATTAGATATTAATAATGCAATGCAGGTGGGTACATGACTTTCCTAATGGTTCCAGAGTTTCTGTTTGAAGTACACTCATAGGAGGAACCTGAATACCCCGAATTGGGGCTTGTCGAATTCTGCAGTTATGTTGTATATCGTAATCTAAAATTGACTGAGTTATTTAGTAGTGGCGGTAAATCCTCCATGCAAATTCGTTCCTCATCCCTTGCTGCGTTTCCTCTCAAACCATTGGAGGGAAGCATCTTCCTCGAACATTTCACATCTACAATCCAATGCTCAATAAGCACATTAATGGTCAGACTCTGGGAGATTGTTGGTTCCAAACTTCTCTGTCAAATCCGTGCAGGTAGTTCAGTTGGTTTAAGCTTTTAGGATTAGACTAGAGGTTTTAGGTTCGACACCTCCGAAACTCACTTAATACATGAGGCTTGCGGGTGATTTCGTGTATATGTGGGATTAGTCTTACCTCCAATTACCATGTTATAAAAAAAGAAAAAACCTAATCTATTTGTAGTGTCTAAAGTAAATCCCAAGCTTGTATGCTTGGCTTGCCAACTGCCCCTTGTATCGATAAGGGGATGGCTGGATTCGTATGTACATGGATGATCAATCTGTCCAAGGTTGGTGTCCTTCAGATTATCTAGAGTTTTCTAGACCTTTGATTTTTTAGTATCAAAGTTACTGTTCGATAAATGTTTTATAATTTTCATATCCAATCTAGTGGTATGAGTTGGAGGCCTGACTTGAATCAACAGAGTAGAAAATTGTGGAATGGTTGGGGATGCAAACCATTTGTCGTTGTCATTGTCGTTGTTTTGTTCTATTTATTTATTTTATATAGTTTAGCCCTATTTTGGATGTTAAAATGACCTGGAAGGCAGAAAATTAATAATCATAAATAGATATATGGTCAAAACCTGTGATTAGTATTGGACCCCGCCATTAGTTCATACGTGCTGTGGCAGTTCTGAATAGCTTTTATAATTGAAGTGGTTGGGGTCTGATCCTTCAGGAAAAATAGCAGCTTTTTTGGGTTGCACCCAGTGGACCAGTTTGGATTAAAAAGCTCCATTAAAGAGGACAGGTCAGGACTCATTGTATGTAGAGTTTTACATAACGGGCCAAGTTTCACCTTATTTGCTATCACATCTTGCAATCTGGCCAATTTTCTCATTATATTGTTCGTAGTTAATTTCATAAATTTTGACTGATTAGATTGGAGTGAAATATTTTCTAATTTTAAATACTGTGATATATGTCCAGATCTTATTAAATTCATAATGTGGATATTTGTTCACTTAGAATGGGCTCGCAATTGGCTTTATTGTTTAGGGTGTTTCCTTCTGTATCACTACGAGTTTGATAATTGATTGGGACACTATTTTTACTAATATAAAAATGGGACTTTTTCATTTTGCTGTCAACTTTATTTTAATAAATTAATAAGTGAAACAAAAGTAATTTCTTCTATTTTCATATTATCCATTGTCAAAAGTATCAATATCATGATAAAGGTGTTCAAGTCTCTTAGAACACTTAGATTAATTCTCTGATACATGTGCAAGTATCTCTATTTTCACACATTGAGTAACGCATAATTACAAGTGCATATTTATGAGTAAAACTGCGCCGCTGCATCCTACATTAGCCAAATCATCTCTGTATTTTCCAAGAGATTGAGATGTTTTGAACGCTTCAATTATGTTAGATCATAGTTGTTTATCTTATACATTCATTTAGATACAGATGATGATTAATTACTCAAAAGAACACAAACAAGAGTTTTATTTTTTTTAAAAAAAGTGGGTAAAACCTATTTACATCTTTCCAGTAGGTTCAAGCCTATCTACATTTTAACTGCAGCAGTCCTTGCACTATTTTGTCGGTGCCGAATGGCCGGTCCCCCCAAATAAAATGGCCTCTTCTGTCGGTGCTGAATCTCCAACATTAAATTGTGGCGGGATAGAGTTAAAATTTCATGGTTTTTTCTGTGACTATGAGGCCTCTTTCACTCCCTTCCATCTCATGTGATGTCGGCTGCGTTTACATGAGAGGTAAATTTTGCAGAGGTAGGTAATTAATTATGAATACTATTTAACACTGTGTATCCCAACTGGTTGCCTACCACTACTTTGAGAGGTAAGAGGTTCAATCTCTGGTGACGTTAACTGGAGGCACTCTATGTGGGTGTGGAGTGTCCCCCTCAGGGTTTTAGGAGGGCAAGGTTGCATACCGTCGAAGTGGGCTCGAGGTTTCCCTGGGTCTCAAATTTTTTTTTTTATAAATACTCTTTATTTCTATAGGATTTTCAAAAATGAGAGTGGAGGAATAAATAAGAATAAAATTGAGATTTTTTCTTTTATCTTTATTTTTTAGTTGTAAAACAAAGGTAATAAGGGGTAACACCTCATTTCCCTTATATCCCTCATTCAAACATCTCAAGTTCTTTATAAACTCCCTAGATCTGCCTCTACACTTTCAATATGGGATTCGTTCGTAACAGTCCTAACAATCTTTCTCTCGAACAAAAACCTCTAGCTGAGCACCGTCAATCCCATTCGCATGGAAGATCTCCTGAGCTCATATGAGGTAGTATGAGACCTGTCTTTTATACCAGTTATTAGGACTTGAGCTTCCAGTTCAAAAGACTAGCCTCTGTTAGGTGGAGTGACCAAAGTCCTTTATAAACTCCTTAAATCTTTCTCTACACTTCCAAAATGGGACTCGTTCGTGACAGCCCCAACAGTTGTTACCATATTTATGGAGCATATTATGACATTTGATTTAATATTACTTCCAACCGCTGTATCCCATTTGGACCGGTCATTCTGGTTTTCAAATTATTCTCCTAGCTGTCCTTCTCTCTGCGCCTCATTACAACTCATAGACTTCCTTGGTTTCTCTTAAACGTCTAAAGAGGATTTAAGTGCCATGTACAATGATAACACTGGAGATTGACAGAGATTTGTTTTTTTATTTCCTATTTCAATGTTTATATAGATGGCTTTAAGTAATACTATAATCATATTCATATATCCATCTATCAAATAAAATTAATTTAAAAGATTTAAGTCGTAAGACCTTACTTAGACCACCTACCTACCAGTGTTCATTGTAAAGTTTCAACACGGCCCAGAGTTTTATCTTCCATTCAACTTCAAATTGACCCTTGTAGTAATCTTGCCTTCGGGAGAGAGCAGTCTGTGTCATGTCTAATGGGAGAGAACAGTCTGTGTCATGTCTAATTACAAAAAAGACCTGATTTCTTTCGACATTCAGACCTGACACCATTTAGATTAGGCGTGAAATCTTCTTCTGTAACTTAAATTATTCGAAATTTTTTTATCTTTAAAAAAATAATGTCTGTGTTAAAATAAGCACTCTATTTTTATCTTCTCTCCTCGAGACTGAGTGCATTAAGCCAGTATTATTCAACTACAGAGAAGATGAATACTTAGTTCGTCTCCCCAACCCTGCAGAGGATCATGGGATTCTAGATTTCGTGTCAGAGAAGCAACACGTGCCTGTTTGTTGTGCAGTACGGGCCAGATAGGATGGCAAAATAATTGGGCTTGGATCAGGAAATCTCCCGTGTCTCATCCCTCACAGAATGGTATAGATTCGTCAATTTGCAAGCATTCTCAAGCCTTCCAAAATCTTGACCATTAACTAATTTGTGATCAGTGTGGTCGTCAATAGTTTGGAAGGCAATATTCTAAAAATCGAACTGTGAATTAAAGCATTTCATATAATTACTTAACTTAATTAAGTTCAACAGTTGAATCAGATTGTTTTTAACCGTTTTGAATTGTGATGTTTAGTATAATATCATAATAATATAATGCAATGTTATATTATAAATAAAATACTAAAAATATGAAAAAATTATCTATGTTACTATATTAGCAAAAATGAAAGATGACATTGCTAGTGAAAGGAAAGAAGGGAAAAAAATCGAAATAGTTTCTAGATAAATTAAATTGCTCGAGTTTAATTAGGTCAAACTGCACGGTTCGATTTCATTTTTAAAGCACTCGATCACCAATTGTGTTAATGGGCATGCTCTATGTTACTGGTATATATATATATATATATATATATATATATATATATATATATTATGACCAAGGTGTCTATACCTCTATAGCTCTCAAGTAATTTTCGACGCCACGATCGTTGTGCATCGACAGTGCACACCTCTTTTAATTTTTCTCCTACTTTCCAAACTTTCCTTTGAGATTAATTCACTTTGGGATCCATGTGGGGTCCTCAATACTTCTCACTTGTGCAAACTTAATCTAATTTACTCAATTAAAATCTGAAATTCCAAGTCGGGTCTTTACTAGACAGATGAGAGTCACATGATAACATGGAGGAATGGGTAAAGCGGATCCAATAAAGAGCCACTATCTGCAGACTTACTCGTTCCCCTTGGGACTAGTTGAGTGCGACGTATGAATACCTCCGGACCTAAAAAATATGAAGAGGAAAGGGTAAAATAGATCCTTTAATCTTTTGTTCAACTCCAATGATCACCCTGAAAAGAAGATCTTACCATGAGGGAGACCAAGACCTAATGCATGAACTAACATGCAATTCGAAGGAGGATGAGAGACTAAAAATCAAAAGAAAAAGAAGAGGAAAAATCTGATGCCATTCATCAAGCTCAAGCCACTAGTTTACAAAATACAACATAAGGAACTAACGCAGAGTAAAATAATTGTTGACTCCTTTTATAACACTTTTTAACTCTCAAGCAGGGCCGGCCCTGGCTATAGGCGAAGTAGGCGGTCGCCTAGGGCCCCCAAATAAAAAGGGCCCCTAAGTCCATAAGCTCCTTTACTATATGTTAAATAGTTAATAATGTATAATTTAAAGCACACATGCATTCTTGTCTGGTTGGTTAGAATTCTCTCTTTATAGATACAAGCTTGGGATCAAATCCCGGCTGTGTTAATAATAGTAATTTATTTTTTTCAAGTTATTTAAAAATAATAATGAAAAATAACAATAATTTAAATTAATACTACTTGAAATCATTTGACTATTTTTAACTATTTTGAATTTAAAATACTCAAAATTGAAAATTTATATATTGATAATTTTTCTACTCAATTTAAAGCGTAGGTTTCTTAAAAAATTAAAATAATGATACTTACAATAATAATTATTATTATTATAATTCTCATTTTATTGAGTTTAATAATAATAAAAAAAAAAATTTAATTAATAAAGACTCTTTTAAAATATATCTATCACCTAAATAAAGAGAAAGAGAAATCTATATTGAATTGATAATTTTGAATTAAAAATAATTCAAAGCTTTTAAAATTTAAAGAGATGAAAAAACATAACTTTATTCATTTAATCAATGTAGATTTTATTAGAACTAATATACAAGTATAAATCATTATAATTAAGATAATTTTTAATTTTTAATTTTTTAAAAATACAGAAAAAATGAAAAATGAAAATAATAATAATATCTTCGTTTCAAATGAGAATTTGCATTAGTGTCACACTCCATATGATAAAAGATGCAATACCAAAAGAATGAATTGCCAAATTATATAAAAAGAATGAATTGTTGTTTTCTAAATGCATGAATTGCTTATAAATAATATTGATTATACCAATTACAGTTACCTATGCAAAAATAAGTTTTTCAAAGTTAAAACTGATAAAATCTTATCTTCGGTGTACAATGTCATAAGAAATATTGAATAAATTAGCTATCTTATCTATTGAAAAATAAATGTTAAAAAAAACTTAAATATAGTAATTTAATTAGAATTTTCCATCTCAAAATAAGAACAAATTTTAAATAATACTTTGTTATAAATTTAATTATGATATTTTATTTAGTTTCACACATTGTACAAAAAAATTATATGATTTTATTTTTTATGAGTATATAAGGGCCCTATCTTAAAAACTCGCCTAGGGCCCCTGAAATCTCAGGGCCGCCCTGCTCTCAAGAAAATACAACACGCAATGTAGGAAATGAAGAAGTGTAGAGATTCTGCAAGAGAATGAATGCATGACTTCTAAAGAAAAAATCAGCTAAAGGAACCACAAGAATTCGCCATCTAATTCCATGAATCCATCTAACATAAAAGAAATAACAACAAATATTTCTCTTCTTTATGGGAATCCAATTGCTAATGAAGGAAGAAAGATTCTCCTCATACAACGAGACAATATTTTATCCATTTTTAACAAATATAAAAAATTTGATACAAACAATAAAAATGTTAAGCTTTCACCACCAATATAACACCTAAATTTTCAATATTTACCAGATAATATGAATCAAATGCAAATATAATTTTTTTTTGACTCTAGAAAGATTTCCTAGTCTTAGATTTACAGCTTCTTAGATTTGTCTTAAATCTTTACATGCTGTTCCACCACAATTGAAAATATGTCTCCAATTTCTAAGTGACTTGCTTTGATATTTATGTTGGCATTTAATAGTGATTCATTCAAGTTTCAACTTGTCAGCCGAATTACGATTTTGCCCGACTTCACCTTTTCTCTTCTTCTTTCGTTCCTTGCTTCCCGCGTTCATGTTCGTTCTATTTCTCATTTTTCTCTAGTCTGCGTCATTGTCCAACACAAGCGTCTTCCTCTTCTCACGTTAGACAGTGGATCATGTTTTGGGAGTGCAGATTCGGCAAGTAGAGTAGAGGCGAGTGGCACGCAGGGCCGGCCATGCCTATAGGTGAAGTAGGCGGTCGTCTAGGGCTCCTAAATAAATAGGGCCACCAAGTCCATACGCTCCTTTACTATATGTTAAATAGTTAATAATGTATAATTAAAGTATAAGTTCATTCTTATCCACTTGGTTAGACTTGTCATTTAGTAAATTCAGGACCCCGGATTAAATCCGGGCTGCGTTATTAATATTAATTTTTTGTCAAGTTATTTAATAATAATAATGAAAAATAACAATAATTTGAATTAATATTACTTGAAATCATTTGACTATTTGATAATTTTTCTACTCTAATTTAAAGCGTAGGTTTCTTAAAAAATTAAAATAATAATAGTAACAATCATAATAATTATTATTATAGTCTTCATTTTATTGAGTTTAATAATAAAATAATTTTAATTAATAAATAATCTTTTAAAATATATCTATCATCTAAATAAAGAGAAACAAAAATCTATATTGAGTTGATAATTTTGAATTAAATATAATTTAAAGCTTTTAAAATTTGAAGAGATGAAAAAATATAGTTTTATTCATTTGATCAATGTAGATTTTATTAGAAGTAATATACAAATATAAATCATTATAATTAAGATACTTTTTAATTTTTAATTTTTTAAAAAATAAAAAATTAAAATAATAATAATATCTTCGTTTCAAATGAGAATTTACATTAAGTGTCAAAAGAATGAATTGCCAAATTATATAAAAAGAATGAATTTTTATTTTCCAAATGTATGAATTGCTTATAGCCTTATACAATAATGTTGATTGTACCAATTACAGAAATAAATTTTTCAAAGTTAAAACTGATAAAATCTTATCTTCGGTCTACAATGTCATAAGAAAGATTTAATGGATTAGCTATCTTATCATATTAATTTAATTAGTAATTTTGCATCTCAAAATAAAAATAAATTTTAAATAATACTTTGTTATAAATTTGATTATGATATTTTATTTAGTTTCACACATTGCAAAAAAAAAATTGTATGATTTTATTTTTTATGAGTATATAAAGGCCCTATCTTAAAAACTCCCCTACGATACTGAAATCTCAGGGCCGGCCCTGGTGGCACGCGGCTTGCAGCCGAGCAACACCCAACCTTCTCTTCTTTTTCAGGCAGCGAACAGAGGGCTTGAGGCGCAACTGAGATCTAGGCGTTTGGTTGTGATCAGAGCGGAGGCAGAGGCGCTAAGCCTGGGTTTCACACACGAGTTCTCAGAGGCGGAGCAGGCAGTGCCCAAGAAGAGGCAGGATTTGACGCAACAGCTGAGAGCAGGCCTGAGAATCGTGCCTTGGCAACTCTTTACCTACTCTGTAGATGCAGAGTTGAGAACAATCAGTCACAACGGCGAGGAAGATGAGAGAGCCCTTGGAATTTTGGCTTTGCAATCAAGTACCAAAATTTGACCATGTGACGATGGGCTTAGACTATGATTAAACCATGTAACGCTTTCTGCTTCTGCTGCAGATTGTTTTTTATTCTTTTTGTGTTTGTAATCTCTCTATATTTTGTTGTACATTCCTTCCACATATTTTTGCATTACAATCATTGGATATTTTTATTTTGTTTTTGGTTCTCCACCTTCGAAATGTATATGCAATTTGGTAGGATGGAAGAAATTTCTTGAATTTTGTTGCTTTTGAAGGAGATGAGCAATTGTCCTTTCATTTATTCAAATTGATTGATTATGATATGATCTTCTTCTCGGTTTTGGTGGTGGGGAGTAATTGAGGGAAGAATGATTAGGAAATGGATACACTACTGGATAGTCTGTTTATATAACTCTTCACAAAATATGGAATGAGTGACTCCAATTATGTATCTTACTCGATCTGTAATTATGAACAGACACAGATACACCTGGAAAACAATGCTAAAAAAAAAATAGAAGAGAACAGAGTGCGCTGACTGGCTTTCTTCCCAAGTAAAACTCGGAAGAAAACAGATTTCTGGCGCAAGAGAGATCACAAGTGAGTGAAGCAAATCTGGGCTTCTGATCCAATGGTGTGAGTGTAGTGTCAAATGCAAATGTGGGCTTTTGAAAGAAATACAAGGAGGTAATGAGAGTCTCCGCACGTTTTGATGGCGCCTGAAAGAACAGATGCCATATCTGAAATTAGATCTGGCGACTGCCCACAGAGGAACGATGGGAAGTCAAGGAGAAACGGGGTCGGCAGCGGTGGGGGAAGGGCGGACGAGGTCTGTGGCATATGGAGAGAGAGAACGTCGCTAGGATCATGGGGGTTGAAGATCTGCTATCAGCTTGAAGAATTGCAGAGCGAAGGTTGCAGTTGAAGAAGGAGAAAGCGGCTGTAATGAAAACTTTTATGTCCGTTGGGTGTGCTTAGGGCTTAAATCGGGTCGAGTTGGGTAGGATTTTATAAAATCCAATCCGGTTTGAATTATATGGAACTTTACCCAAATTCAAAATGGATTTCTCAATTTTATAATTCAATCCGTATAATTTTCGAGTCGGATCACACAAATTCGGGCCAAAATCTGACCCGAGTTTCACCCCCGTGTGCTATTTTGCAAGACGATAAAACGTGGACGTGGGAAGCAAGGAAGTGAGAGAAAGAGAAAGTGTAAAGTTGGGTAAAATTGTAATTTAATTGAGTAGGAATGCACCATCTATAAATGTGGGAGTGCAAAATCACTTCCTAATAATTCTTCATTAATTCTCAAATCAGAGTTACAGTGAGTATATAAAAAAAAGAAAGACTGAAATACCCTAAGTTATTTAGAAAACCCTACTTACATCAAATGACTAAATGAACCTCAAATAAAAACTAAGATCCCTAAAGCAAATTGATGCCACTTGTGAAAACTCAAGTGCAGGTAGGAAAGTAATAAAAATTACTCGGTGAGTCCGAGGTCAAATCCACATGGACTGAAAGTATTAAGAGCACTAATTTAAAATGAAAAATAAAAATTGAATTACCACGTAAGAGTATGGAGCAAAGATGACGATGAATTAAAAACAACAATAAAAATGCACTAAAGTTTGGGGATCCATTTAATAATTTATAGAGTATTTCTATCAACTTATCTCGACTCAAAACAGAAAGATTTGGCGATTAAATCAATAATACTTTTCATATAATTTGTTCGAATAATTGGTGGTTAAATGCATATCACATCTAAAAGGAATTCGTCGAGCCTTTACTGTATTCGGAAATTCATAATAAATCAAGAAAAAATTATAGACATGATTGGTCCTTAAAAAATTTATCACAAATACCAAATGGGTTCTCCAATCATACAGTGTATTCAAAAATCACAATGAATCAAGGAATAATACATACATTTGTAATAAAAGTCTAGATTAAGTTAAACCATTCAATTAAATAAAGCATTCATTTAAAATATTAATTGTTGATTCAAAATACCCATATAAATCATCAAATTTCACCCTTCAACTTAGTCTAAAACTTAGCCAAATGCTATTAAGAGAATTAATTAAACTCTCAAATGGGAGAAGAAGACAATGTTTGAAATAATTCCAAAGTAAATGTCCACAACAGTAAATAAGATAAAAAGAAATACCATCAAATAACTTGACTCAACTTAAAGGAAATAAATTCTGACATAAAATAGAATAAAAAAAGAAAGAACTAAACCTCCCTGGAAACGAAGAAGAAAAGGCGTTTGCTTGGTTTGCTTGCTGTGTCACTCAGTTGGAACCCAGGCTTGGATCCCTCCCTGTTTTCTGGCCAGTGTCACTCACCACCGCTGCCACCTGTCACTTCCAGCAAATTAATATACAAAAAAGAAATCAAGTTAATATTATAATATTAGGTGTTAGAAAAAAAATAATAACTTTGACATCTAATTGATTTTTATTAAGTTGTTATTTTTATATTTTATTATTTTTCTTTACTTAGGTGTTAGAATTTTTTTTTAAAATAAAAATATAACGACTTAAAAGAATCAAGTTAGATGACAATATAATGTTTACGAGTAAAATAACTAATATTTATAATAAAGAATTTTTTAAATGATTGAATTTTTTTATGATTAAAATTTTATAACAATATATTTTTATATTAATAATATGATGAAAGAAAAAATAATTTTTTGCCTCTTTTATAAAAGTTAAATCAACATGGTGTAGAGAAGACAATTGGGGCTCTTTGGCTTCTATAATATTTGAAAAATGTATTTTATTCATGGTTCCATAGATTTTGTAGGCTTAATTGCTAATCTTTATCGAAGGAATAGAAAAAAGTTTGAAGATTTCGGTCTTTTTTGTGTGTAAATCTAAGTGAACAACACATTAGCTTGATGTTCTAATGCAGCAAATAATAATCTCATGTTGGTTCAACTACAAGCCTTATGGATGGTTTGGATGATTTTTTAAATCTAATATTTGAATATATATATATATATATATATATAGCCAATCAAAGAGGCAACCTTTGAATTCAATGGCTCAGATCCATCATCCATGATCCAACTAATCACATGAATCATGGATGTCACATCTTAGATGGTTAATAATCCAAAAAAATCATCTAACAGTACGGAAGCTCATAAGATCCTTTTAAGTTAAAAAAAAAAATGTCTATCTTGAATACCTATTTAGATTTTAGACAAATTCTTTTTATTATATATAATAAAAAATTAATTAAATATTACTTATAATAATATGTTAAATATCAAAAATGCCCTATTTAGAATTTTTGCCCTAGGCCTCAACTTGTGTAGAGACGGGCCTATCTAAGTTCACTTGAAGCAGGGGTGAAAAAAACCGTCTGACCAAGATATCGGCCGATATCTTTTTCTCTCCACCCGATTTTTTCATTTTTTTTCCAAAGAATTCAGAAAAATTTTAGAAAATGAAGAAAATTATGAGCTTCATGAATATATAATTTTTTCATAAAATACCGGTCATTTACATGTTCAAATATTATTTTTAAGTTATGAACTCGAGAATTTCAAATCTTTTTTTTTTAAATGATGAAAAATTACAAAAAATTATAGAAAAAATTCTAAGTGATCATTAAATAAATCTTGATTATTTGTATAATATTAATTATTTATGATTTATTTTAGTGTTAGTAAGAAAAAATAAAAATTATTAGAAATAACGAAAGATTTCCATTATTGTTGTCCATATAAAGGTCAAAGGCCTTTGAATTTAAATTGATTGTTTGTGCTTACCATATATTCAGCAAGAAATGAGATTAAAAGGATAAATTTGGACCGTCAAAATGGCAGGGATCAACATTGACGTGTAAATACATTAAGCGCCTATTGTTCACCTGATTTTTTGAGATGGTTTAGCAAGATCTTCAAGGCTGAGCTGAAAGGATTATCTGACAACATATTAGGCGATTACAACAACAAGAATTCAGCATGCCTTTTGACTTTTATTTTAAGAAATATTAGGTTTTTTTTTTTTTTTTAATATCAGCTTTTAACGGTCACCCTCTCATTTTTTTCAGAAATAATTAAAATTTACTAATTCATTTTCATAAATTTAAATGTCAAATCCATTTATACGGAAAGTACAACAATTTAACTAATATATTGTAACATAAATTAAAACGTTGATTGATAGCAAGGAGTTGACTTTTTAGGGACAAAACGCTAATTGATAAACGATTTTTTTGGGACAATTTTGCAAGAAAGAAGGATTGAATGTAAATCTACAGCAAATTAAAAGGAGAGATTTGGCTTGAAAACGGCAATAAATAACAAACAAATTGGCAGCAGATTAGAGACCAACCATAGTTGGATATTTAAATTATGAAATATCGTTCATGTTTAGGCAAAAAATATCGGTCTTTTATTTTTTCTTCTTTATAATTTTTTTTATCTAAATATTGGCCCTTTTTATTTTTATTTTTATAATATAGTAGAATATCGGCCGATATTTTAGCCGATACATATAGTGGTATCTGACCGAGATTTATATTGTACGGTCGATACATATCGTATCGGTCGATATATATCAATCCTTAAAATCCGATGCATATTATATCGACCGATATTTTAACCTTTGACTTGAAGTATGAACTTGTACGTCAATGTCAAAGTCTACCTGATGAAAGGCCCATAACCCCCTGCACCTGATTATTAGGTGAAAGGCCCATAACCCCCTGCACCTGATTATTAGGTGAATCTGAATTCAAATCCTGTACTCAGTACAAGCTTAAATATGGATCCAAGTTTGATCAAGAACCAAACGGGCCTTTAGAGTAGAGATGAAAATGGGCTGGTTTCATTCTGGGTCTAGCTTGCCCGAAGCTGTATTGTATGGACTAGGGGTCGAAATCTCAGCCGATACGCATAGTATCGGCCAGAGATAAAAAAGTTTGGCTGATTTTTATTTTTTAATTTAAAAAAGAAACAAATATTGGAGTTGTCCCATTCAATATCTCGGCCGATATTTATATTTTTTAATTTTTTTTAAAAACAGCTTTTTTTATTTTTTAAATGATTTTTTTCAAAAAAAACACCGATATTTTCAAAAAAAAATGAAGAGAGAGAAAAATATTGACCGAAACCAAATATCGGCCCAGTCGAATTTCGACCCCTGGTATGAATTATGGAGGGCCTGTCACTTCATACATTTGGGCCTGTTTGAAAGTCGGTATTCATGATTGAATGAGAATGGTTTTCATGGAAACAATACTTGTTTTTTAGAGTGATAAAGGGAAAAAAAAACAAAAATCAAAGTTATTCTCAAATAACATTTTGAGAACCATTTTTTCTGCCAAATCATCATTTAACTTTTTTAGAATTATTCACATTCCCGATGATTTTAGATATCCAACAGGGCCTAAAATTGAACAGAAGTCCTGTTTGAAGGAAAAAAATGGAAACAATCCAGCTCGTTGCTGCATCCCTTAATCAAGATTAGGCAGCAGAAGTCAATTAAGACATCAGTTCATAGTAACTCATCTGTTTCCATTAAGCCAAATAGAATTTTAATGTTCAAAATAGGTAGTACTACTTCAGACAAACAACTAATCAATGCATGAGTTTATTCTTGTAAGCTAGGATAAAAATACATACAGACTAAACAAAGATATGAATCACCCGATTGGATTATTTCTCAGGTAATTGATTCTATATTTGCGCCAATTGGCGAATGCTGATCGGATGGCAGTCGGTCCCGGACTCGCTGTAACAAGTGTTAGCAATGTAGGAATTGACAGCTTGGGTTGGATGGAAAGAATCCCAGAAGATGTGTTGGTCTCTGTTGGGACATGGTGGTTGAAGGGGAAGACAGCTGAGAGAACCCCCGTACCTCCCATTTCCACAGCAAGCTTTTTTTGGTTCTGTAAATCCTAAAAAACCACACACCAAACATGGTTAATTCACAAATTAACTAAATTGTTTAATGTATAATTGCATATTTGATTAATGGTTTATAATCAATGTTGTCTTGATCAGGTGAGTGGATGACTGAGAATTTGAGAGCACTGACCGTACTTAGCAGGGCTTTCGATCATGTCGACGAAGATGCGGTAGACGTCCTGAAAGACGAAGAAAGAGCCCGGGAGGCTGGCATTCAGAGTGGTCGAAAGCTGGACTAGCCGTTGGTTGAACATATTGACCAAATCGTTGACTCGCTGGACACACCCGTCGTCTCCGGCGACCATCGAAAGTTGACTAGGTATGCATCCAAGTGGGCCAATCCCCACCAGCACCATCTTCCTTGCTCCAATTCTATACAGTTGCTGCAATAGAAAACTCATTTTCATGATTGTAGTTCTTAAATTTGCTAGATCCATCCCTGACCAATCATGTGGATGGAAAAGGAATTTATATTTTTACCTTGGTATTCCCGTTAGGAAATTGATAAGCGATAGTGTTTTTCATAATAAAGAATACTGATTATCTTTTTATGAGTTCATGATAAGTGGAAAAAGACAAACCTAATGTCGTGTATTATAAAAAAATACTCTCTCTCAATTTCATTCTCACTATTTATTTGAGGCTCCTCCTATTCAACCTTATAACAGTTTTGTCAAAAGCAGACACTGAAGGAAGAGTCTCCTTCCCATCATTGTTTTTTAAAAAAAAAAAAATATTTAAACACAAACTTTCTCTTCTCTTCTTCATTTATTTTTCATTAAATCCAAAGCTGGCATCTTCTTTCTGTTCTTCTCTGTCATCTCCCTAGGTAGCCAAGATTTTGAACAAAATTCTATATTCATGGGTGGGTAAAATGATCCAATTACACTACAAGGTGAACCATTAAAACTGGAAGTATAAAGGATTAAACAATGGCCCTAATTATGCAAAAAAAAAGTTTCTGAAATGCCATAAATTGTAGAGATTAATCTATGAATCACACAAGTAGACAATGATGCAGTGAGTGGTTCTTTTTTGAAATTCAATTTCAATTGCCATTTAATATGCTCAAATAATTTAATAACATTAGCATAAAGTAATCTAATACATTAGTAAATATCATCACAACAGTCATATATGACTGGGGCTCAAATTCAACATTCTTCTTTGTAGGGCTAAAACTCGGGTTGGATTAAGTCGGATTTTAATAAACTCAATTCAACCCATTTCAAAATTTATTGACCCCGACTTACCTAATACAAATGACTGACTTGAATTACTCAACTGTACCTGACCCAAATTCCAACTCGAGTCAACCCGAGTGATATTGGTGCACTCAAGTCGACTCGGGTTATGACGGGTTGGATTGGGTTGATTTTAAATATCTCAACTCAATCTGACTCAAATTTCATACAAATTTTTATTTTTCTAACTCGACCTGACCCAAAATATACAAATATTTAACTCAACGTACTTCTTGGCAAAATAAGTATTTAACAGTTGGACTAATTGGTTATTGCTTTTGGGTGGATCCCTTATTGTCTCTTTTGTTTTACTTTTCTCTTTCTTTTGTGATTTGTGATTTGAGTATATACCTGCTATACTTGAATCTCTTTGTAATTTTTTTTTAATGAGAATTTGCCATTAATGTTAAAAAAAAAAAACAGTTGGACTAATCTGATATAACCTGATACATAAAGCTTATAAATGGTGATACAATTATTTCTAAATAAAAAAATACCTTTCTTGAATGGTTCTTAAAGTTGTTTTACATTAATATTTGTTTAAATGTAACTAATTACAAACTGTGCGCCACACTTTCTGGCTTTGAAGGCAGATTTGTCAATAAAATGCAGTCCATTGAGTTCAAAGTTTGTAAGGTTATTTTCAAGCTTTAATGAGAATCTGAAAGAGGTAGGTGAGTTGCAGGAAATGGATGGAACGGCCTGTAACATTTGACCAAACCCAACTTGACCCAAGAAGCTTGCATTGATTGGCTGTACTTGCATGGTTCTTTTGTTGGTCTTGGTCACAGTCTTGTCTAAATCTAATTGCCAACACAAGGAAACGTGGAGGTTTGAGCATCTCTTCTTCTTCTTTACATGGCATGAAAGGTAGCACAAGCAACAGGAGGACCACCTCCTAATAACTAGTCTCATTATAATGCTTGTCAGAGGTTTTTATTTTTATTTTTTTTGAGATATTTTTATTTTAGTGGTATTTTTTTTTAATTCATGTATAGAAAATCGAAGAATACTCAGTGTAAAATTCTCACAAATGAGCGTACTATCTTTAGGACATACCAAGATTAAACCAAGGAGCTTGAACCCGCAACCTCCCATTTTCTGAGGTGGGAGACAACCAGTTAAACTACACCCATCTACATATATTATGATAATATAGTGATTGTTTTCACGAAGAGAGTGAGCCTTAGTGAAGAAACTTAGGATGAAGGATTATTATTTTTTGTTTGCTTTTTATCTTTTAAATATGATAATAGATATAAAAAGAACGTATCTGTCTCTTATCATTGTAAGTATCAACTTGTATCCTATACCTACTTTGTGAAAATCTTGCTTCTTGTTTGTGGGAGAGAATTGAGATCTTAAATTCAAACATTAGATAAAATTCGGTACAGGGCTTCATATTTTAAAGTTTAGATTGAGATTTGAGAGTTGAGACATTCATTCAATGGGATAGATGGACCACAACTGCACATTTGATTTCCGGAGTTTTGGAGGGTTAGAATCATCTCTCATCATTATTATCAGTCAAAATTTTTATCATTTTACAGAAAGTTTTTCAATTGACTCTAATAAAGTTGAAAATGGATTGTATTGTTATATTAATAATGATAAGAAAATTTTGTACCTCTAGTAACATAAAGAGGAGGCTTTTTAGCATAAATACCAAGTCACATAAAGATATTTGTTTTATTTTTTAAATTTTATTTCTTATCACTTCAATGTAAATAAGTCTTTTTTAACAATATTCTGAATCTCAGCTGCAAAATATACACATATTAATTCAAGATTATGTGACAATTAATTGAAGGTGTCTGTGCATTCAACCAATGTTTTATAATTCGGCCCGTGGAGTGACTCGTCTTGGAGGAAGGGTGGGTTAAATAAGGTTCAATCGGGTTGACACATAGTCAAACCCAGTCAAATCCGTACTATTAATATAATATTAAATTATTAACTAAGATTATATTTCATAAAAAAAAAATTCTTTCTCTGAAACCCAATTGTAAATACTAAAAATTATTAATCCAAAAAACATAGTTTCAAAATAATCAAAATCTTCATCTTCATTTAAAGACACCGGGGGTTTTTAAGGGTCAGGGGTTTATTAGAAAAACCGAATTGACCCGTGGGTCACATAGGATTTTTAAAGATTTTTAATTCAGGAGGGTCTTAAAATGACCTGACCCGTGTTTCAGTCGGGTCATGGTTGACCCACGGGTCGGGTCAGGTTTGATAACATTGCATTCAACCACCCGTAACGACTAGAAATTCATTTTAGGAAGTGAGTATCCTTTGTTCAATTCTCACTCCACTTCAAAAGATTCGTCATTCTCCGTAAAATTAGTCAGTATATATATAGAGTCTTATATATATCTCAAAAATTAGTTTAATCCTGATTTTGAACCCATTAGCCATAAAAAAGAAAAAAGTAAAAAGAAAAAGGTGAAGTTCAAAAGGCAGTAGTAGTAGAATAATTACTGCGACTTGTTGGGAGAAAGTATTGACGAGGAGGTCTGCAAAAGCCTGGCTTGAATAGACACGGCTGCTGGTGTAGAGATTGGGAAGAAGATAGTTGTTGATGTAGTCATTGCTCCCCACATTTATGACAACCACTGATTTTGCAAGATATTCTGCAATTGCCTCTTGGCTTTGGAATAGAAATGGTAATTCTTCCTTTACTGTTTTCTGAAATAGTTGTATCTGCCCATTAAATGCAATCCTTGCTCCCTGCCAAACAGAATAGAGTATTTGCAGCCATCACATTCAGATGCCCATATCTCACTCTACTTCTACAGCTACTTGAGAAGGTAATTCAGATATAAAAGTAGAAAGAATAAAATTGAGATGGATAATGGTTAGTTCTTTCATGTGTTGAGTGTTTCAATGGAGGTGAGAATGAGATTCTTCATGGTGGTCTCTCCTGTTGGAGGAAAGAGTCAGAGTATACGAGAGAAATGCTTTTCTCCTTAGTTGGAGAAAATGAACTTTTTACCATTTTTACCATCTTTTCGAATCAATCCTAGCATGATCACCCGCCCCACTGAGGTGTCCAACGTTATTGTATGCACCTAATGAAGGGCCACTTCGAACGTAGTTTATTCTTAACCTTTGTGTAGGGAGAGGTGCATACATAAGAAGAATTAGTTGGGTGTGTCGCTTGAACACCTTATATCATAAAAAATAGAGTGAACGCAGGAAAAATGATAATTTTTTTTCATAAAATTAGAGCTCTTTGCCAACTATATAAAAAGTGAGATGTTTCTTATTTTTAAAGAATTCATTTGTTATAGAGAAAAAAATCTAATGAGGAAGGGAGAGATATTTTTCTTACTTTTTCGAGACCGGACTTCATTTATTTTCAATGAAAATAAAGTTTTCTTTCCCCACATTCCCCATTTATTGTTGATCAAAATGCTCCAAACAGGAAGGCAAGGTGTTTCTGTGTTTGACATTATTCATTACCATCAATATTACATTTTAGTATTTATTTCTGTCATTTATTTCAAAATCCACCTAGCAATATCAATTTACAAATGTCAACTCATTCAGTTGATTAATAGATCTTATTTGATTGTTTCAGATTCTTCAGTAAAATTAAAAGACAGTAATATTTTCTGAATTTTACAATTACAAACGAATTTAGGTTGGTTATCGAGACTTACTGTAAATAAAAAAATTATAAATTAAAATATCGCTGGGAATTTATCGCTACCAATTAATAGTTGATTTGCTATATTGTCTGATATAAATTATCCTAAAAATAATCTACAAATTAAGATGTTAATTGATATATTTGCAAAGGATTTTCTTTGTAGAGATTATTAACTGGGGCATTATTCTTTTTGGATCCAGAGACTATACTTTATCACATGATAAATATGTACCAGAATTTCAATGTTCTTTCAAAAAAATTGATACTCATTAAGAGGTATTAAAAATGCATTACATTGTTATGTATTGGCACGAGTCCCATATCAACACAACGCAACGTATCACTCTAATTCAGTTGATACTATTTCTCTCTCAACAGCCTATGCGATTCAGCCTTTAGAATTCTGCAATCATTTGTCTGATACTATCAACTGAATTCATTATCCTAGATTTTTTAAAACATAAAGAAGATGAAAGTCATCTAAATTGAAATTAAATGATATTTTATTGTTTAATCAAAATACAATATTTTACTGAAAAAATTTGAATGCCTCAAGGACTACTGTACAATCTAATTAAGATCCAACTACCCCCTCAGTTTTTAGTATAAATGTGTCAACAACCAACCGCAGTGCACAGAATTATCCTACATTTCACAAGTCGATGGGCCCGTTGACTATCTTATCAATGCTCTATCTTTCATGAAAGTGTTAAAGATTTAAAAGTGAAGCATGGCTGTAATCAATGGACAATGGATAAAACTTCATAAATATATCAAAATCTAGGAAAAGCCTGTGCTTGAAATTGACCAATCTTCGATCACAAGTTAATAAAATAAAATGAGTAAAGTTAATTTAATATAAAATTAATAGTGATAGAAATTTCTATTTTTATAAAATAAAATATTTTTAAGTAGTTTTAAGTATTTAAATTACTAACTATTTAAAAAAATTAATAATTTTCAAAGATGAGCAAACCTACATAATGTCTGCCTGTATCGTCGAGAATGCCTGCAGCTGCCGATGCATAGTTTAGTCCTCTTAGAATCTTTACTCCTTTGGATAATGGACTCAAATATGGTGGCACCAACGGCAACCCTAATTGAAGTGCTTCACATATAAGGAGTGTTAACATTAGTTCATAGTCAACAACAACAATAATAATAATTATAGGTAGATATATATAATTTATGTCTACTATAAATATCTCATATATATTTCAGATGCGGTGACTGTAAATGGGTTGGAGCGATGGCTCATAACTCAATTTACAAAGTGAGAGTCTCCGTTCGATTCTTAGACCCGTCTAAAAGACCACTCTTAAGAGAGTTATCTTTGCTGTGTATAAGTAGAGAGACTTGCACATGTCTCGAAAATTAATCAGGTACTCTAAAAATACCCTTGTTCATAAAAAAAATATTTCACATGCAATGCAGTATATGTTAATGTGCATTTTGACAAGCTGAGCGTTTAGACGAGTAAATTAAGTTAATAACTCAATTCAAAGATTTGAATTGACAGTACACACCAATTCAATATGAGTTGGTTCACAATGGATCATTTCTCCAAATAATCAGAATGTGTGAGCATCAATTATGATATGTTAAAACAAAGAAGCCAAAAGAAGTCTATAAATATAGTCAATAATACAAAGAAGCATTGCTAAGCTCTCAATGCCCTAAACCAAAGTTGGTAGAAATGGTGTATTTACCTCCAAAATCCACCACTGTTAGTCCATTGCAAAAGCGACCGGTCGGCAAACCCATGTCGATCCCATAAGGAGCGTAGTTTGCCTTGGCGATCGACGGCAAGAAATTATTGTTGCCGTCGTCGATCAACGAGTCTCCGAAGATGAACATGGCAGGGGCGAGAGGGCCAGTGGCCTGAACATCTGCTAAGAGAAAATGTAGAAGAAGATGGAGAAAGAAGGCAGGGGTTCCTAGTTCTACCACCAATGCCACTCTTCTCACCTCCATTATCTCTTCAGTCTTTTGCTCGGTTAGTCTGAGTGAGACTCTCTGTGAAAATGCCCGCAATCCTGCATTTACTTGTACTGCTTCATCATCATCCTACTGTAAAGGTTGGTGGTTAAAAGTTACAGTCCTTTTTACTCTGATTCCAATTCTTACTGAGCTGTGCTTGTACACAAGGAGAGAACTAAATGCTCTTATCTGCTGCATATTAATTGAAGGTCTTCTTTGGTGTTTATCAGCTTTCATGTCTATTACCTTTGCCCATTTATAGAGAATTGAATGGATCACCACCCTTTATTAATTGCTTCTCAAATTGGTGCATTTGTAATATGGGTCATCTGCCTAGTATAAGTAACCACTACTTATTTGCTAAGGTTTTATGGATAGTTTGGTATGAGGATTGTGGAATGCAAATAGTCCTCGTTCGACTTTGTCATGCTTTATAACAACAAATAATTCTCTACAATCTAATATGTCTTTTTTTTTTTCCTATCAACTTTTGAACGGTTTTAGTGTTCAACCTCTTCTCCTAATGTATACGATTTGTAGCCTTCAACTCTCTGTGTTTAGATTGTGTCTGGTCTTCAACGAACATTTTCAAATTTTCATCTACTGAAGTTATTTTTAAACTATTTTTAATGTTTTGGTTTTTAACTCTAACTTTGAGGGTTAAACACTCATCCAACATTGCATAATGTAGATTATTAGATATTCATAGTCCTAACTTGGTCTATCTGTCTTTTCTTCATTGTCCAAGACTCGACTTTATAGAGCATTGCAAATCTGATAATTGTTTTATAAGATCATTTTATTTAGGTGAATAGGGACTCTTTTTTATCACCCATTTCGCTCATATTGTATTAATTATATCTAAGTTGAAACTTCCCTTAAGTTCTACCATAAAATCTAAATATACAAACTTATCACAATATACAATTGAATCATTTCTTTCTCTCGCTATCTTTTAATCCGCTTTACTTATACTTCATGTATGCTGCGATTGGTTGATATTCCATGTGGTTTTATATAAATAATGAAAAATATTAGAATATAAGTTGTAACAAAAGTTTTAGATGAAATTGTCTGTTGTGCCTAAGATCGGGTTCGACAAACGCAACGGAAGCAATCAAGCAATTCAATAAACATCCACACGAGGAAGACAACAATTTTAAGTAGTTCGGCCAAAGTCTACATCTACATACAATAATTAGATAAGTTCCTCTGATACAAAAAAGATACAAATTTCAATCAAATTAGAGACCCAAACCAATTCTTCTCTATCCTCTCATACAAATTTGTGTCTCTCTCAATTATAAACACGAGCCAAAATCCAACATTGTCTTCATTGCAATCCACCAGTTACCATTCAAGGACTAACCCACATTCATAAATCTCTTCTATTCTAGTCTATTTATTCCTAATATGATCATAAAAAAATGGCAAAAGATAATAAATCTGAATCGACTGATCAATCCTATTCTCTTGTGAATAGAGTTGCATTCACTAAATTATCCATACTACTTTTATCCAATCCTAATCCAGACTTGATTGATGATGTTCATATTATTATTATTATTATTATTATTCTGCAGTGAAGTACATTTCCAATTATAAGGGGAAAAAAGATTTCAATGCTTGCTTCAACAAATCCTTATTCCTCCCACTTTTGAGGAAAACATTTTGGAATAATTCAGATTGAGTGCGAAGTCTCATAGATATAAACAGAGATGATGGAGGGAGAGCTCCCATGAGGTCATGTGGTCCAATCATACCAAACTCAATTTATGTAAAAAAAAATTAAAAAATTAGAGAAAAATCATTTTTAATAGAAAAGAAAGGATAAAAAAGATTTTCTTTGAAGTGAATACATTGGGATATAGAAAATTAATGCCATAGGATAAGATTTTTTAATTTAGTGGTACATTTCTAAATTAAGAGGTAAAAATAGATAATTTATTAAAATATTGCTTTTAATTCCATTCGGGTAGGGTTCGGATTTGAGACTCCTCGACTTAGATTAATTTAAATTTTTGTAAGATATGTATGACATAAATTCAGATTTTTTAATCAAGTCGGGTAGATTCACAGGCAACCCATTTGCTTACTTTCAATAAAATCTAAATTAATTGCAAACCCAAATTAGAACTTTCACTGTGACAGCCTGGAATAAATGTTCATCAATAAATGTTCTTTATTAAGCAACCTTACAGATAACATATAAAGGACAACTGGGTATGGCCCCTCGTCGTAGTCTCCATCAATCCCTCAAAACTTTTTATAGCTCCTAAGTAAATTGAAAAAAAAAAAACTTTACTCATTTTTGTTTTTCATTTTTTGAATAATATAAATATTTTTATGCTATATTGAAGGTAAAATTAATCCTATAATTATACGAAACCATTTGCAAACTTCGTGTATCAAGTAAACTCGAAAGAAGTCGAATCCAAGACTTCTCAAATTTTATTAGGTATAAAATTTTATTTATTAAGATGTTAAGAAAATTGAATGATTATTATAAAGTTATGGATAATGAAGAACTAGTGATTAAACTTATCTAGTAATCTTATAAAAGGTTTCCAATTATTTATGAAAAATGGTTTTATTTTGGTGATTTATTAATTATATCTATTAGTAGTTTTTTGTAAGGTAAATCTTTATAGATTTAATCAAACTTGTATAAAATTGAATTAGGTCATCAGTTGACTCGTTGAGTCACCTGGTTAACTCAACTCAGTAACTGACCGAGTCTTGATCGAAAAAGAAAAATATTTAAAAATTTAATATGACCCACTTACTTGACCCAACTTGGTATTGAGCGAGTACTGGTCTTGGTCTTGGTTTGAAAGCTATAATCCAAAGTCTATAACTTTATATAAACGAAGTTCAGGTCTTCAATTGTGATATACAAAAGTTTAGAGTTTTTCTTTTGTGTCGTTTATGTTTTGTAGAATTTGATTGTGAGATATCAATTGGTGATCTTATCTCTAGTAGTGTGATCGTGGATCGAGTTCTACGCTGAGCTCGCGGAGGGTTAAATAGACGTAATGCTCTCGAGTTGAATTTTTAAATAGAGGGCAATTTTGTAATTTTTACATTATATATTTTCTAGTCCTAGTTAAAGCAGTATATAATCTCTCTTTTTCTGAGAGAAGGCGAAAATTATAACAGGTACAGTCTTCTCTTTTTCGTTATTTTACTTTTGAACATATGTAATTTAGTTTGAACTCGTGGACTTATTGAAAGGGAATCATATAAAATTTTTGTATCTTTGTGTGTATTTGATCTAAACTTTATTTTTTCATTCATTGTTCTGTGCGCTTCTATTCACAACAGTGTTTTTTTGTTTTTTTGTGTTTAACACATTGTAACATATTATAATTTTCTATCATTGTTTTTTTATCAGTGAAGCCATCATCTATGGACTTAGTCGTTAGCGATCGTTATGTTCGTGTGATTAAATTTTATCACAACTTTTATTTTAAAATTCAATTGCATTTTCTCCTTATCACAATAGATTAATATTAAGAGCTCTGTTCGAATTTAAAATTTCTTATAATAATGAGAACTTTTTTTCCTTTTCCAAACAATCTAATTCTTTCTACACATTGGGCAAGTGTAGACACCATCATGTGAGAGAGGCCACAGAGGTAACACGTGGCACTTCACATGCCTCGAGTTGCAGGACATGTGTAGGGTTGTGAAGACCCAGTATCACACCACGTGGCACAATCCACAACGCAAATTTTCATGGATTTGTCAAATACAAGAATAAAATTAAATTAAAGTGGCAGTAACGATTTTTTTTACAAACCGACGTAAGAAACATGTCACACGCTTCTCAAGAGGCACCCACCAGCTTTAGAGTTGGAGAGAACGCTGGCCGGCCCTCGTTTTCTAAACTTATCACAACTCTTAACTCTCTAAACCCTAAAATTTATTTAGATGCTTTTATTGTTAGTGATGAGATTGAGATGATGGGTTAGTGATTCTAATTTCTATGTATTAATAATAATCACTTGTTTATGTGTGTCTCTCAAGCCCTTAATTTCATGCTTATGCAACCTTTGAAAAACACGCTTCTTCATCACTAATCACCATTCAAACTTCAAGCAAAATTACTTAAATACTCTACTTTATTATTATCAATCCCAAATATCAATAAGGTGTGTTCATTTAAAATAAGGATAAACCTTAGAACAGTAAAAAATATTAGAGTAATGAATAGGAAACTCTCTAAAAAGTGAGAATTTTGAATTTAATTTCTATTCTATTTTAAAAGACTATCTCTATGTGTGTGAGTAAGAAGAACTTTACATGTTTAAAGATAAATCGAGTGCTCTAAAAAACTTGAACACCTTAATTACGAAGAAAAAACTCTCTTTATTTCTTTTTATTTCACCTTTTAAGTTAAAGTCTATTTTCTTTCAAAAAATAAAAATAAATTAGAAAGATGGTTCCTTTTTTATTCTCTTTCTTTCTTTTCTCATATTATATATATATATATATATATATATATATATATATATATTCTGGAGTTACTAAAAAAGATAGGAGAGATCCTTCGAATACAAAAAACCCCAACTAGAAAATCATCTATAAAAAAATCCCTTTATCAACATCATTATTATTAAAATGGTAACTCATTTGGCAAAACCAAGACTACAATTGGGGCTGAAATTCGGATCGGGTTGATCTCATTTAACTCAATCAATCCGACTCGAATTGTTGACTAAAATTACTCAATTCGACTCGATTCAACCCTAAATTTTATAAATCCAACTCAAATTTCACCCGTAATTGCTGCCAAACTTTCTATTAGAAAAAAAAGTTTATCAATGATTTCCAACCTAATTTGTCTTTTTAACCTTGGGGCTTCAGACATTCTTAGAACAAGATTTGGAGCTTAAATTTAGAGCTGATGATGCCATCTTCTTCAACTGCTGAAACTCAAATCTTCAAGATATTCTGAGTAATAGGTGTGTCCTCAGGTTCATTCTTTAATTTATATTTCTTATGCTCTTTTAGTTTAAATCATAAAAAAAAAATTAAATTTTAAATACTAATTAAAATTCATTGATCTAAAAAAAATGGAACCAATTTCAAATGTTTCAATCAATTTGAACTATCCAATTCCTCTTGTCATTGGCTTTCCACTAGATAAATATGCTAATTGCACGTGGCTTTTTAGTAATTTTATCTTCTCCTATTTTATTTATTTGTGTTTCATTTGAACAGTGCTTCTTTTAATAATATTTAAAGTGAAGGATTATGTCTGAAGAGTTTGACCTTGCAGTCCAACCTAGGCACTAGGCTTGACCTCTTTCTCTGATCACATTTAATTTTATCTTTGATTAATAAATATGTGCAAAGCCCCAAAAGAAGCAAATCCATAAAAAAATGTGATGTCTAGTTTTCAACTGAATTATTACAATTTTTTGTCCAAAGAGCTAAAATGTCGTCATATAAATTGCTATAAGGATAATATAGTAACAAATAGTGATATTTTAAATTATTAAATTTTAATCATGATGTCAGAAAAATGATGTAGCAATTTTATTTAAAATATAAATTTATACTTTTATATATTTAAATTTAATGGGTTTTGATTTGAACACTCAAATTTGACAAATGAGATACTATTTGTGCGTGTCCAAGAAGAAGATGAATAGAGTGACCCTTTACAAAATTGAGTGTGCCTAACTCAGAATTTAGTTCTAATTAAATAGAGATATTAGGTATTTATCAAGAAAATATCATAATCATATCATGTAATATTGTGATATTTTGAAAATGTCAAAAAAAGACCTCAGAGAGAAAAATATTAAAATAATGTAAAATTATTTAAAATATATAAATAAATGAGACAATGAAGCCAAAGTGTATAAAGTAATAAAAATAATAACATTAAATACAAAATATTTAAGTATCTTAATAATATAAATTTCTTGTGTACATTAAATATATAACATCAATGTCTATTTTTACTAATTTAATTAAAAAAAGGAGCTATCTAATTAACTTTTTACCTAAGTAAATATTGAAAAAAAAAACTGAAAAATAGTTTATAAACCAAGTCCTCCTTAATAACAAATGCAGTTTTTTTTTTTTTTTTCATTTTTAGGAGGTAAAAACTACAATAAACTTGAATGTAGTGAACACTATTCCAAATCATTCGAAAAGGAAAAAATACTAAAAAAATATCTTAAAATAGTGACAATATCCTTATAATGTTGATGAAATGGGTATTTATGAGTGGAAAATTTTCTTCTACACTTGAGTTTATTAGATTCCATCTTTACATATAAAAAACTATTGTATACAGAAGTAGTGTTATTTATTATAATTTATTTATTTTCCTAAGTTTTCTAATATGTTTGTAAGTCTCTCTCTCTCTCTCTATATATAGAGAGAGCGCTCTTCTAAGCATTGGACGCTGCTCTTTTGACTTGTCGTAAGTTCTACGTAGACCCAGAGCACACCAATCAATAAATAGAATAATAAATAAAAAATGAAAAAAACAGAAATAAAGATGCCGTTGCAAGGTAACACAGCCCTAGTTCTGGCCATGTCTGTGCTGTTTATAAAAACCCACCACGCCTTCTGCTTCCTTCTTCTCTTTTGATGATCTGTGTTGTTGAACACAATACCATAAGGAAGAGAAACTGAAAATGGTACCGTCAACATTTGCAGGAATTTTGATGGTTTGGATCTTTTTGGCCTTTCTCACACTCAGAGATTCCACTGCACATCTCCACCAAGGTACACATGTATTGCTTGTTCATGGGATTCTACTAAACAGTTGAGCTTGGAGATCATACTGATTCCTGCTACCTGTATTTTGGTGTTAATAGAGGTGGTGGAGACTCTGGTGGTCGGAAACGGGTTCGCTGCCGTCGGAGCTGATTCTGCTTCTTTTGATCAGGTTTGCTTGTTTTGAACTTTTTTTACTGTGTAAATTTATCATGGAAGTTGTTTTCTTGTGTTATACAATCTTAGAAAATCATGAGCTGATAACATTCTTTAAGTAAAATTCATTTTCAAAAGTTAGCTGTTCAGAGGAGGGTGTATCAAGTGTTATATTAAATTATTGGTTTATCAAACTAACCGATATGAGACTTTTTGTCACTTTCACACTTGCCCTCATGTACAATTTGATTTTATGAATATACGTGGAGATCTGTTCTGATAATATGTTAGAATAATACATAGATGATTAAGTGTGTCTTCCTCAATAAAAGAGAGACCAAGAGATTTATATTTATAGAGAAAAGGGAATACAAATATAAAAGATAAAAGTAAAAGAGGAGAAAAACAATAATTAAAGAAATATTTAAATATATATAAATATATCTTAATATCTTGAATCAAATATTTTATCAGGGTGCATCGAGAGAGAAAAACGCCGCGACAACTACAAATTCATGGTCTGGAGTGAGGAAGACGATGATGAAGGAGGTGATTAGGAAAAGAGATGTGGATGAGGATGCTTCAAAGATGATCACAGGTGCAGTCCCTTCTGTTGGAAAATGTAACCATCGGAGGAAGAGTGGGTTCAGTATTGAACATAAAATGAATGATGGGAGTCATATTCCTATGAAGGCCAATATTGTTGGTCTTGCATCGTTCAATGCCGATTACAATGTTCCAAAAAAACACCCACCCAGGAATAATTAGTGAAAACATGTAGATGTAACATAAAAATGTATATTTCAGTGTATGTATATATGTATGTAATTGAGCTATAATGTTTAAATGAAATTTTATATGAAAGTGTTAATCTTCATTGAATTTTGTCAGAATAATTTCTTTTTTATTCTTGAACCCGTGAAGTGATAAAAGTTTCATATCGATTAATTTAAAAAACTAATGACTCCATATAGCATTTAAAGTATCTTCCTCTCAGCTGTATGCTTTTGAGAGTGAGTTCTATTTAAAAAATGTTATCAAGTCGTTGTTTTATACTTTTTTTTTATCTTTCTGCTATAATTGAAATTGTCTAAACTAAGAACTTAGCTGCTTATTTACTACATTATTTGGTCGGTAAGAGTTAGATTTATTATCCATCCATAGTTCCTGTTATAGGAGTTTTCCTCAGTGAAGGTGGTGCTTGTTTATCTGAGAAGTATTTTGGTTGGGTGTAGGCAAGGGCAAGCGTGCTTCAGAAAATTCATTTCGAGCACCAGAAACAAACATGAGTGATGAGGTCTCTCTTTCTCTCTCTCTAAACAAAGACAACCATGCAAGCAAACTTATTCAAGCTCTAGATTGTTAGGAGTGGCTTCTGAGTCTAATAGGTCGAGTGACCCAGTCTCATATAAGTAATTAGTTTTTCTCCCTCAAAATCAATGTAGAACGCTTGTTCGAATCCCAACAATCCCTCCTCAAATGAGGTTCTCTGACGAATAGAATGTTGCCAACTATCCCGTTCGGTTAGGGGATCCCTGAGTTCACATGCTGTGGCTTGGGAACCTAACTCTGATACCACTGTTAGGATTAGACTTCCAACCCAAAATACTAGTCTTATAGGTGAAGTGGCACAGTCCCATATAAGTTCTTAGTTTTTTAACTCATAACCAATGAGATTCTCATTCTCACCCCAATATGGATAACATCTACAGATGATTCGCTTGCTTTTACATCATCTCAGTTTATCCATACTTATATTTTTTATTTTGTTGATAATCCCAGATTAGGAGCAAAATGTTGAAGCGAAGAACATCTAGCGATGTAGACATGGGAACTGTTGATAGTAGCCAAGAGACCTCAGAATTCAAGTCTTATGTCTCAGAAGATTCTTCAAGTAATAGCAACTTTGAATCTTTGTCAATTGCTAAAGCATCAGTTACTGAAGAACCTCTTGATCTTGTTCATTCAAGCAAATCGCAGAAGCTTCTTGAGGATTCCATGGAGACAATGACACTGATGAGTATGGATTACAAAGGAAAGCCACGTCGAAAGCCTCCCATAAACAATGACCAGCCGTTTGATGGCAAAGTCATTAAGCCATAGTTAAGTACATAGTTCTAGGAAAGGAAATTAACATTCCTAATGTTTATCTTACTCCCAACTTTCTTACCAAGTACAAATGAAAGTATAGAAGTGCTTCGTCTTAAGTTTAATTGATAGATTATACTCGACAGGGGTTACAATTGCATAGCAGTTTCATAAATTAATTAAAGAACTTCCTTCTCTTTAACTAAAATCCAGTGGGGTCTTCTTGTTCAAGCCATTCAAATAAAGGAACTCTTTAGGTTATACCATTTCAAAAAAAAAAATGGAACCCTTTAGATTTGTTGTGCTACAAATCAGCCTTGTTTCTTTCTCCAAATCAAAGACGGTTGTTTGATCAGGGTTCCGGATGCCTCATGTGCTTTGATCTTTCAATAGATAGACCACTTGATTAACAAATTTTCCACTTTAAAAATGGATTATTTGCATATCACAACTCTCATAATATATTTTTAGGGCAACAGATGGAGAATGGGATTGTGCAAGCTTTCGACATTGTGTGAGCTTATGAAAATTGATATTGCAACTCATTGTTATGTGTCTGGTGGAGCTCATTTTGGATTATAGTTGTCGGATTGAGCCAACATGGTATGAGATAGGCTCAAGTGCTTGATTTTTTTTGTTTCGTCGACTCTAGAACTTTTGACATATTTATCAAGTACTAACACCCACAACATTATTGTAAAAAAAAAGCTTACACTTCAATATGAAGTTTATGGATTCCCATTTCTCTTTGGATTATGAACTTTTTTTCTTGCCAATAGCTTGGGATGCTACCAAAAGAGGCAATTTTATGAATTGTACCTAATTTTTAGTGTTAAAACTTCCAAAGTTTTGAAAGCTTTGATTCGTAGAGTTTACTACTTAGATAAGGACAGTAGGAAGAAGGAATTTGGGAGTAATGATGGTTTTAAAATGCAAGTGTAATACAAGGTAGGTGGCACCAGTGCAATAAGCTTCTTGCAATAGGGATGGCAACCAGCATTTCTATTATCTGATAAATGATGATCGATGGATTCCATGAGAAAGATAAGAGATCCATTAGTCGATTTTAAGTTTTTTTTTAACTATAACAAAGAGATTTCATTAAAATGAAACGAAATAGGTATAAAAAGATGAGAAAGGTCTAACATTCTTAGACTAGAAAAAAAGGAAGAAAAAATAAAGAAAAAAAAGGTAAATAAGTCATACAATGAAAAAACTACGATAAAAAATAAACAAAGTTCATAAAAAGAAAACGTCTGAAGACTAGTCCAAAATTCTAAATTTGACAAAGTAGTCTACCCTACTATTTACTGCTTGTCAGACTGTCTTAGATTTCACATTACACTAAAGCACTAACATTTAGTAAGAATATTTGTTGATCAAACAAGATCTGATGACATAGTTATGGTGATTCGATTCTTTTGATTCAATTTGATTTTCGTGGATTCTCTATGTGATATTATTTTTTGATTTGCACAAATATGATAAATAAGAAGAGAAACAACATATATTTTATATGGTCTGTCAAGAATTTACAATTTTTCTATTTTGGTTGAGATTTTTTTTAACATAAATCTCATAAGAACTGGTTTAAAGAATTGTTTGAAAATTTGAAAGACTCGGGTGAGTGTGTTTACCATTTTTCAGACAGAAGATTCAGGCCTTTTATAAAATGTAGATAAAATTTTTTGATCTTGTGAACATATTTTTAGTTTTAGGCTATTTTTATGATCAAACTCTTTTTGATAATAAGTATTTGATAGTTTGAATATATTTTTTATTTAGACTACTTTTTTAAGGAGGGCTAATAGCTTTCTGAATAATAAAATATTTCGAGGTAACAATATGCCACGTGTACGGTGGGCGGCGGCCAGACTGCTATGTACCTGAAGGATTCCTTTTGCGTCGCCGGTTCCTACCGTTACTCGCGCGAAGGGAAGTTGGGAGTCGCTCCGTCCCGATTCGTTTTTTCGATCGAAACCCTAATGAATAGATGAACGAATCACAAAGGAAAATGGATTTCCCTGACGCGTACCAATCGAAATCAATATGGAACGAGCAGAAGCACCCGAGAGCCGAAGAATCCTTCACTTCCGAACCTAAATCTAGAAGCCCTGTTTCCAACAAACGCCCCAAAACCCTAACCCTTATCTCTAATTCATCTCCAAAGGGCAAGGAAAAAATCGAAGAAGAAGAGGAAGAAGAAGAAGAAGAAGAAGAAGAAGAAGAAGAAGAAGAAGAAGAAGAAGAAGAAGAAGAAGAGATGGAACCGGAGTCGTGTGGGATATGCTTGAGGGATGATGGAAAGTCGATTCGAGGGAAGGTCGACAGCTGCGATCACTTTTTCTGCTTCGTCTGCATTATGGAGTGGTCCAAGCTCGAATCTCGTTGTCCCATGTGCAAGCAACGCTTCAATTCCATCCGTCGTCCCCCCAAAAGCGGTGTTTTTGTCAGTGAACGGGTCGTCAATGTCCCTGTTCGTGATCAGGTCAGTTTTCGATTCTTTCGGCTTCTGCTTTTAATTTGATTCTGCTTGGTGCTTTAAATTTCGATTGAGGTGCAACTTACTGAGAAGGAGTGGAAGCTGTTGTATATGGCATTAAATTTGTAAATCGGTCTTCTGCTGAGGTAGGGCCAACACTTCTGAGGTCTGGACCATTCCCACCGTCCAGTTTCATTAGTGAATAGATAATGATGTTTTAAATTTATTCATAATCTGATTACATGATTTGTGATAGTTGAATGCATGTGATTTCTACTGACTTCATGTTTCCGTTGAAATTGTGTTTTACCCCTGTTCGGTAACATGAAATCCATATATGATTAATCCAAATTTGTTTTGGATATGGACAAAGGTTAGTGCCCCTTCTCCCCTCATCTTAGGTTGTGTTTGGATTAGAACTGAAAATAACGAGCTTTATAGGGTGGGGATTTGCTGGTAAGGAACACTACAGAACTTGAAGTAGGGGTTCTCCTCCTTTGACTCACTTTGGCAAATACATGGAAAGGGTTAGCATATTTTGGAGAAGAGCAAGTCTTCCCTCTGGGGAGCACACATCCCCAACTAACAACCTCCCCACCTCACCCACCCACACATAAGAAAGCTTGGTGTGCCTTTCCAAAAGAAAGAAAAAAAAGTAGGGGTTATTCGAATTTTCATAGTTTGGAATGAATGCATTTCTGGGTGGTAAAAGAAAAGAATTGATGTGCAGTTCAGTATTTAGTATACATGTTGTGAGTTACACCAAATGGTTGATTGCGTTAGCGAAGCCTGTAGTATTGGAAGCTTCTCATGATTCTACCCGATTTGAACCAATATCATTTGTTTCATCTAAGGTATTGACTCATTATCAAGTAGGTCAATAATGGATGCCATTTTGGCATTGAGACAACTCAAGGAGAAGATTAGGCAAAAAAGAGAAAATCTATATATGGTTTTTATCAACTTAGGAAAGGCCTAGAGTGGAGTACCGGTAAAATTGATAAGAAATACATTGATAAGAAAGGCTTGGATTGGGGTGGCCGGCATTCTGACTCCTCGACGCAAGAAATGAAAGATTGACTGTTGGAGGTGTGGGGTTTTGATTTGAATGTGACAGTGCGAAGGATGTCTCCTGTTATTTTCTGGATCATGTAAGCCTATGAGGAGGATAGACAGAGATTATATATGGTGGTTCTCATTTTGCTGATGGGCCACTAAAGAGAATTCATAAGTGGTCAGAGGTACTGGGACCTGGTGTGGTGGTGGATTCGGTTCGAATGTTTGGAATCCCGCTGCATGCGGCGAAAGGAGGTCTTGTGGAAGCTGGGGGAATTGACAGTGATTATGGAAGAGGTAGATGAACGTTGAATGAAGATGGAAGTTGTCGAATTTGTACAGGTGAACATAGTGAGACCTGCATTTTCAACGGTTCCAAAAACCTTATGGTTGGATGTGGGGGAAGTTCGTTCGGCTATGGACGGAGGTGGAGCCAAGGATGATGGTTCTTATGGAAGATCTGGTGGCCTGAGGTGATCTAGTTGGTTTGCCCTACCCTCTGGTGGTTCTGAGGTGGCGGACAACTTCGAAGGAGGATCGTTGGATGGTGCTGGTCCATTTGCCACAGTGGTAAAGGAGTTTCAGCAGGTGTTGTTGGTTCTAAATAAGCAGGTAGAGTGATGCAGGACAACAGATAGGGTAACCCTTAATGCCTAATGCAATTATGATATGGCTAAATTAATGAACCTAAATCTAAAATGGTTGAAATTAAATGCCAATTAATATTTGCAATTAATAAATATAAAATTTAATAACAGATAATCATGCAAACACTAAGAATCTAATGCATTTAATGAGGATAAAGAGAAATTAAGCAAATTATTCAATCCCGACGAAGCTTCAGGTCAAAAGTTAAGCACTGGTCACGAATATAGAATGATTAATAATATGGAATGGTTAATAGGATAAATACTTAGCCACATGGGGTTAAATGGGAAAGTTGGAGGTTACGATCGCAGCAGATAAGGAAATAAGAAGCGAAAGAAAGGGGTCACGGAACAGGGTATGGTGGGAACAGCGACAGGGGGAAGGGATACCAAGCAAGGGAATGAGTTTATGGGTTCACGGAAGCATCACTGGTGGGATTTGGAGATGGTGGAGATAGAAAAGGGCCTAACAGGGTAGGGCAAAGGCTAGAAGGAGGAGTTGGGAAGGGAAACGAAAACAGTAAAGGGGTTTGGGAAAGGTTCTGGCGATGGTAGGATGGGAAAAAGGGGGGTTTTGAGCTTGCGACAACTGTGAAGGGACTGTGTGAGTTAGACGAGAGGTGTAGGGTGGATTTTAGAGGGGTGAAACTGATGGGAGGGGTTTTAGGGATGGGCGAGGGTAAGGAAGCAATTAGGAAAGGGCGGAAGGTCAGGGATGGGTGTTTGGAGCAACGACAAAAGGGAAAGGGTCTAGGTTGTCTTCGGTAGCAGGAGATTGGGTAAATTCTGGTCAAAAGAAAACAAAAGAGAGGAGGGGAGAAGAAGGAAAGAGAGAAGGATAAGAGAAGAAGACGACGACCGTATCTGGAAGAAGAAGAAGGGCTTCTTGCCGTTGCCTTCTCACCACAAACACATATGCATAGCAGAAAAAAAAATTTGTATCTTATTCAATCGTGTGTAATGCCTCAAGGAAGGCTACAAGGCTTTATATAGAATTTCAACTTATAAAAAAAACACAAGCAATTACTAAAAGGGTAGGATTTTTTTACTAAAAGAAAAACACGAGAATAGCAACAATGCTACTTGCGCATGGAGGATGTGCCGCATCATAGAGGCATTCCGGCAACCGGAGGGGGTGATGGAAACGGAAAATGCAACTGGAATTCCTCTGACGGTTACTGACGAATTTCCCATGACGTGTTATCTTCCTCCAATCTCGACTGGGATTCCCTCTGTAGTCTCGTTGAAGCCGTTGGCGTTAGTGCAAGGTCTCTTGAAGTCTCAAGGATTTGAAGAGGAGAGAAGGGGATTAGGGTAGGATGCTCGTGGAAACAAAAGTTTTAAGGAGGCTTTGTTGGATTTGGGTAAGGCCCACTTTGATTCTAAATTACGGGCTTTATCTTGGTCCAAAGACAGGTCCTGGCTCCGCTGGGCTTGACGACTGAAAGTGGGCCTCACTTAAGCGCAGCTATTGTGAGCCCATTCTAGTCTCAAAAAGAAATTGCGCCTCAGTCTGCTAAGGGTCCAGGCAATATGCAATGGCTTCATCGGGCGGTGAAGCCTGTAGCTATTCCGAGAGTTCTTTTCTCTCAGGCAAGGAGGTTTCTGGATTTGGAGATGATGATTTTTAGCACATTATTGTAAGCTTTTTGAAAATCCAACTTACAAACCACACCTACCTCTCGAGATAATATTTTTGAATCAACACATTCATGGGCCACAACAACTGAATCCACAATTTACCGACCTTTCAAAAATACACTTTGCACAGGAGAAATAACATGAGGGAGAATGTCCTTTAATCGATTGGCCAGAACCTTCGCTAAGATCTTATATGGACCACCAAATAAGGATATAGGCCGAAAATCATTTAAAGCCGAGGCACCGGGCTTCTTCGATATCAAGGTGATGAATGTAGCCCCCACATTCTTGGAGACAATACCTCTATTGAAGAATTATGCAACAAAAGCTAGAACATCCTCCTTAAGCAATGGCCAAAAAACCTTAAAGAACATGGTTGGGAACCCATCTTGACTTGGAGCTTTATCCTCTCTCAACTGCCAGACAATGTCTTTCACCTTTGACTCTGTAAAAGGACCTTCCAACAAAACGTTAAAAGGCAGGCAGGAAGGAATGGGTAACCCTCTTTTTGTAGCCGCTGGAAATAGGTGAGACAATTTTGTCACAAATATCAGTCTTGTTATCAATCCTTCCCCCCTGCATTGACAAAGAATGAATGTAGTTTCTTTCTTCGATTGGCACATACCATGTAATAAAAAAACTTCTTATTTTTATCTCCCTCTTTCAACCACATGATACGAGAACATTGCTTCCACTTTATCTCCTCCATCAGAGCTAACTTTTTTAAATTTCCTTTAAGCTCTTTTCTTCGCTCAAGTTGCTCATGTGATAATGGACCCACCTCCTCCAATTGCTGAAGTGTGTGCAACTCATGAACCCATCTTTGTTCCTCCACTTTATTTGCCTCGTGCGGATTAGAAGCCCACAACTTCAGCTTCCCTTTAATATGTTTCAATTTTTGAAGCAGACAATATCCATTCCAACCCGTTGGTGTAACCTCCCTCCACCAAGTCTCAACTAACGATTGGACACCATCTATCTATAACCACGCCAACTCAAATCGAAAAGGCATACGACCCCAAGAATCCAAAATAAAATCAAGAAGAAAAGGAACATGATCAGAAACTGGGTTAACTATAGCCCGCTGAGAAGACTGATGAAAATAGTCAACCCAGTTTGAATTAATAAAAAATCTATCCAATCGAGCTAGACGCGGGATATCTTGCATATTTGACCAAGTAAAGGAGGCACCACCCAAAGGCAGATCGAACAACTCCATATCATCTATCCATATGAGACCATATTCTGCCACAACCTTTCTATTGGGAATAGAAACACGCAAACAATAAACGGGAAAAAAAATTCACAGATCAAACACACACAAAGACACATAGATTTTACGTGGTTTCCTTTCGATAAGTCCACGGATTCAAACCAGATCCACTATACTCAAAGGAAAGAAAATGAAGAAGAGACAACCAACCCCTGTTATAATTTTCGCTCATCTATCCTCTCTCATGGAAAAAGACATTATATAGTGCCCTGATTAGGGTTTACACAGGTACAATGTAAAATTACATAATTTCCCTCCATTAAAAATTGACTCACGACCGAACCAGTACATATCTGATAATCAGGCTCCACAAAACCTAACACTTTCCTCTTTGACATTCGGCGGATGACATTGAAATCCTCCCACACGCCAAGGTATATACAGATTACCTCTACTAACTGCAATCTCCTACGAAAAATGACCTCTAAGTGCATCTTGATTGGGCCCGTAGACAATTGTGAAAAGAAAAGAATTTCCTGAAGAAACCTCTTCCAAGACGGTCCCAATAGTAAATCTTCAATGGAAACATCAGCCAATTTCTGTTTCAATGCATCCCATACAATCCACAATCCACCTGAGACCCCTTCAGACACCTTACTCACCCAACCCATACTTCCTGAATCTCAAACCGTTCGAACAAATCCCTTGATTGGCTTGGTGCACTTTGTTTCTTGCAAGAATAAAACATTTGGCCTCTGAGAAAGCACTACTCGCTTCACCATCACTCTCTTCATTACCACCCCCAACCCCCTAACATTCCAAGACATTACCTTCATATTTCACCATCCTGCACACCTGAGGTCCCTGCCACTACCAGAGAGCGAACATAATTCACTGAAGAGTGCAAATTGCGAAGCTCCCTCTCCCATTTTCTATTTCGTCTCAAAGGCAATTCCTCCTCCTTATCCCGTCGCTCTACCTCCCAGTAATCCTTCAGAATTTCTTTCAACCTATCTGACCGTCTCGGTGAAGAAATACCAAGAATAGCCCCCACTAACAACATTTTCTCATCATCAAAGGTTTCTATTCTGACAGTCAGCGCAAGATAATCCTCTGCCTCCACTTCATCCACCCAACTAATTGGCCCCTTTGACACTGCAGGCCCCTCCTGAGAACTTTGTAGAACCACTTGTTTCCCTCTGCTGTCACTAACTCCTTCAACCCCCCTGTGCAGAAGAGTCCCGTTGAATCGCAATACCTCCATCTCCAAATGCAGCCATCCGTTTTGAAAAATCCCCTATTCCAGAAGTAGGAACTCCCTGAGAAGAGTTGTCGGGAACTCTTTGTTCGCTCAGGACATGCAGACGATTTTGCGGGTCCTCTTCCCCATGGTTCTGTGTCAGATGCGGAGTTATATGCTTTGTGGAGGGGTGTGTTGGAGTTGGAAGAGTTCGGTGCAGTTGGGAGTATCTTAGAAGGTGATTAAAAAAATGTTGTCAATTGGGTTGCGGGGGACCTTTGTCATTGGTGTTATCTAGATAAAATTAGCAGGATTCATCATTCTATGGTATCTTATGGCTATTATCTTGGGGCCATCCTCGGCAAATTTAGGGACTGATGAGTCGGCTCGTAAGGGTGTTACTTTATCTTCGGAGATTGTAAATAATTTGATGTAATTTTTGGGGGGTCTTTCCTTATGTTTGCTTTTTTAGGGGTTGCTTGCGTTTTGTGCTTGCTCCCTTTTGTTGTTTGTTCCCTTTTTCTCTTGATTAAGGTAGTTAATTTTCAAAAAAAAAAAAGGTCATGTCCGAGACTGTAACATTTTGGCCCATATTTGTAAAAATCAGCTGATATTTCAGAAAATACATGTTTTGGTCTTGACTCCAACCGAAAATTTTGGATTTCACTTGAAATTTGTATCTGAGTACTGGAGACCTTGAAAATGGCCACAAGAGAGAAAAAAAACGAGGGAATAACATTTAAGATGGTTGACACATGTAGAAGACTGACGAAAAAAAAATTCAAAAAAAGGAGGATTGGAGACGTCCCCATATGAAAGGTTACAAGTCAAAGGTGCAAGGAAGAGGAGGGGGGCATTGAATACTTGTACAGAGGGAATGATAAAGAAGAATATGATAAATTGATGGAGTGACTTTATTTTTATTTTTTTTAAGTTACAGAGCTTGTAGTTTATGAGAGGGTATTCTTAAAAGTAGTTTATGATAAGGTAGAATTGAGGAGAAGAATTAAAGAGGCTGAACCCAGATGGTGGAGAAAATGGCCATAATGATGGTGATCTCTTGTTGCCACAATATATTGCAATCTCTCATCTGCTGTACATGTTTGGTCTACCTGTACGATTACACTATTCTTTACATGTGCATCAATGCAGGTATTTGATTTTCTATTGATGTGCAATCATATCAATGGGTTCATGATGAAAGGAGTGCAGCCATATAATCGGTCAAATGTTCTGCTGATTAAAAAAGCAATGTCATACATGTCTAATGCTTGTCTGGTGGACATGGTTTTGCAGGTTTACCATCCTCTTGGGAATGGAACAAGTGGGCCTTCCGACCCGTATGCCAATGTCTGCTGTACTGAATGCCAAGGTTCAGAGAATGAGAGC
The DNA here is from genome assembly GCA_022113865.1 of Chimonanthus praecox. Lineage (NCBI taxonomy): Eukaryota > Viridiplantae > Streptophyta > Magnoliopsida > Laurales > Calycanthaceae > Chimonanthus > Chimonanthus praecox. Next base: position 55,853,290 of record CM039089.1, read on the forward strand.
CTTCTGTTACTTTGTGATCTCTGTGACTCTGCTGCTCATGCTTATTGTGTTGGTCTTGGGGCCACTGTACCTGAAGGTGATTGGTATTGTCATGACTGTACTGTTTTGAGGAATGAACAATCAAATGCTGAACTGGATTCTGATTGTGGCAATCAAAGCTCCCAGAGAAGCTTCAGTTTGAAGCCCTTGTCTGGGACAGACATTTCAATCTCTGAGATAATTCGGGAGGAAACAAGTTCGGGTACATTAGGTGAGAGCACATTGATCAATTACCAAATTCAAGGAAATCAAGTAGAGCCTGACAGAATTCCTAGAAGAGCACATTCACGAAGTTCCTCCTTACCTCAACAATCATCTTCAACTGCCACATCCAGTGTGAAACCTGAGCAATCTTCTTCCTCTGCCATATCCATCAGGGAACCTGAGCAAAGTGCAAGAACCTTAAACCAGTGCCGCAATTTGCATGGCCGCATACACGCATTGCGTGAAAATTGGAATGCCCTGAGGAATGGATCAGTGAGCTTCTCATCAAATTTGCTTGCTTCTGGCAATATAAAAAATGTCAGGAGACACATCAGTAAAGCAGTGAATCATCATAAATTCAATGGGTCAAAGCCATTAGTTTCTACAGATTGTTCACGTGCAATGGAAAGAAATGAGTTATCTTGTAATAAAAGCTCAGATGATATCAGTAGAGCATGGAAAATGATGGACATTGCAAAATCAATTAGCACTCAACCTGACCCTTGTCAGACCCCTGATCATCCGGCTTCTGAAAGAAATGTTTCTAAGGGAGCAAGTAACAGAAACAGAAGCTTTTCCATGTTGAATGGTAAGATCTCTGTGCATGAGGTCAGTAGTGGCATAGTATTAGAAAAATGCAACAAACTTAACTCTCTCAAACTAGTACATAAACCTCATGGGTCTCAAAAGCAAAAGCCAATGATGGATATGAAGGCAATACGACAGAACAATATAAGGTCTCCAGCATCTCATCAATCCGGACATTGTGAATTGCCATCCAGTAAGCAAGTGGCAGTCTCTTTTCAGAAAGGTGTTTCTCAGCCGGCCTTGCAGGGAGAGTCAGATTTAGATAATGAACTGGATCCATCTTGTAGCAGAAAGCAGCCTGTTTTGTCATCTGGTAGCAAGATGAACCTTTCTAGGATGAAAGTTGAAGGGGACAGGAATTCCGTTGCTATGAAAAGAAAAGATGATAGTGCCAAGAGTGAGGTTCAGTCATTGGTGAAGCTGAACTTGAAGCTGCTAAGCAAAGACAGACAATTAGGTATACGCTTTGTTTGAATGGAAAATCTCCTTTTCTTTACACAATTTACATAAGTGTATCTCCGTCATTGTCGTTATCATCACCATTACTGTCTTAAAGCCATTTTCCCATCTAGCAGGAGTGGTTTTCCCATCTAGCAGGAGTGGTCCCATCTAGCTAATACTTTCAGCTTGTAGTCCTTCAATTCTTCATGTTGGTGCTGTTTAATTCTTCTGTGTCCGAACAATTCTTCTCAAAAGATTTAGGCAACTTCTTACTGTTAAAACTTACTTTGAAATGGTATCTGTACCTGCTTGCATTATTCAAGTGTAAATGCCACAACCTACCTGCAACCATTAAGCTTGTCTGAATGAACCCCTGTTCGATGGACTGCATATAAGCTGCAAACTGGTTTGTAGGTGGTTGTTTGTGTGTGTGCTTTCATATAAGCATGTGTTTGTTATGATTATTAGAAATTTAGAAATACATGCTGCTGTACTCTCTAGAAATTGCATTCCCAAGCTGTGGGACAACCCTGACATGTTTTGCTGATTGCATCAGGAGAATTGGTATGGTGGATGTGGGCTGCCCAAGTTTCATACATATTCGTAATCCTAACCTCTTATATGATGGTCCCATATGGCTGAGAAGACATCTTTTATGGGTCTCTGGTCCAATTGTCAGTATTACTTGGATGTCCAATTGGAATTAATGACAATTTAACGGGTAACTCTGTGAGAGGGTAGGACTTACGTGAGGTGGGACTTACATAACTTTCAGTGTGTAGTTTGCTCTTTACCAGACATATTATGTAAATCTGCCCATTTGGAGATGTTTTATGTAGTTGTCTAGCTAATCTTTCATTTATGCTTGAATTTCATGCTGGTATAAGATAATACAACCAATGAAACCTGGATATTTCTATGGGTGAAGATTGGTATAGATGACACATTATAAAAATGTGCATGGGTATGCAGGGATGCAGCTGTAGTGTAGACTATATAAAGATGTTTGGTGTCTTGTGTCGTAAAATATATGCACAACACTATATTTTCTTCTGCTAACACCTTCTAGTATGCTCTTGATACTTTACTACATGGACACACAACCATAGTTGGTATAGTCATACAGAATACATTTTTCACCAGCATATTTAAGAGCAGCAATCGAGATACTCCCTTTTTAGTTGGAGGTACTCCCTTCGTCTTAGTGGTATGTCATATGTTAGTGGTGAAACTACAAGGAAGTGTTTCCTTGTATGATAACCCATTTAACAAGAGGGAAAAAAGAAGTGGCTGAATAGATGCATATATATATATATATTATATATATATATATATATATATTTTGACATGGAAAAAAGAAGTGGCTGAATAGATGCATATATATATATATATATATATATATATATATATATATATTTTGACATGCATCAGCATTTTGAGGCTTTAACTGGCACTCAACATTGGAAGCTGAAGTTCACCGTAAAGGACTTGTGTTCAAGTGTCAGAATGATGATGGTAAATGCATTTTCAGGCTTCAAATATAAAAAATAAAATAAAATACAGAATTTGAAGCTAGTAGTTTTTCCCTCTCATTCCCTGTTACTATGAGAGAACATATTGGAGCCTTAGATGTATTAGAGATCCTGTACAATATGATTTAATTGATTCAGTGTGTTGAGGTTAATTAGTCTCTCTTATGTGGCTTAAAGCTATCAATATGCTACAATCACATGTAACTAGTTAACTTTTTTTGTTTGATTCATAAATCAAAGAAAAACAAAATCATAGCTTACACCTTAAACTAGTTGAGTGTGGGTTGACTCTGGCAACCCCACCTTGTTGCGTAATGTCTCAGCTGAGTTTAGTCAGGGGTATTTTGATGAATAAAAAAATTTATATAGATAAGATATTGATACAAGGCTGAATGCTCGAACCATGTCTTAACCCTCTTTCACTCAGTTATATTTAATTCTGAAATATTCTAGTTATCATAATTGATTAACTTGCAGATTTTCTGATGCAGGACAGAGGATGGGGTAATCCTAAATGCCTAAATGTGGATTAAAGGGATGAAAATAATGTACCATAAAACTAATATGAGGCTGAAATTAAAATTAAAATAATACTTGCAACTAACTAATATAAAATGACCACACATAATCACGCAAATACAAGGAATACAGAGGAATAAATGGGTTAATGATGGTCCAATGACAGTTTGGTAATTTAAGAAAAGAAAAACTAATAGCCACGTGAGTTATAAGTGAAATGGGTTACTCTTGGGACTTAGCACATGATATAACTTAGGCTTTTATTAAAATAAAAGGGTATAGGAATGGAAGTAACTGGGATTGAGCGGAAGACTTGGGAGGGAAAGGGCTTGCGGCGGGAAGACGGAGGGCTTGGAAGGGAAACAAAGGCACGGGAAGGGATTTTAGGAAGTGGCAACACAGGTAGTGGCTTTGGAGGGGAATGGCGATGGCAGTAGATGGGGTTAATGGGTACAACAAGGCTGTATGGGTTAAGGAAGGGATTCAAAGGCCTTGGGACAGCAGTATGATGACTGTATGGTTAAATGTTGGCTTGGGAAAGGGATCCAGAGGGCTAAAGGGCCCTTAAGGTCTTACAGCAGTTCAAGGAAAGGGATTAGGGAAGTCAAGGAGGCAGCAGAAAGGGGTTTTGGGACAGAGGTGGAAACCGGAGAGAGGATTTGGGGTGACGGAAAGGTGGACAGGTAGTGGGGTTTGCTGGTGACGGTAGAGAAGGCTTGGACAAAGACTGGGAATGCAGATCTGGACAGATCTGGGCTAAGGAAGAGTGGTGGCAGCAGTATGAGACTTTATGGATTTGTGGCAGCAGGGAGGGTGGGTTATGGAAGATAACAACTAGGTTATGGAGGAAAGAAAAATAAAGAGAGAAGAAGAAGAAAGAAGAAGATAGAGAAGAAGAGGTACCTGGGCTTCTCGCCAATTCGATGGTTTCTCACCAATAAAACTCCATTCGCAGGGTATGTGAGAAAACTCTCAAAATCTTATTCATCATTCGTTAGTTTGCCTCAAGGAGGCTACAACTTATATAGAACTCTTCCTTTCTTAAAATGAAACATTAACTAAATAAAGCAATAAACAAAATAGAAACTAACTAAAACCAACCTAAAAGAAAAAATAAATACAGCAACTACTAATTATGGAATCTGCAATATATGCTCCGAATCAGTTATGTTGTGATCAATATATTCCTTAATACCTCCATCAATTGCTTTTGGTGGAATTCTTTGAAGTCGTTTTGGATATTAGAGTCTCACAAAATGGCACTAAATGGTTTGATCATATTATCTAACCTTAGATCGGCTTAACTTCGATTCCTTTTTAGTCAAAGTTGTGCCTTACATGTCCCTGGGCTTGCTTATAGGATCCAAACCCATTTTGCTCCTTGCTTAGCTCTAATGTAGGCTCGTCTTAATTAATTTTGGTTTTTTAAGAAAAATAATCTATAATAATCCTTTTATTTTTTTGTAATAATAATTATTAGATTTTCTAGTTAATATGAATCCTTAGATAATAATAGATTAGAAGTTAATTAGAAACTCCAATTAGTATACAATGTAGTAAATATATAGTAAATATGTTTTAATATTTTTGAAGACCCCATTGCCCATGTGCCTTGGTGATTTAAATGAATAAAATTGTTTTTTGTTATTATTGAAGTGATAAAGGCACTAACTAATGACTATACATATATATCATAAACTATCTGAATAAGTGCACACAAAATAAAGCTTGTATTCTTGATCAGGCCAATTCAAATAAATGGCTATCATGATGGACCCTTGATCAAACCTAATTTCATCTAGAACTCAGTCATCTATCTTTACATAATTCTTACACTTTTTACTGCTCTTCAAACATGTCTTTGTATCTAATATATCTATCAATAATAATATTTTTTTTCAAGACTTACCAAATAGGCTAATGCACTCCAGTAGTGTAAATTTTTTATTGTAGAATAAAGGATTAAGCTAATGAGGCTTTTACAGGGGAAAAACTATGTCTAAGCTAAGGTGTTCCCACTTTAGGGTGAGTGAAGTGCTAATGGATCTGGCACCTTGAGGTCTGCCTGTCAACTACTATTATACTGTGGTTGGTAAATGTCAATTGGACAATTACAAAAATCCAACCAGCCTATATATTCAACACATGTTAACATCCACCCCACCTGGAGGTGAGAGTAGTCCCATGGATATATTTTTCAACCTATATTGCATGTTCAGTTTTTTGTTGTTACCATCTGGGCTGTAAATGATGGCTGGGCTTGTTTTGTGTTTTGACATGCTGGAGTAATGGGTATTAACATGACCTGAAGCCAGAACAATTTTCAAATGTTGAGAAATCCTGGCTCCCAACATGTCAATTAGGAATGTAAGTGGACCCTGGTCATCTCATGGGGAGATGCTGCACTTAACCTTGAAATTTTACACTTTTATACCCGTGAGTTAGCCTTTCAAGAGTGAGTTGTGATACTAATCAAATGACTTGCTACATCATCATAGGATACAATAGGGTATAATTTGAGAGTAAGTATAGTATTTTCCTCTGTGATAACCTGAAGGATCTGACGCAAGGGTATTGAACCATTTTTTTTCTGGGTATGGATTCTAATATAAATATACCTGAACATGTTTACTCTAAAACCAGAAATAAAGAAATAAATAAAACCCTAGTCCTTTACCAAGACATTAGATTCCTATTCTCCTTACACCATTGAGTAAAATTTAGACCTCTATCATCATCATCATCGGCTAATAATCCCATCTATCTGGGGTCGGCTTTATGAGTTCTCCAATTAACCTTGTCATAAACCATATTATCGTCACTCCACAGTCTAGCATGTCCTTTTTTATCCCTTCTCTTGATGTTTTCGAAAGTCACCTTCTCCTCTTAGTGCCTTCAATCCATAGCCTCTTCACTTTACGCACTGGGACTGTGCTTGGTCTTCTACTAATATGACCAAACCATCTCAAACAAGTTTCTCTCAATTTGTTATCTATCGGAGCTATCTTTAAACTATCCCTAATGCATTTGTTAAAATTTAGACTCATATATGTATCCAAATCAACTCAAGTTTTGGATGCAAACTTGAATTTCTACATCCATTACAGTTTCTGATTTAAATAGCAATCATGCCTGTAGATCTGTCCTAATTCAGATAGTAGTTGGATCAAGGGTCTTAAAAAATTGAGACAAACTCAGCCCTTGATCTGACTTGAATTTTATCCATTTATGTTCTAAGGGTAACATTTTGGTCAATCCAAGAACAAGCAGCCACTATATTTATCTTTTTGTCAAGTTATTAACGTAAATTTTACTGAGAAGAAAAAAAGAATTACATATCTGAGTGCTCTACCGAATGAAGGATTCAGTAGGTATCTCAGGTCACTAGGAAAAGCCATCCCATTTATCTTTTAAAATGGAAAATATTAAATTACCATGTCAATATTTGTATCTATATGCATTGCACCATTTTAAACAACTTACTGTTAATGCTGAAGCTGCTGTTACTGCCATCCCTATCATATCTTGACAATTTTTACTGTTTGGGTTGATAGGCATTTCTGCCATCTAAATGGTGTTCAGCCTGTATGCACGGCACACAAATGCTGATTTGTTATATTTGTTCTGAGTAGTGATTCTGACAATGGAATTACATTTACACTATTCTCTCCCTGTTTATGAGATGCACTATGCAGTTTCTTTTTTCTTTCTTTTTCGTTTTCTTTTTGATTTTTTGCATATGATCAGTCAGTTTATTTATTGAGTGCATGAAAGGTATTGGCAGCTCATTTTCAACCAAATTCATTGAAGTGATTTCATTTCCAGGTGTTGACAGATTCAAAGAAGTTGCAAGGCTCGCAACTCACACCATCTTGGCAGCGTGTGGATTGGAGCACTCAAAATCCAGTGTCCGTCCCTTCCTTAGCTTGACTTGCAGTCATGTCATGCAATTGAAGGCACTCCGTACGTCCAGTCTAATGCCCAGCTCATGCAGAGAATGCTTTTATGGCTTTGTAAAAGATGTTGTAAATTCCATTATGACAGAGAAAACACCAGTGACTACAGCATGACGAAAATGACTGGACCATTACTGGATTGATATTATTACATGACAAAATTCCCTGAGAATAGGGCCTGGATCGATCTTCAATTATTACGGCTGCATGCTGTGTTGTAGTTCCATCCAGGAATGCTCTCTCATTTAAGGCTTTGAGCAAATGCACATCTCTGTGATTGATAGTGGAAAATAATCTCTCACAGTTCCCAGTCTAGATTGCTCTATCAAAGAAACTACTCTGTGCAGCTCTTTTGTTCACTTATCCATGGTCTTATGTTTTTTTTGGGTTAGTCAGTGCTCCATTCTCCTTTGCTGTAGCCTAGTATTTATTCTTGCATGACAATTGAGTCAAAGAAGTGTACATATTTTGGAGATAATTATAGAGAATATGCTAACAAAAAGAAACTATGGTGAACATGCTGAATCTTTTGTTCTTCAATATTTATTGTCATAATTATTTTTCCCTGTCTTGCAGATGGAACCCTTAACTGTTTTTAGCAATGAACATGGTACGTTGATTGGTACTTTTAAAGAAAGCCTTGAGGCTCTTGCATGCAATTTTCTTTCGAGCCAAAAGAAGGTTAGTTGTTTGTGAGTATTCTTTGTTATTTAACTGAGGGTCTGGAGAAGAAAATTGCATACAAAGGAAGATTCTGAATTTAAGAGATTATAAGAAATCATGCTTATATTAAAATCTTGCTATTTGGTTGCCATTAGATGATAGAGAGATTAGTTGTTGCTAGAGTGGAAGAGATTTGTGCAGATTTTCAGGGGTTTAATTGAATATTCAGCCTTAGGAGCTCCATAGCTTAAAAGTTCCTATTTTTCTACATATTTACTTTCTTTCTTCTATCTGTCAAATGTGTAGATAAATCTCTGTTTTTCTAGAGATTAAAAATTCTAATCTCTAAATATGCGGAGTTTGTCAACCGCAGAATCGTTCTAGTCTTAGAATTGGAAGCAATTTGAGAGCATGATACGTATAAACTTCTAATAAGGAAACATGGTTTGGGGGGATATTTACCCTTGGAGATATTTGGGCAAAGTGGAAGAAATCAGATCAATTATTAAAAGGAAAGGTTTTGGAGTCTCTCTGTATCTCTAGATCTGCCAATTCCAGAGCCGACATATTGGCCGAGGGGGCTGGGCTCATCCCCTATAGGCTGTTTTCCTTTATATTTCTTGGGGTTGGTTTAGTTTGTGAGTCTGGGTTTTAGCTGTGTAGCTAGCTGCTGCATGTTTTAGGGGTGGTCTTGCTGTGGGGCTGGTGCATTCCTGTAGTTTTTATCTCCTCTTCAATAAATTGGTTAACTTAATAGAGAATCAAAATTAGTTTATGACCTCGGTTTTGCCTAACTCGTGTCTGGGTCAAACTTCGTGATTCACTAGATAGGCTGAGTCCACTGTGTGATTCATTTCAATTTAAAACTTTTGCCATTTAGGATATGTGCATCTGGAATTTTATTTAATGTCCTCGTACTTGAGAAGAGGTGGGTGTCTCGAATTCCTTCCAGCACAGTTAGAAGTAGTTAGAAGTATAACCTATGTTATCATACTAGATTGCAGCCTTCCAAGTCTTGTGAGGGGGTAGTGCCTGTCGGCCTCATTGGATGCTAAGTAGACATTTGGATCATCCATCTTTTGTCATTTTATATTATTGTATGGATGTTGTTGCTAACTTCTTGTACTTAATCAAACTATTGGAACCTTTCCATCACAGGCTGAGATCGGAGAAGAGACGCTCCACCGACCACCCACGGCACCCAACAAGGAAAAAAAAAAGAAAAAAAGAACCAACAACATAGGAGGAGACCTGGTAAAATCTGGCCTCGGCCAATTAATGAATCCAACCCAATTTGACCCATTTAATAAAATTTAGCTGGATTCATTTAATAAATCCACCCATGGCACAAAAAAAAAAAAACAAAGAAAGAACCAACAACATAGGAGGAGACCTGATAAAATCTGGCCTCGGCCAATTAATGAATCCAACCCAATTTGACCCATTTAATAAAATTTAGCTGGATTCATTTAATAAATCGGCATATACAATAACTCAACCATTGTTATGTCTATACGTAACACATTCTACTATATGAAATTACACTTATTTAAGTAGTAGTCTTAGTATAAATCAAATCTTGATAGAAGAGTTTTTTAGTTTAATAAATGGGTAATTTGATCTAAACTTGAAATAAATTCAAATTAGCTTAATCTACTTAACAAACTCTAAAATAAATCTGAATCTAAAATTGATAAACTGAATATGACTCAGTCCAAATCTAACCCAACCATAGATGTTAGATCCGCTCTGGAATCAATTCCGATTCTGTCTCTATAACGAAACATTTCGATATTCAAGCCATTTTGATATTCTGTTTTAGAAAATAAAACTGTATAAAATTTAAAATAGTAAAAATACAATAAAATATAAAGATAATAATATAAACTTATAGATATATTTAAATTAATTATTTTCATCATGTAACACTAATTTTCATAAATAAAAATATAATTTATAATTAAATAACTACTTATATTTGTAATATGAATTTATAACTATAATTAAATTCAAGAATGTTTGAAACTTTAATAAGAATTAATTACAAATTGAATTGAATAAAAAAATAAAAAAATATCTAAGAGATAAACTTGAATTCTCATTTTATTTAAAATTAAAAGTCCAGACTTTAAACAAGTAGGCACAGTGGGTCTATTTCATTTTTTTTTTCAAATTTTGTTGATATATTTTAAAGTACATATACTTTTTAATATTTGAGAGAGAATCTATACTTCCAGAAGAACGTGAGAAAATACTTGTTCTCCCTGTCGGATTCGATGCTACAAATACAGCACAGTGAGCTTATTAAGATATATCTATGTTGCAGACTCTGATTATATATCAAATAAGATATGTTTAATGAATTTATATACTAAAATTTATTTTTATAAGAATTTATATGATTTTGATATGAATTCTTAAAAGTAGATAATAAGTGTTGAAATTCTTTAATTTATTTTAAGAATTGCTGTTTTCATATTGAACAATCCATTTTTTACCAACTTTATATGAAATGGATATAATCATCCTTTAAAAAATATTTTGACAAAAAAATAATTAAAATATTTATTTTATATAATTATTGACCCCCCCATGACTCACTGTACCTGTTATTATTTTAAAATTACCACTTGTCTAATGCAATTTGGAACTAATGATTGAAATGGGAGTCAACGTCAACTGAAGTGTTTAGCACTCTTTTCTTTGTACCACAACGGAAATTGAAAATATTTTCAGACATTTCTGCAAAAGATCCGATCGAGCATGGCAGCCGGACACGTCCTGGTCATTCCCCAGCCAGCCCAGGGACACATCATCCCTCTTCTCGATCTGGCTTACCACCTCTCGACACGTGGCATCTCCATCACCGTCCTTGTCACCCCCAAAAACCTCCCTCTCCTCTCCCCCCTCCTCTCCCGTTCACCCTCCGTCCAGACTCTCGTCTTCCCTTTCCCCGACTGCCCCTCCATCCCCTCCGGCGTCGAGAACGTCAAAGACCTTCCCCAAAACACCTCCGTCGCCACCCTCACCCGTGCCCTCAGCCAACTCCGGGAACCGATTACCAGCTGGTTCGTGTCCCACCCAGATCCGCCCGGCGCCATAATCTCGGACTTCTTCCTGGGATGGACCGAAGACCTCGCCCTCCAGCTGGGGATCCCCAGGTTCGTCTTCTACTCCTCCGGCGCCTTCCTCGTGTCCATGCTCAACCATCTGTTGACCCCAGACCACCGTCCGGGATCCACCCCATTACCTCACTTCGAGTACCGCCACCTACCGGCCCTCTACCGCAGGTGCTCCGAATTAGGATCCCCCGGCTCTGATTGGGAGTTCATGAAGGAGGGCATGATCGCAAATAGAAGCAGTTTCGGTGGCATTTACAACACCTACTCCGCGCTCGAGCGGACTTACCTCGACCATGTGAGTCGGGAGGGCGGCCACGAGCTCACTTGGGCGGTGGGGCCCTTGTCCGTTGGGACCGGGGGCCCCACTGGCCGGGGCGGATCCAGCTCCATTCCTGAACGCGATGTGATGGCGTGGCTAGACAAGTGCGAGGGTTCAGTGGTGTACGTGTGCTTCGGCAGCGAGGTGCTGCTGAAGAAGCGACAGATGGAGGAGTTGGCGGCCGCCCTCGAGCGGAGTGGGGCCCGCTTCATCTGGTCAGTTAAAGTCCCCACGTCCGTACACACGGCGGGCGAGTACGGAGTCGTCCCCGATGGGTTTGAAGAACGGGTCGCCGGCAGAGGGCTGGTCATTAAAGGATGGGCCCCACAGGTGGCGATTTTAGAGCACCGAGCCGTGGGCGCGTTCTTGACTCACTGCGGCTGGAACTCAGTCCTTGAGGGACTGGTCGCCGGGGCAATGCTGTTGGCATGGCCGATGGGCGCCGACCAGTTCCAGAATGCGTGGCTATTGGTGGAGGAGGCTGGAGTGGCAGTTCAGGTTTGTGAAGGCTTAGAAACGGTTCCTGACTCAACTGAGTTGGCTCGGGCCATAGCTGAGTCATTGAGTGGGAACCGATCCGAGAGGGTCCGAGCCCTGGAGCTAAAGAAGGCCGCCTTAGAAGCAGTTGCAGAGTGTGGGAGTTCTTACAAAGATTTGGATGATTTGGTGAAGGAGCTGTTTGCTATCAGTTCCAACAAGAAGAATAAAAGAGAGAATGCGCAAGTGGCTTGAAATTTGAATATTTAATTATAATAATTCCATTGCATGCAATTTGTATTCTCTGTTGATTGTCGTGATTTATAATGGTAATTACAATTAAGATTGGATTATGAATATCAGTATGCGCCAATCTCTTATTACGTCAATGGTTCAATTCCTTTTTCATGTATTTAGATTTTGTCTACATTTGGAATTGTCCCAAATTTGTCGTGTTTCAGATCTGCCTCATTCTATCTTTGATTGTGGTTCTATCCGTCGAAATCATTTGAATTTGTCAATCTCATGCATCAGAATGTAGATCTCTATCTTATTTTATTCATCTGAGATTCAATCTACACGTGGCATGCTCGTTTTGATATTGCCTTTGTCATCACATCTCGACCATTGATCCTTTTTCTCCACCTAACGGCTTCATCTGACCATTGAATCATCAGTTATCAGTTATCCAGTTTAATAATTATAAACTCAAGTGATGAATTAAGAATGTATTAGGTATATTAGTTTGTGTCTATGTTTTAATTAGAGATTTAAGATTCTTAGTTTATCTAAATTTAGAGTTTGAATCAATTTGTGTTATTGGGTAAGTGTCTATAAATATGTGTTGTATCAATAATCAATCAATCAATTTAATTTATCAAATTTCCTTTTCTAATAATTTAAAGTTTACCAATGTCGTAATGACCATTACGAGTTTCACTGGCTGTAAAAGGGTAAAGTGGACAGTTTGAAAGAAATTAATCAATTTTTTTTTTTATATAGTTTAGTAGAGTAGTGATTAAAATGGTCAATAAACTTTTTATTTTTATTCATTCGTATACTTGCAAAGTCATGGTAGTATCTTTCGTAATGTTGGACCCATTAAATTGGACTAAATTAGCTTCTTAAATATTGGACTTCTAATGTACTAATTATGATATTAAAATATAAATTATATATTTCATAAATTTCACATTTTTATCAAATTTTAATTTAAAGTTTTACATTTTATAAATTATTGTTCAATTTAAGGCTTTTAGGTCAAACTCCATTTTTATGCGTTAGGCCTGACCTGATGTGATTCTAATTTGAGTTTATTATTTTAGGCTAAAAATTCAACTTAATATAAGCCTAAACTCACTAAGAGTAAAGAAGAACCCTTTTAAGGTCAAATTGCAGAGAATATTGCTCTTTGAAAAGTGCAAAAAAGTACTTCTCAAAGAAATCTGTGACCATATTAGATTTTTGGTCCCAACTCAAAAGACTAGAGATTTATTTTCGGAAAATAAATTAAATATTCATTACATGGTTATAATAATTAGAGTTTCAAAACTCTGTTTTTACACAAACCAGTCTAGAATTATGTCAATTTTCAAAGAGCAGCAAGAGACATGCTGAACTCCAGGATGTTTAAAATCACAAATGGAAGAATTATTTTCTGTAACCATCTGCCAATCTCTTATCAAATCACAGGAGCAAAAAGATGAAGTTGATAATTTGATAAGAGAGATAATTGTTTTTAAAGTTACCCTATCTGATGATCTTCAGCAACGAACAGAAGACATGATGGACCAGCTACTTCTTGATGAAGCCGAAGATATGGAGTGAGCATGAGGATTCTGATAATGAGATAATGACTCATAATCTTGAGAATAGAATGGAGGATTAAACTTAATCCCTATTTTTAATTTATCATTAAGCAGAAATGAACGAACCACATCATTTTGACGAAGCACGTCGCCCTCAATAAAAAAAAATTCCTTCGTTTGACTGCGTTATCATCCAGCACACGCAGAAAATCTTCTTCCTGTGCATTAGTGCATTTGTGTACATAATACAACTGTATTTTTCTCTTTTTGCCTTTAAACATGTCTCAAAAGATGGTTTGTATGGTTTTTCTTTTCTGACCCTTACTTGTTTTGATCTCTCAAGCTTTATTGGATTAGGTTTCTGATTTTGGCTGTCCAAGGAAGAGGTTTTCGATGGCAGAAACTCAGGTTTGAAGGGTACATATGGTTCTAATTAGATCACACATGCATGTCAATGAACAAGTTCACAAAGAAAAGCGACGTTTACAGTTTTGATATAATACTCTTTGAGCTCATAACAGCAATCAATTGGTTTTCTGCATACCAAGTTTGTTTTCACTATAATATCAATTTACTTCTGTGCTTAGGGAACAAGCATTCAGTTCATACATATGCTGTGACTGTCAGTGGAGAGTGGAGACCATATGGACACTGGTAGTTCATCTGGAGATGCCATAGCTTAGAACTTTTCTTACTTGATTCACAAGTCCACTGGGTTGAGTCTGACTAGTTGAATTTTTTATGATATTATCGAAATTAGTCAGGTGGATAGGGAGCAAGAGATGAACTGAAGAAGAAGAAAAAGAAAAACTATCATTTGGAATCCATTTTAAGATGTCTCCATTGATAATTTTCTTCGTTTGCAGCTTTCCAGAGATGACATAATACATGCTGTTTAGAGTCTTCTCCTTTTCTTTGGATAAGAAGAACAAATAATAATCCACTCCCAAACAGGATTCAGGTGTTTGTATACTTATCTGAATCTTGGAAAGAAGGTATTTGGAGAGAGAGAGACAGAAGAACATTAACGAGAACAAAGAGGAAATCCAAATCCATGGCGTTTGGTTGGGAAAATCACAAACAGCATACTGCACCCGATTCCAATCCCCATAGGAATTGCCTTGAGCAACTCATTGGTCCTCTCCGATGGCGCTGGGCAGAAGCAGCTCACCACATTTTGATCAAACAACACAACTGCAGTGAAAACGAACGTTGACATGAATGCATGGACGAAATCAATGAACTTCAGTCTATGGCTTGCAGCCTCCTCCGGCGAAAATTTTACAGGCACAGGACTATCTATGACCCACAACCCTTTAAAAGTTGCAAGTCCATATCTAACCTTCCCTTTGCTGTCTCTGAAGCTGTCCGTAAAACACAAAACAGAGCACAATACCCCACACAGAGCAATCAGAGCTGACGTGAAAACCTGGTCGCCGCCATTGCACTTGCCTTGATTGGTGAAGATTGGTGAAAAAAACTGAAATGTTAGCACTGTCCCCGTCGGTAGAAGGTTAGCCAGATGTCCCGACAACTTGAATGTCTTCTTCATGGTTTTCTGTATCAGAGTTTTTTTAGCTTTTTCGGCTGGGGCCGGTTCTAGAAGTGGCTGCCGTCTCTGAGATTCCTCAACTGCCATCTTCATGTCCATGACCCACTTTGTGGTTTTGCTTGTTTTCGCTTCTTTGCTTGGTTTTCTTCTCAACATGGGGTGATGGGTTTGTGTATTAGTAGAGAGTAGAGAGTACAGAGGGGTTTTAATCGAAATTCCAAAGAAAAGCAAAGACAGAAACTGAGATGGAGCCTTTAGTGTCTGTGAATGAAGACTTTGTTAATTGTTAGCAGAAGAGATGGCATTCTTTTCTCAACATAAAGGTGTTGGTAACTGTCATGGAGAGTTCAGTAGAGAAGGGAGGCTGTATTTTGAAGGTGATCATAAAACCAACGGTTGTGGTGTGTTTGGTTTTTGTTCTCAATCACTGGGATTTTCTTGTCTTTTTCTTTGGTGTGTTAGTTTTGAGTGCCCGTTTGGATGGCAAGTCATTTGGTGATTATTTCTGATTTTATTTGGTTTCGATACTTTTTTTCTAGATAGAGATTGTGCTTAATAGAAAGTTTTAGCAATTAAGCATTCACAAGTTGGGTCTGATCGAGTTGGAGTGAGGCCAGCTCAAGCCCATAAGCCCGGATAAAACCCAAGTTCGGGTTGATTTATACCGGTCTCACCGAGTTGAGTTGGGTTTGATTTATATCAGTCAGATGGAGTTGAGTTGGATTTGGTCTAGTTTTGTTGGGTTGGAAGGTTGAGGGTGAATCCAAGCTTCAATGCGTGCAAATTTGAAATCGAAGTACAAATCAGAAATCCAACCTCAGATGGCTAGCATTTGTTTGTTTTTTTTTTTTTTATGGTAATTATATTAATCTCCCGCTTCAGAAAGCAGGAGGTGTCAAGTTCAAGTTCTCATGGTCTCACGTGGTATGCCCTAAGGTTTCCCACATGTAAATTCAAAAAATAAAAATAAAAAAATAGACAAACCTAAATACTTAACTTAGGCTTGCCGAATTTTCGATATGGCCAGTGTTGGGCAGCGAACGACTATCACATTGGTTGTGATGGGGAAGATCTAGAGACTTATATGAGACTTGGGTCATTCCACCTTTCAAGTTAATCTTTTGGGCTGGTGACCCAATTCTAACAAGTAGCATCAGAGCTATAAGAGGCCTAGATACCCTTCTCTTTATCAGAGCTATAAGAGGCCTAAGCTGAAAACCCAAGTGGGAGGTGTGGAGTTCAATTCTCACTCCCCCAAAGTGCCACTCCTCATAGTTTTACTCCGGTGTTTGTAGATAAAGAGAGGTTTGTACATGCTCCAATTATTACTCAGGTGCTCTAAAAAATCTAGATACCTTGATTTTTTTTTAAAAGAAAAAGAGATCGAAGAACTTGGGAACTTTGCATACAAATGTACGAAAAAAGCACAAAAAATGCTCCCATTGATCGCAGATATTTCTCAAGCTAAATCAAGGATAATGCAGTGGCACCTCATCAAGAGAGATATGATCTGTTCATCGGGAAGGGACATTTCTTGTGCTGCAAGTCAAATGGAGCAATAGTTGTTAGAATATGAAAGTAGAGATAAATATGTTCTCTCAATGTAATGGGGAGAGAGACCCTGATTCACTGTATATATAGGAACAGACGAATTACAAATAAGGAAGTCAATTTAAATACAAGGTAACCCCAATATTGAAGATGGGGAAAGTTCTATTCTAGGAATGCATAACAGCTCATTTGACACTCCCCCTCAAGTTGGAGCATATATGTCGTCTATGCCCAACTTGCTAAGTGAGCTGTGAAAAACTCTGCCTGTAACTGCTTTGGTGAGAACATCGGCAAGTTGATCTTCGGATTTAACGAATGGTACATCAATGATCTTCTCCTCGAGTTTCTCTTTGATGAAATGTCTGTCAATTTCAACATGCTTGGTTCTATCATGTTGCACTGGATTATGTGCAATGTCTATTGCGGCCTTGTTATCACAATGCAGTTGCATGGCACGTTGGGGTTTGAATCCCAATTCACCCAACAACTCTTTTATCCAGAGTAGCTCACATACTCCGTGCGCCATACCCCTATACTCTGCTTCAGCACTTGATCTTGAGACCACTTTCTGCTTCTTACTTCGCCAAGAGACCAGATTGCCTCCCACAAAGGTAAAGTATCCAGAAGTAGATCGTCTATCAGTAACAGAACCAGCCCAATCTGCATCAGTGTAACCCTCAACATCTAGGTGACCATGTCGTGAGAACATCAAACCTTTTCCAGGAGCTGATTTCAAGTATCTCAGAATTCGGGTTACAGCCTCCATGTGGGCTTCACTTGGTGCATGCATGAACTGACTCACCACACTTACTGCATATGCTATGTCAGGTCTGGTGTGAGCTAGGTAGATTAACTTACCCACAAAGCGTTGATATCTTTCTTTGTTGGTGGGTACCTGATCAGGATATTCACCAAGCTGATGATTCAACTCCATTGGAGTATCTGCTGGCTTGCTGGCTAACATTCCAGTTTCAGTCAAGATGTCAATAATGTATTTTCGTTGTGATAGAAATATTCCTTGTTCTGAGCGAGCCACTTCAATGCCTAAGAAATACTTCAGAGCACCAAGATTTTTCATTTCAAACTCACTTTCCAAATGGCGCTGTAATGCTGCCTTTTCCTCTGGGTCATTCCCTGTAACTACCATGTCATCAACATATACAATAAGGGCAGTGACCTTACCTTTCTTATGTTTCAGGAAGAGTGTATGATCTGAATTACTTTGCTTGTAGCCGAAATTCTTCATTGATTTGCTAAACCGTCCAAACCACGCTCTGGGTGATTGTTTCAATCCATAAAGAGACTTTCTCAGTTTACACACCATGTTACTCTGACTGAACCCCATCTTACATCCTGGAGGGGGATCCATATAAACTTCTTCTTCTAGGTCGCCATGTAGGAATGCATTTTTCACATCAAACTGGTGTAATGGCCAATCAAGGTTTGCTGCAAGGGAAAGGAGCACTCGAATTGTGTTGATCTTGGCTACAGGAGCAAAGGTCTCCCCATAGTCAATCCCATAAGTTTGAGTGTAGCCTTTCGCCACTAGTCTTGCTTTGTATCGTTCAATGGTGCCATCTGCTTTGAATTTTACGGTATATATCCATCTGCAACCTATTGTTTTCTTCCCTTTAGGAAGGGTAGTCATCTCCCATGTGGAATTTTTCTGGAGGGCCTCCATTTCTTCATTCATTGCTTGAGTCCACTTGGGATGAGTTAGAGCGTCCTGCACATTACTTGGAATAGATACAGTGGATAATTGACATACAAATGATACACATGACGGAGACAACCTATGTAGAGACACATGATTAGCAATAGGGTATTTAACCTTTGCTTTAGGGTCAGGGTCATATTGTTGTCTAGGAATACCTCTAGTCGTACGAGGGGGTAACTGATAACCTGCATTTCCTGTATGACTCGACTCAGGTAAAGTGATTGAGTTTGAGTGTTCAGGTACCTGTGTTGGATCTTCAGGACGATCTTCAGGACCTGATTGGATGGAAGGTGGTGGTACTGTAGGAGTCTCTTGCTCTTGTTGTATCACTGTAGTTGGTTGGTCAGTAGTCATCACCACATCCTCAGGTGTTGGCTGATGCTGGTCTGACACAGTCTGTGAAACTTGGTAGATCTGATTCTGAGTACCTTCTGCAAATATAGAGTGCTCCCCCTGCAGGGGATGCTTAGAATCTCCACCTGAGTAATAGAATTCACTCTCGTGAAAAATAACATCTGCGGTAACGTGCAAAGTCTGAGTAGGGGGATGAAAACACTTATAACCCTTCTGAGTGGCAGCATACCCCACAAAGACACAACGTAGGGCACACGGATCAAGTTTACCACGCTGGTGCGGATAGACTTGAACATAAGCAACGCAGCCAAAGACACGTGGTTCGAGATTTGGTGTGGACGGCAAGGTGAGGAGAGTGGTCAATGTCTGGAATGGAGTCTGATACTGAAGGGTACTGGATGGTGTTCTATTGATAAGATAAGCAGCCGAACAAAGAGCCTCTCCCCAAAAATGATGGGGCATATGGGCCTCAAATAAAGATGCACGAACAACTTCAAGAATATGACGGTTCTTACGTTCGGCTACACCATTTTGTTGTGGTGTATAGGCACACGTGGTTTGATGAACAATACCATGATGGCTCAAAAAATGACGAAGGTCATTGTTGACAAACTCGCCGCCATTGTCAGACCGAAGTGTTATGATCTTTTTATCAAACTGAGTAGCAACATATTGATGAAATTGCTTGAATTTCGCAGGGACGTCGCTTTTCTGCTTTATGGGAAAAACCCATGTCATCCTGGTGCAATCATCTATAAATGTCACAAACCACTTCAAACCACTAAATGTAGAAACTCGTGACGGTCCCCAAACATCAGAATGGACAAGCATAAAAGGCATAGAACTTTTATTCAATCTTAACGGATAAGAAATGCGATGACTTTTCGCCAAAATACAAGTTTCACAATGAAAGTCTGATTCAGCAAAATGGGAAAACAAATCTGGAAATAAAAGTTTTAGATAACCAAAAGAAGCATGCCCTAATCGTCTATGCCACAACCAAATTGTTTTCATCCGGACTGACTCGTCGCCTCGAACATGATGTGCTTGACCCAATCTCTTACTGCAGTCGTCTGTCAAGTCCAGATAGTACAACTTGCCCCTCCTAGTACCACATCCAATCACGGCCCTGGTGAGAAGGTCCTGAAATAGACAATACAAGGGCCAAAAACACACAGTACAATTAAGGGAATCAATAATTTGAGGAACAGATAATAAGTCATAATCGAGTGATGGGACAACCAAGACATGAGATAGACTAAATGAGGGGCTAAGAGATAGGGACCCTTCTCCCAGAACGGGAGAGGTGGTTCCATTGGCACTGGTGACATGTGTTTGGTTTGATGGTTGGGGAGAGTGTAACCCAGTAAAACTAGAGGTCATGTGATCAGTAGCGCCAGTGTCAATAATCCATGATCTATTACCAGTAATTGAAGAAGTACAAGGGGAGATACCTGAGGTAGCCAAGGCCGTGGAGCCAGATGTACCTGGTTGATGGTCGGACGTAATCACAGGAGAGAACGCAACGGATGCAACGGAGGCTCTGCTCAACTCCTTCTTTCGCCCTTTGTGAACCCACCCATCTGGATAACCAATGATCTCATAACAGCCCTTAATCGTATGGTTAGTTAAACCACATTTGGTACACTTCATGGGAGGCCGATTATGAGTAGAATCAGAGCTGAAAGTGGGTGGCCGAGATGGCTTGAACCGTGCTGCAGCCAAGGCTGTGGCATCGGAGGTGACACCAGCTGGAGACATGGTTCCCTGTCGGTTACTCTCTCGTTTAATATGTGCATAGACGGCCTCAAGGTCAGGTTTAGGTTCCATCCGCAAAATCTCTCCGCCAATTTGATCAAAGTTCTTGTCCAAACCTGCAAGGAAAATATAAACTCGGAGACGATCAATCTCCTTGCGTCTAGTTTCAATGTCGGCCGGATGCTGCATTTGGCTGGGGCATAACTGATCAAGCTCCTGAAAGATCTCAGTGAGTTCACTGTAGTAAGTGGTAACGGGCGCTCCATTCTGTGTAGTCTTGAATGATCTTCGGTGGAGATCGAAAATCTTCGCCTCATCGGAACCATCAGAGTATGTTTTCTGGATTGCATCCCAGACTTGCTGTGATGTGTCATAACGGATAAACCGTTTCATCTGATTGGGTTGCATAGCATCGAATAACCAACTCTTGACTTGACAATCCGATGCACGCCATTTGTTGTATGTAGGGTCTGTGGCTGCAGGCTTGGTCAGATCACCGGTCAAGTGACCATGTTTCTCTCGGCCGGCAATTTTCATCTCCATTACTTGGTGCCATAGGGAATAATTATGGTCGTCCAGTTTGATGCCAGTGGAGAAGGTGGAATTGTCGCCGTGAATGGTGACAATCGGAGGAGATGTTTTTGAGCCACCAGCACCCTTGGAGCCGTCCTCATGTGCCATTGGGGTTGCTGGTTGGACCTTTTGTGGCGGGACTTGCAAAATGGGCCTACGGATGGGCCTGTTTCGAAATGGGCCTCTAGACGGGCCTGTGAGTGGGCCTGCTGCAAACTGGGTCTATGGACGGGCCTCTTCAAACTGGGCCTGTGGCCTGACCGGAGAGAGAATCCGGCTGGAGATGGGTTCGCGGTGATGGCGTCGGTGGTGGGCTGTGATGGCGTCGGTCGGCGCCAACTCGAAACCCGTAGAGAGATGCCGTGGTCGTCCTCAAACCGGGATCAAGACTGTCAAGCGGGGTTTTGCCCCGATCTGATTCGCGGAAACCAACTGGGTTTCAGCCTGGGTTCTCTGCACGAACGCCGGCCGGCTGCTGGGTTTCAGCGATGGGTCGCTTCAAACAAAACAAAACCGAACTACGATGGAGAAGAAACCGGCGGAAAAACTTCGTGAGGAACCCGAACGGCAGCCTGCTGCGGCCGAGCTCTATTCTGTCTGGCCTGGCTGGCGGTGGAGATGCAGATCTGGCGCCGGTGTCTGCGTGTTTCCGGCTGAATCTGCACTGCCGTGATGAGGAATTTAAAGGGGGCTGCTGTGAGCGGAAGCGGGCTGATGAGCCAGAGTCCCCAAACGGCTGCGATGAGCGCCGCTCGCCGACGGCGAAGCTGCAGCAGCGAGTGGGCTCGAACTGAGATCTGGGTGTTAACTGCCAGATCGCTGCGATCAGCCAAGAGGGCTGATGAAGGGCAGATCTGCAGATCGGGGAAGAGAGAAGGAAGCCAAGACGTCTGGTGACGGGCAGTGGTTCCGGTCGATAATCTGTCGCCGGCGCCGGTCCTCTCGGCAGATCGTGGTTGAGATGGGAAACGGGAACAGTAGATCTGGTCGGGAAGCCAACCACTGTTTTGTTTTTTTTTTTTTTTTTTTCGGATGTGCCTGACGTGCAGGGAAAGAGAAAGAATAAAAAAATAATAATTCAATAATGATCGAATTAGGCTCTTGATGCCATGTTAGAATATGAAAGTAGAGATAAATATGTTCTCTCAATGTAATGGGGAGAGAGACCCTGATTCACTGTATATATAGGAACAGACGAATTACAAATAAGGAAGTCAATTTAAATACAAGGTAACCCCAATATTGAAGATGGGGAAAGTTCTATTCTAGGAATGCATAACAGCTCATTTGACAATAGTAAGTCGAATTGAGCAACATGAAAGAAAGATAAAAATGTATTGGAAATCTAAAAACCGTTGCCAAAAACCACTAAAAGTCAATTATTTATAGTCTAAAAAAATCCTTCCATGACACCCTTTCATAGGATTCCAAGGGTCATTTAAGAGCAGCTTTAGAGAGACCTCGTACCAATTTTAAATGGGAAGAAGACGCATTTTGGGTTGCACACTATATGGTTGGATGCGATAGATAAAAGAGTTTATAAATAATATAACTTAGGAGAAATTTCTCAATCCGATCATCATTACGAAATCAAATTTCAAACTCTAAAATCACAAGGCCAATATGATTATATAGAGCACAAATTTTATATAATCAATGTCCTATTTAGAAAGTATATTGTTTACCTCTACATATAGAGACGTTCTTTCTAAATAGAAATTCTTGAGAAGTCTCCCTTGAGTTTTTCGTCACTTAAAAGGGTCACATGCTCTTCAAACTAAATGATATTTAATAAAAATTTGGTGAGCCAACAACTATTAATTTATAAGCTATGCTTAAAGCAGGGGTTTAAAAATCGGCTCGGCCGATATGAGATATGGCCGATATTTCGGCCGATAATTTTATCTCTCATACCGATATCGGCATTTTCTCTCTCCTCCGATATCGGAACCATGAAAAAACCGCAAAAAACCGTGACTAATCCTGACGAACCGTGAAAAACTGCAAAAAACCGCAAAAACTGCAAAAAACCGTGAGCACCCGTGAGAACCGTAAATCCTGAACCTCGGAAAACCGCGAAAAACCGTGTAAAAACCGTATCGGTGTTTTAAAAAAAAAATTAAATACCGATATTTATGAATATCGGCCGATATTGTGACCGGTATTTCGGACCGAATATTGGCCATATCGGCCGATATTCGGTATGTACGGCCCATACTTATCGTATCGGCCGATATTACTCGGTTTAAAAAAATCGATATATATCGGCCGATACGATATGTATCGGCCGATATTTGAACCTTTGGCTTAAAGGATCAAGCCTTTTGTTACTTTTGATCTCTAGCTCCTCTCAAAGGTAGTGGAACCCATTGAGTTTTTAAATTTAACTTGAAAAAATTCGATAAAACTCATAACTCTCTGAACTTGAGTCAAAAATATTTGATAATACTAGTAGACTCGTTCAACTCAAAATCTTATCAAGTCAAGTCAACACAAACTTATGAGCTTTTTTATGTTCTTCAAATCAGTTCTCTATGAATAATTCTATCAAAAGAAGGGCCCCACAAGCTTGATGAGAAGAATAAGACAATAGAGGCAAGATTACTCCCATTAGGGTCAGGTAATCTGGTTCAGGTGCTTCATTGGCTCTCTCTAACTTAACTCAGTAATCTAACTTCTATCAAAATTAACCCTTTAACAATTGTGCTTAATATGGATTTTGGTGGCAAACCAATCCAATTACTGGAGGGTGTAATTTACCAATTCTCCATCATGACTTGCATTGTAAAACGGGTGTTCCACTGCAATTTAGTTTTGCAAACATTCGGGCCAGGACATGAAGTTTTGTAATCCAAATCCAAATTAAACCGGGCCGAACCCACTGTGAGGTCTACCTTAAATCTAGTCGTGGTTGTCTTAAAAACATGAAGGCATCAGCTACATGGGTTATGCAGCGAGCCTTTAATCTATGCTTCTTAACGTTACTTTTTCATTTTGCATTTTTCATTCTAATAGATAATTAGTTTAAATTAAAGTATTTACTTATAAATGATAATTGAAGTGTTAATAATTATATTGTTTTCAATAATCATCAAATCCCAATGGCCAATGCTAATTAAATCACTTAAGTTTATCTCCCTCTTTCATATTCAATTTGACATTTATAAACTTTTAGGGTCCATTAATTTAACAATCTAATAAAGTTAAACTTTTTGAAATATAAAGAACCATGACTTTACATGTCCAATCAAAATATTTTATTATACACACCAGTGAATAGGAGATCCTTAAATAAATTATAAAAATCAAATGAGGCCTTGAGCTCAATAAAAGCTGAAGGACTTTATGTGGAGCTTATAGGCCCATGTAGGTGGGTTGATTAATAATTTATTATTTGAATAGAGCTCTTATCCAGGATAAATAAAATCATGTTCTTTTTTTCTTTTTTTAATTCTAAAGGTTCAATTTCACCAAGTAATTAGGTTAATTCAATGTGCAGTTGAATCTAATTAAGATCCAATTCACGAAATGTAGTTGGTATGACAGTGTGACTGGGCCAAGGGTGGGCCTCAACAGACAAATACATTTGCTATTTAGATTAAGATTAGATTAGATTAAATTAAGATTAGAGAAAGTGTTTTTAAGCCTGAAAGGTTTAAGAGATTAATGGCAAGGAAAGGGACAAATACAATTGGGAACTTGGACCCCATTTTATCTCTCTCCTCTCTTATTTTTCCCATTCAATGGCTTCTTTCTTTATTGATTGGATACAAACATGAGCTGTCGCCATGCCATCCCTTCACCC
Organism: Chimonanthus praecox; assembly: GCA_022113865.1. NCBI lineage: Eukaryota > Viridiplantae > Streptophyta > Magnoliopsida > Laurales > Calycanthaceae > Chimonanthus > Chimonanthus praecox. The sequence continues at coordinate 55,878,268 of CM039089.1, forward strand.
CATTTTGTCCAGAGTGACCACATTTTCAGTGGACCCTCCAGCCCTCAAAATCGACACCTAAAAAGATGTGTACCGTATAGAGGAATCGATTAAGTGAGCAAAATTATACACGGGAATTCTACTAGAACAGTAAAATCTCAGATCCATTGGTTTATAATAATTTCTAATTTTAAAACTTTTGATCAATCTATATCATAAGCATTTAACCCAAAGGAGAGTGATGACTAAGAACTCATCTAAAAAAATGATAGGTTCAATTTCCACTTTATAGAGTTATTCAGTGTGTGTAGATAGAGAGACTTTTATATGCTATGAGAATTGATCGGGTGCTCTTTAAGAGGCCTAAACACCTTTATCATTAAAAAATATTTATTTGTTCTTTTTAATTAGGACGTGCTACAGTTCAAATTGCACCCTCTTTTTCATGTGAAAGGTCACAATTGGGGACTAATTGAAGTACCAAAGCAGGTATCTATTCAAGGACTAAGTAGGTAAACGTAAACAAATTTTAGATACAACAACTGACGCATGAATCTATCCGCTGTATCGCTTATAGCTTAGAAGGTCAGTTAATATTTGTAGTTTACTTACAAAAAATGGACATGCAGAACAAACATCATAATACAGAGGGGTCCTTATTTTTTAGGAACCGGAAGACTTGAAAATATAGAATATATTAAGGGAAGCAAAATTTCAACAGGTGAAAATGCATTGATGAAATATAGTGAAATGAACCCGCACTTGAAAAACTCAAAACAAAAATCAGACGAGTTAAAAGTCAGATTCAACTACATTCAACTAGATTTTGATCGAGAAAAATAATCTTTTAACAAACTCAAATTAAAACCCAAATATATTGGAGTGATGGCCAAAAATCCACCTAAAGAAATGAAAGTTCTGAATTTGATTCTCACTTCACTCTAAAAGGTCACTCCCTGTGGAGTTACAGGGTATATGAAATGTGTGGATAGAGAGACTTGCACAAGATTAGTCTGGTGCTCTAAGAGGCCCGGACTCTTATCAATTGGTCATTAGAACAAACTCAAATCAATTGGGGGTGATGTTGATGTTCATGGCTTCCCAAAAGAGGTCTAAATCCAAGCATCCAAGGTTCATTGGGTCATCAAATCAAACTCTCAAAGAGTGAAGAGGTCAATCACCAAATAAGTGGACGCACGCTACCTTGCCTCTTGATTGCAAAACCTCATACACAGAATGCATCGTACGTAGCATAGCATTGCATACTCATTCTCATTCAAACAAAACATATCAGAAGAAAGCAAGAGACACAAAACAAATCATACTCACCTGCTTCTTCAGAGCAAAGCGCGCTACTTATCCTCAGTCTTAACAAAATATTTACATCATCTCCCCCACCTCTTTCCTCTTCCTTCCTATTCATTCATCATTCCTTCACTAGAACACCCGACTTGGAAAAAGAAAAGAAAGAAAAAAAGGAAAAACACTACAGACCTCTCCTCCACTACAAGGTCCCAACCAAAGACGTCGGTGTCTTATTCTTGTTTCTTTACACCAACCATGGCATAGCATGGTATGACAATCAAACAGCTTCTCAAAACTGGCAAGAAGTACCCAGCCTCTGCTTCTGTCTGGACCCCAGTGAGTTCCACTTGCGTCCAGCGAACGCACCATGCAGCAGCTCTTGAAATTTTTCTAGGAACAGCCCCCATTCCTCCTCATTCATGTCTGCTACCTTTACAAAGCTCGCACTGGTCGGCAACTGCTCATTTGCACTTCTCCGGCTGCTGCTGTTGCTGCTACTGTTACTAGCTATCATGAATCCCTCTCCTTTCACACCCTGGTATCGCTGACTCTTCTCACCCAGACCGATGTTCTTTAGAGACATCGAAAGCTTTGAAATAGTTGGAACTCGCTCATTAGTTGGTTGCAGGCCCACAAATTTGCCTGCCCCAGCCACAACACTCTCTTCTCCGTCACTTTCTTCTTCCTCCATACTTTCCTCTAATTTTGAAAGTGGACTTCTGCCATTGCCTCCCTTGAACCCAAAGTAGCAATGTGCTTTTGGAGATAGGTCGTCTACCACATTGAGTATGACATCTGCCTCATCACAATCTATCTCAAATTGAAACTCTTCTTCCTCCACTGTTTCTGCTTTGGGAGAAAACAGTGTCTCTCTTTCTGCTATCAGCCGCTTTGCCTCTATGCACACGACCTCAAGCTCACTTGGCTCCTCTTCCATCCCCCGAAATTCCCGACTCATCATTTCACCAATCTCTGCCAAGCAAAGTCCATAAGCCGCTGCTTCCTTAAGGAAGACTGTGCACAGAACCAAGACTCGGAGACATGCATCTCGAATCATAGGCAGCTCCATCCGAAGCATATCAGAGTCCCTGGCCGGGTCAAGATTTGCTATGTATTCAAGTTCGTCCTCAGAGAAGGGGATCGATGCTTGAGGCCAATGAATCCACTCGAAGTACGGGTCTTCCAAGCTCTCTGGAAGACATAACCCATGATCAATCGGTATAAGTTCCACTAGACCAAATCTGCCTACCTTATCAAGCTTCCTCACAAGGAGGTTACCGGCATGTCTGTCTGTGTTGAAGATCCTAATGTCTAATATCCCTATCCTGTGTACGGCAGCCACAGGGAAGCTAGAGGTCCCATGATCACTTGCATCAAAGTCGTGAGGAATGAACTGCTGAAATGATGCAATCTTGCTGACCTGCTTCGTGTCATGAGCCTTGCAACCATTCACTCCATCATTAACATTAAACACTGAATGGGTGATCTTAACAAGCACAGTAGGTGGCACATTAGCAAAGTGATCATAATCAAGAAGATATGCTGCAACTTCTCGGAAACCTGTCTCTCCTACCCTTACTGACCTTTTCAAACCTGGTTGCCCAAGAGCTTTTCCAACAAAGCCTTTTGGATTGTTTGGTGCAAAAGGTTCTTCATCCGTTGGTTTTACAATTGCAATGCTCTCACCTCTACTGTTTCTAAAATAGTAAGCACCCCCAAGTCCACTGTGCACTGGGACTGGATCAATGCCAGTTTTGATTGCTTTCACAACATCCTTAATCAGCTGCTTTGTTCTAGAGCAGTGACTCGAGCAACCCAATATTTCTATTGGACCGCTACGATCCCTTTGCTGGAGATCCTTCCCAGTAGGTGAAAGACATGGAGTTGATGAGCTTCGATGCAGTAAATTCCTTGTGAGGAGAAGTGGGGAATCATTTCGAATGGCACTAAGATCATTTTTCAACACAAGATCCCCAAAAGTCAATGAGCTCTCCTCAGTTGGAACATTAAGAGCCAACTGCATCTTCCTTTTTACAGTGTGCGCATTATCACATCGATCCAATTCAATCCCTAATACACTGCCAGTGTCAGTCTGTACAAATACCCGCCGTCTACCTGAGGGCTTCCCTTCTGTGCTTCTGTTCCCATGGTACTCACCACTAAGGGCTCTGTTGAGAACTGCTACTGCCATCTGCGTCTGAACAGGGCTGTCCAAGTTAGGAGACATGGAAAACAAGAAGCCGACAGTCGGAAAGGCAAGCCGATGTGCCAACCAAGAGTTCCTCCTCTCCGGAGCAGGTGCCAAACACAAATGCTGACACAGCTTTGAAGAGAGGATGATCTGTTGCCCAAACGATCATGAAGCGAATATGTAGAAAATGAAATCCCCCTCCCTGCAATTCTCACATCAGCGAAAGCATGATTGGAAAGAGGGACAGATGTATGATCTCACTACATTGATGAATCCATCTAATAGGTAATGATTGAAAATTTGAGGAGAGCAAGGAACCCAAAGACTGCAAAAACATCAATTAAACCATTAAGAAAATGATGAAATCAACATAAAGTAAACAACAAAGAATGTAATGATAAAATGCTAAGATGCTATTTACAATAGAAGAAATTGAAAAAAATAATATATTCAAAATCCTTCAACAAAATAACACAAAATAATAAGGAATTTTTTAAATAACAAAATAATAAAGCATTTTTTCTTCAGGGAAGAAGGGAGGGAGTGTTGGTTGTAGCTCATGCAATTAAATGATCTTCCATCCAATGTTCATAACTGACTCAATTACATATATCACGTATTCGACTTTATTTCTCAATAGAAAAAAGAAATAAAATTAATTCACAAGAAAGAACTTCAATCTCTCCAGTCTTGAGTACTAGTTTTCGAAACAAATTCGTAAATAATGTACAGAAGTATTCCATTCAATCTTCTCTCTTTAAAGTTCTTTCTCTTTTGCAGTTTGTAGCAAAAGAGAAAGAAACTTTAAAGAGAGAACATTTGTAAATAATTCACACACACAGAGACAAACACACACAGACACAGACACAGACACAGACACACACACATGCACACACACATGGAGCAAAGAGAGAAGATTGACCCCACAATCAGAACTACAAATCTTCTACGAGCAAACCAATATCTTGCAATATGTTCACCACAAAACTAAAGCAATTATACTCAAAGATTTAGTAGGGAAAGAAAGCAATCATACCCAAGGAAAAGAAAGTTGCATGAGTATGATATGTTATGCCCGCACCAAACTCAGTTAATAGGTGTATGATTCAGCAAAGCCAAGAAAACAGGATTCATGAATTCAACATATATTTGAAAAAGATAAAATACACATGTATTTTTAAAATAAAATTTTGGAAGATGCTTTCCGGTAGAGGGTAATAATTCAGAGAGGAGGATTTGGACAAAGAACCTATTCATGCAAATCTTTGTTTTCCCTAATCCAATGTAATCCCCTATTTCATTTCCTTTCAAATCCATTTGAAAATCTGCTGTCCCATCCAAAGCCAAGAGTTTTTATTGGATAGCTTACCTCAACAATGCTTTGAATATTGATAATCTTAAGTCGAGGAACTTTTCTACCTACAACGTTTGCTTCCCATGCTGGAGAAATGAGGAATCCATTGATCATTTGTTTATTCACTGCCCCTTTGCAGAGCCTATTTGGTCATTCTTCTTTTTTTTCTTTTTTGTTGGTCCTTTTATTTGTGCTTTTCCTTCTTCTCCTCTGGCTCTGATATCTGAATGTGGATAGGGTCCTAGTACGAGCCAAGTTCTTTGAAAAATGATCCCTTTGGCAGTCCTCTGGTTTGTATGGCTGGAGCGTAACAGAAGAATTTTTTTTAATGCAAATCTGTATCAGCAGAGATTTTAATTCACAGGATCAGATCTATCTGATTCAATGGTCTTTGGATTCGAGTTCTTTTTTAGGATTTCATGTTCGCCTCTTAAATGATAGTTGGAAGGATTTGACATGAACTGCCAGGCCAGTCACTCACTGGGTCTGGTTTCTTTTCCTTCTTGTACTCCTATCTTTAGATTTAACAAAATGTTTTCTGTTATCTTTCCAAATAAATAAATACAACATGCAATGTAACCTGAATAAAAATATGCAAACTTCATTCAAAGCAATCAACTAACAAACATGTCACCATTTTAGTTGCGTTCTAATATTAAGAGAAGGTAGAGTGTACCTTGTCATCTAATTTTCGTTTAGGACAATAACCATTTAGGGATACAAAAATTTCAAAATCGTCAACAAAACCATGAAACAAAACATCCATGGTATATCTTGATCCACTAAGCCATTTAACCCGAAAAAAAAAAAACAATCCCCTTGGAAAAGATAAACTAAAATGAAACTTTCACCACAAAAGATGAAAAATAAAGTTCCCACCTCTTCCTTTTCTAGAAACTACTGTCATTCCAAACATAAAAAAATATATAACATGGAAATGAATATACTATTTAAAACCCTTAGAACCGTAATTTTTTTTTTTTTAAAAAGGACCCTTGTCAGCTTCTAGAATCTCGTGTTCTCTTAATCTTCTATGCAATTACAATTTACAGTATTTAAACTGCATTTAACAAGCAAACATTGAAAACATTTTAACAATAGGAACAAAAAACAAAACCTAAGGCTTCACTCAGATGCATGGAAATGAAATTACATTCTTGCAAAATAGCCATCTTCTAGAATATGGTTTTAACGAGTTCAGGTTAAAATGGTTATTTTCCATAAATTACCTTCACTTTTATGCATCCAAAATTACAAACAAAGTTAAGAGTGCATCCGTTTTGCAAAAAATGGAGAGCCATTTCAATCGAGATAAAGAAAAAATTCTATCTTCAAGGGGGAAATAATCTAAACTGAAAAAAAAAATAAAGTGGATCATAAAAGAAATAAAATTTAAGCCCCAAAATCCAATAAAATTTCATAAGATCTACTATCATCTAAATCAAGAAGAAAAACAGAATTGTGCAAAGAAAAGCGGAGAAGAGGAGCAGGGGGTGAAGGCGGGAAATAGGGAAGGAACTGTGATCTGCCGATCTTCACAAGTCAAGCGATTACCTCAACAAAACCAAAAGCGACTCTCTCTCCCTCTCCCTCTCTCTCAAACACACACACACACACACAGAAATTCTGATGATCTGTTTGGATGCATGCTCTCAAACACACACGCGCACACACAGAAATTCTGAGGATCTGTTTGGATGCATGGAAAGGGAATTAATTTCCAGGAAAACAACCATCTGCCAGTAAAAATAGAAATTCGTTTAGCCATTTTTTAGTTAAAAACTGGTTATTTTCATACAAACAGAATCTTACGTGATTTCAATCATATCCAGAGATCCAAAAAAACCACCGCAAATCTAATTAAAAAGCGATCATTTCCTTGCAAAACCCTACCATTTCCGTAAGCCATCAAAACAATTCAAAAAATCTTCGAAGATCTACTAACTCTACCGGTTCCATTTGAACGCACGGCGTGATAAAACTACTTTCCTGGAAATGACCAAATTTTAACAAAAAATGTTAAATCAATTTCCTAATTTAGTCAAAAAAGGTCATTTTCGAAGAAAGCACTTTCCTTTCCACGCTACCAAAAGGAGTCAATAGTACTACCTAAAGAAATCATGTCAGATCACAAGCCAAATGCATTCAGGACGGAATTTAGAGTTCCATAAGATCGATCAATGAGATTATATAAACAGATTCAACTCACTTGGAGGCCGCGAAATGAAGACAGAGGAAGCTCGAGGAAACGGCCGATCAATGTTGATTCGGGGAGGAGGACATCGGAGTTCCCACGTACGATCAATCAACAATCGGATCTGATTTGAGGAAGGATCGATAATCCAGATTTCAAGCTAAAATACATATATATTAAAATAAACTCCTCTGCTTTTTCTTTCTCTCGCTTTGTTCGTTCTCTTTCTGCTACTCCTTCCTCTTCTTCTTCTCTCACTCTCCTTCGCATGGACACAAGAGGCTTTAAAACTAACCGTGGTTAGACGACCTAGTTCTCCTCTCTCTCTCTCTCTCTCTCTCTCTCTCTCTTTAGTTGGAAGGGTCTAGAAAGGGATCTGGAGCCGTCGGATTAGGTAGAAAAGGGGATCTTGACCGTCGGATGATTCCCGGCCGATTTGGTACGGACGGCAAGGGATTAAATGACGTGGAGACACAGTATTGGGTGGGATTGTGTCAACATCGAACAGGTAAAATGGGTATTTGTTTGCTGCCGAGCGGCAGCAAATTAGAGGGATGACTTTCCGCGCTTGGAGATTATCCTGGAACGAAATGCCCTTCCTTTTGTAGTGAAATAACCGGAAATGACATCCAAGTAGCCGATGAAATTCGGCAATTGTATTGCAGAATCTAAGGGGTATATTCGACATTTTCCTCCGTTTCTTCTATTTTTACCGTATTAAGCGGGTATTCTGTTAAAAGTAATAATATATACTTGGATCAATGGCTCGATTGAAATGTAAGGAATGACAGAGAATTGATGATAACATCTTTAGTATTTATTTTAAAAAATTTATAAGCTAAAGTTGTTAACTTTCTGTATTTGTCATAATTAGATCTTATGCACTTAATCTTTCTCTTAATAAAAATGTTTGTTAATAAATTTTATTTATTGATACATACTTTGATTAAGAGATAAATTATTATTTTTGAACTCAGTCTTAATGAATTGATTTATTCTAACTTTCATTTGAATATAATGGACTTGGGGTTTTTAGAGGGTTTTTTATTTATTTATTTTGATGATGTAATATGTGAGTCTTACGATGAAATTGGTCCTAGGGCATTCATAAGATAATTAAATGTTAATAAGCAATATATCTAAAATCTCATTTGCCTGATTTTAGGCCTAGGACCCTCAATATAACTACTGGGTTATAGGACCTCCAAAAATGCAATGCACTTAGAGCTTTGAGATTTTAGGGTCGGTACTGGTCATTTGGTACTGATCTAATTGAAACACAGGAAAAAAACTATTATTAATTCACACAACAGTTATTTATCTATAATTGTGTGAAGATTTAGTTCACTTTTTAGTTTATTTAAATTTTAACATTTGTCAAACGAAATAACATATGAGCTACATCTTTATTTTGAATTCTCAAGTCAAGTGTATTCTCTCCTTTTTAACATCTATCAATCTCTTTGAATTAATTAAAAATCTATCTAAAACTTACACACATTTGACTATTGATTTTTATACTTTTAAAAATTATGATTTTTCTAAACAAATGATCTATTCTTCAGGCGAAGTATTGTTTTGAAGATACCTTTCATACCCACTCATCTCGAACTCTTTAAAAAATATATTTTTTCTAAACCAATGATCTATGATTAAGAACATTTTGAATGTATAATTAAATTTTTAAAGTGGTAAGGATAATTATATAGGCAATAATTAAAATTAATTTTTCAAAGATTATATGCATCATTCTATCTAGTCATGTTTGACCAAATTAAGATCAACAATAATGACCATATGGTACAGCAATTAATGATCATGAAATGTGGGGTTTCATCATGATAAAGAATAGATATTGAATGGTCTAAAGTATAAATTGCATTTATTCCTCACTTCAAGATTGTTTAAAATAACTTTTTTTTTTATACTACATTTAATAAAAATCTTAAAATTTCTTAGAACTCTTGAGTCTTAATAAAATTAAACATGAAAAATCTAATGGTTGTATCAGTAATTTTATTTAATCAAATCGGATTTCAAGTTTAAGAGACAATTATCTCATTATTCTCAATGTTATCTATATACATCCTTTTAAAGCTAGGGCTCATAATTTGAATAAGTAAACTGCGTTGTGGGCACTTGTAGGTGACACTTGAAAGTATTATTCCCAATTTCATTTTTCCTCTAAAAAGATTTGTAATTCATTAGAGTGTTAGATTTAAACGAATGTCACAAATATCAGCGATATTTTCAATTATTTACTATATTTTTATCGGTAGAATATCAATGATCATTAATATCTCTAGATTTATCATGATATTATAATAATATCTTGATTAATTCTCAGTACCGATAAATTCCTTATTGATATACTACATAACAACTTAGACACAAAATGGGTCTGCAACTTAAATTGTGTTTTTTACTAGTATAGTTGCGAAAATACATTATATTATTCTATAAAATCAAAAGATTACTGATTTAATAAAAAATTATCATTATTTTTTCAAAGCCTTTAATGAATACATGGGATAAATGAGTTACATTAGCCTTAAATCTTATATATTTTAAATAGATAGTAGCATGTCCCTCCACTCTACAATGGTTAAATTGGCAATTCAAGTATAGTTGAAGTTCATTTGTCTTCCCATTAGACAGCATGTCCCACCAACCACACTTTATACAGCTTTTTATCACTTTCCACAGCCTTTGATTTTTTTCATTCTTTCTGCAAAACCTAGACGAGCATGTCCTTCATCGACCACATGTAGAAGGATCTTACTACCTCTCATTTCTGAGCTAAACTGTTTTACTTTGTACATAAATAATTTGATTAAAGTAGTGTATTATGGTAATTTTATTATATTAAATTATAAAATTGAGAAAGGAAAATAGAAAAAGAAATTTATATTCAAACATTTATAATTTTTATTTGATGTATCTTTACGGTTAGATTAATCCTGATAAGTTAAAATATCTATTCAATTGTTAGTTTTTAATCTTAAAAAAAATTAAATTTTGGTATAATTCAATGAGTCTCATTTTTTTTTACAGTATAATAGACTATGGGAAATGATTCGTGCACCCCCCATTTTTATCCAAGGTGCACTCTGTATGAGTGAAATATCAGTTTTGAGTAAAAATGGAGGTGCTTTACTGAAAAAGGAAAGAAAAGTTGAGAGCAAAAGTGACATTTAACTCATAGATAGTGCACGTTGGATAAAAATGGGGGGTGCACAAATCATTTTCCTAGACTATATGATAATATATCTATCTATATAATTTTTGTAATCATTAGATGAAATCCATTACCTATCATAATCTCTCAAAACACCCAAATTTTTAAACTGGATGTCCGACGTATCTAAAAACTGTGTCCTTCTGCCAAAATGTTAAATGGTTGAAATTGTCATTATTTTTTAAAATTTTAATTCAATATTTTTTGTGTTTATTTGATGAATTTCACTGGTAAATTGATTGTAATAGATAAAAAAAAAAATTAATAATTTATTTTTATCTTTAAGACAGAGTACCGGAGCTTTAGCTGATACAGCTCATAAAACTGAATGCTCTACATTACTTTGGCATTTGCACCATGTAAGGTTTTCATGAATGGCAGATAGGGTCAACGGCTTCCGGTAGCAAAAGTTAAAAACAAAATTCAACACTCTTACCCAAAAACCTAGATAGTCTAACAAATAAATTAAGGTAAGATCACATGTCATGGGTAAAAAATAAGCTAATCTTTAGTACTTTTCTATATTCTCGGCTCTTAAAAATTATCAATTACTTTAACATATGAAATTATTATTTACAGGACTCACTCGAGGGATTTGGATTTTACATTGAATAAGCAGTTATTTTTCACGTATAAATTTAAAAAAAAAAAAAGTTAAATTCATAGACCCTACTCAGAAATTAATATTGTCAACTAAGTCCAACTTGGTTAAATATTATAGATATCAGGTGGTATTCAAATCATATTTTTAAACATTAAGTCGTATTAATTTTTTTCATTCAAAATTGTACTGTATCAGAGTATATTGTACTGTATCTCCTTATATATAAGACATGAAATTACGCTTGATAGAAACCATTCTTAGAATATTATCACATGATAATATTGAAATTTTTAGATTTTAGAATTTTACTATGATATTATTGAAAAATATTTTAAAAATTAAATTAGAATATAATGAATGAAATGTGCAAATAGAAATGGCACTTAAAAATTGGAATTTACCAATAATGAATTTGATAAATGAGAGATTTGAATCATATGAAAGACTATGAATTCAAGAATGTATGAGAAAAAAAGTTATAAAATTATAATATATTATGTCATTATCGTACAATTATTACAATAAAGATTATCACCCCTCCAATGACGAAGCCGAATGCTTCACTCCTATTTCGAATGGCTTTTGTATGATCCGGCAAGGTTAGTATCACTTGCTTCAAATTCTCAAAATGTGCTGTGACACTTTTCTGTCTATTTCCGTTCACAATTTTTCTTCAACAATTCTGTGAGTGGTGCCGATTTCTTGGAGAATCCTTCGATGAACCGACGGTAATAGTTTAGAAGGCCCAAAATTATATCGCGTCATTATCGTACAATTATTACAATAAAGATTATGAGTTTTGGATTAACCAAGATTTTTCTTGATTGTATTAGTCGTTATTGATGCTCTGCTGTTATTACTTTTGCTGTCTTTTAATAGGAGGACATGAGTAATGGACAGAAGGCAGATGAGAATTACAAGAACAAGAATTGTTACTGTTGTCAATTCCATGCTCTCTTTCATAGTAGGTAAAACAAAGTGTTTGAAAGTGACTTTGAGCCTTCACTGAGGGTGAATTCTTACAGGAGAACAAAGCAACAAAAAAAAAATTGTGTAGAAGATGACAGGAAAATTTTCTAAGCATATATATATATATATATACTAAAATATTATTAATACATTATAAGAATCAGCTTAATGAAATCAAAGCTCTTTGTTTCCATACAAATGTCATAATCCTATTTAGGTTAATCTCAGTGGATTATTCTATGAACTTAAAATTAAGAGAAATGGTAGGAATGTCAGTAGTATTTTTGATAATAGGATACCAGACTTGTCTTTTTTATCACATGTCCTCAGACAAGTGATAAAAAAGTACATTAATATCTCTTGTTATAAAAAATACTAACTTTTCTATCAATTCTAAGAAAGTTAATGATAAAAGAAGTTGATATTCTAATTTTCACGACCAACTCTTGCATGGGAAGCGAAAGCGAAAGTGGATTAACAGGTTTGCTACAAATTAAAGCTACTAATCTAATGGATAATTCAATGAGGAAGGATAAGTTCTTTGACTAAGTTATCAAATCTGAAACACACGAATTGAGTGTTTCCCTTTTGTATGACATGTAAACTAGTTTAGCGTTTTAAATAATAAGGGCATGTGGAAACCCAACAACTTAGCAAGAGTGAAAAGGCAAAAAATACATCATGCCTTCAAACCAAAGCAAAACCTACCCCACGTTACTCAAAGGACTGATCTCCCTTAGTTGTTTTTATATAATTTAACTTTTTTTATTAGTTATAATTTCTTTTTAACACTCAGATAAAAAAAAAAGATGAACAAAATAGCAAAACTTAGTAACTTAGATTTATCAAAAATATCAGTGTTTCTATCACTATCTATATAAAAATAGAACTATTACAAGAAATTATTCTTGTGAACTAGGGGCTATGTTTTTATTGAGCCTATATTTACACTCATTATCTTCTCATGAATATTATATATACTTAGTTGAAATCATTTCGAAATATGAACTTTTTATGTTTTAAAATTACGTTTAAAATGATTTTTTCCAAACTAAATTCTGTCAAATTTTCTATTAAAAGTCAGATCTATCAAATTAATGCATATTCTGGCTCTGATACCACTTGTTAAATTTGAGCTTTCATTACCCAAAAACTAGGATGTAGGTGGAGTGACCCAAATCCTTTATAAACTCCTAAATCTCTCTCTACAATTCAAATGCAAGACTCGTTTACAGCAGCACCAACACATTCTAAATCCCATTTCAAAGAAACTACATTGCATGATTTAAAAGGGACATGCTTGGAAAATCAAATAGCTTTCATTTGAATCCATTTGGGTATTTTTCATGTTATGTGTAACAGTGTAGTCAACATACCTAATTACTGATTATTTGTGAAAAGTCATTAGCTCTGTTTACTTCTACTTGTGAAAATAGTCAATTAAACTTGTTGTTTGGTCTCAAGTAAAGAAGGGGAACATGAGAAACATCATGTCACTCCAAAGAAATTAAGAAAGGGAGGAAAGCCATGATTGATTTTTATAATATGGTCTTCGTTGGAAATGTCTAAGACCTCCACTGGTTTATGTTTTGAAAAAAAAATAAAAAAATCAAAGATTGAAATCTTCCTTCACTCTTAATCTTGACTGTCATTAAACAAAGCTCCACATCTTCTCATGACATGAAATCATCGACAATTCTTTACAAACCAAAAAAATAAAATAAATCAAGCTGATGTAGAGGGAACTCATGAAGGAGAAGATTTTATATGCTAGGTGACATTTGTCATTTACTTAGGCATAATGTTGCTTTAAAATAAAAATAAGTTGATATCACGTTAGTTCCAAGGAATTGAACTAGTAGTCTTGTACTCTTGTGGAGGAGTAACAAGCAAAAAATTATTCGACATGTCGACATCAATGGTTCGTCAAATTTGGATCGGATCTTCTAATGCTTGTCATCCATCAAACAATTGTCATGTAAATCAATTCAAAGCTCGGGTAGGTACAGATGCCCGTATTGGTAAACCGATATTTATCGACTGCAACAGGTTGATACATAACAGTCTGCATCTATTTGGATCTATCTGAACTCAAGCCGTAACGTATCGATCGTTGCGGCTAATACGTATCGATAGATATTTTTCCACCGTGTTGTCGATGATAAGTAATTTATCGGCTGTACTTTTTACACATGGTTCAAACTTTGGGTTTTCAAAGATATATTAATAGTTTCAACTATGCAAGAAATTAAGAGAATTTTTTATATTTATCAATTCACTTGTATTGTTTATCTGGCGGTGGATGATTTGATGACACTATAAATTGTCGAATTGTTATAGTACTAAATTATTTAAATTTAATTATTTTTTAATAAAATAAAGAAAGAAAATAAGGAATGAGAATTGACAAGCATGGTCCCATACTGCCATGGTCATGGTACCAATACCCACCAAGCTGAATACCCATATGAGGTTGGGACCAAGGGTTATGGCCCGACGCAAAAGACGAGCATGACTCATGGCCCATCTCATCTTCTGAGTTCAACTTTTTCACAATTTTTTTTTATCACATTCCTTCTATAAAATATATTTTATAAAAAATATAAAATTATTTCTTTCTAATATTTTTCTCACTTTATAAAAAATATTATCTCATTCTTAAGAAGTTTCTTAGTTTTCTGTAGGAGTATCTCCAATGAGCATACCAAGAGGTAAGGGCCATTACTCCATTATTTAGGAATTTTTAAAAATATATTAAATCATTTGTTTTACTTGAAAAGTTTTAAATCTATAGGATCATTCCTCTCTTAATATAAGGTTTCAAATTTTAAAAATTTAATAGTAAATATATAAAATCCAATATTCAAGATCACTTTATAAAAAATCTTCAAAGTTTTTTTTCTCGACCAACTTAAAATAAAATAAGATATAAAAGATTAAATTTACTAAAAAAAAAAGTGGAAAACACTCACTCCTTTACATGAAGAGTATTTTTTTTTAAAAAAAAAAACCTAATTTCTATTATATAAAGAGATAAGAATAGTATTTAATAAAAAATTCATTTAATTCACACTCTCGAAGTAAGAGACTATTGTCCGCCACATGAACCGCTTATATTTAGATCTCGGGACTCTTTTTTCATATAGCCCGCAGACCACAGAATAGATTCTTACCTCCTCGCTTAGCACAAGACAAACAGACAAATGCAGAGAACATGCACAATGCAACATGTAGACCGGAGAGTAGCTCCTGACGAGCCAAAACCCCCGCGCAAATGCGATGCCAAATGCTACCGTACAGTCAGCTAGCCCACCTCACAGTCTGCCACGTGGCATATTATTATCTCCTACCATGGTAAGGTTTCCCGTTTAAATTTTTTTATGACATCTGTATAAAATAAAAAAAGGTTAAAACTTGAATATATTTAATTGTAATTTTATTTTATGATCGAAGTTGTTTAAGTGTCTCGCCCGACTAATTCTTTAAGGCATGTGCACGCCTCTCTAGACATATGCTGAATTCAAGCGGTGGACCTTACTCTATATATATCCCACATATAATAGAATGATCAGGAGTGCAAATATAAGTCAATACAAACTGCATCATATTGGCCGATATCGGCCGATTTTTTTTTAAAAAAAAGGAGAGAGAATAATATTGGCGGATACTGAATTTTACATTCTGAAAATGACCATTCGTTTAAATTACCAAAGATTGAACCCAAGACTTTAATCCTGAAGTCTTGTGTCTCAATCAGTAGACCAACTCCTTGGAGTTATATATTTAATTGTATTGGCATTGTGATTTTTTAATTGCTACAAAACTTTTATTTTTTATGATTTGTCTTTTAAAATATATTATTTATAATTTTTTTATACATTTCCTTCAATTATACTGTATAGAATACAATGTGTGTTACCATAAATGCATAGACCTACCGTGTTTTTCTCATTGGCCTGTTTGAACCTGTTGCTGGGCTTTCTGTCTATTATTATGTTGTTCCTTTGTCTGATACTGTCACAAGTAGCAGATGTTGGCATTGGATTAGATAAAACCAAAGAAAAATGGGAATGGAGAATTGGAGAAGAAGGTTTCAGCCCATGGTTTGTTTTTTTGTTTTTTGTTTTGGGTTACTAAAAACTCCCTCTCCTTTCGTTCAAATACATCCACTGAATTTGGCCATCTCTTTTACTGCTTCTCCAACATGGTTACTGTGATGTTTTGTCTGTTGTGATTTTCATGAGATTCACCTAATTAGATGTAGTATATAAATAATTATATGAATATAAAGTATCTAAGATTCTATTATTAATTGATTATTATTTACATTTTAATAAAAATAAATTATTAATCTGTAGACGTTCAAATTCTAAGAGATAAAATGATAAAGATATGAATGAAATTTTTATACACAATAATGAAAAGTTTAAGGCTTGTTTAAATGAACGTTGAGAGTTATTGTAGATGATTATTGGGAGAGAAGAAAGTAGCAGTGAGAGGCATGGTGCGCTTCTCATTCGTGGTCCCTCATGGGACCACCAAACGGTCCTCACAAGAATGGGTGAGAAGGTTACAATGGGAAGGTGGCTAGACTCTCCTACTATTCATATAATTTTCAATTTTAAATAATATTTTATTGTTTTTTAGATATTTTGATACACAAGATAGCTTCATTCAGTCGAAAAATCCGACAAGTGAGGTTGGGTGTCGAATTGGTTTCGACTAAAGTAAATTTAAATTAGGTTTATATTTGGGGTTTGACTTAGATCGATGAATTTAGGCTAATATGAAACCATGCTTCTTCTTTTTTAAGAATTTCACATGAAGGAGTAATTCAATTGACAAACACTTTAATTTAAGAATTAGAGATTTCAGATTCGAGTTCCGTAATCACCTGATGGTCATGAGTTGAAAACGGTTACGTACATCTAGAGTTTTACCCACAGTTCTCGTATTCGAAGAGAGATGGGATCTTGAATTTCATCTTCATTAAAAAAAAAAAAAAAATTGTCATGGAGGATTTGGTCAATTGTCAACTATGAAAAATAAAAAAGCAATGAAAACTGAGATCTTTCTCTCTTCTTTAATGGAATAAGAGTTCTTTACGAAGAATACAAAAAACAAGATATTTTCTTCTTCTTCTTACGAATTTATTTTCTAATAATGAAAAAAAAAAAGTTTAATATGGAAAATGATAGATTTTTCTCAGAGATAAATACTTTGTTCATTTTTAACAAAACTAAAGATTTTAAAGGAAATATCGGATTTTTGAAGTTTGAAACAAAGTTAAAATTTATAACACTTATTGATTAACATAAATAAAATCTTGACATAAATATTTTTATAAAAATACTTTCTTTGAAAAAATCAGAAACAATCTCTCCATAGAATGATGCATTTCTCATCCAGAGATGTAATGTAAGCACTAAGGACTAAGCAGTGTAAGGAGGAACCTTCCGAACTCACTGAGTAGAGAAAACCCAAATGTATCAAATAACATTTATGGGCAGAAATAAATGGAGCCATTTCATTATGTATTTGTTTGGGGGAATCATGTGAGACACTCATCATGGGTCTCCATCACCTCATTTATGGGTTTCACCATTCCAACCAAGTAAAAAACTTTGTTCTATCTATGCACTCACGTAATTTTTTGGTTATTTTAAACTTTTTATTTTTGTCATCGAGGTATCGAGGTATCTCACTCGATTAATCACTTGGACATGTGAGAACCTTCTATACAAAGTCATCGAGTAAAACTACACGCATCTCTTATTCATGTGGTCTCATGTGTTGCTAAATATATTTTTGATACTTAGATAAATATCTCAATATTAACCACACATGGGTGGGCTCATATGTGAAATCTATGGCCCAAAATTTTGTAGTGTGGACTTCAAAAGAATCTTTATAACCTCATTAATCAAGTGAAAGAGAAATGAAAATATGGAGAGGTGTACACATTCATTTATTTAAATGAAGTTTCTGAGATCAAAACCCAATTACAGATCACAAATGATACCAAATCACTAAATGGTGGGATTTTTTCCTATGATTTGATGGGCTACACTATTGTTATTGTCGCTATCAACCTTGTTATCATCTTACTTTTTGGGTGGGTTTAGTTTAGCTTGACTAAGTCTCTACTTAATGTCAATGGAAGTCCCTTTCTCTCTACCAAAGCAGATTCGGTGTCTGCAAACTAGAGGCTTAGATCATGTCAATAATTTAATCGTCTGCATAATATCGGCCGATTCGATGATCGATCATATTACTATATTAAATGAGAAATTGTTAAGATAATTGCATATCTTGATATGATATATTTTAATTTTTTGGTATTCTTTTAGAAAGAGTCTGACAAAGACTTTGAGGACAAGTGAGGGTGGCTCTTAGTAACTGATAATTTAGAAATATAGTATCGAATACGAATACGACGGATCTATCTACGTATCTTCATCCACTTGTACTTATAATTGGCAAATCTAATGATATTTTAGGTTTAATAATATAGTAAAGTAGAAGAGCTAAGGTATCTAATTATACCTTTCCTCCACATGGAATTATATTAATCTTCTATGGAGTTGAATAATATCCAAAAATGACGTAGAGGAATCAGTATGTTGCCCTTTAACCTAAACTAATGATAAAGGGTCATTAATATCCAAGTTTAAGGGCCTAACTTGTGTAGATTAAAACCCAAAGTGAGATTAGTTTGCTGGCAGGTTAGATACTTGGATCATGGCAGGGATTAAAGATATTAATTGCGTTGATAATCCAATGAAAATGGTTTTTAAGAAGATGAATGAACGGTCAAAATTGAACTTACATGAGAATGATTGTCCAAAGCTTCCATTTAGGAGACATGAAATTTTTTAAGTCTTTAACTGTTCTAGACTTGATGAATCCCATGGCTTCAATCATCAAAAAGTTGAAAGCTTCTTCCATGATTATCCCTTGAACTCAAAGCAAGCAATCCCTGCTCCATGTGGAGAGGGGCCCATCTCTAATTTCTATTCTATTGTCATCATTTTAGGGCAATTAATTAGATTTTTTTTAGATTAGATAAAAAGCTATTATAATTATTTATAATTATTGGTGTCAGAAGTACCAGTTTGTTCTTTACAACGAGAGATATCATCGTGCTTATTTTCTTTTTATATATTTGTCATTATCGAATGTAGAAATGTACTCTAATTTCTCTTATCAACACATGTGTAATCTCTTTATTCACACACTGATAAATTTATAGAACTGCTCTTTAGAAGGAATAAAAATCGAACCAAAGCCCCACTTTCTAAAGCGAGTTAGTGACCATTATTTCACTCATTCGAGTTCATACATCCAATTATAGATTAACTACATGCAACTTAAAGGACAATTTTAATAAAAATAGTTATAAAATGTCCTTAATAGTGGTGAAGACACTGTTAATGACCTATTGTAACATAAAAACATACATGAAATTTTGAGATTATAGAGCATTTTTTTTTAATTTACGAGTGGAAACCATGAGATACCCAGTGTAAAACCCCCACGAGTGAGCCCATTACCCTTAGAGCACATCAAATTAGGCCATGAAATACCGAACCTTCAATTTAAGTTAGACCCATCATAATTTTGAAAGACACATAAATATAAATTAAAATGACTATTACAATAATATAGATCTTATTGAAATTACATTTCCCTGTAAAATTTTCAAATACCCTACTTACCTTTTCATCTTTTCATGTCTTAGTTACAAATTTCTCCCAAGAGAAATGTATCTCTCAGCTTACGCCATGAATAATTAATTTAGAAAACGAAAGAATATGATAAAGGAAGTTGAACGAGATAGAACTCAGCCTGCTTGAACTGATGAACAAGGAAATTAGAATAGCTACATATATTATATTATATTATTTTATTTTAGAAAATGATATTTCAATATAATAGAATTGAGTTGATATCACGTTAGGTACGAGGAAATGAATTGGACTTTTTTTTTTTTTTTAAAAAGTTAAAATTACAAAAAACTTCTCTCATTTATAATGTGGTTCATGTGAAGGCTTCTGAGAAAACTCGAATAGTCCTTAGAGTGTGCAAGGCTCTGTATTCACATACCATATGAACTACGAGAAGTGATGCTTTTAGTTGGAATGAGATTCATTGTTAGAAATTCCGCTTTCTAATACGGGTTCTTAATCAACACACCAACCCCTTTAGCTTAGTATTTTTTTAACCCATTTAAAAAATAAGTAGATTTGAACTTCGAAAAAACCCATATAGTCGATCAGGCTTTTCAGGCTATTTAGCCTATCATCATATTTTAATATATAAATATATTATATGTTAATATTCTATTATAAACCCTGACTGCTCCATTCAGATACACCATATTATAGAAATGAAGTGGACTTTACCCTCTAGGCTCCGGCCTATATGATTCTCTCTTATTTTTTCTTTTCTTTTTTTAAATATCGATATTATTTTATTATTTTTATTTTTTTAGTTAAAAAATATTAAAAAAAAGAAACTGTTTAAAAGAAATTGAAAACGTAAATATCGGCTGATATCTGGGCCGATATTGAGCTGATATTTCGACCTGGATCCATCACCGTTTTGATTTTTTTTTTTTTTAGATTGATATAAATCATCTCGGCCGATATTGGACCGATATATATCGCCGATATATTGGCCATATCGGCTGAGAAATGGGCTATACGTCTGATACAATACGTATCGACCGATATTACAAGCTGCGAGTACATTCGACATTCAAAATTACAAGTTGGATAGCACTTGGGCTTGAGAAGGGCAAATGAAAGCCCAGCTCATGAATTGCCCTAATATTGGACCCTTCATCCAATGTGTTTCACCACAGAAAATGGATAACCTCAATATGAAACTCCTACTTACAGAGTTACAGGGCTAAAAATCAAATAGAGCCGAGAAATTTCGCTGAATATCTGAAAACGCTGCCCATTTTAACACCAATGTTTTTTTCGAAAATACAGAATAAAGTGAAATTCCCAAAATTATGTCTCGTAACCAAAAAAACACCTGTATTAAGATGGTGCCATCTGAAAAATATACAAAACTCGCTGACTTGTGTCAAAATCATGACGAACCAAATAATTTTGAGTTTTTAAACAATCCAATAAGGATATACTTGAACTCCAAAAGAAAAGAGAAAGATCCCATTCATTGCATGGTCACAATCATGAAATGGAGCAAGTTTTGCACCATAAACAGAAGAGGTAGAAAACATGACCAAAACCGTACGAGCAGAGCCAGACAGGGTGTGGCTGTGTAGAAGACAAATGTGTGGATAGTCCACTTGAATCAGTTGAATTGTGTGATACTGGCAATCATTTCATAAATATTGGTGGTATTTTTAAATTCACTATATTTTTATGGACAAAATATCACTACTGTGTTAATAACGCGTATTTATAAGCAGATAGATTCTCATCAAATTCGCGTTAAAAATGCTATAAATTGTAATATCGAGATAATATTTGGATATATTATCGATAAATTTCATATTATGATTTTTATTTTATCAATATTTTAATTTAATCTATTTTTATTATTTTTTAAATATTATATTTTTTGTGAGATTTTCCATTAATATCCCGATAAAAATCCAAAAATTTGAAAATATGATACTACCGAAGTACCAATCTCCATTAATATCCCAAGAACAATACGTGTGACTATGCTGGCAACTTGACAAGTGCTTTTTCTTTTTTTATGATCAAGGTGTCCGCGGCCTCTTAGAGTATTCGATTGGTCTTTGGGACGTGTGCAAGCCTCCCTACTCATTGGAAGTGACATTTGGAGGTGAGGTGGAATGAGATTTGGACTAAGGACCCAATTACTTTTTTCTAAATGGAGAAAAATGGTTCTCTAAAGTCTAATCATAATTTATGAAAATAAAAAATATATGTAATGTGCTTATGATATTATGGCGACGCTCACGGTTGAACCAAGCCTTTTAGTCATGGGTGCAAATATTGGCCGATACGATACGGGTTTTCAATCCCTTATCATATCGGCCGATACTTAGTGTATCGGCCGTACAAGATAGTTCTCGGCCGATATATCGGCGACATATATCGGTCTGATATCAGCCGATATCCATAATATCGGCGATATCTATAATATTGGTCTTTTTTTATAAAAAAAAAAAATCAAAACGGCGGTGGGCCGATATTTTCGTTTTCAATTTTTTTTTAAAAAAAAGCTTTTTTTTGGATTTTTATTTATTTTTTAATTCATAAAAAATAAAAAATACCGATATTTATAAAAAAACACAAAAGAGGAAAGAGAATTTTATCGGCCGATGTCTCGAGGTGGCTAAATTTTGCACCCCTGCTTTTAATCTTAGAGTTTTGATGCTCTGTCTCTATTTAGATGGATACAACATGACATATTTTTCACTCAAAATTAAGTGGAATTAGAGTTTTAAACAAAAGTCTCAAGCAAACACAAAAATAAATAGAAAATACAAATTTTATATTCATTAGTATGAAATTAATATGTTCCAAATATATACATTCAAAAAGTACTTATTTCTAAGCTTAAAAAGTCTCATTCAATATTTTTTTTTTTTATATTTATAGATGTTAATTGCTTTGTACAAATATGAAAGTCCAAAGGTTTTCTAATATGAGAACAACTATATCTACTAATTACAAAAGGTTTCATAAATTTTCTCACTAATAAACAAAATCAAAATTAAACAAAAATAATAAAACATTCTTGATCATGTGAAATCCAGTCATAAAATAAAATTGGTCTTAATTTCTCTAATACACGTCGAAATGACATAAACTTAGGCCCATTGGGAGGTACCAAAATATTTTATCTAATGGGTTTAGGTTCTTGTTATTTAGGCCAATGTTTTAAAACCTGGCTCATAGAGCGACCTGTCTTGGAGGAAGAGTGGGTTAAATAAGATTCAACCGGGTTCACCCGTGCTATTAATATAATATTATAAATAGTATTAAATTATTAACTAATGTTTTATTTCATAAAAATATATTCTTTTCTCTCACAAATACAATTTTAAATATCAAAATTAATAATCTAAAAATCATATTCTCAAAAGAACCAACATTTTCATCTTCATTTTTTTCATTTAAAGAAACCAAGGGGTTTTATGGGTCAAGCGTCACTGGTTTATAAAAAAAAACTCCGTTGACCTAGGAGTCACAAAGGGCTTTTATTCTAGAAGGATTTTTAAATGACTTGACCTGTGTTTAAGCTGGGTCATGATTGACCCGCCGATCTAGCCGAGTTGGATAACATTGATTCAGACATGGTATTATACATAAAATTTGACTACTATTGAACATGACTGCTATTAAAAATCATGAAAATGAAAATTGTTTTTTTCTAAATCTAAGAATAGAATTAGTTTCACCTGCATCAAAAAGTAAGGAATAAATAAAAAATAAATTTTAGCCCAAATAAAATATTTGTGGAAGGCCAATACAACAGTGGCATCAAATAAAAATAGTGAACTTTCTACTATTTTTATAAAAAAAAAAAAAATTGCCTTCAGAAAAAAAAAATCTTACTTCATTAATTTATAAACAAGATGAATATTATATTCAATTTAAAATTAATGTTTAATTAAGATATACTATGGGCTTATTTACATATATCACCATTTACAAATGAGTTTCAATCGACAAAGATGATAGATCCACCCCAAAGGACCACTCCATGTAAAATTATTTGGGGTGTGGATAAAAAAATATTAGTCAAATGTCATAAAGAAATCATCAAATTTCAATACCTAATTAATTCATTAACCACCGACATAGTGCGGTGGAAAGATTATTAGAAGGGCTAGACTTTAAATATATTGATTTCATGTAAAAGAATTTATTTAATCTATATGTATTTTTTTTTTAAATAATATAAGAAAGTCCCACTATATTTATTTTAAGAAATTTTTCACTCTAAATCGCTTCCTAGTTAGTGGGAATTTTTAAACAAGTTCTTGCATCAACAAAAATTAACAAATTTTCTTTTTAAATTCAGTCAGTCATTTAATTTAAAACTTTTTAATTAATATTTTATATTAATTTATTATGGCCCGGTTTACAGCCGATAATTGCGCTGTTTACCACAGGGGATGACGGTTGACGACACTCGAAGGGTTAACATCTCAAACCAAACGGTCAAAAGTCCGTTCTACATCAAATGGGCTTTTTTTTTTTTTTCCTTTGTCTTCTCTTGTGTTATGTACTTAATGTTAAACAATTTTTTTTAGGGAGCACTTCCACACACTCGGAAAATCTACCTCTACACACTCAAATTCGAATTTTTGGGTAAAATTACAATTCTACCCCCGCGTTTCCATTCATTCGAATGAATGCCCAGTTCATTTTGGCATTCATTCGAATGAATCTTTAAGTGTATTTTCAATTCATTCAAATGAATGGGCTAAACAGTAACACAGAATACTGCTCAGCCCCATTCATTCGAATGAATGGATGATTCATTCGAATGAATAGTAAAAAAATGACCACCATTCCTTCCATTCATTCGAATGAGCGGAACGTCTCCTCCATTCGATTCATTCAAATCATTCATTCGAATGGGCCTTCAGTTCAAATTACATAATATTTTTTTAAAAAAAATTTAAACTTATTTTTTAAGCATTGTGTATTTCGAAATTTTTTCAAATTGAATATCCAGACTAATTACGATAATCTGATAAAAATACTTTAAGACTTCAAAGTCTTTTGACACTCCTAAATATTTAAAACACAGTGTTTTACAAATAAGGGTATCCCTTGGGTGTGCCAAAAATACATTTAAGAGTATCAAAAGACCTTTAAGTCTTAAAGTACTTTTATCAGATTATCGTAATTAGTCCGGAAATTTAATTTGAGAAATTTTGAAAATGCACAGTGCTTAAAAAACAACTTTAAAGTTTTAAAGGAGATTTTATTATTTAATATATTATGCACATTATTTTTTAAGCATTGTGTATTTCCAAAATTTCTCAAATTGAATATCCAGACTAATTACGATAACCTGATAAAAATACTTAAGACTTTAAGGTCTTTTGACACTCTTAAATGTATTTTTGGCATACCCTAGGGATACCCTTATTTGTAAAACACTGTGTTTTAAATATTTAGGAGTGTCAAAAGACCTTTAAGTCTTAAAGTATTTTTATCAGATTATCGTAATTAGTCTGGATATTCAATTTGAAAAAATTTAGAAATACACAATGTTTAAAAAATAAGTTTAAAATTTAAAAAAAAATATATTATGTAATCTGAACTGAAGGTTCATTCGAATCATTTGAATGAATGAATCGAATGAATCGAATGAAGGAATAACGGAACGAATTAATGTTCCGCTCATTCGAATGAACGATTCATTCGAATGAATGATCGTTTCATTCGAATGAATGGAAGGAATGGTGGCCATTTTTTTACTATTCATTCGAATGAATCATCCTTTCATTCGAATGAATGGGGTTGAGCAGTATTCCGTGTTACTGTTCAGCCCATTCATTCAAATGAATTGAAAATACACTTGAGGATTTATTCGAATGAATGCCAAAATGAACTGCGCATTCATTCGAATGAATGGAAACGCAGGGGCAGAATCGTAATTTCACCCAAAAATCCGAATTCGGATGTGTAGAGGCAGATTTTTCGGGTGTGTGTAAGTGCTCCCTTTTTTTTACTGCAGAAAGATAAAATAAAAGAAGGCAAATATATTCAATTCATAAATTCCTTTTTTTCTTAAAGAAAAAATGTAAAGTTGCAATGGGAACTAGATGATATTCAGAGAGAAGCTCTATCTTCAATGATGATGACTGAAAAATGGTTTTACAAAGCATGATAAAATAAAATAAAGGATCAAAAGAAAATATATTTTTATTTTATTATTTTAGTTTTATGGTCTTTCATTTTAGTTTTCTCACTCATTTGATGAGGTTGGATGATCAGATAAACATGAAATTATACCCATGCTTTTCTCAAATTGTAAACCCAAAGAGATTAGAGTGAGCAAAGAACCCAACTCAAAAGTAAGAGTTATGAATTTGATTCTCCCTCTGCTCGAGAAAGAGCACATTGATTGCATGGTCACAACCATGACATGGAGCAAGGTTTGCACCGTAAACAGCATGAATGGAGAACACAAATGTGTGGAACTGCGGATAGTCCCGTTTGAATCAGTTGAATTGTGTGATACTGGCAAGTGGCTTTTTCTGTGTTACATAAAACAGATAAATGGAGAAAAATGGTTCTCTAAAATCTAATTATAATTTATTAGATATTACGGCAGTACGCTCGCAAAGGGCAACTCTACGTAGTTTTACTTATGCATGTTGATAGGAAAATTTGCACGTCCCACAAATTAATTGGGTGTTTTAATAGGACTGAACACTTTAGTATTAAAAAAATATAATCTGAGCCTTTTAGTTTTAGAGTTTTGATGCTCCTGTTTAGATGGATAGAACATGATATATTTTTCACTGAAATTGAGTCGAATGAGAGTTTTAATGGAAAGTCTAGTAACAGATTTCAAATAAAAAAAGAAAAAAAATACAAGAATAAATAGAAAACACAAATTTTATTTTCATTAGTATGAAATTAAGATGTTCCAATTTCCAAATATATAAATTCAAAAAATACTTAATTCCTAACCTTAAAAAATCTCATGAAATAAAGCTATGGCCGACTAAACCCACCATGATATACATAGATTTCCTCACAAATAAAGTCTTTTTTTATTTATAGATATTAATTGCTTTGTACAAATCTGAAAGTCGAAAGGTTTTCTAATATAAGAACAATTATATCTGCTAATTACAAAAGGTTTCATAATTTTTCTAACTAATAAACACATCAAAATTAAATAAAAATAATAAAACATTCTTGATGATGTGACATCCAATCATAAAATTGGTCTTAATTTCTCTAATACACGTCGAAATGACATAAATTTGGGCCCATTGGAAGGCACCTAAATATTTAATATAATGGGTTTATGTTATTTAGACATTGTATTATACATAAAATTTGACTTTTACTGAAAATCATAAAAATAAAACTTAAATTTATTCTAAGTCTAAGAATAAAATTAATTTCAACTGCATCAAAAAGTAAGGAATTAAATAAAAATAAATTTAACACAAATAAAATATTTTTGAAAGGTCAATACAACAGTGACATAAAAAAAATAGTGGATTTTCTACTATTTTTATCAAAAAAATTGTCGCCTTAAAAAAAAATTCTTCATTAATTTATAAACAAGATGCACATTATATTCAATTTAAATTAATGTTTAATTAAGATATACTATGGGCTTCTTTACATATATCACCATTTACAAATGAGTTTCAATCGACAAAAATGATATGCAGTAAATAGATTTGAACCGTTGGAATGATGGTCAAAAATCTACTTTATAAATAAGAGTATGGATTTTGATTCCTGCTTCACTCCAAAGAGTTATCCCATATGAATACGTGCTTGAAAATTAGTGAAGTGTCATGAAGAGAGCATCAAATTCAATACTAATTAATTCATTAACCACTAATATAGTGCGGTGGAAAGATTATTAGAAGGGCTAGACTTTCATATATTGATTTCATTTGATAAAACTTATTTAAATTTATATATATATTTTAAAATAATATAAGAAAGTCCCACTATATTTGTTTTAAGAATTTTTTTCACTATAAATCGCTTCCTAGTTAGTGGGAATTTTTAATCAAGCTCTTGCATCAACAAAAAATTATCAAAGTTTCTTTTTAAATACAGTCAGTCATTTAATTTATGCGCGACTTGGGGATTTTTATCAAAAATTACCATTTTACCCCTATTTTTTCATTTATTCGAATGAAGCAGTAATTTATTTTGGCATTCATTCGTAACACATTTGAATGAATTATCCTATTCATTCAAATGATGCTAAAGTGTCTAAGTGAAATTTCAAGTATATATTCAAATGAATGGGCTGAACAATAACACAGAATACTGTTCAACCGAACATTCTTTCGAATGAACAATATGTTAATTCGAATGATGCTATAGTAGTAGCATTATTTAAATAATAAAATTTATTTTACAACTTTAAGGTTATTTTTTAAGCAGTCTGTATTTTCAAAATTTCTTAAATTAAATATTCAAACTAATTATGATAATTTGATAAAAATACTTTAAGACTTCAAGGTCTTTTGACACTCCTAAATACTTAAAATATTTTTATCAGGTTATCGTAATTAGTCCAAATATTCAATTTGAAATTTTTTAGAAATATACGGTGCTTAAAAAATAACGGTATATGTTGCCGATGCTACAATAATGCATAATAAATTAGTTAAATAATAAAATATCTTTTAAAACTTTAAAGTTATTTTATAAGCACTGTCTATTTCTAAAAATTCTCAAATTGAATATCCAGATTAATTACGATAACCTGATAAAAATACTTTGAGACTTTAAGGTCTTTTGACACTTTCAAATGTGTTTTCGACACAGCCGAGGGATATCCTTATTTGTAAAATATTGTGTTTTAAATATTTAGGAGTGTCAAAAGACCTTTAAGTCTTAAAATATTTTTATCAGGTTATCGTAATTAGTCCGGATATTTAATTTGAATTTTTTTGAAAATACACAATAATAAAAAAATAACTTTAAAGTTTAAAGAAAAAATATTATTTAAATAATAATGCTATTACCGTAGCATCATTGGAACGAATCCCTCTTCTATTTAAATGAATGGAGCTGTTCAGATTATTCATTCGAATGAATTGAAATTATATTTGAGCATTCATTTGAATGAATGTCAAAATAAACTATCAGTTCATTCGAATGAATTAAAATGTGAGAGTAAAATAGTAATTTGCCATGAAAATTTGAAAATAAGTGTACTTCAGATATCTGTAAGTCGTGCATTAATTTAAGACTTTTTAATTAAAATTTTATATTAATTTAGGGAGCACTTACACACACCCGGATTTCCTGCCTCTACACACCCGTTTCTGAAATTTTGGGTGAAATTACGATTTTACCCCCCGATTTTCATTCATTCGAATGAATGCCCAGTTCATTTTGGCATTCATTCGAATGAATGCCCATGTGTAATTTCAATTCATTCGAATGAATGGGCTGAGCAGTAACACGGAATACTGCTCAGCTCATTCATTCGAATGAATGGGCATCATTCATTCAAATGAACTAATCATTCGAATGAATGGGCCTCATTCATTCGAATGAATGAAGCCCATTCATTCAAATGATTCCTTCTTTCAGCCGTTCATTCATTCAGCAGTAAACATAATATTATTCAAATATTTTTTTTTTAAAACTTTAAACTTATTTTTTGATCACTGTGTATTTCCAAAATTTCTCAAATTGAATATCTAGACTAATTAAAATAACCTGATAAAAATACCTTAAGACTTTAAGGTCTTTTGACACTCCTAAATATTTAAAACACAGTATTTTACAAATAAGGGTATCCCTAGGGTGTGTCAAAAATACATTTGAAAGTGTCAAAAGACCTTAAAGTCTTAAGTTATTTTTATCAGGTTATTTTAATTAGTTTAGATATTCAATTTGAGAAATTTTTAAAATACACAGTGCTTAAAAATAACTGTCTATATTTTAAAACATAAACCGTTATTTTTTAAGCACTGTGTATTTTCAAAATTTCTCAAATTGAATATCTAGACTAATTAAAATAACCTGATAAAAATACCTTAAGACTTTAAGGTTTTTTTGACACTCCTAAATATTTAAAACACAGTATTTTACAAATACGGGTATCCATAGGCTGTGTCGAAAACACATTTAGGAGTGTCAAAAGACCTTGAAGTGTTAAGGTATTTTTATCAGGTTATTTTAATTAGTCTAGTTATTCAATTTGAGAAATTTTGGAAATACACAGTGCTTAAAAAATAACGGTCTATGTTTTAAAATAAAGACAGTTATTTTTAAGCACTGTGTATTTTAAAAATTTCTCAAATTGAATATCTAGACTAATTAAAATAACCTGATAAAAATACCTTAAGACTTTAAGGTCTTTTGACACTTTCAAATGTATTTTTAACACACCCTAGGGATACCCTTATTTGTAAAATACTGTGTTTTTATCAGGTTATTTTAATTAGTCTAGATATTCAATTTGAGAAATTTTGGAAATACACAGTGATCAAAAAATAAGTTTAAAATTTTAAAAGAATTTTAATGAATTTACTGTATACTGTATACTGAATGATTCGTGATGAATCATTCGAATGATTCGTGACTCCCTTCATGTTCGGATCTAAATCATTCGAATGATTCGTGATAAATCATTCGAATGATTCGTGACGGTCATTTCCTTCATGTTCATTCGAATGAACGAATGAATGTCCATTCATTCGAATGAATTGGGCTGAGCAGTATTCCGTGTTACTGCTCAGTGCATTCATTCGAATGAATTGAAATTACACATGGGCATTCATTCGAATGAATGCCAAAATGAACTGGGCATTCATTCGAATGAATGAAAATCGAGGGGTAAAATTGTAATTTCATCAAAAATTTCAGAAATAGATGTGTAAAGGCAGAAAATCTGAGTGTGTGTAAGTGCTCCCTTAATTTATTATCGCCCGGTTTACATCCGATAATTGCGCTGTTTACCGCAGGGGATCACGGATGACGAGAACCGAAGGGTTCACATCTCTAACCAAACGGTCAAAAGTCCGATCTACATCAAATAGCCACGTGGAAGCTCCTTGTTTTATTATTTCGTCCGATTCGTAAGGGGCCTTTTTTTTTTTTCCTTCGTCTTTTCGCCTGTTGTGTACTTATGTTAGACAAATTTTTTACTGCAGGAAGATAAAATACAAGAAGGCAAATATATTCAATTCATAAATTCCTTTTTTAAAGGAAAAATGTAAAGTTGCAATGGGAAGTATCTTCAATGATGATGATTGAAAAATAGTTTTACAAAGTGATTAGAGCACTGAACGATAAAATAAAATAAAGGATCATATGAAATTATTTTTTTATTTTAGTTTTATGATCTTGATTTTAGTTTTCTCACTCATTTGATGAGGTCGAATGATTAGATAAACATGAAATTATATTTTTCTCAAGTTGTAAACCCACAGGAGTTAGAGTGATGGTAAGGAATCCACCTCATAAAGCGGGAGTTACGAGTTCGATTTCTATTCCACCTCAAAAGGTCACTCCTTGTAAAATCACTTGGTATGTATGAATAGAGAAGATTATATATGTCCTGAAGATTAGTTGAGTGTTCTAAGAGAACACCTTAGTCATGAAATAAAAAATACTCAAGTTGTATCTGGGCTCAATTTTATTTGGGCTTAAATGAAGACTAGGCCCTATTTATAGAAATTGGGCCAGGTTGAACCTTAGCTTAAACAATGATCTAGAATCAGTGCCCATAAATACAAATTGGGCTCATAGGAACCCAACGTTGCCCCAACCTATCCGGATTGCACCCCTACAACACCATCAGGCCTTTCTCCTCAAGTTTTGTTTCAGTCAGAATGAATGAGAGCCCGTTGAGAAAAATGGGAGGCAATCCAAGCCCAAAACAAAACTGGGCCCGAGAGAGATCGTTGAACTGGGATCTTCCACATATGAAATGAGGACTGGAGTCCATCACCAAGCTAATTGCCAATCAAGGCAGGTGTCCACACTTTTCGTAGACTTCAAAACACAAGGTTTCGAAGGGCTGCGTTTGGATAGAGGTAAGGGTAAAAAAATAAATTTTTACCTCTCCCTTCTTACTTTTGAAAATCCTTTTTTGATAAGGGGTATTTATAATACCCAGAATAACCCCTGGTAAATTGTAACTCCTACAATATTTACCTCTCGTCCAAACTCATCCAAGATAGAACATGAAAAAGCTCCAAAATTTCTAAAAAAATGAATAAAAAAATGGCCCAATAATCACAATGATCGAAGGAGAGAAGTAAGAAATTCATCCCAAAGTAGTTAAGGACTGCAGCTCGAACGATTCAAGCTGGGTTTTGGGTTACCTAAGCCCAATTCAAATTCTATATGTCTGAACAGTTTGTGATCTAACATGAACCCAATCGAAGACAACATTCCTCTAATATGGTCAAGTTGGATGTAATTTGGTCAGGTTTGTCAAGTTTGGTTGGATTGGCGCATAGTCAAGCCACATTGACCATGAGTTTAGGTCTTTCTGAGGTTTATTACAACGAGCCTGGCCCAAACCTAACTGACGGCAAAGCTCTTGGGTTGGGCTAGCAAGAGTAGAGTTGGGCCAGCCCACCTTATATAGACAGAGGGACTAGTACCAGCCTATCAGGGGTCGAAAATTTGGCTCCACCTAATTTTGGCCGAGATCTCGTCCGAACTTTTTTCTCTCTCTTCAAAATTCTTTTTTTTTTTTTGAAATCTCGGGATATTGTTTTTTAAAAAATTCATTTAAAAATTAAAAAGGCTGTTTTAAAGTAAAAATAAAAATAAAAATATCGGCTAAGATATCGACCGGGCCCATAACTGATATTTGTTTTTTTTTTTTATTTAAAAAGAAGAAATCAGTCGATATTCAGCCAATATCTCGGCCGTATCGGCCAATTTTTTTTTTCTCTGCTGGCTGAGATATCTCGGTCGTCAAAAATCTGAGATATCTCGATCAATACGCACAGTATCAAATTTATATCTCTCGGGGCTACTGGATGTCATTTCTACTTTTACACTTTCTATTTAAGACTTTTGGAGAAAGCGTTTTGCAGTTTTCACTAATTTTGGTGCATTCAATTAAAAACAAATGTGACCCAACTTTTTCTTCTTAAAATTATGAGCACCACTATACATTGGTGACACTTCCATCATTCTGTGGGTCCCAACAATTCCATCAATGAGAGTTAATAGGGCCAAATACATGCTTGGCGGTGGCCTATTTACTCACTACCAATCTAATCTTGTACCCTTGTAGGGTCATCATTCTGTGGGTCCCAACAATTCCATCAATAAGAGTTAATAGGGTCAAATAAATGCTTGGCCGTGGCCTATTTACTCACTACCAATCTAATCTTGTACCCTTGTGGGGTCCTTTTGTGGCTGTATTCGTTTGGATAAGAACTCACTTGTTTTTTAGTTTTGCAATTGAGTAAGCCAGGGCCCAATATGAACCGACTCCAATTGAACCATAGTTGGTATTTTGTATTCTTGGGTAGGCAGGATTTTCAGACTCTGATGAATAAATGGGATGGAATGAGCCTAGAATGTTTAAAGACCCAGTCTGAGGTCTCCCCAACCCCAACCCGGTATATGTTACACAGATGGGCAAATATCAGGCATAAGAGATTGAGATAAAGGGCTTGAGGCCCAACTTTGGCACAATGGAATCATAATGGGCTTCGAAACCTTTGGTTCGATGAGCTATAGGGCCTTCTATTTGTCTCTAGGTTTGATCCCATTCGGACCTATTTGTATCTTTGAGTTCTTTGATGTCTAGTTTTGTCCAATTGAAGTAACTCAAATATGATCTATCCATCTAGGGCCCATATAAGATAAAACAAGGACTGACCTTTTTTTCTTTGGGATAGTGAGTGTAGTTTAAGAACTTAGAAACTCAAATTTAAATCAGATCTCAATTGAGTAAAGTATTTCCACATGAGTAGAAGTGAAGCTCATCCAAGTTTTTTCTCAAAATTAATGATCTCATCCACTTAGTAGAGTCTTTTTGATTCATCTATTTTGAATTTTATGAATTCTGAGACTGATTTTAAATAAAAATAGTTTAGTTTTGGAGTTCAAAAATCGTACCCAAAGAATTAAGAGAGGAAGACCATTTTTTCTTAATTCTTTGAGTACAATTTTTAAAGTCTAAAATTATATCATTTTCATTTAAAACCAGTCCCGGAGTTCATAAAATTCAGAGTAAATGAATTATGATGCCTTGTTTATATAAATCGGTCGAGAAATGACCTTCTTTGAAAATCTCACTCCACGGCTTACCTATTGGAAAGTGTTCGAACGAACTAAAAATTCATTTGAATGATGTAGAGGAATCATTTTTTAAAAAAAATGAAAGTGTAAAAGGGTAATTTCATAATGGGTGTGTAGAGAAAGAAAAATCAGTGTCGTCCTAAACTTAATCGTTTTTTATTTCGATAATTGTAAACTTACTGTATTATATAAATTAAAATAATTTCATAATTTGAAGTGTGGCTTGAGAAAAAGGGACGGTGGAATTTTCATACACGTGGAACAGATTCTTTCCCCTCTAAACAGATGGCTAGGATCAGCTAATCGAAACTAGCAAACAGATAAGCTAAACTTTGAAATATCAAACTTGAAATGGGATCTTGACCGTCCAATCCAATGAATCTGAACCGTCAGAGTCTCGATCCATGTACTTCAATTCCATTGGCTGGTTTTTGCCACGAGCCCTTATAAAAGCAAAAAGCCTTGAGAACTTTCTAACATTCAAACTTCGTTCACTTCCCGCCCTCCTCCAAACCAAATCATTCATTCTCTTCTCTTGTTCTAAGCTCTCTTTCCAGTGTTCTTTAATGGCGGGGCGAGGCAAGGTTGCAGTTGCAGACCGCAAGAAGCAGGCGACGAGAAGCTCCAAAGCCGGCCTCCAATTTCCCGTCGGTCGTATCGCCAGATTCATGAAAGTAGGCAAATACGCGGAGAGGGTTGGGGCCGGCGCTCCTGTTTATCTGGCTGCTGTCCTCGAATATCTTGCTGCAGAGGTAAATATCCTCAATTTCTTTCTTCTATCTCTCTTGCTCTTTCATGGGTTTGATTGCTTGCAGTCGATGAAATTACTGAATTTCGCCATTGGATGCTATATTTCCTTTTGGGCATTTTCGCAAACAAGTTGTCCTTGTGGTCCTGGTCTGAAGTGCTGTGGTTGCAGGTTCTTGAGCTGGCCGGAAATGCGGCTAGGGATAACAAGAAGACGCGCATCATACCTCGCCACATCCAGCTGGCGGTGCGGAACGACGAGGAGCTGGGCAGGATGTTGACGATGGTGACCATCGCCAATGCTGGGGTCCTGCCCAACGTCCACAACATGCTTCTGCCCAAGCGGGTTGCAGACAAAAAGGGATCGTCCACCCAAGTCTCTTAAGTCTCTTGACTCTCTGAGATTGTCTCGTCGGAGACCGGAAGGTGTCTCAGGCAATCTTTGTCCGGCTTTCCACTGCCCACTGTTTTAATCTTTGTGAAGGAAGTGAACATTTCTTTGTTGGATGATGGTCTTCTGTCGTCCTCATGGAAATGGTGCCTGCTGTAATGTAATCAGAGATTTCGATGAAAATGTAAAAATGGAAAGGAAATTTCTAGTTTCTGCAATTCATTTCATTGGTTTAAATGCTTGGTCGGGTTGACAATCTGAGTCAGAATAGTTTGTAATGAACTAATGATGTTGTAAGGAATTGTTAATGCTACTTTAAATTGTGAATATCATTGTCTTGGTTCAATATTATTTAATGAGCCATTTTAAAAATAATATATTCCTGAAAGGAATTGAATTGGCAGTGGTAAAATAATATATTCCTTGTAAAAGAATGAAAATTAATTTTAATATAATTAAAATTTTTATATTTTTTATGATGTACTTTTTAAAATGAAACACCAGAGCAACAAAAGTATTACTCCCCACTTCATTTTAGTTGTTTTATTTTTAAATTTTGAATTTTTTAAGGATAGTTTTATGAGCTAAAGTAGATAGATTTTCATGGGTTTGTATTTTATAAATGTAGAATATTAGACAATTATTTTGGGATAGTTTAAAAATATGTATAAGATAAATAAATTAAGACAGAAGGAGTAGAATATTTTGAGTCCTATAAAACTAAATAAGTTGATTTTTAATAGTCTCAAATGGATAATAATCGGCAAGGAATTGAAAATAATATGTTCCTTGTTCAATATAATTTTTGAACCAAGTAAAACAACATATGTGTGATGTCAATATCATTCTCATATCATTTTGAACCAATTAAAAAAAAAAAAATTTCTTATATAATGAAAATTAATTTTAATATATTTTAATTTGTATTATTGTCTTCATATTTTATCGTATTTTACTAAATGAAACATCGAAATAGCTAAAATATTAGAATATTTTGCTACAGAGGTAAAGCCAGTTTGAGTTCTGGAGCCAATATATTAAACAAGTAGGCTTAGGCCTTTTTTTTTTTTTAAAAAAAAGGTGGCTTGTACTTTAATCTTGCAAAGTCTGAGGGGTTTTAATTACGTTACTCATAATTCTGGAGTAACATTTAAATATGCATCTACTTCACATATAATTTGATTTTAGAATTGAATATTTTTTAAATTAAAAATCTTGACATTTTCTTTACATAAGAAATATGGATTAATTAAATGGTCAAATTTCACTATAGAATAAGAACCAAATTCAAACATATATAAATGAAAATTAAAAGAAAAGATTTTAAAATTAATTTGAAATTCAATTATATGTTTGATATTGTAACTTAATTTTTTATTTGATGAGTAATATTGGAGTCATAAAAGAATAAATGTTAATTACTATATTTATTAATAGTAGACATACTATTTATATTATTTGTCTTTGAAGTTAGTAAGAAAAGACAATCACACGATTATGCCGCAAAGTATTATTTTGTGCGTCCGACATCCGGTCCTTCCTTCTGTTCCTCCTGTCCAACCAAGACCTCAAGCATGTGCATGGTTCACTCTCTTCTTGGAATCTACCCTTTACCAGTCCCCCCGCCCAAGCCACCTGACCCGACTATCCTTCGCAGCCCGCAAAAGGTTCAGTTCAACCCTCGTCAAATCTGGTTAAATCCTATATTAAACATAATATTATAAATATTATTAAATTATTAATTAATCATTTTCTATATAAATAAAGTTTTTTATAAGAAAGATCTTTTTTTTAAATGACACCCAATTATGTACTGTAGAAAGTTAAAAGTTGACAATTCTTTTTAAAATAAAATAATTTTTAATTTTTAATAATCACTAATTTTTACGTTATAAAGTATAAAGTATTTCAATATATACATGTAGACTAATGTTTTCTAAATATATGAGTAGTCTATTATATATTATCATAGATTGAATCTTATAAATTTATTCTATCCAGAGTACAAATATCAGTCGATACATATCGTATCGGCCGATATGTACTGGTTTTGAAGGAATGAATATCGGCCGATATATATTGTTATCGGCCGATATTCACAATATCGGTTGAAATATCGGCCGATATCTGCTGGAGAGAGAAAAATATCGGCTGATACTGATTTTTTAACCCCTGAATTTCTATCTTTCAAATCCATTCTTATTAATAATGTAATTAGTTATTATTATTTTTTTAAAGTCAAATCAAGAAAGCCACTTAAAATGACATTCTAAGTTTTTAATTCCAAAATAAAATTTATTATAATGATGATGTTTTCTCTTATTTGAAAAAGAAAATTTTATTTTTTATTAATAATAATTAGATAAAATTATGAACTATAGTTAATTATATTACATTGATATAATAAAAATAAAGAAGATCTTTTAATAATAATGACAATGATAAAAATATTAAATAAGAAATATAATATTAAATTATTATAATAAAATAAATAAAAGAAAATATTATAAATTTTACTTTTAACATGAATTACTTTTCAAAAGGACTAGCGCTCACTTACAAACTCTAATGCTCTTCTTTTAATACCCTTCTTCTCTTTCCCCGTCTACTAAACCCTAAACGCCGCCGCTCTCAGTATTTCTCCCATCAACGAAGAAGAATTCTTCTCTTTCCCTCTCTCTATTAAACCCTAACCGCCGCTGCTCTCTGTATTTTTCCCATCAACTAAGAAGAAAAAGAAGCAGAGAAGAGAAAGGAAAGCAGCTGTAGCGATTTTTTTTCTTCAATCTTTTCTCTATATTTTCTTTTTTCTCTTTCCATTCTTTCTATCCCCCGTTTCATTTATTCTCTCATCTCATTAGAGTCGCAACCGCCCGCGTTTTCTTAAATAAAATTCTCTAATTTTCCATTTATTCCAAAACCGCTAGTCACGGCTCACGATTGGATTAAAAAACCGATTTCAACTGCGGCTTTAAACGGTTTTTGGCGGCTTAATTTATCAAGGCTTTTTAATCAGATCGGACCGAGAAGGACTGTCGCCGTCGAACCTGAGATCCGACCGCGGTTCGGTCCGGTTCTGATGAACACAGCGTGCAACTCCAACTTGGGCCCGCTTTAGCTTCTGGTTTTCATGGCTGGCTGGATTTGACTCAGTCCACTCTGAGTTTGTGTTGAATGTAACCGAGTGTAAAAACTGTACTGAATTAGAGAGTGAAGACAGTGAGAAAGAGGAGTGTGAGAGCCTGCACTGTATGACTGTATCTTATTCTCAGATCCAGTGAAAAACTCTGTGTTTCCTGTGAACTTAAGCTTTTAGCTGAACCACATAAACCTGTGTGTTCTCTCTTGTGTGTTTTTGATATCTTTCATTGAATACTTACGTTGTGTTTGTTTAATCGGGTAAAATCACAACACGAGTGTCTTCTTGTTCTTTGCTCTGCTTCTCTTACCTTGGACAAGGTCTTCCTCACTGATCAGAGCCTTGCCATCTCGCTGAGACATCGGGGGCTGGGGTGGTGCTTTCTGATTCTTTCGATTGTCATCTCCTCCCTGCTTGATAGTCTGCATTGCAACATCAGCCTAATTTATTCCCCCATCTGGGTTGCACACCACTGCCGTGGGCATCCTCCTAGACTGTGTGCAGCAGTCCCCTCCCATGGATATTGGAATATTGTCTGGCGCCTCCTATTTTATTGGAGTGGGCTGTCTTTTGGGCCAAGTTTTTGTTTGTCCGTTTTGGCCTGTTTTGTTATGGGCTGCTTTTGTCGGGTTTGTGCAATCTTTGATTATTTTGTATCAGGCTCGTGTTATCGGCCGTGAGATCTCCTAAAATCATAGGGGCTATAGGTGGAGTGAAATTTTATAGACCCGTTATGTCTGATATATTAAAGAGTTTTAGTACGTGGAGGCCTTTTGTGTCTGGAGGTCCTAGGCGGCGACATACACTGCCTATATCCAGGGTCGGCCCTGGTGGGCTAATTTTAGACTCTCCTTTTTTTAATGAAAATCTTAACCGCATAAAAAAAATATAGAAAACACATGAATGCGTCAAATCTAAATATAACACAACATTTTAAAAATTATAGTATAAAAGACAAAGCAAATAATAAGAAATATTGTAAAAACCAATTTATGTATTAAATTGTGAAAGTTGGGTTGAATAAAGTTCTTTCAAAGTTTAATCATACTTAAACTCAATCAAACTTATAACATTAGATAATATCTTATATAATATTAATCAATTATTAATAAATGTAAAATAAAAAATATCATATAAAAATATAAAAAATTAATAATCACATTTTAATAACAAAATAATTAAACAATCTAATGTAATAAATTTTATTATTTTTATTTAATGAGATTAACATTATAATGACATGATAAATTATTAAAATTGAAAATAAATATTAAAAATTATAAAAATAAAAAATCATAATAACACATGGTACTGAAATAAGAATGGTGTCAAAGTATTTAGTGAAAGGATATATATAAAAATTAAAATATTTTTTGAATGAACTGAACCAAATTATTTTTTAGACCATTAAGGTTCAACTAAGTGGAAGCGTATAATTTTGTTCAGTTTTTAAAACACAATTTCCTATTAGCTTACAAGGAAAACTCGCCATAAAAAAATTAATTAACATAATAAAACATTTTAAATTAAATTTAATGTAAGTAGTGTATTTTTGTTATTTTTTTAATTAGAATAAAGCAGTGGCATCTCTGGTGAATAGTGAAAAAGGGTTTAAGACTTAAAGAGTTCAGAGGCATCAGCTTCTTTCTAGGGTTTAATAGTTTGGTACTTTCTGGGATTTCAGTTTGGTTGAACAAGTAGAGAAGAAAAGAAAAGATGAGGAAGCTGAAATTTCATGAGAAGAAGCTGCTGAAGAAGGTTAATTTCTTGGAATGGAAGAGAGAAGGCGGTCACCGGGAAGCCTTCGTCATGCGCCGCTATCACGTCACCGGTAGAGACGATTACAAGAAGTATATATCTTCTTTATATATACGCACACCCCTTTCTCCTTCTTCTTCCTTTTCTTGTTCTTCTTCTGATACAAACTCTATATTTTATTGTTTCTTAATGATTTTGGATGTACCCCAGATAGAAACAGGAATTCCATTCGAATTTTTTCCAAGGACCTATGGTACTTATCTTTATTAACCGGTGTCAAATTTTGATACTCGATTTTTGTGTATAATGATGCTAGCCTCCCAGAAATTATGAGTTTTATATTTATTTCTTCACTTTTTGGGTGAGTGATTCTTCTCTGCTTTTATTAAAAAAAGACACAAAATCCACTCACATATGCTTTTATGCGGACCAATTGAGGCCATCGGAATCATGGGTCCATTTTGAATTGAGGTTGGTGCAAAATTTCTGCTAGTTGGGGAATTTACCCAAAGGGAATTTACAAAATGATTTGACCTGATTACTCTTTATTTTTGTTTCCTTAAAACTGAAGTCTTCATTTTTTACTTGGATAGAATTTTGGCTGTCTGATCCGTCTTAGTTGTCATGCATGGAGGTTTCTGGCCATGATTGGAAAGCTGGATAAAAAAATTATCTATTTGCATTCTCAGCTAGACCAGATCCACTGTAAATGGGAATAGATATAACCATCCATTCTGCTTAACTTTTTCATATTGATAGCGATTTTTGAT
This sequence comes from Chimonanthus praecox, assembly GCA_022113865.1. Lineage (NCBI taxonomy): Eukaryota > Viridiplantae > Streptophyta > Magnoliopsida > Laurales > Calycanthaceae > Chimonanthus > Chimonanthus praecox. The sequence continues at coordinate 55,918,881 of CM039089.1, forward strand.
GCATTCACACTACAATGACACCCCTCTGAGTGTGCAAGTTGTTCTTTCTGTTTTAGTATGAGTGAGTTCTTATAGTTTCAGTTCTTTCCTGATTTCAGGTATTCGAGCATTTGTAACATGATACAGAAACTTGCGAACATCTTGAAGCAGATCGATCCAAGAGATCCATTTCGGATTGAGATGACAGATTTATTATTGGAGAAGCTGTGAGTCCTTTTTTTGAATTATTGTTGATTTGTAATCATCGATGATGCTTAACTTTTTTTGTGCATAAATAAATTATGAGTGGTCAAAATATTTATATGGGTTTCTTTGTTCACTTAATTGAATTCTTGAGAAACTTCTTCTTCTTATTTTGTGAATGAAAGATGAAATATTGGCATGTTTGCGTGTCATTGGTAGTTGGTAGATTCTAAATTTGGAGATTTTGAATTAAATAAATTAGGAGAACATCCACTAAGACTGAAATCTTGTATTTGGTCGACATTGGAAGAGGGAGACATTGGTTAGGTTATATCACCAAATCAAAAAAAGGTCTATGGGGACTAGAGGGGTTTCTCAAATGAAAGTTAAACTTAAGAGAGGGAGATCCATTTATAGAAGTGATCCCCCCTTAGCTCATAATCTCTTATTTCAACAGATTTGCTCCCAATCTATTGCCTATCAAACACTTAAATATTCCTGGGATATGGGTGTTGAGTTGGGCTAGACTAGTTTGAGATAGGCTTAAAGGCTTGATATTCCATTTTGGCCTTTAGGATTTCCACCTGAGTCCAATACTCTTATGTTACCTGTTGAACCTATTGAAGCTCCATCAAAGTTGAGTTTCATGTAACTTGGAAATATTCCTATATTTGCTTTGTAACTTGGAAACCTCTACATGTAAATGTCTCAAAAGTACCCACTAAAGCAAATAAAAAAGCCCTTCTATTCTGTGCGTAGTAGGTCCCAACCTGAGATATGGGTGTTGAGTTGGACCAAACTAGTGTGGGATAGGCTTAAAAGCTTGATTTTCCATTTTGTCCTTTAGGATTTCCACCTGAGTCCAACACTCTTATGTTGCCTATTGAACCTATTGAAGCTCCATCAAAGCTGAGTTTCCAAATTTCCCATTGGATAGAATCTCTCCATCTTTTATTAGCAACAGTAGTCATCCATTGAACTATAAAGTGCTCACAAAAAAAACCACATTTTGTGTTCTCTTTTTCCCATTTGATCATAACCATTTTCTTAAAAATAAAATGGGGGTATTTTAGAAGTTACATGTGGTGATCACCTTAGGGGGAAATTATCATATATATAAGATGATGATAACCCGCACCCCACCTTAAGCGGCACTCTTAGTGAGCCTGCCTATGTGTGGCCCGCTTATGGTGATGGTAGGAAGTCCACTAGAAAGGTCTAATCTTGAACTTGTATCCACCAAAAATCATCTTGCAGATACTTGTTAAAAAAAAGAGTAAGTTTCTTTTGGATACTTGTAAAATATGATTGAGCTGGTTACATTGTGATTGTTATGATCTTAACTTCTGGTACTCGTCTTGTTTTGTTGCTGGAAATTTTTATGGATAATGGGACTCTTTTTATGTGATGGTAGTTTTGTCTCTAAAATAATATTTCAACCAAACCTCCTTCACTTTGGAGTTCGGTGAAATGTAGTGGTTGAATTCCTAGCTTATATTACTGTACCTGTCCACATTTTTGATGATCTTCTACGTGACAATCGGCAGGTACAATATGGGTGTGATTCCAACAAAAAAGAGTTTGGCTTTGTGTGAACGGTTATCAGTATCTTCATTTTGCAGGTAAGCTTCTACTTGTGATTTGTGATTTTTGACATGTTTGTGAAAGTGGGGCTTATTGCATTTTGACAGCATGTGTGCGGTTCTTGTAATTATGTCTAAGCTCACCATAAATGGGGACCTATCATGTGGATCTCCTGTTCCAAATATATGGTAAGAAAACTCATCCTGTTCGTCACAATTATGAAACAAGGGGCTTGGAAACAATTAGTTAGTTTTTTTTTCCCCTATTTTTTGGGGTGTGATCTGAGGTTCGAGAATTTACTTGGTGGGCTTTTCTTGTGATGTATGGATCTTGCACTTTCATGCTACCTGTGTTACCTGGGTATATGCAACTGTGTGGGCACTTACTGAACTCTTGATATTATCCTCCTTTTCCACAATAGTAACTGTGATATGCAACTCCTCCAGAAACCAGCAGACTGTCAAAATTGTCCTAAGTTGACTACTGTTGTATAAAAAACTCCAGAGGATATGCATTGATCGCCCCTCACAGGGAGATTTTGAATTAGAATGGGAAATATGACAGGCCCCAACATTTTAAAGCATAAGGAACCACACTGATAGGGGGTGAGTGAAGTTCAACACCACTCAATCATCTTAGCCTATTCATAGGTGTGAAAGCCCTTTGTTCCATCTAGATGGAGTTCGGCGCTCATAATTGGATTTTGCAAATTGTTTTCCATGGGCCCTGACTGCTTGTCTGAAGCCCACATAACTTTGAACCTACAACTTTTATTGTTCTAATAAAGGCCAACCCCAGATTGATGGGATAAATGTCTTAGATGACGATGAACACTTATTAATTGTACTACAACCATCATCTTGGCTTTTCGATTTGGCATTTGAAAATTTGAATTTTATAGGGGAATTGATTTTTCATGGCCCATTTGGCAAGGCTAGGATCAAATGTTGTGTTAAGGAGAATACTTGGTAGTTTACATGCTTGAGCCAATGTCACACAATATATGAAGTGAGGCTTCTTATCTGAATTCTGTACTAGCATTTGTAAAAATTCATTCCATCCATTGCCTCTCCCTTTTCAATGTGTTCTTCGATATACTAAGGAAATTGTTAGGATTTTAAGCAAACTTGACGACACAAGCATAGGAGGATGTATAAACTAATAACACAAATTTCAAAATATTTCCTTTATTCACTGGAATGTTGAAAATTGTTTTTGTTTAAATTTATTCTATATTTTAATCGATTTAATAACTTACTTTTTTACCTTTATTTTTTATTTTTTGTAACATGGGTATCTCCACCCTACATTGGAGGTGAGACGAATCCCATGAGCATGTGTAAACCTCCCAATCCACACATACTGGATAAGTCGATGGAGAGTAACCCCATGGGAAGTGGCCTGGAGGGATTGAGCATAAATCGAACTTAAGACCTTGCTTCATGAGGCGAGCGTCTTGATCTCGCTTTATTTTTTATTCTTGTAAAGGCTTCTAATTCTACACACTGCATTGCAGTCATTTCCCTTGTGTTGTGTTATTGTTGACCTGCATCTGTCCATATTAGAAACTGGATCCATTATTAGAAGTGGGTGGGAAAGAAACAGATGAATTAGCTTTATCTTAGGGCCAGCTTCCAGTCTGCACATGTCTATCATATCATTGGGTCAACTTTACTGGGTCCGATCTTTTCATCCCAAAATACACTGGGTGCCCTACATGGGGTTAGATCAAGTAAGATTAAGGGTAATTATCTGCTAACCTAACAGACTTGTGAAGCCCAAACCTGGATCCAAATTGAGACAGGCCCACTGGTTCATTCAATTGACCTTACTCGTTCAGAGCCTTCCTCTGGTGACTTCTATCCTAAATTTAAAACCTACAAATTGAGAAAAGGACCAGGAAAACCTATCACAAAAAAAGAAAAAGACAAAAAAAAAGCATTAAAGGAAATCCATGTTGCTCCTTCGCAGAGGCTACCATTTGCCCTTCTTAATTACCAAGATTACTATGTAATTCCACCATGAATTACTGGGTGCGAATCCATTACTGTGGATTTCTATAGTGACTTGAAGTTCCACATCAAGTCCAGACCAGTACAACCAGTCACATGGGTTGCACCTGGTTCATTTCCTTCTTCATTTAATTTTTTGTAATTAAACTAAAAATCTAATTATATGGATTGAAAGTAGACTTGATGAGCTATAAGATCAAGTATGTGTAGTGACTTTGACTATTAATATCAAATAACTTGAAATTCAATTTTGAACTGAAATTTGGTCCACTTGTAGCTTCTCAAATTTACTTTCAATTTGTACGAAAGGGAAAAGCACCAGGTGCTTATCTATGTATCTTTGTATCTATATCAAGAAACTTTGTTTCTTTTGAAAAATGAAAACCGCAAAATCACTTTATCCATGTGTTGATTACTTGTTTATTCACAGACGTAGGTTGGCAACTGTTCTGGTGAGGTTGAAGTTTGCAGAACATTTGAAAGAAGCTGTGACATACATTGAGCAGGGGCACATCCGTGTTGGCCCAGAGACAGTCACAGATCCAGCATTTCTGGTGACAAGAAACATGGAAGACTTTGTTACATGGGTGGATTCATCCAAGATAAAGAGGAAGGTACTGGAGTACAATGAGAAGTTGGATGATTATGATGCGATGAACTGAGAATGTCTAAGATGTTGATCCCCATGTTTCTATTACTTAGATTATTTATATCCATGCACCCATGAATGCCATAATCATAGCAGTGGGTCTATGATTTGCAAAAATTTTGTATTGGGAAACAATTAAGAGTCCTTAATTAATGTTTTAATTTTTAGAATACCATCTTGTACATCTTGCCCAGTTTTAATCCTTTTCAGTTTTGAGATTTGTCTATCTCTGTTTTGGCCTTTTGGGCGCTTCTTTAATCATTGAAGTTTTCTCAATGAGAAATTTTGATGGGTTGCACTGGTCATTCCAATTTTAAAAAGTTGTTTGAAGGTCTAAACATGGATCAACCACAGTTTATAGAACATTTGAATTTTTTCATTTTATTATCTAAACTGCTGGTGGATTGCTCTTAATTGGGGTCATCATCATGTACAACCAGTAATCCCATCTATCTGGCTTGGCTATATGAGTTCTTTTCCAATTTAACTCTATCATACACTATACCATGAGTCATTCAACAGTCTACATGCCTTTTTTTATCCCTTCCCTCTGTTTTCAAAGGTCACTTTCTCTTTCTAGTGCCTTCGCTTTGTAGCTTCTCCACTCTACGGACTGAGAATGTGCTTGGTCTTTTACTAATATGACCAAATTATCTCAAACGAGTTTCTCAATTTGTCATCTATCAGAGCTATCTTTAAACTATACTAATGCGTTAGTTTTTAATTCTATCCTCTAGGGTTAAAGTACTACTCCAATGTAACATGTGCATCTCCGTTGTCCTGACTTTATTTTTTAATCTTTTCTTTTTCTATTGTCCAACACTTTGCTTCATAAAGCATTGCAGACCTAAAAATTATTTGATAAAATAGTTCTTTTAAACGAAAGGGGACTATTTTATCGCACATGACCTCACTAGTTTGTTTACATTTTACCTATGTTAATCCTTTTTTATTCTTTATATCTAAATCGAAATCTCCTTGAGATCCTATCATTGAGCTCAATTATCGGTCGATGTTTTCTGTTTTCTCAGTTTTTAATAAAAATAAAAAGAATCTATTTCAAAATGGACTTTTCTATTCCTCAGTCCTGACTATAAATAAGAGTGGTGATATAGGATATTATTCATCTTACTGTTGAGGAGAGTGTAATGCAGTCATTTATAGGACAGCAGAGAAGAAAGTTGGCATAAAACATCAATTGCCTCTTCAAAATCAACTTCATTTACAGCTTAAGACAAGTAGGTTCTTTCCATAACTACATAGGAATAATTGAAAAGTAGGCCAAAAATGGGTTAATATATTTATTTCAGCGGACAAATGAAAATAAGTAATTATTGTACTAATTACCATTTTAAACTATATTGAGCATGTAATTAAAAGTCAATCTTAAATTCCGATCAAAGGCAAGTGGCAATTTTTTTTCTTTTTTAAATTAAGTGATGTCCTCTTCTATCTTTATAAAAAATAGTTTTTTTTAAGTACACTCTAATATGTGATATAATTTATTATAGGATGAATTGAAGAACTTATAAAGTCAATTCCATATAAATGGAATATTGCCTGATAATGATGATAATGCTAGCCTCTTTATAAATTTGAGCAATAGTGATTTTTACCTATAAAACAGGTGAGATCAATGTTATCAAACACAACCCGACCCGTGGGTCAACCGTGACCCGGCTGAAACACGGGTCGGGTCATTTTAAGACCCTTCTGGATTAAAAACCCTTAAAAATTCTTTGCGGCCCGCGGGTCAACCTGATTTCTAAAAAACCCGTGACCCTTAAAAATCCTCGGTTTTCTTTAAATGAAGAAAATGAAGACAAAGATGTTGGTTCTTTTGATAATATGATTTTTAAATTATTAACTTTTAGTATTTACAATTGGGTTTGAGAGAAAACAATTATTTTTATGAAATATAATTTTAGTTAATAATTTAATATTAATTATAATATTATATTAATAGCATGGGTTTGACTGGGTTTGACTATGGGTCAATCCGGTTGAACCTTATTTAACCCATCTTTCGTCCAAAGACGGGTCACTCCACAGGCTAAGTTTTAAAATATTGGGTGAGATAGAGTCCATTTGAATAGTATTTGTAGATGGTAGGATTTCATAACAATTAAGTTTATTGAATTTTAAAAAAGTTATTAACTTATAAAATGAAAAATCAATAATGAAAAAGAAGACAATTTTATAGATTTTAATTTAGTAATCATATTAACTTTAAACAGGTGCTTATTAATTAAATGAAAGAAATCAATTCTTCTACATTATATAATTATAAAAAAAAACCTAAAAATACCTATCGAAAGTCCAAAACATTTCTTTGGGTCTTCATTTCTCTCCAAAAAGTAGGGCATACTTCGTATATGCACCCATTTCGGCGTAATTACATATGAACCAGACTAATGCCGCACAAAACAACAAAAGGTGGCCCACCAAATTCAATTTCCAAACTTGTCAGCTATGTATGGACCCCACAACACTTAATGCGACATTGAAAGCCCCACATCCCATTCAATAGTAGGACAACCCGAGTTGATATTTATGAAATCCGACTCCATCCTAATTCTCAATCCGAATCTCACAACATGATCCGAGTTCTAACCCGAATCAATCCGAATTATGACCCGACTAGCATTTTGAACCCCTTTTAGACTAATTTTAGCCTAATCAGGTCGGATCCGGTTAACTTATAAATCATCAACCCGAACAGCCCAGAATTTCATGCAGGTTTTTATCTTCTCACCCCGACCCGACCCGCTGACACGAAATTCCCAACCCGCATGATTTCTCGGGTCGGGTCATGCGGGTTGGGCCAAAACCCAACCCGAGTTGCAGCCCTATTTAGAAGTAACTCCCTTGATTTGAGATTTTAGGATTAGAGTAGAGTTCTAGAGTTCAAGTCTTCTCAGACTTACTTGATATACGACGGTAGCTTGATTGAAACAATCATAGTCGATATGATGTTCAATCGTCGAGAGTTTTAAGAAACGATCGATGAATAAAGACTCGTTCAAATAAATATTTAATCGTTCAATAATCCTTAGTATCGTGGTAGAGTGTCGTTTTAAACGGCGGGCTTTCCCGTAGTATAAGTTCTTCTAAAACAGTTGAAACTAGATAGTTGTGCCCTCAACCGAAGAACTAAGAATTTTTTTTTTGATGATTCATTTCTCATTTATTTTATCTGATTTAATAGATCCGAAATGAAAAAGATTCATTTTTCAATGAACAAAAGAAAATAATATTTTTTATGTATCACAATTTAATCACTATAATCTCGCATCCATCATGGGATAAAGATACTTATGTTGTAAAAAAAAAGTCTTTACCACTCATGTGCCCATGGGTAAGGCTAAGAAACCCAAGCCTAAACCCAAATCAGGGTTTCCTAACCCTGTCATAGACGACCAGTTTGAAGCTGAGTACTTGGAGCGTACCCTCCTTTCGAGTTGGTCCGATGATGTCAAGATCGCGGCTTTGGTCGATGCCATGGAAAAAAATATCATTCTTCCTCTGGCTGCTAGTGAATCTCTTATCCAACGTGCTTTGGGCAAGATCAAGCAAAAGAAATAGGAAGGCTTCAAGATGAAATACTTCAAATGTGCTGATGATGAGGAGCGCATTGAATTAGTGGCTAGCTACATCTGTAGCAAAAAAGAAGAATGCATCCCCAACAGTTTACCAGCGGAAATCATGGCTCAAGGGGTAGATCGGGCTGCTCTATATAAACGGAACAATCCTTCAGAAACCTTCAAGGAAATCTCTGAGGGATCACCGTCTATCAACAACTTTTGTTTCGATCTCCAAGCTTTCCTTGCTGCGAATAGGGAAACCAAGATTCAAACCATCATGGTAGCGATCCTCACTAAAAATGGAGGCTCCATTCCGGTTGATACCACCCCTCCCTTGTCATCGAAGCTCGGAAACGCATGGAAGATGATCGGAGATCCCTTTCTTCCGAGGACAGTTCAGAGCCTAGTCAACCTCATAGTGGCGCAATTGGCGGTGATGCTGAAGCTACCTCTGACGTTGCTTCTAGCCTTCCTTCCAAAGACTTCCAATCCCAGCTCCCAAAGCAGACCCAGCTACCAAAACCCCCCCTTTTTGACGTCGGGTCAGCAACCAAAGCCCCAAACTTGCACGGTTTTAGCCGTTCTAACCTGCATAGTGAGCCTAACTCCCATCCCAAGGCTGCTACATTTAATACCCATGCAGAAGCCCCTGCAAATTCAACAACTCCCAATGCTACCTTTGCTCAGACCTCTAACCCTATTTCTAGTGTTCCCAACCAAGCTTTGGTACCAATGAACCTGCTTTAGACCCCTCTCTCCCTGAAAAACCATCTTCTAAGTGGGCCTCCCTTTTCAAACCCGAAAATATCACCCCCTTCTCTCTCAATTACATCGAACCCAACCCTTTGAATCCTCATGTCATCCCATTTTCTGATGTTGAAATTGAAACCGGCGAGAAAAGCTGCAAATCCATCCTTGTGGGCTACTTCTTGGGGAAAAAGCCATAGATTGGCCATGTCAGACCCGGGCTATCTAAACAATGGAATTCACCTGCGGGATTCGAAGTCTTCTATCTCGATGATGGTTTCTTCCTCTTCAAATTCACAAATGAAGATGAATGCCAAAAGGTCCTTGAAAATGGACCTTATTTCATCCACAACAAACCTCTTATGCTTCAAAGCTGGATCCTTTCTGCGCCTTTGGAAAAAGAAGACCTGAAATCTATCCCATTGTGGATCAAATTTCCCAACCTTAATGGATGTCTTAGAACTCCCCACAATCTAAGCAAGCTTGCCAGCGCCATCGGTAAACCCATCTGCATGGATTCTGCAACTGCAAGAGGTACTAATCTTGCCCAAGCCAGGGTCTGTGTCGAGGTCTCTCCTTCTTGCCTCTTCCCTGACACTCTCACCATCGTCACCTCCAAAGTTACTGTCACCCAACGGGTTGTGTATGACTGGAAACCTAATATTTGCCACTCTTGCAAATTTTTCTTGCATTCAGATTCTAATTGCCCATCTAAACCAAAGCAAATCTGGGCTCCTAAAAAAATGGTTGTTGCCCCTTCCTCAAAACCTGATTCAAGCAAAGCTGTGATAGTCGACAATTCCTCCCCCCCCCCCGGCGATCAAGGTGCTTTTGTCACTGTCACCCACAAAAAAGGCAAAAAGATTTCCTTTGCAGCCCATAACTCCCCCCGGCGATCAAGGTGCTTTTGTCACTGTCACCCACAAAAAAGGCAAAAAGATTTCCTTTGCAGCCCATAACTCTACTGCTGGACAGTCCTCTCATCCTTCTGCTGGCCAAGACAACTTTGCTGCCCATAATTCTGCTGGACAACCCCCCTCAACCAAACAAGCAACTCCTTGCTCACCTAAAGCTCCTGCTAGTGATACTCTTCAACCTTGTCCTCCAATACCGCCAATCCTACCAACCATGCTGATCACCAGCACTACTCCACAACTAGTACAGACTTGGTGAATCAGTTTCAGCTACTGGACACTGAGGCAGAACACCCTAATTGTGATGAAGATGAAGATCACAACTCAAATGACCTCATTAGCACCAAGAATCTGGACACAATCGACACTGTCATTGCTGCTTACAACTGGAGCAAAGAATGTGCTCATGACAACCCAGGCGGGAACTCCCCTCCTACTCAATGATCTGCGCCATTTGGAATGTCCGGGGGCTAAATCGTCCCCACATGAAGTTGGAGGTCAAAGATCGTCTCGCCTCCATGAAAACTGATATCTTCTGTATCCTGGAAAGTCGTATTCGCGCCGGTAACCTGTATGCTTCTGCTCCAAGCATCTTTCCTCATCAATGGAAGAATTTCTCCAACGTTGCTCTATGCTCTTATGCTCGAATTTGGATTGGTTGGAATCCCTTAATCAACCTATGCATCCTCCATGCAACTGACCAATTTGTCCTATGCAAAATCATCACTCCTGCTGATGGACAAGCACTGCTCCTCTGTTTCGTCTATGCTGCCAACAATCCCCAACAGAGACTCCCCCTCTGGCAAGACCTGGAGGCCATTTGTTCTTCTCATAATCTTCCCTGTTTCTTTGCTGGTGACTTCAACGGCATCCGATCCCCTTGTGAAAAGAAAGGCGGCGCAGTTCCACTCAACTATATCATGGCCTCTTTCAACAATTGCATTGACACGGCTGGCTTATCTGAATTCCACATCACGGGTGCTGATTTCTCATGGTCTAACTCCTCCCATGGCAATTCACGGGTTGAATCTAAAATCGACAGAGCTTTCGCCAATCACTCCTTCCTCTCCAGTTTTGATCAAGCTTCCTGCCAATTCTTTGGACCTGGCCTTTCCAATCATAGAGGAATCCTTTTCAATCTCTCTGCTGCTCACACCATGCGTCGTGCTCCTTTTCGATTTGTCGATCATTGGTGTAAAGATCCAAAGTTTAATGACTTGGTTAGCTCCACTTGGAACACTGATATCAACGGCACTTCTATGTACAGATTGGTATCTAAACTCAAGCTTGTCAAGCGTGCTCTCATCAGCCATCATCGCTCCAAACCCAGTCTCAAGCAGCAACTGGTTTCTGCTCGTTCTACCCTTGATGCTGCTCAACATGCCTATGACTCCAACAACTCTGACAGCAACTACGATGACCTTCTGCAGGCTAAATATTTTTTGGATAAAGCTCTTGAAAATGAGCTCAGCCTTCTCCATAAAAAATCCAGGCTTCTCAACTTGAACCTGCGTGACATGGGTAGCAAATTTTTCTACAACACCATAAAGCTACGTGAGCATCAGAACAAAATCCTTTCTATCAAGACTGCTAATGGTGATACGACGGACCACCCTCCTACCATCATTGACACCTTTGTCAATTACTTTTCTGATCTCTTCGGTGGCACATTTGTCTTCAGTGAGGATGATACTTTCAGCCTGAAGTTTTCCTTGAACAGCAGAGATGCCCATCTTCTGACTATCCCTGTGCTCTGTTCTGAGGTGGAACATGCCCTCTTCGGCCCCAATCCAAACAAGGCTCCTGGGCCTGATGGATTTAATCTTCATTTCTATCGTTCTTGCTGGGACATCATCGGCAATGACACTGTGGAAGCAGTCCTCGACTTTTTCAAATCCGGCAAGATGCTCCAACAAATAAAAGCTTCTTTCATTGCCCTTATCCCCAAATCTCCTGATGAAGACAGGCCAGAATGTTTTAGACCCATTGCTCTAACGAATGAGATTTACAAACTCATTTCTCGTATTCTGGTGAATCGCTTGAAGCCGCACATGTCAAATTTGATTAGTCCTCATCAAAGTGCTTTCATTCCTGGAAGAGATATTTCAAGCAACATTCTTCTCTGCCATGACCTCGTCAGAGGCATTCACCTTGAAAAAGTGTCTCCTCGCATGTGCCTCAAAATCGACCTCAGAAAGGCTTTTGACAGCGTCAACTGGGACTGCATCTATCATCTCCTTCAACAAGCCCACTTCAATGATACTTGGATTAATTGGATTCGTTGCTGTCTTGAATCGCCAAAGTTCTCTGTTTCGATCAACGGCACTCCACATAGCTTCTTCCCTAGCTCAAAAGGTTTAAGGTAGGGTGATCCACTCTCTCCGTTCCTCTTCACATTGGTTATGGAGAGCTTATCCTCTGCCTTTAACCGCGCCATTGCCAGTAATGATATCAGCTGCCCTTTCTCCTCTAGAGGTTTCAAAATATCCCATCTTCTTTTTGCTGATGATCTTATGATCTTCTGCTTTGCTGATTTGAAATCATCCATTGCTCTCAAACACCTTCTTGACAAATTTAAAGCTTTCTCTGGGCTTACTTTTAATGCCTCCAAAAGCAACATCATTTTCTCCAAATCTGTCGTTCATAAGGAAGACATCCTTCGTGTTTTCGACATGACGGAAGCTAACCTCCCCATCAGGTACCTGGGTCTCCCATTTTTTTCTAGCTGCCTTCGCATTGCTGATTGCGCCCCACTTATCGACTCCATTAAACATCGCATAAATGGTTGGCACTCCAAATCACTCTCTCTCGCTAGCAGACTTGAACTTCTCCGATCAACCATTAACCACTACCACATATATTGGAGTAATTCTTTTCTTCTACCCAAAGCTTGCACCTTGGAGATCGAAAAACTCATGAGAAATTTTCTATGGAATTTTGGTGGCAAGAAGAGAATGCACACTGTTGGTTGGGACAAGATCTGTCTACCCAAGGACAAGGGGGGTTTGGGCCTAAGAAAAATTAGTGACATCAATGAAGCCTGCATCTTCCGTCAAGCCTGGTTCATTATCAATCGCAGAAGCTCCCTTTGGACCGACTGGGTCTATAGGAGATACCTGCATCGAAAAAATTTCTGGAAGGTCTGTATTAGTAATTCTAGCTCTTGGGGCTGGCGATCTATTTTGAAGTCCAGAGATCATTTGAAACCTCTGGTGGTCTACAACATTGGGAATGGACAGCGCACTTCCTTTTGGCACGACCCTTGGATCAGGCCGGGCTTCAGTTTATTCGATCACTTTGGTCCTTCTGCCATGGCCGAACTCAACATGCCTTCTGATATTACTGTTGCTTCCTTCATTCATCGTGGTCAATGGTCCTTCCGACCTTCTTCATCTCAGTCTCTGCAACATGTTTGGCGTCTTACTCAATCTGTCACTCTTCCTCCCTGCGATCTGGATGACCAAATCACCTGGGTCATCGCTCCTGATGGTAAGTTCTCCCTTGCTTCTTTCTTCTTGACCAAATACTCCTCCCTTCAACCCCCTTTTTGGCTGGATTTGGTCTGGTTCCGTGGATGTATTAACCGCCACTCTATCTTTGCCTGGCTCTTCTTCAACCATGGACTCAAGACAAAGCAATTCCTTTTCGATCGTGGCATTAACACTGACCTGTTTTGTCCTCTCTGTTTGGTCGAACCTGAAACTCATCAACACCTTCTCCATTGTAACTTTACTTTCCAAGCCGGTCCTCCCTCCTCTCTAAATTCGACCTCACTAATTTTGGAAACAATATCCCCATCCAAGCCGCCAGCTTGATCCGTTCTTCTGGCCATGTTATTCCAAAACTTGTTGCTGCTCTCACTGTCCCTGCCATGATTTGGCACTACTGGGCCGAGTCGCAACTCCAGGATCTTCTCCTTTTCCACCCAAGATCCGATCCTCGTTTGCCATGATGTTGCCAATGACATTAGATCCCGCCTCCTTTTCCTCCTCTCCAATAATGACCTTAGGCAGATTAACAATTGTTTTTCTGCCCGTTGGGATCTTCCACCTTTCCAACCACCACCCCTACCTAAACCACCTGACCCTCCTACATTAACTCCACCCCTTGGTAACTCTATCATACTCCTATAATCCAATCTTGAGAACTCCTCCACCTTCGGGGTCATCTATTTTTCGAACTGCAATGACGTTTTGGGGACTGCCTTTTTCCGTGTTTGCAACATCGATGGTCCATTGCCTGTTTTGTTGATGGTCACCGACTGTCTTTCCAACCTCCTTCATGGTGGAATCAAACTGGATAGTCTCTTCATCCCTGATTCCAACCTCTTCCATCTTCTCAAGTACAAGCGTACTGGATGGCACCTCAAGATTCACAGCGACGCTATTGGCTTCCTGCTCTCTAAATTACATTGCTCGTCTGTTATTTTTGATCCTCCACCTGACGTTCTCTATTGCAATTGTGACAGTTAACTCTTCAGTGGAAAACAATGATTTCTTTCCTACTTTTAGTGGAATTCTTCATGCCTGATATCTTTTGGGCCTAGCCCCTGGAGTTCAGTCTTCCCCAAGTTTTGGGGTTTCTTTTGGTTTTTTTGCCTTTTGTAGGCTACTATTTAGCCTCCTTTTATTTTGGCCTGGCCCGGGCTGTGAGCAACACTTTTTGTACATTTTGGGCTTCCATTCTTTGAATAAAATATACTTACCATCATTCAAAAAAAAAAAAAAAGTCTTACCTAAACCTAAAAATAAACAAAACATTCCCTTCCCATCCAAATTACCAAATGAAATCCAGACATATCTTGATACTTACGTGTTTTTTTTTTTCTTAACCACTAAACTTATTCTCTTCTCTAATTGCATTAATTAGTAAGGAGATTGTCTTCTTCTTATAAGAATATTAATATTTCTATTAGTTTTCTTAAACTTTGCTTAAAAATATCAATCTAATATTTACTTTATTTTATTACAACCAATCATCAACAAAACACGAGATGAAAGAAGTGTCACACCAAAGAGATCCATGCATTATGTATCCCACATCAAATGTGTTAGAAAGGTCTGAAACTTACAAGTGAGGATAGACAGCATTCACAGTGACTTAGTCTGACAATTAGATCATATCATGTTATATTAGAGCGGCCCCTTCTACTTTGAAAAAGTTGGGAGGATATTTTTTTTCTTAGAGCGGCCCCTTCTACTTTGAAAAAGTTGGGAGGATATTTTTTTTCTTAGAGCTGCCCCTTCTACTTTGAAAAAGTTGGGAGGATATTTTTTTTCTTCGATTTACATGTGGAAAACTCAGATAGAGTCTTACTAAAACTCCTACAATGAATGAATATATGGTCACTGCTGAGTGGGATCTGACTTGTAATTTGAATGAATACATGGTCACCAGTGCTCACTCTTAGGTTTAGGAAGTGGATCGGAACGGAGGTACTAGACTCAAAACCATTGGACCCAAATTGATCACTCTCTCTATCTACTTTAGAATTCTTTTTCTCTCTACCCTCTTTAAGAAAACAAACAGCAGAGACACAAAACATACGACGAAGAAATACTATGAAAATTCCAAATATGCAAATCATAAATTATTTTATTTTTCTGAAAAATGTGTCGTTTGATGATCATGGCGTTCCTCTGCAACTAAATTGTTCTTCTCTCTCTCTCTGAGTGCTGTTTAAAACAACAATTAATCTTCATTAGTGTCTGGAAATCCAACGCTGTAAAAAGAAAGAAAATCAGACTTGAGACGAGAGCGACGGGCGTTGAAGACGGGCTTGGCTGTTGAGGTGTGAACAAGGGACTCAAATCAGTCGCGGGAAGGGAAAACTAAAAATTTAGAAAGGACTCTATCTATCAAGTTAGTCTTTCAAATTGGAAGCTCAGTTTTAATAATGGTATCAAATACAGGTTCCCAAACTAAAAGATGTGGACTCAGAGATCCTTTGCTCGACAAAAACAGCAACAAAAAGGCAGCGTGCAGGAGTATGTGCTGATGTGGGTACGAGCGGCTGTTTAAGCAAAATTGTCCCACATCGTTTATTCATTCGTCTTACGCCTCTTTTAAATCCTTACTTCCATTCACCGGAGTGCGAGAGCTGCAGGATAAGATGGTTCGATCGGTGGGCCTATTCGGCCCTTGATTGAGGAAAGTCCCTGGGCCCATTCCTGCAGAGATGCAGCCTTTGCAAAGAGGATTCCCTTGGTAGGACCCTTTCAGGTTTGTGCTGGAGTTGAGACCAGGGTGGGAGCCCACAAAAGGTGGTCCCCACAGGAACTTGGCCAAGTTAGAGAGTTGTTATCCATTGGATGATCCAATGGACCACAGAACGGAGCATCTTGTAGCTCTCAATTTTTTTATTAGAATCTAATTAAAATTTCCTCTTCTATTTCTATTCGATTTTTGTATATTTTTTAAATTTAATTTTGATCGTTGTTCTCAATTCTCATTCTACTTATATTACAAAATTCAATAAAAAATAATCTACCACTTGATACGATATAATATCAGCCAACATTTCGCCGTTCAGACGCTACAAATCTTTTACAAGTATGTTGTCAATTTACTTCATAATAAAAATCATAATTAAATTAATATAAATACTTCTCAATCGAACATTTGTTCCATGATTAGTACACTATTTTGTCTTGCAATGAAAATTATGAAAGATTAGATCAGAATTTTATAAAAATTAATTTTAATGAACTAAATTTAAAACAAAGTAGATTGAATATGAGACTCTTGTGCCCAACCAACAACGCCTGAGCTTTTTACATAGGGCTGCATTTGGATCAGGTCGGATTTCTTAAAATCCAACCCGACTCAAGTCAATATTTCTAAAATCCAACCTGAGCTATTGACTCAAAATTCTTGGCCCGACCCAATCCGAATTCTAACTTGCCTCAACTCAAATTCTAACCTGACCCACATTTTGAACTCATTTTAGCTGAGTTAGATTGAGTCAGATTAAATTGAAAATTCTTCAACTTGGCTCGACTCGAAATCCATGCAGATTTTTGTCTTCTCAACCCAACCCGATCTACTGACCCAACTTGCATGACCTGACCTGGTCAGGTCAAAATCCAACCCGAGTTTCACCCCTAAAAAGTAATGCACGATAAATTTGAGTGGAGTGGACAGAGGACAAACATTGGGACTAGAAATAAATTACTGCACATCTTCCATTTTGGAACAATTGACGGAAGCTGTGAATATGTAAGTCGCATTGGATTCTTAATTACAGACCATACTTCTTTACATGGTGAAGAAAATAATACATGACGAGTTTTATGTCTGCAGAAATGCTGATTGGTTGCTTACTCTCAAATCTCAATGCTAAACATTCAGCCAAAAGCCCTGTCGAGAAGACGACCTGCAATTTATACTTCCATCCTTCATGAACCTTTCTCAGCTTCTTCCGGCCGCAATTGCTGCCTGAACAAACTCCTCGCACCGGGTAAACCCACCGGAAAGCACATCACCCAATGCCCCAATTACATCAAATGCCTCTTGCAAGTCGGAAGCTGAGGTCATGTCCTCTAGCCACGATAACATCTCCTTGGAGAAGCCCACCATCTCCTTCATATTCACTAACTTCTCTTTCATCACAACCTCCCACCCTTCCATGCTGTTGTTGCCATCATCTCCATCTGCCTCTCCAGATGTCCCCTCAGCTTTCTTGGTGGTCTTGTTTGCAGACTTATTCATCTTAAAAAACCGCTGCAGTTGCTCTATCAAGCCTGTATAGATGAGCATTGGTTGAATGATTGAAAATAGGTTGCCACCAGTTTCTGATGCTGGATTTTCACTACCACATTCGCCTTCTGATCTCACAACAGTGGTTGGGTCGGATGAGAGCCGATGAGTGGAGCCACCATGTGTACGTTGCATGTAGGCGTGGTATATTCCTCGCTGCAGGAAAGCACGGCGATGCTGCAGCCAATCTTCATAGGAATCGGAGAGTAATGAACTTACCATCATGAACTGGACCGTTTCATCAGTTCCAAATGAATGACGGGTACTGGATGGAGCAGAGGGCTTAGATTCAGTTCGAGATGTGGACGTCAAGTATGAAGAGACTGCTTTGGCCATGGCTCGGCGCTGATTGGAACTTCCCTGGTCAAGAAGGTGGCAGGCCATCTGGATCATGAAGGGAAGAAAGCGAGAGTTGCTTTCCCTTCCCGCTCCTTTGCAATCTGTGCTGAAGCGAGCCAACATCTACCAGACCAAAACATGAAATATTCAGTTATCATCGTCCAGACTTTCATAATGTCAAAACACCACATAATATTAAGATGATACACTTCATTGTTAAGAAAAAAAAAACATTGAGATAATACACATGTACAGTAAAACCTCGATAAATAAATGTTCGATAAATTAATAACCTCGCTTAAATAATAAATCTTCTGGTCTCAACTCGGGCCAGTCTACCAAATTAATAACCTCGCTAAATGCATAAGATAATAATTTTTTAGAAATCCTTGAGGGCCCAACGAAATATAAATTAATAATTAATGAAGTATATAAAAAAAATAGCAAACAAAAATTCATAATACTGTATTGAGTAACTTTTTACTTGACAACGTCTATTTTCTCAATTCAATTCTTTTTACTTGACAACGTCTATTTTCTCAATTCAATTCTTTCTCAAAATATGCATCTAAAGTTGTCTGCCTCTTCTTTGTACATAAACTGAACTCAACCTCATCCTTAATTTTTTGCAACGCATACACCACCTCTGGTATATTTTTTTCATATTGTAACTAGTAGTTATTTAAGGTTACTACTGCTTGAAAGGCCTCTTTTGAAGAAACAGTTGGTAAAACACAACTGTCATCTAGATCATGATCATCGGTAGGCGTATTCATTACCCCTTGGACTTCTATGTATTAACTTTTGACCACATCCATTGTTTTTGGATTTATAAGCCATACATGTACAAGTAGTAGAAACATAATACTCTCTCTAAATTAATAAATATTCATTTATCAATACATTAATAAAATTATTCATTTATCGATAAATTAATAACCCCGCTAAGATAATAATTTCTCTTGGTCCCAAGAGTATTACTCCCTCTGTACCAAATTAGTTGTCCTATATGGATTTTGAAATTGTCCCAAAATATTTGTCTCATTTATATTAGAGTAATATAAAGTGTTCTGAAACTGAATGAGATCACATGGAGTGCTAGCTTTATATAGCGAGTTTCTTAAAAAATACAAATATTTCAAATGAGACAACTAAATTGGGACGGAGGGAGTATTTTATAGGGATTTTACTGTATATCAACAAATGGAGTATCAACATGATAGTCAAAAGACCACACTTACGATCAAGTACAAAGATAAAAATCAATACCCATCACTTGGAGCATCAGAAATAAAAGGCTCCATTTGAACGTACAGAGTTTAATTTTATTTTACTTTTATTATTATTTATTTTATTTATTTTTGGGGTGTGTGTTGGGGTGGTGGTGGGGTAGTCATTCTTAAAATTAAAATAGAAATAACATTATGCATATTTTATTAAAAAAAATATTTTCCAGGAACATACCTTATCATGCATCAAAAAATAAGTCATGAATGGCCCTAGTCTGGTTCGTCCCTAGCCTTAGGCTGTAGTTGGTAAAATAGGGAAATCATTCCACCTAAGTTGCAGTTAACTGGTGAAATTTTTGCTTCAAATTTATCAGTTTTAATAAACCTGAAAAGCACCAGATTTATTGTTTTTGGGCTGTTAACAAGGCTAATTCATGCATAAATATGACTCGTGACTCCTGAACAGCCCAAGATCTTCCATAATTCTGAAGTGACTGTCAATTTGTGTACATCTAAGCACCACCCTAAAAGAACAGTTACTGACATCAGACAGGAGAATTCCAAGTCTAACTCACTACTAAGCAACATGAATAACCTGGCATAGTCCACACTCATTTGCCAAGTGCTAGCACATTGGCATTACAAGCATAAGCCGACATAAATGTACATCCTGATTACCATGCATGATTTATTTAGCAGATAGAGAGAGAGAGAGAGAGAACATATTTCTTAACTTACCAGAACAATGTCGTATGTTAATAACCGAAGCCGGCTCCCATCTGCACGACCAAGGGCATTGAGATTGTCCCAATACTGGTCAACACAGCGAACATACTGAGCAATAGGAACAGCTGGGCCCCTCAAAGGAAATATGCAGTTGCAAAGTGTTTTATTGTTCCTTAGTGTAGCTCCCTCCCACTCTTTTTTCGGGTTCTTAAGAGCAGCATCAGCTCTCTTAGCCTCCTGATGGCACTGGAAATGTATAATGTTGAAATGGCTAACTGTCGTGTAAAACCACTCCCCACGGCCACTTCCTGAAGTACCCATCCCCAAATTGACCCGCTTGCTGTAGGAGTAAACCCCTAACATGTCATTAGGTCTTAAACTGTATCCCTCCCGGCATACCATGCATGCAATCCCATCCTCTTCCTCTTCCATATCTTCCAGACCTTCAATGATTGGTTGTGAAACAATAATGCGCTCGCCTCCATCTGAAGCCACCTCTTGTCTCATTCCAAGACCCTGTTCCAGATAGAGATTATCATGTAAACACCTCAAAAATGTCCATGCCATTAGAAAGTCAACAACTAAAAGATGTATACAACAATACAGGATGCCATAGCATTTTAAGAAACAATTCATCAATCTTTTCAAAAGAATTGATGATTGTGATCTCATCACAATCTTGTATGCTTCTGAACTATCAGCAATTTTTTTATAAGGTAGTAACTCATTCCCAATGCTCGGGCTGCAGAGAGAGAGGAGAGGTGGGGAGGAACGGTTGGGGAGGGGGGGAGAGAAGGGGTGGGGGGTGTGGGGGGAGAAGGGGGGGGAGAGTTTTTTATGTTGCAGTATGCAGTAAAGATTAAAAAAAGATGACATACCCGAAGCAACTTTTCTCTCTTCCTCAGAGCCAGGCGACGCATCTCATCCCTAGTAGCATGTCTCAACTTATGCACCTTCTCCCCTAGGAATCCATCACCCTTACCCTCTTTATCAGATAGGGTGTCTAATAAGTTCTCAGCCCTTGCACCTATCTCATTTTCTCCAGGGACACCTTCCAAAGCATGAAGCAATGGTAAGATCCCTCCCTCGTCGATACACCTCTGGGTGGGCAAATGCCCCCTTGAAAGTCCCCGCAACATTGACAGTATCAGTGGTACTGATGGCAGCTTCAACCCAAGAGCCCACTCTGCACTTGATCTTGATTTAAACCCGGCCTGGCCAACAAACCTAAAACTCTCACTCAAGTGTTTAACAGCAACACCAGTAATGCCCTTCTCCAGAATGATATCTTTCAATCTGTCCCCACACGAGCTCGTCTTAAGTGACTCTGAGACTCTCACAAAGTTCTCCAAGGAAGACTGTTGTTTGGCTGCCTGTTGAGCCAGAGTCTCATCCTTTGGATTGTCCAGATGCTGGGTCTGCAGCCTGTCAAATTCACACCAATCTTGTAAGTAGGGATTGAAGTGCTGAATGAGTGCTTCCATTGCTGCTGGTTCTCCATAAGTCAAGTATGGCAGGATCCTTGCCACCATCTCATTGTTCCGCTGCTGCTTGTTTGACTTCTTAAGGCCTGAAGGGTGGCAAAGCCTTTCCAAGAACATGAGGACAATCTTCTTTGCTTGCTCACCAGCTCCAGTTTCTTCATTTGTGACTGTGAGAACACTCTGAGTGATGCCAATATCACTCTCATTTGCTTCCATTGTCAGGCTCTCAACAATCAAAAGAATGCCTTCAGCAGGCTCCATAGCATCAACTGAGAAGGCACGCCTTGCTGTTTCAAGCAGAAGGCCCAGAGCTCCCAGACGCAACAGGGCTCTCCTGTTCTCTCGTATCTTGCAGCAATACATCAAAAGATTGAGCACTGAACTCAACTCTTCTTGGTTAGACTTCAATTCATCATCTCGCAAGTGCTGTTGATTCAATATACAGAAGTTAGAAACAAAAATCATATCTGGATGGCACCACACAAGTTCAGTTCATAAACAAGTAGTGTCATACAACCACCAAGGCAGCCATGTGAACAATAAAAATAGATTCCTTAGCAAAGATACCTCAAGTACTTGCCTTTTTTTTTTTTATTGTACACCTTAGTTTTATATTATTACTAGTCGTCCATGACCATTACAATATGAAATATAGAGAACAGAATGACATCATAAAAGATAAAAATATTCAGTATCAGGGAGGTTGAATTAGATACAAAAATAGATGTGCATTAATAGCATAGAAAGAACCAGTCACCCCGTAAAAGAGGAGGGGGTGTGGAATTCACACACACACAAACGACCCCAAATTTTTATCTTGAGAAGGACATAACCCAAAGGATTTACTTGTTGGTAGGTTTTACACGCCCTCTTTTAGGGAGTGACTGGTTCTTATTAATGCACATATATTTTTATCTTGAGGAGGACATAACCCAAAGGATTTACTTGTTGGTAGGTGCTCAGTATTGCAACCACAAAGATTACCCATTCAACCAAACAAAGTTTCTTTTGTTCACTGGGTTTCTGGTCCCCTCAGTGTCACACACTTCCCATCAGAGACCAATATACAATTGGTAAGTCTGCACCATATTAGGTCTGACAGACTTTCAGCATGCAAATTGGAGCTGATTTGTATGTATACAAGTGACACTCTGTTGCACACGTGTCCAACTTTTTTTCATAGAGAACTGTTGTATATCGTTAAAAGTGGGAGATAAATGTACAAATCTGGGATATAAGCCCAACGAGCAAATGGGCAAGAATCTTAGACTAATGATACATATATACAAAAAAGCAAGGAGAGAAACAGATGATACTAGGAAATTGAAGACCATCTACCCGTAAACAGAATTTGAGCCAGTAAGTGAATCAATCAACAAAGAAGGGCAACAAATCTAGTGAAGGGTAAGAAAGTTGGCTTCTTCAAAGAGACATCTAAAATGGTGGGCTAGAATGACTGCCAACAACAATGGTCAATGGATCAACCCACGATAATAAAAAAAAAGGCTTCTCCAAACGGGTATATCTCTTCTTTTTCTTGTTCTTGCTCTCACCCACCCACCCCTTACATTGTTGTCATTTTCCAAGCTGAGGCCAGGATCACTCAAGCTTAGCTAATACAAAGGGCAGGCCCACATAGATGCTATAATGCTTTGATCATGTTAATAATGTTAAAGATGATATCCAATAAAACGAAGTAGAGGCACACACCTGAATCATGCCCAAAATTATTTCTAATCCACCACACTCCTGAACTGCACCTGCTATAGCAAATTCAACCTCAGGGTCCTGAGATTCCTCCCTTTCTTCCTCCAGTTCTTTGATCATTGGTTCAGTAGCTTCACCATCCAGTCCCTACCATCATCAACAATATAACATATATGGATAAGAGTGCAAGCAAGACTTTGTAACAAATTTATCAAATAACAGCAATGTGTATATTCATAATAACTATCATCATCATCATCATTATTATTTTAGGTGCTTGATAGAAACAAACACAAGAGCAGTACAATAATGAGCAAACTTTGCAACAAATTATACCGATAAGATGATTACATTCATAGGTGAGATTGAAATGTCAAAGGAAAAGAATAGAAAACACACAATTCAAGTACCAAATTCTACAACTGTCCACTGTCTATATATCCAGATCAGGTGTGATCAGTCACATAGGCCACACCTGGTCCTTTTCCTTTTTCTTTAAGATTCTTTTGGGGCCTTATAAAAAGAAAACGGTTGGATTAGGTCACTATATGCACGTGGCCCAAATTTCAAAGATGCATGGAATCTAAGATCACATGATGCAACATATTTCATAAATTAATGAAAATATTAAATGCTCGGCACATCTACATGTACAACAAAAATCACCCCTCCCCATGCTTTTCTTTTTCTTCCAGAAAAGAAACCACGCCCCCCCCCCCCCCCCCCCCCCCCAAATAAAAAAAAAAAGTATCCTGAGTAATACCCCAATTACCCCCTCCCTTTTGAGAACAGCCTACCCTTTTAGTTCATCTACCACCACCTTAACTTTGATCCTCCTTACACCCCTTTGAGCTCACTTTAGGGGTTCTGATTTTTTAATGAGCCGGTTCAAACCTTAAGACATGGCTCTCAGAGCCATCAAAAGAAGCCTAAAAAATATCCAACTATAGTTAAATAACAAATGGAGACAAGTTCAGTGTTAAAATAAACACATAAGGATGGAAAACAAATGGAGACAAGTTCAGTGTTAAAATAAACATATAAAGCTTATAATTTTTTTCTTGTAATTGATTGAGGAGAGAGAGAGAGAGAGAGAGAAGTTCAGTGTTAAAATAAACATATAAAGCTTATAATTTTTTTCTTGTAATTGGTTGAGGAGAGAGAGAGAAGTTCAGTGTTAAAATAAACATATAAAGCTTATAATTTTTTTCTTGTAATTGATTGAGGGGAGAGAGAGAGAGAGAGAGAAGCTTAAAACACATATAAACATGAAGCATCATGAATGTAGAATGTACTAAATTCATCAGAACTTAACACAGTTTACAATAATCAGGACATATACTCATACAAGACAGGAAAATATCACTCTCAATCTACAAACCTGAAGCCTGTAAGTTACAGTCATAGGTGGGCAATCTCTGGCAGGAGTGAAGCCACACGAAGACAATAAAGGACTACTGGCAACTGTATTTGCTGTTTGACTATGTGACTTCTTCCAGACTTGCTCATAAACCTGAGAGATGCTCAGATCAAGAGAAATTATATTGCCAGCTACTAGTAGTTCCATTCCAAAATCATCTTCTAGAAGGCCTAACAGCTCCAATTGCTGACAAATTTTATTTTTGACATCTCGCATCAGCAGACCAATCTCAGTACTGGAATAGGGATTCTTAGTCATTGACCCCCTTATAAACTCTTCTTGGGTGTGTGCCTTGTTCAGAATCAAAAGATAGACAGGCTCTGGCTTTGAAGGACAGATCATATTACAAAGTTGCTCCAAAATAAACTGCATAAGAACATCGAGACTTGGTAAGGCAATTTAGAAAGATCAACCATGAAACAATATTCTAAAGGACACAGGAAAACAAGCAAATGACTTCAAATAATCAGAAAAAGAACACACTAACTAGCATTCCTCTCTTACCAAAGAAGTCCGTCCCTTCCTCTCCTCCCCATGGTTTTGCAGGCCAGAGATACAAGCCCTGATGAAATGCCGTTTGTTTTCACTACTCTCAAGCAGAAGGCTGTCTAGAAGGTCTTTCAGAAGCTTGTTGCAATCACCAATCAATTTCGTCTTTTGCACTATCAGGCCTCGAATGACAAGAAGGGCCTCCAGGACTTCAGATAGCAAGTCATCTTTGATGAATCTATATCAGGACCAGATGGATTAACAACTAATAATGTTATAATGCATATGAATGCCCACAATTTATAATTGCAGATATACCTGGATCGTATGTTGGGCACCTCAAGAAATTTGCTGAGAAGTTCAATAAGCTTGTGAAGAATAAATCCCTGGGATATGTCAATATGAAGGCTCCTTTCCTTTGACTCAACATTGCCCACTTCCTGAGTTATTAGCCTACAGATCGTAGTTAGACATCCCTTCGCTGTCAAGAACAACCTTGAATCCTCCAAATCAATCATCTTAAAGAGCAACTCAAAATATTCTGCAGCACTTTCACCAACAGATAAAGTAGCAGGCAGAAGTTCCATGAGCAAGTTTAGTAATCGGGACCGTCTTGATGAATTCTGAGCACAAAGCAAACTAATAAGTGTGCACATTTCTGATCGTATGGATTGAGAGCAAGCACTCAAAACCAATTCTGAGACCCATGACCCTAGCTCAAATGCTGAGAAAGCACTTTTTGCTGACCTTTTACAAGCAAGCC
The DNA here is from genome assembly GCA_022113865.1 of Chimonanthus praecox. Taxonomy (NCBI): domain Eukaryota; kingdom Viridiplantae; phylum Streptophyta; class Magnoliopsida; order Laurales; family Calycanthaceae; genus Chimonanthus; species Chimonanthus praecox. The sequence continues at coordinate 55,944,469 of CM039089.1, forward strand.
GTTTCCATCTAAGTGCATACTTAAGAGCAAGATAATCAAGCCTCTGTGGATCTCGTCTAGACCTATGTGGTGTTGATTTAACTGCCTGGGAGGCTTTGTACTGTCTCCTGACAAAATCAAGATATGATGCTCCTTTCTCCCACTCAGAGTAGCTCAAGAGTTGGATATCCTGACTCTTCCAAGAGCTATCCCAATGTTTTTCAGACAACTCAGATGACTTACTCGCATTGCCAAGGCCATTCAAAGATGGGTTTGCACTACTTTCATCTTTAGTTTGTGACTTGGAAGCAGGTTTCCCTATCACTTGCTCTTTGTCCATAGTGTCAGGTTTCGGAGGGGTGCATGCCTGGGATATAATCCTTAAACAAGGTAGAATAACATGCTCAGAGATAGAAGGATGCTTAGCTCCTAGTTTAATTGAAGAAAACAACAGCTGAAAAGCAACACGTAATCGTGCCTCCCAAAATTCATCTGCCACTGAACATGTCTCTGAAAGTAATAACAGCTCCTCACGAGTGGCCACTGCAATGTCCATGGACCGATGGTGTTCAAGGCAATACATGACTTTCTTCTGAATCAAGTTGTTCAATTCAGCCACGGCATTTGCATCACCCTCAGACAAAGCGCAAAGAACAGCTCTTGCCTGAATACGAGCTGTTTTGGGGCCTTGATGAATATTATTCTCAAATAATTCAGACAAGATGCCGGATGCTACAAGTTGTTTCTTGCAGTTTGGATGCTTTGACAATACCTGTAACAGCTCTAGACACTGTGCAACAAACGTAGTAGCACATCCATAGCAGTTATTCGGTGACCTTGGAACTGCAATTCTTGATGTAGCCACTGCATTGTCAGAATTTTTCTGGTGGAGATAGCTCATCAATACCCGACGAAGCCCTTGCAACGTCTGAACACTTTTGCTCACAGAATCAAAAGCTGCTTTGCACTTCTCACCATACAGCACACCCAATAGAGCAATTTTACGGTTTATCTTACAGGAAGGGCCAGGCACAGAAACCATCATCTGCTGGACAGAGTCCTTCTGTTGTGAATCTATTTCATTCTCACCTATGCTTGATACCAACTTGAGCAAAGGTTTCTTGAACCCCAAAAGTTGCTGATATCTCCTATGAGCATTTTCAGATTCTGATTCAATAGCTGCCAACCCCTTCTTCATATCCTCATCATTCTCCATGTTATCAAATATGTAACTTGGTTTTGCCATAAAATTGAACTCAAAGCGGCCATACTTGCTGTAGCCACACTCATTGCAAAGAAAAGAATCAAGATTCTCATAATTTATATTACGGCATTGTCTGCACTGATAGGCATTTTCATGGCAATTGTTGCAAATACCATGCTTATCAGTCACAGGCCTACTGCAACGGGGGCACTGCAATGACTCAAGGGATGAAGCTTGTAAATTTTCATAAAATGAGTCGAGCTCAATCATGAAGTTGCAAGCAGTAATCGGGATGGGAAACTCCACTTTCAGTTCTGTCTGGTCGAAAGCAAGATGACAACTTTTTGCACGCTTCCACAAAGACCAATTATTCTTTAATTCTGACAAATCAGCCACAGGCCTATTGTTATAATACAAATTCAAAACTTTTACCGATTTTGATTTCCGAGCATCATGAACATTCATGGTCACTGTCTGAATGGTGTAGCTTCCTGTGCATTTCACTATTATACGATTGTCAGTGAACTTTGTCTCGGATTTCAGAGTTTCCAATTTCATCCTGCTGTAAGGCACCTCTGGGCAGCTGCAAGCCACACAAGGCTCACTTTCAAGATAATATCCATCAAATTCCACCAATCCACTTAAAGTGTTATATATACGTGAATTTGGATGATTAGCCAAAAGTTCATTCTGTGAATGAAGTGTCTCAAAAATGAATTTCACCACATCAGGAGTCAAACAACGACCTACAAGCTCTGTATCATGCTGCTTTGAACTAGGCACTTTCCCCAACAACCAGGTCAGAAGTTCAGTATACTCAACAATATTTTGACCATACATAGGCAGACATTTCACTTTCTCCAGTAGTGCAACCAACATGGTCTCCTTGAAAGACTGCTTTCCATGATGCCAGATACCATAAAGAACACACTTGGCTTCAAGGCGCACAGTGGAAGAATTCCATTCCAGTAAGAATGAGTCAATAAGTTGCCGTACAACACTCCCATTCTTCTCACTAAAGATTTCAACAGCCTGCTCCATATCCAGATAAGATTTCTCCGAACTTGTTTCACCTCCATCATCACTTCTCTTCTTCTTCTTTGTATCAGTAGACTGTGCTCCTGCTTTATTAGAGCTTGTTCCTGCATCTCCTGCTTCAGCTTTCTGTATGGCATGACCCATGTCTTTTCCTGTATAGAAGGCCAGATTAAGCAATTTAAGAGTGTGAATGACGGACTCTTCACCAAAATAGAATATGCTATTCATCAAGAATTGCAGGACATCTCCATGTTTTGAGCAGTACTTTTGCCAATTCCGAGGTCTTGCTCCTGCTACTTCAGATATAGCTGACAAACACTTCACCAATTTAACACTTCTCTCATATGGAACAGGATTTTGAAACCCACCAGATTTATTTACAAGTTTGTAAAGCTTTTTAACTTCATTTGACAGCTGCCAAGAGTCTCGAACATTGTAGTAATGAGTTTTACTACCACATAGATGCAGAAACAGTCTTCTTGCATACCTCCGCACAAATGTTGTATGTGGATTATTAATGTAGCTACAGAGCACATCCTGATATCCATCAAGCTTCAAATCCTTCCCCACAGAAGTCTTGTAAACCTTTTCTTTTTCCACGGACTTGTCATGTTTTTCAGGTCGGATCAAGCTGTACACCAGACGGAAAGTGTTCTCTAAAAGCAGCCTATGGTAGTCCATGAAAATATCAGTACGGTGAGATTTTGCATATGAATCTGAAAAGAATGGTGAGAAGTTTCCAGCTGGTAACTCTCTACGAACTGTTAACAGAGCACCACATCCTGAACCAGGTGTTAAGCCATGGCCACTTTCAAAATTTGTGGGTGGCGATTTGAAAAGATGCACCAGCTGCTGCAATACGTCCATAAGGTAATTCACAAAAGGTTGCTGTCTTAGCACAGTGCACGCTCGGAGTAACTGAGAAGCAAACTCATTTTTCTCTTGATCATCGATGGAAGATGAAGTAGTAGAAGCAGAGGATGGAACTTGCATAGAACTTTTATCTTGCACATCAGCTGTCACACTTGACTTTGGTAAAGAATTGTCACTTCCAGGTTGATGCCAATTCCGAAGCATTAATATAAAAAACATGAAAACAAGGATGACAACCTCCCCAAAAGGTGAATGAGATTTTGCTGCAAGGGGCTTGTTCAGGTTGATCTCATCCAGAAACCATTTAACAAATTTTTCCAAATCCAAATTCTCAGGTTTTGAGCTATCCATAAATGGCCCACCAACAGCGGAAGACAATCTGTAGAATAGCTGCATGACAGGAATAGCTCGAACCCCAGAAGTTGACTCCATCCATCCTTTGAGCTCCCCAATCAATTCACGAAGCAGCAAAGAATTTACTGCTCGCTTTGATGCAGATATTGAAACAATCCTTTGATGATCAATTACAGAAGCAGGGAAATCTCCAGATTCATTATGTTCCAACAGATGAATTGATGGAGGAGAATTGTGCAGGCTGATATCGGCAGGGACTTGCAAACCAGAATCACTTAAATCTTCCATGGAGAACTGAATTTCGTTGCCATCTCCACCAATTGTATCAACTTCAATGGCAATTGCAGACATTGGATGATCCCTTGAATGTGGTGGAGGAAGCCGATCCGCATCCATCACTTCATAACAGGCCTCACATAAATCAAAATCTGGACAAACGTTACAGTGCCAACGGCGTCGAAGTATAGGAACAGTAGAGCAGCCATCACAGCAGTATTGTACAGATGATGCAGTAGAATCTTCTTCAATCATAACCTGGGTATTTCCACCAGCTGCACTGGTCATATCTGAAGGCATGGGTGCTGATACAGTGTTCTCCATGACATCATCTGTAGTTAGCATAGTCTGCTTTGGAAATGGAACCTGAAGCAGCCTTGAAGATATAGCCAAGCTGAAACAAGAAAATGGATACATTATTACAAAAATTGAGAGAGAGAGAGAGAGAGAGAGAGAGAGAGAGAACAAAAACCTGCTTGATGTCTGAACAGCATCATAAGGAGCGAAAAGTAGTTTTTTGAGTAACACAACAGCTGGAGCAACAGAGTGGCCAGATGCATCACTTCCATGCAAAGCCAAGCATTCAGCATAACTGTATATGAGTTCCACAGAGGGAATGACAATGTTGTTTATAGTCTGTGTGTCAGGTTGTTCTAAATCCAGAATCCCCCAGAGAACTTGCATCAGACCATCAACTAATCCAGAACCTGTAGCAAAGGAAATAAAGATAAATATAAACTGTAGTTGGTAAAAATGTAGAATGTAGGGAAAATTACATACCAGAAAATAAAATCATAAAACCGTCAGCTTTATAAATAAAGAAGCACAAACTACTCATAGTCATCATCATCTAAGCCATTTATCTCATCAGTTTCAGGTTGGCTAAAAGCACAAACTACTACACAACCAAATATCAAAACCTAATTAATAGAAGCTTAATTGCACAATATGGCAAACTGCTAATGACCTTCAAATAAAATAAATAGAAGTCCACAACTGAAGGAAGTCTAACACTATGATTTTGGAGGTTAAGATAATCTTCAGTTCAGAGAATTGTGGTGAGCATCCAAACCCAACTGTGCATTTGGCAACAAGGCATAATCAATACTTGTTCTCATATGGCAGGGAAGCCAAGTCGCATATCTTGGGATCGAAATGGTAATGCAGGACAGCCACCAACTTTGATCAGCTTGGATAAAACATTACAGAACTGAGCATTTATGTTCAACACAATTATAATAGTTAACCAAACATTTTAACATTCACTACAAGCATAGAACCGTTTTAGATACTTCAAATCTCTCTTGCAATTGCTTCTTTTCCAACAAAATTATGACTCCCTTAGATCCAACAAAATTATAACTCTCTTAGAAGGAAGAAAGTCCTGCTCTCCCCATGGCTACTTCTTTTTTCCACGAAAACCAGTAACTCTATTCTTTTTTTTTTAATTATTGATAGATCAGTTTCAGAGTTCTGATATGCATAAGCATTGCATGATAAAATAAGAGATCCAGATATGTTCTCAGTGGACTGATCATATGATGACACCAAATGTATCCCATATATATCGTGACTGCATGCTTCTGATTTTCAGATATTGTTCTTGGACCACTAATTGTGTGCACTATCCCATATCTCTTACCATTAAAATAAAGTACTAGGGGTGTATGGATAACGTGTGGGTTCAATCCCAAGTGATCATCCTATATTCATGGTTTTCGCCTTCAAGCTTTGACAAATACAAGCCATTTATTCATAATCATTAAAAACTAACAGATAGTAATGCGGCCCAAATTTCATTCATCCACCATTCACGTCCCTTGTACATCACACCCAACTGCATAGGACTCAAAACCATTTAAGGCCAATCTCAATATGGAATTTTAGTTAAAAGTTGTAATTGTATATTCTTTTACCTGAGTAATTGCCTATCATAAAGAGATTCATTGAATTATGATTGTACCTAGAGTTTTGGCAAGGTGAAAAGAATCAAAATATATTTACTTTCAAACTTGTAAAGTGACATGTGTTTAATTTACCCTTTAAGTGAAAATACATACATGCATGTGTCAAAAACTAGTGACCATGATCCTACAGTCTAGACAAAAGCTAAAGCTGAGTAACCTTGCTACCCCAAAGTCATAGTGTACCACCTAAAAATGCTTTGTGCCGGTGATAGTTGGAAGAAGAGAAAAAGAAAGAGAGAGGGGAGAAGAAGAGGGAGGAGGGGAGGGGGGAGGGGGGAGAGAAGAAGAGGGGAGGGAGGGGGGGGGGGGGGGGGGTTGAGGGGAAGAGAGAGAGAGAGACTAGACCTTATTTATGATACTAATGCTTTCTTTTTGAGAGGTAACAGTAAGAATTATTATATTACTAGAGGAGAAATATACAAATACATCAAATGAGAAAAGGGTCTAGAACGAAAAGACCGAAAAAAGAAAACTGCAAAACAAAATAAAACAGAATAAAAGCACAAGAACAAAACATCCATAAATCAAATACAATCATCATGGCCCCATCCCTGCTCGAGTCCCTCCTATCTCACAGAAGAAACACACCTGAAGTTGAGTTTCAACTCCAAATTTTGCAAAGAAATCTGCCACACAATTGGTTGTGTGGCTAACTTGGGCAAATGAAACATCAAGTCCCGAAGTTGGCCCTAATCTCCCTAACCGTGGCAATCAATCTCCAAGTAAGTCACTTCAACCCCATAGCTCATTTGATTGTATTTATTGAATCCCCTTCTATCACTAAGTTGCCATGCCCATACATTGACCAGATAGTCAAAGCTCTCCTAATACTGAGGAGTTCCGCCTCATTTGAATACTTGATCCCCACCGACTCTGATAAAATTACGGATCTAAGGCCACTATGGTTCCTAAGAACACTTATCCCTGTTGGACCCGGTTTTGCCCTAGAAGCTCCATCCACATTGAATTTCATGACATCTTGTTGAGAAGGAACCCAAATGATAAAAAATCTTTGTTTCCTACAGTAACCGCTCATGCACGCTCCCCACAACAAGAGAAACCTAACGGGTTTGAGTCCCTAGAACTTATTACTGGAAAGAAGCCAAACACACAGCTCCATTTAGCCCTTTGAAAAAGCTCACTAACCTTAGTTGATCTTTCCTTCAAATATGTTGGAATTTCTCTCCTTCCAAAGGGTCCACAAGACAGCAGTTGGAATCGTGTCCCACGCTGCCTTTGACCTAGGTTTAAGTCTCGAGAGAAACCACGACTCCACTAACCCATCACAGGTTCTGTCAAACACCCATTGATGCGGAGCATCTACTGCTGTTGCTATTTCCATCCTGCTTTCTTCTTCTTTTTATATAAGGGTAGTATTTTTTAGCAAGGGCAAAATTGACATGTGTGTGTTGTTGTAAACATTTATAAGGCATCCTAGTATTCGAACGGAAGATTGATGACTAAGAATTGGATGTTTTTGCTACCACTATGCGACGAGAATACGTCGGTGGAATCCAAGATTTGGTGAGAAGCCAAGGGCGAGAAGCCAGGTACTCCTTTCTTCTCTCTCTTTCTATCTTCTTCTCCTTCTTCTCTCCCTTTCTTCTCCCCTCTCTTCTCCTTTTATTTCTTTCCTTGGCCGCGATTCCCCAAAACCCTATTTCTACTGCCGTTGAACCCTTCTCTCGCCCTAAACTGTTTCCGCCATCTCCCTTGGAATTCCTAAGCCATCCCCATATAGACATCACAACCCCTCTGCTAGTCCCCAGATCTCCTCCATTAGCCTTCACCGACCCCATCCTAGACCAAATTTCCTTCTGAAACCACTGTTTTTTTTTTAAGAAACTTCACTAATTCCAAAACGAATATAGAAACAAAAGGAAGGCCAAAAGAGGCCACCCAAACCAAAATTACAAGAAATGAAAAACAACTTCAGAATCTAAAGATAACCCTTAACGAGCCAACTCATCGGTAGCCGAATTAGCTGAACGATGAACACAAGCAATTTTGAAATCAAAAGAATCAATGATATGCCGAATCCTATCGATTTTATCCAAATACCTCCACGGGTAAATAGAACCCAAAGCCCATCTAACAATAACCTGAGAATCACCTTCAACCAAACACCCGTGAACCCCTTTCTCCTCCAATTCCATAAGACCACGCCATAAAGCTAATAATCCATAATTGTCCCATGAGGAATGGGGCCAGCATATGAAAGCACTGAAATCCCAGAATCGTTATGAATAATCCCACCATAACCAGCTAGACCAATATCACGCATGCAACTACCAACAAAATTAAGTTTGAGAAGCCCACTTGCAGGAGGACTCCAACAAACTTGATGAGTAGGCTCCAAATTATGAATGGAGGAATCAATAGAAGCCTAATCTCTACATATATTTGAAATAGAAACATCTTGAAGCTGAGTTGGCCCAACCAACCACCAAGCTGTCCGGAACTTAATTAAATCCAGAAGAGACATAACCGAGCACTCCTTACCATGAAACACTCTTTTGTTGAGAGCCAACCAAATAGACCACACGAAACTCAACATAGTCACATTCCACAGTCTTCGACGAAAGGAGCTTCCTGACACTATCACCTCTTCATTAAATAAATCGCCGCACATGAGAGGAAGGCAAAGGCTAATGCCTAACAAATGGAAGAAATGCATCCAAATATGATAAGAAAACTGACAATGAAGTAGAAGATGATTAACTGACTCCGCATCCGATAAACACACAGAGCAAGCATTCACAATAAGCATCTTACGAGAATGCAAATTGTCAATTGTCAAAATTTTCTTCAAGCCAGCAAGCCATCCAAAAATCTAAACCTTAAAATAAGCCCCCACCCAAATTTTTGGATGAACAGAAAGAACCTCATTAACCATCACCATTTTCGAACAAAAAGACTTAACCGAGAAAAAACCATGAGGATCGATCTCCCAAATTCGCATGTCCTTACCAGAGCCCTTCACAAAGACATTCCCTAAAAAAGACATTAGGGACATCCATTCCTCTAACTTCCGCCGAAACTGGAGACCCCAGACTACCTTGTTATGAATAACCTCATAGCACTCCTTAACCGAAGCAACTATATTTGAAGCAAAAGAGAACAACACCGGGAATGACTGGGCCAAAGGAGCATCGCCCAACCATTTGTCCAACCAGAAGAGGATATTTTCTCCTGTATAAACCCAATAACGAATGAAGCGATCGAAGGCCGAAGACACAGTGCAAACACCTTTCCAGAAACCATAATCACCCCCACTTACATTGGTGACCCTCCAACCTGAATCTTGCAATCTATATTTCCTTCGGATGATATCCTTCCAAAGACCAGCAGATGAATCGCCCATACGCCAAAGCCACTTCCCTAACAAAGCTTCATTAAACTGACGAAGAGGTCGAATCCCAAGACCTCCTTCTACCATAGGTTTGCAAACCTGAGTCCAGCTAACCAAATGGAATTTTTGCCTTTCCCTATCATCATTCCACAAAAAATTCCTCTGAATCCTTTTTAGCTTATCGACCACTGCCATTGGGCATTTGAAGACACTCATGCAATAGACAGGGAGGCCAGATAAAACAGTCTTGATTAGAATGACCCTACCACCAAGAGACAAGTATTTCCCTTTCCAAGCCGCTAACCTCCTTTCCATCTTATCTACAATCACGTCCCAACAAACCTCTCTAGGTTTTCCTTTAGAGAGGAACCCCTAGATACTTGGCCAGGAAGGAAACAACTTTACACCCCAAAACTGAAGCCAACTCCACACACTGCATATGCTATCAACACCCATCAGCTCACTTTTATCAAAATTGATAGTCAACCCCGAACAAATCTGAAACCACTGAAGGACTGCGTGGGCCATTTTAAGAACTTCCACATCTGCCTTTAGGAAAAGAACAGTATCATCTGCATATTGTAAGTGTGAAATCTCAATATCCATATTCGGGATACGAAAACCCTGAATCCAGCCCTAGGAAAAGACCATCTGAAACATAAGATGAAGAGCCTCTGCCACCATAACAAATAAATATGGCGATAACGGACCTCCCTGCCGGACTCCTTTCTCCATTTTGAAGAAACCTTTAGGACTGTCGTTAACCAACACCGATAAATGAGCCGGAGACAGACAAGACGTAATCCAGTCGACCCAGCAATCACCAAAACCCACACGGTGCATAACAAAAGTCAAAAAAGGCCAGTCAACATTGTTGTAAGCTTTCTGAAAATCTAACTTACACACCACCCCTACTTCACCAGACACTGATTTAGAATCCAGGCATTCATGGGCAACCACTATTGAATCTACTATCTGTCGACATTTCAGAAAAGCACTTTGCACTGGGGAGATTATAGAAAGCAAAACCTTCTTCAAACGATTAGCAAGAATCTTGGCCAAAATTTTATAAGGGTCACCAATCAAAGTTATAAATTGAAAATCATTTAAAGCAGAAGCACCAGACTTTTTGGGAATCAAAGTAATAAAACCAGCCCCCATATCCTTAGAGATAATTCTCCTCTCAAAAATCCAGACACAAAAGCCAAATATCTTGCTTAATCAAGTCCCAAAAATACTTGAAGAACATAATCGGAAAACCGTCAGGACCTGAGGCTTTATCCTCACCCAACTGTCAAACTGCATCTTTCACCTCAGTCTCGTTGAAAGGACAATCCATCATAGAACGTTGCGCTACCGTGATTTCTTTAAAAGAAATAGAAGTGGGAAGAGGAGAACTCCTTCTTGAATATGCAAAGAGCCTCGTGTATTTTGAACCACTATTAGGCCTTCTTCTTTTTCCGCCATAGCCTCCTAAGACCTTCGCCCCTTTGTCCAAACCCAATATCCCTTGTCGCCATCATCTTCAAAGTCTCTCAGCCTTGCCGCTAGCTATTTGGGGGCCTTCTGGCCTTGTCGTTCCCTTTTTGAACCCAAAACTGACCCCTTCCAGCTTTTTTTTTCTAACCCCTCTAGCCTTGCCACACCTTTTTTAAATCCTCTCGCCTCCCAAGCCACCATCCTTAGCCCATAACCCACCTATCTACTGCCTAACAGCCAGATCCAGTCCTATCTGAAGATAGACCTACACTTACGCAGATCCCAACGACCCATAATTTTGAGAGGTCCCCATCTTGAATAGCACATTGACTTTGGTAAGTTATATAATTGTTTACATTAGATTTCGAAGAATTGCTTTAATTATTTGTGGTAAATTTATATTCTTGAATTGTTAGTATTATTTGGAATTTAATTTCAGCCCATTTTGTTTAGGGTGCATTATTCCCATCCCTTGTAATCTTTTCATAACCACATTAGGCATTTTGGGTTACTCTATCCCTTCTCTCGCATCACCCATGGAACATCCAAAAGGTTAGCAAAATTTATCCATAAGCTCCAGGCAACAGGACAATTAGTAAAGAGGTGATCTACATCTTCCTCTGGATAACCATAAGGGAAACACCTAAAAACTTCCTCCCCTCTCAACAAACCTCTCCTCTTGAGTTCCATTATGGTAAGAACCTTGCCCTTTAACGCACACCACATGAAAGTTTGAACCCTTGGGAGAGCTAGACCTTTCCAGGCTAAACTAGAGAGGGAGTCCACTAAAGGAACAATTCAACCATTGTCTTAACCGAGTAGATACCAGAGGGTTCGCCCGTCCAAACGAGTTCATCCCCATCTTCTAAAGACGAAGGGAATTCTCCTAGCTGGTTTAGCAGAGCTTCCCTACTCCCATTCTCAAAGGACCTCAGTTCTCTCCTAAATCAAGGTACTAGGAAATGTGATTGCCCTCAACTTTATAGCAGTCCTATACTAAGGCCAATTTGTTCCTAGAAATTATGTATAGCATCAAGTATACTTTCATAATAATTTCAATCAATTTCATCGATCTCCCACCACAAACCACTTCATCTTGTATCATAGGTTCCCTAAGAACTGTACTAATTTCAGTATAGCTCTCTTACACATGGCATGTAAATCTCTCGTTTCTAATGGAATTCCCACCGTTAGTGTTTCCAAAAAAATTCCATAACAATCCATTAAAACCAAATGCAATAGACCATCTAGTGCCTTTCTTCTATTAATACAGTCACCAAAAAAATAAACAAATGCAATAGTTCAACAAACGTTAACCTAAAAAATATAAGCAACACAAGAAACAATATGTTGCATAACTTGATGGTATCTTCCTAATGAAATTCCCACTGATGTTGCATAACTTGATGGTATCTTCCTAATGAAATTCCCACTGTTACTGTTCTCAAAAGTGTGTGCTATATATATAACCTCCATAACAAACCATTAAAATCAAATCCAATACGTCAGCTAAAGACATTCTCCACATGCCCGACGTAATAGTATTCCACACAATGTTATCAGAACCGGACCGTGTACCGAACCGTCTTCAAGGAGGTCAGGGTTCAACCGGGTACGACCGCGGTCAAAGCCGGTAAAAGCCGGTCAAGTATTAAAATAATATAAATATTATATATAATATTAAGTAAGACATATTTTACCAATAATATTAATATAAATATAAAAAATAACATTCAAACTCTAAGTAATATACCAAAACGGTTAAATATATGGGATAGAAATAGTAATAATTTTTTATATTACAAATATACACATTTTTTTAAGGAGAAAATTTTAAAAAAAAATTAAAAAAAATTCAAAAACCATGAACCGCGGTTCACGGTTCACGGTTTTGGTGTCAAAACCACAGACAACAACCTACAAAATCATAAGCAACAAAAGAAACAATCCCATGCATACTTCTAGTCTTTTTGACTAATCCCTTGCGGGGGGTGTAAACCCCCCCCCCCTCCCCCCCCAATCCGCACACACTGGGTAAGTCTACGGGGAGTGGCCCAAGACCTCAATTCTGAAGGCTTGTGTCTCAATCACTAAGGTTGTACTGTGAGATTTTTACTCATCCTAGTTTTTTAATTCTAGTTTGAGCCTACTCTGTTGATATTTGTTCAAAAAGCATTCAACACAACCTTATGCCTAATGAACAAATTCCACAGTTTAGACTTACATCGGGTCACATAACTCAGATGACATGGAAGCTAAATAAAATAACATCAACTCAATATGGGAAGAATATCACTACAAAGGCACTGCGAATGATGCATAAGGATCCTTAACATAAACATCAAATCGGGTTTTCAAAAGCTACCATGAGTTTCCAGAAACATAGCCATATTTGATCTCCGGTGCAGTGCAATCTTAGATACTGCACGCATTTGGGCTGTGAACTCTCGAATCACCCAACCAGCAGTTGCACCACCAACCCCTAATCTTGAAGCAAGTATAGGGGAAGAATTTACCACCCCAAGGAGACGCATGGTGTCTTTCACCTGAAAGAATATATCAGGTACTGGATTTAGGATTTACAGAGAGAGATTACAGAAATAAATTACTTTTGTAGTAGGATAAAGGCAATTACCAGATAATATGTCTCCCTTTTTGGGAAGACAGCCTGAAGAACATGGCAAGCAGCAGACTGCAGCAATGGTTCCCTGTCACTTTCAAAGATCGTTTCTAATACCTTCTTGCATTTGAGCTTACTCAGCTCATTATTTACTTCCTCAACTTCAATACAGGTCTTTGACCTACACAATGAATAGAACCTGGATAGAAGCTTGAGACCACCTGCAATCACTTGTTCCTGGATAGGCGCAGATTGCATGGCGCGACACTTCTTTCCAACCCCTGATATCACAGAATTAGAACCAAGCACATGGGCCTCCATATCCAGCACAGCATCCATTTTCTCTTTCCAACCAAACTCATCTTTAGCTCGACCGTAAACTTCCAATGAATCGATTCTTGGTAGAGCAGAGCCATTGAAAGTTGGACCGACAGTAATAGTAAATTCTTCATCGGCAAGAAGTGATTCAGCTACAGTAAACGGAATATCATACCAGGATCTCATGCCTTCATCCAATTTGACCACCCTCTGGAAAATGGTAATTTCTGAAGGAATATGGCTAGCAGATGTATTACCCACATGTACACGGAAACCGACCATGACAATATCAGGATTCGAATTTGATACGGTTACCTGAGACAGGCAGACAAATGAATTAAGTTCATTCCATTGAACATTGAAGGGGGAAAGAGGGAGAGGGAGGGGAAGGGGGCGCCAAATAAGTGGACAATGGCATTGAATACAGAAGGTAGTAAGAGACAGAAAAGGGACAACATCGATATACCTTAAATCCTGCAGGGCTGGGGCTCTCCAAAAACCCATCATCTGATGCCAAGTTTTGTTTTGTTCCTTCTGAATCACTGTTTCTGATTGCATCACCACTCAGCTTCACATCAGCTGTGATACAGATTGTTTTCTCAAAGAAATCAAGAGGAAACTCAGGATTTAAGCCAGCATATACTCTATTGTTGAGAATACCAGATCCTAATTTCTTTGCCTGGTCTGAAGATACATTTGCTCCAGCATCAACACCTACAGGAATGTGCGAGAATATCTGAAGGCTGCCGTCATCATGCAAAACAAGACAGTGGGGGGTTTTGTCTTTAGAAAGAGGCCTATAGGAAGTGATCCCTACTAAGGGCAACGCTGAGCCTACTGTGTTTCGCACATTCTGAGCATATAATTCATGAGCACCCATGGAAAAAGTAAGTGCAGCATTTGATTTAAGACTTGAAAAGCAAACAAATAGCGCATTTCCAGCAAGCAACTCCTTCCAATGATGCAGTCCCGCTGGCTTCCGTTTACCATCTTGTTCATCTTCATACACATAAGATATCTCAGTTAGAGATGTTGCATTGGCATCCAGGCGCCCAATCAAGGAGGTCCCATCCTGATAGGACAAGAAAAGGACTCTATATGTTGATGAGAAATACAAAGACAGCCCTTTCGACTGCATATCTTTCCCCTGAACCTGGATGATTTCATTCAATGGCTTTGCCCCGACATCACCTTCCAATGACAATTCTAGCCTGTACAAGCAGCCATGCTCCGATAGAACAAGAAGAAACATTCTCCCTCGAGGAGCTACAATAAGTGTTGCATCCACAATCAAATCATCTGGTAACGTGAAGTAGTGCATGGGGCTGATGTTATCCTGTGACAGGTCATAGATCTTTACAAACTTGTTAGTGACCACCATCAGTTGAACCTGAGAACCTGGAACCCAATCCACCCGCCGAATATAGGCACCTTGCAGAGCAAGTTCAATGGCAAGACGGTCAGTCACCTCACCACGAGGATTCACAGTGAGGACTTGGCATTCCTCATAACCTGCTACAGCTAGATAGCTTTCAACCACCGGGTTAAACAGTAGATGTACTATTTCAAAGCGGACAACAACATTCTTGGAAAGAGGCTTAACGTTGGTCTTATCTGCTGTAACTGGTGCAACGGTAGGCTGCCCAATCAGCTGGCCTACATCAAATATGGCTACTTTGTCACCCTCCCCAGCTGCAAGCTTACCTCGAATACTGATGCTGAGCAAGGATTTGATGAGAGAACCACTGGCAAGATGAGATTTCAGTTCCCTCGCATTTGAATAATCAGCCTTAATCTTCAGGTCCAGAAAACCGCTCTTGTAAGCCTTCTTTAATTGCAAAAGATCAACATTATAAGAGAGGACCTTATCTTCACCCAGCAGGAATTTATGATCTTTGGAAAGATTAGAGTCTCTTCTAGCAGTTACTGCAGGACGTAGTTTATTGCAGAGTTCAAGCACCCGGCCCTCTATATCAAGATCTTTGAGCAAGGACGGAAGTAGCCCTTGCACCTCTCCTGGAATAGATAACTTGAAAGAGTTCTCAAAATCCAAATAAAAATCATCATCTAAATCAGAATCGCTATCTGGAGGCTGCTCTCCATCTTCTGAGAAGGGCAATAAAGACTGAAAATCACCACTACCACGGGCAGGCATGGTGCTTCCTGTGAACTTTCGAGGCTTCAAGCACTGACAACTGCTTCCCCTCACACCCCCTGCTCCACAGTCACAGAAAAAGCGACTTGAACGAGAATAGACAACACGATGACCACGATGACAAACCTTGGCACATACAGAGCAACAGCCCTTTGAAACAGTTAGGTCACAAGTGTAACAAAAATACCAGTGCTGTTCCATGAAATTGCTACCACTGGAAGTAAAAGTACAAACTTTGGAGGCAAGAGCCCTTTCACCGTTGCTATCATCCTCATCATCCTTGTCCATGCTAGCTAACTCTCCATCCGATGTACCATCATCTTCATCTTCATCTACAGACATTGCATCACAATCAATGGATACAGAACCACTTTCTTGATTGACAGGAATAACCAAAGTCTCTGAATTTTTTCTCGAACCAACTGATCTGAAAACTACAGGTCCTGCCCCAAGACTATTGTTTGACCAATTCTTTCCTGAGAGTTTATCCAAGACATTCTTACTGGCTCCACAGGCACTCAAAATAGCACCAACAAAGCCAAAAAGAAACTTCAGCCCTTGAAGCAGATTTTCATCACAAGCTAGTTTTTCCATGAGCACCACTGTCCTCTCCAAAAGTTGCTTCATTGACAGCCCCCCATTTGACAGTTGGACAATAAAATTGAAATAAGCTTGAGCTGTATGAATGTCATACAACACGAATGCACTATCGAGTGACATTAGCAGAGCATCTATAAAATGACTCTGGAGAGCTCTGGATTGCACTTCAGAAGACGGCGACAAGAGGCATAGCATGAAATTCACAGTAGCTTCTCGTAGTGATGAACTTCCTTTTGCAGGTGTAGGTCCTCCTGAAGTTTCTGCTGTGCATCCTAAAAGCCTCTTTTCCAGCCAATTAGATAGGCATGACAACTCCATTTTAAGGAACTTCTTTCTTACCTCATCTTTGAGGCCAGTACAAAGCTCCCCACCCAAAAGATCAATAAAGAAGTTGAGAACCTTCAAATTAACTGGTTCAGAATAGCATCTATCCAATGCATTAATGAAAACAAGCAGATTACCACGTTGTCCTCCATATAAATCATTGTCATTTTCAAAAACATCTTCTTCCACACCTAGATAAAATTTGAAAATTCCAGCTTTGGAAGGATCTTTCCTGAGGCCTTCCATGAAATCAACAGCACTAGTAACTACCATTTCATGGATATCACTGTCAATGATCTCCCTTGAGTAGATATCAATTAAGAAACTTTCAATGTGCTTCATTACAAACAAAGAACTGCAGTCTGGCCTCTCACTGTGAGCACTCAAGTTTCTGTAAATGGATTCACATTTACCATGTATAGATTGGAACATCCTGTCACACTTAATGGCCATGACTGAATCAAGAAGCTGGCGGACTACCTCAATCTCTAAATGAAAATCACTTCTCGCATTCTTTACCTTGAGCAAACCATCCAGAACATGTACGATCCCCTCTACAGTCAGAATACAAGAAACAAGCTCCCCACTGGAAGTTCCAGGAAGCGATGGAAAACCATGCAGCAAACTCCTCCTAATGGCCTGAGCCGCCACCCCTGAAGCTTCTTTGTTAACAAGTTCCTCTAACTTTGGCAACAGACTGCAAATAGATTCCAGCCTATGATGATACCTACTCTTCTCTAGCAGCTCATGCTGCACATGCTTCTCAAACACTGTGTGCTTGAGCAGCAGCAGAGGGGAAAACCCATCTGCACAGTGCTGAAAATCGAGGACAGAAACAAAAGCATCTTGAATGGCATACAAGTATCCTTTCAGCAGAGATGACAGTACCTCAAATAGCCACTGAACTTGACTTCCTTCAAAGATACTCGCAACCAGACTTTCAGCAAGAGCCAAAAATTCCTTATCCTTAGATATAGGTTCCATCCACATACGCTCCACTCCAGGAATTGAGCATTTTAAAGAAAACATCCATGTCCCAGCCTGAAGCATTGAGAGAACAAGAAACAGCCAAGCCCCTTTCCTTAAAAAATCCCAGCCTTTCTCTTCAACGTGCTGTATTAAATGCACCGAGTGTAACTGGTGAAGTACACCATCTGTGACCTCTGCGATGTCCATATCGTTGCAAATAGAACCACTGTTGCTTACTAGAGAATGACTGAAACGGAAAAAAGACTCGACATTCAAAAGATCAAGGGCCTGCAATTTGCACCCCAAAGGAAGTAAACAATTTGACGCAGAACTTGTACCACAAGTATCCCAGCAAATTATAAACATATATCTCTCTATTACGAGATCTTCAACTGCTTCAGGTTTCTTACCTTTCCAAAATCCAAGGATCCATGAAAACGTGACACACAAGTCATCCCAATTCAAGCCCAGACATTGCAGGGTTTGACCACTTCCACTCAATGGGGCAGAAACCATAGAAAAATCCATGACCTGATGAAGTAAGCTGGAAAGAACTGGTTGTTCTTTGATCCATTCACCCATAATATTTTCAACTGCAACGGATACCCAAGACAGCAGATGATTGATCTTTGGATCAGATACGGGTGACCTCAAAGGGGATTCCCTCAGTTTGGATCTTACACGTGATAATAACCATGAAGGGCAAGCAGATGCATAAAAGAGCATATGACGCAGCACCAGAATCAGCCTTGAAACCAATAATGACCAACATGACAGCTGCATGCAGTTAAATGAAGCAGGGGCAACTATCGCTCTTAGTGTTGAAAACAGAAGGCTCGCAAGAGTGGCTTTTTCAGCATCATTGGACAAATGGAAGGCCATAAGAAGGATCTCTATGTGAAAAGCAGAAGGTAGTGAGACAAGAAATTCCTTGAGGGTGAAGCACTTTGAAGCGATATGCGTTGCTTTCTCAAGAATGAAATGACAATATCTCTCGTAAATTTTGGTTCTTATACAGCTGCCAGCCAAACCCACCTTGCAAACAAGTGCATGAGCCAACAAAGTAAGGGTATGATCATTGTATATAAACATGCCATTTTCTACCTTCAAGATTTGGTCAACTAGATGCTCCTCAAGAGAGTTCCCCAAAGCACGTTGCAAAAGAAGGTTTTGCAACAGTTCAAAGCAAACTTCATTAATATTGCCGGGTTTCCTAGCTGAACCACTCTCAGAAGCCTTTTCATCAGATAAGCAAGCTTGGCAGAGAAGTATTGAAAGCAGTAAGTCGATATGATTTGCTTCAAGTTTTGTGCAGGCATCTTCATAAACAGCAGAATGCCATTCATGAGAAAATATGGACAATTTTAGAAAGTTCAACAGTTCAATTGCTGCTTGAGTAGGCATGTTGCAACAGCTGGAAACTGCAAGAGAAGATTGATCATGACCATCTGTCAAAGCTGCTGGACGACCAGTTTCAGAAAAAAGGTTACCAAAAAGTGCTTCATCTTCATGGCTAATTACACTTTCAACATCTGAAAGAGCGGCATTTTTTGCACTTAAGCGCAATCTGTCCACTTTTGGCCTCAACTTTACTCCTTCAGAGTGAAGGAAATGAACAAGCTGCATGAAGCTATGCAACCATTGATTTGATTGTGGGAACACTAATTTCAAGTGATCCTCAACTGTGTACTTCTTAAGCAAAGAAACCTTTGTAGAACGAGCATGGCATGAAAAAGCACCAATCTCAGTTTCAGTGACATGATCAAAACAATCCATGTCCAATGTTTCCTTCCAGTTGAAGATCAGAGATGACCTATTTTTAACATTCCCAACAAGCTTCAACAAATGTATGACAATTCGAGGGGAGTAAACCAATGGGAGGCTAAAAGAAGGACTGGACTTGTCATAACTCCATGCCTCAACATCCAAAATGTCAAATATAGAAGCAAGCATACAGGTCTGGACATTCTGAAAGATGCTACCATCACAAAACACAACCTGGACAAACTGAAGAAATTCTTCCAAGAGTGAGAGAGTAAGACCCTCAATGCCAATATCAGATGTGGAAGGGTCACTAATAAACTCAAACCTGAGCTTGAACAGGTTGGGCAATTCATCAGCAAAAGAAGCAATGGCCCACAACAAACCCTCATCATATGCCATGTATGGCATGCTCTTCACAACATTTCCAAGTAACTTTAAAATCTTTAAACTCAAGGACATTCTTGAACAAAAAGCTGCATCCGGTAACAAGTCTCCACACAACTTTTGTCCCACAACCAGTTCTCTACAGAACTTAAGAAGGCGAGGCATGCATCTCATATGAACCACAGCCCAGTGCTGTGCAAGGGACATCATGCTATTTGAATCCTGACGAAAAATGGGTTTGCTTGAATGCATAGCCTGAGCATCTTGTTGCAAACAATCAGAAGTCAATGTCATTAGAACTCTGTCCACAGGTTTTACTTCCTTCAAGCAATTGATTCCTTCTCCAAAACAATAAGGTAAAATAGATGTCAGTATACAGCTTAAAAATAATAGAAACCAAAATGCCAGCATAAAGGAAAGGGCCAAAACTAAAGATGATTGAAACTCTGATAAAGGTAAGAATTACCTTTCACGTTGCAATTAATGTGCTTGCTTAGATTTATTCCTGATTTAACTTGGATAGTAGGCAAGGACTCTACAAGAATGCCGCCCACAGGGCAAGGTTGTAAAGTATCAAAATTTTTATCCATCTCATCAACTAATGCAATTTCCAATAGCTCAAGAACATTGCTCTGCAAAGTATTAAAAAAGATGGTCATTAAAATCTCAAGGCCTGTAGAGAAAAAGCAAACCAAGTTCCTTTTGAGTGATAATATGACTTAAACAAGCAGCCTTCATGGTTGGGTCAATGAGTTCCAAATGTGCTATATGCTCTTGTCTAAGGCAACACAAAAATGTAACTGATTATCATTAACAGAAGAATGCCATTATCCATGAAAATGGAAGAATCATGAAGAATTGATTAAATACAATAACACCTACTAGGAACTTCTAGAAGTAAAAATACAATAATAATAATAATAACAGGCAAATCACAGTTCACAAATTTACTAGAAGTGATCAATATTTTATGTCATTCTAGGAGGACATAAGAAGCCCATGCACAACAACCTACAGCATTGCAAGTGGTAGAAACAATTGATGGAAATACACCGATAGAAAGGTCTTCTCACAAATCTCTTAGTGAAGACCATATTAATTATTTGAATCATGAACTATAATCATAGGAATTGCACTTTACACCCAAGGATCAGCAAGAATATGCTGAAATACCTACCAACAACCAAGAAGAGGAAATATATGAAATCAACAATTGTTTATAATTGTAAAATCATCATCAGCCAAAATCCTATTTATCTGGGTCGCTTTTCAAACTCCACTCCATTGAACCTTTCATAAACTATAATGCCAATCACTCTCCTCCTAGTGCCTGTGATTTATAACCTTTTGACTCTACATACTAGAGCGATCTCCAATCTTCTAGTTACATGACCAAACCACCTTAGACAAGTTTGTCTCATTTTGTCGTCTATTTGGACTATCTTTAAATTGTCCCTAACGTGACTATTCCATGTTCTATCTTTTAGAGTTAGTCCACTAATCCAACATAACTAGCATATCTTCATAACCCTAAGTTCATCTAGTTGTCTTTTCTTCATTGCCAACACTCTGCTCCATAGAGGATTGCAAGCCTAATAGTTTTTTTTATAAAATTGTTCGTTTAAACAATGTGGGACTCTTTTATCGCATAAGGATCCACTAGCTTAACTGAATTTCGCCCACCCTGCCTGTTGTGGGACCAAATGGGTCCCGACTATGCCTATTTTGGCAAGTCAACAGTATAGGTGTAAAATTATGTGTAGATAAGTACTGATTGTATTTCCCTTTTTTGCCACCTTAATTGGTTCTCTTTCTCTTATTTATATCTGTACCCTCTAAGAGGAAAAATAGATCAATACAACTAAGAGAATAATTATTCTCTGATCTTCATGTCTTTCTTCCTTTCTTTCTTTTTTTCCCTTGTTAAAAAACAACATGGTATCAGCCAAGAAAGATCTTCTTCTCTGATTTTTTTTTCAGTTTCCAGTTCCTCTTTTTTGCAGTCCTCCTTTTCCAGCGACGATCACAGTTTCCGGCAAAGGTACTGCCGGCGGGGACCCATCTTCCCCTGCCGTTTTTTATAGGGCTATCCATTTGTAAGCTCTCTCTCTCTCCACATTTTTTTGAGATCCGACAGCCTAGATCTGAATTTTTTGCTTAGATCCAGTAGATCTGAGCTTGGTTTCCATCAAACTCTTCTCCACTGCTGTCGCCCCTGGCCTACATCCTCACGCCTAAGGTGGACCTCCCCTTTCGATCAACAGTGGTGTGACACCCTGAAATTATAGAAATTATTAAGATTGAATTTTTATTAATTAATTGAGATTAATGTGATTTAATCAATTAATTAAGAGAGATATGTTGAATTTAATTGAGAAAGTAAGAGGAATTAAATTATGAATTTAATTTAATTGGAATCGGTGACGTGGCGTCATGCCACATTGGCGGTGACGTGTCATGCCACGTGGAAGGGACTCAAATGTCATATCTGAAAGGCTTAAGAGTAAAAAGGGAAGGAAAAGAGAGGACATGTTGTTTGACTAAGTCACACACGACACTCCCTTGTTCCACAAATTCATGCGCACAGCAGTGAACCTCTGTTCCACTTCATCATGCGCACGGCACCCCCCCTACACATGCGAACGGCAGTTCTATCCTTCCTCTTCATATACGCAATATACTTCTTCCCTCTCCTTCTTTACACGGCAACTCCAATTCCAAACTTCCCACTGAGAAACCCATCTCTCTACTGTGAAAGCAAGGAAAGAAAAGGAAAAAGGAGAAGAAGGAAAGGCGAAGAAGGGAAGAGGAAAGGATTACAGAAAGCATCGTTTAAGATTGGTTCAACTTTTAAAGTTAATATTTAGATTTAAATTAGAGTCTAGGGTGATTTAGAATCAACCCTGGACGAATTCGGATTAATGGAATGAAAATAGAACCAATTCGGGAATTGTCGGATATCTCTCCCCAATTCAGGAATCGGGTTTAAATCTGTGAAAATGCATGTTAAATTATGAACATTAATCCCTAAGGACGTGAGTAATCACGTAGGGAATAAATCCAATGGGTTAGATTTAAAGAATGGGTCAAATACCCTACCCCTATGTGAATCCCGAGTTCAGAGAATTCAGTTCACACTCTGCGGTTTCTGCAGAGTGATTGTCTAAAGAAGACAGGCTTCGAAACTTGTCTCGGAACATCCGAGACAAGTTCCTAAGGATTATTGGCTCGGTCATTCCGAGGATAGTGAAATCATAAAGAAAAAAAAAAGCTTGGAAAGTTGGTTAAGTCCAAATGAGAACCGAAGTCTCGGAACCTGGCTCGGAAGTACAGAGGCCAAGTTCCGAGCATTGTAATGTGAATGAAAGCAGTAACTCTCTCGGACGTATCGAGAGAGGAGTAGCAGTTTCGAAGTCTCAGAACCTGGCTCAAAAATACCGAAGCCAAGTTCCGAGCACTACAACACAGAACTGGAAATTATAGTCTCTCAGAAGTACCGAGAGAGGATTTGAAAACTTGAACCCTCGGAACTTGATTCGGAAGTACCAAAGGCAAGTTCCGAGCAGAACAGTGTATGAATGAAGCCGGTAACTCTCTCGGAAGTACCGAGAGAGGGTTAGTAGTTCTGAAGTTTTGGAACATGGCTCGAAAGTACCGAGGCCAAGTTCCGAGCAAGGATATACAGAAATCAAATCTATAAGCCTCGGAAGTACCGAGGGAATAGTTGTAGGTCCGAACTCTCATAACATGGCTCGGAAATACCGAGGCCAAGTTCCGAGTACTGTGTTGTTTAAACCGAAACCAGTAAGTCTCTCGGAGGTACCGAGAGAGGACCTGAAGTACCGAACCCTCGGAACTTGATTCGGAAGTACCGAAGACAAGTTCCGAGCAGACCAGTGAACAAGTGTACTTCGGAATGATCCGAAGGAGACCTTGATGATTCAAAACTTCGGAACAAGCTTCGGAAGTTCCGAACTGATGAATGACGTTCCGAGACCACAGTGTTGGTTTGGACAAGAAATTAGATTTAAGGAGACATACTAATTTGAAGATTAAAGAGATAAATAAACTATAATGTTAGAAATCATGAACACAAACTAATCGTGTGGGTTGTTTTGATTGATGAACATAACCAGAGGATCGGAGGGTGATCTAGGAACTGTACATACCCCGTAGTCACTCCTTCGCGGAATTCTATTGATCAAGTAGGTTTTTCCTACTTTCTTGAAGTATCACATGAATATTATGTATGTTGAATTATTATTCGATCAAATGCATGATTTGTACAATTTTATCGATGCATAAACATGAAGAGCATGCATCTTATGTGGGATGGGAATAGTTGAATCAAAGGTTAGAAGATGTTAAACTCTAACCTGAAATATTTGAAATACAATAACTATTCTGCATGGCCGAGTCCATGGGTTACGAAAATATGGCATATCTAATTGGGCAAAAAGCTCCAGGGTCAGTAGAAATCCCAAAACCTGCGCAGGAGTATGGATGTATAGCACTCCCCCGGTAATTCCGGTTAAATGCTAGTATTGGGTAGTAGCTCCCAGCTGGTGCCCCAGAAAAACTACGAACATAATGGCCAATGTATATAACTGTTTGAATGGAAAGTATGATAGAGAGACATGCATGGGCATAAGAGGAGGTTTGCATCAATTCATGTACCATGGCATTTGCATCACATTGATTTGATGAGTTATTGAAAGTATTATGATTATGATTTGATTTATGAAATGATTATAAAGCTGTTTTAAATGCTTTACGAATATGAGATATGAACTGATTTTGAAATATGAGATGGGGCTGATTTTCTACTGAATTATATGAAGAACTTCTACATGTTTTGCCTCTGATTTTATATATCATATGTTGGTACCCACTTCGATGGAAATTCCTACTAGACATTGACTAAACCCACAATATTCTCTTCTTTTAGAAACTAATAAAAGAAGGGAGAAAGGTGATGAGGCTGGACCGAGCAACAGCCAGGCGTAGACGAGGATGGCGCAAGGCAGAGGATTGCGTGGAGATTTATCTTTTAATATTAGTAGAGAACTAAACAATTATGAGGGAGTTATGTGTTGGAGAAATTATTTGAGGATGTATGAACTCCTAGTAAGATTGTTAAACCTTTCATTTGAGAAATAAATTCTACGAGATAATGATAGTTTGCTTTGGATAAAAGATGATTGTATCTTGTTATATCAAATGTTTATAATTCTGCAAATGTAAGTTAGTATGTTGCCAAATATACATAGACTCTGTCCATGTGCACGCACTAGTTGGGCCAGTCAAGGGTCGAATCTTCGGATTTGGGCTTGACTCGCGTCATGGCGCTCTCCCCTCTCGTCCCGTTATTAATTATTATCAATTAATTACTCTGATAATTAGGAAGAGAAGGAGGGGCGCTACAAGTGGGCCCCCCGTGTGCCCTTCTCTTCTGCTGTTGTTGTACCGATCTGCAACATAAAAAAAAATAAAAAAATCTCAATTCCTCTATTCAGATCTGCTGCTTGGGACTCTTGTTACTCTACTTCTGGTGCATCCTACTTTCGCCCCTACATCAATATCACATCAAACTTGGGCGTTCCACCTTTCATTTCGGTGGACCCCAATTTTTCTTGTTTTTAGGTGCCGCTGCTTGGGAGACTGCAACCAATTTTTTTGGGTTTTGCTGCCTTTGGCCTCTCTGTTGTTCTTCTCTTTGCATTTCTCCTGCTTGAAAGTTTCTTCTTGGGATAATGGCCTCTACAGCGCACATTTGCTATTAAAGATTTAGGGCCATTGCGTTATTTTTTGGGTATTGAAGTCGCTCGTTATCCTCGAGTACTCTCTTTATCTTAGCGCAAGTATGCTCTTGGCCTCCTTCAGGATGCTAGATACTCTGAGTGCAAACCTGCTGACACTCCATTAGATGTAAATACGAAGTTCTCTGCCGCAGACGGGACACCTCTTAATAGTCCTTCATTGTATCAAAAGTTGGTGGGGAAATTGATTTATTTCACTATTACACGACAAGATCTCTCATATGCAGTTAGTGTAGTTAGTCAGTTTAATCAGGCGGCTATCAACATCGCCTCCAATCCTATCTTTCATGAGCGGACCAAGCACATTGAGATTGATTGTCACTTCCTACGACAACACATTTCTGAAGGCCGACTTGTTACTCCACATGTGAAATCTAACGACCAATTGGAAGATATCCTTACCAAGTCTGTTCCTCGTCACCAACTTACTTCGGTTATTGACAAGCTGGGTTTGTTAGACATCTTCGAGTCAGCTTGAAGGGGGAGTGTTGTGGGACCAAATGGGTCCCGACTATGGCTATTTTGGCAAGTCAACTGTATAGGTGTAAAATTATGTGTAGATAAGTATTGATTGTATTTTCCTTTTTGGTCACCTTAATTGGCTCTCTTTCTCTTATTTATATCTGTACCCTCTAAGAAGGAAAATAAATCAATACAACTAAGAGAATAATTATTCTCTGATCTTTATCTCTTTCTTCCTTTCTTTCTTTTTTTTTCCTTGATAAAAACAACACTGCCCCCATCCTAATAGTTATATCCTCCATGAAATCCCACCATCAACCTCAATATCTAAACTTGTCACAGTAAGATACTAAGTCATTGCCAATCTTAATTGGATCACCCCTTTATCTTATTTCCACTAACAATACAACACTTCGTCTCAAAAAAAAATCTCCAAAATTTCAACTTATTATTGAGTTGTTGTTTCATATCACTAAGTAATTCTATTATATATCATCAACAAAAAACATACATCACAACACTTCCTCTTCCTAAATTACTCTCCAAGTTGTTTTAGTACAATGATAGCTTTCATTGTAGACCTACCTAACAAAAACCCAAGTTAGTTTTCTTATATACTTAGACTCTTTTCTTAGACATGCCTCTTCCAAAGTTTAATAGTGTGACTCATGAATTTAATGGCATGATAATTTGCACAATTTTAAATATCTCCTTGTTCTTATAAAATGGGGCCACCATAATCATCAGGCATTTTTATGTTAAAATTTTGTTTAACAATCAAGTCAACAAACAACCCTGTTTACACCTAATACAATCTAAAATCATGACAATAATACCATGCAGTCCTAGTGCTCTATGTTTCTTCATATTTTTCAACATTAGCTTTACCTCTATTTCTAATATTTTGTTCGCCATCCCCTTATTTGCTACTCCTTCCATATGAACTTCACTTTAAATTCTAAATGTCTTTAAAATAAGTTTCTGATCTATCACTTATATCTTCATCTTTAAAAAGACCTTTTGGTTTTCATCCTTAATACATCTGATGTGATCGAAATACCTACTCCTTTGCTCTCATACATTTAGCCAATTTATGAGTTCTATTTTCCCCTTCCTTTGTTCTTAAATGTGCATATAAATCATTATAGGCTTTGTATTTGTCTTTACTTACCACTTTGCTAGCAATTTTTGTGCTATCTTGAGATTCTCTCAATCTTCTAATTTTCTTGTCTTCTGTCAAAACTTGAATTGTTTTTTTTCTCGCTAGTAGCTCTTTTCACGACTATATTCCACCAGCATGTGTCTTTATGTAAGATTATTTTATTTCCTTTAGTTTTACATAAAATATCTTTGGCTATTTCCTTAATATGCATAGACATTTTATCCCACAACTGATTAGGGTCTAAATCATCATTCCACTCCTTGTTTCTTAGAACCTTATCCTTGAAAGTATCATTTTTTCCTATTCAAATTCCACCACCTAATTTCCTGGGAATTTGTTATTCTTTTTATTGACTTACTCTTAATATACATATCCGATACTAAACGTCTATACTGAATTGTAAGGCTTTCTCCAGAGATGACATTACAGTACTTGCAAATGGTCACTTCCTTACGTCTAAGCATAATCTAGTTGACACCTAAACTACCAACTTTTAAAGGTAACGAGGTATTCATATTTCTTTTACAGTACTTACAAATGGTCACTTCCCTACGTCTAAGCATAATCTATTTGAGACCGAAACTGCCAACTTTTAAAGGTAATGAGGCATTCATCTTTCTTTTGGAAAAACATGTATACTATGGCCAGATCATATACTACTACAAAGTTGGACAATGATTCCTCCCATGATATTTCTTTCTCCATATCCGTGACCACCATCTGTGGCTATATTCCATCATTATTTCTTCCTATATGCCCATTTAGGTTGCCCCCAATTATGATGCTCTCATCTGTAGATAAATTTTGCAGTAAATCATCCAAAATATCTAAAAGTCAACACTCACAATATCTCCTAATCCAAGTTAGGGTGCCTAGGCACTCACAATGTTTAGGGTAACATAATATGGAATAATTTTGATCATGATATCCTGTCAATTTTGCTTTGAACCCCCATAATCTTTTCTTTTTAGCGTTATCAACACCGTACACATAAAATGGTTTAAACCCCCCTCTTAATTCCCTACTCCCTACCCTTGCTACCTTTCCACTTTGTCTCTTGTAAGTGACTTATACTTATTCTCCTTCGTCTATAATTGTAATGCGTTCCTCCACTTAAGGAAATCAAGGACCTCTCTCTTTCATCCAGTTCAGGAAAATGGGCTGGAAACTAGAGCAACATGACAATAGACTTTACTGCAGAAATCTAAGGAGCTCTCTCTCTCTCTCTCTCTCTCTCTCTCTCTCTCTCTCTCTCTCTCTCTCTCTCTGTAGATGAAGTCTACAAATGCTTTGCTGTAATCATCCCGATTAAAATGATATTTGGCCACCACTAGACCATGTATAGACCATCTCAGCCTCGCCCTCCTTGGATAGTCAATGGCTTCATGTAGGCATGACAAACTGGTTGACAGGTCAGTTATTGCAATATGAGTACACTAGAAAATTGCCAACCTGTGTTGACAACAGGTTCTGTTAAAAACATCAATGCAGTGATCTTTTCAACACCAAGGTTATCAGGGCCAGAACCAGAAAATAAATAGAAAACAATAAAGGCTGCTGTTATAGTGTTCATCATATGCTGAAATCAGCATCTCAATTAGTTTAATGTTACATATGGCCAATTGATACTTAAAGTAATAGATTTTCTTGTTTAGCTCTTGCCGTCTTTATAATTTTTATCTTCATAAGGAGGGAGGAGGACAAGAGCCCATGGCACAATGGCAATGTAATTCATTTATCATGCCGGTCTTCCACAATAGCCTCACTCAACACTACATAAGATGAACGATATTTCTTATTTCAAGTGATTAAGTGACAAAAACTATACATATATATATATATAGTACAGGTCAGTCCCACTTCCTTCAAAGCAAAACCACCATCCCGAAACACAAATACATTTATTTCACATTTTCGAGCAAAGGATTTAGAATGCAAGATATAATTAGCATTAGTAGTTCCAGGAAATTGCAGAATTGTAATCACTCGTATTTCACGTTTTGCAATTGTGTCAACTCAATTATAATCAAATTCAATACACATATGAATCTTAAATTTTCCAAAAGTCACTCCAAGATGGAAAAACAAACCTGCAAATCCAAATCATCACCGCTGTCAAGCACTAATCTTTCCAGGCAACAAACACAAAACTCCAACAACTGCTCAAGAATTCCAACAACAATCGGTTCCATCCGCTCAACTTCATGTCAAATCAAAGAAACAAACCAGGAAAATTTAGTACTCGTCAACAACAATTCTTTTAAGTTTAACCTGAAGAAGGTCAAATCATTTCTATTTCAGTTACAAATATCATTTTCCAAGAAAGAACTTCTCTTCCGCTCTACACTCCAATTACCTCCACAACCAATCACAATTTGAGAACAAAACAGTATATTTTCGCAAATATTCAATACCTGAAATCGATCGGCTCGAGTATACGATCGATCGTGCAATCGCAAGGACAGCTTGAGTCTGCGGTTGGCTCCAGGACTCCAACCCTAGCTTCCCACCATCGATCTCATTGATTCCTCGGTCGAGGATGGAATAGAAGTATTCCAGGCCGCGTTTGATTGAATCGGACCGGAACCGGTTGGATAGATCCTTGGGATCATTGTCTTCGCGGAAGATTTCAAGGAGACCGGAGATTTCTTCGGCCATATTAGATAATCGCTGCTCGATTAATGCATGAGAAGTTTTTTCCTCCTACTCTGAAGATTCAACGGAAAAGGTGTGCCGAGACAATGAAAATCGCAGAGAAAGAGAAAGAAATTGAGAAGGAATTTTCTGCAAGATTGAGGAAATGAGAGAAATGAGAGAGATGAGAGGGTTTTAGCAACCCGTTTTATGGGGAGAGTGGAAGAAGACGAGGAGAAAGAAGGCTGGAGAAAAAGCAGCACTGTAAAAGTGTAAAATGCTGGCGCTGCCTTTTTTTTCTAATAATAATAATAAATAATAATAGTAGTAGATTATGATGCAGGCACTCTTTTTAATTTTTATTATGTTTTTAAAAAATAATTTCTAATTTTATATAATACTAAAAAAATACAAATTTACTTGATTATTATAAATTTATTTTAACATTTTAAAATAATCTTAATCGACCGTCACAATAACAAGTGATAGTTGTAAAACTAAAATTTACTTAAAAATATCTAATGTGTTATAAAGGATTGGTAGAAAAATGAAAGAACTTAGAACAGAAGCCATCATTAGGTAAAATTCTTATATATTTTATATTTCTTATATAAAAAATATATTTTTATTGTTAAATTAAAAAATGTTTTATTGATAATTAAATGTTAAAATATTATTATATTTTACTGTTGAATTTTTGCTTTTGAACAAATACTGTAGGGGTGTAAATTCCATTAACTCTCTATCATTATAATTTTGACATAAATACCATCTATGCAGGTCATATTATGTTCTCTAAAGAATTTTTATAGAAAATATTTTAGAGAGTTTTTTTAAAAGATTATTTGTTAAGTGATGATGTAATGTATATCCTATTAGTTATCACGAATCTAAATATAAAACTCATAAAATTGAGTGGTGAAAGATCTATTAAAAATAATTTTTCTATATGGAATTTATGAAAAATACATTGATTGAATCGATGAAATTATATTTTAAAAAAATTTCGAATTTTCTCATCAAATGACTAATCTCAACTCTTTTTACATGTATAATAGCTGAAAGTGAATTCTTATGTATAAATAAGACTAGTTAATTAATCATATATCCCACAGAGCACACTATATTAGATAGATGACTACGTTGAAATGAAATATCTAAATTCCATTATTAAATAATTATCGTAGTCATTTAATCTTAACCTCTGAGTTTTACTACTTATAAGTTATTGATTCTTCAAAGTTTAAGATCACGAAATAAGATGATTATATGAAAATTAAAATTCGTATACCTCACAGTAATATGACTCTCATTGTATAATATCTAATTACATAGGATGCCATGTTGATCTTGTCCAAGTCCTTTCTGTTTCGTTTCTTTTTTTTCTTAATTTTTGTTATTTTTTTGGTTTTATCTCTATCTATTTGCACTTCTAGTGCTTCTCTTTTATAATTATATTATAAATTATTTTCAAAAAATTATATAAAATACAAAATCCGTACAAATGAGAATGTCAACATCAAGTCTCACTCGACAAAGTCTAATTAAATTTTTTAAACTACTATTCTTCGTCAAGTAAAATGTGAGTTGATCATTTATAAAGTAATACAAATAATTTTATTAGGCATATATAGATACTAATTTACAAATTAAGTTATTTCATTTCTAATATAGACTAAATAGTTAGATATGTTCAACTCCAACGACATTGATTTTTTTTATTGATAGGTCCACAGCATGTAATTTTATATATAAAATTCACATAATTCTATATTTTATATTTTTATAAAAATAAGAGGAATGTGAAGAAGAGAGGAGGGATCTTCATTTATATTGGATCACTGTAAATTATTCATTCTGTTCCATTTTAATTGTCTCATTTGAAAAATTATATTTTTTAAAGAACTCTCTTTATAAGGTTAACATTTTACGTCATCTCATTCATTTTCAATACATTTTATGTTAAATGGGACAAGTATTTTTGGACAATTCTAAAGTCTATATAAGACAACTAAATTGAGAAAGAGAGAGTATATGTTTAATTTTTTAAGAAACTCATATACATATATATTGAATTCATTATAATTTTACAGATTAATTTCAAAGTAGATGAATTTAATTATAAAATTGCAATGAATCGATGCGTCGAACCGTCCGTCTCACGTGGGTGCATTCTGTTATTGTGGCCCCGCGGCACACAATTACTAACCAAACCGACTTACGCATCTCTAGATTCTACGTTCTTTGATGGGAATGGGCAGCCTTTCTGACACTATGATGTTGGGTGGAGCGATACTAGCCGTTGAGAAATGGGCTTTGAATCTGAACCGTTGTTCATTTATGTGGACATCGGACGGAAATCTATCTTCTGACACGAAGTCGCGAGGTAATTTCCATGAGCAGCCTCATCTCCAATTCTCCGTGGGCCTAAGGTGTACTAATTGTTTTATGGTTCTAATATAATTATGAAATAAATGATTTGACATAAAATTATGAATTTGATTTATTTCATTAACTTTGAGGAAATAATTAGAAATATTTAATTAAATAAGATAGTGATTTTGCACTATTGCAGTACACCGAGAGAAACTTCACACCAGGTAGAAATATCGATATATCTCATATTGGTCGACATATCTCGAGTTTTGGATGCCCGACATATCTCGGCCGATACGAGATATATCGTCCGTATAGGAGAGATCTCAGCCGATACGATGGACATCTCGCCGATATCAGTCAATAAGGCCGAGATTTGACAAAAAAGAAAGAGAGAGAAATATCGGCCCTTCGGGCCAAGTGATTTTTTTTTACCCTTGCTTCATACTCATCTTAACTTACACCTTGACAATAACCTTCTTAAAACTTCTAGATGAGTGCTATCACACCAATGCCTCCGGATATAGACCACTGGGACTTGAACCAGTTAGAGACCATCAACCGAGCTACCAAGGAGTGGATAATTTTATCCTTATTTTTGTAAAATAGAAAAAGAGAGAGAATAAGTAAAGAAAATTTGAATTTTCTTTTAAATTTGATGCACTATAAAAAATGTTAGTCACCTCCAACATTTGCTCTCCTAAAAGGTCTGGATTATGCTCACTAGTTATGTTTAAATGGAGGTTTCACTCAATGACCATGAATGGGAGTTATTGTAATGTAAAAAAACGAAATTAATTGAATAATATTAATTTGTAATTTTTAAGATTTAAATATGATTAATTTAATTATGAAAATGTATAAAATAAAAATTATAAAATATTAAATCTAAATTTAGAAAATAAAAAAATAATTTTAATGACAAAGATTGATTATAAAGTGAGTCCCATATAGGACCTTGTACTCAGGCGTAAAAAAATGTCGCCATTTTTCAAATTCATGTTACTTATTGAATAGGCCTCCTTTATATATTTAATTAAATTGGATTAATATAGTAATCTAATATACTATTATAAAAGGTAAATAAGTTTATTATTTAACTCATTCTCATTTATACGTACATCCACCGAATAAGAGAGAAATTATTTGATATGAATCGATTCATAAAATTGATTTGAATTTTCAATTAAATCTTTTGAATAAACATGAAAATGTAATAAATTACTTAAATTCATCTACTAATTCGACTTGAAGAGTCGTCCTTAAAAGTTGGCTGCAAATTATTATGAATCGGTTTGCCTTTAAAAAAGCATCTCTCCTCACCTCTCCACCTCCATTACGATGGCTTATTTTTTATTTGTAAATCATTACTATAATTAGTTGTTAGATTAATTGTGGAAAAAATATTCACATGGTTGATAGTTGTTTATTTTATTAATATAATTTTTAATTTATATAAATATTAAATTTATTTTATCAAATTCAACTATAAGCGCAAACTCAAAATTTGGGATAATTAATTTACAATTAGAACCAAAAAGATATTAGATATAAAATTCCAATGCAATACATATGATGACCGATTATAGTAAAATATAAACTGTCAAGTTAAATGACAATCATACAATTTATATCGTTTTTTATGATTAAGGTGTTAAAGTTTTTTAGAACATCTGACTAACCTTTAAGAGCACGTGCAAACTTCCTTATTCAGATATAACTGAATAATTCTACAAAGAGTATAATAGACCTTTTCAGATAGAGCGAGAATCGAACTCACGACTCTCACCTTTCTAAAGAGATTTATAACTTATCACTACATTTCATATATTATTCTTCATCTTATGAATTTTATGATATGATTTTTAGTGACTGAATTAATGAAACATAAGCCACTTCTCCATAGAAAAAAAGGAATTTAACTAAAAAAAACATTTTAATTGAGGTTTTTTTTTAAAGAAATTGAAGCCAATTGATTGGTGACACTTCAGAGGAACATAGAATTGCGGACTCTTCAAGCAAACCAAAAAGTAAACCCAACTTTTTTCTTAAAAATCTAGCGAAATACGTTTACCACTTTACACTCTCACGTGTGGGACTAGCATAGATTCATTTCCCCTTACTTGCTCATTAAGAAATTCTTTGACAATGGAGACTGTCTATGTGGCTCACATTCTTCTTGTCTATTTTTATAATTATTTCAATATTAATAAAAAATGTAAAATTAAAAAAAAAAAAACTGAAAAGGAAAAGAGATTTTGAAAGGAGACTTTGTGAGTTAGAAGAATTTGGTTCAACTTCTATGTTATTATTAAAAAATAAAGAAAATTTATATAAAAAATGATTGAAAGATAGAAAAAAGGATTTTATAATTAAATTTTGTGATTTTAAAGGAGAGATTCTTTAATATTATTACCCAAAATAAAAATTCAATATAAAAATTTGTGAACTAAAATATTTTTATGAAAATTTGACGAATGTGCTTACTAGTTATGATTTATAACATAGTAGAATGGTCTATCAATTCCAAATTAACAAGATTTGCTAGCTTTAGTATTTGAGAAATTTATAAATTCATCCAAACTTAAAAAAAAAAAATTCAAGATTCAAGTTAGGGTGGCAATTTTTTATCTGACCTATGAACCTATCCAAATCGACTGAAAAAAAAAAAGGTGGGTTTGGGTTATGTATTTCTTAAAAAAATAAAAATTGACCCGATTTAATCCAAAATAAATTCGAGTTAGGATGGGTAAGGGGTCTCGGCCCGAATTTAACTTAAACTGAATTTAAAATTATATTTCTTACCCAATAATTTTAGCTCATGTACTCCACCCAGCTAAAAAATCTTTCCCTATTACCTCAATTTTCTAAAACCAAATGGGTCACATGAAAGGAAAACCATATTATCTTTCATTTTCTAATAAAGATAATTTTCCTCTCATTTTTATATTTTTATATAAATTTAGTTCGGGTTAGATTAGGTCGAATCAAGTCGGATCAAATAGAGAACCTATTATTGCCTATAATTAACTCAACTCGACCTATTGCCACCACTAATTCAACCTGACTTAGTGCACTAGAATTCATAACACAATATTGGTTTTCTCAATTGGACACTTTGTAGTTCGATTCCCACTCTATCCTAAAAGATCACTATCTGTAGAGTTATCTGGTGTTTGTAGGTAAGAAGATTTGCAAATGTTCTTAAGATTAGTTAAGTACTCTAAGAGACCTGTACACCTCTCTCATAATTTTTTTGGCATTTTGTAAAAAAAAAATCAAGAGGGTTTTAAACTCTTAATGTTCCATATATGCTAGAACTTCATTTAATTTTATTTAAAATTGTTATAAAATGCATAGATATTCAAATGCTCGTGTAAATCTCCAATAAATAAATTGATTTCTCTCCTAAAACTTTATTTTATAATAAACACTCACAAATCACAATAGGAGACAAATTTTAGATATCCAGAGATTAAAGGAACTGTTCGAGATGGTAGAGAGCAGAGACCATAGAGATAAATGTAGGGCCAGAAGGGCTATATATGCACACACATTGGTTGTTTATGGTCGGACTCCAATCTATGGTCTAAGATTTACCTTGACTATCGCCTATCACCTTATCTATATCTTTTGTTCTGATAATTTACTCCATAATTTAATCAATTCAGTTTATGCATAGGAAATTTCAGGGGCCTAACCCAGCACACTGGTAAAGGTCATAGGTCCTATAAAAAGTGTATGGTCGGATTCTAGGCCATTGGTCAAATAGAAGGACTTAGACGGCCGCCTATTTGATCTTAAACATGTTCGGCATACGTCACATAAATTAACTTTAATACGTAATCCTTCACTTAAGACATGACTCTTAATTCAACCTAACCAAAACATATTATGTGCATTTAGCCATTTAGGTAAAAAGTAGAGCTCACAAGTTAGTGAAGTTCTCATGGTTAAGAACAAGACAATGTTCTCCACCACAAAGGAGAACACAATCTTCTTTATGTCGTTTTTTAAGTTTATTAAAAAATCTAATCAATAAATTGAAGATTCATTTAAAACGTGAAAAATGAACTAAATTTTAGTAAAAATAAAATAAAATAAAATAATTTTTAATCATTTGATCTTAATATTCAAATGTCACAAGGTATCCTTGTTTTTTAAGACACATGGTGATTTAGTGTTGTTAAGATCAAGTAGTTATGATTTGATTTTTTTTTTATTTGAAATTTAGTGCATATGCCAAGTTTAAAATATTTTTTTAATCTTACCAAATTTTGTTCTTTTAAAAAATTATATTTAATTTAAAAATAAAAAATCTAACACACAACATTGTAGCCTTGCTAAATTCTCCACTTAAAATGAGTTTAGGATAGAATTTCTCCTAACTTCGTAAAAAGACTTCTCCTACTTTAAATTCTTTTCATCTAAATATTGTTAGAATCTTTGATTCATTGCTTAACCTTCAAAAAAAATATTTTTATTAATTTAATAAAAACGAATTTTAATAAATTTATGTTTAATAAAAACTTTACTACAAATTTATCACTGCTCCATTTAATAGACTTTATACTTGAGCGTCGCAATAATGACAGGTGATCATCTTAAATGAGAAAAGCCATTCATTTTCATGAGAATAAAGCAGGGAGAATCTAATGCAAGTGTGTGGATCGCGTGAAGACCATTAAATTGTCTAGGATTCTAGGGTACAATGTGCAAACCCAAAAAACACATGTCAACAAACTTTTATCTGCTAATTGTAAGTTCAGACATCATTAAATTAATATTAATTCAATCATTTTTGTAATTAACTATACCTAAAGCGACAAATATCTTTGAACGTTGCCTGCTATGACCTGTCGAAGCGGTCCCACCTACCAACGGTCACTTGACATTTTTAATTTCCAACGGCTATTCTCACCCGTCTATAAAAACCCTTCAAAAATCCAAACCCTTTCCACTCTCCTTTCACTCTGTTCTTTACTTCCTGCTATATCTGACACAGGAAAAATCGTCGGAAACGTCATTTCCCGTCCAACGACGATTTCCTTTCTGCAGAAGGCAGTTCGCGAAAATGTATCGTCTGTTGGGCCTTGCTCTGTTGCTGTTGACGGTGTCAGATTCCGGCAATGCTCAGGCGCCTGGACCGGCACCAGCAGCTCCTAAATCACTGACTCCAGCAAAGTCTCCAGCGAGGCCTCCGGTCACCTCTCCTATTCAAGCCCCTTCCAAATCCCATGTCTTATCTCCGCCGCCGGTGGCATCTCCTCCGGCGGCAATGCCTCCCACGTTATTACCTCCTGCGACCACACCAGCGACATCTCCTGCAACACCACCGTCCACAGCAACTCCGAAAGGGTCTCCTTCGATTGCACCGGCTGTGAGCCCGTCGGCAGGTAAAACGCCGGTGACACCTCCAGTTGCACCACCGACCACAGCAACTCCGAAAGGGTCTCCTTCGATTGCACCGGCTGTAAGCCCGTCGGCAGGTAAAACGCCGGTGACACCTCCAGTTGCACCACCGGTGGTGAGCCCTTCTGTCGCACCAGCCGTGAGCCCATCGGCTGCCACAACGCCAGTTGCATCTCCAGTGACGCCGCTTATTCCTGCGTCTCCAGCAACGTCGCCGGCAGGTTCGGGTACCCCAACCACCACACCGGCTCCGGTGTTTTCTGCGGAGCGAAGCCCACCAGGTTTGGCACCGGTGGGTTCCATGCCGGAAAATGCTCCGAGCCCAGTGAGCAGCTCGGACGAGTCACGGTCGAACCCAAAGCACCAATTTGGTTTCTTTTTGAGCGGTTTGGCGGCTTTGGCCGGCCTGTGTCTATGACAAGATTATTTTTATTTTAGTATTCCACTTTCAATTTTATATTAGGGGGATAATTTTTTTTGTACTTAATGTTTTCTTGTACCTGAGAACTTTATGTTTTCTTGTACCTGAGAAATAAATATATTTTGTATTTATATTTATATTATCTCATTTATAAATTTTTATTTTAAAGGTTACACAACATTTTCGTAATAAAAATGGAAAGCAGTTCCAAACGCGTCAAATCTCATAATAACTTATACAATGCTGCATTTTTTCTCTAACCGCTCCTTATGAGAATAAAAATCAATTCTATATTTTTTAAAATAAAAAATAAGTATTAATATTACACCCAATGGCCATATGTATTGAGATCATTCATGGAAAAATAATTTGTGCACCGGTACTATATCTTATGAAGAGAATCATGTGTTTTTTGTGTAAGCAGACACGAAATTTAGGGTATTGTCCTTTTATTCTTCCACTATGGTATAAATCGACTCACTGATCAGTTCACTGGATCACTGACCTTTCCACTGCGGTTTAAATTGGCTCTCTGACCGGCTCGCCAAATCACTGACCATTTTCACTGCAGTTCACTAAAATTTATTTAAATGAGACTTTTTCATATAGAACAGCAAATCGAATCACTGACCGGCTAATTGAATTCTTATTTTTAAATGCTTCCGTATGACCAGCGAAAGGGTAAATAAAATGGGCTTGCCAGATCACTGTCCATTTCACTGCGGTATAAATTGGTTTACTGAAATTTATTTAATTGTGACTGTTTTTTTCATAAAGAACAGCAAATCGGATCACTGATCGGCGGCTCACTGATTTTTTTTTAAATGTTTCCATATGTCAGTAGAAAGGTAAAATGGGCAATACTCTAAATCACATGTCTCATTACACAAAATATTTATAGGAAGATCGCTATCATAAAATGAAATCTCGCTAGTTAGGGACTTACGACATCCATTAATCTTTAAGAGAGAAAATACTTGTGCTAAAATCAATTTTCTCCTATGTACCGCATTCATATTAGTCAATGCGTTAGATATTAAGTTTATTGTCACATATTGATAATACACACATTTAAACTTAAATTTTCTAATTCCTATATGCTCTAGTGTATGCATTGTGAGACCTTTAGTATTAATATTTTATCAACCGGTACGCTAAACGGGCCAATACATGTAAAACTTCTATTTTCATTCTTTTGAAAATATAAAAATTAATTTAATGAGCCTTTACAAAATATATTTTTCTATTTAATTAATAATATATTCTTTGTCATTTTATTACTAATATTGATCGATATGTCAAATTTTAGACTTGGGTGAAAGTCACTCACTCTCCTGAAGTTGGAGGCTGTGGGTTAGTTAATAAGCCACAAAACCACAACAATTTTTGGTAGATATTGATGTCAATTTAATTTAAAATGATCACAAATGGTGTCAAAATTTTAATTTTTTTTTTGTATAAGACAAGTGAGAAGTTGTGGGTTCGAGCTGTCATGACCTAACTTTGGTATGTTCTAAGGATAATGAACTCACCCGGTAAGGGTTTTACACTGGGTATCCTGCGATTTCCAATGTGAAAAAAAAAAAAAAAAAACTAGAGGTTGATGAAGTATGCCTTTAGTTTTAGATATTTACATTTATTTAATTTTGAGTTAAAAATTTCAATTTTTTCTATGATGGTTAAATTGAATATGTAAACAATAATGCCAATAAAGAATTGAGTGAAATTTATCAATTGATTAATTCTCTTAAGACCTTCACACAAATGTAATTTATTAGGTTAAATAGGAATCCAATAGATATTTGCATGAGATATTTATGTTTTTTCTATTACATGGTGAAGAGTAGCGATTGTCACCCTACTCAATTAATCGATCAAATTATAAGTGAATCTTATATGCAAATATATGTATTATAGTAGTAACAAAATATACGCATTATAGTAGTTAGAATAATAATGAAAAGGTGGACAAGAACTCAAAAGGGCCATTTACTAATTTTCTTAAAATCTTCACATGAATTTTACGTCGAGTTTTGAGTGATGGTTAGAAATTTACCTTAAAAAAAATTGTAATCCTGAATTCGATTTTCACCTTACTTCCAATGGTCACTCGTCTTAGAATTATTGAGTGTATGGATAGAAAAACTTGTATATATCTACATTACTAATCAAATACTCTAAAAGGCCTACACGCTTTGAATATAAAATAAAGGATAATAATGGAAACACATTTACTCTTTTAAAACAATTTAGTTTAATTAACATTATTACCAACGAAGAAAAACTGCAAATTCGTTCATTTTTTTATTCAGTCAATATTTATGTAAAAATGTCTTAACTAAATCAACTAGTTGACAGCGGATTAGCATGTGGGAAAACGCAGTGTGTCGCTTGATTATCAGGAAAAGAGGTTATTTCTGTGATATTTGTTTGGATGAGACTGTAGGCAATGAAAACGAGCAAAACGGCGAATGATCAGGTTGTTGTCGGCGTAAGTGGAATGAGAAATGGCAGGGAAAGGTGGAGGTGGAGTGGCTTCGAAAGTGGAAATGCTCCGAGATTAGCTCTGCCGCCATTTCAGACAATGCAGTCAGACAAAGGAAGAAAGGAGGAGAAATCTCAGGATTGTTTCTCCCTTCAGATCCCCTTTATTCAGTTCGGCTTCTATTTCTCCCAGCTGCTCCTTTCCAAGGTTTCTTCTTTCATTGGTTCATCACTCTCTGTCTCTGTCTCTCTCCCACACGCACACGAAAAAAATATCATATCTATTATTTTTATTTTATGGGGTTCTAATTTTATTTTATTTTATTTGTGGTTTCCCCTTTTCTTTGTTTTTGGACATGATATTTCACTCTGCAGTTCACCCTTTTTATCTTTGAACGGAAATGGATTGTTCAATTTTTATTTTTTGTGGGGGGAGGGGTGTAAACGAAGTGGATTGTTCACAATTATTATAAGGCTCGGCATTTAGACACCCTTGAAATATGTTACCAGACACCGCATTTCAAATTTTGAGTGGAAATTACGTTTCTGCCCTTCCGCGCGAAATTGATCGATCAATTCTGCAACGCATTGTCGCTTCGATCGATCGATCTGAGGCGTATACGATCGATCGATCGATCAGACAGTTCATTTTCGAATCGATCGATTGATCCTAACATGAGATTCAATCGATTGCACGATCCTATGTGATAGATCAATCAATTGTTTGTTTAGGGCAAGATCAATCGCACGATCCTCACTAATGGTTAAAACTCTTCTTTAATCAGGTCATCTGATTTATAAGGTCCCATACTTGTTAACTGACCACTCAAAGGTCCCATGTTTAGCGACATACCACTCTAAGGTCCCATATTTAGCGACAAACCACTTTGTGATCGTGCGATCGATCTTGCCCTAAACAAACAATCGATCGATCGATCATATAGGATCGTGCGATCGATCTTGAGAGGAGAGGTCGACTGTCAAACTGTCGACCTCTCAGTTAAAATCGATCGCACGATCCTTTGTGATCGTGCGATCGATCTTTAAATGAGTTACAATAGATCGATTGATCACTGGAATCCTGCGATAGATTTTGAGAGGAGAGGTCAACTGTCAAAATGTCGACCTTTCAGTTAAAATCGATCGCACGATCCCATGAGACTGTGAGATCGATTGAATCTCATGTTAGGATCAATCGATCAATTCGAAAATGAACTATCTGATCCATCGATCGATCGTATACGCCTCAAATCGATCGATTGAAGCAAAAATGCATTGTAGAATCGATCGGTCGATTTCGCGTGGAAGGGTAGAAACATAATTTTCACTCAAAATTTGAAATGCAGTGTTTGATAACAGATTCCAGGGGTGTCTAAATGCCGAGCCTTATTATAATTTATAATGTACAAGTGCCCACCCGACATCAAAGAAAGTCAAAAGAGGACACTTTTGGATTGAGAGAATAGAGGAGAAATGAGGGCCTTCTCCTCAAGTAAGATTCTTGGTATTTTCTTCGTGGATTATGAGTTGAGGGATAATGTGATACCACATCATCATTTTCTCTTAATGAGAAGACAAACTGTTTTTATTATCTTTAGGATAGGAAAA
Organism: Chimonanthus praecox; assembly: GCA_022113865.1. Classification (NCBI taxonomy): domain Eukaryota; kingdom Viridiplantae; phylum Streptophyta; class Magnoliopsida; order Laurales; family Calycanthaceae; genus Chimonanthus; species Chimonanthus praecox. Next base: position 55,986,503 of record CM039089.1, read on the forward strand.
CTTCAGACTATCTTCTATTTAAAATTTTCTACTCCTTTACTAACCGTAGAGACCCTAAAACTTTCTAATTATCAATGGTGTTTGTAGAGGTACATTCACCTCAGGGAATGGAAATGGTGTCACTCTGGGTTAGATATAAACCACAAGTTTGCATATAGAAATTGTTTCCTCTTTGAAAATGCTTTTTGGTGGAAATGTGTTTCCCACCCTTTCAGAAGTATTTCCACTAATTGTGATATTGGACATGCCACAGAAAAGCTATTGGAATCTAGCCCCAAATTTATGATGACATCTTTCTTTGACGAGAATTTGAACTTGCTCTGGAATCAATTGAGAATGGTAATAATATACTCCCTCTGTTCCAATTTAACTGTCTTATATGTATTTTGGAATTGTCCCAAAATAGTTGTCTCATTTATATTGCTCTAACATAAAGTGTGTTGAAAATGAATGAGATCACATAAAGTGCTAGCCTTATATAGAAAATTCCTTAAAAAATACAAATGTTCAAATGAGACAACTAAAATGAGACGGAGGGAGTAAATTATAAATGTGAGGCTTATACGGTGACTTTTAAACTATGGAGTGCAACTTGTTTGGTTTCTCGGAGCTGATTCCAACGAATTTGCTTTTATTTCTGTAAGTTGTTTTTGCATTAAGTTCATACCTAGTTACTCTCACCATTGAGACATGAAAATCCTGCCATTCAATGAAATTTAGGATCTCCAGCATGGTATGCCAAGAGAAATCAAGATCTTCAGTTCTTATTATCTTCAAGGCAAAAGAGAGTCCCAATCTTTGTGATGATGCCAGTGGATGCATTTAGTATTGATACTTTAGGGCTTCCGAGGGTTAGAAGTTATGTAACTTTCATGCCCTTGATTTTCATTTGTCGGGAAAATGTTACTTCTTCTACATATTTTCATATTAGCCATATGTCTTGTCAAATTTTTGGCTAAACCAGAAGGTTTGGACATGGGCATAGAGTGTCCTATTGTTTACATTTGAAATGAGTAAGACTCTGAAGGACATGCTTTAGTGATCTGTGATCCTATGAATTTGATGGGACTCATAATGGATGTGGAGCATGCCAACATTTTCTGAATCCTAACTGTATGATCTCTGGCCTAAAGATAGATGGTAAATGGAAACAGTATTGCTACCAAAAAAAAGATATTAGATGTCTAGGATATAGCATTTTGGATTATTAGACCTCTCCTTTTGAGGTCCATTCTGGTAAGAGCCTTTCCTTTTAGAGGATACCAGACGAAAGATTGAACCCTTGGAGTGCTAGGCTTTTCCAAGCTAGACAAGGGAGAAAGTCCACATTGTGTTATTGATGTAGGACCAAATCTACCATTGTCTTAACCGAGAAGGTACCCAAAGAATCGCCTGTCCAAACAAGCTCGTCATCCTTTCTAAAAAAATTGTATTGAATTACAAGATTCAAATAGTAAATTGTAAGATTTTAGTGACATTGTTAGATATGTATGGATCCCATCTTCAAGAAAAAGCTCAGGGAGAATTCTCACATGAGCTGATAATAGATTTACTGATACACAAGTTTGTAATTCGGGCCTGGCTAATTCATGGTTTCATTTTAGGGCCAGAGCCATTCAAGGAAATCTAGTCTGAATCTGGGCTCAAGTTGGGTTTCTTGGGTGGGCTTGAGTTATTCAAAGCCAGGTTGAACACTTTTTGCCATGTTTATAAAATACTACACTAGCTCTGATAAGATATACAAAAGTTAGTATTGGTGTGTTTTCTAACTGTTTAACCCTATCTACATGTACATGATGCTAATTCTGCTCAGGCCGAATCACTGCCTGATTGTAGATTTACCCATAGACAGAATGGTAATTCAGGCTTTGGCCTTTCGCTAACTTAACTCATGCTTTCAGTTTTGGTCCAGAGCAAATCCAGCCTGAACCAAGGCCCAAGTTGGGTGTCACGTGCAGGCTTGGGCTCGGTTGAGCCCAAGTTGCACACCTTGTGCAGTTGCTTAGAAATGCGGGACAGAAGTTCCATCATCCTACATTTGTAGTCCTGAAGGACTAATTGTGCGTGTAAGTTTCAATTTTTTTTTTTCGGTTGTTATCATTAACTTCACATGCTTTTTTGGAGCCAATGCTGGTCTTGTAACTGGGCCGACCACCCTAGACTTATCACATTCAGCCTATTTAAGGTTAGTCTTCATTCCAATTGTTGGGCCCAGCCTTAAATGTTAAATATTTGCAAAAACTCCACAGTGTCTCGGTAGATAGCGAGACATCCCCTTAAAATGGATTTCAAGGCCCACGTTGTTGGGCCTGATGTAAAGAGGATTATATGAATAGTTCTTATATGAAGTTTCATCTCCACTTGATGATCCTATTCCTTGATTTTAAACTTTTAAAAATCAATGACCCATAGTCATCAAAATTTAAAGTCCGAGATTATATGGCTTGGATCATCAATTGATAATGAAACTTTTATGCTCTATATCCATGTAATCACTTATCAAATAAATTTAAATTTGAGAGCCCATGATTTATCTAATGGCATGTCTTATTAGTGTGTCTCGTTAACCGAACTCATTATGTGGCTTGGCTAGTGAGCCAAAATATGGACTGAGAAACATAAATTACTTTTTTTTTTGAAATAACATTTGATTCGAAATGGCACCAAGTCAACTCTAAGTCTTAAGTGTCTCTGTCACATAGAAAACCTTAAATTATTTAGTAAATTTTACATTAGTCTTGCAAAGTTGCTTTGATTTTGATTGAATCTATGCCAAATCAACTGGTTTTGACCTATTGAACTAGGTCTCAGTGCCCATCCTAATGTATCAATAAAGTTTCCAGCTCTTGTGAGCTTCTTGATTCATCTCAGAGTTCTTAAGATTATCAAAATTTATCATGAAATCTTCTACGTCAGCTTCCATTGGCTCCATAGAAGCTGAGAATTAAATTTAAATTTCAAGGAATCTCCTGCAGTCTACAGCAAGCAATTTGCTTTATGTAGGGTAACAAATGTGATGCCTCGTGGCTTCCACTTGACCTACCATCTCTCAGAATTGCAAAGTTCTGTTTGTACCATTCTTAAATTTCTCATAGATTTCTTTTCTCCCAAGTGAAAGATTGGATAAGGTATGAATATGGTCTCTCTCTCCCTCTTCCCCCCCATTGATATCAAATGACGTGTCATTCAGGGTTCATATAGTCTGTTTTGAGGATGATTACAAGTGGTTCCTCAAAAGGCTTTTCTTCCCTATCATTTTGGTGTCTACAGTCAAAACCTAGCTGCAGCTCTTGTGCTTTTTTTTTTTTGATAACATGGATAATCCCACTCCACATTGGAGGTGAGACTAATCCCATGGATAAACGAAACCACCCACAAGCCTCGTGTATTAGGTAAGCCCCAGAAGAGTCGAACTCAAAACCTCTAGTTTAATTCTAGAAACTTAGACAATTGAGCTATCCGTGCGGGTTTAGTTTCGGCAAGGATTTATTGAGTAAAAGTAGGGATAATGTAGTGCTTGCAAGGTTGTCTGTGCCATTTATCTGTTACAAACGTAGTAGGGAAGACAACATTTGATATTCTCCTTTATAAACAGTTCTCACGAGACCTTCATGCAAACAATTTGATGGGCCCTATTTGGTTCGATCATATGAATGTGCAGATTTAAAAGGTTTTGGCTTGTCTATATTGCCTATAAATTTTCAACTTGATTGGATAAACGAAGTCATGTTTTCTAAGGCCTTCAAAATTTCAACTTCATTTTTTCTTAACAGAGACACGAATTACTTACATTAGATAAGAGAAAAATATTAGAAAAGTAAGTTGAGGGCCATGTACAAGAGAGATGTACTGGCCACAAGAGAGGGTCCATAATGAAACAAAGTCTACAACTCAGTACCTACAAAAAATTATCCCAATAATTCCATACACCCATGGTAGAATACACCCAAAATAAACTAAACTGCCACAAAAGCTCCACCGTCAGCCTTTGTTTTCGCACTCCAACCTTGGCCAAGAAGTCCACAACATGATTTGCTGACCGTGGCCCATGTGGAAACAAAATGCATCTACCCACAATCATCCTCCTAATATCTCTAGCAATGTTCACCAGTTTCCAAGGGGGACACTTCCTACCGCTAGCCCAGGCAATAGCGTCAGTCGAGTCACTTTGATAATGAGATAACCATTCCATAACTTGACCATAGAATAATAGTTCTCTTAATTGCTGGAAACTTGGCTTCATTAGACTCCATAATTCCCGTGGATTCAGAAAAAACCATAAACATCCTACCTCTATCATTGTGCACTACCCCCCTATCCCTGCTCGATCAGGCAGGGACCAGGCTTACCTCTTGATGCACCATCCTAGGTCCAGCTGTTTCCATGCTACTAATGGCTTCCAATGGCTCTTACCTGCTCTCATCCACCCATCCCACGACAAATAAATCCTCTGGAGAGCAACCCACAAACTCTTTGCAAAGTGAGAACCAACTCACAAGGCTCCAATTTGCCTTTTCAAAGACCTCTTTTATGCTTCCCGTTTTGCTTCAAAGATCTTACTGATTCTTTCTTTCTGTACTGACCCAGTACAAAGTTCGCCATTGAGATCAATTTCCATGCTACCTCCCTTCTTCCCCAAAAAGCTCCCTAGCCCACCATGCTACCTCCTCTCCCACTCTTCCATTCGAAACCCATGAACACCCCATTACTTGTAGGAGCGATCGCCAAACTTCCCTTGCAAATCCACACTTACACATCAAATGATCTACTGATTTCTCATCTTCTCCAAGAAGTACACACAACAGCGAAGCGCCATTTGGTAGAAAACCTCTACTCAAATTGCACTTGACTTAAATTTTACCTCTAAGGGCCGCACATGAAGACTTGGATTTTAGGAGGAATTTTGTTATTCCAGGCCAATGTACAAGGTGGTGGCTTGGCTTGGTCTCAAGAATATACCTCTCTGAGAATGGATTTAACCGAAAACACCCTAGAAGAATCTTTTGTCCAAATCCACCTATCCTCTTCCTCCAGACAAATCTGTGAATCTGCTAGGAGTCTCTTCAATGAAAGTACTTGGGCCTCCTCAAATTCCCCTAAACTCTGAAAGACAAGGACCAACTAGGCTCCCCAGTAATCTCATTAGCATACTCCCCTATCAATGCATCTTTGTTCCTAGCCGCTCTAGAAAGTCTAGGGAAGGCGTCCAAGGGTTCTTTTCCCTAACCAACTGTCTTTCCAAAAGGAGACCCTATTATCCTTTCCCACCAAGATACGAAGTCCAGACTTAAATGTTTCCCTACCCTACCCTCTTTCGTTTCCAAGTTTAAATATGGCCTTTACCAGGGGTCAAAATATCGGTCGATACTGTGCGTATCAGCTGATATAATTCGAATTTTCGACCACCGAATTATATTGGCCGATACGTATAGCATCGCCGTAAAAAAAAAAATTCGGCCGATATGACCGAATTTTTTACCGAATTATCGGTCATGATATCGGCCGAATTTTAAAAATTCGGTTTTTTTTTTTTTTAAAAAAAAAGCCCCCTTTTTTTTTTAAATATCAGACAAGAATGGAAAGAGAAAAAAGAAAATATGGAGAAAGGATTGAAGAAAAAAAATCGCACACCTTTCGCAGCTTTCTTCTCTTCTTTCTCTTCTTCGTTTATGGGAAAAATACACAGGGTGGCGGCGGCTGCTAGGGTTTAATAGAGAGAGTGAAAGAGAAGAAGGGTATTAAAAGATGAGTATTAGGGTTTATAAGAGAAAACCCATTTTATCTCTTTATAAAAAGAAGAGCTCACGTGAGCTTCCTAAAGAGGTCACTTAGAAGCCCACGTGTGTACTCTTACATTTTATCAAAAAGTTATTTTTAATATAAAAGTAACAATTTTTTTATTTTAAATCTAATATTTACTTATATTGAAAGTAAAAAGTATAATATTTTCTTTTATTTATCTTATTGTCATAATTTAATATTATATTTACCATCTAATATTTTTACCATTGTCATTATTATTAGAAGGTATTCTTTATTTTTATTATATTAATTTAACATAATTAACTATAGCTCATAATTTTATCTAATAATTTTATTTATCTAATTATTATTAATGAAAAATAAAATCTATTTTCTCAAATGAAAGAAAACATTATATTATTATGTATGACATTTATGTGGTTATCAGTTCAAGTGATTAGGATCCCATTAGTTTCATTTTCTAATATTTTTTCTACATTATTATGTAATTTTCAATCATTTATTATTTATTTATTTTATTTCTATAATTCATAACTTAAAATAACACTCATTGACTAAGAAAATAAATTATGAAATTATTTCTACAAATTTTCCTCATTTATATCATTTTCCTTGTAATTTTCACCATTTATTACTAATTATATAATTTCTCGTTATCGTAACTTCAAAAATATATTAGAAGATGTAAATGTTCGATATTTTATGAAAAAATTACATATTCAATAAGCCCATAATTATCTGCATTTACTGTAATTTTTTTTAATTTTTTTTTTTTTTAAAAAAAAAGGGGCAGGAGAGAGAAAAATCGGCCAGGATCTCGGCCCGACCGATTTTTCTACCCCTAGCCTTTACCTCTAGCTGCCCTAATGCCAATCTCTAGCCTCCAAAATCTTCCACTCCATACCTAGCTACCAATTCTTTCCTCCACAATACTTCCCTATCCATCGCAAATCGCCAAGGTCACTTATAAAACAGAGCATAATTCCTATCTGTAAGGCTAAAAATTCCCAAGCCCCCTTTTTCCTTAAGGTTAGTGACCTCATCCCACCTCAGATGTATACGGCTCTTCTCTCCATTTAACCTTCTTATGAGCAATCTAAGATGGTCAATTGCATAGTTAAATTAAAAAACTGTGACAGTAAAAAATAATTACATGAAAGTATAAAAAGAGAAAAAAAAAATACAAGAACTATCAACAATAGCATTCTTGATGGTAGGAGAGCCTTTAACACAGTTTGTAAGTATTTATTGGTACAACTAAAGGGTTATAGGCTCGAGTCATGTCACCATCTCAAAGAAGAAGAAGAAAACAGTATCACTCTTGACATTCTCAATAATCTAAATAATTGTATTGGGTGATCTGATCTATTCATGTGACTAGTCATAGGTTGGATAAGAATTTTCAGATAAGCCCCTTAGGTGGTAGGACCCATCTAACCAATGATCTGGATCACCATAACATGCACTTGAAACGTGAGTAGCATTGTGGATTCTCTAAAGCTTGGTGCTACTTACACCTGCAAAGTGGTCTCCATTTCTAGAGCATGTTAGATAAGGTTTAGAAGCGTGTTACTTGGCTTGGAACTTGGTCAATAGGAGTGGCTGGGGTTTATCTACATAGCTGGATTGTGGTTCACAGGTTGTAATTCACAGGGATCCCACTCTTAGTGACTTGTCTTGCTTGAATAAAAGAATTGGCAGCAATGGTGTTTTGATTACTTAGAAATAGATTAAATTCACTTGATCAAGCTCTGTTCCATGTTCTAGAGAAGTTCCAGTTCTTAGACCCTGATTTTCTTTTCCTTAATTTTTTAGTGGATAAGCTTTACCCTTTTTTAAAAAACTTTTAGTGTTCTCTCCTTTTGCAGGCCAGATTATGCCAAATAATTGCAAATTGTTATCCATCTCAGGCAGATACCTTAAGATCATTCACTTACTTTCGGATGAGTGAAAAGATTTTCAGGTTGAGAAGTGGAAATTCTTTGTTCCCTCTGTTAGAAAAAAATGAGCAGAGAATCATGAATTATATAGCCAGTTTTTTCCTCTTTATTACATAACAATTAATCTCTCTCTCTCTCTCTCATTTGTTTTATAAGCATATGTACTATATGATATGAGCATTTGTTTATACATGAAAGTTGGGAGAAGATCACCTTCTCGATGACATATAAACAACAATATTGGAAAATAGAAAAAAGAAATCAACATAGAGAATCAAACCACAACATAGAGATTTACGTGGTTCCCTTTCGGTACGTCCACAAGTTCAACACCGTTCTACAATGTTCAAAGGCAAAAAAACGAAGAGAGAGAGATCTCGTTATAGATAATCTTATCTCTCTCACTGAAAACAACATTATATACTGCCCTTATTACCCGCGACCGGATCGACGGTATATCTCTGATGATCAGGCTCTACAGAACCTAACAAGGATAATTTTCAGTATGAATAATGTTGTCCGTCTTGACAATGATAATGTGATGTTGAATACTCATTGTGGTACACGTATATATGTATGTCACCATCAAATGGATGACTCTAAGAACTTAGTAATGTTAGAATTCAATGAATTTGAAAGATGTACGTTATCATGCTTGACAATTTGTATCTCTTATTGGTCCAGAACTCCAGATGGACATGTATGTGTGCCAGATATGTTTTAAATGAGTTGTCATCGCCGAATAAGCAGTGTAAATCATTAGAACAAACTGGAAAGTTGACAAAGAACTAATAGCCATTGGTCTCCACAATTCACATTCCATGGGTGACTCAGGTTTCTCTGTTTGGTAATAATTGAATGGCTGCCGACCGGTATTCCACAAAGTGAGAGTTTCTTTTTGCAGCACTGGTGGGAAAATTCATTCAGAGCTCCAAACTCGAGTACTACAGCTGAAACTTGGGTGGGTTGTGCCAGGATTTAATAAATTCAACCCCAACTCATATAAAAAATAATTTTGAACCCGACTTGAATAGCTCAACTCAATCCGACCAACCTGAGAGCTGAACCGAATTACTGGTTCAATTCAATTCGAATGTCATATTAATTTTTTTGAGTGAGTCAAGTCTAGTCAATTCAGATCTGGTCGAGTCAAATTTAAAAAAAGCTTCATCCGACTTGACCTAAATTTAATTTAAGTTTTTTTTCTTCAACCCAACTTGACTTTAATTTTAATAATATAAAACCCAATCCACTTGATTTCTCCGATCAGTTTAAAACTCGACCTAAATTGGTTCAAATTGAGGGTCCATCTATAGTAAATTTCTTCCTAGATCTTCTTTGGTAACATGGAATATAATCACACTATTGGGAGCATTTCGTAATAGAGTTTAAACCATGTTGTGTCTTTAAAAAATTAAGAGTTTTTAAGAAATATAAGAACTTAACATTGGGAAAAGTCTATATTAGGATATCACCTTTTTAGACTGGTTAACAAAAACTTTAATGGGACTTCTACGAAGATTTGATATCAAGATTTCTCTTGAGTCTTAGACTTTATATGATTAAATGTGATATAAAGAAAATTATATGATTAAGAGATGTATCAAATTTACTTCCTATCAGCTCATCTTGTGCTTTAATTTTAAAATTTTCAAAATTATTAACTTATATTAATCAAAATTACATAGTTAGGGTGATCACTGTTCAATAGAAAATCTCTTTAGAGAATCTTACAAGTAAAAGTCTTGCTAGCTTAATTATTTGAAGTAGGGGTTCAAATCTAAGTATTGGTCGAGAAATTTCTCTCATTTATTTATTTTATTAAAATTTGATATATTGGTCGATACATATCGTATCAGCCATATTTAAATCGAAAGGATGCAATATATTGTTGAATTCGAAACATGAAATAAAGATGAAAAGGTAATTTAATTTGAAATTATAGACTTTTTTTTTTCGTGTTTTCATAGCAAATGGTGTCACTGTGTGAAAAGGACTAAAGGAAGTAATAATGACAAGAGAGTGGAGGGTCCATAAGAACAGAAATTGCTCCTGTCAAACATTTTTTTCCATATTTTCTAAACAAATCCTAAACCACTTTTAGGTGGATCTGCTAACATGCATGCCCACCATAGTCAAACTTAAAAAAGTGGTTCAGTGAGACTTGAATTGTGTTGATATAATAATCATCGTAAAATAAAATATATACATCTTCAAATAATTTTTAATATTTTCCTTAATTGAAGTATTCAAGTGTCTCACTCTCGATTAATCCTGAGATTAATTTAAATATTCTATTCTACACTAAATAGAAAAAGGTCCTTTGAAATTGAACGTCAATCAAATACAAAATCTCTACTTCTTAAGATGAATTCTTATCCGTAAAACTAATCCGAGTCTAACTCCTCCAGTTAACAATTTCTAAGATTAGATACATTAAAGATATGCTGTCTCCATCTGTCTTTATTCTCCACAATTTCTATCCAATTAATCCTTTCCATGTAAGTTATCCTAATAATCTTTTATGAAATCTAACCGGCAACACACGCATAAAGAGAATATGGAATGGTAGATAAGAGATTTCTTTTTTATCACACAATATTATTTTTAGTTGTACACATACTAATTAATGAGATCAATGTGCAAACCTTTAAAAAATTACATTATTAAAGAACATTTTTCCATAATCTTGTCTTGCATTCACAAGGCAGACCAAGAGTTTTTTTTTTTTTTTTAAAAAGAGAATATCTAAGGTGTTGAATGCAAGTACAGATGGGAATCTGACTCAAAAGTCCGAAAGCTCAAACAATTTGGCCCGAGAATAAGTAGACTTCAGCAAACTTTCAGCCCAATACGTCGTTATTTGGGCCGGGCTTGGGCTTAATATGTACTGGCCTGAGAGCCCTAACCAGCTTGATTATGCAGACTTACTAAAACTTATATCCATTTTTTTCTTTTTTAATTAATTTTCTTAAAAATTATGAAAATGTAACGAGTTAGATTGAAAGTTCACTAAATCAGCTACAGTTATAATATTTTCAAGTCAGATAGGTCTGCAATAAAATCTTTGTAAAATATTTATAATGATAATTTTTTTTTTTAATGTTTAATATCATGAGATTAGAATAACCATACGAGGATAAAATGTTATTCAAATCGTATCATGTCAGTTTTTACATTTTACTTAAATATACGTGTTATTGAAAATTCAGTGACCCAAAACTTCATTAAGCTTTTATGGTCTTGTATCCATTTGACTTTAAATCACAAAAATCTCATATCCTCCTAGTTTTATAATAATTATTATTATTATTATGGTAGCGATCCTCCTATGGGATGCTTATGTAATCAGACACAGGAATTAGTAGATTTCTGATTTTACCCTTCGCATGAACAGTAAAATCGAACATTTCTCATGAATTGTAAAATTTCGACTAGCTGATTCATTGTTCGTGTGAATTTTTAGCTAGTTGATTTACTATTCATATGAATTTTGACTATCTGATTTACTGTTTATGTAAATTTCGACGAAGCAGTATTACTGTTCATATGAATGAGCCAATTTACTGTTTATACAAAGAGTTGGTGAGTTGATTTTATTTTTCATACAAAAGATAAAATCGAAAATCCACTAATTTTCATTTCTGTTTACAAAAGGGAAGATCCTACCCTTATTATTATTATCTCTTAAGTATAGTATCGAATCTCATAAATACTCGAACTTACTCGATTCGATGAATTTTAAGTTGAACAAGTCAACGAATTTATTATTATTATTATTATTTGACCCAGCCCTGCTCTGCCTCTGCGACCAGGCAGGCTTTCTTATCCGGAACATGGTTGATGCCTCTTCCTCTCAAACTGCCCATCCCAACTCGTTTTCGAGTTACAACTCACAAGTTACAACATAGAAAAGAAGAGACAAGTCAGGAAAAGAAGAGCCGATAAATGGAATTTGTGTTGACTTGTATTATTCAGTCCGCTTTAGCATTATATGAACAGAGCCACAGATGGTCGAATGGATATGACGTGAAAAGCACCGACAATAGACGTTCAAATCAAATTCTCAATCACTCGCCATTGCCGTCACGTTGTCTTGTTTTTTTGTTCTTGTCTTGTGTTGCAGAGAGTCTCGAAGAAGAAGATGTTTTCCAACTTGTGTATGCGTGTTTGGAGGACAACTCATGGTAGGAGATGTGAATGGGTTGGATAATGACACCTTTCACATTCATATTCACTTCTATTCAAATTCAGAATGTGAATGGGTTGTATATCTTGAAAATTTTCATTATTATGATAAAATAAAATTTATTTTCTTAAACTTACTTTCTTCTTAATGTGATTATTGTTGAGTTATATTAAAAAACTTTTTTAGGGAGAAATCAAGACTAATAAGAATTTTAAGAGTCCTGTTGTTTTGCATATGAATTGCAGGTGAAGAGGTGGATAAATTTGATTATGATCGAGGGAGTGTGGGACTAATTGACTTATACTCTCAAACAATTTATAAATGAGATCGACGTAGCTAATCAACAATTAGTGCAGATGATTTGTCTGTGATGGCATCTCTTTTTTTAAGCTGATCAGCTTTAACATATATTTTACTTGAGTTTGAATTCAGTGGATTATAAAATTATTATTATCATATATTTGTCTATCTCATAAAGATTATAGTCTAAAAGTGATCCGGACCTCATTTGAAGGAAATGATGTGAATTAAAATTTTCTTTTTCAAATTTGAATACTCAAACTTTTGGAAAAAAAGAAACAATTGAAAAAAATTAAAAATCATTTGGAAAGTAAAAAATTATCTACATTTTTTTTAAAAATTATTTTAGAGAGGTACTCAATGCGCCATTAATCCATTTTTTATTTAAAATTTTAAAAAACTTAAAAACCAAAAGGAAAAGAAAGAAAAAGAAGTGATGGGAAGATTAAAAACCAAACGGAAAAGAAAGAAAAAGAAGTGATGGGAAGATTGGCGGATGGCCACTCACGAGATCTCCATTGGCATTTTCTAAGCTTTAGTACTTTTAATTAAATATGAAACTTTATTCTTTGTAGATTTCATTGAAAGATGGTTTGGATCATGTAATAATATTTTTAAAATGACTTTAAAATGTGGGAAAAAAACATATATATTAATAACTGAAGGACTTAATTATAATTAGATGGTAAAAATAAAAAGCTGATTACAAGTTACTCCATTTTTAATTTTAAATAAATTATATTCTTGACAATTATGCAATCAAACACTCTTTTTTTCTCAATGCATAAAGTCAAAAGTCTTAATTGAGCTTTCATTAATGAGTCCCATCAACAAAAAACCAAATAAATGGCGAGATTTTCGTTTGCAAACCAATAACACATACTAAATGTAAAAAAATAAATAAATAACATAATTACTGCACACCAGACACCACTAAAAAAAATTAAAGTTACAAATAATGATAAATAAATAAACACCACCCACTAATCCCTTATGAAAGGGTCCTCCTTATTTAACAAAGTATTTAAAAAAAAAACAACACAAAACAATTCACACCTACAAAACCTATAAAGAAAAAAAAATGGAAGATTTTTTTAATTAATTAAAGTTTCTAATTCAACATCAAAACTCCCAATCCCAAAGCCACAACAGCCGTAGCCCACCCGCCGGAAAATCTGATCCCCCTCGAATCATCAGCAGCCTTCTGATCGTCTGCCGGTGAGGGTGCCTCATCGGGGCCAGCCGGGGCAGGTGGCGACGACAATTTCTTCGCCTTAGGGGCTTCGGCGGCAGGTGCTGGTGCCGGAGCCGGAGCCTCGGCTTTGAACAGCTCCTTGGGAAGCAGCACCTTGTCAATGGTGTATATGGCCAACGGCTGCTCGTCAATCAGCGTACCCGTTATCCTCGCCGTTACAACGGCGGTCTTGAGCGTGACCTGCTCGCCGTCGTTCTGCACAGTGAAATCGTACTTCTTGGAGCCGTCCGTCGCGAGTGTGTTCATCAGGCCGTTGTTGGACTTGAGCATGGCCATGGATTCGTACACGGGGACGCCGTGATAACACAGAAGCGACAGTTTGTTGTCCGCCGTTAAGTTCTTGTACTTGGGTAGGAACTTTTTGGTCACTTCGTCCGTGGGGCAGAAGATCGACAGTCCCCCGTCCACGTTGTCCTCGAACGTCTTAACGGCCTCTGACGCCGTCAAAAGGTCTGCGAAAACCTGCGCTCAAAAAATTAGAAAACGAAAACACGTGTTAAAACCTTTATTTTCAGAAAATGAATGCTATGGTCCCACAAATTGACGGTGCGGATCGGTGTACACGTGGAACGCGTACGTTGCAAGCTCGGAGTTTGCGCCGCGGGAGACCAACATCAATAACGGAGTTGACCATCTCTTTAATAAAAAGGTTAAATTGACGCGGAATTTCAAAATTTTCATTTCTTACCAACACAAATATTCACTTTTATTGCCCCTGTTGACTAAATTAAAAATGACTTGAGATAGATAATAATTTTAATTTTATTAGCTTTAATCAACTCATTGCTCTAATAATAATAAACTGATAATAACAATTAGCACTGCAAAGTGCAAATAGTAGTGTCACTTAATGATGATAACAGATAATAATAATTAATAATTTCACTGCAAATAGTTCAAATGTCTCGGATTTAAATCTTCTATAAAATTAGTTTCACCTCTACTTTAAAATGGAAATAGTTATTACACTTGGTATCTCCTATTTTTCACATGTAAAATTCAAAAAAAATATTTATATTATCAAAAATATAATTATATTATAAACATTAATAATAAGGCCAGCTAGATCTCTATGAATATTTTGTGTATTGTATTAACATTCAATCGACTATCCAATAATAATTACCAAAAGTAAGAATTATGACGGGTAAAGGAGTCGGTAGAGTTGGTCGAAAGAAGGAAATGGTCTGAAAGAGTAGGGCTGAAACTCGGGTCGGGCGGGTCGGATTTTGACAAACTCATCCCTAACCCATGTCAAAAAAATTGGAATCCGACCCGACCCGACCTGACCCGAATTGCAAACCCGAGTATGTCAATCCAACCCAAGCCGAATTGTTAATACTCTCAACCCGAGAGTTGACCTGACCCGACCAGAGTTAGCCCGAGTTAGCCCGAGTTTTTAAAGAGAGGAAGAAGGGAAGAGGAAGAGGAAGAGGAAGAGGAAGAGGAAGACGTGGATATCGATTTTTGAAAGAGGAGAAACGAAAGCGGAAGGGGTGTAGGGTTTTATTTAAGTTATGAATACGGGTCGAATTTTTTCGGGTCGGGTTAAAGTTTAAATTCTTCAACCCAATCCGACCTGAATTTCAGTCGGTTTTTTTTTTCTCCTAACCCAACCCGATCCGAGTTTACAATTTTTATAACCAAGCCCACACTATTTTCAGGTCGGGTTGGGCCAGGCCAAAACCCAACCCAAATTTCACCCCTGTGAAGGAGCATCAAATCAAATTGGAAAATGGGGATAGTTACCACTTTTAGGTTCTTGATTGTTTTGATTGTTTTTTTTGTCGACCATCCAAAGCAGGCCCCACAATCTGGACGGCCTGGATAATAAGCTGCTTCTATTTGAAGTGTGCAGTCGATTTGTCGCAACTCACAATAGATTTTTATCTTTAGAAGAGCAGGAGAGTGGACAGTTTTCTTCTTTTGCACGAGACGATTTTTTTTTTCTTATTTTGAAGATTTTTTTAAGATTTCCTTAACAAGGATATTCACTTCAATCTTTCAACAAGAATTTTAAACTGGAGAAGGAAAAATTATACAAATAATCAAGAATTTATTTAAAAAATAATTTGAATGAAAAAGTTGATAAAGTTAAATTTGATAAAAATAATTAGTTGATCTAAATTTCTAAAATTAAATTAGATTAGTTAAAAATCAATTTTGATGAAAAAAGGTTATGAAGCTAAATTTTTAGTACAGCATCACGTGAATGAAAATAAAATAGAGAACTCTCCTGTCAGGGTGGTCGTCGTCAGTGAGATTAACTATAAAAATAACAATTTATAACAATTAAATTTCAAAAAAGTACTTCTAATAAGGGGTATTATACATATTTCAAATAAAAACACAAATTCGATCTCTTACTTAAAAGAAAAGTATTTCTATCATTTCCCTAATTAAATACGGCCAAATTCCTAAATCGATGAGCAGTCTCATCCATGAATAATCAAGGGGAGTAGTAATAATAAATTAATAATAACAAATTGCCCCAAGACCGTATGGATTTTTCCCGATCAATTGCGATCTGGGCCTCTAAATCGAGAATCAGAAACGAAGTGAAAATCGCAAAAAAAGAGAATAAATAATAATAAAAAGAAAAAGGAGGACAAACCTTGCAGCCCTGCTTGGACATAAGAGCAGTGAGATTCATCTCATTGGGGGCGGGAGTGGGTGCCTCAGCTTCGGGCGAGCTGAGCACCTTGCTGATCTGTATAACGGAAATGTTGTACGGGATCTCCTGCAACGACTTCACGAATACGGCGTCCAACGTCCCCGCATTGTCCTCTGCCCCGATTCCCACCTTCCCACCCTTGAGATCGGTGATATTTACGAAGCCGGATGTGCCGGAAGCAGAGCCGGTGGCCTGGTACATGGTGGCGGAGAGGGCGGTGCCGTTGGTGATCTGGTGCAGCTTCTTGGCGCCAAAGTAGTCAAGAAGGACGTGAAGGGAGAGGACGTTCTTGAGAGCATATATGGAAAGATGCTTAGAGAGAAGATTGGACATGCCGGTGTTGTCCACTGCACAGACCGTGATGGTCTCCCGACGGTTGATTTCAGCTGCCAGGTGAGTGATCGTCAGGTAGTGATTGAAGGTCGAGAATTCTGGATGCTTCGCCAAGATTTTGGTGATATTGTGCGCATTCGCAGCGCACGTTAGAAACAGCAGGATAAAGAGCGCCGGCCGGAGAAGCTGCATTGCTATTCTCTTGTGCTTTTCTGCTGTACTTTGCTCAGTGTTGAGAAAGAAATGAGACAGAGAGAGAGAATGTGAGAGGCGAGTGGGAGTGGTGGGAGCAGTACTAAGTAGAGTAAATCTGGCGTGAGAGGGGAACAAAATGGGTTAGGAATTGGTGATATTTACGGAAATAGCATTAACCCGTGGCAGAGTAAAGGCTGCTTTGCACTGCGTGAGGAGTGCAGTAAATGCCACTAGAGATCGGCTGAAATTACCGAGAAATGCCATCTAGAATGGGATGAGTCAGAAGCCACCACTTGAGATTTTAGAGGAGTCGCACTCGCAACCATCTCAGGTCGAATATATATGAGTGGTCTTCTCGAGCGTTACATTTGTGGTAATCCCAACCGTTGATCACGGATGTCACCTTTAGATTCACCTTTGGAAGATATTTTGATGGGGTTCTATACAGCGTTCACAAACTTGTAATACCTACTTTACTAAAAATTCCATCGAATTTCAATTTTTCTTAATTTGAAATGAATTTGATGAAATTTAGAACACATTTAGGTAACGGATGGTCAAATTCACAATCTCTCATTTTTTTAAAGTGGGAGGCAACCAATTGAACTAAACCCACGTAAATATGTCTCTGTTATTAATGGCTAAAATAAATTATAAATATCATTTTTATTTAACTGTTATTTTTATTTAAAATAAACAATTTCCAAACAAGCCATCCAGATCTGTATTTGTCATTGAGGAGAATCACTTGCATTAATAGCCTTAATGAAGAGCCAAAAATAACAGTTCACCGGCCTACATGAGTAGGCCACATTACTCGTTCTATGGCAAAATTTAGAATATTTTGGATGACTTTGGTGTCTTAAGTATTGCTTGGAGTGGGTCTCATTTAAGGGGAATTTAAATCCTTCTTATTAATTACTTCACATCTCATGATTTTTGCTTGGAAATTAAATATATTTATCAATAGTTTATAATTTAAACTTTATAATAAAAGTTATGATTACATTAAGACAAATATAAGTAATAATTAGAATGATAAGATGGCTTCAACTTTGAACAGTTTTTAGCCTCTTAAACTTAAAATGGCCTCGTACTTATAAAAACTGAGCTTCCAACTCAAACTTGGGTTGAATTTGATGGGATTAAGGTTGATTTCATATGATTTTAGCAGGCTTCAACTTTGTCCCATGATAAATGATAGGGACACCGGTGTTTATGAGACACACTAGCATTTTTTTTATAAAAAGTGTCTATCATTTAAGTGGTAAAAAGATATACTGATGTCCCCCATTATAAAGTTTTTATCATTTTCCTGGAGGAAACGTCTTTCCTACCTCACGGAAACAACAATATTGAAGATAGAAAAGAAAAATCAACAAAGAAACAAACCATAACACAAATATTTTATGTGGTTCCTTTTCAGTACGTTCACGGGGTTCAAACTGATCCACTGTGTTCAAAGGTGAAGAAGAAAAAAGAGGCGGCTCTCGTTACAAATCCTATTATTCTCTCTCTTAAAGGTTTTATGTGATTTCCTTTCGGTATGTCCACGGAGTTCAAACTGATCCACTATGCTCAAAAGTGAAGAAGAAAAAAGAGGTGGCTCTCTTTACAAATATATTACTCTCTCTTTCTCTCAGAAAATGAAAATATATACTACCCTAATTAGGGTTTATATAAGATACAATATGAAATTACAAAATTGCCCTCGACTTGTGAATGAATCTGTCAGTACATCTCTGATGATCAGGCGTTGGCTCTACGAATAAGCAATCAATTATGAAGTGGGTCTCACATAGCTATGAAGTCTTTGTAGGATCTTTCAAGAAAATAAGATAGGTAAGAGAGGATTCCAAAGATCAATCCACTATATGAGTCACTTAATTCCAAAACAATGCTACAATTTTTAATCATGACTCGGTCTTTTCAAAATTACTTGACTCTTAACATTTAAAAGTTTAGATGGAAGTGA
Source organism: Chimonanthus praecox (assembly GCA_022113865.1). Classification (NCBI taxonomy): domain Eukaryota; kingdom Viridiplantae; phylum Streptophyta; class Magnoliopsida; order Laurales; family Calycanthaceae; genus Chimonanthus; species Chimonanthus praecox. The sequence goes on from CM039089.1 coordinate 56,005,127, forward strand.
TTTAATAAATATGTAAAATTCAATTAAAAAAAGCATGAATATTTTTTTTTAAATAATACATTGTAGAGTTTCTCCAGTGTTGCTGTATAATAATATCAAACAAACTTATGTCAAATCAAAATGATCTATAAAAGAATTGAACATATTAACAAGTCATGCTCGATTTGACTGACTTGAATCAAACTGAGTTGGCCTCCTCAGCCTGACTCAAGCTAAGTTGAGTCAGGACGAGTCGATTCCACTCATTTAGAGCTCCTTCTGCACATTTAATTTTGAGCAATTTTTGGTGTAAGAATGCCACATTTGCTTTTAGTTGTCAAAGAAAAGAATTAAGTAACATTTGAAGAGGCACTCCTAATATAGAATTGCGTAACATTTGTAATCATTGGCATTAGATGGCTAAGAAAAATTAATGATCATCTAAAATGTCATCATGACCTTATAATAAGTCACTGATTTACAAAGATTAAAAATTAAGTGATGAAATTATTAAATAAAAGTAAAAACTCAAATACATTCTATTTATATAATTCTCTTTATATCACATTTAAGAACTTCAAACCCATTTAAAGAACAATATCAAATTATCAATATTACCTTTTAATAGAAAATAATTATTCTCTTTCAACAATTAATGGAGTTTACCATCCACCATCCACCAACCATATTAATTAGATAAACATGGATTTTTGCAAAACTTGAATCTAATTAGCTTAATTTCTCTGTTAATGAGAAAAGGGGAGGTTGTGATTTCATCTAAAAGTAGAAAACATAAATTTCATAAATCTTGAATGACTTAAATCAAAGGGTACAAGTGACATGAATGTATAGTCATACAAAGAGTTCATTCATTTTATTTAAAATCTTTTTAATAAAATATTTTTTTATTAATTCAGTCATTTAATATAGACTAACAAATTGTTTTTTTTTTTTTGACCATCTATTTTTATATTTTGGTAGTAGTTCAATCTAAATTAATATTAATAATGGTAGTATTCAATTACTAGAGAGAATGCAAATCAGCAGATCTAGAAAGTTTTCAATTGTTTAATGCTTGAGCCGCACACGTTGCCTCAATTTAAGGAGTGCATGCCACTCCAATGGTGTCAATTGTCAAATGTCAACTTAAGATAATTCATGAGAGTGATAAGTTTTTATTTTTAACGGTTTGGATTGATCATGTTAGAAGTTAGAACCCTAATTTAGTTTATTTTAAATTTTTATTTATTAATTAGAGTGGTATCTATTCAAATTTTTTTTATCTGTTCTCTTAATACAAGAGTTGGAAACTTTAGAATTTAGATGAAGTTGATGAAACTGAATAATATTATTTAAAATATATTTAAAGCCCTCTATTATAGATTTTGGATTTATAAGAATGTCTCCGGCTAAGAGAGTAGAAAATACATATTTTATAAATATAAAAGTTCATTTTTTCAAAGAAATATTTCAAGTATTTCTGTAATACCTCGCCTCAGAGGGGTTCTATAATGTAGAGAAGAAACCCAGAAGGTGTCTATAGTGTAGAGGAGAAAAAGTCTAACATTATTAGTTGCATTGGAAATTCTGTGATATATAAATGGTAGCATTGCTCCTTCTAAAATAAGGCATTTTGAGAACAATAGTGAGTTGGCTCGCCAAAGCAAAGTCGTGCAGGCCTCTGTGTGTGGACCCAAAGCGGACAATAGTGTGCTTGTGGGACGGGTCGTTATAAATGGTATTAGAGTATGGTTCAACTCTCTATCTGAGAATGTGGACTTAGTTCTTATGTGTATGGAGTCGGAGACGACTGTAGCTTTATGGGGGTAGATTGTAATACTCCACACAGGTCTATAATGTGGAATGTGTTTATGGATAAAAAAGACTCACATTGTTAATCGTGGAAGCTGTGTGTGAGACCCAAAATATACAACATCATTTATTACAAATTCAATCTGCATAGATCGTATAATTGGTCTAAATTTTTAAATTTACAAACTTGGGTCTGAGACTTTCGATGCATTCAGAGAGCAGCATCAACTTTACAGATGCATTAAGTTATTATTATTATTTTTTGCCCTGAAAAATGCCTAACATCAATAGATTATAAAGCTACGGATAATACCTGCTTTAATTTGCATTTGTAATCATATCCCCACATACAGAAATTCTTAAGAATTTGGAGATGAATGTACATCTTTTCCTATTGATTGTCAACATTGATATTAAATATTATTTTAGACAAATGATGGAGCACTTTTTAAGAAGATTGTTCTTGAACTAGGCCACATTTGTTATAAAATATATAAAAAATAATAAAGACATTCAATATGTAAAATTTGAGACTTACATGAACATTTTAGTATTATGATTTTAGATTTTGAAAATTAAATTGTTATAAGTCGTTACATTTTTTATAGCCCATTTTACAATGTTATAATGATTAAATTGAGGAGTTTTTATTGAATTACATCGTCTATGAAATCCTTTGTATATTTCACCTAATCATTTGGAGCTTAGTCTATAATAAATGTAAAATCTCTCCACTGAAAATGTACAACAATTCTCTCTAGAGCTGTTTTTGTCTTCTTTTTTTTCTTTTTTTCTTTCTTTTAATTCTTAGATTGTCTCTAGGAGACTAGGTGTACATTTTTTAAAAGGCAAAACCACTGGCTGGCCTATGCTCTGTGGACAATTTGAACAGAAGCTTGAGCCCCACAGGTTTGCCACGTGGAACTGAACTCATCTGCTAGAAAATATTGAGCATAAGTCTGTTCGTGTGATACTATTAAAAGTTAAACCATTAAGATTGAAAGTAAACAAATTAGTTACAAGTCGTTGAATTTAAGATTTAATATTTATCCAATTGATCTTATTGGCCAAAGTTACTGAACATTCTTGTCTTTTTTATTTTTTAAAGATATATGATGATTTTGATTATAAGATAAAGTGATTAGAAATTGACTTTAATTTAAAATTTGATCAACTTATAGATGATTATGTCTACTTTCAATCTAAATAATCTATCTTTTAATTCATTTAAAAAAGAGAATAGATTAGGTGAGATATAATGATTAAACGAGTCAAGAAGTCAGACAGATATCTCACAAGATTTTAAAAAAAACTTAACTCTAATTGTTTATATAACCGGGCTCAAGAATAAATACGAGTCTGGGGCAATCAAGTGATATATGTTCAAACTCATTTAGACGAATTTCAACTTGAGTTGAGTTAGAACTACAACTCTACACCAGGGTTTAAAAATAATTTTCGGTCGATATATCGACCGATATTTTTCTCTCTCCAATCGTTATTTCAGCTGATATTGTGAATATCGGCCGATAACGATATATATCGGCCGATATTCACTACTTCAAAATTGATACATATCGGCCAATATGATATGTATCGGTCGATATTTGTACCCCTGCTCTACACAAGGTGACTTCCCCCTGAAAAAAGAGAGAGCTACAATTGGTTAGGTTGATGATTAAAATGGCACTTTGGCAGTTTAGTGACTTAATCTTGGGAATGATAAACGAGGATTAGATAAAGTGATTCTGGGCATCACGTGGTTGAGGCATCGTCTTTGTTAGGAAAACAAGGCATTAAAAAGGAGAATAATCCTTTTCTTTACTTACGGAACCCACGATCTAACCTACGCCTCTGGACCCACCATAGAGATGCATCTATACCGTCGATCTCCTAGTACGGCGCACGTTAATCAAAGAGTGTGACCGCCACATCTCGTTAGCACGTGGCAGCGACGCTGAAAGCGGAGGCGAGAATTTCGCACGGTATCTCATCATTTCTGCAACGGTCGCAACGCACAAGCAACCGACTTGATTGGGGGCATTCTCGTAGTTTCCGGAGAAAATGGGGGTGGTGTTGTGGGTGGAGGAGAACCATGGTTAAGTAACCGTGCTTAGAACGTGGATTTGTCGACCCAATGAGAGCCAGGCTGGTGGCGAGAGATCTTATCAGATCATGCCAAGTGGACGGAGATCTCTTCCTCTCTCTTGCGTAAGTAGATGCCTCCACCGACAATTGCTCTTGACTACAGCAAAAGTGCATTAAGAGCCTATTTCACATGATGATTAAGAAATATCCTTTGATTTGGTAGATTCTGTCCATCTATTCAGAACATGTGAAATTAGATGGTTTTAAAATGTTGTATCAACATTTAATTTCATTTTCAAAGTGTAGCTAGGGCACTGCATTTTTATTGATACATACCATTTCATGGATAGAATAAATTGTAATTTTTTTTCAAATTTACGTGTAGAAAATTGGATAAAATTCACTGCCCTTAGGGCACACCATGTAAGGTCATAGAAGCTCAAACCTGACATTTCTCACTTTTTGAGACAGGAGATTACCAGTTAAGCTACACCTATGTGGGCTAAAACCCCCACAGATGATATCCACTGTTCTTAGGTCACATCAAATGAGGTTATGGAAGTTCGAACTTGGCACCTCCCGCTATTTAGGAATGTTTGAATCAAATGGAGGTTTTGCTCCATTTTAATGAACTCTTTCAAAATGCTAAATAGAGGTTTTGCTCGTGGCTTTGTGTTAACAAGGAATTCAAGGATTTTAAGACTGGAGGCTTGTATCAGTCATGGGAGGGTTGCTTGTCATCCTCCAAGAGTATTAGGAAAGCTAGAGCTGTTTGGTCCCCTCCGTCTTTTGGGGTCCTTAAGTTTAATGTCGATGGAGAGGCTAGAGGTAAATCGGAGTCTGTTGGGATTGGAGGTGCGCTTAGGGATCATTTGGGTTCCATAGGTGTTGTGTTTTCAGAATCGGTGGATTCTAAGAAATCTAATGAGGTGGAACTTCTTAGTATTTAGAGAGCTTTAGCCTTAGGGTCTGAGTTATGGGGGATTAATTTAATTATTGAGAGTGATTCCTCCAATACTATTAAATGGGCCAATGGTGGGAAGCGTCCTCCTTGGAGGCTTACCAATTTGGTGAGGGAGATTAAGGTGTTGTCTTTGGGCATGGAGGTCTCATTTTCGCTTGTCAAGCGCTCAACAAACGGGTGGCGGACTTCTTCGCCAAAAATGGTGTGGAGGGAACTATCCAGGGCACTTCTCATTTCTCTTGAGGATAATGTTTGTCAGATTAAGTTATTGTAATGTTCATTTGGATTTCATTGGGTTTCAGGTATTTTTGTATTTCTCTGGGGACCTATAACTCTTAGGCATTTTCTGTCTTTTATTTCCTTTCTCTTGTACACTTTTCTTTCAATGAATTTATTTTCACCGCTAAAAAAAAAAAAAAAAAAAATGATTGGTAGTAATAGTTTTAAATTTAGAATGATGATAAAAAACCGTCTAAAAAAGAAAGAGTTTTGAGTTCAATACCCACTCCACTCCAAAGGGTCACTCTCCGTAGGGTTAACTGGTGTGTGTGAGTAGAGAGATTTAGTTGGATGCTCTAAGAGACTTGAACATCCTGATTATAAATAAAATAAAATAATTTTATTGCATAATATTCTATGATTATATAATACAGTGAGGCGCACCAATTGAACATATATCACTTGCCATAAAACCTACTCCAATTAAAACAAAATATAATATTAGAATAATATATACCATATTTTGGTTTTTTTCTGCTGTCAATGAAACTTCTAGAAACAAATATGTCCGTAGTTGTTTGTGGAGTGGATGCCGGAGAAAATGACTCTCCACTATCGCATTCTTTAATAAGAGAAAATGACTGAGTCAACAAAGAATTGTATAGGCCCAGTTGGCCACAAAATGGGCTTAATAACTTGAACAAGAATGAGGAGAGAGATAACAGGCCTCGTTGATGCCCGTAAAATCAATCTCATTTAATCATTTCTCATAAAAAAAATTTAAATACCTATTTATGATCGTAGTTATTGACAGTGGTTGGCCCATCTAAGAAGGTCCATTGCCCCCAACAATCTTTTAGACTTGTAATTACACTGATGCCCAGTTAATATTGTGCATGAAAACAATGAGGAAAATGCATTTTTAATAATAAAATAAGTTGATACCAAAAATATAATATATTTTTCTTCTTGTCGTTGGAAGGTTACATTTACATGTAAAGCTTACTTGTAATTATACATGATTAGGATTTGATTAAACTTTTGATTAAAATAATCCAAGGAAGATTTAATGGGTGCATCACTTTTTGTCTTATAGCTTGAGTTCTTTAAGCAAATGAATCAATGGATGATTACTTACTACATTAATACAATCTGATTCCTTAAACCACATGACAGTGCATTGAGGGAGAATTGGGAGATTATTTCCTTCTTCTTAACATTTTTACTTTTTTTTTTTCCTTTTCTTTTTCTCACCCTTTTAATATCTTGTCATATAAAAGCATTCAAATAAGAATCAAGTTTTGTTTCTTTTTAACTTAAATAAACCATAAGCTACACTGAAATCCTCTTTTGGCCTTTGGCAAAACCTTTTTAAGATTCTATTCTTTACAGTGAAATAATAAAATAGATAATGTTTATTCATATTTTTGCTGTCCATTTTGTAAATTTGAGTGATATAAATTAGATTAATGAGTTGCATCAATTAAAAAAAAAACTCTTGATAGTTGATACTTGATACAATATCAGAACTTCAGTTTAAAAGATTTTTACTCACCATTCATTTCATTCTCAAGTTTTACTGTATAATAGACGTCATGATAATCTATTTATCCATATAATTTTTGTGATTATCACATAAAACCTACCATTTAACATGGTCCATAGTCACAAATACCATGCTCAGGATATTAACGGCAATTGGTAATATCGGGATATTTCAAAATTTTGGGTTTTTATCAGTATATTAACAGGACATCTCACAAAAATATAATATTTAAAAATAATAAAAATAAATTAAATCAAAATATTAAAAAAATAAAATATTAATATGTAATTTACCAGGAATATATCGAGATATTATCATGATGTTATTATTTATCGCATTTTTAATATGATTTTTTCAAGAATTTATTAGAAATTTACCGTTGTGTCAATAAATATGTGTTATTAATGCAGGAATGATATTTTACCGATAAAAACATGCTAAATTTGAAAATACCGTCGATATTTGTTATAGGAACACACAAGATTTTTAACTCGGGCATCTGTGAGACGTGCTCTTGTTGATGTCATTAGATATTGTAGTTTAGTTTCTATTTTTTCAATTAAAGTAAGGAAAAAAAGATATCTTATTTATATTAGAGTTAGTCTGTAATGACCTGACCCGATTTTTCGGAGTTTTAAGGTCTTGGTAGCGGTGGGGTGAGTGTGGGCCCCGTGGTGGGTCCTCTTTTGCCCGGTTTTGAGTACGGAGATTCAAAGGACAATTTAGTAATTTTGAATAATTGAATATTTTATCATGTAAAAAGTTTGAAAATCACACAGTATCTTCCCCGATGTTCGACGTTTGATTTTTTATAAGTTTTAAATTATTTATTTATTTTTGAAAAATTTAAGATTTTATTTAAAAAAAAAACTATCTTAAAAACCCCCCCTCCCCCAAAACCCTAAACTATGCCCCTTTTCGTGCGGCACTGTAGCAGCCCGCTACAGTGCCGGCTCACCATCTTTTTCCCCCCTTTTTCATCTTCTTCCCTCCTCCATCAAACCCTAACCCTAATCCCGCCGCCATCGCCGCCGTCCTCATCTCCCTCCCTCTAAATTCTCTCTTTTCCCTCTCAATCCCTCTCCTCTTCTCTCTTTTCCCTGATCTTTCTTCTTCCGTCTGAATCTGCTGCCGACTTCCCTCCTCCACGTCCGGCGTTGGTTCGAGCTCCTCCGGCCCCAGACAAGTCGGATCTCTTCCCTCCTCGGCCGAAACCAGGTATTTCCCTCTCTTCCCTCTCCGATTCTTCTTCTTTCTTCCCCGATTCTCTTTATTCTTCCCCTCTTTCCCTCTTTTTTCCCTTCCCCCTTCAGCTGAGTCACTCAGAGCCGCGAGTTGACTCAGCCGGGTCTCGATTCTGGACCCGGTGGCCGGGTTGAGCTCGCCAGATCTGGCCCTGTTCGCCAGTCCGGCCCGGCTCGCCAGATCCGGGCCAGCCCGCCAGATCCTGCCTCCGGTCCAGCCCGCGCAGGCTCGGCCCAGCTCGGCCCAGTTTTGGGTGCGGCCCAGTTCAGCCCGGCCCAGTTTCTTAGTTTCCGGGCCCGTCGGGCCCGTTTGCACTCTATGTTTTGTTTGACCATTTTTGCCCGATTGCTTATTCCCTTGCTCTTTTTCAAAAAATTGAGCTCCTTTCAACCCAGCGTACCGTCTCTCTCACTTTGGATTTTGAGGCACACACAGGTGAGGGAACCCATCATCGCTTTTAGCATGCATCTATGCATCTTACTTCTCTATCAAATGTGCGGGTACGGAATACGGCGAATGGGGGTCATCGGTGTTATGAGCCACTCGGCAAGGGAACTGTTGATACCATTATGTGGCGGGCCCCCATCCGGGTGTATTCGTATCCGAGGCCGCAAAGGCATATATGAATTGATTAATTAATGTCATAATTGATTGATTGTGTGGCGACATGATCATAGTTTATTTTGGTTGATAATATGTTAAGATGTCAGTATGTGAATATGTGATATGTGGTGGTATATGTTTGATCATGGTGTGATGTAATCTGGTGATAAAACGCCATATGACTATATGATGATTAGTTTGGACTGCTAGACATTGTAACATGCTTGGATGTTAACATGCCAACCCGTGATAGATAGTGATATATATGCATCTGATTATTATACAATGAACTATGTTAATAGTAGGTGTAGCGGTATTTGTGCATGCGTATAGCTAGCATATGTGGGATGCCGGTGGGGCATGGGTACTAGGCCACATCAGGATCTAGAGACTCCCCCTAGCTTGTCGGGTAGTTAGGGTACGGATGTTATGTGGGACCGCACAGTGGACGCGTGGTTGGGATTCAGACTCCCTTGTGATTGGAAATGGGTAGTCGTAACCCCTTGCATGGATCAAATGGTCGGTCCATCTTGTATTTCCCAGACGTACCTATGAGAGGGGCGTAATCTGATTTATAGAACAATGTGCCTTGGAGTCTCAGATACGGACTAATTGAGAAGTAATTATGTTAACCCTAGATAGACCATCAGGCTGAATGTTGGTTCACCCAAGGTAACCTTAGAAGCCCCTTGTGGTTCCGATACCCAAATGTGTAACGGGTGGGGTGATCCCTAGATGACCGATTAGGCTGAGGAAGTGCTCGCCTACGTCGAGGGACGGAGCGGTGAGGGATAGCTCCCGCCAGTATGCTTTGTGGTCCCTGGATGACCGAGTAGGCTGAGGAGGTGCTCGCCTAGGTCGAGGGACGGAGCGGTGAGGGACAGCTCCCGCTGGCATAGTTGTGATCCTTAGATGACCGAGTAGGCTGAGGAGGTGCTCGCCTAGATCGAGGGACGATGCGGTGAGGGACGGCTCCCGCTGGTATGGTTTATGATTCCTTGGATGACCGAGTAGACTGAGGAGGTGCTTGCCTAGGTCGAGGGACGGAGCGGTGAGGGACAGCTCCCGCTGGCATAGTTGTGATCCCTAGATGACCGAGTAGGCTAAGGAAGTGCTCGCCTAGATCGAGGGACGATGCGGTGAGGGACAGCTCCCGCTGGTATGGTTTGTGATTCCCTGGATGACAGAGTAGGCTGAGGAGGCGCTCGCCTAGGTCGAGGGACGATGCGGTGAGGGACAACTCCCGCTGGTATGGTTTGTGATTCCCTGGATGACCGAGTAGGCTGAGGAGGCGCTTACCTAGGTCGAGGGACGATGCGGTAAGGGACAACTCCCGCTGGTATGGTTTGTGATTCCCCGGATAACCGAGTAGGCTAAAGATGTGCTCGCCCGCTCATTGATCGAGGGATGGTGCGATGTGATGTGATGAGATATTCCAGGCTAGGACACCTGTATGGTGGGGACAACCTGTGGTGCGATGTGGTAGTGTGTTTACCTGCGGTTATGGTATTGGAGTTCATTGTTGAGACTTGTGTTGTGGGTGTCGACTCACCAGGAATTTATGGGCGCCTAACGAGTGAGTTTGGCCGGCTCACTCGGTAGAAGACCTATAGAATTCTGTGAGAGGTGGATACATCAGTCGTGTGGAGACCAGCATATAGGGTCCAAGGTTATAGGTTTGACTATCGAGATTCTAGTGCTTGGTTGAAGAGACCATAGATGAGTTTGGTTGGCAGTTCGTTGAGGATTGGGGAGGTGGTTACTCCCGTGTGGTAATCAGTTTGGGACTCTAGTGGGTCCGATTCTTGAGTTGGTCATGGTATGTGTGCGGGTTGTCATGAGAGGGTCATAGGTCTAGTTGAGGACTAGAGACCCCGATCTGACTAAGGATCAGTCTGCGTAACCGTGAATGGGTGGACTGTTGCGGTTGGGCACATAAGGGAGTTGCATTCGGTTGGTTAGAGGATGTCCTAGAGGCCCGGCTGATGTGGGCCCATGTGCTAGGGGTAGGGCACACGTTTGTATGGTTATGCATGTAGACATCTTAGATATTGATATGTCCATATGATTATGTGCAGTGTATGTTTGATGACTTATGCTGCACGTGTTCCCTCACTGGGCATGTAGAGCTCACCCCTTGCCTCACAGGTATACCTTAAAGGAAGGGTCGACGGGACCCTCAATCGGACATTGGGCGTAGAGCTGCAGCTTTTTACTTGTCATGGTTTCATTTTGTAATTGGAGACTTGCTAATGTAATTGAGATATGTGTATATTTCATTAAGTTGGATAAATGTAATAAAGGGATAACGCTATGATTTGTAATCATGATTGATGCTTATGGTTTTTGGTTTATTGGTGGATTGTTATGGTTGGTGTGGGTTGCGGGAGTAGTGTCTCCCATTTAAAAAAAAAAAAAGTATCCGAAAAAGTATTGGATTATTTTAGGAGTTTGTATCCATTTTAACGTGCCCGTAACGGAATGGGTCGTTACATAGTCTAGCGAGACTCTCTAATCTAATCGGCCTTCTCATTAGTCTCATGCAATTAAGTGCATTGAATAGGTAATTATATGAATGCAGGATAATTATATGAATGCAGGATGTCTAAAATAATCATGTAATCTTGGCATTTTAGACTTTAGAATATAAGTTATTGATTTTTAAATATTGAAAATCAAAGTATAGTACAATCAGATATGAGTAAAGTCATATTATTCTCTTCGCATTACACTTGACTATCAAGTCTTAGTGAAAAAAAAAGTTGTTAATTTTTTATTTATATTTATATATGTATACTTGATTGTTACTTTACCCATAATTGATAGTATTAAACTCCAATTTAGAATTCAGTTTTTAGAGTTTCCACACTCACTATGATAGCAAGATTAAGGTAATCTCTCATCTTAGGAAGTGGAAGATACCATATTCGAGCTCTCGTGACCTCAGTTGTTGTGTCTTAAGGACAGTGGATATCACTTGTGATGATTTTCTTTGATTTTTCATATGTGAATTAAAAAAAAACTGTATTTTAATTATAAAAGTCTGAAAATGGAAATTAGATTCTCTTTCATGTTCCTTCAACTTTCACGTCCGGCAATATAGTAAAATGCTTTATAAAAAAATTTAAAACTTAAAATGCAGATTTTTTTTTTTTGACCGATATCTCAACCCTGATCAAGATTATTTTTGAATACTTTGAACCAGGGGTTTAAAAATCGGTATCGGCCGATATATCGTTATCAGCCTCGATATTTTTCTCTTTCTTTCTCGTTTTTTTAATATCGGCCAATATTTTGATATCGGCCGATATTCACATCTCTAAAATTGATATATATCGGCCGATACGATAGGTATCGGCCGATATTTCAACTCCTGCTTTGAACCTCATATATTTAGATATGATAGAAATTATTATATAAATATAAGTTCAATAAATTTCTTAACCACTATATAATCTTCTTATTTTATAATTTCAACTCTAATACATTATAATGTATATCCATTAAAATTGAAAATATAATTAGAAGATAATAATAATCAATCTGAGTTAAAGGAAGGCTACTTTCATCTACTTTATTTTCGACAATTTTTTTAGCTTTTTCGATATTTATCAAGACAGCGAGTTAATTAAATAAATTTTTTTTTACTTTGATACGTCAAAGTTTTATTAAAATTTGAAGTTTTTATTTAACCTCGTACTTATCAAATTGAATGTAGCTCATAAGTCAGGTGCAGGGAGTTGTTCATGCCACAGAAGGCAATGCAGCAGAGAAGAAGTACGGCGTGGCAGGCCAGAAATATAGAGGCTGCTTTTTTATTGCATTATCCCTTACACGTAGAAGTCAACTTTCGTTGAACATCCTCTTTTATTGATCAAGGGAAAGGAGGGATAAACTTATAGAATTATATTTTAAATGGCCTATATTTATTTTTTATTTTTATTTCTAATTTAATTTATATTTTAAAATTTTCAACTCATTGATAATTCCATTCATTTTTAAAATTTTAATCTATCAATTCAATTCATAATGTATATAATTTAGTCTATATATATATATATATATTGTATTGATATATTTTAAATGAAGAGATGTTCATAAAATAAGTTTTTATCATTAATAATTATTATAAATAAATAAATATCAAATAATTATATGAAATAAGGAGTATATATATATGTTTTAGATGATATAGATCAAGTTATATAAAATATACTTTTAATTCAATCTAAATTAAGAATAGTTCAAACTCTTTCAATTTAAATCAATTTATCTTTCAAATAAATTAAATTAGTCTCTCTCCCTTTAGCCCTTTATTTTACAGTGACAACTGTCTTTTTCTTGTTTGTTCTTTGATGCATTTATTATTTTATTATTCTATTATATTGGATTAAGTAGGGGGTCTCCTAATCACACCCGATCGATTATAAACAGCTTTTTACTTTAGTTTCTTGTGGGCTAAGGTAAATGCAAATTACACAATAAATGCAAGGATGGTGACATTGGAACTGGTTAACTTAGAAAATTATAATAAGTCATAATTTATGCCCAATTACTTGACTAATGATTAGTTCTGTCTAATTTATTTGAATTTTTACCTATATCGGTATAGTTCAACTGGTTGCGTCCCGCATTAAAAATGGGAACGTGACAAATTCAAATTATTAATGATAAATGATAAATATAACAAATTATTAATGTGAGGAAAGTTGCAACATTGCCAGTCTATGGCTTCTAAGAAGATTGCTAAAACCACAGATGACTTATGTTGATTTGGAGATTTAATTATGTGGTTCATTCAACTTGGGCCCTGTGGAGCAGTTCTGATGTGGTCATCACAAGCCCAACTCAACTAAGCCAAGAACATAAGGATCCAATTGAAGATGGTGAGGCCCAATTCTACAAAATTGAGGAAATTGCTCTCCAATTAATTCTATGCAAGAATGATAGAGGGAAGATAGGGCCTCAAGAGAATCATAGTGGACCCACAAACATCAGGTTTGAAGCCCATTTGGACCAGCCAAGGACTAACTCCTGTTCGTTGCTGTTTTGGGCCTCAAAAGCCCATGATTTCAGGCCCATTTGCTTCCAACCAGCTGGGCATCCGAATTAGATTCCACATCAATGCTGACATGGATGCCACACGAGACGCCAACATGGCATGTGAATCTCACCAAAGCAGCAGGTCTTGTGCGTTGGAGCTGCAAGGATCACAGGGAGCCCGATTTAGACGGCCTAGATTTAGCAAGAACCCTACTGTGATGTGTGGTCCAGATATGGAGCAGATATGGGACGATTTTGGGGCTTTAAAGAACAGCAACAATTTTGAATTGAGGGCTCGTATTTACTGCAAGGGGTATAAATCTCGGCCGATACGCATTGTATTGACCGAATTGGTGAATATTGGCCGATATGCCCAAGATCTCGCCGATATCGGCCGATACACAGTGAGATTTTTTTTACGAAAAAATAGGAAAGACAGAGAGATATTGGCCGAGATCTCGGCTGATATCCGAGATACCGAGATATCAGCTGAGCGGCCCATATCTCGGAAATCCCATTTTTTTTACCCTACCATCAAATTGATTCTTAACAACGCTCTTAGATTTTGCTTCCAACCAGATTTGAATCAGATTGGGCCTGAATTTTAAAAGCTGTTTTGAATGGTAATTTTTCAAGATTTGTAGCCCACATTTTGACCAAATTATGCAGCAGCAATTTTTTTTTTTCTGTGTTTTTTTGTCCATTTAATAATGCAAAGAATCCACATGGCATTCAGCCACGGGAAGAGATTAGATTAGGGCATTAGGCAATAAGGCCCAATTAAAAGGCCCTAGGCGTGCAAGCCCAATCACTTAGCAAGTTTGATTTTTTTTTTTGCTAATGTTTTAGTTGGAATTCCGCCTATAAATACAAGGTGAATTCGACCGTTAAAGGGTAACAAGTTGAGTTGAATTTAATTTGATACTTAGATCTTTGGAAGGTCTCCAAGTGTGGAAAGTTCTTTGGTTTGCTTGTTTTCCAATTGCTTCGATTGAAATTGAATCCCACGACCAAATTGGTTCTTAACAACGTTCTTAAATTTTCAATTCAAATTAGTACCGAATTAGAATTTATGCATGTATTCATTTCTTTATTGTATTCAATTTAGATCTAATTAATTGCTTAGAGTCCTTGAATTCGAATTTTCAATTCCACATCCGTATTGAATTCTTAAATCACCTAATTTCATTAGTGAAATTATTTATTAATTTAATAGGGTGAAATTAGAGCCATCTCTTTCTTTCCTGAGTGAGAGTAAGAGTTGGATCCCTAGGGTCTTTATCATTGAGATCTTTGGTTCAAATGGTAGAATTTGAATCTAAAATTTATCTTAAGTTGGTGGTTTGAGAAGTGTGTGAAATTTTGCGCAACCTTCGATCATCATCATCATCAAATTCTCATAGTACCAAGAGAAATGAAGATTATAAAAAATAGTAAAGACCCATCATCTGCAACACTCATCAAACTGGGTTCATTTATATATAACTGAAGAAGATCAAGACAAAAGCATTCCAAACGCCACACTTCTAAGTTCTAACAAGCCCTTCTCAATGCTTCAGTGCAGTCCAGAAGAAAAGGCAGAGGCAGTACACAGCATAACAGACATTTCATTTCACAGAACTCCTCACATGCATGGAGTGAAAAAGTAAATATCATTCAGTCTTTCATTCGTCGGCGAATTTCCACCATAGACCAATAACCCATCTTCTTCCTCTCGCCGTGTCGCTGAAAAAGCACACCAACCCCGAGGCCCTGGGTGATGGCCGCCATCAGCCGAGTCCTCCCATCTTTTCCATTTTCCAGTCTCTGTGTCCAAAGCAAAGAGCTCACCGGAGAACTTGCCGGCACCTAAATGCCCCTGGTCACTGGGGTCAATTTCTCCACCGTACAGAAATATATATTTTCCGATTGCCACCGTAGAAAACACACTCCGAGCAGTGGGCTTTACGCCGCTCGTCTCAATGAGGGACCACTCCCGATTGTCTGGGTCAAAGCAGTGGACGTCGTCCATCTCGACTCCAGAGAATCCATAAATGACCCAAAGCTTGCCACCACAGACTGTTAGGCCCGTCCCACCTCTACCTCGGCAGCTCTCTGGGGGTAATGGTAACTCAATCCATTGCCCATCATTTACATCATATGCCCAAAGATCATTAAGCCGGCCTGTGTCCCCACACCCACCAAAGAGGTAAACCCGCCTATCATCGGCCGCCATAGAGTGGTAGCTCCGATTAGCTGGCCCTGTTTCTCCACAGGAGAGTAAGGCCCACTTATTAGTACAAGTATCAAATGAGTAGAACTCATTGAGCTCCTTATGGTCAGCATCCCTGCCCCCAAAAACATAGATGGTCCCTCCAACAGTAGCCATTGTGACACCGACACGCGGTGGAGGAACCTCACCGGTTACATCGGCAATGGACCATGTCAGATCATCAAGATCAAATACATGAAGCTTGCTGTCGACGGGAACACGAGGTGTGAGCTCACCCCCAAACACATAGGCCTTGTTGCCAACTACAGCAATGGCATGGGAGCTTCTTGCCCCAGGCCCAGTTTCTTTCTGGGCAAGCTGCAAATGAAGTTTAAAGTGAAACACAAAAAGAAGAATGAAAGTAATAATTTCATCCTAAACAGTTTCTAGCCATTGGTCAAATGATAAGTGAATTATAATTAAAAGGAAGAGAATTAGACAATAATCAATTACTATTTGATTCACATGATAAAAATGATTATTTTAATATTTTTATGACCGAGGTGTTCAGGGCCTCTTACAACACCTATTTATGCGATCCTCCCTACTCACAAACATAGAGTAAAACTACGAGGAGTGACCAGGTAAATGATCATTCTAATGAATCAAGAACTAAAAATTTAAAGGGTTTTTTTTTTAACCCTTCAAGAAGTGAATAAGATAAAACTTGACCTAACATCCCTCTTAGGGCTAGATATAAGTTTCATTAACGAAATTTCATTACTCAAAAAATAAAGAAAAATTCTTCCCTAACTTCAATCTGGACCATGGCTATAATGTTGGCACCAATAAGATGGAGAGTGAGCCTAACTCGACGGTTAGATTAGCACGCCTCAACCAAAAAGTTTTTTAATGACCAAGATGTGAGGGCCTCTTAGAGCACCCAATTAATCCTCGGACGTGTGCAAACCTTCCTACCTATATACACCTGGTAAAATCACATAGAGTGACCCTTTGGAGTGGAATGAGATTCGAACTCAAGACTCCTTCGTCTTCTTGCCAACATACCATCCCCTTCGGAGAGATTGCAGAGCCTTTCATCTCAAAAGAGAATTCATACTCATGAAAAAATAGACGTCTTTCTTAGAAAGCACAACCATTGAAACCAAACCAAAATACAAAATCCACTTATAATCGTTGGGATTTTGTGGGATCCATCAGAGAGATTGTGACAGAGACCATGGGATGGATGGATGAGATTTCACCAGAGTCAGAGCATTTTAGTGGTAAAATACAGCTGCAGATCTGGACCACCCATCGGTCAGAAAATACACATCAGATCGAACACCATTTGATCGGACAATCCCAACCATTCAATCGGTATCTACAACAGCGATGGTTGGGATCGTTGATCATGAAGTCAATGGCTAATCAAAGGCTTCAGTTGGAATACTTATAAGCAATCATAAGTGGGGTCCACATGATAGATGGCTAGGATCAAAGTACACTTGCGGAAAGATTAGCTGCACTCCCAACAGCAAGGGGAGAGAGTAGCCAGGAAAGAAAGAAAAAAAAAACAGAGGCAAACAAATTTGGGAAACAATTTCACACATGGATCTAGTTTTCTGGGAAAAACGAAATCACCAATTATGAGTATATAATCACACATTCTTCTCTTGTACTAAGGCTTACATAACCCAATAATCACCATACCCAGAGAGAGAGATCAAAATGAAATCGACCATAATCAATATCAAATTGAAAGAAGGGGGAGGCCTGAACACACCTTGAGCCATTTGCCTTGAGAATGAGACAGAGCCATAGCCTGAAACTGGTCGCCTTCAGTGAAACTTAAGAGTTGGTTTGGCTACTGCTTTTCCCGTCAGCTGCAGTAAGCTTTATAAAAGGAGTGGACTGTGCTTCATTCGTGAAACTGCACCTCATCTTTAATGGATTTACACTTCTACCACTATTTTCAAGAAGAGTGTAATACATTTTTTGCTCCAAATTTTATTTTTTTTAATTTGATTTTTATCCAATAATGAGACAGTTTATACCCTGTAGGGGTTAATCCGACTGTCAAGAAGCTTGTATCAGGAAGTGAGGTCTTGAGCTTGATTCAAACTCAACTTCTTTAGACTATTTCCTACAGAGTTACTATTCATCACTTGAATCCAGTATGTATATAGAGAGAGTGTGTATATATCTCGAAAGATTAGTCGGATAAAATCTCCTACAAGTGAGATCTGGATACCTTTAGTCATAAAAAAATAATGAGATAATTTACATGATTAGATGTTTATAATATTTTTTTAATAGTTAAAAATTTAAATGTAAATATAATTTCATGTATTAGGCAATGGTAACTATCCAATTTAAACATGAAAATTTCAACTGTCCACACTGAACACAAGTGTAATTAGTGAAATAGTTTGTGGTTGAAATTCATTGGACAGAATTGGAAGAAATTTAATGTCAGAGAGGAATTTAAATTTAAATATTTACTTAGAGATAATATGTTTAAATCTGTAGAAGGATGAGGAGGAATTTCCAGTTGTGGCCACAATTTATTACCCATTCTTTTTTTTCTTTTCTTTTCTTTTCTTTTTTGAATTTATGTGTGAAAAATTATAAGATCCCCAGCGTAAACCCTTCTGTTAAAACAACTTACAGCTTTTATTTTCACCCATTCAAACATCATATCATTTATCTATTTATAAAATATTTGAATTAGCAACATCAACTCAGACTCTAATATACTGTATCAGCTGTCTTGAATGAAACTAAGGTATTTGTTGTGAACTTGTGATAATACTCTTACATAACAAGGGTAGTTGAGGAAACTAAATTATAGTATAGATTAACCATTTTAAAGAAGATACCTGGGGAGGTATATTCATGCCTCATGAGCCATGACTTTATTTTTTTTGAAAGATGTAATCCAAACCATTTGTTTAATTAATTGTCTTTATCATCAGCAGGACATAGACAGAAATTTTTAATTATTTGGCAATTTTAAATTCTAAATGGTTGGAGAGTAGTAAGAGTTAGCAAGTCCATTGATTCGACATTTGAATATTTTTTTTAATTTACGTATCGAAGACCACAGAATATTTAATGTAAAATCTTTAAGGGTGAGCCCACCATTCACTGGAGTCTAAGGCCTGTTAGTCTTTAATCAAAGATAAAATTAGGATAGGGATTCCTTTGCCCAAGTATCAATCTATCTACATAATAAGTCCAAGATCAGATAAAGCCTATAAAACAATGCAAGTGCAACCTCGTCACTAAAGACACTTGAGGCTCACTTACAAATTTCAATAGTATGTATAAATTTATGTTTTAAATTAATAAAATATCATTCTAATCAATAAAAGTCAAATTGGATCTGTCTGAGATGGAAAAATTTAACAAAACTCCTTCAACTTTCTCCTAATTCTAAGAAACATTTTATATATTTAAAAATATTAAAAAATCCCCCTAGTTTTGATGAAACTCACAAAAACTCTCTGCTAAAAGTCAAACTTAAATACGCTATTACTTAAGGGTAATGATTTTCACACCAGTAACTTTGATAGTTAATACCATAACAAAAGGAAATCTCATTATTACCCTTTATTATTTAAGGTGTAACTTGTTTTCAAAGGAGGAGAAAGAAAAAGGTAATAATGAGATTTCCTTTTGTTATGGTGTGCAACTATCAAAGTTGTTAGTGTGAAAATCATTACCTGTTACTTAATATGTAAAATGTTCAAAATGACAAAATTACTCTTTTAGACAAAAACATACTTATATTTTAATAAATATTTACTTATCTCTTGCTTCTTGGTTCCAATACTAATTTATTATTGAACAAGCAATACCCCATGTTTCTATTATTTTATTTTATTTTGTGATATAATTTTTCATGCATTTTTTGAAGTTCTTCTAAGTAATCATGTGATTTTTAAAATATTTTTATGGTCATCCCTCACTTTTTTCTTTTTTTCTTTTTTCTTTTTGCTTAGATTCATCCCTCATTTTTTATTTTATTGGATTTCATGAAATATTTTTATTTGTTATGAGAAATGATTGGTTATAATTTTATTTTCTTTCTTATTCTTCTTGAGAAACGTATTTTTGTTATTTTATATGATATAATGCATTGACTAATGGTCAAAGGGTTTTTTAATTTTTCAAAATACAAGGTGTTTTTAAATTTATGAGAAAACTCAAGGAGTTTTTTTTTTAATTTCTCATATGAGATTAGCTTTTGGCGTACTAATTCTGTAATTGGTCTTATCACAAATTATATGATTAGTCACTCTATTATCTATCATACCTTTTTTTATTCATTCCATGTTCTCTCCTTCTACACGCAATCTGCAACCTTTCAACTTTACGTACAACGGTTGCCTTCGGTATTCTATTAACATAACCAAACCATTTTAGACATGTTTCTTTATTTTATCGAGGCTATATTTAAATTGTCCATGATATGACTATTTCTAACTCTATGTTTTATATAGCATGCTTTGTTTATTTTTTCATATTCAAACACTCTCATCCATTGTGGGCCTGATAACTATTTATAAAACTATTCATGTAAACAATGTGGCAGTCTCTTATCATAGAAAGCTACTGACTTGTTTACATTTTATTCACCCAACTCTTATCCTATTAGTTATATCAAAGTTAAATCTTCTATATAATTCTTAAATATCTAAACTTATTACAATTTGATACTGAGCCATTTTCAATTTAACTGGATCACCCTCTATATCTATTGTTCCATTAAAGTTCCTCTATATGCTTTATTTTTGTTCTACTAAATTTTAAATTATTTGTCTTCAAACTATTAACATTATTTATACATCCTCATATATTTTTTTTTTTTCTAAATTGTGGATTTCATCATTGGGTAACTGACATAATGAACTATCGTCTTTATCAATTGAAGTGAAAGATACTCCAATCATCTCATCTAATAGTCTTTCTTTTTACCGACCCTACTCTAATCTCGGAAACTTAGACCAATTGAACTAGTTAGACACTCTATTTAGCTTGACTACATTTTGGTAAAGTTGGGTTACAATTTGAGTCACAGTTAGGTTAAGGTTGTGTTGGATCATGTATTGGGTTTGAATTAAGTTACAAGTTGGGTATGGACTTGGTACAATTCTAGGTAAATTCATATTAATTTGCATTGCATGTTGGTTCAGAATAGAGTGGATAATATTATTGGTCAAACTCCAATAGAGTTATTTAATCACTTGTAGGGTAAATTAAAAGAGTGAGTTAAAGTGATGCTTCATACACATCAATTTCATACCTTCTTATATGATACAGGATGAAAAAGAATTATATAAAAGAGAGAATTTTTATTATTATATTATATAATTGATTTCGTATGAAATTACTTGCACATGAGTAGGAGCAACAAAAACTTATATAGAAGATACGTTTAGATACAATCATTTGGAATAATTTAGTAGAGAGAATATATCATATATATATTTAGTGAGGCAAAAGCCCAATTGCATGCCTCGTGAGGTTGGAAATTGTAGAACCCAATGGAAATAGAATATATTATCAATAATTCAATAGTCTTCAGCCATTACTCATTAGTGACATCACCTTGGCCTTTTGCATGCCTCAACAAAAAACAGAAAATAATGGTTCAGGTCATGCCTTCTTTGTTTAAATCCCTACAAAATCCACCATTAAGATACATGTTTTCGAGTTAAATCTTGCATGATATAATTTTTTTTTTTTTTTTGAATTTACGTATGGAAAACCACATGATACCTAGTGTAAATCTTCTATGGGTGCGCCCATTACACCTAATGCACACCAAAGTTAGACCATGGAGCTCCGCTTCCTGAAGCAGGAGGCAACCATTTGAGCTACACCATGTAGGTGTATTGAATATAAATTTAAGAAGGTTCAGAAGGTATAAAAGATATTTGACTTTTTATGGAATTGAATGGAGATATTTTAATATGATTGATGTAATTTGTAGAATGTATGTGTCCCTTTTCCTCTTTTCTCTTTGAAAAATTAATGAAAGTAAGATAATTTCTATTTTAGAGTTTCTTGTGGAAAAAAATAATGAAATGATGTAAAAAAAATATAGAATTAAATTAAAAGCCTTAATCTGATTGATATAGTCTTTAGTGTGTCTGTATGATTTTTCTAATATTCCAATATTTTTATGAAATTTAGATATTTTTTTTTTACAACAAAAGGTAAGAATTATAATAGAAGATACATATCACTATATGATACTAGAGAATATAAATTCCATATTAGATGTTTACTTATATTGGTTTTTCCAATTTTCTAAATTTTTTAGAAATTTTCAAATGTTAGAATACTTTTTAAAGTTTTAGGTGTCACAATTTTTGTTCCTAAGAGTCTAATACTCCAAAAAAATGACTTTTTTAACAAAAATATGTTCCAATAGATTTTTCATTTTTCTCATTTTTTTTTTAAATAAAAATTAAAGAGGAAGAGAGACACTATACCGATGATAAAATGCCGATACAGTAACAGAATGCATCGCCGATACGGTATATTACATATTGAAGTAGCCTTTTCTTTAACCCTTGGTATCAATTGCATACTGAAGGTATCTTAAGCTTTGTTATTTATTTAATAAAAGTATGTGATTGGACATCAATAAGTTGTATGATTAACACCATTCACAAGGTAAAAAAACAAAATAATATTTCCCATCATAAAAACTTTCGCCATTCCAATTTAGGACATTTAGAAAACCCTAAAGTCCAAGGCTACAAACTTCATGAGATTATGATCCAATACACTTATCAACAGCTTCGTAGTCTATGGCTGCGTTTGGATGACGAAATGTAAGCAAAATGAAGTGTTACCCCTCATTATCTTCATTTGGTAATCAAAGACTAAGGATAAAAATCCTCAATTTTACCCTTGTTTAACCTCTGCAAAATTTATTCTTCATCAAAATACAGCCTATATTCAAATCATTTTATTGGAAAAAGTTCTCCATCAAAATTCATTTGTTACACAAAAGTGACAAAACCAACAAACATGTCGCATCCCCCTCTAAATAATCACATTGTCCCAAATGGAATGAAAAGAATTTTTTTTATATACTGCAATCTAAACTTATCGAGCCAGAAGTATGAAGAATTCATCAGAGCTCGACTTTTCCTATAGGAAGCAGAGGTCCAAAATTCGGTATCAACCGATATACAAAATGTATAGGCCGATATTTATACCCTTAATTGGAGGTGCTTATAAAACTAGACATGTCTAGAGGTTGGCTAGGTTTCAAGTCGTCTGCACATGGAAAAGAACCAAGAAAACTGACATTAACCCAGAAAAATGAGAAGAGAGAACAAGTGTCCATTATAGAGCACAAGTAATGTCTGGTAAGGCATAGTAGTATCAGGATTTGGTGGCGGAGATCTCCAGCAGTGAGTGCCAGTAGCTGGTGAGCAATTGCTTTGTCCACAAACAAGGATGATCACAAAGGAAGAAGTTAACCAAATGGATATGGAATGGTATCAACGGAAGGATTGCATCTCTGCACCAATGGCACTGGAGAATGACACCCAAACTACATCAAGGGACACGAGCTTTGCCGATCATGCATCATGTGACATGGCTAGCCATTTTTAAATAGTAGTAGTCATATCCCTTTTATAGGCCACCAGAGGTGCCAAGGAAAGATTGAATTTTTTGTTATGACCGAAGGTGCCCAGGTGTCTCACCCGACTAGTCCTTCGGAACATGTGCAAGCCTCCCTACACATACATGCCGGGTTCAAACGGTGGGACCTTACTCTGTACATATCCTACGGAGAGTGACCTTCATTGGAGTTACCATGGATTGAACCCAAGACCTCAATCCTAAAATCTTATGTCTCAACTACTGGGGCCAACCCCTTGGGTTAAGGACAGATTTAATTGCATGGGCTTCCTGCAGTTTCCTTTCCCTCTCATGAAGTTCTATTAAGATTTTGATGTTGTGTACATAAATGCAAAAGTTTCTTTTTAACAGTAGGCAACTGTAGCCTTCACATCTTGGATTAGATGATATTATCATACAAAACCATATAACATATCAGTAATTACACTGCTCCAGATTACCAACTTGCAAAAAGAGACACTATCTTAGAGCTATAATGAGAAGTGCATAAAAATTGCATTAGATCACATCATCTTATCATTTTGTTACCACACTCAGGGTGGAAAGATTTTCAATCCCAAGTCAATGCGCCAGAGAGAGAGAGACAGAGAGTAATTCAACCTTACTGAAATGAAAGCGACTTACGAGGGATCGAAGAGCCAGGAGTCCTGAGATGAGAATCAAATGTAGCATGCCCTGAGGTACACATTCTGTAGAAGTGGGGCCAATGGATTGGTCATTGCGCCCTTGCTTATGGGTGTCCCAAGAACTTCCCCCACTTGCAGCCATTTCCCTGCAACTTGTGATGCCCCCAACCCAACAAGAACCAAACCAAAAGACATTCTAATTTTATTTATATGCAGTTGTCAGGATCTTCTTTGGAGAATCATCAAAGACAAGTGGCAGCCAACAGATTAATGTCTGGATGAACAAACCATGGGGCTACTTGTGCATAATGGCACATCTGAATATGGTAAATGTCCTGATGTATAAATAAGTAATTGTTCTATGGACAGTTCCAATTTTCCAGTATGAACAAATGAGTTTGCTGTCAAGTGTTACAAGTCAGAAGCAAAGAATAGTTTATTTGTGTATGTTAGGTACATGGAAGTTTGAATTATTATTAAATCAAACACTGTAGAAAACTAATACAGCAACTGCCACTGTAAACTAGTAATGATTCTTGGACTTGTTACCAAAAATTAACGCCTATTCAGGTCACTTTTATTCAAGTACAAAAGACTAACCTGTTCAGAAAAAGAAAATCTTGATTTTGTGGACACTGGCGAAAATCCAGTATATCCCTTCTCTGCCTTTGCCAAGAAAATGTCAGCAGTATACCTAAAAAAATCATGTTTCTGTACAATAGGTTGGGCTGCATATTCCTTGATCGGCATCCACTGAATTGGTAAAGCAATAAATTTTTGTTAAGTATTACATTGTTATTATTAGTTTTTCACATGATAGGCACAGAAAATAACAAAAGGTACTTGATCTCTATCCCCTTGAATGATAAAAAGACAAAATAACCAAGAACTACAAATTATCAGTTGCTACTTTCTACCTCAATTCTATTCTCTACCAGCTGGGTGTTCCATTCTGATGGTAAAACTGGAACAGATCCATAAAATTTCTAATCCACTCTCTGTTTTGGCCCAATCTGGCAGGAACGGATGCTTTTCGCCTGTTTCATCCAGCTCATTCTGCTCTTTGTTTTTATCTACGTTGTTTACAAGAGATGGGTATTTTATTATTGTTGCAGTAGTTTTGTGTAAATTAGTCTTAAATGATGAAAATATTTAATTTCACTTTTTTAAACTTTCTATTATTTTCATATTTTATTAAATATTTTTTAAAAGTTTTCTATTTTCATAATACCTTTCCACAGCTGAAATGTTCCACTATGGGAAGGAAGCTGGGATGGCTATCAAAATGGATTTGACAAGTTTGCTTTCTAAAAATGACAATTATGGCACACATGTAAATGACGTGCTGATCATGTGGCAAGTACTACAGATGGATCATAATTAATATACTGAATGACTTCAGGAAATATGGTTTAGAAAAACACTAGAACCATAGGACACTTTTTCCCACCCATTCATATGAATAGTTAGGATTATCCTATTAATGTGATGTTTGGCCGTTTAATGCTATTGATTATCGTGGAAGGACCCACAGGATGAGTCAGTTCTCACATACACTGGTAACATGCATACAAGAAATTGATGATGAAATTTTGTCTGTGTGTGTGTGAGATAGAGAGAGATAGAGGTCTTTTCTAAGGTGTTAGGACTAGAAGATGAGATTACTAGAAACAAATGAGGAATGAGATATGCCAATGATGGAAAGATACAAATTTCTACAAATGCTTCTTCACAAAAGTGGCAAGTTCTCATTTTCAAATCCATTTACTACAAAGAAATACTCTCATGTCAAGGTGTACTCACGAATAGTGAATTATTTTTGTTTCCATATGCAGTCTAAAGATTTACATGTGAAACAACAGCAGGCAGAACCTGAGGAAGTAGTTCAGCCAAGTGGCAAGGCTTTAAAATTAGATGACATAATTTAGATATTCAAGACAAACACATTATCATTATCCTGCTAAAGGAATTATACGCTTACATATTGCATGGTAAAAGAAAAACTGGATATATTACAGTTATTACGAAGACAGTGGTATAAATGTACTTGGTTTTACTCACATCAGTTAAATGAGAAGGTTTTGCTATGGGATTGGTTAATAGAGAGGTTTTCAGTATCAGCTTTCCATTGTATTTTGCATATTTAAAAAATAAATACGTAGAACTGTTTCATTCTCTTAACCAAAAATTAAATTGGGAAATAAAGATATATCAAATCTATGATAACGCCATGAATTTTTCATCCACTTACAATAATAGTACATATAATCATAACAGCTGGGCCAGACATAGAACATACTTGTAACATGCAATTACAAGGGATAATAAATCCAGATACATCAAACTCTTTTAATGCTCTGGATAAATTAAAGTTATTAAGGTATACGGGCTTGGTTTTAGTCCTATCATCAGCTAAAAGAGAGGTTCTATTACAAATTTACAATGCTTCCTTTCTTTTCTGTTATCTTTATTTCTAAATTGAATTTAAATTGCTGAACTTTCTCGCTGAACTACATCATAATGGTCAAAGTCTTCATATCCTACAAAACTTTAAGGATGCATTGTGTAGTTTCTAGTTTTAAAAAGTAAGGAAGGTCACTTTCAAAGAAGAAGAAGATGACATGGGTCAAATTGTTGAGGTGTGGAGTCTGATTATCTCTTAAGATTCAGCCCCTGTTCTCGCCGGCCCAACTAATTTTTGGGGTGTGGTTATTACTAGGGTTTTTTTTGGTGATTTTCTCCTATGTAATGTATTTATTACTCTAATTTCGTTAGGGTTCATTATTACACATTTAGGAGAAAATTGTAGTGCATGAAAACGTTGTAACTGCCTGATCTCGATCACGATGGATTTTTCTGCTACTCCATGGCTTTTTCCCGTAAGGGTTTTCCATGAAAATCTGTGTATTTTCCTTTCTTCTGTAATTGCTTGTTTGTTTCTGTTCACGACACAAATTTATGGTGATAATCGTTGTCACAAATATCACTATCAGGATATTATCATTCAAAGATTATAACATTGGAATACATTTAACTTTGGAGGGTTTTATCATGACATTATTGGAAAGGCTCACGGTTGTAGCCTATAGGTTGTGGATTCAAGTTCCATGGGCGTTAGATAGGCAGTCGGTCCATAGTAAAAAAATTGTCAAATCTAAATGTGAAGGCCAACCCCAAATTGATGGGATAAATGGTTTAGATGATGATGATCATCATTGGGAAAAGTCACAAAAAAAATAGAACATTTAAAATAAATTATAAATAAATATACGAAGTAAGTGTATACAATAGTCGAGCTTGACTTCATTATTATTGTTGTTAATATATATTTAATGTGAAATATTAGAAAAAAGAAGTCGGATCCCACAAAAGTAAAGTGCTTAGTTGGGAGGTCATGGTTGACCTCAACAACTTTTGTACTTGTTGAGTTGTTGTATTGTCGTATCTCGGGACAAATCATGATAACAGTATAAGTTATCAATATTTTTGCATATATTAAAATAACAATCATGAAGAATACTGAGGAATCATGAGGGCTGAATAACAATCAAGTTTAATGAATCGGTTGATATTAGAGATTCAAGTGAGGCGAAAATTCTTAACATTAGGAGAGCTTTGGCCATTTGGAAACTCCACAGACAAGGTAAACTTGTGATTGAAGGGACTCGAAAATGCAATTAAATGGGCCATGGGGCAAAGGCGTCCCCCTTGGAGAATGGTCATTACAGTTATGGAGATTAGGGCTTTGGTGACAGAGTTTGATGTATCTTTCATTCATATTAACCATACAACTAATGGCGTGGTAGACCACTTTGCTAAGCTGAGAGTTGATAATGACTTGTCAGGAGTTTTCTTACTGTGACATTTGAGGACGCCCATTTGATTGCATGTTAGATTGAGGAGATGTTTGACAAGAGCTACTTTATTTGTATTTTAAGTTTGTTCTTTATTTATATGTTCTCCTTTCTCTTTTTGTTCTTTTCTTTCAGGTCTATCGCTTCTAGACCTATCTTTTATGGATGTACTTGTACTCTTTCTATTATGAATAAATTATCTTTGTTACTATTCAAATAAATAAATAAACATTATTTCCAATAACAATATTATCACAATAATTTCGGGGAGAAAAATCGTATCACCAACATTTGTTATATTGGAGATAATTATGTCCTCAAGAGACACAAGCTTTGACTTGAAAGTAAAAGGGAGCTTTGAGGCTCTTGTCATTCTGATTCCACCCAAAGAAAAATCTCTTGGAGGCTAGATTGTGGTTCTAAGAGCACTAGAGCAGTTTCACCCATTTAATGTGTTCATTTTACATTTTTGAGTTGTTTTTTTTTCATTTCTCTATTTCCATTATTTATTTTGTTTTGGGTGGACAGCTTGTTCCCTGTTGGCTTGTATTCATAGGCCTTTATTTCAATAAGGTTCATTGTCTTTAAATGAATCTGTGTTCTATAATAAAGAGAAAGATGACTTCATCTTCTAACTGTTCTATCACTACTGTGTTATTTCAGGTTCTTCATAGAGAAGGCATTGAGGTCTTGTTGACTTGTATGCATCGGCCTTTATTTCAATAAAGTTCATTGTCTTTAAATGTATCTGTGTTCTATAATAAAGAGAAAGACGACTTCATCTTCTAATTGTTCTATCTATCACTACTGTGTTATTTCAGGTTCTTCATAGAGAAGGCATTGAGGTCCTGTGCTTTCTCAAAGCCCTACTTGTGCAACTTCTCTACTTTTGGTGCATTACTTTTTTCTACCAGAAAAAAAAAAAAACCATCAGACGATGTATCTAAAAAGGAAAAGCAGGACACTTTCTCAGCTAAACTTGGATCTCATATACTTCTAAAAAAGCATTAGTTGGATACTCAAGCTTGGCAAGAAATCCACCTAGGAATTCACCTCCATTGAAATAAGATTGAGTGGCATCCAAATTGTTCGCTATCATTCTAATGGACATGTATCATGGGGACAACCCCCACCTAGAACATCATACTCCTTGAGCTTCCTTCACCAGTCCAGATTATTTTCTCTTGTTACATTGTATTCCACTTAAACCATTAGCTTTTCTTCATGCATCTTACTTTTTAATGAAATTCAATTTGTTGCTAATCAAAAAACATCTAGGGCCATGTGTAGGTTTGAAACACTTCAATGTAGTTTCCTAATTTAGAAAGAAAAAAACTCATAGTTGTCAAAATTTTACAATTTACATTTTGATACATTTTTTACGTAAAACACTTTGAATCTTATGTCATTTCTACTAAAATCTGATTCTCCTAATCCAAATCAATTTTCAAAACATTGGTCTTATAAGTGATACATGATCATAACTAATTACAAGTCCATAAACATGAATTTCTTTTTGCAATCTTTATTTATTTGTTTATTTTGAATGGTTTCTGTAATCTTGAACATTATTTATGTATATGACAATCAAGTTTAACATACTATGCTATAATTATTTTATTTGTCATTTATATTGATGGTTCGAATACAAAATGCATGGATTATGGAATTCCTACCTTTTTCCCCTTTTTGAGAAAATCATTAAAAAATTCTTACAAGTTACAACATGGTTGATGCCAAACACAATTTACTATATGACTTTGATTTCCAAAACAGTGTAAACCTCAAAAACTACTGTTGTCAGCTAAGATTCACCTGGGCTGCCTCAATCTCAGATTCTTGCTTTTGAATGTTGAAGGAGAGTGGGTGCAGCATGCATACAAAGAATAAATCTGACTTCTCAAAGAATGACTTGTGGCTTTGCCTGTAATTTAAAACTCGTCACACAGATTTAAGGTCAAGAAAGAGATGAGGTGCAGCACTAATGAAACCTATAAGAAAAGATTCAGGTAAGAAAGTATTGATGTAATGACCCGACCCAGGGTAACGGGTCAGTTATGACGGGTAAAATTAATTTAGAAAATGATTGTAGTTTAAATTGATTTTTAGTTTAATTTGATAATTTTATTTGGAAAAAACACAATTGAATTTAGGGATTTAATATTAGACCCTGATTTCACACTTTCTCCCCAATAAGAATTTACAAATTTATCCCCTTCGAATTAAATTAAGGGAATGAAAAATAAATTATCAACTTAGATTTTAATTCCCCTAAGTTAGAATCTCAATTGGAAATATTCAATTAAGAATGTGAAATCAATAAATAAGTTCCAATTTTAAGTGCCTAGAATTTAATCGATGATTGACAAAATTAATAAAAGAGAAATAAAGGACAATTTATTAAGATCAATAATTTAAAGGGACCCACCTTCCCTGATCGAATTTAATTGTTCAAAATCCTTTCACCGATGGGATTCTTTGTTCAGATTGGACTCTTCTTCTTCCTTTTCGTTTGGGACTCAATTCCCCACATAAATGGAAATTGTCCAAAATCCTTTCACCGATGGGATTCCTTGTTCAGATTGGAGTCTTCTTCCTTGTTCGTTTGGGACTCAAATCCCTACATAAATGGAAATTGTCCAAAATCCTTTCACCGATGGGATTCCTTGTTCAGATTGGAGTCTCTTCCTTGTTCGTTTGGGACTCAAATCCCTACCTAAATGGAAACTGTCCAAAATCCTTTAACCGATGAGATTCCTTTACCAATAGGACTCTCCTTCCTTTAAGACACCTGCGAACCCTTCCCTTCTTTTACCCTTTTCGAAACAGCAACCAAATCTCAACGGAATCGCAGCGGAACCCTCAGCGGAATAAGGGAAAGAAAAACCCCAAATCTCTCTTGAGTTCTTATTCCTCCTCTCCTCTTTGAAGACCAAGTTTCGGTTCAAGCAGCAGAGTTCGGGACCACCGTGTGACCAGCTTTTGTCGTCTTTGTTCCCAAATTACAGCAAGTAACAGGTATTTCCCTCTAATTTCCTCTATGTTCTTCTTCTCCCAGGGTTTCTTCTTCCTCTTCTCCCCTTTGTAAATTTTGAGCCAGCCAATCAGCCAATCCTTATTGGATGGTGATGATTTTTTCCCTTCTTCATTCAGCGGTAGGATCAAATAAATTGGTGACTCAGATCTGTCCCCAATTTCTTATCCGTGAACAGTAATCACTCAGCCTTTCTCTAATAAAAACATCCTAAGTTGGAGACTGATTTCTAACCCCAAATCGGCCAGTTAATGGGACTGATTTTCAGCCCCAGAAACATTGATATTAAGGACTGTTTTCAGCCCCTAGCTGGCTGATTTCAATATTGGTTTTAATCTTAGTGTGACGAGTTATAGAGAACTCTTTCTCCAGCCGAGATGGACAACACAACCAGCCTGAAACTACCTATAAGTGAGACTGATCCAAGTCCCCTTGCTGCCAGCACTATGCGTTAACATCTTTCTTTGTTTTACCCGTGGCTTAGTTACAAGTTAAAACCCGGAATCTTATTACCTTGCCCTCTTACAGTGGTATTTTCAAGATAGTACCCATTGTATTCAATTGGTCTGATTTAATATGCTTTGCTACGATTAATTACTTATTAAATTAAAAATACTTAGAGTTATTGTTATCTTTCCTAAAGGCAGCCAACCTCTAAACTGCTCTAAGTTAGGACAGTTTTCATAAATAAATAAAATAATACAGTCCTAAGTAATTATTGTGTTATGTTGGCAGCAAATTTGGAAACCTTCACTCCTAACCTTGGACCCTAGTGTAACCTATAAGGCTAGAGTTGGGACAGCAATCCACCTTACTTGTAATTAAAAGTACTTTCCCAAAGAGACTTCATAATCCTCATATTATTAATACTTGGAACTTTTAAATCGTATTCGCAGCAAACTTGGGTTCTCAAGGCTAGTTATCTCTTGGAAAGCGTTTGGGTTCATTGTTGGCACTTCACAAACTTCTAGGTGAGGGAAACAATTCACTACATACTTTGAAACATGATTCCTTATATTATTATGTGTTTAGGCAATGGAATATTGTATTTTGTTGTGTGCTTAGAATATAACTGTTGGATCTAGAATAGACTGGGTGTATGATAATAATGGTTGAGATCCGGTGTTCACTCACAGTAATGTAAGGGAGATTCGGCTAAACATTCTATTGGCCGTGAGGAGACTGAGTCCGCCCGGATAATGGAAATCTAACCATTAATGTTATTGAAAGATCCAATAATTTTATATTCGTAGATTGATGATTATTTGTATGCTATTGTTGAATTTCAATCTTGATTGGGCATGTTTGAATGTTGATATTATGATGCTTGGATTACTGCATGTTATAATCGAATTATATGCATGTTATGGTAAATGAGATGTTGGATATGTTATACTCTGTTTAGACTGAGATCCATAATTTTACAAGCATATTATGAATAATTGAGTATATTCATTGAGCATAGCATTTTCATATTCATAGCATTGGGTATGAGGGTGCGATCCATGATTGTCACGAAGACCACGACGGTGGTAGTGTTGTTAGCCTCACTTCATGTGGGAAGACCATTATGGTAGATGAGATGTGATATCCGTGACAAGTCATGAGGGTTGTTATTTGGTGGTAGGTTATGTTATCCTCACTTTATGTGGGAAGGCCATTAAGGCGATGTTGTGTTATCCTCGATTCGTCGGGAAGACCACCAAATATCAGTAATTGTAATAATGGGTTGGAATATGGCATTTGGCATTGAGCATTACATTTTGCAAAGGCATGAGCATGTAATAAATTGTTATGCTTGCTTATTTGAAATATCATTGAGAAGTAGGAATATCATATGCTATGATCGTGTTATTGTTTTTTTCACTGTCATGTAGCTCATCCTTTACATTGCAGGCAATTCCTTGGACTTGGGTCTGGACGATAATCACAATTGAGCTTAGAAGCGAGGAGTCGATGAAGAATTCGTAGAAACACTTAGTGCAGAATTTATTATTTAGGTTATGAGATGGTTATTTATTTGTTTTGAGACTTTGAGAAAGTCATTTATTTGTTTTATTTTT
Organism: Chimonanthus praecox; assembly: GCA_022113865.1. Classification (NCBI taxonomy): domain Eukaryota; kingdom Viridiplantae; phylum Streptophyta; class Magnoliopsida; order Laurales; family Calycanthaceae; genus Chimonanthus; species Chimonanthus praecox. The sequence goes on from CM039089.1 coordinate 56,038,068, forward strand.
ATTTGTGAAAAACTTGGATAATAAATTCAAGTATGGATTAATTTTGAGAATGATTCAATTTGATTTTTATGGGAATGTGAGTAAGTAATGCGTTTAGAGATCTTTATGTGAGTGATATTTATCCCTTTAGGTTATTTAGAAGCTCAAATGAGATGTTATGTCTTCAAGCAGGTTGTGGACTTGAGGAATTTTGGTGGCTTGTGAATGTAATTATGTTTGTTTTGAATTTAGCCACAGATTTTGAAAGTAAGACCCGTTTAGGGCAGCATGTGATTTAAATTTGTACAGTCAGATCACACCCGTCCAGGTGTTGGAAGGCGGGGCGTGACAATTGATTTCACAATAATATACAAATTATCATGATTTAGAATTTTAGACATCGAAATTTATGACCAAGTTATGGTTTTCTAACAGAGGGTGGGGGAATTAGGGAAGAAAAAGGGACGTGAAAGCTTAGTACTTTTATAGTGTCATGGTAACAAAATTCAAAAACACTGAGAAGGAAATTCTTTAATGTTTGAACTGCTGCTATAATACTGATGAAATCATATCCTAGATAAAATGAAAAAAAATTCTTACTTGAGCATATATGGATGTCCTTGAGATTAAGCATAATGGTTACCTGAATGCAACTACTTCAACAAATTCAGTGTCAATCTGCCACATTATAAAGTTGAGTGAGACCATGCAATCTGGTACCAAAGAATTTAACCTTTATACAAATGGAGATGCAATTGAAATATTGAAAATATAAACATATCTACCACTTACTCCTGTCTCTTCTTTCACTTCCCTTACAGCCCCAACAGAAATATCTTCACCCTAAGAGAACAATGAGAGCTGTGTGATTAATGAACATATACATCTTTAAGTAGATAAAAGAGAAAGTTACCAATTGTTAAATATATAGGTCTACCTCATCAACAACTCCAGTAGGCATCTTCCATACACCTGTGCCTTTTAAAGGGCCACTCTTTTCCTGGACTACCAACACCTATGGAGAAATGGAATTTACAGATCCAAACTACTGAGCCTTTACAACAATGTTGCCAACATTGAAAATATATTGAAAAAATCCATTAGTGTAACAATAAAAAAGTCAATATGCAGGATATTTTATATACTTTTAAAATGAAATACTGTGTGTACTTAATAAAAAAAATTGAAAATATACTTTATAAATTCACTTTTATAGTTTTTAAATGAAAAGGTCTGGATGCATATTAAAGGGGGGAACCAACACGCAGAGCTGATCTCCTTATTCAGATCTCTCCAGGTTTGTTCCTCAAATGAGTCTGAGGTTATGGGGGTTGTTGACACTAAATTTTTTTGCAAAATTGTCTAACGATCATGCACTTGAGCCTTAATGGTTCGAGCAAACATATCAAAATCCAATAAGAGAACATGAAACTCATGAAAGATTTGGTCGATCTAGACCTTCCACGTTTTGATTTATCAAAAGTGGGTGGCTAGTGTATCAAAGAAAGTATTGAGATTTAATTTATGATATCTTAGTCCAAAGATGGCTCTCCAACTCATTGATCTTTGATTGGATGACATGGATCAAAATATGTCATGTGTGGTCTATTCATGATGACTTGATGGTCATAAGTTCATGTCCATTTTGAGAATTCAAATGTTAGATCTCCCTTGCAACTTACGGGATCAACGACCGGACGGGTGGATTGAAAGATATAAGTTGTGGCCAACTCATGATGACCTGATGTTACCAAGATCAAGTCCTTCAAAGTTCAAAGATCCATGTGTTAGATCTCCATCACAACTTACGGATTGATGATTGAATGTATGGATTGAAAGATATAGGATTCAGACCACTTTGATAGCCCGATGATCACAAGATCAGGTCTAGTTGGAAGATACATCTGTTAGGATATCATTGATTGTAAATTATTGTAACTAAATTTTCTTTCATTTTTCCTCGCCTTGAGTGGCTCCTTTTACTTTTTATATATATATGTATCCTCATTTGTTAGAAAGAACAAGAAATACAAGCTTAAGAGAATGATTTCTCTCAATCTTCCTGTACCAAAATCCAAATGTATTGATTTTGTTAGTACGTAATTTTTTTTTACTTTCTAGCCACATTGCTACCCACCCTAATGAAGTCACAAGGAAGAAACATTTGGATAACTCTTTTAATCGTTTACCAGTTATAAGCGAAATGATTTGGGAAGTACGATCATGGGTAGTTGAAGATATCAAAAATACCTCTCTTCTATCATTCATCACAAAGCCACCAACACCCACCCTGTGTGTAGCATTAACGGGAAGAGTATGAACAGTATCAGGAATCCAATATACAAGCATCAAGTAATGCGGCTCAGCATGGTGGTACCAAAAACCTTCCTGCAAATCAATACAAGAAGAAAGGTAGAAACTCAAAAGCAAATGGAAATACAATGTTTTGTGGCTTTGAGAATTGTAGAACTTTCATGCAACAAAAAATACCTTCAGTTGCCGCCATAAACAGATAAATTAATAGTAAACATTTCGATAAAATTGACATAATCTACCAAGTATTTGACTCAGTGACAACTTGACGTCATCAAAACAAATATAGAGCATAATTGTGGGATTTTATCTTCAAAATCAATTTAATGATCAACTCTATTAATGACAAAAGTATCATCATCATCATCATCAAAGCCATTTAACCCATCTACACAAGGTTGGCATTCATAATTGGCTTTGGTATGGGGGAGTGTTACAAGACCATCGGGCAACATGATAACGTTTTTCACCAACCCATAGGCATTAAAGATTCTAATGAGGCTAAACTTTTAGCAATTAGGAGGGCTCTTTCTTTGTGGGCATCTAGTGGTCTTGTTTTGAGTAATCACTTTATTATGAGTGATTCAACTAATGTCATTGCCTGGGCATTGGGTGAGAGGAAACCTCCTTGGAGGTTACTTTGCTTCTTTTTTTCTTTTTTTTTTTGAGCGGTAACAAAGATTAGTTGTATTAAAATCATATAGTACAAGTACAATGGAATGGGTCTAAAAGACTTAAACCCAAAGTAAGGGTAAACAAAAGAAAGATGTACATCCTCAAAACCAAATAGAAACTACATCCGAATAGCAACCAACAAGATATAAGTGGAAGACTTGCGCTCCCCTGATCGTCCAGTCACTGCCTCAAAGATAGAAAAGGTTGGTGGTAGAGGAGTCTACCCCACTTAGCGAAGAAGTTTGCCACTCCGTTGGCAAATCATCTGACTAGAGCGAATGAGATCTCATGACCCGAACATAGAGCCCTTATCTCCCTCACCACAATAATCAATCTCCAAGGAGGTCACTTCAACCCCTCAGCCCACCTTACCGAATCCCCTTCTATGACTAGTTTCCCTTGCCCAACAGGTTCCATATGGTCAAGGCTCTATTTGTTAGAATGAAAATGGGGAGAAAGTACTCGAGGAAAAAAGAAGAATTGAGAGAGAAAATTCTCTTTACTATATTCCTTGCCTTTAATAAAAAAAGGATACACACACACACACACACACATATATGTCTATATATATATATATATAATACAGAGAGTCAATCAAGGCGAGCAAAAAAGGAAAGGAAAATCGGTTTAAAATCAATTACAATCAATATAATCTAAAGTTCAAATGCACATGTAAAATATGAAATTACTAAAACATTTACAACACTTCTCCTCAAGCTGGTGCAAAGATATTGATTAAGCCCAACTTGCTTAAGACATTATCAAGTCGTGATCGAGAGATGACCTTGGTGAACATATCTGTAAGTTGATCCTTGGATTGCAAATAAGGGCTGAAAATCTAACCTGTAGAAAAATGATGGCGAAGAAAGTGACAATCAACTTCAATATGTTTTATACGCTCATGGAACACAAGGTTGGACGCAATGTTGATGGCGGTCTGATTATCACAGAACATCAGTAATGGTTCAGAGGAGGCAAAACCCAACTCGGCTAGAAATTGCTAGAACCATAGTAAGTCGCAGGCAGTATTGGCCATGGCACGGTATTCAGCCTCCACACTATACATGCAACAACAGTTTGTTTCTTACTACGCCAATAAACCAAATGAGATCCCAAGAAAACACAATATATTGTGATCAAGTAACGATCATCAGGAGAGTCAGCCCAATCAGCATCTGAGTAACCATGAATGGTCATTTGTGACTGTTGTTTATAGAATAATCCTCATCCAAGGTAAGCCTTAAGATAATGAAGGATCAGAAAAGCAGCTTGAAGATGGAAATCACTCAGGCATGCATAAATTCACTTACCACTCCGACAACATAGGATAAATCTGGCTTAGTAATGGTGGGATAAATAAGTTTATCCATTAGTTCGTGATAAAATGTAGGGCAGAAAGCTTCGTATTGATATCAAGAGGAGTATGTGCTTGTTGGCTTGCATCCAGAATAGACTACATCTAGTAAGAGATCTAAAATATATTTTCTTTGAAAAAGAGAAAGCCCTTTAATTGATGTGGGACTTTTTGTCACTTCACAATGAGGTCATGGGCTACAAAGCGATCCTCAGAAGCTTTGAGTTGGTTTCAGATCTTAGGATCAACCTTGTAAGAGCACCCTAATCGGGATTGATGTGGAGGGAGAGCTACTTAAGGAGCTAGCGGAGGAGATAGGTTGTGGTACTGGGAAGCTACCATTCATCTACCTAGGCTTACCTATAAGGAGGGAATCCCAGACTTAAAAGATTTTGAGGTCCTGTTGTAGAGAAGATAGAGAGGAAACTAGTTGGGTGGAGAAGGAAATATCTATCCTTTGAGGGACGGCTAACCCTCATCAAATCTGTTTTAATGAATCTTTCGATTTACTACTTATCCCGCCAAGAGGAATAACGGCTAAATTAGAACAGATGTTCAGGAGATTTCTTTGGAGAGATAAGGAGACGAAAAAGAAAGTCCACCTGGTTGCTTGGTGAGAGGAGAAAAAGAAAGGCCAAGTCAAGGGGAGGGTTAGGAATTGTCCCACTTCAGGTTAGAAATCAAGCATTTTCTATGTAAATGGTGTTGGCGTTTTGAGAAAGAAAGGGAGGCCTTGTGGGTTAGAGTTTTGACTGCTAGATATGGTCTAGACTCTAGAGGATAGCAGCAGGTGGGCTCTAGGTGAAAATGTCGAAAAGACTAGATCTCTAATAGTTAGGGCCTGGTGGAGTTTAAGTCAAGGTAGATCGGTGGTGCGAAGCATGTATAAAGGTAAAATCAAGTTATTGGTTAGTAGAGACAAGACTTTATTTTGGAAGGATCTTTGGATGGGAGATAAGCCTTTAAAGGAAATGTATCCTAGACTATACTGAATATCTAAGAACAATTGGCCTTAGTACAGGACTGCTATAAAGTTGAGGGCAATGACATTTCCTGGTACCTTGATTTTAGGAGAGAACTAAAGTCCTTTGAGAGTAGGGAAGCTCTATTAAACCAGCTAGGGGAGTTTCCTTTGTCTTTAGTAGATGAGGACAAACTCATTTGGACAAGCTACTCCACTGGTATCTACTCGATTAATAAAATGGTAGAATTGTTCCTTCAACAGCAACATAGTGTGGATTCTCTCTCTAGTTTAGCCTGGAAAGGCTAGCTCCCCCAAGGGAGCAAACTTTTGTGCGGTGTGCGCTAAAAGGCAAGGTTCTTACCATAATGGAACTCAAGAGGAGATGGTTGTTGAAGGGGAGGACGATTATAGTTGCTCCCTTTATGGTTACCCGGAGGAAGATGTAGATCACCTCTTTGTTAATTGCCCTGTTGCCCGGAGCTTATGGATAAATTTCGCTAACCTATTGGTTGTTCCATGGGTCTTTGACAGAACCTGTGTTGGGTTAGTGGGGTCATGGTTTCTCTCGAGACTTAGACCTAGGATGAAGCTAGCATGGAACACGATCTCAGCCGTTGTCTTGTGGACCCTTTGGAATGAGAGAAATTCCATAATATTTGAAGGAAAATCAATTGAGGTTAGTGAGCTTTTTCAGAGGGCTAAATGGAGACTGTGTGTTTGGCTTCTTTCCGATAATCTATCTGACCACAATCTAGCAGATTCCCTGGCAAAGATAGAGTAGAAAGACAAGATCATATATTGCCTTTATGTAATGTGATCAAATTATGTGTAATTGAAGTAGCATACATCTCTTATACTGCATATGCAATTCTTCCTGAAATAGATGTTTGTTAACATTCCAAAGAGAAAAAAAGTTGATTTTCCTGTTAAAATGAAAGAGAACCATTTCATATATATATAGATAGAGAGAGAGAGAGGAGGGTGTGTGTGTGTGTGTCAAGGAAGCGCATGTTTGAGTGGGTTAGGATTAATGACAAAAACATCAAACCAAGAAAGTTAAATACCTCCACTGCAGCTTGGACAAGATTTACAAGTTCAATGGGTAATTTAATCCATACACCTTTTTTGCCCTGCCAATTAAACATCAAGAAAGTCCGGCAGTAAGAGAAAAACAAGAAAGGTCATCCATAGATTGTGCAATGAGGAAAATAAATTGGATAGGTTGTGTTAAAGACTTATGTTGGGGAACAAAGCCAAATGAGGCAAATAAGATGTACTGAACTAATTAAGGACAAATTCCTTATAAACAAACTATATATGAAGATACATAGAACCAACTGCAATGAATGGTATTAGCCTTCACATACCAGGCCCTTCAGTTAAGACTTCAATACGTGCCTATGTGTATTTGAAATGAAATCCATTGTTAATAACAAAATGAGTATAAAGATTCAGCCACTAGTTCCACTTGTTCTTTTGATAATGAACCTAACATATAATATTTGAATGTTGTAAATATTTGTACAATCAATCAATGAAAATAGAGGCCTGGACACCTTGGTCATAAAAAAAAAAAAACACTAAACCATAATATGTTTATAAGGAGTTGACCATGTAGTTCAAAGCACATGAACATCATGGAAGAAAAAAACATGTAGAAGGAAATAGAAGATGAAAAAGAAAAGAAAAAATGAAGTGAAAAAGCATAAGAGACAACAGAGAGAGCTGGAAGGGTCAATTGTAGGTAGAATGGATCCAAGTGGTGGGTCTCAATCTGATGTGAATCAAGGAGGGGTAGGGTCCCCAACCTTGGATCACATGCAAGTCGGGACCAACTCGGACACTCGAAGGTCGGAGTTTCCCCAAAACAGTCGTGCTCACAAGACTCTTCCTCGGGATAAGTCAACATACTAAATGGCCAGTTGGATCACCCACGTTGATTAATCAAGTTTTGCACAATTCCGAACGGTTAAAGTGCAATCCAAATCTGAACTCTCAATCCAACTTGGTCCTACAAATTACTACTCAACTCACTGTTGTTTGTGACGTTCGAACTCAATGCTGAACTCACTGTTGACTCGCTACTAAGTTGATGTCAATTCAGAGCCAAAATTACCAAGTTTTAAATGCAAAACCTGGTCCCCCTAACTGGGTCCACTCGGCCAATTCCTTGGCCCAACTGAGTGGGATTCTGCCCGTTTTCCACTGAACAATGGGCTGATGACAGGTTTGTTTACATGGCCCGTTTTGACTCAATGTCCAGGCCTGATTTGCAGGCCCATTGTAGCAAAGACTGGGCGGGAATTAGAGGCCCGTTTTTGCAGAAACAGGGTCTGTTTCAGGCCCAGTTCCAATAGTTTTGGGCTGGATTCTGATCGAGTTGCAGTGGCTTGTTTGCTGCAATGCAAGCCCATAATGTAGCTAGGCTTGAAACTGCACGCAGGCACCCCAAATGCCCCATTGAGTAGCTTCTCAACCCGGGCCTTGTACAGGCCACGGATCAAGGGCTGAACAGGAACGCAACTCAGTCGAGTTCAGACTCAAACAAGGCAGTAACCAAACTCGGTTTACGAGTTACAGCTCGGTTTTTTAACGCATTAAACAGATTGAGTTTGCAACGAGTTGCAGCCCGGTTTTAATACAGTAAACCAGACCGAAGTTGGTTGGGTTTAACAGCAATAAAACCGGCTGGTTTAACACGGGTACAGGCCCTCTTGTAGGGTCCTCATCCAGCCTTAACACAGGCAGTAAAAACAGCTTTCACAGACTGTTTGGGGAGTCCAAACAGTCCCCAAAGAACCGAGTTAACACAGAGAGAAAATTCAGAAAAGAGTCTTAAACATACCTTGTTTAAGACCAATACATAACTCAGCGATTAATCAACAAATCCAACCAAACACAGCCAATAAATCAGTCATTCAGAAACTTACCCGGATATGAAAATTGAGCCAAACTTGACTCGTTTAATTTCTTAAAAGAAATTAAAGGATTTCTCCTCCAAGGTATGCCTCCAAGGTTCCTGACGGTGGGTCGTCTTAGCTAGTCTTTTCAGAGCCTATAGGTTGAGAGACTCTAACAAACCTGAGTTGTTAGCCATTAGGAGAGCAGTGATTTTGTGGGTGGACTGTGGTCATTGTAAGTTAATAATAGATGGGGATTCGGCGAACGATGTCAAGTGGGCAAGGGTATTCAAACAACCACCTTGGAAACTGGTGATGGTAGCTAGGGAGATTAGTGCTCTGTGTGCTAGAAGAGAGGTCTCCTCCTCACTCGTTAGGAGAACGGCAAACGGAATCTCAGACTTTTGGCCAAATGGGGTTTAGGCAGATTATGACGAAACTCTTTATTGGGATCTTAGGAGTTGAGACATCTTTCAGGGGACTCTACACGTATTTATAGAGCAAGGACTCTAGTTGTATTTTGATTTATTTTGCTTTCTTTCTTTTATTTTGACGTTCGTATCTTCTTCTAGGGTTTAAGTCTCTTGGACCCCTTTTTGTACTTTCTCTTTCTTTTAATATAATTCACCACTGTAAAAAAAATCCCCAATGAAAATAAACCACTTAAAACAGCAATCACCACTCATTGGAAAAATAGAACAAATAGCAAAATACAAGAATAATCACCTTTTGCCTCCAATATGATATTGATGATCTTAGTGAAGAAACAAAAGCTGCAGAATCCATAGGCTTTTTCATTTCAACAATTACACCCCCATATGTGTCATCGGATGCAGTAAGCAGTTCAACCACCTCTCCATTATCAGAAACCACTGGCTCCATGACTGATGATTGACCTGCTAGCACCGACATGGATTACAAATTAAAAGAACTCACAATACTAAACTCATTACCTTAAGGAGCAGAAAGGCCCAGATTCAGGAAGCATTACTAGGAACAATCAGTTTTCAAAAAAAAATGTAATTGACTTAGTATTATACTACTATACATTTAACCGTCTTATATTTTTTTGTGAGGTACGTGAATCAACATAGCAAAGAGAAGAGCACTTGTATTATGGTTTGTTTTGGGTCAGACCTGAAATAATCAACCACCTCCTTAGGGTGAGAGAGAGAGAGAGAGACCCACATAATCTACTTTCCTTTTCTGCACTGCCATAAAATGTAAAAGGTTTTGGATATTATACCCATTTCCATGACAGTGGCGTAAACAATATGGGGTAGACCCTATGAGATTCGAAGCAAACATGTCGTGAACCATATATTGTCTACTGAAGCTTCTAATCAGGAAACACCTCTCCAAAAAATCAAGGAAACTAGAAATACTGCAATTCATTGATGTTCGTAGGAAACATGGATTGCCTTTAGTTCCAGGATAACTTTACATATTTCACATAGCAGTCATGAAATAGTTCACAGGAATATTATTGGTTTTGGTTTGGATACTTTTATGAAACTGTTTTATAAATGAGCATGGACAATAATAGACTTCTTGTAAGAAGTTCACTCCTTCAAAGGATCATTTGCACAAGCATGAGACTCCAAGTAAAATTCCAAATCAAATAATTCTATGATATGGTGGGTAACAAAGCCAAACTGGACCCAGGAAGTTGAGACCCATGGAAAAGACCCTGAAACAACCAAAGACACATGAATAGGACCTATGGTATGTAATTGGTCAAAGAGAAAAATGGGCCGCGTTCAGCATCTGTAGCGTAGGAAGAGCTTACCTATGTTAACCTGTCATTGGTTTTTCTTTTCTCCTTATTAACTTAATAGAGTTTTATAGGAGTTCTCATAATGGTTTCATATTTTCGGTTTATTGAGTTACAATAATTGAGATTCGTATAAATAAATGGATTTGAAGGCTAGGATTTAGTCCAGGGTTGTCTCTGGTTCAAACATATACTGATGCGCATTCATAAAGACTGATACGAATTGGTTCAGGGTGTCTTCTAGTTGTGACTAAGTTTGGGCAGGGGATTGTGGTTTTAAGGGGAGAGGTTATATTTTTTGGCATTTCTGTTGGGTTGACTTGTATTTGTATTTTTCTCCTTTCTTCATTCTTCTCGGGTCTAAGACTCTTAGACCCTAACCATGTATATGTAACGTTCTCTTCGTTTTAATATTTTTATCTCTTTGTTACCACTCAAAAAAACACTGATACGAAATGCTTGTTTTGAATTTTAATCATGTCTCTATGGAGACTATTTTTTCTGGATGTGACACCTATATGCAGCTTAGTGTGATCTAGCATATGAAGCCAGGTTGTGTGATACCCCTTGGATCAGAGCCCATTACTACATGTGATTTTCTCAATTTGGCTAGCTGAAGTTTTAACATTAGCTGCTGTTCCTATGTTCATATTGTGCCATTCAACATTCAAGATGTTGACCAACTGTGCTTGTATGGCTTGAATCTTTACACAATATTGCAACTATGCAAGGAGCTGCATTCCGCTTTGGGAATCCATGTTAGATGGCTTTGGATGGCCTTCATCATGTGCCAAATTTCAGGTTTGGCAAAAAGTGCAATTTTTCTTTGTCACAAGGCCATAATACAAGAATTAGCTCAGACATCCGGCAGCAACTCTGCACCATCTTTTTGCATAGTTGCATCTTGGAACAGCACCAATGCAGCTAATAATTTCATGAATCTGATTTAGGGGGATATGTTAAACACTAGTCTTTCTCCTCCCTCTTTTTCTTTCTACCTCAACACACTATTTCTTTCCTTGACTACAAACTACTACAACTTGGAAGACATGGTGGACTGCATTCTTTCTACTCGTTCTTCTTGTTTCTTCTTCAACCCTCAATCTCTTTTCCTTACCACATACTACTTCCAACTTGGAAACTAAGGTAATGTGTTAATAGACTGTTGATACATGTTTCTTTGGCCTGATTATTGGGATTAAAAGCTAAATTTTTGCATGATATAGTATCTATGTTTGAATTGATTTATTCATTGAGGAAGAAAAAGTAATAGACAGTTCTAGTCAATTTTTGAAATTTGCATCTAGAAGTTTGTATATTTTCTTACCTTTAGTATCATTATAATTAATTCAAAAATGGAATATTTAACTACAAATGAAAAAGAGAAAAGACTATGAAAAAGCATGAAATGGATGGATGCAATCTTCAACGTGTGTCTGGATTGGGAATAATTTTAACTGATCATACATGTGGTAGATACTCCTAAGTGGAGGATTCTCCCTCCTTACAAAAGCAGGGGAAATAGGATTCCACCATGGAGGTGGCAGAACTCACATGATCAAAAAGCAAGGGAAATGAAAGACGTGGCATGATATGATCTAATCCAGTGAATGATTCTTAGACACTTACAAAGGATTTTCTCCCATAACATGTTGTGCCAAAAACTTCATTTTTGTGCCAAATGTATCCTAGCTATACCCTGGCATATTCCTGCCACATCTTAGGATATGCACACATGCATACATACATACATACATACATATAAAGCAAAAATCCCTTACCATATCATCCACTGCAGGCTCAATAACTGTCTGCATATGACTTTCCTATGGCCCCTACCTGTACCAGATGGTCATATCAAGACACACACCACATCCTAATGCACCAGGAGCATTCTCCGCTAATGCAAACAACCATAAGAAAACCCTCAGAATCTTACCTTAATACAGAAGGCAAACAACCAGCCCACTTAATATATAATCAAATTCCAAATTGCCAATCCAATTATTGAAAGCATAGTCCAGCAATCCACTTCTCTCTTCTCTGTGTCTTTGTTCTTAATTTTTTTGGATAAAGTGGGTATCCCTACCCTACATGGATGTGAGACTAATCCCATGGATACATGAAATCACCAGCAAGCCTCGTGTATCAAGTAAGCCTGAAAAGAATCAAATCCAAGACCTCTCTTCTCTGATTTGGTAACATGAATGGAACCCACATACTTTGTGGTTGCTTACAAGGAATATGTACACTATAACATCTACCAATACTCCCCCTCAAACTGATGTGAAGATATCAATCAAGTCCAACTTAGCCAACGATTCGTGGAAAACAGTGTCTTAGAAACAACTTTGATAAACATATCAACTAATTGGTCTTTGGACTTTGATGTAAGGAGTGGAGATGGGGTTGTCAAAGTCACATGGTCCCAAATAAAATGGCAGTCAACGTTGATATGATTCGTATATAGTATACATATTCCATTTAGTCCTACGGATCATGGCATACTAAGAGTTGACTTTCTATATATGGATTCTTTTTCTTTCTATAGTGTATAACATCCTCTATTTAAGAGGAAGATTGTAATCTTCAAAAGTCTAAAACGTATTCTTTCTTCTTCCTCTCCAATATCTTATTTCTTTTTTAGCTCCAAATATCATCATGGTATCAGAGCTAGGTTGTAACTTCCTCCAACACTACTTGTTCTTTTTTTCGGCATTACTGTTCATCATTCAATCTAAGTGAGCATTTTATTGGCACTATGCTTATAAAAAACAATTTGTCAAATCGAGTAATGAGTATCAACCCCAACTAGATTAGAAAAATGGCTTTAACAGTGATAGATAACAAATTTTCCACCGCCAAATTTTGGAGTCATAAAATCAGTGGCCATAATCATCAAGACAAACTGATTTTTGGCACATCATTAATTCATAAATAGACTTCTCCAATGCTCATCGCTTTCTCTTGCTTAGTATTGATCTAAGTGAGCGCCGTAGGAAGCCTTTGGAAATGGATACGGAGCAGAATTCAAAAGCATAAAACACTCAATCCACAATCAAAGCCCTGAAGTTTCTAGCTGTAGAAATAAAAACAATATGAGCATTAATTTGCAGCCAATTTTAGCAAATTCAGGACCCTGACATTAGACTCCCTAAAAAACCTCTTTTGCATTTTGGTGCCGCTGTAGCGCAGTCTAGAGATAGAGAAAGGATCAAAGAAGAGGGTGCAAGTGTCAGTTGCGAGAAACGCTTTGAGTTCAAATTCCTAATGAGTGGAAGAAGCAAAGGCCGCCAGAACAGAGGAAAACAAAGAGACTTAACGAAAATCAAAGAGAGCTTACCTTTCGAGACGAAACAGCTTTTACCTGGAGAGAGAGAGAGAGAGAGAGAGAGAGAAAGAGGGAGGGAAGGTAGAACAAGAAGAGAGACGCAGTTACAGAGCTTAGCACATGATCAAATCGCCGTAAACAAATGATGACGGAAATTTCACCGGAGAGAACCTCACTAAAAGGATTCTTTTTTTTTTACCGAGAACTCCAACGTCGAGTTGCGACTTCACCGTACATAATTTTAATTTTAATAATATATAATATATATGTAATATTGTTAGGACTGCGATAAATATATTACATTAGTGAGGTTGGGTTGTAAGAAGGTTTTTCGGCCGAAATTGTTCTCTCTTTAATTTGTTTTCTGTCCATCGACCATTGCAGTCTCAAAGCCCTACAGTCACACATTGCTACCATTCGATCTTTTCGATATGCAACTCTCAATACTAATACAAATGAGAAACTCTACCGCTTTCGTCATATTTAAAAATAAATTATTTTCTATTTTAAATATATTTGAATATTAAATTAAAGATATTTATTGAATTTGTCCCGACTTGATATTATTTTTGACAGATTATAACTTCTCAACAAATTATTGATATTATTTTAGATGGATTATAACTTAATTATCTCATGAGAGATTTTTTCTTATCTAATATTGAGATTTTTGCGAAATGTACTAAAATTACTAATTCTGATCAAAGGTGTCGGCACAGTAAATTTGCGCCAAGGTGATCTAGCCCATTTGTACTAGTGCAATCTATTTATTTTAATTGCATTATAACAGTAGTTATCTAAATTTTTATTATTTTACCCTTTTTTTTTTTTCAAAAAAAAAGAATGATAATAAGAGGTGGTCATTTGTCTCAGTCCGAATTTGACTTAAATAAATGAGTTTAGACATAGATTTTGTGTTCGATGCATTCAAACTTTCAAATTTATTTAATTTTTAAACTCAAGAAAAATACCTTCAATTGCTGGCTCGTACTCCCTCCTTCATAACATATATGGTTAATCTTTAAATATATAGAGTGAAGGATCCCCATATAAATACAAGTGCTGCATGAAATAATATGTCACTTACAAAAACACGATATGTAATATGTTTTTAGTTATATTAATTAAGTTACATACAAATAAATCTTTTTAATTAGTTCCATATTAAAACTCATTTATATAAAATTTAGCCATTTATTATAAAAGTGATGATACAGTAATAAAGTTTATTAAAATGTTATTAACAATAATATTTTCATTTACCTAAAAAGTAAATAGTAAAACACAAAAGCCCTACTACTGTCATTATTTGCACATGGAATACATATACGGCATGCCTTTTTTTGGATCAACCTTCATTCTTCTGTAAAAGCCTCTAGGTAGTGAGAGACTGAAGGTAATGCGACGAAATCTCATGATGAGAGGGTGGGTCCCACATGTTAATTGATTAATATTGTGAAATTTCTAAATTTCTTTGGATCAATAGGATCCGTTTACATGAGTGGGGGGCCCATTTATATGCTCAAAGACACGTTGTTGGATTCAGGGGTTTAAAATTCGGGTCGGCTGAGATATCGGCCAATATCTTTCTCTCTAATTTTTTTAAGGTACCAGACGTGTCTTTTTTTTTTGAATAAAAATTAAAAATTCAAAAAAGTATTTGGTTTTTTAAAAAAAAAATAAATAAAAAAAATGCCCTATATGGGCAAATGTCGATCGATATGAGTTAGGACTCTTAGACAAGTCTTAATGGATTTACCATGGACTAGTTTAGTTGTTCGATGTGGATTAGGATCTTAAACAAGTCTTAATGGACCCATCTTGGATTTGTCTAAACGTTGGCCATGGGGTAAGATCAAGAGTATAAATCTCGGCTGTACTAGCGAGATATCGGCCGATATTGGCCGATACACATTTATACAACCGATATTTATCCAATAAAATTTAGGAGAGAGAGAGATATCGGCCGAAATCTCAGCTACTGAGATTTCAGCCGTGACGTCGATATCTCGATAAAGGTGATTTTTGTATCTCTAGGTAAGATTGTAGACAAGTTTTGATGAATGTCAATAAACCTATGATAAAATTGAGGCCGATATCTCGGTAAAAATGATTTTTATATCTATCGGTAAGATTGTAGACAACTTTTGATGAATGTCAATGAACCGATGATAAAGTTGTCGGATTAGGTAAAATTCAAAGTTGGCCCATTTTTTCATGTCAACAACAATAGCAGAACCTCTGGCCTTAACATGCTTCATCTTCAACTTCCACAGAGTCTTATGACAATATAGAGTAAAAGAAAGTTCTTAATGTAAGAATTTAAAGGAAGTTAGACCAATTAAACACGTACAACCACTAAATTGAAATTGAGTATAAAAAAAAATTAAATCAAAATTATTTTATTATAATTATAACGGTGATAATCTCTAATTTATTTTGATAGAGTTATTATATTTAATAAATCAATGTATTATTAAAACTTAAACAAAATCATAAGAATTCGTGACTTAGTTAAGTTAGTATTTTATTTTACAACATGTCACAACTTTAGAGCTAGTTACTGCTAGCCTCATAAATAATGGTGATGATTTGCAAGTACATAAATGACAATATATAAAAGATCTGATAGTAATATTCTCTAAATATATAAATGATAAATATAAAAGATTTGATAGTAATATCAATTGACTATATATCTTTAACATTCACTTTGAAAATTCTATTAGTGATACTTTACAAGTATACAATTGATGACAAACAGGAGAAGATGGCAATGCCATAAACCCTTCTATCAAGTCTCCATCACTGATTTAACAAATATTTAAAACTTTAAAATCTTAAAATAGATGATTAATGTAAAAATCTCATCAAATACATACTTAGATACCTAATAGCATAACTCAAGAGGGTGAGATCGATTCATATTCAAGACTCTTCTAGACTATTCTCTACAGTTGTTTGTAAAATCTAATGGATGCTCTAAAGATTAATCAGGTTAAAATATCTTCTGTCTCAATATAGATGAGACCCTAAACACATTAATCATAAAAAAAATCTAATAGTATCATCATATTTTTAGTTTTCAATCTAAAAATTTAATTTTAACAAAATTTGCCAATAGCACATAAAGGAGAAAAAAACGAAATGATGTTCAAGATGTGTGACCATGGGTTATTTCATTATCATTTTTCACTTGAATGAAGAAGGTTCAATGTGTACATCTAGGTGTACCTTTCCTATTATGTAGGGGGAGCTTGTTTTTGCTGTTTGTCTCACTACAGTCCATTTAAAGGATCCAAAGTTCCAAACAAAAAAAAGAGTCCCTTTCATCTTCTTGGAAGAAGAAGAAGAGAGAGGGATTCTGCACAGCCAAACCATGTCTCTGGGTTATGCAGAGAAGCTCTCTTACAGGGAAGATGTGGGTACTGTTGGAATGTCTGAGATTTTCGACCCACCTCACATTCTGCAGAAGAAGGTAAAATTTCCCTTTCTCTTCGCTGGGTGTTCTCTTTATCACGCACTAATCGTCTGTAACTACTAAATTTGAAACCAGGAAATTATTTGTTTGTTCGGCCGAAACTTTGAGAAATATCGGTGTTATTTGTGTTGTTTTATGGATGAAACTGTTATTCGTTGCTGGCATTTGGGATATTTTGCTTTTGAAACTAAATGAAATCCGTTTTCTGGGTTAAGAAGGTGAAATGCTTATACTTTTTGGTCACAAGACGAAAGGGGTTTTGGTTATGGGATGAAATGGCGGAGCATTTTGAAGTTGATTTTGGTTTCCAAATAGTCGAATCTGAAGTTGCATGCATGGAGAGAGAGAGAGAGAGAGAGAGAGAGAGAGAGAGAGAGAGAGAGAGAGAGAGAGAGAGAGAGGTTGGGTAGTCAGAATCAACCCCGAGAAAAACCTGAGAAATCTGCTAATTGTTCGACAGAAACTGGAAGGGAAGAACAGAAGAAAACCTGTAACGGTAATTGCTGAAATGACCTTAATTTCTGTTCAGAGTCAAGCCTGTGGCAAACAGATCAAATAATTATTTTGAATAGAGTAAAGATCATTGAAGCTCTTAAAATATGTCACTAAAAGTCACGTTCTTATTTATATTCTATAAATTTTATATTTGCCATTTCAAATTTTTCACAACATCTCATGGAAAAGGCCAGCATGAAAACTAGAAAACAACTCATGGTGCTCTATCTTGTGTACCCCTTGTCAATTGAGTCATGGAGGAGTTCCTTGAAAACTGCATCATCATCTATATAATAAATGACTGGAAAACCATTCACAAAACTCAATAAGGCCTGCAAAAAACTCATGAAAAACTTTGACCAAAGTTGTTCAGGGTTTTATTTGCGGTCACAATTACTGCATAGTCTGGCCTCTGTGGCTCACTACTTTCCTGGTTTGCATTACAAAGAGGCAAGCAAGACCAATACCTGCAACATCAGGGATGTTTGGGATGTTGCTTTAGTCAACTTTTGTGAACTTTTCCTGACAACATGTACCAAGTGAGCCCGTTGTGTAACCCGGAGGCTATCATGTGGGGGTGTGGGATGTCACCCGAAGGAGTGGTGGTGGTTTAGTAGGGCTGTGCTCGAGGTTCCGCCCCCTCCGTCATAAAAAAAAAACATGTACCAAGTGAGACACATTGAACCCAATGGGGTTGGAGTGGTGGCCAATAACCCATCTCTACAAGTGGGAGGTCTTGAGTTCAATTCCCACTCCCCAAAGGGCCACCCCCAGTAGTTTTATCCAGTTTGTGTGGATAGGGAGATTTGCATGCCCCAAGGATTAGTCAGGTGCTCGAAGAGGCCTGGACAACTTGATTTTAAAAAAAAAGAAAAGGGCATATTGGGATGGTTTAGGCACCAACTTATCCAGTCCCACATATTCATTTCCTTTGGATTTTTTTCAAAGGCAAAACCACTGAGCTCTATAGTGTAATGAAGTACTTTCTTATGATGGCAATGAAAAACTCGGATGCACTTTAAATCCTAATGCAATTTTAAGCATGTGATTTAATTATTCCGATGGAAAATTGTGCTCTTATAGCTTCTAGCTCCTAGAGAAGTGGTAGCATGTGCAAGAAGGGGTAATGTATCATGCTGGGCGCATCTCCATGTTGGATTCTTCATGGATGCTTTTGGTTGCTTGTTAGATTCTCTATGGATTACTCTAATACGAGCATGTCATTGTTCTGAATGATGACAATATTATAACACCCATTGTTTTTTATAACAACATGAATTATCATTAATCAAAAGAAAGCAGGTATAGAGAGAGGGAGTGGCTGAGCTGGGCACAACCTAAACCCCAATAAGTGGAACAAAAAATGAAAAAGATCAAAGAAAGGAAAATCTAACAACAAATCTGGTCTTATGATACATTTTCAGCAAGCAATCAACTATGTTTGCTTATCTATGAACATGAATGAAGGAGATCCATGGAACTTCTCAAATGTTTGATCTCTCTGAAAATGGGAAGATGCTCCTCGGAGGCATTTTCTTTTCACAAGCCTAGTCATAGCATTAACTGAGCTCCCTTTGACAATAAGCTTACCCTGATTGCAAAAGACCCTCAAAGCTTCTTTACTTGCCAACAATTTAGCGTTATTTGAATCTTAAAACTCACTTATTCTGAGGAAAAAAAACAAGCACCAAACCATTCGAGTTGTGAAGAAAGCCCCATTCGCCAACAAGTCCAGGCTTGCCCTTCTCAACACCATCTATGTTGAATTTCACCGAACTAGGGCTTGGATGCTTTCGTTTTTCCAAAATCCCATCCCCCCTCCCTTGATCTTCCAAAGCTACTCTCCAATCCCGAACGAAAGTAGATGAATGAGTACCAAAAAACTCAATCCCCTCACCCAAGAAATCACTCTTGCCTGGGACAATTCGAAAATATCCCTTGTTGAACATTCTTAGCCTTCAAAATATACTATTTAATGTAGCGGAAGCGGGTAAGAAAACAAATAACTTAATCAGTCCCCACGAAAGATCGGGTCACACACTTAAGTCGTCACACGTGTGGAGGGGTAAGATAAAGAGAAGGCTTGTGGCACGTGTGGGGATTTTAAAAGCGCACGAGTTTAGGGTGACACTCAAGACATGCGAATGGGATGTGAAAAGAAAAGAAAGAAGATAGAGGCTTGAGAAAGAAGAAAGGGTGCAATGCCGGAAACAAGAAGAGGGGAAAAGAGAAAGAAGAAGCTAAGAGGAAGAAGACGAAGGAAAGGAAGAAGAAAGGAATGGCTGGTGGTGGAAGCTATAGGAAGAAGAAGGGTGGCAACAAAGGGAAAGGAAATGAAAGAAATGATCTGTACCTGGGTTTAACGAAGGAGGAGGTGAAGGAGGAAGGTGAGGCGACAACTATAACACTGGGATAATGCCCAGATCTTCCTGTAATGGTGATACCTCTTGGGATTATGCCCAAGATCTGGCGAGATGTGGACTGGAACGAGCTAGCGAGAGTGACCTGCAACAATGGCAAGGATTCGTCTGCAACTCGGGCAGAAACAAGGAGATAAACAATAAACAACTGGTAATCTTCTTATTCAATTCATAATATTGAAAAGGTGTATCCCTCTCTTACATCTATCAGTATTTATAAGAAACAAATAACTCAAAATAGACTATGACTCTAAGACCGACTATTCTAAATGAGTTTGGAAGGCCACGAGAGTGGTTTCCAACTCTAGCACAACTTCTAACCTTATTTGGACTCCTAAACCAAACTATGAAAGCCACGACCTGGCGTTCTTACAAGGACTATGAAAATAAAATACTAAAATACTAAAAATAGGAGTTGTATCCGTGTCCTACATCACTATTCCTCTCCTTCCACACAAACTAGCAAATGGCGGCCGATATAGTCAACCATGGGGACCTCCCTTTACCCGAAAAGGAATTTTTCCCAGTTCAAGACATGCTCCCCCATAATGTAGTGGAGAGTCCCAGATACACCACAAATGACCAAGAAAGAGTTCTAGATGAAGAAATAGATGATTCGTAGACTCCTACTTGAAAATGCAACACATACAAGAAAATGTCCACATCCAAAGGGATAATCCTTCGTTGAAGAACTGCCTATGAAAATAGCCCAACAGAAAGACCTCCACCTCAGGATGAGTGAGGCCTTGCTAAACAAAGCGTACAAAGATCAAAAGAGTAAAAATGAGATGCCAGACAATCAACCAAGGAAGAAACTTTGAATTCCTCAGAAGGATCACTTGTCCACACCCTCATATCCTCCTCATTGTTGCAACTAAAAACATTGTTAATCAAAGGAAGGAGATTGTCATATTGAGAAAACTCTCTCAGAAAGAGGATGCTAAATTCAATACTTTAGACCACTCTTCCCCTCAACAAATAAAAACACTGACTTTTGCACCCTTAAAATGACATACTAAAAAAAATATGGGAAAGGACTCCTCAAGGAAAGACTCAGCCACCCAGAGGTTGTCCCAAAAGGATGTTCTACCCCCTTTATCCGAAAGGAACCTCTCACCCTTAATGAAAGCTCTCTCGATGAAGGACACATTACTCCCCATCTCAAAGGTAGCTCTCACCTAATTTTGGACTCGCTCAAATCCCACTCCCCTGACTATCCCATTAAAAGAACAAAAAACCTTTTTCTATAGTGCATTGATCTCTTTGTTGTATCTCTAAGGCCATTTACGTAAAAGAGCACCATTCCTAACTTGTAGATTCACAATACTGAGACCTCCATGATTCTTCGCTTAGTAACTTCATCCCACTTGCATTTGGTGCATCTTCTTTTTATCATTGCATCCCTCCCAAGGGTTCTCAAGCTTCCTAGCTATTGAAGCATGAATTTGAATTAGTGACATGTAATACGAAGGAAGATTGACTAGAGTAGCCGTAATCAAAGTGAGCCTGCTACCTTAACGCCTATTCCTTATTGCAAGTTGTCTAAAATATCGAAAGATTTATTATTTGATTGTTTTGAGTGAATTTTATACATTCAATTTTAAATGAATTGAATTTGATTTCAAAATAATATTTAATTGCAGTTATTCTAATAATACTCTAAATCCATGACTCCTATTTTGGAATTTGCAAAATTTGATATCCTTATGAAGAAGTATAACTCAAAAAGCTTATTTTAAATAGATGGGATCAATGACTCTATGATGATGAATGTAGTACACCTCTTACACATGCAACTTAGATTCTACACCTTTATACAGCAAAATGCTTTCTTGATTGATAGTTATTATTTCTCCAAACTATGAGAATTTTGCCTTTGCCATCAACATGCAACTTCTTTTGAAATAGATCATATATCTTTTTGGCTTTGATGCTACATGTCTTTTTCCCTTTTTTAATCTCTTAAATCATTTTTTCATCTCTAAAAGAAATTCAACATGCAGATCAAAAGAAGGCATGCAATCCTTCTTTAAGCTCTAGAAGAACAATTTAATTGGGCAGCGCAACTAAGAACAGCCTAATGCCCCTAATTATAATCATGCGAAACCAATTATTATGAATTTGTGTTGCCTGGTTTCTAATTGGGTTATGACATGAGCCTATAGCACAGTTGGTAAGTGCTCATTGTTATAAGCAAAATGTTGTTGGTTTGAGTCATTTCATCATCTCAAAAAAGCGTTATAATTTGCTCTCTTTCCTTCTTTAGCTTCCTATGTTGAAGTTGTGTATTCAATGAGCAAATTGTGGAGAGTGGCAATTTTTTTTAAAATATGGTAACATGATTAGAACCCACTATCTTTGTGGTTGCAACAATGAGCACATGCTGACCGACACAATTTTTTTTTGTGTCTTGATGTTTAGTTGATTTAGAGGGAGAAAGTTAACTGATACTTACCTTCTTTTCTGCTTCTGTTGCTCGAGACTGTGGCTTCATTCTTTATGCTTTTATCATTTATGACAACTTTGTTGTGGAGCACCATTCTATCTACTCCTGCAAGGAGTACCAATTCATGTACTCCTGCAGGTATGATAGTCCAGATGAATCATGTAACATTTACCACATATGTTGCCTGTTGTATATACCAAACACAAAATTTCTTTAGATAAGGAGATTAGGTTCATTGAGAGTTTCTTTAAATTTCAATTGATTCATCTTATGCACATTATTAAGAAAGCAGTTGTATATCTCCTTATATAAAATCTTCGTATGTACTCAGGACATACAAATACAAACATAATTCTTCTCCAATCTTCTACTTCTTTCGTTACTTCTCTTTTCTCTTCTTCTACTCCTTTGAGGAAACCTTCAAGTCATCAAACTTGGCTATGTCTGGTGTTAACATAGAAGTGTCTTTTTGTTTCTCCTCTTCTTAATGATTCATATCTTCTCCATCAGACTGACTTTTGTTACTGACTCCCTATGATTTGGTCTGTGCATTGACAGGTTGTAGAGCTTGCTATGATGATACAAAAGGTTGGAACTTAAAAAAATATTCAAAGAACTGATGTTATATCAGCTTTTTGCTTGTATATGTTTGCATTGATTTTCGTAACTATGTTAACCTATTGAATTCGATTTCTCTTGTTTGGATTCTATTCATTTTTGCAGAGTAAGCATCTAGTGGTGTTTACAGGAGCAGGGATTTCAACTTCTTGTGGAATACCTGATTTTCGAGGTCCAAAAGGTGTATGGACTCTTCAGGTAAATTGTGCTGTGAAGCTATTCTATAGGATTGACATATTAGAGAAGTTGATAAGAGTAACATTCTTTACAACTAAAAAACAGAAGAGTGACATTCTTTATGTGTTTTTCATTCCAAATATTTGCCCAATGATGACAAATTCAAATATCTTTGTTTATATAACCTTTCCCCTATTCTTGAAATAATAAAAGGAGCTTTGGCTTTGGATTGTTAGATAGTGAAATTAGCTAGAAATGACTTGAAACTAGTGTACATGGATTTCTGTTGTACCAATCAAATGATATGATATTGCTAATTCATAATTTATCACAGTTAGTGCTTGCCCTCTTCGTCTCTCTCAGAAGATGTTGATCATTTATTCATCCATTGATCTTTCTCCTTTGCGGTTTGGAAGGACACTCTTAGCCTTTTTGAGGTCTAGTGGTTGATGCCGTTGCTGTTGCTTCGCTGTCCTATGGTTGGATGTGCATTAAAGGAAACAAAGTTCTTTTCTTTATGGCACCTGGCTCTTTTTGCAACAATTTGGAGTTTGTGGTGGGAGAGAAACAATAGAGTTTTCAGGAACTGTGAGGAGACCCCCTCGGAGGTTAGCCTCCGTGTCAAAGCAAAGTGTGCCACTTGGGCTTCGCTCTTCCTGAGTTCCAGTTCTCGATCTCCAATATTTCTTGAGCTTGGAAGGAGGGTATTGGATTGTTGGAGTCTTGTTGTTTTAGTAGTTTGGCCTGTTGCCGTCTTTTGTCATCCATTTTCAGGGTTTCTTTTTGTTTTGGTGGCAGCTCTCTTTTGTTTTCTGTTGCACGACTTGTGCATTTTTTTTGTTTTTTATGATTTTTTTTATGAAGTTGCCATTTCCAAAAAAAAAAAAAAAAGCCATAAAAGAAAAGCAATGTTGGAAGCTAATTCATACACTTTGTGGTCATCAATATGTTGTTGTTTTTACCATAATTATTTTGAATTAAATTACAGCTCTAAAAAAATTTGGTGGGAGCATTAGATTTCCAATTCTCAATGGTTTGTTGATTTGTTGCTTTTGGCCTGCAGCGTGAAGGTAAAGGTGTGCCTGAAGCATCTCTACCATTTCATCGTGCAATGCCGAGTTTGACTCACATGGCTTTGGTAGAACTAGAGAAGGCTGGTATCTTGAAGTTTCTTATTAGCCAGGTAGAGTGGCTTTAATGAATAGATGTGAGTTGCTTGATGTGATAATTATCATTCATCACTGTTATATGGACTATATTTTACACTTGGTTTTGATCAAATGAGTTGTTTGATCCAATGGGCCTTAGAAAACCAAGCGCTAGTATCTCATAATGATAATATATAAATTTAGTTTACTAAAAAAATATAATTTTGCTTTATTATATCCTTGTAGATTAAATGGTATGCCATGTTGATTAGAGTAGGCTGATCTTTTTAGTAGTGACATTTGGAGATTATTGAACTGGATTGAGGGTATTATGGGTGATTTATTGACCTTCCTTTTTTATGTTACTCATTGCTGAGGTTGTCATCCTTTTTCTAGGCCAATGTGCCAATGATGTGCTTTCTTCCCTTTTTCTGCTGCTATAATTTGATGTTTCTTAAAAAAGTTCAGTTATTATTTCTAAAATACTAGAAATTTTATATTGTATTTGCATTGGATACAAGAGCATATGTTTAAATAAATATTGTGGTTGTCACCAGTGTTATCAGAACCGGACCCGGCTGCTGTCGAACCGGAGGTCCGACCGCAATCGGCATCTCTACGGTTCGGTTCTGTTAAAACCCTCATCAGAAATTGAATCATAAAAAACCATTATGGACTGCGATTCACCATGGTTTTATTTAATAAACCGTGACTCGTGACTCGCGACTCGCGACTCGCGGTTCACGACGTTACGAAAAATGAAAATCGAGAAGAAGAAAATGTAAAAAGAAAAAAAATGAAATCACCAAAGTGACTTCACTTCTTCAAATTCGCTCCTCTTTTCCCTTGTTCTCGGCGTGTTAGGGTTCCTTTTCTTCCTTCTCATGGCGGCTGCATTAGGGACTTAGGGTTCCTCTGGTTTTCTTTTGGGGATGGGCGGTGGTGAGGAGATGAAAGTTCCCATGGGATGTGCAGCGGTAAGGAACTAAGGATATAAATTATCCATCGAGGGTTGAGGTTAGGGTTTTCACTTAAAGCCCTTTTATATGAAAAGTTTATTTTTTATTTAAACCATTTTCCTTTCTAACATTATTAAAACTTAAATAAAAATCAAGTTTAAAAAAGAAAAACTTAATAGAAAATATTAGGTGTTAGAAAAAATATACTAACTTGACATCTAACTTGATTTTTATTACATTGTTATTTTCAGCTAAGTGTTAGAAAATTTTAAAAAGAAAATAATAAATATAAAAATAACAAATTTATAGAAATCAAGTTAGATGTCAATAAAATGTTTACAAGTAAAATAAATATTATTTATAATAAAGGATTTTTTTTAATGGTTGAATTTTTTTATGATTAAAGGTATATTAACAAAATATTATATTTGTATATTAATAGCAGTATAATATTGTTAAACAACCTACAAAATGAGTTTTAAAATTTTAAACATTGTTTTAAGAATTGAGATTGTTTTTTTTTAGTATTTATAATTGTGTTAGTGGGAACACAAATATTTTTTTTTTATGAAAATATAATCTTATTTTTTATTATGAAAATATTTTTGAAGTATCATATTGATGATACAGGTTTGACCGGGTTTGACTATGGTTCAACCCAGTTGAATATTATTTAACCCAACCTTCCTTTAACACGGTTCGATAGATGGTCCGGTTCTGATAACATCTGTTGTCACCATCACCATCACCATCACCATCACCATCACCTTTATCATTATCATCATAAAACTGTTCCCATGTTCTGTGTTTGAGTACTAGATTTCTCACTCTTGCTTATAAAAAATCATTTGACTTTTGAAGTACTAGATTTCCCACTCTAGGATATAATAAGTTATACTCCTGTCACTCCATAGTTGACCATAGTTGATCATGTCCTTCTTTACCCCATCAATGCACGTATTTAAAGGCCTCCCTTTTCTCATTGTGAGGGATCTACAGTTCCTTATATAATAAAACAGCAAGCGTATTTGGTTAAAATCTGAGCCCTTGCTTAAGGGATTCAAAATCTCTCTCTGTGCTAATCATCTAAAGAAAATACTAATTACAATGGTAAACTTATGATGCAAGGAGTTCTTCTGCAACTCCCAAGCATGGTTGTTAAAATCTTATGATATACGATTTGTATCTTACGATTCATACGATACGATAAAAGGAATGGTTCGTATCTATCAACAAATCTTACGATTCTTATAAATAATAGAATTATGGGGTTATTAAGAGTGAAAGCATGAAACATTTCGTTTTAATGGTTTTTAAGGCTTGAGTTGATGAACATTTAAGACCTTTCGATTTTTTGAGAGTTTTTTTAGTTCATTATTGATTTTTCACATTATAGTTGGATTATATACTGGTCTTATACTTTTGGGAGTTGGAGCATTGAAATTTGAGCTCCAATGAACTGATTATATAAAATTTACTTAATATTGAATGAAAGTTGGAGAATTTCTCTTATTATTACATTTTAGATATATTTTACGTTATTTCATATATTAAATATTTTTGAGGGAAAACACTTATGAATCTTACGATTTTACGATTTACGATACATGATTTGCGATTCAAGATGTATTAACGATTTACAATACGATTTGATTTTCACAACATTGCTCCCAAGTCATTTTACATTTTAATTGATTAATCCTCCATGCTCTCCAATTCCCATGTATTGTCTTTGTTCTACTAATCCTCAATATGTTCCAAGTGTAAGGCCTTCCTCCATGATTCTAGTTATTTATTTGATTGATTTTTTTGTTTCACTAAGCAGTACTACATAGTTTGCAAACAGCATACACCATCATCTTGGTTTTCTAATGTGAAGTTACCAATGACTAAGAAAAAGGTCTAAAAAGAAAATCCTCAATGAATTCCGACTTCAAGCCTGCTATTGAGAACTCCAAATTCTCTCCACACATGTTGTTGCATTTGTCACCGGTCATACATATCACAAATAATCTCAACATATTCATTGGGGTTGTGTTTCATTTTAAGTGTTTGCCTTATTTATTTCTTGAGCACTATCAGAGGTCTTCTTTTGACTTGACATAATTCATGTTTGTCTTTTTCCTTTTGCTCCTCTCCATAAATTGTATAATATAAAATGGTTTTTGTTGTCGATCTACCTTGCAAAAAATCATACTGGTTTTTAGGGGTGACAATTTTTGACCTGACTTGTGAGCCCACACGATCCGACCCAAAAAAATTGGGCTTGGGTCATGCCTTTCTTAAAAAAAAAAAATATTTGACTCTAAATAAATCCAGGTCGGGTTACTTTTCAAAAAAAAAGAAAACCTAGGTCGGGTTGGGTTGAGGGCTCTTGAACCCGAACCCAACCCAATTGAATTAAAAATTAATATTTAGATAATTTAACTATTTTTCTCTTTTAGTTTTAGCCTATGTACCGCACCAAGTTAAAAAATGATAGCTTATTGTCTCAATTTTTCATATCTCAATATGCTCACAACAAAGAGAAACCCTTTTATCTTTTATTTCCTATTAAAAATAATCACTTTTTCTAATTTTTTAAATTTTTATATAAATTTGGGTAAGATCGGGTTGAGAATAAAACAAAATCCGGATTGGGTCGTGTAACGACCCGTCCCTCTAACACAATATTGCGCGCTTTAGGTTCACAAGAGCCCGCACGACTTTGTTTTGGTGAGCAAACCTCAAGTTTGCTCCTAAAAAGCCTTGTGGTAGAAGGGAGGGGTGTTCCCTCATATAAACTTCAATCCTCTCCACCTCATGGGCGGTATGGGACTTTTTCTCCCTTCCCATGCCTCCCATTCACAAGCAGCCCCCCTCTTGGGGCGGGGGTATTACAATCCACCCCCTTAAGACCAGATCCTCCACTGGCTCTGTCACAGCACATGGGTAGGCACACAGGCAGAGGGTTGAACCTGTCTCTGATACCATTTGTAACGACCCGTCCCTCTAGCACAATATTGTCTGCTCTAGGTCCACAAGGGTCCGCACGGCTTTGCTTTGGCGAGCCAACCTCAAGTTTGCTCCTAAAAGGCCTTGTGCTAGAAGGGAGGGGTGTTCCCTCATATAAACCTCAACCCTCTCCACCTCATGGGCGGTATGGGACTTTTTCTCTCCTCCCATGCCGCCCCTTCACAAGTAGCCCCCTCTTGGGGCTGGGGTATTACAGGTCGGGTTAGACATAAAATCTATTATTACCTATAGCCAAACCGACCCAAAACCCGACCAATTGCCACCCCTATTGGTTCTTAATAATACTAAATTCTTGCCTTAGGCTTTGCTCTATCACACTCTCCCATATTTCATTGTATTAATCATAATTTTAACATCATGACTACCAACATGCTTTTGAATATCTTTTTTTATTTTCATTATTGCTAAAAAAGACTGCTATTTCCAAACATAGATGTGAATTCAATATTGTTTGCTTTAGTAAGCAAATAGTTTTCTTAACTACTAAAACATTTATAAAGTGCCAATGGTAATACATTTTGTACTTATATCACTTGGAAGATTTTATTGAATATCTCGATTTGTCAATTGAATAGTATTCTAACCACAATAAAGGATGATCAACATGAAAGGATTGATGGTACAGTATTTATTAATTGTTATGCTAAATGTGCAAATTAGTTTCTTTGTTAATGTAATTTAACATGCAAAATGCGAGCTTTCATTGGTGATGAATGCCACAATTCTTGACCCATTTTAATTTTGGATTCTCCAGAATGTAGATAGTCTCCATCTTCGATCTGGAATACCAAGAGAGAAACTTGCTGAATTGCATGGGAATTCCTTTAGGGAGCTTTGCCCTTCATGTGGACAAGAGTATGACTTTTTCTTTTTTTTGAATCTATTTCTTTGTTCAAGTTTCATTATTGTTATGCATGACAGGTTTGTATTCCAAATTGCAATTAGTTTGACAGAATTGACTTTTATGAGCTTTCAAAAGCATACTAAGATACTCATTACTTTTCTCGATTAGACATATATGGTAATCAGTTGTTGATTTAACTTGAGGCAGAAAAGTTGGAAATAACAATTTCCCACAGGGGACAAAATGACAACAATTTGGCTAGAAAACCGTAAAATGGATTGGTCCATGCCTAGCCCAAATATGGCCTGTTGATATCTATAGGGATTACAACTTAACTTCAAAGATGAAAGCCTAAAGAGCCCAACCCTTCATAATGGGGCATGGCACATGCCAACCACTGCTTGAGCCCAACCTTTGTTTTATGAGAAGGTAACATTGTAACAATGTTAATTTCGTTGATGATACAAGATAGTTACAAACTAATATGGTGACCGAGTTGGCCACAAAAAGAAAAATGAACATAAGAAAGCAAAACGAAAAGGAAATGCAAATGATACAACGAAATCTTCAATCAAAATGGAGAAAAATCTAAGTAATTGGTGAACTTTTAGTTGGAGCCTAATACTAATGCATCATACAAGCTACGTTGGGGAGTCTTCATGCATGCAAAAGACGTTGGAGGCTTGCAGCACCGAATTTGGATGTTTTAGGATTGTTTAATTTTAGTTGCTTTAGGATTAGTAACTTAGTATTGTTAGGAATTGGTTTTGAATTTCCTTTTGTAAAGGTGAAGGTCGGTTCATCTACTTAGGGTTCTTTTGTGTTTTTTTCTTCTATAAATACTAGTATGTAATCAGAAAGGGAGGACCGAATTCAGTTGAATAAATTTCTATTTTCCCAACAAAGTTCGTTGGAGTCTAAGAATACCCAGGCTGAGGCCGAGTCAAACGGTGTTCGCGTATAAAGTCCTGCGAGTCAGGCAACTTGAGGACGATTTGGAATTAAATCTCCTTAAATCAGGTAATCCTAAACTCATCTAAGTTGGATTGATTGAATCAGAATTTTTCTGAGTTGACTAAACCCAGTGAACTCAGTGAAAACTATTGAAGGTTTAATTAATTTGCTGCGGAAGTCCAGGAAAACCATTGGACTAGAATCTGAGAATTGAACCGCGAGTGGTTTTTTTTTTTGAACAGCATTTTTTGAACTGAATAAGGCATTGAAACAATTTGATAATTTCTGCTTTGAAACTGATTTTAATTGGAGGGCTATTTCAGTCCATTGTTTAAACAAAAATCTAGTGGTTTTCTTAAGACAGTGACTGTCATTGACCAAGAAATTGGATGCAAGCTAGGTTGGAATTTATAAAAAGGGATTTTGTTAAAATTCATCGGGCCAGTTTGAAAATCCGCCGCATTAATCTTAATTGAATTAATTTGATTCAATTAATCCCACGGTTAATTTGAGTTGGGTTTTACCATTTAAGTCCGTGGGCTGTGTTAAACCCATATTGGTTCTTAATTTACACAACTCGGGCATTCGGTTGTGTCAGAGCTTCCACTAAGCGATTGCGTAGGGTGTCTTACCCTGCCCAGCATGCATCAGAAAGTTTAGGGAATTTTGTTGTGGAATGATATTGCTACTTTTGAAGAAATGATATCCCTAGGAGTAATCTTATATCCTTTAATGTACACTCTTTTAGGGGGTCAATAGTGATGCTGATCGGCTGGACAAATCAGGGTAAGTGAAATAATAAATCTCATGCAATGTAGCTTATTGTTATGTAGCAGCTTGGGTGCTGGCTAGTTTTGGGAAGAGAGGAGAGAAGAGAGAGAAGGGGGGGGGGGGGATGCATTTTCTGACCTCTGTACATGTTAATTTTCTTTGTTTCAGATCTCTGAGTTCGCATCTTACAAAATTCTTTATTCCAAATGTTGGTTATCCCTTATGGTGTGTAGTCCATGTCCACCTAGGTTTGGGCCAATCAGTGGTCGTTCTGATAGATCTATTCGAAGGTTTATGTTTGAACATGCAGATCACCACATATCATTTTGATTGGATCAATAAAGGCATGTTTTTTAAGCCTTCCCAGAATTTGATTAGTTAAATGATTTTCTTAATCCATATACTTTTGTGGCTTTTAAAATCATTGCTTCATTGATCCAATCAAGTTGATTTTTGGTCGAGCATATATTCAAGCATAAGCTTTTTAATGAACCATCCCCTTTAGGCATCAGCATTGGCAGGATGCTTGATTTAGAAAAAAGGAAGCTCAATGCAATTTATAGTGAATGAGACTAGTGTTAGTGTTTTGTCCATGATTGTATCTTTCCTGGTGTCTAGAGAAGCTAAATCAAGAAGCGTGGATGCTAGTGAAAAATGGTGTTTCATGAACCAACCCTCTTAAACTGTTGTATATTTTTTTCCCTTGTATGTCATCACTGTTATATTGGTCATTTTAAGCAAATGAGAAAAGGCTTTCCAACTAAAGTGGTTTTTGATGTCCACTCTTCTTCTACCAAATACTCAAGCTGACTGCAATTTGGGGTGTGAATTGCTGTCTTCATTGCACTGTATTTGTTTTTAGCTATTGCAGACTTGAGGATGGGTATAAGTCTCTTATACTCTGTACTTTAATATATTTCTTTCTTTGTTACTGTTAAAAAAAAAAGATATTGCAGTTTTAATGTTTGAGTACAAATGTTTAAAATAATTCTTATTTTATCTGTTAAAATTTGTATCATTTGTTCTTTAGATATGTTCGAGATTTTGAGGTGGAGACCATTGGAATGAAGGAGACATCACGTCGTTGTACTGCTCCAAACTGTGGTGCAAAACTTGAGGACACGGTTCTTGATTGGGAGGTAACTCATTTACCACAAGATATAGTTTTATTATTGCTGAATTGACGTTGAAATTCTGTCAGTGATTGCTACGCGATTAACTATCTATATTTTATGTTTGTTGAAATCCAGGGAACAATAAGAAAATATTCTCTAGTTATTTTTTACTCCATTACATTTCTAAGATACTGCAAGGGGCTGTTTGTAATTTTCCAGCTACGAAAAATAAGGAGCATGGAAAATGAGGCCCTTCTTTCTTCTTCCATGTAATGAGGGCTCTTTGCGACCACAAGAAATGTGACATTTTCCTCGTCTTCATTTCCCTTGGAGGGGGATATGCAAATTTATTGAGGAAAATAAAAAGATTTTTGGTCTCGCCAAAAAAATGCTATATTCATTTTCAATGAAAATAAAGATTGTGATATAAACAACTAAAACATTGGGTTTTCATAACTTGACAGGAGGCCAGACTTCATAGCACTTCTGATAATATGAATAGAATTCTAACGTAATTTTTTCTACAAGGATTTCTTTCCTCAAAGAAATTGACAAACAATCCCTAAGAGAATTTTTTGGTGATCTTGTATGATCTGCGGCACTGTTGACTAGGAAACCCATATTGTAGTCTATCAATCTCCTTTGAAATTATTCCTTTTTTTTAGCCTTGTGATTTTTCTAGTATCACCTTACCATTCTCTTTATAGAATATTCACTCTTTAACATTAGTAGTCAGATTGTTCTCTGCAATGAGGGCTCCATGTTCTTGAATCTTAATTTCACTTCGAACATCCTCTACCAGCAACACCAATTACTGTGACCTGATTCCTTCAAGACAAAGAAAACCTTTGATTTTTTTTTTTTTTATGACTCTCTCCTCTCTGTGTGAGTACATTGGATGCAAGTTTCTACATTTATAATCACTAAAACTGTCAACTTTTCCTGTGTGCATCCGGAGTTTACCCAATGCCCTTGTACTTAGGAGGTGGGAGTCTTGGGGTTCTTCGTCGTAAAAAAAAAGTCAACTTTTTGTGTTTATATTTTCACGTGTCAGAATGTGTCACGTACACTGTAAGTTTATCTCTTCCAGTGGTTTGTCATTTCCACATTGAATTGTAGATTCACTTCTTCATGAATTCCAATAAGATAGTATTTGAAGGCAAATTTTGTTGTGTTTGAGAGGCTTATCTTTTTTGCTATGTGTTACTAAGAGAGATCACGAAGATATGTTGGCAAGCAATTGTACATGTAACCAGCCCTAATGATTGGCTAAAGAATTTCTATACTTTAAATGATTTGTTTCCAATTGCCATTTTTACCTTTGTTGGTGCAATCTTAGTTGCTATGTACAATTTTGGCTTTATTTAGTGCAGTGATGGTACTTTTGAAGGGAACATATACAATTTAGAAATATGATCGCACCTTGTTGTTGAGATTATTCAAAATATGTACTTCTGCTGTTGTGGGACCCACTTCTGCTGTTGTGGGACCCACCTCTGCACATACTTGACTAGAATCTTTTCATTATGGAAAGTCAACTCTATTATGCGTGATTGATTGAAGTTAGTTGTAATTAGCCATTGTTTTATTTATTTCCAAAATCAGCCACCTTGATTGTCTGTTTATATATTATTTATACTTGTAATCTCCTTCGATTTCATACACTCAATATACAATACAGAAAAGAGAAATTCTTTTCCTTCAATATTTTCCTTCTCTTTTCTTTTTCTCCATTATTATTTTCTACATGAGGGAGCAACCACATACGTTAGAACCGTTTGTGGTAAGACAATGGAGTTCTCTGTTGGAGTAGGACTCCATCAAGGATCCACTCTAAACCCATATCTATTCGTGTTAATCACGGACGATTTAACATTGGGAATCCAAGATGAAGTGTCAACGTGTATGCTTTTTGCGGATGATATAATATTAATAGTTGGTTATAAAAAATAGTATTAATTAGTGAAATGAAATAACAACTCAACGGTAGGCTAAATTTGTGGAGGAGAATCTTGGAGTCAAATAGTTGAAAATTAGCATAACTAAGATGGAATACATGAAATGTAACTTTAGTAACTTAGACGATAGTGAGGGTCTCAAGGAGGTTTCGACTTGGATTTAACAAATAGAATAGTAGTGGGGTGGGCAAAATGTAGACAAGCTAGCGAGATCTTATGCGATAAAAGAGCTCTCTTTGGCCTAAAAGGATGATTTTATAAAACAATTATCAGATCTCCGATGCTTTACGGAGCAGAGTGTTGGGCAATGAAGAAAAGACAAATAAATAAAGTTAGGACAACATAGATATACGTATGCTACGTTGGATGAGTGGTTTGACCCTTAAGGATAGAGTTAAAAATGAACGTATTAGGGATAGTTTAGAGATAACTTCAATAGTTGACAAACTGAGAGAAACTCGTTTGAGATAGTTTGTTCATGTTATTTGAAAGACTAAGCACAACCTTAGTGTGTAGAGTGGAGAGGTTACAGATCGAAGGCACTAAGAGGAGAGAGAGACCTTCAAAAACATGGAGGAAAGCATAGTTGTTAAAATCTTACGATACACGATTCATATCTTACGATTTATACGATATGATAAGAGGAACAATTCGTATCTATCAACAAATCTTACGATTCGTATAAATAATAGAATTATGGGGTTATTAGGAGTGTGAAAGCATGAAATATTTCGTTTTAATAGTTTTTTAAGACTTGAGTTGATGAACATTTAAGACCTTTCGATTTTTTGAGGGTTTTTTTTTGTTCATTATTGACTTTTCACAGTATAGTTGAATTATATACTGGTCTTATACTTTTGGGAGTTGGAGCATTGAAATTTGAACTCCAATGAACTGATTATATAGAATTCATTTAATAGTGAAAGAAAGTTGGAGAATTGCTCATGTTATTACATTTTAGATATATTTTACGTTATTTCATATATTAAATATTTTTGAGGGAAAACACTTGTGAATCTTACGATTCTACGATTTACAATACACGATTTGCGATTCAAGATATTAACAATTTACGATACGATTCAATTTTCACAACATTGGAGGAAAGGGATAAAAAACGACATATTAGATTGTGGAGTTTATAATAGGGTTGATTGGAGAAGAACTTATAAAGTTGACCCCAGATAGACGGGATTACCGCCGGCTGCTGCTGCTGATGATGGTATGGAGTGTAGAAATAGCATTGAAGAGAAAAACTAAAGTTCACTACAATCCAATCCATTCAATTATAAAATTTAAAACAGAGGCCCCAACGAACAGCCAAGAAATTGTTGATTTGATTGACTGTGCATCAAACAACCCAAGTTTTATCACTCTCCATTTGGTTTAAGCAAGTTTAGATCAAGTCAGTCCATTCATTAAATTAAACATTGCTCTTAACCTGAATGCTATTTTCCCAGATTGGACTTGGGTTGGACCAGGTGATCGAGTCAAGTTTGTCCAGTTTTCATGTTGGCTCATGGCCATGTCAGGTCATGGTGGCTTGGGCCTGAGTCTGGTTATTTGTGGATTGGGTTGTGTTGGAGTTGGCTGGTGGGTCAGGATTGGGTTGGTTGATGGGCCGAGTTGAGGGTTGGGATGAAATCATGCTTCAGATTACCAAGTTCATACCTTTTCATACAGTGTGAGATGAGGAGAGTATGAAAATGGATCTATTTTTCCATATGTCGAATGAGTTTATTTGAAACCAATTGTGGGAAAATGTGCATGAGAATCTGTTTTAATGGGAACACTCAGTTTTTTTTATTTCGAAAGCTTGTTCAAACAAATCGCCCTTAAAAGTTACAAGAGATAAATAGAAGTATTTGTGGTTTCAACTTATAGATGGTAAGGCGGTTGTTGTCGTCGGTTTTTTTACTATTATTATTTAAAGCTTTTTTTTAAGATTTTCAGATTCTAGTGTTGATGAGAGTACTTAATTTTTTTCAGGATGCATTGCCACCAAAAGAGATGGATCCTGCAGAAAAGCACTGTAAAATGGCTGATATAGTTTTGTGTTTGGGGACCAGGTAGTCATCACCAGGCCACATTTCTCTTTGAGATGCATATAGAAAGCCCTTGAACAATTCAGCTTTAAAGTCCCACAGTAGGATTACAACGATATAATTCCATGTCACTTCCTTTTTTTTGTCAGCATTGGACTCATTAAGTGCCTTATTCTTATGTATTATCTTTGCACCCTTCGTGATAGCTAAGGTATAATAAGTATCTGTTGTTAATTAATTAGTTTCTTCAATCTTGCCTTTGATGGGACTTGGGAGCTTGGTCTGTAACCATTACTCAACTGTATCGAAGAATTTGAGAGAGAATAAAAGTAAAAGTTGCTAGAGAGAATCCAAGTAGGACTTGCTTTTCTTGTTATTTTACTTTTATTGATTGTCGTCATGGATTCATTTAGAAGTCTGATTCCGCTTAATTTCTACTGAGGTTTGTCAACTCTAGTCACTTTGATGATGCGATTTAGCATTTAAATAGTATTCTAAAGATATCATTCCAAAAATGTACACTAAAGCTATTTGAGATTAGCTTATGGATGTGATGAAGTTGAATAAAATGATGTCATACATTATTGATAATGCTATGCAAAGCTAAATTAAATAAATGCTCTCTCTTACTCTCAAATGAGCCTGCCCTTTCATGCTTGTAATTTTTTTTTGATTGGTTACAGGATGTTTATTTCATATAAGAAGTGTGCAAAATAACTAATATAATATGAAAGTGTGTATGTATTCATAATATTATGTAAAAATACTCCCTGATGTTTGAACTTTTGAATTGCCAAGAACATATTTTGCATTTATCCCCGGTTTTCTAAAAAAAGGTCCCTGTTAACTGTTCATATTTTATGTGAGGAACAAACAATAATGATGAGCAGAACTCCTCATCCCTTCCAAAATGTAGGCAGATCTTGAAGGCACCCCATGATCATTCTTAATTGGAGAAATTGCTATTTGCATCTCCTTCGATTATCAAATAACCTGTGAAAGATGTCTTGAAAATTCTTAAGGCCTCTGTAATTGCTAGGATCTTGGTTCATTTGATTCTTTAAAACCCATTGGACTGGAGAGAATAGCCAACACCACTTTTTTTTTTTTATCACCATCTAATAATCGACCTGTTCCTGTTACCGTTTGTTTTCCCATTGCCATAAGATCCGTATTGAACTTTTAGCCGTTACTTGGCAGAGGATACCATCTGCAGAATATGTGGCTTTTTATTTTTATTTTTTGAACGGCGGTATGTGACTCATCATTCAATCACCCAATAGTAAAAGCATAATGATTGCTAATGAAATGAACATCCTTACTTTCATCGAACCTTTTCTCATCATTTTTTCTGAAATATAATTTTTTTCTTGTCATTCCAACAAACTAGTCAAGCCTTCAATACGTCAAAATCATCTTCAATTATTCAAAAGCCCTATCATTTCTTTCCATCCAGAGAGATCATAAAACTGTTGCTAGAACCAATTCCCATAACATTGTTCTTTTTTAAAAATATTTGATCCCCATAGCATTAGTCAAACACTCAAGACAAACTTATCAATGAAGGGGATTCGGTGAATGAAATTAAATGGGCGAGGGTAAAGAGAAAGCCTCCTTGGAGACTGATTACGGTGGTTAGGGAGGTTAGGTTGTGTTCAGGCCACGAGGTATCATTCACACAGATCAGATAATTGGCCAATGGGGCTGCAAATTTTTCGCTAAGCTGGGGATTGATTTGGTCCTCTGGGGTGGGGGGGCTTTCCCATTGTAACATCTGTGGTCGAGATAATTTTTTCGTTTGTAACCATGGGGGGTTGGGGTTGGGGCACTATTTTGTTGGTGTTTTTTTATCTATTTGTTATACTTTTATATTTCTTTTTTGCTTTGGGGTTTAAGCCTTTTAGACCCCTTTTGTGTATATTACTTTTTCTCTTCATTAATATATTCAACCTTTTTATCTCTCAAAAACAAAAAAAATTATCGCTCAAAAACAAAAAAAAAAAACACTCAAGACAAACTAGAAGGGATATGAATCATTGCAAAATCTGTCTTTAGAAAGCACAACAAAATATGTAACAGAAACATTACTGAAGAAAACTACAGAAGTTGGAAAGGTCCACTGTTTTCCTAAAAAATTACTTCATCAAGATATTCCTTTCCACTATTCACTGGCAAAATTTCCACTTTCAGGGCACAGTTTTAAAACATGGAAACTCAAGCAACCTATTAGTTCACCAAGTTATCGCTGCACTCATGAACCCTACAGTCTTTATCAAGTCAATGCAAACTTGGTATAGGATCTAAATGATATAAAACATGCAGAGTTTGAACCAAGCATTACTAAAGTTGATTGTGCCTTGACCATACTATTTTGCATGCATTGAACTTTCATTTAGTCTTCATTACCATGTTGAGTCAAGTCTGGTTTATCTAATTCTCAGATTATGCCTTTGGTTTTTCTCTTTTTTTTTTTTTTTTTCCGGGGGGGGAGGTGTTGCGTTAACAAGCTCCAAAATGTGGGTAGACATCCTTGTGTTCAACTACTTGTAGATCCATTTAGCAGTGAAAGACCTGGAAGTTTTCCATGTCAAAATCCTCTTATCCCCGTCATCCATGCTAATGAAGGTACTGATTTTTTTTTTTTAATGTTAACCTAGATTTTACTAAATGAGTAAAAAAAAAACAGTATGAAGGTCCCTAGAGACTCCCAGAGGTCAAAGTACAGGAAGTCACAAACCTAATCACAATGCCCTATAAGGGGACAACAAAAACAACAAATTAATGAACATGGAATGTCAAACAAATAGGAAAAGAAATTTTGAGGGAGGGAGGGAGTCAATCCTATCCATTTCTAGAGAAACAAATTTAATTCCTCACTGCAAAGAGGATACTGAAGATGGCAAAAAACCATTGCCTCATTCATCTGGGGTCAATGGTACCGATACAATAACAGGGAAAAGTAAGGAGGTAATTAATTACCGAAATCAGAGATGGATGGATGTGGTAGAGAGTCTTTTAGAATTGGGAGCAGGCGTCCACAAGCAACAAAAAGAGACTCAACTCCAGGAAGCCAGACCATTGAGTTGATGACTGACCTAGAGGAGGAGAAGAATATTAAGGAGTGGTTATCCAAAGGCTTGGTAATTTCTCCTATAGGCAGATTTTCTCATGGAGAGCTACATTAGTTCCTGACCTCGAAAGGCTTCTTAGACTGTCATATTTGTTTGTTGGGAGAAAATTGCTTCATGGTGATTCTGAAGACAAGAGAGTAGATACTGCAGATCTGGAAATCACCTTCAGATTTTGGGAGATTTCGTATTTTTGGGTGGCTTCCAAATCTATTCCAACACACTAGAAGGGCTTGACTCCAATGTCTTGGCTATCCCATTTGAGGATGGACCGAGAAACTAATTTGTGCAATATCAACTTGACCTCACTAAAGTATTCTCCCAGTCACAGCTCGATCATCTTTTGGGCAAGCTGGTTTTACTCGATATCTTCTCCCCAGCTTGAGGGGGAGTGTTGTGGAACCCAATTCGGGAAAGTAGACCTGGATTATTACATTCTTGTAATTAGATTAGTGATTGATGTAAATTGATTATTTCCTTTTTTATAAAGATAGTACCCTCGATTCTGCAAAATTATACTATTTTATCTATTTTATGTGTCAAGTATGACATTAATACTCTCTGACAGGAAGTTTAAGGGCCTCAAAATCAATGATCTTATGTTGTCTTGGAAAGGATGTATGAGCGGACCCATGAGAAAAGAGAGGCTTATGGATAAATGGGAACCTCTAGAATAGGGGATCATGAAATTTAACGTCGATGGTGCGGCAAGGGGTAAACTGGGGCCAAATGGGATAGGAGGCATGCTTAGAAACCATAGGGGTGGAACTTCCACCATGTTTAATGAATCGGTGGGAATTAGGGAGTCAATGAGGCAGAAATTTTAATATAGGGAGAGCTTTGGCCATCTGAAAAGTCCATGGGCAAGGTAAACTGGTTATTGAAGGGTACTCAACGAATGCCTTCAATTGGGCAAAGGGATTGAGGTGATCCCCTCGGAAACTCATCATACCATAAGGAGATTAGAGAATTGGCTGCAGGGATGGAGGTTACCTGTTACCTTTGCTCAAGTCGGCCGTGATGCTAATGGAGTGGTGGATTATTTCGCCAAATCGGGAGTTGGCAATCTTTTTGCGAGCATCTTGTTTTTTTTTTTTTTATGAGTTCTTTTCTCTTCTGCTGTTTCTTTGTATTGGTCTTTTATATTTTTTTCTGGTTGTTTCTTTTGGTCTATACCTTTTAGACCCTCTCCTTTGTATCCTTTTCATTTTTCTGATTAATGGATTCTTTTAGTTATCGGTAAAAAAAAGTATGACATTCATGGCGAGAATAGAATTGCCAGGTCAAATTTAATGTGGTTGTTGCTGCTAGAGGAAGTCCTGGACTGGCAGGGATTTTTTTGGGGTTGGGGTTGGGGGGGGGGGGGGGGTCTCCATAATCATTCTGGTGAGATACCATTATTCTTTTCTCAACTGGTAGGGCTAAAGGACTTCAATGAGATAGAACTCTTGCTATCAGATGAGCAATCTCTCTTTTGTAGGAGAGTGGGGAGACATTATTGAATAAGATTCTTCCAATGCCATCGCTTGGGCATCTAGCAAGAAGAGTCCTCCATGGAGGCTCCTTTCCGTTGGTAGGGACATCATTCGATTATGTAGGAACCTGAATGTTTCCTTGAGCATGCCAATGCAGTTCTAAATTTCCTTTCTAAAGCTAGGCTGGATGGCCCTGATGATTGTGTTGGGTCTTTGTAGTTTTTTTATGGGCTCTCGATGTGTTTTTTATATTTGAGAAAAGCTTATTTTTGATGGGGTTGGAGTTGCTGTTTGGTGCTTTTCCTCATATCCATGTGCTAACCATATTCTTAAATTTGTGCATGGTGATGATGCTCTTGGTTATCTTGTGCAGTTTGCAGATTACACCAGCATGCAACTTGCCTTTAAAAACTCTCCGTGGTGGGGGAAAGCTTGTTATTGTTAACCTTCAGGTACTTCTAATTTCTTGTTTCCATTTTTATTTAATAAGGAATAAGTTGGATAATTCAGTCATGAAGAAGGATAAGTGAAATAGCACTCCTAAAGCCACCCCCAAATACATTGCATAAGGCTTTGGCACTGACAATGAAAAATAAGAAGAAAACATCTCTTTTTGGTATTAATCAATTAACACTTTTAATTGGACACTTGTTATTATTGTCATTGTCATTACTGCTATTGGCACCATCCCTGCTACTACACGGTGGTGTATATGATTGTGTGTTAATTATATTAATAGATAGGAACTAATCGTCTCACGTGAAATTTACTTTGTTTTTATTTTTATGGTATTGGTCCATTACCTAGTTTCTGTGTCAACAACTTTTACCAAGGGAAAAATTTGGTTCTCTTGCTTCTGTTTTGTTTTGCTTCATTCCTTTGTTGATTCTCCATTAAAAAATTACACAAAAAGAAAAGAAAGCCCAAATAACTTACTGGTATCCCAACCCATCATTGCTCCTATAATGTTTCTTAGTTGTCTTTGGTAACTTCCAATCTCCATAGATTGGATATGAAAATTTGAGATATTAATCTTTCGCATTTGGTAGGCAGTAAGTAGATTTTTTCTTTTAATAACTTGGGTATTCCCACCCCATTTGTAGGTGAGACTAATCCACGGATACACATAACCCTATTTCAAGATATGAGGAACACCGTATACGCTACCAACTTTTACACCAATGACCCTCTCTTGTCTATACTGTACCCTATCTGCTATAGCAACGCTTGATATTTCTCTTTGTCAATGATAACCAAGCAAGATAGTTTATTCTGATTGGATTTCTAATTTCCAACCTCAGAATCTCCCAATTGCTAAAACACCTTTATATGACTAATATAATTTTATGGATAGGTATTTGATTTTTTTGTTTATTATTTCTGGGACAATTCTCTTTTTTTTTTTTTTTGCAATGCTTTATATGTAGCATTGTATTTTGATATTAGTAATTGCCTAAAAAAATTAATTTTTGTAATATGATTGTTGTTTAACATCGTACTTGTGATTTTGTAGCAAACTCCAAAGGACAAGAAAGCAAGTTTGGTGATCCATGGGAAAGTTGATAAGGTAGTGCATTTTTTATTTTGAATGGCATGGCTTGGAAATACATGTCTTTGCCAATAATTAGTGTATTTTATGTGATCGAAAATACTGAAAAGGAATGTTTAAACCATCCTGACCTGCTCAGCTGTGAATATAAACACATCATTTACAGGCACATTATATATTCTAAGAAAGTCTCTTAGTGAGCAGAAGAAATGGGCCCTTATTATGTGGGAGGGGTGCCTATGCATGTGCATTTATTCAATGCTGACCATTGCTTTAGTTCTGTTCCATGAGCCCAATTAAGAGAAATGGAACCATTCAGTTATTACACTCCCATGAATTGGAATGTACCCTGAATTTCACTTGAATGAGTATATTGACCAATGGATTGGACACGTGAAAGAAGTGCTGAACTCATGTTGTCAAATATCACTTCGATTAGAATGATTTTTTTTTTTTTTGAATAGTTCGATTGGAAGGAATCTTGTTTTATAATGAAATAAAAAATGAGCATATTTTGCACAAATAAATGTGATCAATGCAATTAGCACCACTTTTGTTGTCTTCTGTTTGTTTTGTTTTGTTCCTTTTTTTTGGAAATTGACAAACCTCAATTCTCACTTGTTTACAGTCCAGTCTATGTTGCTCTGATTCCAGCTTGATTTGGGGCATCATTCATGTATGACTGGTCCATTGGATTGTTTGGATAATTATTAGGTTGGCCTTTCTATGGGAATTCGGTCCATGCATTTAGTTCCATTCTTTTTAAAAGCTCCCCAAGTGCTGAGTTCTGACTGTTGGTGTCTGTATTTGTCAATATACATCAGAGGAAACATGGTAAGCCCGGCAAGTAGATAGATACATGAAGACATGTATACTTGTGAATGTACTACACTGAGTTGAGTTCAAGCTGACTGAGCCATTCAAACATAGATATGTATGTTCTTGTAACGACCCGTCCCGTTAGCACAATATTGTCCGCTTTGGGCCTCACACTGACCCGCACGGCTTTGTTTTGGCAAGCCAACCCACTGTTGCTCCCAAAAGGCCTTGTGTTAGTAGGAGGAAGGCTACCACTTATATACAAGGGAATTTTCAATGCAACTTGTGTAACGACCCATCCCGCTAGCACAATATTGTCCGCTTTGGGCCTACACAAGGACCCGTACGGCTTTGTTTTGGCGAGCCAACCCCACTGTTGCTCCCAAAATGCCTTGTGCTAGAAGAAGGAAGGCTACTACTTATATACCAAATGTGCGACTTGTGCTAACCGTTTGTCTGCTACTTGGATTTGGTATTTGGTGGGTGTAATACCCGGCCCCCAAAAGTCCCACATTGCTAGTGGCGTTGGAAATTCTCTGGTATATAAGTAGTAGCCTTCCTTCTTCTAGCACAAAGCCTTTTGGGAGCAACAGTGGGTTGACTCGCCAAAGCAAAGCCGTGCGGGTCCGTGTGTAGGCCCAAAGTAGACAATATTGTGCTGGCGGGACGGGTCGTTACAAATGGTATCAGAGCATGGTTCAACTCTCTGTCTGAGGGTGTGAGCTTGGTTGTTGTGTGTGCAGAGCCGGGTGCAGCTTTGGCTTTAAGGAGGGTAGATTGCAATACCCTTCCCCAAAAAGTCCCACATTGCTAGTGGTGTTGGAAATTCTCTGGTATATAAGTAGTAGCCTTCCTTCTACTAGCACAAGGCCTTTTGGGAGAAATAGTGGGTTGACTCGCCAAACCAAAGCCGTGCGGGTCCGTGTGTAGGCCCAAAGAGGACAATATTGTGCTGGCGGGACGGGTCGTTACAATTAGCAATGTGGGACTTTGTGGGGCGGGGTATTACAATCTACCCCCTTAAAGCCAGAGCCGTCCCCGGCTCTGCACAAACAACCAAGCCCACACCCTCAGGTAGAGAGTTGAACCATTCTCTGATACCATTTGTAACAATCCGTCTCGCTAGCACAATATTATCTATTTTGGGCCTCACACGGACTCGCACA
The DNA here is from genome assembly GCA_022113865.1 of Chimonanthus praecox. Classification (NCBI taxonomy): domain Eukaryota; kingdom Viridiplantae; phylum Streptophyta; class Magnoliopsida; order Laurales; family Calycanthaceae; genus Chimonanthus; species Chimonanthus praecox. The sequence goes on from CM039089.1 coordinate 56,081,941, forward strand.
GCTTTGCTTTGGCAAGCCAACCCACTGTTGCTAGCAAAAGGCCTTGTGCTAGTAGGAGGAAAGCTACCACTTATATACCAGAGAATTTTTAATGCAACTAGCAATGTGGGACTTTGTGGGGCGGGGTATTACAGTTCTTCTCCAGCACATTGCCCCTTTGACCCTGGCCCATTCACGGCCTTCCCTATCTATGGTCCTGTAGTTCCTGTGGGATGTGAACCTAATCCTCCGGTTGACAGGCCGGTCGAGCCTCACCATCCAACTCTTGTTCCCCCTTTCTTAAACCTCTCTCTTCCCCCTCTTATTATCTTTAGTCCTCTGAAGACTGCCCCCTCTTTTCTTTCTCCTATCCAAACATCATCGAACCGTCATGAGAATCGGCTTTCAAAGCCTACTATTGACTCCTTTGCCGATGGGGGCGTTGTCCCACCCATACCCCACTTTTGCCAATCCTCAGTGCCAAGTTGCGGTCTCCCCTTTGGACTTTATGCCATCACATCTTCTTGCCTCCAGGCCTACCATCGACTTAGTCAGCCCTTCAGTTCTCTCTTCACTACCTTCGACAATTGATATATTTCCGGTCCTCTACCGTCCTCTCTGGTCTCTTACCCCTTCGATGGAGGATCAACTTCTATGATTGATGCTCCTGAGATTCTCCTTGCAGCTTCTACTTCTATCCCCACGCCTGAATCAGCCACCCGTATTGTTGATCCTCAACCTTTTGAGTGGATTGATCAAAGGATGCTTGGTTTGACCTCCAATGGCCAGGATAACGTCCTCCTATCTTACCTTGCTACTGTTAGAGAATTTGAAACCACTCATGTGAAGACAAGAAGAAAAGATAGAACAACCAGAGAATTTACTCGTCTAAGCTCCTCTATCAATCACTCCAGCTGCAAAAAGGTTGGGCTTGAATCCTCTAAACGCTTTCGTGGTGATTAATAGGTCCTCAGTTGTGCTCCTATCTTGGATTGGGGTGTTTTCTGGTGGTCCTATGTTGGGAAGTATTTTGGTGATCCGGTTTTCTATGTGTCAGATCGAGCTTTATCGCCTCCATCAGTTTAGTTATTTATGTTTTGTTGGTTCTTACCACTCTCTACTTTGTTGTTTGTATTGTTTTCTTTGTTTTCTCTATTATCCTCTTTGTTTTTGCACCACTTGTGCGTTTATTATTAATATATGAACCATTTCAAAAAAAAAAAATAGATATGTACATACAAAAATACGTACATATCTAGGTATATGCATACACACTTACCAAACAGAGTTGATTTAAGGAAGGCTCACTTGACCTTCACTGTTGAGACCAAAGTAGTCAAGGTGCAAAGAGGTCATAGAGCCTAAGGCGAAAGGTAGTTTTTTGATACAGTAAAACTTTTATAACGTATTACTCTATAAAGTTATAACCTGTCTAAAATAATATCGGCAGTCGGTCCCGACCTCGGGTCCATACAAAATGTAATAAATCTTTATAATTCAGTACTCAATACATTTAGAATAAAAAATGTATTGTCTCAACCATTTTGTAAAGTAATATTCATGCATTCAGAATACAAAATTACTGCAAAAGTGACTAACGACCTTACAAACTGTATGAGTCTAGCGATGTTTTTTTCTGTTATTGTCGCTCTGCTGCTGCTCTGTAAACCCTCTTCTTTGCTGTCTCTCTCGAGAAACATTCTGAAAAATGATCCTAGGATGATTTGTTTCCAGATCTGGCCGAAGTGGTAAGGTTTCTCGCTGGTCTTGAGGGTTGCAGACAGAGAGGATCCAATGGCTGCGATGGGTGGCAGTCTGGCTTTCAGATAACAATGGTCTATGGGGGCAGAAAGAGAAGGAAGATAAACGATTTCATCCAAAAGGACTTTTTACGATGGGTGGGAGTTTAAAGAGATTTTTGAAAAGGAATACTAAACGTTAATTTGCTAAACCCTCTAATTAAATAATTTCTCTAATGTAATATATGTACCATGATTCCAACCATATTATATTATAGAGGTTTTACTGTATTTTGAAACGTATGTGCATTTATTTAATTATACATATTTATGACACCCTTATAAACCAATATAAACATAATACATTTGTTTGCAACTATTTTTTTTTTTCGGAGCGATAACAGAACAAATTGTATTAAAATAAAAGTTCAAGTACGTCAATTGAAAAGGGTCTAGAAGTGCAAGATCAAATGAGCAAACATAAATACAACTACAATCAAAGTAAGGTGGTGGTGATATGTAGCTCTTTCTGACGAAGTCTTTGGAATGCAATAGTTCTGAGTATTGTTTGGTCTATTTGGCTAGAATGAAATAAGAGGATTTTTCAAGGTAAGGAATGCTCAGTATCGAATCTCCTGGATGTTATTAAACTTCGGGCTGCTTGGTAAATTGTCGGGTCGTTGAAATTCTAGGATGTATCTGTTTCGGACTTATGTAGGGATTGGACATTGGTGGATTCAGCTATGCATCATTTAGATTCTTGGTCTCCTTTGGCTGTTGGGCTTCTCAAACTCAATTTCGACGGTAGTTATATGAGTGAGATTGGTCTTGCATGTTATGGAGGGGTCATTTGTAATGATTTGAGGTCTATAGTCCTTTCCTTTGCTGGGCCAATTCCTAATGGTTCAGTAATTGAGGTGGAATTGTTTCCATCATAGAGAGTTGGAAGAGTTAGGGGTTTATGGGAGTATTGTTGAAGGTGATTCCAAGGAAGTTGCGGGATGGGCGTTGGGATCTCAGTGCCTGTGGATCTTCTTAGATAAAGTAGAGAATATTCGGCATACTATTTCTGTTTATGATTTTAAGATTGCTTGGGCTCCTCGGTCTGCAAACTCAGCTGTAGACGATTATGGCTCGAGAGTTGACTTAAACTAGGGAAATTGTAAACAAATTTTTGTAATTTTGGGAGGGGTTTTGTTTGTGTTTTCTTGTTTGGTGGGCTTCTTCTGGCTTGCCTCTTTGTGTCTATTATTTGTCTATCTTATTTCTTTTTTGTGATTAATGAAGTTACCTTTCAAAAAAAGCAAAAAAATACAACAAAAGGGAAGTACAATCCATAACATTTGTGCGAAACCCCTATTGGCTCATCTTCTTTCTCAAAGAAAGAAGATTCCTGAGACTGAGTTGTTTGCCCCATTCTTGGCAAGGTAATTAGCTACCCCATTTACTGTACGATTGACTTGGGAAAAGAGACCTCGAGTCCCGAAGCGAGCACCTAATCTCCCTGATTGTGATAATCAATCTCCATGGGGGTCGTTTAAGCCCCTTGGCCTATTTAACTGCAACTATTTCTATGATATTAATTATGAGAAATACATCACATTTTCAATTGATTATCTACTAAGAGTGCAATATATTTACTATAAAAAGGCATTCGAGGCAAAACCATGAGCACGTAATATAAAAAATTAGAGCAAAAGCCTAAAGTAGAACCAAGTACTAAAACTAATGTATTAGTTACCATCAAAAGTTAAGAACTAAAGCCTAAATAGCATTTGATACATTTCAATATGATAAATTAACTTTAGTCATCATCAAAATTATTAACCCATCTACTTAAATTAGCATTCTAATGGATTTTTTTAATTGACTACTCATGAATATTCTTGGGAACCAAATATATGAAAACAAATGATAAATTTTAACATTCGTATAGTAGTATTGTACAATTGTTTTACATAAAAAAAAAAGAAGAAAAGAAAAAATAGAAGAAGAAAACAAAAAGAAAAAAAGAAGAAAATGAAAAAATACAAGAAAAAGAGGAAAATAAGAGAAGAAGAAGAAAAAGAAGGACAAGAGGAGAAGAAGAAACACAAGAAGAATAAGAAGATGATGAAGAGGAGGAGAAGACGATTGAAAAAAAATTTACATATCACCATTGTTTTTTTTTTATGACCAAGGTGTCCGGTCCTCTTAGAGCACTTGACTAATCCTCGGGGCATGTGCAAGCTTCCCTACCCAGACACTGGTAACTCTACGGGGAGTGGCCCTTTGGGGTGGAGTGAAAATTGAACTCAGGACTCCTACTTCTTGAGGCGGGTTCCTGGCTATCATTCCAACCCCTTTGGGTTTTTACATATCACCATTGTTGTTGCTCACTGCTGCTGCTATCAATGTTGCTGCTCCTCATCATTGCCTCTTTGCTTCTTGTTTCTCCTTTTTCTGTTGCTTTCTCTCATGGCAATCCAACATTTAAATCCTAGATTCTCTCTTTTTAAGTTATCTAATAACTTTATTTATTATAAGTCAGTACCAAGGAGATTTTCATAGTCGTCACTTAATACGTTAGACAAAGGGTGCCAAAAAAAAGAAAACCAGAAAAGCCATTGTTCATTAAAGCATAAGGCATGCCTAGGCACAAAGAAGCCCACACTTTTTCATTCCCGTGCTTCTGAACTTGCCTAGCACTAAAAAAGCACACACTGCTCTTAGCACCTCATCTTGTATCAAGGCATGTCTTTAACTACTATGCACGAGACAAACTAGTGGCTTGAGCTAGGATTGTTTTTCTCACAGATGAACCTCATTGAGGGGAGCTATCTTGTGGGCTAGCTTGGCTTGTTTACACCCCTCAAAGGACTCTTTAACATTTTTCACACTAGGAGATTTTTCATGGAAAAATAGCCATTTTCTACGGAAAATCATATATTCCATTGTTCGCCTTGCACAAAATTTCTGTGGCGTGGCATGCCTACCAACTACTATATTGATCTAGGGTAATGATGGAATGCATGTGTTTCTCATTCTTTTGTATACATTGTTTTGGTGTAATGTTTCCTTATTACGTTTGTGTTTCAAATATGTATTTTTCATGTTTATTATTAGATTCCTATAATTATTTTTAATCTGTCCTGTTTTTTGAATTTATTAGCCTTTGTTGCGAGATTGGTTCTTGACTGTTATCAGTATAGGTTATTGCAGGTGTTATGCAATTCCTTAATCTACGGATTCCTCCTTATGTCCACACTGATCTTGTACAGCTTAGTCTTTCTCAATTCCCTAAAGGTAGTACTCTTGTTTTTTATTCTTTTCAATTTTTTGGTATCAACTAGCTTTGGAACTCAAATGTCCATAAGCACCAAAATAGATTAATATTACTCCCATTTGGCTTCCTGGAGATTCTATCAAATGGATTAGTATCTATTGGGATTCTTAGAGGGTGGGTGGATGTTGTGGAAGGGGTGGGGTTGGTTTTGTGGCTGTTCTATGGGAAAGGGTGTGTGGTGGTGTGTGTCTGATGGGTGAAGGAGCACTCAAAGCTTATTGGTTTATGAAGTCTTATGGGTTTTTTTTTTCAATTGGATAGTATATAGTGTTATGCTTTTTGTGTGTAAATCCTATTGTGGGCATTAGTTGGATGAGTGTTGATTAGGTACATGCAGCAATGATGTGGGTGTGATGTGTTGGGGATGGATTTGATGGTAGGGACTTGGCCCAAAGTTGAGTGGTATATAAATTGTTTTCTTTTTCCAATCCAATGGTGGACATTAGTCAAATGTGTCGATGTGGGACATACTGATCATGTGTGCTTATGTATGTGTGTATGTTTGTTTTATTGTATCCATTTCTTTCTTTATTTTGAAGGGACAAGTGAGAAGGGAGGGGGTGTCACTATTAAGGGTGTATCGGGATTAGATTGGTCATAGGTAGGCCTACATGTGGACTGCTACTAATTAAATATCCTTTTGAAAATTGAGCCGCATGCCTTTGATTATCTACAAATGAGGCCCTTGGTTCAATGTCCTTGGAATAGATAAGATGTACTCATGAGGATCATGACGACTAACCTTGTACCATTTCGTTTTGTGGTCTAGAGTCTGCATATTATGGGCGCCAGATGGGGCTGTTGGTCCATGAAATAATTTGCCAGATCCAAATCTAAAAGCCAATTCCAGATTGATGGAATAAGTGGCTTAGATGATGATTATTATGAGCTTTGCATATTACTTATTTGGGTCAATGAATTGTGTCTTCCACTACATATTTAAGGGGTAAGGACACACATGATGGAAAATGCGTTTTGAATGATGATCATCTTCTCACAACTAAAATGAAAAAAAAGAATCATTAAGGTAACAAAATATGTAAGTTGTACGATATTATAAGGTGGACAATAAGAGGTAAGACTTTCTAGAAGGAGTGATTGGCTTTACAAGAATAGTTGTTTTATAACTGTAAGATTGCAAGGGGAAACCTGGATGAGTAGGTATGGGGGTGTTTTACACGACGGAGGGGATAAAATAAAACTATTCTTCTCGATGTCTTTAGGAGTCGAGGACTCAAATGAGGTGGAGTTGTTGGGCATTAAAAAAGCTTTATAGTTGTGGAATGTCTTTGGGGAAGGAAAGTTAATTATTAAGGGAGATTCTACTAATGCTATTCCATGTGCAAGAGATGGGAAAAGGCTTCTATAGAGGCTGATTTCAATTTTTAGAGTGATTTGAAGACTTCATCTTGCAAAGGATATTGAGTTCAAACATGTCAGGTGAATAGCTATTGGTGCAATGGACTTTCTGGCTAAGGCAAGGGTTGAGAGATCTGTTTCTTTTGTTGGATGTGATTACTTGTCAACATTGTTTATTAAATTTTTTCAATATACGATTGGTATCTTATGATTCATTCAATAAAATTGAATGTGCTATGGCCAAATGCAATTAATTGTAAACTAAATGCAAATCCAAGCACCATATGTGATGCGGGATCGAAGCTATCCACGGAGTGATCCAACCAAAAAAATAGGGATTCCCGCGTCTTCGATGAGATCGGGAGAAAGGATAACCGGCTTGCAGCTTGGGCAGGAAGAAGAAAGATAAAAAAGAGAGGACAAAAAGGCTATGCCTTCAATAATTTTTATTCAATATCCATTGTGTATCTATTACAATCGATATTCTTCTTTAAATAAAACGAAGAAACCTAGGAAAAGAAACCTAAATAAATTAGGAAACTATCTAAGAAAAGAAATCCTAATTACATTAAGAAAGCTTAAATAAATAGGAAACTAATTAAAATGGGAAACCTAATCTAAGTACGGAAGAAAGAAATAAAATAAATAAATAATACTAAAATGAACAAACTGAGCCCACATGTGATGGGTCCATCCATGTCCTACATCAGCTCTCCGGTCTTGAAAAGAACTTGTCTTCGAGTTAAAATCAACAAAATCACAAAGCACCAAACAAAGGTGAAGACCAAGGTCGTAGATGAATGACGAAGCATGTAATTGCACAACTTGCAACGCACGGACGATGAGAGCTGCACAACTTGCAACGCATGAACGATGAGAGCTTTCCTTCTGTGGGACGAAGAAGAAAAGGATCGTAAACGGGCTCAAGCATGGACGAACCAAGCTGATCACGAAGGGGTCATCATATGGCATTGGAGTGATCACACGGTCCTGAGGGTCTGTTGGACGAGGCACCAATGAGAGAATAAGACGTGGGCATGATAATGTACGAATAACCATAGATGAATTTTTCGTATCTGTTTCGGGATTGGGTTTGGGTATGGGACAAGGTTGGATAATTGGTGGTGGCGGTGGTGGAGGGAGATCGACACTCGTCAGTTGCATCGACTCTGGTGTCGGCAACACAACTGACTCTTTCTCCAACATGGGCACCGCCTGTGGGGTCACGACATTCGGAGGAGCAGGCAACTCCGATGGTGACTCTGGCGGAGTTGGCTTGCATCTCGAGGAAGCATGCACACATTTTGAGGAAACTGGCACAAATTCCGATGTCAACTCGTACAACAAATCGTGAAAGTCAGATCGCAATTCAGATAGAACTTCAGATATAACTTCTTTTAACTCGGATCACCATTGTTGTTGGATGCCATCGGGTCCACGTGATGCGGGTAATCATATCGGGGTGCCACATAGTCCAAGACGCAGCGATTGGATCGGTTCGGAGTTTGGAAATAACTGGGTGACTCAGGCGAATGGGAATAAAAATGAATTGAATGGTAGTTATAGGGTTCATTATATCGGTGGAATGGATAAGTGGATGGGATTAAATGAAGAGGGGTAGTAGGGCAGGGTAAATGGTTCAATGGGTGGGTTAGGTGGAAAATAAGGGTAAGGCATGACTTGGTCAATTCAAGTCAAACATATTAAGTGGGGGCCACGGTTTGGATCGGTGGAGATTATTGTTGGAATGGGATTTGGCGGATGCACATGGGAGACACCTAGATACAACTAATTGATTGATGGGATGGTGAGTGGAGAAAAAGGACAAGCAATGTCTGTTCCCAATGTCCGATGGTGAATGGGATAAGGGTAGTGTTGTTAAAATCGTCCAAGTTGCGAGTCAACTCGTACGAGTTGACTCGACTTGGATGGTCCAGCGAGTCAACTCACTTATTAAATCAGTAATGCCATTAATCGTGTGAGTTTTGGGAAAATCGCAGATCGTGCAATTCCAAAATCGTCAATTGCACCATCATACAATGTAGAAGAAGAAAGAAAAAAAAAGAGGGAAAATGAGTAAAAGAAGAAACGGAGAAGAAAAATGAGAGAAAGGGGAGGAAGAAGGGAAGAAAAACATACAAGAGCCTTCTTTTTTGGTCTTTTCCCCTTCTTTCTTCTTCTTTGTCGATTCTTTCTCCTGTGTTTCCACCTCCACTAGCCTCTGTTTTGTTTAGGGCTTCTTTCTTTCCATCGTTAATAAAACTTATATGTAAGTCTAGCGGAACATGTTCTGAGAAAGAAAGCCCTAAGTCTATTAATAGTCTATTAACGACTTAAAATTAAATTTAAAAATGATGATAAAAAAAATGTCCACTAGCGGACACTATAAACGGACATATTTAGGGCTTCTTTCTTTCCATCGTTATATTCAGACACTATTTTTATATTTTAAATTTATTTTTTTATCATCATTTTTATGTTTTAATTAAAAACATCTCTTTTGTTTTTTATTTTCAATCTCTTATATCTATTTTAAAAAATTAAAAAGCTCTAATTTTTTTCTTAGTTTTTAAAACTATTTGATGAATGCTAATAAAATTTATTTAAATGCTTTATTTATTTATTTTTAAAATTTATCAATATTAAGGATAGTGTGACACTGTTGCGAAGAAACAATGTTTTAAAACATTTTTTATATTTTTAACCTTTTTATTATCATTTTTATGTTTTAAAACATCATTTTTATTATTTTTTTAATATTTTGTATCTATTTTTTTTTAAATTATTTGGTAGATGTTATTAAGGATTATTTAAAATTTTAAATGCTATTGATTTGTGTCAATTAAACGGTTATTATTTAGAACATTAAACTAGCTATTTTAACATAATTGTTATTTACAATAGTACACATGTCAATTAAATAGTTATTATTTAAAATAGTACACTAACTATTTTAACATAATTATTATTTAAAATAGTGCGCAGCTCAATTAAATAGTTATTATTTAAAATAGTACACTAACTATTTTAATATAATTATTATTTAAAATAGTACACATCTCAATTAAACAGTTATTATGTAAAATCGTACACTAACTTTTTTCGAGTTTGACAACCTTGGTATACATTATAGTATGTACTTTAATATTATAAATCTTAAAAGATATGTAGAAATTTCTTTTATAGCTCGTATCATTATCATCTTAATGGCAATTTTATTCAATTTATTCAATTGAAATTAAATTTTATAATTACATTTAACAAATAATTTTTCTAAATTATCTATCTAAAATACATAATATTCAATTATAGTAGAAATAATTATATCTTATGAGGAATTGAACAAAGCATCTTATTATTATATGTCATTTTATATGTAATTGTAGTATAAATAATAATTATAGAAAAAAATTCAAAAATGTTATAACTCTTACGATTCTACGATTTACGATTCACGAGTTACACCCTTAAACCGATTTACGATACGATTCGAGTTTGACAACATTGGATAAGGGTTCTCTGGTAATGGGAAAGAGAGAAAATAGAAAGAAAGGAAAAGGAGCGTGGGAGGTCACTAGGTTCGGTCCAAGGGCAGGGATTGGAGGTAGAGGAAGATGATGTGCGAGCTTGAGGATGCGACAAGCAAGAATCACAAGGGCGGAAACAGAAACCGCAAGGGCGGAAGATTGGCAGCGGGTAAGCGACTGATGGATGGCAAACTGGATCAGTGCGATGGATCTCCAAGGCGACAGAAGGGTAGAATTGGAGGAGGCGATAGAGGTGCATGGCGTTGGGTGATGGGTAGCAGACTGAGGCGCGGCAAGAGGCTGTGGTGAGCAGCGAAAGGCAGCAAGGTGTGACGGAAATCCTCATGCTTCATTTCTTTCTTCCTCTTTTTTTTTTTTGTTTTGTTTTTTTTTTTCAATGGGAGAGTGGGAGGAAAGTGAGAAACTGTCTGCAACAAAGGCAGATCATGTAAGGGATAACGCCCAGTCTTTAGCTTTTTTTTTTTCCCACAAGAGATGGAGATAATTGGTCTCAGAGAGATCAAAACCTTGCTCTGAATCACTTGATGCGGGATTGAAGCTATCCACAGAGCGATCCAACCAAGAAAGTAGGGATTCCCTCTTCTTCGACGAGATCGGGAGAAGGGATAACCAGGCTACAGCTTGGGCAGGAAGAAGAAGAAAGATAAAAGAGAAAGGAAAATATAGGAAAATGCTATGCCTTTAATAATTTTTATTCAATATCCATCACGTGTCTATTACAATCGATTTTCTCCTTTAAATAAAAGAAAGAAACCTAAGAAAAGAAACCTAAATAAACTAGGAAAGTAACTAAGAAAAGAAATCCTAATTACATTAAGAAAGCTTAAATAAATAGGAAACTAATTAAAATGGGAAACCTAATCAGAGATAAAATAAATAAATAATACTGAAATAAACAAACTGGGCCCACCTGTGATGGGTCCTTCCGTGTCCTACATCAATATGCATTCATGAAAGTTAATTCAACATAACATCAACTAGAAATCAGAGAACCAAACTCACCAAGACTTTAGAGAGATTAAGCACCTTGTTCGAATTTTCTATTACTCAAATCAATTGTCTCTACAATGTACCCACGGCCTCCTTATATAGATAAACTAAAGATAGCACACGCCCAAGATCTCCCAATTCATCCAATCCTAATCAGCCATGTGGATTTATTACATCATAATTGGAAAATAAAAAAATAAAAGTTACTGCATAATACTAGAATAGATTGGGTGAATATAGCTTGAAATCCTTGCTCGATTAAGCTCCATTCTAAGCCAATTTCATCCTTGGTTGCTATTTTGAAGATGGTCCCTCCTTTGTGTGCCCATGGTTGCTTAAATGGTGAGATTCCACAACTATAAAATAGGGATGTTGATGACATGGCATGCGACTAGGCAATGACATGGCATATGACATGGAATTCTCGCCACTTCAGCTTGCACCTTGCATATGAGCCTTCAGATGTGGGCTTTAGAGGGTCAAAATGTGCTTAAACAGGCCCCAACCCATATCTCCACCATATGGGCTTAGTTGAGGTGATTATAGGCACTTTTCAAGCATTATAACCCTTGGAAAACCCTCTCTTTTCACCATCAAATTTATTGTAAAATTGGAGAGCAATTTCCACAATTTCATCTCATTGATCATCATTGTCTTCACTTGAATCCAATGGACCTTGGATGTCCTCATCAATTCATCCACATGGAACAATGTGGGTCTCAGTGTTGCCTTATAACAATAAGTCTTTCATCAAAGCCACCAATGATTGCATAAGACTCAACTAGCTTGTCTTCACTTTGCCTACCTTGCACTAATTGCATTCACAACCTCATTGTTGAGCCCTTAAATTTCTTTCACACTTATACCTAGATGTCATACTCTTACATTGTGACACTGATTACTTTTTTTTTATATAATAAATTTGACTAATTTTTACTACTCTTAAAGCTACTGCGCTTGAGCTTCGATCTTGTCTTTATTCTATTAATTTTTAGAACCATTTGCCTTGAAAATATTTTCATATATATATATATATATATATATTTTGTCTTTATTCTATGATTTTTTTTTTTAACTATTTGCCTCTAAATTTATTTTAGGTTCAAATTGATGATTTAATAGATTTCTAATTTGACTAATTATCAACAAATAACATACAACAAGTAACTTCAAACGGGTCGCGATGTAGATCCTAATGGTGAGATATTGGCCATACAATCATCATCATCTTCATCATAACCATTTACCCCATGTATTTGGGGTTGGATATCTTGGAGAGACAAGCTTTATTTATTTTTTTAAGGAAGAAAGGAGTTTTTAAGAAATTGAATTGAAAAATATTACTATTAGTAGGTATTGTAAAGATGGGTAGTCACTAGAACACAAATAAGCCATATTGATATGATAAGAACAACCCAAACTATGCTAGTGATTGGGATATTATTACTTTTAAACATGTCTCAACAAAGAGATGAATAGGACCATCCTAACCATATCTTTATGTTCTATTGGATGATTGATGAAACAAACTTCATGATCAAGGGGATTCTAGGAAAGCATTGCCTTGAAAACTCCTCTCTCTTCTAACATGCTTCCCATTAAGTGGTAAGTTTTACCATTTTCCACAAAATTTGACCCTTCTTACCATGGTTGCTAGCCTCCAACCATCTGTCAAGGATCCCCATAGGGACTGTGATGTTCTCCTGAAGGAGCCAACCATCATGTCTTTTAGATAAATCATACTGTGAAGATATTTTGAAAGGGTACCATCTATATTACATGACACTATCTGGATAACAATGTTCCCTAAAATAGTTTTCATGTAACCTTCATGCAGACTTTGGTTTGTTAGGCCCATGTGGATCCAGTGGATCCATTCTCCCCCTTACACCCACCTACAACCCCTTGAATTGCACTCATACTCAATTAACACTGATTTGACTTTTACAGGCCTTAAAAAACATGACTTCACTTATCCAATAAAGATAAAATTTTATAGGCACCACATACGAGCCAAAAACTTTCAAACCCATCCATCTATGTGGCCCCAGATGGGTCCCACCGGACTGTGTGCACAGAAGTCCGTGAGAATAGTTCTTAGGGTGGATCCACACTACTATCTAGATAGGTAGTGTCTAGATACTTCCTTGTTGACCGGATTTGTTAATGATTTGTATCATACTTGATCCTTTCCAGGGAACAAATCGGTGAAATGGACTCTCAGGGTTGCGAGTGTACATGGAGAGAGAGCACCATTGCCTTTCCTCAAATCAGTTGAAGTAAGTACAGAAGTTCTTTTTATCTTTCTTATCTTTCTTTTTTTTCCCTGAAAAATAAGTTATTTCTTTTGTTTTCCCTAGGATTAAACCAATTCCATATTGACGGAAATGAATAGTTACTTTTGTGAAACCATCTCTCAATCAAACATTTGAAAGATAAAATGGTGAATTTATTTAATTGTTTGTGATATGTTACTGACATAAGATGCCTCTAAATGTACATCTTTGATGTGACTAATATATGAAATGACACAATATAAATCTTTGAAATGGAAATGATGCAAAATGTGTCTTGCATGCATGATGTGCAAGGGATCCACTATCATACCACCCATGCAATTGTCCACATTTAGTTACACTAGTCTATTGTTTGAACAGTGGAAGGGATATAGAGTTTCCCTTTAGGGCACCTTTGTTTGCACAATTTTTCATAGGAAAATGAGTTTTTTCCATGTTTGCACAAAATATTCTATGATATTGCATTCATAGGACAATTTTCCCATACAAACAACCAAAAAAATTCTGATGGGGACCCTTGGCCAACTGTTTTCTTGGTGTTTGGTGTTTCAATGCACTTCTGTTTGGTAATATCTTTATTTTCCCCTTTTAAAATTTGGTTGAACCTTCAACGCACTTACACACAATAAGAGGTAGTAGAAAAGGTAATAAGAAGTGTAATCAGCTATTATGATTGGATTACATTGGTATCTGCAATTTATTATTTTATTTTCATTCTAGGTTTCCTTTCCAGACAGGCCAGACCTAAAGGCTGCTGTTCTTGAACAGCAACCATTCTTGTTAAAAAGGTATGGCTTCAGTCAGTTCTGCTGATGTAATGTGTATGCCTTTCATGGTATCCCCCCCACCCCAATTATTGCAGTCTTCTTCTGGAGGCTATGTTCTATGCTTCCATTCTACTGATATCTTGTGTATCAGAGAGATGGTGAAGACTAGACCTTTCAAAATGGTGTTGGATCTCAACTTTGGTGATGGTTGTGAGTGTCCATGTGCTAGAATCAAGTGGCCAATTGATTTTCCAGGTACGAACTATAACTATAGTGTCACAGTCGTAAGGGGAAATTACAAGAATACACTCCACACAAATCTCTCGCCACCGTCCTTACACAAGATAAACACATATGACCTGCAAACCCCCCTTAAACTGCATCCTTCTTGAGCCTGCTTATATGGGGTTCCATGACAGTGATGATTTCATCGGAAAGTTCTAAAGCTACATGTGGCCCATCAGAAGTCATCTTGATTGGATCAGTCATTTCATGTTTTTTTAGCCTATAATTTTTTATTCAATCCCAAAACTTTCATGGCCTTTAAATCCATGGCTTGATTGATGCAACCAAGGTGTTTCTAGGTAGGTCTAATGTTCAAGCTTAGACCTTTCTAACATACCCAATATTGTCACCATTAGTGGTCTCTACTCAGGTTGGCTCACGAAGAGTGCAACTTGAGGAGGGGTGTCAGTGATCATTACCTCACACATGTAAAAGATTTGCGATGTTTGATTCCATATCATCTGCAAGATGCTACAGAGCCAGGATTTCTTTTCAGCACATTCATGATGGAATTAAACAATACACACTTGCGCGCACACACACACACACACACATATACACACACTTGTGATATGTCTGATTTTATTGATTTTGCCTGCAATATGCTTACAGACAAATTTTATCTATTCAATTTGTTAAAAATGTCATTTTGCCGAATCACCCTCCTTGATAAGTGACAACTATCAAATGAATTATTCCACAACCAAAAATCTTCTGGTGATGCTTTGGTTCGTCCTTGGAACCTTCTACACATTCAGCCCTAGTATGAGGTAGAAAAATTAAGACTTTGTAATTTGTCCCAAGCCCATAACCCATAAAAAAGACCACCGATTGTATGAGGAAAAAAGCTAAATGCATACAAACCCTAACCTACCACAGGTCTCTCTGGAGCTACACCAAAGTAAATTAATGAAACTGGTTGGAGGCAAGTCCTTAGTTTTTGTTACATCCTGCAAACTAATTTGCAGTAAATGAAAAATAATGCCTTTCACTATTACCATTTTGTGGTGGATGAACTTTTTCATATAAAACAATCAGTTCTCCTTTTCTTTTAAAAACCCAAAAATATTGTAGACCAAGTCATCCAAACCCCAACAAAGATCCTGAAGTGTGACTGGACAATACTAAATTGTCAGTGAAGCATATAATAAAAACAAATTACAACTAATTTTCATCACTCAATGAATAAGATGTTGCAGGTTTCAACAGACAATTTCAGCCATGATAAAGATGCCGTCTTTCAGAAGCTTAGTGATGCAGCAGTCCAAGATTCATGTTGTGGACAATATGCAGCTATTGAGAGAAAGACCATTTTAGCACCTAGAGCTGAAGTTCTAGTCTATGCCATTGTCACAAACATTGTCATATACTGCTCTGCAACAACTAGAGCCCTTCCAGCCATTGCCAAGAGTGATGTCAATGGAATTAAAAGGTGCAACAAGAACACAAATGGTCACACAGAATCTCCTAAGAGACCTAAGTGGTCATAGCTATGTTAGGTTGAATATTTTGGGTCCTTTTTGAGCTTATACTAATCATGGGCAAGTAAATTTAGGTTGCTCTGTAGTGTAAATATGGTAGTGAAAGAATTCGTGCACATATATTATATATATATATATATCATGCAGGCATAGACTGAGTGAATTTTGTATACTGCACTCAGTCTACTATTGTGGATAAGCAACAGGAAGAACTTGGTTTTCATGACCATTTTGTAAATTTTCACAACAGGCTTGAACAACTTGGTAGAAAGCTTTCTATAGTAAGAACCTTATTGCAATTTTCTTTTTTCTTTTTCTCCTTGTTGGTAATTAGATTTTGTAAATGCTTACTGGCCCAATGCTTAGATACCCTTGATTGCTGCTATCTGACTGTAAACAAATTTGCACATGCTAATGTCTGCTATTCCTGATGAACTATACATTGATTTTTATTCCTTGACACGACAGCCTAACACTGGCAGTTCTTTTCAGCTTACCATTCTTCATTGGGCATGAGATCTTGTATTAACAGTGGTACATGGGGGGCAGGCTTGTATAAAGCAATGGTTTGCATCATAAACCTTGACATCCAACAACAGTAAAACAAACATTTTAAGTTTCTTAAACTTCACTGTTGGATCTTGCTGTTTTTGCATTCCTAACGACTGACCTGAGATGGTTGTTTCAATGGAAGATTGATAGTGACAATGTTGATGAAGTTGTCAAAGATGCACATTTGAACGGAAAATGCATGCGTGTCAGTAACCATTTTGCCGAAAAAGTCATGATGGCAACCTATCAAGCAGCTTTACTGGGTGGTAGATCTAATTGACTTGAAATTAAATCCATTGGGCCCCTCCTAACTAAAGAAACCTACCTAAATTTATGTTAGACGCTGGATTTCTTTCTAGCATTTTTGGGTTGTAGAGGTTGGCCGGTTTGGGCTTGGGTTGGATGTTCCAAAGTTTTGGTATAACCCTGTTCTGAGCTTAACTAGTTTATTTACAAGTTGCACTCTTTTATCTCATCCCAACCAAACATGAAAAATTCGTGCTCCAGTCTTTTGGATTTGTTTTTCATATTTAGATTGCACACACAGATGGTGGAACAACACCACTCCATGAGATCTTTGGCCCTGCCTAATCTTATTGGTGAGTGTAGTTTTTATTAAATATATAATATGATGCCTGCTAGAAATAGCTTCCCTGGATGATTCAAAAACAATAATACTCAATACATGTTGATTTTTTTTTTTAGCCACAGAAGGGTGAGAACTACTTAAAATGGAGAAATTCGGACATTTAGTTAAAATCTTGATATGACTTGAATCAGACTCAACTCGGGCAGCCCACTGAGTTGATGACTATGCTAACTGATGCCAAATGAGTTGGAAGTATGGACTCGGTTCATGACCCAATTGGGTTTTGTAAAGTTGCATAATTAGGTGTAAAACACCCTTCTCTGGTTGCGTCATAAATTTTCCAGTGCTACTGCATTAGATTCAGATTCAGCTATATGAAAGTGAATAAATCACATGTCATCTTGTGTTGCTAATATTCTATAGTATCTAATGTGTTGGCACTCAGCCATAGCAACTATCAATCTATTGAGTCAATCTTTTATCTCCTAAAAAGTAGTGATTTTTGCACTTCTATTTTTTTTCATCGTGCACTCCTTTAATATGAATTTTCAAATTTACCTGTACTTTTAAAAAGAGGAAAAGAGAGGAGAGAAAAGTAGGGACAAATTTGGATTTTTTTTAAAAAGAAGTGCACCATGAAAAAAAATAGAAGTGCAAAAATCATTACCCTAAAAAAATGGAGGCCTAATGAATATTGAGGAAATATATCCCTGTACATAGTTCAAGCTGGGGCCAGATCCTATTTATTTAGGAGTAGCCATCGAGTGTGGATGCTCAACATGGTGTAGTATTTCCTAAATATTGATCAAGGTTTCTTTGTCAAATAAAGACATTTTTTATTCATCTGAATACAAAAATTCAGCTCCATTTAAACGTGTACGACACGTTTGTTTTGAACTTTTTAGTAGGTGCTGTAGGGAATTCAAACTACTGAAATAAGTTGCTCTATAAAGAATGGGTTTAAGAATGAATAAAGAAAATGGTGATTGAAACATTTAAGGAGTTGGAATGTGTAAAGGACCAGATGGATAGAGTGAATATAATTTCATACTTAAAGCCAATCGAGCTACCTCAAATGGGCCATAAAAAATTCAAGAATCAAGATCAAAAGGCCAAAATGATCAAATAGAAGTACAGTTTCGTACATATTCCCTACACACTTCATCAGATCATGTGGCTTTCCAGTAACTTTCTAAGGTCATTTTCCTTATCTCATCTTTGTTCTTAGATCAGCAATCACTTCGCTATTATGCCGAGTCTAAGACTCTAAGCTCTCCCACACAAGAAAGCCCTGCAATAATCAACAAAAATTTGAAGCCTTTGATATCACATGTATACGTGGTTTCTAATTCCTATCATTCAAAATTACCTGACCAAAAATTAGTAATTTTGGTTTTTTTTTTTCCAGTCTCTTCAAAGTACAGTAGAGTAGAAGTTACTTTCCAAGAAGTGTTGATTTATAGAATATATTTTTACAAGAATGAATCCTATCTTAAAAACCACTGTTTTTTACTTAGAGAATAAGAAAAGTAATAGAAATAACCAAGACAGGCAATTCTCTGTGGTTCACATTGAAACTTGTATGAAAGCATGCATTCATAGATAACTATGAATGAATGAGGAAGAAAATTCAGGTCCATTATACAAGAGGAGAGCCCAATTACGAATTACAGGATTTTTCTATACCAGTTGGCCTGATACATGATTTACATCAAAATAAGCCAAAAAATAATAAAAAATTAACCTGTTGCCAAGTAGGGGAGGGACAGGTGCTTCCAAATATATGTACACCATGAATGTACACATCCAATGAAGGCAGGATTAAATAGGAAAATTAAATAAGCCGACTGAGAGATTTACACATTGTGTATGGATGTTAGATCATCTTCTCAAATTTATCAAGCAGCTTCACTCTCTGCATGGACCTAATAAACAATGCCAAAAAGACACCTGCATTGCAGAAAATCATGTATCACGGTCAACTAAAAGTAAGCAGAAGCAGTGTACTCAGAAAAATGTACCCTACATTGTGGAAATATTTCTGCAATAGCATAAAACTCAAGGGTTCATGTCACTGACTAAATGAGGCATGTGCTTTTAGGGTAGTAAACAGGTTCTTGCATTTGACTCTATCAGGCAAGGGTCCATAACCATGTCATATCGGCCGATACGAATATTCAGCCGAGATGCCGATATCAGTCATTTTTGTAAAAAAAAAAAAAAAAGAGGAGAGAAAAATATCGGTCGATATATCGTATCGACCGATACCGAATTTTAAACCCCTGGTATCAGATATATGCGGCAATGACTAATAAGCAGTTTCGAAGGCAACGATAATTGTTTACATAATCTACTGTGGGTACATGTTTGTGCATTTAAATGCTTATGCAAGTGCATGCATTTGTTCTTTACAAAATTGGCAACTCTTCAAATGCGAAATATAATACTCATAACAAATTATAAGGTCTAAAACCTGCACAAACAGATACTTAGTTAAGCACCAAATCACATTAATGTGTGGCAAATAGGATAGTGATTGAGATACTGTTATGTGATTTTTCTCTAAGGAAGGGAATGAATTTAGCTGATTGGAAGACCTTAGCTTTTAATTCCTGTCCTACAACGAGATACTTAATGTAACCTTTTTATTTTAGATGACAAAGAAACGCTTACTTAGAGAAAAGAAAAATAGACGGAAGAATGGATTGTCTCAAAGAGGCAATGAGACCGAACACTCAAAACAAAGGCAAAACATAGCAAAAGGCAATTAAATAACTACAGAGAATACATTATGAGATCCATAAACAAAACCAATAAATTGGTCCACCAACAACCCAGAGAAGAGACTTCCAGCCAAGGACCAATGAATGATCCATGAACAAAACCATTAAATTGGTCCACCAACACTCCTGCTGCACTTGTTCCAAACAAACCATACGACACCCAAAGCTATTAGCTTCTATAATGCTTGGCCTTTCTTTGTGAAAGGGCTCCAAGCCCCAACTGGTGCATAAACATTGCCAAAAATTGCAAACAGCACAACAAAGCACACAGGTTGGTCATTTCCTAATAGTGGAGCTGTGTCTAGGGATCAAATTTATTAGGAATATACCATCACCATCATCAACACCACCATGATAACCATTAAAATCCTTAAATCTATAAGGGGTTGTCTTTTTGAGCTGTACATTTTATCTCTAACTTATCATAAGCCGTGTTCTGCATCATATCATAATCTAGTGTATCTTATTAACACTTCATTCCGAGACATTGTTAGTCTCTCACTTAATCTAGTTCCTTGTAATCCTTCAAATCTTTGTACTAAAGACATTTTTTGGTCTTTAAATGTGTTTGATGGTATTCCTTGATCTTCTCTATTCTGTCAACCTAATAGTTTCTTCCTATACACATAAATAATCATATCTTTGAGTGGAATGAGCAAATGCCCAAAAGGGCTCATGTGGGTCCTACTCAATGATAAATCCTAACTGTTGAAATTATTATTTTTTTCTCTCTTAAATTTAGATCCAACCTTTTTTTGTGTCCATTTGATGTATCGTCACCATTAGATTGATTATTATTGGTAAAAATGTTTATCTATTGGTTTTTTATCTTAAAAAAAGATCAAGATCAAGATGATTCAATGGGCTCAATTTTTGATAGCTTGATAGTTTCATGATAATCTATTCATCCATCCAATTTTTTCTCACAGGGTGGGATCCACCCATTCATTTGGCATGTCACAAAACTCGGGCTTTTAAGCCCCATGATAATCTATTCATCCATCCATATTTTTTCTCACAGGGTGGGATCCACCCATTGACTTGGCATGTCAGAGAACTCGGGCTTTTAAGCACCAACATCTGCCAAACCTCCCCCATATCTTTTACTGTTAACCCACACATTCATCTTAACAAGGAGAGATTCTCTCTCCCATTCTTCACTCCATTCAAGCAAGGAAACAAGATTGGGTGGTAGTACGATCTTCCAAATGTTTTTTATTTTTATATTTATCTTGAACAAATGGAGTTATATTGTGATTAAATGGGTAATATGGAATCACATGGACTGGGAGACTTGGCACAAAATTAATGAAGCATAGAGCACAACTGGATTTGGATCAATCTTGTGCTAACGAGGGCTAGGGACACCAATCCCTTTGTGAATTTTCCATTTCTTTTTCTCTCAATTTCATGTATAAATAAGATCCTTGGATCCATGCAATGTGCTGAATTTTGTGAGTTTCTCCTAATTTGTGAAGTTGTTTTCTAGTTGAATTAATGCGATAATTCCAAGAATTCAATTTCATTCAATCGAGTATTAGAAGATCCCATTGAGTGAATTTTGCATCTCCCTTGAGTGAGATTTGTTCTCTTCAATTGAGTGAGAACCAAATTGAGCCTCTGTTGAAGTTCGGGATTTCCTATACAACCTAGAGCTTCAATTTCCAGTGTTTACCTTGGGTATAGAATCTTCTAAAGACCAAGCTCTTTAATATTCTAAAGTTCTACATTGATAGGAACCTAGGATTGCATCAGAGTTGGGAAGGTTATTTTATTTTGTCCATTGATCATCTTTAGACAGTCCTTAAGTAGATCGGTTAGAGGTGAAATTTCTAGCATGAGTAGTTCATAGAAAGTCATTTCTTGTGGGTTCCTCTTTCTACTCATCTTCTCTCTCACATACACGATCCTTCTGCGAATTTTTTTAAGGTATTTTAACCCTAATTACAGTATCATGACCACTGAATTGAAATGTGATTTTAATTGTACTATAAAAAATTCTTCTCAATCATTCACACTGTGAACCTTTGAGCCTTAAAACTTCCATAGCTATAATAATTTGATCAAGCTGAAAAGGGAAACATCAATCCAAACAAAGATCAGCTCATTCCCTTTTATCTCCTTATTTTTGATAGCCTACCTAGGCCCAACAAGCCTCATCCAAAATAGGTGAACAGGCCACTCTTGAATATTATCATGGTTAGAGTTGTATAATAAGAAACTACAGCTACTCTAGATGGGTATGGAATGGTGGAAAGAATACTCATGCAATACATTGAATCAGATTGAAAACAGTCACTTGGATAGAAGGATCCATCTTCCTTGAGGCAAAATTTTGGTGCAAGGATCCACCCAGGTTTTAGACTGTAGAGCAATATGGTATATCGAATATGGAAAAGTACATAACTGTGGAACTATACATCTAACTAGTGAGCATTGTCAATTAAAAAGGTTTGCATGATTAAAGCACCAAACTTAAACCCTGGCATATCAAAAGATATTGTGTGAATGACCTTTTACTCATTATCTTACTCCGTGGAACTTGTTCTTGACAATATATTGTCATAGGATATTATTTAGAGATTTTCAAACAATTGGGCTTTACATGGGGGAAAGGTCCCTCTAAAATAAAATATTAAAACATTTTAAAAATACTTAAAACACATAAATGTAAATAAAGATAACACATGAAAATTATTTTAGTTAAAAATACTCAAAACATTTTAGTTATCTCATTCTTGCTAGTATACCTATTCCATGGGTTATCTTTGTTCACGAAAAAACATGCAAATTATTGCAACATTTCAAAATGCTGACCATTATTTTTATGTTAATTTTGATGAAAGGAAGAAGGATATATGCACATCATCCTAGTTTCCAGATTGAGATACTGATGCAGCCAGTGTAGCAAAAAGTGAATATGTGAAAAACCTCATATTGCAAAATTTTCTGTAGTACATGAAGAAGCATGTAATAAATGTGAGAAAAACAGGCCAGAAACTTAGGTATTTGCAAGGGAAATGAATTTCTTGTAGGAATTCTTCATATCAAACCACATAAAGTAGAGGAACCCATTTATGTTGTCTGCTAAAAAAATAATAGGATTTCTTGTAAACTGGAGTTAATAAAGGAATTTTAACTTGAGTCATTTAAAATGTTATGAAAGCTAAGTTGTATTGCAAAACTGTCTAACTTGAATAGTAAATCATAGAACTGTAAGAATTCATAAATTTTCCCAAAGGTATGTATATGAAAAAATATGAAAGAAATCCAAAGGCAAGAATATCAAGTGAAGATTTGTAGAGATTTCTGTGGATCTCAGATTTCAAACTTCCAACTTCTAGAAGTACTATATTAGTATACTCCAGCCAACATCATATACAAGACAACTAAAAAGCCCAATAAAAATACAAAGGTTCTAGGCCCCAACAACTCAAGGTGAAAAACTCAACTAACGAAATATTTCATATTTCAAATTCTAGTTGATCACAAAATTCTATCATTCAAGGGAATCATATGATTTCAAATCTGACATGAATTGTACTCTTGTTATACTGTATGAACCATAGTTGTCAGATCCATTCCGGAAGCCATTCCAATTTGTCTCCATCACGGAACGTTTCGGCGTTCCGGTCATTTCGGTGTTCCGTTTCAAAAAAAGACAGCATAATTTTCTTAAAAAAGTAAAAAAATAAAATAAAATATGAAGACAATAATACAAACTTATAAATATATATAAATTAATCATTTTTATCATTTTACACTAACCTACATAAATAAAAAACAAAAATTATCATTAAATAACTACTTATGCTTGTAATCTCAATTCATACTAGTGTAATTATCAAATACTAATTCAAGAATAAGAATCAAATTGAATTATAAAAAAAAATCCAAAAAAAAACCCAATAAATAAACTTGAATTCTCATTTTATTCAAAAGTAAAGGTCAAAACTTAAAACACATAGGCTGGGTCCATTTCATTTTTTTTTTTTCACAAAATTTCATTACATACATTAGAAATAAACCATATGAATTGAAAACTTACTTCATGTACTATAACTGGACCAAATTTCAGTCCAAAAATTCAATTTCTATTCACTTGATCTTAGTGGTCAAACTCACCAGGCCCATTACGATCAGAACAGACGAGAATGGTCCATAACAGACCGGAATGGAACCCAGTACGCTAACTGATCCCGTTCCGTTCTGTTTTTCAACTAAATCCAAAATGTTACGGCCATTCCAGCCGGAACGAAACCGAATTGACATGTAAGATATGAATTGTGTATCCGAAGATTGGAACACCGCTGCCCTCCAAATGAGAAAAAAATTGAATTATTACCAAATCAAATTAAGTATATTGTTTGTCTACCCCTACTTGGAATTTGGAAAGAGAGAGGAGAGTGGGGGAGAAGGAATTGTAGAAAGATGAACCAAATTTCAGCTGATTCTTCTGGATTTCACCTTAATTCTTAGGGTTATAGTTCACTTGTGGGATGTCCAAGTTTTCTAAACATCCAAAATGTGGGTTTGATTAATTCCACCCGCATATACATAAGCACTTTGCAAATGCAAGAAACCATATAAAACTTTAGTTCGACTGATGGCACCTTCATGTGCATAAAACACTTTGCAGAGGCAAGGTGAAGTGATCTACTCTAAGTGGGATTCTATTTCCCCTTTTGTCTACTCCTATTGTTTTCATTTCCAAATTTTTCCAGCTTTTCTAAGCAATATTTAATAGATCATACCTCATTTAGAGAAAACTTAAGAAGTTAATCACATACCTGCACCAATGAAAGATCCATTTGCAACAGCTAGGCTACCTTGGTTGCTGAATGTAACCCCAACATTAAGTAATGTTCCACCCAAAACTGTATAGATAGCAGCCATCTGTAGTACAGTTGCCTTCCGAGCTGCTCTTTCAGACTGATGAAATGGGTTTGCAATTTTAAGTCAATATATGAATAACGATGCGAAAGTATAGCCAACAGTACAAAATATCCAGTTTGAAATATAATAAAACTACATTAAGAATGGTTTGATATATTGTTTGATATCTATTTTTTTGCAGGCTACTAATGTGTAACATCAGTGAGTATTGGACATCAGTGAGTATTGGATAGAGAATGGAGGGTGATTGATCACCGGAAAATCTCTCCTGTTCCCCCCAAAAAAAATCATGAGTTATTCATAGGTTTTAGGGTGAACCACCCTAGATTACATGATTATAAATGAGTCCCCTCATGTTTATTCCTCCTAAAAATATTGTTGATTTATAGTTCTAACCTTGAATCAATAGAAACACATTGGTTTGAAACTGGATGAGTAAAGTAATTGGGTCAGAAACCTCTTCTTGTCACATTCTTCAATGATTCTTCATGAATTCTTCTAGTAACTTTAAACATTCTTTCATCATTCAAAAAAAAAAAAAACTTTTAACATTCTTTCAAGAAGATGAAATAATATCACTCTTTCTTATGAATTTGACCGAAATATTGATTTCTTTTTCTTTTCTTTTTTTGTTGGGGGGAAGATATTAAAATGTTCATTGAGTGACTATTTATAGTATAATTTGTAACTCATTTTTAACATCGTCATTTTTACATTTTATTTCATAAATAAGTTAAATTATTCAAATATTAAGCATTAGGATTTATTGAATCCAACACCTTGTATCAATGTCAGAATTCCAAAACACATCTTTAGGATGCATGAAGGTGTTTCATCATGCCATGAAAAGTAAATTCTTCAAGAGAGTAATCATAGCTTTCATATTATTTTATTTGAATGATACAGCTTTCACATTTTTAGAAATTTCAAATCAATGATTTAAATATCAGACTTTGTTTCGGATTTGGTAGGGACTGAGTCTGAGTTGTATTCACCGAGTCAAACTTGGAAGAAGCTGAGTCCTACTCAGAATTGGGTGAAAATGTATAGGGATTGTTCATATTGGGAGGGATCGAGTCAGTCGACCTTGCTGAGACGACTCACGGCTGATTTTTAAAACCATTGTTTAATAGATCTCTTTGTATAGATAAAAATTGTGACTAGTCTCCTAAATTGATGAGTCGAACAAATGCACTTTTATCAAGAAGGCATCGAAACCCATCCATCACTTTTCTTCTAAAAAAATAAAATAGGAACACTACCATCCACATTACTATTATGCATTGAGAATTTATATAATTATACTATGACGTTGGGTAAATTCTGCATGAATTTATAGAAGGGTGATTTTAGAATCTAATAGGAGGGGGAAAAGCTCCCACTTATAGAATGGTAACATTGAATAGAAGACATAACAAAAACATGATGATAAATTGGGAGCCTGAGGAGGAGAGGCACAACTAGATGGATTTTTTTTTTTGAGCGGTAACAAATAGAAAATATATTAATAATGAAAGAATTTACAAAGGATGTCATCAAAGGGTCTAAGAGACATAAACCCCATGGAGGTCTTTTTAACCCTGCCGCCCACTTCATTGCATTTGTAGAGTCCCCTTAAATGATCAATTTGCCCCTTCTTATTGAGGACCAGATAGTTAATGCTTTCCTAATACTGATAAGTTCTGCCTCGTTAGAATCCCGTCGTCCTATGGATTCTGAAAAAACTACCAACGTCCTCCCATTCCAATCACGCAATACACCTCCTATACCGGCCAGGCCTAGTTTTCCTCTGGCAGCCCCATCGACATTGAATTTAAAGGTACCTGCTTAAGGGGGTGCTATGAAGTTTGGACTCTGTGTTTCTTTGCCCCCTGCTATGGCAACCTTCCCAAGAAGTGAGGAAGTCTACCGCTCTGAACCCTTTGAATTCTACTCCAGACAATAGCCATGTGTAAAGCCTCCACTTAGCCTTTTGAATAAGATCATTCTCCTCTGTTTCCTTTAGTTCGAATATTCTAGCATTCCTTTCCTTCCACACCGTCCATAGCACAACTGATGGAATGGTATTCCAGACCACCTTAATCTTGGGATTAGAATGCCAAATATTCCAAGATCGGACGAATATAGCTTTATCACAAGCAAAACTCATTCTTTCCATTCCTTTCTTCTTGCTTGTTGATCACTTATTTCTTTATCTTATTTCAAAATTATTTAGCTCTTTTTATTTATTTGGTAATCACTTTTTATTGGACGCCTTTCAGAAAAATACAGTAAAAATATTGTGAAGGCTGAAGTACCTCAAGTACTCTAACTCGAAGTTTCAGATCCCCTGACTCAAGTTGTTTCACAAACTCCTCTATTTGCCGAACTCTGTATGGCATGGAAATTGTATATGTCCTAGCCTGCATTTACATATGCAACCAAGTCAAGAGAGAGAGAGAGAATTGAATATAACATATATTTGTAAAATTTGTGAGATATGCTAAGTCACAAAGAAAGGTTGAATTAAAAACAAGACTGAAATTCTTGAGAAGGAAATAGTTCCTAAAGAATGTATTATAAAGCATTTGTTCAGCCACAACTCTAAAGTGGGCCACCTTTAGGTGCTCCAAACATTTCATATGGTGAGCACAAGTTGTAAGGGAATTCAGGTGAGTCTACAGAATCTCCCATTAGGATGATACTGCATCCAATTAGGCCCCACAAATAAGTGGGCCATCAATTATAGTTGTCTGTGTTCATCAGATTCTAAGAAACATAGGACCATAAATGCAACGAACTGAAAGAAGATATTGGAGTGGACAGGTGAAAGGGAAATACGTCATTAGCTTGCTTTCTTATCTCATCCACAAGTTGTGTTCCACTATGCTGCTGCTGCTTTACATCCAGTAACTCCTGTAATTTCCATGAATTTACAAAATGGAAGCTAGAACAATAGGAATATGTTACTAGAGTAGCAAATACACTTCAAATATAGGGTGACTTCAAACTCAGTCAAGTTAACCAATTAGGTGTTGAGTTAATACTGGATGCATATCAATTTCTGAGAAGCTTACAGAAGTTAAGTTAAAAAGTAATCTTACACAGTGATTCCAAAGGTGGGAATATATCAGTTTTTCAGTTCTCTTTATATAATTTTTCTTTAGTTTATATTTTTATTATTCAATAGTTGTTAATTGCTTATTTTTTATTTGTCCATGTCTCGATGAAGTACTCAAATAGTCAAATCAACTCTACCAGGCAGAATTCCAAGTCTAATAGAGTAGTTTAATTATGCTTGGAAAAGGGATATAAACATCTTGTGCAACAATAACATACCTGTGCATAGGGTGTGGCAATCTTCACAAAGGAAAAATCTGGATCTAGAATATATCCGATGCCTGTGAAAAGAATCATTCAATTCAATGAAAATGTGAAGATCCTGATCTGCAATTATTTAGAGATTTAATACTATCAAATGCTGCAAGACATCCTTCACCATGAGTTCTAGATGTCGACATCTACAAGACATCCATGCTTTTTGGTTTGTTGAGTGCATTATGTGGAGACATTTTACTAGTTTAATTTGCAGAATATACCAAGGGAAAAGAAAAGTAATGAAGTAACATTTTGACAAACTCAATACAAGCGATCATAGGACTATCCCATTGCCAAGTTGGTTGGAGTTAAAAAAAAAAAGTAAAATACAGTATGGCACTGTTATATTGTTATCTTACAAGCACTGATGTAGTATCTAATATTGGTATGAGCCTAAGCACATGCTAATAAAGAGGTATTTTGTGTAAAAGCACTCATACTCTCACTTTCGTATAGCCTCAAAAGAAAGTGAGTATAACATGCATTGACTTAAATACGACATTCACAACTAAAAGGCAGAAACCACACCTTCAAGTGTTGAGAATGCCCTTAAAACGAACGTAAAAGTGGATGGAAATCGAAATGGCTGATCTGTTGCAATTGAAAATAAATCCTGCAAAGAATTATCAAACTATCTTAATATCACTGCCACAAATTCTAGTTTGAATTATGAACATTTTAGCATGCTTTTTTTAGCGGTGAAAAGTAGAATAAATTATATTAATGAAAAGAGATAGGTATATGAGACGGCAATGATGGGTCTAAAAGGCCTAACCCAAAGTATGCCAAGAAAGAAAAAAATAAAATACATCACTCCTCATATCACAATAACATCGTATGAGCATGCTGGCGAAGCTCTCCCACCAAAAGGGTTCTCAAAGTGGAATACGCTAGTAGTAATGGAATCCACCACCACATTCTTAGCAAAGAAGTTAGCTACTCCGTTTGCTGATCTACGGACCACAACAAAAGAAATCTCTCTATGTGAAAAAAGCGTCCTAATTTCCCTCACTATTATGATCATCTTCCATGGAGGTCTTTTTAGTCCCTTTGACCACTTAATCGCGTTTGTAGAATCCCCCTCAATGATTAGTTTCCCCCTCCAAAAGAAGCCATATGGACAACGCTTTCCTAACACTGATAAGTTTTACCTCATTTGAGTCCCACCGACCTATTGGCTCGGAGAAAACTATGGAGGTTCTACAGTTGCAGTCACGAAGCAATCCACCCATACCCTTGCTGCCTCGTTAATATTAAATTTGTGTGTATCCGCTTGAGGAGGACACCAAGTGGCATGGACACTCGGCTTCCTTGGCCCTCTGTCTAGGCAACCGTCCCAAGAAGTGTAGAAGTCTACCATTTTAAATCCCTTGAACTCTATCCCAGATAAGAGCCATGTGGAAAGTCTCCATTTTTCTTTCTGAATAAGATCGTTCTCCTTTAACTCATTATTCTAAAAAATCCTAGAATTTCTTTCCTTCCACACTGTCCATAGAACGACTGCTAGAATGGTGTTCTAGGTTGTTTTCATCTTGGGATTGGTGTGTTGAATGGTCCAAGATTGAACAATTTCTTTGGAAGTTCGCTCAAATACCCATGATGCCCCCAACAAATTTGAGAAGCGTGTCTACAATTTTTTGGTCAGGAATCAGGCTCTTCTATGTAAATGGCTACGGAGATTATTCCTAGCGGAAAAGGAGGCCCTGTGGTGGTCTTGATTGCTAGGTATGGAGAATGAGATCAAAGGGGGTGGAGATTAGGCATAAAGCTGCTAGGGAAAGGTCTTCTGTAGTGAAAGCCTTCATAAGATTAGGCAATGGTGGGGGAAGGATTGGGGAGAGATTTTAGAATGGGATCAAATTTCAGGTGGGGAAAGGTGATAGGGTGTTGTTTTGGAAGGACAAATGGGTAGGGGAGAGGCCGCTCATGAAAATATTTCCTAGATTATTTAGAGTGGGATGAATTGTGATGCCCTAATTAGTGAGTTATATAGTGAAAACAACGATACCCCGCAGTGGTCCATCTCCTTCACAATGAGGAGGAACTCCATTGAGCCTTTATCAAACTCTTAGGAGACACTAAATTGTAGCTTGAGGATGGGGACAAGTGGATTTGGTCCATGGATCAGTCAGGGTCCTTCTCAGTAAAGCCAGTCCTCAAGACAACATATGATGTAGGCCCAAGTTAGCCGCTTTTATGCATTATCGCCTGGAACAACAAGATACCCCCTAGAATCCAGATTTTCGTATGGGCTTCCTTGAAAAAGGAAATTTCAGTAAGACATAACCTTAGGAGAAGAGGTGTTCTCCCGACAGAAGTCACGAATGTGTGTCCACGGTGGGGAAGAAAAACAGATGGTGGATCACTTGTTGTGTAAACGCATGTTCACATGGAGTATATGGTGTTGCTTCCTAAGGTTATTCAGATGCTCGTGGGTACTGGAGAGTGACATTGGAGAAGTGGTTTCAGGGTGGATGTGGGTACCCTGTAGAGGTAGGTATAGGGTGGCATGGAGATTGATTCCGTCCACAGTTTCGTGGGCCATTTGGAAAGAGATGAATGGGAGAATATTTGAAAGGAAAATGGGGACTATAGGGGAGGTTTTTGAAAAAGATGAAATGGCAGATGATAGGGTGGCTCTCCGTCTGTATAGAGTTTGCAGGTCTAAAACCTGAGGACTTCTACCTATCATAGGAAGGGCGTATGAGGGGGTTGGGCAGAATAGGAAATTCCAAGGCTAAGTGGATAGAACCACCTCAGGGTTCGTATAAGTTCAATGTAGATGGGGTAGCTAGGGGTAAGCCTGGGCTGACAGGAATAGGAGGGGTGATTCATGATGAGGGGGGTAGGATGTAAATAGCATTTTTTGAGCCTTTAGGGACTATGGAGTCAAAAGTGACTAGGGGTGAAAACCCGACCCAAAAAAATTGTGGGTTGGGTTATATAATTTTCAAATTCATGTCGGGTCGGATTAAAGAAAAAAATCGTATGAAATTTGGGTCGGATTGGGTAATTTTTTTTTTAAATTGACTCGACCCGACCTGAATTCTCATGACCAAACCCACTTTATATATATATATATATAGAGAGAGAGAGAGAGAGAGAAGAGAGACCGGCCGAGCAGCTTCAGGTATTTTATTTTTATTTTTTATTTATTTTAAGTTGTTTTTTAATTGAGCTAAATCAGCCTCAAGAGCAAGTTATTTTTTTAATTTTTTATCTTACTTTAAGTTTTTTTAATCAAACTAAATCATCCCCGAGAGAGAAAGGGTTCCTAGGTGAATGTGATGGAGACGGCCTATAGTGAGACACCAGTCAAGAGAGTGAGACCAGTATCTTCGACCAGGTATTTTATTTTTATTTTTTTATTTTATTTTAAGTCATTTTTTTAGATCGGGTTGATTCTTCGGCTTGAGGTCGGGTTGGGTTGGGTTCTGTAATTCAGGTTACCAACTCGGGTGGGGTTGGGTTCAACCATTTTTACATGGGTTAGGGTTGGGTTTATCAAAACCTGGCTCGAACTGCCCTAGTTTCAACCCTAAATGAGGCGGCATTGAGAGCAATTAGGAGAGCACTTCATATTTGGACTAGGTTTGGGAATGGCGACCTTATTGTCGAAGGTGATTCAACTAATACCATCTCCTGGGATAGTAATAGGAAGACCCCCCATGGAAGTTAGTGAACATTGTTAAGGACATCAAGAGGTTGAGTAGGATGGGAGAAATCTCCTTCACACACATTCCTCGGTCAGCGAACAGTATTGCGGACTTTTAGCGAAGGTAGCGTGCACAAGTGAAGATTTGTAATGGAGCTATTCTGATAGTGATACTGTTGGAGTGTTCATGGAGGAGGGGATTCTTATTGTATCATATTTTGAGTGTGGTGTTGTGAATATATAGCTTTGTACTCTGATTTTTGTTTTTGCTTTTCTGTGAGCCTTGTATAACTACACTATACTTGGCTCCATTCCATACCATTGTACTTGTATTCTTTCCATGAAGTAATGAAATTATGCCACAGTTTCCAAAAAAAAAAAACCATTACTCTTTATCAGCTTTGACAACCTTCTCACAATAAAACCTTTCAGGTGTAGCACATTTTTCACTTGAACTGCTCACACATAATATCTAGTGCAATATATTTTCACTACTATTTGACAACTGTTTTGGATCAAGAAAAAAATGCAAAAGTTAGAAATATTGTGATGTAGGACATGGAAGATGCAGCACACAGATTTCACTTCTATTTAGTTTTATTTATTTATTTCTTAATTAGCAAGTAGAATTTGTTATTTTCGTTTGGGATCTTAGCAGCCCAACTTTAGTTAGTTTCCTATTTGATTTAGGAGTTCTAGTTTAACAAAGAAGTCAGGTCGATAGCTTTCCTAGTTGAGTCCTTTCCTATTTTCGTTTGGATTGTTTTATTATAAAGACATGTACCCATATGGGAGAAAGACACACAATGAATATTCAATGAGATTATCTTAGGCATAGCCTTTTCCTATTTTTCCTTTATATTTGTTTTCTTGCCTAGTTGCAGGCTGTTCTACATTATATTGGTTGCCCAAGCAATAGGACGTAGAAGCTCCACATATGCCAATAGTCTCATAACAAAGTGGGTGGGTTCAGCCATGTACCATGTCTTTTTTTATAATGGGGTTTCAACTCTCAATCCAGCCTTTAGTTAGAAACCTCGATCTTTGTCTTAGTTGGATCTTTCAATAGTTTCCAATATACAAAGGCCATTGACACAATATTGCTCATGAATACAACTTCGTCAATACATAATACCATCAGGCATTCCAGTCAATTAATACTCAAGACATGTTCCCTGCTTTGCATACCTCACCAATTGCGGCCAAAGTCTGTTGCTGATCCGGTGTCCGAGTTAATAAATTATCCAAGAAAAACTGTATGGATCTTCTTACCTATACAATATGGAAAAATAACAGAGCTGAGAAAACACAATATTTAAAATTTTCCCAAATCAATAGTTGAAAAAAATTAACACAATCAGCCACAAAATCATATCGAATTTTTTTCATGCAACATACTGATGACATGTCTCCAGTGGGTTGAAGTGCTTCAAGATCAATAAGCCATTGCATAACCTGCATGATAACATCAGTCCGTGGTAATATTTCTTAGTGCAACAGCTATTTACAGATCATATAATCACATATTCTTATCTAGTTGTAACCATTATGAACAAAATGGTAGAAAGGCAAAAATATTGTGTTTGTAGGCTACACTAGGAAAGAACCCAAATGATCAGGTTGGGGTTTCAAATAAATGTAGAAAACATTATGAAATCCATATTGTCTATGGCTTCAGATAAATTGGACCAAAATAGTGTAATACGTAAACAATGCAATGCAGAAAAATTCTAAATAAATTTGTCTTTGCCACTTGTATATTATTAGGATTGTATCAGTAAGGTGTGAAAACTAAGTCCCCACTTTTTCTTCTCCCAAATATTCGATTAGTCCCAGCTATTTTTATCTTCATTAGAAGAAGATATATCCAATGAATTTTTGGTGGACTCTTCATCAAAGGAGGACAAGTTGAGAACTTCCAATTCTCGTATACCAAGGGTTTGTGATTCATATTCTTTGTCAGGCAATAAGAATAGTAGTTCAGAAGGGAAAACTTTTGATGAAGAAAATAAAAATTTTCTTTTTGAAATATTAACAGTGGAACATCCTCAAAAGGAGGAAAAATACTACATCCAAGCAAAAGGTTGACATAGAGACCAAGATGGATGCCATAAAACACAACTCTATACATTAAGTTGCATGGATACAAGTGTGGATGCCAGAGTTCAACATGGATGCGAGGTGTTAGACTCGGAAAACCAAAAAAAAGAGACTCATGGAATCAGATCCATATTTAAATAATTTAACTTTATTTTAAATGAAAATAATGGGGAAATAACAGACAAAAGTTAATGTACTTTTTTTTTTTAATGAAAGATAAAAGCCAATGTATTAGTTCTACTTTAAACAATCAAGCAACAAACATATCAATATTTTAATTTGGCTTCAATAGGAGAAAGGTGTAGTAATATTTTAGTCATCTTGGATGTTAAATAGTACTAGAAGAGCCCATTGGAATTAGTGAAGAGTCTGACACAGGTAAATCACACATTTTGAAGAGTCTGTGCAACATAGAATACACAAAGATCTCACCCTAGTCCAGAGATAAGTCAATTAATAAAATAATTTCTTAAGATACCAAACTTTGCTAATATGTCTGCAACAAAATTTGCTATTCACTTGTCATAGATAAGAGTAACATCCACGTTCTTCTTAAGTTCTTGTATCTCCCTGTATAGATTAAGAAGCTTCCACAGGGTTTCTTTCTTCCATTAGTCCAAAAACTGCATTTGCCAAATCACCATTGACGATAAGTCTACCTTGACAGGAACCTTTAATGTTCTTCAAGACTGACTTAATTGCAATGAGTAAAGCCTTATTGGATATCCTTCCTAACAGTCCAATGAAGAAGGCAAGCACATTCCCAATTGAATCATAAAGTATTCCTCCGATCCTTGGTCTAGTGCAGGTTTCATTTTTTTCTCTCTCTTTTTTCTGTTTTCCTTACATCCTCCAGCATAGATCTCTAGTCCCTCTATGTCCAAATATGAAGCACATTAAAACTCGTCTCTGCCCTCAACCCAACTGATCAATCACTTCTTGGCCAGCTCTAAAGCTTCAAGTGCCGATTTCTCTTTCCCATAAAAAATCCTGTTGTTTTGTTTTTTCCAAATTGACAACATGATTGCTACAGGGATGGTCTTCCACAAAATCTTACTTTTACTCCTAAAAGGACCCTTTCCAATTTTTATCAAGAACTAGGAAAGACCAAAAAGAGATAGGAAAGAGAATGAAAGAACCGTCATGAAGGAGTAATAAAGGAATAAATATCTGAAGATTCCACTGCATCGGAACACAGTGAGTACGATATATTCCCCTTAAAAGGTATGATGGAGATTGCACATAATCAGAACCTTGTCTAGAAAACCACCCAAAATAAAAGGCTTCAACACTCAATAGAGCGAGGCCTTGCTAGATTGAAGAACAGAGGGGAATAAGTGAGAATTTTAAGTTCAGACAACCAACTAAGGACTTCACAATGAGATCCCTAGCTAGGTCTCCAATCCAAACTCCGATGTCCTCTTTTTTTCTTGCAAATGAAATAGTGGATAATTATAAAAAAGAAGCCGACATTCTTAGCCGCTTCACTCTCAAAAAAGGTTCATGAACTCTAGACTCCAAATAAAATTTCCCCAACTCCTGCTACCGGTCATACACCCTAGCACCATTCTTTTGGAAAAGATTCTTTTAGAACATAGAACCCCACCTGCAAATCCTTTCAAGAAGATACTCAATCCCGTTTGGCCAATAGTAACAGTAGACCTTTTTGATAAATTTCTCCAACCCTAGAGAACTCATTACTCACTTTGAATGCTGACCTCCCACACCAATCCCTTTTTAAACTTACAACACTCAAATTCCAATTCTCAGGACTCATCACATACATGAAAAGTACGATTTCCCTTTAGAGTCATCAGCCTCCTTGCAATTTCTCCATGGTGTTTTGCATAACAATGCTCTATTTTGTCCTTCAAAATCCCCATGCCAATCTCACCATACTTCTTTGGTTTCATCACATCCTCCCGTTTGTCGAGATGGACCTTTTCTCTCACTATTTCCTTCCTATTGGAAGTCCCTCTTAATTTTATCTGGCTTTTTTTTGGCAATTAACATCGGCATATTGAGAAGGAACATATAGAAAATGGTTCTTCTTTAGGGATGTCTTAATGTGTGCATGGTAGCTTGAAGTTTGGTCTAGGGTCAATTGCACTTTTGGAGGAGGTTTTTCCTTTTAGTTTTTTGTTGAATATATACTCCTAGACATGAAGGAAGCATATGCAGGCAAATGCTTTAAGGTTGATAGAGTACTTTAGGATGTTGCAAACGAAATGGATATTTTTTTTTGAAAGGTAACTTCATTAAACGCAAAAAGATACAAAAGGAAAAGGTCCACAATCAACATAGACCACCGACTTAAAATGTAGTAGTTTAATTAGCTTCATATAAAAAAATGTTGTGGTCAATAATAACTTTGCCATTTTTCCAAAATCACCCCATGCTTCCCCACCCTTTCATTCTCAACCCTTTTCTCAGTTGACATAAGGTTTGGTAGAAGGTTTCTTTTTGGGAGGTTGGTGGGTTGGGAAGGTTGGTTAAGGACCACCATCAACATAGAGGTAACTGTTTTAATCTTTACATTAAAGAAAGTAATTAATAATTCGTATAGATATAAAGCAAAACAATAGTTATGCTGTTTCTTTCAAGACAACTTCCATTAGAGTTATCATGTTCAACTTATTTTAACATTTATATCTCCCTGATTCCAGATACGTAGAAACAAACTATAAATAATTTTCTTTGGGGAGGAGAGAAACAATACTAGGCTGCAAAGTCAAGATAGTAGAAAGAAATTTAAGGGCATATACCGTCAATGAAGTTCAAAGGGCTGGACAGAACATGGTTCTCTGGTGTATTCTCTCTCTTAATCAATAAATAAACAATGTCATTTCAAAAGGGTGAAAAATCACCTTAAAAACGAGCTACTTTGTGTTTCTGCTGCTAGTAATAAAAAAACAGTATACCGGATTACAGTTCGATCATTGATGCAGATGCTAAATTGCCAGCAGAAATGGAGCTCATAATGATAAAAAAGAGAGCATATAATTCAATGTCTATTATTACGAGAAACAATAAATGAAATCCCTGAAGTTTGATAATCTCGAATGTTGCTTAGTTATCAGCTCAGTGCCATGCAAACTAAATCCAAGCATACAAGAGCTAAAAAAAACATACCTTTTTTGCATCTTTTTCATAAACTGCATAGAATAGTCCTAACAATCTCTCTCGGGTAAAGGATTTTATTTCTCCCATCATTCCAAAATCATAGTATATGAGTGATCCATCCAGGTCAACAGCAAGGTTGCCAGGATGAGGATCAGCATGAAAGAAACCTGTTTTCAGTATCTGAATCAACACCAGGTAACCTTTGTTAGAATCAAAGATAAATACA
This sequence comes from Chimonanthus praecox, assembly GCA_022113865.1. NCBI lineage: Eukaryota > Viridiplantae > Streptophyta > Magnoliopsida > Laurales > Calycanthaceae > Chimonanthus > Chimonanthus praecox. The sequence continues at coordinate 56,118,992 of CM039089.1, forward strand.
AAAAATACATCAGGCACTCTCATACTATAGGAAAACTGGAAGGGATTAAGAAACACATTTTGTAGTTTTTCTTTATCGGTAATGCTACTAGTACTGATATAGACAACTGTATGACAGAAGTGATTAATATTAACTGAAACAAACCAAGTTACAAATTATACTAACTATTAATTGCAACTGTTCTTTTCAACCCCACTGTATCATCATCAATCATCAAAGCCTTTTGTATCATCTATTCAGAGTTAGCTTTCCAAGTTCAACGTTTCCACTCCATGGTTTTAAGTTTTTCTAGTTCTATGTTTCCACTCAAAAGGCATTTCTAGTCAAGAATTTCTGTCTTTTCAGATAGTGTCACTCCATTGTATGAATGTGTCCTTGTGTTTCATGTGAATGAGAACACCGCTGGGCAATACATTGACATACATAAAAATAATAAAGGAACTGAAACAGCAACAGCTTTCTGTAGATGGTAAAATGAAGACACGACACTACGCTTAATGTGCATGGAAATTTGTAATTAGTTTCGTTAAAATGATTTCATTGTCAAATGCGCTTTGGTTGTGAGTAAAACATAAAGAATTGGTCAGAATAACATGAGCAAGCACTGCCCACATACCAAATTTTCAAACAAATTCTGTAAACTAAACTCAGGAGAGTAAGATTGTCGACCTGAATCAAGTAGGATTCAATTGCACGTGACGATATCTGAGAGCGACTGTATCCTCGAGCATCTATCATATCCAGGTTATTAATCTTAATGCCTGTTCAAAAACAACAACATTACTAAATAATCTTTTACCAACAATAACATTACAGCTTTACCACATGGAATATGATTTACTTTGAAGAGACAATATAAGAAGACAAAAGCCTCTAGCATAGTTGGTAAGAATAATTGTAGCAACCATAAAAGGTCGCAGTTTCAAGTCATGTGCCTGTCAGATAAACAGTTGGCCCATGGTGAACAGGTGGTTGATTAGAACGAGAAAGACCATTGTTGGCTTTCAGTAAATTCAATGTGGATGGTGCAGCCTGAAGTAAACCATGGGCTACAGGCCTACAGCAATGGACATCAAGAAACTTGATAAGGAAGTTCTTTTATTCATGTTAGGAGGACTCCTAATGCAGTGGGAGAGTTTTAGCAAAGTTGGGGGGAGAAAAAGATTACCTTCTTCTAGGATATATGTAAATGAAATGATTTGTATAAAATTATACTTGTAAATCTTGACAGTATAGCTCTTTTATATGGTTCATGTACCTTTAAGAAAGTAATATATGGTTATAATTTTTAAAAGAAGGGATAAAAACATGATGAATAGTATCTACAATCTACACATTGACCCTATCATTGCCATAGTATCTTTCATAGTATTAATGGATAGAAGCAGATAATATTGTCAATCTCTTGGTACGGATGATGACATTTATATGTAGCCTACACTGTTCTAACTCTCTAGCCTGTAAGTGCCCTCATACTTCTCCCAATGAAACATATAATCAACCTTTTATATACATATTGATGTATTTTTTTGGTTTGTTAAATGAGAAGCTGTGAGGACTTCCTCAGAGGTAATAAATTATATAAATAGTTGCTGAATACTGGTGAGAATTAACAAATAAAATATTTCATTCCACTACCAATACAATTTGATTAAATAAACTGGCAGTATAGCCAGTTGAGAAGAAACAAGGGGATCACTATTAAAACATACAACTGCTATGCATGTGTATACATTTGTGTATGTGTTGTGAGGACCACCACCAATGAATACAATGGGTGGGACAAAAGTCGCGATCATGGATTGGGTCAAAAATCAGCCCTGGCGGATGGAGAAAGCTATTTATTTAAGGGTAACAAGGTTAATAGTGTTTAACTTATGGTGATCCAATGCTATAGCTCATGAAAGGAAATAACCATTGATATTACACCAAATGGTGGAGACTCAATCAAGAAGTTGGATATGTTAAATATACTCAATATCATAAAAACAATTTGTGTAGAAAAAAACAACGTGAACTGGGGATATATTTAAGTGCAGCTTATTGATGTGTTTGTGATTAGTTTGTATTTAGCCTAGAATATTTTTTTTATGACCAAGGTGTCCAAGCCTCTTAGAGCACCCGAGTAATCCTTGGGGCATGTGCAAACCTCCCTACCCACACACACCGGATAACTCTACGGGGAGTGGCCCTTTGAGGCGGAGTGGGAATCGAACTCAGGACTCCTGCTTCCTGAGGCAGGATCCTAGCCATCACTCCAACCCCTTTGGGTTAGCCGCAAACATTTTTATAGCTATTTTTTTGAAAATAGCTACACCACTGCCATAACCTGGATGAGTGTCATGTGGCATCTCTCCAAGATCCATCAATCCTAGCCTTACATGTCAATGAACTAAAAAAAAACATGAATTATATCCCTCAAGGAGGTGCACCCAAGCCTTGCTAAAAGGGAGATGATTCCTTTGCTAATTTATTCTTAAAGAGATAAGGATGTTGATGTGGAAGCTTATCTTTTCTTCTTATGTCGTTACTCCGCCTTGCTCCTTGCTAAAGAACCCTTAAAAGTGGGATTTTGAGGCCCAAAATATGTCAAATCAGGCCTTAACCCATATATCCATCAAATGGGCTCTTCATTTTACAATTTTAGGCCCATTTGGACCTTTAGAAAGGTTCCTCTTTCCACCAATAATTTTTTTCATGAAATTAAGAGCCAATTCCACAATTTAATCAAATTGATTTTCATTTTCTTCCATTGAGCCTAAGATGCCATCATCAGATAGGAGGAAAATAACCTTATTTTTCTCTGAGCCATTTGGAATCAAGGAGTCTAATGAGGTTGAACTCTTAGAGATTAAAAAGGCACTTCAAATATGGCAGAGTAGAGAGAGAGAGAGAGAGAGAGAGAGAGAGAGAGAGAGAGAGAGAGAGAGAGAGGTGGAAGGGAACTCCACTCATGCTTTAGCTTGGGCTAGTGGTAGGAAAAGATCTCCTTGGAGATTGACTCACATTATTCGGGATATTGTAGAGGTAGAGTGGTAGAGTGGTGCACTTCAAACATGTCAAACACTCAACCAATTGCATTTTGGATGTCTTAGCCAAGTTCGGTGTAAATAAGCAAGAGAACATTGTTGAGGCCTTATAGTGAACTGATATGGGGTTTTGGGTTCTTGAACCTTGATTTACTTTTCCTATCCTTTATTTTTTCCTTACTTGGGTGTACGGAGGTTGGGTTCGTCTTGGTTTTGTTCTTTTCCTTGTTTTTTTTTGGTTGCACTCCAATGTACTCTTGATTTTCTATTAATTTATTCATTGATTTGTGTCTATTAAAAAAAGAATTTTACAAAACCACGCAAAGCGATCATGTCTCAAGACATCAAGAGATTTTTTTCATGTCGATCATTATTTCTCTTGATAGACATGCATAAAAACATATTTACTACCTTCCCCTTTGAGCTATGACTCTGTCCAGGTTTGTAATAGTGTATCTTAGATCTCCAATCCCAATACTTTAAAGGTAAATGGGGTAGTTATACATTTCTGGGACAAAATTTTAATCCATGGAGTGATGAAACCATTTAAGGATATGAAACAGTTTTGCATTTCCATAATTTCCAATGTCTATTCTCCTAAATATGAAGCCAGCCCTATTTGTAGATTACCCAAACTAATTACAATCCCCATTAATTCACCTATTGTTATTATTTTCTCATTCTCCCCTTTCTCTTTGATTTTGTCAATTTTTCTATGAGAAGACTGTTTGTCCTTTTCATTCGTTTGACTTGGCCCAAGAATTGCCTCCTAAAATACTTTTGACATTTCTCCATATTGTTGGATGGCTTTCTCCTCCCTTAATGATGGTCTCTTTGTATAGCATTGTAAGATTTCCATAAGGTATAAGATCATACTAACTGTGATTGTTCAGTTACTTTTCTTTATTCCATTGGTTGGACACTTGGAATCATATTCCCTATTCAATTGATGGTGGGAATGGCTGGTCATTTGCAGCTTTATTAATGAGTATTTTGATGATAACAAAATGTGAGTTGTTGATATTAGATTGATGGGGTTGCTTGGTTTTTCTAGGAGCATTATTTATAGTATTAGTGTCATTACAATGTCTACATATAGAAACTAGACGACTTTTAAAGTTCGTTAGAGAAAAGTCTCACTTCTATTTTTTTTCTCCAGATTAGAAAATCCTTCCTTTGATTTTTGGCCTGCTTACACTACTAAATGTAAAGTCACATGAGGACAGGTGCAAATGTCAAAGTCTGACAACATAGGTGTGAGGTGTCAGACTTGGCAAAGCAGAAAAAAGGATATGGGGGCATGGCACCATATTTAAACAAATTTAAATATGAGATATATTTTAAAAAAGAAAAGGTGTGAAAATTAAAACTAGTAGCATACTAGTTTTACTCTAAACAATTACATGACAAACATATTGATATTTTAATTAGGTCTTAAGAGAAGGAAGGTGTTATAATATTTTAATCATCTAGGAAAACAATGTCAAAAAGAACTAGAAAAGTCCAGTGTTTGCAAGTGTCCAACATAGGTGCGTCAAACATCTTTAAGTGTCCGTGTTAGAAGGATGCTCTTATTCTTTGCTGAATCGACATAAGTAATGGAGTCAAATGAGGCAGAATTACTTGAAATAAGAAGATCTATTTACCTTTGGTGAGGCACGGGAATGGCAATCTTATTGTTGAAAGTGACTCTAGTCATGCTATTGCCTGGGACAGTGCTAGGAAGAGTCTCCCTTGGAGGTTGGTTCATAATATTAGGGATATTAGAAAGGTGAGTAGGAATAGAGGCATTCTTTTCAGGCATGTCAGACACTCAACAAATAGTCAATAGTGTGGCAGATTCCTAGCAAAAATCGGATCCAGAAGAGGCAGCCCATTGTTGAGTTTTTGTTATTTGAGGCAATTGAGTTGGGGTGTATAGGGATTGGGGTGTCTTTTCTTTTATTGGTGTTTTAGTTTATCACTTTCTTTTGTTCATGGCTTTGTATAGCTCTCTTATACAAGGCCTAGTTTTGCTATTGTACTCTTATCTATTCCATTTAATAAAGCTTTTTTTTTTTGTCTTTGCCCAAAAATAAAAGTGTTATGCAACATAAACTAAATGCTAATATTCTAATTTTACAACAATCATATTTACCATTGGAAAAACATTTCTAGACAACATCAATCAATACCAAATTCCAATCATGTTAGCAATTTTGTCATGTAGAACTCCAAATGTGACCATCAATATTTTATTCAAAAAATTTGAAAATACTAACCTGGGACATACTCCAATGTCAAGACTTTTTTTGCAGTGTAATCCCAATATACCAACTACCAAAAAAAAAGGAAAGTTTCCATAAGATCTTGGAAAAATGATGTTTAGGTTGCTACTCAGCTCATTGACAATGTAAAGCAAACATCTAGCCGTAGTCATGTTTTCATCACAAATCAAAGGCTTGAATAAATTTGAAAAAATAATGTAGTTCTGTTGCACAAGAAACATACAGGTATGCGGATCCACTTTACATTTCGAAAATCCCGACGGAATTTATCAGCATTCCTCCCTTCATTGATATAATCAATTTCTTGATACAAAATCCTGAAATGCATATTATTGTAACCATAGTTAGTACTATAAGTTCTGTGTTCTCATGATTCACAAAAGATAAAGAACAAACACAAAAACAGAACTACAACAAATTTAAAACAAATAAGCATGAAAACATGCATATAATGATTGAATTAAAAGTGTTGGAGGAATCGCTGCTGCTATTCAAAATAATATCATCCACATAGAATCATATTGGAACCTTGGTTATGAACAAAATTCAAGTAACCAAACTCCCATCTTGATAATCCATAAAAGTAATCCTCCACTAACTTTATCAAACCATGCTCATGGGGATTGCTTTAACCCATATAGATTTCTTAAGACGATACACCATCCGTTCTCCATTTCCAATGAATCCAAGTGGTGGCAACGTATAGGCCTCTTCTTTAAATCCCCATTTAAAAGGTGTTTTTTTACTTCTAACCAATCTAGAGGCCAATGAAATGTGGCAACAACTGAGATCAACACTCGAGCAAATGCGTGCTTTGCCACCAAAGAAAAGGTCATGAGCTAATGAATGACATGTTTGAGCAAAGGCTTGGCCACCAAGTGTGTGTTGTAGCAAGTAACGGATCCATCAAAATTATGCTCAAGAGTAAAGAAACATTTGCATAACCACTAACCAAGGGGCATTGAGCTCATGTCCCAGGCATATGATTACATTCAAGGGTTGACAATTCGTTCATCGTTGCTCCCTTCAAGAAAGATGATGAAGAGCAATATCAACCCTTTTAGGAATGGAAGTAGTGCCTGCCAAAGCGAAAAAGATTTTATGTGATTAAGAAATTGAATTATAAGATACAAACCTCTCAATGGGATGATTAGTGAAAACTTACCTTTTAGGAAGAGCAATAGGCAAGTCAAAACTCATAGGAGCAAGTGGATTTGGATGTCCAGGGACAATTGAGTGATGGCAAATGGTGAATTGACAAAAGTACAATGGTGCCTCTATCAATACATAATCAAGGGTTGAGGTGATGTAGTAGATGGAGGTGATGATACATCATTTGTCAACAAAGGAAAAACCATTTTTGTCGAAAGACCTAAGAAATTGGTTTTTCTTGTTATAGAAATAGGGAATATTTTCAGGGAACATGACATCCATAGATATAAAACGCAATACAATGACGTTCTTCCCTTAGAAGGCAAGCCTTGAGACTACAAGACTGATCTCCTAGATACAACAAAAGATTGAGCTATAAACAATCCATGTTGCTTATGTTGTAATAAAGGAGCATAGCAACACTTTGAAATGGAAGGGCTTGGTACCCAAAATTTGGGCACGAATAGTTTCAAACTCAAGATTGAGCCTCGCAAGTAACTCAAAGATGTGATGCTTCTCAATATACTTCCGACAAATAAGAACATCCTCAACAGAACTTCGAGGGGGAAACCAAGTCCAACAGGGATAGGAGGCGTTCTTAGGAACCATTGTGGTCTTTCATCGGTGGTCTTTACGGAGTTAGTTGGGGTTAGAGATTCAAATGAGGCGGAACTCCTTAATATTAGGAGAGTTTTGACCATTTGGAAAGTCTACGGACAAGGTTCACTAGTAATTGAAGGGGACTCGACAAATGCAATTAAATGGCCAAGGGCCTAAAGCGACCTCCCTGGAGAATGATTACCATAGAAAGGGAAATTAGGGATCTAGCATCGGGATTAGATGTTTTCTTTGCTCATGTCAGTCCAGCAAATGGCATGGAAGATTTTCTTGCAAAAAATGGGATCATCAATTCAGTTTTTGGGGTTTTCGTATTTGAAGAAGGGGACTACTTGCATAATGTTTCTGATTCTTTTCTAATGTAGTGCACTTGCTGCACAATTTGCCTTTGGTCTAACTCTTTTAGACTGTTTTTGTTTGTTTTCAGCTATTTTTTCCTTTTGTACTTTTTCTCAAAATTTTCAATGAAATTTTAATGTTACCTCTCAAAAATAAAAATTCCTCGAAAAAGTTAAAAATTTCAATATGATCAAGTTCCATCTGAATACCATGCAATTTGTTATAGTATTGGTGGCATAAGAAACTGTTGAAGGTGTGGAATGTCTTGATATATTTGATATATGTTGGAAAAATTATCATCATCAAAGTGTAAGACCACAACACCATCCCAAATGGCTCAGAAGCAAATAAACTATTTGTCTTACATATTCCTCCATAGAGTGAACAAGTGAAGATGGACAAGATATTAGCTTTGCATTCCCTATACTTAAGATCAACTTGAGATTGTTCTTTTGCAATGCCATCAAGATAACTTAATTTCTGCTTGCCCCAATAAATATCTGGATAGAATGAGACCACTACGATAATCATGTTTATTGAATAGAACCATTTATGATTCTCCTTGTGTGGATAATATCAAAAGGCGACTACCCAAATAGGCCATACTTCTTAGAAAGGCACCTATTTACAGTAAAAGTAATAGGTGATGTGGAATCAGCTATTAGAGATAACAGTAGGGACAAATAAATAACTCCAAGTAGTCCCAAATACTACTGAAGTGTGTGTAGAGTACCTTGGAAAATCAATTGATACCTTGGGACTGAAACTTGCAGGTGGTACCTTTGCCACTATTTTTGGCAAAGGAATTATCCCTCTCTTTTCTCTTAATCTTCATCATGTTCTACTTGTACCCAATCTATCTGCAAATACGTTATTTGTCAGTTCTCTTACTAAAACTTTGAACTATTCAATGGCTTTCTTTCCACCCACTATATTTTTTAGGATCTAGGTACGAAGATGATGAGTGGTGGTGGTCATTCGGAGAATGGCCTCCATCTCGTTAGTCCTAAGACGCTTTCTTTGCTTGTTGGCTAAGTTGCATGGGTATGGGTGCTAGTGTCAAAGTCCGACACTAGTGTGACATGCTACACTAGACAGACAAAAAAGGGCACAACACTATATTTTAATATACCAAATATAAAATATTTTAAAATAATGAGTGAAAATAACACTAATAGAAAAAATGGACTAGTTTTACTCTAATAGTTAAGTGACAAACAACCTATATTTTAATTAGGTTTTAGGAGTAGAAAGGTTTTGTAATATTTTAGTCATCTTGGAAAACAATGTTAAAAAGCACTAACAGAGCCCAAGAAGAATGGGTTTAAATATCTACAAGTGTTTGACATGTGTGCATCACACATCTTTAAGTGTCCATGCAACACAATCTATTGGTTGTTTTGTCGTAAAGAATGATGCCTAGTTATAGCATTGTCATCTCTGTCATCCATCGAAGAAAGTTTTGCATTCTATGGTTTCTCCGTTATTTTTTTTTTGAAACATTGACGACTAAATATCATTAAAAAGAAGGAATTACAGAGAAGGGATCCGAGTATAGAAGATATATACTCAAAGCTGAAAAATAAGGAAAATAACAAGAAAAAGAACAATGAAAAAGAGAAATACAAGATACATCAAAAACCACACCACAAGATGCAAATGTAACCCCCAAACCCCAAAAGTTTAACTGTGATGGTTGTGAATTTGGAAAACATCTTTAATCATCAGATAATTCTCGTTCATTTGGTTTTATGGCTTTAATCCATTCATGTTTGGATGTGTCCTGGTAGTTTTTATCACTTTGTTACTTCTGTTGATGATTATTCAAGGATGATTTGGTTATATTTGATAAAGACGAAATTGGAGGTTTTTCATCATTGCCCTGAAGTTTATTATCACTCCATGTCTCAAATATAAGATCAATGCTCACTGAGGTTGTCTCTCACTCACAACTACACGAGTCCTTACGTTGAGCTTAATCAATATCTATGCTCCAACTTGAAAGAGAGTGTTAGAGAACTACCTTTACTTGTAGTCATTGGGACTACGACATATATTATGTGTATATATCTCTTTGTATAGTCTCTAGGACTACCAAAGCAATGGACCTTCCACTTATGTATACTCTAAAAGCTATCTCTGCAATATATGGCATCTCTTAACTCCAAGGCGTTGGCTAGTGGCTGAGACACAAGACTTCAGGATTGAGATCTTGGTTTCAATGCCTAGTAACTCTAATGAAGTTTATTATCACTCCATGTCTCAAATACAAGATCAATGCTCACTGAGGTTGTCTCTCACTCACAACTACACGAGTCCTTAAGTTGAGCTTAATCAATATCTATGCTCCAACTTGAAAGAGAGTGTTGGAGAACTACCTTTACTTGTAGTCATTGGGACTACGACATATATTATGTGTATATATCTCTTTGTATAGTCTCTAGGACTACCAAAGCAATGGACCTTCCACTTGTGTATACTCTAAAAGTTATCTCCGCAATATATGGCATCTCTTAACCCCAAGGGGTTGGCTAGTGGCTGAGACACAAGACTTCAGGATTGAGGTCTTGGTTTCAATCCCTAGTAACTCTAACGAAGGGCCACTCCCCACAGACTTACCCAGTGTATGAGGATTGGGGGGATTTTCACACCCCCTAGGAGACTAGTCAGGTGCGACGCCTGAACACCTCCGGACCTCAAAAAAAAATGGCATCTGTTTATAAAAAGTTGACAGGAAATTAGAAAATCATCATTCTTTCCATTCAAATCTTTTTTTCAGTCATTATCATTGAGTAGTTGAGCTTGAGATGGAAATTTGTTGGTTGATGTCAAAGTTGAACTTAGCTAAGCTGCAATTACAAGAAAGATTTTATATTGAAACAAGTAAATCCATACTTCTATATAGGTTGACAAAAATCACATGATTTCACTTGATCAAGTTTTTTAAAAGTAAATACCAATGACTTGGTTTCTTCTTAAGAATGAGGATTTGGGAAAGAAGATGAGACACACAAAGATATTAGTCCCATTAATCAAAGTTGATTGCACAAAGTTGAATATCTCATATAACATTGTCTATCTAACCTTTCCAAAAAAAAAAAAACATTGTCTATCTATAAAAAGGTTGAACCTTATACTCCCTTAGATACAAAATCCAATCAACTAAAATATCCCCAAAGAATGTTAGGCTAATGCAAATCTTTATATCTTAGAAATGTTAACCTATGTAAACCAAAGAAATGTTGCTCGGGTAGATCGAGAAATGTTTTTTAGGTCTGTATGTCTTCCTATGAGAATCGTGTGTCTCCCAAGTTACCAAACCTTTGTCAACAGTTCACAGTGAGCTTACATTGAGATTGGTTGTCATTTTACATAGGACAATTATTGCCAAGCTAAATCACACGTCCTCATGTTGCCTCCCACTATCAACTTGCAGATATATTTAAAAAGGTTACTTGAACTGATTATTTTGATAACAAATTAATGTTGTTTTCACTTTTCAGAAGCCTCAGTCTAAGGGGATTGTAGAAATCATTGGATGGGGATATGATCAGACCCATCATCCACAATTGTAGAACTGTGATCCAGGTGGATCTTGATGCATAATGTACCGAAGACAATGGAGAAAAGTGAAGAAAAATCCATCCAAAGATAATTAGTCGACTGATACATCGACTGAAGACTGTATGAAGCTAAGAAAAGTCTGTGAATAGTGTTAGACGATGTACCAGCCGGCTGGTACATCATCTCCTACCTGTCTGTAAGGACAGACAACTCTCAGATGGTACTAGTCGATGTACCAATCAACTAGTACGTCAAGACAACAGTTTCGGCAGTTTTTGGAGCAGTTTTCAGCAGTTTTTTCAATTCAAATCGTGTTTGGTGGTTTCTGGCCATTCTTGAAAGTTAGAACCAACTCAGAGGGAGTGGTAACCGACCCAAGAGGTGGGTTTACAAAGGAAGAAGTTGTAAGAGATGAATGGAGACTTCATTTTTCATCAGTGGAGTCCCATCTGAGAAAGGGAGAGGAGTTGATTCTTTCCCACTCAAGGCTGCTTCAGGTTGCAGAGACAACAAGGAACAAGATGAACTGCGACTTCATTTTTCATCGGTGGAGTCCCATCGAGAAAGGGAGAGGAGTTGATTCTCACCCACTCAAGGTTGCTTCAGGTTGCAGAGACAACAAGGAGCAAGATGAATGGCGACCCCTTTTTTCCACGGTGGAGTACCATCTGAGAGAGGAGAGGAGTTGATTCTCTCCCCTCTCAAGGCCGGATTTCTTGGAGGCAGATGTGGACCAGAGAGACCACGTAGCCAAGGAGGAGAGTTGGTGCACTGATCGTGGAGACAGATGCGACCAGAGAGACCACCTAGCCATGATGGAGAGATTGGTGCGTAATTCCCTCTCAAGCCCGGAATTCTTGGAGGCAAATGCGACCAGAGAGACCACGTAGCCAAGGTGGAGAGTTGGCACACTGATCGTGGAGACAAATGCGACCAGAGAGACCGCCTAGCCATGATGGAGAGATTGGTGCATAATTCCCTCTCAAGTTTGAAGACTTCTTCAGGTTGCAGAGACAAAAGAAGAAGTAAGGCTGAGATGTCGATGTCAGAAGAGTAGAAGAAGTTGGAGGACATCACTCCCTGTTTCACTCTTTGTTTTTAGTGTATCCTAGATATGGAACACTTTGTAAGACTACTCATCATAGTGAATGTTTTGCCTAGCTTGGCACTTGGAGGTTTCCCCATTCAAAAGGTTTTACCACGTTAAAAGAAAAAAATTGTGTCAGTCCCATTTTTCCCATTTGTGTTTATGTGTTGCTGGAAGACGATCCCCGTTGCAATTCCCACTTGCTACATTCAGAGAAAGGAGAGCAGGGGCATCGAATTAATTCCAGATCAAACTGTCTTTTTCTCATTCTTTTTTATTGGTGCTTGGGCTACATACCTAATGGTAGTATAATACATAAGGAATGAATTTAAAATGGACGTCAGCTATCTTCAACATCCTTTCGGACCAACAATTACTCATACTAGATGACACAACATAGCATCACATTAAAGAATTACACTATTTCAAATGGAGCATGGAAAAGCTTTTAGATGCAAGGTACCTACATTGCACACTCATCATAAATGCCTATCCAATCCCTTGTAGGACCTCCCAAAGTTTCACTTCTCTGAAAATACTCAGCAAGTAACTTCAAATTTCCTGGGTAGACAACAAATATAAGATAGAGGCAATTTAAGTGTGTCTCTATAAAAGAGAAACTCACAAACTCAGAGAGAACATTTGCAGAATTTTCTCTTACTAGTTTTGTGTCATATCAACTAAATAAGAAACTTCTCCACACAAAGTCATGCATCATGTATACTTACATCACTATATACATAAACAAGTGTACTCAAAAGCCAACATATGTATCGTGCTTGTGTGTCTGTCTAAAATCCCATATACATTCTTAAACTAAGAGTCGGGGGTGATGGTTAAGAGTTGGGAGGAAGGCCTATTTGGATGCAAAAGCAAATTTTCTTGGCATCCATTTTGATGGTCTCATTATGGTCGGTCTAGAAAGGGATAAATACTCAAATTTTTAGGGCGAGAACAGAATTTGAGATTACAAAAGGTGAGCCTCATTAAGTGGCTGATGTCTTTTAAGGAGTTTAAGGGTTATAGTTTTGATGATCTTAAAAAAGATGAGATACCCGAAGAGACACCATGAGAGACAAGAGAGACACGAGAGAGAATCAAGGAAGGGAGAAAAGAGAAAACACCAACCTGAGAGCTGGCTACGATGGACGGCGAGAGCAGCGGAAGGATCGGGACAGCAGTGGGGACGAGGGATGGACGCTCTACACCAGGAAGAGGCGGAAGAGAGGTCTTTCAGCTTCAGTGACATTATTCGTTGCAAACCTTCCATACCACACTTCTCGAAGATGGCTGGTGAATCTTTTCAGATGATGGGGTTCTGTCTACGACGCCTTAAGGATCATTATAAATTCAATGTGGACAAAGCCACTAGGGGGAAACCAGGTCCGGCCTGAATTAGAGATGTGAATTTATAATGATCTTTAAGGCGTCGTAGACAGAGCCCCATCATTTGAAAAGATTCACCAGCCATCTTCGAGAAGTGTGGTATGGGAGGTTTGCAGAGAATAATGTCACTGAAGCTGAAAGACCTCTCTTCCGCCTCTTCCTGGTGTAGAACGTCCATCCCTCGTCCCCACTGTTGTCCCCATCCTTCCGCTACTCTCGCTGTCCATCGTCGCCAGCTCTCAAGTTGGTGTAGCACTAGTATATCAAGACTCCAACATGGTTGGGTTGATGGAAATCAGGAATTTTCCCTAAGGGGGTAGGCAGATCACTTTTTTTTTTATGAAACGGAGGCAGAAAATATTTCATTAATTAAATACTGAGGTACAAGAGCATAAAGACCATTTATAAGAGAGTTATAAATGTCCCTCAAAAGAGAGAATAGTAGAATACAATAAAAGTGTGAGCAGAAGAAGAAAATAGATACTATTTTCATGACGAAAATAAAACCCTAGCCCCATACAACCCAAGTGAATCAGTAGGATGCGGTCCAAGGGGAAGTGCTCCAAAACGAGGCGATCCTCAAACCCCTACTTCCTGTGGAAATTGAAGGGAAAAAACTTCCACTACCGACTAAGATTTTTGTACTCCAACCTTGGCTAGGAAGTTAGCAACATTGTTCGCTGAGCGGGCAACATGCACAAAACGGATGACTCCATTCCTACACAATGTCCTTATGTTCCTACAATGTTGACCAATTTCCAAGACCCTTCCTTCCACTAGCCCAAGCAACTGCATTAGCAAAATCGCATTCATAATGAGATTGCCATTTCCAAAACTAGCCCAAAGATGGACTGCTCTCCTAATCGCCTTTAATTCCGCCTCATTGGATTCCATAACCCCTACAGATTCTGGGAAGATTAATAGCATCCTACCCTTGTCATCATGAAGGACCCCTCCTATCCCTGCCAGACCAGGTTTGCCCTTGGCTGCACCCTCGACATTAAATTTATAGAAGCCTTCTCCAGGCTTTTTACCCATTCCACGCTAGTTTTCCAATCTTTTTTACCCCCTTTCATGCATCCTCCCCACGGCAGGTAAAAATCCTCAGGAGCGCAGCCAATGAATTCCTTATAGAGAGATAACCAATAGACAAGGTTCCACTTGGCCTCTTCAAAAACCTCCCTTGCTAACCCTGACTTGCCCTCAAAAGTTCTATTATTCCTCTCCTTCCAAATTGCTCAAAGAATTGCCGTAGGGATCAGCCTCCAAGCCACCCTTCTCCTTCCTACAAAAGGCCCCCTTGTCCATTCTGTAATGACCTTCCCTATTGTATTATTTAGGACCCATGGACACTCCATCAGGTTAAGGAATAATCGCCAAACCTCTATAGAGAATGGACGTCTGCATATCAAATGGTCTACTGAATCCTCCTCCCCGCCACATAGAACACACAACTATGAGGACCCCTCTAGTAAGAGGCCTCTATTCCTTAGGTTTAGGTTACACGACTGAGATTCTTCCTCTAATTGCAACCAACAAGAATACTTGCATTCTTGGAGAGACCTTGTTGTTCCAAGCCAGATGCATGGCAATGGGGGGAGATTTTGAGCAAAGGAGTAGACCATTCTTAGAATAAACCTAACTGAGAAAACTCCAAACAGGTCTATGGACCAAATCCATTTATCCTCCTCCTTCGTGCTTGAGAGTGAGTCCCCTAATAGTCCAGGGTTTGGCATTAGACTCACCGTAGTAGTCTATAACTAATGCATCCTTGTTTGATGCAGCTCTAAACAATCTAAGGAAAGCCTCACTCAAAGAACTCTCCCCCATCCATTTATCTTTCCATAATAATACCTCATCTCCTTTACCCACCAGAACTCTAAGTCCCCCTTTGCGTGAGCAGATCATTTCTTTGGCATTTTGATTGATTAAGGGGAAAAGATGTATATGGAGATTGAAATCAATTAAGAGGGAAGTAGCAAAGATGTGCTCAGATCGTGGTGAAATATCCACCACATGAAAAGATCAGCAACAAACAATGTTCTTGACTTTTGGCAAAAGTAGGCATCACAAGAAAAGAAGCTTGTGTGGGGACTTTGTAACAAGAGCGTATATTTATTTATTTGAATTTCTTGTTTTTGAATCCAAAATATGCCTCTTACACCATATTTTTTCTTGTAAATAATAGAAAATTTAACTTCTCTCAAAAAAAATCTTCAAATTAATATGACTTGGAAATCAACTCATATGAAATGTTCATCTTTTGGACATAATAATTTATACATTTCATTTCTTTTGGACATTAAATTTATACATTCAATTCAGATTTGAGATGACACACAAAGTACTGCAAAATAATTGAAGGCCTTAAAATGGGTTGTAATACCTTGCCCCAGAGGGTGCCAAAGTCCCACATTGCCGCCCCTCTCTTTCCCATATATTAGCCATATCTTCTAAACCCTAACCCTAGCCCACATCTAAACCCTAATCGTAGCCATATCCTTTAAACTATAGCCCTATTTGCCATTCCCCTAACCCTAAATCCTCCCCTTTTCAACTCTACCCTTTGCTGCCCCACCTTTCATGTACCCCTGTACTGCTGTCCTAACCCCAAAACAGCCCATAAACTGCTATACATTGTTGCCGTACCCTTCCTAGATCCCCTCTTTGCTGTCCCACACTGTCAAGAGCACATTCTACTCATGTCCTACAATTTTCTCTCCTATATTATTGTCAAACAGCTAGCTTAACCCTATTTCTGATGAAAGACCTATAAGTTTGTGGGATCTGACAAACCCCTTTGTTTTGAAGGACCCTTACTACGAATGTGATTTGGTCTGGATTGTTTTATAGTCATTTATATCAGATTCCAAGACTTGCTTGATTATTTGTGACAGGGTTATATTCTTAAATTGCAAATATTAATTTAGACCCTAATTTCATCCTTAACATGTTTAATCATAATCATTGTATTCCATCTTACTTGCAATAGTCTCTTAGGGTTACTGCTTATCTTGTGTTCTGCATGAATTTTGCCATTTAGGTTTACTCAATTTAGTGTCCTACGTCAGTTGTTGAGATCGGAGGAGTCTTGTAGTTGCACTCTCTGTGGTTATCCAGAGGAAGATGTAGACCATCTTTTCGTGAGCTGCCCTTTTGCTCAATATTTGTGGTTAACCTTTGCGAAACTCTCTGATATTCCTTGGGTCTTTGATAGAACTTGTGTTGGAGATTAGGGTTGTGGTCTCTGTTGAGACTTAGACCTAGAGTGAAGGCAGCTTGGAACACGGTTCCAGCTGCAGTATTCTGGACCATCTGGAAAGAAAGATATTCAAGGATCTTCGGAGGAAAACCAGTTGAGGTTAGCAAACTTTTCCAATGGGCGAAATGGAGGTTATGTGTGTGGCTTTTATCTAGTATGGAGTTCAAGGGGCTTAAACCAATCGATTTTCTTACGTCGTGGGAGGATTGTATGAGTGGAGTTTGTAAGGGAGAGAGACCTCCTGTCCCACGGGAACTTCCTCATCCAGAGGTAATGAAATTTAATGTAGATCGAGCTTCTAGGGGAAAACCAGGTCCAACAGGGATAGACGACATCCTTAGGAACCATAACGGTATCACAACTTTGGTTTTCACAGACTCAGTGGGGATAAGAGACTCAAATGAGGCGGAATCCTTAGTATTGGGAGATCTTTGACTTTATAGTCAGTCTACGGGCATGGGTCACTAGTGATTGAAGGGGATTCAGCAAAAGTGACCCTCTTAGAGACTAATTACCATAATTAAGGGATATTAGGGCTCTCGCTTTGGGACTTGATGTTTCATTTGCCCAAGTCAGTCGTGCAACAAATGGTGTGGCGGATTTCTTTGCCAAAATGGAGTCAACAATTCAGTTTCAATAGTCTTATTTCTTTGAGATGGACGATGAGCTAACAGGGGTTTTGCATAGATGTTGTTGATTGTATTCTCCTTTTGATGCTTTCCTTTTATTGTAGTTTTGTTATGTTTTACCTATTATTCTAGCACTCCTAGACCCTCTTCAGTTTGATGTACTAAAACGTTTTCATATTAATAATCTATTTTTTTACCGCTCAAAAAAAAAAACTTCATTTTAAATAAAAATAAGGTGTGAAAATAACATTGATAGCAAATAATATACTTGTTTTACTCTAAACATTCAGGCGGCAAGCATATTGATATTCTAATTAGGTTTTAAGAGGGAAAATGTGTTGTAATATTTTAGTCATTGTGGAAAACAATGTCAAAAGCACTAGAGGAGTCCATGAAGAACGGGTGCAAGTGTCCGACATGAGTGTAAGTGTTTAGTGTGTGACATAGGTGCATCACACATGTTGAAGTGTCCATGCAGCATCGGTTGAAAGTCATTACTTTCCCACAACTATGATCTTAAACTATTGTCTAGAAGTTTATCTTAAAAAGTTTTTTAAACTTGAATGCATGTATGGGAAGGATAGATTCATCTACCTAAATCAATGTCAAAAAGCTTCTTCAGACCAGGCCTTTGAACTTTTACCACCACTTTCTCTCCATTATGGAGAACAGCTCGATGTACCTGGAGAAAGTAATCCTTAAACATATCAGCAAATAATGAAGTAAATGCATTAAAACATATGCATGTTATTGACTAGTTGAGAAAAAGTGGCATGAGAAGACTGAAAAATAGATCTATATCCATCTTAACATGCAATGGATTCAACAAAAGTAAGCATCAAAACTTATACATCTCAAATACTGACATTGATACGAAGATGCTCTCTTTTCTTCTGCCCAAAATAATGGAAGTACCATGCATACTTCTGTAGCCAGCACCAGATCATTACATTCTGTAAAGAGAATTAAGACACAGACTCCCTGGGAAAAGAATGCCCAAGCAAGGACACTTAAGGACATTGGTTTCTTAGTTGTTTTTTTTTTGAAAAGTGACATTGGTTTCTTATTCTCACAATGAAGTTTGGACAGTAATGCTAAAAGAGGAAGTTAATTTTGAATTTTCCATTATTTACATTAATGAGCCTACACAAACATTCAACTACAAGAGAAGAAATAGAACCTCTTAGTTCAAGTCCTCAACAAAAGCCATGAGATAAAAAATATTGTCGTGAAGGAAAACATTTCATCTGACCAAGGTAAATCAGTTCACAGGGTCTGTCTGAACCTTCTTACTTTTCCCTGTTCGAGAGAAGCCATTCATGTCCCATATAAAATTATCACAAGCTTATGAACATGAAACAGAAGGTGAATGTAATGACCCGACCTGGGGTAACGGGTCAGTTGTAACGGGTAAAATTAATTTAGAAAATGATTGTAGTTTAAATTGATTTGTTAGTTTAATTTGATAATTTTATTTGGAAAAAACACAATTGAATTTAGGGATTTAATATTAGACCCCGATTTCACACTTTCTCCCCAATAAGAATTTACAAATTTATCCCCTTTGAATTAAATTAAGGGAATGGAAAATAAATTATCAACTTAGATTTTAATTCCCCTAAGTTAGAATCCCAATTGGAAATATTCAATTAAGAATATGAAATCAATAAATAAGTTCCAATTTTAAGTGTCTAGAATTTAATCGATGATTGACAAAATTAATAAAAGATAAATAAAGGACAATTTATTAAAATCAATAATTTAAAGGGACCCACCTTCGCTGGTCGAATTTAATTGTCCAAAATCCTTTCACCGATGGGAATCCTTGTTCAGATTGGATTCTTCTTCTTCCTTGTTATTTTGGGACTCAAATCCCTACCTAAATGGAAACTGTCCAAAATCCTTTCACCGATGGGATTCCTTTACCGATAGGACTCTTCTCCTTTTAAGAGACCTGCGAACCCTTCTCTTCTTTTACCCTTTTCGAAACAGCAACCAAATCTTAACGGAAATCGCACCGAAAACCTCAGCTGAAGAAGGGAAGGAAAAACCCCAAATCTCTCTCGAGTTCTTGCTCCTCTCCTCTTCAAAGACCATTCCAGACCACCGTGTGACCAGCTTTTGTCGTCTTTGTTCCCAAATTATAGCAAGTAACATGTATGTCCCTCTAATTTCCTCTATGTTCTTCTTCTCCCATGGGTTTCTTCTTCCTCTTCTCCCCTTTGTAAATTTCGAGCCAGCCAACCAGCCAATCCTTGTTGGATGGTGATAATTTTTCCCTTCTTCATTCAGCTGTAGGATCAAATCAATTGGTGACTCAGATCTGCCCCAATCCCTTATCCGTGAACAGTAACCACTCAGTTTTTCCCTAAACCCTAAGTTGGGGACTGATTTCTAACCCCAAATTAGCCAGATAGTGGGACTGATCCAAGTCCCCTTGCTGCCAGCACTATGTGTTAACCCCTTTCTTTGTTTTACCCGTGGCTTACTTACAAGTTAAAACCCAGAACCTTATTACCTTGCCCTCTTACAATGGTAATTTCAAGATAGTACCCACTGTATTAAATTGGTCTGATTTAATATGCTTTGCTACAATTAATTATTTATTAAATTAAAAATATTTAGAGTTATTGTTATCTTCCCTAAAGGCAGCCAACCTCTAAATTGCTCTAAGTTAGGACAGTTTTCATAAATAAATAAAATAATACAGTCCTAAGTAATTATTGTGTTATGTTGGCAGCAAATCTGGAAACCTTCACTCCTAACCTTGGACCCTAGTGTAACCTACAAGGCTAAAGTTGGGACAGCAATCCACCTTACTTGTAATTAAAAGTACTTTCCCAAAGAGACTTAATAATCCTCATATTATTAATACTTGGAACTTTTAAATTGTATTCGCAGCAAACTTGGGTTCTCAAGGCTAGTTATCTCTTGGAAAGCGTTTGCGTTCATTGTTTGCACTTCACAAACTCCTAGGTGAGGGACACAATTCACTACATACCATGTATTCATATAATCTTCTATTTGGTGTTGTGTAATGAAAATTATGCATTGTTTTGTATGTTATGAATATAATTGTTGGATCTAGAAAAGACTGGATGCATGTTAATGATGGTTATAATACGGTGCTCACTCACAGTAATGTAAGGGAGATTTTGGCTAAATATTCTGTTGGCCGTGAGGAGATCCAGTCCGCCCGGATTGTGAAATCTAACCATTAATGTATTGGAAGATCCAATGATTTTATATTCGTAGATTAATGATTAATTGTATGGTATTGTTGAATTTCAATCTTGATAGTACATGTTTGAATGTTGGTTTATATGATTCAAATCATTATGATGCTTGAATTATTGCTATGTTTATTTCAAGGTATATGCATGCTATAGTAAATGAGATATCAATTATGATGCAATAATCTACTTAGAATGGAAATCATAATTCTATAAGTATGTCATGATTAATCAAGCATGTTGAAATGGCATTGAGCATAGCATTCTCATATTCATAACATTGGGTATGAGGGTGCGATCCATGATTGTCACGAATACCACGACGGTGGTAGTATTATTAGCCTCACTTTAAGTGGGAAGACCATTATGGTAGATGAGATGTGATATCCATGACAAGTCATGAGGGCTTTTATTTGGTGGTAGGTTGTGTTATCCTCACTTTATGTGGGAAGGCCATTAAGGCGATGTTTTGTTATCCCTGATTCGTAGAGAAGGCCACCAAATATCAGTAGATGTAATAACGGGTTGGAATATGGCATTTGACATTGAGCATTACATTTTGCAAAGGCATGAGCATGAAATAAATTGTTATTCTTGCTTATTTGAAATATCATTGAGGAAGTAGGGATATCATATGTTATGCTTGTGTTATTGTTTTCTTCACTGGCATGGAGTTCATCCCTTACATTGCAGGCAATCCCTTGGACTTGGATCTGAACGATAATCACAATTGAGCTTAGAAGGCGAGGAGTCGATGAAGAATTCGTAAAACGCTTAGTGCAGAATTTATTATTTAGAGTATAAGTTGGTTGTTTATTTGTTTTGAGACTTTGAGAAAGTTGTTTATTCGTTTTAATTTATTTGTGAAAACTTAGATAATAAATTCAAGTATAGATTAATTTTTTAGAATGCTTTAATTTGATTGTTATGGGAATGTGAGTAAGTGATGCATTTAGAAATCCTTGTGTGAGTGATATTTATCCCTTTAAGTTATTTGGTAGCTCAAATGAGATGTTATGTCTTCAAGCTGGTTGTGGACTTGAGAAATCTTGGTGGCTTGTGAATGTAATTATGTTTATTTTAAATTTAGCCACAGATTTTCATGTAAGACCCGTTTAGGGCAGCAGGTGATTTATTTTTTTACAGTTAGATCACGCCTGTCCAGGTGTTGGAAGGCGGGACGTGACATTGAACAACTTAAGATGAACATCCAACTCATATTCATAATTCATCCATGCCCTCACAAATTATCAAAAAACCATTCTCAACTCTCCAAGCATAGGGTTGGGCCACAGAGGCATTTTAAGTGGTGATGGAGATCTATCCTACATTCTTTGTGGTCGCCGGAAGGAGGATTACAATCATATCTTCAATAATTCCACATGGCAAGTGCACTTTGGTACAAGTTAGTATATCTAATGGGGCTGGTTAGGGTGATTGGACATTTATGTACTAGCACTGTTGAAATTTGGCAAGTTAAAAAGTTAGGAAGGAGGAGGAAAGTTATATGCGGCTATTTTGTGATCTCTATGGAAAGAAAAAATGTATAAATGTTTGAAAACAAATCTAGCGAGGTGAAGGAGGTTTTTGAGTGTGCTAAGTGGAGATTAAGTGTGTGGTTACCAATTAGTAGAAAGTTTATTGGTCTTTCGATGTCAGACTTCTATAGATCATAGGAGGGTTGTTTGGGTAGGAAGTCTAGGAAAGAGAAGAGTAAGGAAGTTCAGTCTCCACCCCTACTGGAATTTTTTAGTTCAATATAGATGGAGCAACGAGGGGCAAACCAAAATTAGCAGGAGTTGGGGGAGAGTTGCATAATTCAGAAATGGCAACCTTAATGTTCTTTGTGGACCCAATTGTGATGTGGGCATCACACCAGAAAATGAAAGAAGACAGCTTCATTTTCGACCGTGGCAAGTGCAAGATTAAACTAGCCAGTCTGAGCTCCAAATTGATAGGTTTGATGCATGTGGAGCCCACACATGGGTCCAGGGCCCGCTCAAGTGCTTAATGGACCCCATTTGGAGGAGGGATGCACGGCCAAAATCCTAATGTAAAGAGGAAATTCGAATGAAGCAAGGGAGGGCACAAGGTAGCTAAGATTTAGCTAATTTAGCTATTTTTCCTCATTGGCAGAAAACTAACAGTAGCATTGCAGGCATAATGAGACATCAAATAATATCGGATTTTGACGAAATTAGGTTTGTTGGAAAGCTTATTCAACTACCTTTTCAATAAGCCCAAGTTTGCACAATTCTGATTTACTAGCCCGAGGTATGACTGTTTTTGTAAGTAGGTGTCAAACCCTATCCGTAGCCAACTTCTCTTCTACTTTCACTCTCCCTAAATGTGCGCAATTCTTCATGGCCAACCACAAGCCCTACTTTCTCTCTCTTTAGGCATGTATAACTCCTTAGGATGTATGGAATTGGAGACCTCCAATTGGTTGAAGACACATCACCTTCATACATGGCGACCTCCCATTGGATGCTCTCTCACTCCATGGACGACTCCAATTCTCTCTCCATCTCCAACGTGTGCAAGGTTGCTTGGGCGCAAGGACTGTTTGTATTTTAGTTAGCTTAGAGTCTTATGTGGATTTTTGTCATTGGTTGTAATTTTTTATTTCTTTCTTCTCATTGGTCAATGCATGTAAGCAAGATGAGTCGAATTGGGCTAGCAAAGCCTTGTCCATGTTTTCCTCTTGCTTCCCACACCAACATGAGTTGGTTCACACCAATCATGGTTGGTAACCCATGGTTAGTTCACTCCTCCTTGGCATGGAGGGCATTCGAATTGGAGGCAACACAAGTTGAGACTCGAGTCAAATCGGGTTCCCGAGTGTGGGAAAGTCAAGTATAGCAAGTAAGTATCTGTTTGAGGCTAGTTTCTTTTGTAATTTTGTTGAATTGAATAAAAATTTGCTTTGTGTTTTCATACTTAGTTCAATTGGATTGCTAAGTTAGATTGCATTTAATTCGACGAGCAAAGGCTAGTTGTCCAGAACTACTTTTTCCTTAAGGTTGCGGGTTAGTATTCCTTTTGGATTGAAATCATTTTCGGTTGACATCGAGTTCCAGATCTGAAACGTTCCGGCTGTTATGACTGGAACGGAATGGAATTGGCATCTAAGAACCAGATATGATATTGATGTATGATGCAAATATATTTAATTGTTTCCCTTAGAGGTTGTTCTTTACTTATTTATAAAGTTCTTAATATATATGTCTTTCTCTTGACCATTTGGAGTTTTAGTCATATGATCTAAAAGGTTACTTGAATAGGTGGAATTTGGTGTATGGATTGAAGAAAACCATGTTAACATTCTTAAGGTAAAACTAACTCTCAAAAGTTAGCCATTGAGAGGAGAGTGCCTCAAGAATATAGAATCATCGATTTTTCAAACTAGGAGATATGGGACTTTTGTCAACGTCACACCCTCCCTCACATGCAACTTCTCACTCTCCCTCACGTGCAGCTGTTGCACGTGCCTGCTCTAATACCATGAAGAAAACCAAGTTAATATTCTTGAGGTAGAAATCACTCTCAAAAGTTATCCATTAAGAGGAAGATGTCTCAAGTGTTATATAGATCATTGTCACAAATATCGGCGGTATTTTTAAATTTACCGCGTTTTTATTGGCAAAATACCATTACCGCGTTAAAAACGCGTTTTTATCACCACGACGATAAATTCCGATAAAATCACGTTAAAAACGCGATAATATCCCTGTAAATTGCCGGTAAATTCCCGGCAAATTCCCTATACCATTTTTATTTCATTAATTTTTTTATTTATTCTATTTTTTATTTTTTAAATATTATAATTTCCGCGAGATTTTCCCATTAAATTCCCGATAAAAATCCGAAAATTTAAAAATATCCCGTTATTACCAATTGCCGTTAATATCCCGAGAATGGTATTTGTCACAATGATATGGAGTCATTGATTTTTCAGTCTAGGTGATATGGGACTTTTGTCAAGTTCACATGGATTTGCTTGCGGAGAATGAGGCAGCTTGTTAACAAGAGAAGCCTTGGTAAGTTTCCTTTTTTTCAGGTTTTTGGTTTGTTAATGGGAGGGGGATCCGTTTAGGGATAGCAACACATGAAGGAACCATATGGAATTCAGATCGAGGGTGGATAGAATTCTAACCTAGTTCAATCATCAAGTTGGATTTTCAATTGTGATATTTGCTTGGTAACCAAGATGAGTGCATAGGTTTAAATTTCACCCACCCTATCCATTAGATCCCCTTCATATTCCATCCATCCAACTATTCTAAATTGGCCTGGCAAAGAACTCATGGGTTCTCACCGTCAATAACTAAATAAAATAAATACAATCTAACTGGATAACTTCAGCATTAGGACATAGGACATTAGAAGCCTACTGTTGAAACTTAGAACTTGTCTTGCCTCAGTAGCTAAGAGTTTTTGATCTTCCAAGAAAGGAGGAGAGGGGTGGGGGGGTCTCAATGATCAAGATTGAATTAGGTTGTGAAGCTAGTCATATTTGTTCTTTGTAGTTGCATCCAGGTCCACTTGAGCACTCTAAATTGGGATATCCATTTCCTGTTGTGATTTGTATTTACTAGCCTTAGTTCCAGGGGACTGGATGATCAAGATTGAATTAGGTTGAGAAGCTAATCGTATTTGTTCTTTGTGGTTGCGTCCAGTTCCACTTGAGTACTCTAAATTGGACCATCCATTTCCTGTTGTGACCTGTATTTACTAGCCTTAGAATGAGAAACCAATTTATTTTCCAAGCACTCTCTTGCCCCTGTTCTCAACCAAAACCTCTACTGATGGAAAAGAAGTAGCTATCAACTTCCTCCTAAAATTTTGTTGAGAATAAGAGCGCTGGTCATTGGTTCCAATGACACACAAGTTGGGAACTAAGGTTGAAGTAAAGGAAAAGCAAAAAAAAAAAAAAAACTTTTTCAGGCCTTTGAAATGGACAACCTATTTGTTTGAGTCTAAACAAAGTAAAGAGGCTGTTAATATCCAAAACATACATTAAAATAAAGGTCCCAAATAAAAGTCCAATGTAGCCCAGAAACCTTTTTATTGGACAATCCTGAGCAAGACAGGAGCCATCACATGATGGTTAAGATACCATTCAGGTAGCCCCAGCTCCAATGGGAACTAGCAATATAAAAAATATAATAGGATAGTCCTAACAAGTTTTGCCATGTTTGGCTACGACTCTCTTCTCAGAACTTACTCCTAGCTGACATACCAACATGTTAACATGCTGTAAAAGTAGCGTCAAACTTTCAGTTATCCAAACTGTAGGCATGTGGCCCACTTTGGATGATCCATCATCATCATGATCAGAAGTAATCCCATCTACTTTGGATGATCCATGTACAGAAACCTTTTAGATTAGGAGATCCTAATTATCCGACAATTCGATGTTATTTTCTTCAACGTGGATTTACTTTATTTTCTTCTTCTTTGTTTTGAAAGGTAATTTTCTTTATTTTCTTTGATGCCTATATTTTTATGGGAATAATTCATGTAATAAGCCCATTTGAGAACTTTATAACCAAGTGGTCCCACCCGCCTCTTTAATCATAGTTTTTCAATCATGACTGTTAGCAGGTCAAGTCAGTGAGGAAACTTAACAGGTTGAGTTGGGGGAAGGTGGTGGATTGGGGATTGCATTGGTCGCCATCATCATCAAAACTATTATCACATCTATCTAGGGTTGGCACTCCTTATTGGGTTTGGATAAGTTTTTCTATGAGCCAATTGCTTATCTGATACCTGTAGCACTCAAACCCTCAAATTTGTTGGCCAAGTAACTGAGTTATACATTTATACAATATAGGTATGGAAATAATAAAAACCTAAAAACAAGAAATCTTTTTGACTTGAAATAAACAAGAGATAAAGGTAAGGCTACCAATTAAAAATACATAATCAAGTACTCAAGTCAGGCATCATTATTATGGTGCCCAACTAACTATGGGGCTGACTTGGATTTGTGCATCCAACATGGATGGTGGCACCTAAAGGCCTAGTCATAGATATAAGGCCAGCAAAAATTCAACTTGATTGGGCTCCTCCAGATATGATTTTCAAGGCCCCAAAGAAATTTTTTAGCAGTAACAAATAAATTATATTAAAAAGAAGTATTGTACATGAAATGGCACCATTAGGTCTAAAAGGTATAGACCTACGGGATGCCAAAAAGAAAAGAAAGGTACATCATATCACAAAACATCTATGAATACATCAAAAACTCCTATGAAACACAGCAATACTCCTCTTGAGATCAAGGCCCCAAAGATCAAGGCGTCACTTCCAATACCCTGGCCCCTTTTTAGTTTGGTGAATGGAAGGGGAGGGATCTTAGGTTATACACCTCAAGTGGACCACACCTCGATATGATGTATCTAGATACATATGTGCTATACAATGCTGGCCTATCTTTCATGACAGCAAATTGTTGGTTCTTACCCCCCTCTTGACAGGTGATATGCATGACTAAGAACAATGACATTCACTACTGGACTGAATCATGCCAAAAGTGGTGCTCACCATAGACTAAAGATGTCAAGAAGTTCATTGAATTTTTTAAAGAAATAGAATGTATCTCAAACAATACTTCATGGATGCATCCCCTGATTGTTTTGAATATAATATTAGGCCAAGAATACCCCCATAAAAACAAGAATTTTGGATTTTTTTTAAATGATAAGAATTTTGGAAGTTAAATGCATTGTTTTATTTCCATTTCAAACAAGCAATTAGAAACAAGACCTAGAGGATTCATGTATTTTGCCCTCCCTGATATATTTGTATTAGGATAAATATGCATATATTACATTCAAATGAATGGAAAGAACTTCCTACCCAAAAAAAGAATGGACAAAAATGAAGGAGCAAACACCTGACCAAGACTTGCTGCAGCTATGGGTTGATCATCAAATTCCTTGAACAATATATCAACTGGAGCTCCCAATTCGCTTTTTATGAGATCTCTTGCACTCTCTGCTGAAAATGAAGGGACACGATCCTGCATCATTATCATACAAAAACCATAATCAACTTCCCATGAAAGACGTAAACGTAGGATTGCATAACGCCTGTGTGCATCTTTGTCAGATCTCTATACTGTTAAAAGTACAAGCACAAAGAATGTAGATGTGTCTTAAGTTCTTAAAAAGTCCCAGTAAGCAAAGTTTCCTAAGAGACTAAAAACTGAGTTTGATCATTAGCCACTAATTACATCTATTTAGGGTTGGCTTTTTGGGTTTTACTTCTCAATTCTACCCAATCAGAAATCATATCCTCCATTATCCCACCATCCAACATATGCTTCTTTACCCCTTGGGATCTACGTTTTCAATGGCCATCCTCTCCTTCTAGTTCCTTCTACATGTAGCGTTTCATTTTCTCAAACAAGGGTTTCTTCAAGTCTTCTATGTAGGTACACGAACCACTTTAAATGGTTTCCCCTCATTTTCTCATCTACTGCAGTTATTTTGAAGTGCCCTTAAATGTAGTCGTTCCTAATTCTTTATTCTAATGTCACTTCATTCATCATTCTTAAAATACTAATCTCCATTAACATTTCCTTGTTTACCTGTCTTTACTTCATTGCCCAACACTCAGCTATAAGATTATTGTTGGACTTATGGTCATTTGATAAAATGGCCCCCTAATCACCATCTAACTCTTTTATCACACAACAATCTACTAGCTTGTCTACACTTAGGCTACTCCATCCCATCCTACTAGCTATATCTATAGCCTACCTCCACTTGGTTAGAAAAATGCACCTAAGCATATAAATTTATCACAATGCAATGTCAATTCATTTTTAATTTTAATCAGTTCCTCTTTATTTTCCAAGATACTCCAAATAATCCACAACTAAAACATATACATACAAGTTTAAAAGTAAATTACAAAAAAAACTCATGTTTCAATTTATTTGATTAGAGCATCCAAGGGTTGGATGACACCATCTGGAAGAGCCAAAAATCAAATATAGAGTGAAGAGTAAATCCACTCAAGACTGAAGAAGACTAATGGTGTAACATGAGATAGGACCAGTGAGCCAAAGTTGTCAATAGAATAAGGTGTAAATAGGAACAGAGATCAACGACTTTGATTCATTAGATTGAAAGATCAAGATGATCTCTACAATCGGAACCTCAATTTGGGGTAGATTAGGAAAAGAAGGACTCACATACATATCCAGATGACAAATAAATTTGAATGAAACAAGTAAAAACAGCAAACGGAAGTGTCGATCCATTAACCTAAGACCAGAACTCTTGACAAGACCTAATCCATTGACACAATAAAATCCAGAAATAGGTTATCCAATCCCAACATCGGTGATTAGATACATAAACAATGAGCTGGTCTACACAAGGACAGGAATCGGGCATGTTATTTAAAATCAACATGGATAAAATGGGTTTTGCTAGAAGCAATGGATGAAAGCTTGTGTAAAAGAAATGTCTTATTCAGTGTTAGTCAATGGTTCCCCAATTGATCCTATTTTGGCTAATAAAGATCTTAGACAAGGAGACCCTCTTTCCCCTTTCATCGTTACTTTGGTGGGATAAAGGTTTGAATAAATTGGTGGAGAAAGCAAAAGGGAGTTGGGTATAGTTCGAGGCTTTCTAGTATCGAATAGTGAGCCAGTTGTGTCCCGTCTGCAAATCCGTTCTTTTGTAAGGCTACTCTAGATGAAGTCTTAGGATGCAAAGTGATTTTAAGAAGCTTAAAATTGGTGCCGAGGCTTAAGAACTAACTTAGGAAAGAGTACCTTAATAGGGACTGGGGCAGAGGAAGATTTTCTTAAAAGTCTAGCAAAAGATTGGGTTGTGGAATTAGAAGATTATCCTTCTCTTATATGGGCTTGCAGATCGGTGGTAATCAAAGGTCCAAGAGATTTTGGGCCTTGGTTGTAGAAAAAGTGTAAAAAAGGCTCGTGGGATGGGGGAGGAATTATTTGTCCTTAGATGGTAGGTTGACCCTTATCAATCAGTTTTGGTAAACCCCCTTTGTACTGTCTATCTATGAAATGCCAGAAAAGATTGAAAATAGGTTGGAATAGTTGTTTAGGAACATTTTATGGTGCGGATAAGGAGGATAGGAAAAGAGTGCACCTAGTTGGTTGGTCAGAAGTGATCAAGCCTAAATTTGATGAGGGATTAGGTGTGGTTCCTTTAGGGATAAGAAATCATGCACTGTTGTGTAAATGAAGTAGGAGATTTGGTAGGGAGAAGAAAACCATGTGGAGGAAAATCCTAGTTGCGATGTGTGGAGTGGAAGATGTAAGAGGATGGAGATCAGGGGATAAGGTGAAAGAATGACTCATTGTTAGTAAGGGCTTGGTGGAGAATTGTTAAGGGAAAAGGAAAGGTGGGTAGTCTGTATAAGGAGAAGTTAAGATTGCTAGTTGGGAAAGGCAATAGAACCCTTTTTTGGACTGGTCTCTAGTTACGGTAGAGACCTTTGAAAGATGTATTCCCTAGACTTTATAGGTTTGCTAGCAATAGACGGACCAAGGTTCAGGAGTGCTATGTAGTGGAAGAGGGAATCACTTGGTGGGACAATGATTTTAGAAGAAATCTTAGGCTTTTTTAACAAGAAAGTCTGGATGAGATGAGGGCTTTGATGGGGGATGTTCCAATATTCTGGGACGAGGATGATCTGTATCTGGACTGGTGATTCGTTGTGATTTTATTCAGTTAAGGCAGGGGTTAATTTGGCTCTAAATGGGTCTAGTCCTGGTCTCTCTGATGATTCAAAATGGCTCTCCCAAGAGTTCAAACTTTTGTGTGGTGTGTTCTAAAAAGAAAATACTTTCTATAGTGGAATTATATCAAAGGGGCATTTTGAGATAACCTATTCTGTACTCTGTGGAAATCGAGGAGGTTGTAGACCATTTGTTCGAGAGATGCTTGGTAGTAAGAAGTCTTTGGTCCAAATTTACCAGTTTGATAGGAATCTTGTGGGCCTTTAATAATTCTTGTGTTGAAATCGTAGAGTAGGATTATCTCAACCCTTGGACCTAAGAAGAAAACAGCTTGGAACACTATTCCAACGGCTATTTTCTGTTTGTTTGGAAGGAAAGGAACTTTAAGGATTTTCAAGAACAAAGCTTCTAAGGAGAGTGAAACATTCCAAACAGCTAAGTGGAGATTGTGTGCTTGGCTAGTGGCAAGCAAGGAGTTTAAGGGGTGTGATATGATGAACTTTTATAGGTCTTGGGAGGGTTGTATGAGTGGTAGACCTAGGAAGGTAGGAAGGTGCAAGGTAGTGTGGTTTGGTCTCCTCCTCCACCTTGTGTGTCCAAATTCAATGTAGATGAGGCAACAAGAAGTAAACTAGGGCGAACAGGGATAGGAGAGTTCTTACGTAATTCGACCGGAGTCTCATCCTTCATTTTCTCAAAGCCAGGGGTGAGAGACTCAAACGAGGTAGAGCTTCCAAGGATTAGGAGAGCCTTGTCTTTGTAGGTGATTTTGGTCAGGCGAAGCTATAAATAAAGGGGGATTCAACGAATGTGGTTAAATGGGTTAGAGGATGAAAGCGTCCTCTTTGGAAACTGGTTTTAGTAGCTAGGGGCATTAGGATATTGTGCTTAGGTTAAGAGGTATCTTTCGTGCTTGTCAGGAGGTCAGTAAACAGTGTGGTGGTCTTCTTTTTCCTTTTATTTTACGGAGAGGAATTTGGAATCATTGGTGGGATTTCCAGTTTGTTTTTGGCTTGTATCTTTGTCTTTCTTGGAAAGTTGAGGGATTTCTCTTGTAAATTTCTTAGCTACTGTTCTTCAAGTTTAAGTCTCTTATACCCGTGAATTGCACTCTCATTTTTCTTTATTAATACAATTCTTTCTGTCATTGCTCAAAAAAAAAAAAGATGCCTACTTGGATCCACAGACAAGTGATTCAATCTAGAAACAAACATCAAATGCACAAAAAGGTGGCCCAATCAAAGCCACAAAAGAGAAACAAGTGCATGTCAAACAAAATGTGCACATCAAACGGGTAACAGATGTTGAGACAAAGTTGGACCAATGGTCAAATAGATGATTTGCATGATACAATAAAAATCTTGTCAAAATATCCAGGCTATTTCCTATAATAACATCAACCAAAATAATCTTAGTAGTGATAACATCTCAACATGAAAGTTGGTAAGAGAAAATAATCACTGGGATAAAATCGAAATCCTACTAGTGGCAAGTAAACAATCACAAAAAATAGCATATAGCAGTCTAACTTGATTGGGCTTCTTAGAACTTCAATCTTTCTCAATTTAAAGGATCATACTACCCCTAGCTGGTCAAACTAAGGTCATTAGACAAACTATTTAGTTACCCTCACTTTGTCCTGACCTTGGATTCACCAATGTATAAAAAATTGAAATGAGGTTCCATTGGGAGAATTACAAGAATGGATTTCATTTTTTTTTTTTTGAGCAGTAAGAGAAAGATTTATTAAAAAATCGGGAAAAACAAGCACAAGAAACAGCAGAGAGGCCTAAGAGAATTACAAGAATGGATTTCATTAAAGGCAACGAAATCAAGAAACAAGGTAGCAACCAAATGGCATTCAACAATGACAATTCTGACTTCAGAAATACCTGCAACTTGGCAAGCTCCTCTACAAATTCTTTAGGAAATAAATCAGACCTTGTCGAAGATAACTGCCCTACTTTGATAAAAGTCGGCCCAAGTTGCAGGACACATTCTCTCAACCATGAAGCTGTTTTCCGCCTTCTAATTTTCTGGACAAAAAATGTCAACGAAAATTGTTTTACCACTGATGATACCAAGAACATAACCATAAATAATTCAAATGTCAAAATTGACTCAATGAGGAATAATTGGAAAGACAGATTTAGATAAATTGCAAGCAGATTTAAATATTTTCTTAGCTATTCGAATGTTTGAATTGTTAGCAACATCTAGTATGTCTAGACATTACATAATAGCAATCTAGACATGAGAGTTAAACAGAAGCATTTTACAAAATTTGGAATAGCAAGATGGAGAAAGTAAGAGACAGTTTAAAAATTTTCAGATTTCTTAGAATCACTACATTTTTGTATACAATTTTTTTCAAGAGGGTGACTGGACCACAGGATACTGGTAATGCCAGTTATGATACAGTTGAGGGAGATATAAATAAGAGGGTGCTTATATTAGGTTACCGGAACTCACCTGCTTATCTTCTGTGAAGCCTCCAATATATGCCCATTTTGCATTGTCAAAAAGAATACGTAGGCGTAGAGTAATAAGAAAAGACCACACATCAATGGACCTCTGCCAGCATTATAGTCACTTTTCGCCCAACTGAAACCTTCATCTGAAGGTAAAACTTTTACCTCGTCTGTATAAGGGAGTTCATTGGAGTTGGTACGTTTCTGGGTCTTAACTATAGCTGCAGTTGTACTCGCTCCATTGACAGCTGGCGCTGAACCATTTACAAACTCTACTCCATTACGGGAAGGTATCCTGTTTTTCACTAATTTCTTTGTTCGGACCATTTTCGTAGGCCTTCCATTGGTACCTAACCTGTTGAATTCTGTCTGTGTTGCATCCACTTGGAACCTTAAACATCTCCGAAGAGCAGGAAAATCATGTACATTTCTCTCAAGCTTTGGGAGTTTCTGATTAGAAATTGATCTAAAGAAGCTGATATCCTCTGCTCCTCTTTCTTGATCCATTGACTCAGCATTGTAGCGATAACAGCCATGTGAAGCCAGTATCGCCGCCATGAAGGTTTTAAGTCCTGGAATTCAAAATACAGCATATTAATATCAAATTTCAACAGGGAAAAACCAAAAATGGAATTGTCCAAATTAAAAAAAAAAAAGGTGATGACCAGAAGAAGATGATGATGATGATGATTTTGAGTCCTGTAATTCAAAATAGAGCATATTGATATCAAAATACATGGAACTGTCCAAAGAAAAAAAAGTGATGGCCAAAAGAAAAAGATGATCATCATGATGATGAAGATTTTAAGTCTTGTAATTAAAAATATGGCATCGTCATCATCAAAAGCCAAAATCCCTCTATCTAGGGTTGGTCTTTTGAGTCTCAGTTTGACCCTATCATAAACCATACAGTCAATCACTCCACCATCTATCTTGTATGTAACTATCCCTTCTCTCCATGTTTTCAGTGGAATACAATTGTCAACCCCCAACTAATGATCCTTAATAAAATTAGCCATTGGCACAACATTCAAAATACAACATATTGATATTTACATGGAAATGTCCAGAAAAAGAAGGTGATGCCCACAAGATGTACAAGAACAAGAAATGAAGTAACTAAAGCCAATGCAGTACCAATTCAGTAATAATCACAAATACACATCACAGAAGTAACTTTGCTTGCCTAGCGTATGATTAAACCATAACTTATTCCTAACCAAAAAGTGCTTGCTGTGGACTGACATATTTCATCATCGTCATTATTGTCATGATCATTGAAGCCTTAGCCCATCTATCTATAGGATTAGCTTTGTGATTACTTCTTCATTCATCCCTAAACCAAAGTCTTCTGGTTTTATAATTGATTGCCAATAACAAGAAACATAGGACAACCAGAAACAACATGAGTGACTGCAAAAGATTGAACTAAAAGCCACTGGCATGAATCACTCTAAGTACATGCATTGCCAAGATTCACCGTATGCAAATACAATGAGTTTCTTCAAATAAACATCCAGTGGAGAAACAAGTCATTGTCAAACAAACATTATGGAAACTGAAGAAAATATTACTGAAAAGTCAAGTTGAAGGGAACTATATTTTTCTTCAACTGTTCGAAACCACCAGAAGCACAGGTAGCTCCTAATCAATCTAAACTAAAGAGAATTCACCACATTTTCGTCAGTGAAAAACTGAAAACAAAGAACTGTTTGTATGGTCTTCTGTAAATGCTTTAAAGCTGAAACATTGTCATCTTTCCACAAATTCAGTCATTCAATCACTGACAGGAAATTATATAATCAAATCACTAGGGTCCGTTTGGCAGAGCAGGATTCTTGGATGGATTTGGAATTTTGAAGAATTTTCTAGATCCTGGAAAGAATTGCAGTTTGGTGGTGATAACACAATTATAAAACGAAATTTGTGAAATCTCATAGATTTCCACTTCCACAGAGAGGGGAGAAGAGCGGGGAGTTGCTCTTATACATTCCCACATGAAAAATGTGATATTAATTCTGAAGCCTAAATCACTTTTTATTATGGAATTCTCAGATTCCATACGATAATTCTAAGCCTATGAAACGCAGAAATGCTACTTCAGGAATTCCCCAGATTCCAGAATTAGCAGAACTCGATTTCAAGAACATGAAGTTTGGTTTAAGTCATTTCAGCGGCCTCAGATAGACAGTCAGTCCAGTCTACTGACAAAAATCACGATGATGATACAACAAAGCAGAGGTCACTGATTCTGGAATCCAAAAATAGTAAAATCTGCTGGAATTATCAACCAAACATGCCATTAAACATTTCTTTTTGTGCGGAATTTAGAAAAGTCCCCATCAATGCAGCTGCTGGAAAAAAGCACTTGAACCCAAATAAATTAAAAGCTTCCTTAAGATTAAAATATCCATGTTGCAGAGAAGTTGTGCTGCCAAATTCGATCGGATGATGACTTACAGGAGTCACGAAGAAACCCAAACCAGTTCAGAGTTGAGGATACAGAAGGATGCAGAGGAATGAATTCCTAGGGGTTTGGACTTTAAAATGAAAACAGGTGACGGTTTCTTGTGATGTAAGAAAGCAATCAGAAATAGTCCGTTGTACACATGGAAGGAAGGGGAGGGGGGGCGAGATCGAAATGGAGACGAAGGGGGCAGGAGTGGAATATTGAAGGAGCACCTCTCGCTCATTGGTTGGACACGCACTTAAATAACTTGCTCGGAATACCAACGGATAAATTACAGAACGACTGGGTGCCTTTAGTGACACCTAGTGGACCATAATTAATTTCATTAAAAATATTTTAAAAATAAATAAATATACTTTGTACAATTTTTATTTAATATATTATCACGGTTGAATAATTTGAGGTGAAACTTGAGTCGGATTTTAACTTGGCTCGCATGTCACAATTTGAAAAATCAAGTGAGTTGAGTTTTATATTTTTAAAATTAGATCTTAATTGAGTTGAAGAAAAAAAAAAATTAAATTAAATTTGAATTAAATCAGATTAATTTTTTTTAAAATTGATCCAATCCAAATGAAATTTATCTGACTCGTACTATTCAAAATATTTAATATAGCATTCTAATTCATTTGGGTCAATAATTTGAGCCACCATTTAAATTGAATTCGGATCAACAGTAGTTGGGTAAAGTAATTTGGAACAAATGGCATTTAATAATTTATTTTTATCGAGTAATGTGATTAGGACTTTTTATTCAACATGGGTGATAAAAAAAATAAAAAAATTTCAGACCGGACACGTGCCACACCGGCTCACTTTCTTCTGTGCATCTCTCTCAATATTTTCTAGGTTTTAAAGTAATGCACGCAAGCCAAACAGCTCAGTATCAAATTCCAAGAATTTTGGCCCATTCCCCGCTTGAGTATAGGCAATAGACGTTGACCATGTGATTGGCGTTTGGCATGTCAGATTTTTGTCCAAATTTGCTCTTGGTCAAAAAAAAAAAAAATTATATAATTGAGCTAATATTTTAATAAATAAAATTTTAGTCGATTTTTTAATTTTGACCAAAATTTGTAATTGACAGTTGGACTGACTTATTGAGACTAATCGTCTAATCCATAATAAAGTAAATTTAAGAAAATTAGTTAAAATGTCTGAGATTATAAATAAGTTTGTATCCAAATTTAGTTTAGAAAGTTTTTAAAAGAAAAATAAGAAAAGTAGTTTCTTGCGTGCAAGTGCCGTACTCTTACCTTTCAGTTTGAGACTAAAGTGACAACTGACTTCAGATATTTTCATGAATTGCGTGTTCTTCTCTTCATTGGAGGAGAGAAGTGATCCGAGTCTGGTACGTTATATTAAATATATAGATAAACAGTTTACTGAATAGAGTAACGACGAGTATGTTTCAAAAGTTAATTATTTGAATAATTCATTCATTAAAATTATTTTAATTAAATTATTAAAATTATAATTTTAATTTGTATGGATTCGTTTGATGATTAAAAAATGGTCTGAGATGTGAGATGTTTTGGGTTCAAATCATTCTCAATACAAAAAGGCCAACAATTCTAATACAGACAAAATTTATTAGAAAACACGGGATGAAATAAAATTCTCATTTTACTTCTACCGATTTAACGTTCGTCAAGCACCGGTCAACCGATAACACGTCACTCTACATGTATATGTTTTGCATATCGGTTCACCGATAGTTGATGAGCGGTAAACCGTTAGGGATAAAATAAGAATTTCACTTCCTCCCATCTCTCCTAACCAATTTTGCAAATGTTAGGATATGACATCTTGCTCTTAAAAAATAATAAAGTTATATTTTAAATTATAAAAGTTAAAAATGAAAAATAAATTAAATTAATTAAATTTTAGATAATTTTAAAAATATAATTTAATTGATTTAATCAAGATAATTTTTAGTATCAATAAATATTTTTTTAATACAACCAGTATCACTGTATTAAAATAAATTTATATTTATATTTAGACCATGGATACTTTGGTCTTTAAAAAAAATTATATTTAAATATTTGGTAATGTGATTTATAGAAATTGTGGCGTGATGGTTGGTGCAGAGGAAGAAAGGCAGTTAAGCGTGTTACGTGGCAACGGCCAAAGCGCGAAATGATTCCGTCACTATCACATGATCTATTCAATATCACGCGACCTCTTTGATAATTTAATAAGAGAAATATTAAATTTGTCTTTTTTTACATTTTATATTAAAAAATACTGCATTGTACATTATAAAAGCCACATAATTAATTGCTAATCTTAAAAAGTTATTTAATAAAATTTAATCACATTCATTCAAGTATTATGTACACATTTGGACGTTTGTGCCGACCTAAGTTTCAGTGATTAAGTCACGTTTAATATTTATTAGTTTATGTTATGAGTTTTATATGTAGTGTATAGGATATATTAATTTATTCTTTATTTAAAAAATAAATGGATAAATAAATATTTATTGAAAATCTCAATTGCACGCTATTTAATTAAATTTGCTAACGACATATTGAATCAATATTTTATTTATAAAAAATAAATTTAAAAAATAGTTAATTCATATAATTAAAATTTGACATTTATATATAATATAAAAGATCATAGGAGCAATCTTAACGAGTCTTGAATAATGCAATAACTTAATTTTCATTTTCTTTTTAATTTCACAAAAGTTGATTATTAAATAGTTTTAGGAAGGACATGGAATTAAGAATTTGTGCATTTTCTATTGTTGTCTCAGACCTTAAATTTACCAAATTAATTTAAAAAAACAATTTTTTATTTATTTTTAGGTAATGGCGTGACAATGGTGGATCCTGTCCTTTTTATGCACCAAATTCAATATTAAAATCTCTGATTTTCTATTTTAATTATTTTCTATTTTTAGCTTATAATATGATAAGATATAGTAAAAAACTTCCCACTCATGGTGTCCATTTATAAAATCATTCTTATATTTTTAGGCATAGTTTTTTAATTTTTATAATTTTTTGCATTATTTTTTCAACTTACCAAATTCAATCTTAAAATTCATTTTTCTATTTTAGCTATTTTTACATAAACTCACATATTTTTAATTATTGACATGATAAAAAAAATTATAAAACAATTCAAATCAACAAAATTAGTGCCAAAATCTCTATTTCTATTTGAAGTTATGAACTTTTTCACAAATTTTGTCCATTTTAAAATTAAAATTCTTTTTTTTTTTTTTTTTTAGCCACTTTTTACATGATATTTATATTTTTTTTAATTAATGACATAATAATATTATGATAAAACATTCAAACTCACCCATTTTTATCTTCTTCTTTTTAAAGACTAACTTGGGATGTCAGGTACAAAACTAAAATGAGTGACTCTTTTTGTGTTGAGGGGACTTGATCCCAAAATTTCCTAAGGATGAGTATTGGCTATCAAGCTAGCCCCTTTTATCTTAAAATATCTGTTTCTGTATATGTTATGTTTTATGAATTTTATTTACATTTTAATTTCATAAAATTATCTCAACCACAAATTAAATGAATGGTCAAAATTCATTTTATGATTACTTAAAGTTATCTCTTCTAATATAGACTAAATGATATATGGTTATTAAAAAAAAAATCAAGATTAGTGGACCCACTATAGAAATTAGAAAAAAGCAAGATTAGTGAATAATATAGTTTAAGTATAGCTTTTGATTATAATAGAATGTTACCTACATATTAGCATAAGGACTCAAGTGCAAAGTGCAAACAACTTTCAAATGTTAAGGAAAAAAAAAAAAAAGTACAATTGTTGAAAATATAGAGATGTATTTACAATTAGTTTAACACATAGGGACCTTTATGCGAATTACCATTTTAAATTATATGAAATAAAAATGCGAATCATGTATCCCTTTCATATTACTAACTTTGCATGTGACAATAAATGAACTAGTAAGATAGAGGAACTATATATAATTTTATATTCCAAAGAATGGTTTTCTTTATTTTATTTGTGGGTGACAATCTAGCCAAGATTAATCTGAATTCACTTAGAAGCATTAGAATGATTAATTAAATATGCAGTCAACCACTTTCATTGTCTACTTTGTTGTCTTTGTATATAATAAAATGCAAATATTATAAAAGAAGTTATTTTATAAAAAAAAAAAATGTTAAATTCAACTAGTGGTTGAAACTTTGAAATTTAGATATTTGATTCGAAATCTTATTAACTTGAGAAGCTTAACTATATCTTAGAAAAAAAGAAATTTAAAAAATTCATCAACTGATTCGACTTAAAATTCTATCGAGTTGAATCGAGTCAAATTGACTTAGTGAGTTTTTTATTTCAAATATTTCAACACGATCTAAATCTATCGACAACGCTGGATGTTCAAATGATGGATGATTTATGATGTTGCCCACATTGTAAATGGCTGTGAATAGTTAAAAGTTTAATTTGTTGTACTATAAAGTCAGTTTAAAAAATTTAAATGACTCGGGCGAGTTAATTTTGAAAAGAACAAGTCAACAACTTAGAATAGAGTTAGTTTAGTGCTTATCATGTGGTTATGTGTAATTGTGTATTATAGAACTCATAAACGTTGGCTAGCGTGACGAGCCCAACAACCTAAGTTTATGTCTTTGGATCTCAGTACCTTAGTTTGTGTCTTTGGATCTCAGTATCTTCAAGGTAGGTGTCTGCTGACCTTTATACAGTTAGAGATCGGTTTACCCAACTGCCTGCACAGGATTAGTTAGTCATTTAGGCTCAATCGAAAGTATTTTCTAAAGTCAAGCCATAAATAGGCTCAATTTTCTTTCTCTAAATTGAATGAAATTATCATTTTACCTTTCATTTTTAAAAGGAAAAAATGACTGTACGCATCATTCGAAAACGATGACTGTGGAGTGAAATTTTCAAAAGAGTCTGTTTCTCGACCAATTTTTACAAACAAGATATCAAAATTCATATACTTTTAATTTTATGAACTCCGATAGTGATTTTAAGTGAAAATGATATTATTTTAGACTTCAAAAATTATATCCAAATAATTAAGGAAAAATAGTCTTCCCTCTTAATTATTTGGGTACGATATTTGAATCTCAAAACTATACCATTTTCACTTAAAATCAGTCATAGAGTTCATAAAATTCATAATAGATAAATTTTGATACCTTGATTATTAAAATAGATCGAGAAACTGCATCACTGCCAACTGTAACCTTTGTGCATGTGACCCGGATTTCTTGACCTATATTTACAAAAAAGGTATCAAAATTCATCTATTATGAATTTTATGAAGTCTGAGAATGATTTTAAGTAAAAAGGGAATAGTTTTGGACTTCAAATATCGTACCCAAAGAATTAAGAGGGAATGTTATTTTTCCTTAATTCTTTGAGTACAAATTTTTAAGACCAAAACAATACTCTTTTAATTAAAATCAGTCTTAGAGTTCTTAAAATTCAGAGTAAATGAATTTTGATACCTTGTTTGTAAAAATCGATCGAGAAACAGCCTCGTTTGAAAATCTCACTCCACATCATTCGAAGGAATCCGTTCGAACAATTCATTCGAACGAACCACACGTTCGTTCAAATGATGCTTACAGTTGTTTTTTCTTTTAAAAACGAAGGGCAAAATGGTAATTTCATCCGATTTTTTTAAAATTGGGTATGTAGAGAAAGAAAACCAGGGTGTCTATATGGCTGGCTTTTCTAAATGATACATTGATACTGCTTATAAAAATTTCATGGGTTCGGTTGCGTTTGGAGTTACCCCCTTTACCCTTGTTTGGTAATAGAGGGGTGAGGGTAAAAATTCAAAATTTTACTCATCTCCCTCCTTTTATGAATACCCCTTGAAGCATGGGAGTTTTTATGAAACCTTTACCCCTCTTTATCCTCCTTTTCCCCTCTTTACCCCCCTTTATTCCTTTTTGCACTTATGGAGGAAAAATATTTTAAAATA
Source organism: Chimonanthus praecox (assembly GCA_022113865.1). NCBI lineage: Eukaryota > Viridiplantae > Streptophyta > Magnoliopsida > Laurales > Calycanthaceae > Chimonanthus > Chimonanthus praecox. The sequence continues at coordinate 56,160,200 of CM039089.1, forward strand.
TTTTTTAATTATGTTTCATAAATTTTTATTTTTATTTTTTATATTACATGAATTAAATAAAAAATGTTAATATATTACCCTACCTATGGAGTAAAAATATTTTAAGATATTTTTTATTGATGAATATTTAATAATTATATTTAATATTTTTTATTTTTTATTATATAAATTTAGTAAAAATTATTAATTCCAATAAACTCTCTTTACCCTTCTTTATCCCTCTTTACCCTCCTTTACTTCTCTTTGCACCTGTTGCCCTTCTTTACCCTCTTTGCACTTATTACCCTTCTTTATCTCTCTGTACCCCCCCCCCCTTTACGCCTCTTTGCACCTATTACCCTTCTTTACCCCTTTAAACCATCTTTACCCCTCTTTGCACCTATTATCCATCTAAACTCTCTTTACCCTTCTTTACCCCTCTTTACCCCCCTTGACCCATCTTTGCACTTATTACCTTTGTTTACATCTCTAAACCATATTTACCCTTCTTTACCCATCTTTGCACCTATATAATAAAAATATTTTAAAATATTTTTTAATTGATGAATATTATTTAAAAATTATGTTTTATTATTTTTATATTATATGAATTTAATAAAATTATCTATTCTAATAAAGTTGTTAATATATTACCCCTCTTTACCTCCCTCTTTGCACATATGGAGCAAAAACATTTTAAAATATTTTTTAATTGATGAATATTATTTAGCAATCATGTTTTATTATTTTTTATATTATATGAATTTAATAAAATTGTTAATATATTACCTCTCTTTGTATCTATGGAGCAAAAATATTTAAAATATTTTTTAATTGATGAATATTATTTAATAATTATGTTTTATAAAAATTTATTATATTGAATTTAATAAAAATTATTAATTCTAATAAAATTATTAATATATCAGGTTACCCCTGCTTATAGTTACCAAATAAGATTTTTTATCCTTAGGGTCAGTTCTTACTTTACAACTGCAATTACCAAACAAGATAAGGGTAACCCTTCTTCAAAAGTGATCCCTACTCGACCCCTACTTGGGGTAACCCCTTTAAAATTTACCCCTCATCCAAACGCAGCCGAAATGATAAGATTTGAGGGGGTAAAGGGTTCAAATGGGACTTAAGTGAATTCCATATAAAAGTTTAAAAATTTCATTGCCTATGAGTGATTTTATGTGGGTGAACATATGTTATATATAGTTAATATTAATATTTTTTTCATTGTCCTTGATTTGAGAAATTAGCTGTTGTAATAGATTTAATTAAAAGTGTCAATTAAGTAATTAATTTCTTATGAGTCCTACTTTAATGAGATGTTCACTTCAAAAAAGGAAAAAATGAAAATCAAGTTGAAAAGATTGATAAGTCCTATTTTTAAACTTATCAAATTTCATTATTTAAACTTTTTTAATTTCTAAACTTTATGACTTTTAAAAACATAGTTTGATCAATTTGATTAAGATTATTTTCACAGTAAACAACATATCAAAAGAAGAATCATTCTAATGGGTCTATCACCATTCTATTTAGTAAAAATTTACCTATGTTTATATTTGAACTTAATCCGGTGACTAGTTATGTAGGAATGACTTTAAATTGAGGACAACTCTAATTATAATTTAATAATAAATATAAGGAAGAGAATTGTTGTAAATGTAGGCTTTATAGAAAAAATTGATTAATCGACCACAATGAACCGATTCACAATGGATAATTTCTCTCTTTCAACGGCAATACAATAAGGATCATTGGATAAAAAAACAGCAATACAACTAGGCAAGGCTGGATGGTAATATTTTTTTTTTAAAATTTACAAAAGGATAAAGAGATGATCTCATGATCCTTTTAAAAAATAATTTTAAAGCTCGTTTTCTTTTAAATTTGACAGACACAAAATTAAATTAAAAACTTAATTTTAAATCTTTTTTAGTTAAAATGAATAAATAAAACAGATTCGGTTCTAACTCGGGGTGGGACCCCTGACACCACAAGTGGGCTTGGTTATTGGGTTTGGGCCCAAAAAGGCTAAATGGGTCTGGGCGACCAAAAATATTGAAAATTAGCTTTGATTTGGGTACATGTGGGTCCGTCAGGTAGTGTCTGAGATCCTCTCTTCCTTCCATCTAGGGGTGAAACTTGGGTCGGGTTTTAACCCGATCCGCATGATCCAACACGAGAAATCAATGGGTTTGGATTATGTTTTTGTATATCTTGGGTCAGGTCGGGTTCAGAAAAAAATAAACCTGTATGAAATTCGGATCAAGTCGGTCGAGAAATTTAAAAGCAACTAGACTCGACCCAGGTGCACCAAATTATAAAACAACACTCAGGTTGAGTTGGGTCAAAAATTCAGATCGAGTTGGATTGAGTAACTTGAGTCAGCAATTTGTGTCACGCCCCGACCCGACCAGTGGACCCGGAACGCGACTGATTTTTTTATTTTTTTTATTTTTTTTGAAAGGTAAGTAAACTAAACCACAAGCACTCTTACTGGGCCGGATCAACAGTTAGGCCCAGCAGTTACACATCAGCCCGTTAAGTGAACTCAAACATGTACCATATGCCTGCCTCCAAAAACCAAGACATAAACAACCTCAACACATAACATAATCAAAATCAAACATCATTGATTAATCAATCATAACATTGTCTCAAATGGCAACATAGCCTATTACAACATAAATTAAGTACCATATCCGGTACTTAATACAAAAACAACGGTTCCAAGAACCAACAGAAAGATCAGGGCATTCCCCTCCGGGGGAATCCCAAGGCACTGCTTCAGCTTAAATGCCCTAAGCCTGAAAGATAGGGTCCTCCTCCTCGGGTTCATTGCCTGAAAGGTGAGTGGTGTGAGCTAACTAGCCCAGTGAAGGATAATTAACAATGCACATTAAGTAAATAGTAAAACAGGTTAGCAACAGTTCAATATCACATGCTTGATAACAGTAAGCATAATCTCAAATAAGATAATAACATCATCAAACTATCAATCACTGCCATTATCCACCGTAACACCTGCCGACTACACTGAGACCAGTATTAAGTCCCGACACGGTCAAAATACATCCTTGCAAGTACATCTCCGGCTCTTAAACTTAGCCGATACTGACACCCTCAAGTCAGCAACTGACGACAGCATGGTCCGCCCATGGTCCAGTAGACATAAACCATCCCTCATATGGCCGATATTGGTTCAATAGCCCAGGTACGTGGAAGCAGTCTTATATACACATACGGTCAACACCGTAATATCAACTCATCACAGCACTCTTACCATAGTGCATTGTATAGGCACCTGAGTAGGTTCATCAAAACCGAAACCACTCATTTCTCAAAGTAACACCTGTTTACAAAATCTGCAGAGTTAAGTTCCCTCACCGTTTTGTGTGGTTTATGCGGTATCTGTCAAACAACATACAAGTGCTCAATCAATATACATAACAAATACGTACACATACGTAGTATTTTGAAAATCACACGTTTTCCCACAAAATATCCAGGTTTAATGGAAGTGAGTCTCCTACTTGATTTCTATCCTTTTTAAATTATCCACAAGATAATAATATAATAAACATAAGGGGCTCAGTCCAAACTCATATTGTCTTCTGGGCATTGACTAGATTGACTTATTGAGTAAGGTCTAGATCCTCGGGTCACCTCTCGGTTGTCTTCTGGATATGGACCAGAGCTGACATTTTGAGTAGGCCTCGAGGTCACTCAGTGCCCGACTATAGTGTCGGCCTGGAAGTGAATCACTCAGCTCCCGACTAGTGTCGGACTGAAAGCGTATACAATAATATTTACACTATAAATAATAAAAGGAAAATGGGTTAGTACAATTTTAATTAACAGAGAGGGTATAAATCACAACAATTAATCAAACATATTAATAATCAATAATCAAGATTAAAACAGTAATTAAACAATATTTTATCATTTTCAAAAATGGGTCCCTCGGATCATCACTTCGGAACTTGGGTACAGTGGCTTCGGATCATCCGAACCACTCAAAACTGGGTCTCTGGCCTCGGAACCTGGGGCCTGACTTCGGATCGTCCGAAGACTGGGTCTCGGACCTTCCAAAGGGTCAAGTTCGCCTCGGGTGTGCTGGGCTTCGGGGTGAAGCTCGGAACGTCCGAGGGTCAGACCGTCCGAAGGTTCGGACCTTCCGAAGAACGGCTCTCGGACCTTCCGAGCGTCGTCTTCCTCAACTGTCTGCACCAGCAGACAGTGACGGCGGAAACAGGGTGAAATACGATTCCAAGAAGGGAGGGCTTCCCGGATTCGTTTTTCACATCGGTCTGGTTTGATGGACTCCTCTGGGAGTCCTCTTTACACAGGGATTGGTTTGGAGCTCAAAAGCTCAAAGGGCCATCCGATTTTAAGGGTAGATCATCACGGGTACATGAAACCCATGGTTTTTCTTAGTTTTTAAAACTGGTTTTTCTCTATCAAAACAGGGTCAATTTTGGTTTTGCTTGATTCTAAATCGGTTAGAATTGAAAGAGGAATGTAATGGATACCTTGGTTTCGATTCTTGGGTTGAAATTCGGATTTTTGGAAAATCTTCCACTTAGCTTACTGTTACTGAAAAACAGAAGCAAAGCAGGGCTCTCGGTTAGCCTAAGCAGGTATCGATTTGAAATGCAGAGAATGGAGAGGGAGAAGAGAAATGCAAAGGATTTGCTGGGAGTTGCAACTGACGGGAGGGACTGAATTTATAGGCTCTCTGTCGAGGAGAGATGCCGGAATTCGGCTGCTCATGCAGCAAGGCGATGGGACGGAACACTAGCGGTAATCATTCGCCGGTGTGAGAAGGGATGGGACGACGGCAGCTCATCATTGCCGGAAATCCAGCCGAGTGGGCAGAGCACGCCTGCATGGCGTTGCTGATTTTTCCCTGCGGTTGCAGATCAGCCCTCGGGTAATTCTCGATTTGCAGAAAGGCCCTGGTTTGATAAAAATTTGATTTTTAAACTAAAGGTGATAAATTAATGACTCAAAAATCCGATCCAACCTTACAGATGGGTTGGGTTTTTAAAACTTAGGTCACCATAAAAATTCTAGATTTTATCTCTCAATAAAAACCCTTGATTTAAACAAAAATCACATTTTACCCATAATTACTTAATTAAATAAATGTAAAAATAACTAATTTGTAAATCTTATTTTCAAGTGAAATGAAATATCTAGATCATTTTTAAAATGGTCTAACACCCGATACCGTTTTCAAAATTTAACTCCTTCCCGAAAATATTTTAAATAATTAAAACTCTCTTTCGGGCGATATTTAAATATCATTTTCTGAAAAATAAATTCATTTTAAACTTAGAAATGCAAATCATCCAATAAGGAGAGTATTATCAATCAATGACAATCACCAAATCACACCAATTATGAAAATTTACACAACAAACGGTAAAATTACCAAAATACCCCTCCAGTTCGACCGGCTGGATCACTGAGCTCACGGGCTCAGATTGGGCCTCGCTTGGGCTTTCCTCAAAGCCTTGACCGAAAACTTTGAGATCAACCGGTTAAAACACGAAAACATGCTTAATCCGGGGCAGGGTATTACAATTTGAGTTGAGTCAAATCAGGTTTAATAATTTTTGACATGAGTCGAGTTGGATTTATTAAAACCCGACCCGACCCAACCCAACCCAACCCAATCCTAATTTTAGCCCTACTTCCATCTATCCAAACGTAAATTCAAAGAGCAAATTCATTAATTTCATCCTCGATAGCATGATAATAAAACTTTATATATCCTTTTGATTAATTCATTCATGGAAGGGATGTGAAAAATCACATAATAATTGTCTCTAATTTGTATGTGCCTGTTTAATGAAGAATTAAATGCAGGAAAAAAATGAGGGACAATGTAACCCAAATCTGAAGACAAAATAGAAAAAAACAAGGGTTAGGTCAGCCTGTGATACCAACAATTCAACAGCAAATGGTCCTCAGTCTGACCTTGGTGACAGAAAACTGACTTCCGTCTCATCACATTTCTATTTCATGAGGAAAAATGATTAATTGAGATTATCAAATCATTAAGTTACACTAAAGTTGAATTAGTTTTACTTGTACATTTGAGATCTATTTATTTGATAAGTTTAGAGTGTGAATATAAGATGCTTCTTTACTAGGGTTTCAAATTTTAGTTTTAAAATAGTATATTAAAATATTAATGCACTAGTGATACCTATATCGATGATAAATTGGCAAATACACAACTACGTTTGTTCAAATATTCAAATATATTTTAATAAAAAATATATATGTCGTATATATTTTTTTTGAATTTACGTATAGAAAACCACAGGAAATCCAATGTAAAACCCCACGGGTGATATCCACTGCTCCCTTACTTTCTGAGGCAGAAGATTACCAATTGAGCTACATCTCGTGTTAGTGATATATCAACTGGATGCATTGTATTGGTCATAAATACATATTGACTAAAACTTATCGAAAAAGTCCAAAATAATACATAAAAAAAATATCATATTGACCAATATTTAGACCCCTATTGTTTACATTAAAATGTTCTCATGGAGAAAGACAAGATAAACACCTTTAATATTGTCCACATTGAATTAGTTAATTAAATTACACCATAAATTTCAAATGCTACTAGGTAGATGATCAAGATTCGATTACAGAGTAGGTGATGTTTGAAGTTGAACCCATATTTTTTAAGGATTTTTTTTTTTTTAAATGTTCTATAGAGGTTATTTTTTTCCAATAATCATCCATCGAGCAAGGTTATAAATACCGGTGCTACATATTAGCATAGAGGTTGACGATACGTATCAAATCGATCATACAAGTACAATATCGGCCCATTGCACCGATACAGTCGAACGCCGCATCGGATTGGCGCAGCAATTTTTTCACTGAGGGCAAATTTTTATGTTTGCAATAAATCTATAGAAAATTTTAAAAATGATTTTTCATTTACACTTATTGGCAAAAAAATTTTACATGAGTGTTTTTTTTAATATGTGGAAACCTGCCAACTCCACTTCGTGGTGATCATAGGTAAAATCTCAAATTAAAATATCGATGGGTATTAGATGATGTCAGATTTTTCTTATCATTTTGTCACATGAAACCATAAGAAAATGTCTGAAATTCCCATTCACACCTGAATAACTATTGGTTCAGCAATGGAGTGCTTAAGAAAGTTGAATGATATTTATGAAAGGTTACTTGGTTAAAATTGTGAAGCAAAATGATTTGCAGATAAAATTTAAAAAATAAAAATAATTATTAGAAATTAAAAAAAAAACCCTTTTTGCAAGGTAAAGTTCTTTTCAGATAAACTCTTTGGGGTAAAAAACCACATTAAAAAGTAAAAACGTTTTTAGAAATTGTAAAATATTTGGAAAGTAAAAATTCAAAATAAAACTATGAAAAACTAAAATTTATTTAAAAAGGGTAGCAATCCTCCCACGGGAGTTTTGTGTAACACGACACGAGTTTTATTGTATTGTCCATTTTGCCCTTCAAACTGGCTCGCCGAACCCTTCAAATCAGCTCGTCGGACCACTGACCTTTCCACTGTGATATAAATCGGCTTACTGACCGGATCATTGAAATTTATCTAAATGAGACTGTTTTTTCATAAAGAACAGCAAATCGGATCATTGACCGGATTACTGAATTTTTTTAAAATACTTTCGTACGGCAGTCGAAGGGTAAAATGGGCAATATCCTAAATCACATGTTTCGTTAAGGATTCGACTGGGCAATATCCTAAATCACATGTTTCGTTAAGGATCACTACTCTTTATAAATTTTGAGTTAAAAGGGATAGTATTAAAACTTTTGACAAGTGATATAGAATTAAAAGCTAAAGAACTTTAGAATGTGAAGTAGAAAGTGAAAAAGAAGAAGCTGAAATGTAATTTTAAAATTTAAAAATAATTATCATGGTTGAATCCAAAGGGTTGGAATTCAGAGTTAATAATCTCGGCCGATACGTATCGTAATAGCCGAGATATCTCGGATTTTAAAATCTTGATATCTCAACCGATACGATATGTATCGACCGATATATATCGGCCGATATTGATTATTTTTGTTAAAAAAAATAGGAGAGAAATTCATCAACCGATACCAAGATTTTTACTCCTGGGTTGGATACTTGGGTCAAGTTGATGGGGATGGTTGCTTTGGTGGTTTTGCTCATCTGTCACCAACTTCTCTCTACTTTTGTACCGATAATGTTGTTGGAAGGATTTGAAATTTAACTTAATTTAAATATTATTAAGTTTTGAAATTTGAAAAATAAAAAGATTGAGAACACTAGTTTTCTTTTACTAAGGTGTCAAAGTCTCTTAGAGCAAAGGTTTAAATATCGGCCGATACATATCGTATCGGCCGATATGTATCGGTATTTTCATACCGAACGATATCGGCCGATACGATATGTATCGGCCATATATACATATTATCGGCCGATATGGCTGATATTCGGTCCGAAATATCGGTCACAATATCGGCCGATATTCATAAATATCTGTTTTTACACCGATACAGTTTTTACACGGTTTTTTGCGGTTTTTAACGGTTTTTTGCAGTGCTCCACGGTTCATCACGATCCGTCCGATACGGCTTTCACGGTTTTTTTGCGGTTTTTTACTGTTCTTCACGGTTTTTTGCGGTTTTTTCATGGTACCGATATCGGAGGAGAGAGAAAATGCCGATATCGGGAGGAGAGATAAAAATATCGGCCGATATGCATATCGGCCGATATATTGGCTTGGCCGATTTTTAAACCCCTGTCTTAGAGTGCCCGACTAATTTTCGAACATGTGCAACTCATCTACCTACACACACTGAATAATTCTACGAGGAGTTACCTTTTGAACTGAAGTGATAATCGAACACTAGTTGACTCACTTGAAATTTTATCAAGTTAAGTTTAACTCAAAGAAAAAATGAGATAAAAATGTCCTGTAAAAAGAAATAAAATGCCAAAAGTGAAACACCTTTTTCACATTTTCATTCGGTCATACATTTTGTATGAGTCAAACTCGAGCTGTACTATTTAGGCCTAACTAAATTCCAACTTCGGCCTTAATGTTGGGCCCAAAAACGAGCCTAATCTAAACATGAGTCAACTCGAACCCAATTTTTTTGGAGTTTTTTCATGTGGGCTTGGTTAGACAGGCCCAAGTCCCCTATGAGGAGATAGTACCGAGATACCCACTAATATTTTATCATGATTTAAATAAAAACACCTATGATTAAATTATAATGTAAGAAATAATCTTCATTTCATGAATATATTTTTGCCCTTTGAACCATAATAAAATAGGAGGGTGTCCCATCAACCCTCTTCTTTTTAAGTATATAAACTTATTTTGATATGAATTTCAAATCGAACACACATAGAAAATGAAAGAAAATTCGCCATACCGGGCTTCCGGCTACCGGCTACCATGGAGGGTTGCTCTTGTCTTCACCAAAGATGCCGAGACAGAAGAAATAGATGAGGCTGACTATCGGAACGACGGCCAACATTGCTGCTATCACTTCTGGAGTTTTCGGCTGCAAGAAAAGAGGGAATGTTATAATGGCCGACGACCAAAGAACTGCCATGATAATCAAAGAAAACCACTGATTTGGAGCCATCTCCGGCGGGTGAATGTCAGTCAATGAGAGGGAAGAAACCAACCCATTTATTTGATTTTATACCAAATTACCATTTCTTCCCAGACATTCATTACTCTGTGAATTAAATCAAGGTAAAGGGTATGAAACGATTTTAGTAAATACATTAATTGTATGGATAGTTGGATACTATGCATTGAGGAATATTGAGTAATTGATTATTAACTCTTTTCTGAAAAATAAACACTTAATCCAAATATTACCCCATTGTATTCTTCTCAAACCAATGTTTTTTTTTTTTTTTAAATCAGACCAATCGAAAACCAAACCATTTAAAGGGATGACTCAGTCCAAATTGGCTCATCCATGATATAAAAATATTTGGATCGCGATGTTAAATGAGGAAGAAAAAAAATTGACAGAACATATAATTTTGGATAAATTTAAAAGGGCATAGATAAAACTGTAGCATAAACTGGTCTAACCAATGGTTACAGCCAGCTCCAATGGTTTTTACCGGTTCTGAATGAATTTTAACCTGTTCTACGTGTGGGAGATGAACAGAACAGGTGAAGGACATTCCTGTTGAATGGGGCCGGCCAATGATCTGGGATTACTCCACTGGTCCAAAGTTCAAATCATAGCTTGAAAATTCAAAACTCAGACTTGAAATCTTATTGAGTAGTTCAGACGAACTTTCAGACTCGATTTGAAAAGACTCAGTAAAACTCATTGATTGTTTGAGCTAACAATTTATGGAAGTTGAGTTAACTCAGACTAATTCACCCATTTTTTTAAAAAAAAAAATCTAAACTATGGTGCAAATACTACAATCAAGTGACAATTTTGAGACCCACATTTGCAAAAATGAGTTGTGACAAAAATTATGACACCCACATTTGTGAAAACGGGGTGCTTAGCATAATTTGGAGTCCGAAAATGGGCTTCATATTTTACCAAATTCTTTACTCACCAATCTAAGCATGGCCCAAAGAGAGAGAAAAAGAAAGGTTAGGCAATGTTGTCAATCACAAATCACATAAACAGCAACTCAATCAAAGAAAATCTAAGGTATTTCATCATTCCATGTATCTCTGTGTGTGTGACAGAGAATTAGAACCACAATATATATAATATAAAATATGTATCTATATTTTGTAAGGTTCCTCATCTTTCAGAATTGCAGTCCTTAAATTCTGTCAATCCATGTAAGTATGAAAACTTGAGAATAAGTAGGTAACCCACTTTATCATTGTTGCAAAAGAAATGAAAGCACTCAGCTTCCCATGTCAAACTTGACCCTTCATCCTCAACCAATCAAAACCTATGAACCCAACATAGAGAACAAATAATGTCCCAATCCCCAGTGTTTCAGCAGTAAAATTTACACACAGGATTCCTTGTGTCTTCCTTAATCAAGTAAGAATCCGTGAGTATTTGTATTTATAGAAAAATGCAATCAACAAATAAAGAAAGTAAAAAAAAATACAAATCAGTATCCAGTAAATTTGGTTACGTCCAATCAATCCAGAGGAAAATCGGGACTATTTACCACTATACGTTAACACAACACTCCAAAACTCTAAACCCAAAACAAAGCTTGAACCTTGGAGCCGTCAAGTGGACCAAACCCTCAAACTTGATCTCATCCAACAAAGAAAATTCTGCATCCCAAGTGAGTCCAACCCTCATCAATCACACTTGACTAAGTTAGTAAGCCCAAAACCTTAGGCAAAATCCATCAACCCTTGGACCAACCTTAGCCTATATATGTAAGCAAACAAAATGAGCTAATACATTCGACCCACTAGGAGGGCCCATTCATTCATTCATTGGCCCCACATCCTCATGCGTTTTCAGTTGTTTTTTCTCATAAAATTTATGGATCCATGACATGAACTTTAAGTCCAAAAATCAGAAACTTGCAAGCCCCAAGTTATCACCATGATTGGTACTTTGGTAGATCATTCATAATTTGTCTATTACATTTGGTTACATTTAGACCTGATTGACAAATGTGGAATCCCCATAAGGCTATAAAAATACATGGCACTTGTTTGTTCTGCATCCTTTCTAATGGTGACATTTGGTTACAATTGTCAGATAGTTCCCATAAAGCTTCAAAACAAGAAATAATCAAATGAGTTGGAATGATGGTTAGGAATCCGTATTTTAAGTTCAGTTTTCACTCTACTCCAAAAGGTCATTTCCTATAGAGTTACCCGGCATATGTACGTGGCGAAACTTGCATATGTCTTGAAAATTAGTCAAGTGCTCTAACAAGTCTGGACACTTCAGTTATAAAAAAATGCTACAAAATAAAAGATCCGACATAGGAACAGCCAAACCCAAATTACAATTCGAAATTTATCACATCCCTTCTAGGTCTTGGACCAAATTTGGATAATCCAAATCTAGGAGACATGGTATCGTGACATTACAAGTTAAGCAGGTCCACTAGTACTTAGACCCAACAAAAGAAGGCCCATTTCACTTCACATGTCCACATCAACAAATTGTTGCTGATAGACATGCATGCCACTCCACAGTCCACATCAACACCACGTCATTAACAAACAAATTCCTAAATGCCACATCATCCGTGACATATATTCTAAATTTACGTTGCACTTACCACTCATTTCTTTTCAATTTAAATCCCATTTCATAAGAGTTGATAAGAGAGTGCACTTATCACTCATTCTTATCCCAATTATCTATAAATAATGATTCTCTTGATCACCAACGGGAGGAAGCTTCTCTTTTTTAAAGTCAAAACCAAATTTCCTTCACCTTTCTCATCAAATTTACGAGTCATTTCTCTTCTAAATACTAGTCTATTTTATACCCCAAATCCAATCCAATTCTATTTCTAAGACGAGCCCATTCTTTACCCAAAACCAGTCCATTTCAAGCGCTAAAACAAGTCCATATCTACACCCTAAAAATTGTCTACTTCTACACCCTGTTATTAGATGAAATGGTTGACCTTCTATGTTGCTCTTCTACTATATTTGTAGGTTTCTTCATTAAGAGATTGTAACTGTATCCTTTCTTTTTGAGAAACTTGTACATCTATATATACAAGGTGTAATAAGAGAAGTCACTGAACTAAATTTCTACACCGGTGATCAACCCAATTTTTCACCTAAAATGACCCCATACTTACAACTAGAAACCCGCTTACATTTACACCATAAAATCTAGGAAGATTGTATGACTATTCATTTTTTTCTCCTAATTATGTTCTTTAGTTCTTAATCTATCCACTCTCGATAGAGTTTCTCTATTTGTACTACGATTTTGATGAATTTTGACTTTAATTTATCATTTAAGAATGAAGTTTGAGTGGAATTATCTACACGGATAAAACACAGTTAGTCTTAGTTCTAGGATTAAACTAAAGGTTTTGGATTCGACTTCAGAATTCAAATTTGAGATTCAACTAAGGAATTCGACTCCTCCATAACTTACCTATTTATGTGTATCATTTGAGGGTGGGATACCCATTTTATAAAAAAAATTGGAGTGGAATTTGAGTTTACCTGATCTAACATAATTATATTCAAACATATACTATTTGTGTTGTATTTCTCATAAAAACAAATCATTGTACACGAAGAATAGATCAGCATGTGGCACCTTAGACCGCCCTTTGAGGATGATCCTATAGCCGTTAGATCCAACTTTGAGAGTAAAATGGATGATCTGAGCCGTTGATTTTATGACACCTTTGTTTCAATGTCCAAAACAAAAGACTTGGGTAAGTGATGCACGCAGCCTGTTTGAGAGTTGAGAGAAACCGGCAACTGTCTAATTCCAGTAAATGCAATTTCACTTGCCAAACTAGAAACCGGTTTCTTTACCGGCGATTTCTGGTTCTTCGTTTCCAACGCCGGTTCTGCCAAGTGGATCATCTTTCCAGCTACTATAAATGTAACCCTCGTCCCTGTACTCTCACACCACTACATCTCACAGGGAAAGAGAGAGAAAGGGAGAGAGATGGAACGTGGAGGAGCTTTTCAAGGCTATCACAAACTTCAGAAATCCAGCTCCGGTAATGCCAAACAGAGATGGTGAAAACCCTTTTCTTCTTTTTCTTTCTTTTTTTGGGTTTTTGCATGCAAATGTAGGGTCCTTTGACTGTTTCTTCTTCAAAACTTTGTGCCTTTTCAGCTCATGCTGGCTTTAAATCTATCAAATTTTCATCTTCCTCATAGCCAAGAGCTTTTCCGGCTAGTTCATTGTATTCCAACCCAGATCCATTCGTTTTTCCTTGCATGCAAGCCGTATGCTCTGCTCTCAGTCACTTGGGTTACTCCCCATCGACTTAACCACTCTGAGTGAATTGAGAAGTTTATAGATGCTCGTGGAATTAGTCTCACCTCCAATGTTGAATGGGAATGGCGATCTTAAAAAGAAATCTGTGGATTTCTTGCATGCAACTCCAAACGTTTCTCTTAAAGAGTTCTATCTGCCATTAGTTTCTCTATTGAAGCTTTTGCTCTGAGAAATTCCTTCTTTGTGATTGCCTTAACATGCCATCATTATTTATTTTTTTAGAAAAAAGAAAGAAACGTTTTTCTTTTTGGTTTTTTAAATTTTAATAGTTTTTTGTGTCATAAATATGTGGGTTGGAGAATGGGAAAGTTTTTTTTTTTTTAAATAAAAATTTGATCGCTTAAATTTGGTAATGCCTTGTGTGCATGCAAAGCTTGAACCCATTCATACATTTTTTTTTTCTTTTTGTTTGTAATTAGATGTCTATTCCATATCTTTTTGATTTTCTTGTGATTTTGTTCTATATTAGTAGGTATTCTATATTTCTACACCCAAAGGTAGAAGTAGAGCAGAATGGAGAAATAAGTAGAATAAGATTTTAAATCTTATCTTTACCTTTAATGGGTGGCGTTTAGAATGTAGATATGGTCAGACATTTAAGAATATTTGTGCAAAAAATAATTATATCTGTACATTATTCATGCAAATAGAGTAGAGTGTAATAATTTTATACTTATTCAATCATCTTATTTTTATCAAATAAACAAAAAAAAATCAATAACGCATGGACAAAAGCATGAAGCTAAAATTATGAGAAGGAGATATAATTTTATAGACATTCATCTGCTTGTATAACTCTCCATTCATTTTTTTCCTAATTATGTTCTTCTTTAGTTCTTAATCCATCCACTCTTCATAGAGTTTCTCTATTTGGTCTACTATTTTGATGAATTTTGACTTTAATTTACATTTAAGAGTAAAGTTTGTAAGAATTATCTACAATCTATACGAATAGTTCAGTTCTATTCTAACTTCTAAGATTAGATTAAAGATCTTAAATTCAATTTCGAAATTCAGTTTTGAAATTCGACTTCGAGGTTCAACTTGAA
This sequence comes from Chimonanthus praecox, assembly GCA_022113865.1. Classification (NCBI taxonomy): domain Eukaryota; kingdom Viridiplantae; phylum Streptophyta; class Magnoliopsida; order Laurales; family Calycanthaceae; genus Chimonanthus; species Chimonanthus praecox. The sequence goes on from CM039089.1 coordinate 56,175,220, forward strand.
CATTCGACTTCTCCCAAACTTACGTGTACTTGTCTGTGTATAGATATGGGGTTGGGATACCCATCTCATAAAAAAAAGTTTGAGTGGAATTTGAGTTTACCTGTTCTAACATTTAATTTTAACCGGAGCAGAAAATTTGACCTAGAGTTATTGGCCTGAATTTGGAAGGAAGGAGTCAGCTGTTACTCAGTGGCGGAAGAGGAGGTGGGCATGTGAAGTAGATGGACCCCACATAACTGGGACAAATCCAACCGTTGAACAGGTGTATATTTTACCTGCTAATAGTAAATCGTGCCCATCTATGCACCTCCCAACCATTGCTTTCAAGCGTCTCTGGAATTGTTTTCTTTCACTTGCTGCTTTCCCATTATTGCATCAATGCTGTTAGGGCCAGTCACACATCTCTTGTGTGGCCCACTTAATGAGCGGCTATGATCCTCTTCATGGCAATTAGAGATAGGGCACAGGGGGAGGGCCTTATTTAAAAAATAAGGTATCCATTTACCAAGTTCTAACCAACAGTGTCCAAGATTTTCAAATAAAATATTGCCATATTTTCTCTCAAAGTTGGTCTATTTTTCAACTTTTTTACTACATTTTTTTTTTTTTGCATATTGGGTTCTTTTTAAGATGAATTTTACTGTATATTTCTTTTGTTTGAACTTTGAAGATATGATAAGTTTTTTAAATGCTTATGCTTAATATGATTTTATTAAAAATTATAGTGATTTTATAAATTTTGCTATATTTTTCAATTTTAGTATTTCAATTGAATTGTTTTTTATAAAATTTATATTTAAATGCATTCTTAATAAGTTTATTTTGTGTACATAAGGAATATATAGAATTTATTAAAAGTTTCTTCTAAATTGTCTTGGGTAGACTTGGCAACCTAACTGATGAGGTCACTTTCGAGTTTAGTGTTATTTGAGTTTGGGTTAACCACTCTCAATCAGTTACTTACTCTTAAACATCTATAAGACCATATTTAAATTTAACATGTTAACAATATTTAATAAAATTATATAAGCAGAAAACATGTAAGAAGTCTTTCAATCGTACATTTAATAGTAATATTTCTAATTTTTATATGTGATTAGAAAAATATTACTTATAACTGACCAAATAAAATATAAGTAAAATTTCATTATATCAATCTTCAATAAATTTTAATATATATTATAACATTTTTTTCAAACTCACATAGCTCTATTACTTGAATTTAAATTTATTTAGTAGTTAAGACTATTTTTTTTAAGCTATGATTCTATTAAAACTGAAATTCAATGATTTACATTGGGTTTAAAGACCGTAGGGAGGTTGTGTTTGGGTAGTAGAAAACAGAAATGGTGGGGTGGAAAAGTCTAGATAAAATGAACGAGTCACTTAAAAAGAATCTTTTAGGAGGGGTGGTCATCCAATAGTCTTTTTAAGAGAGTTGAATTTTTCGGACTTTTATTTGGCTCCATTTGTATGTATGAAAAAAATTAAAAATCAAACATTAAAAAATTAGTTTACCGACTGAATCACTTTCTAGTGAATTCGTATACTGATTTAGATATTTTCACGTCTCAAGAAATCAGTACACTTATCGAATCACTTTTTCAAATTTCTATTTACCAGTGATCTGGTTAGTGAACAGGTCCAGTCCCTGATTCACTGAAAAATAAATCGATTTCTAAATATTTTACTTTTTTTAATCTTTTTAGATGAACAATTAAAAATAAAATAAAAAATTCACTGAAATCCGCAGATCCACCTCGCACCCTTGCATAGTACAAACTCGTCTTCGGCACACGCATCTTCCTTTTACCCGTTGAGGGCATGGAAGGAAAGCAAAGTACATTGGGACAGAATCTTCCTAGATTTGTGCTTACGTGTAAAGAGAATAGGATGTGGGGCTCACCCTTCTTAGGTATGCAACCATGTGTAAACAGCAGAGCAACGGTGGGTGTAGAGAAGTTAAAATATCGAGAATTCTCTACACTTTACGCACAGCGATTTCGAATTTCAAGTTTCAATTTTGTTCATGAAACGGTCAACCGTTGATTCTTTTGGTTACTTCCATTCATTCATTGTATGCTTACCAATTAATGCTCTCGAGATTTTTTTTTTTTGAATATTCCGTTCATGGATTCTTTAGAACAGGGGATTTATTTTTGAAGAAGTTATTCCAAGTTTCCAACTGGCTCATGAAAAATAGTTTTGATTTTCATTTTAAGTATGTAATTGAATAAAAATATTTTTTTACTTTTTGAATTTAGTCAATACTTTCATTTAAAGATTTTGATTGGAATTATATTTTAGATAGTTGTGAATCAATTTATAATGGATTTTTTTTTTCTGCTTTTGACCAGAGGATATTTTATTGAGATATCTTTTTTTCTTCTTTTGAACAGAGGATATTTTATTGAGATATCTTTTTTAATTTTGTTTGATAGTAGATTTTTAAGATGGGTCTTATTGCAATTAATATTCTTTTTTTATTTTGTAATTTTTTTAACTTATTTTTTGGAAGTCTTAAGTGGCAACGTACTCCACCTATAGTCAGAACCGACTCTGCACAAACTCTACTGTTGAAGTAAATATAAATATTTAATTTGCTCTAATACAATTGTGTGATGGCCATAGAAGTTTACATTGTTGTCGTGGCACACGATCACAAGGCTATGTGGGGGTGAGAGAAATTTGTTAGAGATGGCGTGTTTAAAAGTCCCACATCCCTTCGCATTGTCTCTTGAAGTGATTTATAAGCTTAATTTATCCTTCCTCTAATACAAGACTTTGTGAGTGTATATGTACACATGTGCACCATTATAAAGTCATGTTATTCTAGAGTTTAGATTTAAAACGGACAATATTGTATTAGTTATAGCAAAGTTTTATTTTAATGATATAATTTAGTTTATTGATGATATTATGAAGTTCTCTAGGTTTCACTTAAATAAATTTATTTATTTAATTTAAATGAATAGAAATTTTACTTTAAGCGTATATTTTAACTAGTATATATACTTAAAGAAATAGTTTCTTTTGGTTTTTATGTAATAACCATTATTTTTATTATAAAATGTTACATCATTGGAATTCACATGGCGATCTTCTCACAGCTTCGGGTGGGAAAATTTGAGTCATGAGTCATGACGCGATCATCCATGCACGCGTCGAAAAAGTGAGTCAGTATTGACCTCACTGTGGCCATAGACTTTTAATTTCTGGCCATTTGTCAACGGTACACGTGGCACATAAACACACATGACATATCCACATGTTCCAATCTAACCCTTGAAAGTATAAACTCCCCTGCTACGTATCAGCCTCCAAGATTCCTTAGATGAGTCTACTCTATATGTTACAGAGTAGACGAAATTACTCAAGTAATGACTGATTCATGGTATAATCAGTTTCGAAAAAACTGTATCGGCTGCTACGAGATATTGATCGATATTTTGGTCGATAATTTTTTTTTTATTATTATTATTATTTTTAATAAAAGCAGTCGATATCGACTGATATAATAAAGTTTCAAAATCGTATCATATCGGCCGATATGATTCGTATCAGCCGATATTCAGACTGATACTATAAATAAAACAGCATAAATGAAAAAGAGAAATATTTTAATTACTTAAAAAAATTCAACAATTTCTATATAACTCAACGACTAAAGTTTTTCTTTTCTTAAAGTCATAATGAAGCGGGTTGTCTTTAGTTTGATTTCTATTATATCTTAAAAGGTCATTTTCTGCAGCATTATTCATTGTGTGTAAATAAATTTGCATATATTTCGATTATTAGTCAGATGCTCTAAAAGACTTAGATAGTTTGGACTTACAAATACAATGTGTATGCTCATAATAGTGACCATATTATAAATTAGTGTTATTATATGAGTCCAGAGCAAGATTATTGATGTTTAGGACCCTTAAGCCAATGGCTACTATTATGATTAAATGTTAATTGATTGATTAATTGATTGAATGATTGATGATGTCTATAATGTAGCAAGTACGATATCGACGATTTCAGAGGCATCAGACAGCCCAAACAATAACCAAATCCAGTATGGTAATGGGAGCATGGACAACAAGTTGGACCGGGACAGTGTGTGCATGGTTCGGGAGCAGGACCGGTTCATGCCCATTGCGAACGTGATCCGAATCATGCGCAAGGTGTTGCCGACCCACGCAAAAATCTCCGACGATGCCAAGGAGACAATCCAAGAATGTGTGTCGGAGTACATCAGCTTCATCACCAGTGAGGCCAATGAACGTTGCCAGAGAGAGCAGCGCAAGACCATTACAGCAGAGGATGCTTTATGGGCCATGAGCAAGCTGGGCTTCGACGACTACATTGAGCCACTCACCACATATCTCAACCGTTACCGCGAGATTGAAGGCGATCACAGGGGCTCCATCAGGGGTGAGCCGCTGCCAAGGAGGCCCGTTGAACTCGCCCCGCTGGTTGCTGCAGCTTATGGGCCTGCATTCCACATGGGCCATCACCATGGGCTCTTTGGAGGGGGTATGCCTGGTTATTTCAGGGATGGGTCGGGGGCTGGCCCGGCCACGGCTGCAATGGCCGGCTATGATCCTTATGCTTCTTACAAATGAAGAGAGACAGGCACTAACCATAACAGATACTATAGTTTGGAAGAGATGGGCCTATCCCTTGGTATTGTCAACTGAAAGAGAGCTGAATGTGGGATGTGAGAAGAGTGTCTTGTGTAGTTTAATGTGTTGTTTTTGTGTCTTGCATCATGTAAGATTACAAGTGGGAAGTGTTGGGTGGGGAAAATGCTAGTATTTTAACTGTAGACCAACTTGTTTCCTTTCAAATCTTAACTAGTTTTGTTATGAAATAGAGCAGCTTAATAATCCATATCCCAAAGTTTGTATAGTTTGTATCTTATGTCTAGTTTGGGAAAATGATGTGATGCTTTGATATTATCAAATATATATATATATTGGATACAATATCCAGAAGGAAATAATCATTCAATGAATCAAATTATAATTCTTTGATTAGGATCCTAACAACTAAGAGAATCTATAGAATGAAGAATCTATTCAAGTAAAGCCATTTCTTTAATAACGTCTAATAGTGAATTAGAAGTAAATACACTTCAGGATTGAGGTCTTGGATTCAATCTTCAGAAACTCCAATGAAGGGTCACTCTCTGTGGGATATGTATAGAGTAAGGTCTCACAGTTTGAATCTGACATGTGTATGTAGGGAGATATGCACATATTCCAAAAGACTAGTCAGGCAAGATACCTGAACACCTTCGGTCATTAAAAAAAAAAAAAATTAGAAGTAAATACATGAAAAAGGAAATTTTGAATTATTTGAAATATGTTTTATAAATGGATCGAAAGCATTTTCTGTCTTTCTACATTTGATGAAGCAGAATGTCATACATACATACCCTCATTATACTAAGGTGTTCATGCAGCAAGTCAAAATTGATTTACTCTTTAAAAACCTCTTTATACTATGATGTTCATGCAGCAAGTTATAATTGCTTTACTCCTCAAAAACTAGAAAAGATAAGGAGGCAAGTCCAAGTCATAATTGATTTACTTCTCAAAAAATTAGAAAAGATGAAGAATAAAAAGAGTTGCCACTTCAACATACAATTCTAGAGTATGTTTAACACCATTTTGAAAAAAAAGCTTTTAATTAAGGTTAGAGATTAAACTCCAAGATCAAATTATATCCTATTTTGGCCTGACTTGCTTAACCTTGTCTACAAACGAATTTGCAACAAAGTTTAGTACAAAAGGTTAAATAGCTCCACTTGAGTCCACATGGAGGGTCATTTGAGAGGCTTGACTTGTATATAGTGTTCATAAATTTTCATATTGATTAGATGGGAGAAATCATAATTTTTAAGGCTTTCAAAATTTAATATTTATCTAATGACAAAAATTCATCAGATTAAATTAATGGACTTTAAAAGTCGATATCAAATCAGGTATAGATAAAATTCATAAAGTTTGGGTAGGGTTGGGTTGAGAGATTTTCAAGTTAACCCAACTCGACCCAATCAAACCCGACTTGACCCAGTAAAAAGTAGGTTAAAGTAGTTTCAAAATGCGGGTCGGGTCAGATTTCAGGTTGAATAGGGTTATAATTCGGATCAGGTCAGATCGGATTCCATATATTAGTAACTCGGGTTGGGTTGGGTTTTAAAAAGACCGGGCTTCAGCCCTAGGTAGGTGTGAGGGGTAAATAGATCCATATGATTGATTATAACCTAATAATCTAAAGTTTACACAAAACTTCATACAAACTTCAATCTAAAATCTCAATTGTGCTTAAATCTAATTCCAAATAATTTGGTGTGGTGAATATGTGTCTCTTGACATAATATTACCTACTTATTTCTGAATCGAATTGACAAACTAAACTATAAACATACAAGCCAAGTTCAAATTGATTATATATGAATTTTGGAATTAGGGTAATCTAGAAACTAATCATTTATTAGAAACAGTGAGCTCTTTAAAAACCTTTTCTATATGTATTTTCAAAAGCTCTTTTTCAGCTACCACAGTGACTTCACGCATTGGGAAGGACTATTCTCACTTGCATAAACAACTAGCAATTTCTATAAGCAAGTTGACTTAATTTAAAAACCTTTTTAATAAATACATTATTTAAGTAAGCCGGTCAATATGACTTGAATCAGAAATCATTTCTTTATCATCAAAATAATTTATTTTATGCATTTACAGTTGATATTCATAATTATATTTAACAATTTCTATAACTTAATTGTTTATGCACAACTTCTCCCATACACAATGGCTTATTATGTCATTTAATTTTTCAAGCTATTATTAGGGTGAAAGATCAATCAAAAGCCTTGATTTAAAATTCCAACATCATAAGTAACATGACAAAATCTGACATAACGCAACCCATTTAATAAATTCGTACACTTACCTAAATAGTTTATAAATAAGTATATCACTTTGACTTAAGCATTATTACCTCTGTATAAATACATCTAATCATATCAGATCTATCTTATAAACGGGATATGAGTATCTTCACCTACATTAGATGTGAAATTAGATATCGTAGATGCACGAAACCACTTGCTAACTCTCGTGTATTAAATAAGTTTGAGAAAGTCGAACCCAACTAATAAATAAATTAATTTCATCTAAATTTAAATTTTATTTAATAAATAAAATAGATTTCAAATAAAAAACTTTACACTCGAGTGGCATATTTCGTTATGGGCAGCTGTGCATCACAATAAACAAAAATTCTATACACTAATGTCATCTCATATGAGTGAAATAACGACTAGATATCATGTGAACGAAATAATGAAAGAGAAAGTGACCCACTTTCAGAGAATCTGAAGATAAATGACCACCTCTCCTTTTCCAAGAATACGTCTAAGATACCTCCATTTCCTCTCCAACGGCTACCCAGAGCACTACATTTTCAAACCCCACGCGCCGCCCATAATCGTTAAAACCCCAATTTTGATTTTCCCAGTCGAAATCCCTTTTCCCCTTTTCACACCATCTCCATGAATTCACCCCATTTCTTGAAAATCCAGCTAATGATTTCTTGCTGAGCCCAACCCTCTTTCTTTCTGAATTCTTGCTAATCTCAACACTCCTTTTTCCCATCAGTTCACATCCATTCCTATGAGTCTTGCCACCCTCAACTTGTTTGTTGAAATTTCTTGCTTGCTCAGCCCCTGCTGTCAACCAGTTCTTGCTAATCACAATTTTCTCTTTTATTTTCCATGAATTCACTTTCATTCTCCATTTTTTCCTTGATTCCCCTCTCTTTCTATCTTGTTTTCTTGATAGTCCGGACCCTTTTCTTGAATTAACTTGCTAAATTTTAATCGACCCTACTATGGCTTCTCTTCCTTCAAGAAGCCTGCTCTTGTCTCTCTTTTTCTTCTCTCTTTCCTTTATGCTGCCTACTGTGGCCAACAATCAGAACTTTGATTTTCCTTTCTTCACTCTCCGCAATTTCACTCTACTGGGTGATTCGCACCTTCGGGATGGTGTTATTGGCCTCACCCGTGAGCTTGGTGTCCCCTCCTCAAGTGCAGGCACTGCCATCTATGACACACCCATCACATTCTTTGATCCAACCACAAATGCAACTGCCTCCTTTTCAACAACATTCTCCTTCAGAATCTCAAATCTCAGTACTGAATCCCAAAGTGGCGGGCTGACATTCTTCCTCTCAGCTGATAACCGCACACTCGGAAGTCCCGGTGGATATCTGGGTCTTTTTGATCCATCTGCAAGGTCCTCTGAGAACAAGATCGTTGCTATTGAATTTGACACTCATCTTGATGCTGAATTTGGTGACCCCAGTTCAAATCATGTAGGTTTGGACATTCAAGGTTCGCCAAATTCAATCAAGACTGAAGATGCGAATTCATCTGGAATTGATTTAAGGAGCGGAAATACGATCACAGCATGGATTGATTACAAGAATGACCTGAAGGAGCTTAATGTCTGGTTGAGCTACTCGAGTGTAAGACCCCAAACCCCCCTCTTGTTTGTAAATTTTGATCTTTCAAGGAATTTCAGTGAGGTGATGTATGCTGGTTTTTCGGCGGCAACGGAGGGGAGCACCGAAGTTCATCTGATTGAGAACTGGAGCTTCCAGACATTGGGATTCCCATCGAATTCACGGTTTAATCAACCTCACAGTGTATCTGACAGCTTGTGGAACATGGTTCCAGTAAATCCTGCAGTTCCCATTTCGACATCTACCCACAAATCTCATAAAAAGATTGCATTGAGCCTTGGAGTTCCAGTTCTTTTCATGTTTTGTGCAATTTTGATTGTATTTGGATGGGTTTCATTTAAGAAATGGAAGGAGATTGGAACAGATAATCTCTTCAAAAGAGATATGGTCAAATGCCCAAGATTATTCAGCTATAGACAACTGAGGATTGCGACAAAAGGGTTCCATTCAAGTCGGTTATTGGGTCATGGTGCGTTTGGGACTGTCTATAAAGCCATATTTCCATCTGGCGACACATTTGCAGTTAAGAAATCAAAACATAAACATCAAGGTAAAGATGAATTTTTTGCTGAATTATCAATAATAGCTTGCTTACGACATAAGAATCTTGTTCAGCTCCAAGGCTGGTGTGTAGAGAAGGGAGAATTTCTGCTTGTTTACGAGTATATGCCAAATGGGAGCCTTGATATGATCCTTTACCAAAAAACTGAATCATCGAAAGCAGTGCTGACATGGTCTCAAAGGTATAATGTTGCTGTTGGGATTGCATCTGTTCTAATGTATCTGCATCAAGAATGTGAACAGCAAGTGATACACAGGGACATAAAGACGAGCAATATAATGTTAGACATAAATTATAATCCAAGGTTGGGAGACTTTGGGCTTGCAAGGCTCACAGATCATGACAAGAGCCCTGTCTCAACTCTAACAGCTGGGACGATGGGTTATCTTGCACCTGAGTATCTGCAGTATGGGAAAGCAACTGAAAAGACTGACATTTACAGCTATGGAATTGTAGTTCTTGAAGTTGCTTGTGGAAGGAGGCCTATCGAGAAAGATCCTCATAGCCAAATGATGGTCAATTTGGTAGACTGGGTATGGCAACTGTATTCAGAAGATAAACTCATGGAGGCAGTGGATTCAAGGTTGAATGGAGAATTTGAGAAGGAAGAGATGAGGAGGTTATTGCTTGTAGGTCTGAGCTGCACGCATCCAGATTGCAAGGAGAGGCCATCTATGATAAGAGTTATACAAATTCTTAACAACGATGCTGAGCTTCTAGTTGTTCCAAGAAAGAAGCCTCTTCTCACATATTCTTACAGCTTGCCATTGAGCATTCAGGAGATTGTTTCTGAAAGTGAAGAGAGTGTCATGCCTATCTCTTTGCATGAAGTGAAAGTTGAGTGAGGTAAAGTACTGGTTTCTTATATCTGATAGTTTGAATTGAATTGTTTTATTTGCTGTGTTATATTTTATTTTTGGACTTGTTTAGACCTTGTCAGTAATCTTATACCATTAACCTGATGGACATGTCAATGGATGGAAAATGCCCCATAAAGTGCAGTTGGACTGCCTTAACCCTTCAGTCAAACAGCCTGTAAATAGACAGTTAAGAAAGATGGCATTATTGAGAAATTTATTATTAGTCACCTCTATTCTTTCTTATTCAATAATGAGAATGCTATTATTTAAAAAACGTCAGAAACATTATGGTTTATACATGTGAGTTTGACAAGAAATATTGTGAACCATGTTGTGAATCCTTAGACAAGATTAAATCCTTTTTAATTTCAGCTTTAGATATTTATGTTGTCAATGATATAATTTTTTTGTCTTGTATGGGGTAGCTCAATTTGTAGACACTCTGGCTCAGGAACCAGAGGTCCCAGGTTTGAGTCCTGTAATAATTTGGTGCACGTGGCTTGCAAGGGTTTGCATGCATCCGTAGAGGTGGGGAGTCTTGGGATTCTCTGTCATAATATACATTATTTGTATTCCATTTAGGGTAAGCAGTTTGCCCATGGAAAAGAGATTGCAAAATCCAATTATGAGTGTCAACCCTAAATAGATGACATAAATGACTCTGACAATTGTGGTTATATAAAAAGTTCCAACATTGTATTTATATGAATTATCACTTGCAATATTAACTACTTACTATATGATCATTTGTGAATATTAGAATAATTGTCCTCACATCATTATTTGTTGTGAAGAAAGGAGTCAGTGATTTCTTACTTCAATTTTGAGTCGATAGATAGCAGAACAGATAACAGACAAGCTAAAAGACGTTTAATTTAATTTCCAACTAGGGTACATCCCAACAGACTATGGTTCTATCTGGTTAAAGTGCTTTTGTGCTTGCTGTTAGCCTCATTCCAATAAACTACTTTGAGTAATTAAACATATGCATTTCTTCCTACAGAGAGAGAAATACTGTTTGATTAAATCGAGCATAATGAAGACATCCAAAGTGATCATCTGTCCTTGAGAGGAAAATGAAATGCCATCATCTCATGATTTTTTTGCTGATCTGGCTTGGCGTCTACTGCATGTACGTCATTCCTCAGTTCATAATGTGAAAGAATAAACTCTGGTTGTTTCGGATTTGTGATTTTATCTTTTCTCGTATCATCTTAAATGTACATCATGCATACATATTTGTTCTTTCATTCTGTTTCAGAAGAATGTAGTTTGATTCATTTTTTGATTCCACCCAGAGCAGGGATGTGTATATTCTTGGGTATATGTGTTGTGTTTTGGACATTTGTCATTAGAGAGGCTAGGAGATGTCACTTGCAGTGGTTGAGCTTTGGTATATGTAATTTTTGTGTGTCATTAAAGAGGCTGGCTGGAGGTCAGTTGCTGTGGTTAAGCTGTGAGCAGTTGTAGATGTTGGGCGATGGCCAGTTGCAGGGGGTGAGATGGATGTTTAAAATAGGAAGCATAAAGCTGTGCATGTCTAGCCTTCTTGCCATGGCTGTTGACTGACTGAGACACAGAGTCGTGAAAATGGGAGTGATGGATTGGTTTATTTCATAGCTTGCGTTGTCTTGAAAACTAATTGATAGCTTGGAGTGGCTGACTGGTGTGAGACTGTCTAGAACATGGCTGTACATAAAGCAAGCCGGTGGTAATGGGAATCCACCAGGTGAATATTCCTCTGTCTGGACATGAGAATGTGCTCTATCAACATCATCGTCATCACCATTGAGGCCTCATCACATCATCACCTTTACCGAAGTCATGTTGTCCATTATTTGGACAGTAGCATGTCCTTTTAGTCCTTAGTTTTGTGTTTTCATTGGTCTTTTCCTTGTGGTTCCTTGTTCTAGTTGCCCTACAAATTCTTCATACTATGGCTGTTCTGGTTTTAGTAGTGACCCTACTAACCCACTATCTTAAACGCATTCCTTAATTTTCTCTCCTACACGTTATGCAATCTGTAGTCATACTCGTACTGTTCCACCATTCATTCCGTTTTCAGGAAAAATGCCAAATATCTTTCCACTATGGACACACTTTTGGCATATTTTGCCATTTTCTTAGATATTTTGGTGTTGGATCATTAACCTTTTTCCGGTTTTGCTGAATGTTCTTTCCTGGTCATTAACCTTACCCATCAGTTATAAGATACTTGCTATGCTGTAATTGTCAATCTATATGCAGGCCATATTTGCAGCCAGGCGGGTGCTTTTCTACTCTGATTTTATCTACAGGGTAAGGTCCCTTAGATGGATATCGTGTCTTTAGCCAACTGACAGACTAGCATTTTTTTAAAAGGTTTAGCGAACTGAGATATGAGTATATTAATGATGGAAATGTTGTTGATGATGATGAATGAATAACATTTCTGATAATAAAATGGCCAGCAATCAGATTCATCAAACCAAGACAATGTGAGACTGAAAAGAATGAGAGGTTACATGTTCATTAGAAAACCATCTGATTCAGCCAACCAGCAAATATCCTTTTGCCATTCTTGTTCTACAAGTTGTCTCTTCTACATCTCAAGACACATCTTTCATCACTGAATCTTATGCTGCTTCTTTTTCATCTTCATGTCTGCATTACTCGAAGGGTTTCATGCCAATGCCTAGATGACAGACATTGGTCGTGCTCCAACTTAAGAAAGGGCTTAACACCTCATTTCTCATGGCTCATGTCCTATAAGCCTGTCACTGATTGCTGGTCCTGGGAAGGCATACATGCAATGACACAGGTTATGTGATTACCTCTCTGATGACTCCATCTTGGGTTACATTGATACTGAAATCTAGCTTGCTTTGGCTTGATTTGAGAGGCTCAACTTCGCCTACAACAACAGCTATTCTTCTATCCCGTTTGGACTAGACCGGCTTATGGATCTGACCCACCTCAACTTGTCTAATATGTTATTCCATGGCCAGGTCCTGATAGAAATCTCGTTCTTGCCAAAGTTGGTTTCTCCATTTCTCTCTATATCAAGGGCTCATGGCTCATTCTAAGACTTGCAGAACATTCCTTGACAATTTAAAGAGAATCGAGGGAACTCTATCTAGGTGCAAGGATCTCTTTTACAAATCCCAATTTCTTGACCATTTTTTCCTCACTAACTACCCTTAAAGTCTGTGTTTGGATGAGAACTTAAGGTACGAGATTCTCTTGGGATAAGAGAAATCAAGAGAACTTATAGTCTTTAAAGTTCTCCTGGAGATCTCCTTTAAATTACTTATTTGAATGGTATTAAGAAGAGAACTTTGGAGGAACATAATCATAAGGCCACATGAGTTGTGCCTTTGTCCCTTATTTTAAAATTTGTGAATTTTTAAGAAAAACAATCCAGTGAGATTGCAATTTCATCTCATGAGCCACACTTGGATCAAATTTCAACCCAAAAGTCAATTTCGACCGACTTGATATCAGCAATGAAAATACCAGGCGTCTTTAGAAAAAATTGATGCCTTCTGACTTTTTACCACTAAGATCAAGCAATTAAAATTTGAATTTTAGTTTGAAATTTGGTCTACATGTGACATGAACCTTCAATCTCACCGGTTAAATTTTTATTGGACTCCAAAACAAAAAAAAAATTAGAAACATAACCAGGTTCAACCCAAGTGAAAGGTTGGACATGTGACAATGTTCTCCTCTCTTGCTAAGTGTTGGACGATTTTGAAGACCCAAAATCTCTTATAACCTACTGGAGATTTTCGATCTTCTCAAGTGAAATTACGATGCTTGATCTTTATTTTAACGTGCTCTTAGGCTCACTTTTGATTCCAGCATCCTTCCCGGTTGTTCTAGATTTACTCTGACAACCAATTCACATCTGCCATCCCAAATGATGCCCCTTTTCTCATGGATGTATCTCTTTTACGCTTTTGAAAAATTATCTGAGGGATCTTCCCATTTATATGTAATCTGACCAGACTACTTTCCAATAACAACTTTAGTGGAATGGTTCCACAATGTTGAAGTGAAATTGCAGCTGGACTCATAGTGTTGAACCTCAGAATTCTTTCCATGGCCTCCTGCCTTATACTTTTGTTGTTGACTTTAATGGCAATTGTGATGTGTTAGAGGGTCAGACCTAGGAAAACAATCAGATAAGCCGTACATTTCCTTCATGGCTGGTAAATTTGCCCAACTTGTGTCTTCTAAGGTTTAGATCCAATGGATTTTTGAAACTTATCCATTCAAAGAAAGATCGAGTGGACTTCATGGTCACCTTCTGTGGTCAAAAACTAGTGATCATTTTTTTTCCCGTAGCTAAAGATCAGCGGCCTCTCTTCAAACAGCTTTACAGGTGAGTTGGCTATAGAAATCCTCCAAAGTTTGCAGGCTTGATGAAAGAAGATAAAGATGGGTTCCCTCTTTCATGTGGACACATTCAAAGGGTAGAACTACAGACAGTGAAGATTTTAACCATCTTCCCCTCAGTTGACCTCTCAGATAACATATACCCACATAAGTGTAGCTCAACTAGTTGCCTTCTGCCTCAGGGGAGGTTGCGGGTTCGAGCCCCCATGGTCTAATCTTGGTGTGCCTTAGGGATAGTGGGCTCATCCGTGGGGGTTTTAGTAGGATTGTGTCTGAGTTTCCCATACATAAATTCAAAAAAAAAAAAAAAATAACAGATACCATGGGGAGATTCCAGGTGCAACTGGAGGACTAGAAGAGTAACTTCATGTCCTCAACATTTCTTGTAACTGTTTGACTGGCCAAATCCCTACAACACTATGCATCGGCTGCGTACATTCGGAGTTTTACTCAACGTCCTCGTACTTGAAAAAAGGTGGGGGTTTCATTGACCAATTTCTTACATTCATAAGTGATTCTTCCGAAGAAGACTTGGGTTTATGTGGACCATCTTGTCAAGGGTGTGTGGTGATGTCACATTGGCACCACAATTGAAATCCAAAACCATAAGTTCACATTCATACATTTTACACTAAATTTTGCATTAAATTTCAACACATCTAACTTTGCAGTCAAACATATAGAAAATCATTTTCATCTAATCTTTCATTCACATCATGAGATCAGACTTGTGGTTAGTTCAATCTAGAATGAATTTTATACAGAACTAATCTATAAGAATCTCAACTCACTTAAAATAGATTAATGTTTGTAAAAATATGTCAAATATCATATTTTGAACATTCTTATGTTAAAATCTGAAGAGCTAAAAACACCTGTTTATGGACCCGTAAATTGGGCAAAGGTGGGTTTAGGGGAAGCAATGGGCAAGCTAGGTTGGTATGGTTATATGTAATAAAAGATTTTTTTTTTTTTTCTGACTCAGCCCGGCCCAAAGCCTGAAATTTTGAAACCTAACCTGACTCAGTTTGACCCAAACTCCAATTTATTCAATTCATCTCGACTCAATCTGATCCAAATTTCTCTAGAAATAGATAAAAACGAAAAATAATTTAATAGAAAATGAAAGAAAGGTGGGCTTTCCTTTCCTTTGGGGATTTGAATAGAAGAAATGGAAGCAGTGAATTAGAATTTTTGAATCTATGGATACATAGGTTTGAAAATACATATATTAATCTAATTAACGTAATTTTTTTAGTCTCATAACCATGATTAGTACTTCCAATGGACCATCACATTGGAAAAAGTTGATGTCTATAAGGTACAATATTTTAAAAATTAAAAAATAATTTAAGTACTCAAAGTTTGAAGAGCCCAAAAAAATATAGCTTTAATGATTTATTCATGAATAGAAAATCCAACAGACCCATTAATATTGAACAAGCCACACCCCACATAAAATACATCTCAACATCTCAATTTTGAGCAACCTGTCTATTCCCAATCCATTTTCAATTGTTAGATTCAATCAATTTATAAAATAGAAAAAAAAAATAGCACCATCCTATATTTCTAATTTTTTTGAAGATTTTTAATATATTTATGCACAATTTAAAAATGCAAAAAATTAAGGTATAAGTCTATAAGGTATAATTGTAAGATTTGAGAAATCTTTATTCAATAAGAGAACAAAATAGTATTTATAAATGAAAGAATAACTTCAAAATATGAAAAATCAGTTAAAGGATTCAATTATCGATATGAAATTGATATAATTAAAACTAAGATATTGATAACTTCAATTACTATTCTATTCCATTAATTTGCAGCCAGAGGAACCGATGCTTGGCAAATCAACGAAATTAGTTATAATTACTTAAAAAAAAAAAATATATATATATATATATATATAATATTATTTTCATCATTGTCGTTATGAGTTATCTTTAAATTGTCAATACATATTATAATTTTCTCATTTAGAGTAACTGATTAATAACCTCACAACTTATAGAATGTGACAATGAGTCTTTATCAATTATATTATATATTATTATCACATTTAAATCTATTCAAGAATAAATTTTATTGTGCTTATCTTCAACGGTAATCAAGCATAGAGCCATAGAGTACAAATATTTATTCAGTGAAAAAAAAAAGTTTAGCTTAGAAGGTCTTCAAACACGACTGTGATTAGATTAGCGTGTGATTTTGTGTATTCACGGGATTAGTTTCATCTCTAAAATGCGAAAGTAATTTTTTTCGGATAAGTTTTTTAGAGTATTCAAAGTAACAAGGGCATCCAATTAACCTAGAGGGGGTTGGTCTGACGCTGATGGTCAATAATCTCCTCTCACGAATCTTGAGTTCGATTCACACTTAGAATCATTGGGTTACTCCTCATCGTTTACACTTAGTATATGCGTAGGAAGGTGTGTATATATCTTGAATAATTTAGTCGGGTAAGATCCCCTACGGGTGAGACGATGCGGTGACACCTTGGTTCATTAAAAAAAAAAACTTAAGGCCATCCAATTGGTGAACTGTCAACAGCATAGCTGAGAAAATATAATGGCCGGCATACGAATTCAACAAGGAAAGTTAATTGGATACATACAAATCAATAACGGACAAGTATATGATGTTCAAATTCAAGTTTCAATAGATTCATTCTTTTGCTCTGCGCGACAAAACCGACATGAATTCTCCTCTGGCAGCTCAATCTTCTGCTGTCACTGTTCTTCTTTCTCTTCTCTCTCTCTGCAATCTTCAAATTAGTTTCATGCCAATGCCTACATACCCAGAGCTCTGCCTTGCTCCAACTCAAGCGAGGCCTCAACACCACCTCTTCTTTCTCAAAGCTTGAATCCTGGAACCCCCATGTTGATTGCTGCTCTTGGGAAGGTGTCACCTGCGACGACACCGGCTACATCGTCGGCCTTGACCTGTCGAATGATTCCATTTGGGGTGGCCTTGATCCTGAAGCCTTGTCGGGCCTCGACCGACTACAGAGACTCAACCTTGCTTGCAACAACTTCTATCCCTCACCACTTCCTATTGGGCTGGACAAACTCATCAGTCTCACCCATCTCAATTTTTCCGATGCGCGATTTTCTGGCCAGGTTCCAATAGAAATCTCACGCTTGACTGGGTTGGTTTCTCTTGATCTCTCTTCTTCTCCCTCCCTTACACTCGAGAACCCAACATTGGAAGTCTTACTTGCAAACCTCACACAGCTGAGCGAAGTCTATCTGGATGATGTGAACATCTCTTCCCAAGTGCCTAATTTCTTGGTGAATTTCTCTTCATTGACTGCACTCAGTTTCAGAAGTTGCCAGTTGCGTGGAGAATTCCCTGAAGAAATTTTCAGGATGCCAAAGTTAGAGACCCTTGACATATCGAGAAATCCGTCTCTCACCGGTCGGCTACCTGATTTTCCTCATGGCAGTTCCATCTGCATCTTGGCGTTGGCTGAGACGCTGTTCTCTGGGATTCTGCCAGATTCTGTTGGTGAACTGAGGAAGTTGAGTGTGCTAGATGTTGGGCAATGCAATTTCTCTGGTCCAATTCCACCTTCACTTGCAAGCCTTACTCAGCTCTCTGTTTTAGACCTTTCTGAAAATCACTTCAGTGGCCCAATTCATTCAATGGCAAACCTCACTCGATTAGCTCACTTGTACCTTCAATCCAACAATTTCAGTGGCCTAATCCACCCGCTCGAAAACCTTACCCAGCTTACTTCTTTGGACCTTTCATCCAACAATTTCTATGGTCCAATCTCATCCTCTGTTATCAATGGTTTTAAGAACCTCGAATCTCTGAATTTAAAGAACAACTCCTTTGATGGGAGAATACCAACATCGCTGTTCAGTCTGCCGTCGCTGTGGAAGTTAGGACTCAGCCAAAACAGGTTCACTGGTCAGCTCCATGAAATACCTCACGCGTCTTGGTCGATGTTGCAAACTGTTGATTTGAGTGGCAACAAGTTGCATGGTCCAATTCCAGAATCAATCCTCAAAATGAAGAATCTCTACATCCTAGACCTTTCCAAGAACAACTTTAATGGAGCTCTGGATCTAGGCATACTTGAAGACCACATGGATATGCAAACTCTTGATCTTTCGGATAATAACTTGTCAATCAACCCCGACACGGACAGTTCCAACTTCCCTCGTATTGAAGAACTGAGTTTGGCTTCTTGCAACATCGGCCAATTTCCAAATTTTCTGAGAAATCAGTCTTCCTTGATATATCTAGACCTTTCTAACAACAGAATTCAGGGTGAAATACCCAAATGGATATGGAGCTTAGGTCCTGGTTATCTCACTTGCCTAAATCTATCACACAACCTGCTAGAAAGTTTTGAGCAGCCATGGCCGAATATTTCGCGAATTATATACGTTCTCGATCTTAATTCCAATGTCCTGCAAGGTCCACTTATAATCCCATCAGCCCAAATCGTTTTCCTGGATTACTCAAACAATAAATTCACGTTCATTCCAAATAACAACTCTTTTAGCCTGCTCCAATATGTTTCGCTCTCGAGGAATAACATCAGCGGAGAGATTCCTCCATCAATTTGCAATGGAACATATTTGGAAGTCCTCGATCTATCTTACAACCAGTTCAGTGGAACGATTCGACAGTGTCTGGGTGAAATTGGCAATGCAGTGGAAGTAGTGAATTTGAGAGGAAATTTTTTCCACGGCACACTGCCGGACGCCTTTCCGAAAGAATGTAATTTGAGGTCCCTTAACCTCAACCAAAATCAATTAGAAGGGCCATTGCCGGCATCTCTGTCCAACTGTAAGATGTTGGAGGTGCTAGACCTTGGAAACAATAAAATTAACAGTACATTTCCAATGTGGGTAGCAACTCTGTCGAACTTGCGCGTGCTTGTCTTGAGATCCAATGAATTTTATGGTCCTATTCCACTCCACCCTCAGCATACCATTTTTCCAACACTAAAGATCGTCGACCTCTCTTCAAATAGTTTTACAGGTGAATTGCCGCCGGAGGTTTTTCAGAATTGGAAGTCGATGTTGGTAGAGAATGGAGATGGATCGCAATCAGGGCTTGATGTTGAAATAGTGAGATTTAACTACTCGGGTTCGATGTACTATGTGGACAAAGTGACATTGATCAACAAAGGGCGCGAAGTCGAATATGTTAAGATCCTTACCATCTTTGCATCTCTTGATCTCGCAAACAACAGATTCTATGGAGAGATTCCAAAATCAATTGGAGAACTCAGGGCACTACATGCACTCAACCTTTCTCACAACAGCTTCACTGGTCAAATCCCCGCGTCGCTAGGAGAATTGAAGCAATTGGAGTCACTGGATCTCTCTTGGAACAAGCTTTGTGGGGAAATCCCTTGGCAACTCACAAGGCTTACATTTCTCTCTGTTTTAAACCTGTCACATAATCTTTTAGTTGGGCAAATACCACAAGGAAATCAATTTCTCACATTCACCGGTGATTCTTTCCAAGATAACTTGGGTTTATGTGGAGCTCCACTGCTAAGGAAATGTGGAAATGATGCATTAGCACCGCCGGAATCAATGGAAGAGTTTGAGTGGAGTTCGATGTGGATCGGATTTGAGTGTGGATATGGAGTTGGACTCAGTTTGGTCCTTGTGACACTAGTGCTGTGGGAACGAAGGATGAGAGATTAGTAAACTAGAATGTGTTTTCAGTGGAAGAAGAAAAACAGGTGATGTAAGACTTCGAAAATTGAAGTGCTACACTTTGAGCAATGAGACTGATGCAGTTGCCACTTGCTAATCCTGCTATCTCTGTATGTACATTCAAAGGTCTGCCACAGGCTATTTGTTGGATTTATGGCTCAAAGTCTTATTGGGCCTGAGTTGTCTGATGGGCCCAGGCTTAGGCCCAAGCCCTGTCTGTTGTAAGCTCCAGTATTTAAGGTCTCTTTCTATAGGATTTCTTTGGCTAGTGCAGTTTCTCTTGGAGAGAAATAGAGAGAAGAGTGATTGAGAGGAAGGGTGGATAGGATTGTTGTAATCCTTTTAACATGTATTGGTCATTCTTCCTCTTAGTGAAATCTTTGTACGCCCTATGGACGTAAGCAATATTGCCGAACTACGTATATCGTGTGTTATTTGTGTTCTTGGTTGTGTGTGTGCTTGATCTGTGATTGAATGGTGTATGTGGGTTGGGTCTATCTCCAACACTATTAGTTTCCTCTGAATACTTGGCTTAAGAAAGATCCTTACACAAGACAATCTACGAAAAAAGAAGAATAATTTTGGCTAATATTTGACTCTTTTGTATTCAAGTCTAGTGTCAAATCATCTCCTCTTTTGCAGTTTGGAATTCCGTCTTGGATTGTTTTGGGGTACAGTCGACTATGCCTTCCACTCTTGCTCAGTTATCTTATCCATGGGTTATTGTTTCAGTCTCTCCAAAGTGCGATTTTTGCTACTTGTTGGGGCCTCTGTTGGGAACACAAAAATAGAGTGTTCTGAAAATCTTGCTGAACCTCATCGGTCAGTTACCAACATAATCTTTTTCGAATATGCTTCGTGAACATCCTCTCTTGAGGAATTCAGAAATAGTTGCATGTCTTATATCATACTGTTGAGTATTCAGCGGAAAAAACAATCAATAAAGCAATCACACAATCAATAACACGCAGATTTACGTGGTTCGGCTAAAAGCCTACGTCCACGAGCAACACAGGGGGAGAGATTTCATTATCACCATAATAATGAGAGGTTACAATGTGGAGACTATTTATATCACTCTCCCTTTCCTCACTTGACTCACCCCAAATAAGGAGCAATTACATATATATAATGCAAGGCTAAAACTCACTAGCATACTAACTCAGTTATGGGCTAAATTAAATGGAACCATAAATACCAACTCAGTGATGGGCTGAGTTGGGCTGAGTTAAATCGAGCCACATATATCAACAATCTCCACCTTGGCGAGATTTGCAGGCCATCTCCTCCTCACCTCTCAACTATCTCCACCTTGGCATGAAAATCTCACGGCCAACAAACAAAACTGTGCTGCCTTCAAATGCACCCGAAGGTGCCACGCACCCGAAGGTGCCATGCACCCGAAGGTGCTCAAAGATGCAGGATGTTGATCAAGTCCAAACAATGCTTGAACTTGATCCCAGTTACCACCTTGGTCAGCATATCTGCAGGATTATCTGCAGTTCCAATCTTCTGAAGGAGAATAACACCTTCATTGACCACCTCTCGAATAAAATGGAAACGGACATCGATGTGCTTTGTTCGTGCATGATGAACCTGGTTCTTTGCTAAGTGAATAGCACTCTGACTATCACAATAGACATCCACGTGCTTCTGTATAAGACCCAAGTCCTCAAGCAACCCATGTAGCCAAATGGCCTCACGAACGGCCTCTGTCACTGCCATGTACTCTGCCTCAGTAGTAGAAAGAGCAACTGTAGACTGTAACGTCGACCTCCAACTCACTGGCCCTCTAGCAAGTGTAAACACATAGCCTGAAGTAGACCGGCGTTTATCCAAATCACCAGCATAGTCCGAATCCACATAACCAACCACATGTCGACCAACTGATCATCCCGCTCAAACATTAAACCAACATCTACGGTACCCAGAATGTACCGTAAAATCCATTTCACTGCTTGCCAATGCATCTTTCCTGGATCATGCATATACCTGCTCACTATACTGACAGCCTGTGAAATGTCGGGCCTAGTACACACCATAGCATACATCAAGCTACCAACTGCACATGCATATGGAACCTGAGCCATGTACTCACGCTCCTTATCTGTGCGAGGAGACATCAAAGCACTAAGCTTAAAGTGATGGGCTAATGGTGTACTTACAGGTTTTGTATTTTTATCCAAACCAAAACGCTGTAATACTTTCTTCAGATATTGTTTTTGTGACAAACACACTGTGCCCTTCACTCTATCTCTATCAATCTCCATACCAAGTATTTTCTTGGCTTCTCCAAGATCCTTCATCTCAAACTCATTTCTCAACTGAGTTTTCAATTTGTCAATCTCTAACTTGCTCTTACAGGCTATGAGCATGTCATCCACATATAAAAGCAAATAGATGAAGGAACCATCACGTAGCTTACGAAAATACACACAATGATCATAATGGCTTCTTGTGTACTTCTGCCCTATCATAAACCGATCAAATCGCTTGTACCACTGCCTTGGAGACTGTTTCAAACCATACAACGACTTCCTCAGTTTACAAACCAAATTTTCTTTTTCAGGAACCTTAAAACCATCAGGTTGAGACATGTATATCTCCTCATCCAAATCACCGTGTAAGAAAGCAGTTTTGACATCGAGTTGTGCTAACTCAAGATCAAACTGTGCAACTAAAGCTAGTAAAATACGAATAGAAGAGTGCTTAACAACTGGAGAAAAAATCTCATTGTAGTCTATCCCTTCTTGTTGTGCATAGCCTTTAGCTACCAACCTAGCCTTGAATCTCACACTGTCTGTTCCTGTAGAACCCTCTTTCTTGGTGTATACCCACTTGCAACCAATTGCTTTCTTTCCCTTTGGAAGTTGTACCAACTCCCAAGTTTGATTCTTATGAAGAGACTGCATCTCCTCACTCATTGCATCCTTCCATTCTACACTTTCTGAGTTTCTCATAGCTTCTCTGTATGTAGACGGAATATCATCATCAACAACTGGAAGTGCGTATGCCACCATGTCTGTGAACCGTGCAGGTTTTCTAATCTCTCTTCTTGGTCTACTGACTGCAATGGAGTCTGGCTGCTGTGTAGACGCCTGAACTGGAGACTCATCTGTAACTGTGTCCTCACCAACTGAATCATCTGTGAGACTATCACCTGTCTGAACAGGTATCACTGAAGTTACTGGAGCCTCAAACTCCACCTGTTGTGGAACACCCTTGGTCTTGATCTCCTTCTGATCAACCTTATGCTTATTCTGAGTAAACATAACAGATTCATCAAAAGTAACATCCCTGCTTAGAATCAACTTCTTCGATGCAGGGCACCAAAGTCGAAACCCCTTCACACCACTACTAAAGCCTAAGAATATAGCTTTCTTGGCTCTAGGATCCAATTTGCTTTCTTTGACATGAAAATATGCTGGACAACCAAATACATGCAAAGAATCATAATCTGTAGCAGGTGCTCCAGACCATACCTCAATGGGTGTTTTACCCTCATTCGCAGCTGTAGGCAACCGATTGATGAGGTGAGATGCATATGAGACTGCCTCGGCCCAAATGCTTTGTCCAATCCAGCATTGGACAACATACACCGTACCTTCTCCAATAAAGTACGGTTCATTCGTTCTGCAACCCCATTTTGCTGCGGAGTGTCGCTGACTGTGAAATGTCTCACGTCCCCTCTGCATGACATATTTGCATGAACGGGTCTGACTTGTACTCACCACCATTGTCAGACCTGAGCCTTTTAATTTTTCTATCAGTCTGAGTCTCAATCATCTTTTTCCATTTCAGGAAGACATCCAAGACTTCACTTTTGTGTTTCATGGGATACACCCACACTCGTCTAGAGAAGTCATCAACAAAAGAAACAAACCAATGCCTACCACTCAAAGATGCAACTCTGGTAGGTCCCCATACATCTGTATGAACATAGTCTAGTATCCCCTCAGTGCGATGAATAGCTGTGCCAAACTTGACTCTAGTCTGCTTGCCCAGAACACAATGTTCACAAAATCCAAGTTTGCAGGTCTTAGCACCTTTCAACAGTCCTTGCTTTACCAAACCTTGTAAAGCTTTCTCACCCGCATGACCCAAACGCATATGCCATAATTTTGTAGTATCAGAACCAACATCCTCTTTACTATCAGTGACTATCGCTGCTCCACTTATAATGGTACTTCCATTCAAGAAATACAAATTGTTCTGTCGGGTACCTTTCATCACTACCAATGCACCCATGACAACCTTTAGAACTCCACTTCCAAGGTAATTTTAAAACCTTTGGATTCTAAAGCACCCAATGAAATGAGATTTTTTCTTAAATCTGGTACGTATCGAACATCTGTCAACACTCTGATTGCTCCATCATGCAGTCTCAAACGGATTTTACCTATCCCTTTTGTTTTACAGGTATTATCATTACCCATAAAAACTGATCCACCATCCAACTCCTCAAAGCTGGAAAACCAGTCCCTGTAGGGACACATATGATAAGTGCAACCCGAATCTAAAATCCACTCCTCAGAATGGTGTGGCAATGATGAGCCAATCATTGCTAACTCAGTATCATCATCTATAACATGAACAACATTTGCTGTTGGATTCTTGTTGTCATTTTTTTTCAATATTGGACAATCCTTTTCCAATGTCCTTTTTTTCGACAAAAGCACACTCATCCTTAGCAAGATTTCTTCTATTAGATGATGTTGATGCTCCTCGTCTTTGAACGAGACTTGTACCGATTACCAAATTTCTTGTTTTGTGATCTGCCTCTAACTGTCAAAGCCTCTGACTTTGAGTATCTTTGGGCATGTTTGTCCTTTTTCCGATACTCATTATTGATCAATGCATTCACCACAAGTTCAAATTTAATCTCATTTTTCCCATACAATAGGGTGGTAGTCAGATGATCATACTGCTCAGGCAAGGAATTCAATAACAATATTGCCTTGTCTTCATCCAAAATTTCAACATCTAAATTTTGCAAATCAGCAAGAATTTGTTATAAGCAGTTAAGTGATTAGTCATAGAAGTTCCTTCTTTGTAGTCGAACCGGAAGAGTCTTTTCTTGAGATAGAGACGATTCTCAACACTCTTGGTCATATACTTATCTTGCAACATCTCCCACAACTTCTTAGCTGAATTCTCCTTCATAACAAAATATTTCTGATCTTTGGCGAGACAAAGCCGAATGGTACCACACGCTTGGCGATTGATCTTCACCCAGTCTTTTTGCTCCATATCTGTTGGTTTCTCTTCCTCTAGAGCAATATCCAACTCCTGATGATACAGGACATCCATAACTTCGCATTGCCACATGCCGAAGTTGTTTGTTCCATCAAACTTCTCCACCTCGAATTTTGCATTCGAAACCATAGTTCTTGATACAGTTGAAGACTTAGAGGTTGAAGGTTCAGGGGACAATTTTTCTGACATCAGCTAAGCACTCAACAAACTGCACAAACAGTAATCTGCACAATGTAGCCCTGCACAAAACCTAGGGATCTACTACTGGCATCCAACCGATTACCCCCTAACTCCTCACCACTTGGGTGGTTCAATCATACACATAGCAGAATAATGTGTAAAAATAAATGACAGTGATGGAAAAGTAAGAGAAAAAGAGAACTCAGCTGATCTCCTTTTTACAAACGCCACTGCTTGGCGCTCACTGTTGATTCCTCCAGAAACCCGATCCACACCGGTCACTGTGTAGATCTCACAGCCACGATCGTACAGGCG
This sequence comes from Chimonanthus praecox, assembly GCA_022113865.1. Taxonomy (NCBI): domain Eukaryota; kingdom Viridiplantae; phylum Streptophyta; class Magnoliopsida; order Laurales; family Calycanthaceae; genus Chimonanthus; species Chimonanthus praecox. Next base: position 56,200,986 of record CM039089.1, read on the forward strand.
AAGACGGATCTCAATTCCGAGTCCTGGTGACTCCGGAAACTGCAAAACAAATCTGGACCGTTGATTTCCGCTCTGCAGGAGTACCTAAATCTGTAGTCCCTCAGCAATGGTGGTCTCGCGGGTGCACCTGAACTGGTGGTCCCGCGGGTGTACAGGAAATGATGGAGCTGCTGCGGACTACCTGAAATGGTAGTCCCTCGGGTGCGCAGAAAAAACTGTGCTCTTGCGGACCACAGAAGAAGAGAAAAAAAAATTAAAATAAAAAAAAACAAACTTTCCCCTCTTCGTTTTTTTTTTTTTTTTCTTTCACTAGAAACCAACGGCAGTCTTTCCAAATCAACGGCAGTCGCCGCTGCTGTCGAGGATCTGCTCAGCTGCTGCCGATCTCGCCGCTGCAGGCTGTTCTCCTCTCTTCAGCCGAGATCTGCTGCCTCTTTGGGAGTCGCCGGCTGAGGCTCGCCTCTGTTTCCGATCTGCCGAGCCTCTCTCTTTCTCAGATCTGTTGTGGCTGCCCCTTTTTTTTTTTTCTTTCGATCTGCAGATTTGAGGTTCTCCGGCGACGAAACGCCGGTGCGATTCCACTGCTGGCAGTCTTCTCCGATTGCCACTGCTGGCAGTCTTCTCCGATTGCCGCTGCTGGCAGTCTCTGCTCAGATCTGAGAAATCAGATCTGGGTTTTTTTTTTTTTTTTTCTTTCGCCGGCTGCTCCTCTCGCTGCTTGCCGTCGCTCGCCGCTGCTCGGCTGCTGTAGGCTGTTCTCCTCTCTTCAGCCGAGATCTGCTGCCTCTTTGGGAGTCGCCGGCTGAGGCTCGCCTCTTTTTCCGATCTGCCGAGCCTCTCTCTTTCTCAGATATGTTGTGGCTACCCTTTTTTTTTTTTTCTTTCGATCTGCTGCTGCGTCGCCGCTGCTATGTCGCCGCTGCTGCCTGGCGTCTATTCGCCGGCTGCTGCAGCCTCTTGTTCCACCGGCCGACTTCGAAACCGAGAAACCCCTGCGCTATGCACGGCTGTTCCACTACAGATCTGAGAAATCAGATCTGGTTTTTTTTTTTTTTTTTTTTTTCTTGGATTGAGATCTGAAAAACAGAAAACGAGATCTGTGGTTTCTCCACCGGCTGCTCTCTGTTCCAGATCTGGCCACGGCAGGTCTGGCTGCCGATGCTTCTCAGTCTCAGATCTGAGCACCCAGCCTCTCTCGCCTCCGGCGATGGGTTTTTTTTTTTTTCAATCTGCTGTTCCGGCGTTCTCTGACGGCGGGGATTCAGAAATCCCCTTTTGTTTGCTGTGGTGGATTGAAGGGAACCCCGGTGAACGCACTGTTCACAGATCTGAGAAAAAAAAATTCCAATGGAGCAATCTACTCTTCGGCCGACGTTCTGTGTGATTTGCCCGAAAATCCCGAGAAAATCGAACTCGAGCTCTGATACCAATTGTTGAGTATTCAGCGGAAAAAACAATCAATAAAGCAATCACACAATCAATAACACGCAGATTTACGTGGTTCGGCTAAAAGCCTACGTCCACGGGCAACACAGGGGAGAGATTTCATTATCACCATAATGAGAGGTTACAATGTGGAGACTATTTATATCACTCTCCCTTTCCTCACTTGACTCACCCCAAATAAGGAGCAATTACATATATATAATGCAAGGCTAAAACTCACTAGCATACTAACTCAGTTATGGGCTAAATTAAATGGAACCATAAATACCAACTCAGTGATGGGCTGAGTTGGGCTGAGTTAAATCGAGCCACATATATCAACACATACAAGCCTGAAAGGAATGTATTATTGATCTTTCATAGTAATAATTTCCTCTTTTCCTGTCTTAAAAGTTTCCCTTAGGTGTACGTGGGTTCCGGGTGTTTTTGATTTTTGCTTTATTTCTCTTGTATTACCACATCTAGTGCTTCTCTTTATATATATATATATATATATATATATAGATATTATTTTTAATATGAGAGAGTATTAATTTGTACAACACATGAAATTCATCTCATGCAAAATTAATAACATTTCATATAGGATTTTCATTTTTTAAAATGGATCCGATCTCTATAGAGTTGAATGTGTTACATGGATAACCACGTGGACATGTGCTACGTGAAATTTCAACACCAATTAATCATTCTAAACATATAATCTTCATATTTTAATTCTTGATAAATACAAGTCATTGACCTAAAATATTAAAAATTAAGAGATAAAATCATCATAACAGAGTAAAATTTCACCAAAATTTTATAATTTTAATAAATATTAGACATTGAAATCATACTACCTTTCAAATTTTGTTAAAAATAAATACTCCAGGATAATTTTAAAAATTCAAAATTGAGTTTGATGAATAGTGTAAAAAAATATTTTTTTCTTCAAAAGGCCATAATTTGAGCTCCCTGGCCACTCCTCGTCTATATGAGTAGGAGGACTTGCACATGTCTATTTCATTTAGAAAAAAAAAAAAAGAATTGTTCCTACTTTTATAAATTGAAGCTAGGATGAAATCATGTTCATCAATCAACGATTATCTCAGATTAGAAGAAAAAGAATATGTATATAACAGACATCTAAGATTGAACCACATGTGATGTTGATCATCCACCAATATGCGGCAATCCACCGGAGTCCGGTGGCGGCGTTTTCCATGGAGACAGCGATGGGGTCATTTCCGGCAGAGTGGACAATTAGAGTGTGAATAAAACCACGTATCAATACAAGAAACATGGAAAGAATGCAAACATTCCGGCAGCCGGCGGACTTCGTCACCCTCCTCAAACTCACCCAGACACACTGCACACGTCTTCTCTTCACGAGCCTCACCGTCGTCTTTCCCATATCGATACGCCGGTATGAGTTGTATGAAGGAGTTTTCTAAGCCACTCACTGTTTCTTGTTGTTGGGCGGCGGGGAAAGCGTTGCCGAGCCATTTGTCTTAGGGGAGCACGGCGATTGCACCACCTTAAAATGATGAAATGGTAGATCATGAGCACTATGGCAGTTGTGAGGATTCCGACGACGGCGAGGATGAACGGTGAGAGGGGGATTTCAGCCTCATCATCCATGGAGATGGAGAGGGAGAGGAGACATGAGAATGAATAGAGAGAGGCAAAGACACCACAGGAACAAAATGGCGTTGATTGCAAGAGTGCCCGCATCGTCCTCCAAACAAGTATTTTATTCATGACAAACTTTATAACTTGAATTCAATTTTATGCAGGCCGAGGGTCTATAGTTTTAGATATTTTATATGAAATTTTAATATTTTTGTTTTATTAGAAAGATTTATTCTTCTTATACTTGTAGGGCTGAAACTCGGGTCGAATTTGATTTTAATAAACTCAATTTAAGTCATGTCAAAACTTAATGAATCCGACCGATCTAACCCGAATTTCTGACTTGATTCCATCTAAGTGTTGTTTTATAACTTGATACACTTGGATTATGTCGAGTCAGGATGAAGTTGATTTTAAATTTCTCAACTCAACTCGATTTGAATTTCATGCAGATTATTATTTTTTTTCAATCTGACCAAATCCAAAATATACAAATATATACCTACTGATTTCTCGGGTTTTCACCCATTAATAATTGAAAAGAGAGAGAAAAGTCTTTTTTATCTTTATTTATTTTCTATTGCATAAATTCCTATCTAATATTTTCAAAATTAAAGTGGAGTATAGTTGTAAGTCTAATCTAAATATAAGAAATAAAAGAAAATCTCAGCCATGTGCAAAATTAAATTTCTAGACATCCAATTCAAGTTATAAAAAGATTATGGATGTTGAAATTTATGTCTAAAGATATCAAAGAAAAAAAAAATTACAGCTATCAATTATTTGTAGCCATATGGCCATGTATCAATGATGAAATTTTCCTTCCATTGGAAACTTGACTCGTATTTAATGTCTTTTTCGTAGAATACAACATCCTTGGTCGATTGCATAATGACTAGGCCGGCCAATTTCACAAATGCATTCTTATTATTGGTTGGTAGTTATAAATAAAAGTATATTATTAGAAATTTTATTATAAATATTAAGCTAAGGAAGAAGAAGAGATAACCGATTTTATTTTATTTTTAATTTACGCGTGTGGGAAACTACGGGCGTAAAACTCCTATAAGTGAGTCTACTATCCCTAAGACACACCAAAGTTAGCCCATAGAGGTTCGAGCCCGCAACTTCCCGCTTCCTGAATCGGGAAGCAACTAGTTAATCAATGTGATACGTTAATGAGATATACTATTAAATAGATTATAGTATCATATATTTGAGTTAATTTGATAAGTTATAGATACAAAGTATATAAAGTTTTACTATCAAATAATAATCTAAATAAAATAATTTAAGCTTTTAAATGTAATACCCTTCCTTAAAAAGTCCCACATTACTAGTGGCATTGGAAATTCCCTTATATATAAGTAGTAGCCTTCCTCCTTTTAGCACAAGACATTTTGGGAGCAACAGTGGGTTGACTCGCCAAAGCAAAGCCGTGCGGGTTTCTTGTGTAGGCCCAAAGCGGACAATATTGTGCTAACGGGACGAGTCGTTACAAATGGTATCAGAGCATGGTTCAACTCTCTGCCGGAGGGTGTGGGCTTGGTTGTTGTGTGTGCAGAGCTGGGGACGATTCTGTCTTTAAGGGGGTAGATTGTAATACCCTGCCCCAAAAAGTCCCACATTGCCAGTGGCATTAAAAATTCCCTTGTATAGAAGTAGTAGCCTTCCTCCTTCTAGCACAAGGCCTTTTGAGAGCAACGGTGAGTTGGCTCGCCAAAGTAAAGCCGTACGGATTCGTGTGTAAGCCCAAAGCAGACAATATTGTGCTAGCTGGACGGGTCATTACATTAAATTTTATTGATAGACTATTGATTTTAAAAAATTATAATTAAGGGATAGGATGATCCGATAGATGTCTCAGTCAACCAAATGGGCTCCATCCAAACCACCCATTACGCTTTCTAGAATGAAGACTTGGGTCTTCCGGTGACCAAGTCATCACCGTTGAAAACCCTCCCTCCCAAGTCCCGAGTCTCAAAATTATTATAAAGCAAGTACCCTTCCTCTCTCGTTCTGAAGCCTGCAAGTACCCTTCCTCTTCTCGTTCTGAAGCCTCTTCTCTCTCTCTCTCTCAAGGTGTTTTGAACCAACCAATTTGGAATCTACAGGTATTTTATATGATGTTTTATTTGTTTATTATTTGGTTTTATTTAATTAAAGGACTATTTTCAAATGAGAGAAATGACATTCTGTGTTTTCATGTATTTTTTTATTTTTTTTGAATTTGCATGTGAAAAACTGAAGAAAATCCAACGTAAAATCTATTTATGAAAGTGAATAAAGTATTGATTCACCTATTTTATCTAGGTTAAGAAAAAAATGGGCTTCACTCTCTGGTGTAAACCACTTAACGTCTGGAATAACCAGGTGTTGTATGGTTTTGTTTCATTTATAAATTAGGTTTTTCTTTTAATATCTTTTATTTTATTTGCTTTATTTTAAGTCTCTGTTTAATTTAATTTGTTGATTTGTTTCTTTTGTTTTAAAAAAAAATCTATTTTTACACGAATTACATGTGTATCTCAGTTGGTTTGTCTTTGGTTTAGTTTAAGTTTTGAATCTCTAGTTAATTGGATTATTAATGTTATGAGTAGTGTTTGGAATTAAGAGGGTTATATTAATTCTTGATTATATGATTGTGAGAATGATTATTTTCAGATATAATAAAGTAATATTTAGTTAGAAATAAAATACACCTATTTAACCAATTGGCTTAGCTTATTTAAACTCCACTAACTTTTTTTTTTATATATATATTTTGCCCATCTTACTCATTTTCTATTAGTTACATATAAATCCAAACCTTCCAAAGAATCGACTCAAAGATTCCAAGTATCTAAATAATATAAGTGAGCTAATAAATCATTTTCAATTTTGATTGAACCTCCGGCATTATCTTTTATTTCACTAAAATTACACTTCGCGTATTTTATTTTAGTTCTACTAATTTTAAATATATATTTTAAAAATTTTAGATCACGTTAAAGATTCCCTATATGGTTTCATAAATATTTTTATTCATTTCATCAATTTTTCTCACAAAAAACTCCAAAATTAAAATTATCTTAAGAAACTGGTGCAGCACGGAGATCCAACACGGGAAACCCAGCACATCACCGACGAAGGAGACACAGCCAGAGAAGAAGCTTTCTTTTTATTTTTTCGTTTCTTTCTGATTTTCGGTTCTGTTTTTATTTTATTTTCTTTCTGTTTATTTCTAATTTAGGTTGATTTAATTGTATAAAAGATCGATGAATGAAACTCAGAATTTCTCTTTTGATCTCTTCTACTCCCTCTGATATTTCTTCCCCAATCTTCATCTCTGCATCTTCTTCCTCTGTTCTCTCTCCCTCTTCTCCGGTGGATTCCAAATTCTTCTTTCTCCTTCCATGACCGTGGAATTCCCACGCTCTTCCGTCGTTGCACAGAATTTCACAGTTTCTCTGTTTCAACAGAGAACTGCCCGACCCAGGCTATCGGACGGGCGTTTTCCCGTCCGCCCTTACAGCACCAGATCTACCATCTCCATCGCCCAGCTCAACACCAGGGACGGCCACACCTTTCGCGTCCTCGTTTCTGCCCGACCCTTTTCCTTTATTAATACTCCCAGCAAACCATTGTCCTTCTTTCTTTTATTTTAAAACTCTTTTGAGTCCATTTTGTTGACCTTGCTACTTTTCACGCGCGACTCAGCTGTGAGCCCCACTGGGTCACAGAGTTTGACCATGACCTGCCAACCCTTTTGATCCGTTTATCCATGGAATTCGACTTGAGCCATCTCTGTTTCCAAATCTCCATTAAAAACCAAAATTTTAGTAGGATTATCTATGAGTTTTCCACATCTAAATTTAAAAAAAAAAACCTAAAATTTTTCCTTTGCAAACTCAGCTGTAGGCAGGGCCACGGGTACAAATATCGGCCGATACATATCCTATCGGCCGATATATACCGGTTTTCAAGGAGTGAATATCGGCCGATATATGTCGTTATCGGCCGATATTCACAATATCGGCTGAAATATCGGCCGATATCGGATGGAGAGAGAAAAATATCGGCCGATATATCGGTCGACATATCGTATCGGCCGATACCGTTTTTTAAACCCCTGAGCAGGGCTTTAAGCATAAAGCAACTCAAGCAATTACTTTAGACCTCCCCTTAGGAAGGCCCCAAATCCCTCTCATCTCCACTCGCATCCACTCTCAAAATCGCATTTTGGAATTGGTTGTTACATCACATGTGATGAGAGAGGAAGAGAAGGGATAAAGAGGGAAGGGCAAAGTGGTGAGTGGTGGCCGTAAGAGAAGACATGGAGAGAAGGGTTTAGGAATTTTGGTTTCCTCGAGTGTGAGTATTGAAAAAGAAAAGAGTTTAAATGAGAGTGGTGTGGGCAAAGTGGTGAGTGGTGGCCGTAAGAGAAGACATGGAGAGAAGGGTTTAGGAATTTTGGTTTCCTCGAGTGTGAGTATTGAAAAAGAAAAGAGTTTAAATGAGAGTGGTGTGGGCCCACACGGGATTAAGGTTTAAAGATTTTGAAAAAAAATTACTTGTTTGTTTCAAATAATTTAAAGTTCAAAATTGAAATCTAAAATTTAAAATTTATTTTTTATTTATTTTGTTTTAAAATGAAAATTCAAACGGATAAAAAGGTTGGTTTAAATTAAAAAATTTGGGACTTTAAAATTGATTTTTTTTAAATACGTCTTTTGCAAATTCTTAAAATTTTATTAAATTCTTTAGCAAAATTTTAAACTATAATTTATAATTTTATTATTTTAATTTCTATCATCACCATTTTCCCCTTCCTTCCATTTTTTTTTCTTTTGATGTAAGTTGCAGTGATGGCTTCTAAAGATGGGTTCTTTTTATTTTTATTTTTATTTTTCTCTTTTTTCTTTGTTTTACTTGGAAAATGAGTATTTAGATGAGTTTTAGAAGGTGGGTAAAGGGATATTATTTTTTTCCTAATAATTATTTGAAGGTATTTCAATCTTTTGAATTTTGTCTCTTTTAAAGGGTTTTTTAAAACTTTTAAAGAAGGCTCATTTAAATTTTTTATCTTAGGTTGCTTTTAGCCGGTCCTGGCTGTAGACCCCACCTTAGTCACGGGTTGACCCATTGAGCCCGACTCAAACCCATCTCATTTCCGGATCAGATCCTATCCTCTGCATCAAAAACCAAAATTTTGTAAATTTTTTTTTAAAAAAATAATAATAATTAAAATCACACAAACACCTTGCAAAATATACCAAATATCTCCGTCCAATTTCACATTCATTATCATTTCATTAAGGAACTTTTATATGTTTGCAGGAAAATGTGTATTAAAAAACAGAGGAGGATTTAGGAAGAAGAAGCGTCTGCTCCTGTAGTTTCCCAAACGCCTCCATGGATCTTCTTCGTCATCTCCCTCTCAGGAACACTCTCTCTTTGCTTTCACTTGCTCTGTATTTCTTCCTCCAAGGGTTTTCATGCCAATGTGTAGAAGAGGAGAGGTCGGCTTTGCTGCAACTCAAGAAAGGCCTTAATGCATCCTCTTCTCTCTCCAGACTCGCTTCCTGGAAGCCCCAAACAGATTGTTGCTCTTGGGATGGCATCACATGCAATAAAGATCACGTTATTGGACTCGACCTTTCTCGGGACGCCATCTCCGGCCACGTCGATTCTCAAAGTTTGGCTGCACTCCGCCTACTCGAGAAACTCAACCTTGCTTTCAACCACCTTCAAGGTACCATCCCAGAATCAACCTTCAAACTCAAGAATCTAACTCTCCTCGACCTTTCTAGCAATAACTTCAGTGGCAGTGTGGATCTAACTGTGTTTCAAGACTTGAAAAATCTCCAATTTCTCCGTCTTTCAGACAACAACTTGACAGTCAGCTACAATATCAATGGTACCATGTCCACCACCTTCCCACAGTTGTGGGATTTGCACTTGGCTTCTTGCAACTTGAACCAATTCCCGAGTTTTCTCAAAAATCAGTCTGAATTGAATGATCTAGACGTTTCTAACAACAGGATTTCCGGCAAAATACCCAATTGGATATGGAACGTCGGAGGGGGTAGGAATCTAGAGATCCTGAACATGTCTCACAATCTGCTAGAGAGTTTTGAGCAACCATGGCCGGACATTTCTCAAACTTCTCTCTTCTATCTTGATCTTCATTCCAACTTGCTGCAAGGTCCACTTATATTTCCATCACCCCATCTTGAAATTCTAGACTACTCAGACAATCGGCTCACGTCGGTCATCCCAAATAACGTCTCCTTTTACATCTACATCAAGAAGTTCTCTCTTTCGAGGAATAATCTGAGTGGAGAGATCCCTTCATCAATCTGCAACACAACCGGCTTGGAACTCTTCGATCTGTCGTACAACCACTTTACCGGAACCATTCCACAGTGTCTAGGCGAGCTTGGCCAGAGTCTCAACGTGTTGGCTCTGAGAGAGAATCATTTCTATGGCACCATACCTCTTAACTTTCCAGAAGAATGCAATCTAAGGGTACTTGACCTCCATGGAAACCAACTAGAAGGTCCAATCCCTCGATCTTTAGGCAACTGTGAAAAGTTAAAATTTGTGGACCTCGGGAAGAACAGGCTAAGTGATACATTTCCTTCATGGCTAGCAAATATGACTGACTTGGGTGTTCTTGTATTGAGATCAAATGGGTTTTATGGCCCCCTTCTTCCACTACAAACGAATCACACCATTTTTCCAAGGCTACACATCTTGGATCTCTCTTCAAACAACTTTACTGGTGAATTGTCCTCACAGTTCTTCCAGAGTTGGAAATCGATGTTCGTGGAAGGCAAAGACGATGGTAATGACATCTTGGTGACTTATGTTTATGGTGATATCTACGAAAAGGTGAAACTGATTATCAAAGGGCAAGAAACAGAGCTGGTGAAGATTCTCACCATCTTTGTGCTTGTTGACCTCTCAAACAACAAATTCCATGGGGAGATTTCAAAATCAATAGGAGAACTCAAGGCACTTCACTCGCTCAACATTTCTCACAACAGTCTCAGTGGCCAAATCCCCACATCACTGGAAGAACTGAAGCAATTGGAGTCATTAGACCTCTCCTGTAACAAGCTCTCAGGGGAGATCCCTTGGCAACTCACAAGCCTGACATTTCTCTCTGTTTTGAACCTCTCACAGAACCTCCTTGTTGGGCCCATACCACAAAGTCGCCAATTTCTCACATTCTCAAGTGATTCTTTCCAAGGGAACTTGGGCCTATGTGGGCCTCCACTATCAATACAATGTGAAACCACTGCATTGTCACCACCATCAACGTCCAAATCTACAGCATCTCAGTTTGATTGGAATTTCAAATGGATAGGATTTGGATCTGGGTTTGGAGTAGGATTTGGAGGTGTCATTGCAACTCTAGTGCTATGGGAAAGAGGGTCAAGAAAGTACACCAAATGGATTGATAATATCATTTTGATGTATATTCTCCCTTGACAAGTTTTTTTTTTTTTTTTAACGGTAAAGAGAAGATTTTCATTGGAAAAGAAGAAAAAAAATAAACAAGATTTATAAGGTGTAAGAGGTTTAGACCCATCAAGCAAGATAACATGAAAAGTGCACTAAATATTATCCTTATTGTAACCAAAATGTGCCACGATTCGAATCATCTACTCCGTTTTTCGCAAAGAAGTCGACCAAATCGTTAGCCATTCGACTGACATGAACAAAAGACACCTCAAAGTTCATGATACTTGGGTTGTTTGAGGCAGAAGCTGGAAGAAGAGAGCTTATACATCTCACATGAAATAAAAGTAGAAATTCTTTCGACTTCTATCTATTATATTACTCTAATTTTTTTTAGAAGTTATCAAATGCCAATCCCCTGTTTGTTCCCTGAGTATTTTAAAAAAAAAAATGAAGAGAGAGACAACTGATGATGATGTAGTACGAGAATCAGTCAACCCGGGATCAAGTTGACTCAAATCGGAAAACCCGACCAAATTGAAAAACTTGATAAAAAAAATCAAAGAGTTATAGAAATGTCTATTTTTATTTCTTTATCTATAAAATAAAAAGTATTAGATTTATGAGACTTGATCCCGAGTTGACTGATCCTCATGCTGCATCATATAAGAGTTGTTTTGTCGATTTCATAATTAATTCATAAAAAATGTCAATACGAGTTTGATCATCCATTACATTTGATTAGATTTGACTACCATTGTAATGCAGTCTGATAGAGTCTAAATTCCTAGGTTCATACACTTAATAACAAAGTTTTTGGACCTCCAAACAACTATAATTGGTATGTCGAGCCTCCAACGGAGTAATTCTAAATAGTTCAGTTGGTCTAAGTTTCTATAATTAGATTAATGGTTTTGGATTCGAATCCTTCCAGACTTGATTGATACACAAAGCTTGTGGGAGATTTCATTTTCTTTGTTTTTTCTATTCTTTTAAATGACTATTATGCCTTTGTCTTAACTTTGGCATTATAAAGGAGCTACTTTGGCAAATTTTATGGGTCCATTGAAATGGTTTAAATACAAATAGGTTGTAAAAAAAGCATATTAATTTAATTATTAAGGCTTTAATTTTGAATCTCTTCAAAATTAAAAATAAAGACAAAATAGTTATTTAATTAGAGATATAAGTCCAGAGGCTAGGTTGGGTTCCAATTCTTTGTTGATGTGGATATTTAAGAGATTCATAAATTTACCTAAAAATCCATACTCATCGTCATCTTATTCATTTATTCTATTAATTTATAATTGATGTTTATAAAATTTATACTATTTTTGAAAATATTACATTAATATTTTGATTTATAAACTTTTGGAGCTTTTAAAATTGTGATGACTTTAAAATAGTTTTAATCTTGAAACTTTGTGTTCTCTATTTGGGGTCTAAGTTTGGCCAATGTGATGAGTTTGTCAAAAAGGTCTAAATACAAATATGAGATTGTAATAAAAATTCACCCTGGTTAGATTAATAAAGCAATTTTTTTAAGTTTTTTTTTTATGATTTTAAACTATTTTTATTTAAAAACTTTTGTACTTATTTGGCCATATTTTGATCAATATAATAGGTTTGCTAGAAAAGTCTAACCACGACTATGAGACTAAAAAACTCTGTCTCAATTAAATTAATAAATTTACATTTTTAAATTCTCTAAATTTGATGACTTTTAACTAGCTTTGATCCTTAATTTTTTATGTTCTATTTGAGCCCACTTTGTAAAGTGTAAGTATGGATATAAGGCTGAAAAAAAAAAACAAGTTGATTAAATTAATGGAATGCTTTTTGTGAACTCCACAAAGTTTTTTATAATAAATTTACTTTCAAATTATTTAATTTACAATTTTGTCATTCATTTTCTTATGTTTTTCAGTCAATCATAATTTTAATTAAAAATATCTTTGAACCAAAAGTTCAAAATTAGATTAAATATCAATTTAAATAGATTGAAACTTTTAAATTTTCAACTGAAGTATTGATCCACTACAGTAATCTTATCTTTTCTTTTCTTTTCTTTTTTTAAGAAGACAAGATAAAGATTGTTTCGTAGCATGAAGTGAAATTTTAATGAAATTTTGATTTTTTTTATAATTAAAGTGTCAGGACTTTTTTGAACACTCGACACATTGTAATTTTTTCTACCCATATACACCGAGTAAATCTAGAGAGAATGGCCTTTTAAAGTAGAGTAGAAATCGAACTTAAGATTCCTATTTCATGAGGGGAGTTCTTCACCATCACTCTTAACTCCTTTAAAATTTTGAATTTTAATCAAGTTTTTAATACACACTACAATAATATAAGTTCACTGCATATATTTGTGTAAACTCTTTAATGGCCACTTTTCTCCTAAAAATGGCAGTGACTTTTTTAAAGGGTGGGGGTAAAAAGGTCAGTGAAGTTTAAGGCTATGTTTGGATGAGGGGTAAATTTTACTGGAGTTACTTTTTGCCAAGGTTACCTGGGTATTATGAATACCTCTTAAAAATGATTTTCAAAAGTAAAAATGGAAGAGTAAAAACTAGAAAATTATTTTTTTACCTTTACTCCTTTGTTACCAAACAACCCTCTGTCACCTCATCGAAATACAAACTAAGTTTGAAATCAAGAATCTCTGCTTCTAATGGTTTGTCTCCACTGTATCACTAACCTTGGCTTCTTGCTTGCCTTTTCACCTTGTTTAGTTCACTATTTAATCTTGGTTACATTTAATAATCTTTGAGATTCAGTCATTTATTAGTAGAAATATGTTGTGATCATCAGTGGAACAATTACTAAAAGTGCATGACAGCAAATATATTGTCCCATCTAATTCAATAAAGCATAGGCACATGACAGCTAAGTGTTCAATGATTGTTGGGGCACACCCAAGTAGGGAAGACCACTTTATGGTCCTAAATTCAAGTAGTTGGCATCTTTTGGTAAAAATAAAGAAAATTAATTTGTTCGGAAAAGTGATGGCACCATTAGTTATTATAATAAGATGTATCGAATATTTTATCATTTCGATTCAATCTGATCTAAATTTTTTATTTATTGATTCAAACTCAATTTATTGGAATCTGAAGTCAATGAATTACCATTGATAAGATTTTAGGAAATCCGTATAAATTAGGGAGATAGCGTGCTCTTTGTTAATATTTAAATGTTTATTACAATTTTAAATGTTAGTTCATATTTATTAAATTTATTTTACTATTGACGTGATATTATTAGCTGAGATAGCATATATTTGTTTAGAAATATTTTTATTTTGTTTTTATATTCAAATGTTTCTATTTTTAATAAACCCTTGAGATCTAGTACCATTCATCAAATTATTAAAATTAAAAAATATGAACGGATATTTTAATTATCGGATCAATATTTTTTCTTAATTCGTCTCATAAAAAAGTGAGCACGTACTCAGGTGATCCCATGCACGTGGGTGGATTCAGCCGCCGATAGTATCAAGTGACCCATCACACGTCACCCACATGAACATCTGCAAATCTGCAATACTTAAGAGGAAAAGGAATTTTCAGGTCCTATCCTTATGATAATATATTTTAACAGAAATTATGAATTATTAATTAATTTATAAAAACTAAATTTTTGAATAAGCTAGATTTATTATTTTAAAACTTTTAAATTCAGTCATTATTCTATTATAACTAAAAGTTTACAATAAATTATTTTAAAAAATAATTTCTTAATATTTTAAAGAAAGTATAAGTTTTTTACTCAATTAAATCAAGCTCTGAAGTATCAAAGATTGAGAATATAATTATGATTCAATAGTGTTGACAGAGACGTGATTGACAAAAGCACGTCCATGTACAAACTTAAATTGGATTGAATTAGGCCAACTTTCAACCTTACAAGTTTAAAATGGCTAACTTGGTCCACTCGAGTTGAATACCAATCACTATCACCACTAACTCAACTCGTCAACATGATTTTGTATAGAAAATTCAAAATCACAGATTAGTCTAAAAAGGTATTATATTTGTAATACCCTACTCTAGATTAGGTGAGTTTTAACTCGTTAATCGTGTTTAACCGGTTGATCTTGAGGTTTTTGGTTAGGGCTTCGAGGAAAGCCCAAGTTTGCCCCGATCTGAGCCCGAAAACTCAGTGATTCAGCTCGTCAAGCTGGAGGGGCATTTTGGTAATTTACCATTTGTCGTGTATATTTTTATAAATTGTGTGATTTTGTAAATATTATTGGTGAATAATGTTTTCCTTAATTAAGGATTTGCATTTTTGATTTTAAAATAAAATTATTTTCAGAAAATAATATTTAAATATCGCCCGAAAGGGGGTATTAATTATTTTAAAGGGTTTGAAAATGAAATAAATTTTGAAATTAGTATTTTATGGTAGACCATTTTAAGAATGGTCTAGTTATTTCATTTCACTTCAAAATAAGATTTACAAATTAGTTATTTTTACATTTGTTTAATTAAGTAATTATGGGTAAAATATGAATTTTATTTAAATAAATGGTTTTTAATAAGATTTAAAATCTGAAATTTTTATGGTGATTAAGATTTTTAAAACCCAACTTATCTATAAGGTTGGATTAAATTTTTGATATTTTTAAATTATTATTTTAGTTAAAAATCAGGTTTTTAATAAAACTAGGGGCTTTTTGTAAAAATGGAAATATAGGAGGGCTGATCTGCAAAAAAAAAAAAAAATCTGTATCAGCGACGTGCGGACGTGCAGTGTCTCTGCTCGACCCGATTTTCCGGCATCGTCCCATCCCATCGTCGCTGCCGGTGATGATGATTTTTCCCCATCCCGTCCCATCGTCACTGCCGGCGATAATTACATTTCCCCGTCCCGTCCCATCGTCGCTGCATACGCAGCGGGATTCCGGCCGAGTCGCTCCATGCGCAGCCGGATTTTCCGGCCGAAAAACCCTATATAAACCGGCCACCTTCGATCGGTTTTAACTCCCACAAAACCTTCTTCTCTTCTCCCTTCTCTCTGTCTCTGTTCTCCAAAAGAAAACCCAGCCAAAACCCGGCCGACTCTGTTCTTCCCTCTTTTTTTTCAGACAATAACTTAGAGGGAAATTTCAAAAGAAAATCCGGATTTCAGCTCAGCAACTCAATCAAAGGTAACCACTGCATTCCCCTTTCAATTTCGATCGGTTTTGAATCAAAAATTTTTGAATTTGGCTTTGATTTCAGTGAGAAAATCGATTTCAAAATTTAGGGAAAATTTTAGGGTTCCTGTATCAGTGAGCTTCCGGTGTTAAGATCGGATGACTCACTGAGTTTCAAAGCTCCAAACCTCTCCCTATGGAAAGAGGACTCCCGGAGGAATCCATCGGACCGGTCAGATGTAAAAACCGAGTCCCGAAAATCCCCCATTTTTCATTTTCGGTTTTACTGTTCACCGGCCGTTCACTGTCTGTTGCAGACAGTGAACGGGGAAGAAGAAGAAGAAGAAGAAAGAGAAAATAAAATAAAAATAAAAATAAAAAAAAAAAAAAAATTATTTGAGAATATGGTTGCTTATGATTTCAAATGGTGGTTCCCACCGAAGAAAAAAAAAAAGAATAAATAATTAAATAATTAAATATTATTATAAAAAAAAAAAATTATTTTTATTTGAGAATATGGTTGCTTATGATTTCAAATGTTGGTTCCCACCGAAAAAAAAAAAAAAGAATAAATAATTAAATAATTAAATATTATTATTTTATTCAAAAAAAAAAAAATTATTATTTCGTTAGATTATGTGATTGATGATTATAACCCCCCTTGTTAAATAAAACTGTACTAACCCCTTTCTCTTATTATTTATAGTGTAAATATTATTGTATCCGCTTTCAGTCCGACATTAGTCGGGAACTGAGTGATTCACTTTCAGGCCGGCACTATAGTCGGGCACTGAGTGACCTCGAGGCCTACTCAAAATGTCAGCTCTGGTCCTATCCAGAAGACAACCGAGAAGTGACCCGAGGATCTATACCTCACTCAATACGTCAATCTGGTCAATGCCCAGAAGACAATATGAGTTTGGACTGAGCCCCTTTTATTATTATATTATTATCTTGTGGATGATTTAAAAATGCTAGAAATCAAGTAAGAGACTCATTTCCATGAACTCTGGATATTTTGTGGGAAAACGTGTGATTTCCAAATACTACGTATATGTACGTATCTGATATGTATATTGATTGTGCACTTGTATGTTGTTTGACAGAGACCGCGAAACCACACGATCACGGTGAGGGAACTTAACTCTGCAGATTTTGTAAACAGGTGTTATATTGAGCAATGAGTGGTTTCGATTTTGATGAACCCACTCATGTGCCTATACATGGTGCACTATGGTAAGAGTGCTATGATATTACGGTGTTGACCGTATGTGTATGTAAGACTGCTTCCACATACCTGGGCTATTGAACCAATATCGGCCATATGAGAGATGGTTTATGTCTACTGGACCATGGGCGGACCATGCTGTCGTCAGTTGCTGACTTGAGGGTGTCAGTATCGGCTAAGTTTAAGAGCCGGAGATGTACTTGCAAGGATGTATTTTGACCGTGTCGGGACTTAATACTGGTCTCAGTGTAGTCGCAGGCGTTACGGTGGATAATGGCAGTGATTGATAGTTATGATGTTATTATCTGATTTAAGATTATGCTTACTGTTATCAAGCATGTGATATTGAACTGTTGTTAACCGGTTTTACTATTTGCTTAATGTGCATTGTTAATTATCCTTCACTGGGCTAGTTAGCTCACACCATTCACCTTTCAGGCGATGAACCCGAGGAGGAGGACCCTCTTTTTCGGGCTTAGGGCGTTTGAGCTAAAGCAGTGTTTTGGGATTTCCCCGGAGAGGAATGCCCTGATCTTTCTGTTGGTTCTAGGAATCGTTGTTTTGTATTAAGTACCGGATGTGGTACTTAATTTATGTTTAAATGTTGTAATCGGCTATGTTGCCATTTGAGACAATGTTACGAATTGATTAATCAATGATGTTTGATTCTGATTATGTTATGTGTTGATGTCGTTTATGTCTTGGTTTTTGGAAGTAGGCATATGGTACATGTTTGAGTTCACTTAACGGGCTGATGTGTAACCGCTGGGCCTAACTGTTGATCCGGCCCAGTAAGAGTGCTTGTGGTTTAGTTTACTTATCTTTCAAAAAAAAAAAAAAATCAGTCGCGTTCCGGGCCCACTGGTCGGGTCGGGGCGTGACAATATTAGTTGATTTGTATCATTTTTTAGTTCTCTATTATCTTTCGACCTATATTTAAAATTTATAGTTGATTCAATCATGTATCATCAATATTATGTCAAAATATCTCTATAATGATATGTATCATTGATATATTATATGTACAATATAATTTTATCTTTTACAATTTTTTTAGTGAATACAATTGCATATCGTCATAAGATATATATCACTGATATATCCGATCTATCAATTTCATTTTAATATTTGGACCCTTTGTCAAGATGATTTTGAAGTTAGCGTGGCTCTCTGACTCAATTTTAATCAAGATGGGCTCATGCTAAACCAGGCAAGCTCGAGTTAGAGTCCAAAATTCAACCTTAAATATACATTGGTTTAACAAATACATATCGACCAATATTAGCCTTACCCCTGTATAAAAATCAACCCATTGTAAAAGAAATCTATAAATTTTCGTTCTTGCATTTTATAAAGAAATGATGAAAAATAGATGTATAATAAAGATGGCTGTGATCTTATTTTATAAAAAATTCAAACAATGTAGTTGTATACTTTTATCATAAGTTAGAAGTTCTGGATCTCAGCTCAAACTAGGCATTGTTGGCCCCGACTTGATTGAACTTAAATTTGAACCTAACTTTTTAAAAAATAGGTAAGAAAAGATATGATAGATAGTTGAGTGACCGTTACGAAATAGTCAAACGAAGACTAAAACTTGAAAAAATAGAATTTGTGTATATTTGGTTAATAATGTAATTTCAAACCAAACAAAAGTCCAAATACTTTATTTTATTGATAAATTAAGTCTCAGTTCGAGGTAAGCAAAGTCATATAGGTCATTAGATTTTAATTAGTTGGCCATACATATTCCATTATATGGCAATGAGGTAATGACTCTTGTCTAATGGATTTTTTTTTTTTTTTTTTAAATGTTGAATATCTCCTATTTATAAAGATATTAAATAAAAATAAATATATGTCAAATGATATTTTATTTGCTTTTACATAAGCAATAAAACATATTAAGACAAATTTATAAATGAAGTTTTAATTGGGATCACAAGATGATATAATTTTTTGTTCATTGAATTGCAGAATGTGGAAGGTTTGATTAAACTAGGTAAATCTTATTGTGATAAGGATTCAAGTCAAGCTAAAATTAGTGTAGTTTATCACATTTTAGTTTGTTAGCACTTCTAACCCAATTTACTAATTATCTGATTAAATTATATGTCGTAAAATTGACGTGGAGACGGTTGAATTCCTATTTTATCTAGGTTCACCCTTAGTTGAGATGGGCATGATACTATTGATCCCATCTAATAAGGGTATACCACAAATTTTCATCATGTTGGGGTGCGAACGTATGAGTCCCGTAACCGTAAGAGGATACTAATTTTTTGGGTTGGAAGC
The DNA here is from genome assembly GCA_022113865.1 of Chimonanthus praecox. Lineage (NCBI taxonomy): Eukaryota > Viridiplantae > Streptophyta > Magnoliopsida > Laurales > Calycanthaceae > Chimonanthus > Chimonanthus praecox. Next base: position 56,220,167 of record CM039089.1, read on the forward strand.
TTAGTTCTAACAGTGGTATCAAAGTTGAGTCCTCAAACCACTGCATATGGATTTAGGGATTCTCTAGAAGAACGGGATGATTGACGACGTTCTATGCGTTGAAGAGTCTCGTTCGAAGGAGAGATTGTTGGAGTGCGAATGAACGAGTCCCACATCGGTAAGAGGGAAAGAAAATTAAAGAATTATATGAGGCTGGATAACTCCACATATTAGACTAATTTTTTAGGCTGGAAATCCAGTCCTAAAAACATTAAAACACATGGTAATTAATTTTTTTATTTCTAAACAATCTTGAATTGTATCACTTTAAATATTGAGAATTGAAGATCAAATGTCAACAAATATCCAATCTAAATTAAAACTTATCATAAGTCAACTTGGTGTAATTCATATACACATCCCTAACCTTAGCCCAAGTTGTTGACCTCAATCAAGCCTAAATTAGGGTTAACTTTGTTGAGTTTAGACTTTAAACTAAAAACAAATTTTATCCTTAAACAAGATATTAATATTCTATTACAGAGATGGCAATTTGGGTAAAAAAATCGAAGTTCAAAGAACCAAAAGATTTTTTTTTTATTTATAAAAATCTCTAGTTTGATATTAATGGGGCTCATACTTTGTCCGTTGAAATCGAGTCTATTTAAAGATTTGTTTTAGCTTGGACTGTTTATGGTCAAGGCCCAAAACTGAAAAAAAGAAAAAACCTAAAGAACACTTTCATAGTGTAGTCCAGGGTGCAAAAAATGCCCCGGCCGATATAATTCTCTCTCCTTTTTTTTAAATATCGGTATTATTTTATTATTTTATTTTTTCTGATTAAAAAAATATAAAAAAATCGAAAAGAAACTGTTTTTTTTAAAAAAAACTGAAAACGTAAATATCGACTGATATCGGCCGATATTGGGCTGATATCGGTCGATATTTCGACCAGGGCCCATTACCGTTTTGATTTTTTTTTTTAAAAAAAATACCGATATAAATCATATCGGCCAATATCAGACAGATATATCGGCCATATCGGCCGATAAATAGGTTGTACAGCCGATATAATACGTATCGGTCGATATTAAACAACTCTTAAAAATCGATATATATTGGCCGATACTTTTCTATCATACTTTATTATTTATCCTTTTTCTATCATACTTTTTTTTTTTTTCAATCTTCCATTGTTAATGCATTAACTCTTTTTACTTTTCATCTATTTTTCTTACACTTTCTGCATTGCCCTTTTTTACCCTTTTTAAACTATTTCTAGAGATTTTTAAAAAAAATTTACATGTGGAAATTTAACTTTTTTTTTATGTCTTTGGACCTTGTCCTTTCATTAGACTTTTTGGACTAGTTATGAACAACTTTTCATGAATTGACGCTTGGGTGGGCTTGAGATCGGCGCAACCTTAGGCTATTTCAAATCTAAGCGTCTTGTCAATAAGAATGGAAATTTAACTTAATTGATTGGAAAAGAGAGAGTAAATTCTCCATCCTTAAGAAATGGACTTAAGCATAGATTCTTAGTTTAGTATCATTCAATGTTGAACTTGTTTCTTCTAATCTATTAAATAAGATAGAATTTAAGTATACTATCTTAATAAAAGTACTTGCCTATTAGGTACAACCTTGTTATAAATATCGGTGGTATTTTCAAACTTACTACTTTTTTATTGGCAAAATATTATTACTGCGTTAATAACACATATTTACCGACATGACAGTAAATTACCAATAAATTTTCGATAAAATTGCATTAAAAATAAGATAAATGGTAATATCGAAATAATATCCCGATAAATTGTCAGTAAATTCTTTGTTAATATTTTTATTTTATCTAATAAATTGTTGGTAAATTCCTTATTAAGATTTTTGTTATTTTTAAATATTATATTTTTCAGAAAATTTTTCTACTAATATTCTGATAAAAACAAGTAAATATAAAAATATCACGATATTACCGATCATCGTTAATGTCCTAAGAACAATATTTGATTATTTGTGATGGGTACAACTATGATGAGATGGTCTCTCTCAACAAAAATAGAAAATAAATTAACACTTTATTAGTTTCTACTTAGCATGTGCGAATTGAGAGATTTAAATGTCCCTGATTTGTAGAGTGAGAAGCTTGGATAGTTTGTCAAAAAAATTATTCTCAACCCTAAACAGTTATTCCTGACTCCAGACGGCTCCGAGTTGAGTTGCTCAGTAACTCAGTCTCCTAGAGCTGCGTTTCCAGCCTTTTTCTTTTCTTGTCCTGGTTTGCATGGTTCCACACTGGAGTACTTGACACTTCCATCCCTGTCGCTTCTGCAGCGACGCCTCCATCTCTCCCTGTCCCTCTTTCCATCTCCCCCTTCTACGGTAAGAACAGTATTCATTCTCTCTGTCTCTCTCCATCTGATTTTTCTCGTTTTTTTTTTTTTCACATTTTCAGCCCATTTAATTTTCATCTATTTCCTGGTCTTTTTTTTTTTTTCTGCAACTGAGTTGCCGTGGTAGATTGGGTCGATTTTGGGCTCTTATTTTTTCTCTGCAGTCGTCCATAATTACATTCATCCCTTTCTCGCTCTCTAGATTGGATCCCTCTGTAAGTGAAAACCCTATAAATGCAGCTCTAAGATCTCACTTCGGAGCTGAATTTCCTACTCATTTCTCTCTTTCCTGCTGATTCTCTCGTATATTCTTCCCTCAATCCTTCCCCTTTCTGGATCATATCTGCACAGTCCAATCTTTTCCTTTCCTTTTCTATTTGACACGAGTTCCTATCTGATGGATGCTCCTTGCATTTATTTATTTGAATTCATATTGTAAAATCCGGTTCTTATTTTTCTATTTCTCAGCATTTTCTGTTCATTTTTCCGTTTCTTTCAATTTTCCGTATATATTATTGTTTTTTTTTTTTTTTTAATTTTGAAAAAACCGTCATACTTTCTGTATGAGTGGGTAGAAAAAGCATGACCTGAATTTATTCGCCGTTTTGATGCTCACATTGTATTAAAGTTAGTATTTTGTTGCATTTTTTTAAGAATTTTATTGTACGTTTTCAATTGATATCAAAAGTTGACAGATCTGTTGATCTATACAGATCTCTTGTGAACATTCTTCTTTTGGTGCTTGCATCTTTTCATGGCTCCAGCAGCAGATTCAAATACGATACAGCCACAAGGTACGATGTGTACTGTGATTGTGAATTTATTAGGAATTGGTTAGGTGGATACTGTGATTTTCATTTTAATAGTTATTATTCTGATGTATTCCAATTTGTGGACAACCGTTTTGGTTTGGTATGCAATTTCTCTCATTCTTTTGTCAGAAACTTGTGGAAAGCTTGGATTGCCACCTGAATTGTTAGCAACTTGAGATCTTAGTTGAATTCATTCAGACCTTGATGTAGGTGTGCTAATTCTGTTGCCCTCAGAAAGTGGGAAAGCCCATGGGGATGCCTAGAAACTAGTATACTAAATGTGATTCTAGCTATTTGTACTCAATTGAAAAAGTTGGCTATGGATCACTGATCTGAAAACTTCACTTAATGGTTTATTTTCATGGCTAATGTATTCTGTTGACATGTGAGTTCAATATTGATTTTGCATTTGGAACGTCCTATTTTAATTCTGTAAATGACTCATGGTCGAAAAACCACATTGATCAGGAAGTACTATCTCTTCACTCTCTGCCCTTTCAACAAGTGACATCTCGATTGGCTGGAAGGTGAGGGGTGTCCCATGGCTGTAGGTTTTGTAGTTTAAGCCACCCAATGTGGTATCTACTAACCACTGTGTGGATTGGTTTAGATGCAAAGAAATGTTACTTCCATATTGATATGATCAAGAAAGTTCCTGATTGTAGAAATCGCACCTGGTTGGCTTTATTTATTTTTTTGTATGTGGATCATGTACTGTGATGTTTCTTTCTTTACTTTCTAGTGCTACTACTGATTCATGTTACTCTGTTATTGCTGTTTATTCATTTAATTTCTTTTCATTTCATATTAGATATAGAAGCAAGAATAGGAGTATTATAGTCCATTTCTTGGAGTTCCGTCTGACAATTTTGAACCAGAAAATGATTGCTGGTTCATTTCTATATTTAGTTTATCCATCCATCTGTAGAAAAATATAGTGCTTTGTCGTGTCAGTATGCTTCATTCTCCTGATTATAATTGTTGTTCATATTGACATGAAAGAAAAAAAGGTTTCCAGTGATTAAAAGAATATCTTGCTCTTTACATGATTATTTATATGTTTAGATTTTATGGCTTGTTTTGAGCAGATGTATGTGTTGTTGGTGTTGCACGTACACCAATGGGAGGCTTTCTTGGCAGCCTTTCTTCCTTACCTGCTACCAAACTAGGGTCTATTGCTATCCAATGTAAGTTTTTTCTTCTTCTGCATTATATGGGAGTATATTGGCTTCACCATATTTTATTGTCTAAAATTCCTTGCATGTTGACTTGCAGGTGCTCTTAAAAGGGCGAATGTTGATCCCAATCTTGTAAAAGAGGTCTTCTTTGGAAATGTTTTGAGTGCAAATTTGGGGCAGGCTCCTGCTAGACAGGCTGCCTTAGGTGCAGGGATACCTAATACAGTTGTCTGCACCAGTATTAACAAAGTCTGTGCATCAGGGATGAAAGGTGTGTATCATCTTTGAAATTCAATATCATTGTTTTTCAGATGCAAATGTGAACCGTGCAATGACATTTTTTTTTCAATGCACGCAGCAACAATGCTTGCAGCACAAACTATCCAATTGGGTATTAATGATGTTGTTGTGGCTGGTGGCATGGAAAGCATGTCCAATGCACCCAAGTATCTATCTGAGGCAAGGTTGGTATTCTTTACAACTCAAGCTTTACATGATCGGTTTATGATTTGTTCTTTTTTTTTTTAATTTTTTTTTTTTTTTACTTGGATGCTAATGAGAACTAGCACATACAAGGTCAAATATGTATACTCCTAAGTAAAAGATTAAAAAATGGGAAAAAGAAAAGATGAACCACTAAAAGCTAGCATCCTCATTTTCAGAGGTGGTTTCCCTCTCTTTGGAAGTTTTATGACTAAAATGCTCTTCAATGGCCATGCTTGACATGGATGTGTTCAACTTCATGGTTCTAATGAGTGGTTTTGTGAGTGGTTTTGTGATGCTAATCTGTACTCACCCTACTGCCATCTCGTGTATCTGGGATGAAATCTGCGAGGTTGGATATGTGGCTAAAACAAAATTAGATAAAAAATTGCCGGTATAATTGTATTTTGGTGCTATCATCCCCTAAGAAAAATTGAAAAATCAGTGGTCTAGATCTACAAATTAACGAAGAAGTTTATTTGACCTGCTAGTATAACCAAAGTTGTGTTATTGTTTTAGGTCATGTTTGTGATGACAAACAGCTCTCATGTGATGATGCTACATTTGTTAAATGTTATTGTTTAACCTAATAATCTTAAGCACATACTTTATTTAAGGTACAATGTTGAAAGAAATGCCATGCTATTTATCATAATTTAAATTTTCTCCCTGCAAACAGAAAGGGCTCTCGTCTCGGACATGATACTGTTATTGATGGAATGCTCAAAGATGGTCTGTGGGATGTTTACAATGATTATGGCATGGGAGTCTGTGCAGAGCTCTGTGCAGATAACCATACAATAACAAGAGAAGAACAGGTATAATTCTGTATTGCATTGATTTCTAACATATATAAAATTAAATTTTTGTTCTTTATTTTTCTTAAGTCCAACTAAATGACTATTGTGTTATGGCTGCAAGATCTTGGTTTTTTCATACAACAAAGAAGTAAAAATAATTGAAGAAATGGTGTGATGAATATTTATTTATTCTTAATCTAGAATTTTTTTAAATAAGGCGATTCATATGCTAAGATATCCATGAGATAAGGGAGTCTTTGATGATGATTATAACCATATGACTTGAACATTAATTATATATTCTTAGTCTATCGACTTCTTCTGTTCTCGTAGTTTTCTTAATAAGGAGATCTCTTTCTCATTTTATACAGGATTCTTATGCCATACAAAGCTTTGAACGTGGTATTGCTGCCCGGGATGATGGTGCTTTTGCATGGGAAATAGTTCCGGTTAGAAAACCAACATTTGTCAAAATGAAACCTAAGGTCTTGATTGATGGCGAATTATCATTTATCTTCCATGTATTTTACCCCATGCAGGTTGAAGTTTCAGGGGGTCGAGGAAAACCATCCACACTTGTTGCTAAGGATGAAGGCTTAGAAAAGGTAATAAGTATGGAGAAATGCTATCTCACAAGTTGTAGGGAATGTACTTAAACAGTTTTTATTTTTTAAATTTTTTTGTTGTTCCACTCAATTCAGGAAATTGTAGATGTTGCATATGTGAATTTATGATTTGAGGTTGTGTTTGGATGGAGAAAAGTGGGGAGACTTCTCCTAGGGAAGTCCATCTTCTCCTTTTGGATCCATTCTCCAGGAGAAAGTGGGACCCACAAACAGTGAATCTTCTCCTCCTCCAGGAGAAGATGGTCATAGGTGCAACCTGTCATTTAAGTTGCGCCTAGTTATGTTTCTATTTTTTTAAAATCTTTTGAAGTTTAATAAAATCTAATCGGTGGGATTAAGATTTCACTTAATGAGCTATTAGTGAAATCTGGTTCACATGTAGCTCATGAAATGAACTTTCAACCTCACTGAATTATTTTTCTTAAGGATTCACAATTTGAAAAAAAAAATACAAAAATATAAGGTAAAACTCATGTAAATTTATGATTAGGTTCCTCTAACATCATCCAAATGATTTTAAAGGAGATCTCCAAGAGAACTTTAAGGGCCAGAAGTTCTTTTCATTTCTCATATCCTTGGAGAATTTCCTACTATATGTTCTCCTTGTCCAAACAGAACATTGATCTTTTCTTTGCAGTTGAAAGGAATATCATATGGATATTTGCATCACATGGATGATAAATGTTTGTGAAGAGAGGAAGGGGCACATATCTCTTAAACAATAAAAGATATATTTTATTATTTTACTTTTTGGCTATGTAACAAGAGGGTATAGCTATTAACAAGATGGTGTTTGGTTTTTCTTTCCATATGGCACATGATTGTTAGAACAAGGGACCTTCATCATATAAGGAAATTTAAATATGAAAGTAAAATAAAGCCGCAGTTAAAGGTAAATAAAGATAGATGAGAATGTCTTTTGGAGTCCTAAATACAGAAAACACAAGTGAAGTTGATCATCTTAGCAAATAAAGGATGATTAATGACGAATAGAAAACAAAAAGTAACAATTCTCTCATATAAAGACATTAATGACAAAGCAAATAAAGAGCACTAGAACCAAATAGTGCACCTATAGAAGCAAAGATTTTGATCCATGAAATCAGAGGTGGCTATGTCAACCTGATTATTTAACAAAAGTTTGATTACCGGAAAAAAAAAATGTGTAAGGCCTCGTTTCAGTTTTCATCAAGTGGTGCTATTTTGCATTATCACATCATTCATGGCACCTCATGAGAGACAAGATGGTAAATGGTGAATTTAAGGCAACTCCCAAGAAAAAAGAACACCAAGTTTAAGGCAGTTTATAGAGATTGAAGAACATGTTGTTTGTTTGCTTCTCATCCATTATTTTGCCACGTCTTTCTTTTTGCACCCTCTTTCAGGGTTTTGCAAAATCCATTTTCGGATAGTAGGTTGGGAAATGGTTTGTGCAAAAATGGTGAAACATACATTTTTTACTCCTTTTCAGCAATAATATTTTTAATCGACAGATGAGGGACAAAGAATTGTGAAATAGCACTGTCAGTTCCTTTATAAGAATAAACAATATACTCAAAACTGTGCAAACTATTGAGCTAACAAATTTATAATCCTTAAATTGAAGCTTTTGGAGGGAGTAATAGAGCAAAACCTAAGAGAGAGTGGGGGAGAGATGGTGGAGCTGATGCTGACGCTCATTGGGCAGAAAAGGGATACAGTACATTTTCCAAAATCCAGGAAATGGATATGATTACAAGTGTCCTATTCAGAAAATACTTCCATATTAGACTTTGTGGTTTTTTTTTACTTGATTTATTTTATCCATGCTAGTAGTTTTTTTTTAAAATTCATTAAATGTATTAATATTTTGAGCTTGTTCAATGTCACATAAATGCCTATCATTTAAAGGGTTTCTTTTGTATGTCTTATGCAAAAGTATAATGAAGTTATTAAATCATATTTTATGAAGTATCACATGAGTATTAGGGTATTTTGATAGCAATATGGGTGTCTGATATAATATGTTTTTCTAAGAAGCCTCTAGGAAAATTATTCTTGAAGGAGTTGGATCTTGGGAGTTTTTAGAGAGAACTTTTTGTTTATTTGTTTGAAATGAACACATTCAAACAGATTTTCTTAGTTTTATATTATTTTCATTTGAGAAAAGGAAGAGGAGGGGTGTGGAGGGGGATGGGTCTTGTATTTTACTGGTTTCTTTGATTGGGGCCTATCCCCCACTCTTTTTTATATGTTTCTGGATATCACATTAATAATAACTAATAACCAAACTACCAAAGGTCTGTCCTCTGCCTTGGAAGATGATCATAAGGGTCAGAAGTAGAGGGTGGGGTAACCCGTTTGCTATGTGAAATTTACACATTGGTCAAACCATGAAATTCAACTTTTTGTGTTGGGGTACCTCGCAATGTCAAATTATATATTCCCCCCTTTAGGTTCTTTCCTTTAGTGTTATATAAAAGCCTTAATGTGATTTCCTGATTATATAGGTTTTTCTCCAGACAGTATCCAATCAACCAAAAGCATAGCTCTGTGACTGCTTATGAGGAAAATAATGAAGTATGAGCCGACTGCATGTGCAAATTGTCCCAGCTTCATGTGTTTCCATATCCGCTAATAAACCATTGCTTGCACAAACTGGCAGCATCTAAAGTTCGTTCCATTTTGGGCCCCAAGTTCACACCATTTTGGGCCTGTAAGTAGATATCTATCATGATTTCATCACTCGGCAACTTACAATTTGATTTTTGGCCAAAACTGTTTCAGAAAAGGGTGATTTTTGGCCAAACACCCTCTTTGTGGGCAGTGTTGTAGGACCACAAAGGAGTTCACCTGTTGTAGTTTGGTACCTTGCATATCATTCCTCATTACGATGCCATCTCTGAAATTGGTATGGATCAGGATAAAACCCCTAGAAGTAGCAAGTGGAGGTTACAATCATTGTAAAAGGAAATAAATTATTTACTAGAGTTTCAGCATTATGATACTTTTTATATCTAAAGTAGGCCTTATAGGAAAGTCAGAACATGTGTATTGCTGCCTGCATCAACCAATTTACGTATTTATTGCTTTTTCACTTTTTGTTTGACTTGTTAATCAAGTATTTTGATGATCACATGATTTATAGATTGTAAGTGTGTATGAAGTTTCTTGGTGTTAGTATTATTGATTATTCTACTTGCAATTTTCTGTTGCAACATGGTCCAGTTATGATATAATGTGCTTGTCTTTCCAGTTTGATCCTGTAAAACTACGGAAGCTACGACCAAATTTTAAGGAGAATGGAGGTTCTGTTACTGCTGGCAATGCATCTAGTATAAGGTCTACTTCTGTACAAGCTAGGGATATTTTAATATTGTTGTTGACTGGTACTTTTATTTTAAATTGATCTCTTTGTCAGTATCTTATTTTCTCAAATGCTAATGCTTTTTACTGAATTTCAGTGAGTAGATACAGAGGATACTTCATCACATTCTAAGGGTGAAAAATTGGGTTTGACCTAGGCTTAATGGCCCAACTTGACCTGAGAGTGGGCTTTGGCTGGGTTTCTTGGGCTTGCAAGAGGACGGCCTGAGTTTAGTTTAAGCCAGTGTAGGACCCATTCCTTTGAGACCACAAGTCTAACCCAACTTCATATGCATACACACAGACAAACACCAATTCAAAGGTGATGGGTAAATGTGAATGTTTGGATTGCTTATAGGATGGGCCCACATAGAGCTATTAATATCACAAAAATGAGATTGGTCTGTCTGGGACATATGCCTATACATATATTGATGTATCTGCCTCTCTCTCTCTGCATGCTTGTTTGTATATAAAAATTCGGGCTTGGCGAGGGCCAATGATTGGGCTTGGACTCAGTCCCTTGTATGCATGGACAGTGGACTTGAGCTCAGGTTTCTCCAAAGCATAGCCTGGCCTGTCTTTCTCCCATTCTCTCTCTTACACATTCTCCTACCCCCAAAATTCTAAATGGACTTGGCCCAAAATGAAAATTTTCCAGAGATGTTGAATCTATGATAGGTACTCACAAGAATGTGCTTGGTATCGCCATCTTGCCTTAACTGTCCTGACTCCAGTTCAGATTATAATTTTGGGGCTGTCTCATATTTGAATTGATGACTTGACCAGGCATAGCTATTGACATCCGTACCCTCCTGCAGTAAAATATGATACATTTTTTGTCCATATGGCCACCTTATATGTATGTATGTATGTATATTTGTAAATGTTATATGTATATGTGTATAATATTACCAAAAAAAACCCGTGTAAAAAGAGAGATACTTCATCTTAGCTTTTAAGTGCCTAACGGTCAGTTATGGTATTCAGTTATTCAACAAGATTAAAACATGGTATTCCATGGGAGAGAGGGGACCTTAAATGGGGTCTATGTGGATAATTTTTATCGTCCATTCCTTCTAAGATCCCACCACCTACTGTAAATTGATATGAAGCCCTAGTAGATGTTGAGAATCATCAATGACTTGCCACGTGCCTAGTGGGCTCCAGTTAGAAGGCTTGGAGTATAGGCGTCTATGAAGCACGGATACTCCGAAACCATTCGAGTATCCGTTTCGAATACGTTTCCGACACGGATACGGCCTGGATACGGCTCGGATACGTATCCAATTAAATAAAACATTTTTTAAATATGGATACGTCAAGGATACGACAGGACATGGAATACGGGAGGCGGGACACGGCACGGGAAACGACAGCACGGGAGAAAAAGGGAATATATATCTTTTTAGTATTATTTTTTTAACCTCAATAATCATTCACATATTATATACTGTAATATTGTAAATATTTTTTAAACATATTATATATATCTTTTCATAATACTAAATTGCTAATAGTCTAATCTTTATAATATATATCTGTTGTAATGTTATATATATATATATTAACAAAATAAATTCAGACATTTACAAAAAATATCATAAATTCTACTATAGTAATTTTTTTAATTCGACGTATCCCGCCGCACCCGTATTCTAGTTTTTCAAAATTTACCGTATCCCCGTTTCGGATACGTGTCGTATCCGATATGCGTACCCGTATCGGTGCTTCTTAGATAGGCGTTGAGTTGGGCCAACCTAGCATGGGATAGGATAAATGGCTTGATTTTATGCACTTCATCAACTTTGGAGCTTTTGGCACATTGACAAGTCCTTAAAATTGATATCAGAGTAAGTACTAGGTCCCGTGTTTGACCTAGTGAAGGCAACCTAGGGAAAGGTGGGCCTCTAGAGGAGGTTAGCAAGGAAGCGTGGTGGTGGTCTCGTTATGTGACGAGTCAACAATGAGGGAGAGTGTTGAGATTCATCAATGACTTGTCACATGCCTGATGGGATCCAGCGAGGAGGCCTGGACTATAGGATTGAGTTGGGCCAACCTAGCATGGGATAGGATAAAGGGCCAATTTTTTTTTTTTAATGTTCCATCCGCTTTGGAGTTTTTGGTGCATTGATCAGGTCCAAAACAGTAGATACCCACCGCCTATTGTGAATTGATATGAAGCCCAAGTAGATAACCAAATGACATAAACTCAGTTTTGGATTCATTCTGTATTCAAACTGATACATTTATCTATCATTGAAATGGTTGGCTCTTAAAATAAAAAATTGGGAAAGTGGAATTTATCCATCCTTTACATGACCCTAATCTGTGGAAAGATCTTTTGCTTCCCTTCAATTCATGAGTAATTGCACCCATAGGTGTGCCCAAGTAACCATAGAAAATGTACTTTGTGCATGTAACACAGTACAACACATAAAAAAAGGCCCATATGCTACTGCAGTTTCTATTTTTGAAAGGAGTGATATCTGTTGCCTACTTTCTAAAGCAAAGGAAATTTGTGCGTGATCTAATGAGACCTGGTCTCTTTTCACAAATGTAGGCTTTGTCTATTTTTAGTTATGTGATCCACCTAAATGCATGCAAATCCTCAGATAAATTGTCTTAAAGGGCTCAGATAAGGTGTAGACAAACTTTCAACTCCATCCTATCACCATAGCCATCAATATAAGAACTCAAAATTTAATGGTCTTAAAGGTCTCAGATAAATGCAATTTTTTTAGCTTGAAAATTCCACTATGTATAAAAGATAGACAGGTCCCAATTTGGGATATATGCAAGACATGGAGGATAGGTGAGTCTGAACAATTTGGATTAATTATTTGAGGGCACCATAGATTGCCCTTTCTTCTAGAGGTCCCACTAGCATATAGGGCTGAACTTTTTTTAATATAATTAATGAGAAGGAATACAAAAGAAAATACTGACAGTATTACAATAATATACTGTATGGGCTTTGAAAAAAACCAAATGTTTCACAAATGAACCTAGTGCCCCTTTCCCCTAGTCATATAAATCTCCTAACTGGAAGCTGATTCCATCAGTACGGTGTTTTCTTTGTTGGCAACCCCAGTGCACATCTACCCCTACCTTGGGCCACAATGCTTAATTTGATCAACCATGTCTCAATTGATGTTCTCTAAAAATCCTTTGAGCTGGTGCCACCTTTTGAAGTGCACATATTAATGGCCTATGAAATACCTGGATTGAAGTGCACAATCCTCTCTGGATGGTGCTTCTCATATCTTGCTGATTTTGGTATTATGTGTAATGCCCGTCCTGCTACAGGCCTGTTATCTCCGGAATAACTCCCAAAAGTCTCCAAACGAAATCTCAGGATTTTTTTTTTGAAGGCACTCTCTTGTCGATCTCCTCAACAATCACAACATGCCTTCAAAAAAAAATTACCTGGGATTTCGTTTACAGACTTTTGGGAGTTATTTCTGAAATAACGCGCTCGTAGCGGAGCGGGGCGTTACAGTATGTGACTGCTAAATAATCTGTTTGGCAAACATGGATATTGGACTTTGTCATTAGGTGTCCAAAAAAACCATGGATGACTGTCCACTTAGAAATTTTTTCTGCTGCCAACAAACTAGGTTTTTCAATGTTTTCAATTCAATGATATTACATGGGCACACAGATTGGCAGACCGTAGATGATGAAGTGATTTAGAAATGATGACTTTATAGTGAGCTTGAAGATCTGTAAGTTTGTTTGCGATCTTGTCGCTGTTTTCAAAAATAGGGTTCTCAGTATTTCTCCCATAACTCATATTTCGTTCCCAAACAATTTCACATGGTATCAGTCATTTAATTTTTTGGTTAGCATTCACTGCTTAGTAAATTGTAATACCAAATTTGATATTGTTTCAGTTTATGGAGGCTAGAGTAATCAGAACAAAAGGCAAAATAATAGTCTAGTTTCTCTCAGAATACAAGGAAAAAAGGTTAAGCTTGTGAGGAATCAATACCAGACACACTTCGCAAGAATTCTCAAAACAAGGGAAATCATCGATCTTTTATTTGAGCTGCCCAAACTGAAGAATGTACATATTCATAAATTATAGGACCATGTTTTCCCTTGTTCATTCAGACTAGTGTCTGAAATAACTTCCCAAAAAATCTAATCTGCCTAACATATCCAAAACCTCAGAAACATTACTCCATTATAGCCTATTGGAAGAGGAGCCATAATTTCTCAGTGCTCATCAAAGTTCCACTATCATGGTCTGGTTAGAAAGGTAATCAAGCAGCCTGGCAAAGCAAATGAGTTTCTGCTATTCAGCCATCATTTGATACTCGTGATAAGTCCTTTATCATAAGAATGAAATTCAATCCGCAACTCATTAGTATATGCCCTTTGAAATCAACTTCAACATGTGGGCCATCAAAATATCTTTTATACTCCCCCATCTTTTCTATCAAAATCTCTTTTATATTCCCCCTCTCTCTCTCTCACACATACTTATGTTGGCTAATTATTTATCTTACAATGCTTCTGTTGTGGACAGTGATGGTGCTGCGGCATTAGTGTTGGTGAGTGGAAAAAAGGCTCTTGAACTAGGATTGCAAGTCATTGCGAAGATCATCGGATATGCTGATGCAGCTCAGGTACTGATATATGTTGAACATCCATTCTATTCCGGGAATAGAATAGCATTAGTGAAAATTACCCTGAATTCACAAGAAATATTGTTGTAGTGGCAACTGAATAGTGTAATAGCATTTCCATGGCTCATTGTTAAAAAAAAGGCATTCCCATGGCTCTTTTAGCCCTGATGCAATAGAGAAAGTGAGCAAGAACTGGCTTTGTGTTCTCTCTTTCAAAAAAAGGAATCAGCTTTAGGTTTTCATGTACTATATAGCATTGTGAGGGAGTGAATGTGCAGGAACCAGATCTGGGTATGTGAGTACCCAAGTTATTGTAGTGTCAGTTCTTTTCCAGCTTTATCAGGAGCCTGAGCAATCTGGTAGCTTAAGTTTTTGTTCTGTTGTACTGTGCTAAAACTGGATTTTGGGTATATGCAGGCACCTGAGTTATTTACAACTGCTCCAGCCCTTGCAATACCTAAAGCCATTTCAAATGCAGGCTTGGAGGCTTCTCAAATTGACTATTATGAAATAAATGAAGCTTTTGCTGTAAGTATCCATTTATTCCAATATGAGAGCTAAATGCTATGGTTCTCGACTTCTCGTACTAGTAAAATCACATTTACAAATGGTAGCGTGGGGAGGACTTATTTTACTTATTTGCATTGCAGGTTGTGGCTCTTGCAAACCAGAAGTTGCTTGGGTTTCCATCTGTAAGTATTTCAGAACAATGTTAATGCTTTTAAGGTGCATTTTGATTTATTTCAAACAGTAACCATCTTAAATATTTTGATGGTTTGTTTGGTTTATATTTTGCCATGCTATTGGGGAGGCACAGAAATCAGAAACTATGTTGGAACGATATTGTGTGCGCGTGCTTGTGTGTATGTTCTTTTTCCCTGCATTTTCTACACTAAATCATACAAGGTAATAATAGATATTGATTAGCTTGAGGAAGGTGGAAAAGAATATTAAAGTTCATCTACAAATCTCCATGGTGGCTCAATCCCCTTGCATCTTACCATATATAGAATTTACCAAACTTTTGGTACATTGATGTGGAATAGATTGCCATCTCTTCAAATAAAACATGAAAATCCCCTGCCACTTCCACATGGACTCATTCTGTGCTAGATTTTTGAGATCCATGCTTCCTAGATTTACTGTATTATAAACTTGGATTGTGCCTTGTTCTTGGCCTGCTTCCCACCACTTTCGTAACTTATCTTTGAACCATTGGCCTCATTTGTGCTAAATTATGGGTCTGTGGTATGGCAAGGGGGCTACATGAACTTTTACTTAAGCACATAAAGGTGAAGGAATGATAGGATTGGACATGGATATGATGCCTCAATTAATGTTTCATGAATAATAGGTTATAAAGGTAAAAGGAAATTGGATGTAGCTATTTTCTTTCTAAGACAAATGAGTAATTAAATCATGCTTATTTGTGTCAGCCCCAATAAAAATATTGTATAATTTTTAATATTTTATTAAATAGAAGAGGCTTTTACATTTCTCATTAAATATGTATTACTTAAAGTTCATCAATCTGGATAGTGATTAGTGAGACAGCATGCCTGGCAGGGATTAAACGTGTAGTTAGATATGGGGTTATAAAATGATAAAAGGTACTTATCTTTCCAAAAAAAAAAGGATAAAATGTACTTCAATCATCCACTACTATGATAAAAAACCCCACTTCTGGCTGATTTGTGAGATGGCTCCTCATGAAGTACAAATGTAGGCACCAAGTGAAGGCCTTGGTATCCTTTGTTCGCCCTTTTCTGTTTCCTTATTGTTCAAGATGGTAGGTTTTGTGGCATCAGGTACTCTCTACAGACTTCTCCGGTGATCAGGTGGAAAAGAAATGATCAACCACCTATTTCTTCAATATGATGTTTTCTGATGGAGATATCAAAGGATCTATGCCAGCTTATTGTCTTAATTTATTTTATTATTTTTTTGGTGGTTAGAAGAAAGGTTATAGATGCTTCATCCCCTTCAAGGAGAAGAGTGATATTTGCTGATGAAGTGAAGTGTGTTTTGTTAAGTGTATAGTAGTCTTATGATGATATGCTAATGAAAGAAATAAAGCATTTGATTTTAAGATGCATGCTACACTGAAGGACTTAAAAGAAGTTTCAACTTGGGTATTGGGACACCTCTCAGAGGCATTTCAGCTTGATAGTCTTACGGTTTCAAGAATATACAAAATGACCCATCATTTCATCATAATCATGATTCTACTGTCAAAAACCTTGTCCTCCTTTACAATCTATTATATCTTTCTTTGTCCTTCCAATCTAGGTTTTTAATATCCTCTCTCTCCTTGCTCTTCTAATGTAATCTTTCATTTTTTATACTGAGCTGTTTCTGGTCCTCTAAAGACATGCCCAGACCATCTTTAATAGCTTTCCCTCATCCTCCCATCTATTGAAGTTGTTTTCAAGGTCTCCCTAATGTTTCTCCTAATTTTCAAGCCCTTTGGTCTCTTAAGCTTCCCTTGGAATTCCAAACTTACAAATTGTAGGCTCGAGGAGAGGTAGACCACCGAAAATATGGAGGGAAGGGATAAAGAAAGACATGTTAGATAGTGGAGTGACTACTTCATGGTTTGTGATAACATAAAATGGAGAAGTAGAATTTTTTTTATTTTATTTTATGAAGGAGGGGGGGAACCTCGAGCATAGCCCTACTAACCCACCCCCACCCACCCCCCCACCACCCACCACCACCACCCCCCCACCCCACCCCACCGCACACACACCCCCCCTCCTCCTCCTCCTTCCCCCCTCCTTCTCCCCTCCCTCCTCTTTTGGATGACGTCCCACACCCGCACAGGATAGCCACCAAGACTCAAACTCGCACCATCCTGCTTCCTGAGGCAGTGTTACCAGCTGAGCTACCTCGTGTGGGGTATGGAGAAGTAGAATTTGAAAAGCTTACTCCAGATAGATGGGATTTTGGCATATGATGATGGTGATGATGATAATGAACCATATCATTTGCAAATAGCATACACTGCAATGCAATTCCTATATTTCTTATAAGTAGTCCATAGGTATAATGACTAAACTTGGACTCCTTTGCCTTGTTACTTGATTTTTGAGAGCCCTAGAATGATGAATCTGTGTTTTGAATTTTGGTTATTGACGCAACGGAGATCGGGTTAAAGGAATTTAGATGTGGCTAAATGGATTAAATGGGTCAATGATAATTAAATGGTAGTTTGGTAATTAAGAAAGGTAAAAGATTGATGGGGTTAAGGCTTGTTTAACGATGGTGAAGTTGGGTTGGTCAAAGATGGGGGCTGGTTGGTGGGACATAAATGAATGTGGAATAAAATAATATGGGAATAAAGATAGAAAGAAAAGAAAGGGGTATGGGTCTCTGTTGGTGAACAAAGAATGGGATCAACGATGAAAGGTTTGGGCGTCTGGAAGTAGAAGCTTGTGGACAACGAATGTGAAGGTGAAGGTAAGGCTAAGAAGTAGCGGCGGAAGGGAGGATGGATAGAATGGAATCAGATCTGGCCGTGTAGGGGAACAGCTGTTTCACGCGTGACGGTGATGGAGGGATACCTGGGATTAGATGTGGGTTGCAGGTTGAAGGAAACAACAGCGTGGTGGTGTGGCGGTGTCGGATGCAGCAGATCGAGGAAAAGAGTGAAGAAGAGAGAGAATGGAAAGAAGATTAAAGAAATAGAAGAAGAAGATAGAATTAGAAGAAGGTAGCAGAAGATGCGGAAGAAAGGAGAGTAAACCCGAATCGACGGGAGAAAGAAGAAGACACAGGGTAAAACCCAAATCAAATATTATTGATCAAAATTTGTCTATTGCAATGCTAGAGAGGGGTTTTTATAAAAACCCAAAACTAAAAATAGCAATAAAAATAAAAACGAAAATAAAAGAAATAATATCCTAAAAGAAATAGAAATAGTATCCTAAACGAAATAGAAAGGAGAAGAAATCAGGAAATCCCGACAGTTGTAGTTTGCATGCTTCTTCGTCGGTGAGAAAAATCAGGATGGAAATCTTTCATCGCTGGCTTGGTTTGGTTTGACACGTGTGCTACATCAGTTATTTAATGGAAGAAATTACTCATCATGCAATATTAGTAAAAATTATGAAATGAGAAAATGTGGGTTTTCAATAATTCCTGAGCCACTACTTAGTTTTGTTGGAATGACTTTTTATTTCTTGCTTGCAGGAAAAGGTTAATGTGCATGGTGGAGCTGTGTCTTTGGGGCACCCTCTAGGTTGCAGTGGAGCTCGTATTTTGGTTACTCTTCTAGGGGTAAACCTTCACCCCCATGGCTCTTATTTTTCTTCGCCTTGTTCCTTCGTGGTTCCGTACAAACTTTTACTAATTTAAATTGTGATATGTGGTTGTTAGCACTCAACATTGTCTGTCTGCTTTTCTTTGTAAAGAGATGGCTTTTATTTAAATTGTTGCTATTTATAGCTCTGAGCTTGGCCCTAGAGCTCTGCAAAAGACTGTCATGGCTCGAAATGAAACTCAAGAGACCTACGCCCTTTGAGGGCTGTTGTTGTTGGATTCTGTCTCCTTTTTAATAAAATTATCATCATTTAGAAAAAAAATACTTTCAAGGCCCATGGCAAGAGTGGATGAGGAATCTTTACCACATCACACATGAAAGCAAACATTTTTATGTTTTGGACATGAGCATTAGTTCTTTTTTTTAAATTGACATGAGCATTAATTTTGAATACTGTGATTTGCTATACTGCTGTTTTCATTCTTGACCCATGCAACATTCCATTGAAGTGTGTAGGTTGGTTTTAATTATGATCAGGAGGTGTTTAATATGGAAGCCTCAGCAAAGCTAACACCCAAAACTTCATCTAACAGTAGAGATATGCATTTTATAATACCCCTTTTTTAAATGATCGTATTTTAAATGAGTAAGAGTGGATAAATATCTGTTTGCTTCCATTCGGTGATAAGTTATGTCAACTGTATACCTTTCCACATTCAAATTTTAGATGAAATTGTGAAGATAAGAAGAAGAAGCTTTGACATATGTGGAAACCATAAAAGCATTGCATGAGACTTGCAAGTTGCATGGTCATGTCTTGTGTAGGTGATTTATTGGGACTCTGGATGAATGATAAACTAGGCACCTTTACCTTTTAACTTCCTAGTACAAAATGGGAAGGTGGATCATACTTGGATTTAGCCAACAAGAATGCTCCTAAATCTGCAGTTCATGGCACAAGGAAAAACTCGACGATTAAAGAAGGAAAACAAGATTGAGAACATGTGCTTTGGTGTTTTCACAATGAGCAGAGTGACAATATCCTGTTTCACCAAGTGGTGGCTAGAACAAACATAAAAAAATTGAACCTTATTGATGCGATTCAATAAATGGTTTCCTGGGGCAACTTATTACTGGTAGTGTTGGTGGGGAAAGCTGTGTCACATTTGGTAATGTTGATAGAGACAGAAGGAGCATATCCCTTCAAATGAAATTTAACAATGTGAATGATGTAAGAGAATAATAGTTTCTGATTGATAATGTTATATACAATTATAATACTAATAATGAATTACACTCCAAGTTAACAGTTGTAGAATGATTGATTGTCACACTGTTTTTTTTTATACCTTCCACACAACTTGAAGAAGGAAATATCAGAAACCTTCTTCTCTAAATCCTTTCCTTATGACTTGAGAATGGATTGTTTGAGCCTGATTAATCCCCATCTTTTGCATTTCTCTTGATCAATGTATTTATTTTAACATTCATTTTGGTGTGGTAGGTGCTGAGGCAGAGAAATGGGAAGTTTGGAGTTGCTGGTGTCTGCAATGGGGGAGGTGGTGCATCTGCTCTTGTTCTTCAGCTGATATAATCTTTGGAAATTTGGTGCGGTCAACTAGTTCCATTCCGGCTTATTATTGGTTTCTTGGGTTCTTTTGGAAATTCTAACTTGTAATTGCCTAATCTATCTTCAGTTGTAGGAACTAAGATGTGCTCAGTTTCTGTCCAGTTAAAAAATGAACCTTAGAAATTTCAGATGCTTTGATTTTTTTTCCAAGAAAACTAATGTTCTTTTTCAGATTTTATGAAAATCCCAGTGCTGCTATTTTAACGGCTCATCTCATTGCCTGAATTTATGGAGTCTAGTCTATAACCTGGTCAGATCTGAGACTTGCGTCTCTAATTTTTTAAACTGGTCCGGTTGACTTGATAGGGTTGATCTTCATATTCAGAATTCATGCAACACTGCTAATTTTGAATTATGAGTAATTCTAGTAATTTTTAATGAGATTGTCTATAAGAATTGATTAGGGCACCAGCAATGGCACTTGTTTTTATTTCACTTTTAATTTTATAATGATAAATTGAAAGAGTCAAAAGGCAAAATAAGAATATTATCAATTTGTTGTAATAAAATAAAAGGCCAAATAAGAATGGTGCTTGGTATTAGGAAAAATACAGGTGCCCAAATTAAATAATTCCCTCATCTATTAGGGGTGTTTGAATTGGAAAAATATTTTGAGAAGGATTTTTCTACGAGGGGAATACTCTTAGGGAGTTGATTCTCCTTACAAAAAGTAGAAAGTAGGGTGCTGTACATACTACATACCCAAAATCCTACCAATGCGTAGGATTCAAGAAGCTAAAATGAGAGGAAATTTCATAATATGGTTTGGGCCTTTTAGTATAATTTTTCTTGTGTATTCTCCCAAGGTGATTCATCTTGGTCTAATTTTTCATAAATTAGATCTAAAATTCACATTAAGCGTTGGTGATCATTGGAGGTTTTTTAACCCTAAAATTCACATTAAATGTTAGCAATCATTGGTAGTTTTTCTTAACCATGAGGGATTCGCTTGTTGGTTAATTTCCATCTTTGTTTGTAGGGGCTTTTGAAATTAAATTTCCTTCGACACAAAAATGGCCACTCTTTTTAGTTCTGTATCGGGCATATGCGGATTGAGAGGTTTACACATACTCTAAGGATTAGTTAGGAGGTGTCAGATTAGTTAGGTGGGACGCCTGGAAAATTCAGGTCGGACTCTTGGATACTAGTCTTTAAAAAAAAAAATATTGGAGGTTTTCTTTCCCAATCCATCATGTCTACACAAAGTACCAGCGGTAATTCATTTTTACCATGGAAATATCAGAAAAATACTGTTTCCTGTTAATATTAGAATTTTATCATTTTTCTTATTATTATCGCTAAAATATGGCATTGTAATGATAATATCGGAAAAATCCAATAATATCACGATATTAATGGTATTTTTGTTAACTTAAAATTATCGATAATTTAGTTTAATTTTTTTTGGCAAAGTGGATGACAGTATGTAGCAATGAACGATATTTTATGGCTTAGACAATGAGTTTTATTTTGCTTTGTTATATAATTATCAAAGTAATTTATTTTTATAACATATTTGTATTTTAATTATAAATCCATTAACAGTTAATTTAATTTTAATGTATTGTCATATATTATTTTTTAAATATTATATTCTATACATGATTTTTCTAATAATATCTGAATAATAACTTCAAAATCCAAAAATACTCTGATATTACCAGAGCTGTTTCATAGTTTGATGGGAGAAAATCTGATACTCGTTTGTTTGCGACCGGTTCGAGTGAGTGTCGGGCCGAATTTGGCTGATAAACGGGCCTAAATTCCAGAAGAGCAGAGGACCTCACACTTTTCTATGATTTTTGAAGCCTGTTATCGGTTCCCAATTCTCTCCTTCCTTCCA
The DNA here is from genome assembly GCA_022113865.1 of Chimonanthus praecox. NCBI lineage: Eukaryota > Viridiplantae > Streptophyta > Magnoliopsida > Laurales > Calycanthaceae > Chimonanthus > Chimonanthus praecox. Next base: position 56,242,151 of record CM039089.1, read on the forward strand.
TTAGCAGAGAGCAATGTCCATCTCTTTCTCTCTTGTTCCTAATCCCAACCCTTCTTCTTCTTCCTCCATCGGTTTCTCTTCTTCTCTATCTTTAAATGCCTCCTCCTTCCGTCCCCTTCTCCATCCTACGCTCTCCATCTCAATCGTCCATCTCCCCTCAACGATCCGGATGGGTGGAGGCCCTCGCACCTACCCTGGTGGTGTCTCCAAATGGCAGTGGAAGAGAATGCAAGCGAAGAAAGCAAAGCAGCTCCTCAAAGCTCGCCTCTGCCGAGAACGCCAGCTCTATGAGATGCGGAAGCGGGCCGAGCTGCAGGCTGCAGTGTCCGAGCTGGAGCGCCCATGGGAGGTTGTCGACCGGGCCCGCACCGTTTTCTCCGTTAGCGCTGACGAGCAGGTCAAGGTCCTTGCTGACCGTTTCCAGCGCCCTGGTGGGTATGACCTCTGGTCCGAGAATGATGGGCCCCAGCTCTTCCGAAGCCCTGCTGACGGCCTCCCCACTGCCCGCTTCTTCCCCAAAGGTGTTGTGCACAGCATAAAACCCTACGGCCGTGTTGCTGGTGTCTCAGAAGATAGAAAAGAATTGCCCCCTTTTCTAGGTTCAGTGGCAGAAGCCAGAAATAAGGACCCAATTGAGAGACGAATGAATTCGAGACGTGGGAGGCGTCTAAATGGGGATTCTGCAATGATAGGGAATGGCCCTTTTAGCCATTCAATGGATAATGTTAAAGAAGGCCAGGGACTGGGTGCTTTGGATTTGGAAAGTAGTGAAGATATTAGTTTAAATGATCTAATGGAGAGTGGGAGAAGAAGGTCCTCAAGATTGGACTATCGGCGCAGGAATGAATCAAATGGGTCTTCTGTCATTAGGAGGAACAACCCATCTTTTAGTTCAATGGATAATGTCAAACGAGGGAAAGAATTGGTACCTTTGAATTCTGAAAGTGGCCAAAAAGGTTGGCGCAATACTCGCAGTGGGAGGGTTATTGTAGGAAGTAATTCTAAGAGGGAGAATGTTGAACGAGGGAAAGAATTGGTATCTTGGAATTCTGAAAGTGGCCAAAGAGGTTGGCGCAATACTCGCAGTGGGAGGGTTGTTGTAGGAAGTAATTCTAAGAGGGAGAATGTTGAACGAGGGAAAGAATTGGTACCTTTGAATTCTGAAAGTGGCCAAAGAGGCTGGCACAATACTCGCAGTGGGAGGGTTGTTGTAGGAAGTAATTCTAAGAGGGAGAATGTCGAACGAGGGAAAGAATTGGTACCTTTGAATTCTGAAAGTGGCCAAAGAGGTTGGCACAATACTCGCAGTGGGAGGGTTGCTGTAGGAAGTAATTCTAAGAGGGAGGATAGTTTGAGTTCTTCTGGGAGTAGGTATAGGAGTAATGGTAATCAGCAGGGGCATGGACCAAAGTACTTGCACCAGTCAGGATCAGAGAGGAGGGCACATACCCTTGTTAGAGGCACATATAATGGTGGCAATCGGTTGAGCCCTAGGAAGATCAAGAATATATCATTGTCAGATTCAGAACAGGCCTCTGTTGAAAGTCGGAGGAGTCCTTTTATGAGTGGTAGCAGATTCAATAATAGGAATCGCCAGTTCAATCCTGGAAGTCCAGAGAAATTTTACAGATCTGATTCAGATTTGAGTCATAACTCCCAAGAGATAAGATTCTAGGCTTCTCAGTTTCTTACTACAATGTCAAATTCAGTGGCACTAATAGTTGGGTTGATTCAGGTTTATACCAGCTGTGGTGATCCCAAGATGAACACATTGATTAACTATAATTAGTTTGAATTGTGACCAGCTTGTGACCAACTTAAGTATATTGCGTAACACAAACATTGATTTCATGCTCGAGGCACAGCTGATAATGATTCCTGGTTTTCTGAGAAAATGATGGGGCCACTCAACGGGACTTGAATTTGTACTTCTAACCAAGGCCATATGAAGTGTTTGCATTAGGATCAATTGTTGATACTGCAATGGTAGGCACAAGAAGGGAATTTTTCAGAAGTATTCACCTTGGGATAAGTATGAGCATGATTTTCATGAAATATGGATATATTGGATTAAATTACATGCTTGTGGAGTATGCAAGTGTCTTGTTTTGTAAATGTCATTGCCTAATTACTAGAAGCAAGGGGCAAATTGTGTAAAAGCATTAGTCATTTTGAGTGTAAGAATAGCTTAAGTACCACTGTGTTCTGATAGCTGAGATGAATTATGGGTACTCCTGTTGGTAGCAACCTCTGTACACATTTGTACATCATATGAATTTAGTTTGTGAAGGTTGAAATTAATTTTTCCAGTACATTTCGTTTATTTTTGGCTTCATTATGCAACTGAGTTGTAATGTGCTTTATAGAGTATGTATTTTGATGTCAGATTATATCATAATGCAAACTTCTAAGATGAATGTTTAAATAATAAAATAGTGTGACATAGTTGGAATAGATGAAACCTCCTGATGAGCTGCAGATCTAATGCCAATTGACAGGACACAGTCATGCAGGTTTCTTAAAGTTCAGAGGCATTTCATTAGAACACTGTAGAATGCTTAAAAAAATGTACTACTACAAAATCTGAGCTTGAAAGGGTAACTTAAGAAATTGTATGAAATAAAATTATATTTAGTAGGATGGAAAAAAAAAACCTTTAGAAGAAATTAAGAAAATAATGCAGAGAAAAGAGCAAGAATTCTGCTTTTGGGAGTGGAGCAGATTCATAAACTTTCAAATATAGGATAAAAATCATATGAAACAGTTTCAGGTTAAATAAAAATTAAACTTAATGTGCTTTATAAGTATGTCATACCACAAAACAAGGTGCCAAGGAGACTAACATTTAGACCATATGATTGTGTAACTGGTATGCATGTCATTCATACCATATTCACCCACCATTTCCTTTTCTTTCTTTAGCTTTATAATAAATGTTAAAAGCCCTTACTTTTCATGTTACATTTGTAACTGCACGTTGTAACTGTTTAGTGTAACTTGTGACATGCACTCGACTGGAGGTAAGATATATGTTTCTTTTTGTTCAGTGTGCATAATAGGGTTTCACTAGTTGTATTGTATTGTCAAGAGTAAAGATTTCAGGATAGACAAAAGATGTGTGGATTTCAGGGCTCTATTCCCACCTCCCCCTGACACTTCCCCCACCCCAACCCTATCCCCATTCCACCCAAAAATAAAATTAACCATGCCCTGCATGATAATCTATCCCTTAAAAGTTTGTTTGTTTTGAAAAAATTGCACTTTAAACATCCACATTTATGACATTTTATGAAATATTCAAATTAGTGCACTTCTGGATTAATTCCAAATGAACATAACTGGGCTGTAGAACTTTGAATTCCTGACTACCCTTACCTAAGTAATCAGTACTAATCACATCCTGCACGACAGTTGATCCGTATGGCAGATAATGGGTTGTTTTAAAAAACAGACCATGCTAAGGTAACAGAATCTATTGCCCTAGCTTTAGATAACAAAAGTTACATTCTTAACATGTAGTGGACCAGTGTGTCCCACCATACTGATTCTAGAATTGTAAAGTTACTTGAAATAAAAAAAATAGGATAGAAAATGTATTAGTCATCTGATCAAAATACATTAAATGTAATCACCATAGCCCTGTTGATTTTGATGTATCTAAATCTGATGGCTAAAAATGTCTGATTGTAAATTTTTGTTATGATTCTAGATAATAGGGCCCACTTATCCACACAATGGCATATTCAAAAATATTATTTCCTGTCACCTTACCTAAGGATTACAGAAATCTGTTACTTCAGCATTTTCCTTCAAAAACTTGCACTTTAAATATCCAAAATTACTACAGTTTGTAAAATATTCAAATCCACTGGCTTTTGGAGTACAGTGATGAACATAACTTGGCTGCAGTTCTTTGGATCTCATGAGATCCTAAGCTCTCTCTATTTTAAGATTTTCTTATTCTTGAAGCTTTCGATCTTGTTCTCCACCTGCTTCCTGCGACTTTGTTGTGGCTCTTTTTTATTGCTGGCCATTCTTCATTGGTAGTCTCAAATCTATGGTCCTTCAGCTTCAATGTATACATCCTTCCCCATTTTCTCTATCATTTGCAGCTCTCTCTCTCTCTCTCTCTCTCTCTCTCTCTCTCTCTCTCTCGCTCGGTGAAGAAGATGTGGGGCATGTATGGAACTTGGGTTTTCACGATGATGAATTTCTGTGTTGATTCTATTTTCTTCAGAACATGAAATCTATGTGCTTCACTTTTTGCTGAAACTAATTTTTGCTGTTTATAGGTCCATGAAATGTAAAACAACAGAAATATATATTGGTCTCACATGTCTAATTTTGGAAAAATTACTTTAATATTCTGAAATTAACCTATCTATGAAGCATTGACTGCTAGCAGTCTCTCATAAACCTTACAGAAATGTGGCCACTATTATGAATAATGTTCTAGCAAATTAGGTCCATGACCTATTTAAGATATTTGTATTTTACATACAAGTACTTACAGGCATTCACAAAGCCTTATATGATACGCCATATGGAAGGGATACAAATTTCATTGAACTAAGCAAGTTTCAGTTATAGCTCCCACCCCACCCAAAAAAAAGAGTTTTAGGCTAAGCATGTTGCAGGATCTTGGTAAATATGGTCTTAGTACTTACATGTCAGGTCCTCATACATCCACCAGTGGATCTTTTTACAGAACGGTTGTGGTGCAGAAGTATTAGATAGAAGGGACAACATTGAAACTATACCTGTAAGTCCTGTCCATAATACATAAGTGCATTTGCTTCAAACAAGACATGACATTCTACAGTTTCTCTCTCTCTCTAGTTTACTTCATTGGTTCCTTTCCCCATGAAGAAATGACGATCTTTTATTCTTTTGTAACTCCCCTGTTTCTATATGATACAAGGGACATCTGCTACTGTGGTGTCTATTCATTGCAAAGTACTTAAAAGTCATAACATAGCTGGTTGCCTGGTTGTATCTATAAAAGAAGAGGTATTTGAGTGGCTTGCGGAGTTTGATCAGTTTCTGCAGTTGGGTTTGAGGCATTGAATGGGATTATCTCAATGTGCACCAATAATCAAATGGCAACCCATGATAGCAATCCTAAATTTCACCAAGTTAGTAATCCTAGAAAGGGTTAGATCAAATCTTTGTGAGAACTTAGGATTAATTTAGGTTTATATCCTACCTTTAATTGAGTGGACATTAACAGGGCCCAACTATAGTGAAAAAAAGCAGAATACTAATATGTTCTGCTTCTGTCCTAAATATACAAAAATCACAGTTTTTACAGCACAGCTTATGATAAAAAAACTAAACATCCTTTTACTACAGTGCTATTACAATCTAGAAAGAAATCTGACCAGAATATAGTATTTAGAAAATAACTTGAAAGAAGTATTAAGCACCATTTCGATCACCTTTCACATCAGCTTAGTTTTGTTTTTGTTAGGCTTTGGTGTTCATGTATAAACTCTGTTATGTACCAAGTAGGAGAGAGCCTGTAATTGATGTAATTCCATTGGAACCTGTTAGCGTGTGCTTAAGGTTTATCAATTTGCTGTACTTTGGAAGTACCATATGATGTTTGCGAGAGAATCAAATGATGTATAGGTGAGTTGATATCTTGAGCTTTTCTTCTCAATGATCTCATCATTTGATTGCTCATATCCTGATATCTCCTCTCTTGGATGACCTTAGCCACCCATCGTGGTGCTCCACTAGTGTGTTGTACTCTTATTAAGTATAACAGAGGAATTGTTAAGCCTTGTTTTTTGTTTCATGACTTGTTGTACACTGCTACTGTCAAATTATCTGTGTTTTCCATTTGTGATCTTTTTGTTTAGATAAGTTAATCACAACCTTTTATGAACGGATTGATGGAAATACAGGTTCCAAGTTTTATATAGCAGAGACAAGCTGGGTCATGTCCAAGTGCCACATTGCTCTAGTACACAACTCTGGGTGCCATCAGCAGCTACAATTCCATCTGAATAAGCATCATGTGCAGACCTGGATGATCCTTATCGCGCCCCCATTGCCTAAGGAAATCTTATTGGCTGAATGACTGGAGCAGAAAGCCTCTTATACAAATCAGCAAGTTTGCCAAGCAAGTTACAGAAGAAATAGGAACAAGTGATTCTGGGTCATCCCTCAACATAGAAACCAAATAGATATTCTATTGGGTATGTTTGAAAAAGCAACTGCACAAGAAGTAAAGGGTGTGAAATTATTTTTCAGGTTGCATACTTTCTTTTATGGCGGCTCTAGGGAGATTGGAGTATTAGTTTTCAACAAGGAGACTGCACATTTAACATGCGTTGAGTCTCACATGGTTGGTGAGATGGATAGAGGCTTTGGGGAGGATGATCATAATACTCTTCTACATGATAATAACTTTGTGAGATAGTTTATAGCAAATAAAATTGCGTAGTTCAAAATAAATAAAAACCTAAAATGATCAGATGAGATTTAAATTTTAATCACCCATTGTCCTTAATATTTTTTACATATCCACCAAAAATAATTTCTAAGATCATGATTTGTGCAAGTCATGTTTTGGCAATGCCTCTTGTGATTCTTGTGATTATGCTCTCTATTTAAAATTTGCACTACTCATTAGACCCACTTTGGATCAAATCCAGGGTGTTTGTTGACAAGATCTAAACATATCATATTTAAAAACAAAAACAAAATTGCCTTGGTTAGATAATTGAACCAATATTTTTAAGCTTTTTAAAATGAGAAAAAAGAGTAATATGGTAATTTAAGTTAAATACCACGTATGATAAAGATTTAATTGTAAGCCAAAACTGAAAACATGATAGGAGACAACTTATTGTAATTAAGTTATGTTTTTGATATGGTTGTATGTAGTGGGTAAAACCATCATATTCAACTAAAAATTGTGGAGTACCTTAGAATAAAATGGCACTTGTTAACCATTAGATCAATAACGTTGAGCCCACGTTTAGGTGCTAGATTAGTAGAAAATGCTTGAAAATAGAAAAAAAAAATGAGTATTAATATTAATATTTGATTTGATGAATTTGAATGATTTAACTTATATTTATTATATTAGTGGGCTCACCCGTGGGGATTTTATAATAGGTGTTCCGCAGTTTTTCACACGTAAATAAAAAAAAAAAATAGAGAAATGCGGGATTTCTCACGGTTTTTTCACATGTAAATTCAAAAAAAAAAAAAAAGAGAAATTTGTGAAAAAAACTAAAAGATAGGAAAAAAGTGTTTTATAATTGAATTCAGTGAGTTGGACATGTTTGTCCTATTTTGATGTAAAAATAAGTAAAATTTATGGAAAAATACTAAAAATAGGAAAAAGAAGACATAAATTGATATAAAAAATTTAAAGATTATGAGTGAATGTGTGCGTTCGAAGCTTTATCTTGCCAAAATACATGTCAATTGAGCTACCGTGCAAGATTAAATCTTCTAAAATTTGATAAGAGAAGTCAACCAATTGAACACCAATATGCTGAAAATGAAATTGAATTCTAAAAGTAATTTTTTTAAATAGATAATAAATATTATATAAATGCTAATGAATTTTTCTGCCATCTATAAAAATCAAATTCTTCTAAAAAAAATTGAGGCATGTGACTAGGTTTATTTGTTACTTTCGTTTTAATTGCCTTCATGGATAGATAATTTTCCAATACATCTGATAATCTGATATCATTTTTTTTTTAACTTTTGTATATTCAATATATATTTTAAAATTTAAATTTTATTTAATTAACCTTTTACTGTGATAAATGGAAAAGCATGAAAAACGTACTAACTGATGTCCATGGAACATTTTTTTTAAAAAAAAAAAATTCACTCAAGCCTCGTAATCCGATTCAAGGTGTCTGTACTCTGTACATCTCCACAGCAAGCGCGGCGTGAGATATTGGGGAATAGGAAGAGGAGAGAAAAGATGCCGCACTTGCCTTCTCCGAGGGCGACGAGAATGCCTTCATTTTCATACAGATTCTTGAAATCTCGATGCTTTTCTAACTTGGGTTCTCCCTTCAATAGCAGCAAAAGGTCCGGAGCAGCTGATAATCATAAAAACATGAAGAACAAGCAGATGAAACGGCCCGCCTCTGGTATATATTATGCTTGTGCTTCTATCATCCAGTTTTTCTTCCACTGTCTGAATTTGAAGAAATCGGGTTTTGAATATTTTGCTTATTATCCGGTTTTTATAAGCTTTTGTGTGGTAGTCTTCTACAATTTGTTGGTTTTGCTCTTCCATCAGGACGCGGAAGAGTGATTCCACTCAAGTGGCTGGAAGCGGACTGATAGCATGGCTAGTGGTGTGCTGGTCGGGCTCACATTCCCCCACCAACTTAACACAAAGGACGGTGACGGTCTGTAGAATCAGCTCCAGTAGATATTGGTAGTCACCCAATGATTTTTAATTTTTTTTTATATTTTCAAGTATTGTGTTGATGCCCCACCATCAATTCCTTTGTGAAGAAGGCTATCAGTGTCGGAGGGTGTCCAACTCCACCACTTGCATGAAATCACTCTTCTAAAGAACCAAAGTCCAGTTCAATGGATTGAAATTTGTAACTTGGATGATGGACTAGGCGCCTCTTTCATTCTTTCTTAGCAAAAATTGCTTTAGTGTAGTATTTGTTTGCTTCTATACATCCAGTGTATATTTTTGAAGTATAATCTGTCTAGTGTGTATTCTTCTCATTTTTCTATTAATGCAAGTAATACATGGTAAATTGTTTTCTTTTTCTTAACTATTGCTTGCTACAAACAGAAGAAGAATTGGAGAATAGCATATACACAATTCTTACTGTCCACCGTTGGGAATCACTGAATCACATGAACTACCGGTTGTTGCCACTTCGAGTTGTTCATGCAAAACTGGCATTGAAATTTCTCAATTGGGCAATCCAGCAACCAGGTTTTGATCACTTCACCCACATCTTTTCCATCACCGTACATATACTTGTTAAAGCCAGGATGTATGACCGTGCAAAATTTGTCTTGAGGCAGCTCTCTCAGACGGGTACAGGGTGTACTTCCATATTTTGGTCTCTAATGGACACATATCGAAGCTGCAGTTCGAATCCTTCAGTTTTTGATCTTTTGATTAAAGTTTTCGTCCAAGAGGGAATGCTCAAAGATGCAATAGAGACATTTCAGTTGATGGGTGACCAGGGATTTAAGGCATCTGTTTATACATGTAATTCTCTCCTTGCTGCAGTTGTGACTAAGGAGAGAACAGAATTGGTTTGGTCATTTTTTGAGGAGATGTTGGAAAAGAAAATTTGTCCAGATGTGAGCACTTTCAATATTTTGTTACATTCTCTTTGTATGGAAGGGAGGCTTCAAAAAGCTAGTTATCTTCTGAAAAAGATGGAAGAGACAGGTTATATACCAAATGTCATTACTTACAATACATTGCTTGGTTGGTATTGTAAGAAGAGGAGGTTTAAGGCAGCTTTAGAGCTGATGGATTGTATGGCAAGTAAAGGTATTAAAGCAGATATATGTACATATAATGTGATTATTGATAACTTGTGTAGGAACAGAAGAAGTGCAAAAGCTTATTTATTGTTAAAGAAGATGAGGAAGAAGATGGTATCTCCCAACGAAGTCACATATAACACTCTCATTAATGGGTTGTGTAAAGAAGGGAAGGTTGGTGCTGCTACTGTTGTCCTAAAAGAAATGTTGAGTTTTGATCTTATGCCGAATTGTATTACTTATAATAGTCTGATTGATGGGCATTGTAGGGATGGGAACACAGTCGAAGCTGTAAGGCTTTTGAGTGAAATGGAAGCCGTTGGACTAAGGCCGAATGAAATTAGTTATGGTGCTCTTTTGAATGGATTTTGCAAGGAAGGGAAGGTAGATGCTGCAAGCAATCTTCTTGAGAAAATGCGGATAAATGGGCTACTCATTGATTGTAGAATATACACTATGTTGATTGATGGATACTGCAGAGAAGGCCAAATATATGAAGCTTTGCATTTGCTTGAGAAAATGTTTGAGGCTGGTGCTTTTCCTGATGTTGTTACATATTCAGTCCTCATAAATGGATCCTGCAAGTTTGGAAAAGTGAGATACATAAAAGAGATCCTATGCAAAATGCACAGAACTGGTGTTGCACCCAACAATATCATATATGCAACATTAGTTTATCACTTCTGCAAGCATGGAAATGTAATGGAGGCAATGAAGTTTTATGTTAATATGAACATTATGGGTCATGATGCAGACTTGATCACTTGTAACACATTACTTGCCTCTCTTTGTCGAAGTGGGAAGTTGGAAGAGGCAGAGGAGTTCATGCAACATATGAAAAGGATTGGCCAAGTTCCAAACTCCATTAGCTTTGATTGTATGTTAAATGGCTATGGAAGTCGAGGAGAAGGATTAAAGGCATTTGTAGCCTTTGACGAAATGGTCAAAAACAGTCATTTGCCAACTTTTTTCACAAATGGGAATCTTTTAAAAGCGCTTTGCAGGGGAGGTAATTTGGAGGAGGCAGAGAGGTTTCTCCTCAAATTGTATGACATTCCTTTTGCCATTGATAGTGTTGTCTATAATATATTACTTGTTGAGAAATGCAAAGCTGAGAAGTTGGGTGATGCACTATCACTATGTGATGAAATGGTTAGAAATGGCATGGCTCCTGATATTTACACATTCACTATTCTTTTAAGTGGGTTTTGTAGGAAAGGTAAGATCATTCCTGCATTCTTTCTGTTTCAGAAAATGACTGAAAGAGCTTTGTTTCCAAACCATGTCACATATACTTGTTTGATTGACAATCTATTCAAGATAGGGCAAATAAAGGCCGCCTTTTATCTATATGAAGAGATGATCTCAAAAGGCATATGCCTGGATAATGTTGCATTCAATGTGATGGTTGATGGATGTTCCCGTGTGGGACAAATGCATAAGGTGGAGAATTTCATTGATACAATGCAACGTGATGGTTTAGGTCCAAATCAGATAACTTATAACATCCTCTTGCATGGATATTCTAAGAAACAGAATTTATCAAGATCATTTACCCTATACAGAACTATGATTCAAAGAGGCTTTGTGCCTGATAGTATAACTTATCATGCACTAGTTCTTGGGTTTTGTGAGTCTGGCATACCCGATGTTGGAGTTAAGTTCATAAGGAAAATGATAGTAGAAGGTATTGCTCCTGATAACTCGACACTGAACATGCTCATCACCAAATATACTGAGAAAGGGGATTTGACAAATGCATTCAGTCTGGTGAACTGTATGAGTAGTTTGGGGATGTCTCCGAGTGAAGATACTTATCATAACATCATCGATGGACTTAACAGAAAGGGTGCTTTTCAGGAATCCCACATGGTTTTGAATGAAATGTGGGAGATGGGTTTTATTCCTAAGCATACACAGTACATTACACTGATCAATGGGAAGTGCAGGGTAGGTGATATAAAAGGAGCATTTAGACTGAAAGATGAGATAGAGGCATTAGGTCTTGTACCTCGTGATGTGGCTGAGAGCACTATGGTTAGAGCACTATGCAAATGCGGAAAGAGCGAAGAGGCAGTGTTGGTTTTCGATTGCATGCTTCGAGCAGGACTTATTCCAACAATTGCTACATTTACTACTCTGATGCATACATTATGCAAAGAATCAAAGCTTGGTGATGCTTTGAATCTCCTGGAAATGATGGAGCGCTTTAATCTGAAACCTGACACCATTGTTTACAATGTTCTGATTACAGGGCTATGTAGTGATGGTCGTGTTGCCTCAGCCTTCAAGTTATATGAGGATATGAAACAAAATGGTCTTTGGCCAAATGTGACCACTTACGCTGTTCTCATTGATTACATGTTGAAGGAAATTGATCTTGTTAAAGGGGAAATGCTTTTGACAGATATGGAGAACAGGGGCTTGATCTCTCAAAGAGAAAATACAAGTGATTTGCATGAGGCATTGATGTGTGCATTAAGGAGATTGAATTGCTTAAGGCATAGCAAAAGGAAAAATGGTATAGAAAGTGAGAAAATGCTGGTAGCATGAAAGCTACATGTTCTGGAGATGGTACTCTTAGCCCGCGTTGTTTTGATGTTGAACGAAAGGTATGTATTACATGGAGGAATTACAGGAGTCCTGTGCCTTAGAAATTGTGTAGTTTGCTGATGCATCCAATTTTGTACATATAGAGAAATAGAAAGAGAAGCGAGGTGATTGGTATTTCATACGGCATTGCAGGGAAGTGAAGTAGAGAAGCACAGAGTTCATACGAGTGATGGCCTGCGTGATAATGCAGGGACTTCGGCCACAACAGGATGCACACCAGAAAGCGGGACAGAAGATGGGTTTATTCTTCTGGATTTGAAAGTGTTCAGAAGAGGGGTGTATAAGAGTTTCGGGACTTGGCTTCAGGATTTAAACCTGAGTGGTATATTGTATCTTGTATGATATTGTTCTCTCCCTTGTCTCACATAGTGAAAACATCGCAATTCCATGGACGTAGGCAGGATTTTACCAAACCACGTAAATCTCAGTGTCCAGATTTATTGTGGTATGTTTGTTTAATTTATTATTGTATTGTGATTGTTCTTTGATTATTTTCCACATTTTATTCCTAACACAAGTTGAGTGCCTAAGCTGAATCATTCCTATGCTCATCTTCCTAATCTTTTACTTTATGAAATGCCCAAGAGCTTCCTAAATCTCCATCAATTCATTGCCATTCGGTTCCATCTCTTCTATGGGCCTAGAAAAGGCATAATTATGATGCTAGCGTTCTTGTGAACAAAGACTTGCCCAATACATGTATTTCTGAGCCAACCTGCAAATCTGGCCCAACCTGACCTGAAAATCCGGGTTTGGATCATGCATTTTTGGAAAGTTTTAAATTAGCCCAACTTGACTCCATTTGAAATAAATCCAAGCCAGGGGTCTCGTACTAAACACGACCCAACTTGAATGGAAAATTACCATTTAAGCATTATATTTTCATACCCATTGGTTTCGCTCATGTACTTCACCCCAAGTTAGATCTTAGCCCATTGCCTCCATTTTCTATAATTCAATGACCCTATATATGAAAGGGAAGTCCTCTTATCTTTCATTTTCTATTAAAAATGATATTTTTATCTCACTGTTTAATTTTTTTTTATAATTTTATTTTAATAAAAAAATTGGTCGAGTTAGGTCAGATTAGGCAAAAAATTTATTACTACATATAGCCAATCCAACTCAAGTCCAACTCAACCCGATCCATTGCCACTACTAAATACATGTTTAGTCTTGGAACCCTAGGGTTGGCCTGATGGCCAAGAATTAGAATTTTAATTTAATCATATGAGCATAACTATTGAATGAGAATTATTAAAGTCAATTACAGTGAATTTTAACACGCATATGGGTGGGGACATAAGACCCACAAAAATTGCAATCTGCTGTTATTAAACAGCCCATTGGAGGCCTCAATTTTATTTTAAGTATTAGAAAGAAAGGCGTTTACAAAGACTTGTGAAGTTCTCAATGGGAATGGGAAGAAAATAAGGAGTTGAAATTAATTTAGTTTTCAAGTCTGATATGGACATGGCAGACAGCATCTTGCATTGGTCTTACAATTGACAATCATGGCTACAATCCTTTCAAATTCTTTTCAACTTTCTAAATTTATTAATTTTTTATATCAACGTCGTCATCATTATTAAATTAAAATTAACTTAAAGTTCTATTTTTCTATTTGATTTTATCATAAATTATTATTTTAAATGTTTACTAAATTTTCCATCAAAATTTTCTTCTTCTAATTTTATGAGATGCAATGTCTAATATTCTTTTAAAAAAAACTGAAGCGTCGAGGGTCTTTTCCCTATCCACATATATTGGATAAAACTACGAAAAGTGACCCCTTAGAGTGGAGTGAAATTCAAACTCAAAATTTCCACTTCTTGAGACGGGTTCTTGATATGTCCAATTTTGAATTTGTTTTTCCTTAATAAAATTGACAAACATTCAACCCAATATTAAATTATTGTGTTTATGCCCTATTTTATATTTTGTACTAATTGAGGTATAATTGATATATCAAAAATAAACACACTTGCTCGTAGAGATTGGATATCTTTAATCTTTGAGCTTGCTTTTTTAGTATCCATTGACATTCTAATGGTTGATTAGTATAAAGGTTAGGCCACCATCTTTTGTGCATTTTTATTCAAACAATTTTTTTTTTTTTTTAATTTTTCTTTTTCATACTTAGGCAGCAAATCAAGGTTAGAATCTTGTACAGTCTGGAAGAAGTGAGAAGAATTGGGACATTGGGACCACATGTAACAAAAATTGGAGATTATGATATTCATACTAATAGATTTAGTATACCTGTTTAATGTCGCACATATGTAACAACATTTAGGTGGCTTGGTGGGGCCTACATGGATAGGGGGCCAAGGAGTAGAGTAGATTCTTTTGAAAAAAAAAATACTTTCGATGATATTTTTCATAAAAAAAACCAGAACTATTGAATTTTAACAAGTCATCATTTTTTAAAGTCTCAAAATCATTGATAAAAATAGAACAGTTTTGAGTCTTTCTCTTTCTCTCTCTCTCTACTTTTGTAAATAACAATATAGTTCAATAATCCATCATAATAAATTGTAATTTATTTTTTTAGATCATCGAAGGACAATTGTCCTAATCCTTTAAACTCTGGGTCACTGGATGATTTTGTAGATTTAAACTTTGAAAACATTTTAAAAATAATTAAACTACATTTTTTAGAGGTCAGTGTTAAATCAAAATTAAAGCTTGAGTGTACTGGTTTCTTGAACACTGATTGAAAAGCCTTACGAGAGATTCAGCAGATGAAAGCAGGAGGAAAAGAAAGTACAATAAACCCTGAAATTCGGCCTAGCTCAATTCTTTTATTATTACTTTTTTTTGTAAATATTGGTATTTTTTTAATTTATTTTTCTGAATTAAAAAATATAAAAACCTAAAAGAAACTGGTTTTTTCAAAAAAAAATTGAAAACGTAAATATCCGATATTGATCCTATATCGGCCGATATTTCGACCAGGGCCAACCACCGTTTTGATTTTTTTTTTTTAAAAAAGACCGATATTAATCATATCGGCCATATCGACCAAGAAGTAGTTCGTACGGCCGATTCAATACGTATCGGTCGATATAGATCGGCACTGAAAAACAGATATATATCGGTTGATACGAAATGTATCAGCCAATATCTGCACCCCTGCCTGAAAGGTTGGCCTCAGTGCCAAGCAGAGGTATAAATATCAGTGGGGCCGATATAAATTTCTCTCTCCTTTTTTTTTTTTTTGAAAATATTGGTATTTTTATATATTTCAATTTTTGTAATTAAAAAAATAGAAAAACAAAAGAAAGCTGGTTTTTTAAAAAAAAAATTGAAATGCCAATATTGGCCGATATCGGCTCAGGCCCACCACCAAATTGTTTGTTTCTTTTTAAAAAAAACCCAATATTACATAATATCAGCCAGCCAATATACATCTGTCTAAGAAAACCAATATTTTTTTTCCTGTCTCAGAAAATGGACTCTTGTGTTCAATCGCACTCAACTCTAAAGATTCACTCTCCATAATTTTAATCGATTTATGCATATTGAAAGTTTTTGACGTGCCCTAAAAACCTAATAGAATGAAATGCCTATCACTTCTCCATTCCAATTGAATTTTGATGCCCTTTGTTGTCTACTCTGTTCAAAAGATGACGTCCAAGCAATTAAAATGACACATGAGGGGCAATTTAGATTATTATAAAGGCTCCACCTGACTTGGTCAAGTCCAATGGATGGAAGAAATTATTACTACCGTATCCTTTAATTTAAGCTGACTATAGAAATTTCATTCTTTTATATATATATATATATATATATATATATATATATATATATATATATATATATATATTTTTTTTTTTTTTTTTAAGAATGTTTCAAATTCTACTTCTCATATGATCTTATCAAAAAAACATACATTCAATAACTCTATTATCTATTTTATCTCTTTTTATCCATTCTCTTTATATAATTTTAAGTCTATCCCTTCTCTTTATTTCTACTCGAAGGTGCAAATATCGGCCGATACATATCGTATCGCCGATATATATCGGTTTTTTCAAACCGATCAATATCGGCCCATACAATAAGTATCGGCCGTACTGTAGTATTATCGGCCGATATGGCCGATATTCGGTCCGAAATATCGGCCGATATTCATAAATATTGGTCTTTAATTTTTTTTTTTTTTAAAACACCGATACGGTTTTACACAGTTCTTGGCGGTTTTTTGCGGTTTTTAACGGTTCAGGGTTTACTGCTTCCACGTTTTTTTGGCGGTTTTTTGCGGTTTTTAATGGTTTTTTGCGGTTCTTCAGGGTTTTTAACGGTTCAGTGTTTACTGCTTTCACGGTTTTTGGTGATTTTTAACGGTTTTTTACAGTTTTGTCACGGTTCATCACTGTTTATCACGGTTTTTGACAGTTTTTTCAGAGTTCCGATATCGGAGGAGAGAGAAAATGCCGATATCAGAAGAGAGAGAATTTTCTCAGCCGATATATCGGCCAACCCGGTTTTTTAAAGCATCTCAACTCTCTCTATTTAAGTCGTCTATAATCTTTTACTTATACGTCGAAACCACTCCAAATGGTTTTCTTTGAATTTATTATCTATTGAGTCTATTCTTAAATCGTCCCTGATACAATCATTTCTACTTTTATTTTTCAAGTTAATCTACTCATGTGAAATATTAAACTAATGAGTAATCATTTCTCTACTGGTATGTAGTAAAGTTGAGAATTTGGAGATCTTTGAACCTTTGATGATGACATGACTGATTTTGGCCTACGAAAATGTGTTAAGATTCAATTGGCTTGAATTTGTGAACGTTCGAACATAATTCGCCAAATAATATCATAACATGGTTTTAGTTAACATTAATATCAGATAAATAATAGGAATATTGGAGACACTGGTGTAACGATGAGTGGACGAAAAAAAGTCTGATAACCCTTTCTTATAAAAAATATTGGTGTTGCTATCATTGCTCATGTTAATTAAGACGCAAATTCTACTATAATTTATTGGTGTTGCCATAATGACATGTAACTTTTATTATAATTTATAATTTTTCATAAAATTTTTGAATTCATAAAAATGTTGAAAAAAAAAAAAAAAAAAAAACTTCACTTAGAAACTCTACAAACTATATCAAATCATATTAAGCAAATTAAGAGGTTTTAATATAATTCCATGTATATTTGTATGAACACTCAACATCATTTCATTAAATTATTTTACAATATGCCTCAAAATGAGAATATAGATGAAAAAAAATAGAAATGGACAAATACCTTTCAATCTCGAAACCTTAGTAAAATCATATCTAATGTAAAACTCTAAGAAGAAAATTGTCGAAATGACAATATTTTTCAAAAAATATTTAACAAAATTGTAAAAGGCTGATACTAAACCGTGTCGGCCGATATATTTACGTCACGGGTCAACCCATATATTTGAATAAATAATTTTGGTTCTATACACATTGTACTCATATGCTTTAAAGGAAGATACATCCATAAAAAATAAATCTTTATCACTAAAATATGATCATTGTATAGAGTTAATTTTAAAAAAATATATAAATAATGATATGAAAATGAGGAGAATCAAGAGTGTATTTATATATATTTGGATAATTCAAACGAATCAAATTATATTAAGTATAACATTAGCTCACCCCAAATTAACAATAAATAAAAAAAATTCAGCACCAGTGAACCCATATTTTAGATAGATTGGGTTAACTCACTAATATTTTTAGATCGAATTAATTGAGTTTGGATCCACTCTAACCCAAATTATACGTGCCACAAATGAATTTCTTTTATTAACATAATTACAATAATTATTTTTAATTTTGTAAAAAAAATATTTAATTTGAAATTGAAGAACGTGCGATTTGTCTCCGACTCTCGTCCAGTCGTCACCATCCTATAAGTATCTCTTCCCCTCTCTCGCTTTTCTTCCTCCTTCTTGTCCTGTTTCTGGCACGATTCGGAGGGGAAATCTGATCTCTTCTCTGTTCTTTCTCGATCTCTCTCCCCTTCGATCAAAGTTTCTCTCGAATTCATGTCGGTTAGTTCATTTGCTTCTGCAAACCCTAATTTACTTGTTTCGCTTCTTTTCATGGAATTTCTTTTCTTCGATTTGGCCTACGATGCCATTGCTTGGATACTTTTTTTATTGAATTTCTTCTTATCGATTAGGATGTTTTTGGAGACGCGTTTGATGAGATTTCTTCTAGGTTTTGATGTCCTGACGTCTTTCTTTCTTCACAATATTTCTTTTTTCTTTTTATTTTCATGTGCGCATGGATTTTTTAGATGATGTCTTTCTCGCTATATGATGGTTATTTTTATTACCCGTCCTATATTTGGTATCGAGTAAACGGAATTCGGATCCTCAGTTGTTTGTGGATTGCATTTGATCTCTTTTGGAAATCCACTGGTTGGGTTGATTTTGTGTTTTCTTTCATTTCCAACTCATGTTTCTCGCCTTTTTTGCGTCTGATTTATTTGAGGATTCAATGATCCCTTTCTTCGAAATTTAGGATCTATCATGCTTTGTTCCTTCTCATACTATACTTGAAAGGTTTGATTTTGATGCATATAGAGGAACGTACCTCCTTAGAAAATGACAAGTTTAACAAAAATACATATGGGTTCAACCTTTTGGCCGAAGTGTTTTTTTCCCCCTCAGGGAAGTGCTTCCCCTTTCATACATCCAACGTTCCAAATGGGGCAAAAATGTTTTCTTTTTACATGATTCATATTCCACCTCGAATATTATGTTAGCAATCTATGTTCCTGCTTTAACCTTCTATAGAGAGTAATTTGATTAATGATTACATTTTTTGTGTTTTGGATTCTGCTATATATCTAGATGTCAAAACATGGGCAATTTGTAGCATATTTGCAAATATGTGCATATAGTCTCCTCTTTAATTCCAAATATAGGTGTAAAATTCACATGTACTGTTGCATCCATGCTTTGTCTGGGTGTCTGAGGTCTTAGTTGGGGATTGCGGTTTCCCAGCTGAGAAAATTACATTTCTTCATTAGTATAAATTCAATTTCTAGTTTTTTGGATATAAGGATATCAACTAGTGGGAGCATTCGAATACCAAATGAACATAATAATTTCTGCATACTAGTTTTGTAGACTAAGATTCAAATTACTGATGACAAAAGCCTATAGCATTTGGCAATTACTCAGTAGCAACTCTAAAGGTCGCGGCTAGAGTCACTACGGATGGCAATGGGCCGGGCCTATCCTGTGCCAAGCTTGAGCCCAAGCATAGGCTTAATATATGTGATTGGAGCCCAAAGAGCTTGACAGACAACCTGAGCTAGAGGAAAAGCCCGAGTAAGATATAAAATCTACTTCATATGAAGAATGTGTATATCACAATACCTAGTCTATTTTCTTTTAATTTCATTGAGTCATAAAAAAATTAATTGTATAGATTGAAAATGAACATGATAAACTACAACTTGGCCAAAGGTCAACCTAAAATTCCATTTTTAGCCACATGATCTTACTGTTTAAAATCACAATGCATTATTGGAAAGAATTCAAGGACACCTGATAATTCCATTTATAGCCATATGCTCTTAGTGTTTAAAATCACCACACATCTCTTACCATGGCAAGCTTGTCTATACATGAAATGTTTGAGTCAGGTTCCCGGCTTTCGGGTTTTGAGCATCGATACGTTGAAGTCCCTTAATTTTTAAATGGTCTTCTTTTGTGGGCCCGAATCCAAGTCCAATTAAAAATGAAGCTACAAGTCTGGCTCAAGCCCTATTTTTCTTGAGCGGGACTTGTAGTATTGGTTTGCTTTGGAATTTAGTTGCTATCTAATTACTTCCTATGGTGGTTTAGAAACTTGCTGAAATTGCAAAACTTGCCATGTTGTTGTATATTCAAATTTAATAGCCATGGTTGAAAATTTGGTGACGATGTTGGCCCATGCCATTATTTTTAATATGTCCAGAAGGTCTCTATGGAAGAATCGTGATCTTTATTTGCTTAAATTGAATGTATGCAATGTAGTTGTGCAGGGGGGAAATTGGTTTTAGTCCAAATGCTACAACTTTTTGGAAACTCAGCCACTGTATGTATGGATGGACTTTATCATGACTTTACCTAAATTAGGTTTCCAATATATTCAGTCGAATATTCACCATCAAATGGATGGTTAAAAAGTTATGCATTGGTTATCCCAATTCATTAAGGAAAAACTGATGTTTTGTTTAGTTTTATCCGATTAAAGTTCTCTGAATTCTAAACATTCCAAAATAAAGCCTACAACTTTGGCACCATAGGTAGACATGCCCCAAATGCCATGGTCACTGTACATAGACTCCATGAAATTTGATTGTTTACACAACTTCACGTCTGATTTTGCCTCCTCATGCCAATATGACCTTGATTTCCTTCATTTTTCTTGTATGGGTGAAGCATCGTATTAATGTTTTTGAAACTGTATTCTTTATGTAAGGTCTTCAATTGGCAAGACCACAATCATTAACAAGGATAGGATATAGAAAGACTGATGTTCTGTTTAGTTTTATCCGATTAAAGTTGTCTCTGAGTTCTAAACATTCTAAAATAAAGCCTACAACTTTGGCACTATAGGTAGGCATGCCCTAATACCATGTTTACTGTATAGAGATTCCATGAAATTTGAAGGTTCACAACTTCACATCTAATTTTGCCTCTTCATGCCAATAGGACCTTGGTTTCCTTCATATTTCTTGTATTATACAAAACTTTATTTAGATGGGAACACCATTGGTTATCCTGATCCTTTAGGGATGGTGGCATCTTTTGTGATAATT
The DNA here is from genome assembly GCA_022113865.1 of Chimonanthus praecox. Classification (NCBI taxonomy): domain Eukaryota; kingdom Viridiplantae; phylum Streptophyta; class Magnoliopsida; order Laurales; family Calycanthaceae; genus Chimonanthus; species Chimonanthus praecox. The sequence continues at coordinate 56,263,099 of CM039089.1, forward strand.
TGGAATCAATATCTTCATCATCAAACCAATATATCCCATCTATTTGGGGTTGGTATCTGTTTCATTTGTCAAATGTTTTCCATGTGCCAATTGCATATTTGACACCATCATGACTCTGACCTGCAAGTTTTATGATCACTAGAATGAAATCTTCCCAACTGTGCTATTGGTTATTTTTATGTGTAAGTTCTCAGAATAGTTAACAGTGAAGCATAAATGATGTTGGATACTAGTAATTGGATACGAGTCCATTTTCTTAGGTATTTGCAACATGCCATTGCAGTTGGGATTTTCTCAGATTGGGGCATGATTTTGGTAATATCCCTTGGAATTCAATCAGTGGATTCTGAGTAAAAAAATATTATCACAGAATAGCTTCGTGATTTATTGATGTTCTTACAGAGATGTTGATTTGAGCAGGACAAGGGTCGGCCATTGCCAAAATTTGGTGAGTGGGATGTCAATGACCCTGCTTCAGCTGAATCCTTCACAGTGATCTTCAACAAAGCCAGAGATGAAAGAAAGACAGGTGGTAGTAACCAAGGGACTCAGTCACCGGGAAAGGATGACTTCACTTATAAACAGAGTGCTTATCCCAACAAAGCCACTGCTGTAAGTTCTCTAGTAGTAAACATCTTCGCAATACTTTTTTTTTCTTCCATTATTTTTCAAAGCTTGTTCAAGGAATGAATTAACCACCTTATCTTCTCTGCATTAGTCAGAATCCTCTATACCGTTTGTAGAGTGTCTCTTCTTACTTGTTCTTGTAGAAACCCTAGATGAGATCAAAGATTACAATTACTGCTTTGCCTTCGTTAGCACTTGTGCAAGGATTTATCTAGTTTGTATTAAAAACACAGGAGAGGAACCAGTCTTATTTTTCTCTAAAAGTGCAATGTGCTTCTGTCACCTGCTAGATCAGTATATATATATACAGAGCACAATTTTATTAAAAAGGAAAAAGGGTACAAGAATGGTATATGAGACTTGTACCAAGAAAAGAACCAAACACAAGTCACAATTAGAACCATAAAGAACCTGAAAAGTCAGTAAACATAAGCTACATCATGACCGCTATCCACCCCAAGTTTGGCAAGAAAATCCGCTCCACCATTTGCTGATTGAGTGTATGCTAGATCAGTATGTTGGCCAAGCATTTGACATGCTTGAAATTGACTTCCATACAGCCAGTCTTATTTTTCTCTAAAAGTACAATGTGCTTCCATTACCTGCTTGATCGGTATATTTGCGTGTGTATATATATTTGAATAGTAACTTTTGTATTCACTAACAAAATTTAAAATAGATTACAAAATCAGTATTAAGTACACATACGGAACCTAATGTTATGGGTCTAGAAGCAGAGCAATGCTACAAAAGATCAACAAGAAGAATCTAATGGTTCCACCCTCACTTAGCCAAAAAAAATCTGTGATCCTGTTGGCCAAGCATTTGACATGCTTGAATTTGACTTCTGTACCTTTGGACTTTCTTGATATACCCATATATTGCCATCGATATCCAGGGAACATAATCCTTTCCTTTTGACTCAAGTTATTGCATTTTCAGAGACTCTCTCCACAATTAACTTCCTCATCCCATTAACTGACGAAGGGTAGGATCGGGCTTAACGCCTACATAGGCCTCCACCTTATGAAATAGAAAATCCTTCGAGAACCGGCGAAGGTGACTCCACTAATGTCATCTCTGGGCTAGTAATAGGAAGATTCCCCGTAGAAATTGGTAAACATTGTTAGGGACATTAGGAGGTTGAGTAGGCAGGGGTCACCTTCACACATATAGCTCAGTCGGCAAATAGTGTTGCAGACTTCCTAGCTGAGATTGGAGTGCAAAAGCAAAGACTGGCATTGCCATTTTTCTGATTTCGGGCCACTTTGGGTGTATGGTTTTTTTTGGGGTTGCTTATGCTTGGTTTTTTCTTATGTTTATTTTGGAGCATTGTATATATATGCTCTGTTTACTTAATCCCTTTGTGTTCTTGTAGCCTTCTATAACTCTCTTATATTAGGCAACTTTCTTGTTTATCACAGTTTTAAAAATCATGTTTTTGTAGGTAGTTTATTATAATTTTAGCGCTATGCTGGGAGCGTAGATTCACCCACTTCCAAAAGCCATGGAACATTTTCATTTTGATTAAATAGGGTCACATTTAATATCAATGAAAACCTATATGGTTGGTTTATGTTTCTCTTACAATCCCCATTTTATACATTCAAGCTGGTTTCTCTAATGTGTAGTTATAATTGTGGATTTTATTGGATTGACAGAAAAAATGGTTTTGCTGTATGCAACCTACTCCGACAGAATCTTGATAAAGAGGGCAGGGCTATCTTGTCTTTTAGTTAGAAATGATGTTCTGCGTGGCGGCGGTTTTTGTCATGTTCTGGAAGAGCTACATAGTTTTCTACCAAAGTGGAGTGTATTTTAACTCGACGACTATCAGGTGAGTTTTAAAATTGTTTGAAGCATGAATCTTTTTTTCAATTATTTGAGAAAAGGAGTTGTCTTTGAAAATACGGTTAAGTTTCTAAATTCAATTTTATTTCACTTAGCGTTGTTTTAATTGGGATTTCTTCCCCTTACTTATAACACACTTTTAAAGTGTATTTTAACTCAACAACTATCATGTGAGGAGATTCAACCACATTTTTATTTTAAATATGCATCACATATTACATTTAAACTTTAACAATGGAAAGCCATTATCTTGACGACAGTAATGGGACCCATGGACATAAATAATGGAAAAGACATGAACGGGACCAGAATGCGATACCAGACACTACTTACAAGTAAGGGATGTAAATAATTGTATTGATAGAATGTAAGCATATGATAGTGTCGGGGAGCCAAGGTCTAGTTGTCTATTAACGCAGAATGGGGTCCAGATAATTGTTCGATGGTTAATTGATTAAAAAGTTGGATGAGTATGCGTGGACGTATCTCCAACTCAAATCCACACATAAATGTGGAATTTTGTATAATGCGGTTGTGTAAGTATCTTTTTGGAGGGCTAGTAAGAAAGCAAAAATATTGGTCATAAAACTAATATCGCAAACATGCGATGTTTGCTGTACCCGAATTGGAATTCGGTTATCTTATGTGAAATCCTGAGACAGGGAGATGCTAAATAAATAATTGAGCAGAGGAAAGGTAAAGCTGGGTTATTGTTTACTTGTTTATGAAATTTGTTACCCGGGGGATTTTACTGCCTGTATATTATTAAATCCAGCTTTTGATTTAATATTGCTTTTGTGAATGATGTGGATTGGTTGAATAACATGCCATGACATTCCATGCGGGTATATGCTAGGAATGTATGTTAGTCTGAGTGAGAAATGCATGTTGAGTAATCTTGGATATTAAAGGGATTTTTAATCCATATGCATAGCATGAGATGCATGATCGTGGGAACCACCCTTAACGCACTTCGTGAAGCACTAAGTTGTGAATAACTTCAGTGTAAAAGCGTTATATACGTATTATGTGAAGCATCGAGCCTTGAGTGGTTGCGGTATACAACGTATTTGCAGACTGTGTGAAGCACCGGTTCGCTATAACTGAGGTGTAGATTGCATTGTCGATAGACAGAGGGTTGGGTTCAGAGGAATATTGTGGACTGTGTGAAGCACCTGTTCGTTGTTAACCGTGGTGTAGATGGATAAAGGACAGAGATTTGATGACATGTGATGTGCATTTATCATGGTAGATTAATCATGTTAGAGTGATTACCCAGGAGGAGCCAATGAATTGCTCAGATCCCAAGCCTAAAAGGCTGCTCATGCATTGGTTGTTAATATGCTTTGATGATATTTAATTATGTTTATTGTTGTTTTCTCTTCACTAGGCTTAATAGCTTACTCCCTTACGTTTTCAGGGAATATGCTTGAGGAAACTGACGAAACCCAGATGCAGTAATGGGCTAGTGGAAACTTTGATTCTTTCCGTTAAGACGGGATATGTGATATTATTTTATTATATCAAACCAACGTTAGTGATGTTGTAATAAAAGTTGTGTTTTACTGGCAATCCTAAATATATAATAAACCATTGCGTTTTCTGTGTCATTCTGATGTTTTGAGTGATATAGGTTTGAGTCCTCACATAGAGTACACGTATGGAATAACAATTTGGCTTTAACGCACAAGAACGCGGGTATCCGTGTGATCTGTAGGACCTATCTATGTGTTTTTTATAAAAAAAAAAAAATTACTCGCATTCCAGGCTGGTAAGGTGGGGCAGGGCGTGACAGAGAGAGTTTTTCTCTTACTCGAACAAAAACCTTATTATTAATAATTAAATCTAGCCTATCATGTTGCTGCAACTAAATTAATCTTTTGACACTTCCATTCCTTCACAAATAGGCTCCTTTTATTCTGTGAAGAATAGTGGGGCACATCGCTTCTAATATCTGATATGTTATTTCAATCACGACAAAATCGTCCTACCCGTTGTTGTTTGGTCATGCTTGGCATCTTTGGCCATTCACTTCGGTCATTGACACTTGCATTTGCATCGCTTGTGCATCAAAACGAGGCTCAATACATTTATTGGGCCTAAATTTGACTCATCGAACCCAACCGAACCCATGTTGTGAGGCCCAGTTGCCTCCCATGGTTGAGTTTATTAGTATCCATGGAGAAGGCAACTGTACCCATTATTTTTCTTCTTTTTTTTTTCTCTTTTTCTCTAAGACACACATGGGCTAAACTACAAAACACTCGGGCATCTTTTTTTGCTTGAAGACGCCCCATGTGCGCCAGCTTATGATGAGTCTTAGCCATTGAAATTATTATTTCTTCTTTTAATTTAGATTCAACCTTTTATAATACTCATTTAATCCATCCTCACATTGGAAGACTATGATGGACGAAAAAGACTTATACAATGGTTTCCTTTTCTGGTTAGAGAGCTCATGATAATCTACCTGACCGCGATTTTTTTATCAGTAGGTGAGCTCCTCTTTGACACATGTTGTCAAAATACATGGGCATTTCATCCTAACCGTTGGTCTATCCAAATACACGTAGATATACAGTAAATGTAGTATTATATAAAGCTATAACTGGCTAAAATAATAATATAATATCAGCATTTGGTCCAGACTTTGGGTTCATACAAAATGTAATATCTCTCTAACTTATTATTCAATATATTTAGAATAAAAAATGTACTCTTTCAATCATTTTACAAAGTAATATTTCATAATACAAAATTATTATAAAAGTGACGAAGACCTCTTAAAAGGATAAGGTGTGGAAATCTTGAGAAGATTTGGGATGAAAAGAGAGAAGTGGGGATATGGGTATGGGTAGGTGGGTAGGTGGTAGGTTTTATTTATTATTTTTAAATATAATATAATATATAAAGAAGATAAATGGGCTAAACACTTTGTTTTATGTTGAGATATGCAAACTGTTTACTGTCTGGGTTTTACGGTGACAAGTAGATTGCCCGTCTGAAGAACATTTGGGCTGGATGGTCTCTCCACTTCTGCAAGAGTATGTCGTTATGATTTTTTCTCGAAAGGAGTAATTTGTTTCCACAGAGAGAAGTCAAAATGACTTTTTAATAATAGGTGATAATTTTTAGGAGATTTTTAGAAAGGTATATTACTAGACTCTCTAATTTAATAATCCTATAATGTAATATATGTACTATGGTCCTAAGCATATTACATTATAGAGGTTTTACTATATACACATATTCTAACGACCTGTGTCAAATGGTGGGTCCCATTTGATTATTACAAACAGTATATAGATTGATAGATTATCATGGGGAATCTCACCCTAAACAACTTTTAATTGTTTGTGCATGTGACTCAGTTTCTCTTAAACAGCAATCAAAACTCTTGGTTCCATGGGCTCATAGTATAGGTGATAAACACGGCCAATACGTATCAGTTTGGAGACTTAGAGATGCGTATCAAATTGGTTGTACAAGTATAGTATCACTTGATAGGCCCAATTTATCGGTCGATACGTATCGGCTAGTATTGGAATACTAGTTTTTTTTAATCGGTTTCAACTAATTTTTGAGTTATTTTTACCAATTTTGGAATTTAAAAAGGCTTAAAATAAATTTATTCAGTTTTCAAGTTATTTTGAGTTATTTTTATTATTTTTTCGACTTTCAATTTTAAGATAATCTCAAATTTTGAGATTTTTATGGAAACAATTTAATGAATAGTATTCAATGCTTATGGAATTCAATGAAGATGTGTTATTTTCATTCACATAGTTCGTAGGATGTTTATGTGATTTTCTAAATTCTGAAATTTTGATAAAATTCAGGATTTGTAAGATACTTCTTTTTTTCAAATTTTTTTGTAGAAGAAAACGAATGAAATGGTAAACAAATGTTTGTACAATTATACAAGGAGCCCTTAATTTGATTGGTGTTTCCTCATATTAGGTTCCTTATTTATAGAATTTTAGACATTTTTCAAAATTTTAGTTTTCGACTTTCAAGGGTCTAAAACACTATAAATATTACGACTATTTTAAAAAAAAATATATGCTCACCTTAGTTTTCCATTTTTCCTAATTTTTCTATATTTTTTTTCAAAACAAAAAAGAGAGTGCATATCAACAAAATTGTATTGCGGTACACATAATTAAACCCCTGGCTTTAGGACTGCAACTAGGGTCGGGTCTAGAATTTTGGGTCAGCGGGTCAGATTGGGTTGAGAAGATAAAAATTCGCATGAAATTCGGTTGGGTCAGTTGAGGATTTTATAAGTTAACCCGACCCGACCCGACCCCATCCAACCCACCTAACCCAACCCGAGTAAAATTAAGCTAAAATGGGTTCAAAAGCGGGTCGAGTCAGAATTCAGGTTAATACGGGGCAGATTGGGTTTTAAGGAACTCGACCCACCCGACCTAAGTTGTAGCCCTACCTGACTCATAGGAGTGTGGTCCAATGTATAAAGATCAGTAGGTTTGAAAGGTATTTTAAAAATAATATTTTTCTTAAGAATTAAATCTAATGAATTTGAAAAGCCATTATTAAATTGTCCAAAGATCAAATGTCAAAATAAGTTCAATTTTGAATAAATTTTTTGTCTAATAATGAGATAAATTTAAAATGAATTTAAGTTGAGTAATATAAATTTACTAAAAAAAATTTGTGTAATGGATCAAGCCCCTCAACACAAAAAGGCACTCTCCATAGTTTCTACTCGGCGTGTAAGGATAAGAATTTTCAGATTCGGAAGAAACTCCAAAAGAACTCAAACCTTTTATATGTTTGAAAAAGAATTCAAACCTTTTATATGTTTGAAAAAAAAAATTGCATAAATGTTATATGATTTCAATCTATGTTTTTAAAGTTGAAATTGGTCATAGTGTTAGACCTCATTATATCATAACAAAATGAAAGTTGATCTCTAAATTATCAAAGTACAAAAATTCTTAGGTATTTAATATTTTTAACTATTTAATTTTTCAACTTCAATTATTTTTACATAGCTTTCAACTAGATGGTTAAAAATTCCATAGGAAGTTGAACTTCGATATTTTAATTAATTTAGAATTTTCACTTAATATTCCATTTTTGGATGAGACCAATAATAAAGCTAAAATTCATTTTTTTTTTAAAAAAAAAACCTTTTGTCTCAATTCAACACCTGTTTATAAAATTTAATGTATCATTTTCAAAAAGAAAAAAATAATTAAGAGTTTTTCTGTAAGGCCCATCGCAGTCAAAAGCTTTCAAAGGACGCGCGCGTAACTGAGAGAGAGAGAAGGAGAGGAGCGGCGTAAAAGAACGGTGTTTAGTGGAAGCTGCGAATAGGGTGGTCGGAAACGGAGACAAAATTTCTGCAGCCTGCGCCATGGATTGGAGCATCGAGCTCGAGAAAGGGCTTCGATCCAAACGGCATTGTCAGTCATCAAACACTAACCCTCTATTCCTCCACCTTTTTTAATTTTGTTTCATCAACATCACTGATTCACTGCTTCATTGTCGAAACTCAAAATGTTAATTCATTGTTACTGAAACCCTAGGTTCCATGAATTCATTCTTTAGAAAATTACTGCCCGACTAAATTACTCTTCCACACTAGCTCAGGAATTACTGACGCACGCTTACATGTCTTCCTTTTCTATATGCTTGTTTAAAAAGTATGTGTATTTGGGGACAGGGATGATCCAACTCTAACCCATTGGTTCCCATACACCAAAGGGTTGGGTTCCATTTGATTTGAACCCTCAACTAAGGACTCAAGTTGGGGCCAACTTTGGTTGGGCCGTCTCATGCGGACGCATCCCAACCTGAAAAAATAGGCTCAGGTCAACTTGGGTTAGGGATCAGATCAACTTTGGGTTAAAAAGTTGGGCCAGACTCTGGCCATGCATTTTATAGGCTCAAGGTAATATGAAAGCCCAGGTTTATATGTGAGCTCGATTTAAACTCAAGGGCTGGCCATATTCATTATTATCTTTACATTATAAATTATTTTAAGTAATATATTTAAATTGATTACATATTTTGACCTTTAATTTAAATCATTATTTAAGTTCTTATCCAATCTTAAACTCAACAATGGCCTAATATAAGTTTTCTCGAACTCACCAATTCCCCATCACATCTTTGAACAAAACTTGAAAAAATAAATTTGCTCTAGGCAAATTTCTCATGTTTAAAAGATTGTGTTGATCTTGCTTGAGCTCATAATGGCTTTTGGCCAGTTTATTGGTGTTTCCGTGGACGTTTCTTTTCAGTTATTTTTGCATATAGCTTTTTGGTTTTTTCTGTTTTCTGTATTTCTATTAATATATGAACCATTTAAAAAAAAAAAAATTTCTCATGTTTAAAAAAATAACCCATTAGCAATGCAAAGATGGAAAAGCGGAGAAAGGAGAAGGGCGTTTGAGTATGGGCTTAATGACCCCCTTATTTATTTTTCAGAATCTGAGCCCAACTTCAAATAATTGTGCCCTGAAACTGCAAAAATGGGCCTTAGTCCAAGTTGACTGAGGGCACAACCTGGCAAACCTAACCTGTATTATTGAACGGGTTTAGGTTGGTTCAACCATTAATAAAATTGGTTAAGATAGTCAACTTGAACCCGGCTTTTTCAGGTCAGTTGATTGCTTTAGCAGATCGGTCTCATAAATTGTTGGGTTGGGTTAGATCATGTTCAGATTTGATTTAATGACCAGGATTTTGTAAGACTCTAGCCCAAATCCTTTCCATTTATTAAGCGAGTTCAAGTTGGTCGAGATTTTTAACCTGAATTGTGTTTCTCTAGGATAAACTTGGGTTGGGTCAGATTTGGCACCCCCAATCCAATGTTGGATGGTCCATGCACTCATTTAGGGCAAGAACGATAAATAATCTGCTAATCACTGAATCACCTAATTATGATGCCTGTTCTTAGTCAAATTTGATTATAGAGTCCCCAAGAAAAAATATTTATCAACCTCAAAAATAAATGGTTGATGATTTGATTAGTTCCACTTTCAACAATCCCATACCCTGCATTATTTTCTTCCATGCTAAAGGGTGGGCCTGTCCTGTAACATGGGATGTCAGAGAAGTCAGGCATAGATGCCTGGATGTTGACCATTTTGCTTTATTAACTCAATTTTCCTATTATTTCAGGTGTACCCTTGGACACTATATCACAGGTTGGGCCTAGAATCTGTAGGTGGAGCAGGGAGCCAATTGTTACGATGGCAATGACAGACATGTTTGGTTTAGTGCAGGGGGAGGATAGGTTGTTTGCAAATGCAATCCTCCTTCGACTTGCAGATGCATTTAGATCTGGTGACAACAATATGAGGGCCCATATTCTAAAAGGTTTCCTTTTAGAGATGAAGAACCGTAAGAGGTGTAAACAGTATAATGGTATTCTGGCAAAGCAGAGGGTACCCAATTATATAGAACTACTAAAAAGAGTGAAGGTAGTTTTTGATACTGGTGATGTTGAATCAAGAGCATTATCGTTACTCCTCCTTGGTTGTTGGGCTTATCTTGCAAAGGATAGTGCTGAAATACGCTATATGATACTAACTAGTTTGGAGTCATGTCAAATATTCGAGGTCAGGTCAGTAGCTATTCTTCAAATTGATGCTTTTACATTGCAGCTAATAGTTGCTGAACTCATCTGTAGTCTTCCTTTTTCCCTTCATAGAGGAATTTGATTACCTATAAAAAAACTACAGTTTTTCTACTTAACTGATAAAGATTCCTTTTAAATGATCTCATGCAATTTCTTCATACAATCAATGTTTTATAAACTAATAAGAGGGATCCACCACCTATCATCTATAAAAATTAATGTTCTACCTATTGCCTGATGTGAGATGACATGCTATTTGAAAATGAAGTAATAAGTTTGCAATTAATTGCATTTCAAATCAGATGCTCTCTCCTTTTAGTAAAGGCAGCTTTCTTCTTTCTTCATCATCTAATGTGGCATGAAATGATGCATTGTCTTTAATCGGATAATCAATTATATTAAGAGGCACTGTCTCTAATCTGTAATGTGTTGGACTCTACAGCTAGAAGCATCGTTATTTGCTGCTGGTTGCTTTGTGAATTATCAGAGGACTTTGCTTTTGTTGTTCTAGTGAAGCTGAAAAGTATGTTGATCTCATCAACAACTTCATTGGATACAAAGCTGGCAGTAGCACGTGTCTTCTCTAACATGGGGTGCTCATATTTAATTGCAAATAGAGCATACAAAGTGAGATGCTCCTCCTCTCTTGTCAACTATGTACGCACATAGAGTTACATCTCTGCGTGTTTTTTTTTCTTTTTGGTTGCATCTTTGTGCTTTCTTGCTACCATGTTTATGCAGGAGTGGTGCCTTAGGATCCTCGGGTGGATGATGAGACAATTTATAGATTTGGAGAAGCGTCCCCAAACCTTCAAACTGATTTAGCCTTGTGTTCCAATTCACAAGGGGACACTTATCTACAAAACATTGACAATTTCTTCATTTTTATGACTTCCCTAGTTGACATTGGAATGGTGCTATGTGCCTTACTTGTTGGGTTGTAAATCATTAAGATATTTTTGGAAACAAAAGAAACCATGATGCCGCTAAGAAGTAATCTTATAGGAACACATGAGATTTGCATAGTTTGGCAATGTGCTTATTCCCACGATGAGATGGGAGGAACTTCACTATCTTTGACAATAGGGTTTTAATGTTCTCTTTTTCCTCTCTCTCGATACAGATGAAACCCATGATCCTAGAAATCCCTCAAAGATACCATACATAGATCAGATCCAATGCAAAATTATAATAATAAGCACCTACGCCCCGCCCCCCTTCTTTGTGTGTGTCTGGTGTCTGGTATCCATTATGGCCTGGCAGCCCCAGGGCTGGGAATAATTGCTCTCTTTGTACCTAGTGTTTTGAACCTGCATGGATGTTTTTTAGGATCACAGTCTGGTTGTACTTTAGATTCTTGCGTTGTTCTTTAAAAACTAGAAAATGTATTTAATGCCAAATACAAAATTATTATTTTGAACTTCCTTTTGTAATTCATTTCTTTGCATAAGTCAATTATTGAATCTTTTAAACAAAAAGTATCTCTGTACAAACTTACGTCATTCGGTGGCCCGGCCACATTTGTAAAATCCACATTGAACAATTAATTACCTGTTTGTTCTTCTATCCTTGTTCAAAATCAATCTAAAGGGCTTCTTGTGGGACGGGGTGAGGGGAAAAAGAAATTTCATTTGGTGAAAAGAGGTCAAGTAAAACTTCCAATGGAAAGTGGTGGACTGGAATTCTGGAAAATATTCAAAGAAATTGATCTTTGTCAGCTAAAATATGGTGGAGGTTTTGGGAGAAGGGAGGCTTTGTGGAGAGAAGTTTTAAAACTAAGATATGTGAAGAGGAGAGGGGTTGATCTCAGAGAGGAGCTAATTATAGGGGCAGGGCACAAATATGGAGAGACATATTTAAACTGCGGTACACTTTGTTGAGAGAAGATCAAAGAAAGGACTAGGCTAGTCATGGGTGGTGGGGCCAGAGTTAGTTTCTGGGAAGACTTGTAGATGGGTGAGTAACCTTTGAGAACTTCTTTCCCCAGATTATACTCATCTCATACTGGAAAAATAACCTCATCGCAGACTGCTTAGAGACCCTAGGTGGCAAAGTGGTTTGGGTCTTGACTTTTTGGAGAAATCTCTTGGAAAAATCCCAATGTTAGCCAAACTCTTAATGTAAGAGAAGACATTTTTACACCTCTTAGTCAGGGTATGGAGTGGGGAATCTGATGGGATTTTGTCAAATAGGTCTATCTACTCCTTCATTAAACCCTGGTCTTCCATTTATTTTCCCATTCAAAACCATTTGGAAATCTGTTTTCTTGTCCAAGGTGAAAGGTTTCTGTTGGATATCCTATTTGAAAAATCCTTTTTTTAGCGTTCTATTTGAATAAATCCTTACACTTGACAACTAAGAGGCCAAAATTTTGCCCTTGCTGACATTTGCTTCTTTGTTGGGATAACAAGGAATCGGTTGATCTTTTATTCATCCATTCCTCTTTTGTGTATCCAATTTGGATTTTTTTTTTTTCGCTTTTGTCTATCTAGTGGTGCCCTTCTAGGCTCTTTTAAAGGGCTAGGTTTGGGACCCTTCTCAAAGAAAAACCAGCTTTTGTGGAAATCTGTGCCATTGTCAGTTGCATGAATTACTTTGGCAAATCTTTGAGGACAAGACTTCTACAAGGGACTGCCTCATCTACAAGATCAAGAATAACTTTATGCAGTGGGCCTTGGCTGATTAGATTGTTCATGAGGGTAATTCAGATTAGAGACAGTTGGTACTCATATTACTTTATTTTTAAGTTTCTTGTTCTTGACAACTCTTTTTTGCGGAGTTTCTTTCTGTTCAAGCTCTCCTTGGCTGGATTCTTCACCTACTTTAATTTTTTGAAAGGTTCTGTGCTTTCTTCTCATTCTTCTAAGTAAAATCTTTGCTGTTATTATCAACTTTAGTAACTGTTACTCATACACCCATAGATGGTTTCACCGTTGATTGTTATTTCATTGTAGATCGGTAAAAGTCTGGCATTGGACTCTTTAGAAGAAGAATTTCTAATAAAGATGCTATGGTCACTTTCAAAACTTGCCTCCAAGTCCATCCGTTTGATTCCTGAACAGGTACCTGCTCATTTCTGCAAATCACGCAACTCATGGGATGCTAGTTGTTTTATTTGCTTTTATTGGACATATGCTCTTTTTAAATAATAGAAAAATTGAGCCTAGTTAAGATTGATTTGACCTTGGTCTAATTTTCCTAACAAATTTTTTGACTTGTATTTTATTTTTTAAGTTATGCTCTCAATTTCCACGCATTACCTCAAAATCTTTCCACAACACAAGATGTAATTTAACTCAATGTTAAAATGTTTACGGTAGCAACTTAGTTGGGCAACTTCTTTTTTTCTTTTTTAATAGTTTTTTTCCAATATCCTTTCACTGTTTACTCTCAGGGGAGTTTCATCAGGTACTTGGGGGTTCTTATGGAAGATAACATTCGGACATGTCACTAAAATAATCACAACAACAACAACAATGATAAACTTCAACATTTGTCATTCATTTTCATAGATTTATATTAATGTTATGAAAACTCTTTTAAAAATAATATTTGGTGTATAAGGAGATCCCAATAAAATATTTTACCTAGCATGATTAGTGTACCCCATAATGCATGACACTTATTTATTTAACATAATTAGAGGTCCTTGTTTAAGGTCTTTTATGATTAAAAAATTACAATGTCGTATACTATAGGATTTATATTATGTGTATATTATAGGGTTTAATTGATCTATCGAATATAAAAGAGTGTCATGCATCATAATTGTGTGAAATATTTTTAAGTTTATTTTTAAATATGAAAGACCATAGATTAAAATCCATTAAATTAGAGTAAGAAAAGAGAGTTCTAATAAGAAGTTTATTCCAAGTACTTACGCATTTTTGTCTATGATTATTAGCTCAATAAGTCTCAATAAAAATAACTTAGATTAGTTCAATTAAATTATAGTTTTTGAATTCTTCAAATTTAATTTTTAAATTTGTCTAATTTTAAAATCATGACTTCACTAATGAAGATTAGTTTTGATAAGACATATTTAAAAATAAACCTAAAAATATTCATACAATTATAATGCATGACACTCTTTTATATTCGATAGATCAATCAAAACCTCATAATGTACCTCATCAAATATATAACTTTTTGGGATAACATGGGTATCTCTTACTGCACATTGGAGGTGAGACTAATCCCACATATACACGAATCACCATAACCCTCGTGTATCAAATAAGCTCAGAAGGAGTCAGACCCAAGACCTCTAGTTATAATGTACCTCAATATATTTTTATAATCATAAAAAGACTTAAAATCTCACACCATGTCAAACAAAAGAGTGTCATTTGTTATAGGGCCCACTAATCATGTCAAGTAAACTATTACTTTTGGATCTACGTAATACCAATTATCATTTTTAAAATAGTTTTCACAAAATTTATATGAATCCATGAAAATGAATGACAAATCTTGAAACTTTTTATTTTAAATTAAGACTTCTAATTTTAAATTCATATGTTATAGGGCCCACTAATCATGTCAAGTAAACTATTACTTTTTGGATTTACGTAATACCAAATATCATTTTTAAAATAGTTTTCACAAAATTTATATAAAAATGGATGACAAATCTTGAAACTTTTATTTTAAATTAAGACTTAATTTTAAGTTTGATCATTCATTTTCATAACTCCACATCAAATGGATATGATTAATTTTAAAATCAAATTTCAAAATAAAAAAAAGATTTAAAGAATAATTTTTATTTAACATGATTAATAAATATGTAATATATGACATCTATATATATTTTTAAAAAATTATCTTTAACCGGGTTACATATAATGGGCAAGGTTGTCGAAATCGTGCGATTCACAATTCGAATTGCACGATTTATATCGAATCGGAGGTTTTACGGTATGAATCGGTATAATATTGAAATTAATTAAAAGAATTGCGTTTTTTGCCAGAATCGTGAATCGTGCTATTCGAATAGCACGAATCACAATATCGTGCGATTCGAACTGCGAATGAGTGGAAGAGGAAAAACTTAAAGTTTTTTATTTTTTATTTTTTTTTAAAAATATTTTCGAAATATTAAAATGTTCTGTTTTTGTTGAAAATGCAAAAAAATGAACGGAAAAACAAAACCACATATCAATCACATACAAGACACAAGGATTTTATGTGGTTCCCTCCAATAAAAATTTTTGCCCGAACAAGGCCAGTGGGAATGGGATTACCAACACAAGTACCCAACATTATTGTATAACATACTATTATTGGACACCATACAGTATAACTATATTGTATACTGTTATACAATATTTACATAATATTGCATTATTGTGTATTTATATTTAAATATCATATTAATATAATTTTATTAAAATATTGATATATTTAAATATCATATTAAGTCCAATTGTGTATTTATATGTATTTACATATATTCTCGATGTGACATGGTGATTGTCCTTGCTAGTTGACGGAACCTAGGGACTCATACCTCTTCTTCGATTTCCAAAGTCACCACCATCTACACAAAATTGGACTTAAGGAGGGAATTTTCATCATTTTACTAAAATAACATGGGAGAGTGCTAGTAGCACCCCATTTTATTTGTCTTTTATATAGATGGTTTGAATGCAAAATGCATGTATCATGATAAAATACTTATTATAAGTTCTTAATATTTGTCCTTTTTTTAAGACAATCGTATTTATGATATGATTTATGAGTTGATACAATTTGATTCTCAGAACAATTTACATACAATTTCAATTTTCAGAACATTGATTACGAGTTCTGTTAGTTTTATTTCAAAAAAAAGTAATATCTCTAAGAACCTATCATTTGACATACTGGCTGGATACAGGTTGACCTACTTTTGTCATTTCTGAGCTGCAAATCTTCTTCATCAGTGTCTGCTACTGCAGTGAGGTGCTTATTTCTTCTATCAGTGGGAAGAATTAGTCGGTTTCCTGTTAATGCAAGCGTGATTTTGGCATTGCTCCATATGCTAGATAATGGTGATATTCCTCTGAAGTCACAATGTGAAGCTTTACAAATTTTGCATAAGGTGACTGTTTGCCTGATCCAATATCATGATTCTTTATCTTCTAAATGGTTGTATGTGAAAGACCTTGGTTTCTCCCAAAGTCTTGTGTTTTGGCTATATTTCTGTTCTATATAATTTTAGTTAAAAGGAATCATTAATACAAGCTACACTGCCATAACACTCTGACAGGTACCCGAATTACATACAGGTGAGTAAAATCTGCAGTATAGGCCACTCATGATGGTAAACCATTGGATCACTCCCCATCTCACCCCAACTACTATGATAACAACCATTTGAAAAAGAGGATTATGGTTGCTCTGTTCATAGTTATATTCAGGCTTGGATTTAAGTTATCTTCTTTATGCACGCGTTTGGATTTAAGCTACTCTTCACGTGATGATCTTACATTTGATCTTGGATTTTTTGGGGTGAAGATGATTGCTTCACTGCTGTGGTAAATTTCTCATGTGCCTAGAGTTAGTTGCATCAATGGGATCAAAAGACTAAGGCAATCCAATATTTCCTTTCTGACAAGTGAAAATGCCAATCCATTGTCTTTTTATGTGTCTACTGAAAACAATGAGCTTGGACATCGGTTCCTCCATGCTATCAGGAGATAATGTCGTATGCATCTATGGGTTACAGAGTACAGACACTTGATTTTGTGGATTTTGTCTGAAGTGAGACACTACTAAGCAAATACTGTCTGCATTGTAGTTTTAAACCATTTACTGTGTTATGGAACTAGCAGGTCTTCCATTTCTCCCTACTTCCACCTAATGTGGATGTGCATGAATTCCATAAGCTGGTTTTGATTGCTCAGAGTGTGGTTCGAACAGACTGCCAGTGCTTGCCCTGCTTGTAGATGTATCCTGCAGTCTCAAAAGGAAGATGACTAACTGTTGCTGCTACTATCCTGATCAGACTTCCCAAAATAGTTTGCAAGATTCTGTTGTGGTGCCTGATGGAAATGGCCTTGAGTTTCTTCCTTGGCGTGTTTCTGTTTTAGTTATGGATCAGATCACCTTTCTGATACAGCAAGTGAATGTTGAATCCCACATGGCAGGATTCACAACCACATCAAAAGCAAAGACTGACAATGTTTCTTCAAAATTAAAACAGGAATGCCAATCCTTCCTGAAGCACCTGGTCCAAAATTATCCTATTTTAGGTCTAATGGCACTGAATAAAGTCAGATGGTTGGGAGAATCTCTGGTGAACACGTGGCATACTTTGGATATTGAAACTACTGATAATCATGAAGTCTCTGGAACGGACATGGACACTGAAAATTCAATCTCTTCTCCCCACAAGCTGACAGGATTTGAAGGAGGAAGGCATGCTTCTGCTTTAGAAATTGTAATATGTCTATGCCAGTTCACAGTTTTTTGCCTTGAAATGCTTGATGAAGGGAATGCAGTTACTGATGAAATATATGACACAGTGAAGCTTCTTGTGGAGTGCATACAACAAAGTGGGTTTTTAAATTGCAACATGCTTGTGATTTTCTCACTTATTGTACATTCTCGTCGCATGTGGCATTGCTTTGGATGTGAGAATTTCACATTTGACAGTGCTTTCCAGAACATGTCTCATGATGATTGTTGGGTTGACCACGAATTGATGACACTTGAATTTGCAAAGAAGATGATGACTGGAAGTGATTTTTGGGCTGTGTATAGAACTGGAAAGTATGCTGCTTGTCAGGGTGCATGGTTTGCAGCTACATTTGCATTTAGGATAATAATAAAAAGGGTAGAATCAGATGGCTGCCGTGACTGGTTAAAATCTCTTGCTCTATTTGCTGGTGCTGAAGTGAAATTCAACTGCTCCTCTTTCCAGGACAAGGTATTAAGTTAATTCAAGGGTTACAGAAAAATGGAGATCAGGAAGAAACTAGTGCTGATGATGATGTTGGTAATGCCGATTTGTCTGACTTCATCAGAAAGCTCTCCACGGCTTTTAACAGAATCTGCTCTGCTGTAGAAATGCTGGAAGCTGATGTCACTTCAAACTTGCCCTTTTATTTTCAAAGGTGGTTTTTGAGTTTAAGAGCAAAAGTTCTTGGAACCGTGACGGATATATTTGGTCTCTTGACTTCCAGTGCAGATGCCAAGGAAAACATGGATGGAAATGGACAGTTACTATTGCAGCATATGCACTCTTTGGTGTCTGGTTTTAATCATCTCTCTTTTCGCCTGAACAAGTTCGCAAAAGAGTTTGATCTTCTGGCCACATCATTCATGGACATTGACCCCAAAAACGTTCGATTCATCTCAATACTTGCACTCAACTGTTCGTTACTGGCTTTTTGCACCACCTATATCATCCAGTTCTCCAACCTTCCTGCATACAAGAATAATATATCATCCACTTTAGAGAGCCAGGAAAAGTATTCACCTGCAGTAGTCATACAAGATCTAGTTGAGCGCCTGTGGAATATAGATAGCAAGACCTGTACAGATCTCCAGTTGTTTTCAAATCTTGCCAGAGAAAAGAGTGGATACTTGCAGTCCAGAACACAATATCTAGCACTGGCCATAGAGAGAGAGCTACTCTAATGGTTTGTCGGTTTGCTATATCAGTTGTTCTCAAAATGGAACAAGAAGCCAAGAGTGAAAGATGAGAAGATCTAGCCCAATTTCTTCAAGCAGGGCTAAAACTATTGTTTGATATAGTCAGGCAATGGCTCCACTTGCCTTTTCATACTCCCAAATATTTCTTTCGAGTAAGGTATGCAATTGAACTCAGCTTTAACATTATAAATTTATTAGTTTTTTTCAATCTAAATCACATGGGTAGTTAGTCCTAAAAAGGTTTTAATTTTTTAATGGGAATTCATTTATAATGCTAGTACTTGATCTGATCGTTAAAATGCTTCTCTTCTCAGAAGTTGCTGAAAAGTAGCCAATTATATAGAAGTTCAGGCTCGCCATTCATCATCATCATCATCATCATCAAATCATTTTTTTCCATTCTGAAGTTGTCTTTTGAGTTCTACGTTTCTAATCTAACATGTCTTTTGTTGTCACTTCAATCCAAGTCTACAAAGACCTCTCCTGTCTTTGTAACTTGTGCTTCTATACTGGGTATTTTCTGATCATCTATGTGCCCAAGCCTTTCTAAATTTTAAACTGCATTCCCCCATCTTCTCATTATTTGGCCACCTTTAGAATTCTTCTAATGATCTCATTTCTAATTTTATCTTTTAATATTGTCCTCAGCTTTCACATATGCATTACTTTACATTATTTTATCCACTGGCCTTTTTCTTCACATTTTGACATTCAACTCCATATAACATTGCATTTCTAATTGTCATACATCCACCCCTTTAATCAATTCATAATTTTATCACACAAAGCTGCACTCCTTGCTTTACCATTGTCCCTCTCTATTTTTCCTGTGCATATTAGTTTGGACTAAATTATATATATGATC
The DNA here is from genome assembly GCA_022113865.1 of Chimonanthus praecox. Lineage (NCBI taxonomy): Eukaryota > Viridiplantae > Streptophyta > Magnoliopsida > Laurales > Calycanthaceae > Chimonanthus > Chimonanthus praecox. The sequence goes on from CM039089.1 coordinate 56,282,700, forward strand.
TCACCAAACTGAGGACATGGATAGCAACTTTGGTCATTGAATTTATCCATTTGGTGCTATGGGTTCAGAGTTCAAACTTCAAACCATGACTGAATAATAAATCCATGACTCTGATTATGTTTGTGTTGGAAGATTCTAGCCATCCAGCATTTAGCATTTTCTTTGCGACTGCAGAAGAATGCTATAGATGCTTTGTTCTTTCTGCATGCCTCTGAAACAAGTAGACTGCCCTTCCCTATTGGCAGCCATTTTGGAGGCAGGCATGGTAATTCTATTAAATCAATCAATGGTTGCCAATCCATCCACCCCTTTTGAAAAAACAAGCATGCATTTTGAAGATCAGATCACTCTAGTAATGCCGTGGAGATTGACCTGAAACAGAAGTTCTAATCAATCAATGGTTTTGAATACCATTTTTCAATGGTTCATTTGTAACATGACTCAATCCTGCAACTTTTGTGATTGCAACAGTCAGCACCTTAGGTAAGTAAGGGGGTTTGTCCATTTAGTAATGTCATCAAACAAGCAATTTTCCTAACCACATTGTCTTTGAATTTCCTTCAGGCCTTGCTTCGGTGCAAAGCTCTTTGCTTTCAATGCAGATGCTCAAAACCCTGGTGCAATGTCCATCGTTAGGGGCTTCTGCCTTTCATTGAATCTCTGCATGCAGATGAATTATCCATCAACTAAGTGTGATGTTGATGTAACCAAGCTGTACTGCATTCTTGCTCTTAAGAGATCAGATTGCCAACCCATAGGAAATGGAGAAAGCAAGAGACAAGAACAGATGGATTTTCATGCTTGGAAAACTGATGATGCAGTTGATCTGAACGAAGAGTTGCTACTTTATGTGAGGAATACTTGTAAGTCGCAAAGAATGCATGGTGCTGCTTCCAATGGTGGCTTGGTGACAACTTTTGTGTGCTTTGAACCAAATGAGAGGGGACAAGGATTTTCAACGTGTTTGCTTGATGTTTCTTCTTTTCCCGAGGGTTCATATCAAATCAAATGGCAGGGCTGTTGCATTGATGGTAAAGGGTCCTATTGGAGTCTATTGCCTCTAAATGCAGGCCCCGTTCTTAATGTTGAGCTGCCTGCTACTACTATTTGATTGTTTATTAGTTTGGTAGCATCCCTTGTGTTTTGCTTGTGACCGTAGAATTTTCTTCTTGATGATGCCTCACATCTCAAAATCGTAGCTTGTAATGCTGGTTCAGGATTTGGGTGACACCAACAAAGCTGCTGAATGAGGTGTATGTTTGGAAATTGGTAGATTCTGATATTGGAGATTATAAATTAAGGAAATCAAGATAAAATCTACTCAATTTAAGACCTTGCTGTTTGGTTATCTTTAAGGGATGCAGAGATTGGTTGTTGCCAGAGTATAAGAGGTCTATGAAGATTAGAGGGGTTTTTAATTAATATTCAGACTCAAGAGATGGAGATCCTTGTACAAGGTACCTCGCATGGCTCAGAATCTCCTGATATGTAAATTAAAACCTCTGATTCTCTAAAGATTAAAAAATTCTGATCTCTACATATTTAGAGTTGCCAAACACATTTATTATGACCCTTGTGATATGCAAGGTGACATTGAGCTCAGTCTGATGTGTAAAGTCGCATTTTGTTGAAGAGAGATGATCAGGTGCAAAAACCCCAGTAATCAGGTCAGGTTCTATATATCCACCATCCATTCATGAATTTTAAAATTAAAAAATATAAATATTTTTTAATCTTTTGGATGGCGGATATGTAGGACCTGACCTTATTATGGTCAAGTTTCCTAGACTTGATCATTTCTCTTTATTAAAAGGAATGAGCTATTCAGAACCTTAATATTATTTGTGGAAAGAAATTTGAGAAAGTGAGAGACATGAAATGCATCAATCAATTTTGTCTAAGCTAATATTAGCAATCAAATAGAAATGATTAAATTCTAAGAAATAAATAAACTTCTTCTTCACTGCCCATTCTCTTTTCAGATCTGGTCCCATTTCTTTCAGCTATTGGGAATTTTATTTTGTGTCCCTTTTGATTGGAGTTCAATGTTCAACGAGTCGGTGGCATTTAAGGTCAGCTCCTTGAGGAAGGATTTTTGGAAGGCTTTTGTTTTAAGTATTGTGTGGACGATTGGTTGGAAAGAAACAGGTTATTCCAACGAGAGTAGAGAGGTTCATCAAGTGATTGAGGCAATAAAGTTAAAACTGCATTTTGGATATTGGTCTCCAGGCCCAGGTGTGGATTCAGTATCGCGGATATGTGCAGGGATTGGTCTGCAGTGGATGTAACACAGGAGCATCATTAGAAACCTCAAGTCGATTGGACTCCTCCATCTCATGGTTAGCTAAAGCTAAATTTTGATGGGAGCAGCATGCATGGTTGCAATAAAGCTGGTTTCAATAATGGTGTTATTAGAGACTTTCAGGGTAGATATTTGTTATCATATGCTGGGCATCTTCTTGCTTGTTCAGCTAATGAAGCCAAGTTGCATGGTCTGTGGAGAGGAGTCCAAGAGCTGGAGAAATTAAATCTTCAGGGAGGCTGTCTGGAAAGTGATTCTAAGGTAGTTAAGGGTTGGGCAAAAGGAGGATTATGTCCTTGGAGGTTGTTAGACAAAATTGAAAGAATAAGAATTTCTGAAAGTCTCTGGCTTTTCTGCCGCGTCTCAAGTGCCTAGGTCTGCTATTCAGGTGATGGCTCCTTCCTTCTGTTGAATCAGGTTTTTAGAATTGTCTGATCCGTCTGTCTGGAGTTGGGTTTTGCTTGTTCCCTTCGTTAAGAGAGGTCCACTCTTTTTTTGGTGTGTGCTGTTCTGTTTGTTTTGTGTTTTTCTCTGGTTTTGTGCCTTTTCGCTGGTTGTATTCTTTCTTTTGTTGAAATAAAATAGTTACCTTTAAAAAACAAATAAATGAACTTTATTCTTTATTTCAAGCTTGATGGGTGGGTGGTTGAGAGAGAGAAGCGAAGTACCTCTTCTATTTGAAGCTTGGGTAACTAATTTGGCCGATACGGTGTGTATTGGGCGCAATGCACTTATGTGTTATGACTGTACATAAATTCGGCCATTACGGTATAATTCAGAGGAGATTTAGAAACTGTATCAGCTGAATTTGGTCGATACATGCGTAACATTGATATGTATTGGTGTAATGCATTTTTAAGGTCAACTTTGAAGACAAATCTTCACCTGCTCTCTCTTACAATGTGCCCACATGAAATGGGATCCACATGTGATGATGATAAGTCCATTGAGAAAATCACTTTGATTGAGTGAATGTAGCTCTATTTTTTAAGCATTTAAAGTTTAATCACTATAAGGTTTGAAAAGTTTCGTAGCCTTTAACAACATGATTTGATTAATAATGTCAAAGCGATTTTTTACAAGCTCCATATTTAAATTTAGATATCTCTAATGATTGATTCATTAGGTGCGCGATCCTCCCACAGCATTTTGTGTCCACGAACACGGGATTTCATTGTTCCCCACTTTACCATCTCCGTCCGTACCGTAATCGCAAAAAAAGGGTAACTCGGATCACCAAACCGGAGCCCTTAATCTCCCTCGGCAAATCGAATTCACTGAATACTGGAATGTCCAAAGACGGATCACCGACCGGATCCCTTAATGGCCTTTGGCGAGCCGAATTCACCGAATGTAAAAAAACAGATCATCGATCGGATCCCTTAATGGAACTTAGAGCGCTGAATACAGGAATGTCCAAAAACGGATCACCGACCGGACGAGAGCAGAATGTATGCAGAGATAAAGAAAGAATCGGCTCACCTAGAAATTCTTGGCGACCCGAATACAGGAAACCATCGGCTCGCCAAGAATGCTTGGCGAACCGAATACAGAAAACCAAATCAATTTTCGAGGTTTAAAGATTCATGAATTATTTATTTTTTAATTTTTTTTACTGATATTGAGATAGAAGGCTGAAATTAAAATCAAAACACCATATAATTTCATTGATAAATCACCATATTACATATGATTTCCAAAATTTAAATATAAGAAACTATCCTGAGAACATACATATGCTTTTAAAAATATAAAATCTATCCTAATCAGATTCTGAGGATGAGTGTGGAGATGCTGGTGGAGATGGGTTGATATGTCGGAAAGGTTTCGGATATCATTTCGTAATGCACACCTCTTTGTAGGTACTTTGATTGGCTTTTCCCACTAAGTCATCTAGCGCATCCAGACGTGTCTCAATTTGAGAGACGCGTTATTCGATTTTGCAAATAAATCGAATCAGGCGTTGTTGTGGGTGAGGGCTATCGCGTTGTTGGGGCTGACGGGTATACGCACTTTCGACATTCACATCAATCAGGCGTTCTGGCGAGCCGAAATCTGCATTTTTGACATTCACTTCTCCTTCTTCGTTAGAGTTTTCGAGTAAGGAGATTATTTCTGCTATTTCAGCTTCGCCTATCATGTTTCGTGCAGATCGGGACCTGAGAAAATACGGACGAGTTCTCCTCGGAGTAGAGCCAACACTGCTAGATTCTGGAACATCGGTGATTTTTTTGCTGGTCGAAGTCCGAGATTTAGCAGTCTCCCTTCTCGACATGGGTTCTTGCATATCTAGGGCACGGGATGAAAGGAGAAAGAAGAGTTTGGGGAAGAAAATGAATAGGAAAGGGTTTGGGGAAGAGCGTGAATAGGAAGGGGTTTCAACTGGCTTTTAATAAATTCAGATTTCTCGATATACGTACAACCGATATCGGTTCGCCAATAACTTCTTGGCGAGCCGAATACAGGAAAGCAGATCGTTTTCTTGCTTGGCGATCCGAATTGGATGAGAGGAGGAAGATGATTAATATCGGCTTACCAAGAATTCTTGGCGAGCCGAATACAGGAAACATCCGCTTGCCAAGAATTCTTGGCGATCCGAATTGGACAAGAGGAGGAAGAGGATTAATATTGGATCACCAAGAATTCTTGGCGAGCCGAATACAGGAAAGCATCGGCTCACCAAGAATTCTTGGCGATCAGAATTGGACGAGAGTAGGAGGAGGATTAATATCTGCTCGCCAAGAATTTTTGGCGATCCGAATTGGATATAATCGGATTGCCAAGAATTGCTTGGCGAGCCGAATACAGTAAAGCATCGAATCGCCAAGAATTCTTGGCGAGCAAAATACAACTGAGAGCACTCTGTCTACAGATGGACAGAGAATCGGATCGCTAAGTATTTCTTGGCGAGCCGAATACATGGAAGCATCGGATCGCGAAGAAATTTTGACGAGCCGAATTCCTCCTTGGAGCAGTCTGTCTGCAGATCATCAGAGAATCGGATCACCAAGAATTGTTTGGTGATCCGAATTGGAGAGAATCGGATCGCCAAAAATTCTTGGCGATCCGAAATGCACAGGGATAAGTACATTGAAATTCAGCGATGGTCATTCTTCAAAATAGATCTCTCTCTTCAAATTCATTCTCCACATTGTCATTGAAATACATCAAGTTCTTCAAATTCATTCTTCACATTGTCATTCAAATACATTTTGAAATACATCTTCAAATTCATTCTTCATATTGAAATTCAAATACATTGTCAAATACATCTTCAAATTCATTCTTCACATTGTCATTCAAATACATTGTCAAATACATCAAGTTCTTCAAATTCATTCTTCACATTCACTTTTTCACGTTTGTTCTTCACATACACCAATCAAGGAAATCGTCGTTGTCTGTAGGGTCACCACTCCACTATATAAAAATATTATATTAGAACATACGAAAATGTTAGTCTTTATCAACGATGTAGATAAATTATAAATAGAGATAGTATACAAATCACTTACTTGGGATAATTGAGACAAACCCATTGTTTGTGAATCTTGAAGGGCATTGAATTCTACACTTACTGATTCTTGTGGAGTAATTCGATTTGGACATGATCGTATATTATGTCCAATATTTTTGCATATGCTATATTTTCTTGCATTCGATGCATTCTCTAAATCTCAAATAAAGAAGGATCTCGTCTTGTTGAAGTTTTTCTCCTTGAATTCTTTGAGCCTGGATGACGCCCCTTTCCGTGCATGATAATAGGATGAGTGACTTGTATCTCATCGCTTACAAGACAATAGAGTGCATTTTTGAAATTCTCTTGTTATGTTGAAGATAGAACTCCATACTTCTTCTTAATCCCATCAAGATAGAACTTTAATTCATCATCATGCCGATTCATTCTGATGTCTTCTGGGTTCAACAATTCCAAATCAATTCTCCACTGTGGATGGATCTGATCCAAACTTAAATTTCGCATCGATACCATCATATGCCCACAAGGTAATCCCATTGTTGTTAAAAATTCTTCTGTGCAAATGCATGTAAGTGAATTATCTCTCATCATAGTAAATTGCATCTGCAACTCATTCAATACAAAATGAAAAACATTACTATTCACTTCTTCAAAGAAAGTAATATCACATGTTTTAAGAGGACTCCGCATTCTTTCATCTTCATATTGAGTTATGATCTCTTGAAACTGCTTTTCAATGACACTACAAATCTTATCTAGCACAACATCGAGGTCACCACTCGATGAATGTATATAATTCTTCAAGACAGCATGTGCACCTTCTACCCTCGCGGTGGCCAGATTTCTAAAATGTAAAGTTTTGCCTATCCATGCATGGACAAAATGTTGTTTATAAGGTATCCACGTGTTTTGTAAATATTTTACTGCCTGAAGAACATTTCGAAAATTTTCTTTGAAAATCTCCCACGCTTCATAGAATGCTTCTTCGGATGGAGACCGTACCAATTTATTCCAATCAGACATAAATGCATCAAAAATTCCTTTGTTTTCAAAGAGATGTTTAGTACGAGCAAGAATATTTTTGTTGATATGCCAAATGCATAAAATATGAACAACCGTAGGGAAGACCTTGTCAATCGCATTCTTTAATGCCAATTCTCTATCAGTCACAATAACTGGGTGACCTTGATCAACTACTAACATTCTTCTGAACATTTGTAACGCCCATACATAATCGGCTGCTTTCTCATTTCTTAGAAAAGCAAAACATGAGAAGAAGCTTGTATTACAACTTGTGACACCAATGATATTGAGCAATGGCATATGATATCTATTAGTCTTATATGTGCAATCCATAAGAAAAATATTATTATATCTTTTACTGAGTGCAATTAACAATGGATGTGCAAAGAACAGATGCGACAGATGACCTTCATTGTCATGTTCAAGCCAATATTGGAAACCACATTCTATAAGATCTTCTATCAAAGCTTGAATTGAAGTACGACCTTTCAATTTCTCTTTTCGAACGGTACGCAAGTAATTCCTCAAATCTACCGATGTTACTCCAAGCGTTGGATTTTCTTTTCTAAGTATCTCCAGCATTTGACGAGGTGGTATATTGCTATTTGATATTTCACTGATTCTTTTTTTCTCTTCATATGTAAAACATCTTCTATTCGGATGACCAAGTAATATATTTGATCTTTCATGATTGTGCTCCAAATCTTTAATATTCAACTTCCATGACCCATCAAGAAGTTGTTTCCCTCTCACTTCAAATGGACAATTGACAAGCCGAGAGGATGCTTTCCTTTGCCGCTTATCATCTGACAAATTCCATGTGTTGCGATATGTACCACCTCTATCGCAACCAAGAGATACAGTCTTGTCCTTACTACTTAACCGCTTGATGGTAGTGGCAAATCCTTGTGAAATTGCGACTTTCTTAACATAATTAATAAGATTCTCTCGACTTGAAAAAGATGTATCATCAACAAGCTCATTTTCATTTAAAAGGTCATTAAGAAGTTGTTCAGTATTCTCAACTGAATCCATACGATTTGACGATTCATAAAATGTAGATGGACCTTCCTCAGAAGTCATAGGTGTGATATCTATAATAACAGAGGGAAGGACAAAATGATAAAAATTTATTAAACATGAATAAACAAATTGATAAACACATAATATTAATAGTACAGAAGAAAACCAGCGCCAATAACTGGAGGATTAAACTTAAAAAACAAAACAACATATGTCTTTGAAGAGTTACCTTCTGTACGAATCACGAGATTTAGACGGTGGTCCTGGAGCAGTCTGTAATGGTTGAATACGACAGTATAGAGATTTTAGGAGGATAACGAGAGAAGAAAAGTGATGGAGAAAGGGATGTTTACCGATAGAAAAGAGGTTGGAGGAGATATGAATATGGCAGTAAAGAGAGAGATGAAAACAGCGTTTCGGTGTAAAGATAGAGTTGTTGGTAGTTGGTAAGTGTTAATTTCATTAAGGTGATGCGTATTAAAAAACAGAGTCAACTGCCGAATTCGGCTCGCCAAAGGGCCATTAAGGGATCTGGTCGGTGATGCGTTTTTGGACATTCCTGTATTCGGCTCTTCGAGTTCCATTAAGAGATCCGGTCGGTGATCTTTTTCTTTTACATTCGGTGAATTTGGCTCGCCAAAGGCCATTAAGGGATCCGGTCGGTGATCCATTTTGAGACATTCTAGTATTCGGTGAATTCGGTTCGCCGAGTGAGATTAAGGGCTCCAGTTTGGTGATCCGAGTTACCCTTTTTTCGCGATTACGGTACGGATGAAAAGGGTAAAGTGGGGAACAATGAAATCCTGTGTTCGTGGACACAAAATGCCCGTGGGAGGAAAAGTCTGCCTTGCACTGTATTGCCCAAGCAAAATGTTTCTTCTCCCCTTTTTAAGTAAGGTGGTCTAGTGTCTGGATGAATTGTACTCACATACTATCAAAGTATCAATCAACGCAGAGCATATTGGCCTTATATTTGGCTTCTAATCTTTATTTTAATTCTGAATTTCTGTTTTATTGAGCTTTCTAATAATACACACTTCTTTCATCCTAATCTCCACAGATACAGAACTGCAGGATGTAGGCCTACGAATATTAAATAAATTTTCAAATAAATCGTCTGTAATAAACACACTTAGTACAAGGGAATTAAGCAAGCCAACACAGCTAATCCAATAGATGTAAATGTGAGAGAGTTGGGCAAGCGACCATGGTCTTTCCGGAAGAAGAGTGCTTGATAGATTGGGATGTTGATGATAACCAGTAACCCACTTAAGAGAAACTGCAAGATCAATGGCTCAACAACCCCAATTTCATTGATCATCACCACCCTCATGAGCCCACCAGCCAAGCATCCCATGTTCACCAATGCAAGAGTCGCCAAGATAGAAAACATAGGTGAAGAGGCACCAAACTCCATCATCTCTTGCTCATACCTCGTAGACACATCAGTATCAGCCACCTTGGCGGTGACGACAAATGCTGTCTCGCCAATTCCTAGTAGCTTCGATATGGTGTCTACAACAGCAAAGAAATACGATGTCGTCCTCTTGAACAGCCACATCCGTTTGTCATTCCACCAAGCCTTTAGTGTCATTCCAATCCAGAGTGATTCAATTATATTGTATATGTTATGCGCGACGATCACGTACATGAAGGGTAAGATCCATGGGCTGGAGATCTGTTACCATGAAAATGTTCAATTTTGTTTGTCAGCATTGATGCATGTACTTGTATATGTTGGTATATACATTGAACGCAATCAGTGCTAAACACCTCCTTTTGCATCCAACCTAATAGATTTTGGTTTGTTTGGTTGTAGTGATTAGTGAGTGAGAGAAATGGTGATACCCCACTGAGAGGAGAGGAAGTAAGGGAAAGATAAATGTGGCGTAACCCTTCATTCAGATTCCATCACTTACTTCTGCTCAACATTGCTGTTTGCAAAGATGAGAGTATATACCTTTATGAAAGATAAAATGCCACTTTTGACAGGACTAAAATTTCATATTCACTAGTTAAACCAGCACATTCACCTCCTAGAGGAGAAACTATTTGCCATTTTAGAGGGTATTCCTTTTAAATATCAAATGACTAATTTATGGTGCCTTTCACCGCCTAAATGATATATCAAGATGCCTTGGGTCATTTCCTAAAACTCAAAATCACACACGTAAGTATGTCCAAACACACGCGCACAGACAGATGCAAAGAGAGAGAGAGAGAGAGAGAGAGAGAATCGTACCCTTGGGAACAAGGGGAATGCCCTTAAGGAGGAAAAGGGGAGGGATGACAACATAATATAGAGTTGCAATGGAATTAGGAGCCCACAAGCAATACATGCAGTAGCCCATTTGGAGAAGAGTCTTTATCGTCCCATGCCCATATAAGAAAGGACAGTAACTGGAAAGGAAGATCTGCAAATCGCCTTCGGACCATCTCTTGTGTTGCACGAGGGATTGTCCTAACGTGGTTGGAGCAACACCCAGGAACCCTTTCCTAATAGGATTGAAATAAACAGATTTCCATCCATTACATTGAATTGATAGACCTGTAATCACATCCTCCACTGGACACCCATATTTCAATCCCATCTGCATATGCAAACAAGTTGTATTAGGACCATAGTTCTGGAGCTCAACAAATCAACTGTAGTCGATCAATTGAACTTCAAACAGATTTGGATTCATAAAGCTTATGATATTGATAAGACATGATCCATTGTGACTGGTAATTTACCAATTGAAAACTCTACTGCAGGGCCTAGCTTTCATGAATCTGAAGTGTTCAATCAAACCCTACGTCATAAATTGGTATTTCTCCAAATTCAATCATATTGACAAGGGATTCAAGCTTGTGCCTATTTGTGAGTTAAGGATGGGATACAATGGTCTGGTTCTGGTAGAACAGGTTTTAAACTTCTAATTGAACCATCCATTCAACATTTCTTCCTCTTTTTTTTTTTCAAATGAATCCACTATAAACATATTGAGAGATAGAGAGAGAGAGAGAGAGAGAGAGAGAGAGACCTCTTTGCCCCACTGCGTGTTCTCCTCGTAGGTGCAACTTGCAAGATTCTTTGCTCTTTCTTCTAAATCACATGTCCTACCCTCTACCTTCTGCTGAATTCCCTTCTTCCATTCGCCCTTGTATCCCTGATTGTACTTCTTCCCGTATAGACTCTCTTTCCTATGAAAACAGCCGGTACCAATGTATAGCGGTCCTCCATTACCATCCAATCCATGAAAATCGACCTTCATATCCAATCATTTTCAAAAACATAAGCAACGAACTAAAGAAAATACACGAATTTGATTCATTTAATGAGAAAGTATGTGATCAATTATTGAACTGTGTTGTGTTAAAAGTCCTACCTGACTAATTGTTCCCATGGAGCTACCATAGAGATCATGTTCCATGATGTTGTTGAAATTTTGTGGAAACTGTACATAAGCAATTTCATGGCCCTTCTCTTCATCCATGAAGAAGCAAAGTGCATCCCTCACCGACTCCGAATTGTTTGAGTACATGTCGCAATCAACATTCAAAATTATCTGCCCATTGTTTATCTCTGATGACACCCTTAACTGCAAGTTCCATCATAAAAATCATTACAAACTCATATTCAGCCAATTCAATGGAAGTGTGGTCCGATGGTCTCATGCTCTAACATCTGCTTTGATTTAGGCCTCACCATGTGAAGCATCCCAAAGGAAGTTTCAAATATCCAAACCCTTTGATCAGTCGCTGATAAATAGATGGTTTAGAAAGATGACAGAAATTTCCATGACCAAGGTTAAATGGCAGAAACCTGGGATATTCCTATCTCGGATATTGTTGGCCCATCCTTCATCGATGCTGGGCCACAGAATAACCGGTTTTGATCACCAAAACATGGGAAGCAGATGCAGAAGAGAGAAGGAAGAAGGAAATGGGGCTAGCAAGGGTAGGTTACCAATGCATTCATAGCCCCAGCTTTGAAGTTATGGTGGTACTGGGGTCTCTTCTCACGGGCTAAGTAGACCAGATTTGGCAATGCAACTCCTTCACTGTCTACAGCACTTGAGTCTCTCCCATCAGCCAATATCTGAGAAGATGAAAATAGAATTAAAGAGACAGCAAACAAATGAGAATGAACATGTATTATGATATTTGAATTAGAGAGAAAAGTATTTGTTCATTCATCAAACAAATGGACCAAGATTTACACATACATCAAACAAACTGTCGAAAACAAAAAGAAAGGCTGCTGTTCAGAATTCAGGTCAAATTGTGAAATGGTTTAGATTGATGTGTGAATTGATCTCTGCTGACCATGGTAAACTAAGCCCATTTGTACTGTTGATCATGGGTGATACTATTATCATATTGATTGGAATTATCATCATTTGGCGTCGTAGAATTATCTCATCTACATCAATTAGCTTAGAGTGATATATTTTTCCAATAAACACTACCTAAAACCCTCTTTCTTGCCACTCTGCATGTATCATTTTCTTTTCTATTCCATTGCAAGTTTTACTGGTCTCCTCCTTTTCATGGTCGTTCAAACTTGGCAACCTTCAATTATTTGTACTGGGTTATTTTTTGTCTAATATTTATTTAGCCAAAAAATCTCAAATGAAGTTCCTTGCTATTCTATTGGTGCAAACCCATTGTCTTTCTCACATACTCTCACTTCATAATTCTGTTTTTGCTTGTTCATTCTGCAATTCTTCATACTATATGCATCTCGGCCACAGAAATCTTAAACTCTAATGATGAGAATGTGATGAACCAAATAAGTATTGAAATTGATCATGGCAAATTGTGAGCAATTCTTTAATCTAGATCCTGTTTATGTTAATAAAGAGTATTCTAGCCTGATGGATGATACAAATTCCATGCATAGAATTAGAGAATCAGAAAGAAAAATGATGGATTGTAATCTGAGTATCATATGATTTTTATATTGAATGCAAGTACAGAACCTGAAGAATAGTGTGGTGATTCCTTGAACTGATTCCTGAATTCCATTCAGAAAATCCTTTGTGCTCAGAACGTGTTTCTTCTGGAACCCTGCCTAATTCGACAACAGTTTCGATCCGTTTCTCCATGTCTTCATACAATTTCTGGAAAATGAAGAAATCAATTGTTGGCAACCAAATACTAAGAGACTAAATATATCATTACCACATTGTGTATCTGTTCATTAGCTACAGTCTCATGGTTATAGTATCAAAGTGATTCATAAGCAACATGGATACTTATATCTGTGATATCGTGCAAGTAGAATACCACTATAGCCTGATGAATTTCTGCTCTCACTATAACCTGGAAGGGTTGATTTGACGGTCAAGACGGTCACCTCATGAAATGAGGTCTTGAGTTCGATTCTCACCCAACCCCTCCAGGCCACTCCCCATCAACTTACCTAGTGTATGTGGATTGGGAGGTTTACACATGCTCGTGGGATAAGTTTCATCTCCAATATGGGCTTGTTACCGAAAAAAAAAAAAAAACTGCTTTCGCAGGCTTATGATTTAAGCTTAGTTGGGTTGAGCTCTTGAGATTAAACCAAAGGTCTCGGGTTTGGCTCCTCTGGGCTAACCATGAAATGATTAACATGAAATGACTTGAAGAGTAAGCATGCATCAATTAGTAAGAGGCCGCCGGTGAAAAGTTCAACTTTTTTGAAATTTTTATTTGAACAAGTTTACTTTAGGTACCATTCTTATTTTGCCCTTCATTTTATTTCGATAATCTAATTTATTGCGAAAATTTCATTGCAAGGGCAATTGCCCCATTTTAGTAAATTATAGGTGCTCGAGTGAATTTTTTTTTTTAAGACTAAGGTGTCTGACCGTGACTAATCTTTAATACATATGAAAACCTCTAACTCCATACATGTCGAATACATAACAAACTATACCCACATAATCTCACAGTTGAGGAGTAAATTATAATAGTGGTTTCCCATTTTAGAAATTTTACACTACCTTGATTTTTGACCATTCCTCCATGTTGGTAGCATTAGGAGGAGCAGATGATGTTGAGAAATAGGCCATAGGAGACCTTGGCTCCACCTTGTATTTCTTGCAGAAGGGAATCCAATGCTTGGAGAAGTGAGAGGCCTCCAACAAAGCGTAGAAAGTAAGATCTGACCCTCCATCATCTGAGAGATAAACACTCAACTTATCCGACGGATAATCATATGCCATGACAGAAAGAACGGTGTTGATTACTAGACTTGGAGGTTCAATGGTGGGGTCTGCAGTGCACACAAAGATGTCCACACCAGGCAATTCCTTTCCATATCTGTGTTACAAAGACAAGCAATCCAATGGTCCACATTCAACATAGAAAAGTTACTGAGATTAGAAAGGAATTAAAGATTTTAAATTAAACAAAGTAAAGTATCTGTCTAATAACTACCGGCTAGCGACTACTTGATTAATTCTCAATGCATGTGCAAGCTTTCCTACTTGTACATTCGAGATGATTTTTCGGAGAGGACCTTAAAAATTCCAGCCTAACTTTAATATTACAAATGTGTCGTTTGAGAAAATTATGATAAAAATAAAAAATCGTTTCTAATTTAGGTTTCTAGTGGTTAGTAGTTAATAAAGTTTAAATGGTGCAAATAATATACATTATTTGAAATTCTAATCTTCCAAAGCCTTCAAAAAGTTTTTTGACAAGTTTTTAAGAAATAACATTCAATTTTTTTTTTTTTTGAATTTATGTGTGGGAAACTGTAGGATATCCAGCATAAAACCCTCACGAGTTGACCCCTACCCTTAAGGCATACCAAGGTTAGACCATGGGGACTCAAACCCGTGACTCCCACTTCCTGAAGCAGGAGGTAACCAACTGAGCTATACTCATGTGGGAATAGCTTTTCATCATTTTGTGAAAATATTCTCAACAATTTCTCAGGCATATTTTAATATTTTTTGTAAAATAATTTTTACCTTATATTTATATTTTGACTCGAAATTTTGGATTTCCACCAAAATGTGTAACTCAGCCCGTGAGTCAGTCAGCGTTTTAGCTGTGGCATGTTCTAAAATGAAATATGCAGCATGTTTATGAAGTGAATTCTATGTTCTCATTTTATTTTTACTGCATAGAACAAAGAATGAAACTTGAAACTATCTTTCTAGAGAGAGAGAGACCTCCCTGAGAGTATTTTTTTATAAACAAAACTAGAGAGAGACCTCTTTGGAGGGGTGAAATTTGGGTTCGATTTTAGTCTTACCCACATGGCCTGACTCAAGAAATCAGGCAGTTTGAGTTATGTATTTGTATATTTTGAGTCAGATCGGATTAGAAAAATAAAAATTCACATAAAATTTAGGTTGGGTTGGGAAATTTAAAATCAATCCAGATTCAATCTGACGTAACTCGACTTCACCTGCATGCACCGATTGAGTCGGGTTAGAAATTCAAATCGAGTCGGATTCAGAAATTTATATCAAATTCAATAAATTTTTTACATGAGTTAGATTGAATTTATTAAAACTCGATCTGATCTAACCCGAATTTCAACCCTACCTCTCTCAAAGTCTATCTTTTATAAACAAAACAAGAGAGGGAGAGACCTCTGTGACAGGCTTTCTTTTTATAAACAAAACTAGAAGGAGAGACCTCTGTGAGAGTATCTTTAAACAAACAAAACTAGAGAGAGAGAGACCTTTGCAAGAGTCTATCTTTGAAGGTGTAGCGGTAGACAGGATTCCAACGTACTGATAAGGTGAGAATCCAGTAGAAACCAAACCAGAGCTCTGCTACAAACAATCCCATCCAAGCCCATCTCCCTTCTTCTCTTGGGATGTGACTGCTTCTGTATATCCAAATCAAACTCATACCCACCATTATAGAACCTGCAAACAACTTAAAAACACTTCTTCCCTTCGCTTGCTTCGTTTCAAACAGTGGAACTACCCCATCTCTTCCCATCTCTCTCTCTCTCTCTCTCTCTCTCTCTCTCTCTCTCTCTCTCTCTCTCTCAGAACAGGGCAGATGGGTATTGAGCTAAGAGTACGAAGGAGCTGTGTTTGGATTGAATATGAGCCTTGATAATTTATAGGAAGTTTAATTTCGAAGTCTGAATTTACATGTTTGGCACTTAATACTGATTATTGTTGTTGAAAAGTCTTTTGACTTCCCATTTACAAATGCCTTTGATAACAAGTGAGTAATATGTCTTATGCAACTTTTCCTCTTTGATGCATGTCCGACTTAAACAGTAATTTTATAATCATAATAACAAATATTTGCAAATCTTAGAGATACCCTTTTGCGATTTATTCTGATTGTTTACGTTTAAATATAAAATACCACATCTTTTATTATTATTCTTTGTTATTATTTATCTATCTAATCTAATTGCACTTTTTATAACTTTTTAGGTAAGTGGAGGCATGCCTCAAGTCAAGTTCCAATTGAGTTTTTAAATTGTAAGCAGTCAAGGATTATACAAAGTCACCAATCAACGCAATGGGTTACATTCAAACATGAATAGCTAGTGAATAAAATATTATAAGCCAAAGTTTCTTTTGTTATTTGCACTCAAGCAGCCAATTTAATTGAGTCAATATAATACTAATGACAGTAAGGGCCATGAATTGAGAAACAATTGTTATAATATTTACTTAAAATCTTATGAAAATTTCAATGACATAGTTTAATTTTAAATTTTATATAATTGGAATTCGTCATGTAGTAAAAAATTCTCATTAAAACTGTAACAACAAACTTTAATAAGAATGAATTTGCATGTATATAACAATATAAATTTAACATAGGAAGTAGGAGGTTCTAGATTCGAGTTCCCACAGTCTAATTTTAATATGTCTTAGAGTGAGTAGTGAACTAATCTGTGAATATCTCACAATTTCTCACACATAAATTAAAAAAAATTTACCGGATAATTGTACACACTGCAGACATGACGCTTTGTTTCATAGTTTCAAATTTTGAATTACAATATGAGTGGCACATGGCACATTTTGGGTTTTCCAAAAGTGGCTGACGACAGTTTCTGAATATTTCCATCTTTTAGCGTTCAAGACGGGGGAAGGGACGGTGATGTATTCTTACATTTTATATTCCAGCATTAGATATATATTTTTAGTGTCTCACGGCAACAGTCTTTTAAGAGATAGGGATGCCTTGTACTTTCTCCTATTCATCTGTACGAAAAATTTAAAAGATTAGAAATTTAGAAATTGATGTACCGACCAAGGGTCAAAAATTTAGTTGATACTGTGCGTATCGGCCGTAGAGAGAAGAGTTCAGCCAATTTTTTTTATTTAGAAAAAAAACAAATATTGGTGTGGGCCTACTCG
This sequence comes from Chimonanthus praecox, assembly GCA_022113865.1. NCBI lineage: Eukaryota > Viridiplantae > Streptophyta > Magnoliopsida > Laurales > Calycanthaceae > Chimonanthus > Chimonanthus praecox. The sequence continues at coordinate 56,299,855 of CM039089.1, forward strand.
ATATCTCAATCGATATTTGAAATATCGCCCGATATTTATATTTTTAATTTTTTTTAAAAAACATTTTTTTTAAATAATTTTTTTCAAAAGTAAAAAATCACTGAGATTTAAAAAAAAAAAAGAAGAGAGAGAAAAATCTCGGCCAAAAATTTGGCTGGGTCAAATTTTCGACCCTTGGTACCGACTTTATTTATCATAATTTACTTGTCTACAAGCAGGCTTGGGAGGGGCTTTCACTTTTAATCTAAATATGTCAAGATAATAGATTCAATTGACGTTCCCATTAATGGATCCCGTGCAGTCAATCAAACATTTACAAAACATTTCTGCTTTATCACATTTACAAGCTACTAGAGAATTATGTGTGCATATTGAAATTTAGATTAATGTCTCTTTTAAATTCAGATTTTTATTGAATGAAAATAAAAGAGATTAAATGAATAATGAACTGAAATCCTTAGTCTAAAAGTCAAAATGCACAAATTAATTCAATTAACCATGGTACTTGTGGATGGAAATCCAGGTCCTGACTTGAAGAAGCCTCGCAAATTCGCCCTTCACACTTGAGCACAATTTGTGCTCCAAAAATTATAATATGGGATTTAATTGGGTCCATTCTAACCTTAATTGGGTCACTCAGGGATTTTTAGGCCACTGGATTATTAGATAGAGTCCAATTATAGTTACCACGATGAAAATGGTCTATGAAAATCAGGGCAATTTCCTCTATATGATGGAGGTCTAGTGAGGCTACTAAATGTGAGTCATTTGGACATGATCACTTCATCAGTTTGTCAATTTGTCTTTATTATTATTATTATTTTAATTTAAAATTAGCTTTTCAAGTTCTATTTTTCTACTTGATTATGTCAAAGATTATAAAATCAACGGCACCACCGTTTATTATATCTTTTTTTTTTTAATCATTCGTTTCTGCATTTTATGTGGTCTACTACTTTTTTGCGCTTAAGATTTATAAGCTATGTCTTCAGTTTTCAAATTATAATGAACAAACTATCTTAAATATATTTTCCTTATTTAGTCATCTAATTAGGCTCTCTTTAATTGTTTTTAACATTTTTTAACTCTATTTTTAAAATTAATCTACTCATTTAACGTATTATACATTTCTTTCTTACCTTAACTTTTTTTTTATTTGTCTTTTGTTTGCCATGCGACACTCAACACCAAATGTCGTTTGAGGTTTGATAGGTATTTTACTAAAACACTGTTTTAAATGATTTAAGACTTTTTTTATTACACAGAACTCCAGTAGTTTGTCTGTATTGTACTTATTCTATTAATATCTAAATCAGAATCTCTATGTAATTTTACAAAAGAATCTAAATATTAAAACTTATCACGTTCTAATACTAAGTCATTCTCAATTCTAATTGGATCTCCCTTCCTATATATTTTTTTTTTCTACTAAACTCACATTATATATATTCTATTTCCATTTTACTAATTTTTAGATCATTTGTCTAAAAGTTTCCTTCAAATTTTAATTTATTATTCAGTTATTGTTTCATTTTATTATATTATATCATGAAAAAACATATCACGACACATTGTCTTATATTCTTAGGGTAGCGACCTCCCATAGGAGGATTCGTATAATCAGAAATAGGTTTAAGTGTATTATCAATTTTACCCTTTGCATGAACAGTAAAATCGGCTCACCAACCCTTATCTAGTTATACAAAATACCCGTAGGAGGACCGCCACCATATTCTTAATGTCATTCATGCGTAATGTAAAAAAGGTATAAGCTTGTTACAAATTGTTGATTGAATTCCATTTCCATTCGTCTCAAAAATTATTCTTCAAAATTTTAATTCATTATTCAGTCGTTGTTTCATTTTATTATATTAGATCATCTAAAAAAAACATATCACTACACATCTTAATGTCATTCATTATTAATGTAAAAAGGTATAAACTCATTACTTCATTTATGGATTAATAGAGAAAAGAATGAATGACACTGATTTAAATCTTAGGAAGTGGGAGATTATGAGTTCGAGTATCCATGATCTAACCTTGATATATTCTAAAAGTGGTGAATTCATCCATGGAAATTTTAAACTGGATATCTCTCGATTTCTCTCATGCAAATTCAAAAAAAATACTAAAACCCTATAATAATTTTTGACTTCACGTACGTAGCAACGGCCTTTTTATTTGAAAATTGAAATAGAGAGGAACGGGTCATCCGTTGCAACTCGCCAAATCCCAAATTTCAAACTCCAACTCGTTGTTACTCTCTTTTGACTTGTACTCTGTCAATTCTGGGTGGTTGCCAATTGCCATGTGCCTGCACACGATGGGTCCCACATGACCCAATTTTGGTCACATTATCCCTTTAAATTTATCATACTCTAAATTTCACCTATACTCAATTTGATTATGTTCCTTCCCACTTGCTTACCTATCTGATTTCATGCATTTCCACAATCAGAATATTGAATTTTTAGACTTTTATAAAACATGGCTCTCTTTATCTGATAAAAAAAAAAATTAATGTAATTATCCCCTCAAAATTGCACGTATACTCATTTTTTGTTTTCATGCATTTAATGTAACTTTGTGTGCTTGTCTACATTTTAGAAATTATGTAAATAGATTCTCTCTCTAATGTAATTCTTTAAATATCAAAAAACATTTTGATTACCTAAAGCATAATGGGATGAAATTTACAATGGATAATATATAAAGATAATTGAAGAGATTGGAGTGATGGCTAGGAATCCGAATGAAGAAGTGGAAGTTCTAAATTCAATTTCAACTCCACCCTCAAATAGCAATTCTCCATAGAGTTATTCGGTGTGTATGAGTAGGAAGGCTTACACATGCATTCCAAGATGAATCGAGTGCTCTATGAGGCGTGAACACCTTGGTCATAGGAAAAAAAAAAGTCTAACTTTAACAATTAAAACAAAAGATACAAAGACAATTTTGTCCCAGCTAAAGAATCTTCATCATTGGCTTGATAATAAAGTAATCCTCAACCTATCAACCATTGGGGAAGGTCATTGGCTGTGGGGTTTTATTTTTGTAAATTTTTTGAGAATGTTTTTCCCCTTTTTCTTACTGATAACACTTTGTTAAAAAAAATGAAAGTTCATTTATTAATGTCTTTTGGACAAATAATTTCATTAGATTTATTTTTCTGTAGATTATTGATTACTCTAAGAAAATATCAAACAATATCTTTAAAAGAAAAGAATATTTTAAAAAAAAACCTAAAGTATTTACTTATGTCAGAAAAAGCCTCGTCATTTTCATGTATCTCTTACCATGACATGTATACAATAAGAGAAACTAAACCAAAGATCTCAAGCTACTGTTGACAGCGTGCTCCTGTACATGTGTAGCTCACATTAGGAGGGAGGGAGAATTATCATATGATAAGATTATGATGATCGAGGAATACCCATCGGTTTCTTTCTGCTATTTCTCGATCACTTTCCTTCGTTTTGACAATCTCGGAAACATTTTGGAGAAAGTGTTTAGTATTATCACTTGCAGAAATCCCAATTGATTGGATAGGTTATCAGAGATGATAATTACCTGATGGCAGGGTTCTCAAAGATGATAATTGTGCAATGCCATCACAAATATTCAAAGTCATCAAGCATTTCAATTTGTGGGGAACAATTGTAGAAGAACAAAACATTACATCTAGTGCTAGGATCAGTAGATGGAGGTGACATTGCAGTAGAACATAGAATGTCAACAAACATATCGAAATAGGGGATCCCTTCTTTTGATCTTAAAGAAAAAAACAACTAGAGGTGCCTGTGAAATTGATGGAGAATGCTCGAATGTGGTACAGCATGTCCTCTTCAATCCAGCCCTAAACAAACCACAATGGGGCGCTCTGGGACTGTTTGATATTCCCGTATAACGAGTTTTCAAGAACAGCAATCCTAAATCCAATTTCAAGCAAAACACTACCCGGTCATAGGCCTTTCATTTGACAATTATGGGATGACAAGGTCCACTAGTGTGTGTTTCACAACACTGAATCTCCAAAAATTGAAGAGAAAAAGATCTTTTTTTGAGGCATTTAAGGTTCTCTCTCATATATTTTGAGAAAAGTGAGCAAAAGTAAGATTAAAAAGAAAAAGAAAAAAGGAAGGGCACTTTTCCTAGGTTCAAGAGGTTTCCTTGGGCTGGTGCTTTTCTTGTCACTGCCATTTGGATCTCGTTGAACAGTACCACTGTTTCTTCAAAACCAGATTTCTTCTTCTATAGAATAAAGAGTTATGCGACAAGAAAGCGGGGTTCCTAGAGGCATCAAGAGATAACGTCCTACCACTCTCGCAATTCCCAATGTTTGGGCATAAATTGAGATTTGAGGGAAAAAAATGTTGCACTTTCTAATTCATAGTGAAGTGAGTCTCTTGGATTTTCCATGTGTTATTTACCTTCATGTTAGAGGTTTTCCATACAAACTTTTGTGTCATGGTTTGGAGACTTGTGACTTTGGCTTGATTTTTGTGGATTCTCTTTTGTAGTTCTATCATTTATTTTCCTAATTCCTACTAATAGTCCACTCTGTTTGAAAGGCATCACTTCTCAACGTCTCAAGTCCTTGCAACTATATTTTGGATGACATCAAAGGAGTCAGTGCACATACTGTCTATGGTCAGCCTGTAAGACCGATAGTCGGGATCATGAAGCCATGGACCGCATTTGTTCATACCCAAAAGGTCTCGAGAACACATGAAGGACATAAAAGGCCATGAATTCTATAAAGCGATGCTCGGGGGAAACACATCTCAACTGATAAAACACACATGCAATTTCATAATCAAGTAGCTGATATATTAAGAACGTAGTTTGAAGCACATATAGCATCCATTAAATGAGAAGATCGATGTACCTGAAGACGAGTTACACAGAGAGATGAGGTTTTATCAATTCTTTCACTATTTCTTACACAGTAGATATCATTGTATGAGTTTGTTCTCCTCTCTTGCAAGCCTATTATGGAGCCGCTGTAGATGTTCATCGAATTCCAAGAACAAATCCCTCAGCTTCTCTCCACTTTCATATTCTTTTGTACCCTTTCTGACAACATTAATTTTATCCGCATGTTCCTTTTTTATTTGAAGGGGCTTCTGATGATTATAAATTCAGTGACAATTCAGTGAGAGCCGAATCAAGGGTTTTAGGGTGAAAAATATTCACATTGTCATAAACATTTTATTGACAACAGCCATTCTTATAAGTGGCAGAAATAGAAATAAGCCATGAATTTCAGACATCCATCCACTCAGAACTGTGAATTTTAATAACAGACATAGTTATTGTCGCATACATTTGGATAAGTCTTCTACGATGATGATGAACAATTCTCCATAAAGCAAAGTGAAATAACTAAACAACCTGGAAAAAAATAGGACTCAGGCACAAGCATCCATCTCTCATCAGCATCATGGAGCTTTCCTATCTTGGGTTGGTTAAACCAACAAACATATTACTGCGACCACCACCACCACCATAATGGACATCATGATTGAACTTTCATAGTGAAGGCAATTTAGATATTTTCACCATAAACGGAGGGGAGAAGGTGAAAACTAGAATAGGAAATTATTTTCAGGATTTTGAAAAGACCCTACAGAAAAATTACCACAAAAAGGAAATGAACATCTAGGGAGGAAAAAACTAGAAAACATGGCTCACCAGACTTCAGGGGAAATTGGAAAATATTATGTTACCATCATGATTATGGATCAACCGTAGAGCTCATGCTCGTACAAAGCCGAAGGAAAGAGAATATACATAAAGAAGAAGAATTGAAGAAACATTTTTCATTATGTTATCAACCGGGCTTTGACATCATATGTCAAGTTCCAAGAATTTCTTGGGTACATCCAAAAATACATACATTAATATGGTACTTGTGCTGTTTGAATTAGAAGAGCCTTTTAATTAGCCCTTATAAAGCTGGATGATATAGAAATCAATGTGTATAGCTAGAAAAGAACTCTGTATCATCTTTTTAAATATATATATATACACTTATCTCTCCCAGCCACAAATCTGTGATTTAAGACCCATTAGTTATATTGTTGCGTTAGATCACGCCCTGTTTAAGTTGTAAAAGGAGTGGGGTGTGACATAGAATACAGAAACTAACCTCAGATAGTGGCCAAAACCCTCCAAATGTTCCAAGTCTCCAATCCTTCTCAGTTATAACCCATGGTCTGCAAACAACGAGAAAATAAAATTAAAAATTGAAGCGGCCAGACACACTGAGATATTAAATCAAAACACGATAGGAAGAAACATAAACGTTATTTTTTTGTACATTTAGAGCAGGCACTGCTATGGTGAAAATCTAAAATATGGACTAAGCTATCTTCTCACTTTAAGATAGAAGAAACAACATCATTGGCTTATTGATAGATATAAGGTGAAGCTATTGATGAAAAGGAACAAAAATGAAGGGCTTAAATTAACAATCAATGGTGAAAGTACTTCTTTCTTGCAGAAAACACATTATTCACATAGGTATTCTATCTAATAACATGAACACTTCCGATATCATTCAAAAAAAAAAAAGACAACGTGAACACTTTTGGTCTTGCTCGGATGAAATAGAAGATATTGTTGACAAAATAGAAGTATCCTTATTCACTAATATTCTGACAATACTCCATGGTGATTAAGCAATCAAATACCAATTGCAGGCGGTTCATTAATTTAGAAGCTCAACTTTTTCATGGATTATCATGAAATAAGGATTAATACTTATGTGGTTCAATCGGTATAATTTAACAATCTGTTCATCGGAACAAAGAAAGTGAATCCATACATTGCCCAGAAGGACAAAAACAACATTTTACCATCCTGAAGACAATATAAGATGATCTGAACTGTGTAAAAACTCTGACAAACTCTCGAGCTTCTCCTCTGCTCTCTAGAGAGATGGCTCCCTTTGTATGTGTTTCCCATGATAAGCTGGGCGACACGCATGCTTGAACTAGAATAGATGTTTCTTGATAAATGAAACCCACAATCTCTGCTGGAGATATCCTTTTCCAAGTTGTCAATCAAGATAAAATAATTACTTGTCACTCCAAGATGCTCTGCATAAATATAACCACCTCCTAGATCAGTATCCTGTCCTATTATTCTACGACGTTTACCATTCTTCCCTGCGAGGATAAAAGTAACAAAATTCAGGCTCGCCCATTGGTGTAGGAGACACATGGAGTAAAAAGAAAAGTGCATCTAAAAACTACTCCAACCCTATCTAAATACATAAAGAAACCACCTACGCGTGCTTGATGCATGACCCATGTGAGACATTGGTCCCATGAGAAGCAACACGTGGACCTAGGAAACCTCCGAATTAATACAAGATAGAAACGAACCTTTAAATGTCTTCCTTGTACTACGAGTCTGCATATGATTCTTTGCTTCCTACAAAAGAAGAAAATAAATGGAATGAAGAAACTACCGACATTTGACTATTGAAAATGTTATGCAATCATTTCAATTCCAGAATTATCAGCTATACAACTATGAGCTTGATACAAAGAGGGTGTCTAACATCTGAAGAGTCAGTCACCAGATAGGAACTCTGGAATATCAGCTTATCTTTTATCTGGTGACGAGCACCACTCATCCGAATCACTAAAATGATTGGTTCAGTTCTCTGTAATTTAAGAATCTATTTTATTGATTGTGTATCACTAATGGAGTACCAAACTGGCTCTACACATCTATGACTGTATAGGAAGTTGGGAAGTTAACCTACCTTAGCATGGCATACTGGTGTTTCAGGAAAATGTCTCTTAGATTTTTTTTTGACTGTTGTTGCATTGGTTCTGCATATGGCATCTTTGGGTACAAAAATTCCACTTTCAGTGTTCAAAAAAGTTTCTGCAGCCAGGTCAAATTTCTTTCTTACGAGCTCCAAAAAAAACTCTAAATCTGGATCTCTATGTGAGCTTCCAGATGATATCAAGCAAATGTGTTCAATACCGGTCGATGTCTTCGACCCAGCATTTGGACCATGTTTCCAGAAAACCGACAAGGCACATGTACACACCTCCTCTAAATTTACAAATTCATGCTCTGTAGGGCGAACCTGCGATAAGAGACCATCAGAATACTTAATATGATTCTCTGAATGGCACACCTGCTATAATAAACCATCAGATAATTTAGCATACTGAGGACCATCAGATTAGTTACAAATGACCGAAACCTGGACAGTTGAGTCCCCAATGTTGAGAAAAAGAACGGATTTTATTTTACAGGGTATATAAACAGCTAAAGGAATCATATAATCTACACCAAGGCAATGGAAATTAACTTTAAGAGGATATCTGCTTCGCAACTTGATAAGCATAATATAGCAACAAATGTATAAAACAATCATCACAGTCATCATCGTCGCTATTAACAGTGTACAATGATTGTTTACCTAACAATCTCTAAAAGAAATAATCCCTTCTACCACACAAAATGCCCAATAACCATCATTATTTTCAAATATTTCAAAAAATAAGCATCTCTCTACCATTAGATTAAGACACTGTTTTAGTTATTTAGGTGTAAACCACCATTAATAACATATAGTCAAAAGCCCCCATGGATGACTCTCTCTCTCTCTCCCTCTAGGAATGGTTGAACAAGGTTAACCTCTTGTTGAAGTTGACCTACTTTTATGAAATAAGTACTTTCACCATTGAAAATCCTTAGATCTCAAACACCTTTTTGTTATAGGTACCAGGCCCTGATATCACTTTCAAACGGGGGACATTCACCATCGGATTGACATACACCATGCTATGTGTTTACATCTCACACCTGAGAGGATATTTCAATCCCCTGGCGAATGGTTGCCATGTACAGGTGAAGTTGGAGCCATCATCATTTATCATAAATATGTGAAAGATTGAATAGTTTCACACCATAAGAAATTGGTCCCACATGTATGGATTTTTTGAAAAAATTTCAAATTTAACATGATGTAGAACTTATTGAATCATTCCTTTCTTTCTTTTTTTGAAATTGAGATAAACTTATGAAATGATTGATAATGTCTAATTTTACATTAGTTTTGATATTAGTAGATTATGTGTGTTGGACAATATGTATGCAAGCTAATGGGGTTCTCTGTGATAGAGTACCAGCTGGATTAAATTGATGATTTTATAATTAGGCCAACACTTTATTGAGCAATTGTGGGCAATACTGAAAAGATAGGTAGATAAAGTATTAGTAATTGAGATGTGCATGTCAAGATGGGTGAGTGGCATTATTGTAGTACCCCGCCCAGAGGGGGGGCTTGGCTAAGAGAAAGAGTGCGCATATAGGAGAGATAAAATCGCCAGTGTATCGGGGATTCACGCCCTTGGCATGTTTGCAAGTCCCACATTGCCTGGGAAGCTCTGGATCCCTAGGTATATAAGTAGTTGGCTCCTCTCCATCTAGCAGAAGGCCTTTTGAGGGTTTCCCTAGCGTGGGTCCTCAGATGCAAAGCCGTGCGGGCCCAGGTACGAGACCAAAACAGACAATATTCTGCTAGAAGGTCGGAGAATGTCGTTACAGTTATCTTCTAAAATGATCACATTAGGAAAATCTTAAGTATGGTCTTTGATAAGACAACATGGAAATGTAGGACTCAAATAGTCGACCCCAGATAGATAAGGGTTGACCATGCACAATTACAATATGTAGCTTGCATACATATTGTCCACCACGCACATAAACCTAGTCTTTACATGTTCTGCCACCTTCTTGTCAAAGAAACACAAACCTAGTCAGATCCAATAAACTGTGTAGATGTAAACTTTTCATTACAAAATGGTCCATCAAACTTAAACTAGGTCCCCAGGGTAATACAAAACATTCTTTTTTTGGATGAAACACACCTGTTTCACACGTTTCTAATAAAATGGGTAAAAAAAAAGAATCTTAAATGACTGAAATGGACCACAATAGGAAAAGATCAAAAACTACGAAAATGTGCTTCATTTAAGATTCATGCGAAAACATTTGGACAAATGAAATTAATACTATGGACACTGGGTTAGGTGCCACCTTTGAGTTAGGGTCATGAACCTATTTACTTTTGTTAGAGTAATTAGAGTTCATATGTAATTAGGATTCATATTGGATTTTAAATCTAAGTTTGGGTTAATCTTTATTAAGAGATGTATTTGATTTAAGATTTGGATAAGAGTTTGAGTTTGAGTCAAATAGCCCTTGAGTCAGCTAGAGGTTATAAATACATGCAATAGTATAGACTTGAACAATACATAGTTTATTAAATTCTACAACTTTGAACCCTCGACTCAAGCCCACCAATTTACTAAATTAGTTTGAGTCAAGTAAACATATTTATTAAACAAGCCAAGTTACTTAACCTAGACTTTGTTTTTTGTTCACAAACTATCAGGTTGAGATGGCTTCCACACCCATTTATTTTAAATCCTCAACCCAAATCAATCCATTCGAAACATGAGTTTGGTTATAGACAAACCATTTTGTAATGGGTCAAAGTGTAGATAAGATGAGTTAGAAATTGGCAACCCACTGGATTAACCTCAATTTTACAGAAATACCCCTTCTAGAAATTTTGGAAGGGGGGGGGGGGGGGGGGGGGTTGGTTGTATGTGTGTGTGTGTGTGTGGAGGGCGCATTCTTTTGAACCTGACCTGTGACGGCCTGAACCGACATTAAATAAATTGTAACAACCTGTCCCGCTAGCACAATATTGTCCGCTTTGGGCTTACACACGGACCCGCACGGCTTTTCGGAGGGGGGGGAGGCATTCTTTTGAACCTGATCTGTGACGGCCTGAACCGACATTAAATAAATTGTAACAACCTGTCCCGCTAGCACAATATTGTCCGCTTTGGGCCTACACACGGACCCGCACGGCTTTTCTTTGGTGAGCCAACCCACTGTTGCTCCCAAAAGGCATTGTGCTAGAAGGAAGAAGATTACTACTTATATATTAGGGAATTTCCAATGCTACTAGCAATGTGGGACATTTTAAAGCAGGGTATTACAATCTACCCCACTTAAAGTCAGAGCCGTCCCCAGCTCTACACACACAACAACCAAGCCCACACCCTCAGGCAAAGAGTTGAATCATGCTCTAATACCATTTGTAACAACCCGTCCTGCTAGCACAATATTGTCCTCTTTCAGCCTACACACGGACCTGCACGGCTTTGCTTTGGCGAACCAACCCACTGTTGCTCCCAAAATGCCTTGTGCTAAAAGGAGGAAGGCTACTATTTATACATTAAGGAATTTCCAATGCCACCAGCAATGTGGGACTTTTTAGGGCAGGGTATTACATAAACAAACTCAAAACAAGCATTTTTGTCCGATGGTCCAAGCTCAGACTTCTACTTAAAGCTCAATAGGGCCCATCGGGCGGCCCATTTATTTTCTAATATATTAGACACATATCTCAAGATTGTCCCTAGTACTACTTTTATTTAAAAAAAAAAAATTGGTAAACTGAAAATCTAACAGTATAAATTAAAAGCAAACTTAAAGACCTACCATATGTCAAAATTTCATCTCAAAAATCAATTACTAGTCACTTGATTTTAACGGTCAAAATCACAAAACTCTAAATCTTTTCAAGGAAATAGGCCAACTTTGACCGTTAAGATCAAGTGAAAATTTTAAATGCTAGTACGTATTTAATTCTACTTTCAATTTGTATAGTTAAATTTTGAAGTTACAAAATTAAAATTAAAAAAAATTATAAAAATAGTACTAGGTGTAACTTTGTGAGTAATTAAAAAATGAGCTTTAAACGAGGGTTTGGACTTTGTCCTTTAAAAGGTAACGGGCTAAAGCTTCTGTTGCCAAAGCCCAGTCGGTGAACCAGGCCTGCCAAAGCCACTAGAGTAGTAGAGTACATACTAACTACATAATAGCCCCAGTTTCATGCAGGGCCCGTCATCCGGCCACTTCGTCTGCGCCATCATCAACAAGAAATGCGTACAATTCCCATATGCGTTTACAAATATTTCCTTATTTTTACAATAATCTCAATATTTATATTCATATTTTATAGTCTCGATAATATTCTCTAATATTTTCCTAATAAATTGGAAATGAGAATATTAGGATATTTCACTAAGAATTCATCCAATTTTTTTTAAAAAAAATTACGTGGGAAACCGCAGAAGCCCACTACACCTAAGGGATACGAAGGTCAAACCACGGGCTCAAATCCACAACCTCTAATTTTCTGAACCGGGAGACAATCAATTGAACTACACCATAAGTTCCTAGAAAAGCTACTCAAACTAAAGAAATTTAGTGCTGTTATTTAACTAAATCAAACAATTGAAAATGGGTCCCTGTTTACACACCCGGAAAATCTCTCTCTACACACTCGTTTTCGGGTGGAGGTGGCTAATTACCATTTTGCCCCTGCGTTTCCATTCGTTCGAACGAATTCCCAGTTCATTTCACCATTCGTTCGAACGAATGGACACATGCCCCATCTAATTTGATTCGTTCGAACGAATCCCCTTTATAAATTCATTCGTTCGAACGAATGAAACGGGTGAACAGTAACGCGGGTTACTGTTCACCCGTCTGATTCATTTGAATGAATCAAATTTTTTTTAAATTTCAAGGTTATTTTTTAAGTACTGTGTATTTCCAAAATTTCTCAAATTGAATATCCGGACTAATTACGATAACCTGATAAAAATACTTTAAAACTTTAAGGTCTTTTGACACTCCTAAATATTTAAAACACAGTATTTTACAAATAAGGGTATCCGTAGGACGTGCCGAAAACACATTTAGGAGTGTCAAAAGACCTTAAAGTCTTAAAGTATATTTATCAGGTTATCGTAATTATATTTATCAGGTTATCATAATTAGTCCGGATATTTAATTTGAGAAATTTTGGAAATATACAGTGCTTAAAAAATAACTTTGAAGTTTTAAAGGAGATTTTATTATTTAATACATGATGCACATTATTTTTTAAGCACATTGTATTTTCAAAATTTCTCAAATTAAATATCCGGACTAATTACGATAACCTGATAAATATACTTTAGACTTTAAGGTCTTTTGACACTCCTAAATGTGTTTTCGGCACGCCCTAAGGATACCCTTATTTGTAAAATAAGGTGTTTTAAATATTTAGGAGTGTCAAAAAACCTTAAAGTCTTAAAGTATTTTTATCAAATTATAGTAATTAGTCCAAATATTTAATTTGAGAAATTTTAAAAATACACAGTGCTTAAAAAATAATTTTAAAACTTAAAAAAGAAAAATGATTCATTCGGGTGAACAGTAACTCACGTTACTGTTCACCCGTTTCATTCGTTCGAACGAATGGATTTATAAAAGGGATTCGTTCAAACGAATCAAATTAGATGGGGCATATGTCCATTGGCGAAATGAACTGGGAATTCGTTAATGAAAACGCAGGGGCAAAATGGTACTTAGCCACCTTCATCCGAAAACGGGTGTGTAATGGGGACTCTTGAAAATATTCCATTGAACTCTCCTTTTTGAATGCATGCAAAGGAAACATGAAAAATAACCATTTCGGAAGAAAAGTGGTAAATTTAGTTAAGAAATGATTATTTTCCAAGAAAGCATTTTTCCCAGAAATTCTGAACATCCAAACATGATCTGATATCTTGCCGACTCTACAAGAGCGTCGTAAAATTTGAGCTCGTCGGTGCCACAGGGTTGAGAAACGCAGACTGTCGTACCGATCACGTCACGACACTCGTCATCCGGTAACTGAGTACATGTCGGCCGAAACCTGTTCTTGAAATCTTCAAGTGCGTCCAAAGTCTGGAAATCGGACGGCCGAAATATCTTGTCGAATAAGCCATGTGGGAAATCATGAAACTTCACCGTCAGAGTTTCGTCCCCAGAATTAAGCGGACGCTGTACCAAGCATCGTCTTCAGGAGCCCTGTAGTCCAACCGAACGGATCGGATTGTATCGGGCAGTTTCGGCATTTCGTACGAAGCATGATGGTTGTCTTGTTGTAGCGGGGACTTGGGAACGAGAGGCAGATATGAATCTGTACCGTGACAGTATTTACATGTGAAAGTTTGCTTCTTTAAGAAAAAACGCTTCAAAATTTGATTTTTTTGTTCTGCCTTTTTTTTTTTTTTTTTGTCTTGGAAATGATTGTCGCATCTGTAATAAATGTGTAAACCTCATCACGAGGAGGGATTGATGGGATATGACAATTAAAATTATTTTAAAAGTTTAATTGAGTATTTTATCATTTATAATAAATTTTAACTCTAAACTATTTAATATTTCATAAATAATTATTTTTTAACAAAAATATGCTCACTCTAAGTTTTTCATTTTCTCCATTTTTCTTATATTTTTATATCTTTTTCTATAAAAAATTTTAATAAAAAGAAAAAAGAAAAATATTGTCTAATGCCTATATTACATTAAAATATTTATATTTAAATCTATGCACTCAATATATTTTATAAAATTATTTTTCTAAAAAAATTATTATCAGAATTATTTTAAAGTAAAAATTCGAAAAAATAAAAATAACTCAATATAATTAAATTTTAAAAGAAAAAAATTAAAAATTAACAAATACATTCTACACTTCAAGAATTTTCTTTCAAACCTTCTTAAAATCATATTAAATACTAAATTCAACTCAAAAAAGATTGAAACAATATTTTTTGAAAAAAAGAAAAAAGAAAATGGCCAACATAGTACAGCAATATCAACCTATACTATCTTTATAGAGTGGATATGCTACTTGTGCGCCAAATTTGGCGCTCCATTCGGACACCCCCATCTTTCTGTCGGGGAACACTCCTTTTCAAATTTTTTGAAGGAATTACCATTTTACTCTCCCGTTAAAAATCCTTCTAACGATTCTTCGATTCATTTTTCAGTTCCTTCGGACAATTCAACTATACAATTGAATTGTTCGATAGTCGAATCATTCAAAAGAGTGTAAGATCCATCCAACGAACCAAAGCGATGCTACTATAAAATTTATTTTAAAATTTTAAACAGTAAAATCTCCTTTTTAAAGTTATTTTTTAAGTATTGTGTATTTTTAAATTTTTTCAAATTAAATATCCATAATAAGTATGATAATCTGATAAAAATACTTTAAGAATTTAAGGTTTTTTTACACTCCCAAATACTTAAAACATAGTATTTTACAAATAAGGGTATCCCTCAGCTGTGCGGAAAATATATTTGGGAGTGTCAAAAGACCTTGAAGTTTTAAAGTATTTTTATCAGGTTATCGTAATTAGTCTGGATATTCAATTTAAGAAATTTTGAAAATACACAGTGCTTAAAAAATAACTGTCTATGCTGCCGATATCTCTTTTAAAACTTTAAAATTATTTTTTAAGCACTGTGTATCTTCAAAATTTCTCAAATTGAATATCCGGACTAATTACGATAACCTGATAAAAATACTTTAAGACTTGAAGGTCTTTTGACATTCTCAAATGCTTAAAACATGGTGTTTTACAAATAAGGGTATCCCTCAGCTGTGTGGAAAATACATTTGGGAGTGTCAAAAGACCTTAAAGTCTTAAAGTATTTTTATCAGGTTATCGTAATTAGTCCGGATATTCAATTTGAGAAATTTTGAAAATACACAGTGCTTAAAAAATAACTTTAAAGTTTTAAAGGAGATATCGGCAACATAGACAGTTATTTTTTAAGCACTGTGTATTTTCAAAATTTCTCAAATTAAATATCCAGACTAATTAGATAACCTAATAAAAATACTTTAAGACTTTAAAGTCTTTTGACACTCCCAAATGTATTTCCGCACAGCTGAGGGATACCCTTATTTATAAAACACTGTGTTTTAAGCATTTGGGAGTGTCAAAAGACCTTAAATTTTTAAAGTATTTTTATCAAGCTATTGTAATTAGTTCGGATATTTAATTTGAGAAATTTTGGAAATACATAGTACTTAAAAAATAACTTTAAAAAAGATATTTTACTGTTTAAAATTTTAAAATAAATTTTACTGCAGCATCATCAGCCTTCGTTCGAAGGATCCTTATAATCCTTCGAACGATTCGATCGTTCGAATGAACTGAAAAATGAACGAAAGAATCGTTAGAAGGATTTTTAGCAGGAGAGAAAGCGGTAATTTCCCCAAAAAATTTGAAAAGGGGTGTTCCCTGATACAAAGAGGGGGTGTCCGAATGGGGCGCCCCAAATTTAAGACTAAGTGTTTAATATAGAATTATTAAACTCATCTCATTTAATACATATCCACTGAATCTAATGACTTATCATATATATATTAAATTTTTAATAGATAATTTCACTACCTTAATTGTCACTTTTGAGATCTTTATCTATAAGATTATAGTAATTGTAACGATCCGACCTGTGAACAGGACTTAGGGTCCAACTCAATAAGAAATTGTCCGCTCTGGACCTAAAAATGTGTCCTCACGGTTTTGCGTTTGGGCCTGACCTAACCCGGTAGGCCCAGAACGCGTCTCATGAGTTAAGGAGGGGCAACTACTTATAAACCCCATCCAGAAGTTCTCAACTTCCGATGTGGGACTCTCCAAAATTCTCACATACACTCTCACTTGCTGGGCTTGTCGAATCCGACAGGGTCCAGTTTCACTTGCATCAACCTCTCAAGAGTCTGGCCTCTGGTTCATGGGTCAGGTAATCACAATCCACCCCCTAAAGCCCAGAGCCGCCCTCGGCTTGACCCAACGAACCCAGTGGAAGGCAGTAAACCTAGACAGTGCGAGTGTAGAACCCGGATCTCTGATACCAAATTTGTAACAAACCGACCCGTGAACAGGACTTAAGGTCCAACTCAATGAGAAATTTTCTGCTCTGGGCCCAAAAATATGCCATCACGGTTTTACCTTTGGGAGTGGCCCAACTCGATAGGCCCAAAACACGTCTCATAAATTAAGGTGGGGTAATTACTTATAAACCTCATCCGGAAGTTGTCAACTTCCGATGTGGGACTCTCCAAAATTCCCACATGCACTCCCACTTGCTGGGTTTGTTGGATCCGACCAGCCCACATCCGACCGATAAGGCCCAGTTTCACTTGAATCAGCCTCTCTAGGGCCTAGCCTCTGGCTCATGGGTCAGGATATCACAGCAATGGGATCATTTCTCTTTTACTAATTATAATTAATTAAAAGTATAAAATTCATTATGTAAAAATTAAAGGGGGGCAATCCTCATATGGGTATTTTGTGTATACAGACACGGATTTTAGCGTATGCCGAATTTTCCCTCCATTTGTCGTACAGGGAAGAAGAATGCATGAACAGTGCAATACTCCTGAAATCGGCTCTGCGAATTATAAGTCGGCCCACCGAAAATCATGAACAGAGAAATGTTTCGTGAAATCAGCTCACCAAAATTGCAAGTCGGCTCGCCTAAAATCATGAACAACGCAATGTTTCTTGAAATCGGCTCTATGAATTGTAAGTCTGCTCGCCGAAAATCATGAACAGTGGAATGTTTCCGGAAATTCGGCTCTCCGAAATTGCAAGTCGGCTCGCCGAAAATCATGAATAGTGCAATATTTCCTGAAATTGGCTCTCCGAATTGTAAGTCGGCTCTCCAAAAATCATGAACAATGCAATGTTTCCTGAAATCGGCTCTCCAAAATTGCAAGTCGGTTCGCCAAAAATCATGAACAGTACAATGTTTCCTAAAATCGGCTCTCTGAAATTACAAGCTGGCTCACCGAAAATCATGAACAGTCCAATGTTTCTTGAAATTGGCTATCCGAAATTGCAATTCGACTCGTCGAAAATCATTAACAGTGCAATTCGACTCGCCGATGAACAGTAAAAATCAGCATGAACAGTAAAAATCAGCCCATTGAAATTTTACTATTCATGCGAAGGGTAAAATCGAAAGTATTCTAAAACCTGTGTCGCTAAACACGAAATGTCCGTGGGAGGATCGCTATCCGAAATTAAAAGAATAAAGTTTTAATGATTTTATTTTACTACTTATAATTAATATTTAATTTTAATGGCAAGCCCTCCTTTTAAAATAATCACAACCCAACTGAAAGTTTGATTGAAAGATATATGTCAATGTCACTGTCATCACACTACTGTCATTTCATGCTCCAGATGTTACTTAATGCCTCTCTTAAGGAGCATAGGTAGCTTTCTTCTTTCTCAAGTAAATGTAAATAGGTTACCTTATATTTTAATTTGGCAGCACTTACAGACACCCAGTTTTCCTGCCTCTACACATCCGAATCCGGATTTTTGTGGTAAATTATCATTTTACCCCTACATTTCCAATAATTTGAATGAATGCCCAAGTGTAATTTCAATTCATTTGAATAAATGGGCTGAACTGTAACACGGAATACTGTTCAGCCCATTCATTCGAATGAACATTCCATCGTATACAACTGATTCATTCGAATAAATGTATCAGAGAGAAACATTCGAATGACAGTCCCTCTTATTTACGTCATTCATTCGAATGAATCAATCCATTCATTCGAATGAATGACATATCTGCTCATTCGAATGAATCAAGTCATTTCAATCACAAACCCTTATACCCCATTTTGAACCACATTTTTCAAAACTTATCCTTAAAACCCCATTTTCACCCCCCTTTTTAATCATAAAACATTGAACCCATTTTCAATTCCAATCCCTTAAACCTCTCAATCCCATTTTCAAACCCCATTTTCAACACACACTCTCAATCTCTTATTTCGGGTCGAAATTATCTATCTCAAGCTAATGTCTGGATCTCTTATCTCGAATCGAAGGTAACTCCTATCTCATTTTTTTTCTATAAATCATTATTATTAGTGTTTTAGAGATACTTTAAATCCTCAAGTGACATGGAGTTTGTTGAGGGATGTTTTGAAAGTTGTGAGGACCTTATAAATTATATTAAGAATATCGCTCTTGAACAAGGATTTGTATGTACCATAAAGAGGTCATGTAATAAAGAAAATAAATTAGTCATTGGCTGAGATAGAGGAGATAAATACCGCAGTACGGTTAGCTTGGATGACAATGACAGAAAGAGGAAAGCATACTCTCGCCAATATAATTGTCCTTTTGAAGTTAAAGAAAAACAGATCGTTGATTGGTCATGGAAGTTGACCATAAAGAATTTGGAGCACAATCATGATATATCGGATGTATTATTAGGTCATCCAAGTATAAGATGTTTTTCAGATTCTGAGAAAAGAATGATCATTGAAATAAGGAGTAGCAATATACCACTACGGCAAATTTTGATGACCCTTATAAATCAAAATCCAGATATTGGAATATCAGCGGCTGATTTGTACAACTTTTGTTCTGCGCTTCTGAAAGAGCAACTAAGGGGTCGAACTACAATTGAAGCTTTGATAGAAGATCTTCAAGAAGGTGGTTATCAATACTTTCTTGACTATGATAGTGATGGTCATCTGTCCCATCTTTTTTTCGCACATCCGAAGTCAATTTTACTTACCGAGAGTTACCATAATGTGTTTCTGATGGATTGCATGTATAAAACCAACAGATATCATATGTCATTGCTTCATATCGTTGGTGTGACAAGTTTTAATAAGAATTTCTGCTCATACTTTGCATTTCTAAAAAATGAGAAATTTGAAGATTATGTATGGGCATTACAGATGTTTAAAAAGGTCTTCGGAGTGCAGCATGATCGAAAAATTCTTTTAACTGATAGGAAATTGGCGTTAAAAAATGTCATTGATTAGGAGTTCCCTAATGCTGTACATATTTTGTGTTCTTGGTACATCAATAAGAATATTGTTATTCGTTCTAAACCTTTGTTTAAGAAAATCGAAGACTGTAATGCATTTTTTACCGAATATAATGACCTGATTGAGTCCCTAATCGAAGAAGCATTTAATAAAGCATTTGAGACATTCAAACAAAATTTCAGCGATAATTCGCAGGCAGTGAACTACTTAACAAAGATATGGATCCCACATAGAAAACAATTTGTTAAGGCATGGATCGGCTGCTGTTTATATTTTAAGAATCGAGCTCCTTCAAGGGTTGATGGTGCACATTCTTTTCTAAAAAGTTATATAGCTACATCTACTGGTGACCTAGATGTTGTTCGAACAAAGATAACCCATGTCATTAAAAATCAATTTGAAGAGTTCAAGATTCAACTTGAGGATGAGAATATTCGGTTTGCATGTGATGTGTCTATTCCTTTCTTTGATGAATTGAAAGGTAAAGTTTCTCATTTCACAATGAGTGAGATTTACAACCAATATGTTATGCTTATGAACAGGTCATTTTTACCCATTTGTACGGAAGAGTTTAGAGCTTCAATAGGCCTACCGTGTGCGCACAAAATGCAATGGATGGACAAATTACATTTGGATGATATACACCTACAATGGAGAATCGACTTGATCTCATTGGACGACTTGATGATTGAAAGGAGGAGCCCTGGGGATGTGTTAGATGTACACTTTGAAGGTATTAAGAACGAATATGGACATTTGTTTTCGTATGATCAAGAGATGCTCCTAAATCATCTTCAAAATCTTGTCATCCAAGATAAGCCAGTTAGTTACCCTATTATGCAATATTTTAGAGGTCGTCATCCAGGTTCAAGGAATTCATCACAGGGCCAAACATCTACACGTCGAGATCTTTCTACATTTGAGATTGTAGAGAATCAACTGAATGGAAGAAGATGCATAGTTTGCAAAAATATTGGTCATAATTCTAAAACATGTCCGAATAGAATTACTCCTTCTGCATCTGTATTTTCGAGTGTAGATTTAAATGCTGTTCCAAATCAACATGATTTTCATGAATCACAAACAGTGAGTTTCTCTCAACTTGACCAAGTAAGTGCATATTCATATCTTTACTACGGTCATAATAAAGTAATAAAGACTAACAACTCAAAATGTTTTTTCCACAGGATAGTGGATCTTACAACTTTGGTGACGAATCGACATATAACTCTGTCATGTCCCAAGTAAGTTCTTTCCTTAATTGATATAGATGTGTATTGACCAATCGACATATAACTCTTCCATATATTATAATGTGATTTTTTTAAATGTTATGCAGTGGTCTGGTGATCTTAGAGATAATGACGATTTCCAAGAATGGTAGAATCAATGAAGTGAATATAGGAGTTCAAATGTATTCATTTTATACTGAAAATATATTCATTTCAGTATAAATATACTTTGTTGAAGATAAAAGTTGAAATGTATTTATTTCAGTATATAAATGTACCTTGTTTTGATTTTTGATGAAAATATATCCATTTGAAGGCAATGTACTCTCTTAAACGGCTTCCGATTTATTCTCATAGTTAAGTTAAGAATGCTCTTGTCAGTTTGAATGTAATTATGGAAAGTATGAAAATAAAATGAATGGGACCATATTATGTTTTTCAAGGCTACAAAATATCAAATCTACAACAACATCTGTTCAAAATAATATGTTTAAACTAAGGACTCAATTCACAATGACAATCTGATAAATAGAACATGTTCATTCAAAATATGAAATTTACAACATCTCTTTTACATGTCAATAAAAAAAAAAAAAAGTACATCAAATAGAAGAGTTATCCAGAGCAGATGTAGAAGGTGCAGCGACAGGTACGGTGGCAGGTGCATCAACTGGTGCAACAGGTGGAGGAGTGGAGGCAGGTGCATGAACTGGAGGTATATATGGAATAAGTGCAGTCTGACGAGGACAGGGGCGAGAAACTGCTGGTGCTCGACTCAGAACAAAACGGGGGCCAGTAGCAGCTGTAACTCCAGTCGGACGATCAAAAGGGCCTGAAGCTGTTGTTAATCCACTCGGACGAGCAGAGTGGCCAGAAGCTACTAATCCACTCGGCCTAACAGGGGGGCCTGAAACTGTTCCAAATGGACGACCAGGGGTGCCAGATTCTACTCCTAAAGCTGAAGTACCTGATCCAGATGTAAGAGAAGGGGTGCTAGATCCTACTCCTGAAGCTGAAGTACCTGATCCAGATGGACAAGCAGGAGTGCCAGATGCTGCTGCTAAAGCTAAAGCTGCTGATCGAAATGGACGAGCAGGGGTGCCAGATGCTGCTCCTAAATCTAAAGCTGCTGATCCTAATGGCCGAATAGGGGCAAAAGCGACTCCTACATATTCTTTAGATACCCTTGCTCGTAAACTCTCATCTGCTTCCGCTTCTAATACTGTTGTTATCCCCCTCTCTTGTGCTATAAGCACTGCCAACCTCAAAGTATCTATAATCTGATTCTGCATAACATCCAACCTTCCAGAAACCTGATCATGTCTCTGATTCATCTTCTCCTCCAAAGCAGAAATGCTATCAAGAATCTGCTGCATGTTGATTCCAGTTGATCCTTCTTGAGGAGGAGTCCCTGTCTCGCGTGCCTCACGCGCCTCAGATGGCTCAGATGGCTCAGGTGGCTCAAGTTGAGGTGCCTCGACAACTTTGGGTAGCCATTTCTTATTCACTGTGTCGAGGTGGAATCTCATCTTCTTCAAAGTTGAATCATTAAAATAATCAAATCGGTCTAAACAAACTTTATCATCGTGGGGAAGATGGATTCCGCGCTCTTCAAAAAATGAATATAGAAAAAGACCGTACGGAAGACTACATCTTCTGGTCTTCTGGCATGCACGCATGTGACTGATGATGATATGGGAGAGGGAAATTTGTTTCCCATTCATAATGCACCAAATCAGAAAGACATCGAACCATGTCACAGTAGTATGCCCTTTTCTAGGGCAAAGACAGTTGACAACTATCTGATGGATGTTTCGTGCTTCTAATATTAGGTTCTTCAGAGGGCCGGTCTTCTTCTTTGTAATATCTGTCCTCCCGCAGATTTCATTGAGGGCTACCAAAACATCAAAACCCTCAACATCAGTGGGCCATGTACGACTGTCGTACTTTCTAATGACATCTTTGGGGAAATTATATAGGTAGTCCAACCTTTCCCGTGTAACAACAATTTATTGGCCTTGAACAGATGTTTTAATCGACTCATCATTAATTCTTTCTACATTGGCATAAAATTATTTAACTAATCTAGGATACATATCACATTTTAATGCCAAGAAAGACCCCCAACCCATTTTTTCAAAATAAGATTCAACTTTCAAACCAAATTGTGTGAAAAATGAAAGGTCCCCGATTTACCAAATATATAGGACCGTGTAGAGAAATCCTCTATGTACATGGTCGCGGCTTCCGAAGATACGAAATAGTTGGGGTCGAATGCCGTGTCCTTCTTTTATTTTTTCCCTCCCATTGTTGAGGTTGCTTTCCTTTTCGAAGATGCCATGGGTTAAAAAGCGGTTTTTTAGAAAGAAAGGAAGAAAAAGGGAGAATGGGGGTGTGATTCGAATGAAAGGGGGTGTGATTCGAATTAATGAGGAGAAGGGCTAACCGAACTACTGGGATCAGGAGAGGGAGCTGTGAATGAGGGACGGGAGAGCTTAGAATCAGGAAGGGGAGAGCTGAGAATGAGGGAGACGCAGCCGGAGCCGGAGCCGGAGACTGAAAGGGAGAGGGAGAGCTTCGGTTTAGAGTTTCAAAACGAGGGACAGCTTCGAATGAGGGAGAGATTTAGGGTTTGGTGAATCGATCGTAAGAATCAGCTGATTTATATATTAAGTTGCATTCATTCGAATGAATCAACCATTCATTCGAATGAATGGACACTGTTCATGTCATTCATTTGAATGAATGGGTTGATTCATTCGAATGAATGACCTAAAAACTAGGGACTGTCATTCGAATGGTTGTCTCTGATACATTCATTCGAATGAATCAGCTGATTCATTCGAATGAATGCAAGTTTTTAAGGCATTCATTCGAATGAATGACATAAACAAGAGGGACTGTCATTCGAATGTTTCTCTCTGATACATTCATTCGAATGAATCAGCTGATTCATTCGAATTAATGCACATTTTCAAGGCGTTCATTCGAATGAATCAGCTGATTCATTCGAATGAATACACGTTTTCAAGGCATTCATTCGAATGAATCAATCAACTGATTCATTCGAATGAATGACATAAATAAGAGGGACTGTCATTCGAATATTTCTCTCTGATACATTCATTCGAATGAATCGGTTGTATACGATGGAATGTTCATTTGAATGAATGGGCTGAACAATTTCCGTGTGACTGTTCAGCCCATTCATTCGAATGAATTGAAATTACACTTGAACATTCATTCGAATGAATGCCAAAATGAACTGGGCATTCATTTGAATGATTGGAAACGTGGGGGTAAAATGGTAATTTGTCACGAAAATCCAGATTCGATTGTATAGAGGCAGGAAAATCAGGTGTCTGTAAGTGCTGCCTTTAATTTTACTGCTAATCTAAATCTTTAAATCTTTTGTAATTTATCTTTAAATGCATTAATTTTCCATTCAATAAGTTTAAAGTCGTCATCGCATGAACTCGGTATTTGTGTGTAGAGAGGCATGCATGTACTCCAAAAGAATAGTCGTTTTCGAAAAAAAAAAAAAAGTTTTAAAATCGTCTTCTCTTACTCAAATTCATTACCATTTACATGCTTAAACTTGTAGCCTTTATAATATATTGATCTTTTTAACTTTTTTCATTTTATTTATATTTTAAAAAAATTAATATAATATTATTATGATAGTTTTATTTGAATTTAGATATGAAAAACTGTGGAAAATAAGATAGTATAACAATAGTTATGTGAAAGAATGGAAGACGTCCTCTTGCACTCCTCTCAAAACGCGTGCATTGAGAGTGATCAGTAAATGAGGAAAAGAAGAAGTTCAATTAAAATTGAGCCATTTTAAGTAAATGAGAAAATAATAAATATAATATTTTCCTAAATTATTTAATGAAATGTTATAAATAAACAATGAAAATAAAATAAAGATTAAATATGTTCTTTTAAAACTAAAAGAATCATTTTTAAAATTTAATCTTTCATTTTCATGATACTTTTGACGGGATCTTCACGCAAGGCTTTTCAATAATTAATAGAAATTTCAAATTGAACTTAAGTGTGAGTTTGACACTCATTTTACTCATCTTTACCTTTAAGTAAATATTTAAAAATAAAATATTTATGTAACGCCTTTTTAAACTGAAAAGCAATGATTAAGAACTTGGATTTCAAGTTTTAGTAATATCTACCCTAAAAATAGTAATAGGGGAGATATAACGAATACTTTAGTGTCATTTAAATCATGTAATACTAGAAAATTTATGGTGGCACCGATTAAAAGGAATCCGGCATAAACTTATGGGTGTTTTGGTCTTCTTGTGAAGATAAAAGCTACTAATATTAACAAACCAAAACATTATTAATAAAAAAGATGGAGGTGATTACATAGAGATTTGTAGGGGTGAAACTCGGGTCAGGTTTTGATCAGACCCACATGACCCAACTCAAGAAATCATGAGGGTCGGGTCAAGTTGAGAAGACAAAACCCCAAGTGAAATTTGAATCGGATTGGGTTGAGGAATTTTCAAATTAATCCGACCCAACACAACTCGGTTAAAATTATGCTAAAATGGGTTTAGAATGTAGGTCGAGTCGGGTTAGAATTCTGATCAGATTGAATCGAGAATTTCAAGTCAATAACTCATGTCAAATTCTATAAATATTGACTCGGGTCAAATTGGATTTTAAGGGACCCGACCTGACCCGACCCAATTTCAACCCTAGAGATTTGTCCAAAGTCCTAACAACTCAGTGCAAACTTTCCTTGATACCATCTTCAGAATCATACAGATTCTAATTACATGGGTGTTTTGGTCTTTTTACCCACAAAAATAGTTTCTAAATTTTTTATAATAACGAATTCATTTATGATTTTATACTAATGTTCTTTGTGATTGGCGACAAGCCATGTTCTTCTAATCATGTCAAAACTATGTAAGTCTACATTATTTAAACCAGTAATTTCACAGAAATGCATGTTTATAAAGTCTATACGAAAGTTGGCATAGAAAATCTTGCACAATTTCTCCATTGACGACTCCATTAATAAAGAAAACAGCTCAAGTCTTCCATCTATTGTAATTAACTATTGAGATTATTATCATTAATATTATTGTTTAAGCTACTTACCCTCATGCTTAGCTACTTACTTCTGAACTCACTTCTGATGGCATCAATATCGTAAGCTACGATGACATCATGTTATAACTGCTTGGGCATGGATATCTAATTATATATTACAGTGAGAGAGAAATGAAAGATCTTTGCTGGATGCAGACCACCCAGTAGTCAAGAATCCATACTTGTTAGTATATTTTCGATATAGGGTTGAAACTTGGGCACGAAATTAACGTTTGAACATCGATATTTCATGTTCTTAATGTACCCAATGAAAATATCATTCAAACCATAAACGTCAGTATCTCAGGATCGTGAATCAATAATGCTAACAATGAATCATACATTCGTTATGCGAAAAATCATCATAATATTAAGCGTATCTGGATCGATGCTTTCCAACAGACCACCCAGTAGTCAAGAATCCATACTTTCTATGTACATTTCGGTTTGCAATTGTTACATACAGTGAATCTCACGTTTGATTACGACTCCTATTTGTGTCTAACTTTTGCGGAGATTGGATTAGCTTAGAGCATTGTTCAAAAACTCGAGACTTGGACTCAGCTAAAAAAATTATCGAGGCGAGTAATTTGAGTTAGTTGTTCCATTTAACTTGGTAATTTGATTTAGAGTTTGAGTTTATGTGAGATTATTGGATGTGTGTTTTTATATTGAGAGAGAATAATGAATCACAAGTTTTATGAAATTCTTCTTCTTTAACATGATATCGTTCGGTAAGTTCTAGTAATCAAGAGCATATTGCTAATCATAGGATTGATGGTTTCTCTCACCTTTGCTACGAGTTTTCTATGTGTTGATTTTCCTTCTGTAGGTTTCTATATATGCATCATGTCTCTCTGTTTCTAGAGGTGTCTGTGTTAATTTAAATAAGTTAGCAAAGTTTTACGTGATAAAAGAGTCTTATATAGTTTAAAGGAATAGTTTTATAAAACAATTATTAAACTTGTAATGTTTCATTCATAGCGTTGGACAATTATGAAAAGATAAGCAGCAAAAGTTGGAGTAATGGAAATACACATGTTACTATTGGATGAAGTGATTAACTTTAGAAGATAGAGTTAGAAGTAACTGCGTCAGAGAGTTTAAAAGTAACTCTAATTGATGTCAAACTGAGAAAATATGTTTAAAGTAGTTTGCGTTTTTAAGCAAAAGACTAGAGACAACCCTAATATGTAAAATTGAGAAACTACAACTTGTAGCTACCATGAGGGGTAGAATATTGAAAGCGTGGAGTGGAGATTAAGAAAGACATGATAAATGGTAGAGCTAATGCATCTATAGTTATGGTATGACCAATTGGAGAAGTAGAACTCAACAAGCTGAATCTAAATAAATAGGAGTTTAGTTATGATGATTATAATGATAATAACTAGAAAGACCTTAGTTGCAAGTTCCTCACTGTTACAACTTTGCTATGTATAAGTCTCTAGTTTAATTTGGTTCGATCAAGAACAATTTTGAATTTGAATTGAAAGTAATCCAAGCCCTATCTAATAAATCGTACTAGTTAAGGCCCTTTATATCTATATCAAATAAATACAAATATAATTTGTTGACATTGATTTTTCATAATAACTTGAAAGAAATTTGAAAGTTAAAAAAATTTCATTTAAGTTTTAAAATTTTGCTCAAAATTTGGTTGTCCTTTTTTAAAAGTAAGTGCTAAGGAACGCAGTGTGGGATGCTATTCAAGAGTTCCACATTGTTCAAGAGCAAAGTTGAAGCAGACATATAAGTAGAAGCCCTCGTTAGAATGGTAACAAATCTCGTTTTCGGGATATTATGACAATCGTAAATAACGAGATATTTTTATATTTTTGAGGTTTTATCAGGAATTTAAGAGGAAAATCTCACTGAAAATATAATATTTAAAAAATAATAAATAAATAATGTGGCCGGAGTTTGAAAATATAGATATATTTTATAAATAAAAATTGTATATTTGGCCTAAACACTTTTAATGGGAATTTAACGGTAAATTCTCGCAATTTTAACATGAATTTACTATTTCGCAATAAAAATGTATTTTTAACGGTAATTTACTATTAAAAACGGCAAACGCAATAAACTCAAATTTTTAACATGTAAAAATTATTTTGCCGATATTTTCATAATAAAAATAAAAATATCGAAGATATTTGTTACATACATTGCTCGTTAGAACTTGATGAATGATAGACCGTAGGTACATATACGCTCACGTGTGAGACTTTTATGGATCTCGAATTGGCTTGTTCAAAATTTTTCATTTGATCAGATTTATTTGAGACAAATCTTTACTGAAATTTTACAATTCTCAAACTCTATTACATATTATTTTTAATTCATTGCATCATACTGTTTTTAACATAATTATAATTATATTAATGTATTCTATAAAACTTCTAACCCAAGGGCTAAGACAACGTAGACTTATTCCAAGACTCACTTACAAATGGTTGCAAGGATGATTCCCAATTGACATTGTACAGTTGCATGGCAACTAAGAAGTTCTAGTCTTACCCAATATTCACTCTACCCAACATGTGACTCATGCCGACTAAAAGCACGTGCTCAACAAACTATCCTTCTCATCTCTTCATTTATTTCTTATTCTTTCTATTCATAAAAAAAAAAATCAAACCTGAACCAAAGAGGAATCAACATAGTATACTTTTTCACTATTTAAATTTAAATAAAATAAGTATCTCATTTATTAAAAATAATTATGTTTCTATTAAATTTTTTTTTATACAAAGAGGCAGTGCCTTATAAATCTAAATCCACTAGCGTACAAATATGGAAAAAGTTTTAGTGAGATCAATTACAAAATATTTCATCTGTTGCCACCCATTTCATATTTTCGAAGAAGCTGGTAATAATGATATGATTAATGACCTGAAAGGTCCACAAATAAATAAGAAGGCTCGACGGATTGAATTAGGTTTTAACAAACTCAATTCAATTTATATAAAAAATTATTGAACTCGACTCGATTTGAAATGGTCAAATCGACTTGACTCGCATTGTTGATCCAATTCAACTTGAGTGTTGGCCTGACTCAACCCTAGTGTTATATTAAATTTCTTCAATGGGTCAAGTCGAGCCAATTTTAAAAAAACTTGATCCAACTGAACTCTAATTTTAGAAATGGAAAATTCAACCCTCTTATTTAGTTATTTCTCATGTCAGGTCATTGGGAAGTTTCACCCCTAGACTAAAGATGATGAATGCAGCGAAGCTTCATCGTATTGGCAATGGCAAATGACAGCAGCAAGATGATTCTTCCTTCATGACATCATTTATCTTCCCTTCCTCCTCCACACCTTATATAATACAAAACTCTCCTCTCTCCTTCCCAATTTTGGATCAAGCTTATAAATTCCTCCCGTCTCTAAGGAAAAGATGAAATTCACTGATTTTGTTGGGGCTGGTTCCTTTCACATAATTATCAACTGGGTCAGTGTATTCCACTGGCTCTGTTCCAAATTCGTCGAGGCAAGAGCGAACAGAGAAGGCACGGCCATGAACAATAAGGAGCAAACCCAGCAGCAGCTTTTCTCGAAAGAGAAGGCTGACGACGATATAATTATCAGAAGCAAAGATGTAGAGATGGAGATGGCGAAGATGGGGATCTTTTGCAGCCCAGATGATGGATCTTTTATGGAATGCTTTGGTCGGGTAGACTTCTCTCATCTGTTTGTAGAGATGGAACCCAGCTTAGAGGAAGTAAAGGAGGCTTTCTCGGTTTTTGATATCAACAGAGATGGATACATAGATGGGAAAGATCTGCAGAGAGTTTTGTGTAGTTTGAGTTTCAGAGAAGCGTTGGATTTGAATGCGTGCGAGAGAATGATCGGAGTCTATGACAAGAACAGAGATGGTAGAATAGATTTCAACGAGTTTGTGAAACTCTTGGAAAACAGTTTCGAATGATTTGCTAATTGCATACTATATTGAAACTTTGAATTGGAAATATGATGAGGAAATATTTTTATTTTGATGTAAATCAATTGTCTCTGCTTTGCTTGTTTTCTCACTGTCACCATCCTTTGAAAACGCTTTTGCCCAGTTCATGCATGCGAGACACAAGCTGTAAATACTTGCACAATGGGGAACCCTCAATGGTTTGGCGTGAGGGTCAAGTCAACAAGCACACCTTAAGAAGTGACACCTTGATCGTTAAAAAACATTTGGAGCATGTGGCATCTATTGTGATAATAAAAGAAGTGCCAATTATCGGGGCAAATTTTCGACAAAGTGACTACAAAATATGAGTGAAGTTAACTTTTTTTACAACATGAAAATTTTTACATTTATTCATGTCGCGTATTGAAGTAAAGGAGGCCAGTTCAATTGTTTTAAATATTTTTATTTTTTGACCAAGACTGTATCAGTTATTGGGTGGGGCAACCACATGACTCGGATCAAGTACCGGTATAACGCTCATTGAGTAGCAATAAATCGATAACGCACCGCTCTGCATGTATATGTTCTGCATATCGGTTCATCAGTACTTGATAAGTAGTATACCAATAGAAATAAAATAGGAATTTCACTACAACCTGTATCTCCTAAAAGATTTTGTCCGCGTTAGGATGGTCGGACTTCCTCATGTCCATCAGAGAAGATATATCAGCCGATATTGCCAATATGAATAGTGTATGGCCATTGCCTATCATATCGACTGAGATTTCATCTGCTACTAATCACCCACTGACAAATGAAGGATGAATAATTTCAAGTAATTTCTTACATGGTTGAAATAACTAATCACCTTTGAATTGGTTCACATGGCAAGTGTTAATTGGTGATACCATAAAATATCTAGTGCTAGAGTACTAGAGGATCAAAATTTAGCATTATTTTTAAGGAAAATCCCTTGCTGGCATATTTTGGATGTGAGCCTTTTTCCAATCTTTTTATTTTCTTTTAAGAATATTTTAATTTGCTTATATCATTTTTTTAATTTGACATTTAAAAAATTATTACAATATACATAGGGTAAATTAATCTTATTAAACAAAACTAAGTCATTCTAAATTCATTAAACATCAAATGTAGTTATTTGTTTATTCTAATATGAATTATCAATATATTTATAAAAAATATCAAATCACTTTAACTAAATCAATCAAAT
The DNA here is from genome assembly GCA_022113865.1 of Chimonanthus praecox. Taxonomy (NCBI): domain Eukaryota; kingdom Viridiplantae; phylum Streptophyta; class Magnoliopsida; order Laurales; family Calycanthaceae; genus Chimonanthus; species Chimonanthus praecox. Next base: position 56,331,110 of record CM039089.1, read on the forward strand.
AACTTTTAAGCTCTTTTAAATTATTTATCCAATTAAAAGGACTTTTAGCATATCAATTATCAAATCATAAACATTTTGAATAAGACCATCAATGGTAGACCCATGCCACCCAGAAAATGTTAGAGTTTTTTTTTTTTGAATGGTTAATATATTAATAATAAAAGGCACTAGAGGTGCAACACAAAAACAAGGAAAAGCTCAAAATAAGCATTACAACCTCAAAACACCTTCAGGACCATCGCACACAACCTGGAAGGGAAAAAACTAAACTAAGTCAACACATTCTTTCCAAGCACGAAGGATGTCGTTCGCAGAGACGTTTCTAAATTCCGGAAGGGTAGAGGCCCAAGAGGCACACAAAGAAAAAACTCTTCTCGAAACTGCTTCACTTGACTCAGCACGATCCTTAAAAACTCTATTGTTGCGCTCCCACCATAAACTCCAAACTATGGCGAAGAGGGAAAGGCGCCAAAGAGAGGCACATTTTGAAGATACCGAAGAAATATCCCAAGCATAAGATAGCTCGGCCACTGAATAAGGCATAACCCACAACACACCAAACTTACAAATCACGGAGTTCCAAACAGCCGAAGAGAATGGACAATGGAGAAGAAGGTGAGTCGTCTCTTCTGAAGCACAAAGACACAGAGGGCAGGCACTCGCAATAATTTTTCCTCTTTTGCGCAAGTTGTCTTGAGTTAAGATTTTCCCCAGACCCGCAGTCCAGAAAAAGCCAATAATCCTAGGTGGGGCTTTGGAGACCCAAATAATTGGGTTGACTACAGGCCAAACCTCCCGAGTGTTGCCGGTGAAGAAAGATTTGACAGAGAAACAACCAGTTGAGTCAAACAACCAAACAAGACTGTCCACAGTCGAGCTACGAATCCGAATGGAGGAGATCAGGTGGAGCAACTCGGACATCTCATCAAGCTCAGGGTTAGAAAGAATACTCCGGATGTTGAGATCCCAAACAGTCCGGCTATTGTGGATGGAGTAGTAGTCAGACACATTACCATCTAGCAAATGAGAAAGACGAAAAATCGAAGGAAACTGAGCAGCCAAAGTAGAGTTATTACACCAAGAATCTGTCCAAAACTTTACCTTATTACCACTCCCCACCTTGAATTTGATTCCATCTTTAAATTTGTCAATACAAGCAACGATAGCTTTCCACATACCAGAAGCACCATGTACCGCCGGATGAAAATCCCACCCCCAATTACCCAGTCGATACTTCTGGATAAGGATGGTCTTCCAAGGAAAATCACCCTCAGTCCCTAATCGCCAGAGCCACTTAGAGAGCAGAGCAGCATTAACCTCCTTGATCGGCCTCACTCCAAGACCCCCCGCATTAATTGGGAGACAAACTTGATCCCATTTCACCAAATGAAATTTCCTTCTATCCTCATAATCATTCCACAGGAAGTTCCTCATAATTTTCTCCAACGACTGAATAACTTTACTTGGGCACCTGAATGCTGAAAGGAAATAGATAGGGAGAGCCGCAAGGACTGCCTTGAGGAGGGTGATCCTACCACCAAAGGACAAATACTTTCCTTTCCACGAAGCTAGTCGCTTACTGAATTTATGAATTATGGGTTCCCACAAAGACAAGCCCGGAGATCCGATGAAAAGAGGGAGCCCCAAATAAGTGGAAGGGAGAGTGGCTGAAGCACAACCCAAAATCGCAGAAAAAAAGGACAGCTCGCTCTCATTCAAGTTGATACCAAATATATTTGTTTTGTGATAGTTGATACGGAGGGAGGATGACAATTCAAACCATCTGAGCAGGGCGAGGAGGTTCTTGGCTGACTCCACGTCAGCCTCACAGAAGATAATAGTATCATCCACAAACTGTAAATGGTGAACCTGAAGAGAAGACATACCAATTCTGAAACCATGGATCAATGATAAATCAGCAGCTTTGGAGAGCAAAAGGCTTAAAGTCTCTGCTACCATGATGAAAAGGGCAGGTGAGAGGGGGTCACCCTGCTGGATTCCCCTGAAGCTCTTGAAAAAGCCTTTAGAAGAGCCGTTGATAAGAATGGAGAAGTGGGCAGAAGACATGCATTCATAAATCCATAAGCACCATCTCCGACTGAAGCCCAAACTTGTAAGGACAAAATGAAGGAAGTGCCAATCCACCATATCGTAAGCTTTCTCCAAGTCTAGTTTACAAACAAAACCTTTTTGACGAGACTTGTGCTGGGAGTCAATAGAGTTTTCACATTTTTTTAATTAAGGTATCCATACATCTCATCCTGCTAATCTTCGAAGCATTGCATAAACCTTCCAATCCATATAGCTTTCACATTTGGGTATATTACCTAGGACAAAATTAGACTAAACTGAATTTTATTTTTATTAATTAGTGATTGATGAGTTACTGTATTTTATTTTATTTATATATTATAATAATATTAAAAATGTTTGTACTGTATTCATGACAAAACAAACACGTTGGTTGCATTTAAACCATGGTGGAGACCTTTGAAAGTTTTTTTTTTTTTTTGAAACTTTGAATACAAGTAGTCATTTCTGAGAAATGCATGTTAATAAAGTATAGCCAATATGAAACTTAGCACAATTTCTCCATTGACGTCTTTGTTTAGGATAAGGAGAACAGCTCAAGTCATCGGTCTATCGTCATTAATTATTATTAACAATATGCTACTTATGACATCAATGTTGTAAACAACGATGACATCATGTTCCACTGCTTAGTCATGACTTTCTTGTACTTACATATCTAATTATGGGCTAAAATATAAACAAATTACATGGCATATTTTCTTTTTACATGAAGAAATTCAAAATTCGTAACTCCTTAAATACGAGGTGATTAGATAAAACTCTAAATGTACACAGCTCGTCGTAAACTACAGATATAAGATGACTATAGGACTTAAACCTAATAACTCTGATTCCTGAGCCAAATTACATGTCACGATCGTACAATTTTACAAGTCCCTTGTAGAGAAAAAGAAAGGTTTTTAGTGCTGGACCATCTAGCAATGAAGAATTCATATTATCCCATCCACACCTTACTTTTACACCTATTGCTAAAGGTAATAGACCATTTCGAATATTTATTCTTTAATATGAGAGGAAATTATTTTGATTAGATTAAATAAGTATAATGTTAAAGATCATAAAGATTCAAATATTTTAAAATAACTTATAATGATCAAACTTTTGTTGGACTCAAAAACCTGTTACATAATTACTCAAGTTCGTCATAGTTTGTGATTAGTTTGAACTTTGAACCCTGAGGTTTTAAACCATGCAGTAGGGAAAGGGAGAGCTTAGTAAGTAGCAAGTACATTTCTGTGGGCCCACATGGGCGAGGGGTGGGATGAGTCTATTTGAAAGGTATTTTCTAGATGCTGTTTATAAAAAATTAAGTCTTTCTCTGAAAATGATCTCTTTTCAAAAGCAAAATGGAGATGGTTAACATGGTTATTGGTGGATTTTAACTTTAAAGGGCTCAAAATTAATGATCTCTTGTTATCATGGGATGGTTGTATGTTGACTCACAATCAGAAGACTAAGAAGATGGAGTGCTGGAAGCCACCTCAACTTGGTACGTGGAAGTTTAATATTGATGGAGCCTCCAAAAGGAAATTAAGGCAAGCAGGGATTGGTGGAGTGCTTAGAAATCATAAGGGAGAATCATACATCATCTTCACTGAATCAGTGGGTATTAAGGATTCAAATGAAGTTGAAATTCTTAGTATAAGGAGAACTCTTCTAATTTGGATGCACTTTGGCCATGGAAATCTAATTATTGAAGGGGACTTAGCAAATGCTTTCAAGTGGACATCTGGTTTGAGATGCCCACCTTGGAGATTAACCAATGTGGTAAGGGAGGTAAGAGAGCTAGCTAACGAATTGGGCATATCTTTTGTTAAAATTGGGCGATCGGCTAACAGTGTGGCGGATTATTTTGCCAAAATAGGAGTGGAAAGTATTTGAGAGGGCTTATATCTTTTCTAATTTTCTCGGTTCTCTTTTTCTTGTTTTTTCCTTTTTTGTGATCTAATACTTTTAGACCATCGTCTGTATATGTACTCTTCCTCTTCTCTTAGTGATTTTTTCTCTGTGACTGCTAGAAAAAAAAAGAAATAACAGGTTTTTTTGAAAATTTTAAAGTCAATGGTAAAAATGGATGTAGTTTTAAATGGAATTCAATCCAACAGCAAAATCAAATTAGAATAAAGTTAAATTGAGTAAGAATCTAATTCACGGAGTATGGTAGCATGCGAGGGAGAATATGGGGTGTAAGTGGGGACCAAATGGGCATTTATACAAAAGAAGATTTTGTCCCTGATTTGAAAATAGTTATATCTAATATTATTATCATTAATAAAGGGCCAAGACAACTTAGACTTGGTCCAAGACCCATTTACAAATGGTAGGAGAGGATGATTCCTAATTGACACTTTATAATTTCATGGCAATAAGAAGTTCTAGTCTTACCCACTATACACTTTACCGTACACGTGACTCATATGAACTTAAATTAAACCTTGCCTTTGTTTGCTCAACTTACCAACCACATCTTATTTTTATTTATTTATTTTATAATCTAAGGGAAATCCTGAGTCTACCTCAGTAGTTTGTTGTCAAGTTGCCAAGGTACGGTTATGCATAGCTATGTTAAAACCCTTAGAGGAGAAGCCCCAGACCCACACAGAACGCCTCCGGTTAACGCTGCTGAGATTCAAACTAGTGACCTCCAGCTTTCTTAGGCGGGAAGTGACCAATTGAACTACCCAACATTGGATCTAATTTTTATTTATTTATTATTCTTTCCCTTGAGAAATAAAAATCAAAGCTTGTCGTCTTCTAAAGTCCAGGCCATGAATTTCCTTGTTTCTTCTTTCTTCCACAGGTCTCTTTACATCTTTTAATAGTTTAGTCCCCATATAATTGTCTGATTGTGGAGATTTTTATACTTTGTAAGGTCCAGAGGTCCACATGTATGGCAACCCAAAATTAGAGAGTTTCTTTCAAATCTAGATCTTATACTCATGTTCGAAAACTCAAAATTTAGGCTAAATTAAAATCTCATCGAGTCAAGAAATTTGATTAGAGTCTTAAAAAATTTGAAAAACTTAGAAAAAATTGTTGAGTCGCTAACTCGAAATCCTACAAAGTCGAGTCCATTCAAATTGACTCGCCTGAATTATTTTGAAATTTTAAACAATAAATTGTACTAAAGACTTTTCAATAGAATCAATCAGATATTACCATGAACAAATTTATGAACATTTTAACTATTTAAAAAACTATGGGCATATTTTACATGGTTGAAATGGTCAATTTCTTTTATTAAATTAGCGCTTTGTACATTTTATCTGAAATTCTTTTATGCAAATCCACTAGAGAATATTCATATGCATTCAGCACTGGTTTTGAATCTTTGATGCTTAGAAAAACTCTTTAGACCATCTCAACACACTTTACTAGTTAGATGACTTCTACTGAGAATAAGAAATGTGTTGTGCCGATAGAGAGCAGTGTTACGTTTGTATCGGTGCAACGTAACATATCGGCTGATACACTTTCTTCCATACCCGTCTTCATTTTCCCACAACATGTATCAGCCGCATTTTTTACCCTGGACTTCTACAAAAGCTACATTGCCTTTAGTAGAGAACAAGGACTTAGATGGATATCTCATCCAAGATCCATTAACCTTGAATTAAAGTTAATCTTTTAAAGTTCACTTTAGATAATAAGAATCAATAAAAATTCCATGTTTGAATTGCCAATTGAATAAGAATCTATATTAAATCTATTCAAATAAATAAAATTGAATATAGTTTATTTCAAATGTGTAAAAATTCAACATTTTATAGAACTTAATCTAATAATGAATATATCTCTAAATGAATAATAATAAGAACATGGCAATAAGTGAAAGGTAAAAATATATAAATTCAAATTAAATAAGTGATAGGTAGAACGCAGAGATTATTTTGAACTCTAAAGATAGATGTCTATAAGCAAGTTATTTAACGGTTTTAATAGTTGCGTAAGTCATAATAAGATCAAATTAAGTTTGGATCCAGAAGAGAAAAAGAAAAAACATCTCATAAGATCTTATTTAAAAATAATAATAATAATGCTAGAAAAATCAATACAATTGACTACAAACAACCAAAAGAAAAGCTAATAGAAGTATAGAGTTATTGAAATTTAATGTGAATTGATTACATAATTATTTTATAGGTAAATGATTTTGTCTAAGTTTATTTTAATAAAATTTAAATTGATAATTGAAAATACAGTCAAGTCAATGAACCAAACTTGAACTTGACACTTACTTGACCCGTTTCCACCCGTCAACCATACATCTTCTAAATAATATCATCACCAACAAATTCATGGAAAGAAATTTTTAAAGACCAAGACTATACCCAGTCAACATGATGGATGCGGTGAAACTTCATCTCTCTCTGCATTTCAATCCGAAAATCCTATATAATACACACCTATCCACTTTCCTCTCCAAATTACGATTAAGCTCAGTCTTCTTCTTCTTCTTCTTCTTCTTCTTCTCTCTCTGTTTCTCTCTTTAACTCAATGGAAACGATGTTCCAGAATCCTTTTACAACGTTCACTGATTTTGTTGGGGCTGTTTCCTTTCACATAATTATCAACTGGGTCAGTGTATTCCACTGGCTCTGTTCCAAATTCCTCTGTTTCTTCCAACCCCAGTTCGAATTCGTCGAGAACAGAGCGAACAATGGTGGAACGGGCACGAGCAAGAAGGTTTCAACCCAGCAGCAGTTTTGCTTGAAAGAGAAGGCGGAAGATGATATTATGATCAGTAGGGAAGATATAGAGATGGAGATGGCGAAGATGGGGATGTTCTTCGACGCAGATGATGGAACTTTGACAGAGTGGTTTAATGGGGAAGAGTTCTGTTGTATGTTTGTAGAGATGGAACCCAGCTTAGAAGAAGTGAAAGAGGCGTTCTCCGTGTTTGATATCAACAGAGATGGATACATAGATGCGAAAGATCTGCAGAGAGTTTTGTGTAACTTGGGAATGAAGGAAGCATTGAACTTGAACGCCTGCGAGAGGATGATTGGAAGCTTTGACAGGAACAGAGATGGTAGAATAGATTTCAGTGATTTCTTGAAACTCTTGGAAAACAGTTTTGGATAATTTGGTGATTGCGTAATTTGATGTAAATCACTTGTCTCTGCGTTGTTTCCTTCTTCTTTGAAGATGTAAATAATGATGAGGATGATGAAGATAATAATAGCAGATTAATAAAAATATTTTACTTTTATAAAGAGATACTTTGTAATTTTATTTTTCTTAAATGACAAAATTACTATCTTGAAATGATAATTATTTTTCAATAAAGTTTAATCAAAGAAATTTTTGTTATTTAAATAAAAATAAAAATAAAGAGCCTCTTTGGTGGACTTTTACTGGGCACTCTCTCTCAGTATCTCTAAAAAAAATTAAACTGAGTAGAATATTATTAAAAATAAAAGAAGAAGAAAAAAAAAAAAAAGAGGGAGAAACTGAGTCCTCTAGAATATTTTATGGAAGTTCACTTTAAAAATCCACCATTGATGATATTGCCATCAGTTGAATTTATTTGCTCTAGCGGAATGGCAGTGGGGGCCTTAGTAGGGGTGAAACTTGAGTCGGCTTTTAACCCGATCTGAGAAATCAATGGATTTGGGTTATATTTTTGTATAACTTGGATCGGGTTGTGTTGAAAAAAATAAACTCGCATGAAATTCGGGTCTGATTGGATTCAAAAATTTAAAAGCAACCTGACCCAACTAGAGTGCACTAAGTTATAAAATAGCACTCAGGTTGAGTCGGGTCAGGTTGAGTAACTTGGGTCAACAACTCGGGTCAAGTCACATCAGGTTTAATAATTTTTGACATGGATTGAATTTGATTTATTAAAACCGAACCAACCTGACCTGAGTTTCAACCCAGCCCTTAGGTATTATCTTATTTGAGGAGATTGACTGAGTTATTATACACTAAGTTTTAAATAATTCGTTTGAGTGGATGAAAACTACATCTATATTCACTTATCATAATTTTATTAAATAAGTTAAAATTACTAATTTATTAATTTAAAATTTTAAAATAAAATCACAAAATTAAAATATTCAACTGAAGTCCAAATTCTAACCACATACTCTTGACATTCTACACATATCTCAAATGAATATGTATAAGTTAGTTAACATTTTAATTTTAATGAGGGGCCCATATGGGTGTAGTTCAACTGGTTAACCTCCCATCAAGAAGAGCAAGGTGCTAAGTTTGAGCCCTCATGACCTAACCTAGTAGATGATTTTATGTTGGGTTTTCCAAGATTTTCTACACGTAAATTAAAAAATATATATAAATTCACCAAAAATTTCAGCCACTCATAAAAAGATTGGGTTCCAAAATTCTAGTAGATGTCTTCCTGCTTTTAAAAAATAAATGCAATTTGGATAGGTAAAAGATGCAAATGAAAATCAAATGCATGAGCTATTCCATGCATAAAAAAAATCAAAATGCAATTTAAAGCAAAAACTTGATTCCATTCATTATTCAAATCAGGAATTCATTATTCATTATTCTCAATTAAACTTGACTTGGAAGTTTCCCTTAAAGCTACATACTCTAGGGTTAACATTTGTACTTCATGATGGCTTCAATTCAATTTGTACTTCATACAACTTCACTTATACACGTATAAATAAAATGAATATATAGTATATACTCTATAGTATATGCATTACTCTTGTATTGTATAATTCACAAATTATTCAACTATCTTAACACGTATCTATTCTCTTTTTGTTATGTAAATACATAATTACTTAATTTTCTCAAGATAATTGATATGGCCAAGCCCAAAACAGTCCATTAAATGTTTAAAAAATATAAAGAAGGAAATTTATAAGCATCTTATGACTTTTCCGTATGATGTATACAATAAGTAGAGCTGTATTTTAAAAGATAAGTTTTTAAACATTAAATTTCTTTCTGAAATTTTTTATTACAACAAAATTAAGTTTCAAATATAATTTTATTAGTTTTCCTTTACTGTAAAATATTTAAAAATTTATAAAAATACATTAAATTTATATAATAATTATTTGAATGCTTTTATTCTTAAATCTTTCAAATAGAATTACCTAGAGATTACAAGTAGAATTTAGAACATCAATGGACCAGTCCAACATGTTCCATAAGGTTTCAAGACATGTTGTAAGCCTCTTTTCTATCGGGTTACCTTGAACAACCCAATATACTTTAATGGACCATAATCCTAGCCAAAACAGTCCAGCATAAGCCCAAGCCCAAGCCCCAACCCATTGACGGTCCTGTATGTGCCCTATGTTGAAAATATACACAAGGTCGACCTTCTGTTTTAGTGACTTCCACCATGTACCACCATAGGAGATCAATGGACGTTCCAAGTATCATAAATTGGCTTGGCTAACTTGAAAGATTGGCTAGACAGTCCAAAAGCTCATCTCATAAAGTGAGGTCTTGAATTCAATTTTCACTCAACCCCTCCAGGTCACTCTCCATCGAGTTACTTAGTGTGTGTGAATTGAAAAATTTACATGCTCGTGGAATTAATCTCACTCCAATGTAGTTTTCTGATTTTCCAAGCTTTAACCCTGAGTTTAAAATCTCTATTCTACTATTTCAATCCCCGGGCAACATTTTTTTGGTAGGAATACCATTTCAAACCCCGAATTTAAAAAAAAAAAACCAAAATTTGGGATTCAAATTTTCAGTCATCAGCTGAACTTCAGCCCAGCCAGTTTCTTCATTTTCCCACTGAACCCCAGAAAAATTCTATTATGTAGACAACCCAAATATTTAAAATAGTGGGCTGGCGACTATTTTAATCTGAACCTTTGACAATAATAGTAGGCTGTCCTAACATAAATAATAGCAATGTCTGGTGGAGTTGTAACAATAGAACATCTACAATGGAGAAGGCCAAGGGGATCCAACTAAAATGCCAATGAAGATGCAAATATTCAGTGGATCGTGGAGAGCATTAAACAGGATCCACAGATTTCTAATGGGCCCGATAGATGGACAACATTTAATCTCAGCAATGAACCTTTGAGCTCAATTCATTTTACGAACAATCTTGTATCCCTAAAGGATTTTCGGAACATCTCTATGTCAGACATTTTTTAGCATGGAAAGAATGTGCTGATTCATAGTGATTTTGGCCTGCTATTTTGAGTTTTCTTTTATCTGTTACTCGTGCTTGTAGCTTTCAATATCTATCTTATTTCTATACTTGCACTCTGGTTAATATATGAACCATTTCAAAAAAGAAAAAAAAAAAAACAATTCACCTCACCTGCAATTTAAATTACTAGCCGCTTGTCAGCATACACCAGTATATATAAACACCACCAGATTATAACCTTTAGGCATGCCGACAATTCCAGGCATACTTATTCATCATATTTATTGTTGGGGTGGAGGGGGAAGAAGAAAGGACTGTTCATTCCCCAGCATACACGTCACAGATCAACATTTAGGACATACAGAAATGTCCTTACCAAAAAGTCCTCCGATTCCTTTCATAGGATCGGTCTGCTTCACTAATGATTCCCCTACTAGAACCTGTGAAGACAAACATTTCCAAGCTCAGATCAAAAGTGCACATTATGGTGTGAAGAGTGGATGGCATAAAACAAATTAGCATTTTGAGGCAACTTCACAGATAAAGTTAATGCAGTATAAAGAAGAAAATCAAGGGAAACATCAAATTGAGTGCAGTATAAAGTGGCACATCCACAATTACAAATTTCAAGCAAATGCAGAGACATTAATGGGTGGGCTATACTGCAGGGGAATTTTTTCCCTCTTTTTAAGCAGTAAAAGATCTCTCATTTTTCATTCACACGATCTCAGATTTATAGAATCAGTTAAGATGATGCCACTAGAGGATATCAGATTGTTTACTCCGAAAATCAGTTACTTGAAAGTACAAAACAAATTTAATATTTTTTTCATACTAACATTATGTACGTGGAGAAACAAAAAGACAAATGACTGAATAGGCTCCAGTAAGATAATGATGAGCTCCAATAGGCAAATGGGATGTTGAGGAGTCCATTAGGAAGGTCTTATGAGACCCATCAAAAATCACCTTAATCAAATCAATCAAGCCATGTTTTTTAGGAGGCATAAAGTTTAGGAATTAAAAGAAAAGTCGAAATAAAATTTTAGAGAGCTTAAAAACATAGCTTGATTGATTCAATCGAGTTGATTTTTTACTGGCCACGTACTTATATTAAGTTCTTCTCAACAAATCCATCACCATCTCATTTGGTGGGCCTCATGCCTAGGTGCACATGGTTATGCCGTGTCAAGGTGATCATTTCCTATCAATATATTCTATGAATAATGTAGCAACTACTGTTCTTGCCCCAGAAAATCAACCACCAACATATGTATTGCTTGTTCAAGGATATTCTAAAAACAAGTTTTATTTTCTGTGATGAGAGTCATAATCTTGTTAGGGACAGTAGAACCACTGCAGTTCCTTAACCACTTCAGTAACCCACACTAATGCAATTTTTTCCATCTATTTTTAAAAATTTCTCCTTGCCCGCAAGAATTTCAACAATATTCAAGTCGTCAACTCTTATTGTCCCTGAGGAAAGGAAAAAAAAATGTAAACTTACTAATCACTCCAGGTTCCCTATGGAGATACCATTAACTATTGACCCACTACAGGTGATGTTTCCCTGCTTGATATAGCTCCGAAGAATGAACTACTTAAGACTACAGGCACCACTAGAGGACGCATTTGACTGCTATAATCTTAAGTAGTACCATTCTTCGGAGCCTTTAACCTTGCATGTTGACAGGCAAGAATAAAACAACCCACAAGGGTATATTTGGGAATTACAGCAGAACTAAGGTTTTCCACTAACAACATTTGGCTGGCACCAATACACAGTGCCAGTCAGTTGAAAGGGCAGTGATCCATGCTTTCTATGTTTGCATATTTCACAGGGATTCTGTACACTTCTTAGCCGCTTCAGGCAACATTTGTTAAAATCCAGATTGGTGGTTTTCTGCAGCAAGACAGATGACACATCACCTGAAAGCTACCAGAAGTCAACAGTATAGTTTTGAATCTTTTTTTAAACCATCTACAATCACAAATTAGTGCATCACTAACTATTAATCATGGACGCACAGCCACTTAGAAAAAAGATGTAACATTCTACTCATATTTTTCCAACCCTTTTGCATGTAACCTCATTTTCCTACCTACACATTGTCCACCAAAAGTTTGACCCTTTCTCTTCTTTTTTTTTTGGTGTAACTTAGCTTTGTAACTAGTACCATGTAGTTTGTGGTAAGTAACTACCCAATCTCTCTTTGGGCAGCCATTTTCAAACATGTGCATTTTTATCCCTTTTTTTAGAGAAGATCTACATTGAGTAATAACATTATTTCTTGTTTGCCACTGAAGGCTAGGGGGGAATGCCTCACCAAGCACATTAAGAACTTCTGATCTGTAGCGACCCATCCCACTAGCACAATATTGTCCGCTTTGGATCCACACACAGAGGCCCGCACGGCTTTGCTTTGGCGAGCCAACCCATTGTTGCTCCCAAAAGGCCTTATGCTAAAAGGAGAAAGGCTACCATTTATATACCAGGGAATTTTCAATACAACTAGTAATGTGGGACTTTTTTCTCCATAGACACGCTCCACATTATAGACCCCCTCTGAGGCAGGGTATTATAATCTACCTCCTTTAAAGCTAGAGCCCTCACCGGCTCTACACACACAAGAACTAAGCACTTACCCTTAGGCAGAGAGTTGAACCATTCTCTAACACCATTTGTAACGACACATCTCGCTAGGACAATATTGTCCATTTTGGGCCCACACGGCTTTGCTTTGGCGAGCCAACCCACTGTTGCTCCCAAAAAGCCTTGTATTAGAAGAAGGAATGCTATCACTTATATATCAAGGAATTTCCAATACAACTAGTAATGTAGGACTTTTTCTCCAAAGACACGCTCCACATTATAGACTCCTTCTGGGGCGGGGTATTACATGATCTTTGCATCACATGTGCCGATCACCTCATCAATCATTTTTAAGAGGCTCCATCATCAATTTCATGGCTAACCACATTACTTCAAAAGGCACGATTCAAGTAAAGAGAGTCCAGCGTTGATATGGACAAACAAGACCCACTTTATCAACAAAGCTCAATTGCTTCATCAAGAAGATTTGTTACTAGCATGGTGGTTCCCAATATTTTATTTCACTGAGGTTTCATCTTTCCGTCAGTTTTGTCAATGACATATCTATTAGTTCTAGTCAATCAGTTTTAAATTTTTTATGATACTCACAGAATTCTGAAAAATACCATGTAATTATTCAAAGTCTTAACCTATTTCCCTACAGATTATTTAATTACCAACTAACAAACATTTTTCTATTTTCATAGAACATATATTTAAACAAGCTTACTGCTCTAACTCCAGCTTCTTGCACATAAGCAATATCATCAGGAGTAAACAGGCCAGACTCACCAACCACCTAAAAATGTAGAAATCAGATTTGCTAATCAGCATCTTATACAACATAATTACATTAACCTGCATGAAATTGATCAATGAAAAATGAAAAGTAACAGCACATTAAAATCTAACTAACTTCAAAAGTGCTTTTTTTTTTTCCTGGAAGGTAACAACTTTTATTGAAAAAGTAAGACAAGGTACAAGAAACAAAGGCCCAGCCAGAGGCTGGCCAAAAATCTGTATACCAACATATGCTAGAAGGCAAAGGTGTGACTAAGGAGTACATCTTTTACAGTTGCAAAGTTCTTTCCAACTATCATCAGATAATATTTGACAATCTTCCATACAAGGGCCTCCCTTGACATTTAGTACTGATATATTCAAGAATGAAAACCTCTGCTATTTGCCTGTTTTCCCTATTCCCTGTGGTCGGTCATCAGCTGCTGCATTCTCATGCATGTGCAAAATCCAAATTGCTTATCTAGGATCAAACACGCAACCTGTCATTTGGAGGGTCATTTGACAAAAACTGGATGGTCATAAAAATTAGAATGATTTTGTTTTAGCCATCCTTTCTGTCCCTCAAATGTCCTCCAAGCACATGCTTAATATCATCAAATCAATGTGATTTTAGGGTATGCCCTATCCAAGCTAGGTCTGCTTGAAGATCAATTTTTCTAGTAGGCAAATGCTGTGAACAAGAAAATAGGTACTCACAAGCGAAAAAATAAATAAATAAAGAAGTAGCTTAGCCTTTAATGAAAACATGTAACCAAATAACCTGGCAATACTGGGTTTTTAACAATATATATCAAAACATTACAATGTTCTCAGAAAATAATCTCAGGATCTACATTTTCGGAATTCACCAGGCCATAGAAAGGGGAGTGGAGGCCCTATTGCAATTACACATGAACTATTAAATTTCAACTCACCCAGATTAATAATCACATCAAAAGAAGAAAAAATTAGGACAGTCAAGATGATTCAAGAATGATAAGTAGAGGCTATTATTCCACAATAGCCAAGGCATACTTATTAACAGTTTCTCTCATAGTTGCCCATATAAGAAACTGATGCAAGAAACAAGGAGAGAATCATTGAACGAAATGATTCATAAAAATACTTTCCCATGCCATATACTAAGCCATGTTAAATGAACAGAGTGAGAAACTTGGGGTTTTGCAAGACGACAAATTTCACAGTATCTTTTTCCCCTTCAGCTTATTGCAGTGGAGGACATGATAGACGACAAGATTGAGCAGTGTTAGGTGCACTAAAAGAAAAAACAAAAAAGATTGCCACCTTTTTTCTTCTTTAAGCAATTATTTTATTTAGCTCAATAAGCATAAAAAGATACCCATGCCTTTCTACCTCGGTGAGTCATAAAAGAAGTCAGACAACTTTAGGTCAAACATAGGGCATTTTATCAGCCTGTTTAAGCACACCCGGAGCTAGTAGTAGAAACAAATATGACCTACTGCAATGAAAAGAATACAACTTCCATCTCATCTAAAATTTCTGCTGTAAACACCCCAATTTTAACATCGAGGTTCAGTAGTGCATAGAGTAGCATAGCAATTGAGCTGCTGAAATTTGTCCAGCCCTGACCTGTGACATAACACTTAGACCTAGCAGTTAATAGTTCTTAGTGCAACATACCAGTCCACAGACATGGATTCATGGGCTAAACCAGGCCAACAGTTCATGATGTACAGGAAACCAGTACTGGACACAGACAGAAGGCCTACATATGCAGCCTGATTAAATCCAAAGCAGGCTAGGTTCTCTGGACCTGATCAGGTTAAAACCTTATCCATGAACCTTGTAGAAATACACATTGCATTTCAAATTCTCAGTTACAGAAACAGTTCATAACTCGGTAAAATGAAAATACTTACAATTATATCTTTTTCACGGATGGTTTTACCACGCTCTCCTTCAAGAAGCTTCTTTGTGTTGCTGATGTCAACATCAAATGTTTCTGTAGATAAGCCACAAACAAAACTTACATATCATAATCATTGACGCCTCTGCCCCATCAAACAAAATTTTCATCTATGGTACATAAAAACAGCACAGCAAGCTGTCAACTACGTTCAGATATGAACAATTTACTTCAGAACAGCTCTGCTTTCTTTTCATCTTTTTTTGTGGAGGGGGCAAAGAAGTGGTAACGATAATGTTATTGTAAAAAAGTACAATAAGTACTTTTCAAAAAAATTGTACAAGAAGTGCACCAGGAACAAAGTTTACACAGACCTCCTGCACTGGGAATACAAACAGAATCAAGAAAGCCAGAAGGAAAACAAAGGTAGCACCTGAAAACTAAAACACCATAAAGCCAGAAAAGGTCTAACCGGTACCAATGTCAATTGCTTTGCTTCTAGGCACGAAAGTGACTTTTAGGAATCCCACGAAACCCACTGTGAGAAGAAGCACATGAGATGCATTTGGATTTGACACAAAGGGCAATGTTCTGATGAATTTCAGCCGTGTGCCTAGGGACACGTGATAGGATCATTTATTATTACTAATCTAATCTCTGTTCGGTTTAGAGAAAAACCACATACAGTCTCTGTTTGGGTCAGAGAGAATAACCACAGTTTCACACAAATCCTCCCCTCCCTCCTTCCTCTTACATCTTTTATTACATTCATAATCTGTAACTGCAATAAACTGCAGAGAAACTACCCCATTACAGCAGATAACTACCCAGAACAGTTATAAAGCAAACCCAATCCAGTCATTGTTGTTTCTCCTGCAGAAACTGCAAGTAACTGCTACAGTTTCTGTAGGCAGAAACTGCAATATGAATTGGGTGGCTGGACACTGTCCATGCCTCACTGATAGCACTGATTCAGGGGTCCAGCTGGGCGCATAACTGATGGTGGGTCGCATCAATTCCTTCCCCCTTCAGACAAGCTCTGTCCTCAAGGCTGGGATTGGGAAAATTTCAGTCGAGTTGTGTTTCGTCATCCTCTTCTCTATCACGAGTAATTGCGTTGGTTTGCACTTGTGACCCAGTTGGAACTTTTCATCGCAATAAAAGCATTGTCTCTTCCCTTCAACTATGCATTTCACTCCAAGTCATCTTTCTGATTGGTGATGGAGAAACAGTGTCCGGTTGTCGAATGACAGCAGTAGGAACCATTGTATTTGTTGTTTTCACCATTTTCTTTTGGCGTTGAATCCAATCCTCCCTCATTCGCACGAGTTTGATGGCATGCCTCAATGAACGTGGGCTGAACATTCAAACTTCTCCCCTAATTTCCTCGTTTAATCCCCCAATGAATATCCCTAAAAGTGCCTTCTCTGGCCAACCGCGAACACGTGTTAAGTGTCTCTCAAATTCTTGTTGATATTTACGAACAGTCCCATTTTGTCGAAATTTTTAAAGGGCCTCGTCAAGGTCCTCGTACTCTGTAGGTCTGAATCACATAATTCGTCAACAAAAGAATCCCATGGCACTTCGCCGTGGGTCCACTATAACCACTCATACAACTAATTAGCTTCCCCTTCTAGATGAAAGGAAGCAAAAGCCACCTTTCGATCAGTCAGCGTCCCTTGATATTTGAATTGCTCAATTCGGTTGAGCCATTCAGTAAGCTTAATTCCCGAATATCAAGGAAAATCCATTTCAGAGGTAGAGCATGTCCTGCTGTTGCAGAATTAATCTCAGCGTGGTGGATTGCCCAGCTATTTCTCTATGTGGACCACTCGACTATGATACGATGGTTCTGGTGTAATGCGTAATTTCACAATAGCATCAGTTAGTGCTTGGAGTGTCTCCTCTAACTGTTGTAATTTGTCTGCAGTTCATTGGGAGTCATTTCGAATGGTTGTATCTACCTGACGGACTTCTCCATCATATCATAAACATTCCCTTCCAAATTTTCTATCCTTTCTTTGTTGGTGTGTTGTGACATCACATCACCGGCTCTAATAGCAGTCTATAGGATCATTTATTATTACTAATCTAATTTCTGTTCGGGTCAGAGAAAAACCACATACAATCTTTGTTCGGGTCAGAGAGAAACCATAACAGTCTCTGTTTAGGTCAGAGAGTAACCACAGATTCACACATATCCTCCCCTCCCTCCTTCCTCTCACATCTTTTATTACATTCATAACATGTAACTGCAGAGAAACTATCCCATTATAGCAGATAACTGTAGGAAAACTACCTAGAACAGTTACAAGGCAAATCCAATGCAGTCCCCGTTGTTTCTCCTGCAGAAACTGCAAGTAACTACTACAGTTCCTGCCTACTGAAACTGCAGGATAACTGCAGTATGAATTGGCTGGCTGGACCTCACTGATAGCATTGATTCAGGGGTCCAGCTGGGCCCAAAACTGATGGTAGGTCACATCAAGACAATTGTTGCTTTCTCACCAGAGAGTCCAGATAGTGTAAAAGAAAGTAATACACCACAAAATGTAAAATCTGGCATAGCCTCTAAAGAACATCCTAGAGTAGGATAGTTGAGCGAAGGATGCAAACATGACCCACCAAGTATTGAATGGATAAAGAATGAAACCAGAAACTTCAGTGGAAAAGGGGCAGTGTAGAAGGTGGTCAATGTCCAAGACAGCAGTTTTAGATTCCATGAAAGGCTGCCAAGGAACTGGTTTTACCACTTTAACATTCATATGAAGGCATTCTGTGTGGACATCCTAAGGAGGAAGCAGATCACTTATTTTGCAAGTGCCCGATGGATAAACACTTCGTGGTCTAGCTTTCTAAACTTAGTGGGTTTTCAAGGAGTCCTGCCCTAACAATTTTGAGAGTTGGCACATAAAGAGGGTGGAGTAAGATGGAAAGTGTCTTGGAACACCATTCCAGCTGTTATTATGTGGTCTTCATGGAAAGAAAGAAAATTGAGAATTTTTTAGAATAAGATCAGTGAGGCACATGAAATTTTTTGTGTGAGCTAAATGGCGGTTGTCTATGTGGCTTTTTGGCAAGCAAGAATTTCAAGGAGTTCTATTTACTGGACTTTTATAGATCTTAGGGGGGGTTGTTTGGGTAGAAGGAGCAAACAGAATCATAGAAAGGAAATTTGGTCTCCTCCCCCTTTAGGGTGATCAAAATTTAACGTCGATGGGGCTACTAGAAGCAAATCCGAGCCTGCAGGGATAGGTTGGGTTTTGAGGGATGCAAATGGAGTTACTTCTTTGTTTTTCTTAGAATCAGTGGGTGCTAGAGATTCGAATGAGGCAGAGTTATTAGGAATCAGGAAAGCTTTGACTCTTTGGGCTAATTACGGTCAGGGGAAGGTAATCATTGAAGGGGATTCAACGATGCCATTAAATGGGCTAACGGCAGAAAGAGGCCTCCTTAGAAACTCCTCACAGTGGTTAGGGAAATCAAGGATTTATGCACATCCTTGGGTGTCTCCTTCAGACTAGTTTGTTGTACAGCAAACGGAATGACGGATTTCTTACGAAGATGGGGGTGGAGTTGGAGCAGGGGAATGATCCTTGTTTGAGTACTTTGTTGGGATGGATTTGGGGTTCTCTTGTTTTTTTTTGGCGGGAGGAATGCTATGGGGTTGTCTTTTGTATTTGTACTTTGTTAGTGTAATGTTGTATTCTTCTTTGTTGGGGTGATGTATGATTGTTCTCTGTCGGGATGATGATGTTTTTATGTTTTTTTTTCGTTTGGTGTAAGTCTCTTAAACTAAGTTATTTGTACGCTTCTGTTAGTAATATATTTTCCTTTGTTGTGATTGCTCAAAAAAAAAAGTGCAGAGAGTAGCATACCAAGATTGCGGTTATTGATGCCAATGAGTTGGATGCCATCTATTCCCAGAACCCGGTCCATTTCCCTTTCATTGTGCACCTTGAAGAACAAACAAAGAAACAAAACATTAGTTAATGTTGTATCCCAGGACTGCAGTAAAACATTTTTCCCCAATTCTGGTCACTGCATAACTGGTTCAGGCAGGACCAAGGCCAAAACATACTCCAAGACACAACCCAGAAGTTCTATACATATCCAATGGGTCAAAGGACATAATACCACAGATCATATGTCAGTTCCTCCATCCAACCACATATTCTTATCTCCAGGGGGGAGTATGACATTCAAAAATCTAAGAAATCAAAATGATCAAAGACTTTAATAAAACAATCCCCATTTTTTTAAATACAAGGTAAAAAGAGAAAAAAAAAAAATTAAAAACAGTTTCTGATAACACTATTTCTAGAAATTTGAAATGGTTCGTACAGACAAGTCAACTTGAGCACTGTCTTCCCTACTTGACCCATGAGAACTTTGAATAACTCACTTGAAAACATAAAACTATTTGGTAAGTTTATGCAAAACTTGGAAGAAGGGTTTGATCAAGGCAGATGAGGAATCAGGCAGGTCATAGACTCTAAGAACCTTTTTTTTTTTTTTGAAAGGTAGCAAATTTTATTAAATTTAATCTAAATCAAAGAAAGTCATAATTTGTTTCTTATAAACTTGATTTTCTATATCACAATAATTTAAATGTATACAAATATCAATAGAGTAATTGTTTAAAATTTAAAAAGATTCAAGAGCTTGCACATTAACTCGATCAAAAGCTCAAAACCGCTAGATTGGTTTGCACATGTTTTCCCCAGAAAAGATCATTGTCATTGTCATCATCATCATCAGACTCATTTACCCCATCGATCTAGGGTTGGCATTCACAATTGCATTTGTCAGTTTTTTCTATAAACTGATTGCCTATCTTATGCCAATAGGACTCAAACCTGCAACCTTTTGATTGCAACAATTAGCATATCAATCATGCTATAGGCTGATAAAATTACATCTTGACTTTTCAGCCAGTGGCATCGTTGATTTCTCAAAGAGGAAAAAAAGGAAAGAAAGATGACATCTTTAAAAACTATGTAATAATTATGATGACGATGATGATGACTTTTTGCCCATGTAAGGAAGAAAAAAGAGTCTTAGTTATTGGCCCAATGCACATTGAAAGCTGAGTTTTGGAACACTGCTCTGTATAAACTACTACATCCTCAGAACTAAAATCTGACCAACAGACCATCATATAAAATAAGGTCAATCAAGTTAAATAAGGACACAGCAAAGTGAACAGACTTAAGACCATTTTGAGTCCAAGTCAAAGAAAAGTTTAAACGTTTTCTTAAAAATTCAATTTTTTAAATCATGTAATGATAAATTATAGACAGACAAAAGTTTTAAATCTTCTCTTCCAACTTTCCAAGTCAGGTAATGATATATTATATAGCTCATAAGATCACTTTAGGGAAATATAATATATAAATGATCCAGCCAGGCAAATAATTATCTTAGTTTAGAAGGACCAAATGTATAGTCAAGAAACACTTAAACTAACCTCAACTAGTGTCGCTAAGCCGAGCAATTTGCAGATCTTAGTCATGTATTCAATATCAACGTCAGGCAACACAGCAGCAATTAAAAGAACTGCATCCGCACCTTTTGTTCGAGCATTGTAAATTTGCCAAGCATCAATGATGAATTCTTTGCACAGAAGAGGGCACTGCATTTTCTCTCAAAAGTAAGAATCTTGAAATTAAACAAACAGACAAACTTGAAACAAATGAATAGACTCATCATGAAGTACAATTAATGTGAGCAACAACAATGTATTTAAGCATGCAAACCTTTACTCCTGCAGTGCGTATGGCCTCCAAATTTTCAAAGCTTCCCTTAATTAGAAGGAAAAAAAAAAAATTTGATGAGTAGCATGGATATATTGAATGGAAAGCTTACAACTGATAATCCACTTTTTTTAAACAACCAATATTCAACACATTTTCAACCAATATTCAAGCATGTAAAGAATATATACCTGGAAATACTTTTCATCTGTCAAAACACTGAGGCAAGCAGCTCCACCATTCTCATAAGCCTGAGCTATTTGGACCTGGTATTGTAAAATTCAAGAATCAAGGCAAAGGAATCACCATAAGCAAAAAAGAGATATTAGGATGAAATATCCTTTAGGAGAAAACAAGGTTAAGATTACTCTTGCGGAAACAAGCAAATTAGCTAGTGGGGCAAACTTTTAGGTGATCACTAGGAGCACTACATTGTAAGAGTATATTTTTATATAGTGAAGAGGATTATACTTGGGAAAGGATAATGTTAAGTCGTTGTAAACAGGAATAGGATAGTTTCCTGTTCCTATTTCTTGAAACTGTACAATGCAATCCTTGTATCTCTATTTTACTTTTTATTTTGAATGAAACTCCATGAATAAACAAATCCATTTCCACAATCCATCTTGTCATTTCACCCTTTATTCTTCCTTGTTTCACCTATTATTTTATTTTATTTTAAATAACAAATAAATTCATTAAATAATGTAGAATTAAATAATGTAGAGGGTACAAATGAGATAGACCATGTATAGGAGAGATATACATGGCTATCAGATACAATACAAAGAGAAACATTTAAAAACACTATATGTATGGTACTTTGCAGCCAATATAGATACAATAGAGAGTCCCCATCTCTCCATACACCCAAAGAGAAACGTGATCAGAATAGCTCCATTGTAGATTTATGTTTCTATACTCCCATCTTTGCTAGAAAATCAGCAATATTGTTCCCCGACCGAGGTGTGTGTGAAGATGATTTCTCCCGTCCTACACAACCTCCTAATGTCCCAAAATAGTAACCAGCTTCCCGGGGGAGAGGGGGTGGGGGGTCTTCCAATTACTAGCCCAGGAGATGGCATTAGTTGAATAACCTTAGACAATAAGCTTGTCATTACCAACCCTAGACTAAATCCGAAGTGCTCTCCAGATTTCTCTCAGTTTCGCCTCATTCGACTCCTAATTCCCAACCCTAGGTTTATTTGCACTGTGTCTATCATCAATATAATGATCCACGACACTGCCAATTAGAAGAGTACATCAGCAAGTATTGCCAAGAAGACAAAACTATCAAGGGACACTAATCCAGATTCATTACTCTTTGGCTGGAATATTCTACTTTAGTATATGAGAGTGCACCCACTTATTCTTTGGCAGATATCCAAAAAGTACGAAAGGCTTCTCAACACTATCAATTCCTCACACAATCTAGCCTCTTAAATCGTGATCCAGTGTGAGACATTGTCATACACAGGCATCACTTGATAGTTAGCACCCTTCTGCCAATATTCCTATATTGAGTGAGGTGGTGTTTATTGCTAAAGAGAAAGGTCTTTGTGATTTAAGCAAAGTGCAGTACCATGGATTATGATTATTTAGCAAAGGCATTGAAAAACGAATACATGTAACTACTGCAAGAAGCCCAGTCATCTTATCTCTGGGTGTCGTTGTCAACCTCAAAATCAGATTCCTCAAGCCTATCACACTGCCGAAAACTCATCTCTAGCAATGTGTCAACTCCTGAGCTGATACATGATAATGTACATCTCTCAATTGTTTTTTGCTTTCTCTGCCATGGGTTTAATAGGTACACATTCTTTTAGCCAGTGGTATGTAGATTCTGTTGCTAGTCACCACATGACCAACTCTATGCAAATTTTGCACAATATTCCCCCTTCTTTGGATCAAATCTCATGCGTACTGCTAATGATGATTTTTTTTCTCATTTGTGGCATTGGTATCTTCTCTTCTAAAAATATTACCTTACCTAGCATCTCATTGGTACACAACTGAAAGTTTGATTTTGTAGCAAAGTAGTAGATGATAATTGTTCACTTTATTTAATTATAATGGTTGTGTGTTATGCTTACTGTTTGCTTTCATTTAATCATAATGGTTGTGCGATATAGAATCAGGAAACAGGGAGGACAATCACGAAGGAGCAGAAAATGGCCAACCTTTTTTTTCTGAGTCTGAACTCATCTTGTTCGGCCACTTCTTTCTTAGCAACCTTTCTATCAAGCGAAATTGTTTACATTTATTGTCATCATCTAGGACATTTAAATTTCAGTAAATTAGTTACTATGTTGAACTCTGAATTGCTTATGAACAAATTTCAGTTTTCTCTTCTTTCTTCTCAATCTTGTATTCATTGTTGCATGAATAAAAGCAAAAACAAACCATTTCCAAGTCCCATATCATGTCGGCAAATAATATACTCAACCAAGAGGAGTGGAACCTTACTGGATCAAAATCCTCACGCAAAACTCCTCGACTTGGAGAAGCCTTCTTCACTTCTGCGATTAAAGCTGGAAAACCAGTTCTTTGATAGGATTCCTTCAAAGCTCCAACAAAATCTCGAACTGGAGGAGCATTCTTAAGGGCTTGATTCAACATTACTAGTGGTCTTCTCTCTTTTAACTGTAGTAACAAACATCTACCAGTATTACACATGATCCAACCCTCTTTTTTTTTTCTTTTTTTTTGAAACTTACACTTTTTTTGAAAGATTTGAACCAACACATGATCTAACATTATAAGAATGAAATATAAAAATTGATTTCGTAAATTGAGTTTTGCAATTGCCTTTGAAACTTCCACGTCCTTGTTCCAAATAATTTCCTCAAGAATGTTGCGAGGAGTGTTGCCTTCATTTTGTAAGCGGAACTGAAAAGGGCCCACATAATGTAAAGGAGGTCCTGTTGGAGGACGCCTCCTAATTCGTATACCTTGGGTAGCAGCTAATTCATCTTTCATCCTCCCAAGTTCCCACTCCTTGATTTTGAGAGGATTTACATCTGCGTCACCTGTGGAGGACAGCATAGCAGAAACATTCTCGGTATCCTGCATAACCACAAGATCACAATTTTAGAGAGATTCACACAGCTGACTTGACAAAACTCACTCTTGGGCAGATAATATACAGTTCAAAGTAGTGAAGCTGCTATAGAGACTGAAAAATCTACCATGTGCAATTACATCAACTCACAGACAATTTGGCATGTTGATGGATCAGAAGGCAATCCTTTCCATATACTTCATGGTTTGAGTCCCGTAGTCACCCGATGCTTGTGGGTTTTACCCTACGCCCTCATACTTGGAGAGAGGTGGGGATCTTGGGGTTCTCCGTCATAAAAAAAATGGAAACCAAAAAGACATTTAGCTCCATTTGGATGCATGCAAAGGGAAGCCCTTTTCATATTCTGACCAAAAATGCTTAACCCAATTCTATTTTTATTTTAAAATGGTTGTTTTTCAAGAAATTACATCCTTTTCATGCATCGAAATGGAGGGAATGCATGAATGGGAAGTACTAAAGTACATTTAAGGAGAAGAAGGTTTTTAAACAATAAATGGTCAAAACCATTTAAACTTTTACTTTAGAAAAAGTTCACGTTCCCATCCAAGCAATAACTTCCCCTTCTATATATCCAAACAGAGGAAATTCGTCGGGGGGAGAAAAAAACATTTTGAACCACCAACGGTGAAACCCAGTTCACTATAAGTGAAGAAACAGTGATGCTCCAAGAAAGCACTTCCCGTTGCATCACAAAGCATCATCCATTCCAACTTCCGACATTGATTTGAAGCAAAAAAAAAAAAACAGAAAACTAGTATTCCTACTGATTGGATCTGAGATTTATATGTCTACCCTTGAAAATGAATCCAAGCAAATGCGATCACATTCATTCTACCCAAAAACTGAAAACCCTATACAACTGGATGCGCAGAAGCTCCAAGAAAAAAATGCTTTCCTTAACTTGGTGGACTGACCTGCTGTTCAGCTCGAATGCCGCGAGAAGAGGGTTGCTGTCGCTCCTTCTCCATGAACATTCCCTGGAATGAGTTGCCAAACTGTAGACTTCGTCTGGAACTAAGGGAAGAAAGGATGGAAATCGGAACCCTAGGTGGTGTTCTAATGGAGCTCAATGTTCCTTCCATTTTGGTGCAGAAGAAAGTCCAGAAAGTGAAGGAAAAATAATCGTCCGAGCTCTCCTGTAATAAAACGAGGGTTACAACGGGCCTACATGGATCTTTTTAAACTAAACGGTCCCGGATTCCGTGCTGCATGCCGGCATGGGAAACCGCAACCAAAACTCTAACCTCACATAACTGTGTCACGATGTTAAAATATATTAATTTATTATAGAAAATGACTTTATTAAAAAAAGATAAATATTATTAATATTTTTATTATAAAAATAAATTTAACTTGAAATCTTATATCTCAATCTTTGTCTCAATTATTTATTTTATATAGTTTAAATCTTATATCCTTTTCTATAAATTTTATTAATATTTTTTTAACTTGTATAGAACTAATAAACTTAACTTTATTGTCAGATGCCATTTATTTTAATTTAAATTATGAGAGCTTTATAACTCAGCTATCTTACCATCGTCTCCATTGTTGATATACATTGTTTTAAGAAAAACTCTAATACAACATAATAATAAGTATTATGTGTTATAAAAAAATTATTATCATTTATTTATATCTTATAATGTTTTATCATTCGAGGGGTGATGAGTAAATGGAGTGATTTTTCTTAAAACTTAAAAGAGATAGTTGGAAAAATAGTTAAAATAATAAATAAATATTTTAGAGTTAGATTTGACATTTTAAATTAATTTATCACACTTTAACCATATCAATGATTAAAATATGAATTTATATAAAATGGTTGATAATAAAAAAATTAAAATTAAATTTAGTGCAGAAGGCTTTGGTTGGCCTCGACTTAAAGTCTTAAACCATAAATATGTTTATAATAAATTAAAGTAGAAAAAAAAAAAAGAATTTTATGAATGAATGTTATGATTTAGAATGATTGGGCCTAGATTTGTCATATTAGCATTTGAAAGGTAAAGAATTCATGTAAAAGGGGATAAAATAGAAAAATGATTTTATAAATTAATTTAGTGAATTTAAATGTTGTAAAATAATAGTAAAACAGGGTACAATTTCTTTGCTTGATGCCTTTTATAAGATTATGTCATATCTACGTATTTAAGAAAAAAATACTAAAAATTAGTTTATTAAATTATTAGCTTATCAAAATTGTTGTTATCAAATTGTGATCTTTTATTTTTAGGTATGTACTAGCTCATTTGCACATGTGTTTTAATAAATGTCAATTAAAAAATCAACCTTATAGTTTAAATAATAATAATAACAACAACAACAACTTTACGTAAATTGTAGTATCATTTAAATTTATAATACATTCATTCAATTAAAGTAGATAATGAGAAGGATTTCAAATAATAATAATGATAAATTTGAATTAAATTTAAATATGATAATTATATTTAAATTTAATTCAATATTAGCATAAGATGATAGATGACACCCAGTGAGCGAAGATATTGAGAGAGGTAATTTCGATGAAATATAAGATGGTAAGAATTTTATTTTTGGTGAACTTTTACCCTTTTTTAATTATATCTAGATTTGTAAATGGACTAAAATTACAATATTTTTATAGTAATTTAACTTAATAAAATAAAAAATAGGTGGTCAAGAAAGCACTACAGAAATTGGTGACAAAAAGTTGATGGAGTCCAATGGATGCTTGATTAAAAATTTCGACAAGACTCGTTTGAGTTGATTCGATAAGATTTTAAGTTAGAACTAAATGACAAAGTCTCTAAATTTTTTCAATTTTTTTTTTTAAATTGGACAAATTTCTTGATTTAATGGGATATCGAGTCAAGCCTAAGTTTTGAGTTTTCAACCGCTGCTATAAAAGATAAAAACTAAAATTTTGTTAGATCAACATTCTCAATATAAAAAAAATACTTTTTCCCATATATTATTGCTTTTGTAAGTCCCCTTAATACAAAATGAAATGTTCACACATGCTTTAGAGATTAGTTAAATTTAGGTAGAACGCCGAAAAAATTTAGGTAAAATGTTTGGATACCTTGATCTTGTAAAAAAAAAATCCTTTTTACCAAATGACATACACAAAATTGAAAACAGCCCAATGTCACGGGGCAAGTTTGCACGCAATGCACAAGTTCGATGGTTCAATTGTAATCGACTCAATTACGACCGATTTTTAAAAAAACCTTCATAATAATCAAACCTTAAAATACCCTGAAATAGTGGCCGGTTGAACTTATTTAAAAAAAAAAAAAATTTAAAAAATAAAATAAAAAATACTCTCTTTAAAATAATAAATTTAATTTTATATGTTCGGCCACCCCAAAAGACCGAGACCGGCCAATATATCCTTTAAAAAGGCTGAGCAAGGGATGATTATCCCATTCTCACTATCAATATTTAATATTTATAATAATTTTATATAGCCATTACATGTGGGATTCTATTTCTAGATTATCCCATTCTCACTGTCCCTATTTAATATTTATAGCCATTACATGTGGGATTCTTTTTCAAAGAATGGATGTGGGACTTAGACTCTTGCTAGCCTAAACCGTCCCATTTTCTTCACATCACATGCATGGCAGCCAGCCGACCCATTCTCAATCAAATTCATTATTATCTTAATTTAAATTTTAAAATGTTTAGAGAAGATGTAATTATGAAATATAAATTTAGACCTTCTAAACTTATTTCTAATGTATTTTTAAATCAAAACAAATTTAGTTAAAATGATAAAAATTATAAATTCAAAAATATTTACTTTGATTTGGTAAAAGATTCAGTAAAGTAAGTGGATCCACAAGTGATGCAGGCATCGGATCGAATGGACCCAATGACGATCCGATTGAGACTCAACTGATCAAAATTGAGACATTGGCATTTCAAACGCGTGATCGAACGGACGAAGGGAAGAGAGGGCCTCACTTGAATGCCATGCCAACTTTGACTTATCACATGTGGGCCCACATCGAAGTTCTACATCATGTGCCATGTCGATGCCAACGTGGATGCCACATGGGACGCCTACTTGGACATGGAGTCTGCATAAACAACAGGATCTATTGGGCGTGTAGACCAAATTTTGGATCGGATTGAGACTGCTGTTTTGAAGAGAGAAATCCATTGAAATCAACAGTAAAAGAAATAAATAAAACAAAACCAATCCAGCCAATGAGTGGAATCAGTGGAGGAAGGAAAGAATAATGGAAAAATAAGCAAGAAGGAAAGAAAAGAAGTGGAGAAAATCTTGGCAAAATCAAAGAAGGAAATAAGAAGAAAGGGGAGAATACACACAGGGACGCCTAGACTGTTGGCCGATTGCAGAGAAGGATGAGCCGAGAATTGAATTTGGTATTTTAATTTTAGGATTTATTTCTTTTTATGTTAATTTCAAAATAAGACCTATAAATAAGTGTTTGGGCCAACATTTGTAATAAGAGTTTTGAATACTTTGAAAATTACAAAAAGCAGGAAGCTTTTTTTCTCCATCGCTCTAAGACGGTGAGTTAATGCCTTTTGAATTTAATTTGTGTTATTTGTGTTTAACCGATTTTAATTAGATTATTTGAAATTATTTTTGCATTTTGAATTATGATTTCAATTAGTGCATTTTCCAATGTTTAATTAAAATTGGATTCAACAATCTAAATTATTTCATGAGAAAGTTCTCCTAGTGAGACCGTACTTAATTCCGAGAGCAATTATTTGAGTTTGTCCCGAGTTCAAGCCGGATTAGAGTTGTGGTAGTTGTATTAATCATGACAACTCCAAATTCATCATTCGTGCCAACCCTAGAACACATTTTTGGGTTTCTTCATCGAAATCTATAATTCGACTTAAAACTCTAGATCTAAATTTCAATTTGCAGCTTGGCCTACATCAACTGGCCTAACTCTCTAATGTTTGTCGGGTCAACGATGAATTCAATACTTTTTCTGAATAATAACTTAAAAAATTTTAATATTCTGACATTGACTATTTTTTAATTCTTTTTCTTATTTTTAGATATCAGCATAAAAAAAGATATCCCTCGCCGGATTTATAAACACTTAATTTTAAAAAGGTAAGCAAGACGATTCATGTGGCCGAGACACATGGAGTAAAAGGGGATGTTTATATACAGATAAATGGGAAATGGCTGTGTGTTCGAATTAAAGATAATTAAGAAATATCATTTGAGATGGTTTGGAAGTGCATAAACAACCACGACAGTCATGTACAAAGAACTGAGGAGCCATTGATAAACACAAAAAGGGTGAGATTGATTGACAGAAGTCTTGGAAAGAATGACAAGTAGTCACTAGTGATATATTCAGTAGAATAACTAGCAGAAGTCAAGATTTTTAGATCAGTTTTGACGCTTAATCTATATAGATGAGAACTGGGATTGAGGCTTCCAGGATGATTGTCTTGTTGTTGGTGATGATGATGGTGGTGATGATGTTTCTATATGACTAGGCTTCCATAGATGGAAGGAGGTTTCCAAGATGATGATGATGATGACGAGAATGAGTACTTTCAGACTAGCCAGTTGATGGTTGCTCAAGGTGCATGAAGAAACAATGTCTTCCCAATCAGATCATAAGAACTATGAACGGTTGTAAGAGTATACCACTATGTCAGTCCTTGCAACATTGTGATTGACAAATAGCTCCTGGGCTGTAGCTTGTCAATACTTGAATTCAGTTTTTTCGCTAGGCTTCAAATTTAGGTGGGCTTACTTGTGACGAATACCCTCTTCGCCTTCAGCAGAGAATGAGTCATCTACTTGAGATTCCTGGAGGCTCCAGATATCCAAAATTTGGCTTTGGATGGCCATTGCTGTATGTCCTCACTCGTCTGCAAGATGTCAATTGGTTAGGATGTTCCTGCAGTTGTTTCAGGGAACGATGGGTGGACAATTGACCATCAGATTATCAATATGGATCACTGAATCATGGGACTTATTTGTAAATAGTAGATCATTTGTGTGGGGGTAGCAATCCTCCCATGGGAGGTTTGTATAACCAGACACGGATTTTAGTGTATTGTCAATTTTACCCTTCGCATGAATGGTAAATTTCGGTGAACCGATTTTACTGTTCATGCGGATGCGAAGGATAAAATTGACAATACAATAAAACCCATGTCTGGTTACACAAAACTCCCGTGAGAGAATCGTTGCCCTTTGCATGGAGCTCATATATTTCCTTCTGACAATCTGTAGTTTTGACCTATCACTTTGATCAAAATAAAATAGGTCTTGTCGTAGCAGTCAATCTTGTGACAAAAGAATCCCTCCTCTTTGTTCCCATCCAGAGTGTGATGGTCCAATCACATGGCAAATTTGGTACTAATTTCTGACTAACACATGGAATGCAACCATCTATATTCCACGTTTCATAATAGAAATATGCCAGTTTACAAAAAAAATCAGCCAAAGAAATATGAACTTGTGGATTTGTTGTTCCCTACATCCTAAAGCATCAAGTTACAACTTTCTGAAGATCTTTGACATTCTAATTCAGTACATATCTAGCTTTTTTCGTAGTACATATACCAAGAAGATCACACTTGTATTCATCTTAAATCA
Organism: Chimonanthus praecox; assembly: GCA_022113865.1. Taxonomy (NCBI): domain Eukaryota; kingdom Viridiplantae; phylum Streptophyta; class Magnoliopsida; order Laurales; family Calycanthaceae; genus Chimonanthus; species Chimonanthus praecox. The sequence goes on from CM039089.1 coordinate 56,362,017, forward strand.
ACTTGCAACTCGTACATCATTGGAAAAGCTTCTTGAATCCATCCAGTATCCTTAGAGCTTTTAATTCACCAGTCCTCATGTCCCTCAACCTCCTCCTTAGTATCTACAGCTCACGAAACATTGTTTTTTAATAGATGTAAACAAAAATAATCATCTAAATGAGTTAAGCAATTGAAAGTATCACATGTCAGAAAAATGCTACATATTAAGATTATTCATGAAACAAAACAAACAAATGATGCTTGCAGTCATGGAATGACGATTGCATTGAGGGTGTCTGTTATTGATAAAATGGTTAACTGTAAGGCCTGCTGTTTTTGTCAGTTAATATCATGTAAAAAGCTACATTGCATATTTTACTTGCTTTCTTGATAGGTAGATTTTACTGGTGTACAAATTTGTTGGAAATCAGTAAAATATTATTTTGATGATGAAATGGCCCCGTGATCATTGGCAATTGATGTTGAGTGACTTGACAGTCCCACTCCCTTTCTTCCACTTTTTCTTCTTAACTTCTTCCTCATCTTTGGGGAAAGCATAGAAATCATCAGAGACTAGAGGTTTGGAGGGAGGCTTCGAAGCCTTTCCTTTGCGGAGACCTATTCGAAACAAGCAAGCATAATATGGCAAAAGCAACTCTGAAATGGGACGTAGCCAAGTTCGGACGGTACCTTGGGATAAGGCACGCTAGGGGCCTCCAAGGTCACAGCCGAAAGGCAGAAGTTCCAAGCTGCACTATCAGCATACTTCCCTGACCAAACAACCCCATGAACCCCCGACCTCGGTTGAAGAATAGATTTGGGATCGTATATCAAGGCCAATGGAGGATTCAATGAATCGAGGACTACAATCGGAACCCGATATCGAAATTGTGGAGCTCGAGGAGAATGGATAGGTGGCGAGGTTCGAACTGGTTTTTAGTTAGGGTGATGGTCGAATGTTTTGTGAAATGGGCAAAGAATCCGAGTCTGAGTCTGAATTCGAACTTCATTTGGAAAGAATCGGAGTTGGGGGAGGACTAGCCAGACGCTGGTTTTCGACTGGGGGAAGATCAGCATTATCACCAAAGCGATCTAAGACAGTCTGAATATCGAAGAGAATTTTACACGAAAGAGCCTCGAGTTTAGCCTCGATAACAGATCGTTTCTTGGCCTCTCTAAGATCAGGGTCCTCTCGAGGATGAATGACAAAGCGATAGTATTTTTTGAAATCAAAGCACGCATCCAGAGTTGTCTTACCTTCAGGGGCGACCTCCTTCCTCTTGGGTTGCGCTGGCGCAACCAGGGAAAAGGCGGATCCTCAATTTCTCCAGACCAGATGCTCAGCAGACGATGGCTGAGATAGCTTCAGCAGAAAAACAGGCGAAGCTAGCTACGCCATCTGTCTTCACTTGCGCCACGCGATGAGCAGAGGTCTTGCTTTTGTGTCTCTAGAGTGCACGCTTGAAGTGCGGCCAGTAGGGTAAAGGGCATCACCTCCCTTGGCCTTAAGGTCAGTGTTTTCGGAGAGCAAGCGAGGCGATCAAGGCACTAGTTGAGCAAAGCCTAACTGGCGAGCCAGCATGTTCGTCGAATACAATTCTACCCCGGACTTCGAGGGACCGTACAGAAGATCACGAGTCGTGATAAAATGAGCAAGAACAGATGCCCGAGTCTTCTGTGCTCGAGGATTTTTGCAGATTCTATCTCAGCCAGCCATGAAGGACAAAATTCACGGCTAGCAAAAGGCTGAAAACACGACAGTTCGTGGAAAAAGGGGAGAGAGAGAAACGAAAGCAATCGGGAAACGTGCGAGTTCGGGGGGTGGCATCTACCCAGCGCATTCCAACACAAAGAATCTTCTCTTTCGGAACCTCCTCACGGACAGGCGTCAAGTCCAGAAAATACTCGAACAGCCAAAGGTGCAGAATCCAAAGAGCACTAGGAATCGTGCCAACGGGCGTACTTGTCTTGGACACCATCGGAAACCAGGTCCCAAAGACCTCAGTAGTTGTGGGCAAAGGGCTGAGCCAAGGGCCAACACTTACCAGAAGCCAAGCAACAGCTGTCTTGAAATCCTTCGAAATGGCCACAGTCCTGGTAAAGAAAACGAACTTGCAGAGCCAAAATATCCGAAACGCCCAGTGCTCGTGACAGTCACCTCACTTCCTTTCTCGCCCATATTGTCCTTGATCCACTGCCCACAATATAGGCGAGAGTGCCTAATTGGAAGGTTGACTCCTCGTAGTCAGTGTCAGTGTCATCGTCATCAAAGGACAGGAGTTCGGAGACTTCATCTCCACAGGGACTGAGCCCAGTCTTGGAGAGTAGGGGACATTGGTCCACATTGGAAGATGAAACAATTGCTTGACCTATTCCAAAACAACATAGCGGCACCTACCAGGAATCGATCGAAAGGGTAATCATGGGCGCAGAGATGGAGGCACTCGAAGATCCTTGCCTCTCCAAGCGGATTCACAGGATGGATGGAGACGCTCAAACCAGGCTACGAAACGAGGAGGAAGGCTGGGAACAGTCCTGGGGCTCTTTCCCAATTTGGACCAGAGCACATGGCGTGGCTTCTCCAAGAAGAGGATGGCTCGTTGTTGGCATTAGGAAGACTCTTCCTGAAGCATGGCCCGAGGCCAGTGAGAGGAACTAATCCATAAGAAATGGAGCCATCCAGAATTGACGCCTCCAAAGAAATGATGGTGGCTTCACAAAGGTTATGGTCTGTGGAGCTTTGGGTCGCAGAGCTAGCATCCACAGAAGGACGGGAAGAAGAAGACGCCATGGGAGCAAAATGTTTCAAGCAAAAGCAAAAAGAAAGAGATAGGAGAATGCGTAAGAAGAAGAAAAAACAAAAAGAAGATTTCAAGGGCCAACTAAAGTGAAAAGGCAGGCGTAATGATGGGCGTTTCAAATTGAAAAACCAATGTTGTCTCGGTCCTGCAGAAACTAGAAGTATCGAAGCGATAATTGTTTTTGTCTCCCTATCCCATTTCATATCTATCACCTTACGCCAATTGTGGTACTCAAAAGTAGCTTGGTCTGGCTCCCCCCCCCCCCCCCCCCCCCCATACACAAAAAAAAAAAAAAATTACTTGGTCATTTTCGGTTGGTTATGAAATTTCTCGCACTTTAGGGTGTGGTTAGATAGTAGTGCGAATAAGAGTTCGGGAATAAGAAGTTGTTCATATTCCTTTGTGGATCTGGTCCCATTCACTGGTGTTGCTCAAGGTCCGTATATGGATAGATCCTCCAGGTGTTGTTCCAAATACAGATCGAGTAGTTTACCAAGAAAGAAAGGAATAGGCGGGGTTTCCTCAGTAGAGTCAAAGGTAGGGCGCGTTGGTTGGCGATCAATTTGATATGTAACTCGAGTTTTAGGATATGGATTTGAATAAAGAACTTGAACTGATGCAACTGGATAAACAAGTGCCTTTGGTGCTTTTGTTTGGTAGAACCCCAACCGGTCGGAGACTCTTTAGCAGTCTCCTCTCCCCGATCACTCAGGTCCATACCAGAAAAGAGAATCACTTTTGGGGTGGGAGAGGCAGTCGAAAAAGTTGTAGCAGGAGATCGGGGTGGGATCGAGTGTTTTCACGTCTCACCGTAGTGCCCGGTTTGTCTTGATTGGAAATTGATGAACAAGAAGGGGATGGATTTTTTGACTCGGCCCGACGCGCTTGCAGGTCCATGGAAGGACACAATCCATTCCATCGCGAAGGATTCAATCCAGCCATAGGTTTCCCTGTGGCTACCTTGTTACGACTTCACCCCAGTCGAAGACCCCACCATGGTATGCGCCAATAAGACCACCAAAAGCCTTTGTGGCACTAGTGGTACACAGAAGTCATGCTTCAAAACTCCAGGTTTTTTCAGTTGCTATCAGTAGGGACAGGGAACCAAACAGCCACTGAGTTGAGACCGATAAGAAGCCAACAAGCGATTCTGACACAAGATACGATGACAGGGAGGGAGTTCAATCAGGAATAGGCAGGCAGAGGAGGGAAGTCAGATGTTGCTGGGGCTGCTAGGCTCCTTTCTCATGGGAGGGGTTCGCATCCAACTCTTCGTGATACCCCTTGCTAGGACATTTTAGTGAGTTGGGTTTCGATCCGGTTCCGAAATGAGGCGGTGTTACCAATGACTCGATACTCCGCTGCTACCGAATGAAGTTCGTCCTTCCCCCACATGAAGCAGGCCCCCGTAGATAGATGTCCCATATAGCCCCTCCTCTCCGTTTTTGGGTCGAAAAGGGCCGGTGTGTTGGGAAAGAAGGGGCTTTAAGGGGAACTTGTTCTTGAGGAAGGCCCAACTCAATGAATGATGGGTAGGCGACATAGGCTTCTTTCGAATTCATGTCTCTCATCAATAGGAGGCGAGGGCTTCTTTCCCACACCGGGTTGGGTTGTTCATAGTTAGGTGTACCCCGACACATGTTAGGGATGGGATTCCTTTGCCTTCCGGATCCCACTCACTAAAAATAGGTACCACGGTAGGGGAGGGACATTAGATATAGGGTGTGACACCTCCCCTGATACCGAACCTTCTTTATCATGATCCGACCCGCACCTAAGACCCAAGATCGAGCACCAAAGCTGCTCATAGCAACGTACCCAATCGAACAATGTGATGAGTTCACATTCTCCAGATTCGACCATAAACCAGGTCACTGTACTACCCCCCCCCCCAGGTGGTGATGGAGCAACTTATGCCGTTATTGGACCTTCTTTAAGATTCGACATATCGACAATCGAGTACTTTCGCTTTTTATGGTGCCCAAAAGCCCAAGAAAAGGATTAGTTCTCAAAGGTCCGTCCTCTGAACCAACTAACAAAAGCATTGATTGATTGATTTAGATGGTTGCCTGGCGAAGAATACCAAGACAGCTCAGATTCCCAGATGCGGGAGAGAGTGAAGGGGGTTGATTAGCAGAGATGGCAGCACCAATGGGTTTTGGAGGATGGCCGGAAGGATAGAGCGATACATCGGCGGAGGCAACCAAGCAACGAAAGATGTATTTCACTACTCTTGTTCCCTGCATTCCTCTTATCGATATTGATTCGCTGAAGACTGAGTTTGCCCCCTACCCGCCAGGGAAGATTGCAAGGTTTATGGACCCAAGAACCTCGAATGGGATTCTGTATAAAAGAGAGATTGCTGGCCTTCAATACCATCTGCCAATGCCTTTTTTTTGTTCTGTTGTGCCAATGCGTGGAAAGAGCTACTCATTCAGAAACGTGCATAAACCCCGAAGTCAAATTCAATATTTCCATTCTACCAAGGGATGGAGTGAAAGCCTAGGAGGTCCTCGCTTCGACTAGAGAATCTCTTTCTCCTTATTTTCGTCCAAGGCAGCCTGAGAAAGCAGTCCACGACGATCTAAAAAGTCTCCTTGCCTGACTGCTTTTGGGAATATTGCTGCCTCGCCAGCCAAGCAGCTCCATCTAACAATCCTCGATTCCCTCTTTCAGCAAGCTGAAGCCGGTCTTTCTTTATCTTGTAATAGGCTCAGAAAGAGTAGATCGTCTGTAAGAGGTAAGCATGGTTAATGAAATAATGTTTTGAAACCTCGTGTTTATATCTTTAAAAGTCCTTGCACCAAATTTCAATGTGGGGATTCTCTAGGCCATGGTTAGTTCTCTTAATTCACATTAAGATGAAACAGTGACCTCATTTAAGCCAATTCAACTAACCTACATGCATGGTTTTGATTCATTTATTTGAGAAGAGAAATTTCCCATGAACTTAAGTGTTGTATGATTGCATGTACCCTACACTAAATGGATCATGAGTATTGGTTTGACAGTAATAACTAATAAGTTGTGGTGGTTACTGGTGTTTATGGCATTAGATTTGGATATTCAAAGTATGGGATATCTTTGAGGAGAACTCCATTTACATAACATTTAACTGCTTTCTTATTTGAGGGTGGACAGGAAGTTCAACCTTAAATCATAAGGAACTCATGTGCTTCACCTGTACTCTATACAGTACCCCTAAGGATTTCATCCACAACCTTTAGATCCAGCCAAAGTTTCTTGAATATTCTCCTCAATATTTCTTCTTTCCCACAAGAGTTCTTGGAAATCCCTCACCATTTCACCTATGTCAACCAACAAGTACTTCATACATAATCCTACACAAAGTTCAGTTATGTTTCAACACCTAGAAAGAGTTATATTATGCTTAGTGGCAGTGACTACCACCTATAAGTAACAGGAATATACTCCAAAGCATGTGGAAAAAAGTAATAGCACATGCAAACTTGGCTGAAAGATAACTAATGCAAATGGACCACTTTTTAAGCACTTTGTCATTAAAACAAAATTGCAGATATAAGTTACACTTGCTTAAATGATCTGAAAATCCAACTGAACCTAGTTGCTGAGAATTAGTAAACAATATTCTAAGGCTAGATTTGAAAATTTTCCGCATCTTTACCATTGCAAAAATTGGGTAAATGATGTTGAGTGAGGGGTATTTCTTCATTTTTGCTTTTAGAACTGTAACTTATTATTATTACTATACAGTTACCAAACCCTAAGACGAACCCTTTGCATAGAATTGAGAGTCTACTAGTTGATGGTACTAGGAGGAGGGGTAGACTGCTGAAAACGTGGAGGGAAAGGATAAAGAAAGATATGATGGATAGTGAAGTAACTGAGGGTATGGTATACGATAGGGTCAATTGGCAAAGAACTTGAAAAGACGACCCCAGATGGATGGGATATGGGCTATGATGATGATGATAACCAAACCCCGCAGACAAAATTCTCATGTGGGAAAATCCTCTCAACTCATTAACTCTCCTAACTTTAGGAGATGACAGACCAACCTCATTCTTCCTGTGTCAATATTTCTCATGTGTTTCACTTAATTAAATCAACTTGTTTGATATGAACAGTTTTTTATTAAATTAAGTGACGTGTAGGCACATGCAACATAACAATGGTTCATATGTTATAGTTAGACACCACATATAGGGTGGTCATTCTTGCATATGGAATTCAATTTGAAAGTCCAATCATTGTAGTAGTATCTTTTGGATAACCTCCATATCTCATTCATTTGCCGCCTTCTTTGAGAGAAGAGAAGGGCATACCCTATGAGGAACCCTCATTCCTCACCTCTACATCTTTGGAGTTCATCCTCAATGTTTAGGTCCAGTCAACTTTTTTTCTTGATTCTTTTCAAGAATCTCCTTTCCTTGGTCAGATTTTCAATATTTCCCTGTATTCTACCCAATTTCAGTATACAAAGTTTCTGTTCGAACATTACTCTGTACCTGGTTATCAAGTAGACTTCTCTACATTTAGAGTTTATACCATAATGGTTAAAAGCATATAAAACTATAGCTACATGAGAACATTATAATATTATGAAGTGACTTGATCCACACATGTACATACAGTTCATATTAAAGAGGAATGGCCCTAACAACTATATGTATAATCCAAGGCTTCCTGCTGAAATTTAAAAGGACTTCTTAAACAATTCAAAAAAAGACATTATTTGTAACGCCCCGTCCCTCCAGCACAATACTGGTGATGTGGGACTTCCCACAGGCGCCCAACGCACCTGGCGACTTTCTCTCCATGTCTGGGGTGTTTGTCTCCAAGCTAGGCCCCACTTGGGGCGGGGTACTACAGTATTGTTATTTCACCTATGTCTTTGTTTGTGCATGAGAAGCTTATGTTACTAAAAAACTGTAAAAAATGATGCCAATGTAAATGGACATTTCTGTTTTCAAATAATAACACTCATTGCCTCGGAAACATACCAACTTGAATTCTTATTAGCATCTGGTATCTTTGGTGCAAGGGAGATAGATTATACTGTATTTGTATTTGTTCAACCCAGAACTGATCTTAAAATTAGCTCAATTGTCTTATCATATGGCACTTTCAATCCAAAGTTAACAAGCCATTACAAATTGTGACAAAAGATGACTTTGGTGCTAAAATATGTTCCAGAAAGTCAAAGATACAGGAACCAAACTGAAAGTAACACTATCTCATCCAGCTTAAGTTGTGAAAACAAGAAACTGTCACCTAAGGTCTAACGACAAAGATTTGGGATGCTTTCTAAATTTCCTAAAGAAACAACTCTAGATTGAATTTTACTTGGTCAATCTTATTATACTGGCTCCAATAATAAGTGGAAAAGCATAATACTGAGATTTTTTAGCTTACATATTGAGCACGGAATAGGATCCTTCGTTCACTGGTGCAGAGGTCTGTTGCAACTGTTTCAGTAGCAACTTCCGATTGGCTTGCTTTGGATTGGTCACAACTGAATCAAGAGATCCGCTTCCCTGGTCATGTGCCAAAAAATTTAAAAGAAAAATGACAACTACAAATCCTTCAAAGTAAATAGTAAAGGAACAAATCCAAATAGCTCATATAAATATTGGGAAAACCTACAAGAAATTCAGGTAGAGTCAACACCCCATTCCACATCACACAAAAAGACAAAACATTTGAAAAGATGCCTTAAAAGGTGATAGCACCTATGTAATATAAATGACATGGACACCTCCCATTGGTTCAAAAAATGGGATGTAGTTTTTTTCTACTACACCCCTGGTGAATCGAATTGAACCCCTATATAGGACCCCTTTCACTTGGGCGACATTGCACATGGATGAAAATGTGGCTTGGGCGTTATGGAGCCCACAGAGGTTAGGTCCAATGCATGAGGTTGGGTACATTTATAAGGTATTTCAAGATGATGCTTCTCCTAAAAAATCAGATACATTGGGTTTGAAAAGATGTGATTTCAAGGGCCAAAGATCTACAATCAATTTTTTTTTTTGATGACCAAAGGTAGGCCTCTTAGAACACCGACTAATCCTAGAGGCATATACAAGCCTCACTACCCATACACACTGGATAACTCTACGGGGAGTGGCCCTTTGGGGTGGAGTGAGAATCGAACTCAGGACTCCCGCTTCCTGAGGCAGGTTCTTGGCCATCACTCCAACCCCTTTGGGTTAGATCAACAATCAAAATGGGGCCAGTTTTGGATAGATTTTTTATCAAATGGTGACATCAACTCGGGATGGGTTCAAATTTGTAGGGATCCAATTCACGGGGGGTAAATGGTGTGAGAGGGAGAGAGTGTGGTTTTGAGGCCCTAGTGAGCCCTACATTAAGGTCCAAGTGGGGATTCACCCAAGTGAAGATTTTATATATAGTATTTCTCTCAATCCATCCATATATCTCCTCAACTACAAAAATCAACCAAAGTAAAATTGCCTTTTGTAAATTAAAGGCTTGCATTTTCACATAAACCAAGCATTTTATTAATTTGTAAATTCCAAAATTTCGTTAGGCAGCTTGAAAGACCTGATTGGGATTCAGCTAGTGACTTAATGAATTGGTCGTTGTTGAAAAACGAAATGAATTTCTCACCTCTAAGAATTTGGTGTATTTGGATATACTTGATTCACAACAATCCAACATGAATTGAAGAGCTTGTTCGTCGAGTTCTAGGTATCTGAGATCCTTCTTAGAGGTAGTTTTACTTGATGCTGCAGCAGCCATCTGGAGCAAAAAATAAGAGAGGTTATAAAATTTATATCATGTCAAAAATCCATTAAAATGAATTGAAAAATAGACTTGGAATAAACATCAAAAGCAAAACCTGTTCCGAGCCATGTACTCAGAAGCACTTTTTGCTGACAAAATGACCCAGCTTTCATAATTAAACTTTACAAAACATTCTTTTCTATGTTTACTTGTCAATTACATGTTTTAGTTAATGTAACATTCAACGACTAATTGATCCCTTTAACAGGAATGAGAAATCTCCTCCTGCAATATAACCTTGTAGGGTTGTTCTAATTGACAGATAGTTCACGTACTGGATATAAACAGTTTCAGCATACTGACCCCATCAGAAATGTGTTGCACCATGGACTTGAGCAAAAAAGAACTTATCAACCACTCTTGGTCTTCCCGGCCAAGAAAGACTTGCACTTTTTTGTGAATGATAGACTGTTGCTCTCTCTCTCTCTCTCTCTCTCTCTCTCTCAGACACACACACACATGCACATACTTCATCAGCAGAAGAAAGAACAAATATAACTACTTTCCTCAGCAATCATATCTAGTTACTGAAGCAAAAAATGAGGATCTGAACAACATTTGTTCTGTACTTGCAATAAATTGGCAATCGAGCACTCACATGTTATACAATTATAAGTGTCACTTGGATCGTTTTCTTTCTTCTTCTTTTCTTAAGTAATTATTAGGGTTTTATTGAATTTTTTCCTTATCTAATTTTTCTCCTAAATTTCTCCAAATGAGTGGTTAGGATTGTCCAAGTGAAGAAATATTTTGGTCCTGCCACACAGGTAGGGTCTACCAAGTGAATATGATATGGACAACGGTTACCATGTCCACTTGTACAATTCCAATCCTTGGTAATAATTCAAGTATATGTCAGTACTGTGGTGTTTCAAATTCTTAAGCATGAGTCAACAATTGAAGAAATACAATATATTTCAAACAGATGCAAAGGTGTGACATGTTGGAACTGCAGAAAATTTGATATGCATAAAAACAGCAAGTACACATCTCACTTCATTCATATCACTACTTAAGAAGTGTAAATTTGTCAAACCTCTTCAAAGTGTCGGTTCATATCAGGGGGGCTGACCACCAGGTAAGCATATGCCATCAGTTCTAGTGGCCAACCAGTGATTTGCAAAGGAAATCGTTGAGGCCTGCTGGACAAGACCGTGGTTACGAATGATGACAGAATAATATGAATTCCCTAATAAAGGTAACAGAACAAAGATCAACCATGCTTTTTAACACTTTTTTGCACATAACTTTCAAATGAAAATGTTTTATGGAAAAGTAAAGAAAACTGTTTACAAATATCAACTAACAAACATCATTATTTTATTGAACTGTAGAAATACACTTGCTGAAATGGTCTTGAATTTGAATATGATAAATGTTCTCATGGTTAGGTATATGAAAAATGAGAATTCCATCTGCTTGAAAACAAAGAAATATTAAAATTATTTAAATGTCAGCAAAAGCTTCCAAGAAGTTGAGATAAACCTTTTTTTTTTAACACTAAACAAAAAATTTAGTAAAGAAAATAAAGATTTACATAAAGGAAGAGTATAAGCAAGTAAGAAGACTTGGGTTCGGGGGTGATGAACCCAAGGAGAGAAAAGTAGAAAATTGCCCGCCCCAAAATATTCCATACAACCCAATCCAAAGAACATAATAGTATAATACTAAAATAAAGTAACACATCCCCAAAAGCTCTATCCCTATGAATCACAGATGGTAAACACCCTGGCTTGTTGAGTCCACTCCTAGTTTTGCGAGAAAATCTGCAACTCCGTTGGCCGATTTGTTGATTTTGATGAAAGAGATTTCTCACCCCTAAAGTAGCGCCTTGATATCCCTAATCATTGTTACCAACTTCCACAATGGTTTTTCACTCCGGATATCCATTTGATTGCATTTGTCGAGTCACTTTCGATCATCAGTTTGTCTAGCCCTAAGGTGTTCCAAATAGTCAAGGCTTTTCTAATGCTAACCAGTTTGGCCTCATTTGACTCTTTTCTGCCAATCGCCTCTAGGAAGACAACTAAATGCTCCCCTGTGTGATCCCACAGGACCCCTCCAATTCCCGTCAGGCCCAGTTTTCCCTTCACTGCCCCGTCCACATTGAACTTAAAGCATCACTGTTGTGGTGGTGACCAAGTAGCTGATTTCTTGGTCTTTTTAGAAATATCCATCATATAACCCTCCCATGACTAATAAAAATCCGCCACCTTGGTTCTTATGAAGTCTTTCCCTGATGAGAGCCAAGTGCACAGTCTCTATTTGGCTTTCTGGAATAATTCCTCAACCTTCAGCTCCTTAGATTGAGAGATTCTGGCGTTCCTTTCCTTCCAAATGATCCATAGGATTGCTGCAGGAATAGTATTCCAGGCCATCTTCCTTCTGGGACCGAAGTGTAGAAGGACCAAGAACGCATAACCCCAGCACATGTATTGTCAACTACTCATGGTATTCCCATGAGATTAAGGAAATTTTTCCACAGTTGATCTATGGCTGGGCATTTTAGAAACAAATGGTCTGCCTCTTCCTCCGTAAGTTGAGATAAACTTGCAAAAGATCAAATTTATTTCTTGTATCCTCTGAAATGTCTCGACTCCATCTTCGAACAACACTAAAATCCATAAATTCTGTAAAAGGATTAGTTTATGAACAATGTGGTGTACCATGTACTTCTTAAGGCCTTGTGAATGAAGGGAACCATTGCTCATCACTAGATATATCTAGACACTATGCTCATCACTGGATCTCTTTTGTGCATATCCATAGATAAACTAACATAGTAGTAGATTTTCTGACAAACCATGGTGTTTCTAGATCAGGTATGTTTTTATACCTTTTTACCTTTTAAACCTTGTGTTTTGGTTTATGTTGTATTATATAGCCACTTTGGTCACTTCTTCTCATGTACTTGTTTCTATCCATTAATGAAGTTTGATCTTTGCCTATTTAAAACAAAAACAAAAAACGAAAGGAAGAAAAGGATGATATCATTCCACCAAAGCAAGCATATGCAAGGGAAGTTAGCATCATAAAATTTAAATGATAGGAACACAAAATATCTAGGAGGGGAATTGTGCAACAAAGTATCATATGGAACTATACAAGGTCCTGAAGGTCTTCCTAAATCACGTTAGACTAGACGAATTGTGGGTTCACAAAGGCTCCTCATACCTCATTGAACACTCAACGGATTTTCTTCCGACTCAAAAATCCACGTACACGTCATTGACACAACTGGTCAAGGAAATTGTAATCAATGGAAACAAACAATAGCAAGTGTCCCTAGGAGTAGCAGCTGAGCAGGAAACAATAGCAAGTGCACATGCTGTGAGGAAATGTGCTGAGATGAGTGGAAAGCAGGAGAAAGCTTACCAGGAGAGAGTGGATGGTGAACGACGACACCAACAAGGGGAGGGGCAATGGTGTCGATGGAGGGTGGAGATAGGAAACTGGAAGACGACAATGCTTTAATCATCTTATTTGTAGCAAATTTGTCGGAGTTCAAGACTAGAAGCTGGTTGCAAAGTCTTTTCAGGCCATGGGGAGGTGTTACAATTGTTCGCATCCCCAAGAAGAATGATGTGGCGGGAAGGGTTTTCGGGTTTGTCAAAATGGCTTAGGGGATGCTAGCAAAGATGGCCATCAAGGGGTCAATGGTAGTCTGCTCGAAGGCAGGAGGTTGCAGGTGAATGTTGCACAGTTTGGGAGGTCTATTAAGACTCTCTCTTCAAAATAAGGAATTTCTGGAGGAGATGAAAGTAAACTTAATAAGAATCAAACTATTCCGAAGGGTAAGGAGAAGATGATTGATGGAAGGTGTAATACCCCCACCCACCTCAAAGAAAGTCCTACATCGGTAGTGAGGTAGGTGGGTTGGGTGTTAATATGAGGGAAGCCCCCCTCTCCCATGTGTGAGGCCTTTTGGGCCTAGCCATGTGAGCCAGGGCCCAAAGCAAAAACCGTGAGGGCATGGTGGGCCCAAAGCAGATAATATCATACTGGGAAGTTGGAGTCGGATCGTTACAAGTGGTATCAAAGTACGGTTCAATACTAGGACTGTGTGGGCCCTCTACCTCTGTGATGTGACAGAGTCGGGGACGGCTCTGGTTTTAAGGGGGGTAGATTGTAATACCCCCACCCACCCACCTCAAAGAATGTCCCACATTAGTAGTGAGGTGGGTGGGTTGGGTGTTAATATGAGGGAAGCCCCCCTCTCCCATGTGTGAGGCCTTTTGGGCCTGGCCATGTGGCCAGGGCCCAAAGCAAAAACCGTGAGGGCATGGTAAGCCCAAAGCGGACAATATCACACTGGGAAGTTGGGGTAGGGTTGTTACAGAAGGCAATGGGCAAATGTGGAAGGGGAATGTTCGAAGATGGGGGAACGGGGTCATCTCAGGGTTGTGATTGCTCAAACATGGGAATGATTTCGATTGATCTGATTGTTGAACCAGAAGAGGAGGAGATTAAGGCATTGCTTGCTCGTGCTCTTGTAATATGTTGAGTGGGGTGCATCTCTTAGAGTGAGGTGGTGCAATCACTGAGTGGGGAGGTTTCCTGCTACCCAGATTTGCTTAATAGGAGACAATTTCTTCCAAGCGATTATGAAAATAAAGGATGAAGCGAAAAGGCTTGAGAATTCATCCTTGGGCCGTGGTAGGCTTTGGGTACTAGGAAGATGGCGCCCCAATCTCTTCAAACATTCGAGAAGGGTGTCACTTCAATGTTTCGACTATCCTATCCAAGGGTGGTCGGAAAATCTGATAAAAACCTTCGGCAACAGATTAGGGAAGCTTGTGGAGGTGTTTGGATTGAGCTTTCCCATTACTCTCTCCCAGGACTGGGCATACTTTGTAACCTTTCTATACTTTTATTTCTTGTTTTTTTCTTTTGGTGGGTGAGGTTGTACACACCTCTTGTACTCCCCCCCTATTCCTTGTAACTGAATTTTTATTACTGTTATATTTATATCTCCATTTTTTTTTTTTTTAAGGGAAGTTTGTGGAGGTTGATGATAGGAATATTAGAAGGCAGGATTGTTTTGTTCTAAAACTTCTGGGAAGTGGACATCTCGGCTCAATTCACGTCAAAGGTGGCCCTGGCTCTCAACGGAGAAACCTTTATGGTCTCCGTCAAGGAATTCCAACCAGAAAAGGTGTCGTCGATGCTTTCTGAGCCAGAATCCTCATCGAAGAATTATGTTCTTGCATCAGAGAGGGAGCTGAGGAGACCGTTGGAACAAGGAACATGACCTATTTGGCGGGCAATTGTTGATGCTGAGGTCAACGTGGAGAAACAAGATAGGGTTGCAGGATTGAGGAAGAAGGAAATGTTGTCGAAACCTTTGATGTGGAGATGTGGAGAAAGAGGATACGATGGAAGTGAATGGGGAAGCTGAAGGATCTGCAGAGGTTTTCACGGGAACGGAGAAGTGTTTTGAATTCTTTTCGCATGAAATGGAAGGTTTACCTCGAGAGTTGCATCACGTGCCCTTGCAAGAATCTCAAGATGTTATTGCTAAGGGAGTGGCCCCCAACAGTATTAAAACGAAAGATTGGGGGACCTTGTTAGTGTCGGGTGTAAATGGATTGACGAGAGAATTGGATCTCTCGTCCTCAATTGGGCTTGGGCTAAGAGGCTCTTTCGAGTCAAATGGAATCGGGACTGAGATGGGCTTTGGGCCTACAGGGTCAAATAGTAACTTGGTTTAGAAGGACATGAAGAAGTCTGATCTCATAGTGCGTCATGGTTTGAAGATGGAAAAGGATTGTCTAGATGATTTAGCTATGGACTCTTATTAATTTTGAAGGTGCTAAGAAATGTGTGGAAGGTTTAAGAGAGATTACAAAAAAGGAAACATCTACAGTAGATGTACTTAATTTGGTTGACTTGTTAAAAAAGTATCATGCAGATATTATCCTTCAGTGGCTTTCTAAAGAGCATGGGACTAAAAAGGAAAGGAAAAAGAAAAAAGGATGGAGGAGTATGAGTTATTGTCTGTAGGGTGGTTTGGGGTTTGAACTAATAAAAATGTTTTAAGTGCTATCCTATAGGGGTGGATTGTATAATATTGTTCTTTTCCTTGTTCTTGTTTAAATTTTAAATTTAATAAATTTTCATAACCATTCAATAAAAAAAAACTATACAAGGTCCTGAAAATGGAATGCAATAAACCGCTCCAATGTGTTCTATGATATTGAAGAAACAAGTCAAGTCAATCAATTTTGACTAGGACTTGCTCAAGAACAATCAGAATGGTAACATCCAGATCCATAACCTAGTACTTTAAGAAAAATAACAATAAAAAACCCTAGACAACATTCTAGACAGCTCTACGTTTTATAGGTTTTAATGACTGGTTTTTGGTTCATTATATCCCATGATAAAGATCCTTTTCCACAACTCTCCTACCTATCAATCCAAACTGTCCCAAGCACGGGTTGCTTTGAAAATAGCGTATAACTTAAAATCATAATAATCACATAATATTTCCAGTTTACCTAGCAGCCATCACATAGACACCAAAATGCAATTTAACCAATTTCCAACTTCAACCAAAAAAAAAAAGTCTCACAATATCCAGAAGTTAGGCTCATCCATCCAGTGTCGAAATGCAGCCTATCTGATGAGATGACTAGCCCATGTTTGGGACTCCTCATCAACATGATTGAGTCCACTTATTGTTGCAGTGAATGCATTAGGCAAGTGTGGTTGATTTGGTTCAACTGTGCAAGATTTTAGCTGTTTATTTGGTAGAGTGCCCTATGAATATGACCTGGCTCAAAAATCAGGCAAGTCCTCTTGTCAAACAGACAATTCTTGCACAAGAAAAAGGACAACAAAAATTGATTAGTGGCAAATATTCATTGTACATTTGTTCTGCCTATGCTTAATTATTTGTGGCCATTACTTATGCTTCCACACTTGATGAATGGATTTGATCTAACATGTATCATGAAGATACTCTTCCAAATGATTTAAAGCCATATTCCAAAAACTCAAAACTTGGACTCCACTCAGATTCCTATGGAATCAATTTTTCTTACCAAATTTGGACCAAACTTTGCACAATTCAGCATTCTGTTGAGTCAACTCACCTAAGTTGATACAAGTCATGCTTTAGAGAACATCATTGCTATCAAAGCCATCACCAAACTATCTAGGACCAACATTTTGAGTCCTACTTTTCTACTCAATCCTATAAAAAATCATAATGTCTACAACTCCACATTCTATCGTGCTCTTTCTTACTATCTCAATCCAAATATTTGATGGTCTCCCTTTCTCCAAATAGCTTCACTTGAAATCTCTAGTTCATAGAACTAGGGCTTTTTGCTGTTTTCTATAAAGTGCTTAAACCATCTTAAATGACAATGATCGATAATTTCTCCCACTAGCACAATCTTTAGGTTTCCTCCATGCACTAATTTGTACTTATTTTTTTTGCTTTGCAAAGCAGTCTTAAAATACCCATTTTTGCCATTGTTACTTCATCTACTTGCTGTTTCTGTGTTGCACAAGTATTGAGACCCAACATGCTAGCCATATCTAAGTCCAGTTATCTTTCAGAGATTTGACTTAAAAAATGGTTGGTAGTGGAGAAGCAGTAGTTAGGATTTTTCTCAAAAATGAAGATGTTGCATGAAATAACCATAATTCATTTACAAAAACAAGCTGGAAAAAAGAAAGATGAGTAGTCTCTGCAGTACTCACGTTGACAAACCATACTTCTTCAAAGCTTCCAACTTCTCTTTGTAGCATTTGTCAGACTTGTTCAGTGACATTACTAAATCAACTGAGTCGTTTGGGTTGGATCCCTCCGTGGGGACAAATCCATATGAAAGAAGTAATTCTCCATTAGATTTCTTGCCATATGATATAAATACCTGTGCATAAATTGAGAAAGAAAATCCAGTGAGAGAAATCCAACATATATCCACTATGCAAGGAAGTAAAATATGAGGCTATAAACCATTGCAACTAGTAGATCACTCATGATTCAAGTGATAGTCAGGTTTCTTTTACCAAACTAATGCCTTCATAAATGTTTGTGAACATTGGCATCCATGAACGAAGTCCCAATAGGCTTGCCCTACTCTAAGGAATGATCTTAGCACACATGGTTTTCATGACAAAATCCTACTTTCTTTACTTCAGTGATACCTTAAATAGAAGGCCATGAACAGAGTAAAGACCATATGGTTGTTACCTGCTCACCTGGCTGATATGAACGATCAGTTGTAAAAACAATTCCTTGTGAAGCCTTGTCATAATCCAAAAATGTCTCCACCTAAAACATTCAAACACAAAAATCTTGAGTGGAAATCTTAAATCACAACAAGAAATGTAAGAATCTATTGTAACTGAAATATTATGGTTTTTGAGTATATTATCAGTTTGGTCATAAGGTTGAGTGGAAATATAGAACTCAAAAAGATGACCTAAATAGATGGGGAAAGGCTTTGATGACGACGATGATGTTGATTATGTTGGTGAATAGATTATAGTTTTATACATTATTATAGATTCAATACAAATAATCATACATTAATTATCTTTTGTGATTTTAGGCATATTCACACAGATGTCAGCAGGTTCTCATTTCTGTGGATGTGAAGTTGATTGATAAATATCTGATTTTTGTTCTCTTAATCTTTCCACTTCAATAGGTTTGTCCTTTTATCTAAAAATTCCCAAAAAAAGAAGTCCTGCCATTTACAGTACAATTTCATTCAAAGCATAAAATGATATACCATATTAGTTTAATTTTTAGAAAAAGCAGCTTCACAGCATATATAAACCACTCAAAGGTCATTTTCTACACACAATATGAACAAAATCTCCTCGATATTTTCTAGGTCACAATTCTATGTATTTGAGTGAAAGTAAACCAGTCCTGATTTGTCTTGCAGTCTACTTGATGTGTCTTGCATTCTCAGCTGCCCTAAAATGTCTAGGGAATGCCTCTTTTAATTCCATTTTCCCACCCCGTACCAACATACATAACTGGCAGGGTTGGACACACTAATCCCTCCCAAAGAAAATCCTATCTCCTTTCCCAGGTTGGATAGGATTTGTTTAAAATAAAAATACTACATTCACAAGTATGCAAGACGCCCACAATGATACACACACAGTCACTTGCTTAAGTAATTACATAAGATACATCAAACATCAGCTCAAGTAGGGGCAGGTGTGGTTCAGTTCAATCAAAACCCAGCCCAACCAATGTAAGACCCCCAAATGGAAGTGGAAAAATACCACAGGAATAATTTTTCTACGTAACGTGATAATCCATGTATAAGAAGTTAAAAACAAAGATACCTCAGAGCTATGATTGAGCATGTCTGCCCAAGGGACTAATGCAACCTTTCCTTCCATTGATGGCAACCGAACCTGCAGTTCATAGAAATTGAATAAGGATGGATATTGACCAACAATACCAAAAGATACCAAATTGTGACACCGATTAACAGACAAATAGATGATTATTGAAATAATTATATAGTTCACTTACCAAACGTGAGAAGAGAATACCAAAAGACCATTTGAAAGCATCCATATTGAACACCTGGAATTGGAATATGAATGGATCAACTAACAATGATTTGTTGAAGGCACAGTTGAAGGAGCAACTGCAGGAAAGTAAAAGGATTGAAAAATTACGCAGAAAAAATCTGCTGTAACAGGAGGGTGGATGACTTTAAAAGCATGACCATCTGTTTGGAAAGCCAAGTTCCTTTAGATGCTGGATCCTTTAATCGTCTTGCAGCATTTCAGAACTATGTGGATACCTACTAAGGGCATCCATACAAAATGGTTTTGTAGACATCTATAGAGGGCATGCATACAAAGATTTAAGACCTCGAGCAGCATGCACAGTCACACAAATTGGTGGATTTCTGTTATCTATGAAGTGGGGACACCCTGAATATGTGCTGACCCAGAGATTAGACTGGCCACATATTGGTGGTCTGATGTGCATGTTGAATATGGATACTTGGTCGTTGTTTCAACCTCAGTCTAGACCAAGTGACCAACCCATTTTTTGGCCAAGGCACATTTCAGTGTGTGGGTGGGTGGATTCTTCTACAAATCATATTTGCAAGCCAAGGCTTGGTATTCCCATATATTTGTCAGTGATTAATGAAGTCTGAATATTCACTTTCTATTGTTGTCACAGAAAGGGTGAGAGGTCTCCTTCCCAACAAATGGTACGGGTATACAGGACCCTAACAAGGGGCGTAGAATTCAGGAAGCTGAAAAGTAGGGGAAACCAATGATGCGACATGATGTCATCTGGAACAAGCATCCCTACAAAAGAAAATTTACCAAACATGATGCATGAGAGCAACCCAAGTATTCTCCCATATTCTCCAAATCCAAACAGACCCACGGTCCATTGATAAATCATGAAAACAGAAATGGGCACAGAAAGGTCCTCCCTCACGCAGTTGTTTTGAAGCCAATAATTATGTCAAGTAATTTCATATGCATCATAAATCAGCTATTTATCTAGTTTTCTCAACCACCATATGACTCTTCACCAAGTCTTGGTGATCAGCAGTGCCTCATTCAAAACAAACATAAAATGTATCAAAACACAAAGTTCAACATGGAGGATTGGGGGCAAAACCATGGGCATGCTCACATATGCCAAGGTGTTACTTTGTGCAAACATATCTTAATAAACATCGTCGTCTCATCATCAGCCATTTTCCCTTCTTGTGTAAACAAATATCTTCATGAGAATTAATTTACTCTATATATCATTTCGGCTGGAAAACTACACAGTGCTCTCTCACACGATGGTATCCTAGGTGAGGTCAAGACTACCCATGTGTGCTCTTGTTTCAATTTTTTTTTTAGGGTCACCACTATCATTTCATCAATGATCTTGGAGGTCATATTACATTCTATGGGCATCTCCACATTTTCAGAGAGGTATTCAAGGCTGTGCTCCAGTCATACACAACGTGAGCTTCAGCCACAGAATTATTTTGTGGCATGCTGCCTGTTGCACTTAAAAAGAAGATGCTAGCTCCTGTTTGCCAGACTGTTATAACAGGGAAGAGGTATTCAAGGCTGTGCTCCACTCCAATTCATCAGCCTAATTTTCTTTCATATCCTCATGCATTAGCCCATTTTACTTTTTTGGTGAAGTAATATATCCACCTTATGGAAGCAAGGTAAGCAGAATGGGTATCAGAAACAAGTGATTTCTAGACCAAAAAAAGAGACCCAAAGTATTCAAGCTAATGTGGCATATGGAAATAAGTATGGAAAACTGGTTCTTCTGCCAAACAGGACAAAGGGAGGAGTCTGCAGGAAGGAAAATAAACTATATAGCCAGATTAAAAGTGGGTGATGTGATAATTGAAGGTAAACAAGAAATTGTGAAATTTTTCCAGTCACTCTACTCCCGAGAGGAGATGACAAGGCCCCAATTAGGTGGGATTGTTTTTTGGAGTTCCTTTGGAAAGAGCAGCTTGGCTTGAAAGGCCTTTTGAGGAAGAGGAGTCATCGACCTTGAGGATGCAATATGATCATTCGTTCAAACAATAGTTTGAAAACTTGAAACTTGGACTTAATTTGAAATTCTACCATGTTGAATAACTCAGATAAGCTTTTGGACTTGACTTGAAAAACTTGGTAAAACTCATTAACTCGCCTCAAAATCCTATTGAGTCAACACCGACTGGCTCACCAAGTTTTTTTTGAGTTTTTAAACTATGCTTCCGACCTAAACTTGAATGTTCTCTACAGTTTGTTTAATATTTGAATCCACAAAAAATTAAAATGTGGTTGTTTTATCACCAAAAAGTAAATAATAAAAGGTGGTTGTTTGTTGAATATGATCAGCCAGAAATGAAATTGCATTCATGCTACTTCACAGAGTTTCAAGAAATCAAAATATAAGTTCAAAATATGCTTCTTTGAAAGTGAGTAACAGGGTTGTAAAAAAACTCAGTACCTTCTCAGGAAACAAATGAGGATACTTGGAAAATATCCTTAGCTTTAAATCATTGTATCTGCAAATGCATTATCAACCAGGTTAATCATGCTCAATCCGTAAAAACAATTACACAGAACAAGATCAGGATAGTAAAGGGAACCCAAAAGCAAAAATATAAACAAAAAATTAAGCATGTTTCTAGAAGAATTTACAGCACTTTAATGCAGGGGAATGTGCAAGTGTGGGCACAGTTTGGTGGTTGAACCATTAATCTGATTGGCACCATAGTGGATGAAAGATAAACAAATGTAGATTAGGACAGTTCCATTATGGTAAACCTGATCAGATCAATATGTCCCTTTTGGATCACCAAAACAACGGACCCATCAGTGCAGAAGGTGCACAAGGACATACTACATGTGTTGATTCATCGGTGTAGCTCCTTGTATGATGGAATCATTAATACATGAAAAAAAATACATACGTTCCAGTTACATCGGTGATCCTCTCAATGGCTCGTTCTCTTATCTGTGAAGCTACCAAATACATGTCTAGCTCAGAGCGTGTCCTGCAATGAAAGACAGAGGCTGTAGGGGAGAAACTGAGAATAGACCCTTATACAACAGTAGAGAAAATCCAATTATTCATGATGTATGAGTTATAGAATTTCCTATAATATAAAACATAGGAGTTAAAACCAAGCACATACCAGTACAGAAGAGAATATGGTTGTCGGGGCAATGCGGAGATATAGTTGCTCCATCTTGACGACTTCATTTGACTTGCCTCGCTGATTAGGTATGTTGCAAGAAGGGGCCAGTCCGGTACGTAGTTCCTCTTCAAAACCTCACCAGCTTCTGGACAGGTCCACTCCTGGCAACAAAAGTGATTACATTCAAAGTGCATGAGAAACAATATAACAATATAGAGGATTTACAAGTGGCACCAATGACGTGGTGATCTGAACCATTATCTGAGTATGCTCCACAGTGGAAGGATCATCTTCCAGTACACCCAGAGTGAAAGGTCCGAGCCATCCAATCTTTAGCATTTGTGCCATTGAATATGAATACATCATGTATTCTCTTCTTAATTTATATCTAATAATCAGATGGACAGACGTTGGTCCATTCATTTTAGGCCTATCAAATAATGGAGAAGATTACATGACTGTGAACCGTATTTGTTCAAACTCAGGCCCAGAAATATTATAAATAGCTTCAATCAGTAGATGGACTATTAACTCAATGAATTCATTGCATAGGTTTCTCAAAGAATAATAATAATAATAACGAAGTAAAATATTTCTCACAAAAACATTAAATTGGAGGAAAAAACTACAAAAGGGAAGCATGGTTGTATGGGAGACTGGGACAGTAGAAGGGTAACAAATTATGAAGGGGTACATTTTAAAAGAAATTCAGAAAGATAGGTAGGATTGAATTGAGGCGTCTTTTTCTACTTTCCACTATAAATGTTTGAACCAGATACGACCCTGAGACTGGCATACAGAATTAAACATTAACCACACTATGTGTTCCCACTGTAATTCAAACAACTTCAATCAATAACCAATGAACCACCAATTCTATTTTGCCTATAAAAATTCACACCCATTCATATCTAACAGTCAAAAAATTAATAATGGAATATTATTATGAAACATGCCAAATCAACAAGGAGACAGATTCGAAGACCATGAAATCAATCAAAACTTTGGTTGATTTAAATCTCTGCCATAGGCATTGCCAACACTTAGTGATTGGAACAACACATATGGTCAGCACCTCATGACCATTCACAAACAAACTCTCATTATTTAGACACGACTGAAGCAGAGGGTTAGCCATTTATAATTCAACAGAGCATTTGTAGGCCATCAATGGCATGCTCTAGATTAGTTGCAACTTTCAAATTGCAGCCTATCCATGCCACTGATTCCAATAACCCTTGTGACAAATGGCGTGGTGATAGAGCGAACTGCCCCACCAACATAAAATTAGAGTTACAGATGTTCAGTGCACCAACAATCAGCTCAATGAGACATGGCTAGCAATCCATGGCAATGACTTTAAACCACTGACCCATTTTTCACGTTTAGTGGTCCTTGCAGGTCACTTTAAGTTCCTTCCTTAACAAATTCAAAAACCTTGTCATCAAATTCAAGGGTTTGGGTTTTGCACAATCGAACTATCAAACCAAAAACTAAATAAAACAAATCTAATTCAAATCCAAGCGGTTGATATATGTAACGAGCTTAAAAGATAATTCTACCGTATCGGCCGCTATAACAAGAGATGGTGGAACGAATAGCAATTTCTCCCCCTTCCTTATATTCTTCAAGGCAACGAGTCCTCTCTCTCCAACGTCGACCCTGTCAATTCCCATCTTCTGTGGCGGGAGCCCTGATTTCGACAGCCACTGCTGCAATGCTGAGGCATTCTCCAAGGAATCGATGTCACAGCCCCAGGGGATGGTCTTACGGGTTGCTTCAGCGATTCTTGGGCCATCATTTGATGTTGCAGAAACCGAACAGCGAACACGGCTTCTTCGAAAGATGATTACCGTGAAGAATTTGGTAGGAAGGGAAAAGAAGGGGTTCGACAGAAATGAGAGAGAAGAAGGGAGGGATTGATACTTCTAGAAGCTTCGGCCATGAGAGAGAGAGCGAGCGAACGAGCTTATCTTTTGGTGGGAAGAGGATACGATTCTGATGATACGCAGCAGAGTCAAAAGAGTAGAGTGAAAGGAGTGTCCGTTCGACCGTAAATTAAAAAAAAATTCGACTGTTGGTAGAATATTTTTTTAATTTTGATATTAGGGTTTGAAATTATTTTCATTTAAAATGATAAATTCCAAGAATGAGGTCATTTTGTTATTTTATATATTTTTAAATAAAAAATATATTTTATCCCTAGCTTTAGCCTTCAAATATTTGTTTTAACTGTCAATTTAATTTATTAAAATAAAGTTGTCCTCAAAGTAAAGTAAAGCTTATCATATTAACATTCAATTAAATATTTGAACAATAATTCATTTAAAATATATGTACAATTTTATATAATTTTACATTAGAACTGAAAGAATAGTTATGAGTGTTAAACTTTTGTGATACTCTTTTCATATGATATTTTAAGTATTTAACAAATAAATTTTATAATTAATTAATTTAATGATTAATTTACTTTTATCTTTTGTGGTGGGTTTATTGTAAAGACCTTCAATGAAGTATGAAACCCAGGAGTGTAAAAAACGCGCCTCGGCCGATATGATTCTCTCTCGTCCTTTTTTTAAAAAATATTAGTATTATTTTATTATTTTATTTTTTTTGAATTAAAAAATATAAAAAATCTGAAAAAAACTATTTAAAAAAATTGAAAATGTAAATATCGCTGATATCGGCCGATATTTTGACCTGGGCCCATCACCATTTTTATTTTTTATTTTTTTTTTAAATACCGATATTAATCATATATGATTCGGCGATATATTTGCCGATATAAAGGTTGTACGGCCGATATCTCGACCCCTGATGAAACCTAATCAAAATGTTTAAAACCTATATTTTAAGCTCTCAGTGCTTTTCAAATTTCAAATTATTTTATATTTGCTATAACTTTTATAATTTCTTTAGGCTAAACATTGTCCCTGTGATCAACAAATTTCAAATTATTTTTTAATCGTTACTTTTATAATCTATATAGGCTCAACTTTGTCTTTGCCGGTCTCTTGATTATAGTAAAACCTCTATAATGTAATATCGTTGGGACCCTATTACATATATTACATTATAAGGTTATTAAATTAGAGATACTAGCATTATTTCTTTCTAAAAATCTCTTTAAAACTCTCACTTATCACTAAAACGTTCTTTCGGCTTCTCTTTGGGAAAACAAATCATTCATTTCGACCCCTCTTTCTGGAAAAAATCATCCTAAGGTAGACTCTTGCAAAGTGGGAAGACCATCCAGCCCAGAGGTTATTCAGACAGGTAGATCTCCTTGTCACTGTGCAGCTCAGAGGATAAGCAGTGACTCTAGAATAAGAAAGCTTATCCAAAAGTCTATCCAAATTACTTTGCTGTAGTTTAGATGATTTAGTTTGTGAGATCCTTAGTCATTTTTATAGTAATTTTGTATTTTGAATGTATAAAATATTATTTTACAAAATTGTTAGGGCGATAAATTTTTTATTATAAATGCGTTGAGTATTAAGTTAGAGAAATTTATTACATTTTGAATGGGTCCGAGATCAGACCAGCTACTGATATTATTTTAGATAGATTATAACTTTATAAATTACTATATTGCAAAGAGTTTACCGTAGTTCTTTTCATCTATAAATATGGGAGAGGAGGTGGATATTGTTAACTAGAGATTGTTTAGTGGTTAGTGTTTTGCAAAGAGTTTGAGGGCTTTTCTAATTTTGATTTTTTATTTCTTGAGAAAGTTGGACAAGTGGAAGTAGTAGCAGAAATAAAAGAGTCGTAAAGCTAGCATGGCTTGTTCCCTCATGGGTTTCTTTAAATATGTTGTTGATATTGTTGTTAAGGTAATTTGGATTGGAGTGATGATAATAAATTAATTTAAAAAGTGGAAGTTTTAAGTTCAATTCTCATTCCACTAAAAAAAGATCACTCTTTTTAGAGATACTCACTGTGTGAGGATAGTGAAATTTGCACATGTTCCGAAGATTACTTACGTGTTTTAAGAGATCTTAACACTTTTGATCATAAAAAAAATTAGATTGGCAAAAATTAGTGGGGTAATTCACAATTCTAGTTATTTATTAGATTTCACATTAAATAAATAAATACATCCATTAATTCTTCACTATTATTTAAAAAATAAAAAAGATTTGAATAAGTCAATTTGACAAAATTTTGAATGAAAATGAATTTTAAAAGAATTTATTTAAAAATGAAGTATGTTTCTCGATCAGATAAATTTTTGAGTTGGATCGGTGTTTTGAGTTTTGGATCACTGTTCTCCACGTACATCCGTAATCCATTATGGTTCGATTGGCCGGCATAGTACCACCACTGCATACTTCTGCGACTGTACCATCCGTTCATTCAGGTCTTACGCTCTAAAATTTTCTAAGTAAAATT
Organism: Chimonanthus praecox; assembly: GCA_022113865.1. Classification (NCBI taxonomy): domain Eukaryota; kingdom Viridiplantae; phylum Streptophyta; class Magnoliopsida; order Laurales; family Calycanthaceae; genus Chimonanthus; species Chimonanthus praecox. Next base: position 56,388,660 of record CM039089.1, read on the forward strand.
CTAAAATAACACCGCTCTGAGAAATTGACTGTAATATCCTCAGCTGATAATATTCATACGGTGGGTAGATTATATCAGATTATCAGATTGATGAATCTCTAAATTGTTTGAATTTATAGTTGAAACAATCCACAAGCCCATTTCCCAGTCCTGTCTCTTCACTCAAAATTGCTTCACAAAACATGCCACCACTTTTCACCCTCATCTCATGCAATTTCCCCTCCTTCCTTTCAATACCCAAAACCCAGAATCCAAAGCTCCTCTCTCTTTCCCCACTCAAATCCCTCCAATTTCCCAGAAATCCCCTTTTCCCACTTTCCAAATTTCAACTTCCAACAACCTATTTCAAAGCCAGCAATGCCTCTTCTTTATTTCCCTCATCATCTACCAATTGTGGGAGAGTTGTTCTTCAAAAATGTTGCAGCTCCTTAAACAGCGAGAATCCAAAAGACCCACTTGAAGAAGATGGATTTTCTCTGGAGAGAAGGAACGAGGTCGGCAGTGATTCAACTGGTGGGATTGAAGGCGATTGGACCACTTCGATTCTGCTCTTCGTGCTGTGGTCGGCACTCATGTACTACATTTTCCAGCTCACGCCCGATCAGACACCGGTACTTCGTGTCTCAGTTTCAAAAAATATTGATTAGTAGTAAAACTGGTTTACTTCTTAATGCGAATGCAGTAATCTTTCTACTGTGTTGAGTTTTCTAGAGCATAGTTACTGGCATGAGAAACAGATACTGATGGCATGATCATAATTGAGTGTTTAAAACGCTCAGCTCTACTAATTTTGAATAGTATTTAAAAGAGGTATGAAATGAATTCAAGAAATGGGAGGTAAGGAATGCAGTCACCAGAAGGAAAATCACAACAGGCTATGATTAGATGGAAGTGCAAGACCTTTGTTGCATTTATGCATTTGTTAAATTTTTGTTCAGATGTTAACTCATAGTCTGAAAATTTTTATGTATATTTTCAATAAATTTATGAAATATTGATGGGAACTTCTCTTTTTCTCAAATTTTGTTGTATTTTCACCAAGACAAGCGCTACCAAATTCAGAGCAGTGGAGCTGGCATATTTTCCATGGATACACATGCACCCATTATCTTTCTCATTTGGTTTTATTGCAGAAACTTTATATTTATTGAAATCCTTGCGGGTGGATATTCTTGGAAGATTTATGTAAAATTATCCATTTATCCATGGTCTGGATATGTTAGGATTGCTGGTTGGGCTCTAACTTAAGGAAAAATCATACTACCTGATCCTAGCAAATCCAATGTAGGGGTTCAATTGCACCATTTATCTCCTTTCATGTGATGAGCATCTGGTTATGAGATCCACACAATCAAAAAGTTTTTAAAGTCAAGTTCCTAATGCTTCATAAGCCATGGCCTGAGTGGATTCCATAAAAAACACCTACTTATACACAATTTGTTTACATCAGTAGACATTGATCCATCACAGTCCTTGTTAATGTCATTGAAAATCCATTCACAGTCTAGCTGAAATAGACCTTTCTATCTTTCACATACACTGACTAATCAATTTATTTTGGGTGCCCATCCTAACACGGGAGCAGTCTTTAAGGAGACACGGGTTTTCCGAACTTTCCACTTTGCCCCCATCCGTCCGTACGAAAATTTTAAAAAATCAGACATTCAGAAATCGGTGCACCGATTTGGATTCTTTCACGTCTCAAGAAATCGGTGCACCTACCGGATCACTTTCCTCAAAATCCCGTTTTCCAATGACCCGGTCGGTGCACTAGTCCAGTGCACCGCTTTCTGAATGTTTGATTTTTATTTTTTTTTTAATTTTTCGGTACAGACGTATGGGAGAAAAATGGGAAGTTCACTAAAACCCGTGTCTGCTAAAAGAGTTTTCCTGTGTTAGGACTTAGGATGGACACCCTTTATTTTTTATGAAAATCATGTCATTGACTTCCTTTCAACTAGGTTATGACATCTGGCTACTTGTCCCCTATTGTTATCTTATAGAACAGTGTGTAAGATCCATGGCGTGCCCCTATATCATGTTATTTGTCATGTACGACTTCAGATCATGTGATTTGTCAAAAATTGATATCATTCAGTTTCCTCCAAATAGATTATGATGTCTGACGACTTGAAAATAAGTAACATGTCATTATCATATTTGATACTTCATATTTTTGTGTGAAATCCATGTTCCTTTCATATCGATGGCCTCGCCTGTGGTATCACTTGATTTGTCTTGAAACATCATATAATTCAATTGATCAGATGGCCTACAAGCCACGTGAAAGTAGGCACCATATTGTTATCATATCCTATACTTCATTTTTATGTTAAAACATATGTTCCTGGGTATCAACTGGCTTCCTTTTACGCCATATCTGATAGTCATTGGAAACAATTACCACAAAATCCATTCAGTTCCCTTTACAGTGGAGAAAGATCTGGCTGCATGAATCTCATTCGAAGAATCAGAGAGGACTATTTCAGATCCAAAAAATGGCAACATCTTCATCCGTTTCTGATACAAAAACTGGAAACGCATAAAAGGTGATTCACAGATTTAGTCCCATCTACAAAGAATATAATGGTTTGTGACCAATGTTCTTTTAATAAATCTACAACTTATCGATTATCTCTGCTCCAGCAACCAGCCAAAGAATTGCATGTATCTTGTGAGGAAATCAAATACACCACTCAGATCTCAGTGTAACAGGTGGGTTAATTTGCATGATAAAACCAAGAAAAATATGGACCAGGAAGAACACATGGAATCTTTGAGGTTGCCTGAGAAATTCTGCCATTTCTCCAAGGTCAAAGTGCTTTCTCAAGGCCAGCTCCAAACAATGGACCCACCCATAAAATAGAAATCATTTTTCACAAGGATCCCTTATACATTTTAAGGGAAATTAGACTAACTGGAGGTTGACCACTGCACCACAATTGAGCCAAAATCCAAATAAATGATACCCTTTGCCACTTCTAATCTTATTCCACTTTCTTTGTGCCTTAATGGCTATTAAATCATAATATATCATGGAACCAAATGGATTCTATGTTGTTGAAAAGATGCTACTCTAAATAAAGTCATCACATTACCTATGGGACATTCAATTGGTCAAGTGTGGTTAAGCTTAAGATTGTGCCCCCAGAGGAATTTGAGGGGTTAATATTAATGACATTTCAGGAAGTTAGTATAGACCAGCTGGAGAACGAGACAAACACACACATACACATATTATCAGATACTATACATGCATATATGGTTGTCTCAATATATTCTTAGTCCAGGGGATATCTGGTGTGTGAATCATTGCTTTGAACCTGTTGCTTCTTTTTATTTTTTGGTATTATTTCTTTTCCATCCATTGGAAACGACAACAAAAACATGTTACGGTTTTTTACCTTAATCCTGCCTAGGGTAGCTCAATTGGCAGGTGCTCTGGCTCAGAAACCAGATGTCCCAGGTTTGAGTCTTGTAGTAACCCAATGCATGTGGCTTGCGGGAGTTGCATGCACCTGGAGGTTACCCAATGCCCTTGCACTTAGAGAGAGGTGGGGGTCTTGGGGTTCTTCGTTATAAAAAAAAGAAAAGAAACAAGTTCCTGTACCTTATTTATTATTGATGTCTTTGCTTAATATATTAGAAACTCCAATAGTGAAGGTTCTAATTACTCTGTGTGTGAATTTTTTAACTTACGAACTTCCCAGATCAGAGATATGTACTTCTTGAAAAAGCTACTCAATTTGAAAGGAGATGATGGCTTCCGTATGAATGAAGTGCTTGTCTCTCTTTGGTATATCATGGGTTTGTGGCCTTTGGTGTACAGCATGCTGTTACTTCCAAATGGCAGAAGGTGGGTATTTAAGCTCAAGTTAAATTTCAAGTAATTTCTTTTCCATGGTAGGATTAATCTAGTTCTGTCCACTATTCTTGACCTCCTTTCTCCCTGTTAACTTTCAAGTAATTTATTTTGGGCTCTCTCTCTCTCAGGGCATTGAAGTAAAATTCAATGTCAGGATGTCATGTGGTGTAGTAGAATCTGTTAATGAAGAAATTTCAAGGCATTTCTCATGTGGATTTGAAATTTTGATGACATAAGGGAAAGGAGTTATTGCCAGTTAGATTAAGTAACTAACTAGAAGAGAAAGAAACCAACATCTGAGGCTTGGTTGGTGGAAACTGCATAGTGGAAGTGCAGTTGGAAAACAGTGTAAGTTGGGTCTTGTGGTGCTCAAAATATGTCGAGGGGGTCTCGTGTAAGCATATTTTGGTCCAAGAAACAAGCAATCTATTATTATTAATAGAAGAAAAGTACAAAGGCTCTGTATACAAGAGTTATACTAGAGCAACACCAAAGAAAAGTAAAAACACCAAAGCCCCATACACCTCATTACAAAATGTCTACATAAGCCTCAATTCTCTGAACTCCAACTTTCACCAAAAAGTTAGTCACCACATTTACTGACATGCCTAAACACAACTGTCCTCTTGAAGCCAATTGCTAGTGGCGATTAGACAGTATCTTGGGCAGATGCTATGTCTAGGCATCATGGAGATTTCTTGCAGTGCTTAACAACATTGAATCAATGATACTGACATTATACATATTACAAAAGAGTTTAACTCAGAATTTCTTGAGGAATGAAATCATTATCATCATTGAAGTCACTAACCCGTCTATCATGAGGAATGAAATTATTTTAGGAAATCAAATTGCCATTTCATAATCAGGAGTGACTCAAAGCCCGCATTTTTTTTTTTTTTAATTTTAATGATTTAAACCCATAACTTTTTATGTTTTGTTTTTTTGGAAAGAGACAATAACAAAAAATTAATTGTAACTAAAAAGAAGATAAAAGAGAAAAGGAATATGGTTTTGACAGCAGAAGATCCTATGAGACTTCTCTACTAACACTTTGATTTTAAAAGTGGGGTGTTCCAGGCCGTAATAGTAATGCAGCACAAGGGTGGTTCTCAAGTGCTGCCCCCTTGCCCTGCCCGGTGAGCCATGTATCAGATACCAACTGATAAAGACAGATACTAAACATTGTCTTAGCCAAGAAGGCCAAGAAGGCATTTCTCTACCAAGACTGAATATTAGGATTGCCCCTTAAAGTGGCTCTTGGGCCCCACAGTTGGGTGTGATATAAAGGTGGCAACATGGGTAGGAGATATTTGAATTTCCAATCATCTGATCATCCTGTCTCTTGATTTTTAACTTTAAAAAAAAACCAATGGCCCATATTTTCAAAACATAAAAGCCAAAGTCTCATTGCTAGGATGATTGATTGGTGATGAATCTTTGCATACTACATATCATGTGTCTCCCCATGCATTATACCTGGCATGTGGTGTCCATGACCCAGTTAGAAGGCAACCTCGGTACCGAGTCTCAGTTGAAAATTCTCGCTAATGCGAATTTCTTTGATGGTGAATGCTCCCTGGCTAGCTCTTCTCAAGTCCATGCTCTTGTTGCACCCTTCCTTTCAGTCTTTGCATATGTTAGAGGAAATAATGTATAGTACTTTTGGGTAGTTTGTTATTTATTTAATTTGCCGTGAGCCTTGATTTCAACCTTCATTCATTGTTGTTCATTTATTTGGATTAGATTCCTGCTATCAGAGTTGTAAGGTCCTTGACCTGTTGATATGTATTGTATTTCTGTGCCCTGTGCATGTACAAATTGGTCCTATTGTTGGTGATCCAAACCATTTATCTTGACCACCCTTGCTTGGAACAACTGAATAACCTCAACTCTGGAATCTCAACCTTACATCAGTGGTTTGAAATATGAGGTTTAGGATGAAATAAATTTAGCAATGGTCCACATCCAGCATTTAGACAAGTTGGCTGATCCTTGATGAACCTCTTACCCTGCAAGCTCCATGTACACCGCTATGTGGGGGACATACTGGCCTATGGTTATTGCTCTGATGGAAAGGGTTATGCCTGAATATGGGGCCTACCAAAATTCACCTTGGTTGGATTAATTGAACCATTATTTCAAATGCCACTAAGTTTAGGAATTAAAAAATAACTTTAAGTGATTTTGGTAGTTCTATGTTCAAGCATAGACTCAAGTGGGCCTTGCATAGGGTGCAGGCATGGTAAGGGGTGATCATTTTGCCTTTTTGAAAAGGCCAAAGTGGAAAAATCTTCCAACGTGGGAGATCTTTATCATGTTCGAGCTCAGTCAATCAATGGACCTCAGTACAGACACAGGAATACTCTATGGGTCCTTAGGCCTGGTGATCTTTAATTCTCTCTTTGTCCTCATTGTCAAACAAATCTCATGAATTCTGTGACCCTCTGATTGCAGTTCAAGGAGCAAGGTTCCTGTCTGGCCATTTCTTTTGCTTTCATTCTTCGGCGGTGTATATGCTATTCTTCCATATTTTATTCTTTGGAGGCCTCCCCCTCCTGCACTTGATGAATCCGAACTTGGAAAATGGCCTCTGAACTTTCTTGAATCGAAAATAACAGCAGGGGTATGAAGTAGCCACATTTATAGGTGCCATTCTCAATGAAATTACATAAATAGTTGGGTGCTCCTTCAAATATTTGTTTCCTGTCAACCTATTGGATTTTAATGGCATGTGCTCTTTTATTTGACTACTCTTGAATTATTATTATTGGAAAAAAAGCTTTTTTGTTGATCAGAAGCTTAAGTAACGCAGTAGCATGTCAGGTATTATTTCTTGCAGGAATAGGCATCATCACATATGCAGGTCTAGCCAATGCTGATGATTGGCAGGAATTTTACCAATACTTTAGAGAAAGCAAGTTTGTAAGTAACCTCAGTTGTCATTTTGATTTGTCTTGATTTTGTTTAGTATGTGTGTAAATTCACATTGTGGTTCATTCCTTGCTGCATCAGCTTCTTTATCACTAAAATTTTTTATTTACCATTTCAAAGAAAGATGAAAAATAAATATTAACTACTAGCTGTGTCCTGCCTTACTAAGATCTCAAATTGAGGGAGGTCTGGAAGGATGATACTTAGACTTATACTATAAACTGATACCCTTATTTAACGCAGTACCGTACTCTTTACTTTTATATGATAATAAAGCATAAAATTATGGAAAAAACAAATCAGGATAGATAAAGTGAAAGGATCATGTAGAGTTGGATGCATCACATTCCATTTTGATTAGAGCTGCTAACAGGAAACCCCCATGGATGTCGATTAGGTTTGTGGGAGCTGAGTGCGGGTCTGGATCTAAATTAGATCCAAGAGATCATATCTGAGTCTATATAATGCTGGATAAGCTATGTCAAGGGTTCAAGTACCTGTGTAGTGCTTCTGTAACATCCAAATTTGAAGTTGAATTGAAGCCAAAATTTGGAATCATAGAATTTTTTTATTTTTTTTTCAAATTGGAATATATTAGTCCAAAACCTGTAAAGTAGAGGTGGGAAATTTCTCAGTGTGATGTATAGAGAAGTGCTCCGATAACAAGATGAAGATTTAATTATTAAACAATAAAATTTAATTGGTCCCAATATACCTACATTCTAGAATTTGTGGCTGAGTTTTTGTGTATTGATTCTTTTCTCCAGTATTGTGAGTCAGAGTCATAGAGAGAGGAGGAGGAGGAGGAGGAGGAGAGGAGAAAGGAGGTCAAAATGCTGCAGCCAGTTCATCATAGACAATTCCCACCACCATCATTGGGTACCATAGATCTGGGGAAGAAAGGAATATTGATGCGGCCATTAGAAGCTTCTATCATCTATTGGAGAATCAGGAAGACCCATTAGAGAATGATGGGGCCCATGAGAGATTATTTGAAGAAATTTTACTCCACATTGACCAAAGAATCGATGGAGGGAAGAGAGGGCCTCACAAGCTTTCCAATGGACCCTGTTTCATGCAATTCCGAGCCCAAATGACAGATATATGGACCAAGGCCTATTTCATGGTGTTTTGGGCTTTAAAAGCCTATGATTGAAACCCATTTGCTGCATGCAAGGTGGAGATCCGAATTTCCACTTCATCGCTTACATGGATGCCACATAAGCATCATATGGCAAGGAATCTTTCAAAGATGGAAAGCCTTGGACACAGAGGGCTTGTGAGGGCCACAAAAGACCCAATTAGAAGGTTCAAATTTGCAAATTGCAACACTCCAAGCCTGGGCATGCTATCTTGTGGAGGAGATTTTGGAGGCTTCAAGCTTAGCAAGGATTTGAGTGAATGGTCTAGATTTTTCTATGTCACAATTATGATGTAATATTTTATATTTTGATTTTCCACATACGCTAAATAATTCCACATGGATTTTTCCCATTGGTGGAACCTAGGATTAGCAAATAACTAGAAAAGCAATTACTTGGGCGTGTGGACCATTAGGGTTAGCAAGTTTTATTTATTATTATTATTATTATTTTTCCAACAATTTTGTTGCTCCAAACCTTATAAACACATGGGTTGGGCGTCCATTCTACAGAACAACTTGGAATTGAATCAGTTGAAGCTTGAAGCTTTCGGTTAGAGTCTCTCCTTGAGGTGTTCTAGTTTGCTTCTTAGAATTTTAATTTGTGTTTGTTTTTGAATTAATTTTAATTCAAGTGTTGGTTTGTTTTGCATGATGAATTTGAATGTTCATGTCTTGCATTTTCCAATTTCTTGATTGAAATTTAATTTCTCAACCAAATTGATTCTTAAGAAGGTTCTTAGATTTTCAATTTGAATTAATGTCGGATTTAAATTCATGAATGCATATGATTTGTTGAATTGCATTTTAATAGTGAATCTCAATTAGTGCATAAATCATTGCATTCGAATCTACAATTCCACGTTCTTATTGAATTCTATGAACACCTAACTTTATTGGTGAAATTGTTGATCAATTTATCCTGGTGAAATTAGAGTTATCTCTTTCTTTCAAGAGTGAGAGTGAGCTGGAATTCCAGGGTCTTTAAAAATCAATGACATGAAAATTTAAAAGGCAAAAATTATATGGCCTGGATTATCAATTGATGTTGAAACATTATATACTTCATATCCACGTAATCATCTATCAAATGCACCTAATTATATAAGGCCTCTATTTGGTAGGAGTCTCGTTAGGGAATTCTGCTTGAAAAGTCTCCCTGCCCTAGCTCTTCTCTGAATGTAACTGCAATGTGATTATATATATACATACTTAAAACTGCTTCAAAAGAAGAAACCTGCTAGGATTTCCAAGTAATTCTATCTTGCCCATTTAGATGCTAAATACCTTTCTTTGAAGCTCTAGAGAAGATGCTTGAAGTTCTAAATACCTTTGGTAGCTGAACTTGCAAGCAAATATCATACTGTATTTAATTTTCTTTGAATTTACTTAGAAACTGATAGATCTTTATTCTGCTTGCAGATCCATATCACATCTATTGACTTCACACTTCTGTCTGCATTTTCTCCATTTTGGGTCTATAATGATATGACTGCCAGGAAATGGTGAGATCTTTTAAGCTTGCCCATTTGTGTTGTTTACCTATGGGGGTCCTGCACCTCATCACATTTATAGTTTGCTGGCATCTTAGTCCTATACATGTGGACCACTCATTTGGTGACCTCTAGTGTTGCCTTGTTGGTACCAAGGGTGCAGGATGTAACCCATATTAGAAGAGCCTCACCATCTGTATTCCATTCTTTGACCGCTCATTTGGTGACCTTCAGTGTTTCTTTGTTGGTACCAAGGGTGCATGATGTAACCCATATTAGAAGAGCCTCACCATCTGTATTCCATTCTTTGACCACTCATTTGGTGACCTCCAATGTTGCTTTCTTGGTACCAAGGTTGCAGGATGCAACCCATATTAGAAGAGCCTCACCATCTGTATTCCATTCTTTGCTGTGCCCTACTCAGAAATGTCACTTCTGTGGGACTGCTCCTCTCTCTCTCTCTATATATATATATATATATGTGTGTGTGTGTGTGTGTGTATTATTCACATCTATGCCATTGAGATAGTGGGTATCATATTTGGATCTGAACAAATCCGAATCAACACATGAAAGTCAATTGGGTATTAAATGTGGATTTGGATTAAGATCAAATTTGTATCTAAAACCATTAATTTTGAGTAGACACTTCAAAATTTTCAGATTTTACATGGCCCTTTGATCCCTAATTAATGGACCTCAAATTTTAGGTTCCTTGATAAAAAGCGTTTCAATTGAAACTTTGCCTTCAGACGTGAGGCACATAAGTCTGGAATAACATAATCTCCTATTTTTATTTTCTTGTTTTGTTGCTCCAGGTATGACAAAGGTTCTTGGCTTCTTCCCCTGACCCTCATTCCGTTTTTGGGGCCTGCTTTGTATCTTGTCTTACGACCACCTCTTACAGTGGTACCATCTCTGTCTCCTCAGAATTGACTTATAAGCGACCAGAAAATTCTTTTTTCTGATAATGTGCAGTATATTTATATTGTTGAGAGCAAAGTATTGAGTTGACCCAGCAACAGGTTGGTTGGATTAAGTTCTTTTCGACCTATTTATGCAACCCCCTGACTTTAACCCAACCAGTTCATTATTTAAGTCAACCTTCCTCAGCACACACCCATATAAAGTAATAGATCAACACAACCAGAACTTATTTACCCATTTATTATTTGGTAGATATGATTACCCCAGCCTAATCTGACCATTAGTCCTGATTGCTTTAATATCACAAGTTAATTACTATCCCTAAACCACTTCCATTTTCTCCACTTTAGGTGCTGGTTATTTCTATCCTTTGATGCATCTTTTGCATAAACCAAAATGAATCAAATAAAGTGGGAAAAAGGAGGATTTTTTAAAAAAAAAAGAGAATTTAAAGAAATCTTAAAAAATAATAATAATAATTCAAGTGGGACATAAAAAGAAAGGAAATGGATTTTGAGAAAGGGTTTTTTAGAAAAATAATAAAATAAAAGTAAACAACACTAAAATAAAAGAGAAAAGGTGAGAAAGAAAAAAAATAAAAATTGAGAAAGAAAAAGATAAAAAAATTAAAAATATTGAGAAAGACCAAAGATTTTTTTTTTCTCAAATTAAAAAAAAAAGGGAAAGATAATGGAGAAAGGGGTTTTTGACAGGAGCGCGACATACAGAGGTGGACGGCGGTGTCAGGCAGGAGAGAGTGCCGCAAGCAAAGGCAGACCACAGTGTTAGAACAAACGAATAGCTACGATGAAAGTAGTGAGTGCTGCAAACAGTGGCAGCAATGGCTATAACTGCAAATGGCGGAAGGGAGGAGGAAGGAAAAGAAGGGAAGGAAGAGAAGGGGATGGGAAGAAGAGAACTGGGTTTTTTGTTTTAAAAAAGGTACCATAAGAATAAGAAAGAAGAAAGCGGAGGAGATGGGGATGGGATCTCGAAGGAGAAGAAAGGAGAAGCCAGCTGTGGCCAACCCATTGCCGGTTGCCGTTCTCGAGCTAGAGAACCCTAAGCTATACGGAGATAGGAGAAAAGATGGTTGGCAACATGAGAGGAACAACAAGGAGAAAGAGATACGAGAAGGTGACGAGAAGTGAGGGAGACAAACTGAGACACTTAATTTTCATTCGTTTTCATAGGGGTGGACCTTTGAAAATTTTCATGGGAAATTGACGATAAATTTCTGATGTGAGAAAATGATTTCTCACGCCAAACAAATTTGTTGTACAAAATATTTTCATAGGAGAACATGGTTTTCAACTTTTCATACCTTTTCCTATGAAATCGCTGTGAAACAAATATGCCCTAAAGGATATTCTCCAGCTAGGAATTTGGATTAATTACATCCTATCATCTGGTTGGGTATATTTTTCCCATGAAATACAAGAAAAAGGTCCCAAGGCAAAAATTTCAAGATAATTATTGACTTATTGTACTTGGATTTGGGGATCTCTACTATCGAGGGAGGATGACTCTTTTGAGAGAGAGAGAGGAGAGAGAGGGGGGGGGGGGGGGGGGGGGGGGGGGCCTAGGAGGCAGGTGAGATGGAGGAAGAAGGAGAAGTGGAGGGGAGCAAGGAAGAATTAGGGAGAGAGAGTCAAAGCCAATGGAGGAAGAGGTCAAGACTGCTGCGTGATGGAGGGGAGGGCCAAGGAGGCAGGGGATATGGAGGAAGAAGGAGAAGTGGGGGGGGGGGGGGGGGGGGGGGGGGCGGGGCGCAACGATGAGTTAGGGATGGGGATGGAGGAAGGAGAAGTGGAGGGGAGCAAGAAAGAATTATGAGTGATGACAAAGAAGATATATGAGAAGGTTTAGGGTTTTGCTTGGATTAGATGTTATATTACATCTGAGATTTTTTTGGGCGTTTGCCAATGTACAAATGAAATACAGGTCAAGTTGACTTGAATTGGGTAATATAAGCCATGATCCATACATGAACAATGGGGTCAACCTGAACCGAATTCATTAATGCTCACCTTGATTTGACTGTTTATAATGAATCAGATCTAGACCCAAACCATTTTAAATCAGGTGGCTTTGGGTTGGGTGGACTCGTCATATTGGATTTTGCCAAGTTTGATACAGAGTTTAATCATATACTCAAATGAGTCATCCTGTCAGGAGATGACTAGAACTATTAAAAATACTAACATAATCAGTAATGGCCACCACAGAGTGGCCTGCTGTAGGATACAGTAAAGCCAAGTGTAGGGGCAGATGGGTGGCTGTCTAAGGTGGTGCAGTCTGGGTGGGTTTTGCTGAGAGAGATGGAGAGGACTATTTAGAGATGAAGGGGGCTAGGATTGTTGGGAGGTGTGCAAAGGTGAGGGCCTGGCTGGTTGATCAAGGGCTGGGTTGGGGCGGGCTGGCGTGGAGAAAGACGGTGGGGCTAATCTGGAAACAGTTTGGGCTAGCTAGTGCTGCGGCGGTATAGATCTGGGAGGAAATGGCAATGGTGATCAGATACAGTCGCAATGACAACAAAAACAGTGATGGCAGAGCTGAAAGAGATGGAGATGATGCAGATAACATAGACCGTGGTTGGTTGACTGTCGTGCTTAGTACATTCAGGGTGGACTGAGGGCTTGGGTGGTGGAGTCTGATTGAAAACAGCAAGTTGTCAGGATTATTGTACTTAGGGATGTGTGGCTAGTTGGTGAGATTAGAGATATGCAAACAAAAAGTGTAACAGAGATCCGTGCAGATGCCCGGACAGAGGTATGGCGGTTGCAACATTCTAGGTAGATATTTGAGCTAAGAATGGGTTGACTGGGTCTGTCGTGGTGGTGGCTGGGTTGGACAGTGGTGGTTGGATGAAGCTGGCCTGGTGGAGGTGGAGTTGGGTTGAGATCGGGGCAAGGATAGATGGTGGGGAGGGCCAAGCATGAAATGGCAATGGAATCCAAGCTGTGAGTGTGGTTGGTCGGTGAGATTTGTTTGAGGAAGATCTGGTCAGAGACGGGACCAAGCACCTCGGGGACAATGGGTTTGGTGGGGTTTTTACAGAGGTGAAGAACTGGATCAAGCAGGGATTATTGGGTTGGCAGCAGTAAAAGCCATGGAAAACAAATCCACAGGTATGTAATCAATAATCTGACCAAGAGTGGAGATACTCTCAATTGCTTCAAGAATGATACCATGTTAAAAGAGGATTTCATAGAACTGTGACAATCTAATTCATCAACAAACCTTCGCACAGGCACACTTGTACATGATAAATAGATTAATATCAAACTTACCATTCTTGTCTTAATAATCTAGAGATTTAACCTTATCTAATATCCTAACATATCCTAAAAGTTTTAGGTTCATCCGTCATGCCTGATGGGCTAATGTCTTAGTAGTCAATTCTGTTCTGTTTTGTACTCTTCTTGGGCTTTTTCCTCTTTTGAATGAATTTCTAACCAACCATTCAAAAGAAAAAAAATAAATTCTGTTCTGTTTGGCCGGAACTTCCAGATCGACCAGAAAAGGGAACATAATGGCATATAATACAGTACCAGTTCCATTTCGGAATCGGCTTGATCCAAGTGGAATGGGCTGGAATGACATGTTTTGGCCCTAGCCTTTCCATTTTATTGTTTTCATATACATTATATATAATCCATCCGTATAGAGTTACATTAGACTTGATTAACTATAAGTGGATAAAATTTCAACTCATAATTCCATTTATAGTCAATTGATCTTAGTGGTTAAAGTGATCAACGTCTTTTGTTCAAGAACGATTGATGACTCTAACAACTGAGATCAAGTCGTTATATTTTAAATTGAAATTCAGTCCACTATCAAGTCTATTTTCAATTCATATGATTGATAGTTTATGTATGTGATGAAAATTAGAGAAAAAATGAAATAAACCCGGTGCACCCATGTGTTTTGAGTTTTGATTTTTTATTTCAAATCAATTGTAAATTCAATTTTATTTCTTGGATACTTCTTGATTTTTTTTGTCTTAATGGATTTTTATTAGATTTCTATTAGCATAAAATTCAAGCTCTTTTAAATTAATATTAGATAATTACGTTTATATGACTCAAGATTACAAATATGAAATTGGTATTTAATAACAATTTATATTTTTATGTGTGTCAATTAGTGTAAATTGATTAAAATAATTAAATGCAACTTTTGTTAATTTTGTAATATTTTTATATTTTATCATGTTTACTTTTTAAAAAAATTATACCGTATTTTCTGAAATGGCACACCTTAATGGCTTTGGAGACAAAATCAGAATGGGTTTCAAAACAGATTTAACAATTATGGCCAATGTGGTCCCCTTAAGTGCATGGATGCAGTTGATCACTCTTCATTTCTCTCTATAAACCAATGTTTGATATACAGTAGGGCCTAGGGCCGCATTTCAGTGATAATGCATTAGTTAGTGTTCGGAATATCCCAGTAAGGCCAGAATCTTCCCTATCTGATGATCTGAACAACTCAGCTGGGTCATTGGTTGTGGAAGTCCATTTCATCAGCAGATGGCTAGGATCGTTAGCTACTGAAGATCAGGATATGATTGACTTATGTTAATGCTCACAGATAAACAGTGCGGTTCATATCTTATTGAACATGAGTAAAGTTCATCTGTTTCAGGAGCATCATTTAATTCTTTCTTTTTTTCTTTCATCTTAAAAAGTGTTCTTTTTTCATTTTAACTGCATAGGGAGCCACGGATGTTGTTAAGGAAGGTTAAGAGACGACCTGGGGTGCAGAAATCAATTGAGGTTTTGAAGGTTGACCATCTTTCGAGCTTGGAACATAAACTTCAGATAAAGGAAGACATCTGGCTCGCAGGACTACCACTAAAATTCAGCACAATCAATTAAGCAAATTTGCTTTCACACATGCAGTCTCATGTAAGAAGGGCACCAAATTTTGCTTTTATCATGAAGAGAAAATCTAGTCTGTCTTATTTTTTTTTTTTTAAATTTATTTTGGAGTCCTCATTAGTGATTCTAATTTCATATTTGGAGAAATCCATTCAGAAGCATACTATGGTGAATAATATCCTCTGAACCATTCTAATTTTAAGATTGCTTGGGCACCTCGTTTTGTTAATTCCACTGCAGACGATTCGGCTCGTGAGGAGTTATTATCGGATTTAGAAGTTGTAAATACTTATTTATAATTTTGGGGAGGGAATATGTTTTTTAGTTTGTCTTCTTTTGGCCTAATTTCTTATCTTTGTATTCCATTTTGATTTAATGAAGTTACCTTGTTCATGATTTATTTGAATCAGGGTCTTCTAGTGTTGTAGTAGTAAACAATTTATGGTGCCATAAATCACCACCTACCATATGGAACAATTCAAAGGTGAATTAGTAATTTCAGCCATGCAGGAAGTCAAATAATTTTTTTATATTACCACAATTCACTCTTCCACTGTCCATATGGCAATGGATAGTTAGTGGCACCATAAAGGTGAAATACATGATGTGCACAAGCTGGCATTTGTAATCTTACCAATCTAATCCCCAACTGCTAGCAATATAAAGAAAAATACAAGTGGGGCTTCCCTAACAAATTCATCAAATAAAAAAGAGCAGTCATTCAGTGTGGCTACGATGAAGAACAGTATGGTAAATGGTATGATGCTCACTCATAGAGCTTTTGGAGCTCATCTTTGAACTTTGTCTTTAATTGCTCCCTCTTTAACTTGAAAGCAGCAGTAACTAATCCTGATTCAGGAGTCCACGGATCTGGCAATAGTTTAATCTTTGCTGGGGCTTCAAACTTATCAAGTTTCGTAGTCGCTGCTGCCTGCATAAACAAGATCAACTCCACTCTTAAACAGGAATATATTGAAAAGACATCTTGCAAGGCAGTCACCATTAATATGATGAACTTGTATTCATGACAAAAACAATCAACTTGTCTAGAAGTCGAACAGCTCCCCCCTCAAGTTATAAAACCATGTGTCGGAGAATAAGGATTTAAATTTAGTGTATCAATAAACAATTCCTCATTTAGGTTGGATACAGGTCACCAATTACACTATTAGGAATTTGTATTTGCGGCTAAAAGGTCAAATCAGCTGCAACATACGACTAAACCCTACCATTAATTGGAGGATGAGCATGGATTTGTGTCAATTGGCAATTCGCCACTTAGAGAAGGCAAAAATTCATGGGTCGCCAGGTGGCATACGTCCAGCTCATATGCATTCTTGTCAGTCACCAACATTCCAAAGTTCTCATTAGTATCTAAATATAATGGGTCTTTTGAGATATTGAATATGATAAGGTCCCTATCAAATGTCTGCTCATCTCCTGGGCAATCAAACTCATGTGCAACACTTGTGTAACAGCCTGTGACCCACCTCAGTGGCCTTGATACATTGGATTGAGTCTGTTTGAAGAGGTCAATGCATGGTTATGAGGTTCGGAGGAAATCAACTTGATTGAATTCCTCTACATGTGGTTCTCAAGGCCTTAACTAACAGTAGATGGGGGATAGAAAAACATGGTTTAAATCTGACGGTTGGGTGTCATCTTGACACCGGCGAAGAGAAGAGAAGAGAAGAGAGAGAGAGAGAGAGAGAGAGAGAGAGAGAGGCCAAACCTTCAAAAGAGATTGTTGAACTTCATTTACCACTTCATCCTTCTGACATAAATCAGCAAAATCCTTGTACTCCACCCCAGTAGTCTGAGCCCAGTTTTCAATGGCCTGATGTGAAGGGACAACCAAGGCCACACAATAACTGTGAAATGGATCTGCATGGATCATGATGTTGTCAACGTAGTTGCTTGATGCCAGTGCTGCCTCAATCTGCAATTACAAATTCAGATCGTTCAGTGAACATATAAAGAAGATCCTACCCCTGATAGAATGGTAACAGATAGTCATATGAGGAGAGAGAGGGAGGGGGGAACCAGCATCCAATCATACCTGCGAACCATACATGCAGTGGAGCAAATGTTTGGATGAACTCATAAAAACAGGTGACACCAACTTTTTAGGACCTATTATGGATGGTAAATAACCTAGGAGATCTCCCATGGAATGACCCAAACTATCTGCTTTCTTCTCTTGAACAATATATGAGACAGTGCACCTGTTAGCCACCAATTGGGCATCCAGTAAAATATCATCTGATTCTGATAGAGGAAGAAAGCAGAAATTAGTCCATCCCATGATGGACTACACTAGATGAATAATTTCATGAGAGAGATGAGCCTGACCAGCACATCGGCTTGGGAAACAAAAATTAGTTGCTTCTCTTTGTCGAGCATCATACAAATACCACAGCATCTTACCTTTCCAAGGGAAATATATTCTCCATGCTGAAGTTTGACAATATCTTTCTTCCTATCAATGATTTCAAGGCATCCATCATGATGAAATTGCCCTATATCACCAGTATAAAACCATGGAGTCCCCGTCTCATCCACCTGCAAAACAAATGTAGTTCAGGATCATTACAGTAATGGGCATTGAATCAGCTGCCCAATAGAAAATATAGGACATCTTACTTTGTAAACCTCTTTGGTTTTTGCTTCATTTTTAAAATAACCTGGAGTCACACAGAATCCTCCAATTACCACCTCTCCTCGGGGCATTGGTTTGTTGGTAGTCATATATCCACCTTCATCCCAAGAGACAAGCTGTAAATTCAAAGATACTAATAATGTGAAAATACAAAAGGCAGTAAATCATATTTACAATATTAAATCAATTTGAATTTTCCTTCAGACACAAATTTTCAGGATCTTAAGACATAAAATACCAGGAAAATGAAATCCTCAAAAAATATATATATTCACATGTTCTAAGAACTCCCTATTCTGCTGAAGTATCTGCCCCCTCATTCACAGTGAAGGAGAAATGTACCTTTATATAGCAACAAGGAATAGGTGGACCAACACGACCAACAGTTGGGTCATCCGCTTCTGAAAAGGTTGCCCCAGCACATGTCTCAGTTAACCCATATCCTTGACCTATTGGAGCCCTGAAGAATCAAGTCAAAAATGAAATTTTAGGGAGAGAATGAAAAATGAAAGAATCTGCTTGGGTTAATTAGAAGCAAATCATAGAAGACAAATTTGGATCTAGGAAGGTAAAACATTCAACTATGAACTGAAACTCCGGAGTTATTAAAAAAAACCTGAAACTCTGATTTCAGTATCTATTGCACTATGGACCTTGTTCTAATATTAATTTCTCTCATCATTACGTGTGGACACATTTCATTGGTCAATCCTTTTGCAATAAATCTTCCTACTATGGAGATGCCAAATTACAACCCTCCACAACCCATAGATCTGAGGCTGAAAACCATTGAGATCTTTCTCCAGTAAGACCATTGCCTACAATTGACTTGGTTATTGCCACCAAGAATGTCCAAGGTGTCCATAATTCTTGGAACATTTTTTACTCTCTTTCCAAACTCCAAGCTACGTCAAGTGAGACAACCAACAAAATCACAAAAGATTCTATTTGATCCTGTGTGTGTGGGTGTCTGTGCATGTCTTTGTGTGCATGCGTGCGTGCATGCATAAACATATTTTCAGAGATCGAGTATTATGATTCAAATGAATGTTGAAGAAGCCTTCCACATTAAGTTTCAATATTTTGCCTATCAACTTATTGTTCCACCATGCATTTGAGGGACCTAAAACGGAAACCACATCAGGTGGGATGTTGATTAACTGGCTCCAATCATAATGAACCTTCATCACTGACTTTAGTAGGAGAAGTAACAAAAACAATGTCCCACCTAATTTGGATTTTGATAGCAATGCCATCCCAAGCACAGAGTGACAACCATTCATTCTGCCAAAATATTTCAGACCAACTGCAATATGGCTTACATCCAGATGCGAAAAATAGAGATATTCATATGTGCCAGAGGATAAGAAAAACATAAGACCATTTACCCCATGCATATATTAATGAATCTTTGTGTATCTCTAGATAAAGGGGCTCCACCACACAGCATGAAACGTATCTTTCCTCCCAGAATAGAGCGTGTTTTTCCAAAAAGAACAGCATCCCAGATAATTCTTTCTAGCCCCCATGCTCCATTCCAGCTTCCCTCTATAGCAGCAAGCCTGCGTTTATATCCAATATCGAAGAGCTTCTTCGAAAAACCACCTCTCTCTTCAACCTACAGAATAAAGGGGAAGTTCTAAAAAGGTAAACTTATATTTCATATCAAAGCAATTCACATCGAAAAACTAGAGAGGTAACAAAGAGATGGCTATAACTGAATTGACCTATCATAAATACTTGATTGAGGGAAACAGTGCTTTGGGCTCTGGTAAAAGTGGACACATCCTGTAGTAAAAGTAAGCTGCTCATTGGCCACGAAAACTTCCCTATCAATCTTCCTACAATTTTAGTCATGCAATTGGTGGCTTACCAATAGAGAATTACAGTGACCACAATTATGACAATTAGATAGGAAGTATTTCTCAGATATCTCCTATTTATGATAGACCATCCTACATTTCTCGGGGAAACAAAAAATTGGGTCAATGAATGGTTCGGATCAATTTTCTGGTGGCCCTTATAAAATGTTAGATAAGTATATGAACTATCAAAATGTATCATTAAAAAAAATCTAAATATTCATATTTAAATTATTTAAGGCAACCAGTTTAAACCTTTTTCAGCACACCATCACGAACACGATCGAGAATAGCTGGAACAGCTGCCATAAGCGTTGGCTTTAACATAGAAGCATCTCCTTGGGTCCCTCTCTTGATCTTATTTGATGTATCAGTTAAAGTCAATGGCGAACCATAACCTATTGCACAACCTGCTGTTAAAATAACAACCTGACAACAAAGACATCATTTCATCATAATGAATATAACTTACATTTTTTAGTTACATAAAGAGGAGTCATGAATGACAAACCTCAGCTGCTAGTTCAAATACATGAGCTAGGGGTAAGTATGCCAAGTAGACATCACCACTGTCTAGTTTGGGGATGATCGTCATAACTGCAGCTGCTGTTGCCACAATGTTTCCATGAGTCATCATGACTCCCTACATTTCAAACATGACACCTGATTAGAAAGTTGGGGCCTGCAATGTCAAACAAGTACTCGTGCTTCAATCTAGGAAAAACAAAGCAAGACACATCTTAAGAGAAGTTATCTGATACTGTGGTCTATAGGAGAATGAAATGATCCTTGAATGTGGGTTTGAAGAAAGGCGGAGAAATACTGGTACACCAAAGGACTCATTCCAGGTTAACACTGATACAACCAACTGTGTAGGAATGAGTGCTAAACGAGCTACGTGTGTCCGTCACAATGTTTAATGGTTTCCACAAGGGGTCCTTATTACTAACCCAGGCAATAACATTAGTAGAATCACTTTCAAAATGAGATTACCAGACCCAAATCTAGACCAGATCTAGAGAGCTCTCCTAATTGCTCTCAACTCTATCTCATTTGACTCCATGAGCCCTAGAGGTTCAGAGAAAGCTAATACAATCCTGCCTCTAATCATCATGGATCACTTCCACTATCTCTGGCAAACCAGGTTTGCCTCTCGATGCCCAAATCTAGACCAGATCTAGAGAGCTCTCCTAATTTATCTCAACTCTGCCTCATTTGAATCCATGAGCCCTAGAGTTCAGAGAAAGCTAATACAATTTTGCCTCTAATCATCATGGATCAGTTCCCCTATCCCTGCCAAACCAGGTTTGCCTCTCTATGCCTTGTAAATATTAGACTTCCAAAATCCTAGAGCAGGTTTTATCCACCTCACTTTGGGTTTCCTACACCTTCTCAGCCCTTTCATGCACTTTTCCATGACCTATGGAAGTCCTTAGCCCAACAAACTCCTTACATAGAGAGAGCCAACCTACAAGATGCCACTTAGCCTTTTCAAATGCCTTTCCTATATTCCCCGCCTTACCCTCAAAGACTCCCATTCCTCTTTCCACACTGCCCAAAAGACAACTGCTAGGACCAATCTCCATACTACCCCCCTCCTACCTAGAAAGGGGCCTCCAAACCACTCGGAAACAATATTCCCCACACACCCCCAAAAGTCCATGAACATTCGAACAAGTTCAGAAAAAGGAGCCAAATGTACACTGTGAACTGACATCTACACAACAAGCGATCCACTGTCTCATCAACCTCACCACATAAAGGACACAACTCCGAAACTCCTTCTGGTTTTATGCCTCTTCCCCTGAGATTACATCTGACAGAAATCTTACCCTTCAAAGCCGCCCACATAAACACTTGAATCCTAGGATGGACCTTGTTATTCTAGGCAAACTTGCAAGATGGCAGTGGATTTAGGCCACTATTATATATCATGATTTATATTAATTGGTCAAGTTTCGATATCTACCTCAGCAACAAAAAAAAAAAAAATCATTATTTCTAGATATTTGTGGAGAGGAGATAATTAAAGATCCAATAAAATAAAGCAGAGACAAACCTTCGGTAACCCAGTGCTACCACTTGTATACATAATAACAGCAATATCATCATTGGCAAGTAGTCTTGGGTGAGCTGGATTTTCATTCCCAAGTCTTTCAACTTCTGAAAAAGATGAAACTGTCCAACGATCCATAGTGGCAAACAAATCAGAATCAACTGGAGTTCCATCATCTTCAATGTAAATAATGTACTTCACAGTGTCCAAGCTAGAGCTTATTGCAGCAATCTTTTTCAATTGCTTGGTATCACAGATCAAAGTTGACACTTGAGTCTAACAACCAAAAAAAAGAGAGAAAGAAACTAAGAATTAGATAGTCCATGAAACATAAAAAAATAGTCCAACAACAAACTGGTGCATATAGAGAATCATTGCAAATATACATCTTCAAATCACTTGCATAACAAACGTCGATTCACATGGGGCAGTTGGAGTTAGTGGGAATATGCACATCTTTCGGTCTTTTTCATTTAGGGATTACTTCAAGCCAATGACCTTTTACCTTCGTGGTAGGGTTGCAAGAGTGGAAGGTCTAGGGGATCAAAAGCCTCAATTGAGTGGTCACCTCCTCAAAGAGGTGTAATGAAATTCAATGTGGATGGAGCTTCCAGAGGAAACTCGGGACCGGCAGAGATAGGTGGTGTCCTTAAAGATCACTGCAATTAAGCATCCTTGGTTTTCACAAAATCAGTAGGGATTTGGGATTTAACTAAAGCTGAACTTCTCAGCATTAGGAGAGTGTTGGCCATTTTGGTAGGTTTTGGCGGTGGAAAATTAGTTATTGAGAGAGACTTGGCAAATGCCATCACATGGGCAAAAGGTTTGAAGTGACCCCCCTGGAAACTAATTATCATGGTTGGGGAGATCAAGGTACTTTTCACAGGACTTGAGGTCTCCTTTGTCCACATTTGTTGTTTAGTAGATGGGGTGACAGATTTTTTTGCTAAGGACGGAGTAGAGGGTCCCGTTTTTGACGTCTTTCACATTTGAGAAAACACCAGGAAGACTGGATTGCACAGGACAAACCTCTTTTGTTACTTTGATGTGTAGATTGTCTTGTTGTTCTTTACCTTTTGTTTTTCTTGTATTGGTGGGGTCTATATCTTTTAGACCCTTTTATACTTTTGTAATAATTTCTTTTCTTTAATTAAATTCTCTATTGTTACCGCTAAAAAAAAAAAAAGCTTGAGCCTAACATGGTCTTGTAAGATGTGGCCAAGCCCAAGCTCAACTGGCTTAGGCTCAACACTGATGAAAAAGCCCAGGGTGATGGGTGACTTTTCATATTTCATTTATTTTGTATTTCTAAACTTTTTTTTACTATGATGGGAGTTTAACTATCGTGGGCAACATGGCAACATTTTTTTAAGATATATTTGTTATATTTTTATACAAATTGGGCTTTTTATAAAATGTGCTAAGAAGTTGAGTCCAAGTCCAAGCTCAATTAGCATTAAGGTTAACGCTTATGCTCAAGCATTTTTCTTTCTCACTTTAGGCCTTTCGGCTTTTTGGCCAAATTATAATGAGGACATCATGGAGCATCATCAAAGAAGCGAAAAAAATCTAGTTTTTCCTCAACAAGGCTAGATGATGATCTTTTTCTAATATATCAAACTATGGATAAAGATATATCTTGCCATGGATAGCTTAGATTGTGCACGGATCTAACAACAAATTTGTACATTTGGCTCAATCCTTCATTCACATCATCTGAATCGTTCATTTGTGAATTGGACAAATCTAACCGTTGATATAGTGTCATCTAGGCATTTGCCTTTGTCATATTTTATTAATGTTATGTTGTTTAGAATATATGTGTTCTAAGATTCTTACCGACATATTTTATTTATTTATGGTTTTCGTTGTCCACATGTGTCTTAACTCTTAAGTTAAGTCGCATGTGTCCAGGGTTTTAAGAATGTCTTTTTCTTTATAAATTGTCTTGGAAGAAACACTTGGAATGAATGAATGAATGATCGAGAACTTAGAGATAACTTCTTTACAAGCTTTGGTATGAGGTCATCCATCCTTTATATGAGATAAGGTACTCTACTTCTTCTCTCTCTCCCTTTCTCTGCAACCTTCTCTCATTTTATTTCTCTCTCAGTTTTTCATTTTATATATTTATGGTTTTCGTTGTCGACATATGTGTCTCAAGTCACGTGTCTAGAGTTTTAAGGAAGTCTTGTTCTTCATAAATAGTCTTGTAAGATACACTTGGAACGAATAAATGATCGAGAACTTAGAGATAACTTCTTTGCAAGCTTTGGTGTGAGACCATCCATCCCTCATATGAGATACGGTACTCATCTTCTTCTTTCTCTCCTCTCTCCCTTTCTCTGCAACCTTCTTTCCTTTTCACCTCTCTCTCTATTTTCATTTTCTTCTTATCCTCCTTTTTTCCGACTTTTTACTCCTTGCTTTCGCCCTGTTCTAATCCAGACCCTAACCCTAAACAAACCAAGATCCAACCACACCACGAGCCACCAAAACCCTGCTAGGACCCACCTGTCCGTACGGACATTTAATCTGTACGAATGGCAGACAGGCCCATTTTCACCCCATTTTGACACTATATCCCTCCTAATAAGTGCTACCCAGTACCCTTTTCTAAACAACCCTTGTTTGACCCCTTTTTAGCATTTGAAACTCTTGATTTGACAAGTTTTTCGTTGTTAAGGGTGTTCAAACCCTAAGTTGGGATTCTACCTTTTTAGTGTTTCAGAGGATGCCTAATCTAGGATTGCAAGAAAAGGCCTTGGATTCACATTATGTCTTCTCTTGGATGTTCAAATGCCTTTTGAGTGTGTTATTTGCTTTCATTCATATTATTTATTGCTTCTTGATAAATTCTTTTTTGTTCTGGCACGTCTTTTTCATGTTCACGATCTTGCATTGCATATAGTTCTTTAGGCTACTTCGTTGTCCTAGCGTGTAGGATTGTCGGATTGCATTCGTCTTACGTCAAATTGCCATCCCCATCTATGTTCTGTTAAAAAGGCAAGTTGATACAATGACAAACAAAGTGATGTATTAACTAATATAAAGCAAACATTGATCTGATGGACTCCATCCTGGATAGAAGATGATGAGATTCATCAATGACTTGCCACATGCCTAATGGGGCCCAACCTAGGGTATAGGTGTTTAGTTGAGCGAGGCTAGTATGGGAAAGGATAAAGGGTCAAATTTTCCTAGTTCCATCAACTCTAGAGCTTTTGGCGTATTAGTCGGGTGCCTAACATTTGGTATAAGAGAACATACCACGTTTTGTGTTCGAATCCTTGTGATGGCAACCTATCCTAGTATGGGATAAGATAAAGGGCATGATTTTCCACGTTCCATCAATTTTGGAGATTTTGACATATTAGTCAAGCACTTAACATTTGATTATAGCTATCTTAATAATATCCTAATAGAAGATACCTCCTGTCTCCCCTATACTGGACACTTGCAAATATATTAGAATCTTAGGTACGCCACTTCTGCACTTTAATTCTTTGTGCTCACAATCCAGCATCATGCAAATATGTCATTGTAACTAAATTGCTTAAGAACTTGAGTCCCCTCCTGTTTACTCTACCACTTCATGCAATTAATGTTCACCCCTTATCGATCCATTTATGGAAGAAAGATGGTTTGAATCCTCCAATTTCTACAGTTTCTGGGGGCATCCTGCATCCACAGAAGGACCTATTATATCAATGATTATTAAAACGATAGTATGACCCCACTTGCATGCAATGGTACATCGGGACACCATACATGTATCCATGAAACAGTATCCCTTTATTCTTCAATGCTGAAAAATAATGATGGATCTTACTTTGCCAAAAAAAATAAGGACTCATGCTTTTGGAGAATGAATTTTGTATCAAATACCAACATTTAGTATTATTTTTTTTGAAAGATAACATTTAGTATTATTTTGTAAGTGGACTTGTACGAACAATGTCTGATCTTTACTGTGAAGGGGAGAAAAAGCTTCACAGAATCCTTAATAATTAGCAAATCTCTAATCCCTTGCTAAACAAAATTACAATTCAAGAATAATTCATCAATTGAAGCAAAGCAAAATAGAAGACAAAACATGAAAGAAAACGTCCTCACCTCATTAAGTGAATGGATGAGAGCATCTTCACCTAGAGAAGCATAGATGGTGACAACTGTTATATTTTGACGGAAGCATCCCTGTCACCAAAAGATAATATTAAGGAAGAATTTCATAGAAATCATTCTCATAATATTTGTCAATTAGTCCATAAGAAGTGGCAAAAGCCAAAAATACATGATAAAAAATCTAGTAGAGCTTCCTGTAGGAGAAAACTACAGGACATAGAAGCCCCATTTTTCACGTCATCAAAATCTTCCTCAACTTCCCTATGAGTCAGATATAAAGGAATCAGTTGACCAATCCAACGATTTTTTAACTTTCTCCTCCCCAAATTATCTGAAGATGCCAAGGGGCTGGACCTCTTGATTCTCCCACTCAGCTAATACAGCCAATTTTTTTATAGAAATTGTGTGTTGAGTGAGTAGTATAAAAAGATTGCAGCCCACATCAGATAGGATTGCATGTTGCTCAAACTAACAGAATTGAGTCCTTCCAAAAAAATATTCCTGCAATAGAAACTTTCCAACTTCACCCAGTGGAGTTGTGTTAAACAGTGGACACATGCCATCCAACAAATAACTAGTCCAAACCAAGTCTACTGATTGGGAAAGCATATTCCTGCTGGCATATCAAAACAATGTCATGGAATCAATAAATAAGACAGAAGGAAGGTGCACAGTTTTGTAATCATGACTGTGGGTTCATCACATTACAATTCCAAAGAAGTAGAAGAAGAAGAAGAGGAAAGACCACCTGAAAGGCAATGATCCACTCAGCCCTTGTCTCACAAAAAATTGCAGCACGACTGTCTATGTTAAGACCCAACTTGACCAGGCCAGATGCAAAGTTGCAAGCACGATCGAATGTTTGCGCATAAGTTAGCCATTTATATTCCCCAAGATGTAGCTTCTCAAATTTTTTCCCATCCTTGGCAGTCACAATTTCCTTGTCAATGAGTTTCCTTGTTCCAAGAAATCGATCCTGAGCATTTTTTTTGCAAGATTGCTCAAAGAGAGATGCTAAAGTTGTAGCCCCTTCCCAAGGAACTTTAACTAGATTCGGAAATCCATAGTTGCGCATTGCAAGACCTGGTTCACCCCCAACCTCTACTTGAATTCCTCTTTGTTTAACCTTCTTCCTACGCTTAAAAATTAGAGAAAAGACTAATGGTGGAATAAAACCAAGGATCACAGCACCAACTACCCCATACATCCCATAGCCATTCTCAAAAGATAAGTAATTTTCCAAATCCAGGCTTTGCATTTTTTTTGAAACATAACCCAGGCTTTGCATTATAAGTGTTTCCTCAGCATCTCCCATGGTGGACTATCTTGGAATTACAGGTAACACCTCTTTCCAAATGCAAATCAGATGGAACTCTGAAATAGATGGATAGGATATATAAGCCTCATATTTAAAACCCAGGAAGTAAAAAACTGCAATAGAAACATGGCGTATTTGGTATGCTTGGATGTATGGAAACAAAAGAAAAGGAAAATAATTGTCATTTTTAACTAAAATAGAAATGTACTAACCATTTCCATTAGGAAGTAAATATTTTTCAGAAAAACACTTCCATTTGCCTGCATCAAAATGGATCAAATATGAAGTAGGAAAAAAATAGTCTTGATTCTAGACTTCCACTGCAGCAACAATTTCTGTCAATTCAAATGTTCGACATGGTATGCAAGCATATTAATCCATATTATCTCAGTCGGGGGCCTCATTCTCAACAAGCAACTAGATGAAACTCACACTGATCATTGATCATAACTATACTTGCAAAAGGTCCTCATTAAGTGGACGGTTAGAAGCAACTGTCAGCCGTTCATATTCAGTCAATAGAAAGTTTCAGACGGTTATCATGATCCGATCACAGCCAATTTTGGAATGATGGTCCATGAATTTACTGTAAGGACCACAATTTGGATTTGGAAATTAAGAATGAGCACGATCCGCATACTGTACTCTTACAATTTATGAATCAGCAAATATGGAACACTGGCATCAGAATATGGCTCAATAAAATATATATTTAAATAAAAAATGAAAATGCAACTAAAATGATCAAAGCCAGAGAGATTTTCTTTCCTTCTTTCCCACGAAACTGGATTCAATGGTCGAAAAGGGAAAAAAGTTCAGCTAGAAAACCACTAATTTGGAAAGAAGGTCCCTGATCGATGGGCCTATTACCATTTCCAGGTTCGATCATGATCAACTCAGCAAAAATAAAGCAACAAGTGATCATGATATCTGATATTGAAAATAAAAATGAAAGAGAATCTTGTTTACCTTGGAAGAAGGGAACAAGAAAAAAGAATGAAGGCTTCTTCCATTCACACTTGGCTTACTTTCTTCTTGTTCTGCTTCTGCTTCTGCTTCTGCTTCAGCTGCTGCTGCTTTCGTCGCCTTAGCTTCGGGCTTCGGGAAAGAAGCTGAAACTGTTAGAGAAGAATGTGGAAGAACCGAGGAATTTAAATAGATCAAGCAGAATAGACCCCAGTCTCAATCTATATCTACGGAATTGCCCCTGCGGCATTTTGGGTCATGCTGAGTTACAAATTTCAAAAATTTTAGATATGAGTCAAAATATAAAATTACTAATCATCATTAAAAAATAGATATATAAATTATGAAAATATCAATAATATATATATATATATATATATTGTCAAGTTTCGGTTGAAAAAAGTTGAAAAAAAATCAATCATATTTAAAAAAAAAAAAGGTTAAATCTTAAAAATTTCTATAATTTTAACTATTTATAAATTTTGATCAATGTAGTTAATATGGTGAAAATATTAGTCAAAATATTTAGCCCCCAGGACTGCCTAAAGGCCCAGGCAGAGGGTTTGAATTGTTTAGTCGAGCCAAGGATGGCTCTGGCCCTAAGTGAGGTGGATTGAGGCCTTGACCCAGAAGCCCAGGCAGCCAAACAGAGCCGAGGGCGACTGTGGGCTTAAGTGGGGTGGATTGTGATGACCCTAGTCCACAGGCCCAAAAAGGCTGAGGCCAATGGGGTAGAAATCAGAGAAATTGGGTCATGTGAGTCCGACCGACGATGGACTCATGGCTGGGCGTGTGGATGTAGGAAAAAGTTCCACATCGCCTAAGAGCAAAATCTGAGGAGTGTATATAAGAGACAGTTTACTCCTAACCTAGCACAACATGCTTTGGGCCTGTGAGTTGAGCCAGGTCTAATGCAAAGCCATGCAGGCCAGTGTGGGTTCAGGACGGACAATATTGTGCACATCGAGTTACATCAGGATCGTTACAATTTTTTTTTATGGCGACTGAAATTTGTAACTCATACATGTACTCAGTTATAAATTTTGGTGGTGGACTGAGATATAAATATTAAAAATATTTTTAAAATTTGAAAAAATTATATTAGCCGGTATTTGCCATATTTCAGCTTAAATTTAAGTCTAATTTTGAACATTTTAATTATATTTCAAAATTTTAATTAAATTTTTAAGATATCAATTTTCAACATTCTATCTTTGTACAAGTGTTGGTTAAAATAGCTAATATAATTGAAATAACCACCAAAATTCTTTCAGCTGCTAAAGCCATCCTGTGTTAGACATGTGGCATGCTACAGCCTACAGGGCTATGTCTTCATCTGTATCGAAATTAAGACATTGATTAAAATTATTATTATTTATTTAACAGGTATTTGAATATAAGTAAATTCAAAAAAATTAATAATAAAAATTAGTATCCTTCAACAATGAATTCAATATGTTGCTTGGAATTATGAATACATTGATTGAAACTATCTTTAAAGAATTGAAAGGATGTAAATATTTTAAGATATCTTTAATATTTGAGTTTTTCATAACGATCAACTCATCAATGACCAACAACAATAAATTAGATTACAGGAAAAATTCATTAGAACTATGTAATTTTATAATTATTTTATACGTAAAATATGATATTAATTAGTTTTTAACAAAATAATATATATATTTTAAATTTACTTGTGGAAAACCGCAGGATACCTAGCGTAAAACCATCACAGGTGAGCCCATGATCCTCAGGACACACCAAGATTAGATTTTGGAAGCTCGAACCCGCAAGCTCCAGCTTCCTGATAGCATTATTCTATATTTTTTAATTGCATCAAATGTGACATTAAATTGCACAATGTAATGAATTTCTCTAAATGAGAAAATTCTTAAATATAATCTAAATTGATAATTTATAAGATTTAAGGCTATAAGATAGATGAAAAAGACTCATTGAACCGTCTTTTTTATTACCTTATGATTGATAAATAGTATTAATTTAACTAATTCTTATTATAAAAATAACTACAGCTTCACTTTATATATTGGGGCAATTGATCCCACTTAACAAAATTCCAAAGTGTTAGCTTGGAAACCAGTTCAAGAAAGGTCAGATGCGCACTTCACTGATAGAAATTAAATACATTTTTTTTTTTACATTGTTTAAAATGAGTGAGTAGAGGGGTAAAAATATCAGGATTGAATGATATCAGTCTCTCTCCTCATTTTTTAGAAATATCTTTTTGTTTTTTTTTCTGAATTAAAAATAAAAAAAATAAAAAACAATCCTTTTTTTTAAAAAAAATTGGAAATCCAATATATTGGCCGATATTCTAACCAATATGCACCTAATATCGATCGAGATGTCACCCAGGCTCACATCGATATTCATTTTCTTTTAAATCGCCGATATTTATTCATATCGGCGATATCAGCCGATACCTATCTTATCAACCTAGATATCTCGGTTTAAAAAACTCATGATTTCGTTCCTTGATGAGCTCATTATTTTGTTTTAAATTTATATGTAAAATAGATAGGTTAAGATATTTATTAAATAAATATTTATTTTTAAGAATTGTCAAATGAATGTGCTTATTTATTAAATTATTATAATTGATTTGTTAATTTTTTTTAAAAAAATGATTAAAATATAAGAAAAAAGAAAATTTAATACCTTGATTGATTTGATGAATTTCAAAGATCTGACCATCTTTATTATAAGAGTATTAAAAATATAGAAGTTTGTGTAGAAAGATTAAAAATAGGAAAATCCTTTTTAAAAATAAAATTTAGAAAGTTAGCATAATTTAGTATAATCTTATTATGTTAGTATCTAAAATAGAAAAAAAAATCTAAAAATATTAAAAAATAAAAAAGAGATTATATGATTGAATTTGGTGACTTCGATGAATTTGATCTACTAATATTAGTAGTTAAAATTAAAAGAAAATTGTACAAAAAATTATAAAGTGAAAAAAAAATAATTTTTTTAACTAATGTTAGCTTGTGCAAAGTGCGTAGGCTGCGGTTGGATGGGGGTAAGACGGGGTAACCCCCCATTACCTAAGGGAGTGAGGGTAAAAATTTGGAAATTTACCCCTCGCATCCCATTTTTGAATACCCCTTTCGAGGTTGGGGTATTCACAATACCCTACCCCTCAATACCCCTTGCCTTCTTCTCTTTATCAATTAAATATAATAAAATTAAAATATTAAAAAAATTATATATTATATAATTAAAAAAATAATATATTTAAAGTAATTAGAAATTTAATTTTGTTTGAAACTTATTTTAAAAATGTTTCAACATTTTCAACATGATGCATTTGGATGAGGGGTAAATTTTATGGGGGTTACCCTTGAGTAGGAGTAATTGTAAGTAGGGGTAAACTGACATATTAACAATTTTATGATAATTAATATTTTTATTAAATCTATTTAGTATAAAGAATAAAAATAAAATTTTATGAAACATAATTATCAAAATATCATATTTTTAAGGGGTGATTCTGTCGAAATTTCAATAATGTCTCGAAACTCCGAAAGAGTTTGGCAATTTATTCTCTTAGAAGTTTATTTTAAAAATATGTCAACATTTTCAACATAATGCATTTGGATGAGGGGTAAATTTTACGGGGGTTACCTGGGGTTACCCTTGAGTAGGGGTAACTGTAAATAGGGGTAATCTGACATAACAATTTTATAAGAATTAATAATTTTTATTTAATTCATATAATATAAAAAATAAAATTATAATTGTCAAAATATCCTATTTTTAAGGAGTGATCCTGTCCAATTTCGAAAGGGTCTCGAAACTCCAAAAGAGTTTGAGGTTCATGATAATATCTTTTGAGGTAATTAGCAATTTATTTTGTTGAATATTTATTTTAAAAATTTATCAATATTTTCTACGTGATGCATTTGGACGAGGGGTAAATTTTGCAGGGGTTACCCTTAAGTAGAACTAATTATAAGAAGGGGTAACCTGACATATTAACAATTTTATGAGAATTAATATTTTTATTAAATTCATATAATATATAAAATTATAATTATATTTTTTTATGAAGAGATATGTGGATTATTTTTTATTCATTCATTGGAATTTAAAATAATAATATCAAAAAATTCTTTATTTATTTTTTTAATGTTAGAATGCAAGTGTTCATTTTAAATTATAATTATGAAAAATAATTTATAAAAAATAGATAATATTATTATAAGTTATATTATTAGAATTTACTTCACGAATAGTATTTACAAATTATGTTTTATAAAAAAAATTAAAAAATATTAATATATCATGTTACTTCTAGTTACCAAATAAGATTTTATACCCTTAGAGTAATCTGTTACTTTACCACTATAATTACCAAATAAAATAAGAATAATCTCACTTCAAAGATTACCCCTCCTCAAGAATGACCCTCCTTGGAATAGCACCTCTAAAATGTATCCCTCTTCCAAACGCACACTGCAAAGGAAAGGCAGGTGGTCAAGGGATCCTCTCATCCTCCACCACTGGAAGCAAGTGATGAGTGATGACGTCCCTTCTCCATTTCTTTCCTTCGTCTCCACTCCAAAGATAAATCTTTCTTTTTAAAAGTCAGAATCAAATCCATCAAATTAACTTTTTAATTATTGGAAATCAGCAGACTTACATTGTCACATATCCCGTTTTCAGGATATTAACATCAATTATTAATAGCAAGATATTTTCAAATTTTCAGATTTTTATTGGAAACTTAATAGAAAATATCGTAGAAAATATATTATTTAAAAAATAATAAAAATAAATAATGTAGCCGGAGTTTGAAAACATAGATGATATTTCAAAAATAGAAAAATATGTATTTGGTCCAAGCTTTTTTAACGAGAACTTAACGGTAAAATCTTACAATTTTAAGGGAAATTTACCGTTTCTCACGATAAAAAACGTGTTTTAAACGGAATTTACCGTTAAAAATGGCACACGCGATAAACTCGGGTTTTTAACCAGCAAAAATTATTTTGCCAATATTTTTGTGATAAAAATGAAAATATCGGAGATATTTGTTACATTGCTTTGTAGTGATTATAAGAAAAATTCAAATTCCATGACACCACTCACAAGCACCATGAATAGGTTAGATGCTCCAAATGTTTGAGGGCTAGACCTCTCACACAAGAGGAGAATACCCAACTACTCAAACAAATAAAACGATGGGTAACAAATAAAGCAATGCATAACAGTCTAAACTATTTGACAAAACTTTTATTTAAAAATACAGTGTCCAATGTTTACAATTCAAATAACCTTCATTAAATCAACAATTTAGTTTGTAATTTTAAACTTTTTAATAAGATTATTATTTTTTTATGACAGAAACTCAAGGCTCTTACCTCTTTCTAAATATATAAATGTTGAGTAAGATTTTAGATGCACGAAGTTACTCCAAACCACGACATTAAATAAAACTACATGTTATTATTATTATTTTGATAAACTCTCTAATTCTTTACACACTTCACTCGATAATTTGATATTAAAAAATCTCTCTTTATGAGACTATAAGTAGTATAGCCATTACCCAATATTCTTTTCTCTCACCGTTTCCTTTATTATTGTCTTTTTATCGGTGGTGTTGAGGTAAGAACAAATTTATTCTTGTTATGCAATGTTGATCAAGTGTAGTATCTGTTCTTATCAGTATATTGTTACACAATGTCATTATTTAAATGTTTAATATAATAAATATTTATATTATATATATGTGTAAACTCTGGACATATGATAGATTAAAAAGAAAATCCGTAGATCTTAATACATTTTCTGAGAAATAAAGACAGAAATCAGAAGATTACTAACTTAAAATAAAATAAAATTACACACTAAGACTTCTCTTGGACAAAATGAAGCTTCCTTCTTCTACAGATTGTTGAGGCTTTTCAAGTGAAGCTCGATTGATCTCAACCTTTAATTTAAAATAATTCTACTAAAAGAAAAAACAGATCCTGATGCTCGCTTCCTATGTGGCCATCAAGTTCACTTTGAAGTCTTGGGCTGGACTCGAGTCTCGATGAAATGAAAGCCATTGGATCAAAGCAGGAAACTGCTCTTGGTTCTTAAAAAATAAGCAGAACAAACTAACTCTCTAACAGCAATACTTTGCACGATTTTCCAATGAGAGGTCGTCCGTTAGCTCAATCTCCAGAGAACCTTTGTTGTTATAACATCAACTGACTTGACATATAACAAACTTTGAAGCTCCTCAACTCTTCAAACATCAACCTTCGAACATATTTACTTCGAACCAAGGTCACATGTCAACAGAATCCACAAAACCTCAAAGTTTGGCACAATAAATATACTTT
This sequence comes from Chimonanthus praecox, assembly GCA_022113865.1. Lineage (NCBI taxonomy): Eukaryota > Viridiplantae > Streptophyta > Magnoliopsida > Laurales > Calycanthaceae > Chimonanthus > Chimonanthus praecox. Next base: position 56,423,257 of record CM039089.1, read on the forward strand.
TGAGAGTAAATGAAAAAAAAGGAAAATAAAACTCTATTTTATTGTCGTGACTTCTATCACATGTCAACAGAATCCACAAAACCTCAAAGTTTGGCACAATAAATACACTTTTGAGAGTAAATGAAAAAAAAAGGAAAATAAAACTCTATTTTATTGCCGTGACTTCTATCACACTAAATATTGAATTACAATAAAAGCAGTTTTGCATTGGAATGTGTGGTCATGCACACATCCCAAAAGGCCTCACTTAACCATTAGAGTATGCAGCGTCATGATATTGTCATCTTTGAGAGCTCCTCATGGCTCCAATCACGGTCATCCCTCAAAGGTTTTATTCTTATTATGTGACTCCAACGATGTCTAAGAGGCCTCATGCTGGTTGAAAGAAAAACGTCACTTATATTTCAAGATCTGAACAATCTCCCTCGCAATGTAGGACAATTTTCTAGTGCCTCGTGAAATTTTCTTTTTCTCGTCCACACCCAGTGGAGTTCTTCCCCTCCTTCCACTGGTGTGCAGACACTTGTAGTGCTGTTCTATACAAGAAATGTTTTATTCTATATGGTTTTAATAGGAAATGTAAGATACTAACTGACCCACATTTTAAGGTGTGTTTCCGCATAATTTTTTTTTGAATTTCTTTTACTATGGATTTGTTTTTCAAGATTATCAACTTCTAATGTTTGGTAGCAAAAGGTTTTCACATTAATTCTCATTAAAATTTCTTAACAAATAAGTGAAGTAGAGGTTATGACTCGATGTCACTTAATTTTAGATGATGATTATTATTATTATTATTATTATAACAATAATAGTATTAAAGTGATATGTATATTATATTAATATATAGCTAACTCAATATAATTTTTATTTAAATGATAATATTATATAGTAAAGAGTTCAATTGCGACATATTTTAGTTTAACTTTTCTCAATCTAATATGAAGTTTGGTAAGCCAAACTGGGACAGGTATATTCAAGGGTTGTGAGGGTTGAAGTTGGGGGTGGGGAGCATCATTTATGGGTTGGATTGGGTCGGGTCATGAGTCAAGTCATATATCATGTATACTGTATTTATTCAGCGATGGACCATGAGTCATGAATATTTTTTTCTTGGATCATCTGTTGGTTAGGGTAACCATGGGTCATGCCTTGAATCAATTGAGTCATAGATTGGATAATGGATTGGGCTGATTTAAGTTATGGATCAGGTCATGAGTCACATCAATTCATAGGTCTTGGTTGGATTGGATCTTTAAGTCATGAATCGAGCTTACCATAGTTAGTCCATACTCCATACTTTGTGTCATTGGCCTTGAAATCCAAAGTAATAGAGATTGTTCTTCAATCCCTCCCCTTAGAAATTCAATTTCCAAATTTCTTATATAAAATGACCAAGTTGTAAAAATAATTTTCCATAAAAAGGATTCACAGAAAAATAGTTCAACCATGAAGAGTTGGACTTTGGAGAGCTATACAGTGACAATCTCTTTTTATTTGTTTGGACAATTAATATTTCACTCATTTTTTGTACACCAAAGTTAAAAGAATTGGTATAACAATCAATTCCCAAATAAGCTTTTAGACTTGAGCCCAAAAGGAAAACTCAAACGACAGTATGTACGCAGAAGTGACAATTTTTTTTCCTTCTAATTGTTTTTAGCAAGACAATTTTTTTTAATGATGATACTAGGGTTGAAACTCTGATCGGATCAAGATTAGAAGACAAAAACTCGCATGGAATTCAAGCTGGGTCGGGTTAAGGAATTCTCAAGTTAACCCGACCCAACTCGACTAAAATTAAGCTAAAATGGATTTAGAATCAAGTCGGGTTGGATTCCCGATTTCAGCCCTAGATGATACATTTATAGATTCCATGTGTATACAATAGTAAAGCATTTTTAAATTTAACCGAATATTATAACTCTTACAAACATGCATGCATGTTGATTTTCTTATACTCCAAAGTCCAAAAAGTAAACAAATCAAACCCAAAGATACAGTCCATTATATTTTTATCAGATAGGAAAGTACTATAACGTCGAATGGTGTGAATATAATACAATACAAAACAACATTTTGAGGAATATAATTTATTAATGAATTTAACATAAATTAATTTGACTGCTTAAAAAATGATCTCAATCAATTCGCTAGCAAAGGTCTAGTCTCCTTTGACTTCCTTAACACGAGTTGCTTCTAAAAAGACATCATCAACACATCCGGCAACAACTCTAACCCAATCCAACTTGATTCTCAAATCTCAATCCAATCTAATTTCAGATTTCTCCTCCTAATGCAAGTTACCCACAGAATTAACACAACACCCCACACCCCACACCTTCATCTCTCAAACCCAAAAGTTCTCTTTGCAGACTTGCAGTGGGTTTCTTTCCCTAGCTCATGAGACCAACCAGATATTGGGTCAGTTATTTTTCAGATTCAACTCTGTCAGTTCTTGAGTTCATTATCTATTAAGCAATAATGATGAATTCAGTTCATCCGCCGGTATGTCTTAGAAAAGATTATAGGAAAATACCAACTGAGCTAATTCCTTTTTAGATGGTTAAGCATGTTTCTCCCTGAGCTCATGTTGGGGTGCGAACGAGAGTCCCACATCGGTTGTGAAGGGAGAAAACTAAGGACTTCCATGAGACTAGGTCACTCCACCTATTAAGCCAGTCTTTTGGTCTGGATGTCCAGTCCTAACAGTTCACAAGTTCACTTTGTAGAGAGAGAGACTTTACAACATCATGCAACATATCCATACAGGTGTAAACGAAATTTAGAAACAAACCCAGTAAGGGCAGATGTGAAGAGCAACATCGTAAATAGATAATCTCATCCAATATTCAACCAACAAAAAGACCCGTGTGGGTCATATAGTTCCAGATACAGATGGCGGCCTTCAAAAGATGGGCAGAAACCAACCCTGAAAATTTGGTTGCAACATTTGTTGAATGTAAATTACTAAGGCAAACAATAAGGGGGTGCTTTTTTTTTAAATGGTAAAGAAGATATATTAAGAAGAGAAAAAAACAATGAGAATATGTCCAAGGAAAACGACACAAAAAAACGAAAAGAAAAAACACATCTACATAGAAGATAAGGAAGCTCTCTGTTTGCCAAAGAATCAGCACATCATCACTCACACAGTTAAGAATATGAGAGATGGAAAATCGGATGCTTGAAATAAAGCTCTTTTAACTTCTATGCCATCTGCCAAATGCCAAGGAAAGAGTAGCAACAAAGAAAATCTCAAAGTTCATATAAAATGTCCCAAAACATGATAACTAGTTTTGCAATATGTATGAACTACAAGCTCACCTAAGTTTAACAAAGTTGCTTCCCCTTCAATTGATTATTCCCTGTCTACAATGATGACTTTGTACGAGCTGCCACATCATTTTTCACCACCATTATTTGCAGAAGAAAGAAGAAGCACAAAATTAGACATTCTAGTGAAACATCTCTATTTCAGAACAAGAAAAAACCATGTGGGTAAAAGAAGTTGATGACAAATGATCATTATCTGTACTATATATTTACAGTACTTGTTAGGTGGGGAAAGCCTCGTCTTTGTGGGGTGACGAGGATTTGTGGGATTCTGCATGACTCAAGCGATGGGGGTCCATGCTTTCTTCCCAGGCTGGGTGGGGAGCAAGGGGTCAAATGAAGCCAAACTATTAGCTATCAAAGAGGCGCTAAGGATTTTCAGGAGACACTTTCAAGGTGTCTCAGTGATGTAGCCTATCTCACAAAAGCACAAAGCAAGTTTCGACTACAAATATGAAGAGGAAGATCTCAACCAAGGCTCCAAAATTGATGAATTTTTTAGAATAGATCCACGGTAAAAACATTCCCAAATAAATATGAAATTTTTCTAAGAAATTGAAGTTAGAGAGAGAAAAAATCAAAATTGATCACCGAAAAAGCTAATCTAAATCTGGCCTAATTTCATATGGAAACCTAAATTCGATTAGAGAACCAAAGAAATTCCACTCACAAGGAAAAATCCAACAACACAAATTTCACTCACCTAGGATAATTTCTTCTCTTTGGAAAAATTAATCAAAGGCTTCACACATTCGAATTTCCTCAAAATTAAAATTGCATTAATTAATTTAAATTGCAACAACAAAATTTGAAAATTTCATAACTAAATCTATTAAAGGAAAAATTAAAATTGAAAGAAATTCAAATATAAATTGAACTCACCACACAAAAGAAAGAAACAAACTTGACTTGAATTAAAATCCAAAGTACTTGCTTACTATGGTCGACCAAGCCTCTTATATAGAGGTTACAAGGAAAGAGAAAAAAATTCCCCAATAAGGCTTGCACGCCCATGTGTTTCTATTGCACCTACTTTCTAAACTCAATCCAACCACTAACAATAAACCATATAGCATTTATTACATTATTAATCAAAAAAATAAAAACTGAAATAACCCAAAGGAGGTCACGTCCCAATCCTTGCTAGATTTGAGAAAGAATTTGTTATAGAAGTTACCAAGTATGGACCGCATCTCCTGATGTCAAGGGATTTGGAATCTTCCATGTAAGATACCCAATCCCGCAACAAACCCTTGTGCTCCACTTTTGGGCTCCTTCCATGAGTCAAACCACGCACAAAATGAGAATTTAAGGGCCCGATCCATTACCTAGCGAATGAGCAATTAAGAGGTTTGGACCAAAATGAGACTTTACTGGGGCCTATTTTAGCACCCTCAAAATTTTCATGTGCTAGAAAGTGTTAGTTCCACAATTAGCTCATGTCTTTGATTATTTGATACTCCTCTTTTTTTAACATGGGTAACCCTACCCCACGTTGGAGGTAAGCCACAATTAGCTCATGTCTTTGATTATTTGATACTCCTCTTTTTTTAACATGGGTAACCCTACCCCACATTGGAGGTAAGACTAATCCCAGGGATATACAGAACCACCCGCAAGCCTCTGTATCAGGTAACCCAAGACCTCTATTCTAATCCTAGAAGGTTAGACCAACTGAGCTACCCATGTGGATAACTCAGTTGATCCAAGATGTTTACGATGGCCTCATCACTCGATCATCGAAAGGGATTCTATTAATGGTATTTGGTGAGTAGAAGAGGAAAAAAAAAAACTTTTCCTTGGATGATGGTCTACTATTAGAGAGATCACAGAACTTAGGATGAAGACATATATTCAATTATGAAGTGACCGGTCAATGTGGTGGCAGATTTTTAGCAAAGAATGGCATGTCTAGGGAGGCCATGCCTTTAGCTTTCTCTTTAGATAGATTGAATCCTCTTTTGTTATGGACTTGTATAGGTTTTTGCTTTTATACTTTCCTTGTGTATTGCCATTCTTCTAGAATGCTGTACTTTCATATTCTATACAACACTTGTACCTCTTCCTTTTTATCAAGGAAATTTCAGTCACCTTTTTAAGAAAAAAGAAAAAAGAAAAAAAATAGGGATGTGCCCTATCTTTTTACATTTGGCATCATTTCCACTTCTACAGTAAAAAAAACCATTTCATATTTCTTCTTCATTTCCTACAATACGGAGGAGCTCCATGATGGCATTTTTAACATTAATATTAATGCAACGCACCCCCATTGCATGATAAAGTTTTTAGTGGATAGGGTTCTTATAGGGGAAATGAGCAATGATTGACCAAACAAAATGGAGTCCTTGAGTCTGGTGTCATACTGTAACTCCAATAATAAATAGATCATACCACAGAATTTGATCTGTTTCTGTAGAATGAAAACAGTTGCAGACCCCAGTAATCTGCAACCTGCCACTCAGATGGCTAAGATCATGGAGATTTTGGGACATAGCATGACCATTTCTGAATTGATGAACTGTGTGGTTGCCAGGTTGACCAACAATGAAAAACGCATGGAGTTTATCTATTAAGCATTATTCAATACCTCAACCTTAAATATATCAACCTTTAGTTTCATGGAATTCTATTGTAAGAGATTACAAAGCAGCACCTGAAATCAATAGATGCGTAATGCAGCATCCCAAAAGAAGAGAGAGAGAGAGAGAGAGAGAGAGAGATTGTAGAATTTACATCAATGAGATCTGCCCCCACAGATGGATTGGAACAGACTACACTGTGTCCAACAAAATCACAGCCTGCAGAGGCTATTAGAGATAGATAACCCAATATATATAATCATCATGAGATGCTAGGCCAAGGTCCATTAAACTGATCCTCTTTGAGTCCAGAGGGCTTCCACAGCCAAACCCAATGAATAATATTGGATGTGATTCTCTCTATAATGCTGGATGAGGATGATGCCTTGGTGTAAAAAATCTGCTGATTCTTTTCTCCCCAAACAAACAGAAATTGCCAAAGTTACCAGCTTCCATAATAATTAGCCTTTCTTTGGGAAGGGACCTGAACCCCATCCCTCAATGAGAGCCCAAAAGGAGAAGCCCAAGACACAGAAAGTAAGGAGAGAGAGAACACCTGAATGGAAGAAACAAAAGGACATTGGGGAAGTATGTGGTCCACAAACACTCTACGGTACTCTTGCAAAGAATGCAAAAAGTAGGGAGAGTGATGCTTATGGCCCTAAGATTGTCCAAGGTAAGAATTCTGTTAAGAGAGGTGATTGCCAAAGGTACCAGCTTCCATAATAATAGGCCTTTCTTTGGGAAGGGACCGAACCCCACAGCTCAATGAGAGCCCAAAAGGAGAAATGTCCCAGACACAGAAAATAAGAAGAAAAAGAACACCTGAATGGAAGAAAAAAATGGAGAATTGAGAAGTATGTTATCCACAGACTCTTGCAAAGAACGCAAGACTAAGGAGAGCGATGCTTATGGCCTTTTAAGATTGTCCTAGGTAACAATTTTGTTAAAAGAGGCAGTCCATCAGAGCTTTAACTTTCAAGGAACCACCAAAAAACAAAATGGGCTTTAAAAGAGGGCAGATGAGGAAGGCTAGATTTACTTGAAAAGGAATATCTTATTTGCTTCCCCTTCCAGAGTTAAGGACCCATTAAAACAAAGAAAGAAGGGTTTCCCATTGCAGAATTTATGATCCATTAGGTTCCTTCTAAAAGTTATGTCCCCCAAACACTCTCCTCCCCTTGACCCTCCAAACAATCCTTAAAGGCGTTTTTCTCGTCTTTTTCCTGTGTTTGTTGGGGTGGGGGTTAGTCTAGGAAAAGACTCTTTTAGAGGCTGACCACCCAAATATCCTCCCGAAAGCTAATTATAACTCCATTCCTGAGTCCTGACTACAAATCTTAAACCCTCATTAATAATCTTACCCCTTTAAGACCCAACAAAACCAACCTAGAAATATCCTTCAAAATCTGGGTCAGAATGGAAACATAGTGTTCAAAAAGCCCACCCCTGTGGAAGAGGCCAAGGATGATTTTTTTTTTTGAGCGGTAACAAATCGAAATATATTAATATGAAAAAACCATTACATCAATTGGAAAGGGTCTAGGAGTACTAGACCAAAGGAGCAAAAAACAAAACTACAAACAATGCAAAACGGATGATGATGATCCTGATGTTGCTGCTGCTGCTGCTGCTGATGATGATGACGATAATACAGAACCAGTGATGGTGTAGATACTGTATGAGGACTCCTGGTTCTGGACTGTTTAAGAGGATGCCCCACATTACAACCTCCAACAACCAAAAAATCATCATCATCACCACCAACATCACCATCAGAGCCATTTATTCTATCTGAGATTAACTTTCAGAGTTCTATTCTACTTAACCCTATCAAAATCATGTAAGAAAACACACACACACACACACAAGAGAGAGGAGGGGGAGGGGGACAGAGAGAGTTACTGTACAAAGCATATACAGGCAGCCTGGACTCACCGTTATTACAGCTTTGCCTGAGGTTGGCAACAGCAACAGCAATCTTTGCACCAATAAGTGCATTGTTCTTCACAAGAGCAATATCTGTGTATGGTTAAGAAGTGCATTAATAAATTTATTCTAGGCAAGCATAAGAGCTCACCTCAACGTTCCGTATTTAGGCGTATATTACTTGTGCAACTTTCTGAATAAACAAGGACAATGTGATTTGACTGATCATCATGGTTCGGTCTAACAGAAATCCTAAGGTTGGTGAGAGAAAGTTAGTTCTCACGTATCCAGTTGCATGGATCTATTTCATAGGATATGTGAATGGTCTCCATACAAAATTAAAGAGGATCTAAGACATAATGGCAAATGCCACATGAGCATGAGGCAAGTTCCACCAGCAACATTCTCTGGCTCCCAAAACAAAAACAAAAGTAAAAAAGGCCAGTCCAGACATCAGGTTGGCCACTCATGTATCAGAAAAAGAATATGGATGTTTTCTGGGATTTTCTTTTTCCTTTTTTCTTAAAAAAAGAAAGAAAAGAAAACATAGCTAACAGTACATTTCCATGTTAATGTGTCTGTCCACTTGATTAGTAGATCATTATGAATTCAGTATCCTTGTGGAGTTGTTGGGGCACAATCATCATGTATGTGTAAATGTTCCCATCAACATTGTTACAGGGTGTTTGCAACATAATTAGGAAAAAAAAGGATACTTGCAGCAAGGGAAGCTCCTTCAGTGAGTTCATTTACTCTTGCAAGCAAGAAAGGAGTGGCAGCATTTCCAGTTACATTTTTTTCACTGCAAACTCAATTCAATTCTCATGAGTAACAACAATGTAGTATAGAGAATACAGGAAAAAAAAAAGGATGCAATTAAAACAAACCTAGCTTCTTTGATGGCTTTCTGTATGGCAGATTCTACCAAACCTCCTGAAGTTGCTTGTTCTTTGGGAATAGGTACAGCAATCAAAATGCCTGTTCCAAGGCCAAGTTTCATGCTTGCATCTGCATTTAGAACAGAAGAGAATAGTGTGTGGTTAAAATGAATGAAAACAGAAATAAGGGAACATTATCTATCTTTGGAAAGTCTGAGTCCATCAAGGATCAAAGTATTTTCTTGAACTGCCTAGTGGTTCTGGTGGATGAGATCTTGTTCGATCACCTCCATGCTAGGGACCTCAAATTCCATAGCAGATGCATTCAGTGCAAAGCAAAAAGTGAACTATAGATCATCCATTTCGTGAGTGTCCATTTACTAGGAGAATGTGGTGTGGAGCATTAAAGTTGATGGGAGTAACATTGAATCTTCATAATACTTTATCAGGATTGCTGAGGGTTGAGGGGGTCCGTTTAGAAGGAGGGACAAAGGGGAATAGGACTCAATCCCTGGGGTGATATTTTGGACAACATGGAAGGAAAGAAATACTAGAATTTTTGGGGAGTTATAAATCAGAAGAATAGGTCTGGTAAGGGGTGACAAGGAGGTTGTTTAGTTGCTTGGCAGTTAGCAGTTTGTAGGAATATTAGTGTCAGAAATGAGGTGTTGGGAGGGCTATCTAAGGGATGGTCCTATTACTCTAGAAGGTCTAGAGTAATTGAGAAATGGAAGTCTCCACCATCAGGTTATGCTAAGTTTGATACAGATGGTGCAGCGAGTAAGAAACGGGTCCCACTAGAGTGGGAGGGGTTTTACATGATGAGAAGGGAGTTAGAAGGGTTTTTTTTTTTGAAAGGTAAGTTAGAAGGGGTTTTACATGATGAGAAGGGAGTTAAAAGATGGCTTGTTCAGTTTCGGTAAGGGTCAAAGATTCAAATGACATGGAATTGCTAGGCACCAAAATGACTTTAGAATTATGGGTGGATGTTGGTAAAGTTAAGTTAATTACTGAAGGAGACTTTGCAAATGCTCTAGCATGGGCTAAAGGTAAGAAGCAACCCTTATGGAAGATCTCCATCTTCATGCAAATCAGAAATTTGTGCTCGGGAAGGATATTATATTTAATCATGTCAAGAGATCAGTAAATGGAGTTGCAGATTTTCTAGCCCGAGCAGGTGTTGAGATGGATGATCCTTTTGGGGGGTTCCTTTGATTTTTCTTCATTTACATTTACCTTTGTATTGTAATTTTCTATTATTTTATGAGGTTCTACAGATGTTGCAATTTTCTCACATCAATAAAATTTTATTTTGTTACTATTTTGAAAAAAAAAAAACTCAACAATCTGTTTATTAGTTGAAGCTTCACTTCCACAGCCAGGAAGAAATCTTCAATTCCTTGGGCATTTCATGAGTGAACGATAGTTTCATTATTGATATTATCAATAATAGATAGACTATGCACATCTTTGAATAAAAGGGAAAGATTATTTGGCCAATGCTACCTTCTTGCTATTTTGCAAAATATGGAATAAATGGATTACACAACCTCTTGAGATCGGTGAAGGGTGAGGTAGTGGTCGATATCAAAATTTCTTGGATGAAGGATATTTACAAACATTTTTCATTCATTCTTCAAGAAATAGTGGCAGATCCTCACCAAAGCGGGGTCTTCAAGAGATGTTGAACTATTGGCACATGACATCCTAGGTAAGCTCCTTAATTTACTGCTCCTTTTTACGTAAGCTTTCTCTTCATTCTTAAAAGAGTTCCAGTTATTTCTTATGGGTTGGGTTGGGAGGAGGGGAGGTTCCATTTCTGTTGTACCAGGAGGTGGATTTCTGTTTTCCCATTATATTCTTCTCGTTGCAATATATTTTTCACAATAAAAAAACTACAAAATGAGTTACCTGGCTCCTGGTCACAAGTGTAAATTCAAAGGAACCAAATTGGAAATAATTGTGAAAATGGGCATCCCGCAAATGGTACACCGAATTAGATGATGATCTAAATTGCAGTCAACAAAAGGGTGGTCAAAATGAGAATTGATCACTGGTCTACATTCAGTGGAGAAAATATCCAATGATCAGATTCAGATTCTCCAATCAATCTGGTTCTGGAGTTAGGCTCCACTCACAGCAACATCCATGAGTGAGATGGTTCAATTGCAAATCTACTATGATTGCATGCAAGCAGAATGATTAGTGTACCCTGGAAGCTCTCTTTCTTTCTTTTTTCTTTCATAATTTAATCCAGCAAAGAATCAACAGTCTTCACACACACACACACACACACACACACATATATATATATAGAGAGAGAGAGACCAACTTCATACCTATCAATCTAGCACAGTCCTCTGGAGTATCTACACGGAAAGGTGCCTGCGTTACCAACAATTCAACACAAGAACTATAGTTAGATAAAACATGACCAATAAAAAGTCGTCAATAATGATTCCAATTACATGTTTATGCAGGCATATCCATGATTTTATACCTCAAAATAGTTGTAGTTGTAGTAGTAGCTCATCACAGCCAGTATAATACAAGTTAACTAAAATACCCCAAAAAAATTATAAACATTTTTTGAGAAAAAATCTCAAAATCCTATAAACAAATTAAAGAAAAAATGAAGACCACTATCTACCAATCTAATTTTAGTGCCACAATATTCACTTGGCCTATTTGTGGGCCCCATGTAGACCATGGTCCGTTAAGCCCATTCAACTCTTCGCTATACAGTATATAGTGTTGCTACATCTGCACTGGCACAAATTCTAAAAGGTGCACCCTAGGCTATGGTGCCCACCCCTGACAAGTTTTGCCGGCATGTTAGTGGATCTGTATTAAATGACAGGGGAGTAAGATTGGCAATGTTTGACCCATCCAATCATCCTAGTCCATAATTTCTGGGCTTCAAAATCTATGGCTTAGAGAAAAGCACTTTTATGGGTCCCTAATAAAAAGAGTAAAATCAGGGAAGTTTGACATGCCCCAAGGATTAGTCAGGTGCTCTAAGAGACTTGGACACCTTGGTCTTAAAAAAAAAAAGAGTAAGATCACTCATATATTTGTAGTCAAATTGGGTCCCCTCGCCGGGGAAAAAACAAAGAAAATAAGCTTGATGATTATGATCTTTAAAGAGTAATTCTTCTGTTCAGTGGTACATAAAGGCTTTTTCACCAAAATAGCCTCTTCTCAAACTTTCAATGATTGGGTGCCGCAACTACTACATTGAGTTATTATTAAAACAGAGTGAATCAAAGATAATTCAATAGAGAGATCCACCTTTCCCACCACAAAGCCAAGTAAATATGGAGAATTTAAAATCCATACCACTTCAGAGTGGCCAAGACAGGGTTTTTTTAACAGAAACAGAACCACTTATATTAAAAGAAACATATAGTCAATACACACTTCATTCAAGTTAGAAAGAATAATGGTCTCATTCGCAAACTACAAGAGAGATTTGAATTTCGGAGTTCCCAATAGAGAATCCATGCATCAAATGTGTTCCATCGACACTTAAAATGGGTCACGTGTGCCACATTTACACATGGCCATACAAGACCAGAAGCTTTTTGGTGTGCCCATGGTTTTCAACTATTAAAAGTAATAACAAATACGATCTTATTGGAAGGATGTACAGAAGAGTCAATCCAACTAAAATCCTTCAATCCCCACAGTTTTACGAGAGAAGAACCAAGACGATGTGAGGTGAACCTGAAGTCATCTATCCAAGAAACTGAATGCCACAAGGTGCAACAAATTTTGACCACAACATTACTTGCTTCCATGTGGTCATAGTTTAATAAATATATCGGTAGATATGCAATATATACAAGAATGGGTATGCTCTTTTCTAGTTACCTGAGTCAAATTTGGAAGCCAAAATCAATTTCCTTGAGCAGATAATGTTTTGGGAACAACTAGTGGACAACTGAATCCAAGTTTGCACGTATGGGCCCAAATAACCATCAAAGAGGGAATGATGGAAATCATCCACCATGCATGTATATGAATAGAGAGATCACCATCTAAACTTTTCTCTAATGGTAATATGAGTTGAATCCACAAAATTCAAGTTTGTAACAAGCACTCAACAATTGTACATCGAGCTCTTGTTAATATCATGAACTTGGAAGAACTACTTGAAAAATAAATAATAAAAACGTGAATGCTTCAATGAAATGTAAGTATATACTTTGCAGCCACTAGATTCTGTGAAAAATGCTGGAAACTCGTCAGACTTATAAGCAGCAACTGGCACTCCTTGAGTTTCCTGCATCAAAAGTGGAGCTTATAATATAAAAGCTTCTAATGTACACATATTGAATGTAATAGACAAATAGACAGACAGACAGAGAAGCAGAGAGAGAGAGTCATAGGAGGTGCAATTAAACCATAGAATCACACTTACATGGAATTCATCCAAGTTGAAAGGGTGGTGAACGTGAAATTTTACAAACCATAACAAAAGTGAATATTTGATATGTCCAACGCTTTTATAATGAATGCTATATCAAACTATCACCATCATGGATAGTCAATAGTTTGATATGAACTACATATGTAGACACACATACATATCCACACATGTATCTTATACATTATAAGGACATGGGTGCTTGAGAAGCAATGTAGAGCCGACACGTGGTGGGTCTGATAATATTAATTAATTCCAGCTTACAAAGCAATAGAGAAATAGCCTTATCCTAATTATTTATCCAAACTGTAACAAGGAAAGCAAACAGGGATCCAAAATAGTAAAAACATTCTTTCCTATCTTCTTCACAATCTTCTCGTCATCAACAAAGCTTTTGTCCAATCTTTTTTTTTTTTAAGAAACGGTGACAAAAATAATTCATTAATTAAAAGTATGGTACAAGAGCGTGGCAGGTTGTGTACAAGAGGTATGTACATGTCCCTCCAAAGAGAAAATACAAAAACAAGACAGATAAAAACAAGAAAGATGCTATGATGGTTACAACAATGATTCCCAAACCCTTACTACAAAAGAGATCCTGAAGGACATGGTTCGAGAGGGGATACTCAACCCTCATACTCTTACTTCCTATGTAGGCTAAAGAGGAAACACTTCCACTACCGGTTGAGCTTTTTGTACTCCAATCTTGGCTAAGAAGTCAGCAACAATGTTCGCTGAGCAGGCAGTATGCACGAAACAGTTAGCTCCATTCCTACACAACCTCCGAATATTCCTATTCCCAAGACTAGCCCAAAGATGGTTTGCTCGCATAGAGACTAGCTTTTGTCCTATCTATCTAGTATTTCCCTTTCCTCATTCTTTCCAGTTTCCAAGGGGGTTTCTTTCCACTAATCCAAGTGAATGCATTAGGGGTTTCTTTCCACTAGCCCCTTCGATGTATCTATCTATCGGGGTTTCTTTCCACTAATCCAAGTGAATGCATTAGGGGTTTCTTTCCACTAGCCCCTTCGATGTATCTATCTATCGGGGTTTCTTTCCACTAGCCCAAGTGATTGCATTTACCTACCTACTACCTATCTATCTACACCATCAATCTATCTATCTATCTAAAATGATTGAGCCAGCTATCTATCTATCTGCACCATCGATCTAACTATCAATCTAAAATGATTGAGCCAGATATCTAACCATCTATCTATCTATAATTATTGAGCAGCTTACCACTTGCTGCACCATCAAACTTACTAGCACCATCTAAAAATCTAAAATGATTGAGCTAGCTTAACTCTTGCTGCACCATCGAACTTACTAGCACCATCTAAAAATCTAAAATGATTGAGCCAGCTTACCTCTTGCTGCACCATCGAACTTACTAGCACCATCTAAAAATGATTGAGCCAGCTTACCTCTTGCTGCACCATCTAAAAAATGATTGAACCAGCTTACTGCACCATCGAACTTATTGCCACCATTTGAGGTGTTTCATGCTCGTAATAACAGAGCCCCAGATCACAGGAGGTCCCCAATCACCTATCTAAAATGACTGAACCAGCTTAGCTCTTGCTGCACCATTGAACGTATTAAGCACCATCTAAAAAAGACTTAACCAGCTTACCTCTTGATGCACCATCGAATTTGTTAGCACCATTTGACGTGTTTCATGTTAGTAATAACAGAACCCCTCACACTAGTAATGACAGAGCCCCAGATCACAGAAGCTCCCCAATCACCTACAAGATCAACAACTTGAACTTAAAATACTATGAACTCAACACCTCTTCCCCCACATCTATCTACTTTGATCTAAAATACCAATGTTTTAAAACCCGGCCCGTGAAGCGACCCGTCTTAGAGAAAGGGTGGGTTAAATAAGGTTCAACCATAGTAAAACCCGGTCAAACCCTTGCTATGAATATTATATTATAAATAATATTAAATTACTAACTAATAGATAGATGGTGAATAAAATTCTAAGTTCACTAGATCAATGAGTCTATATAGATTATTCAAGATGTTTTTATAAAAATAATAATAATTCATCCATAAATTTAAAAATTAATTATTATAATTTTAAATTAAAATCAATATTTAAACAACACTTGATCTTTGTTTTTAATTAATAATTTAAAGGTATTTTAATTTTTATTTCAAAAATAAAACCAAATCTTATCTCTTACTATTATTTAAAAACTTAAATGATCTCAAATTATATGAAAAATGGGACACTAATAACTGTTAGTCTCTTATAAAGTTGGGCCATAACCATTTCATTAAGTGTGTTAAATTACAAAATTAGAACATTTTTTAACAAAAATAAGCCCTTGTTAAAAATTAATAATTTTTATTTTATAAGAAAGGGTCTATAGTCCTTTGCCTATCAAAGATTTTGAGCTTCATTAAATAATAAAACAAAAATTATTTAATGAAGACCCAACGGCAAAACCCATGTCAATTCTCTCAAAAGACAAAAATGCCCTAAGTTCTCTCAACCATTCAAAAAGCCCTAAAAAACTGAAAGCCTTTCTAGGGTTTTTTTTATGACCGCCATTCACTGCAAAGAGATGAAGGTGGCCGCGCCATTCACCGCAGAAGATGAAGTGATCGTAGTTGCAGAGGAAACTGGAAATGGAGGTAGAAGAGATGAAGGGAAACTGGAAATGGAGGAAGAATCGAAGAAGAGATGAAGAAATCCAAAAATGGAACCCTTCATGCTACTTCCTGTTGTTTTGCAATTTGACACCGTCCCATCCCATTCCATCAACAGTCCATTCGCATTCAATGTTTTTTTTTTCCAGATACGGGTTTTACATGAAAACGGGTCACGGGTTTATGAGAAAACCAAGGTTGAACCACGGGTTGAGAAGGGTATTTACGGGTTTGAAACCTATACGGGTTTTCAACAGACCTGACCCCTTTTTTAGCCGGTCACGGTTAACCCGCGGGCCGGTCCAGGTTTGATAACATTGTAAACTACTTTATAGTTTCTTTCTTTTCAAATAAACCACAGAACTTCTTTAGGCATTATCTTCCAAATCAAACCCCAAAAGGGACCTTTTTTTCTTTTGTTCAACCTTTTCTTTTGGTAGATTGGCAGTCCATGCATCTGCTAGTGCCTCCTCTTTTCCGCTGTATTTCAGTCCCCTAGCCAAATTCTCCATATCGAAGATGGATGGGGCTGAAAGCATTGCGGCATTCATTGCCGGGTCATAATTCTCAAACAATTCTGCTAACAAAAATGTTTCTTCCATTGTTCGTGGCATCCATCACATCACCAAAACAACCAAAAATGGTTTAGAGTCCATGCAATACAACAATAACAGTAAATAGAGAAGTACTCTCTTTCTTCACCAACAGAATTCCAAAATCTAGTAACTGATAATGAATCCTTCTATGATTGTTGTAATATTTCAAATAATTGCTTCAAACCATTCATCAGGAAAATGTACATGCACCTATGGAGTAGATCCTTTAAATTAAATTCCACCATCTACAATCTACCAAAGATGAGTGTAGGCACGACCAAAAATTCTATTTCACTGATGAAATGTGGGTACAATGTTCTAAGTATTTGATGGTGGCTAAGGTCGTAACTGCAAGAATATTTGCAGACTAAAAAAAACCCTCAACTTAAAAGAATTTTAGATCCAAGTTTTGCAACTCGAATCAATGACTTCAATAATAGAAACCCCAAACGGCAACTAACAATTCACCCCGGTTGTATGGGCAAACTAAATCTCAGTTGGATAAACCAAAACCTCAATTTCTCACTGGAAAAACAAATATGGTCAAATATTCAAGGAGGAATCGACAACATGCGAAATTCTTCCAAGAGGTGAAATTCATTTGAATTAAAATTGAATCACGGAATTTAAAATTCGAGATGCAAATAAATACACTTACCTGAATCAAAATTAATCCAACATGCATTCAAAATTAAATTCAAAGAAAGACAAATTGACTCACCAAACTAGGAGAGACCCAAAAGCACTCTTCCTTTCACTAGAATTCACTTCAATTGGTTGTGTACATGCATGGTCAGCCAAGGCCTCGATTTATAGAGGTCCAAGGTGAGAAAATTAAGATCTAGCAACAAAAAAGTAGGATCTAACATCTTTCCCATCACTCTCTGACACATGTTTAGAATAATGGTCATAACTTCGTCTACATATATCGGAATTGTACAAATTTGGGTTTGATAAGCTTTCCAATGAATCCAATTTTATTAAAATCCAATGTTGATTGATACCTCAATTCTGCATGCAAAGTGAGACCAGATTTTCTGCCAAATCCCTAAGTGACATGTCATATCTAAAAATAAAAAATACATAATAATTCTTTGCTACTAGGCACGCCAAAGCTTGCTGAAAAGAGAGGATTCTTCTTCTAAATTGGTTTTGGAGAGATAAGAACTCCATGTCATGCACATGTGGACTCCTATCCTCTCTTTTATCCTCTTATCGTTACTCCTCCTTGTGGCCAGGAAATGGACCACTTTCTTGGGCTTGATTGGGTCTTTTAGTGGATTTGAAGGCCTGATCCAATACCCAAGTCCATGAGCCATTAATTTGAACAATTTGGACCCCAAAGGAAGATTTGTCCACAAAACGCCTTAGTACTTTGCAATCTGACTTGGATGGAGATAGTACATTGCAATCTGACTTGGATGGGAGAAAGCAAGTGTGGCTTGTTCTTAAAAAGAATTTATTGAACTATGTGTTGTGTTGAAGTGTCAGATCATACAAAATAGAGGCCCAAAATTTACATATGTTTACTGCATTTATCATACTTCCATCAAAACTTTAGAACTGTAAAAATACATACCAAGTACTCAAGTGTCTTGGGAATATCTAGAATTGACTTTATACCAGCAGAGATCACTGTTAATGGAGTCCTTCCAAGCTCAGTAAGGTCAGAAGATATATCCATTGCTGTTTAAATAACCAAATAAAAATTGTAAGCAAAGCAAAATTTTGGATGGGCATTAGTTCAAAAAGATGTTACAGTCTAAAAAAAGGAATGCCAAATGTCAGTCCTCCCACATGTATGCCATATTCCTAAATGTCAACAAATTGCATTTGTCAATTCAAGGTAACTGGACTATGAAGAGGTTGCCACACTTGTAGTTTCCTTTTTAGAGCGTTCATAGAGAGACATTCTTTCACTGCAATTTTTTTCTAGTGGTAAAAAGTTGCTTTAACTAAGACTTATCAGTAATTTGATACAACCATATAATAGGATATTATTGCCTCCTAAACAGATGGGTTCGCGCTTACTTTGTTCTCCATGTCTATGCACTCCTCCAATCCCCCCAGTAACAAAAACAGGTATTTCAACCTGTAAGAAATTAGTTAACAGAAATCCTAAAAGATCATTATGTATTAAGTACAGAGAAAGAGGGAAAAAAAATCCGATGTAGTAACACATGAACTACCATAGAAGCAAAAAACATGGAAGCAGAAACAGTTGTTGCACCATTTCCTCTAGTTGCAACCTATAAAACAGCATATAACATCAGTTGTAAAAATCAAATAAATATGTAATTAGTAGAATTAGCTAAATCAATTCAACATAAACAACGTCTTACCTTACAAAACTTACCTCAGAATTAACCATGGCATCCTTTTTTTAAAAAAAATTCTATGGCATTCTACATAAATAACTTTTGTGACCCGGTGTATGGGGAAAGGGTTTTTTGCCTTTTTGTTTTGTGTTAATTCCTATTCTATTTTGTTTGGGCATAGATCTCCTACACAACCCTTTCCATTTTACTGTGTTTTCCTTTTAATGAATTTTTTGTCTCCTTTTCATTAAAAAGAAAAAAGTTAGAACCAGTTAGAACCATTTTGTTTAGGATAATGATGCTCAACAATCCATGCCAACATGTTGCCTTTTACTAAATTAACGTTCCCTTTGGCAGATTTTTTATCTTTTCTTTCTTTTTCTTTGGTGAAATGGTAGAAATTTGGTAGATCTTTATATAGACTCTGTATGGAATAATAGAAAATGAGGGAGAAAACAAGTGTGAGTTCAACTAGAATTGGGATGCTGCAGAATTTAAGCGTTCCTGGCCATTCTATAGTCCATACAGCGAGAAAGGAACAATAGAATTTCAATCAGCACAACGAGTAGCTAAGTCAAATTCCAGGTTGCATCATGGGAAATCAACAGAATGGAATTTTGGTGTATTAATATTGTTGATTTTGCCATAAAGGGGGGCGGGGGTTCATTTGCAAATTGAAGTTGGATAGGCTTTTGCAGTTTTGGAGTAATAGTATTCACTATTTGCCTTGCCATGTTATAATAAAACCAAGCTGTTCTGTCCCTTGTATTGCTAATGCATCTTTTGTTGCTATGTATAGATTCCTTCCCTCTTAATGAACTCATGTTACCATTTACAAAAAAGGCCACATGCTCATGAAACTTTTTTTTCCTTATTCCCGCATAAAGTGCACAACTTAAGCTAGTTTTTTAATGTTTAAGAGGATCAATATCATCTAGACCATCCAGTCTTCATTACTAAGATTTCAGTGCTCAAACAACAGAAAGAAAGGGTGCATTAAATATTCCAGGTTTAGAGTACGTCAGAGGGGCCTAAATATAACTCACTATATGTGGAATGTCCCTGCGAGCTGTCTTCTTAACTTTCTTGCCAAGAATAGCCAACCTTTCCAATTCAGAAATGCTAAGACCTGCACAAGTGAAACAATAAGCACAAAAAACAAGGAGTAAATTGAGCACAACGGGAAATACTAGAACTCATCCCCTTGAATCACCTCTTGTAGCAACCAACCAGTTGCTCAATTAGAAAATGTCCTCTATCAGCAAAAGGTATATTAGGACATGAATTCATATCCCTTCATCTACATCTATTGGCAACAGATCCCTGAATATTGGCATCAATACTACTTTTTCAGAGATATATTGGCGTCACTACATTTTTTAATTCTGATTGCTGTGCCAGTTTTGTCTCCCTTGCAGTAGTAGCATCCTATTAAAATACTAGTCCATAAATAATTGCTCATTTGTTCCAACTTCTGTTCAAAATCCAATGACATTTGTCAGATCTGATTGCCCAGATCTAGATCAGACCTCCTGGTTACAGATCTGCTGTTGTATCTATAAATGTGGTCCTGTTTCTAACCCTGATTCATGCTTGCTTGGTATCTATGGATGTGACTTTTTTTGGAAGATGATGTGACCTGGTTTGTCCTAAAAATCAATGACATAGTTACATACTTGTGAGATGTGGTTACTTATACCTGGGTCAAACCTCCTTGCTACATTCCTGATGTTGGTTGTATCAATGATATACATACTTGTCAGATATGGTTAGTAATACCTGTATCAAACCTCCTTGCTACATTTCTGATGTTGGTTGTATCCATGATATAATCTTGTTTCTAACTCTGGTTTATGCTTACCTGGTCCCTCTAGATCTTTCACCATGTGTTGATTAATGTCAACACCACTATGCACTCCCATATCTTGCACATCTAAAAATGCCACCATAATTTTTTATATGAACCAGTGACATCCAAATAGTTTCTGCTTGTTGATACTTCTTCAATCCCGCACCTATGTTCCATATGCCGTGATCATTCTGCTAATGATCATTTGCAGGACTTAAACATTTGATTTGATAATTGATCATCTACATCTAAATGTCAATAGCCAGCCAATGATCTGACCCTCATAACTGCTGACTCTTGGGTTTGAATGCAATCCTTGGTATCTGACTTCATATTCAAGCATAAGTTCTCTCTCTCCGACCAACTTCATTTTGCAAGCAGAGGACATCTAGGTTAAGATGACAATGATAACAATGATGATGATGACAGTATCATCATCAGCAGCAACAGAATCATTATTAATTATTATATTATTATTGAAGTGGTCAGTTTAAGATAAGATTGTCATCATCATCATCAAGACCACCACCACCACCAGCTTCATCATCATATTTTTACAAGAAATCTAGATCTAAGATAAGATATACTATATCTCATGCTTATCTATTCTGACACATCTATTATACTCTATTCAAACAGTAGCTTCTTAAGGAAAAGGTATACATTTCTCAGAAGCTTCACAATTAAATTTTTCAAGAGACATGACTGAATCTCTCATTTTAGCCAGAGCATGGTGCAACTTATCATTCCTATGAGATGACATTGCCAAGCCAAAATCTTAAACGAGCTTCGTTTTGACTATCTAAAGGGCACATTTGTGCACAACAAAACTCATGGATTTAGAAATCTAAATCTTTGACGATATTATTTTCCATTGTTTGGTGTAAAATAGATTCTTTTCAAAATTTGAAAATCTCAAATTTGACAAGAGATTATCGACATAGAAGAAAAAATTACTTACCAATGGAGAGCAGAATTACACTAACTAAAACCACTCTTTCCAAGATTTATTACGTCTCATTTTAGCATGCCTGAAGGAGTTGCAAATAGACATGAGAAAATTCAGAAGGATTTTTATGGGATGGCACTAGGGATAAAAAGAAAAGTCACTTGATTAAATGGAAAAAACTTGCAACATCTAAAGAAGACGGAGGATTGGGGCTTGTGAAGTACAGGATTAAAAATGATCCACTGCTTTTGCAAATGCAAATGAAGTACCGAAATGAATCCAATTCATTGTGATGTAGAGCTTGGGGGAGGGGAGGAGGGGCTGGAATGGCCGGTTTGGGCCATTGGCATTTCAGCCTACTGATGTCAATTTTTTATTTTTTACCTATTCATATAAAATCCAACAATATGGATTAAAAAAAGACTTGATGAACTACAAGTGGGCCAAATTTCAATCCAAATTTCAATTTTTAGCCACTTGATCGTAGTAGTCAAAGTCACCAACCGTATTTAATTCAAAGACGACTGGTGACTTTGACCATTAAGATTAAGTAGCTAGAAATTGAATTTTGATCCAGTGGTAGTTCATCAAATCAATTCAATTCTAGTAGTTGATATTTTTTGGATCTGAAAAAACTTGGGTGAAAAAATGCATTTTAGGTATATCTACTTTTTTTATTTTTCTTCTCTTCACCCAACACTAAGCACTTAATAATACAATTCTAACTCCAAAAAATTCTTTAAATCAAAGTCATACTCAATTGTCAAACAAGAAAATGCCCCCCTTGTTTCCACTTGCACCCTTGTCTCACCATGGCATTCATACCCTCAATAAGTGTTTTAAGTTTTGACCAGATCATCCTCCTAATATACCCTGTGGTACCTTATCTGCAACACCCCCATGTCGAGCCCACCAAGGCCCATGCAGATGGGATGGTTGGAAAAGCCTTTGCTTGAATTTGGTGCCTATCAAAAAACGCCTTGTCTAGATAAATCAAACCATGTTTCTTAAGATCCCAAAGATACAGTTTCATCCAAAGATGGAAACTCATGGGGTTAGATCAATGGTGGATGTAAGAAGACATACGTGAGGAGCAAAAGTGTGTGATTAGGGCCATGGTGAACGATGACGTGCTACATACAATGTTGTTTTGTAATGATCCGACCTGAGGTAATGGGTCAGTTGTGACGAGTAAAATTAATTTAGAAAATGATTGTAGTTTAATTTGATAATTTTATTTGGGAAAAACATAATTGAATTTAGGAATTTAATATTAGACCCCGATTTCACACTTTCTCCCCAATAAAAATGTACAAATTTATCTCCTTCGAATTAATTAAGGGAATGGAAACTAAATTATCAACTTAGATTTTAATTCCCCTAAGTTAGAATCTCAATTGGAAATATTCAATTAAGAATGTGAAATCAATAAATAAGTTCCAATTTTAAGTGTCTAAAATTTAATCGATGATTGACAAAATTAATAAAAGAGAAATGGACAATTTATTAAAATCAATAATTTAAAGGGACCCAGATTAAAAAAAAATCCCAGATTTCACGATGGAAACCTGAGAGCTCTTTGCTGCACCATGGGTTTCCTTGTCCAGATTGGATTCTTCTTCTTCCTTATTCGTTTGGGACTCAAATCCCTACCTAAATAGAAACTGTCCAAAATCCTTTCACCGATGGGATTCCTTTACCAATAGGACTCTCCTCCTTTTTAAGAGACCTGCGAACCCTTCCCTTCTTTTACCCTTTTCGAAACAGCAACCAAATCTCAACGGAAATCGCAGCGGAAGCCTCAGCGGAAGAAGGGAAAGAAAAACCCCAAATCTCTCTCGAGTTCTTGATCCTCTTCTCTTCAAAGACCATTCCGGTTCGAATAGCAGAGCCCAAGACCACTGTGTGACTAGCTCTCTGTCACCCTTGGTTCCAGTTGCAGCTAGTAACAGGTATGTCCTCCAATTTCCGTTAAGTTCTTCTTCTCCCTTTGGTTTTTTCTTCCTTTTCTCCCTTTTGTAATTATTTGAGCCGGCCAATCAACCCAAAACTAGGAAAATCGGGACTGATCTTAGTCCCCTATTGCCAGTCACCTTGCTGAATTTATTTATCTCAGTTAATTGGATTTATTTAGTAACTTAGATCAGTACCCAATACTTGATCCGTGAACAGTACCTGCCCAGTTTTCTTCCCCAAATTACTAAACCTGGGACTAATTTTTCAGTCTTCAGATCGCTGATTGTGGGGACTGATTAGGACTTTAAAACATAGCCAAAACCTAAGTGTTTTCCCTTGTTGTCCTACTAGTTTTAAAACAGCCAGGTGTGATTTTTTCAAACCAGACCAGATCTTGGTCGTGGGTTTTCTTGGACTACTCAAAATTATTTTTAAACCTCACAGATTTGTTTCCTTTTGATTTTTATGAATTTTGTCTGTTTTAAATAATTCAGATGTGCATTTTCCTTAAAGTCTTGAGGAGAACTGATTTGTGTCAAAACCATTTAGACGAGGCCAAATATTTAATATTTGACAGTTCTCTATAGCAGCCCCTGCTGCAATTTCCTCTTTGTTTAATACCCAGGCTTTTACAATTGGGGACTGATTTCTTACTCCAGATCAGCAAGTTAAAGGGACTGATTTTCCGCCCCAAAAACATTAATGTTGAGGACTGGTTGGTCCAGAATTTCACTCAGAACTGATCAGTAAAACTGCTCCTCTTTCTACCTAAAACTGGATGCTTAAACCAGTCTTGTAAATGTCCAGCTTGAATCTGAGATAGAAAACCATCTCATACCTAGCCTCTTAACCTTGTATTTTCAGCATACATAGGTGAGGGCAGCACACATCACCCATGGTTAATAATCCTTAAACACCGATATAATCCATGCTATTTAGAAATATTTGTTAGAAGAAATATTAAAAGTGATTGGAATCTTTAAAACATATTCGCAGCAGACTTTGGTATTCAAGAGTAATTATCATTTGGAAGCTATGTGGACTTTTCATTCACAATACGAAAACTTCTAGGTGAGGGAAACAATTCACTACATACTTTTAAACATGATTTCTTATATTATTATGTGTTTAGGCAATGAAAATATTGTATTTTGTTGTGTGATTGGAATATAATTGTTGGATCTAGAATAGACTGGGTGTATGTTAATAATGGTTGTGATCCGGTGTTCACTCACAGTAGTGTAAGGGAGATTTTGGCTAAACATTCCATTGGCCGTGAGGAGACTCAGTACGCCCGGATTGTGGAGTCTAACCATTAATATTGTTGAAAGATCCAATGATTTATATTCGTAGATTGATAGTTATTTGTATGTTATTGTCTAATTATTAACATTGATTGGACATGTTTGAATGTTGGTGTATATAATCCAAATATTATGATGCATGGACTATTGTTACGTTTGTTTCAAGGTTTATGCATGCTATGGCGAATGAGATATTTAGTATGATGTTATAATCTGCTTAGATTGAGATTCATAATTTCATAGGCATGTTATGAATAATTAAGCATGTTGATTGACATTGAGCATAGCATTCTCATATTCATAGCATTGGGTATGAGGTGCGATCCATGATTGTCACGAAGACCACGACGGTGGTAGTGTTGTTAACCTCACTTTAAGTGGGAAGACCATTATGGTAGAAGAGGTGTGATATCCGTGGCAAGTCATGACGGTTGTTATTTGGTGGAAGTTGTGTTATCCTCACTTTATGTGGGAAGGCCATTAAGGTGATGTTGTGTTATCCTCGATTCGTCGGGAAGGCTACCAAATATCAGTAAATGTAATAATGGGTTGGAATATGGCATTTGGCATTGAGCATTACATTTTGCAAAGGCATGAGCATTGCATTTTGCAAAGGCATAGGCATGAAATAAATTGTTATTCTTGCTTATTTGAAATATCATTGATGAAGTAGGAATATCATACGCTATGTTTGTGTTATTGTTTTCTTCACTGGGCATGGAGCTCATCCCTTACATTGCAGGCAATCCCTTGGACTTGGCTTTGAACGATAATCACAACTGAACTTAGAAGGCGAGGAGTCGATGAAAAATTCGTAGAAACGCTTAGTTAGTGCAGAATTTATTATTTAGATTATAAGTTGATTGTTTATTTGACTTGAGACTTTGAGAAAGTTGTTTATTCGTTTATTTTTAAACTTGGATAATAAATTCAAGTATGGATTAATTTTGAGAACGCTTTAATTTGATTGTCATGGGAATGTGAGTAAGTGATGCATTTAGAAATCCTTATGTGAGTGATATTTATCCCTTTAAGTTATTTGGAAGCTCAAATGAGATGTTATGTCTTCAAGCAGGTTGTGGACTTGAAAAATCTTGGTGGCTTGTGAATGTAATTATGTTTATTTTGAATTTAGCCACAGATTTTTATGTAAGACCCATTTAGGGCAGCAGGTGATTTATTTTTGTACAGTCAGATCGCACCCGTCCAGGTGTTGGAAGGCGGGGCGTGACATGTTTTTGCGGAAATTTATAATATCAAATGATAAGATGACTCAAACCCACAACCTATAAGGTTGCACACTTGCACAGTAAGCAATGACACTCCATACAGTATGTCTTTGTTTTGCCAATTTTAAACAATTCAACTCAAAAACATTTCCCGAGTTCAGCTTATCATTTACTTGATTTCTTCACAGACTAAATCAGCAGTACATATGTACAAGAAGTCATGAATACATTAGCCATAGACCTGCATGCACTACCACCCACAATCCATTCAGCAAGGACCAGTTTATACTTACTATTTAGTAAAGTCATTTTGATGGGACCATCCAAACAGAAAGTGCATTCACAGAAAACATCTAGGAGTTAATTCAGCAAGCACCATGATTACTAAATCATCATTTTGACACTGTACAAAAACTCCAAAAGGGTAAGTCAAGCCAGATACTGAACTGATCAGGCTGGGATTTGACAAAAATGCATACCAAGTTCAATTTTTTCCAGTCTACATGGACAACCACAGTGAGACCAAATACTAGATAAAACTGCATTAACCTTTGAACAAAATAGAAGGGAAATCTCTCGAAAAAAAGAGAGAGAGAAGAAGAACTCAACATCCTAGATAGGATTGCATAATGGAGTCCAATGAGGTAGAACTTCTTCCGATTAGAAGAGCAATTTATCTTTGGATTAGGCATGGGAAAGGCAACTTATTATTGAAGGTGATTATGTTAATGCTATTGCTTGGGCTGGTGGTATAAAGAGGCCTCCTTGGAGATAGATTCATATTGTTAGGGAAATTAGAAAAGAGAGAAGAAACAGAGGTATTCTCTTTAGGCATGTTAAGCGTTCAATCTATGATGTAGCAGATTTCTTGGTGAAAGTAGTCGTGGAGAAGTGGAAGGCGGTTGCAGAGTTTCTTTGAGGCTAGTGATCTTGCGGTGTATAGGGCTTGGGGTTTTGGCTTTTTGTTTTGTTTGGGTTAGTTGTATGCTATTGGAGTTTTCCTTTGGTTGTTGGCTCTTGTATAGCTCTTTTATACGGAGCCTAATACATTTGTACTTTTGTTTTGTCTAATATAAACTATTTCTGTCTCTGCTCAAATTAAAAAAAAAAAGAGTGCATAATAATACCTATGCATGGAACACCATCTAAAATAGCAATTGTTGCTGGAACTGCCCCGTTCTCCCTTACGATAGACTCAACTTCTCTTGCAGTCTCTAGATTTTGAGGATAGGGCATGCCTAATCAACAAACTAGAGATTAGACATTGAAACAATATAAGAATGGACATAATAATGACAATAAAAACAACGACAACAATAATAATAATGACAGATTACATAAATGATGGTGGTAATCATTTAAAAAAAAAAAACGTAAATAAAAAATGGTGGTAAGTGTGAATGCAAGCAAATCCAAATGAATAAACATACGTAAATACATATGCAGACATAACTGTGTAAAGAAAATTCACACACAAGCTTATATACAAATCTGTCTTCTTGTCCTCATTATTGCTCCAGTATAGCTCTCTTATATAGAGCATTTAGACAATTTATATTTGTACTCTTTTCTCATTAAAATATTTTATTGTCTATGCTTTCAAAAAAAAAGCACCTTATGTTTGTCAAGTGCAGCACCATCAGCTAGTACTTGTGATAGGAAGTTCACCATCCACAAGTACTTGGGATGAGAAATTCCTATTGCGGATTATGGATGGTCCATAATCACCATTTTGACGATG
The DNA here is from genome assembly GCA_022113865.1 of Chimonanthus praecox. NCBI lineage: Eukaryota > Viridiplantae > Streptophyta > Magnoliopsida > Laurales > Calycanthaceae > Chimonanthus > Chimonanthus praecox. The sequence continues at coordinate 56,451,017 of CM039089.1, forward strand.
ATAACAATGGGTTTGTGATAAAAAATAAATTATTCATTGCGACTAAGGGTGATTTAAGTCCAATGATGATAATTAGAGTGAACTCCACATGAATGTCAAATCACAGTGAACATTTTGATCCAGCAGCCTATCTTGAAAAGAAATGAGTAGCATCACAATAAGTTTGCACATAAGTTCACCAGAGAATAGAAAACTAATGATCACTGGTGTGTGTATCACAGTATTCATCCACATTTAGTTTCCCTCCTCTCTCCTTCAAGGTATTTACTAGCCAAGGAATGTCTGTGACTCTAGAAACTGGAAGGCAGATCGTTTTATCAGTCAAATCTTTGTCCTCAAAAAGTTTCAACTAGGCAGCTTCCTACTCTGAATCCAGTCTTCTAGAATTTCCCACAGCTCTGGGGCTCCTTGCTTTTGCCTGGACAGCTAGGCTGGATAAAATTTTACTATTTGAACACTTACACAGCTGCAATCATATTTCAGTGAACACTTGCTATCATTGTCTTGAGGAGGCTAAGACTGTTGATCATCTTGCATCCACTACAACTTTTCTAGACAGATTTAGGTCAATTTTTTTAATCTATTCGGAATCAAGTGGGTTCGGCTGCATTCTTTGGTTATTCATTAATATGTGATCTAATGGTTTTGACAGTTAGATGTCATTTGATTGGAAGCTGTCCCTTGTGGCTACTATCTAGACCATTTAGAAATAACGCAATAAAAGGGCTTTTAATAATATCTCTTCCAACATTCATTAAGTAACTTCTCAAGACAAGAATTTAATCTCCTAGGGTCTTTCAACTTTTTTTTTTTTTTTTGAAATATTAGCTATGATGATTTCATTAAAAGCAACAAAAAACGACAAAAGCCGTGCCACAAAGTAAATGGAAACATAAACATTGAAGCCTTTCAAAACACCAATTCTACAAAGAACCCGGAGGCAACGAAAAACCAAACACCCGCATCAAACTTTTAGTGACTTTATTAAGTCAAACTTTTACCATGATTGTTCTTCATGCTTTATTACTAGGCATTCCTCAAAAATTGTTTCTCATTGGGAACCTCTACCTTCTGATATTTTGAAATTGAACTTTGATGGCGAGTCTTCAACACTATCTACCTGTCCTGAGCCAGCTACTGGAGATACTGTTAATGAGCTTGAGGTGAAATCCTTGTTGAGGGGTCACAAACTTCTGCACGCATTGGATCATTGCAATGCAATTATTGAAGGTGGGTCTAAAAGTATTGTAAGTTGGTGTCATTCAAATTATTTTCCTCGGACGCTATTTAGTTATATTTTTTACATTCGAGATATTATTTCTGCTAGAAGTTTGTTGGTAAGAAAGATTCATCGTTATGCAAATGAAGAAGCAGACCACTTAGCCTGACTATGAGCTTCTCCTCCTTTGATGTAATTCTTATTGTTTTTCTTTTCCCTGTCTTTCCTAAAGACGGAAGTGTAGTATCTTTCTTCTTCTCTAATATAATCCTCTTACTTTCCCAAAAAAAACTTGTAAACCATAAGAAAGGAGTGTAAGTGTGTAACCTTAAATAATCATACAGAGAGTACCTCAAAATGAAACAATATGGGGAGAAGTGAATTATATTAAGTGTAAAATGATGTGTTTCTTGTGTAAAAGCCTCATTCATTAACTTTTAATAAATCAAATAATACTTATTCCTGGTTTTTACTTAACCTTATCTCTTATATACTTAATTAAACTGTTCCATTTGCAGAATCTCATCCTTGCTTGCTACATTACTTTCATGGTGGCAAAGAAAGTTATGAAATTGATTAAGAGAGAGAGAGAGAGAGTTTTAATTCAACACATTCAAAACCTCAAGCTAAGATGACACGCAAAACTCAAAAGGATAAATACATTTTATAGGAGGGCCTTCTATATGTAATAACTTCTACTTCATAATATAGACATATCAAGCATAGGGATAATGTGCACCAAACTCAAACAGAATTTGATATATATAAATTTTATAGAGTCCCATCTATATGTAAGAATTTCGATAGACATAGCAATCATGGGAATAATGCAACCAGCAAATCCATTCATAACAAGACCCTAGTAAGGGAAACATCCAATTTAAGTGCAACACTTGCCAAAATAATGAAGACCCCATGCATATGAATTGATCACAAACAAGTTGCTTCAAGTTCCATAATAACTAGAAAGTGTATAGGGTGATGATATAGTCTACCAAGTTAAAAAGGATAATATAATCACAAAGGTTCCCACACCAGCATACCATGAGATTTTTATTTTTTTTTGAATGATAGCATACCGTGAGATATTATCGTCGACTCCAAAGCAACAACTGCTTTACCATGTAAAAGAGCATGAGAAACTTCAGGGGCTATCTTTATATGTGCTCTTCTGATGTTATCTTTCTCAACCTTTTAAGATAAAGCAACAATTGGAATTTTAAAACATTAAAAGCATCAACAAAAGTGTGCTTTATTTATTCAAAATGTAAAAAAAAAAAATGCATACACTTTTGCTGCAAAATGAGCAATGAACTATACAGAGAATATATATACAATGGTCAGCCCAACACCATTCAGTTGGCTTTGCTTAAATTTTCTAGAAGTGTCACCAAAAGATTTTCCTATTGGGAGACTCTAGACCATTCAATAGGTGGCAGCAAAAGGACAGATGGTTGAGACAAAAATGTATCAAGGTCCACCTGAAGAAATGGAAAAAAAAAAAAAATTGGATTGCCAACATATTCTAATCTAAGTTCAATCCTCCCAGAGTAACCCAATACAGAAAGATGGTTCTAATTCACTAGGATAATCTGTTCTCAACAAATTCACCAATGAAATTAGGTGTTCAAATGAATTCAATATGAATGTGGAATTGCAAATTCAAATGCAATGGTGTAAATGCAAGTAATCAAATCCACAAATTACATTCAATTCAAACAACCAAGTGCATGAAATTGAATCTAACACAAATTCAAATTGAAATAAAAAGGAACCTTCTAATGAATTACATTTGGATTTGGAATCCAATTTTAATTAAGTATTAGTATGATGCAATAATTAAATACTCAACTCAAAATGCAATCAAACAAACCAATCACTTCAAATTAAAATCAACTCAACACAAAATCAAAATTAAATTCAAAAGAAACAAAAACAAGACTCAACACAAAGGAGAGGCTCCAAAAGCTCCAAGCTTTCTTAAATTTGAATTTCCGTGACTTGTGCATATAATGGTATCCCAAGCTCCAATTTATAGAGTTGGAGTTGGAGAAATTTGAGGAAATAAATTAATAAAAAATACATTGATAATCCACCAAGGTATGCACGCCCATCCCTTGCTTTCTTCACCTAAATTCTAATTACAAAATCCTCTAATAAAATGCAGCCATGTGACTTTATTACATAACAACTAATTAAAGGAAATAGAAAAATTACATCATAATCCTTAAATGACCATGGGCGAATTTTCTTGATAAGATTGCTTGATTTGCATGCAATATTATCTCCCATCTTTGAATCCTAGCCCTGATTTAAATTGTTGCTAACTTGTTTGACTCCTCCAAGATTACCCACGCCCAAGCACAGCTTTCATTCTTTTTCCATTGCCTGCTAAATTGATCTTTTGTGGTCCAAGCAAGTCCCATGCGCCCAAGCCTTGCTATTGTTGAAAGATTCCATCCTACATGGCATCCAACTAGGCAATGACATGGAGGATAATGTGGAATTTGTCACATCAGCATGTGTGTTGCATATAAGCCATAATGAATCTTCAATTCTTCAGATGGCAGCATCACATTGTAAGAAATTTTGATATTAGAGTATCATTGTATAACCAAATAGAGGCTCTCATTCGATTATAGCAAGTGGGAGGGGCATATGGTAGGCTAAACGTAGACAAGCGAATGTAGTGTGGTGTCAAAAGAGTGTCAAGTAGATCAAAAGGGTGTTCTTGGTAGACAACAATTAGACTTGCAATGGCACGTGGAGCTAAATCTTGAATGATAAAAAGCAAGCAGATGAAATAACAGTGATGGGTACATGTATCTTATGATGGATGAGAAGTTTAACAATAAAATACAAAAATAGAAAGGAGTGCATTAGAGGAAGCCTAAAGGTCGCTCAATAGAATAAATGAGCTTTTTAAGATGGTTTGGGTGCATATAAAAGAACAATAACAGCAATTGTACTGGAATGAAAAGGTTACAAGTAAAAGGTAATAGAAAGAAAGGGGTAGGGACATTAAAAACCTGGATTCTTGTGATAAGAAAGGACATGATGGAATAGAACATATAGAACATGAATTTTCATACGTTTGCATGCAAAAGTAGTAGAAATTTTATTCCAAATAGATGTGACAAAAAGGCTTTGATGATTACAATCGTGATGGTGACAAAAAAACTACTGAGTGCAGCCTGAATCTTACGATTTCTGAACAAATCAAGAACCACCGAGTTTTTCATTAAGTGTTCCAAAACCTCACCGAGTAAAATCTCATCTCATTGAGTTTTTAACCTCATGTAGACGTGCCAGTATACTAAATGGACACATCAAATCAGAGAAAAAAGCATACAAACATGAACTGCAATAGAGATGAACAGTATAATCAGAAAAATTGTATTAGTTGGAGAAGGAAATAACTAAGAGCATATTGTTTTGAAAACCATGATAATTAATTTGTAGTAGACAGGACATGGTAGAACGTGGGATGACAAAGATCATGTTCATCATTAATGTTGAACAGACAGGTAGAACTTTGTCCAAAAGCCGACCCAAAACAGATGAGACAGGCTTTGATAATGTCGAATAGGTAGTGAAAACAAAATCAATATAGATTAACTAAATACAGTGTCGATGATACATGGCATCAATCACAAAGAAACTGCCACCGCTAAAAGATAAGTTGATCCTCCAAAGCTGTGAGGGGATCTTCAATACTAATTCCGAGATATGATCATTTCCTCCTGGTTCTTCTTCTTTCTTTTTCTTTTCCATTTGTATTCTTCAGTTGGTTTTAGTTTTCTTGCTTAATATAGTGCGCCCTCGCTATAAAGAAAAGAGTAGGCATGCATTGAACACATAAAAATCAACACCCAGAAGAGGGCAATAACCTGTAAGGATTAAAATCAACTATAAAAGTAATGGGTACTTATTTCTGGCAGAAAGTTAGAAGTGAGGGGAGAGCACCTGTTCTGTGTGATGAAACTGTCTTTGGAGATTAGCCAGCCTTGACACTGCTGAGGATGACATGTTGAATCTCTTGAATTAAAGGTAAATAACGGCTACTTTCAAAATTGGGAAAAAGGGGAATATTTGGACCGATGCGGTCGCTGAAATGGCACTCTTCACTCTCTGGTCGGACGGAATGTCAGAGTATTTCCCAAGGTTTTACAGAGAGAGACTTGGAAACTGCCGGAATTTGGTGATTCCGTTTGACGACGATGATTCGACGATTAGAGAAGTCGTTGTTTATAAAACTTAATCTTCAATTCCGTGATGGTAATTTAAAAATCGAGAAGTAGAAATTCGGCCCGAGGAAGTCGAGATTGAGCCGTAATTTATAATTTGATTGTTAAAAAAGTAATGTGTCTGGTGATTTTTTACATTTTACATCAGATTTAGTGTTTTTATTTATATTTTTTGAATTAAACATCAACTAAATGAATTGATGTATATTTAGTGAAATATAAGTGAATTCAATCTCATCTTAAAATTTAATTTGTACCAACTTGATTTTAGTGAATAAATCATAAAAAAAAAATTAAATTTTTTTGAGAATAACAGAAATTTTTTACTATTAAAATTAAAGAGTTTAATTTAAATTTTAAGTGAAGCTTTCTAATTGAGATTGTACCTTCAGTCATTGATTATAGTGTGAGCTCTACTTGATTGAAATGTATATTTGAAATTTTATATGAAAAAATTATGAGAAAAGTTTCACTCACTTATAATCACCATAGCAAAATAATTTTAATTCTAAAAATTAACTAACTATAAAATTTTAAATTTTAAAATCCATGAGAATAATAAAATCTCACCACCTATTTTTTTTTAGATTAACGTTTGAAAAACTCAAACACAGTCTTACTGAAACTCTCATGGATGAGCCCACTTCAATTATTTTCATATTATTTATTTTACATGTGACTAATTATAAAGGCTTCTACCAAAATTATGAGAAATCTTCAAAAACAATTTCTCAGAGCTCTGAACTTTATATGCAGAGAGCTCTTAACTTTATATGCAGAATGTAGCAAAATTAAAATTAAGAGAGCAAATAACCCACTCACTTATGTAAATTTAAAACATAGTGACACGCCCCGATTCGAAAGGTGAGCCCGGAACGCGACTGATTTTTTTTTTTAAAAACCAACTCAGCATTCTAACTGGGCCGGATCAACAGTTGGGCCCAAAGGTCACATATGATCCCAACATATTGATTCAAACATATACCATAAGTCTACCCAACATAAACACAATCATTAACATAAAACATGAACACATAATTCCAACACTGAATTATCATTTCAACATCATCAGAGTAATTACAGTCGCATGGTAGTTTAATACATCACATTTAAACAAATCAAGTACCATACTTAGTACTTTACAAAAACAACCAGTTCCCAAAACCAAAAGTAAAGATAAGGTATTCCCCTCAGTGGGAATCCCAAAACATCATCACAGCTTATCCACTTTAAGCTTCAAACAGAGGGTTCTCCTCCTCGGGTTCATCTCCTGAAAGGTGAGTGGGGTGAGCTAACTACCCAAATGAAGGAAATATAACAGTGCAGTTTAAGTAAACAACAAGTTAGTAAATAATCAGCAGTTGAAATAATATCTCATGCTTGATAACAAATTCTCAACATCAAATATAATATCATCATCATTCCCATAATTCATCATCCCTTCCAATACTGTTGTCATCCAACGTAACGCCTACATACTACGTTGAGACCATCATATTAAATCCCGACACGGTCAAAATACATTCTTACAAGTACATCTCCAGCTCTAACATCATAGCATTATAATTATCATAAGCACTTCTTACAATAATGCATTATGTCTAGGCACATGAGTGGGTTCATCAAATTTGAAACCACTCATTGCTCAAGATCCATCTCAATAAAAACTTATTTACACCTACTGCAAAGTTAAGCTCCCTCACCGAAAATATGTGGTATTACGGTCTCTATTCAACAAGAAATAAATGCACAATCAATCATAAGTCAATATACATAGCATTCAATGTATACATACAAGTAGTATTTCGAAATCATACTTGTTTTCCCAAAAATATCCAAGGTAAATGGAATTGAGTCTCCTACTTGATTTCTAACCATTTTAAGTTATAATAATCCACAATATAATAATAATAAGGTGCTCAGTCCAAAACTCATATTGTCTTGTGGGCATGACCAGATTGACTTATCGAATTAGGTCTAAATACTCAGGTCACTTCTCGGTTGTCTTCTGGATATGACTAGACTTGACATGTTAAGTAAGGCCTCGAGGTCAATTAGTGCCCGACAAATATAGCGTCGGCTTGGAAGTGAAGTCACTCAGTGCCCAACCAATAGATTCGGCCTGAAAGTGAATACAATAGTATATACACTATAGTAATAAGAGAAGAGGGTTAGTACAATTTTAATTTATCAAGGGGGTACTAACATCACATGCATCATTAACAATCAAGATTTTACACTAAAAAACTGGGTCCCTCGGAACCAGGTATTGTGACTTCGGATCGTCTGAACCACTACCTAACTAGTTACTGACTTCGGACCTTGGGTCTGACTTCGGATCTTCCGAAATCAGGTCTCGGATCGTCCGAATGTCCTTCTGAACTGAAAAATCAGAAAAACGGATCTCGGTGGGTCTTTGTGTCTCGGAACATGCCAAGTGAGGCTCGGATCATCCGAGTGGGGTTTGGTCCTTCCGAACTCGGCTCGGAACATTCGGGCTAGTTAAACCTACCTCGGACGCTTCTGACTTTGGGTGAAACTCGGAACGTCCGAAAGGGGTCCTTTCGGATAGTCCGAAGGGTGTGAACCTCGGATCGTCCGAAGATCGATTCTCGGACGGTCCGAGAGCCGTCTGTAACAGCCCGCCTTTTCACTCTAATAACAAGAGTTTATTTTTATTTTGTTATAATAATAATCAAGTGATCGGGGCGTAGTGTCACGACGCGAGTTAAGTTCGGACTTCTAAAGTCTGACCCTTAACTGGCCAGGCCCATGTGCGTATGGATTAAGTCCATAAGAATCGATCCACACATGGTACAATAAGCTTGCGGAACATACTTAGTCTTAATCTAACTGAGGTTATAATAGAACCTATATCTACTCAATTTATAAGTTAAGATAGCAAAGTACAAGATTTATTCTCCAATATTACTAAATAACCTTAGTCTACCATCAAAATAAACCAAACCATAGTAGATACTTAACTACATTATTACATGCCAACATCTTCTAGCTTTCAAATTACATTGTCCAATAACTTAAATAAAAATCCATAAACCAATCCATAAATCAAAGTCCATTAAAAATCCATTCTCAACCCAAGCTCCTATGCTTGATTTCCTTCACCATCCTCATTCTTTGCCTTTCTTGCGTCATCCACTAAGGATAGAGATAGGACGTTAGATCAACGCGCCCAGTAGTCTCCGATTAGCGCTACCACAAGGTTAGTAACAAAACATGCAAGTAATAAAATATTACATGTTCATCAAAATCACATAAAACAATGCTATATATGAAATGCACATGTAATGAGTCACACCCATCACAAACATACATACCTTCCTCTTGAAGAGATTCTCATCGTCAAGGTACCCCACAGTGGTCTTTCAGACGCCCTGGTGGAGTGTGGCCTCCGGATTCCTCTTGATGGGATTCTCATCATCAAGGCACCCCACAGTGGTCTTTCGGATGCCCCGACGGAGTGTGGCCTCTAGTTTCCATAATCACTACCCTATGTCATGCATGAGATGTCCATGGTTTCATGCCATTTGTAAAACATAACATAACATGTAAAACCACATTGAAACATAATAACTTAGCATATAACTTATCAAAATTACGATAAAACATCAAGTATAGGTGTGGTTCAAAAAGGTAGGAAACCTACACTAAGTCACTTAGATTGACCGCTCTTGTGAACCGTCACTCGTTCGCGACTTGTACACCGTTCAAGCAAGTCCCGATACCTTATTAACATAGCAGCAAATCAAACATTTATCCATGTAATTCCAACTTGTTTTAAGTCCCAAAAATCCACTATGTGGGGTTCGGCCATACCCCATGGCCGAACCTCACCCATCTAAACTTTGGTCTTTCTTTTCCTTTAATCATACTAAACCTCCTCATACTTCAACCATACTTTGGTAGGGTTCGGCCATACAACATGGCCGAATCTTACCACTTGATTTTGGACCCCTCTTTTCAAGTCTTTTAATCAATCCATTCACATATACAATTTATCTTGTATTTACAGTTTTGTCATTGGTCTAACCAATGCTTCACTTTGCTAACTTCCATCGCCTAACATAAAACCATCTTAGTGGGGTTCGGCCCTACACATGGCCGAACCTCACCACTTAATTTTGGTCCTTTTTAAACCCTTCATACATCCACATAAATTAATCACTAAGTCCATCAATCACCATTAGTGGGGTTCGGCCGTACTACATGGCATAACCTCACCAAACTGATTTGTATCCCCACCTTCCATCTAATATCATGGTTGATCAACTTAATATTAACTCCATAACTAAGCCTAGGTAATTCCTTAATCAAAAGTATTAAACACATTTTAAATTTCCAATATGATTTAACCCAAACATGCCATCAAAACAGTCCATGGGGTTCGGCCATGTGATTCTCTTAACACAATACTTCCATCAATTATATACATATAAGACTCCACACTTTAACCATGAAAACCACATCATTCAGCCATCCCATAACTGGTCCAAAACAGCAAGCTTATCTCCATTTAAAATCCTTTAAAACCTCCATTTCATAATATGGATTTTGTCTTTCAAACACTATAAAAATCACCAAGTTTTCTCATGGGGTTCGGCCATCCAACGGGGCCGAACCCTATGGTCCATATTTTGTTATTTAAGACAGCATAATACCTAATCTAAATCATTGATGGATCTAGCCACACAATGGCCGGATCACATCCCTTAACCAACTTATTTGACAATGTTCACAGTGCACTTACCAATACCACATCTCCTTCGGTTCTTTGACTCCTTCCTTGTCCTTTACTTTTCTAGCCTCTCCTTCTTTCTTCTTGTTCTTTTGGCTGAGACAAACCTTGCTGCAACCTCCTTGGAACACTTCAGCCAGGTGATATGAATTTGAGAGGGAGAGAGAGATAGATATTTGATCATAAACCTTGGTGCCAAACTCTTTTGCTGATTTTTTTTTTGTCTTGATGAGAGGATCACCCAAGGACTGATTGAAATGAGCAACCAGCTGATGTTCTTGATCTTGAAATGTAGAAGACGGCAAAGAGAGAGAGAGAGATAGAGAGAGTGAAATGAGAACTCTTTGTTTAATCAAAACCAACCCAAGGGGTGATGTCTCTTGGTAACAACATTAGTAACTCCCATTTGCATTCAACATGATCCTTTATGCTCACTTGGGGGTTTCATCCTTGGGATGAAACTCCCAAGGCTCCAACGGTTTAGCCCTAGCTTAGTTTGTGTAACCTTCATCTTCCATTAGTGAACCGTTTGGGAGTTTCATCCATGAGATGAAACTCCATGTCCATTCATCTCTCATGCTTGATTTGAATATTTGAAATAAGTAACTCCTCACTCTTGATGCAGCCCATGTGTAACCGCCACCTCTTTGATGCTCATCAACGCCCCATGTGGGGGTTTCATCTTTGAGATGAAACTCCCCCTCCCTTGCTGCCTTCCAACGTGTGAAGTATTTGAATTTGAAACACAACTCTCACCCAAGTAACTCCCATGTAACTCCATTTCATTCATCACTTAGATGGGAGTTACATGCATGTAAAACCTCCCATGCAGCCAACGTTTTCATAGTTTAACAAATGGGAATTTAAAACACTCCATTCTCATTCACACACCTCACTTATTTGAAATAAACATTCCATCCAACTCATTTGTATAACTCCCCAACTCAACTCATTCATTTTAATGCAACTCAACTCATCTCCATCATTTAATTTATCTCAATCCCACTCAAACATTAATTAAACTTAACCCAATTAAGTTTTGAACTCACAAATTGATTAATCATATCCACCGCGACCCATTGGATCCAATTTGACCATTTTGACCCATTTAACAAAATTTGACCCAAATAAATGTATCTTACCCATTTAACTTAATTTAATCCACATAACATGTACATTGGGTCTAGATTGAATAATGAACCCCACAATTTACTCATCTAAGGTTATATCCTTTTAATTCACCATTTTAATGGCAATTTCCGTAAATATTGCTATATTGAAAATTGAGGATATTACACCGTCTTCCTCCACTGTCTGCAATAGCAGACAGTGACGGGCAGTCACAACATGAAATACGAATCGGGAAACAGTGGGTTTTCCAGATTCCATTTTCACATCTAACCGGTTCGATGGACTCCTCAGTGAGTCTTCTTTCCATAGGGAGTGATTGAAGCTTTTAAATTAAGTAGGCCTTTAGATTTTAACACTAAAAATACACTGGTGAAATAAAAATCGGGTTTTTCCTTAAACTTCAAACTGGATTTTTTTACTCAAAACTTGGCCAAATTTGGTTTTTCTTGATTCTAAACCGACTGAAATTGAAAGAAGAACACAGTGGTTACCTTCACTCGAGTTCCTGGGTTGAAAATTTGATCTTTTGAAAAACTTCCTTTTTAAGCTACAGTTGAAGAAAAATTTGGAAAACAGAGGCTGGGAGAGAAAAGGATCGGTTGGTCTGATTTCAGCTAAGACTGAGAGAGAGAAATGGAAATGTGAGCGAGTTAATCAGCTAATCAAAGAGGCCATATATAGATAATTTGGGCAATCGGTGGAGGCCGAGTGGGAGCTGCATGCAGCGGTGAGAGGACGTCTGAAACACTAACTGGCAGACTATTACTATTGGTTGCAAATAAGTCCTTCACAAGTTCTGATTTTGCAAAAAGGTCATGTTTGATAAAAATCTGATTTTTAACTAAAAACAACACTTTTAAGACTTGAAAATTTTAATCTACCTGACCGATAAATTGGGTTTTAAAAACTCTAATCATCATAAAAATTTGGAGATTTAAAACTCAATAAAAACCAAAGATTTAAATAAAAATCATAATTTAACACTATTTACGTGTTTTAACTTGTGTTAAATAAAACAATTTAAAAACCTCATTTTTGGGTTTTGAAAGAATAAACTAGACCATGCTAAAATGGTCTAACATACCATACTTGTTTCGAAATTTATTTCATTTCAAAAACCATTTAAAAATATTTATTTCTCCCTTTCGGGGTTTTGACGGCGGTTTTAAATACTATTTTCTGAAAATAAAATTATTTTAAAATTAAAATAGGAATACTTGACTAAAGAGAATAATATTATCAAATAATAATCACATAATATCACAATTTATAAAATAATAACAATAAGCTATAAATTATCATTTTGCCCTTCCTGCTGGACGAGCTGGACCACTGAGCTTTCGAGCTCGGATTGGGCCACGCCTGGACTTTTCACAAAGCCCTAACCAAAATCTTCGAGATTAACAGGTCTAACAAGATCTATTAAGCTAAACTACGCCTAATTCGAGTCAGAGTATTACACATAGAGATTCTCTTATTAAATTCTATAAAAATTGAAGCACCTTGGTTATAATAATACCTAAAAATTATTAAGAAATGTCTTCTCTTAGGTAATGTCCCCAATTGGACTCGCATGCAGGGGCCTGCCCAAGCTTTGAAATTACAATCTCTCTTCTCACATTCATCTCTGTGAATTAAATCCTTATCAATTTTAAATTCATTCTAAAATGATTTTATTTATTTATTTATTAAAAAATTCTTCTAAAATTAAATGTATTCTACTTTTGAAAATAAACTAATTTTATATTACGATAATCATGTGATTATAAACCCATAAAACGAAGAGCAAGCCAAAAGAATATTATATACAAGTGTCTCTGCAACAAGGGGGTGATAGTCCTACTCCCAACATAATATATAGTATTCTCTCCCATATCACATAAACAGTAAAAGCAACATCCATGCTGTCCTAATTTTTTTCTTTTTTAAACAGAGCTGGATAAGATATCAATAACAAAAAGGAGAGGTACAAGAGCTTGAGAGGTGTATAAGAGAGTTATATATGACTTCACAAAGAAAATTCTTAAGGTATAAAGAAGAACTAAAAACTATGAAGGTACAAAAAGAAATTCCGAAATCTCATATAACCCAAAAGAGCTTGAAAGAAGGGGACAAGGTCCTTAGGTCCCTACTCCCTATAATGGTTGAGAATAAAACATTTTCACTATTGGTTGAGGTCTCTGTACTCTGACTTTAGCTAAAAAGTTAATCACACTGTTTACTGATCAGTCAACATGCACAAAGCAAATGACTTTATTCTTATACATCTCCTAATATTTTTAACTGTGTTGAATAATTTTCAGGGAGAATACTTCCTTTCATTAGTCTAAAAATTGTATTAGTAGAATCGCCTTCAATGATAAAGTTGTTATAACCAAGACTAATTTAGAGATGGATCGCTCGCCTAATCGCTCTCAATTGTGCCTCATCGGATTCCATAATCTGACTACGAGACTAATTTGAGTCTACAGTGGATTCCTCCCTTGCTTATTTGCCCCTTCCCCTTGTAACCATCTGCTCCACACTCACAGGGAGCTGGTCTACATAATCTGTGGGCAGCAATATTGGCTTCCCCAAGACATATATAACCTTTCCATATGGCTAGTTGTTCAAGAATCTGAGCAGCAATGTCCCGTATATCTGACTCTTCTCAATTGGAGCTACCCCTTTTATGAATAATGTTTAGCATTTCTCTGAATAAATTTCTTAGATAACACTGTATGCAATATTGAATACCTCTAAACAATGCTCTAATTTTAGTAAGAAGAGGAGTTCTTAAAACCTTCCAGAGTAGGCTAAAACCATCTTCCCTTTTCAATTTCCAATGATCTCCCCATTCCACCATTTGTTCCCCAATTGGGCCCATCAAAATTGAGTTTATGGATTTGTTTTGGTAGGGCAATTCACTTGGCTATAATGGTCATCTAATTGGCTAACCGGCTGTCTTGAAGATTTGTGTTCCATTCTTCTTTAACTCAGATTGTAGTTTTTATTTTTATGATCTAGATATTCAAGTCTTTTAGAGCATCCGATTAATTCTTGAGACATGTGTAAGTTTTTCTATACACATTCAGTAACTCTAGAGGGAGTGGCTTTAGAGTGGATTGAAAATCGAAGTCAGAACTCCCACTTCCTGAGACAAGCTTGTGACAATCAGTCTAAATCTTTTGAATTCAAGTTGCAGTTTGAATAGTAATATCTTTATGACTTTGCATCACTCTTTGGAAGATTCTTGCATTTCTTGCTTTCCATAAGTACTATAATAAAAATATCAACATAGGTTTGTCTCTATGAATACAATATTTCCCTATCCAATTATTCATATCTATTTCAACAATGGGCAATGAGAGATTCTTTATATTTCTGTGAAAGTATTTTTCTATATAACAATAAAACGACAATTTTTTTTTTAATTTACTTGTGGAAAATCGCGGAATATCAAGTATAAAACCTCCGCAGATGAGCTCACTATCCTTAGGGCAGGCACACCAAGGTTAGACCATGGGAGTTTGAACCAGCAACTTCCTGCTTCCTGAGGCCGGAGGTAACTAGTTCAATTACATCCTTCTTTCGTAGATATGATTTTATGAAATTTCTCTTTGGTAGGAAGTTTAATTTTAACTAGTTTCCAAATGAAGCTTTTGATAAATTTTTTTAAGGAATTTGTAGATTCCACAGATATCGTGGACCAGTTTCCCTGATATTATTTGCACGGTAAGCCCTTAACTCAACCATCCATGTCAGGTGAGTCCCTCCATGCTCTTTTATCTTCCAACCCAATGTCCTTATTTGGCCAAGTGCTTGATATTTTTTCTTCATCCCATGTGGTAATCTTAAATGTCATTGTTATCAACTCATCTACATTTGTCTCTCATATGTACATGCAAAATTTTCAATAATTTAAGCCTAAGATCCCACTTGTTTTCCCATACTTGAATTGATTTTTAAGACCATCCACCCAAGATCAATACCGGCCCTAAAATCTCTGAAGCCTTAGGCACAGTGTATTGGTGGAGGCCCTAACCTTGAGAGGAGTGTAAGTGGATGCCCTACAACCCATTGGTCACATTAGGGGTCCAAAGTGGTGTGGCGTAGTTGTCCTAAAATCAAAGTCGGCCTGTCCAAAATTGATTTTCTTGGATCATAGTTTTTCCTTTTCACATTTCCTTCCATCATTTGGGCTCCATTTAGATAAGTAACGGGAGTAACCCTCTATTATATCTTATTATATCTGTTTGGTAACTAAGTGGGAAGGGTAAAAAATCAATTTTTTATTATTTTTTCTCAACTTTTGAAAACCCTTTCAAAAAAGAAGTTTTCATATTACTTGAAAAAACTCCTGACCAAACAGATCCTTGGAGTTCATTTTTCCTTTCTTAAATTCTAAATGATTGTTTGACATTTTTAGTTAGTATAAAGTGAAGAGTAAAATAAAAGAGAGTGATCCATCTTCTTCCATAGTATAAGAACTCTATGCAAAGAATATAGAACATGATATATTTTCGTCTGTTTCTAAGGATTCATTTTATGTGAGGAAATATAGGAAAATTTGCCGAACAAAGAGGTAGTTATTCACCACAAAACGTGACAATATTTTATTTTATTATGAAAATAATACTTTGACATAAACAAACATAAACACTTAGTTTCTATGGTCTGACACGGTACCAAAGTTTTGCATCCAAAGATAATTTAAAAAAAAATTAATCTCCTAAAATTATCTTTTCTATGATATTTTTGTCGTCAAGAAAATAACCCACAAATATTCTTTTTTGAGTTATATATTTCTGTACAGGAGCATACGAAAGGTTTTGTTTTCTTTCCATACAATGAGGTGCAGTCATCTATTTCCTTTATTTTCAATATTATTTTAGAGAAATTGCAGTTGAATAGAGTTTATTTCTTCTACAAATTTTAAGAAACACATTATGGATCACCACTAGTAAGGTAGCAGACTTTTTAACTCTATTTTAACCATTATTTTTAATTTTTAAAAAATATATATTATCAAATTTAATAAAATTTTCTTTTTATAAAAAAAAAATATAATCTTAAAAACACTTTTGAAACACTTCTATCTCTAAATCACTAAATGGGAGAGATCCGTCTTAGTAATATATCATCATATGAATGACGTCATGTTTATGGTGGGCTCCACCGCTCGAGAGAGATTTTGGTCGTGTGACTCGGGTCTTCGTCAACTAAAGTCGTCACCTTTTTCTTTTCGTAATTTTTTGGTTCTTTGGGGCCACATAGATCTCAAGTGGGACCCTGTCGTTGACATCGTCTCATGACTCCCGAGTTTCGTTCGGAATCATTCCTCTTTCCACGTTGGACCACAAGATATCCAAACACTCAACAACGAATAGGAGTCAATCCTCGTAACTTAATTTTCATCAATATATTTAATTAAATCATAGAAAAAAGAGTTTATGACCGTATAAAATTAAATCAAAAGAATAAGATATCTTAATATAAAATTCCAACTGCAGTGATATTTGTAGTAACTAGATCCGGGTGTATAAAATTTGACGGTCAGATTTTATTCTAGTTATCAACTTTATTCGTTTATTTTAGATCTAGTGGTAATAGATATTAAATACATTTGATATTTTGTATATAAAAATATTAATTGTTTTTTATTTAATTTAGTGGGTCCTTAGATGACAAAATGGAACAGTGATTGGTATTTGACATGACAGATAGATTCATCTAAAACGGTCCGACCGTACCAAAATGAAAGGCGCTGTTCATGGTCCCGACGAACCAGAGTCGTCCTCGCATTAGGAAACGGTTACATGGCATTTTATATTGAAGATTAGCCCAACGAGGATTCCACACCAACAAACATACATTCCTTCTTTTAGGACCCACCATTCATTGATTTCCTGATTTTCTTGGAATTCCATTTTCCTTATTTCTAAAGAGCGGAAAACAGGAGCTGACCTGGCTCCGTTCGTTTAGGTAGGTACTACTTATTCTTCATCTTCCTCAAAACCACCGGCGGTTTTCTCGCTTCTTTATCTCTTGTGTCTCAAAACTACCCTCCTTACGCCCCCAACGGCAATGCCGGTTTCAAGCTTCATTTTCTTCCATCTCAGAACTTCTCAAACGAAAAGCCGACGAAACCGTGGGATCTGATTCCTTCACTGTTCCGCTTTTGTAAAAAAAATTCCCTTAAGAATGGCGTTGTAGGTTTTTTCTCCGGCATTAGACCCTCCTCAGCGGAAGATGGAAGTGGGGCAGTAAAGGGACTCAAGGGCCAGAGGAACGAAGGGAGAGAACGTGTGGAAAGATTTCTAGGGTTTTACTGATTGTTTTAGTGCTTATATCACCATTTCTGCAGAAATTCCAAGTGTCCGGTACTTCCTTTATCTTTTTTTCTTTCTTTCTTTTCTCCTGGATGTAATTTTTTTTGGTTTGATGTGAATGTTAGCTTTTTCTTTTGCCCCCTCTTATGTACTGTTGTTAACACAATCAAGGATCAAATTTCCGCCATTCTGGTTAATGTATGTTGTACCCCAATTGTTCAGCCATGGGTAATATGTCAAATGTCATTTGCCAAGAACAAAATATTGAACTTATTAGGCTGGGCTCAGACGGGAAGAAAAATTCAAGTATTCTGTACTGAGGCCAAAATTGTTAAAAAAAAGTTGGTGAGGGGTGAAATCATATATATATAGAGATTTCGAGCTTTGTTTATATTTTGGGCATGAAGAGATTTAAAGGCAAGAGAACTTTGTTACTTGCATGGTGGGCATGACGAAGATTTGGAATGATCATTTGGTTTAACTAGCTTTTTGCTTTAGAAAAAAGGGAAGAAGTTAGAAGGATAACGGAAGAAGAGATGATTTGATCCTTTAAATTGAAAAAATAAAAGAAAAGAACAGATGACTGTTCATCTGGTGGGCGAATGAAGGATGGTCTCTGAGAGGTTTATTGTGAAGATTAACTAACTACAAAGCATGTCAACCAAGTGACGAGGACATGACTCTCCAGTTCCTTTTCTTCTCCTTGAATCTGTGATTAAACCAATTGAAACTTTGGAGAAAAATGAAACCAACCAGTTATTTGAACTGCAAATTTGGTTTCCGTTATCTGGCTATGTTAGTTGACTATTAGATCAATTTGGAAATTAAAATTCTCATAATTAACTTCATAACTTCATTTTTGTTCATTTATTCATCTATGTTTCTCCCATCATTACTTATATAGCAGTTCACCTTAAAAGTTGTGTCTAGAAGAGAGAGAGAGAGGTGGTGGAGCAGGGGTGGGGGCTACTTCTTCTCTTCTTTTTCTAAGGGTTGCAATTATGCTGACATAAGAAATGGATAACATATCTTTCCTCTTCATATGGTATCTTGTGCTGAGACTGGGATAGTAAGACTAATGCTGAATTTTGTTTTTCAATTCTTACTGAACTCAAGATGCTATTGTTTCTGATCCAGTCTGGCTTGTAGGGCTTCATAAAAAAGCAGCAGTATGGGCATGAAAAATCAACAAACTTCTTTTGATTCTCCCAAAGCTGTGGTGGGGGAGATAGATACTAGAGCTCCATTTCAATCTGTCAGAGCTGCTGTCAGCTTATTTATTAAAGGACCCTCAATTTCCAAAAAAGCAGATGAGAAGAAGCCAAAGCAACTGTTAACAGAGGTATTTCTAGAATTCAGCAACTAGTGGATATTCATTTTTTCTTTTATTTTATCTTATACAAAATGCTAAGGATAAAGAAGTCCAATTCTTCATGATACTCGGAAGATTGATATACAATTGAATCTGGGAAATTGATAGACAAGGCACCATATATGTGAAATTCAACACACCATAGGTGTAATCTAATGTCCCAATTCAAACAAGCTAATTTGCATCTTTCCACCCATTTTCTTATGAAAATGGACTTTTCCTATGAAAATAAACTTTTTGAATGTCTTTGCCAATTTTCAAAAAAGGAAAAAAAGTCTATGCTATTCTTTGGAATCTGTTTGCCTATGTATGAAATTCAGGCTGATTGTGCCATTTAAAGGGGAGGGGAGGGCGGATGAAGGAAAGAAATTTAGAACCCCAAGGGGTTGGCTTGACGGTCAAGGTGTCTGCTTCAAGAAGCGGGGTCTTGAGTTCAATTCACACTCAACCCCAACGGGCCACTCCATGTACTTGCTTACCCGATGTGTGTGGGATTGAGAGGCTTACATATGCCCCAAGGACTAGTTAAGTTAAGATTGTCCACTGTCCCAATATAGGTGAGACACTTGGACACCTTGGTCATCAAAAAGTAAAAAAAGAAATTTAGGCTGACCTTTCTATTCAGAGGAAAGGGGAATGACATTTAAGCTGATGTTTTCGTTAAAATTTCCACAAGTAAGCCTTGTGGAAATAATGTGAGGAAAAAAAAAAGGATATTTTGAAACAAATTCTAATATTTTTACTTGATATAAAAAACCCCATTGTTTTTAAGTTCTTTGAAAAAAATTCCTTTATGTCCCAAGCAAAGATTTCAATCTATCATAACTAAAATTGAACCCAAACATGGTTGCAGGTACCATCAAAATATAAAAAATGAAAGGAGATCTTTGGATTAGCTAAAACATAAAATTTAACGTTATATGGAATTTTCAGCCATCTAATCTAAGGTCATTAAAATTAATGATGAGTTTAAAATCAAGTACCTAGAGATTATATGATTGCTAATTAATTTTTTTTTTTTGGCATATCCATTTCTCTTTTATTTTGTATGGTAGAGTGGGGCCCAAAGTGATGTATCCTGTGTTTGATATGATGCTAGATAATACAAGAAGTGTATAATGAATTGGGATAAAGATGTTTTTTTAGAATATAGAAAAACAATGGTGCTTTTTAAAAAAAAAAAGATTAAGTAAAAAGATGGGAGCTTCTGTCTAAATATCCCAAAAAATAACTATGGTGAATCCAATATTGTGAATGTCCAACTCTGTTCCATAGACACTTCAATTTAGGCAGCATGCCTATCGAACACTTCATTTTTATGTGTAAAATCTGTGTCCCTCACATATCAATGGTGTGTCCTTGCCATGTCCCTGCCATGTCCACACCGTGTCCAGGCATCATAGATGTCCAAATGGTTGGTCGACAAAGATGACAAATTGACAATCATGTTGGCCTTTGCACCAGCCAATGTTGAGAACCATCAGGGCTAACTTGATGTCTAAAACGAAGGTGAGGTCCACCTTGTGGTGAGCATTACATAATGACGGGAATTATGGTAGGCATATGAACAATGGACACCATGGTGGCCCCACCACTAATAAGAACCACGATGGGCCACCTAATGTGAAAATAGGTGGGTCCACACCAATGAAGTTACCATTAGTCACCTTATAGTTTGTAACTATTCTATTTCGTCAATGAAGTTAGCATCAATACCTTTTCAATACAGGTATAGGTTCTCATGGGTGACGTTTCCAATGAGCGACAAACCCCATGTGGGTCCCCCTGGGCTCCATTTACACCCATTAGCGCCTCACACCCTACTTTACCCTGTGAATTAGATCTTTACCCAATTTGAACCCTTTCTGAGTTGTTTTCATTGTTGGATTGAAATCCATGCAAAATTGTCCTCATTTTATTGTTGATTGTTGGACCTTTAAAAAACATGGCTTTTGAAATCCAATAGATCTAATTTTTTGTGAGAAGCATCATTCGAAAAATACCTTTCAAATTGGCCCACCTCAACCCATGCACCTTTGGCAATGTGGGCCCCAAAGGCCCACCTAGGTGTTGTCGCCACTTACGTGAACCTCTCTCTCTCTCTAAAAAAAACGTACTTCCTGTCACTCAACCCATGCATTTCTTTATCCATTCCCTCCACGTTTTCCTAGTTCTACCCCTCCTTCTTGTACCTGCAACTTGTACCCTAACTCTCTGTACTGGAGTTGTCTTTTGTCTTCTACTTACCTGTCCAAACCATCTCAACCGAGTTTCTCTCAACTTGTCATCGCTTGAGGCTACTTTTAAAGTATCCCTAATGTGGTCGTTTCAAACGTGATCCTTCAAAATTAAACCACTCATCCAACGTAACATGCTTATCTCTGTCACCCTAACTTTGTCCATTTGTCGTTTCTTCATTGCCCAACACTCTGCTCCATAGAGCATTCTATGTCTGATAATTGTTTTATAAAATTGACCGTTTAAGCGATACGAGACTCTTCTATCACAGAAAACTCCACTAGTTTGTCTACATTTTGCCCACCCTGTTTCCATCATATTTGTTATATCTAAGTTCAATCCTCCAAGGGATTCTACCAATGGATCCCAAGTATCTAAACTTATCACATTGTGCTACTAGGTCATTTCCAATTTTAATAAGTGCGCCTTCCCTATCTTCTATTCCATTAAAGTTATAATTCATGTATTTTGTTTTACTTCTACTAATTCTTAGGCCACTTGTCTCAAAAGTTATCCTCCAATATTCCAACTTATTATTAAGTTGTATATATATAATAGCGATCTCCCGCAAACTAGTTTGACCTCACTTGGGTCCACATGAATGGTTGTGTCTGAAAGGCCTTGGTTTGTAAATGGTGCTTGTAAAATTTCATCTTGATTGGATAGAGAAGCCATGTTTTTTAAGGCCTTTAAAATCTCTCATTTATCTAATGATGAAATTCATCGGGTTAGATCAATGGGTTTTAAAAGTTAAATTGGTGCCAAATTGGTATGAGTGTTATTCATGGGAGGGCAGGTGGATGTGATGGGGGAAATAGATCCATTAGGTCTATTGTAGGCCCCACAACTGAAAGTTTGCACCAAACTTACATGCAAACTCTTTTACGGGTGATCCTTTATACATACATACATACTTATTTACATACATCTAATATGAGGTGTCATGGTGTATGTTTTTTGCAGATGATATATATTATTAGTGAGACAAAATGACAGTTCAATGTGAGGCTTGATTTTTGGAAGAGAACGTTAGAGTCAAACGGTATGAAAATTAGTAGAACTAAAATAGAATAGTGAAATGTAATTTTAATGGAATAGACGGGGCTATTACGGGAAAATTGGGGCCAACAAGTATTGGTGGGGTTCTGAGCGATCATACCAAAAAATCTTCCGTCGTTTTCTTCGACTTGGTAGGTCGAAAAGAATCAAATGCGGTGGAAATTCTTAGTATTAGGAGAGTTTTGACTATTTGGATTTCCCTGGTGCTATGAGAACTGGTTATTGAAAGTGACTCAGCAAATGCAATTTAGTGGATAATGGGAGCGAAATGGCCTCTTTGGAGACTAACAACAGTAGTGAGGGAGATTAGGGCAACTCATGGCCGAGAGAGATCCTTCTCACAAGTCAACAAATCGACTAACGGAGCAACATATGTCTGTGCGAAACATGGAGTTGACTCATTATCCCATGGTGTTTTCTATCTACGACTTACATAGTGGGAGTGGTTATACGGGTTGTCTTGATTGTATTAGATGTGTCTCATGGTTTTGTTTTTACAAGGGTTTGCTTCTTTGGTTTGGGTTGTTTTGTATTTGCTTTTCTCATTCTCAGGGTTTACATCTCCTAATCCCTTCTTGTTTTTTCATACTCTTGTACTTACATTTTCTTATTAATGCATTATCATCTTATTACCGCTCAAAAAAACTTTAGTGGAAAAGATGATAGTGAAGGTAACACAATAAAAATAGGAAACGACTTAGTTGCTCACTATAATAAATTTAGATATATGAGAGCTATGGTAGAATCTGAAGGTGGTTTCAACCTATATATAACAAACATGAGAGGAGTAGGGTGGGCAAAATGTAGACAAGCTAGTGGGGTCTTATGTGATAGAAGAGTTCTCCTTTATCCAAAAGGGCAATTTTATAAAATAGTTATTAGACTTGTAATGCTATACGGATCAGAATGTTGGGTGATGAGAAAAAGACCAATAAACAAATTTAGAGCAGTAGAGATGCACATACTACGTTGGATGAGTGGTTTAACCCTAAAGGATAGAGTTAGAAACAAACGCATTAGGGCGAATTTAGAGATTCCTGAAATAGATGATAAATTGAGAGAAACTCGATTGAGATGGTTTAATCATATTAGTAGAAGACCAAACACAACCTCCAATGCGTAGAGTCCAGAGACTACGGATCGAAGGCACTAGGAGGAGAGGGCGACCTTTTGAAAACATGGAGAGAAGGGATAAAAATAGACATGTTAGATTGTAGAGTGATTGAGGGCATGGTTTATGGTGAGGTCAATTAGTGGAGGAGAACTCGTAAAACCGACTCCAGATAGATGGGATATTGGTAGGGACATTTGGAGTTTGTGTAATATGGGTAACATCTCTTTCACTCATACACCTCGTTCAGCAAACTGTGTGGCAGACTTCTTGGCGAAAGTTAGTGTTCATCTTCAAACATCGGTGGTGGAATTCTTTCCTCCCACCAACCTCGGGAGTTAGGGGGATCGGGCTCTCTTTTGGTTTTAGTTTGGGATGGCACATTGTTGTATCTTTTCTTTTATTTTTTATTTTCCTATGTTTTTTATATTTCTTGTTCCTCTTCTTCGCTCTGAGTATATACCTCTCATACTCAGATCCTTCTTATGTACTCATTTCTCATATTAATAGAATCCAATGGTTAATGTTTCAAAAAAAAAATAGATGGGATATTGGTTGTTGCTGCTGATGATGTGCATATGAAGTGACAAAACATCCCACATCGGTTAATTTGTGAAACCAATGACTTTATAGTCTATATGATACTTGAGGCACCCTTCTCTCAATGCTAGATTTTGAGAGTGAGTTCTACCTCAAGAATGTTATCAAAGTCATGATTTTCTAACAGTACATACATAATATATATATATATATATATATTGGCGGAGCTAGGAATTTTTTTTTATTTTTTTTTGGTGGGTTTGGGTGGGGGGTAATGGGGTCGGAAGTAAATAAGATAAAGAAAAATAATTTTTTGCTCCAAAATATACATAATATTTACTTAAGTTTTACTCATTGTGGTTTTGTGGGATTCAGATGGGTTCTCCTCCTAGTTTTTTTGGGAGTCGGTAGGGATTCAAATGAGGTAGAGATCTTAGGGATTAGGAAAGCTTTGTGATGCGGAGCAGCAAATCCATGTGGATTTGCTTTTATGGTTTATTTCTTTTTTTTATTTGGTTGTAATTAGAAATTAGGATTTCCTATTTTAAGTGAGTTTTTTTGTTTAGGCTATTTTTAGGAGTTTCTTTATTTAAGGTGGTATGTCTTATTATATATACCCCTCTCTTGTAAACTCAACCACCGATTGAATGAAATAAAAAGTGAGATTTTCGCAAATACCTTTGCAAGGTGCGATTTTCATATTGTGGGAGTGATTCCTTGAGCGAGAGGCTTGGTGTGAGGCC
Organism: Chimonanthus praecox; assembly: GCA_022113865.1. Lineage (NCBI taxonomy): Eukaryota > Viridiplantae > Streptophyta > Magnoliopsida > Laurales > Calycanthaceae > Chimonanthus > Chimonanthus praecox. Next base: position 56,475,744 of record CM039089.1, read on the forward strand.
ATACCTTCTTCTTCAAGTGCTTTTCTTTTTCTTCTTCTCTCTTTCCCCTTCCATCTTGCTGCTCCAACCCCTTTTGTCTCTTCCACCACTATTTCCGTCATCCCATAATCCTTTCCCCTGCTTTGCCGCAATCCCTTATTGCCTTTCCAGACCCTCTCGCAACCCCGTAATACCTCCTCCTTTTTACCGTAACATCCTACCCACCTTGTTAATGTCGCTTATTCCCATACACCCTTGTTCCTTACCCATCGTGCCTTCCTTATTCTTTTACTTCCCATTTAAAACTATATGCTTGTTATTTCCATCAAAACCATATGTCATTCCATTTAAAATTAGATAACCCTTCCATCCCTTTTATTTAATTTTCATGTAATTGTTTACATTAGATTCCAAGAATTTGCATGATTATCTGTGTTAAAATTTATATTAATTAATTGCTATAATTAATTGGATTTTAATTTTAGCCCATATTAGTTTTAGGTGCATTATTTTCATCCATTTTAACTTTTAGGGAACTAATTTAGGCATTTAGGGTCACCCTATTAGTTGTCCTGCATCACTTTGCCTCTATGGGGCGATGAAAGTTAACTATAGAGGGGGATTCTGTGAATGCAATCAAGTGGACAAGGGGCTGCAAATATCCTCCTTGGAAACTGGTCACGGTAGTGAGGCAGATTAGGGCATTGTGTACGAGCGGAGAGGTCTCTTTCATGCAAGTTAACAGAACAACAAATGGAGTGACAAATTTCTTAGCAAAATGTGAGGGAACCATGAGGGAACTTTCTTTCTGTAATTTTGTGGGCATTGTGTTCATTAAAGTTGTATTTTCTGTTTCACTGTGCTTTGGGATTTGTTCTAGGGGTAATGATTGGGGACAATGCATTGTATTTGAGTTTGTCTTTCTTGCTTTTCTGGGTGTAAGTACACCTGACCCCTGTATGTTTTTTCTATTATAAATACATTTTTTCTTTGTTACTGCTCAAAAATGAAAAATAAAAGTTGTACTCACCATGGTTTTCTTGCATAGAAATCATCAGTGGTTGTTTCCGTACAAAAAAAATTCTGCAATTTCTTTTTCAAAGTATACGACTAAATAATCTCTAAGAAAATCATCCTCTATTTGCTGTGCAATTTAGTCTTCACAATATTCATGTCTGAGATGCGAGGTCTGTAGTTGTTGAAACTGAGAGTGTGAGTACAAGGCGAATCAATTGATCAATAAGACGGTAGATTTTTTACTTTACAGTTTCCACCAATGTTCGACAAAGTTCAACAATTGTGTTCACTCTTTGAAAATCTTGATGATGAGGCATATCATGCCCATAGAATTCCAAAGGATATCGAGAAGAATATTTTCTTGCTCAGTGATGTCTTGAGTATAGAACTTTTCTACTAATTTGCAGATGTAATCAACTATACCATTCTTAGGTTCAAAAGCTGAGCTAAGAATAAGGAGTTACACTACATGCTCATTGAACCCGTTGTTAGTTCTTGTAACTGAGAGTCCAATGCAATGGTAAATATATCTAAATGATGATGATGTTCCAATGTAATTTGATCTTGTTGATGGCAAGGTCGGTCACATCCTGCAGTGTAACGGACATTCATTTCGGGATATCTACATCATTTTTTTCACAAAAAATATATTACCTTTTGAAGTAGATTATCCCAACCATCCTCTCTCAATCTTTGAATTAGTGCTTTTGTAGTGGTCACTTACTCCATCGCATCTAAAATGTCTTTGATTTTTACATTGTAAAGCTTGACACGATCCATTAGTGATTCCCATTATTTCTTTCATTAGATGCAGAGTAAGGACAAACGCAGAAGATGTAATCGCATCATAAGTTGCATCTACATCTCCTCGCTGAGCATATGTAGCTCCATCAACAATTATATTTTTAGAACTAACCATGTTGCATTATACAGTCATGAAGCTACAAATAGAAGCAAAATGCAAGGTCCAATGAGCGTCTCTAGCTCGTTGAGTGCCAATCTGGTTGAAGCCCTCTTCCAGATTTCAATTCATTAATGGCAATCAGATGCTTGATTTTAGCAGCGTGAGCAGAGCTTGTAAGCCGTCATTGCGCTTGCTTGAAGCGCTAAGAACATTGACAACAAAACCAAAATTAGGAAGTGATGAGTAAGAATAACTTCTTTAGATATAGCAACCAAAGCCAACTAGAGATGGTGAGTCCCTCCTGCTAGAACCACTTGTAGTTGCCCCATTTGCATGACGGGGGTGATTGAGGACATCAGTATCCTAAAGGCATCAGGATCTTATGCTCTCTCCATTAAAAATAAATTATAAAGACCCAAACGTGAATGTTTCTTCATGCTTTCATTGCTTGTGGTCTTTGAACTGAATTTCTAATATTCTTATTTCGTAAAGCATCCAAATATTGTATTTGGTTCAACTGATTTGAATTTTCATCCATGTGGCAGCATGTTTGGGTCAGGGACTATATCAAATTCGAATCTGACAATGCCGGATTCCCAACACAATTCTACATCTAGCCAACTTCTGCTCAGACATTAAAGTTTCCTGATAGGATAGATTAGCAGTGTCAATCTGAGGATCTGATCCACCCACATAGGGGGGCAAACTATTATTATAATACTTGCTTCATCTTTAAGCAGCTGGAAATCTCTGAATGTTTTACTTGTATTTTGTTAGCGTTGCATTCTTCCTGATTTTAATTTATAATTATGGCCATATTGCAACAGAAAGTTTTGGCAAAAAATATTGAACTTCACTTGGCTCGAAAAGAGCTCAACAAGATGAAGGATCAGCTGAAGAATGCAGATACCACAAAAGCCCAAGCGCTTGTGGAGCTTGAACGGGCTAAAAGAGCTGTAGAGGATCTCACCCTCAAGCTCAGAGCCATGATTGAGTCCAAAGAATCTGCAATCAGAGCAACGGAAAATGCAAATGACAAGGCCGAGCGTTTTCAAACCGTAAATTTTACTGGTACTCCTGAAAATGTTGGTAGCTGGAAACATGAATTAGATAGTGCAAGAGAACAGTATGCAGCTATCATGGTTGAACTTGATGCTGCAAAACAGGAACTAAGGAAAATCCAGCAAGATTTTCTGGTTTGTATGAATGCAAAAGTTTCTTCTTTCCAGCAAGCAGAAGAAGCTGAGTGTGCAGCTGACGCTAACAAGGAAAGGAGCAGTGAACTCTCAATGGAGATTGTCGCTGTCCAGGAGTCGATTTCGCATGTCAATCATGCAGCCATGCAAGCTCAAGTAGAACAAGAGCAGATTCTTTCTGAGAAAAGCACTCAGCTGCAGTCTATGAAACTTGCACTTGAGGAAGCAGAGAAGAAATTGGAGTCGTTGAGGAATGAATTTAATCCTGAACTTGAAACCAAACTTGAGAAGATGCTAGCAGAAACTTTTGCTGAGATCAGCATTTTGCGGCAAGAGATGGACGGTGCCAGGGCTTCCAATCTGGATACAGTGCAAACTGTCACCACTGATCTTGATGATGCTAAAGCAGCACTGCAAAAAGTGGCAGAAGAAGAAAGCTCTCTTAGAAATTTGGTAGATTCTCTCAAGCAAGATATTGAGAATGTTAGAAAAGAGCATATGGAACTAAAAGAGAAGGAAGCAGAAGCTGAGTCCATTTCTGGGAATCTACACGTGAAGCTCAGGAAAAGCAAGGATGAGCTGGAGGCCGCCCTTGCTGCAGATTCCAACCTAAACAATTCATCATCTGGGGATCTGGCGTTGACTCTACAGAAGCTCTCTTTAGAATCTGAAAATGCAAGAAAGGAAGCCGAGTCAATTAATAGAAATGCAGAAGAGCTGAAAAAAGAAGCTAGGATGACTCAAATTGCCCTAGAAGATGCAGAGAAGAAACTACAGGTTGCCTTGAAAGAGGCTGACGAGGCTAAGGTTGCAGAGGCAATTGCCCTTGATCAGATTAAAATTTTATCGGAGAGAACAAATGCTTCAAGGGCTTCAGCATCAGATGCTCCCGTCCAGGTCACCATTTCATCAGAGGAATACAAATCCTTGAGAAAGAAAGTAGAAGAGTTAGAAAAATTGGCTGAGATGAAGGTCTCTGCTTTAATGGGACAATTAGAAGCTGTGAAAGTGGGTGAGAGTGAGGTAATGAAGAGGTTGGAAGCAACTCAAAAGGAGATTGAAGAGATGAGTGCAGCAATACAGGAAGCAGTGAAGCAGGCGGAGATGGCAGAGTCAGCAAAACAAGTTGTGGAGGGGGAGCTCCGGAGGTGGCGTGAGCGGGAGCAGATGCGGGCCATGGGAACTGCATCACTTATCCTATCTGAAACTGAGATGCACACAAAGCCGAACCTTTCAGAGGCAGAAGATGACCATCATAAGATGGGGAGATCATCTGTGATTAGAAGGAATATGTGGTCTAATATCAGTAGCATATTTCACTGGAAGAGAAATCAAGCTAATGTTGGATCATGAATATGGTCTTACCTCCCGGAGAGAAGGCATCATGAATATGGCTTTCTATGACCAATCACTTTCTACTTTTGTGAATGGACAACCTAGGCTTTCATGATGTACGGTTGAAGAGTTGTAGAACCTTGAAAAGGAAAAAAAAAGGAACTCTTTCAGATCAAAGATCAACTCATTCAACATGATCAGATGAATTCTGAGACGATTTATTCGGCTATGAAATAGTATGATGGTTCACCCTCTAAAACACCAGATCTTTGAAATCCAAGATCAACTCATTCAACATGATCAGAAGAATTTTAAGGTGATTTCTTTGGCAATGCTTACTATTCTCATTTTCTTTGTAACTAATTCCAACCCAATTGTGCAAACTTCTGTTGTCTTCTTCTTTTTCCGTTTTAACTTCATGTATTTTTTTAAGACTTGCCCTGATATTTTTCTAATATTGATATTCAATATAACGACTTTCCTTTAAATAGATCTTGAGTCACGTGTAATTAAATTTATCACATGGGGGACCTTATGGATATAGCTTGCAAACTTTCACCATCAATCAACATCTTAGTCATGCGATCTTGACTTTTAAATTTCAATGAATTTAGGTGATTGGTTTGTAAAAATTTAAAATCAAGGGGTGCAAGGTAAGTTAAGGTTGAAAGTTGAAACTTCATGCAACTAGATTTGGTAAAATTTGACTCGATCCATTTATTTGAATCTACTCCAGCATTTTAAATGGATATGATTTTAAAGTTCTGAGACTCGAACCTGAAGTAGATCCAAGCTGAGTTAATCCATTTAGTAAGCAGTAAGTAATGTGTTGAGAGTTGTTGACCTGAACCCGAAATCGATCCGAAATGATTGACCCATTGCAAGGTCTACTTTGAACTAGACCTGGCAAAATTTAATCTGAGTCGATTACCCGAACTAAAATCAAGTATTTCAAATGGTTATGCGTTTAAACTTTCGTGGCCTAAACTTGAAATAGATCCAAATTGACTAACCTGTTCAATAAATAAGTAATAAGTTGACGGTTGTTGACTCAATCCAAATAAGACCTGACTCAAAACCGACACAATCCAACCCATTGCCAGATATAGATGAAACTCCTCCTATTATAGTTCTTTTTGCGCAACACACACATGTTAGTTCTGAAAACAAAGTAGCAAATATTTATTTTAATGTTCACCTGCATCTCAGTGAGTGTGGGTGCTATCAAAAGTAGTAATGGTGAGTCCGTTGAAATGGTCTAATATCATATTTTTTATTCACAAAAAAAAATTAATTATTTTTTAATCTTTAAAGTGGTAGACCTTTCCAATAAATCATCAAATTGGTCCAAAGTAGACTTCACGTATAGTGCAAATTTAAAATGAAGGACATTATAATGATTTTTCATCGATTCTAAATAAATGAAGAAGTTAGAAAATATTGGGGAAGGTGAAAGTCATTAAAAAAAAAAAAAAGATAGTTAACATCGAAATTTCTCTACTGTACTTATGTGATGGTAATTTGAATTAAGGGCGAATGTGAGTATGTGACAAATTTCAAATTGACTCTACCGCTCTACCTGCAAAGTTTAAGTTGAAAGAATGTTTGTTTGTACATAAATAATGAATATTTTGGTAAAAAATAAAACCTTTGGCTAAAGTTCATGAGAAATTATTTTGTAAATTGCAACATCATCATCATCATAAATCATAATTATATCAATTTGGAGTAAGTATTTTGACTTCTATTTCATCATATGATCATATCATGTAATCATTAGCTTTTGATTAAAATGGATTTAAATCAGATTGATTTTTTTATTTTAGAAGACATTGCTACTCTAAATATAATATGATAAATATAAATCCATAAAATACTTTATGTAAAAATTATAATTCTTGTGCTTTGCAATTGTTTTAACATCTCCACTTAATATGCAAGAAAATAGACCAATAATAGGACTTCACCTAAGTAATCCATGATCTATGAGGTCATAAGTAAAAAAATTGTCCATGATCCGTAAGTAATTCTTTTCTACGAGTAAGTGATGCCATTGGTTATTGTATTAATTTAGTAGGCTTATAGCCTTTCACATGAGCAGGTTTGGATTTGAGTTTGTTAACTAATTAATTATAAATTTTATTGAAGGGTTTTTTTAAAAAAAATCATAAATTGAAGGGTATATTTGTTAATTTATTAATCTTAGTTAAATGGGATGATTCAAACAAGAAACAAAGCAATTTGGTTAATAATTTGAATGAAAACTGTGCAGAGTCATATTATATCCTTCTAAGGATGTGAAACATGGATTGATTGTCTATACGATTGGTATATTGGTCATGGAACAATTTGGTTAAGTTCGAACTTCAATAGTTTCACATGATGTGTTCTAAGGATAGTGGGTATCATATGTGGTGATTTTACGTTAGTTTTCTACAGTTTTTCATATGTTAATTAAAAAAAAAAAATCCTTTTTTCAAAATAAAAATAGTTCAGTATCTGTCAATTGAATATATCTATTTTGAGAGTTAGTAAACATTTATGCTTGATTCATTCGTGAGTGGTGACTCAAACTTGTCAATGGAAAATTCTAAAGACCCTTTTATGTTTTTTAATACTTCTAAAAAATCTCTTGATTTTTTTTTAAAATATTAAATAAACCTATTGATTTTTTTTTTAATATCTAAAAAGACCCCTTTGAGTAACAATGAAGGGACGACCACTCCCTTTTATTATTAATAGTTAATAGCCATCCAAATATTTGAAAACCACAAAATTGTCCTTTCCTTTCTACTTCCTTTTAAAATTCTCTTAACCCTTTCGATTCCACATTCTCCATCGTCCCAGTTCTTTGCAACCAGCAACACTAGAAAATTTATTTTTTAAAAAAATTTAGGAAAAGAGGGTTTAATCTTCATAATTAATTTTTATGATTTACTAATTCACACAAGCCTTTGATTCGTGAGTTTACCCTAAAGAAATCATCTTTCAATCTGGCTTAGATGTGAGAATGGTGAAGGACCTTTCAATAAACTACTATTTTGAGAATCACACAATTTCTTTACCTCATTGGCTACTATATTAAAAGTAATTGAACTCATCAAAATCATTTCAAGGTTCAGAATCTTACATAGAGAATTGGGTTTTCATGATTTTCTATAAAAATTGAATAAATAGAAAATATGCAAGAAAAAGAAAATGGGTGGCCATGATTCTCTCCTTAAGATGTCCTCTAAAAAGGACACATAGTTAAAAACAAAAATTAATCTTAAAAGGTCATTTTTCGAAGTGTTATCCAATCTATATAGGTAGCGAAGCTTTTACGTGTATCAAAAATTAATTGATGTTCTAAGAAAAATTGCCACCTACAAACTCCATCCATCACATGATGGGCAGCTCGATATGATCCAATGTAGCATGCAAATTTCAAATTGGACTGGCATTGCACATTTCATGTAGTTTTTCAATGTCACGTTGGAATCATTATAGGTTGTCACGAGTAAATTTATATCACTTTCGTTTGAAGTTTGAAGGGAATGAGGGTATAATATAATTTCAAAACATTTGGATAGAGTGCAAAAGGGATGTGGCATGGCTGATCTTTGACCATTCGTCAAAGGTTTATTTTGAGGGTTTTTAGAATTATCAAAAACTCATAGATGGAGGTTTTTAGAAAATTTTCAAATTTATCATTATAGAGGGTTGATGGCACATTCTAATACATTACAATTATATATATATATATATATATATATTTCTTTTTTTTCTTTTTTTTATGATCGTATAAGTCTCTTAGAGCATCTGATTAATCTTACATGTAATCCTTTGAACCTTTATACATATGACAAAACTACAATAAGTGATTTTTTTAAATACATTGTGAATCGAACTTATTAACTTAATACACTCACTTCTTTAGACAGGTTCTTGACAATAACGTTAATTCTTTTTAGGTTGGGCTATAATTATCGTGGGCCTAGAAGTCATTAAAAAATAGATCAAAATAAAATTAATATAATTTATTGATTGAGTTTAAATTACCATCTTGAATTCAAAACCATTTAGTTAACTATATGTTAATAAGTTCAGATAGGCAAACAAGTTGAATTAGGAATTATAAGACTCATTATTAGAGTGAGTGTTGAATTTAATCATTTTTTTTTTTGTTTTTTATTCATGAAAATTTTAATCTATGTATGTCTTACAAGAGAAAGAATTAATTTAAAAGAATTATGAGATTTGATAAATCAAACTCTTAAAAAGTTAAAATAAAAACTAAGCATTATTTCTGATGAGGGTCTCAGGCTACTTGTTCCGCTTTACATAGAAACTCTGGACTCTCATAAACAAAACGGCTTCATCTTGTTGGTTTCCTTCCCTATTGCAGACACTCTTCTTCTTCTTCTTGATCTTGTCGTTGTTGTTGGCCGTCTTTTGAAGGTTGAGGGTTTTGGTATTATAGATTGGCGTACTTCTTCTTGTTGCTTTTCTGGAGTCTTATTTCCATGGTTAGCAGCAGAGAGGAACCTCTCTCTTTCTCAAATCATTCTGCTTCGTCTCCAATCCCACTCTCTGATGGAGACGGTTTCCTCGCCGACCACAATTCACAGATTGGCAGTGCTTCTGGAAGCTTCCAGAACGAGGGATTGCTCTCTGGCAGTGCCATTGGTGTTGAAGCAGGAAGTGGCAACAACAGCGACGCTGAGTTTGGCTTCCAAAGGCCGGAATTTGGGCAGACCCCACTTGTCGGAACCGTTGAGAAGCACGACCGCCACGTCTTTCTCTGTTACAAGAATCCTCAGGTCTGGCCACCTCGCGTCGAGGCTGCAGAGTTTGATCGCCTTCCCCGGCTTCTCTCTGCTGCACTGGCAGCGAGGAAGGGGGAGATGAAGAAGCAGGTAAACTGTAAGCTTCACTTGTTTCGTTCTAGATTTTTGGCTGTTCTTTCGAATTTCGATTCTGTTGGTTTTGATGAGTTTGGGAAAATGGAATTTGGGCTTTGGGCTTTGGAAGCATTTGGAATTTATAGATGGGCTTTGGTTTTGGGAGGAAATGATGGGTTTAAGTTTTGAGTATCCTTTGGGTGTACCCTAATTCACAATTCTGAAAACGTATATTTTATTGGGCACGTTTCTGTGCATGGGAAGGATGGTTCTTTCCCAGAAACTAACAGTTTTTGACGAAAATAGTTAAACCACTTCCATTTTTAATTAAAATGGTTATTTTCCAAGAAAGTAATTTCCTTCCTGCACATCAAAATGCAGCCATAAATGATTTAGGTGAAGGATAACATTGACTTAATCACATAATGTTTTTCCAATTGCTCGGATTTTGATTCTTTTTGCTCCATTCTTCTTCAAGAATATATGTTATAGCACTCAAACAAAATTGATTGCCTTGTAGCTTAATTTTTTTTTTTGTCTTTTTACCAACTAAGTAATTAGCAAATGAGCGTTTCCATTTATGATTGGCTGATTACAAGTACCAACCGTCCTAACCCTGTTACTTATGCTAAATCTCATTGAAGCTACTTTACCAAAAATACAGAAGATGTGTGTCTAGTGTAGCAAGGACAGTGCCATCTACAGCACACGAGGGTTGACTACCCCTTGCAAATATAATCATGTTTAAACATTCAAAATCAATCAATACTGATAGGCTGAGTTTCTAGTTGCTCATGCTTGTAAAAACACTAAACTCAGGTACATGAGTATTTTGAAGCAATGTTGTCAAAATCCTAGGATTCGTATCGAATCCCAACCCCAAACGATTCGAATCTTATGCAGAATCCTAAATACTAAAAAATCCTAGGATTCAGGAGGTGAATCCCAAATCATGGGATTCGAATCGTTGAATCCTTGAATCGTTGGATTCATTTAAAAAAAAAAAAAATGTATGCATGGGAGAGGGAAAGGCTTTTTTTGCATGGGCATTTATGGAAACTACCTATTTTGATTGATCTATTGCATCGATAAAACCCTTTGGAGACTCCAATCGACACACTCTTCCAACGATACATTTCCTTCTCTTCTATCTGCAACCCTCTTCGCAAGGATCTCTTCCAGCTTCAAGATCTCCTTCTCTTCGATCTACAAGCCTCTTCGCAATTCTCTCTTCGATCGTTTGCAGCTTCAAGGTATGTGTTTTCTATATATTTTTTTTCGCTTTACTCTTATTTCCACTTCCGTTAAGGCATGAGCTTTTTTTCTTGGCTTCTTCGCTCCCTTCTTCTTCCCCTTCTTCTTCTTCATCGCTATCTGCTGGAGCTTTTCTCCTTTTTTTTTTCATCGCAATAGCCATTACTACCGCTACTCTGTATAAAAAAAAAAATTCTGGGCAAAACTTAGGGATATAACGATTGATAACTAAGGTGTGGTCTTCGTAGGACCTCGTACGAGGACCTGGAAGATGTTTTCTTCCATAAAGAGACCTCAGATGAGGACTGTGTTTTTTTTTTTCTTACTGTTAATAGTCCTTGTCTAAGGACTGACGAGGGTTGTTGCACTATTTAATTTCTGTATGACTATTTGGCATTTTTTTTTTTAGACTTAGACCACTATTCTTTATTTCAAATTATGTAAAAAGTTTTGTCTCTCTCAAAATAGCCCTTTGTTTATTTTTTTAATGCATATTACTATGTTATGTTGTACAAGTATAATGAAATCTTTATGACAATGATATTAATAGAATGTTATGAATTATGATGATTTGGATTTTGGAATGTAAAAACTTGACTTCTAATGCATTTTTATTTAATTATGAGGAATTGAACAAAACATTATGAATCTTACAATTCTACGATTTACGATTCACGATTCACACCTCTTGACCGATTCACGATATGATTCGATTTTGATAACATTGTTTTGAAGGATCTTAGCCGTCTAAAGGTCTTGGTGTTATACTATTATATCATCAAACCCTTGGTACATTGGTGAGTAGCTAATGCATTGCTGTTGAATGATTGTGGGGATTGCATTATGAAAACTCACCATTACAAACTGTGGGGATTGGCCAACGAGTTTGTTTCCTTCTATGGTTCATGTATGACAAATGCTAGCCATCTTAACTCAATGTACTAGATTTCATTGAAGCTAATGTTACCCAAATTCGTCCTTTTTTGGGTGGTTTCTCTGGTAAGGTGTTCCTCAATTTTGGCCCTTTCTGCATTTTTTTTTTGGTCTCCTTGGCCCACACTTTTCTAGGCTGTATTGTTTTTTCTTGTTCTGTTTCCTTCTTGGCCTGCTTCTTGGGCCCATTATATCTTTTTCTATGTTCTTTATAAAACATTATCACCATTCAAACAAAAACTATAATAATAATATTAATAATAATCTAACTGATACGTTTAATATAGGATTCTGTTTTAGCTGCTTCATACTGTCAGTATTTCCATCAACACCATACAATACCAGTGCACAATCGTATATAAATATCTTGGCATTCTGGATCCTAAATGCATGCTATAATACTTGCCAGTATGTTATTTGTCGTTGGAAACTCCTTAGGACGTTGGATTGTTTTTTCCATCATCTTAAAGAGCAAACAAAAATTCCCAAGGAATTCAAATTTGTATCTACCGTTCTGATTGTTTCATGTAGCATGTATCAACAATGTATTGGCTTTGTTATAATGGTGAAAGTATGGCAATTTTTGGTATTCATTTTGGCTATGTTACTTGATAATGGTTACCATGTTGGAAGTTACTAAGAAATGGACAGATGCTCTTATAGATGTTGTTAAATTTTTTGCTATTATTTTTCTATATTGTTGTCAATGATTTCCATTCTTCCCTTAGTCCAACCAAGATACACAAACAACTTGGCCGTCTCATTTAAACTAATTTGTCAATAGTTTAATGTGTTAATGGTTTATTTGAAAATGATGTGTATTCATCTTTGTTGAATTAACAAAAGATTATTTTTGCTATTTTTTTCAACAGACTCGACTAACCATATGTGAAGGACATGATGGAACTGAGACATCAAATGGAGATGTGCTGATTTTTCCTGATATGATCAGATACAGGTCAGATCAGAACTGTCATTGCTTACCTATATTGTATAGATTCGTCTAGTTGTCTTTTTTTGTTGATCGCATTTGGATTCCAATGCTTTCTTTCATTTTAAATTGCTACTTTTCAGGTAGCATAGATTTAAACTTACTAGAATTTATGGTCCATCCTTCTCAATAGAAATATTTACATGGAAAATATGACGTTATGTTTATTTGAGCCATCATTATTCCCAGTACAAAGCCACTAGTATAATGATGTTGGATGGCAGAAGTATGGAACCAGGGATATTATTATTATTATTATCATCATCACCATTACCATTGCCTAATAATAATAATATTAGCAACAATAATAATAACAATAAATTATTACTTTTTTCTTTTTTCTTTTTTTGGTAGGGGTGGGTTGGAGGGAAGGAGATTGGATCTGTAGTGTCCAATAAAATGAGACATGTACCATGTCCTATGGCCCAATGTAAATGTATGTTTTTTCTGGAATGTTGATGGGATCCACTTAAATGGGATATTTGGTGAGTTTGCACCATCTCCAACATAATATGTCTATGTGCTAAAAAAATTGGGCCCTTCTTTGTTAGCCATTGGATCTGATGTGATAATTGCAAACCATTTACTGGCTTTATATCAACTGTCCATTTCATGCCCATAAATCTTATCTATGTATTTATGTCGAACAGGGATGCACATGCTTGCCTTATATGATGGGTGAAAGAAGAAAATACGATGTGTCTTTTTAAAAAAATTGTCCACCTAGCGCCTATCATTGTACCTGACTTAGAGAAATTTTTGTGGGTAAAAGGGGTAGTCCTAGAGAAATTTTTGAGAGGGTGAAGTGGCACTTGATTGGTTGGTTGTCAGTGTGTCTTAGGGACCTTGGTCCTGAAGATTTTTACTTGTCTTGGGAAGGTTGTATGAAAGGGGTAGGTAGAGTGAGTAGACGATTGATTAAGTGGGCAGTACCTCCATTAGGTTCTTGTAAATTCATTGTTGATGGGGCAGATAGAGGCAACCAGGTCCGGCAGGAATTGGGGGAGTACTTCATGATGATAGGGGCAGTATGTTAGCAGCCTTTTCCGAATCTGTAAGGTTAATGGAATCAAACGAAGCTGAACTAAGGGCAATTAGGAGAGCACTTCAGATCTGGTTAAGGTTTAGGAGAGGAAATCTCATTATTGAAGGTGACTCAACTAACGCTATCTCCTGAGCTAGTAATAGGAAATTCCTCCCGTGGAGGTTGGTCGGTATTGCTAGGGACATATGGAGCTTGTGCAATATGGGTAACATCTCCTTCATTCATACTCCTCGTTCAGCTAACTGTGTGGCTGATTTCTTCGCGAAAGCTAGTGTTCATCTTCAGTCTCCGGTGGTGGAATTCTTCACACCCACCAACCTCGAGAGTTAGGGGGCTCGGACCCTCTTTTGGTTTTAGTTCGGGATGACATTTTGATGTATCTTTTCTTTTATTTCTCATTTTATTGTCTTCTTTTATCTATATATCTGTTCCTCTTTTTTGTTCTGAGTATATTACTCTTATACTCAAATCCTTCTTATGTACTATTTTCCCTTATTAATAAAATCCAGTGGTTAATGTTTCAAAAAAAAAAAAAAATGTACATGACTTAGGAGTTTAGATCCGCTACATCATGCATTCTAGAATTTTTATGAATTTATACCCTTATAGACACACTGGCTTGGTGGTGGTCCAACAACAAAAAGGTTCTAGATTAGTCATAGACAAAACCTCAGCTCATTAGATGTTTTTTGCTATCCAATCTAAAGCAATGGCTATGAGCTGTCAACATAAAAAATGGTCTATAACTGAGATTCACAATTGTTGTCATAGATCGAATTGATGACAACGCCTGTTAAGGCTGTTTGGTTGTGTATGACTAATCTATAACAATCTCTATGTCAACAGGGCATTTGGACCTACCAACTTACCACTTATTCTTATACAGGTGAATTTCCTAGATTTCTTGTTTTGAAGAATCCAAACTCTTAAAAGGGCACATCAATAGCGTAGACTTGCAGATGGCATAGAAGATTGTTCAGGATGGCCATTCAATCTACTTCACTACTTGATCACCCAATGGTCTGGCGGGTTTATTGCCCTGATCAGGCAGACTTTTTGTCAAGAGAAGCTTTGATCTGAAAATTGTTCTGACTTGGTTTTGTTCTATTTTTTCTTCTATGTTTGACTGTATGCATTGACCTCATGCCTTAGAACCTTAGCTCCTTGTACTACTTTTTTTTATTAATAAAGTTCAACCATCATTTTGGGAAAAAAAGGCATAGACCTCAGATCCATGATTGCATGAATAGGCTTTTTTCTTTACTATGTAGATGATTGGACTTGGGACTTTTTGTAGATTGAAAATTGGATCCCTGGCATGTGTGGGTTACAGTTAGCGCACCAAATGAATGCTATAGATTAGCCAAATATCAATTTCACCCCAATCACGCTACTAGCCATATGTGAAGCCTTAAACTAAACGGTGGAAAATGAAAGTCCCTTTTTTAGAAGTGGACCAAGATTCCATTAATCATAGGAAAAGGTATGGTTTAAGAGAAATTAATTGATCCTTGGGAAAAATATGAAAATCAAAAGCAAAATTCCATCAGAACTCCCTCAATTCTCAATAGCAACTAATCAAGAATTAACCCCGATCATCATCATCATCATCATCATCATCATCATATGCCAAAATTCCATCCATCTGGATTTGGCTTTTCTGAGTTCTACTTTTCCGTTCAACCTATCATAAACTAAGTCACCACTCTATATCATGTCTTTTTTTATCCCTTCCCTTCACATGATTCTCCCCAATAATTACAATTACAAGAGCCTACAAAACCTTGAGTATGATACCACCCCTGTTTTAGTAAAAAAATCTGCTATAATATTGGCTGATCTCCTTACATGTTTGAAAGGGATGATTCTGTCCTTGCACAAGAAAGAGATGTCTCTAGCAATATTGGTAGGCCTCCAAGGGGGTGCTTGCTACCAGAAACCCAAGCAATAGCACTGCTTGAATCGCCTTCAATCATGAAATTCAAATCACATTCCTCCCTTTCATGCCATAGGAAGGATGCTCTTCTAATTGCAAGAACTTCCGCTTCATTAGAGTCTATGATCTCTGCTGAATAAAAGGATAAACAAAATGACCATAGTGAAAGTCCTGTTTTACCCAGCCAACCATCTAATTCATATCTGAAGTCTATGGATAGACTTCAGATAGGCACCTCTTACCCTTCTTTTAGTCCTTTTGAGGAAATCCCATCCAATGATTTATCCTCATAGGATCTATTGCATTGCATTCATGCTTATATGTTCTGATCTCCGTGTGTAAGTATTTCATAAAAAACTTACATCTCTGAAGATTAAACATTACAGAATGCTATACAGTATATCATAATTTACTGTAGAACTGTATGTGGGTGACTCTTCAAAAAAACTGTATGTGGGTGGTGTATATCTACAGGTCCGTGAAGCCCAAGGTGCATGGGTACAGATGTGAATGTCGGAATTCAACATGGGTGTGAGGTGTCAAGACTTAGCAAACGAGAAAAAAAAAATAGAACACAAAGGACACAGCATAATATTTAAATAAATTTTAATCTAAATTGATTTGAATGAAAATAAAGGTGCAAAAATAACTTTAATAGAAAATAATGTATTGGTTTTACTCTAGACATTAAAGTGACAAACATGTTATATATTAATTTGGGTTTTAAGAGGAGAAAGTTGTTGCAATATTTTAGTCATCTTAGAGGTCAATGTTAAAAAATACTAGAAGAGTCCACGAAGAACAAGTGCAAGTGTTTGACATAGGTGCGTCACATCTTTTGAAGTGTCCGTGCAACATAGTTTTTTTTTTTTAGATTTACATGTGAAAAACTCAGACACAGTCCTACTAAAACCCCAACGGGTGAGCGCACTACCCCTAGGGCACACCAAGGTTAGGCCATGAGGGCTCGAACCCACAGCTTTACATATGCATAAAAGACATAATCTATATATTTTCAAGATATCAAAGCATTAATGGACATTCATTACATGTTTTGCTAAGAAAGCCGCGAGAGTGGACACTTGTTTTCAAATGATAGAAGTGAGACGTTTCTTATCACTCTGAAAAGAGAAAATTATAGCAAATTTTATCTCACTTAAGATTGACGCTAGTCACTGAAGAACCTTACCATCATTGACATTCACTACACCACAGTAATCTGAAGCTGACTGATATACGTGTTCATGAAAATTTGGCACCTAGCATCTCATGCTTAAACCTACCAAAGCTTAAAATTGTTTTCTTCCTGTGAATTATGTCACTGATTACTAATTTATATAATTTTGCAGGCGATTGACACATTTTGATGTTGACACTTTTGTCGAAGAGGTGCTTGTCAAAGATAATGAATGGCTTCCGGGAACTCCCGAAACATTATCTGGTTCTTACATTTTTGTATGTTGTCATGGAAGCCGAGATAGAAGATGTGGGGTTTGTGGACCTGCTCTGGTTATGAAATTCCAAGTAGAGATAGAGATACATGGGCTTCATGGTCAAGTGTCAGTGAGACCCTGCTCGCACATTGGGGGACATAAATATGCAGGGAATGTGATTATCTTTTGTCCAAATGCCAATGGAGAAGTGACTGGACATTGGTAAGGAGCCGGCTTTGCCTGACTGGTTTATGGATGCTGTGTCATTCTTATGCTTATTTATGTTTTCAACATTTTATTGTTTATATAGATATTTCTTTTGATAGGTTGTTTTTGTATACATGTAATGATGCATTGTTGCAAATGCAAAAGTTCTTGTGGCGGTTGTTGGTTAGTTATCATAATAATGATGATGATGGCAATGTAGTGCTAAATCTAGTAATACTTGTTATTGTTTGTTAACTCTCTTTCTTCTTGTTATTTTCACTGCTTCTGTTGTTATTGCCATTCTTTGTGTCATTAATTGATTGGTAATTGCGGTCTGCTTGTTTTACATAGGTATGGGTATGTTACTCCAGATGATGTGCCAATTTTACTTGAGCAGCATATTAAGAGAGGAGAAGTTGTAGGGCATCTATGGAGGTAACATTTTTTTTTGCAAAGCTATTCTTAGTTTGTTTCTGAATGTCATTTCTCGTCAATGAAGTTTGAATGAAATATTGCCTTTTCGGAAAAATTTACATAATGCAGCTGCCTCTTCTTTCTTTCTTTCTTTCTTTCTTTCCTTCTCTCTGTTTTGAGTCTCAAAAGCTACAGGATTGATTGTTGTTTTTTCTCGAGGATCAGTATACATCTTTTATACTGTACCTTCTTATTTTTCTAATGAATTCACTTGTGAATTTTTCCAAAAAAAAAATTGTCAATACGTGTGGAAGGTTAATTTTGTCCTTTGTTCTTGAATTCCAAAATAGCATCTTATTGCACAACTTGGAGAAGAAAAGGAACAATTTCATCAATATATGTATGCACATATATGATGCCAAGTAACAGGCTAAAAAATGAGAAGAAATCTCATGCTATCTGCTTTTTTTTTTTGTGAAAAGGAACTGCTAACATTTATTAGTCAAAACTGATTTTCCAAAAGGAAAAAGCATTTTGTAGTCAATATGGGAAAGGAGATTAGTTGGCTTGTTTGTCCGTTCTGAGATTATGAGCATACTTTGCGCAGTAGTCAGTAGGTTAGACTCAAGTTGCTCTAGTTGTTACTAGGTTGATGAACCTTAGGTTTTATGCAATTAAGTTAGAATTATTATTAATGTTTCATGTTGCTTGATCTTATGGAGAACTAGACATATTCTTATGGCTTAAATTAAACTCATTGCATATTTATTAATTTATATAGTCTCATCATGATTTCTATATTTTCCAACTGGTTTAGTAGTAAAAAATTCAGTAGTTTTGAATGTTGTCGTGAGCTTTAGGGCTTCCTGAGTAAGGGAATGTTCTCTCTGTCTCCTATCTACTAGAAGCATAACTGAATAAGAGATTCTTATGGTTTTTCCAAAGAGAGTTTATGTGATGGATGGTTTCATTCCCACCATTCAATGCATGGGAACTTGGAGGATTTGGCCTTAATCTGGTGAAGGCAGAGGTGATGAGAGGTACTTGTGTGATGATTGGAAGATCACTTGGTACAGGGAGAAACTTCATGTTCATATGGTGAGATTTTGATGCTCGGATCATCGAAATGAGGGAGGGGGATATGAAGGGAAAGAAAATGGAAGTTCAAGAAGGGAAGGAAATTATTCCAGTAACCTTCAAGGAAAAGGTCTCAAGATTGTGAAGGAGAGGATAAATGTAGATAGATTAGAAGGAACATTAAGCAGTCCTGGGTGGTAAGAATCAATGTCATAATATATGGAGCCTCCCTGAAATGCAAGTTCCACATCCATTTTCCTCCTTAACACATTTTTCATCTACTTTGCCTCTTCTTCTTTTTTTTCTGAATAACATGGGGGGTATCTCACCTCTATGTGGGGTGGGATACCCATGTTATTCGGAAAAAAAAAGGGTTTGGTGTATGTATGTCACGTGAGCACTAGTGCCATGTGGAGCCCATGGTAGACCAATGGACCCCATCCCCCTCACACCCACTTACCCCCTTGAATTGTACCCATACGCAATTTGACAACAATCCACGTTTTACAGCATATTGATCTAACCTGATAAGTTTCCACCATCAAATAAAGTTGACTTTGTGGCCCTCAAAAAAATGGCATCACTTACCCAATTCTGATTTTTTTCAAAGGCATCATATAAATGCAAAGAACTTTCAAACCCAGTCATCCATGTAGGCCCAGCTAGGCCCCACCTAAGAATGCTCAAATTAAAACTTGAGCACCAATGAGCCTGCACGGGTGTAGCTCAATTAGGTTGAGCTTCTAGGAATAGACAGTTTGTAGGCAGTTTTGTGTATCCATGGGATTAGTCTCACCTTCAATGTGAGATGAGGATACCCATGATATTTAAAAAAAAAAAACTTGAGCACCATTGTCTAGGTGATATATATACATCATACAAAAGGACAAAATACTTGTTTCCTTGAAAAATGTGATAGCACCTATGTGATGTAATTGACATGAACACCTGCCATTTGTCCAAAAAATAGGGTGTAGGTATTTTTCTACTACACTCGGATTTACTGAATTTTATATTTATATAAAGGAATTATCATGTGTTTTCATCCTAATGGTAAAGATGACAGCAATGGTGTCATTAGTATCATCTGTGGTATGCCTCTTAAAAAAACTAAATCGTTCATTAATTTCTAAAATAACGTATCCTTTTAGATTTTGTGAAAGTATTGGACACACCGCTGGATGGATCAAATGAGATGGGTGTAATAAATTTTCTAATCAAGTTCTTGTCATTTGATCCATCCAACGGTGGCTCCAATAATTTCATAAAATCTAAAAAATACAAACGTATCTCAACATTTTAAATTTATCAACACTTTAGATTTTTAAGAGGTGAACCCCACATGTCTCAAATGACATGATTCATAGTCATTCTTTCCATTAGGATGACAGTGTTATTACTCTCTCTCTCTCTCTCTCTCTCTCTCTCTCTCTCTCTCTCTCTCTCATGAAGAGGGCAGTTTAAGGAGGTGGGTTATCATCATCTTATTTGTGTTTGTATATATATATAACACAATAAGAATGCGTGTTCAATATTCCTTATAATATGAGCTTAGTTTGGACTTCAAAATTTGAAACCCGATTCGGGTCTTGCTATGAAGCACGGATACTCCGAAACCATTCGAGTATCTATGTCGGATACGTTTCCGACACGGATATAGCTCGGATACGTGTCGGATACGTATCCAATTAAATAAAACATTTTTTAAATACGGATACGTCAAGGATACGTCAGCAGACAGGGCGGGATACGGAGGGATACGGCAACACGAGAGAAAACGGGGGGGGGGGGGGGGAGTATATATATATATATTCAGTGTTATTTTTTTAACCTCAATAATCATTCACATATTATATACTGTAATATTGTAAATATTTTTTAAACATATTATATATATCTTTTCATAATACTAAATTGCTAATAGTCTAATCTTTATAATATATATCTTTTGTAATGTATTATATATATATATATATTATTATTCATTATAAATATAAAAATATAATTTTCTAATAATTTTTATCTCATAGTAGAATTTATGATATTTTTTGTAAATGTCTGAATTTATTTTGTTGATATATATATATAATAATAATAACTTTTTAATTCGACGTATCCCGCCACACCCGTATCTTAGTTTTTCAAAATTTGCCGTATCCCCGTTTCGAATACATGTCGTATCCAATATGCGTACCCGTATTGGTGCTTCTTAGGGGTCTTGATTCCTCTGTGCACAAGAGATTTCTCCCCATATTCTTTACAAGATCCAAATGGAACATTTTGGAACCAAATTCGATGCAGAGCTCTGAACTTGAATATAGATTAAATTGTTGATTGACCTTGTCCAATCTGAATCCAACCTGTCTCTGATGAAATCTGTCCAACATACCATGGCACCCAAAGTGTGAAAAATTAAACTGATGCTTAATTTTTGCACGTTTTTCTCAGTTCCCCTCCTCCGTCATAAAAAAAAAAAAACTGATGCTTTACCTCTTATATTTTACCTACTTGTAAGAAATATAGTTGGCAATCTACTCCACTAGTGCTTCTGTGCAAGTATAGAGTTATTATAATTCCCTATTAATATCACAAGTTGATTTATTCTGATTAAGTTTTCATTTTCTGAGAAAAAGTTCCAGATATGGAAGAGTTAAAATATTTTTGAGAAAAATACGTTTCTGAAAAATAGGAAAAATGTTCCAAATATGAAAGAAGCCATTCTCTCTCTCTTCTCTCTCTCTCTCTCTCTCTCATAATGGGTTTCCTAGCTCCATGTTGGAGGTGAGACTAATCCCATGGATATATCAAACCACCCACAAGCCTCATATATCAGGTAACTAAAGGGAGAGTCAAACCCTAGACCTCTACAATTGATGATTTGACGCGTCTTGTTGTGATAATAATTTGACCATCTATTTTGATTGGAAATTATCGGATGGTTTCTATAATTCTATGAATGTTCTTCATAAATGGTATTGCCTATCCCTAGGTGTGGCCTACATGATTTATAGACTATAATCTAAACGGATGATGATACCTTTATAATTATGACTACTGTAGACTGTCCATTATGGTCCTCTATGATTGGGCGGCTAGGCTCATCTAGTCAAAGCTATTCTTAAGTAGCATGTACATGGTGATCGACATTGTTGGGCTACATTTTCTGGGTCATTGTTATAGTTTGGGTGGTTTGACTTGTCAGGTCAAATCCATTCTTGCGTTTTATAGGAAGTCCAAGGTGACCTACATTTACTATGCTCAAGCTTGGTGATGGTACTTTTGTGATTGTAAATGGTGGAAGTCATCCATGTTGCTCAACAATGAATGAATAGTTAGAATTGTCTAATTCATATTATTCTTGAATGCTGTGGATGATATGAAAAAGAAAAGTCCACATTTTCCTTGTTAAAAAAAAAAATGGAAAATCAACATTTTTGGGTAAATCAATTTAAGTCCTAAGTTAAACAAGCATTTAAGATGAAATCCATTTTTGGAACCCTTTTCACAAATCTATTGATTTAGAAGGAAATTAAAAAAAAAAAAAAACATATTGCAAAACAACCCTAACACTATTTTTGGCATGAACCCTTCATTGTGAATGACATTGAATCCTTGTGACTATTAAATGAATTTGTCATCAACTTCAGTTGGAGGGGGTAAGTGCTTTAGCCAAAAGATTTTATATGATTTTCTTGCTCCTATCCTGATTTCAAGGATCTGATTGATTTTTCTCAACAAAAGCGAAAGAAACCATTGAAATCTGATCATCAAGATTTTCCTTTCCAAGCAAACAGCCTTCAACTCATAATAAGGCTTTGGTACATCAATTATTCTTCTCTCAAAAATCAGTGTTGCTTGAATCTTAATGACCGAGTTGAAATTTGTTGACTCAGACAAAATCACAAATAAATCATTTTCATTCTTGCTTGGGATAATAGATGGCATATATTCCTTTCCTGTGAATGGTTGGTGACAGTAGGAAGTGTTTGTTTGCTTAGCAATACTCATCTTTGTTATGATATATATTTTTTCTCTATTAATATTGATTTCTATGTGAGCAATTGAATTTGACTTCAGGGGTCAGATGGGCCTGTCAGAAGAGGACCAGAAAAATTCCCTTGAGCTTGGGCTACAACAAAATCACAAAACTAGTGTAGAGAAAAGGGCAAAGGAGTCAACCCTGATCACCTCAACCACAGCCGGATGCTGCCAGGGGACTGAAAAATCATCTTGTTGCCAGGTCCCACAACCAAGTGAAAAATCAGTAGCAAGTCATGTAAATGAGAGCAAGACGAAGACGGCAGAAAAGAAGAGCAGCAAAGTAAGTAAGATTAATGGCAAAGCTGCTTGTACACGCAAACCATGTGCAATGCCAACTTGGTTTGAGAGCTGGGAACGTGAGGATACATATGCTGCCCTTGCCGTTGTCTGGGCCATCACATCAGTTGCTATTGCTTATCGCTGTTACAGGCAGATGAGCTGAATACAAAAAAAATCTGAATTAGGTTTTGAAAGCTATAGTGGGTAAGATTCTTTCGTTCATTTTCTGTTTTTTGTCTGTGTGCTTTGTGATTATATATGATAGACCATGTGCTTGGATTATATTGTATTCTGCATTCTGAAATGTCCTAGAAAATAGAGAAAATTTATGAAGTGTATTAAATTCTTAAGAAACTAACGTGTCAAAGGCCCGCAAAGTTTTAGTGTTGAAATCATGCACTTTAGTTTCCATGGTTTGTCACTTGTTAGTAGTATGGGCCATTCTATCAATGTCTAATTTGAATGCAGTACAACATGAGTAGGGCTGAAATTGGGTCGGGTCGGGTTTTTTAAAACCCAACTCAGCCCAAGTTACTAATATATAGAACTCGACACGAGCCAACCCGAACTTTTGACCCCGACATATTGACCCTACCCGACCCGAATTATAATCCAACTTAACTTGAAACCCGACCCGACCCGCATTTTGAACCTACTTTAGCCTACTTTTACGTGGTCAGGTCGGGTTTACTTAAAAATCTCTCAACCCAACCCAACCCAACCTGAATTCAATGCGGGTTTCTGACTTCTCAACCCGACCCGCATGATTTTTGGGTTGGGTCATGCGGGTTCGGGCCAAAACCCGACCCGAGTTTCGCCATGAGTAAAGATATTGAGGACAGATGTAATACATATCCCTCATAATTTCTTGCATACATTCAAATGACTGTTGTGGCTTATCATTGCTGAAATGCTATTGTCATACTGATCAGACTAATTTTTGGGGCACTTCTGCTTCCACAGTATGCCCCATGGAGCCCTATGGCATATCACGACGTGGCTATTTTGCAGTATTATGTCTATGTATGTGCTTAAGTACTTGTATATATGCTTTTTTAAGGTGGTTCTTGTCTGTACATATGTCTGCAACCATGAATTATGCATGCTTGTGTATACAATCCCAAATATTGTAGGTGAGGCTTTATGATGTCTATATACGACATGGGACTAATTAACAATCATTGTTACATACTCAATTCCAAATGGCTTTGCTTCAGTTAATGGCAAATCCATACAAAAGACAAGTTTTCTGGTGCATATTTATTAACTAGAAAGAAGATGTTAAAGAAAAAAGGGTTTTCTGGTGTATTCTAAATGTGACATGCTTTATCTTTATTGAATAATCACAGGCAATCATTTCAGCGGAAGGCCTATAAAATGCTGAAGATATATTACAGGCAGTGTTGGGTGTGTTTGCCTATTGGTAGATTTTGATATTGGAGATTCTGAATTTAAGAGATTAGGTGAAAAATCCACTCAGATTAAAATCTTTCTGTTTGGTTGTTGCTAGAGTTTTAAAGGTCTGTGAAGATTAGAGGCGTTTTTTAAGTGAATATTCTAAATCGGGTGATGGAGATCCACTTATACATGTACCCCCTTATAGCTCCCCATAGCTCAGAATCTCCTATTTTTTTACGTATCTACTTCTTGCCAAACACATAGATTAAACTCCCTGATTTTCTGGAGATTGAAAATTCTACTCTCTGGAAATCCAGAGGCGCCGAACACACACTTAGAGGGTCTGACCCGCCCCCTGACTCAACTATCAGATGATTGGAAATGAGCCTTGAAGTTTCACCAGGGATAAATAGTTATATTTTTAATACTCAATTCAACAGTGAAGTGTGAAGATGAATCAAATGGACAGCAGCCTAAAACAGATTAAGAATTATAGGATTAATTGGTGTATATGACAACTTGCTGTACATTGGGTGAAAATCTTGCCTGACGTTTTACTTGTACCCTTATTTTAGTGAAAAGATCCAGTTGACTTGAAAGTACTAGAGGACCCATGTCACTGGGCACAATCATCTTGCAGTGGGATATTTTTTGCCCTCTGTTTATCTTAATGACCTTTCAATGAAAGGAGCACTGGCTGATGAACAGGAAAATTGAGATAGTGTGCAAATTTCAAATTGTTGAATCAAACAGTATATGATGATTCATTTTCAAAAAGGAAAAAAGGGTTTGTGGGGTGGCGAAGACAGTATATGATGATTGAAAGTAATATCTTGTTTTCAATTATAATGTTACAGGGTGGTGAATGGAGCCCACTGTCTAGTAATAAAAGTTATTACCCTGGTCAACCCCTTCTATAATTCTCCTATCAAGTGTTACTAGCTGGCTAATGAAGTTGTAAATTTGGGCAGTCAAATCTTAAAGATTTCACCAAGGAACAGATGTGCCCTCAGCATATACTGTTTGATGCTCCTGGCAAATGCTTGATTGTGATGCATCATTCATCTTAAAGAGAATGGAGCATAATTCTGTTGTGATGCATTTGCAAAGAAAAATCTACACAAAATTCTAACTAAGCTTCAGTCCCACCTTCTATGGGCTCTGACATCAGTGGAGGAGCGGGATGAGGGTGTTGCAGGCAGGCAATAAGTCGACAGGCAAAGTTGAAGACACACCTGAATCGGAGGATGGTAAATCCAATTTGTCCAATCATTTCCCCAGTCTATATGACTGGTTAGAAGTTCCATTTCTGCAGTCTGCTCTGGGTGGGTTGGAATATAGGACACATTCCCATGAACAGGATTCTAGTTATCAAGATATACAGAGAGAGATTTAGTCTAGATAGAAAGTAGTGGAATGTTAATCTGAATTTAGCATGAGATCAGAGGAGTTTGGTGGGAATGAAGGGAATGAGGTGTGTCTTAGAAGTGGGAAGGATTTGAGTTGGGAGAAGAATTTAAAGAAACGAGTTGAAATTCACTTTAGGGGCAACTGCTGCTTTAGGGTGGAGGGGTGTATTTTTTTTTTTTTTTAATGACCGAGGAGGGAACTTCGAGTACAGACCTACTAAACCCCTGTTGAGGGGTGGAACACACCTCCATAGGATAGCCATCGGGTTACCCACGGGAACTTGAACTCGCACCATCCCGCAGGGTGGAGGTGTGTATTTGTCATCAAACATGCTTCGTTATGGATAAAAAAGGTTAGAGGAGAGCTAGGTTGGTTAGCATGGGGGTGTTAAGTCATTTAATGGCTCACATGTCCCTCAAATTGGGTATTGTGAATTTGTTACCATGTACTAGTCCTACCTAATTCGATATCTGAGCAAAAAATGAAGTCCCATATTTATAAAATTAATTGTGGCTACATTTATTACATTGCTTAACCCATGGTTTCCACCATCTGGCAAACTACAAATCAAGGTAAATAGATCATTGGATCACGAAGTATGGATCAATGTTTGGAACCGGCGGCTTATGGAATGCCAAGATCCTAGTTTGCCAAGAAAAAGAATTTTAAGATATATGTTGTATGTTAATAATGGAAAGTATTAAAGGAAAAATTAAGTAAAGTTTTATGTTCATTTTTATTTCTTTTTCAAAGAAAAATAATATTACAATATAAATTGTTGAATAAACTTATAGTTTGAGCACGTAGGTTGCACTCGCTGTGGTTCAGTAGATTGTGGAGTGGACCCATACTGCAAATTGAATTACAAGAGGATTACGATCCAAGATTGTATGGCCTAAACGCTCTTAATAATGCATGTTATTATATATTATTTCTATGAAAGAATCATCTTTATTGGTTAAGATGCATTGACTCTAAATATTAACCTGAGCCAAATGGGTTTGCTGCGCCAAAATATGGATTGAGTTGAAAAAATACTGATCAGGGTGGGCTAATATTCAAGTCTCAACTCGCCTGTTTAGATTGCATCTCTAGTGTGTTTCAATCTAAAGTTGAATAATTCTTATGGAAGGTTAATATTGAGGTCATTGAGAATCATAAAGATGTTGAGAATCAAAGATTTTCTTTGAATAAAAATGAATCTCATATGTAAACCTTGTTTAATCATTTAGAGAGAAGGATTAATAGAATGGACAAGTGGTGGGACATCTAAACACTGTGAAAGACCCATTTTTAAGATGGGTAATTTTCTGTGAAAGGGGGGGAATTCATTCGAGAGTCAAAACATAAATGTGCATGGACATAAAGGAAATGTTTTTCAGTGAGCCACAATAAATTAAAAAATGCAGCCTATATGATAAATCATAAATGGGTCACTCTATCTACAAGGTTGGTCCCATTACTTCAAGTGAGAGTATGAGAGAGCTTGATGTTTTATCATTTCATTGGGATATGGCCTTCTCACAGTGGACTAGTGACGTTGAAAAGATATTGCAGATTATAAGATCCTGGCCATCCTCCTGTACCCTAAAGCTACAAGTTTAATTATAAATTAATAATAAAGCCCTGCTTGGACCTATTACGAAAGAGTCTAGAAGTAGTCAATTTGAGTAATCCATCATATCAATTATCAAGTGGTGCAAAGGCTGAAAGTGTAAACTTCAGTTTTTGCTATGGGCAGATTTGGCTGCATTTTGAGGCTTTTTTATGTGGAATTGAAGGTTGACTTAGCCTGATTTGGCCAAAACTTTGCATGATTTAGGACTAAAGTATAAAAAAGGGTTAAGCCTAAAGAGCAGCAGTCATCAAAATTTTCTTAGATTCTAATTTTTCTAAGGAGTTGTTTGCTATTCTCCAACAGATAAAAAATGTAGAGCACGAAAAATGAAATCCTTCACTCTCCTTTTATATGATAAGGGCTCTTTGTCATCACACAGAAAATGAGACCCTCTCTCCTCTTCAAAGAAATCTATTTCCCATAAAAAGATTAGAAATTTTAATAATAAAGAAAGGCTTTCTACAGTAGCTAGACACCATTTTCAACGGAAATAAGAGTTTTGATGTAAAGTTTACACTGTAAACAACAGAAACACCGAATTTCAAGGCACAATGACGTGAATTGCACTTTAACATATATTTTTCGTACGGAGTTCATTTTTTATCAAAAAGACAGCAAGAAGCCTCAAGGGAAGTTAGATATCCATTTCTCATATGGGTAATTTTACATTGACAATATAGAACATTTCTATTGTTTGGAGCAGGGGTTAAAATATCATTATCGGCTGATATTTTTCTCTCTCCTCATCTTTTTTTTAAATATCGGCTGATATGGTACGGCCGATATGTCGATCGATATTGTAAATATCGGCCAATACGATAAGATATCTACCAAAATAGTGTTCTTCGAAACCAATATATATTGGTCAATACGATATGTATCGACCGATATTTCGACCCCTGATTTGGAGTTTTCAGGCCAGAAAGGGAATAAAGATAACTAAAGGTTAAATCATTGTAAGTTTTTAAAAAAAAGCATAAGGACTTCTCATGGTTTCTTTTTGTATGGCGTGGAGATCAAGGGGACGTAATACAGAAAATGGTGGAATATACTAAATCATCCACCGCTCAAAGGGTAGTGATCAGGGTCCAAATATCGACCGATATCGGCCTTTTTATAAAAGAAAAAAAAAAAAAAGAGAAACCTCTGGTAGTATTTTTGCATCACCATTCTCTCTCATGGTGCACCCCTTAAAAGGAAATTCTAATTTTACCCTTGCTTTTCGAAAAGAGGAAAAGAGGTGAAGAGAGAAGGGTAAAATTGAAATTTTCTTTTTAGGAGATGCATCATGAGAGAAAATGGTGGAAGGAAAAGAGCGAGCTTGCAGAAGATGCTATTTTTTGAGGTATTGGCCATGGACAACACCCCGCAAGGGCATAAATACTACCAGCTGCTGGCAACAATTCTCATTGAAGTGGTCAAACCACTCGCCCAATACCGATGATTACAAGGTTCTATTGAAGGCTCTACGGCTAACGTCTTTGCTCTTTAGAGATTACCCAACCATAGAAATTGCACTGCCTTGACACACTTCCAGGTTTTGAATTCATTACCAACTCCTCAGATTAATAATAATTTCCATGTAAAGTTAAATAAGCATATTACGATTACTACAAAACCCGCAAAGAGCGATTGCAGGAGTTACATCTCGTACACGTGAGATCCACTTAAACCAGAAGTATCCTCATACATGACCTGTCCACAATGTCATTTGGGTCTTCTAATCTTGTGGTATTGTTATGAAAGACTACAATGCAACAAATTTCCCGTCTCTGGCTTTAAATACTATTGATTTTCAAGCCATTCAGTGAATGGGAGACGGCGCTTTTGTCCTCAAGTTTGTGAAACTCAGACTCAATGGTTTGGGCGATCATGGTCCCTTCGGGATCTGGCTCAGGCAGGTCAACATGGAAGGAGCCTTGTTTGACAGGTGCCCTCGGTTCAAGGAACAAAGACTGCTCCTTGATGTATCTGTAGAGCTGTTGATGGAAGACGTGGTCTAAGGAGAAGCAGTCATCTGTTCCGGGATTTGTATGTCTGGAAGATCCAGAGCCTTCTCTTCTACAGAAATGGGGCAGGGATGCATAGTCCATGACCTACAGATGCCAGATCAACAAAAATGCAGCTAGAGGTCACATGAAAATGAAAAGAAAGAGAAATCTAGAGTTTGCTTGGGGAAACATGCAAAATCAACATACTGGAACTGATGAATGACTCCAAATCCTTAGGTCTGAGCTTGAGCATATGTTTTTTTTTCAAATAACATGGGGCATCCCCACACTACGAGAAAGTAAGACTTACCCACAAATACATGAAACTGCCCACAAGCCTCATGCATCAGGTTGCTCTGAGAGGATTTGAACTCAAGATTTTTAGCCTATTCCTTGGAGCTCAAGCCAACTGAGCTACTCGTTCAGGCTGAGCTTGAGCATATGTTGCTGACCTAGGCAGTGATCTCATAGGTTCCCACCATGGAAAAGCCATGCCCCAGATTGGAAGGTCCAAGTCATCCAATATTTGGGGCCTCCTCAGAGTGGACCTTGCCATATCCTTTCTTAATCATCATTTGCTAATTATTATCAAATAAGTAGAATTGTCCAATGAGGGTTATTTTGCAACAAGGTTTGTCAATGTTGGCCAATCAGATCAACAGTTGCTGCCCCCAAAAGTCCTGACGGTGCATGTAATGGTGTTGGAGGACCATGTACCTCCTTTTGGATCAATAACACAGTACAATTAAGTATATTATCAATAATAACTCCCAAATTCAAGTGCACTTGACAGGGAAAACTCAATGCTGTTATGATTTCAAATATAATCAAGTTCTTGCAACAATGACAAATATGCACAAGAAACCATACCTTCAACAACTCTTCTCTGCCACATCCTTGCAGCACCTGCATTTTCTTTCTTGTTCTTTCTTGCAAAAGAGGTTTCACTACCTGTTTCAGGCATCATTGCTTTTCAGCATGCTAGCCAGGTTATAATTAGGAAAATGCAACTAGTTTATAGCATGCTAGACAGACTATAATTCTCCTAAAGGAAAACATGATTAGTTTCTTTAGTGAATTTTTAGTGAGAAAATCTAGTTTACAACCAATGGAAATGAATAGCAAAGAGACTAATGCTTTACGGTTTACACAACAGACAGAAAATTGGATTCAATAAAAAATGTAGAGGTTGCAAAGCCGACCCTAGATAAATGAGATTTTGATCATAATAATGATGATGAAAAAATGGAGAGGCTCACCTTCCAACATGCTGAAAATATATATGGGACATTAACTATATAATAGGTATCTGTCTTCTCTGGATAGTTCAGGTCATCAACGGTAGATATAACGGTCAGTAGCTGCAGTTAGAGAGCAACCAAATAATAATATCAATAGAAATTCAACACATTTGGCAATTAAAAAATTAGATGAATAAAAGTGAAAAAGTTTAGAAGCAAGCACTTGTATGCAAAGGAAGAAAAAAACTTTCAACAGTTTCTTTTCTTTTTTTTTTTCTTTTTTGAAATGGAAATAACTATAGAGTCGTTACTAACAAATATCTAGACTTATTATTCTCTCACGCAATATTAATTTAAAAAGGACTAAAAGAAAAGTAATTCTAGAGAGAGAGAGGTGATGGATTCAGGTATACAGGTTTTTGGCCCTTTCTGGTTATTATTTAGGTCAGTTGTGGAGGGCGACTGAAACACTTCAGTATTCAATACCATATGATGCATTTTTCGGAATTCTTTTTCTTTTCAGGGGAGAGTTTTTGGATTTCTACCAATGTTCAGTATCGATCCCTTCCTCCTCCTTTGAGGGGGAGAGATTCGGTATAGATCTTGATGTTCGTAAATCCTATTCTTATAACGAGGAATCATATCAAGTTAGTACAAGAAGCCAAGGCAGAGACAATAGATGTTCCCAAATTAACAAGTATCTAACATTAAAAATCTCTCCAATCATCCATCCATCGATAATTCTACCTACAGGCAAGGAAAAATAATGTAGAACCTATTTTATACCATATAATGGGGCCCACCCATTATCAATTGAATCTTTCACACATCCTCTCATGAATCAGTAAATGTTGAATCTTTCACACATCCTCTCATGAATCAGTAAATGTCCAAATCTGAAATATGTAGGATTGATTTGTGCTGTTCGATTAAAGCACAAAACAATTGCACCTTAAATATTTTTGGACTTCCATAGGGGTGGAAGTTGGGTGGGCCATGCTGGGTTTTACTTCAATCCAAGCCCTAGCCTGTTTTACAAAGCTGAGCCCAAGCCCATCCTGAGCCTGAATTTAGATGGGACAAACCCACCCAAGAACAAGTACAGTGAAAGCATCAAAGCTCAGTTTTAATTTGGGCCAATTTAGGCTTCAGTTCAGGATCAGGCTTGGTCCTGGCCCAAGGCATTAAATTGCAAAACTGTAAGCCCATGAAAGACTTTGATGAACATCAATCCCACTCACATGTTTTTTTTTTTTTTTTTGAAATGATTCTTGTATTAATAGATAAAGAGGCACCAGAGGTGCAACCACTCACATGGTTTGCACCTAGTTGTTTTATCTTTCCCCAAAAAAAAAAAAAATTATTTTGTGGGTTTTAACAAAAGACTAACCAGTGAGATTAAAAAACACAATCATTACAAGTGGATCAAATTTCAATTAAAAAATTGTAACACTAACCACTTAATTTTTGTAATCAAACTACCACTGCATCCTCGTTTTTTTTTTTTTGATAGACGATGAATTCAATCGGTGAGATCAAATGGCTAGGATTTGAGTTTTGTATTGCCATTTGGTCCACTTGTAGTGCAACTGGTTCTCACTTTCAAACCCACCAGTTGATTTTTGTTTTGACTTGCATTTTTTTTAAAGAAAGGGAAAAATTCTGGCCTATGGATATAATGTATATAAAACTTGGGCAGGCCAAGCTATACGGAGCATAAGACCAAGACCAGCCTATTTTAATTCGGGCTTGCCTTTTTTAGCCCAGAATGAGTCCGAACACCGCTTAGAGTTGGGACAAGCCTGGTTTTAACTCAGGTTGCGCTAAACAGGTCCAGTTTAACCCGCCCAACTTCCATCCTTAAACCATAGCTTAGGACCATCAAATGAGTGTGAATCCATACGAATATCATCCTATTCCTGACCTTCCACATGATTGACGATATCTAAGTAGGCCCCAGAGACAGGTGTACTGGAGTGCTGCATCACTCACAAACATGAAGAAATGGGGAAGAAAAAATAACATCTGATTTTCATATAGGAGGTGAAATAGCAAATATGCCAAGCTAAACATCACATGCAGACAAAACGATGGTTTAAGGTAGATATTTTGACAACAGTGAGAAATACCTTTATTTGAGTCAGTGCTGATAATTTTAGACCAGTCATATCCAAAACCTTCACACAGGTGCCAATATATCGCCCATACTTCATTGTTGCATAAGGCTACAAGATATGCAGGATTTAGTACAACTATGATTATAGATGCCTCAAAGCATGAAAACAGAAGAATAATATCTCACCAAAATGACACGATCTCGATATTCATTAAGTTGGATATGTGACTGCACATAGTAGTTGACCTACAAGCAGAAGAGAAATATCAAAATAAATATTAGCAAAGGCAGGAAAAAGATACCAGGTCAAAACCTTCTGACAATTACATGGTGAAACATAGGCATTGCAAAACCAAATCTATAAGATCTGACCAAATAGAGACCAATATCACATTCAATAAATGCAACTATTGTGCTGGTCACAGAAGGAGAGAGAAGAAGGGGGGAAAGAGTTGAACCCCTGTTTCCCAGATGCTAGCAAAAGAAAGGGTCAATCTTTGAAACAAGGAGTGTAATTAAATACTAGAATATAATGACCAGGTTCCAAAAGCTCAAGGGTAATAAGCATCTTGATTCTTTCTTTGCTTCCAACAGCTAGAGTGACGGACAATAAATCACATGTTTAGCCTTCTCATTTGATACACGTCGTGATTATTCAGTGGATGCCACTTCTTCCAACAAACAGACTTTTCCTTTGCCAGCTTCCATCTCCTATCAAAGGTCTACCAATAAAGAGGTTAACCTCGTCTTCATTCTTGCAAGAAAGCTACCAGAAGGTTTCAACCTTTGAATTCACCAACATTGGCATTTAGAAAAAGCAGTGATTGATTGTTTGATTGGTGAGTTAAAGGTAAGATAGGGTTTGATTTTCAAAAAAAAATAAAAGGTAAGATACGGTTTCCATGAGTTGCAATAGAGTCTTTTATTCTTTTTTTTTTTAGTGAAAACAAAAAAGACATCTTTGAGATTGAAACATTAATTTTTCTCTATTAATGGTAACGAGGTCCAAAGAAGAGGTATGGCAGTTAGCATTACTTAGCAACATATGTATGGGTCGAGAAATGATCGGTTGTGAACTCATTCACAAATAGTGTGAACTTTCAATCGCAGCCCTTGGATGAATTAAAAAGTAAAACCTCTCAACTTTCTGCTCATCCAGAGATTGTGAACATTCACACCTATTCGTTGTGAACTAGTTCACAACAAATAATTTCTCATTTGGTCAGGTCCCCCAAGTGTCATTTTCTCATGCTCAAAATTTTGGCCCTCAGTCTGGCATCAATTGTGCCTTGACTGAGGTGTAGTTCAAACTTTCAACAAAAGAAAAAATGCGCACATTGGGAGAGATTTAGCCAAGTGGAACTGAGCAC
This sequence comes from Chimonanthus praecox, assembly GCA_022113865.1. Lineage (NCBI taxonomy): Eukaryota > Viridiplantae > Streptophyta > Magnoliopsida > Laurales > Calycanthaceae > Chimonanthus > Chimonanthus praecox. Next base: position 56,509,812 of record CM039089.1, read on the forward strand.
CCCTGGAGAAAGTCCCACATCGCCTACAGAGTGGGATTGGAGCCAGTATATAAGGTTGGGCACCTCCTCCTTCAAGCACAACGCGTTTTGGGGTGTCTCCTTAGGTGGGCTCCTCAATTCAAAGTCGCGCGGGTCTTGCCTGTAGGCCCAGAGCAGATAATATTGTGCTAGAGAGACCGAGTGTTACAAATGGTATCAGAGCACAGTTCAACACTTGGACAGGAAGTGTGCGGCTTGGTTGTTAAGCACGCAGAGCCGGGGACAGCTCTGACCTTAAGGGGATGGATTGTAATACCTCGCTCCAAAGGGGGGCCTTAAGGCAAAATGCGCACATTGGGAGAGAATTTAGCTAGGTGGCGCTGGGCGCCCCTGGAGAAAATCCCACATCAACTACAGAGTGGGATTGGAGGTAGTATATAAGGCTGGGCGCCTCCTCCTTCAAGCACAACGCGTTTTGGGGTGTCTCCTTAGGTGGGCTCCTCAATGCAAAGCCATGCGGGTCCTGTTTATGGTGGGCCCAAAGCGGACAATATTGTGTTGGATTGACTAGGTCGATACAAGATCCACTGATGGCAAAGGGGAAGGATATTGTGGAAGAGGCATTTACTATATTTGTGGGAGACATACTTGAAAATGGGCTTTATTGAGCCCACTATTGAGGCCGCAAGCCCAAGACCACATGGAAATCCATGTGGCCTTGGGCTTATGGGAAGTTTGTGTGTGTGAGCACGTGTATTTATGGTGTCACACAAACCACAACCTTTAATGTTGGCACCACCAATTGTTCCATGCATGGTTGTTAAAATCTTACGATACACGATTCGTATCTTACGATTCATACGATATGATAAGAAGAACAATTCGTATCAATCAACAAATCTTACGATTCGTATAAATAATAGAATTATGGGGTAATTAGGAGTGTGAAAGCATGAAACATTTCGTTTTAATGGTTTTTAAGGCTTGAGTTGATGAGCATTTAATACCTGTCGATTTTTTGAGGGTTTTTTTAGTTAGATTATATACTAGTCTTATACTTTTGGGAGTTGGAGCATTGAAATTTGAGCTCCAATGAACTAATTATATAGAATTCACTTAATATTGAAAGAAAGTTGGAAAAATGCTCATATTATTACATTTTAGATATATTTTACGTTTTTTCATATATTAAATATTTTTTAGGGAAAATCTTATGAATCTTACGATTCTACGATTTACGATAAACGATTTACGATTCAAGATCTATTAACGATTTACTATACGATTCGATTTTCACAACATTGGTTCCATGAGCTGATGTCATGTAATGTTAGATCTGAAACAATGTCAAAGACAGGTTGTTCCACAATGTAATCCATGTGTCATAACACTTCCCACAATGCAAGCCAAACTCATACTTAGTAGGAATGATGAATCACACATTCACATCTTAGAGAGAGAGAGAGAGAGAGAGAGAGATGGAAACTGGAAACAGCAATCCTTACAGATGCTTTGTTATATGTGCTTAGTCCAACACCAACAGCGAAGACTGGAAGACCCTGAGAAAAGAAAATAAAGATGTGACTTGTAAACAAGTAAGAAATTGCTGAGAACAGACAGCAAACTGCAAATGAAACTATCATCACAGGGATCTTTTACTGCTTTTACTTATATGTTTCAATTAAGTCTAAAGTAGGCATGAGTAAATATGAAGTCTGATGCAACTGTTCTTAAGAATTTGAAACCCTAGTACAGTGATCAGATTATTTGTATAATGGGTCCCAATTTTGATGAGGAATGCCCTCATAAACCTCCAGAAGATCCTAGCCAACCAATCTATAGCTTTATTTAGACTCATATAAATCTTAACCAACTGCTTGTCTTTATTTTTAATCTGGAGGACTAAAATATGAAGCCAACTGAAAAGATTGTGCATCAGAAAACTATACATGTCCTGGTGCATCAAGAATCAAAAGACAACAATATCTTTTTTTGAGCGATAACAAATAGAATAAATTATATTAATGAAAAGAGAATCAATCAAGAATCAATTTGCACACAATTCAGTGAAATTATTTGACAGAAAATAAGCATTCAAAGAAACACTGTAAGAAAGAAAAGTACAAGTACTACAAAACAAATGAAGAACCAGATTCACCAGAAGTTGGAAGCAGGATGGAAACTGTAGCCATCCTGATAGAACTCAACTGATCCATGTTTTATTTCTCTCTTCCCCCTTCTTTAACTCATTTAGATATTAAGCCAATTATCCCTAAAAAAAGAAGAAAGAAGGCACCAAGAAATTGGGTGTAAACAGGTCGATTTGCCATGGATGCATAAGCATCCCAAATACAACTAGGATCCAAAGTCTAAACCCAGATCCAAGTCCAGCACAGATCTTCAACGCAAGACAATGAGTTGAATGCAGAACCTTCCAACTCCAGGTAAAAGTACATATCTTAGAAAATAGACAATACTGTACACCCTACTCCACAAATCTTGTAGTCTTACCTTTCAAAAAAAAATCTTGTATTGTCGTAGTATGGAACATAGATGCATTTTTTCCTTTCATCTGCCAAATTAGCTACCTTGGCACCCAGGCCTTATCTGAATCAAAAGGCTATATGAAAACTCATCAGGTTCACTTAATTTTTCTTAGTTTTCTCAATCAGAAAATAACTCTTGTTATGGATCTGGATGGCATAAATCTAAACAGATTCCTTGGAATATGTCAATCTTGTTTTATTGGTTGCTTTGTCTTCCTGAAGTTTTGTTGTATAATTCACAAGCAATGTTCTGAAAATCAAAATCGCAACATAAATCGTTCTAGTCATTAAATCAGATTGAATTGCATATTGTATCATAAATTGTAAGATTCTTCATGATTTTTTTTGAAAAAGGGTAACATCTTTTAAAAATTTAATATGTTAAAGAAAAACGCTTTCATGTTATATGCATTTCGTATTCAAAACATTACTGCCCTTCAAATACTTAGGATTACCAGTGAGTGGGAATCCAAGATCCTTTTTGGCCCCAGTTGTGGAAAAGGTGGAGAAAAGATTAGAAAGGTGGGGTAGAAGGTACTTATCCTTAGGCAGAAGGCTTACTCTTATTAGGTTCGTACTCATGAACCTTCCCACTTATTACATGTCCATTTTTCAAATGCCTAAAGGAGTTTCGAGGAAACGGGAGCAATGCTTTAGGACGTTCCTATGGGGTGACGGAGAGGATAAAAAGGAGGTTCACCTGGTATCTTGGCCCGATGTGGCCAAGCCTAAGTTGTCCGGAGGCACCTTGGAATAGTTCCCTTTCAAATCAGGAATCAAGCCCTTCTGTGTAAGTGGAACTGGAGCTGTGGGAAAGAAAGGGAAGCGTTGTGGGCTAAAATCTTAACAACCAAATATGGATTAGGAGATGGAGGACGTTGAGCGTTAGGAGCTAACATAGAGAGATAGGACCACAACTAGTTAAGGCATGGTGGAGAATAGGGAGGGGAGCAGGCCTTATGGGCTGCACTTTCAAAGAAAATCCGAGACTCCTAGTCGGAAATGGAGATAGAACCCTCTTTTGGACAGATGTGTGGCTCAGGGATAGATCCTTTAAGTTAGTCTCTCCTAGATTATATAGGGTAGCTTGCGACAAGGAGGCTTTGGTCAGGGATCGAGATAGGTTTGACGAAAACCAAGTTCGGTGGCACTTTGATTTAGGAGGGATCTTAGGGGTTTCAAACAAGAGAGCTTAGAGGGGTTTTTAACCCTCTTGGTAGATTTTCCACTATCCAAAGAGGAGGAAGACGAATTAATTTAGCTAAGAGACTCTTTTGGTGCCTTCTCGGTCAAATTGTCCATGGAGAAAGCCAGCCATATAGGTGTTGAGCCCCCCCTACAGTGCTTGGCCTAGAAGAGCATGGCTCCCCCAAGAGTGCAGGCCTTTGTGTGGAGTGCCCTCAAAGGAAAAACACTTACTAGAGTGGCTCTGCGGAGAAAGGGTTTACTTAACCCGGAAGAATGCCCCTTATGTGGTCTTGCGGAGGAAGATGCAGATCATCTCTTTTTACGTTGCCTTGTCTCGGGTCAATTATGGGCAAATTTCGTCAACCTAATGGGAATCCTGTGGGTTTTAGATAAGACTTGCGAGGGAGTGATAGGATCGTTGTCCATTTCTCACCTCAACCCCAAGACAAAGGCAGCCTGGAATACAATTCCCACAATGATCCAAGGGCATTACAAAGACGACAACCATGTTTCTTGAGGTTCCCACTTCGTTTAGCACATTCATAAGATTGAATAGAGAATCTTTGAATTTTCTCCTTTTCAAGGTACTTCAAGTTATCCTATGAAAAGGTCCGAAGATCTCCCTAGCCAATCTTTCAATCTCTATTCCAGCAGACATCTATGAATTTTGTGTCAATTGAGAATCATCTTCCAATTTTAAATTCTAATTTTTAAACTTGAAGAAAATTCCAATTTTTTGTCTCATGTGGATAAAAATCCTTCAAGTTCCCCTATCAAAGGAAGTCTGAAGATTTCCCCAAGCAATTTTCCAATCCTGCTTATATATATGCATGTGTAGAAATATATACAAGGATCACCTGCATGAATTTGGTAAAAGGATGAGCTGGTCTTCCATAGAAAAGCCACTTAACCCATTATTTAGAACATCTTGGACCCATCGTGACTCATAAACATCAATGAAAACTATTTCAAGTGGACCTTTCAAATTTTTCGAAGAGTTGAAAATATGTGCCTATAGGTCACATTGTTGGTGTATCTTGGTTTTTCACAAAACTAGTGACACCTTTAAACCATGTTCTTTTTTTTCCATGGTTTAAACATAAGACCAAACCATTTTGCCCTATACTCTTCAAAAAAAAAAAAGAATCTATATCTTTGTCAAGGATTTTTGTAACTAATCGAACTATCTCCAAAAGCAACTTCTAAAGAATCAAATAGTGAATTCCCCATGAATGAATTGCTAAGTAGGTTCTTTTGTTCACACCTAACATTATCTCACTTTCTCCTTAGTTTTGCCCTTTTAATCAAGGGTTTTCCAACGATGATGTAGGTGGAACATAAGATGCGGATTCAGGAATGAAATAAATTTTCCAAAAGAAAAAAAAGGCATCTTGTGCTTATGACTTAAATATTCAACGAAAGCTTGCATATTTGTTATGTAGACTTACGCCAATCTAGTGTCACCGCCTATCAAAATGAATATTAGGTGTGAAGTATGATTTACATTTTACTCTGTTATTTTACTCTCTTTTTTAAGATTTGATCGCTCAATTTAAATATAACTTTACATTTTGAAGTGTTTGTCATTTAAGAGATTTTTTATCTACATTTTATGAACTAAAGAAAATGGAAATCCACCATAAGACAGTTTTCACCATCATCATACAAGTTGTGTCCTAGATTTAGGATCAATATTGTGAGTTCTACCACTCATCAATTTTGTGAATTCTCCATCATTCTAGAATCTATCATGTCACTTCTCGGCACTTTGTCTCTATTTGTCTCCACTTCTGATAGTTCCTTACTAATGCAGCACCTGAACTGACACATGGATCATTTCCAAACTCCCATGGCCATCATCAAATCATGTTTTAAGAAAATCTTCACAATCAAATCATCTCCAATAGCATTCATTAAATCCTTCCCCTCCCTTCCCTCACCCGGGTTCTCTATGTGAGTCTCTAAAGCTAGTGTAAAGCTTCTTATAACTCACGCATCCCTAATTTTTCTCATATGAGCAACTATAGTATGATGTCTTTCCGTTTCACCATTTCCTATCACTCAACTGTATATAACATTGTGAGCTTACTTGTTAACCTACAAATTTATCCCTTCAAACTCTGCTTTACCCAGCTTATATTTTCTATATTAGTATGTAGCCATATTGACATGTCAGTTTCCCTACACCACACAATGTCTTAACACCTCATGTTTGTATTCAACGTTGCATAGATGACGAAAGGTAATGTCTGTTAAGGTACTAAAAAGGTATTGCTTGTCTTTGTAGCTCATAAAGTTGAGAAATAATTACAACAACGAAAAAAAAATTAACAGGCAAAAATGGGAGAAATTTTAGACAGTAAGAAACTGCTATCATCTGCCAATGAATTGATAAAATCCAATAAACAATATCTCAACTGTATATAGGTAGATGTGGCAGAAAAATCAGAATGGAATATGGTTGAAGCTTACAAGTATAAGAAAGGCAGACAGACCTCTTTTGAGTATCCAGACATTCCTATGAGTTGTGAATCCCGTATTGCTCTATATAGATCACTTGGAATTATAGGCTTCTGTAATAAGAAATGGTAGTCAAATTACAAAAACATTGATATAAATTATTAAATTGCTCTAACATTAGACCGCAACTGTTAGATATTTATTAGATTAGATCAAGAATTAACACCACCCAAAAGAAAATAAATATTCCTTATTTTGAAATCGGAAAAAATATCTATGCCAGTCAGTAGTCAGGCACTATGGTACTTGCAAATTCACAGAATAGATAGATGATGGTGATGTGCCCTTTTTATTTTTGTTCTTTTATAATGGAGACACTTTCTTTGAAAATTATAATGGGGATTCTGTTACTTAATAGAAAATGGATATAAACCTTTCAAAAAAAAAATATTGGAGATAAAGAGGTTAAATAACTCATAATGAATATAATAACATAAGTAACTCTCATGTATCTCCAGTTTTAACCACTAGTTGTGATTGTGTAGAATAAAGCATGAAATCAAACCAAATGTTTGAATTCACAGGCTCAAATGTTGCTCAGATTGAGAGTGACATTTATTGGGATTTAAGTAATTTTATGACCGTTAGATTGAAGACCAAGTCAATCCAATAGTGAACATTGAAAGATAAGTGACCTAGTATTGGATTATCCTATCCAGCCATTGGAGGATTTTATGGATTATGAATATCCAGCCATAAATGCAAGGCTAGATTTGTGGAGGAGAACGTTGGAGAAAAATGGTTTGAAAATTAGTAGAACTAAAACAAAATATAAGGAATGTAACATTAGTGGGTTAAAAAATAGTGAGGGTAACCCGGTAAAAATAGGAAAAGACCTAATTGCACATTGTGATAAGTTTAGATACTAGGGCTCTATGATAGAATCTCAAAGAGGTTTCAACTTACATATAACGAATAGAATAGGAGCGGGATAGGCAAAATGTAAAAAACTAGTAAGATCTCGTGCGATAAAAGAGTCCCAATTTGCCTAAATGGACGATTTTATAAAACAGTTATTAGATTTGCAAAACTATACGGAGTAGTGTTGGGTGAAAAAAAAAAAAGACAAACAAATAAAGTTAGGACATAGAGATGCATATGTTATGCTAGATGAGTGGTTTTAACCCTAAAAGATAGAGTAAGAAATGAACGCATAAAAGATAGTTTAAAGATAACTCCAATAGATGACAAGTTGAGAGAAACTCATTTGAGGAAGTTTGGTCATGTTAGTAGAAGACCAAACAAGTGCGTAAAGTTGAAAAGCTATGGATCGAAGGCACTAAGAGGAGAGGGCGACTTTTGAGAACATAGAGGGAAGGATAAAAAAGAACATGTTAGACTATAGAGTGATTGATGATATAGTTTATGATAGGGCCAATTGGAGAAGAAGAACTCATAGAGCCGAACCCAGATAGATGGGATAATGGTTGTTGGTGCTGCTAATGATGATGATGATGATTGACAACTAACCTCCCTTGTATGGGTTTTTTTCCTTCTTAAACTATGGTGGAATAGATAAATCCAAATGGATGTGGTCGCTGATGTACGTAGACACTGACCAAATGTAAGGAATCACCCTACTAGAATTTGTCTATAGATAAAAAAACTATCAAACAACAAACGGTTTGCTGCTGACTACTACAAAAATCTAAGCACCAAAGAATAACAAAACAACAGAAGGCACATTTTGTTATAGTAATGAATCAAATGGATAGTTGATAGAAGTTCAGACTATACTTCAGATTATACATATCATTATGAAGCATCAACATGGGAGCAAAATTAAAATTTGATTCCCAACAAAAATAGAAAGTAACTATGAGAATTAAGTTTCTTGAAGACTGACCGCTAATATATTGTCAATCTCATTTTGTATCCTCCAATTTAAACAATCCACCAACTGCAATTGAAATGTTCATCATCTGTATAAGAAAGTCTAAAAAGTAAAATCTAATGATACCCGTGCACTGAATATAGGAAAAAGACTAGATACAATTATGATAACGATACCATATATCAATACATTTAAAAAAAAAGATACCATTTTGTGCGCTTTGGGAACATCCCACTCTCGTGCCTTGAGAAAACGCACCAAAGTTTCAGTTGGATACCCTTGATGGATATTCTGGAAATTAAGAAAAAGGAGAAGGAGAAACTTATATCTAGGCAAACACTACAATAAAAATGATTTTCCCACATGTGAAAATTATATACAATTAAATATGCCATATTAGATATGAAAACTCATTCCAAAGAAAACTACATGTCAGCACTATACCTCAAAATTCACTGTTTGGGTTATCCTTTCCAGCTGTTGGAGGATTTTATGGATTATGAATTAAGAGCCACATAAACTAGCCAACAATCGCTTTTAAATGCAATAGTTCTCTAATCAGCAGCTAAGATCAATTGACTTGACCAACTGGGGCATTCACAGTAGCGTCCAAAGATGTCTTAGATTTCTCATATGCATATGACATAATACATTATTTGTAACTTAAATACATGCATGCAACACCATAATCTAGTATTTATTTATTTTACATTATTTTTTACTTGAGGAAAATAAACAACTGGGAAAGTATGTAGGAAACTAGGAATTGAAATGAACAAGTCAACTGAAAATAAACAAAAGGGGTCATAAAAGGAAGAAGGGTCTGAGATAGAAACTTCACAACCAGGAAACAATCACTTAAAAAACACATACAAAGCTACAGATACAAAAGTCAATCCAAAGAGAAATCCAGAAACAGTTCAACACCCTAGAAACACCACTTTTTGCTAAAAAGTCTGTTATACCATTCACTGACCTCATGGCATAAACAAAAATGAAACCCATCCAAAAATAAGCTCTCTAATCTCCCTAAAAGTTGAGATTAAATTCCAGGACACGTTTTCCTTCCTTGAGTGCATCCAATAGCATTACTCGAATCTTCCTCTATAATAACCTTTCCTCCAAATTCCAAAATGCTGCTTGAAGATCCTCAGACCTCCAAAACAGCAAGCAGCTTTGCTTCATTGGAGTCTCTCCTTCCCACCAGACCTGAAAAGAAGGCCACTACTGTCACTTCTGAATCCTACGAAACTCCTCTAACCCCTACTAGAACCAGCTTCTCGCAAGATTCTCCATCCGCATTGAACTTAAGAGATCCTAGTGAAGATGGATATGTTACTAGTGCAGCTATTTCAAATGTGTACAAAAAGATCGATCTTGCATGGACATTGGACCTCGTATGACATCATTGTCATTAAGAACACAAATAGGAAGGCCTGGTACTAAATGACAGTCAGATATTACTAAACAAAGACTTCAATCAACATTTAAATTTTGACTCTAGTTGACATTTTGTGGGCTTAGAAATTAGTTTATTAATATATTGTCTGGAATCTTTAATTCATGGAAGTGGAAAATTTTGGATACCAACATGATGACATTTTTTTTGGAAAAGAAAATATGAATCAAACCCACAAGCCATGTAGTTACAACGGGGAGTACTTCCAACTGTACTACAGGCTCATTAGCATCATGATAACAATTCATATGATAAACTATATCATATAATTTCCACATCTACACAGACTCTTCCTAACTCCCAAGTCCCTGACATGTGTGCGTATCAGAGAGAGAGAGAGAGAGAGAGTAGAGGCTTTCCTGATCAGCAAGATTTCTGCTGCCTCCAATTCCAGTAACCGGATTGTCTTTCTTTCTTCCATTCAATAAATTACACCTATGTGAATGAAAACCAAACATTCCCTACTTGTACATCCTCAAGACCAACTGATAACTTTATAAACTGATAATGCCAGTGCATCGTAGCATGCTTTAAATATTGCCCAACAAGTCACCTCGCATCATCATCGTATCATCATCTAAGTAATTCTTTCCATCTATTCATTTTGCTTTTTGAGTTTTACAGGTCTACATTCTATTAGAAATCAAATTTACTATAACTCCATAGTCTAACATGTTTTTCTTTATTTGTTCGGTAAAAGTTCTTAATGGTCTCCCCCTTCTCTCAATACCTTCTACCAGTAATCTATTATTAGGACAGATTCTGGTCTTCTATATAGATACTTGAACCATATGAACAGTATTATTCCCTCGTCTTATCATCTATTGGCGTCTTCAGAATTATCTATTATGCTCATTTCTAATTTTATCTTTTATGTACTACATAAATCCATCTTAACAATGCATCTGTTACCTTTTATATACTTGACTTTTTCATTGCCCAACATTCAGCACCAAGATGGTCACCTGATGCTTTTCAAAATATAGACACCAAATGGTTTGTAAAATGCTCTTATTTCCACCTATAATTTTTCCTAATCGGTATATTTCCACCTACACATTACTCCAACTCCTCAACAATGCAAAACAATGTATGCATAACTGACAATGAAACAACTCACATTAAATCCAGCATATGTACATGTATCCCCTTAGGACATTTGTGACACACACTCCATTATGGAGATTTTAGGTTAATGTTGCAAGGCCACATTCAATGCTCCATAAACACAAGAAAATTCTTTATGGCAAGAGTTATGTACTCTACAGGAGATTAACAATTGAGAGACAGAGAGAGAGAGTACTCAACATCATATCCCATGAAAAGATGCCCCATGAAAACACTCGAAGAACTAAGTTAAAACAAAGTTAAAAATGCAGCTGCTTTGAGCTGTCACTTTTGCTAGTATAATAGTTTGCTAACTATGACCAAGACTTAATACGTTACAAGGTAGAGTTGGTCAGGAAACTTGGAGGGCCAATCAAGCAGGTTGGGTTGATTAATTTTAAATTTTATTATAATATACAATTTATCAAATTATAAAAAATGAAAAAAAGGTCAAAAATACAATTTCTTTAAATATCAAAATAAATTCAATGTGACTTTCTAAAAATAAATGACAATTAACTAAAAATTAAATTGGAACATCAACCATAGAAAAGTATGAAATAGCCCCAAGGGGTTGGTGTGTTGGCCAAGAACCTGCCTTAGGAAGCGGAGTCCCGAGTTCGAATCCCATCCAACCCCAAAGGCCCACTACCCATAGTTTTACAGGTGTGTGTGGGTAGGGAGGCTACACGTCCCGAGGACTAGTCGGGTGCTCTAAGAGGCCTTGGACACCTTGGTTAACAAAAAAAAAAAATTGAAAAGTATGAAACTTTTAAGATATAAATTTTCAAATATCAACCAGTGCAAAAGAAAGCCAAAGCTATCCATTACAATCAAGAATCAATTCTCAAGACCCATTTTCATACACCCATAACGCATATAGTTATAAACAAAAATCATAAATTCATAAGAGACCACTTAAGAAGTGCATAAACATAACAGTCTTTAAAGTAAAATTGCAATTGAAGAAGACCATCTTAAAAAAATAAAAATAACAACATGATGTTGGAAATGGACCTAAGGAGATCCAGTTGACTCTTCTAGACCAATATCAATTTCAGGAGTCACGAGTTGACTAGGCCAGGTTAGCTGGGTTTGAGTTAAGACCTGCCCTGCAAGTTTAGCCCTACTAAGTCAAACTAGTATCTGAGCAGATCATATAAACTCAGACTAGTTTCTAGTCAGCCAATGATCTCTGTTTGGGCTAAGTATTCAGCTAAATCAAGTAAAATCACCTAAATAGAAAATCAACAACCACAAAATAAGCCATATATCAAAAGCACATCCACACGTCAAAGGGAGAAAAAAATCCATATAATAATCGACATCACAGGCACAACAGTTTCTTATCGAGCAAACTTCTTCTAAATTCCATTAAAATCTAGAATTAAAAAAAAAAAAAAAATCAACAGTGGAAGTAAGCTGAGATCGTGTAATTCCTTACAGGCACAGCATCACTTGATCTACAAAGCAGTCCAATTATACAATGATGCAGATCAAAGCCCCCAAAATGAAGAATATATTAAAACCAAAAAGTCCATCCATAATAAGAACAGATCTACAAATCCAGAAAACTGAAAAATAGGCTTGGGTTGGATGCATGGAAAAGAAGTAGTATAATGACCTTTTTCTAACAAAAGCTTGTCAACCCATTTCTATTTTTAGCTAGAAAATGGTTGTTTCACAAGAAAGCACTTCCTTTCCTTGCATCCAAACGGCGGCATAACAGATCTAGTAAATCTAAAATACCAAAAAATAACCACATGAAGAGTGTGCGAAGAGAGAGAGACTTCCGACCTCAAATGTGTTCTTGAACGGTTCGTCCACTGCGAAAATAATAACAGTAATAATTACTAAAAAAAAAAAGATCAGTAAAAGATGTAAACTTTGGCATTGGAACATCGACGCGAATTCCATAGAGAGGGAGTGTGTGTTTGTGTTACCTTGGTCGATCAAGGCCTGCAACCGGTTGATTGCATCTTGAGATTCGATTCCCATTTGTTAGAATTTTTTAAGTTCGGTAGAAATGGAGGAAACCAGAACTGCTTTTCACTGGATTTGATTTGATTTTCCCCTTCTTTCTATGAAAACGAAAACAGAGAGAGGTGGAGAAGAGAGGGAGGTTCAAGAGCTTTATGCTACCACCTCTCCCTGGACTGGAAGCTCTGTTCATCTAAGCTTTTAAAGGTGGGGGGAAAAGGGGGTGAAAATTGAAGAAAGAGGGCGAAAATGGGAGAATAAATTATGAGGGAAGAGAAATTGTCAGGTAATTTGCCTTTGTCCGTACAGGTAGCTTTTGTCGATGCCTCCGGCAACCCATAATAGGGTCCTCGTTCGGGTCGAATTTTTCGGGTTGACTTCGGATCCGATCTTACGAACCTTGAATATAAAATATTAAAATTTGGGTTGGCAAAAGAGACGTAGATCGACTAAAAACAAATATAATCACTGGTAGGGGGCGGCAAAATGCAACTATTTAAATAAAACTTTTGAAGGGATTTAAAAAGGGGTTTAATTGTTTAATTAAAAGAACATTTGAATAAAAAATTATGAAGATTTCAACTAATCTGTTATTTTTGCACTTTTTGTAAATCTGGTCATTTGAATTTTATTAACATTGTAAATTGCACTTTTCGTAAATTTATTCATTTTAAATTTTATCAATATTGATAGTGATTTATCCTTTTTTTAACATGGATATCATTAGAGTTGAGACTAATTTCACAAGCACGTGTAAATCTGATAAATTGAAAAGAAGTAGTTTCATAGGAATAATCTAGAGAGATTTGAGCGTGAAAATATCTAAAATTAAATAAATAATATATACTATACATTTTTATAGAAATACTAGTCAAGATTTAAAAATCTCTATCCCCTTTTTTTTTTAATTCTCTACCTTTCTTCCTACTTTATTTTTTGTATGGGAATCACTTTTAGCGCCTGTTTCTTTCACTCTTTTTTCCTTTTTTTTTTTGTCTCTTCAACTTCTATTTTTATGCATTTATTTCTTTATTTTTTAATCACTGTGGTTTATTTTTTACTGTAAATTATAAATTTCAAGATAAAAATATTCTAAGATTTTTTTATATATATACTTTCATTCAGATTTAGTTTTTTGTGAACTCATTAAATTCATCTCAACCAAGCCTATCATATTGTTTAGAAGCAAGTTGAACTCAGTCCAATTTCAAACATTTTTAAGAATAATTAGACATGTACTCGTGAAGTCATCATAGCTTGAGCCCAGCTCAAATCCAATCCGTTTCTAGTCATAGTTTGTCTCAATGTTTAAAAAAAAAATCTATAAATCACACTATATTAGTGAAAGGTTGGATTAAATAAAATTCAATTGAATTAATATATTAAAAAAAAAAATGGATCCGAATTTGTAAATTTGTGTCATTAATATAATATTATAAATAATATTAGACTACTAACTAATGTTTTATTGATGAATTAAAATAAATTTTAAACAAAAAATATTTTTTGATAAAAAACAAATGTCAACTTTTTTGAAAAATAAAAATAACAATCTCTTTTTATTTTATAATTTTTGAAACATTTTTTATAGAATACATTTTAAGATCGATCAAAAAATGGTTAAATTCTCAAATTTGACCACTTTTTACAAATATCTGCATCTAACGACTTTTTTAAAAAAGTCGGTCCTCGATTCAACCGCAGGCCGGAGGATCGCCAATTTGCCGACCCATTAGTCCAACATCCATCAATTTTGGAGTCTTCGTGGCAATGGAAAGTCTTATGGTCCATTGCGCAGGACCCACGTGGTCCTAGCTGATGCGCGTGAAGTCGTGAACCATCATTCCATTTAAATGTGGCCCAATGCAATCTTGACTTTAAGAAAGCAACTTGATATAATGTTAAAATCGGATATAAATGTGTCTAGGTGGTGGGTAAAGATCATCTAGTTAACTTAAAAATAAAACAACGATACAAATTCATCCAGGCTATTTAATGGATAGCGATCTTTCGACCGATGTTTCGTGTGATCAAATATGAGATTTAGAATATTGTTCATTTTACTGTTACACTGCAGTATAAATCAGCTCACTGATCGGCTCACCGAATCACTGACCCTTCCATTGCAATATAAATTGGTTCACTGAGTAGATTGCTGAAATTTTTTTAATGATTTCGTACGGCAGTAGAATAGTAAAATGGAAAATACCTTAAAACCCATGTCTTCTAACACAAAATGCCCGATCGCTATCCCTTTCTATTGTAAAGATATTACATCAAACTTGAAATTTAGATTTAGAAATTGAAACTCAATCCTCCTAATTAGAATTACTAATTCTATTAAGTTTATTATTCAATCTAAGTTCCAACTCTAACTTTTTATCTTTGATTACTTTTACTTCATCATAAATTATAAAAATTGATTTTCTTTTTGCATTTGAACTCAAGTTAACGAAATCCAACTCAATTTAAAAATTAATTAGTTAAGTTGAGTTTATAGAAATACATATTTGATTAAAATATGACGTAAACGAGTCAAATATTTGATTACAACTTCTCGATGACATTTTCAAAAAATACAGCTTAACCATTAAAAATTAATATTCTCAAAAACAATTTTTTGACTGAAATTTATTATAATTTTTTTCATCTATAATAAAAATGCTTGTAAACTATTTCTTTCAAATTTTATTTAGTCAAGCAAGACCCCCGTACACCTCTAAAACAGCATCAACTAATTGGAGGATGGAAAAAAGAGCTGCAGTAGTTCGATGGGGCCAGATTGAGATGCTTATCAACTTGAACCCAAGATCTTTGAAGTTCAAGGGTTAAAAAATCGTCCGTGTTGATATTAATATCAGTGATAGTGATATATTGGCTGATATTATAGCAATATCTTCTCTCTCTTATCTGATTTTTTTTTTAGAAAAAATAATGGTGATATTTAGAGATATATCGGCTGATATTTACCGATACTTTTAATATCGGCCAATATTTCAACCAATATATTGCCAATATTATAATTGTACGAGCTTTGAAAAAAAATGATACAGATTAACCAATACAATATACATCGCCCAATATTTATACTTGTACCTTAGATTAAAACAATCTGATCTTAACAATTGAATTGGAAGTTCTTTCACAACATTTTTAGATCCCTTATCTGAGATTCTTTTGTTGGAATGAGGGAAATAAATCTCTTTATATATTATCGATATCGGTTGATAAGGGTGATTTTTTTTAAAAAAAATTTAGGAGATGGCAGAAGAGGCCCCTCTAAGTGCAATGGAGGCCCCTGCCCTAGACCATGGGCCTTCTTGATCACCCATTGATCCCTGGAATATTCTTTTATTGGAATATTATAATAACCAGTCAGACACGTGAATTGCTTGCACGACTTTCTCATTTAGTGGATATGAATCATCATCCATTTTATCTTTTGATATTTTTTTTTCTCCTCAATGCAGGATAGGAATAAAACAAGAGGTTCTGCAACATTAGTTAATTTAGGCCTGTTTCTCAATCTTGTACAATAATTGTTCAATCATGTTACTAAGAATGTATTTGAAGTTGAACGCAGGCCTTTTGAATCTATTTGGCTAAACATGCAGGATCGAGTTTGATGTTAAACAAGACGCCCAATAAAACCCTGTGATTCTTTTCTGAACTCTTTTTCTTTCTTAAATTATTTTAAAAATAATTCATTAAAAAATAATCGTTCATATTGAAAATATAAATTATGATTTAAAAAAAACTTTGGTCCAAAAGTCAATTTCTAATAATTTGATTTTGATAGTAAAATACATCTTTATTACTGTATTTTTTATATTTAAAGATGCATAATAACTTTGACCACTAAAATACGTGGTTAGAAATTGAGATTTGAGTTCAAAATTGGTCCACTTGTAACTCTTTACTTTCAATATCATAAGGATTGCTGCTACTTACTTCTATTAACACGCTAAAAAATGGCCTAATCTAAGTAGCCAAATTTAAAACAAATCAAGGTCAAAGTTGAACATGTAAGATTACGTAAGGCTATTTGTATAAGGAATGGAACAAACTCCACTATCTTTATGAGAAAGTAGCTTTCAGAATATGAATACCAATGCAAGTTGGTTTAGTGCTGAAAGTCTGGCTTCTGATGGAGATTTATTTATATTTTTAACACTTCAAAAGAAATAGTTGACGTTTTGGTGTTTTTTTTATATTAATATTATAATCATACTAAAATCCTCATGGATAAGTCTACTACTTGTAAGGCACATTAAGATTAGACTATAGAGACTCGAACCCACAACTTCTTTCTTTCTAAGACAGGAGACAACCAGTTGAATCCACTACATTTCAGCATTATTTTAATCACAAAATACTTTGGTGAATTAGCATTTCCATGGCCATTGGCAATTTCAACCTCGTTTGGATTTTGGACATTGGGGCTGTTCAGGTTTCAGGGATCAGATTAAGATGAACATAATTTTTGACTGAGTCCTAACCATAAATTTTCAGCAAATATAGAAACGTTTGCACTCACTTTTCATTTTCTCCAAATATGTTAATCTTAAAAATGAGCTGTAATAAGTTAGTCCAGGTCTTCAATTAAACATGAGTCATGAGGTAAAAGAATTGATTCATTGACACGGTGGTCGGTACACCCGTATCGACAAAACATTACGTATAAGCCACAACAAGCCGATATGCATTTTGGCTGCATCCATCTGTCATCTATTCGAACGTGTTGCAGCCAATATGTGTCGGTCTTCATTTTTTCAACACGTTGCAGCTGTTATGCAATGTATTAATGCATTTTTTATATGTGATTCAAATAAATGGACTTGAACTTTAACCCAAAAAGCACGAGAACCTCTGCACAAACTTCAACTTTAAGAATACAAATGCATTCACGGTTGAGACTTTGAGGAGAGAAGCCCAGCCTAACGCTGGCTCATCAACATTGAGTCCTACTTTTAAGAGACACCATTCATAGTAAACAGTATATATTTCAAAATTTCAATACTCATTCAAGTGCCTAGTTGATATGTAGGCTCCTTTATATGTTGGGCAATGAATGAGTCTCATGTCGGTTATGAAGGTAGAGATTTAGAGACTCTTAAAAAACTTAGATCACTTCACTTGATTAGTCTTTTGGGCTGAATACTCCGTCATAACAAGTGTTATCAAAGCTATATCTCCAAACAATATATGTGGATTTAAGAGATTCCTTAGTCAGACGAGATAGTAGGTGACGTTCTATCCGCCAGAGACCCTCATTCGAGGGGAATTGTTGAGACAGCAAACGAATCCTACATTAGTTGTGAATGTGGAGATTTAGAGACTAATAAAAGACTTTGATCATTCCACCTAATGGATTAATATTTTGTGTTGAACAGCTAAACTCATGCTCATTCCTAAACAAATCATATTGAAATAATTTATAAAATATATAAACATAGATGCAGTTATTTGCTTGCTATATGTTTTCCATGAAGGATGTAAGCAGACCATATTTGGGTCAGATTTATTGAGGTTATATGGCAATTAATAATAATTTAAAGTGATCTACTTTTGTTAAATTAAAGCGCCTAAATAGTGTGGGGCAATATATATATTTGTGTATATCCTGTATTGACCCAATACATTAAGGTAACTCTCTTGGAAACAAAATTAGGCACGGGACAATGGAAGTTAGTGACACCAAACACATCAGTATAAAATAATGGATTTAATTCAAGTTTTGCTTATACGTATCAAATAAGATTTGAATTAGCCCTAACTCAAATTACTAACTCTAAAAATTCATTAATTTAAATGGAACACAAAATAGTCCTATCTAACTCCCCTTACTTTCAATTAAATCTAATTAGCAATTACTTCATTGCTCCAGACCCAATGAATTTGATGACAAAATAATCCAAATTCTCGTTTAGCATCTAGCCCTTTTTAACATCATATATGGTGGAGTTAGTATACTTGCTAAAGTGCTAATCTGCATGTTGAAATGACTAAAAAGATGATATTAAGTAGAATATGGACTGTATCATAAGGTGAACCTTTTAAGTTCGGTCAACTTGTCCATATATAGATTCTAACATTTGATACAACTTCATAATTCTAATATGGCTCGGATATATCATCAAGGGATTAGTTTATTAGTAAGGAATTTGTAAAATAAGAATTTTGAGTTTTGAATTCTATTTCATTTGGAAAGATTAGTCTCGTAGTTATGTTCAGCATACGAATAAAGAAATTTATACATATATAAAGGATAAATAAAATATTCAAAAAGATTCGACACCACATTTATATAAAAATATAAATGGATCTAGAAATTTTAGATTAGGTTAAGATAAACCTAGACTTTCAATGTCTTAAGTCTATATTGAAATTTGAATAGATTTTAAAACCAAATTATTTTCAAAGTTTATTGAAACAAAAGATCAACCAAATTATTTTCAAATTTTATTTATTTCAATACTGTTCATTGTTTTTTTTTTTTTTTTATTTCAATAAAATCATTTGTACAATACTAACTTAAATGCATGACATTCTATAAAATTCAATATACAAATCCTACTGAACCCTAAACCCTAAACCCCTAACCCCTAACCCCTAACCCCTCTGTCTTCTTCGTTCTTCCGTTCTCGAAACGTTTCCCTTCTGTCTCTCAGACTCCCTTACCTTACTGCTCGAGTAAGAATTCCTTCTTCATCTTCTTTTTCTTCTTCTCACATCATGTCATATTTCCTTCACGGGTTTCTTTCGCTTTGCAGGTTGGACCAGAAAATCTCCCCAGCATCAATTGCGATTCTAGACAAGAAGTAGTATAAGATAAGAAAGTGAGAATGCCTCGAGTGTCTGCTCTGGATATGCCAGACGTGCCCAAAGGGCAGCTCCCTCCCCACCTCGAGATTCAGAGAACACGTGTTATTTGCAAGTCTGATGCTCCCATACATGTATGTTTGCTTCTCTTTTTTCTTTGGAAGACATTTCCATTTCCATTTTCTCATTCTCTTTTTATCTTTTCTTGAATAGTTTCTGGTATTGCTCTTTTTTTTTTTTTTTTGTGATCAATAGAATGTTTATACGACATCGAATAGCCTCTCAAAAAAGATATCCCATGAGCCTCCAAAAAGTTTGTGTCACCTAAAAAACGAAGATATGCAACAGCTTCCTATAAGCATAAAGCATCACTGAATCTCTTTGTCCATTTGCTCAACTAATAGCACATGAAGATTGTTTTTTTATTGATCATTAAAAAAATATGTGTTTATATGGACAAAGGATCTTGATTGATTCAAGTTTTGATTTTTTTTTTTTTTAATTTTTTAATTTGATTCTTTTACCAATTTTCATTCCTTGTAAACAATTGGGTAGTGACCCGATCTCAATTGGCATAAGGCTATATAACTGCTTAATTGATTTATATCAGTTGTATAACTTGTCAATTGATTACAAGAACTGAAAATGAAAACATCAAATATAAAAATTCAAAACTCAGGGAGTCGATTAAGATCGTTTATTAATGGTCTGGATATGGAGTAAAGTGTGAAGTAGAGGAAACTCAAGGTGGACAAACCCCACTGCACAGAGACTCCATTTTTTACTTCGCTTCTGCTTTGTGAGAACCAGTGGAAGTGGAAATGGACAAGCTGTTTTACACCCAAACATTTAATTAGTTGGTTGGAGAAAGAAAATGGGGAGGATGTTGACTGTTGCAAATGGTGATTCAATACCTTCTTAAGTTGCAAATGTCTGCACTTAGACGCGGAACAAATGGTGTTCACTCTTCTCTACTTCGTTGCCCATTAAACAGGGCCAATCCCCTTAGTGCAGTGAAAAAGTTCCCTTGGCCCTATTTACTCCATGTCCAAACACTAATACAAGTGTTATTTACTACCCAGATTGCAGTTGATTTGAATAATCCCAATTTTCAAGAATTATTTTTTATAAATATGCTGTGTGATCACATGGAGTGCATTGAAAACCACAGTAGCTGAGATTTATTATGTCACCACCACCACCACCACCACCACCATCGTCATAGCCAAAATCCCATCTATCTGGGGTTGTCCTAAGAATGTATTATGTATTTTTACATGTTCCACTCCAAATCATTCTTGGTTAAGTTTTACTTAATAAATTTAAATTGATTTTTTTACCTCTATTCCTGGTGAATTTCACCTTGTTTATGTGTTTGAAGGCAGAAGGTATTCAATACTCAGGTGCTTATGCATCGATGGGAGTCGATAATAGCCTGCGATTGGATCATTTCTGCAATAATTTTAGAGTTGAAATAGTTCGACTTTCAGAGGATGAAATTGAGTTCGATATGATTGGGATAGATGCTTCAATTGCCAATGCATTTAGAAGGATCCTCATAGCGGAGGTATTTCTATAAAACCATTTTGTCTGATGTGTTCCTTTTCTTATATTTTAAGATGATCTAAGTTTTCAATTGTATGCGTTTAGTTTTCTTGGAGTTTACTTTTTATGTTTTACCCCTTTTTGATCTTGGTGATTGTTGTTATTACTTTTGTTCATTTTATTTCTGTCATTTGACAATGAAATTGTGTGACTTGAGTATCAGATTGAATTGTTTTTTCCCCTGAAGTCTATTGCATAAATTTGGGGAACTTTCATATTTGTGTGGCTCAGAAGCATGCATGCTTTATTCTGATCAGATATACTACTTTTAGTGTAATGTCTTTCTTTAGTCAACGCTAAATGAAGATTGTTATTGCATGGGCCATAAAGAGGAGCTCTGGTCCTATTTATTTGGGGATTTTGGATTTATGTTTACTCATATCCCACATGATGCTTGTTGGGCAGTTGTTTATGATATTATGAATACAAACGTTTTCATGACCAGCCATGGTACAATTTTTTTTTTCTTAAATTTTCATAGAGAGCACAAGGGGCATGCTAGAAATCACAATTGGACACCCATAAAACAATAAATAAGCCCATATAATATAATTCCTCACCAAAGACAATATTTGGAAAAGGAGGGTAGTCTTGGTCAGTGAATTGCCCTTTTTGTCTTTGAGACCTTAAGATGTGGATCACCTTCTCCTTCACCTGCCCTTTCTTTTTAGCTATTTGGATGATGTTCTTAGCCTCTTTGATGTTCAATGGGCCATGCCGCCATTGGTTACTCTCTTGTCCTATTCTTGGATGTTGTTTAATGCACAGGCGAGGTTCTCCTTGATCTGGCAACTTGCTTTGTTTGCTATTGTATAGAGCCTTTGGTGGGTATGCAATAATAGCGTGTTTAGAAATAAGGAGAGCTAGATTGATGTCAATAGGAGTGTCAGTGCAAAATGTGCAGCATGGGCTTCAATGTTGAAGGTATTCCAGGACTTCTCTATCTTAGACATTACTAGAGCTTGAAAGGAGTGTATTGGCTTGGCTTAGTTGTCAGACTTTGTTTTCTCTTTATTTTTATTATGTTCTGTCGCCTTTTTTTTGGGGGGGGGGTGGGGGGGGGCTTGTTCGGTGGCCTTGGGCTTGCTTTCTTTTCCATTGCTTTGTTTTTTCCCTTCGTTTGGTGCACTCCTCGTGTCCTTTAATGAAAAGTTACCATTCAAAAGAAGGAACTACAACACTCATGGCTAAGTGGAGTACCAATTCATGTTACTAAAAGTAATCCTTGAACCAAGTGAGGAGCTCAAATATGTTTACAGCATGTCTAGTTGTGCCTTCAACATCAACAACAAGAACTGCATCATCATCACCACTGACACTACTGTCACCATCATCATTCTGATTGTTGTCATTGTCAAAGCCATTTTTTTCCATCTATTTGATGTTGGCTTTTTGAGATCTACTTTTCCACTAGCCCCATCAATCGTATGTTTGCCGTCATTTCAAGCAAAAAATAAAGTATGCCAACACCAAAAATCTATCATGTAAATCAATCCATGCTTTTGATGCTCTAACTTGTCCTATCCTTTGATTTTTTGTACTAGGGCTATTTTGGTCTTTTTATGGTGTGTCCAAACAATCTTAATTGACATTTTCTCATATTTTATTCTATTGGAGCGACCTTTATACTTAAATTGGTGCAATCAATTCTATTCTATCTTTTATTGTTTCTGCATATTCATCATCCTTGTCACATTATTTATCTGCATTTCATTTCATCATTGGCCAAAATTCACATGGTAGTGTCAGACTGTCATCTTATAAATGCGCCCTTTAATTGACATGCCACTCTTGTCCATAGTAGTTAAAGGCACCTCCTAGGCCCACACCTAGGCTTCAGATCTATTATGCGCCTCACCTAGCTCTAAGGCTAGCTGACTTACACTTGTTACCGTTTGTTGAAAAAAATATCTGTTGTAGTCCTTTTTTATGGTAACAAATAGATATTCTAACTTGTGTGCATTATTAGCTAACAATACTTAATTAGAAGCTTAGTAAACATCTAAGTTACTTGTGTATGTATCTAATGTGCATCTCTCTGATATGTTTGGAGCCACATTGCAATGCATTTTGGTACTTTGGATGAATGACATTGCATTTTGTTAATATTGATCTGATAAAGACACGAAGTAGTAGATATACATTTTATATCCCAAAGTATTTTTTAAGGGCACTTAGAATTTTTTTTTCCCGGCTTTGTGGTAGTCTTTTGTAAAGTTGTTTTGTTCTTTTGAATAAAAAACTTATCTTTAAAAAAAAGAGCGTATGTTCAAGCATGCACCTTATGCCTTAAAGCTCTGATGCATGACAAACTCTGATACCAAATCTGATACAGGACAAGTCAAAATATTGGAAACACTAGATCTAAATGATATATAGAGGCCTATATCAGAATGCCAATTGTGTATGGTGAATCTTAAAGTGACATGCAACCTATATCCATTATTCACGTAAGATGTTAGAGAGAGAAATTAATAATAAACAAAGAATATTACAAAGAACTATGCAAACTCGCTTACACAATTAATCAAAGAGATTCAAAAGAAGAATGACTCGTATGCTCAAAGCTTTCAAGGTTGTTATGCTAGTTTCAGTGCAAAATCCCTCAAAACTAATTAAATCATATCAAACCTTGTTATAGGTCTTCTAGATTTAAAAATCAATCACCCAAGGGATGAAATAGGGCTATAAGGCCACCTAGGGTGTGCTAAAGGAATTAGTGTTTGTTATTTTTTCAAAATTTTGGGCAAAAATAGGTTTCAAATAGGGTGGAACCATAGGTTAAGGTTAGATCTACGAGTCTAAAATAGGGATCTCGAGGTTAGGATGCGAAATAGAGCAAAACGGGCATGTCCATACGGTCGTACAGACATGTACGAATGTCAGTACAGATTGGTGGGTCCCAGTGGGCTTTGATGGCTAGTGATGGGGTTGGCTCCTGGTTTGGTTAGGGTTTGGGAGAATGAGGAGGAGGAGGAGGAGGAGGAGGAGTGGCCGATGGTGGGGTTGGGTCCTGGTTTGGTTAGGGTTAAGGTTTGGGAGGAGGAGGAGGAGGAGGATTCATTCATCATTCATTCCTCAAAAGTGTCTCTTACAACTATTTAAAAAAAAAGGAGACTCTTAAAATCCTAGATATATGTGACTTAAGGCACATATGTGGACGATCTAAAACTATAAGAATAAATACAAGTCTAATAATAATCTTGAAACACGTATAAACATAAACAATATGAAACTAATAAAAAATAACAAAAACAAATGCCTGGATGGCGCTGGATCAACAATCATATCGGTCCAATCCATAAATGAATGACTCAGATGATGTAAATAGATCAATTGAGCCAAATATTAAAATCCCCTGCTTGATCAACGTACAATCTAAGCTATCCATGGCTGGATTTGTCTGTATCCATAGTTGGATATATTAGGAATGCACACAAAATCATCATCCAACTATGTTGAGGAAACATCTAGCTTCCGATGCATCTTTCTTCACTAGTGTCCCATGATGTCTTTATTAGACTCTAGGGTAGCGGAGCTAGAACAACAAGAGAAAGAGCACAATCTTCCTTTAAAATTCAAAGAGAGAAAGAGAACCAAAGAGAATAAAAATACTTATATAATTTCTTCACTAAATTCATCACTCTACATATACATATACACAATCATCAAAGGAACACCAAAACCTAACTTAGTGCTTAAGAAAAAAACCCTATTCTCCAGCCATGGATTAGGGAGGTTTTATATGACTTGTTTCAGAACGTCAAGCGAGCTGAGGATGAGGTTCAACAATGCCAAGTTGAGCTAGAACTATCTTGGGTTTATGAAAAAGAGACTGCCCTTGACTTAGCAAATCAGAACCTAGATAAAGCTCTTCTTCAAGAATCAATCTTCTGGAGGCAAAAATCCTGTGTTGAGTGGCTAAAATAGGGCAATCACAATACAACATCTTTCCATGCTTCCACTAAAGAATGAAAGAGGAAAAATACTCTTTGTGGGATCTTCAACTCCCAAGGGTGAGTTGGCTATAAGCAAAAGTGATGAAAATACAGAATTAACAACTTGCTAAACATAACATAAAATCATTAACATGCTAAGTATGACACTACTACTCATTCTAATCTAATTTGCTAAAATAAGACTCTAATGAGCCCTCTTTTGTCAATTCAAGTGATCCAAATAGTTGTCCACAACCCATTCTACATCACCTTGTCACCTTGACTACTATGCTTTTATCACACGTCAGTTTACTAGCTTGCTTAAACTTACCTCACCTCGTGACCATCCAAATTAGATCCTCCTTTTCTACAATTGCGCCTAAGTGTCAAAACTTTTTACTATATGGTACCAAGTTATTTTTAAGTTTTACCTATTCATTAGCCCTCACTTTTTCTCTATACATTTCATCTTTGTCGTATTCATTTTTGACCGTTTGTCCTTAAAAGCTTTCCTTTACAAGTTTGAATTCATTTAGCTGTTTTCTTGTTTGTGCGGTGATAAGTTTAGCCTTGTCCTAGCAACAATTTAGACCCACCCATTGGTTACATAGGCTGTTGAAGTGCTGGGTCATTTATTGATTGGGCAATTTTTTATTCCAGTATGACCTATCCATTTTAAGGAAACAATATCTTCTACTTTGGAATGTAGATATATCGTTCTTGGTTGGGACTTGTTTTCTTTTGGGTTAGGAGTTATTTTTGTTGTGGGATCCACTTCAGGACACAGTTGACTATGTGGGACCCACTTCTGGTCAGAGTTGACCAAAATCAACTTATTTTGAAAAGTCAACTTAGTTTATTTCACTAGCTGTATGATTTATTGTAATCGATCATTCTTTTATTCCTTTCCATTTTTACTGCCGTGATTGGCTCCCTATTTATTATTTATATATGTAATCTCTTACAGTTTAAACTTTAAACACAATACAATATAGAGTAATTCTCTCTCCATCATTTTCTCTCTTCTACTTTTTCCTCGTTAGTAATTTCTACACTTTTTTCATTTACAATAGCTTTTCTCCTCGCATTGTCATCCTACTTCATATTGTGACATTGCATCCATTAGTTGTATTAGATCTATTTTAATTTGCACTAGTTCTATTTGCCCTGAATGTTCTTGCTTTGAGTTGTTTGACCATGTTGGGTTAGCAAAAATAGATTGGGAACTCATTATTTAGTTGGCAATACATGCATGTTTAACGTGGATTGTTGAAATTTAGGGCTGCAACATGCGTGTGGGTTAGGTTGAGAGTCTGACTTTAGCCTGTCCATATTAAATTTGGGCCACCACTTTTTGTCCCCATCAATATTTCAACCCTCTTCCAATCCACCCATATCCCAACCCATTTTTAATTTGGGCCAATGGATTCACTTTGGTTAAGTTGGGTTATGGGTCAACCCATTTAATTAAGTATACAATCGAGTCTACAATGTACATTGTTTTGGATTTGTTTCAAGTAAAGATGAATCTATAAAAAGAAACTTCCGTCACCAAAATATAGTCACTTTAAAGTTTTTTAATAGCTACTAAAGATTATTGTTAAGAGGAACCTATTGTTAGTAATACTTTATAAATAATTCTAATTTTTTGATAAATATATTGTCCATGCATGTATACAATATGAGTGTACATAATGTGGTTGGAAGCTTATTCGCCAATGTATTTAGGTTTTTTGAATGATTATTGTTGTATTTTGTTAATATTGATGCAATAAGAGCATAAATCCATGAATCTACATATAATTTGAAGTATCTAAATTAGTGCACCTAGCAAATTAAGCTCGCATTTAAATATGTGCTTTGCGATTTAAGCTCTAGGGCCCCTTGGCGCTTTGAATGCACTTTGACTACTATGGTTGGGTTAGCAACCCCACTCCAATTTTTTGCTGGGATAGTTAGGTTTGGGTTGACTTTAACCCAAGTTGCACCTCTGATTGAAAATTTTCCCTATTCATCATTTTGTTTATGATGAGAAGCTGTAATGCAGTTCGTACGCTCATTGCAACCTAAAGGTTGTGGCTTTGAGTCACTGGATCTTTGCCCAGGTGGAGTGCAACTTGTGCTCTTGTAGCCCAGCAAGGGATCTTTTATAGAGAGTAGCTGTTGCATTAGTTACATTTGTTTGTTATTTTGCACTCACTTTTCTCCAACTCTTCTACATGTTTCTCTCTGTTATGATTAAGCATGGTTGTGTTTGGAGTTTGAATCTTTGGCATAGATTCACATTTATCTCATTCAGGTGAAATCCTGTTTCCATGTAGCTTCCTACAATGGCAATTGAGAAGGTTCTTATCGCAAACAATACATCAGTGGTCCAAGACGAAGTTCTAGCCCACAGACTGGGTCTCATTCCAATTGAGGCTGACCCAAGGTTGTTTGAATATGCATCAGGTTTGTTACAGTAGATTGTTTCCCATAATAAATGTTTCTCTTTGCTTTCTTTCATAATGTTAAGATGGCATATTTTTCGTATTTTGTGGCAGAAAACGATCCAGCAAATGAGAGAAATACAATAGTTTTTAAGCTGGATGTCCGATGTAGAAAGGGTGACGGTCGCATTAAAGGTGTGGTTTCTGTACATGAAGCGACTTTCCCTTTTTCAAGGAGGAATCATATAGTCCTGATAATGTTTAGATTATCCTTTTTTTTTTTAGCGGTAATGTTTAGATTATCCTTTACTGTGTTGTATTACTGCTGCTCTCATGGCATTTGCACTACAATTGTGACACATTAAATTTGACAATATATATATATATATATTTTAAAATGAATATTTTAGTTGATCGTTTCATGTTATTTTTTTTTTTTTAAACACAAAAGATGTTGTAAATGTTTAAAGAAAATTGTAAAGCAGTTAAAGCCTCATTTGATATGCATATGATGTACATATGAATGTATGTGTGTGGGGGTCTGAGGCTGTTTCTAGGAGTTTTCTTTCATTAGTGAACATATGATTTGATGTGAGATGCCTTGATATAATGAACCCTGATGTTTTGGTAAAATCTATATTTGCGTTTTGTCACCTCATAAATTTATTGTAATATTCTCGACATAATAGAAATTGATGGTTTATACAATGGTTCTGATGCACCAGGCTGTGTCATGTCATAACACCTCATCCCAAACAAGTGGGTCAATCTTTGATTATCCAGTCTGTTCATCTGATGGTCCTGTCCCATCGCAAATGGGGGATTCCTTAAAACCTTGGGCACTCCTCATCCAGTGGGGTAAAAAAATTAACAATTATTATTGTAGAATCTTTGATCTGTTCTATTCATAAGGTGGGATACACAATTACACATGCAATATAGATGATTAAAAAATCATCAGTAGTTCACATTGAACTTCTGTGTAGTATAAACTTGTAAAAGGTCAGCTGTGCAACTAGGGATGCTATTTGGGAATTTTCCTCCATAATGGAGGCTGGGTTCTAACTCATCTTAGAGGCTCCTAGGGAAAATCAAATGAATTGACTCTTTGGACCAGGTCATCTACATGGCCTGGGTATGGAATATGGCGTCTGGGCATACCTCACTGTTTGTGAAGCCAACATGTGTGTCTGGCAAGACATGGTAGGGGATTTTGTCTGATGATAATATTGTTGGAAATACAGTGAAATCAAATGAACTCAAGTGGTTGCCAAATGGGAGTGAGCTTCAAATGGCATCAACAAATCCATATGCAAATTCAAATTCAAATCCAAAAACATACACGTCATTCAGTTGCAGCCAGGCTTCTCTTCCAGAATTTTCTGAGAAACCCATTCGCCCTAAGCATGAAGATATTACCATTGCTGTACTTGGTGTCGGTCAGGTAATCTTTTGATCATAACACATCTTGAATGGACAATAACCCATCATGGAACTGTCTCTACATGTGCATTTTACTATCAATTGATGCCAATTCTTATCTTGGAAAAATGATATATGTTGTTTCATCATCATCATCATCATCATCATTAAAGCCATTTATCTCATGCATTCAGGGTTCTTTTGAGTTTTGCCTACTCAACCCTATCAAAGATATAAGTAGAACTCATTTGAATATGGGATTTTTTCTCATGGGCCAACTGTCTATAGATACCCACAATGGTTCTCCTTTATCCAGTTTGGTATGTTAATCTGTTGTTTGATGTTTCCTTTAGGAACCTGCTCTAGAAGTCCCATCTCTCTTTAAGCTAACTTCATCCCCATTAATATTGAGTGGCAAAACAACACTGTAATAGGAATGTAGCTTTTTGGTAGAAGGTAAGTGGTTTGGTTTTTACCAACAACATTTCTGGTTGATCTTATTTTTGGACTGGATTAAACTGATCTTCATCACCATGAAACATGTTTGTGTGACACTTTCAATTGAACACCAAATGGCTTATGCAGTCCAATATTTCAAATGATTATCAAGTATATGTGGAGGGAATCTCTTCAAATCAGCAAAAAACTGAATGCAATTCACATCAAAACAAGAAGACATCAATTTCTAAAAGGGGCAAGTGTCAAATCCCACTTGTAGCAAGGGAATCCAGACAAAACAATGCCAGTTAATGCTAAAGCAAACCTTCCATGTGCCAAACGGGTCCCAACTTTGGGAAGATGTGAACAAGCCATCACTCCAGAGTGATTTCTGACATATCAATGTGAATGAATTATATTCAAGCGTGACAGTGTTGAGTGTGTTCCATTACTTATATATCTGTTCATCAATTGAAAGACCCTGCATATATGTCAACCACAAATTAGGGTCAGCATGGCTTCCACATTGTAATCTTATCCATTGAAAACCAACTCTTGAACTTGTTATTTCAACTCACTTCACTCATTTAGGGTTCTTCTAAACCAAGCAGTTCTTATAGGAGGGAATGACTGTAATAATAGAAACTAAGTAAACAGCTGTGTAAGTAAGTAAAAATATGATCATCCTTGACCTTTGGTTGTGCTGAAATGGGTATACTAACACAGAACACTTAAACTCCGTCCAATCATTATGCAATTCCCAGTTAGCAAGCACAATTATGAATGTGGAGCCCTTTCTTTGAGTACTTGCTAAAATCAGTCCTGGGCTATCAGTTGATGCGATCTCCATCCAACTTGTCTACATCAGGTGACCATCCTTTGAGTCCACATCAATGTCACTCTGGTTTTAGTGATATTCATGCCAGTCACAATTGAGAAGGGGTTCTTTTGGTCCATGGTTATACCTTAGCAGGTAAACACCCAGATCTGTTTTTATGCAACTGTAGAGACAAAAATTTAATTAAGAGAATGAAATACCAAAATCAAGGAAGGGCTAAGACATGGGCATGCAAAAACAAAATAACAAGGAAGAAATGGCAACCGATCAAGATGATAGGATTCCAATCAAGATAACCCAAAACTCAGTTAAATGGAATCTCTTGGAAGGACATGGGTTTGGTCTAGACTTGGCTGAGATCCTCATTCAACTTTTCCTGATAGCTTCTCAAGTGAGTTGAGATTCTGCAGTATGGTTTGTTGCTGTTAACAGACTGTATCACAAGGAAGAAAGTTAGCGTTATCTATATTTTTTGAAAAATGGTGAAACAATTTAATTAGAAAAGGACTAAAATTACGTCTTGCCATAGAACTGTATTTCCTCATTTGTAGGATAAACCCATGAAAACTTATAGATCATTCATGTGGAGGGACATATTGCACTATCCTATGTTTTTTTTGACAATTAAGCATACCCATTTGTGGGTTCATCTATGTGTTTTGGCTCAAATCAGGTTGATCTGCTCCCCAGTCATGTTATCAATGCGTTAGAAAAAAAGGATAGTTGGATAAAACTTCCCGTGGCCCACATCAGATGTACATTTGTGGCCAACTGGTTGTAGCAGCCACTTTTTGCATATGGTCATCCAGATTTTTGATACTGCTTACTGCACAGCTTTAACAGGACATGCATTTCTTCCTGCTTTTTGTTATTGCTTTCTTTTTACCTCTCAAAAAGTTAGCTTCTTTATAAAGGCAGGCTGATGGTACAGTTACTTTGATGTTCTATTACTTAAAAGTGATTCCCGACTCACAATAGACATTTCTTTGTTCTCGGCATTGATTTTAGTGAAGTTTGTCTAATGCAGGCGATTGAGCTTGAAGCACACGCTGTGAAAGGTGTTGGAAAAACTCATGCGAAGTGGTCCCCAGTGGCTACAGCATGGTATAGAATGCTCCCTGAGGTAAAAGACCCAACCTGATGGCCTATTGCTTCAACATCAAAAGCTGAATATGGCTGTTCTGAAAGTGGTAATTTGCATGTGTCATCCATCTGTTTCTATACGCTTTTTAAATAGGTCGTATTAAAGCAAGAAGTGGAAGATATTGAAGCAGAACAGCTTATCGATAAATGCCCAGTTAAGGTGTTCGATATCGAGGATATTGGTGGGGGTAAGGGATCTATTTGGAGCAACTGTGATATTATTGTTTATTCACTATTGTTGTTAGTGATAATGCTTAGCATAGTCAATCCATCTAATATTTACTGGTCAGAAGATACACATAATATTCAAACAAGAATTATATAGTCTATGAAGCATCTTTATGTGTAGTGTCTTTTCTGCTCATTTCATAAATGTCAGCTCATGGTTTAGCGATTCAGATCGTTGTTGGAAACTCACAAAACCAAAATTGGAAGTTTACCATACTGTTTCAAGAAAAGGGAAGAAAAAAGAAGGAACTTCACCAAGTCTTGTCCATTCGGAACTTGAGCATGTATTCGTTAGGTTTTGTAAATAAGATCTTGTTATTTAAAAGTAAAATATACAGCTAAGAATTAGTAAGTTTGTTACCTTTCAAAAAAGAGTATTAGTTAGTTCGTTTCGTAAAAGAAAACCCCCAAGTATTATTGAATTGACTCGAACAATGTTGATCAAGTCTTGACAAAATAATTAATCTCACTACCAATTTTATGGTCACTCAGTTTTCATCAAAACTCAGTCAGCCTGTTCAATTCAGCAAATTCTAAAACTCGCCACCAATGTACTGAATTGGTTTTGACTTCATTGTTTTAATTCTATCAATTTCATTTGAGTCTTAAGTTCAATCAAGTTGCTATTCAGATTGTCTGATATCTGATCAAGTTGATATCTTTTTTTTTTTTGAAAACGGAGACATAAATATAACATTAATAAAATTCAAATACAAGCAATAGGGGGGAGAGTACAAGAGGTGTACAACCGCCCACCCAATGAGAAGACATAATGTACAAAGTATAGAAAGGTTACAAAGGATGCCTCAATGGCAGAATACAATGACTCTCACCACCCTAGATGTATAACCCTCGCACCCGAACAACATCATGAGATTACTCAGTCGGGAACATCTCCACTATCGGATGGGTCTTTTGAACCTTGATCTTCTCTAGAAAGTTGGTGAAACTGTTCACTGATTGTGCAGAGTGAACAAACCTGATGATACCATTCCTACACAACCTCCTAATGAATCTAACAGTGTTGACTAGTTTCCAGGGGGGTTTACCTTCTCACTAACCCAAGCTATTGCATTTGCAGACTCGCCTTCAATGATAAGGTTGCCAATTCCAATACTCGCCCAGATAAAAGTCGCATGTCTGATAGCCCTCAGCTCCGCCTCGTTAGATTCCATGACTTCTACTGACTCCGAGAAAATTAATCGTGTTCTACCCTCATTATCATGAACTACTACTTCTATACCTGCTGGACCCGATTTTCCTTTAGCTGCACCGTCAGCGTTAAACTTAAAGTGCCCTTTCTCTGGTTTCATCCGATCCACCCTAGGTTTCTTAACTTTTTTGCTACCTTTCATATATTCCTCCCACGATAGGTAGAAATCTGTAGGAGAGCACCCAAAGAAGTTTTTGCAAGAGAGAGTCAACAGGCTAAATTCCATTTGGCCTTCTCGAACACCTCTACTGTCGAACCCGATTTTCCTAAAAAGATTCTAGTATTCCTCTCCTTCCAAATTGCCCACATGATCGCTGCTAGAATCAGGCTCCATGCCACCCTTCTTCTTCTGACAAAAGGCCCCCCTTTCCATTGTATGACAGTCTTTCCTATCGTGGTGTTCATTGCCCATGGGCATTCCGTCAGGTTGATGAACAGGCACCAGATCCCTGTTGCGTATGGACAAGCAGACAAGAGGTGATCCACTGACTCCTCCCCCTCTTCACAAAGAACACACAACTCTGAAACTCCCTCAGGGAGGAGGCATTGACTCCTTAGGTTGCATCTGATTAAGATCCTCCCTCTTAATGCAGCCCACAAGAATACTTGTATTTTTGGTGGGACTTTATTATTCCAGGCCAAGGCGTATGGTGGATAGTCTTCTTGCCCTAGGGAGTAGATGGATCTAAGTATAGATTTAACTGAGAAGACATCGGATGGGTCAATGGCCCAGACCCACCTATCCTCTTCCTCCATACTCATGACAGATTCCTTTAACAAGCTCTTCAGGGAGCGGAGTCGGTCTTCCTCAAAATCTATGAGGGTTCTCCTAAAAGCTATACTCTAATGTGGATCTCCATTCACTTCGTTGTAGTAGTCCTTCACCAAGGCTTCTCTATCCAATGCCGCTCTAAACAGCCGAGGGAAGCTTGACTCAAAGAACTCTCCCCTATCCATTTGTCTTTCCAGAATAGAGTCTTGTCCCCTCTGCCTACTAAGATCCTGAGACCCCTCAAGAAGGTTGCGCCTATCTTCCCTTCTCCACTCCCTAATTTGATGATGGATTTGATCACCGGTGACCCTTCTGTGGCTGCCCTATTACCTAGATTCTCACCCCCTTCATCCTGAAGACCGTTTCTAGACACTAAAAGGTTGATATCTTTTTAGTTTACAGACTCTGATTCTTATTGCTGACCAGATAAGTTCTATTTAATCGGTAGCTGAAATCTTCCAGGCTGTGAAATCATCGCCATCCATTTTAAGTCTATGAATGTAAGTAGAACAGCTTACTAGTAGGGCTCATTCAGAAAAAAAAGGAACCTGAAGAAGCCATTAGTTGGAATTCTTGGACCTTCAAATATAGAGAGATTTGGAGTCTTCCCCACCCAAGGTTATAGATCCCCACACTATGGGCATATTTTTCTGCTTAAAAAGGGTCTATTGACATGGGCTCTTAGTCTAGCCATCTTGATGATGAGGGTGCTAACTTGCTTTATTTATTTTTGAATGATAACTATTTTATTCACAAAAAAAGAAGCTTTATAGCCTAGATAAGGAAAACCACGAAATCGTGAGAGAAGCCCGCCACCCCCAAGAAAGACATAATTACAAAACCCTGTTTACAAATTCCGGAGAGCTAAAAAGACCTTGCCTAGCCAGATCATCCGCAAAAGAGTTCGCCTCTCTAGGAACACACGACACGAAGAAAGAACGGGACACAATAGAGTGCCTGATTTTCTCCACCTGCTTTTTTTTTATTGACATTTCTATCTATATGAAAGCGATTCCACTTTATTCTTTGAGGTTAGTAAAAGGCTAGGAGATGTTCCTTTTGACATTGCTTTTGTTCTTCAAACAAAATAATTTCCTTGCCAGAGAATAACTTGGCTAATTTATGGTACATTTTTCAACATCATCATGATCATCAAAGCTATTTTCCACATAAATGGGGTTGACACTTATGATTAGATTTGCTACATTTTTTTTCATGGGTCAATTACCTTTTTGACACCTAAATGACCGAAACTCAATGTTTTGTGGTTGCAATAATAAATTCATGCAACCATGTAGGCTGCATTTTAATGTATTTTAAAAACATTATTAGGGAATGACTAAACATTTATCTTATTAGTGCTACATATGCAGATGAGATGGAAGTGAAAGTATTGCAATGCAATAAATTTAGGTACTTGGGCTCTATGGTAGAATCTCATGGAGGATTTGACTTTAGATGTAATTAATATTTAATAGGACGAGAGCGGGATAGTGTAGACAAGTTAGCGGAGTTTTACGTGATGAGTCCCTCATTGTTTGAAGGGGCATTTTTATAAAATAATTATTAGACTTGCAATGCTCCATGGAGTGAAATGTTGGGCAATGAAGAAAAGACATGTAAACAAAGTCAATGTAATAAAGATGCGTATGCTACGTTGGTTGAGTGGATTGACTTTAAAACATAGATTTAGAAATGATCACATTAGCGGTAACTTAAGCATTGTTGTCAAAATATTATGATACATGATATGTACACAACAAATGGAGCAATACACAACTGTTGAAAAATTTAAGATTCCTATGAATAATAGAATTATAAGGTCACTTGAAATGTGAAAGCATGAAACTTTTGGTTTTGATGGTTTTTAAGGCTTGAGTTTTTGGGCCTCTAGAACCTTTGGATTTTTTATAGGCCTTTTAGGTTATTGTTGACTTTTAGACATTAGTTGGAGTCTAGTATTATACTTTAAGAAGCTGGAATTTTGAAATTTGAGCTCCAATGAAATAGTCATGTAATTTTCAATTAATATTGAAAGAAAATTTGGAGAATTGCTCCTATCATTACGTCATAGATATCTTTTATGTAATTTCATTACTACATGTTTTTGGGATAACACATAATGAATCTTATGATTGTACGATTTACGATACATGATTTGCGATTTAAGACATTTAACGATTTTACAATATAATTCGGTTTTAGCGACATTCATTTAAAGATAGCTTCAGTAGATGACAAAATGAGAGAACCTCGTGTAATGTTTTGGGCATGTAAGTAGTTTAAGACTTGAGACAACCCTACTGTGTAGAGTGGAGAGGCTACAGATCATAGTCACAAGGAGGAGAGGTAGACCATTGAAAATGTGGAAGGAAGAGCTAAAGAAAGACATGATAGATAGTAAAGTGATTGACTCTGGTCTATTATAGGGTTAAATGGAGTGGTAGAACTCGAAAAGCCCAGCCTAGATTGATGACATTTTTAGCAAGTGATGATTATGAGAGGTAAGTATGTGTTGTCACTTTTAAGAAACTGTACCTTTTCCTCAATAAATAGGCAAAGTGTGTGTCAAGAAAAAGGAGGATAGGACCTACAAAAAAATAGAACTGAAGTATGTTGCACGGGAATGAGCATGTTTGTCAAAATCATTGACTAGTGCCAGGTGTCATGTTGGATTTGACCAATTCCAAATAAAGGACTCATGGATTTGGTATAATGCTTGAATAAATTTCGCCATCGCCATCATCATCTGAGCCATTTATCCCATCTATAATACCTATTTAAATAAATCAAGATGAAAAATATTGCCAATAAAAAGATAGGGTTCAAAATTTACTCTAAAGAACCAATAATGGACATGTTAATATTTAGGCTTAAGTAAGAAAATGAACATTTAAAAGAGTATTAAAAGAAGAAAACGTGGATATTATTTTGTCATCTTGAAAACTGTGTTGAAAACAAGTAGAAGAATTCACAAAGAATCTTTTAAGAATTTGACGGAGGTTTTCTGAACATGCTATGTCATTTATTTCAAGTAATCCATGTGACATTGTTAAATACAAAATATCTGAACACATTTTAATTTTGAAGCAATGAGTGGATGACACATGGTTTTCTTTCCTCCCTTGAGATTGCCATTTTTTGCAGTGTGATTGGCCTGTTTCTACATGCCCTTGGCCTCAGCAGGCTGCATAAGTTTGTCATTTTCTCATATCTGATAGTTGGGTTTGGTTAGCAGGTAAGAAGAGGGCTGTTGTGGCCCGACCACGAGCATGCACGCTGTGCAGAGAATGTATTCGTGAGAAACCGTGGGAGGATCTAGTGGAGGTTAGACGAGTCAAAGATCACTTCATCTGTAAGTATAAATAAGTTAGACTGTTTTTATTATGTATGAATAGAAACTACTTTTCATCATTGGATTTTTTTTTTTAAGTTAGTTTTCATCATTAATTGAATAGAATTATATTCCATAAGATTTAAATTTGAGAAATCACACCCTTAGAAGAGCGTTATTTGATTTACATGGTTCGTCTAACTCCCCAGATTCTAGAAAGAAAGAAGGCAGATTGTGTCTTGGCCCTTTGAATCCTCCAACGTAATAATAATGATCCAGCATCTGTGGGGTGAACTAAGATGCCACTGCATGTGAGGCTTACCTGGATTACTGCCAATTCACAGTAGTGGAATGGATTTAAGAGGGCCCACTTGGATGCCCATGTATGAATATTAACCTAGTGGGATGACCCTGGTCACTGGATGGAGGGTCTGCAAGAACAGTTGGACATGACCACTTTAATGCTCTTTTTTCAAGGCCCCTAAAGTGCAGTAGACATTTCACTCATGGGAAATCGATCTCTTCATTTGCTATTTTCTCATCTATCCCGGATGAGACATCTATCTGTCCCTTCTAAATCCACCACCTGCTATGAACTACTGGCATGCATCCAGGTAGGCTACAGAACAAAGTGTGCATCCATGCAGCTGTGCATCAATCATTTTTACACAGTTTGGAATTGATAGTAGAATATATGTTTTTCCTCTTTTTTTGTAGTAGTAGAATAGATGGTCAGTACTAAACGATGGGGTGTGACAAAGTATGACTCCTAAGCTGAGGAAGAGAAATGGGATATTGACTTCGAGGATCCTGTTTTGCTGTGTTTCAAGTGGCATGAAATAATCATCTGAAATTTATCAGGTGGATGTTGATTTTCATCAATTTAGGGAGGAAATTAGCGGTCATTTTCAAATAATAAGAAAGCGATATTTAAGCCACAGGGCCATAAAGCATGAGTAATATTTTTGAATAGTTTTTTTTCCCTAAGATGTATATTTGGAATTTTGGATACCTCATGTTGGGATTTATCGATGATTTGTCATGTGTTTGGTGGGGTTTAGCTTGGGGTGTGGGCCAACCTAGTATGGAATTAGGATAAATGACTTGGTTTACCACGTTTCATTAGCTCTGGAGTTTTTGACATATTAGTGAGGTTCTTAACAAGTGGTATTAGAGTAGGTACCATGTCTTATGTTTGAATCTTGGTAACGACAACTTAGTGAAAGGGCTACTGGTACCAATGTGAAATCTGCCGCGAGGGTGGAAAGGCTACCTAGTTCAGAGTGAGAGTTGCTACTAAGTGGCTGTTAGAGGAGGGAGGTTGGCAGGGAAACATGGTAGTGGTTTGTCATATGCTTTTATTTTTTGAAATGGTAAGTGAATTAATATTATAGGCACCAGAGGTGCAAAAAGAAATGTACACAGTACAGAGAACAATGAAGAAATCCGGAACCCCTTACACCCACAAAAACAGGCCCCCAAACAAGGAAAAGGCAAAAAGAGAGCCTTTGGAAGGCCTAATACACTCTTTCCAGTTACACACAGTGTTATCATGGATAAATGCTGGAAGTCTAATGAGGAAGCCCAAGCTGCACATTTGGCCAAGCACCTCAGACTCCAAGTAAAAGCACCTAGCATCATGCCTAGATGTTACATGCGATAATGGTGCTCCCACGTATGAGATGCAGTTTTATTAAGTCTCAGATTGATCACAATAGATCGCTCAACAAAGCTGAGTGTACAGCTGATAACGCACACATTATTATTCCCTGCTGTTTGACTTCTATCCAACCTTTGATACCATATTAGGATCTTTAGATCCTTAGGTTGATTGGGGCATTGGGGCAGTTTGTATGGGGAATGGAAGCTTGCTCACATGGAGGTTTATTGCATTGTGCTTCTTGCGGAATGGGGTGAAGCATAGGATAAAAAGAAAATCTGTTATCGGGTAATGGCCTCAAATCATAATGATGATGATGACATGAATGTGTATTCATTCACCTGAGAACCATGCCGAATGATAACCTCCACATCAACCATCTTGTGAGACCCCTTCCTCCTCTTTTCCGTCCATTCCTGTCACATGCACAACAGATCTGTTTGTTATCCTCTCTAAAAAACTTACCTCCGTATTGGATATCTATTAAACTTATTTTCATTGGGAGTTGCACATACTGTTGAATGAAACCCCTTTCTTGCATATCTTTTTAACCCTTATTATCTTTGTACATAGACTTTCATTCTTTTCCATGATTACAGGTCAGCCCCACATAAGGTTTGCTTGAATTCAAGGTGCTCACCTCAAGAAGCGGGGTCTTGAATTCGATTCACGCTCAACCCCAACGGCCCACTCCCCGTATTTGCTTACGCGGTGTGTGTGGGATTGAGAGTCTTATACATGCCCCAAGGACTAGTTAGCTTAAATTATCCCACGCCCCATTGTAGGTTAGACGCCTGGACACCTTGGTCATAAAAAAATGTTTGCTATTGAAATTTTTATTATTTCGTATTGAATGTGGACCATTGGCTAAACTACCCATTTTCAGGCAATTGTTTGGAAACTCAAGGTCACCTTTGGTCCCTCTGTTATGGGCAATACCGTTGGATCACTTACTGATCATTGGAACTTGCTCAATTAGTGTTTTCATTTCAGAGTAACTGCAGCTTTTTGGTTAGACAGCAGACTACCTTGTGGCTGAAAACCTTGAACAGGGTGCAAGGCTCTCTTCTTCTTCCTTGTAGGACAGAATCTTGGACTCCATAATCGACAGGGTTGAATTTTTTTAACAATCGCTGATACAATATTTTGGACCTGTTATATTGGTCCCTTATTTTTCTTAGAGAAAATCTTAAAACAGTTCAAAATGGACATAAATCATTTTAATGGTCTCGGGTGTTAGATCATAAAACCTAATATGAGGTGAACAGAAGAAACAATGGAGATGTGTTCTAGGATTCAATCAGTTTATCTGCCTTCCCCTTTCCCTCTCCCAAAGGAAGAAGAAAAAAGCAATGTTTCTACTGTTACTGTTTTGTAGTGGCTGAACAGTCACATAATGCTCAAATTT
This sequence comes from Chimonanthus praecox, assembly GCA_022113865.1. Classification (NCBI taxonomy): domain Eukaryota; kingdom Viridiplantae; phylum Streptophyta; class Magnoliopsida; order Laurales; family Calycanthaceae; genus Chimonanthus; species Chimonanthus praecox. The sequence continues at coordinate 56,549,675 of CM039089.1, forward strand.
GCAATTGATAGATTGGTCACTTTGCCGTGATACTGGTTCCTGCATATGGACATTAGTCTGACTACAGCTCTATGGAAGGTTTAACAGAAGATTGATGACTTTGATACTGGTTCCACATGTTGACATGATGTAGCACAAGCCCTTACGGTTTGTGAGTTGTGACTACAAGTTTGTGAAATTGACGCCTCTCCCTCTCTCAAAAAATGGGAGAAAAAAAGAAATAACAAAACCTGGAAGGGTTGGTTTGATGGTCAAGACACTCGCCTTATGAAGCGAGTTCTTGAGTTCAATTCACGCTCAACCCCTTCCGGACCACTCCCCTATCAACTAAACAATGTGTGTGGAGTAGAGGTTTACACATGCTCGTGGGATTAGTCTCAACTCCAATGTGGGGTGAGGCTACCTATGTGTAAAAAAATGAACTTTGTGAAATCAAGGATGATTCACAAATGTAAACCGCAGTGGAAACCAGATTTAGCTCAGTTAATATGGTAAGCGAAGCAGTATCAAGAAGAGTTGTTGCCAAGTGTGCTTCTTGGGCTTTCTTCCTTACGGAATTCAGAAATCTATCAATGAATGACATTTGCGTGCATGGAGAGAATATATTAACATAGCATAAAATTTTGTGTTTTGCTTGGGTGTTGTGGGTTTGTGGGGAGTTGTATCTTTCTTTTGGTTTTGCTTCTGTATTTGCACCACCGGTGCCTCCTTTTTTATTAATATAGTAACATTTCTTCTCTGGTGTTCTACAATTTTGTGAAACATTAGCTTATATTTATGCTGCTTTTTATTTCCAGCTAGTTCTTGTTGGTGCAACATCAGTTGATTGCTTGTTATTACCAATGACATGTTCATGCTGCTGATTCCTTTTAAAACATGCAGTCACCATTGAGTCAACAGGAGCACTACCTCCGGAAATGCTATTCACTGAAGCTGTGAAAATCTTGGAGCAGAAGTGTGAACGCATCATCGCAGAACTTTCATGAGGAGTATTTTTCAGGAAAAGAATATGCAAGAGAAAATTTGCAAAAATACGAAACACTATTCTCTGTAATTAATCTTGGTTTTTATTTTTGGTAGATTCAATGTAAGTGCTTGGTAAAGAAAATTTGTTGTTCTTTTAACCTGAGAAGTGAATTTTGGATATTCCTATTTTTATCATTCTCAATTTCTCTGGATACTGAAACCTTTCTTTATCACAATATTATTTTTCAATTTATTTTTGTTTAGAGGAACAGAACTACTAGAACTAGGCCAGCTGAATTATGTTAACTATTTCGTTTGCTTTTGAATGTTGGTGGTTTTCTTTTGTAACCCAATATTTTTTAGACCCTAAATTTTTAGGAGTCGTTTGTCATTTTTTTTGTCTACTTAAAATGAAAAGCAGAAAAAATGAGATACTTCTCTCTTCTTGAATGGAATATAGCTCTTTGCCAAGGACACATTGTTTTTTTTTGATATTTTCCTTTTCTTTGAAGCAGGGTTTAAACATTGGTGAATAGGTAATATGTATCGTATTTTTTTTGGTGATGAAGAAATCCAAGATCTCCACTTCTCCTCGAGTATGAGGGCATTAGGTAAACTTTAGATGCACACAACCTCTCAAGCCAACGACATCAGGTGACTGAGATTCAAACCTGAGACCTTTAGTTCTTGAGTCAATATCTTTATTAGTTGAATTCATATTGGCAATATATTAATGGTATATTAAAAATAAAAATATATTATTTCACAAATGTCTTAGCTAGTATTGGATAGTTCAAAAATGATGTATCGGTCGATACTTGTATTTGTATCAATGTTTTTCATGGATGAAAGTTAATGAGATAAAAGAGGGATATCTTTAAATAATGTTTTTGTTTTTAACGAAAATATAGGTTTAAACACCGTGATTTTGGTCATTTGATGTCATAATTTTGGTCTCTTGAGAGGGGTGATTAAAATTTGATAAAAAATGTGAAGTTACTAAGTATTGTGGTCATTCTTATGTTACTAATTTTCTATAAATTTTTTAAAAATTTACTATCACTAAACATGGAGATTACAAACAACTGGCTACAACTTGATGTACAATTTTTACATGTACATTGGGTTAGGTTCGGATTTGCTCAAGTACCAAGTCCTGTCATGGTGGGTTTGGGTCATCTCATATTTCACCTAAATTGCAACGTCATTATAAGTGTCAAGTCCTGTTAATTGCAGAAAATTTAAAATTTGAGTTGAAAAACTCGATCTAGCTTTTGAAAAAATCAAAAGAAATTAAAAAAAATTGTTGACTCACTTCACTCAAAATCTTGTTGAACCAAGTCAACTCAGATTGGCTCACCTAAGATTTTTTGACTTTTTAAACTATGATTAATCCTGGGCTCCTGGCACACGTATACTCTGTTTGGACCGGCAAAAAATTGCCATCCATGCCCTAAAGATTTGGCCCATAAAATTGAAAAGTTGTGAACATTTCAAATTTCGATCGAGTCGATTTTGATTTACTGAGCCATGAAAAGCCCAATACTGCTGTGGGGCGGGTGAAGAACTGCTCCGATTCGGGTATGGACTATGCATGTATGAAGAAGATCATCTAAATGCCTATAATAAGATACAAATCCGGGTTGGTTAGGATCCGACCCAAAACCCGGCACAGGAGCAGCCCTACCCGTGCCCATGTGCTGTTGATTGAAGGTGTTCAAGTATTGATGAACAATATCTTACCCAAAGGCCCTGTTTGTGTTTGGTTTGGTGTCCTAGTCTGGACTCTGGACTCTGGACAAGGGCTTCATAGACTACAATTATTATTATTATTATATTTAAAATTTATGAATGATCATGAAAAAATGGGTTTGTTACTTTTTTTTTTAATAAAGAATATTGATATACTTTTTTTTTTTTTAATAAGACAGTGACAAGTGTCATTTGTTATTAAAAGCACGGGCTTTCTTATCACTACATTTTTTTAGGACACACTCTAAATGTATCCAGCTTGCACTTAATTATTATGATTGAATGAATCAAATCATATTTCTAGACTTTTAAAATTTAATTTGTTTAAACAATTTATTAATTTTTTGTAATTTTTAAAAATATTACTTGATTAATTCAATTATTTCAAAAAGTAATGTTTATAGTCTACACTCCAATTAATGGACACTGTATAAGAGTGTAAAAGCTGTCTATATAATTAAAGTTTGATCTTTTTAATAAATCTATCACCACTCTTGGTAATGGATACAATATAAGATGATACTCTTAATTCACACACGTCTAGAATAAAATAATGGAGAGTGACCCTTTTTGTATTGAGGGGATGTGATCTCAAAACTTTTCACAAATAAGGGTGTATTTTGACTATCAAGCTAACCCTCAGAATTACATGAGTTCATCGCTTAACTGATTAATTATTTAAATAAAAAGCATTTACTTTTATTAAACATTTCATATCCAAACTAAATTGAATGAAGATTTGCGATGAGGCTATTATAATCCTTCATCAAATTTCACTTAAATTGAAATTAAAAATACTAATAATCATTGTCATGCCACTAAAGAAAATGCAATGAGAGCTCATGCTCATCATCATTGATGCAGAAGAACGAAGGATCAAAGTTGTTTCCTTTCTAGTTTAGCATTGTTTACTGGCATGCGTGATAGTAGCCACAGTGCCTTAAGACTTAAAATAGAGTGTAGCTCCTCTTTCAAAAAGCATCTGCTTTGGGAATCTTCCACAAACAAGTGCTAAATTAATAGGTGGTATCACTTGCACCAATGTCACCCATGTGGACAACCCATCATCCATTCTTGATCCAACGGTCCTCCAAGGTGAGTGTCCATCTAATCAAGATGAGATCACCCGTTGTTTATGGGAAATTTTAAGATCAAGTGCTCCTTAATATAAAAAAGAGTCATTCCCTTTAGTTTTGTATTTGACATATGTGGATTGAGAGATTTACACATGTTTTAAGGATTAATCAAATAGAACGCCTAAAAAATTCAGGAGGAACGTTTGGATACCATGGTCATTAAAAAAAATCAGATCACCAACATTATAAGCATTATTCAAGTTTTATTTTATTTTATATTAGTTTTATTCTTATTCAGAATGTCCCTTTGCAATAGGAGAATTAATGGATATATCAGTGTTTTTTATTGTAAATTGATGTTTTTAATAAGGACACTGAGGTTATTCTTTTGTTCACTCTGAAACATCTAAATGATGAAATGTTATACTTATATTCTTTATTATAAAAAATACTGCATATCCCATCAATTTCTATTTGAGAAAGAAACAAACATTTCACTTGTGAGAGTACTATCATATTGTTGTCTATTATTTTGATCTGTAAAATTAGGTGAAACCACATGTCTCTTTAAAAGAGAATTATGTAGAGTAGAACTGTTTTATGAAACTATTTTTGGTTGATTCAAAATATATAATATGTTAAATATTTTTAAATAAAATATTTTGGTACTTGTTTATTGTTATAAGCTACAATAAGCACAAGGTTACATGCTCTATAAGAATTGAATACACAATCAATTTATACAGAAATTTATTTAATCTAATTACGAGTGACAATTTTAAATAGATAGAATAATGATAATGATGATAATATTTTTATTTTTAATTAAACTTAAAATTTTGCATCTAAGGTTAGAGTACTCTAAAGATAGAGAGTGAGAGAGAGATTTGGTGTGTATGTTTGTGTTTTGTAAGTCATCACCTAAGTTATAGGCTTTCAAGCTAATTTTTTACTTACACAAAGGTCAGAGAAACCATGGCCCTAATTTTAGGCTTTGGACCTATTTATTTACTTAAACAAAGTTGTATTTTGAAATAAAAAATTAGAGAATCTAGGCTGCAAATGGCCAACAAAGGTGTTGCCTGGAGCATAGCCAAAGTGATCTTTAAAAATGAGTTTGGCTGAGACTTTTTAATCAGACTTTCTATTAAATAGATGATGACTTTTATATAATTTAATGTGTTCAATAAAAAATTATATGGGTACGAAGAATATAAAGTTTTGATCATTAATTGATAATCTTAATTATAAATTTTTGATCTCTTAAATTTTGATGAGTTCAAACTATTAATTTTAAAAGGTTAAAATCAAGAGATAGAATGATCTAATACGAGTGAAACTTTATACATACTTTATTCATATGATCTGTACATTATACTCAATTATATAGAGCTAAAGATCCATTTAAAAGAAAGTTCCGGTAACAAATCACATAGAAAAAGTCTTGATAAAATTTTAGTTTGAAAATTGGATTGTTAGAGTGAGAAGGCCCTTTTTTCAAAATCGAGTGGGATATTTTATGTGACAAATGGATCTGTCTTCCTCAGATTGAATGAAGAACCTTAGTAAATTCTTTATTTATTTGTAAAAAAGAGAAGAAGAAAACTAACAAAGTTGGTATAAATACAAATTGGTATCCGTTACATTCGATTAATTATCAAAGTAAAACTTGGAGAAGATGTCACGAGATATCTTCCCTACGGTAATAGGATCCAATGAATTATGTCCACTTATGATTCACGGGTCATAAAATCGATTGGTATATTGCGTGTCCACCAGGGTGAAAAAATCGGGCATCTCGGCAGAATTTATTTCTCTTTCCTTAATTTCTTTTAGAATATCAGTGGTTTTTCTTTTTAAAAAATTTGAAAAAAATTATATTTTTTGAAAAATAGCTGATTTAGAAAAAAAATGAAAAAAGTAAATATCGACCGAGATATCGGCTTGGGCCCACGGCCGATTTAATTTTTTTCTTTTTTTAAAGAAAAACGAAAACAATGGATATCAACCGATACATCTCGGTGAGATATCGCCCATATTGGTCGATATTCCTTTTGTTCAGCCGATACCTATCGTATCCGCCGAGATTTACTATCCCGGTATCGACGGATACATATTGATTTTTTGTCTGCTGATATATATCGGTCGATACAGTGTATAGTCTATATAATGATTATAGTTGCTAATACGATCGATAATTTGGCTGAATCATAGTGAGTTTTATCGGTCGTATTTTTCTTTTTTTTAAATGTTTAAATTAGACACGAAACTTTAAATTAGAGAAGTTAAGATATTTAAAAATTGGATTGTTGGAGAAGGGCATTTTTCAAAGTGAGTGGACACTTGGGTCCAACAAATTATCTTGGCTTATCAGTTCATCCTGTGACAAGAATCTTTACTTAGATAAGAAAAGATGCAAGATTCCTCCACTCTCAACGCGACAAAACTTGGTATCTATCCCAAAATAGAACATCACATTCGATGAACACTTTTAGATTGCTTCCCTCATTTTTCACTCCTCACCATTGATTAAAGCTTTATGAAAAATTAGGGTGAAAATTTATATATAGAGTTATTTGTATATAAATATTTTATTATAAAAGTACATATTTTTTTTACATGTAAAAGGTGCATGAACTTTTTTTTATGAATGTTTGACCCAAAGGTCAAAAATAGGGAATCAGTCAATAAAAATTTCTCTCTCCTTTTTTTTTTTAACAAAAATGACCGATATTGTGATATCGACTGATATGATGTGGCCGAGATATCGGCATATCGGCCGATAGGCAGTTATTCGGACCCCTATTTGACCATATCAATTTTGGACCTGGTTAAAAAAAAAAAAATTAGATAAAGAATTATTTTGTAAATTTTTAAAGTATGGAGAAATATTTTAAAAATGGGGAGGGTGAAGGGGGTTGTCATTAATAGTGTAATCGGATCCAAAATGTCCACCATCTTTTTATCACTTTTTGTAAAATTTCAAAATCTAATGTTCAATCATTTAATATAGTTTTTATTTACATTTACAGGATGATTTCTGCTATATTTATAGTGAAAAACTATTATAGCACACATGTGGAATTAATTACTTGTGTAGATTAACAATATGACATGAAAAAATAACAAAATAATAATTAGCAACAAAATACCAACAAACCAGTCCCTTTTAAGTTTGTCATAAAATCCTTAGATGCTGGATTTATAAATGGAATTGCATTGAGAACCAAATTTGTTCTTGCAATCATTAAATGGGGTCTATGCCATGGTACAGCCTCAACACTGATATTTTGCATGGCCTTCTCATTAAATTTCCACCATGTTCTTTCTTTATTCTCATGAAGAATCCCATCAGCATCTGATGGGGCATCATCTGTATTCTGTACCCACTACCCACTTCACGTCTTCACCCTCAGCATCTCTCTCTGATTTCTCAATCTATCTACCCATCTATCTATTTTTAATGGTCAGGTTAAGTTTTCGAGATCTGTATAAGTCTCCTTATTTATGCGTCGGTTGCATTTAGACGAAGGATAAATTTTCCAGAGGTGAGTAATCAGGGATGAGTAACCACAGATGGATGAGATATCGACCGATATCTTTATCTCTCTTATTTTTTTTTTTGGTATCTCAGTTGATATCGGTTATTTTTCTTGATTAAAAAAAACTAAAAAATAGCTTTTTAAAAAAATTCTGAAAAAATATTGATCGATATTTCAAATATCAGGTGATATCAGGACCGATAATTATCCAACATCGATCGACATATCCATGAGGCCCACAAGCAATTCAATTTTTTTTTTAAAAAAAAATACCGATATCACTAATATCGGTGATATCAAGACTGATATATCGGCTGATATTAATAGTGTAGAACTGATACCTATTGTATCAGGCGGTATTTGTATCTATACTTGAGAGGACACAACCTCTCCTTTGAATGCCACATCCAAATAAAAAGAATTTAAGCTTCATGTGACTTAAGTTCTCCTCCCTATTCCTTCTCCATTTTCAATTTTAGGGTTTTCAAAAACCTTTAATTTTTTTTTGTTGGATAGAAATGAATTAATCAGTAAATATAGGATACAAACATTCTGTTGTCTTGTTTAAATGCTTGCATAAGTTAAGGCTAAAACAAAAGCTTTTCTTTTAAGTTCTGTTTAAGTATATTTCCTAGATTTTCTATTTAAGACTATTTAACTCAATCAAATAGATTATTAATATTACAGCTTACACATATTTAGAATAAGATTTAGAATTGACAGTAGAATCCACATCTAAAACTTAAACGTGTCTGCCATTCACTTCAATATCCATGGGACAAGGACCAAGTTTCTAATCTGAATCTGTAGTATGGGCCATGTTGGATTTGGGTTCTAGTCGAAGGGCTTAAAAGCTTAATGAATTTGGGTCCATCATGGTCCAAGCAAACCTAACCTATTTACTTCCCAAAGTAAATACTTTATAAAAAAGTACTCTCTCTGTTTCAAAATACTTATCTTTTTTCAGATTTTTTTTTCCCTTTAAGAATCGTTTTCACATGAAACATGCCAAAAGTCTATTAATAGATTTTCCAACTCAATACAAACCTGATGAAAAAAAAAAGTTTGAATAGTGTCTCGTTGTATAGTTATTACTCAATAATGTTTTTCTAACTATTCAAAATGGTGGAGGTTTGGTTAATGATTCAGACGATGAGAGTCGTAGAAATAATTACAAAATGAGGCATATGGGTAAGTCAAATATTATAAAAGAAGGTTGTCTTCGCATCAAGATGTATATGGGACAAGTATTTTGGGACGGAAGGAGTAAAATCTTGGTAACTGATACATGGAGTACATAGAAAAAGATTGATTTTCTAATATAGATGGACTCCATCTTGAAAAAAAGAAGAAAATAAATGATAGGAATTGAAAGTCTACTGAATAAAAGAGAGAAATTATAGAGGAAGTAAAGTAAAAAGCTATTTTATGTTTCCTCTCTGTTATTATTATCAATTTTTTTTACTTATGTTAATCAGATTTTTCTTTATTTTGTATAGTTTTAATAAATCATTTTATTCTAAATGTCTAATACTAAAATTATATAAATTAGATTTTCTATGCCACTTTATGATGGATCGTATCCAAATTTGACCTAGGTATTAATTTCACGCATGAGTCTGCCCACTTAGGACTTGTCAAATTACTTAATCTGAAGAATTGGACTTTTTGTTGTAGAATTTACAATATTTTTAAATGAATTTAGTGCTTATCATCATAGAAGTTGCATTAAAAGAAATGATAAACCCTTGTGAGACACATTTATGAGAAGAGGGACCCGTTGGGTCAGACAGCAATAAATCTAGTAATTCAGTTCCTTTTTCATTGTAAATAATGTAAACCCTTTTTTTTTGGTATTTTTAAATATTGGAGATTTGGAGGGTGTATAAAAATAAAGAGAAATGTCTTTTGTTGATTTGAATATGAGTTTAACAGACAGCTTTATGAGTAAGTATTTGATATGTCAAAATAATTTTTAAAGAACATCATTCTTTCACTTGAAATAATTTTTTATAAATTTAAAATATGAACTATTAATAAATCTATTACTTTTAAATTAAAACAGCCTTCACATGATATATGCATTAAATGTGGAAAATAATGGTAGCAAAATAGGATGATGTGTGAAGAAACGGAATGAATACCTGAGACAGTGGTGTGACAACGTGTTTGATTCGGACCCTTCGTTTTGGAGACAGTGCAAATTATGAAAATAATTGAGGAAGAAAGGATCTCCTTTTGCCTTTGACTCCTCTCTCTCTCTCTACCCAGTCTGTACCCAGAGATACTGGAGGCTGGAGGTGGGGAAATTCTCTGGGGCACTGATTCTTTTTCCTCTCTCTCTCTCTGCTAAAGCAAAGCTCAAAAGTTAGATATTTGGAGGAAGGTATTGTTTTGGGCTTTTTTTTTTCTCCCTCTGGTACTTTGGTATTTTCCCACTTCTCTTGTTGTATTTCTGTAATGGGTCCTTGCCGACCTTGGATCTATATTTGGAATTTGGATGAAGAGATGGGTCTCTGTTCAGGATCTACATCCTTCTTCTGTATGAGTTCTTGAATGTTGTTTTACCAGGTATTTTATTTTCTTCTTCCGAGATTTTTGGGTTTGTTGATGAATTAATGGAAATGGCATTTGATCAAGGTTTGCATGCTTGCCTTCTTCACTTGCAGTTGATTCTTTGATCCACTTAAATGTCTTTTTCTTGCTTTGTTGTTTGGTTGGTTTTGGCTTTTACTTTTCTTTTTTGAGACAAGTTTGCATTTTGATCTGTATGGATGTGTTTTTTTAATTCTTTGATCTCTCTCTCTCTCTCTCTCTCTCTCTCTGGTTTTTGGTTGGAAATACCTTTTTGGATGTGCCCCGAATTGTGATTAGTTTCATAATGTTCGGTTGCAGAAGTCGAAAACTCACATTTGGAGCACTACTATTGTTTTGGAGAAATTGTGTTCCTTTTTTTTTTCTTTGAGTTGGATTTCCATTTCAGACAAATTAGTTTTTAAAAGATGATATCTTGGTCCGGGTAAATACTATCAGTTTACTCTTTTGGTTTGTGGATAAGATTGGCTCTCTTATCTATTTTATGGTTATTTTCTGTTTCTGTTATTTTTGTCCTTCATCCAAATATCCAATAACGTGATTATGATTTTGAATTTGAAGGTAATAAAGTCATCGGTTAGAGCTTTTAGGTTGCCCATTAACTTGTGTCAAATTTTAATTATTTTGAGGAAATGGATGGTTTTGTTTGGACTGGCATCAAAATTGGAAACCACACAAGGTATTAGTTGCAATACTGTTTTCCGTTTAATTTGGTGTTAATGATTGGTCCTTCTAGTGATCTCAGAGTTGAAAAGCCAGAAAAGAAATAGCACACCACTTGCTTGGAAGAACAGATTTATTTCCTTCCTTCCAATATATAAATCTTTGCTTCTTGGAGTACATAAAAGGCTGCAGAAATTTCTTTTTATTTATCATTGTCATCATGATCGTTGTCAATTTCATTTATCCCATCCTTTTAGGGATGGAACTTTTAATGTATTTGGCAAATTGTTCCATGGGCCTATGATGCCCAAACATGGCATGCACATAGAAAGGACGCCATGGATACAAGGATACGTATTCTATACAAAAATGAAGTGTCCGAAACGACATGACACAAAATGGGACGAAGTGTTTGGGTATTATTTATCTGCTACAAGTAAACTTATACTCGGTAATTTGTTGTTTTCCTCTGCTCTAAATGTTGTGAATGGAACCATTTTGTGCATCTTGTGTTTCTGCTTATTGGTTTGAAACTGATTTTTCTCTCATTGCAATTGATATGTATCTTTTCTGTTAATAGTTTTTCTGGCATTTCTGATTCATGGATTTGCAGATATTGCATTAGTAAGATTGATGATGGAGAAGAATAAACTCAGTCTTGTCAGTGTGACATTGTCTTTAATGCAACTGAAAATGGATGCTATGAGATGGGTTTGTTCAATTATAGTTTGATCTATTTGTTCAGTTCACATCTCTATCAATGGCTTCAAAGCCTGGTGCTAGAGCTTGCTCACAACAGCAGCAGAAAACGGGCAATAATCAATCAGTGGAGACAAATGCCCGCAAGCCTTCACCTTTGCAGATCTCTAAGGCTAGCAAACCTGAGTCAGTTACACCAATCAAAGCGTTAAGGTCTGCACATCAGATTGCACGAAATCAGATAACAATAGAAACTTCAGAGGTGCAAACTCCATCTTCACAACAGAAGGGGTCCTCCCATCATCTACCGAACAATGTCACTTCAAAACTCACCAATAATTTGGATGCTAATGAGTTGCACTCCTCATCACAAGCTCTAAAAGTAGGACTGGATCAAATAAATGAGACTGTGTGCCATTCAGAAGGGAATGTGGATCAAGAAAAGAAAACAAGCAGCAGTATAAAGGATAGCTCAGCTTCTGCCAAAGTTAGTGATGGCACAAGCAGTCTCACTAAGAGCAGTGGAAGCACGAAAATCAGTGACCGGGTAGATTTTGTTGAGAGTGGAAAGAGCAGCATGTGCCGTGGAAGTACAAGCAGTGATGTCAGTGATGAGAGCTCATGTAGCAGCATAAGCAGTGGTGTCAATAAGCCCCACAAATCTAATGATTCAAGATGGGAAGCCATCCGAGCAGTCAGGGCAAGGGATGGTGTGTTAGGACTGAGCCATTTCAGGCTGCTTAAGAGGTTAGGGGGTGGTGATATTGGAAGTGTTCATCTGTCAGAGCTGACTGGAACCAAAAGCTATTTTGCCATGAAAGTTATGGACAAAGCTTCTCTTGCAAGTCGCAAGAAGCTTCTGAGAGCTCAGACAGAGAGAGAGATATTGCAATCTTTAGACCATCCTTTTCTCCCAACTTTATATACACACTTTGAGACTGAGAAATTCTCATGCTTGGTTATGGAGTTCTGTCCTGGTGGCGACCTGCATACCCTTCGGCAGCGTCAACCTGGAAAGTATTTCACTGAACAAGCAGTGAAGTATGCTTCTGGCCATGCCCTTCTATTTAAATGCAAGATTGATTTCAATCATTAAATGATGGTCTTCATATTTTAGTTTGTGTTGCATGAGTGTTGTCTGATTTGGAAAATCCTTACACAGAACATTTGGATACACCATGATGTTGATTAGATTAAATTTACATTAATATTTATTTTAAAAATGATGTAATACTAATCCCAATAAAAAAGTTATGTGACAAGTTTATCCAAAATGATCAACTAATAAAACGTCACTATTTTTTTTTCCACCATTGCTGTTGGTTCAAATCAAAGATACTAAAAAAAGGGAAAAAAATCTTGAATGTGAATTCAAATATTGTCATGTAAATGTGTCTGAAACGGATATGTCCTTTATTGTGGACTGTCCGTTCAACATAGTTTTTGTAGTAAATATTCCGGTTATTTTCTCTCCCTGTGAAGCCACTATAATAACTCACGCAATCCTGAGTAACAGCATACCATTTTCATGTACCACCAACTTAAGATGTGAAGAACACATGAGAAATATACTTTTAAAAAACTTGTGAGAGTTACTACACCTTATTGCACAATGCATTAGTCGAGAGCTTTCAAATGATTTACAATGTTTCTTACTTAATGTTCTTGATAAAACAAATCTCCAAGTGAAATCATTGATAGACCTTTCAAAAAAAAAAGGAGTTAAAACATTTCAATGTAGTAAAGGATTTACATTCCCTCAATCAATTTTTAGCAACTACAAAACCTAATTATCAACAACTTGAATAAAACAAATGTCCTAAGAAGCAAGGAGCCTTGAAATTTTTTCGGTTGCTGGTAACATTTTAGCACTAACATTATCAATTGAAATCACAAGTTATCTTTTGTAAATAGCATTTTTGTGTCTTAAGCTTCTTACCTCTCATTATTTGATATTGTTGTTGACTTTGTTATTTGTGATGCCAGTGCTGAATGATTCAAACCGGTCCATAATTTTTAAGAGTAAGTTTTCCTTATATCATGAATTCAATGAATCTGATTCATAATAGTGATCCATGATTCACACATACATGTCAGCCGGTCTCACCTTATATGAGCAATAAATTGGATTATCTTAACTGATAGCTAAAAGGACCATTTGAAGAAAGAAATGGAATTAGGGGAAGAGTCCACAAATTTTGTTAACTACCCTTGGATATATATGGAAGGAGGTTCTCACTTCACTAGAATCGTGGAATCTTAAAATCTACCAGGCAAGAGGGTGATTTGGATAATATCCCCTTTAATGTTGGTCAACTTCAATATGTAGGGTCATTTGTGTGGAGGTGTAGTGTGGTAGGATAGAAAGTGACCTCAAACGATTGCATGGAGCATTTTGCCACAAGAGGTTAGTAGCTTAGCTAATAGCTTGTCCTTTCCTTAGATAACTGGGAAGAGCAGCGGAGAAGGCGTTTGCCAACTTCTGTGGGTTCAGATGTGATGGTGATGAAGGATATGATCTAGGACCAAGGATAGGGTGGTTAAGAACAAAGAGGATGGGCTGATATAGGGTTGGTTGGAGGAGGGGGGTGGAGTTTATGTCAAATTGGAAATATGGGAGAGGGTAGAAGGTCTTGTGTATAAAGACATGGGCACGGGTTAAGGGTGGAGGGTTTACTAGTTAAGATTGTTTTTAATTGGGACTTCCTTGAAATAGGCTTCTGATGATGGTCAATTTGATTTGTAATCTAAAAAGGTGTTGGGAGAAGGTGATCTCAGTAGTGGAGATGTTGGGGCCCATTTGTTTGAACAAAAACATCTGTCATTTTTTAGTCCCCATATGATTAGAGAGTTGGATGAGATTTTTAATATGGTGGGTCTTCTTAATGATCTTCTAATTTGATGATGATAATGGTAGAAATATTTTTGCTACTTTCAAATAGATGGGATAAATGGCTTTAATAATGATGATGGTAGAATGGTTTGGTAATTGTTTCCTTTCAGCAGGTTCCTCAACAAATTATTTTATAGGGTGTTGCATTTAGTTTCTTATGCTCTAGCAGCAGATGCTTTGTGTGGAATGGCTGGTTCCATGTATTGAAGCCTTTAACCAGTTAGGGATGGTGGGAAGATTTTGATGAGGCAACCTTTGGAAAGGGTGTCATTCTACATCCCGATGCCTCTATGGGATGTGCTTGTGGTCAAGGGGAAGAATTGTTCAGTTTTCTATTTATGTAGTGAAGTTGCCAGTTATTTGTGATATGAATTGGGTGCTCTTTCTGATATATGGTCTCGCAATTGGGGCTCCTTTTCAGTTAAAGGAAAGTTGATGCGGGAGTTGATTTTGGCAGTTATTCTTTGTTTAGTTTTGAAGGAATATTGTGACAAAATCTCTAGCAGTACACATGCAAAGGTTGAGGATGCATGTCGGAAAATGGTTATCCTTGAGGAAAGAGTTCAACACTCTGAGTGACATTTTATTCAGAATGTGCAGTTACATGCAACGGTGAGGTGGACAAAGTCGAAGTCCCACTATAAGGAGGTGAGACTTTACCTTAAAATGATGTTTTGAGTCTTAATGTGGACAATGTAAGAAAGAGAAGATGGGCCGACTGGCTTTGGAGGGTATCATTAGAATGAGTTGTTGGCCTTTCTTGGACCCAATGGGGAATGTGTTGGGTTCAACTAGTGGATGTTTTGGCACTTTCTGAAGCTTTGAGTGTGTTTAGAAGTGATGTTCTTTTTTCATGGAAGTTATTTTTAGAGGGGATCTAGCAGGTGGTCTTGTGTTATGTATGCTAGTGTTCAAAGGCAATCCTAGGTTTGGTTGTTAGGACAAATTTTAGGGTCTTGTTTTGCACAATCCTAAGGGGTTTGGGGATTATGGTGTCTCAATTTCATGAGCTATGCAAGCTAGTACGCTGTGAGATTGGGAACCTCAACCCTATTCGTAGTCATTTTTGTGAATGAAATCAAACAACAAACTGTCAAAAGAACTCTTTCATTCAATTTCAGTGTCGGTACATGGCACAAATTATTAAAAAAAAAAACATTTATCTCTTTTCCAACTTAGGCACTTCTCATTGAGTGGCCTAGGATTGTTGTCAGACTGATCAGATGCAGGCGCAAGCCTTCGTCTCCTCATGGTGCATAGCCTTGGCCTCTCTGGTTGTGGCTTTGTCTTGATATTTGACACTATATCCTCAACTGGCGATATGCTTAGTGCACAATTAAGCCTGTTTGGAAATAAGCAAGAACGACATAAAGAGCATGGGGCAGGGATATGTATATCAAGATAGATGCTTGGAGTTGCAAGAAAATATGGCTAGGAAATAAAAAATTAGCAACAAGGGCCTAAGAGTACACCTTGATCTTGCTCAAATAGAAGATTAGATCAATGAATGTTGTCTGGTACAGTTTTGCCAGAAACATAGAAACCAGAAATGGTCCCTTTATAGAGGAATAACGGTTACATGTTCAGAGAATTAGAAGTGGGAGGCTGATGAATGACATGGGTTGAAGTGCAATAACAAATGACATGTTATATTGTTAAATGCCTAAGGTTGAATGAAACAATAGAACTCAAAAAGCTGACTATAGATAGATGGGACAATGCTTCAATGATATGATGGTGAAAGTCTTTGTTCAAGAAGAAGAAGATAGGCTGCTCTTTGGAGATATCCAATAATGAAATAGTTAAAAGAAGATCATGGCCCCTGCACAAGGATGCCACACCCAAATTGAGAAATGGTCCAAAAAAGAGAGTGAAAATCTTCTATGTTGTTTACCTATATATATATCGTGAGGCTTTTTTATTTTTAGTGGGTTCCATTTTTAAGATATTTAGTGAAGCGTTCAATCACATACACCATAAAGTGCCTTCATGGTGAGAGCTACATGTGGAGCCCATCTATGACAATGGAGTTAGGTGGATTAGAAAGACATATATTTCTCTCATAATTCCTTTATCTCTTACCAAAACCATCCCTTTTCTTCCCGTGACATTTTTCTGTCAGTTCTTTTGATTGCACTAGTTGGACTAGAGGAGGTTTGTTTCTCCACTGAAGATTTGAAGAAAGAGAGAAAAAAGCTCACAGAATTGTTGGTGAATGCTGAAGTGTCATTGAAGAATGCCAAAGTGAGAGAGAACTTGTTGGATGTCTTCAAAAGTATTCTTATTTAAAATAAGCAATATTTTAAGAGTTGCCATTTGAATTTGTGCCCTTCTCATTGGTTATGTCCTTTGGCTTAAAGGGACATGACTCCATCAACTGTCCCTTGACCCTCATGAATGGGTGTGTATAGAGGGACACATGAAGCCTATATATAAATGGTCTCAGGTGGTGTTACAAAATCAATTGTGAACCAATATTTGGAGACAACCTAATTTTGAGACAAATTTCATTTATTTTAATTAGTATTTTTTTCTATTTTTCTGGGTGATAACCTATGGTCTGGGGCTGCGTTTTTGTTACTGCAAGTTGCTTTGCCAAATTAGAACAATTATCATTGGAAGTTGGGAGAAAATATTTAATTCCGATCTGGTGGTCATATTGAAGTTGTGGGCTTGTGGATTAGGATCTAATTGTTTGACTGTAGCCATCCAGCATGTGCTATCATTCCCTGTAGGCTGTAGCATAGAAATCAGAAGATCTTTGGGTTAAGTATGCTTAGATTGTATAATTTGTTTGATCTTTGATCCATTCGGAAATCCATGGAACTTGAGTATGAGTTCTCTCCCATTGGGTGAAATGCAACAAGCCATCTAACGTCTCGATGGCAATTCTTTGTGAAAATGGGAATAGTTTTAGAATTATCTTACGAAGATTATTTTTGAAATTTTACAGTGAGTTGGATTGAGACACTTATAACATGAGAAGGTTTTTGAAGATACATTAGGTTTTATTGGTAATGATGTCATGAGAGTTGCTTATGTAGAGTTTAAAATATTAGAACTTCTAGTCATTTTTTTCTTTCTTTTCTTTCCTTTTTGTTCTCCCTCGTGAATTATTTGCATGTCTTATTAAAATGGGAATTGATATGCACACCAGTGTTTTTTATAATAAGAGACAACGGCATCCACTTGTCATCACCTAAATGGTAAAGAGGCACACCAGCGTCCCTTGTTATAAAAACACGGGTCTCTATCTACTCCCATTTTAAAATTGTTCTTGCTCTTGATTTCTATCATGTCTTCTCCCTTTCCTAGGAGACAAGGGAACCTGGGCCATCCATTTATAGGTACCCGTACTTCTGCATGCTTCACCCACTAGTCTGCCATATCTGTTCCTGATAGAAGAGACCTCAACTACTACTTAGGATAATCTAAATCATCTATAAAACTAGGAACTTGCTTATATTTACCCTAAGTGAGGTGTATAGCAATTCAGTAGAGTGGTGGTTTTGTTCTGCTATTTTTCTGTGATAAGGACACTGTCTGCCTTGGTAGTGGCAATTCCAAATGTTGGATCGGTCTGTGGAAGTCATTTTTTTTACGACAAAGAACCCCAAGATCCCTACCTCTCCACGAGTACGAGGGTGTTGGGCAAAATTCTGGATGCATGTAGTCCCTGCAAGCCACGGGCATCAGGTTACTATCAGACTCGAACTTGGACCTTTAGTTCCTGATCCAAAGTGTCTACCAATTGAGCTACCCCGTGCGAGGCCGGTCTGTGGAAGTCATGGAAACAGTGTCCTATATACTGTGTCATGGTACTGAAATTGATCACATTGTTTGCCCTGCAAGTTGCAAATTAAAAAAAAAAAAACGTGAAATAGCTAATTTATCAAGTGAAATATCAGTCAATTTGTCTCTGCAATTATTGTAACTTTTCTTTCATGCAGGTTTTATGTGGCAGAGGTTCTCCTTGCTCTTGAGTACCTACACATGCTTGGTATTGTCTACCGTGACCTAAAGCCCGAAAATGTACTTGTCCGAGAAGATGGTCACATCATGTTATCAGACTTTGACCTCTCCCTCCGTTGTGCTGTCAGTCCAATGCTTGTCAAATCCTCATCAATTGAATCTGATCCTTTACGGAAGGCTCCTGTTTACTGTGTCCAGCCTGCTTGCATTGAACCATCCTGTATCCAGCCATCGTGTGTGGCAGCGCCCACTTGTTTCTCCCCACGCCTGTTTTCTAGCAAGTCAAGGAAGGAGCGCAAACCTAAAAATGAGATTGGAAATCAAGTCAGCCCCTTGCCTGAGCTTATTGCAGAGCCAACTGGGGCTCGGTCGATGTCATTTGTTGGGACTCATGAATATCTAGCTCCAGAAATCATCAAAGGTGAAGGGCATGGGAGTGCTGTTGATTGGTGGACTTTTGGGATCTTTCTGTATGAACTTCTCTTTGGCAGGACCCCATTCAAAGGGTCTGGGAACAGGGCCACACTGTTCAATGTCGTAGGCCAGCCACTTCGTTCCCAGAAGCGCCAGTCGTTAGTTTCGCAGCTAGGGATCTGATAAAAGGGCTGCTTGTGAAGGATCCTCAGCATCGTCTGGCATATAAGCGTGGGGCTACAGAGATAAGGCAACATCCATTCTTTGAAGGCGTGAATTGGGCACTAATACGCTGTGCAACCCCTCCTGAGATCCCAAAGCCAGTTGAAATAGAGCATGTCCCAGTTCCTGCTGGATCAAATGAGAAGGTTGTTAATGTCAGTAACGATCATAAAAATTCAGATAACTACCTTGAATTTGATTTCTTTTAATGTTTGGACTTTTTGTTGTTTCAAAGGAATGATTTGGAAATTTTGAATATTTTTTCATAGATGGGGCAATGGTGAGTTCTTTCTTAGATCTCATCAATGTTGTCTTTCAAGTTTACTGTATCAAATTTGTATTTCTGAAATGAACGCTGAAATGTTCTTATTCTTATAATGGTCAGGATTACCATTCTCTTCTGTAAGTCTCAAGACAGCTTCTCTCTCCATCAAAAAATTGCTTTTCAAGTTGATTTTCACACTACTCAATAGACATCCTGAAAATTCCTACACATTATTTTAGTTTCACCTGTTGCACATCTATGGTCTCAATGTCCTCAAGTGGGTCATCCTTCCCAATTGTTGCTGTAACATTGATCACTCATGTTACAACCTGTTATGGCCCTCAAGGGGATTATTAATCACAGTTGCTGCAACAACGACATCTCCTATAGCCTGCATCCAACATCCTCGAAGGGATCTCTGACCCTGGCTAATGCAACACACAGATCAATCCTACTATCTTCTTTTTCTTACATTCTCATTTCTAAACCTTTTCTGGGCTTCCATTAGACTCCCTCCAATGCATCTTTCTGTCTTTATGGCTACGGGGTTAAGTTAGATTCTTGTTGAGACTTCTCCAGATAATTATCCATCCATATATGAAAATAAAGTATGGATTATTTAATATATTTATTTCATAATTCCATATTGAATCAATTCCATACTGGTTCAAAATTAGAAGAATGTTATGGGAAAACTTCGTTTGAAACGATGACTTGAAGGATATTATCGGTTGTGGATTCTCGCACCCACCATTTTAGTTATCAATGAAGATGCTCTTGGCTCGGCATAGTTTGTTCTTATGTACTCTCTCTCTCATGATCATACTGCAGAAATATCCAAACAATTTGTTTTACAATGATGAATGGGCATGCTCTACTTCTCTCTCAAATTGTCAATGAAAAATGAGAGATTTCATCACTGAATGAATGGAAATTCTCATCTCGAATGTTGATATTATAAATGAGTCACATCTGTAATGCTTGAAGATTTAGTAACCTAAACTGAAAAATAAGGAATATTTTAATTTTTGAGCTATATTGTTATCATTATCACTAAGAAAATAAACTGTCGTGTGAGCTCCACGTTTTGCTAGAGAGTATATAAAAATTCTCTTTCACAAATCTACATGAATGCTTTAGATTGCTGTCATAAATATTGAGAGAGAAAACTCTCACGAGTTGGCCAAAAACCCGATCAAAATATAAGAGGTATTGTCTTCAAATCATGCTCAACACAAAGGGCCACTATTCATAAGGTTAACCGGTGTGTGGATAGAAAGATTTGTATATGCATCAAGGATTAAACACGTGAGACGCCTTAGGCAGATAATACCTTGATCTTCATAAAGAAAATATACATTGAGAGAGCATGATGGTTTTACTGTATTTTACCTGTGGGCAAATTTTTAAAAAAAAAATTGGACTAAAAGAAAAACAATCAAATAGTGTAAATTCGGCTGATATTTACTCTTAGTTTTTTCTTTTTAATCTAAAGGTGTATGGTATTAAAACTTAGGAATTTTTAAAATTATTAAAGCCACATTCTTTATCTATGGCAATTGTAAATAATATTTAAAAAACTGTATTAGCTTATGTCCAAAAATAATAAATTGATGTGACTCGATTTTTTTTCTTTTGAAAATGAAAAATAAGCAGTGATTTTTAAATAGAGAAATTACCTAAATCATCCTCCATGGCAGACTGGCTGTCGTCAAGAATAAGGTGATTGGTACCGCGGTTTCAGAATTTCAGTCCACTTTTATAAAATGGAAGATGAAGTTTTGGTGTTTAAGGATGGCAACAGTTCATTGCATCTTAGTTAGGTAAACATTTGTTAATATCACAAATTATGGATTAAGTTTCTACAATTTTGAACTTGCATTTGCTTTATCTAAACGTTGATATTTTGACCCTTAAATCCATTTGAACCTATCCTAAATTAATCGGACTTTTTTTTTTTATTTACGTGTGGTAAACCTCAGACACAGTCATAAACTGATCGGACTTTAACACATACAAGCACAATTTTAGAAAGATGTTGTGGTCCAAAGGGTTTTTTTTTTTTTCAAATTAGAAATGGACTGCATATGTAAAATTGATCGGCCCCATTCAATAATTTTTCTTTATATATAATACAAGTCATAGTCAGATTTTTCATAAATAAGAAACCCTTTTCATTTTCATAAACAGGGCCACAATGATAAATTTATTAAAGAATTAATTATGCTTACCATTTTCTGGAGTCCTGATCAACACGTTGTAGCCCACTTTCCAGTTTCCACATAGAAGCGACCTTCCTTCTATTTCCTTTCAATCCTATAAATGTTGAAAACGAATCTCGACTTAGTTATTTATCTTGGACTTTCTAGAAAATATAAAGTCACTTAATAGAGATTGATGGAGGATTGAATTCGATTCTCATTTTATTTTAAAGGATCCTTTTTCGTAGAGTTACTGATTTGTATACTTTAAAGATTAACTAGATGCTTTAATAGACTTGGATACCTTAGTCATAAATGTTTAATGATGGGACTCTCTTATTTATTTATTTTTAAGTAAAACGACCAATATCGGCCGATATCACCGATACATATCGTATCAGTCGATATGTAAAGGTATTAAAAACCAATACATCGTATCGGCCGACATTATTGCCCCTGATTTGATAGGAGTTAAGGTATTAAAAACCGATACATCGTATCGGCCGATATTATTACCCCTGATTTGATAGGAGTTAATGAAATTCAAAGTTTGGTAACCTTTATTAGTGGGGGCCGCCTTGAATATAGGATGAGGACTCTTTTAAGAAAAAATACATTACTTACATATTCACCAAATTCATATAAGTTTGTCTTCAAATGTAATGGTGAATGTCCTCTGTTTGTAGTAAAACAATTATTTCTAGGAATCTTAGCATTAATTAACCTCTTTACACCTTTTTATCAAAATAAAATCATTTTCTTTTTTCTGTAACAATTTCCAAACATCGACAAATGTATATCTGTATGTAAAGTTAGAATAGCTAAGGTGCGGCAGTGACTACTACTATTTCAATGGAGGCTGGCTTACAGAACCTCACAAAGGTGCCTGAATTGGGCAAGATCAATGTGAAAGGAAGGACATAGTGGGGTGGAGCCCTTCCATCTGCTCGACTGGAATGATACTCGAAAAATAGAGTAAAACGGTGAAACTATTAAGCAAGATCGGTGCCTATATATCAGAGAGAAATTTTTTTAGGGTCGATACGATATATACCGGCCATACAAAAAGGATATCGATCAGGGGTGAAGATATCGGCCGATACATATCGTATCGATCGATATATATCGGATTTTAAGAGCCGGTATATATCAGCCGATACATACAGTAAATATCGGCAATGATATCGGCCGATATATATAAAATCCGAAAATATCGGCCGATATATGTATTTTTTTATTTTTTTAATTTCAAAAATAAAAGAAATCAACTAATATTTGAAAAAAAACATCTAATTTAAAAAAAAAAAAATAAATAAAAAACCCTTCACATATTGGACATATTTCGATTTTAAAAAAAAAACAATGATATTTTTATGCATTAGTGGATTAGAATGGCATTTATTACCTTGCCTAAATAATAATAAAAAAACTTATGGACAAAATCATGCCTAAATCAACGCCCAAACAAGTTGCCATATTTTTTAAATTTTCCATCCAATTGTTTAAAGAAATTAGGGTCCAAATAGGTAAATGAAATGATGCTTATTTCTAAGTCTCGTTCCTAGTTTCCTTTCATGGCTTTCCATTAATTGAGTCAACTCTAAATTGACAACCTTAATTGAGTTAATGGTGGATTTCTATTAATTGAGCCAACTCCAAATTGGCAACAACGTTTATGGGAATTAATGGTGGATTTTTTATTTTTTAATTATGAAAATATAAGTTTTTTGCTAATATTTGAAAAAAAAACATCATTTTTTTAAAAAAGAAAAAAAATAATATCACCCTTCACATTTCGGTCATATTTCGATTTAAAAAAACATAGATATTTTTATGCATCAGTGGATTAGAATGACATTTATTACCTTGCCTAAATAATAAAAAAGAACTTATGGACAAAATCATGCCTAAATCAACATCCAAACAAGTTGCCATATTTTTTTGAATTTTCCATCCAATTGTAGCAAGAAATCAAGGTCCAAATCGATAAATGAAATCATCCTTATTTCTAAGTTTCATTCCTAGTTTCCTTTCATGGGTTTCCATTAATTAAGTCAACTCTAAATTGCCAACGTTAGTTGAATTAATGGTGGATTTCTGTTAATTGAACCAACTCCAAATTGGCAACAACGTTTATGGGAATTAATGGTGGATTTTTTATTTTTTTTAATTATGAAAATACAAGATTTTTGCTAATATTCGAAAAAAAAAACATAATTTTTTTAAAACAGAAAAAAATAATATCACCCTTTCATATCGGTCATATTTCGATTTAGAAAAAACATTGATATTTTTGTACATCAGTGTATTAGAATGACATTTATTACATTACATAAATAATAATAAAAACTTATGGACAAAATCATGCCTAAATCAACGCTCAAACAGGTTGCCATATTTTGTTAAATTTTCCAGCCAATTCTTGCAAAAAAATCAGGTCCAATTCGTTCAATGAAATTGCTCTTATTTCTCACACATCTTTCCTTTCATGTGCATGGTGGGTTTCTATTAATTCCAAATTGACAGTATTAATGGGAATTAATGGTTGATTTCCATTAATTGAGCCGAAGTCCAAATTGGCTGGAAATTTAATGGTGGGTTTTCGTTAATGAGAATAAAAAAAAGGCAATAAAATAAATTAGAAGACAAAATACCAAATCTGAAGATGTATTAAAGAGGAAATTTACATATTTACATTAATTATTATTAATTGAGATTTATTAATTTGAAATATATTTACATATTTTCATAAAAAAGTTTCTACAATATTTTTGTAATTTTTCGTCATTTTTTAAAAAACATTTGAAATTGTCGAGTTCGTAACTTAAAAATAATATTTGAATATGTAAATGACCGATATTTAATAATTAAAAAAATTACATATCTATGGTCCCCATAATTTTATTGATTTTATATATTTTTTTTGGAATTTTTTGAAAAGAAAATAAAAAAAAAGGTAGGAGAGAAAAATATCGGCCAAATATTGAAAAAACTATATATCGGTATCACCAATATTTACATATCAGCCGATATATCGGCTTGACCGATATTTTTACCCCTGATATCGACCGATATATCGGCCATGATGTCGCCAATATTGATAATATCAGTCAATAGAAGGATTTAAAAATAAATAAATTAAATATCGGTCTTCGGCCCACCAAATATCAGCAATATATCGGTGGAGCCCACATTTTACCAGGGATATATCAGCCATGATATCGGCTGATATTATATATTTTTATTTTTTTTAAAAGACCGATAGGCCTCATTTTTTGTTTTTGTTTTTTTTTTATTTAGAAAAAATATATCGACCGACATTTAAAAAAAAAAAAGAGAAAGAAAAATATCATTGATACCAATATTTGAATACAGCTCCAATTATTTTTTAACCTTGCTTGGACACCTTGGATCATAAAAAAAACAAAAAACAAAAAAAACTTTCCTAAAATTGTGGTCAAATCACTCGTATCTGTGTAAGAAGTCCATTGTCTAAGAACTTGGACCTGATGTTAGTAAAAGGCTTGCAATGTGCTTCCCTTTTTTGGCACCAAACTGGTTTGGCACATGAATCACCAAATGACATGGAAAGTGAGTTTCCGTGATTCTGTTGCAAAGTACAGAGTATACAGATTGCAGAAACCTCTCTTATTTTAGACAACTGACGCAAGTTTCCTAACTGATTTAAAGGATTCCAGGCGGAAAATCCGCTTTCCCGGAAACGGCAATTCCAGCCTTTCATCTGAGTCTCATAAGTAACCAACCATTTCATTTCAATTTCTCCTGATACATTCTAAGAACTCATACCGTATGAGATAAATAAAAAATCTCGTTGTCAACTTCAATTTTCTGTTACTATTTTTATTTTTATTATCTTTTTCTTTTCTTAGAAATACTTAGAATATTTATTATTTATCATCATCTAACTCTAAGCGAAAAAAAAGTATATCAATTTCTCTTATTAACAAAAATACCAAACATTCCTAATATTTTCCTTCTTTTCCTTGTACAGTTGTACCATTCTTCACCGAACTCCTAAAAGTGACAACTTAAATGAAGTTTACTAAAAAGAATAATATACCTTGATTCACGCTAGTCTAGTGCATTGGATAGTATGATTTTAAATTGAAGATGAATTTAGTTTTATTTTGCCTCAATATTTTGATCTTGAGAGAGATGATGATGATGTAAGAATTGAAAATCATATCCTTTTAAAACCAATTTCGAGAAGAAACGTACTGTTTTGTATTGTGTGTATTATAAATACACAACATATGGAATTTGGATTGAGTAGTTGAAATTCATAAGGTCTAGCACACTGATACTAATGTCAAGAATGGAAGAACTCGAATAACGCTGCAACTCGGGTTGGGTTTTGGCCGAAGTGCATGACTTGACCCAAGAAATCATGCGGGTTGGGTCGAAAATTTTGGGTTAGTGGGTCGGGTCGGGGGGTGAGAAGATAAAAACCCACATGAAATTCAGGTTGGGTCGGATTGAGGATTTTATAAGTTAACCAGACTCAACCCGGCTAAAATTAGTCTAAAATGAGTTCAAAATGCAGGTCGAGTCAGAATTCGGGTCTATTCGGGTTAAGAATTAGGGTCGGGTCGGGTTCCATATATATCAACTCGGGTCAGGTTGGGTTTTAAGGAACCCGACCCGCCCAACCCGAGTTGCAGTCCTAAAATCGAAGGGATTAGAGCGATAATTAAGAATCTGTTTTAGAAAGTGAGAGTCCTGACTTAGATGCCCACTTTATTCCAAAAGGTCACTTCCTGTAGATATACCACCAGCGTATATGGGTAGAAAAGCTTCCACATGTCCCAAAAATTATCGGAGGTTCTAAGAGGCTTACGTTGGTTAAAAAAAAAAGAAGAACCCATATAAGGAGAAATCCCCCCTTTTTCTTTTAATTTTTATAGATTTTTATTTTATTTTTTAAATGTTACAAATTTTCATGTTGTCGCATCGAGTAAAATGCATTTGGAACATGTCAACCTTTAAAAAATCTCATAGATGATGATAAAGACGAGTGGCCAGGATTGTCTCAACAGTTGGTCTTTCAATTTCTCGAATTGGTCAAAGATAAATTCAGAAGAAACAGGTAGGACTACGGTTTGAAGTCTTTGTCCGAAAGAATCTTAAATCTTAAATTTTAAGAAAAGAAAAACTAAAATAGCAAATAAATGATTTTGAAAGAGAATCTTTGTATAAATTGATGGTTGCATCGACGACACCTTCTTCCATCGTTTCTGGGATCGTCTTCCCTTCTCTTTCTCCCTCCACCGGGAGAAAACAATGGCAAGCCCTCCCCATTCTCCTAAAAATATTACCAGTAAGTCCCTCTCTCTCTCTTACATGCTTTCTTCAATTTAAACAACTTTGGCAATTCATACGTTGCATCATGAATTTGAATAATCTGTTCATTGTACTCATCCAAATCACCTTCAATGAAAGAGTTTTTGTCGTTTGAAAATTTTGAATAATTATTGGAGAGTGAATTGATGGAAGCACTCTTCATCATGATTTTGACATTTTTAGTTTGAAATAAAATAGCAAATAAGTGAATCATATGTTTGGTTACGCATACCAGGGGTGCAAATCTCGGCAAGACAGATATATCGGCCGATAAAATTTTCTCTCCTCTTTTGTATTTGTTTTAAAATATCGGTATTTTTTATTATTTTATTTTTTCTGAATTAAAAATTAAATAAAAAATCCAAAAGAAAGTTTTTTTAAAAAAAATTGAAAACGAAAATATCGGCCGATATCTGATTGCGCATACAATTCGTTCTCCTTACAAGTCATGTACATGTTTGCATCATCCAAAAGTTTCTTTTTTTTTCCTAATAATATGTTCTTCGAGGGCTTCTTCTATACATTTGGCTTACCATATTTTTTTAATTTCTTCGTGCATTTGCATGGATAGTGAGTCAATTCAGAAAAATTACACAGTGATGCGATACTTTTAAATGTGTAAAAGAAACTCTTTTAAGTTCAGAGTCAAATTCTATAGATTGAGACGGGTTAGTGTCATTTGGCTCCATGATGTTTTGCATGTTTACATGAACATAGTTATTGCGTGGAATATCACAAATTTGTGGGTTTTTTTTCTGCTTTTTGATTGAATGAATCTCCATTCTAAAGCTTCGTTTATTTGAATTGTCCTGTTCAACGGTGTCCCAGTCTTAGAATTGATGAAATTGTATTTGAAGCTATCTTCATTGAACCAAAAAATTAAAATGGCGCCTCACACACGTTTCTTTTCCCTTAGGATATGGATTTCTCCAGGTGTATAAATTATGATAGAAGCAAACATTCAAATTATATGGGACCCTGCACTGCATGGCACACTTGGGACCCACCATGTGATATAGTGATAGAATCCTCTCCAAGAAAAAAGAAATAAAGAAAGAAATTGCTTCTCATAGAAACAATTTGGGTCATGTCCTCTCCCAAGTTTCCCTCTACCTTCAAACACAAGTTTCCTCATTTAAAAATAATGATAATTAGTATGTTGATCATGTTCTGCTAACTAATTAATTACCCATTTTCACTGTAGAAGAAGAAGAAGAAGAAGATTTTGATAACAGTCCGATCGAGGAAGTCAGACTCACTGTTCCAACGACGGACGATCCAACATTACAGGCTCTAACATTCCGAACATGGACCCTCGGACTGGTTTCGTGTATCCTCCTATCATTTGTGAACAAATTCTTCGGTTACAGACAGAACCAAGTCTACATATCATCAGTTGCTGCTCAAATCGTCGTTTTGCCAATCGGAAAGCTCATGGCCAGGACGCTCCCTACCAAGCCCATCCGAGTTCCATCGACAAACTGGTCCTTTTCTTTGAATCCAGGTCCCTTCAACTTGAAAGAGCATGTCCTGATCACCATCTTTGCAAACTCAGGTGCCGGCGGGGTATATGCCGTGCACATTGTCACTATTATGAAAGCTTTCTATCACAGAGACCTCCATCCTCTTGCAGCATTTCTGTTGGCACAAACCACACAGGTCCAGCATTTCTCTACTCTGTTTCCCTGGAAAATAAAGCTAATGAACATTGGGTCTGGTTGATTACTAATTCTTTGTAATGTAATTTGGTTGTATTCGATGAACAGATGCTCGGATATGGATGGGCTGGTCTATTCAGGAAGTTTCTTGTAGACTCACCCTATATGTGGTGGCCTGCAAACCTGGTTCAGGTCTCCCTCTTCAGGTAACTCTCTCTCCTTCAACATGGGCTTTTCGCTGGACATTAAAGATGGGAATTGAGCCTAGAAAACAGAATTCTTGAAGAGTCTGGCTAGCAAGCCTGGCCCCAGCTGAGCCTCTTTACATCTATTAGGTGGAAATTTGGGAAGAAAGTAAGAAGATCACATCACAATAATGGGGCTTGGAGCAAGATAGGCCTGGCCCATATCTAAATCCTACTGAATAAATTGATTGTTTGTGTGCAGAGCATTGCATGAAGAAGAGAGAAGGCCGAAAGGAGGCTTAACAAGACTACAATTCTTTATCATAGTCTTGATCTCCAGTTTCGCCTATTACATCATCCCAAACTACTTCTTCCCTTCAATAACTGCCCTCTCATTTGTATGCTGGATATGGAAGAACTCAATCACAGCACAACAAATCGGTGGCGGTAACAATGGCCTCGGCATTGGATCGATTGGCTTTGATTGGTCTACAATATCGGGCTTCACTGGAAGCCCGTTGGCGACCCCTGCCTCCACCCTTGTTAACTTGTTGATTGGGTTTATCCTTTTTCTGTATGTAATAATCCCAGTTACTTACTGGAACAATTGGTACGAGGCCAGGCGATTCCCCATCTTCTCCAGCCATATCTTCGACAGTGAAGGACAGACCTACAATATCTCAAAGGTTATGAACACGCAGACGTTCGAATTCGACCAGCAAGGCTATGATGGTTACAGCAAAATCTACCTCAGTATCTTCTTTGCCTTCACTTATGGCATGAGCTTTGCTACTTTGGGTGCTACTCTTTCTCATGTTGCTCTTTTCCATGGAAGGTACGTACCTTGTCCTAACCTATCTATCTAGTGCTATTGATCCATAATTCAGTTTAACCCAATTACATAGAACACATACCCACATTATCAAAATAAAATGCCTAATCCTACTTCAATCCCCTGTACTTTTAAACCATCTCTATGTTTAAAATACTTAAATCGAGTTCTTGGGTACACGATTCTACTGCGTGCGTATGGAGAAAGACCTCATGTTCTCTTAGTTTGATATCATTGAAGCAGCATTGTTTCTTCTGCATATGGCTTTGGATTCTCTTACTCATGAATCATGACAGAAAACAATATCCTCAATTGGATTCTTAATTTTTCATTTTCTTTTTCTAGATCCATCTGGCAACTCTGGAGTAGAACTGCCACCAGGGGCAATCAGAAGGACGATGTTCACACAAGGTTGATGAAGAAGAACTACAAGAGTGTTCCACAATGGTGGTTTCATGTCGTATTGGTGTCGATGATCGGTCTCGCTATCCTCACCTGCCAAGGTTTTGGGCATCAACTGCAACTTCCCATCTGGGGAATATTTCTAGCTTGTGCCATGGCTCTGTTTTACACCCTACCTATTGGAATCATAACAGCTACCACAAACCAAGTAAGTTATTTATCTTGGTGAGTATCATGTAGTTCTGCACTTGGATATACCTGATAGGTTTTGTTTTTGAAATGATTTGCCCGCAGCAACCGGGTCTAAACGTGATCACGGAGTTGGTTATTGGGTTCTTGTATCCAGGGAGGCCTCTGGCTAATGTAGCATTCAAAACCTATGGTTATATCAGCATGACACAGGCCATCTCTTTTCTTGGCGATTTCAAGCTGGGCCACTATATGAAGATTCCTCCAAGATCCATGTTTGTCGCACAGGTAAACGATCTTCTGCCGATTGGGTGGTTCTACCTGAGTAAGAATTTAATCAATTTCTGTTTCAAAATGACAGTAGTATATTACATCAGCTCTTCAAATGGTAGGTGAGATTCTGAGAAAGAAAATATGTGATAATCAATGACCTTATGCCATAGCAATTGGGGCAATTGGGAATCTATAATGCTCAGACACTCCAAAAATAGACAATATTTCTACAATATATACATTCTTGATAGTTGACACTTCATTCTTATGTATTATAGATCCCTTGTCTTGGTGTATCCATAGCATATTCTGTTCTACCTAATTAGAGCATCATGAGAAAAAATCCTTCAAAAATATTTCGCTTTTCCACCAAATTCATACATACAACCATTCAAAAATCACAATGTTACAACCATTCATGTTGTCTTTAGGGTGGAAGTTAATCAAGATGGATGCTTGTTGTCATGTATGTAGCTGGTGGGCACTGTGGTGGCTTCCACGGTGTACTTCGGCACGGCATGGTGGCTACTAAATACCGTTGGCAACATATGTGACGTTACGAAACTCCCGGAGGGGAGCCCATGGACATGTCCTGGTGATGATGTGTTCTTCAGCGCATCCGTCATATGGGGTCTCATTGGCCCACTTAGGATGTTTGGCCGCCTCGGCCTCTACCCGGCAATGAACTACTTCTTTCTCATTGGAGTGCTCGCACCGGTGGCGATCAAGTTGCTTACCATTAAATACCCAGAGAAGAAGTGGATTGGGCTCATCAACATGCCCATCATCTTGGGTGCTACAAGCAACATGCCCCCTGGTAGGGCAGTGAATTTCATATCCTTCTTCATTGTGGGCTTTATATTCAACTTCTATGTGTATAGGAAGTTCAAGGGCTGGTGGGCTAGGCACAACTATATCCTATCTGCTGGTCTAGATGCTGGTGTAGCTTTTATGGGTATATTAGCTTACTATGCTCTTCAAAGCTATGATATCAATGGGATCAATTGGTGGGGATTATCTTCTACTGATCACTGCCCTTTGGCCCATTGCCCTACAGCTCCAGGGGTGGTGGTTGAGGGCTGCCCTGTTCTTTGAAAGGAAGGAACAATTCTTGTGATGGTGTTGGTGTAGTGTGTTATGATTCTTGTGATATGGTCATGTTCATTTTTTGAAAGGTTATGTTTATTTTTATTAGCGGAAACGATTGATTTTTCTATCTTTTGTATTCCATGATTGTTAATTTTCCTAATCACAAGATTGTAGATGTTTCTTACTAAATTTTCATGTGACAATGATGATGATGATAACGTTGATCATCTATTCTAATGAAATTAGATCTAGGCAGACGCCCTGTCTACAAGGCAACACTCGTGTAAGATGTTAAGATTATTCTTTGATATGTATGATGATGACGACGACAACAATACATAAAACGTACCCTATCTACAAGGCAACGCTCTTTTAAGATGTTAAGATTATTCTTTGATACATATGATGATGACGACGACAATAACATAAAACGTATATAATTTTAGAGATATGAATGTTTGATGACAATGGTTATTTATCCTACTTAGAAATCATGATGATTGGGATGTCTTGTAATGAAAGTAGACCGGGCCTGTTAAGATATTATAAGCCAAACAATTGGGCCCATTTGATGCACTCAGCCCAGAAGCCTTGAGTGAGCCCAAGCCATTCCGAAAGCATGCTGGGTTATTTTTTTAAGTTGAAACCCCAAATCAAACTGCATTCAAAGGTTAGGTGGATTGGGATCTGAATTCTGGTAATAGTCAAGCAGGCCCAATCTTTCATCATTAATTATCCTACTTCCTTTTTTTTCCTTTTTGTTGGAAGGAAAATAAATAAGTATTGAATCAAGATCCAAAAATATAAAAATATGTTTGCTGTTCTTGATATTGTTCTTAGACAAGTGAAATAAGGCTTCTCTATCCAAAGGGGTTGGAATGTGAGGAAATGGAAGTCCTTAATTTAATTCTCATTTTATTTCAAGGTCATTTCATGTAGAGTTTCTCAACATGTGTGAGTAGATAGGTCCTTAGGATTAGCCGAGTACTCTAAATGGCTTAGACACATGTTCTGACAATAATTTTTATTGTACTTTTCAATGATATCATCATTCTTATCAACTTTGTTGCAATATTATTGTTACCTGGTAAATGAGATGAGCTGAGTTTTATTTTTCAGGAAAAATTAATAAATGGGTGTAGTTCAACCGGTAATCTCCTCTCTTAGGAAGTGGAAGGTGTAACGTTCGAGCCCCATGGCCTCACCCAGTGTGCCCTAAGGACAGTAGTGGATATCACCTGTGGGGGTTTTATGCTGGGCTTCCCACAATTTTTCACACGTAAATTCAAAAAAAAAAAAAAAACTACTATTTTGGTCTCTAGGGTATCAAAACTTTTCAACCAAAATAAATGGGCCTAAATGGGGCTTTTTTAAATTGCAAAGAAAAGCAGTTTGACCCATTTCAGCCGAAATATTGGCCCAAGCCTGATTTTCTGATATTTCTGACAAATTTGAGAAACGTTTATTCTTTTATTTGGTAAGATCTTGTGCAAAATAATTTTTGTCAATATTTATATATTAGAATTGTAGGTCAATTCTTTTTCATAAAAAAAAAGGGTCCAATTATAATATTATTGTCGATGTTACTGTTGTGGTTTTTGTTTTAAATAAAAGCCCAATGGGGGTCAAAACTTAGAGCCATTGGTAGAAAAAATGTTACTTAGAGCCAGTGGTAAAAATTACATTAGGGCAAGTCAGGCGAAGCTCACGTATTCTGATGGATCATGTTAAATAGTGAATTCTGCTTAATGATTACAAAAATTACATGGATAAATAGATTATTATAGAGAATATTATAATGTCAAAAATAAAATTCATTGAATTATATTAGTTCTTAATTTTCAAAATTAAAAGTGAATAATTGAATAAATATTTTGACCTCTAATAATTAATTTAACCGTTGAAGATGCATTAAATAAAAATTAAGAAAGATTGTATCTAAGTCTTTTGAAAAATTAACATAATTTTAACATTCAGAATTAAACGTAAAATAAGTCTCACTCGAGGGTATCAAATACATCGAGTATTTTTAGGTTTTTCTCTCAATCCACACCGTGGATGAGAAGTAACTCCATAGGAAGTTTGAGTATAAATCAAACTCAAGACCTCCATTTATAAAAAAAGTTTCTTTTAAAAATAACCCTCTCGTAATTTATTTGTCCTTAATACTTAAAGATCTTGCTACATTAATTGTGTTATCCAAGGCCCAAACTAATTATTTACGAAATTGTCATCGGTTACATTTTATTTCCATTTTATTAAAAAAATGATTCAATTCACATTTCAGTTTTTTAAGTATTGTAAAAAACTATTCTAATTAGATCAATTATGCCTTTATTTGATCACTTAAATTATTTTTTAAAATTTTTATTTTTATATACTTGAAATAATTACTTAATTTATCCAGTTAAAATCATTTTACTCATTAAATTGTAGATTTTTTAAATACGGTCCTAACCCATGTCTCTTGTCATCCTCCTTCTCCATCTTCACCCACTGTTTTAAAATCACTTACATGGTTTAGTTCAGCTATCTACGTGGATGGTGTAGTTCAGCTGGTTGAATCTCCGTCTCAAGAAGTGAGACATTACGTTCGAATTCTCATGCACTAACTTGGTGTACTTTTAGGATAGAGGGTATCACCTATAGAAATTTTATATTGAACAACCTACGATTTTCCATACCTAAATTAAAAAAAAAAAAATATATATATATATATATATATATATATATATATATATATATATATATATATATATTAAAGAATTGAATCAGTCAAATATTTCCATAGAACACTAGAAGAAAATATCAAATTAGAAGAAGAAATTAAATAGCATTGAGCATGCATTTACATCCAACTTGTGAAATTTGAAAATTATTCACTTCTTTTTCACACATTTTCTACTGGACATGTCATTAGTAAGGAAAAATAGACAAAAAAGAGAAAAAAAAATAGAAATCATTATGTAGAGTGTAGTGGTAAAATACTTATTTTTTATAGAAAGAGAGATGCGCCTTAGAGACCTAACTGCGTGAGTGAGAGAGACGAGAGAGAGAGAAGAAGTTCCAAGAAGGAACGGCCTACCACCGGTTATCACTTTCACAGAAGTGGCCTACGCCACGTATTATCTCATTATTCGGTGACCTGTGCTACGTTGAAAGAGAGATGCGCATTAGAGGCTCGACTGCGTGAGAGAGACCACAGAGAAGAAATTTCACAAAGTGGAGGGAACGGCCTAACACCGGTTATCACTTCATCACCGACGTGGCCTATTCCACGTGTTAACTTATTATTCTCTGTTCTGCTGGAAAGCAATACACAGAGTCTCGCTAGCGCAACTCTTCGCCTAAGAACTCATGTGCAAGTCCATATCGGCTGCTGACTTCTTTTTTAAATAGTTCATATATTAATAAATAAAAGACATCACAATTATAAATATATAAAAAATAAATATAATAAAAAAAAATATAACTCGAAGTAAATGACCCACAATAAAAATAAACAGTGTGTAACAACTCAAATTTTAGTTGATATGTGGGTTACAAGTTTAGTCCTTCATTGATGGTTAGAACCATTCCAATCTTTTTTAGAAAAATAAAGTTTATTTCTTGGTCATCACCCTGAATGATATATTAAGTGCAATTTTAAATAAATTAAAAGAAAATTATTCATATTTAAAAGATCTTTTCCCTTTCAATCTCTTTTTCCTTTGAATCTAATTAAGTAAGTGCAATTTTAAATTGAATTAAAAGAAAATTATTCACATTTAAAATATCTTTTCCCTTTCAATCTCTTTTTCTATTGAATCTATTTATTTTGAGTCATTTTATTCATTTTCTTAAAAGAATCTAAAATAATCTCTATTTTAAGGTTTTTTTGTAGGATTAGATGTTTATCGAAATTAAGTGGAGATACCTTAATATGACTAATATTTCTAATCTTTACAACATTTTCATGAAATTTATTTTTTAAAAACTTCATAAATTTTAATAGAAGATATGAATCATTAAAGGAAACTAAAAATAATTCATATGGTAAAAACTATATATTAAAAGAATATATATTTTTAAAGAGAAGTTAACTTTTACTCAACATAGTCAATGGGTCTTTTTAAAAAAAATTATCAAAAGTTAAAGACTTTTTAAAATTATAAAAAAATATTTATTTCAAATAAACTCAACGAGATAGGTAACTTTAAAAAATTTACTTTTTCTAATTTTCTTCCGTTGGAATTTGAGTGGAGATTATAACTCGAGCGGGTCGGCCATCGAACCCGACCCATTGCCCCAGCTGAGTATAAATATTCTAGCGGTAGTGGCCTAGTAGCGCACGAGAAAGCTTTGCATCGATTCCATTCCGTTTTCAGTTTTTCTTCTGTGTTCTCTGAGCACTCAGCTCCCATACTCTCGGCAGCTGCAATGGAAGCGAAAATGGAAGATGGTATTGCAGTCAGAAGAAGCAGACAAGAAGCTCTTTCTCCCCAAAACATCAGAGCTTTGTTGGACTCTGTCGAAGCTTTTCTCTTCGATTGCGACGGTGACAATTCGAATTCATCAACCAACAATGCCCTCTCGTTCGTCTTTTCTTTCTTTCTCTTCGGGATCCAATCTGATCTCACTTCTTATGCTTGGCAGGTGTCATATGGAAGGGGGATAAACTCATCCATGGCGTTACAGAGACATTACAGATGCTTCGATCCAAGGTCACTTACTTACATTTGTTTTTCTTCTTCTCCTCTTTCTTGATTTCAATTGAATCACTCTGTAACATGGCAACTGACTTCTCGTCACTCTTTTCCGGATTTATGGCGCTTGAATCCGGTGTTTGTAGAAATTTAATTGCCTTAACCATTTCTTTTATGTCTTTATGGACTTATGTGTTAGGGGCTGACCAACATGCCAAATCTCAGAGCTGTTGGAACGTGAAAAGTCAGACCCATGAATCTCAACATGGATATTGAAGCTGGCGGATACCTCATTGGGCTTTTTAGCTTCTTAATGTCAATTGGTTTTGTTAATTATCTGCTAAGATTTCTGAGACATCTTGACCCTTTCCAAGTTATACACAACGTAGGATTATTTAACTGAAGTCCTTTGACACTTTTAAGTCTTTGTGACTCTAAATCCATGCTTTCGTTCAAACCAATGGTTGATAGGCTCCCAATTTTCCAACTAACCAAATGCAAAGTGGTCTAAAGCATGCCCCATGAAAAGTGCTGATTGAGATCTCAATGGATAATTTCTTTTAGTTTGTTGGTGTAAATATAAATTATGAAGATATGCGTGTTGTATGTATGTTTATGCATTTAAAAGATTTGGAATGTTGTTCTAGATGGTTTAGTGCATATTTTGTAGTGTTGGGAGAAGGAATGGGATTGAGAACAATCAGAACATTAATGACTTGGATTTGTTATGGTTAGAACGAAATGATAGATCGCTTCAAAGAAAGAAAGGAAGGACATGATATATTGTGGAATACCGGTTTATGATTTTTTATAAAGTTAAGTAAACAAGTTGAACTCAAAAAGCTAGTCCCAAATAGACGTAATAAATTGCTTTGATGCTAATGTATGTATACATATATGTATTATTGACTTGAATGATATGTAGTGAGTTATAAAGACTGCACTTGTGGCTATTGGGATTTAACGACCTTCTTTGGTGCACCCTCTATAGCATGCAGTTTCGATATTTCAGCAGAACAGCAGATGATTATGGATTCCAATATGCATTGGAGGTGGTTAGGAAATCAGCAGGAGCATAACTGGAAGCTTTTTCTGCCACATTTTCCCCAAATTATCATATGTTCTCAAGAACAACCACGAATGTTGATCTGAGCAAATGTCTATATCAAAATGTCACAATTGAGGGTGCATCCAAACATGATATTTTTTAGTTGTTGGGATTCCCCTAACAGTAGTAAACATTTTAGAGGTTGCGTGGTGCAATGAGATCATATGTTTATTTTCTTTATATTAATTTCAGGAAAAAATATCTTTGTTAAGGCAAATGAAAATCCTGAGTGGTGTTTTTGTTCAAATTTATACATACCTCTTTTCTTAATGATGTATAGGAATTAATCTATTTTGTCAGGGAAAAAAGTTAGTTTTTGTGACAAACAACTCGACAAAATCCAGGAAGAAGTATGCACAAAAATTCCAGATGCTAGGAGTGTCAGTCAGTGAGGCAATGATTCAATTCAAGTCCATTTCTTCAACTGTTGTCCATTCTTAATATTTGAGAGTTTGGTCTCTAATTTCTTGCATGTGTTTGTTTTGTAGGAGGAGATTTTCTGCTCATCATTTGCTGCAGCCATGTACTTGAAATCTATTGACTTCCCTCGGGAGAAGAAGGTCAGATTATTTTTAATTCATTGATTTTGTGTTGTTAATTGTTATGCTGTTCTAAAACCCCTCTACATGCTTTGATTGATGATTATTTTAGCAGCAGCTCTTCCACTGGAGTGTTGAGATTGTCAATGTTAAATACAAATATTTATTTTGAGAAAAACCTCAATCCAATAATAACATTTTTTTTTGAATGAGTACGATTTTATTGATAAAAGAGAGAATGCAGCTGTGAGCGAGGAAACAGGAACAAACACAAAAGAGGCAAAAGCACAAAGAACCTCCTAGAACACTGAGAACTACTTTTACACCTGAGAGCTCACCACTCTTTTATCTCATGAAGAGTAGAACCCCATTAGCTAATTGCTATGGTCTTATGTTGTTGATCTCCTTGGCTAATTGGTGTGGCAAGCTTTTTTGCCCCCGCCCCCTCTCTTGGTATCTGGAAACAAACTACTGTGACTGCGAGTTTAAGATTTATTTTTTTTGAAGATTGTGAGTTTAAAATATTGATATTTTTTAGTTTTAAACTCCATGTATCTGCATTTATTAACTTTATGAGGCTTCCTTGAGGCATTCAAACAAGCGTAAGTAATGTTTTAGAATCATCACAAGTTTTGATTTTTCATTGGAATTGTATAGGGTGCACTTGAACAACTGATCAGCTTTTCCATTTGTTGGTTTGTGTTTGTGTTTGATGTGGAACATTCTTGAAAATGTAGTGATTTCTATTGTATGTAGTGATTTCACCACCGAGGAAATTCAAGAGTGAAAATGGATGGAAATTAATGTTCATGTGCAGGTTTATGTTGTTGGTGAGGAAGGGATATTGGAGGAATTGCAGTTTGCTGGTTTTACAGGTCTTGGTGGCCCTGTAAGTCTTTATTGTCTTTAAGGTTTTATTTGCAAATTTTTATGTTTGGGTGTTTCAGTTATCTTGTTGCTCCTGCCATCAGAATGCAAAATTTGAGTCTTCTTTGCAACTTGATAACTGTAAACCTATCATATATTACTTGTTGAACATGTACTACCTGTTGTTTGCATTCAATGTTTCGTTTATGCATCTCAAATGGTACAAGATACTATGTACAAAAATTTATGTTAAAACCGGATGCCATGAAGTTTATACACACACAAACCTGTAAATGAATAATACATATATATTAATCTTTTCACTTCAATTTTTACAATATATGGCATGATTAATTTTTGCAACAGGAAGATGGCAACAAAAGGGTACAGCTGAAATCAAACTTCATGGTTGAGCATGATAAGAGTGTAATGTAACATAATGCCCATCTTTTCTTCTATGTCTTGTTTCATGAAAGGGAATTATAAATATATCATCTGCACAGCTACTATTCCACGTATATGATTAACAAATTTTCAATTTATTTTCCCAGGTTGGAGCAGTTGTTGTTGGCATTGACCCAAATATTAACTATTACAAACTTCAGTGAGATGCTCTTTCCCTTCCTTCTTCCTGTCTTTGTTGTTGAGATAGAACCCACAGTATTTAAATGGAGAACTTCCTTCTCATGGTTGGAGGTGTTGACCAAATAAAAGCTCAGGTTCAGAGACTCCTGATACACCTCAGAATTTAGAAAGTGCAACTCTTCAAAAAAAAAAAGAAGAAGAAAGCACTCAGAATTTAGAAGGTCCAAAGTCATAATAAACATGGAAATGCTATCTAGCAATCAATCCAGTCATCATGTATAGAACGTGCAGATTATGGCTTCTCTTTTTGGGTATAAAGAGAAATAATCTTCTGCGTCCATCCTGATGAGTGTTTCCATCTGGATAACAGCATCCACCATTGACTTTATTTTGAGTGCAATCCTATGACCAGAATTCTTTGAATTATAAAAAAAATTCCCCTCTCTCTCTCTCTCTCTCTCTCCCCTCCCCCCCCCTCCCTGCCTCCCCCCCCCTCTCTCTCCCCCCCCCCCCCCCTCCCCCCCCCCCCCCCCTCCCCTCCTGCCTCCCTCCCCCTCTCTCTCTCTCTCTCTCTCCCTCCCTCCCTCCCTCCTTTTTATGTCTTCCAAGTTCAATGTAGGATTATCTACATATCTATTTATCTCTGTAATCCAATGTCTTCCAAGTTCAACGTAGGTTGGGGCCATTACTCTTTTGTTCAATTTGAAGCTCACGCTCATTACTAAAGGATAGAGTTGGAAACAAACGCATTAAGAATAATGAAAAGATAGCTCCGGTAGATGATAAATTGAGAGAAACTCATTTGAGATGATTTAATTATATTAGTGGAAGACCAAACACAACCCCAGTGTGTAGAGTCAAGAGGCTACGGATCGAAGGCACTAGGAGGAGAGTGTGACCTTTGAAAATATGGAGGGAAGGGATAAAAATGATATATTAGATTGTAGAGTAACTGAAGGTGTTGTTTCTGATAGAGTCAATTGGAGGAAAAGAACTCAAAAAGCTGACCCGAGATAGATGAGATATTGACTGCTGAAGATGAAATTTTTAGATAAACTTATTTATATTATGCCCAATCCGCATATCTTGGATTTGTCGAATTTGACATTTCTCCATACCCCTGTAACTTTATACATTTCCTTGTTGAACTCTCTTTTGTGAAGGTTGCTTAAAATAATAAAAATTTGAATGAGCAGATATGCAACCTTATGCATCCGTGAAAACCCTGGATGCCTTTTCATCGCCACCAATCGCGATGCTGTTGGTCACATGACTGAGTTACAAGAATGGCCAGGTTATTTTCTAGTTCTATGCTTCCTATTGTCCCATCAACTCTCAGATATTCCATCCTTTTTTTGTAGAAAAATGAGAAAATTGGATTTCACATTTAGTAAATTGACAGTTTTTATATTTTAGGTGCTGGATGTATGGTTGCTGCTGTATGTGGATCAACTCAGAAGGAACCTATTGTTGTTGGAAAGCCAGCAACCTTTTTGATGGATTTCTTATTGGAGAGGTAGTCCATGCACCGAATGCTGATACATATATAAACTAGCCATTGAGCAGCAATTAATGCATTGTGAATGATGGGCTGCATAAATGACATGAGAGCATCTTAGCAAGTGCCAATTTTGCATGTGGTCAACGTGTATGTGATGTAGATCTTGCAAATCATAAACCAAATAACACACTGATCTCTCCTACATATATATATATATAGGGCTGTTCCTCAGCCCGAACCCATCATAAACAA
The DNA here is from genome assembly GCA_022113865.1 of Chimonanthus praecox. Taxonomy (NCBI): domain Eukaryota; kingdom Viridiplantae; phylum Streptophyta; class Magnoliopsida; order Laurales; family Calycanthaceae; genus Chimonanthus; species Chimonanthus praecox. The sequence goes on from CM039089.1 coordinate 56,590,461, forward strand.
ACAGGTTTGAACATATTTGCGAGCCCATCGAACCAGGCTCAGGCTAAATTCTTGAGCATGTTTGGCCATTATATTTGTTATGTGTATTTTGAAATTAATTAGAAAAATGACCTTGAGATTGAAAATAGACATGATGAACTTCAAGTGGTCAAAGTCATCAAATGTCCCACTAAGATCAAGTGGCTTGAAATTGAATTTTGAGTTTAAATTTGGTCCACTTATAACTCATCATGTCTACTTTCAATATAAAATGTTGAATTTTTAATGGTTCAAATGAGCGGCCTTGGGCTTAGTGTTTTTTCAAACGGGCAGGCTCGGGCTTTAACCACAAAGCTCAACAGCCTTCAAGTGTGCTCGGGCTCCTATATATATAAAGCATAGCCCGACCCGAACTTGGCCTGTGAACACCCCCATCTCTCTCTCTCTCTCGTGTGTGTGTGTGGCCCACTTGTAACTCATCATGTCTACTTTCAATCTAAAATGTAGAATTTGTAATGGTTTCAAAATGAGTGGGCTCAGGCTTAGTGTTTTTTCAAACGGGCAAGCTCGGGCTTTAACCAGCAAAGCTTGACAGGCTTCAGGCGAGCTCGGGCTTCTATGTATATAAACGGGCTCGGGCTGCCATGGAGTATAGCCCGATCCGAATCTGGCCCGTGAACACCTCCATCTCTCTCTCTCTCTTGTGTGTATCTATAATCGAGCTGGAACCAAACCAAGCTTGAGTTCATCTTGTCAATTGGAGCCAAATGAGTCCATTTTCAGCTCTCTAAGTAATGCATAAAGCATGAGTTTGAGTCGATGCACATCAAGCATGAAATTAACGTGATGCTGATTCAAGCAATATACAGTATATCATACATGCACAACATTTTGTATAGATCATATACAAGTACATGAAAGATTACTCATATTTTGAACCAGGCTTGAGCACAAGTTCAAGTATCCTGCACAAGCTCTAGCCCAATTGATCCATGCTGAGCCACCTTGGTCTGTTAACCTTGCCTTCTCTTCCCCCTTCCCCTTCCCCCCTCACCCCTCAACCCACCTCTTCTCCAAACATCTGTGCCTCCCAACAGTGTGCACAGAAACCTGGGAATTGTATCTTTATTCACCATTAAGTTCATTTGAGTCTGGCACCAGTGTTCAGTGCTCCAAACATTTTCTGATGAGCCCCCCGATGGACGGGACATGCCCCAAGATCTCCCAACCTCTTGACCACTGGGCAACCATTCAACGGCTAGAATGGAACTCTTCATCCATCTCCTACCTGTGATGGATGCCATCAGATAACAGTTTTAACAAGCTCAACTTAGTTTCAGTTGTACAAAATGTGTATGAAGGCAGAGCTCATCCTGATGCATCAGGACCCTATAATTCTTCGTGTTGATAGTATTCACCTTTTCTTGTGGATTGCTATGTGACATTTTATGATAGATTAGGATAGAGCAAGTTATAATTCAATGTTATTCGTGTTGATAGTATTCTATGCTTTGTCTGCAGATTTAATTTCGATACTTCCAAGATGTGCATGGTTGGTGATAGATTGGATACTGATATTCTTTTTGGGCAGAATTCTGGCTGCAAGACCCTTCTTGTTCTTTCAGGTTCCAGTTAACTTCTGTCTCAATCATTGCTCTAGTTAAAATCTTGAAATCATTTAATTATCTTCAAACAAATGTGTGACTGCTGTGTGTCAGATAATAGATAAGACCAGCATGACTAAATGCAGAAATAGAATCATTCAAAAATAAATATACAAATAAGTGCAGAAATGGATGGAACTAGTTGATTGACAAGTTAATTCTCTTGACATTCATTAACTTTTGATATTGCAGGTGTGACCACTATGTCCATTCTCGAAGACCCCTCAAACCACATCCATCCAGATTACTATACAGGCAAGTTACCCGATGTTCTTGAATTTTTGGGACCCTGATGTATACATACATTACCAATTATTTATCAGATATATTTGATATTCAGAAACCAATCTGAATTATGCAGATCATTTTTATGTATGTCAAAACCAAACATGAATCTCAAATAAAATAAGCAATCTGTCAGATGTTTCGTGCATCTATTGTGTGTTAGATCACTATATTAGTATATTTGATCTTTGATTTGTTTCTGTTGTATTATTTGCTTAGCAGAACTCAGCTGAGTTTTTTCAAGTTTTTACACCTATCTATTTCCATGCGTTAGATCTTACCTCTATAGGCCTCATAGAGCTCAACTCAAGCATGAGCAACGTCGTCAAGTAGCAGCTAAATTAATGGAAGAATGGAAAGAAATGGATCTCCTGATCTGCAAATTCAGTTCCTCATTCCAAGATCTTAGATGTGATTTAATGTTATGTTCTACCTTTTCTAATCGACTACAAATCACCACATGGTGAGGGAAACTGTAGAGCAGGTTACTCGCCCACCCCTTCATGGATCCTAGGATAGACAACGGGCTGGGTTCAGGGGTATAAATCTTGGCCAATACTCATTGTATCAGCCGAACTAGCAAATATCGGCCGATATGGCCGAGATCTCGCCGATACACACTGAGATTTTTTAAAAAAAATTAGGAGAGAGAGAGAGAGAGAGAGAGAGAGAGATCGGCCGAGACACTGATATTTTGGTAAATCCAATTTTTTTACCTCTGGTTGGGTTCAGGCTGGACCCTTGGTCCTGGTTAGGGCCCACTAAGTAAACAGATTAAGACAAGTCGATCCAATAACAAGGTGAATTTAAAAAAAAAAATAGATGACATGGCTCATTTGAAAAGAGAAATGTATTGTATCAGGTCGACCTGTTAGTGTCTCAAGATTATTAATCTTGAATGGATTGGAGTTATCAATTGTATGGATTAGAAAAACCTTTCTAGTGAAATATAGTGTAAGACATCAATACACATATATAAATATAAAATGCATGCGATTCATAGATAAGTTTTAGGATGAGACTAATGGTACCTTTGACATGTTTTTGTCATTTTTTCACCTAATTTTTTAAACTTTCAAAATAATAATTAAGTGCCCTGTGAAATCTATTCTAGAAAAAATGAAAAGAATGCATCATTTTAAGAGAAAAACAAGTAAATGCAAATATGTATGATAAAAAGTATCACCTGCCTTATTACCATTTTTATTCTTATTATTTGATTCATGCATCTTATTACAGAGCAGGGGATTGGGCAGGTTGGACCCCCATTGGCTAGGGCCGACCCGTTAAGACTAATGATCCTTAATATGTGGCCAGGTCCCAATTCTATGACCCATTTGCCCCACCTATTTACTAAACCTATTGACACTAGTAATCAATCCCCCGTCCTTCCGGTCAACCGACTCATGAATGAAGGAACATCTTTAAATCGAATTTGAAGACTCACTTCTTCTTTTTTCTGACGGAGGGGGGACCTTGAGCACAGTTTTACTAAACTCCCCCCTTTGGGTGACATCCCACACCCTCACAGGATAGCCACTGGGTTACGTCACAAAGACTCGAACTCGCACGATTCCCCTTTTTGAGGCGGAATGTTACCAACTGAGCTACTTCGTGTGAAGCAGGGGTTTAAAATTCGGTATCGACCGATATATCGTTATTGGCCGATATTTTTCTCTTTTATTTTTTTTTTAACAAAAACGGCTGATATGATACAGCCGAGATATCGGCATATTGGCCAAATAATCGTATCGGCTGATATTCGGACCCTTGGTGTGAAGTTTGAAGACTCACTTTTTTGTACATAAATTATTTTCTTTTTTAAGCCAAATTGCTAAATTTTCATTTTGATAGTTTAGTGTATAATATGGTTTAATGATCAAATGGGTCTTATTTCTTCGTATAGACATTTATTCCTAGTTTCTCCTGGGGTGCAACTTGGGTGGGCCAAGTCAGGCCCTAAGTTAATTTGGAGCTATGGCCCAAATTGCAAATTTAGGGCATTATGCTTAGATCAAGCCCATGTGGGCCTAAATTATTTAAAGTCGGACTCGGGTCTTAAAAATAAACAACAGACCTTACATGCCTTTGGATTTTTTAGTCCTTGCTCAATTTAGTTTTAGATCAAATACTACTATTACTCTACAACATTGAAGATAGTTGTTCATTTTTTATTGTACAAGGATTTTTGTAGAATTTATCATTCCAATTAAAATTAGTTTTTCATCATACAAATCATCATTGTATGTATATCACATTAATTGAGTTCTGAAGTTATTATTTTGTTTTTAATCATTTCATCACGAAAAAGATAAATAAGCTCCAAAGTAAAAAACAATATATAAGTTTCAAATTATGTCATTTAAAATAATAAATTAATTCTTCAAAATAGAATAATAAATTTGCTGAAAAAAGAGGAGAAAGATACATAATTGAGGTTGGAAAGTTGAGAGTGAGAAAAGAACTTATAGATACCTATGATTTAAGTTTACGATGAACCGGTATTGTGTAGAGATTAAAAAAATTCTTTAATATCATTATAAAATATAAATTATATTAAGATATCACAGGTTCTCTAGTTTAATTGGTCTTTTGGGTTAAGTCAGGTTCCAAAAATGCAAGGCTTGGGTCTCACCCAAATTTAAATCGAGACTTATTTTCTAAACATTAATTCGGAATCGAGCCCTAATTGAGCAAAGTAGAACTCTAAATTTTTTGGGTTAGACTTTCGTCATTGCATGTTGGGCCTGACCTGCGCCTGACCTAAGTTGCAGTCCTAAGACTTTCTTCTTACATCTGATGGGCTGCATGAACCAGACAACATACCACATTAAAAAAAAAAAAAGACGCATTTATCATGGATTGGGCCTCACATGACTAGGTGGGATGAATAGAGAAGTTCGACAATATAGTTTAAAGGAAATTCCTTCATATGATCATCCTAACTTTATGAGATAAATTATGAAAAATCAATGACTTATAACAATCAAATATTTAAAATCACAAAGTCAAAATAATAAAATGAAGCTGAAAACATTTCATAAAAAAATATATAGTTTATTTTAAATATTAATGAAAATTTGGTTCGAGTTCTACAGTAACTCGATGCCTGTAATCTGCAGGAGCTGCATGCATCCAAAATATTACTGAACACTCTTGTATTCGGAAAAAAGTGAGGACTTTAAAAGTCGTAAAAAATAAGTGCTTAGGATGATTTTTTTTTCCCAAGAAGAAAGTCCAACTCTTCGTGTCACTGAGCATGTCATTACAGTAAGTTCTATGTATAATATTTTCTACTTTTAGTAATGGTATGATTACTAACTTTTTAGTTTGTGAATCATGAAAGCAAGGGCTATTTAAATATTCATTAAGGGTTGCATGGACATGTTTAATTGCACACTTAAAATGGTTTTTATGTTGGATCAGTCTCCCACCATTTCAAATGTTAAAAGAAGTATCCCTAATCCATTCATGATTATAAATAATTAAAGCATAATTTTGGTCAACCCAAAGATTTTCTAGCTAATCAAAAGCTGCACAAACAATCCAAAAAAAATATAGTAGTCCCACAAAAAGATTTAAATAATAAATAAATCTAGAGAATCATCAATACTATGTAATATAAATTATAATTCCTATCTGGCTAAAAACACTAATTAGAAAAGCCACTTCCTCCATCCATAACTTGAATGATTAAGTAAAGCCAGCCATCATCTCCACCAACATTATGATGAATAATGATGCAGCATAGTACATGAAGAGCACTCAGATTAGGGGAACAGGGTTTTTTTTTTCCTTTTATCTTAGTACATTTTTACCCTAAGAGACAGATTGGAAAACCTCATTTCTCTTGATACATGACTAAGTTTTTTTGTGACGAAGGTATTAAATAAAACTCCAAATGCATGCAGCCTTGCAAGCTACGGATATCGGATGATTACGAGACTCGAACCTAGAACCTTTAGCTCCTAAGTCGAAGTGACCGCTAATTAACCTACCCCATACGAGGTTATATGTGACTGGATTAAAGAGTAAAAACTATAAAAATGGAAGATTTTTGGTTTAGACAATCCAAATGATACGTGTGAATGCTACCATCATTTTTAAAATCACTCTCATTATTTTACATATTGCCAAAATTACTATTTAGAAAATTAACTATATTTCATTTTTTTACATATTTATTATAATATCATGTACGTTTACCTTTTTACTTATAATGCTATTTATATCAACTTAGGGATACAAATTTTCAATAAAGACACTATACATTTATTATGGGATGGATGAAGCTCTTTATGGGTGATGTAAATCAAGAGAAACGCTTCCATCTGATCATCACAGATGTAGAAAGGACTATGAAAAACAATGATTTTATAGTAGTAAAATTTTTAAAGTCTAAAATAATAAGATTAATATTCTCTCTGTTCTAATTTAGTTGTTTTATATAAATTTTAGAATTATCTTAAAATAGTTGTCTCATTTGTATTTGAATAGTATAAAATGTGTTGAAAATGGATGAAATCACGTGTGTGCTAGTCTTATACAGAGAGTTCCTTAAAACATATAAATTTTCAAATAAAACAACTGAAATGAGATGAAAAAATATAATAAGATGAGACTCAAATTTTACATAACCAATATTCTTGTCATTCTCAGTGTATTTCATTAAAAAAAAAAAAAATATAACCTACTTCAGAGACTCCTCAGAAAAAGAGGCTTGAAATATTTAGAGTTTTAGAATTTTTTATTATCTACATTATCTACTCTCAGTTTTTTGTCCTGTCAGGTGAGTTTTGAAGCCTCAATTATTGACATTGATGTTACTAGTATCAAGTGGACAGACACTTATTGATACATATGAATAATGTATTCCTTTATATTTGCTTTTAAAACACACACCTTAACCCTCAATCCTATCTTGTTCCCTAAATTAAATACAAATAAAAATTTACTATTTTTTTTTTTAAATTTACGTGTGAGAAATCACAGGATACCCAAGTCCACTATCTTTAGAGCATACCAAAGTTAGGCTATGGGGGCTCAAACCTACAACCTCTCAATTCCTGAGACGAGAGACAACCCGTTCAACTACACATATGTGGGACAAAAATTTACTAATTCTCATTTTTAATAAGAAAAGTGGATACAGTAAATATATAAAAATGCCCTTTGTGCTAACTTTGATTTTCCCTTGCAATTTTTGTTTATCTTTGATTTGATGCTCATTAGAGATATTTCTCCTCATTTTAGGTGTGTTTTTGTCATTGATGATACGTCCATAAAAAAGTATTTCTTTTTAACCGGTAGCCCATAAAAAAATATCTATTTTTTTTATTATTATAGTACAAAATATAACTTAATTGATCCGATCAGAATTTGCACCAATATTAGATACTTCGACCAATCTCTTCCAACATCACTAAACAAGTGAGAGGGTCTGGACCATTCACTTCTTTTTATTCTCTATTCAATATTATAAAATTAAAATCCATTCAATATAATAGAATTAAAAATTTTCTTCCTAAGAAAATGAAAATTTTAAAAATCAGACCTAAAATATATGAAATTAATAATGATAATGATAATGGTGGTAAGTCTTAACTCTTAACGACTTCATTTATTGCTTAAGATAAAAGTAGTGGATTGAAAAGACCCAGGCAATCCAACGTGACACTTGAAAGGATTGGTCACACTGAAAAAATAATAATAATAATAATTTAGATATCCGTACTTCTATTAAAATTAGACAGACATTTAGGCACCTGTACTTGTATTAAAATTAAAATTAGGCATTATGATCATCATCATCAAAATTTCATTCAATTCTACTTCTACATTTAACTGTATCATAAGACCATACAATTACCCAGTATCTCTTCTGTCTTTTTCTATATTTTATCTTCAAATTTTTTTAAATCTCTCTCTCTCTCTTTACCTTCAAATTATATATTCTAGACTCTATCTTCTTGGACTAGAGATATAAATCTCGGCCGATACGATAGGTATCAGTTGTACTATTGGAATATCAGTCTATATTGTCGATATTTTAACGATATTTATTAGTCGATATCTATAGATATCATTTTTTTTTTAAAAAAAAGAAGAAGAAGTCAGATGTCAACCGTCGTCCCAAACTAATATCTCAGTCGATATCAGCCAATATTGTGCCGGCCGATATTTTAGATTTTTCAATTTCAGAAAAAAAAAAAAAAACACAGTCACGTTTTCATATTTTTAATTTTTTAACAAAAAAACTTAAAAAAAACCAGACCGATATGATGAAAAAATAATAAAATAATATAATATAAGATATCACCAAGATATCGGCCGAGTTGCCGATATATCGGGCCCTCCCGATTTTTGTACCCTGACTTGGACGAACTCTAATCTTCTACTAACATGTTCAAATAATTTCAAACGAATTTTTCTTAATTTATAATTAATTAAACAATATTTTTATTTTATCATTTATTTTATTATAAAAAAATTAACAAGATTCTTATTTTTATCATTTTCATTTTTTGAATATTGTGATAAAAATAAAAACAAAATAGAGATGGTACTCAAATTTAGTGAAAATACGGGTGGTATGAAACGTAATATTACATAATGTTTTAAACTATTATTTTGTAGGGTTTTGACTGAATAGTAAATGGGCTTGTTGGCTTGATTTTCACTAATTTACTTACGAAAATCATTTAAAAGGCAACTGCAGATCCATTATTTGAAAAAAAAAAAATTCTTTCCAAATAAAAAATTTAGATTTCTAATCATACTATTCTTTCTCAGCGTCACTGAATGACAATTGAAGACAATAATGGGACTTCAACTCAGATAGGGAATTGATTTTGGCACCGGTTTTTGGTAGCACTCAAAATTATTGAGTGCTTTTTTTAATCTTTCATTTAATTTTTATTATTGTGGTAAAACGAAAAAATGAAAATGCATAAAATGATTTGTATCATCATACATTCCCTTTAGTAAAAGCATCGGTGTCCAAATCATTTCTCGACTCTAATACTCTACGTGACTCATTAATTTTCAACACACTTTATACTATTCTAATATGAATAGGACAATATAAATTACTAGTCCACTCCATCGAATATGGTACACCATCTATTGGCCCAACCCAAATTCATTCTCCGTGTCAAATATGAATATTTGGAAAAAAAAATTGATAATAGCATTTGTTATTAAATTTTTTTTTTATATATATATATATATATTACAGTTTTCTATATGAGAAATAGAATCAATAAAATAATCAATATATAATCCCGTGATTAAAGAAGATGACAATTAATAAAATATACATTTATCAAAAGTCAATCAGATGAATGGTTTTCTTTAATGGAATATAAGAAGCAATAGTGAACAACGATCTCCCTTCTTAAACCATAAATATAGAGGCTCATGGTTTGCAATTTTAGTGTGGGTTTTACTAGCTTCGAAAAGGTTAGAGATGGATTTTACGGAATATACTGTATTAATGAAAATATATTATTTTATTAAATCACGGGTTTTTTTTTTATGAAAATACTTAGAAATTTGTGAATTTGGGCAACATCGTTTGAATTAATCATAGAGAGAAATCACTGCTTACGATTGTACAAGGGTTTTGAGATTTTTTTCTTCTCTAGCAATAAACCTCTCATGTGGAATAAAGAAGATTAGATATGAATCGATTGACATTTGTCTATTGTCGACATCCTTAATACCAAAATTAATTCACTTCCCATGATAAACAACAATAATAGGATGGTGCCTCCCACAAGCATTTTGTATTTAGCGACACGAGTTTTAGTGTATTCACGAGTTTACCTTTCGTATGAAAAGTAAAAATTTCGATGGGTTGATTTTTACTGTTCATGTGAATTTTAACGAATCGATTTTCAATTTCTATTCATGAATTTTGGTGAGCCGTCTTACAATTTCAGCGAGCCGATTTGCATTGTTCATTAATTTTAGCTAACCGATTGCCCTGTTCATGAATTTTGACATTATTTTTTCTTCGATAGGTAGAGAGCAAATTGAGCATCACGGTAAAATCTCTATCTGTATATACAAAATACCCTTCTGAGGATCGCTGGTCTATTTTGTAGTTATCTCTTTTTTGTAACTAACATTATTTGTTTACAAAGGATTTGGATGTTTGACACCAATAGCGCATATCATGAGTAATTTTTTATTTTATTTTTAATTTTCTACCAAAGTTTCCATGAGTAGGGTGACAATTAATGAAAAGAGTTAACATTCAATCGTTAATAAAATCTTAGAAGGTGTATTAGTGGATCATATAGTTTTAATCTCATACAATTATTTAAGTTCAAGAACATAGAATTGTTTTATATAGAAAGATTATTTGTTTAGAGATGATTTTGATGTTTGACACCAACAACAATTCACATGAGTAAACTCTACTATTTTCTATTAAAACCTTCAATTTGGATGATTACCCATTATGATTTTATTGTTAGACACCTGTTATTATCCATTCAATCACTGCAGCTAAACCCTAGAATAACAAAACTGTCTTTAAGACTTTGATAAATGAGCCAGCTGTGTAATATGCCGCAAACACACACGTGTTCTCACACTCAGCGTTACTTGCATTTCAAGTTGCGGTTGGACGAGAGGTAAATTTTACTGAGTTATTCGGGGTTACTTTTGAAAATCCTTTCCTTCCAAGGGATTTTCATACCATGTAACCTATATAAAATTTATCCATCATCCAAATGCAATGTTAATTACCAAACAAAGATAATAGAGAGTTACCCCTATTACCTCCCATTTTTTTTTGAAACATTAGTGATAAATTCTCATTAGATATAGAATTTACAAGGGAAGGGAATCAAGTATAGGAGGAGTATACTCAACACCCAAAAGGAAGAAAAAAACATAAAAATAAAAGATACAACAAGTGATCACCCAAATACAAAAACAAAAGAACCCCCTTACTCATATCAATCAAGACTGATGATAAGAGTAAAAATCCAAAGATGGTCTTTGAAGATAAACTCTGGCTTTCGTCAAAAAAGCGCCACACAATTTGCTGATCGAGACCATGTTATCTCCTGTTATCCTCCATCCCACACTTGCAAGATTTGGGGCTATGTTAAAGTTCAAATCTCGGTATCGATCGAGATATTGGCCGATACGGTTGAGAAATTTCTCTCAACTATTTTTTTTAATTAAAACTTGAAATATCGGCCGATATATCAAGGTTTAAAAAATTGAAATTTAAATCCCTAATATCAACCATTGCATTTTATTATGGGTGGCCATCCTAACACGGACAGACTCTTTTATGAGACACGGATTTTCCGGATTATCCACTTTGTTCCAATTCGCCCATACAGATTTTAGTGGACTTTCAGAAATTGGTTCATTGGATCTGTGCATCGACTGGATCACTTGTAAATGGAAATTTGAGGAAAGTGATCTGGTCGGTGCACCGATTTAGACTCTCAAGATATCGGTACACCGATCGAATCACTTTTCTCGAATTTTCATTTTCAAGTGATTCAGTCGGTACACCAATTTCTTGAGAGTCCAAATCGGTGCGCCGACCGGATCACTTTTCTCAAATTTCCATTTCCAAGTGATTCAGTCGGTGCACTTGTCCGGTGAACCGTTCCAGTGAACCGATTTCTAAGAGTCCACTAAAATCCGTATGGGCAAAGTAAGAAATTTATGAAAACCTATGTCTCCTGAAAGAATATACACTTACCAGAATGGGCACCCTTTATTATAGGTCTTAATACATGTAGGTGTTGTGCAGCCAGTTCATGAAAGTGCACACATTTATGGAATTGCATTATGCACAAAACCGGCTAGAAGTCAAGCAAGGCAGAACAATCGCACAAAGTTTTGCCTTATTGATATATAATTAAAAGGCAAAGGCTATTTGCCTATGTTGTCTTTATTGGTAAATATTTGTCCTCTGTCCATTTGTTGAAGGCATGTATGTTTTAGCAGTCTATTTTTTGATGTGAATCTTACCATGTGATGGTAATACCATTTTCTCACTTCAAACCTCTTATTAATTTTTGTTGTTGAATGAGTGTATGATACTCCTTTCATCTCAAAATACTTATTTTGTACATATTTTGAAATTATTCTAAATTATTTATTTGATTTGTTTATTTTCAGCTCCAAAGCGTATTCTAGTGTGATTGGAAGATAATTTTCTTTTATAAGGTTTGACTTGTCTAAATAATAAAATAGTAATATCTGAAAAATAGTATTTATAAAACAATCTTTAAAAAATAAAAAATTCTAAAATGGGATAAATATTTTGAGATAGAAGGAGTATTATTTTAAGTTGAATAATATATATTAGCGAAAATCCTGGTTCATAAAGATACGAAATGTATCGACCGATATAATACGGTTTTCCAGTGCCTTATTATATTGGCCGATACGTACACAGAAGTTCTCGGCCGATATAACCGATTTATCGGTCCGATATCGGTCTTTTAAAAAAAAAAAATCAAAACGGTGGAGGGCCTGAGTTGTTATCTCGGCCGATATTTTCATTTTCAATTTTTTCTTTAAAAAAATCAGCTTCCTTTTGGGTTATTTATTTATTTATTATTTCAGAAAAAAATCCTAATATTAAAAAAAAAGAAAAAAAGAGGAGAGATAAATTTATCGGCGATATCTCCGCCGGGGCGAATTTTTCAACACGATTTGAGAAAAATGGAAAATCTAGTGGATGCATATTATGGCTAAAAATAGTCCTTTTTTTTTATAGAGTATTAAACTATAGAGCTAAAATTTCAATACAAACAAAATATGTCTTGAATAATTAAAACATATTTAAAATTAAAAAAATGAATGATAAAACACATGATATGAAATTCATGTTTGCTACTACTCTATGATGACGTGTATATTGTATTATAATTCATCGATTTTTTTTTTTTATAAAATAAAATATCGCACAAACACCTAAAAACTATATCATTACATTAGTGGCTCAACATTTCATCCCATGAACATTTATGTAATATTTCTTTAAATTTTTTGACAGGAAACCCCGAAATAAGAATTTATCTCGATTTAATGATTTTTTCAAAAAAACTTGGAAAATCACACAAACACCATAAAAATCATATAAATCACATTAGGCATCTCTATGCAATGCTATAAACATTCAATATCATCCATCAAATTATTTTCACAAAAACTCAAAATTGAGATTATCTTAGAACAAAATTTCAAAAAATTGATGAAAATAACTTAAAATGGAGAAATCTAAATGAAAAAAAGGTTGGAGTGGGCAAATACCTTTCACATATGAAAAACTTGCTTCTAAGTCTTCTAAAAATCATATTCAATGCAAGATTCAAACTGAAAAATAATTGAAATGACATTTTTTTAGAAAAAAAGAGAGAATAAGACTGATCTTTTAACATATTAATCGATACGGGAACCAATCATTTAACGACTCGTATTAGTCTTATTACATTTCGGTGGATACCATACATATTGGCATATATAAATTTGACATGTATCGAATTTATACTTTCCATGTATATATTTCTTTTCAGATTTTGTGAAACTATTAAACCTACCTTTTTTATAGATCAAATCGAAAGTACTTATTAAAAAATCTATAAGTTTATAGTCCTCTCATTTGATCTATCTATCGGTGGGTTCCATAATTTTACAAAATTTGAAAAGAAATATGTAATAAACAATTTAGATAGATGTCAAATGCATCCATTTGCTATCATCTTTATTAGAATAAAGTTAGGCTAGTGAGACATCTCATTAGATGGATTATGGATCCTATAAATTTAAGTTTATTTGATAGGTGATGACATAGATGTGAAGTTTATAAAATTTTACCATTCATTGATAATCCAAGTCATATAATCTCGGCTTTTAAATTTTGATGAGTATAAGATATAAACTTTTAAAAGTTTAAAATTAAGAGATAATATAGTATAGATGTAAAACTTTATATAATAACTATTTATATAGTCCTCTTTATATCAGATTAAATAACGTGAGCTCTAAAATCCATTTTTTGATGTGTCTTGCCATCTACCGAAATACAACATATCTCAATACATTTTTTGATTAATACAGGCTGTTTTTTATTTTTATTTGATTTATTTAAGTTCATGTTTCTTAAATGTTAAATAACTGTGGCACTTACTGATTCAACGGCTAGGATTGTTGCAAGTGATGTAAGTACAAAGGAATGGAGAAACCCAAAACTCTTAATTTTGATTGTAGGCATTTTTGCTTCCCCTATAGAAGCCCTACTCTCTCCTTCCTCACTCTCCTTTAGTTTTGGGGGCCAATGTCTTAACAAGTCTTCCTCTGCTTCCCGTCATTTCTTTTACTCCCCCTCCATTTTCCCTTCAAAATCAATATATTAGAAAACACAAAAATCTCTATTTTTCCCCTTCTTCTCCCTCTCCCACCACCTCCAGCTCCACCTCCACCTCATACCCCTCTCAATCTCTGGTATAAAAGGAAAGATGAGTGGGTCAAGGGCAACGATTCCAAACAGCGTGAGGAAAACGATCCAAAACCTCAAAGAGATTGCCGGGAACCACAGCGAAGATGAAATTTATGCAATGCTCAAGGAGTGCTCCATGGATCCCAACGAAACCGCCCAAAAACTACTCCTTCAAGGTACTCTTACCACTCTTTGATCCCTTTATTTTCTGGACTTTTTTCTTTTTCATTTTCATCTGTTCAGATGTATGGTTTATGGGTCCTCTCTCCTTTTGGGATCCGATGAGCCATTGAAGAGATTGCTCTCTCTCTCTCTCTTCGTTTATTTTTTCCAAGGTGGGTTTTTGTTTCAAAGGAAGACTTCGTAGGTAAAGTAAAGAGATTCCTGTATTGATTTGATGCGTGATATGATAGTTTTTGAAATTTTTTTTTTTTGGGGTTTTCTGAGTTTGCCATTTCAGAAGAGAAATGGGATTTCGGTGTGTGGATCTTTGTGGGTTCTCAATGATTTCGGTGAAATCTTATTCATCCTTATCTGTTTGCTTGTTTTGTGAAGTGTACGAGGGAAATAGTGCTTCTTCTAGTCCCGAATGCCTTCTCATTATCAATTCTGGAAATCTCTCTTTCCCATGAGCTGTAACCGAGAGTCTGGTGATTCGTAATGTTTGGGGTGGATTTTTTTTCCTTTTTGTCTATTTGGCTTTTGAGCTCAGAGTCTTCTACTATTAAATGGGCTTCTCCACGAATTTGATTTTGATGTTTTTGTTGATTTTGATAAGACCACCTTCTTCTTGACCTTGTTTCAAGAGGAAAATTTCATATTTTAGGCAGCACTTGGATGCCTTCTGTAACACGGTTTGAGGAACAACTATGTTTACATAACTGGGATTTTGGATATTAATGTGATTAGGCCGAGTACATTTACATATATTACATGATTTGAGAGCAGAGCCAACATAATTCATGTTGAATCTGTTAGTATCTGGACCTTATGTCCTATTGACAATTTGGAAGCTCAGTTTGCCATTTGCCAAGCATATAGTCTGATGGGAACAAAAAAGCACTCTTTGCTAGAAGGGGGGAAACTATATGGATTCCCCTAAGCATCTTGCCCTTTTCCCCTGTTCTGAATAGGGGAAATACTTTACGGCTCCCTGATTTCTATACCGCCCACGTGGGTGAAAGCTTCCCTAATATTCCTCTACTTTACAAACCCTAGAACCCTTCCCGAGCTTTCCTAAATTTTTTCTCCCTATTAAAAAACAGACTATGCTGTTCTCTTTCTCTCTTTTGCTGTCTTTATGCTTTAGTAATTGGCATGCCACTGAAAACAATGGTGCATCATTTATTTTGAACTCGTGACTCCTCGGTAACCACTGTTATTATTTTGAATTTCATATTGACAATAAAAACTCCTTATACAACATCCACTTCACCCCAAAGGGCCACTTCCCGTAGAGTTATCCAGTGTGGGTGAATAGGGAGGCTTGCACATGCCCCGAGGATTAGTCGGGTGCTTTAAGAGGCCTTGACACCTTGGTCATAAAAAAAGAACAAATTACAACAGCTGTTTAGACAAGATTCTTGCAATTGACCACTTGAGGAGTAGACGGTGTATGTTGGTCAATGGATATTTGTCATGTGTAAAGGATGTGGAGAAATCCATCTTTCATACATTGCTTCTTTTGCAAGCACGGATTGGGTGGGTCTTTTTGACTTGTTTGGAGCTCATTGGTTCCCATTCAAATCTTTGTATGCGTTCATGCAAGTCTGGTTGAAGGATTTGATTCACTCAAGTGTAGAATTTTGTGGTTTTTTTTGTTGTCGGCGATGTCGTAGTCCTTATAGCTGGAAAGGAACATTAGGTGCTTATGTAATGAAAGCAATGAGGCTTCAGAGGTGGTGGAAGTGGCCAATCTAGGGCGATTTCGTATGCTCTTTGTTAAACATCTTTTGAGGAGATGTGAGTAGATGGCGGAGGGAGAGATTGGGGATTGATATGGTTTAGTGTATTTTTTTTGTTAGCTGGTATTGGCCAGTTCTTTGGATTTCTTTTCCGCTAGAAATGTTGTATCATTAATCATTGACGTATTCTCATGTATGTATATATACACATATACACATATATACATATATACATACGTACACATACTTGATAGATAGATAAATAGATAGAACAACGATCGCATATGGTGCATTATTTGTGGTGGTTTCATGTGGTGTTAAGATGAGCCCCTGTAGATTGATTGGTTGGAAAGGTCTTAGCTTGAATAAGGTGCCAATTAAAATCACTTTGATTGGATAAGTGAAGTCATTTTTTTTAAGGTCCTAAGGGTTCAATTTTATCTAATTGTGTAAATTCATTGGGTTATATCAATAATCCATCTAACTTGGATTGGGGTCAAATTAAGTAAGGATCGAATTCATGGGGGGTGGGTGTGAGGTGAGGAGGGCTCCAATTATTGGGGCCAAGGTGGGCCTCACAAGGTTGTCACCCCATGAAACTTTCACGAAGTGATCACATTAGGAGAAAATTGCTACATACACATCTTGAATTCTTGTCTACATAAAAAAAAACCATTACATCAATCTGTAGTTTGATTAAAAGGGGTCTGAAAAAGCTGAAAATTTGAAAAAGGGTCTACAAAGGGCTTGAAAAAGCTTACATATGTATTAAGCTATGATGTATGGGAGAAGCCCTTTTATATAGGTAGATTTTCTCCCACGAAACACAGCGGATGTTCGAGGTTATCAAAAAAAGAAGAAGAAACACAACGGATGTTCGAATAAACAAAAACCAATTTTATTGGTTCCATACATAACTGAACTGTTATTTTTCGGTTGCTTCTTTTTAAAAGATTGGCTTGTCTATACGAGCTTGATAGAGATGATGCTCATTCTTTCATAATTTGTGCTATTATTATTTTACAATTTATATTTTTACATTGAATTTCTTGCCATGACTATAATTTTGTAATAGACTGTTGATCATGATAATACATGAAAGCTACTAGAAATATTGGAAAAATGGGATTTTATCAGTCACCTTGACCATTCAATCTATGACTAATGTATAAGTGATTTTTATTGACCATCTATATTCTATAATAATAGGCTCAAATCAAATGGTTAAAAATGTCCTAATAAAATTATTTTTAAAATAATCTTTTTTTTTTGAAAAGTAACTTCATTAATCAAAAGAAGAAACAAACTAATAAGAAAACAAAAATTAGATCTAGAAAATAATTTATCAACAATTTATTTTAAATGACAAGAAAATAATTTAAAATTGAATCTCATTTCACAAATTGCCCAATTAAGAAAATTTCAAATGCAAGCTTGTTGCACCATTGGATGCCATCCCTTCTACTCTTTTTAATCCAGTAAAGATGTCATTTTGTGTTAGCAAACATAAATACATTCTTATATATACACACGTGTAGTACACTGTACACCCTTTTCTTTGGTGGCGTATAGTTAAAAGTATAACCAACTATTTAGAAAGATTGTTATCAGAGATGGAAAGTAGATAACTTGGATGTTTTATTTGAAAAATTTGGAACATATCTAATCATTTTAACACTTGATCTTGAGATCTAAAATTTCAACCATCTGATAATAAGAATGTCAAATTTAATGGTGAAAATTATTTGAGTGGATATTTCAAATATTTTCTTGATAAATCAATGATATGTAAGATCTATAGAAGGTTGAATTGACAAGTTGTGGGCCCAATCTTCTACAATATATTAAAATTATACATACCTCCAAATGTATAAAAGGTAACCAATGAAAGAGTCATCTTGTCACTTCTCAAGCATAGAGGAGAGAGATGAGCCATCACGTGGTACATGCATATGGAGTAAATGCGAATGACTTTCGCTCTTTCACACACACACACACACACACATATAGAGGGTGGTGCACCCGGGCAACATAGCACATGCATGGTAGTGCCTAGGTTGCCTGATGAAGCCCACATGAGTGGGGGTCAAAGGGTGGGGTAAGGCCCATTCAAATGGTATTTTTTAGATGATGCTTCTCATGAAAAAATAGATCAATTGGATTTGAAAAGCCGTGATTTTCTATTGTCTAAAATCAACAGTAAAATTTGGGGCAAATCTCTATGGATTTCAATCTAACGGTGAGATCAACTCTGAATGGTTCAAATTGAGTAGGGATTAATTTATGGGCTGGGGTAGGGTGTGAGGACCCCCCAGATGGACCTCAAATGGGTTTGTTGCCCATGAAATCTTGGGTTTATAGATAGATAGATTAATAGATCGATCTATCGATAGATAGGCTTCTTCCATACACCATGACTTATTGCATCTTCCTTCTTAGGCCCCTTTTCAGTTTGTTCAGGCCTTTTTCTCTGTCAAAGTATAGATTGACATGATATTTTCAGATAGACACAACAAAATTCCCTTGTATATATAACGATTCTCCCTAAGTAACAATTCTCATGAGACTTTCATATAAACTTTGATTTGTGGGGCTCACAATTGACCTAATGGATCCAATTCCCCCTTAGACCCACCTACCCTCTGTGAATTGCACCCGTAAGACTGTTCTCAAATTGACACCAGTTTGACTTTTAAAATCTATTGATCTAACCTGATGAATTTCCACCATTAGGTAAATGTGAAATTTTGAGGACTTAAAAAAAACACGACTTCTCTTATCTAATCAAGATGAAATTTTATAGGCACAATATAAAAGCCAAGGCTTTTCAAACCCACCCATGTAGGCCCAAGTGGCATCCATTGGCCATTGGATGTTTGCACCAAGTTTTGATGCAAACCGGTTTCATCCCACAGAGAAAAAGACTTATATTGAAGCCTCCTCCCTCTGGGACTAAACAGAAAGGTAAAAGAAAAAAAGAAAGCTAGAATAGACAACATATTCTAACTAGCAAATAGAAATTATCATTACATACAAATATTAATCCACATTCCACACCATATAAGAATAACTTTGGCCATTTTACCCGCACAGTGTAGTTTAGTTGGCTTGAGCTTTTAGGAATATATTAAAGGTCTTGGGTTTAACCCTTCCTAGAGTTACTTGATACACGAGGCTTGCAGGCGGTTTCATGGATTCATAGGATCAATCTTGCCTCCAATGTGGGCTTGAGATACCTATTATATAAATAAAAAGCTTTGAAGTTCATTTTTCCTCTTTACACGAAGAAGGGAAAAAAAAGACTTTTCTTTCTCAACTACTAAGTAGATCAAAACTAGAGTTGTTAATGCTATGCTTATTTCTTTCTAGCCACAGAGACCAATTCCTCTTATTGCCAAGGTTGTTAACCATGTTGGAAGAGATTCACGTAGATAACTGCCATTCCCAACTTTGAGCATGATAAGAAAGAAGGCCCAAACCCATCTTGCAAGAGTAGGAATGAAGAAGCATATGATTTTTCATTCCTACGCTTGCAAGGTGTGTTTGGGCCTTCTTCATTCTTACACTTGCAAGGTGGGTTTTGGCCTTCTTGTCATGCTCAAAATCAGTTAGGCAACGGAAGTCATCTACGTGAGCTCTTATATCATGGTATAAGCCCTTTTGGTAGTTGGAGGAATATATTTTGGGAAGCTTTGCCTTTATAGCAATTATTTGGTCATTGTGGCTTGAAACAAATGCGTGTAGCATTAACGACTCTAGGTTTCATTCAAAAAAAAATAAAATAAAATAAACAACTCTGGTTGGGATAATTCCTATTTACTTGTTGGGACATGTTGTCTTCTCCAGTTGTTTTTTTGCTTGCTTTTTTTTTTTTTAAATAACTTCATTAATTGAGAAAGAAAGAGGAAGACATCAACAAAAGGGAGCATGCACAAACCGCAAGCAGCCCAGAAAAAACAAACATGAGGAGACTCTTCCAAAATTACATCAAGTTATTCACTATCACCAAAGATAAAGTAACACCTTGACGAGCCAACTGATTACCCATTTTACTGAGAGAGGGGAAGATACCCAATATCCATTAGACACCATGGAATGGTGAATCCTGTCCATTTTATCAGTATAACACCAAGGACAAATAGACCCCTCAGCTCAACTAACAACAATCTTAGAATCACCTTTTAAGATACTTCCAACTGCACCTAACTCTTCCAACGCCAAAACACCCCTCTACATAGCATATAACTCCGCATCTAACATAGAACCATTATGGATAGGACCCGCAAAATATAGCAGAGTGGCACCACAACCATTCTGAGTAATTCCTCCACAGCCTGCTAAACTAGTTTCTTGCACAAAATTTCCATCAAAATTAAGTTTAAGAAGACCCGCCGCAGGAGGAAACCAATCCATTGACCTTTCCGGAGCTGACTGAGGCAAGAAATGATCCACCGAGTTCCAAGTGCGACGAATATTTGAGATTGCAACTCCTCGGAATTGTCCAGAACTCACAATCCACCAAGCCACTCTGCTCTTAATAACTTCAATTAGGTGCGTAACATAGGGCTCTTCCTTTAAAAATCTTAGAATTTCTTTCCAGCCAAACATACCACACAATACTCATCACAGTGGCCATCCAAAGAGACTATCTAAAATAATTACCATAAAAACAACCTCTTCATTAAATAAATCTAACCAACCCGGTTCGGTCCTTGGGGGTGGTGGCTTCCTTCTTTCTTGTCATGCTGAGAACGAGTTGGGCAATGGCCTTTTACACTTGCACACCAATTCAGCAGCTTCTGCTGCTTGAGATGCTTTTGTAGCCTTTTTTTTTTTATGACCAAGGTGTACAGGGGTCTCACCTATTCTTGGACAGGGGGCATTTTAACCCGACTAGTCCTTAGAGCATGTGCAATCCCACACACGCTGGGTAAGCAACTACATGGAGTGGCCCAGAGGGGTGTTGAGCGTGAATCGAACTCAAGACCTCCCTTTATGGAGCTTCTTGACCGGTAGGTCAACATGCTTCTGCAGCTTGTTGATGGAAGATCTTAGCCACCTATAAAAGCTGTAATTTGAGAAGATGCACAAAGCCTGTATGGATATGCGTCCCTTCTCAAGTCACTTCAGATCTTTGATTGGAAGATTTCACATTAATATGTCGACTCAGGTCAAGTCACCATGTTCTATCCCTGTCAGATCTTCACAATACTCTTGCATTTCACACGTAAAGAGCTTTATCTAATTAATCATCAATTGAGTTTAAGATTGGATTTGTTTTGTAATGGATTTGATATTTAAGTGCCACTGTTTGGAAATGGTATTGGTAACCTTGCCATAGCCAATTGAATTGGCTCAGACAAATAGCCATATTTGTTTTTCATTTGCAATATGGTGGTTCTTGTTTTAATTTTTTAATGATTTTTGGTAGGCTTGCTTTGGTTTGAAACTTTGACAATAATTGTGAAGTGGAAATCATCAATTAAAAGTTCTGGTCATATTCCATGTTGCAAATATATAATAAATCATTACCTTTCAAAAAAAAATAAAAAAATAAAAAATATATATATATATATATAATATAATATAATATAATATAATAAATCATAGAGTGATAGGATTTACTTTCTGTTACATTTTCGCGATCTGCTGATATATGGTTAGTTAACCCAAAAAATATTATTGGGATTGGGAAGGTTGGGTATATGTTACTAAACATTAATTTGATATCTGGTATTGTCGCTTTTGGTGTTCTTCTTTCTCATGTACTTCACTCAGAAACTCTTTTGGATTCATCAGTGCCTTGATGAGAGCCTCTCAGATTTGTGGAGATAGCTTCAAAAAACATCGTAAACACAAGTGCCTGAATTTTGTTGTCACTGCTGCTATTTATACTATTACTGTTATTGTTAATTGTGTCTTTTTCAAGCTGTTCTAAACTTCTGCTCCTTTTTGTGCTGTATATATTGTATTTTTTCAAAAGCTTTTGATTGATTGAAATACTAACTAGTGAGGTGCTTTCAGACCCATTTCATGAAGTCAGAAGGAAGCGTGACAAGAGAAAAGAGGTAGTTGTCATCTATGTTTCATGTCAAGTACCAAGTTTTTTTCTCTCTTTAATCGAGTTGCTTTTTCGACCTTTTTCTTTTGGTATATTTTCTGCTTTTGTCTATTTTTCTTATGACACCACAAACATTTGTTTATATCATTTGCCATATCGATATTTCATGTAGGTTGCCATGCTATGACACATTTTCGCTCTTTTTTATTGCTATTCCTTCTTTTTCCTCGAATGGTCTTCTTGCCCCATTTTTTCATGGAAAAATAAGCTGAATTGCTACAGGATTCCTTCTTTAGTTGTATGAATGTTTGTGTATGTATTCCAACCATGAAGACACTTATGTTCTATTTGGATACAATGAAGTTTCACAAAGATGAATTGACCATCTCTCTCTCTCTCTCTCTCTCTCTCTAGCCTCTCTCTCTATATATATATATCTCTATCTACCTATCTATCTATCTCTACTATGTATCTATCTCTCTATCTATCTACATGTTTTTTCTCTCTCTCTCTCTAGACACATACATGTATGTTGAGTTTCTGACCTCAACATTATCAATAAACTTTTCACTGTACCTTCCACACTTATAATTCCCAAAGTGGCCTCAGGATCTGAGCAACATGTAGTTCAATGAGTGATGCCTGACTTGTTGCTCATCTTTCATACTTGTGGATGTTTTTAGAGGGTCTTTCAAGTTTTCTACATTTTGGCACATGCCTTTAGCCACTATTTGGAGTCTTTTTGTGCAGTGAATAACCATGCCTTCAAGGACAAGATGGACTTTTAATTTTTTGTTGCAAATAGAGCCAATGCAGAATGTCTTTTCTGGTATTCTCCTCTAGAGGAATTCCAGGGCATTTCCAAATCTGATCTGATTTGAGCATGGAAGGGGAGCATAGGGCTAGGTTAGGAGCCGAGTTTAAAAACTCGAAAAAACTCAGTGAATTGGTTGGAGTTGACTTGATAGGATTTTGAATTGAGCCCGTCGATGTATTTACTAAGATTTTCCAAGTTGAGCTGAAAAACTTGTCCTGAGTTACTTAGCTTGAAAGAATTTTGAGTTGAATCCAAGCTTCGAGTTCTCGAACTATGATTAGGAGCGGTGGTTGCTTTTGTGGTGGCCTTTTGGCCCATACTAGGGGTTTTCTCCTATATGTTGTATAGTTTGGCATCTTGGCCTCTCTGAATCCTTTTCCTGCACTTCGTGCACTCTTTTAATACTTTTGCCACTTGCACAAAAGGTGTAGTTTGTTGCGGCATTGAATTTGTATATCTGAAGGCCCTAGAGGAGGGTGGAAAATGCAGTTTCGAAATAGGAACATTTGGTGGAAAAAGTTTCCAGAAATGTTTTAGAAGCATGACACATGCCTAAAGGTTTTAAAAGAAATGTATGGGAAACACCTTGTTTTTTATATGAAGTGTTTTGGAAATTAAGAAGAAACAGATTTCATTATGTGCATGTCTTTGTGTGTGTGTGTGTGGTTTTTTAATATTTACTTTTTCTTCCCCTAGGCTTATCGATAATGAACCCATACATTTCTTTGTCACTTGTCAATTGCTTCCCAAATTCTTCCAATACATTCCATTGTTTGCTTCTCAAATGTTTCCCATACCCACAGTGTTAAAATCTTATGATTTAGGATTTGAATCTTATGATACAAAACAATTTTTAAAGAAACCGATTTGGATTTTTTAATTCAATACGATTTTTTAACAACATTATAATTGTTGTTATTTAAATGTTAATTTTTACCAAAATATGATTCTCCTCTATGATAATATCCATGATCACATGTAATTAGCAAATCAATCAAATTATATATGCAATACTATCATCATATCTTCTCATTTTACCGATAATGTTTTGAATAGCAAGTGCAATAGAATATGAAAAACTTACATTTTAGTTTTTAAAAAGATTTTGTTCTTTTTTGATAAATTCAGAAAAAATCATAAGATTTACGATATGATTTGTGGTTTGATACGATTTGATGATTAGAATGATTTATGATACGATTTGATGATTAGAATGATTTATGATACGATTTCGAATTGTAGAACATTGCCCATATCATCCATTCTTCATCTCTCAATTTGTTCTTGTTTTGCATTATTTTATTGTTCTTATTCTTGCTTCTGTTTCCTGCTTGACTTAATGAATTTGTTTCTGACCTCCTAAATATGTTCCATGCATATGGGATGTCAATGAGCTTGTGAAGAAAGGGATTAGGAGGCATCAAATTGTAATAGACGAGCTAAGAGTCTGTTTGTCTTGGCTTTTGGCTGGGCTTTTTCTGCACCTCGTGTTTTCCCTTTGCAACTTGTATTGTCCATTTTATCTCATGAATAAAATGACCACCACTGAAAAAAGGCCCCATATATGGAATTTTGTGCCTATGAAAGTTGTGACATGTGATATCTTTTTGTTATTAATTCCCACTTTTGTAGAAAAATCTTGTTTGACTTGGAATGTTGATGCCTTCACAAATGATGTCATGAAATCCATGCTTATTGGTTTTAAGAGGAAGTGGATTGCAAGATATGCAAGTGAATTAGTTTGGTCTAAAATATTGGAAGTCTCAATGACATCAACTTGCTTTAAAAATCTATTTTGTTGCATTTGTTTAAGCTTCATTGTTCCGGTTATTTTTGAACTACATTTCTTTGCATGAGCTAGATTTGTATATTTTAATGCCTTGTTTGGGTATGCTGAGAATGAATCTGCATTTTGAGGAAGCAAGACTGATGGTCCCATGATCGTAACAATAGTTTCAGGAAAAGAAATTGATAGAGAAAGAGGAATAAACTTTTCTTCTGTGTGTTCAACTGACACCTATCTATCCTGTTGATCCTATTGGATTGCTTTAAACAACCTATTTTGTTGCCTTTGTTTAGGCTTCATTGTTTCGGTTACTTTTGAACTACATTTCTTTGCATGAGCTAGATTTGTATATTTTGATGCCTTGTTTGGGTGTGCCGAGAATGATCAACACGTTTCTGCATTTTGAGGAAGCAAGACTGATGGTCCCATGATCGTGACAATAGTTTCAGGAAAAAAAATGATAAGAGAGGGATAAACTTTTCTATATGTTCAACTCATACCTATCTATCATGTTGATCCTATTGGATGGGCTTATCTATGAATGCATCCAGTTATTGTTAGTAGTCACAGCCAACAGAAGTCACATATATATTGAGAATTCCCCAAAGTAATTGTGTTCCTCATGGATGATTTTTACTTGTCCATGTGCTTTTTCTCATCATTTACAGATCTCCAAAGAGAATCTTCAAGAAATCTCTCCTTGTAGTAGAACTAGATGCCAAATTTGATTTGAGGACTAATAAATTGTTTCTTCCCATTCTTTTCTAATTCAATTTCTTTATCCTGCAAAGGATGTCATTCAACTAGAGCTGTTTAAAGATAATGCAGTGACCCTCTTTTATTTGTGCTGCATTTTTCCCCTCACCCCCCATCTCTCTGGTTTTTTTTTTATGGGCACTCACATTTGGTCGATTCAAATCTCCTCCTCTGTGTATCATCATGCATCTCCATTACTCATCTGAGATCTGACCATCCCTTGACTTGGACCCATACTCATTGTGATCTAATACCATTTTGACTTGCACCTACCACTGGGTTGTGAATTGTATGCCTTCCCAGTTTGATCCAATTATTGAATTCAAATAAATGTTTTTTGCTCCCTTTCATCTTTGATCTTTGGGGTATTAAAAAATGTAGCTAGAAGGTCCAATCGCCTGATTTTGGTGGACCCCACATCGATGCGTTGAGTGTCCATTCCCAACTATCCTCTTTATGGGTCAAGCATCTAAGTGGGCCATGCAGCCTGTTGAGCATTTGAAAGTTTGATTTGCACACATACAGTGTGATACGAGTTTTGGTAAATCACAAACGTTTATATGCTTAATTATTCATTAACTTTGTGTATAAACAGGACATATAGTGTTCAGTACCACGGTAAAGAGTGTTAAAGGATTCAAATTTACGCAGGGAACACCACCAATCTAATCAATTTATTATTGGATGGATGGATCTTCTTACATGTATTTTTGTACAGCATTTTTCTCACACTGTACTACCACTGATCAAAAAAAGGAAAAAAATCTCATGTTGTATAGAAATCTGTTCTATATTTTAGATGACTGAGGAATAAAATGATAATTTGGTCACAGTAAAATGGCAATCATAGGTGATGAAACCTTTTTGCTTAAGAACGGTTAGGTAGACTCACCTCAAATAGCCCGAACAGGGCCATTTGTTTGTCTGTCTGATTTCTGATATACAATGAATTATTATTATTATTATTATTATTATTCTTCTTTTTATTATCTTTTTGCTGCAACTTTGCATTCTGGTACACATGATCCTATTTGCACATGTTGTTTAGACTTACTGTAATGCCCCGACCCGATTGTGGGCTTGGAACGTTACTAATTTTTTTTTTCCCTTAATCTCCAATCATCTAACATCCTAAATGGGCTGGATCATCAAAATAAACAGTTAAGCTCAGGGAATAAAATGTCACACGTGCTCTTCACACGTGGACTCAAACATGTACTATATGTCTACCCATATACAACACATCATACAAACAAGTATTTCTAAAATTTATCAGAACATCATCATTCATATCAGAGTTACGTGCGGTAACATAGTGGTTTAATATATGCTCAGATAATAAGTACTGCAGGCGGTACTTAAACAAAATATGGTTTATAAATCAACAAAACAAATTGAATGTATTTCCTGGCTGTGGGAGATACAAAAGTCAACATCGGCTTTCTCATCCTAAGCCTGCATTGGAGGTTCCTCCTCCTCAGGTACAATCCCTGAAATGTGAGAGGTGTGAGTTACAAGCCCCAGTGAAGAGAAATTAACATGATACAATAATCAACATCAGGTACGAGCATGCAAATTAATCATAAACATCATAATGGTCTACTTATATCACTTATCATACTTGAAATCAAAACTGGTCTACTTTACCAATTTACCAAGTCACCATCACTGTCATTCCACTGTTACACACTAGAAGCACTACATTGGCTATAAATGCATTAAGTCCCAACACGGTCAAAATGCAGCATCTTGTAAGAGCATAAACGACCCCAATGGTCCCCCCTACTGCCAATAATATATGACATCCATGGTCCGACCTATTGCCAATAATATATGACCTCAACGATCTACCATAGCCCAGCAACTAAGTGTGTGTGGAGGCAATATCAACTTTATAGTTTAATCTTTCACCATAACATGATGCTCAAGTTCTCACATCGGAGCATATCATCATCAATATCACAATGCTATACATGATAAACATCATTAGTATCAATATGAACATATCTTAGCAATATATCAAGTCTAGGCATGTAAGTGGGTTTATTCTTTGTTTATAGACTAGTAAACCTCGACTTCCTGATACCGTGTTATACTTCCGTTCTAATAGTTAGAACAATTTCCATCTTTCACATGGAAGCAATGTTAAGTCTTGTATTTTGGTCTATTCAGTCTTTTCCATATCATGTAAAATCCATCAACCCATTCATTGCACTAGATCTACATAACCTGATTTACCCATGCTGTATTACTAAGTCTCCTTACAGTAAAACGTAGGGTATCGCGGGTATCTGTTACACAAATAGGAATACAATAAATATGCATTCACCATAAAGACGTATTGAGTTAGGCCTAGAGAGATATATGCTCAGGCCACTACTCGTATTATCTTGTGGATTGGACCATGGAAATATATTGAGTTAGGCCTAGAGAGATATAGAAAGAAAATCACTTAGTGCCTGATTCCTTCTTTTCTACCGGGCGGTGAAATTAATCGCTGTACTATAGATAGTTATTGAGCGGTGTTTTCACTGCGCTACAGATAGAGGGTTTCGGCTTGGAAGTGAACAGACAATTCAATAATAAGACATACAAGCGTTAGCATCATTTTTAATTAAAAATCAGGTCTCTGCAAATTAACATCAAAGTTTAAGATCTAAATCTAACATAAATCCTATTTTAAACATTCAAAACAAATTTAAGGAACCAGTTTTGGGTTCCATGGAATATGCCTCGGTACCATGTAATGTGGTTTCGGAACTTCCCAGTCACTGTCCTAAATTCTGTGTTTATCAAAGCCATCGGAACTTGACCAGCTCCTTCAAAACATGGGTTTGATCCTTTGGAACTTCTGAAGTTTAGGTCTCGGAACTTTCGTGCCTGTTCTGAACAAATAACAGTGCAGGCAAGAAGACCTGCTTCGGAACTTGTCAAGGTCTGCTCGAATCTTCCGAGCTATTCGGATCATCCGAAGATATCCTCGGAACGTCCGTGCCTGTTCAGCAGAGGCAGAGAAAACAGTTGGCCTCTGTTCGCTTCGGACCTCCCGAACAACAGTTTAGAACTTCTGAGCTGTGATCTTCGGAACTTTCGAGCCAAGTCTCGGAGCTTTCGAAGATCGTCTTCTTCCTCTGTCACTTGAACTAGTACAGTGACGGGACGGATAGAGTGAAATACGAATTAAAAAACAGTGGGTTTCTTGAATTTGTTTTTTCGCATCCTTCTAGTCAGATGTGTACTACTGTAAGTCCTCTTTAATTTCGAAATAAATTGGACAGTAAACAACTGTGGAAAACCTCTGATTTTAAGAGTAGAAGTGGTAAAACACATGAAAAATTAATGTTTCGCTAACTTTCAAAATCATTTTAAAGACTCAAATCTAAACCGAATTCATCTCTGTTTGATTCTAAACATGCTAGAATTTGAAAACAAAAACAATGGTTACCTTTGCTTTGGAAGTTTGTGGAGTTTCAACAAAGTTGTAAAGTTTCCACTTTGAATAATGTACGGGGAGAAGAAACTGAATGAAAGGGTGGTTTTTGAATCTCAGGAAACAGTAAGATTTCACTGAAATATGGAAGTGTTTAAATAGGTTTTGGGAGGGTAGCCTGGTAGACTTGTCACTGTCTGGAAAACCGCCGACGTTGCTCTGCAAGTTACGATCGTTGCTTGCATGAGTCGACCCTCATGCAGCAGCTTCGAATCGTCACATGCTAAGCAGGTGTTTGAAATTTTGGGTTATTTGCATTTTGGTCCTTCACAACTTATTTGCAATTTAATCCACTTCTATTATTTCTAATATTTAATTATTAATAGATTTAATTAATTTAATCCTTCTGATCCAAATCAAAGAGGATTAAAAATGATAAATACTATAAAAATTTAGAGGTCAGAATACCTAAAAAATTTAATTGATTTAAACAAAAATAATATTTTAGGCAATTTCCTTAAATCAAATTTTATTTATAAAAAGAGTTTAAAACCTTTATTTCCAAAATCCAAAATATAAAATGATAAGTTTAAACACTGATTAATCATAACGTATTTTCTTAAAATTTTCTAACTTCCAAAATTATTTAAAATAACTATTTCTTATAGATCGGGATCTTTTCGGGTCAAATTATTAATATTTCTGAAAATAAAAAATACATTAAAAGACTCTATAATTTTAGAATTTAAATCCCTATCAAAGAAATCAATTTAATTCAAACAATATTCAAATAACAATTAAAATCATTTCATAACACTATTTATGGTAAATTATCATTTTGCCCTTCCGACTTAAATGAGTTGGATCAATGAGCTACCGAGCTCTGATTGGACTGATCCTGGACTTTTTCTAAAAGTCCAAACCGTAATCTTCATGATTAATGGGTTAAAACATGATTTATTAATATAAATTGCACAATTAAGTCTTAATTCGGGTCAGGAATTAAGTTTTAATTCGGGTCAGGGTATTACAGTTACAATTGTTTTAAATTTATTTATAATTTTTATGTTCAAAAGAAGGATTCTTCTATGTTTGCTGCAGCCATGTTTTGGATGTATTTTCTTGTTCATTGGCAGGATTTGATTTCTTCAGTTAATTGTGAATCCCTTTCTTAAGATTCATTTTATTATGTATCAGCAGACTACTGTCATTTTTTGTCATATTGGTGGAGCACTTTCACTGAAAGAAATTACTATTGTTTGGAAGTACAGAGATGGCTAATAGTTAGGTGTTCTTTCCTGCAGAACCTGAATACTAAAGAGCCTGCTGAATCCAGATGGAGACCAGGAAACCCGGGAAGAGGGGGTAGGGGTGTTAGAGGAAGCTATTCATCTCGTTATTTCTCTCATGGTACATATTTATTTTAGCCAAATATTTTGTATGACTCTTAGTAGTATTTGCAACCTTTTTATGATGAAGACCAGTCCTAGATCAAATAAAAAATGGTTAGAAAGCATCGCTAGATCTCTTCTAAAGATAAAAGGAAGAGAATGAATACTGGCCCTAGTTTCTATTGACATTTGTGTTTTCTGCTGCAGCGATGATCACTTAAATTTTTTGGCTACCATTGTATATTTGACTATGTGCTATTATTCAATTTCTTTGGATAAGCTTTACCTTGACAGGTTCCATATGAATATTGGTCCTTCAATACTCTTTTGAAATGCAGTGTTAGTCATTTTAGCTCACTGTTTGCAGGAGATGCTTTTTTCTAATTCTAATTTCTGAATGCCTGAATGGGAGTCATGGGTTTTGAGATTGTTAAAGATAAGCTTTTTCTTGTTTATTCATACATGTCAACTTCCTGTTTTAATTTATGTCTATCATGTTATACATCACAGTATCACACACATTCATGTGTGCCTTGAAATGTTTACACTTTTACTGAATAAAGTAGTACACCCTTAAAAAAGACAAAAAAGCAGCTAAAGGTGAAAACTGGCACGTGGAAAATTTGTGATTGCTTTACCTTTCAAAAAAAAAAAAAGAATAAAATTTGTGATTGCTTTGCAAGCTTGGAGTGATGAATGGATTTTTTGCATTGTGCCGTACACCTCTTGTTAGCATCTATTAGTTGCATACTATAGGAAACCCTTTCTTTTTTTATGAAATGGATGTGTTAATATTTATTTCCTTCTGCTAGATGCTGGTGGTGGAAGGAATGCCAATGCTGGAATAGAAAATGGAGTCAATCAAAGCACGGAAAGAGGCACTACATCGACTACTTCACCGACTTCTGAGGACATGAAAATCAAAGCATCATCAACAAAGTAACTACCTTCACTGTTGCCTTTGTTTTAGTGTTTGTGTGTCTGTATGTTGATGCATGCTTGCACATGCTTATGTCAATGCTGAAAAAAGTGGCAAAAACACTAGCAAAACTAACCAACAGTGTCTATTCAGGAGGTCGTCTACATGATGCACCCATGATGGCTTGCTATAATTTTTTGAATATGTTCTGTATGAATTGGTGCTTCACGTAGTAGGAAAAGAGAGTGGGTAAACCTGATACACCATAATTAACTCCAATACACCTCACAAAATGAGGTATATGGTGAACCCCATTTTTATACCATATAATGGGTCCACTACCTATTGTCAATTCAAATCTTCACAGACACCCCCACCCCCAATTTAGCATCCATAGGTCTAATACCAGAATTAAACTGTTGGATTGATACATCAAAGTCGTTGTCCTTCAAATATAATTAAACTTCAGGCCATTTTAGTTAGAACAATTAGATGAGGATATGCTTTTTTCACTGCCATTATCTACATGAATATTTTCGCATCCCCATCATTTCTCTGTTACCAGCATTTGTCTGGGTAGGTCCCACATACTGGGTGTATGATCCTCTTTCTTTGCTATGGTTTATTGGACGCATACTGAGTGTAGGATACGGCTATATTGAAGTGCTACCCTGTGTGTGCATTTTTTTTTTTTGAATTTATTATTATTATTGACTTTCAAACTGAGGTGTATTATAACTGGACTGTACTGCAATAGCAGTCCAACCCATGCCATGGGGTCAATGTAGGCCACCTCTGATGTGAATCGGAGCATGTTTTGATGATCATTTACTTGAGGGTTTGTGCTTTGGATGGATTGAATTGTTCTAGTCATTTAGAGACTTTCATGAGACAATAGAATCACCAAACCAAGTTGTCCAAAATAAAGTTTAAAAAGACAAAAGGAAAAAGAAAGACCAATTTGATTTTTTTTCCTACAATCTATTATGCAAAATCATCTTTCACAATTGAGTAGCTGAGCCTATCTCAGTAGTGCTATTTGGGCTACAAATGAAGGCCTAGTTTTTGTTCAGACTGTGATTGACTGGCCCGATCTTTTCAGGTCACAACCTGAGCCAAGTACCTAACTAGAGCCTGAAGGCCTATGGAATAATACCATATGTTATAAAATATGGAGTTGTGTATAAGTTCAAAGATAATAATATACAGATCGAGCCCAAGTCTGAGCTTGGGTCCTGAGCCTTGAACCAACTCGAGCTCAGGTTGGTCTTAGTCCTGGATTTCTTACTTGTGTCTGATACTGGTTGGCCCAGTGCCCGGTTAAGCTTGTCAAATTTCACTCTTATATAAGCTTTCTCCAATTTGTTTTATGCACTAACAATCTTGTGCATAATGATGCACCTTTTCTATTGGGAAGGGTAACATGGTTTGGCATTTGATGCCATTGATGTCATGGGAACCTATACGTATGAGAGAAATATAAAATCCTTGTCACCTTTAGGCCCAAATAAAGTTAATTTGCAGGGAAATTGGATTTATCATCATGCAAGAAGAAAGGACTCTGTCACTCTGTACTTTTCCCATTCTTGTTGGGCACACAGTGTGGATCCCCCAGCAATCTGCCTTATTTCTATGGAATGCTGCATCAAGAAGATACTTCTGTTGATGTATTGGGAGTTTACTAGAACTCATTTCTGTGTGCAAAAAGATCTTTCAGAAAGCTATATTTTCTTCTTTTTAATTCATTTTGGTAATATTTTCCTGAAATTTTCATGTGTATAGCTATAACTCTCTTGTTTAACCCCATTTCTAGATATGGACAGTGGCTTATAGTTTTTATTTTTTGTTTGTACTATCACTTTCTAATCATTTTTTCCTTTACTCTCGTGCAGTCCTCTGACTGGAATAGCCAATGGACCTACCAATTTAGGAGATGCCATATCCAGTCATGCACCCAAGTCACATGTACCTGGGGATACAGAAGAAAGTTCTGTTGGTAAAGCTCAGAGGGGAACTACCAGGCCATTGCCTTCCAATGTGAAGAACCATTCATCTGTCATCAGGGGTGCACGTGGACAGCCTACACACGGACCTCCAAATTCTGAGCAGTTTTCATCCATGACTCCAGCATCTGTGTCAGGGGTTTATTCATCTGCCTCAGATCCTGTCCTGCTGCCATCTTTTGATTCACGCATCCCTGGTGTAGTGGGCACAATCAAACGTGAAGTGGG
The DNA here is from genome assembly GCA_022113865.1 of Chimonanthus praecox. Classification (NCBI taxonomy): domain Eukaryota; kingdom Viridiplantae; phylum Streptophyta; class Magnoliopsida; order Laurales; family Calycanthaceae; genus Chimonanthus; species Chimonanthus praecox. The sequence goes on from CM039089.1 coordinate 56,624,168, forward strand.
AAGTCAACGGATGGCTGTTGAATTGACTACTGCAGTTCCTGCTGAAAGCAAGCCCGCCTCACAGGAACCCACAAACTGTATGCAAATTAGTAAAGTTGTGACTCGTGAAGTGGCTGATACCAATCTGTCATCATCTTTAAATGAGAAGGTTGATTCTGAAGTTGGGAACCTCCATGCACATGGGAAGGTGCTAAGCAAATCTCAGGGAGCTGAGAAGAGTGTGCCCTATGAGGCATCTCAAGCTCGACCTTCATCCTCTCATACTGGCAGTTCATCCAGTAGGCCTTCATCCAATTACAACAATCGTTCACAAGTAATTGGACTACAGAAAGGTAATATTTTCACAAAGAATTATATGATCTTTGATCAATGATATTCATAGTGGGTGTGGCCCTTGTACTTGTATGGTGAATCTCGTGGATTGGTGTTCCATATCATTTACCCTTTTTACAGGATAGGTTACTGTATTAAAAAAGGAAGATATACAAAGAAAGCAGTGCACCATCAATGGGAGTGACAGCTACCCGTTAATTGATCTGATGGTGACCATTATAGATAAACTTAATTCTTCAATTGTCTACTATAAAAAATAGATGGCTCATAAAAAATGCATCAACAGTATGCCTTGTATGTAAGAGGGCCAAATATTGGACAATTGAATCTTTCTGTTTTTGGTGACAATTCTGTCCATGGTTGAGTTCATGATCTTCAATAATCTGGATCACTGAATGAACTGGACAAGCTTATTTCGTGGGTATATGTTCTGCATCCCTGGGTCATATTCTCATTGCCTTCTATCGTTTTTTTGAACAGTAACAAAATAAAATTGTATTAATAAAGAGAGAATGTACAATAGAGTCTACTAGGATTAAACCTCAGACAAAAACATGAATCAATATACAAGAAAGAAGTAGCCAAAGAACAAAAAATACAAGTATGTTAAAACACACACTAAATCCTTAGATCCCAAGAAAGAGCCTCACCATCCTGTCCGTCTGTTCCGCATTTTGCTAGAAAGTCGGCTACTCCATTTGTCGATCTTCTGACAAGAGAGAAAGAAACCTCCCTCCTAGCACACAAAGCACTAATCTCCCTAGCTACTTTTACAAGTTTCCAAGGAGGTCACTTTGATCCCCTTGCACAGTTGATTGCATTCTCTGAATCCTCTTCAATCGTTCACTTACCATGATCGCATTTCGACTACAGAATCAGGGCTCTCCTAATAGCTAACAGCTCCGCTTCATTGGAGTTTTTCACCCCTTTAGGCTCAAAGAAAACTAACAATGAGGATCTTTGAGGTCCTACTCAAGTCCCTCAAAACCCCACCTATTCCCGCTAGTCCAAGTTTACCCTGAGAAGCCCCGCCTACATTGAACTTAAACATTCCACTATTTGGGGAAGACCAGACTTCGACTTTAGTCTTTTTCCCATGAGAACCTGACGAACTCCAATCCCAGGAAGTGTAGAAGTCCAGTAACCTAGTGCCTTTAAATATTGAACTGGATGCCAGCCAAGCACACTTATAGTGATATTTTGATGAACCACAAGATTTTCAGAAGAAATGCAAATCATCTTTAACTCCATGATATCATGAGAATTTTGAAATATTATCAAATAGTAATTTCATAACATTTTTCTAAGAGTTGCCAAAAATCACTTAATTTTGTATATAGATGACCCTCCTAAAGAAAATAGGCTGAGATAAATCCCCTCACAAATTAAGTCTCATATTTTGGTGAATTTCCTGATAATTTCTCATGACAAGAAATTTACAAAAAATGATATTTGTGACAATGCCATAGTAGTCAAGGTGTGCATACACGTTCAGATTCAAGCACCTTAAGTCTCTCAGCTACCCTGAGTGTGTTATCAGTAGGCATGTTTCCATTTGTCATGCCTCTAGCCTAGGATACAAGTGTTTGCAGCTTATTGAAGAACTGGAACCTCTCTCTCTCAAAATAAGGAATACACATCTGCTATGTTTTTTTAGTGCTACACACACATATACTAATTAGCAGTGCAATAATACATTACTTTTTAAAAGAAGCAGTGTGATAATACATCTAGTTATGTACAAGCATATACTTTAATTATATATGAAATAGAATTGAAGTAGGGTATTTACATTCTTTCTATTGAAGCCTTTGGATTTTCTAATGATTCCAATTGCTGAAGCTCCTACTTCAACTATCCACACAAACAACACACGAATTTACGTGGTTCGGCCAAGGGCCTACTTCCACGGGCGACACCGACAAATTTCACTAAATCAAAGAGGTTTTCTCTCACAGATTTTCTCTCTTCTCTTCCAAAACTCTTGGTGGTGCCCAAGAGGGTCACCCACACAACATACGAAAGTCCCTCTCCTATCTTATACAAAAGAGTCCCAAACGAAAATAGGAAATAGAGAAGTAGTAGGAGTAGGATTAGGAAGTTTCCTAATCTGACAATAGGAACTTCTATTCCATGTAAGACTCCAAATGAGCCAAATCCCAACAATTTTGAGGGCCTTAAAACACTGGCTTCACTTTTTGATGAAGATGAAATTTTATAGACACCATACACAGGCCAAGACCTATCAAAATCACCATTCATGTGTGTCCAAATGTGGCCCACCAGGCTGTTTGCATGAAGATCTCATGAGAATTGTCTTAGGGGATTGGTACACACACTCCACACTCTTCTAGGTGTATATTTAAATTATGTTTGTGTATTAACATCCTATTTTGTTAAGAGGCAATATATATTCATTTATGTCCTAAATTACCTTTAAAAGCGTGTGGTAAAATTATTCTTCTGCCTTGCTACAGCATGTGCCTTAGGCTTCAATACCCTTTGGCGGGTTAAGTGCACCTTGTGTGTTGACTAGTGGACTGTAATAGCTTCACACCTTTGAACTAGATCCTCCCCCCCTCCTCCTCTCCTCCAAGCACCCTAATGGGTTGGTTTACTATGTTCACAAAATGGTTGGTTTGAGGAAATAATTGGTGCCAGAGAACTGGTCCACTGCAGACTGTTGTCAATGAGATGTTTCTCCTGCGAGAATCTAACTTCTGAAACAACAAATTGGTTATCTTTCAAAGAAACAACATTTGGCTCTTTGATTTCATTAAGTGATTGTAGCAATGTCCTGGTACCATGTACACTAATTAACTGAATTGGCTACTGGTGTTGTGGTGGTAGGTCCTAGCAAGGAGTGGAAACCAAAGCCTACAAATTCAAATGCCATCCAAGCTTCCTCAACTGTTGGCACATCTGATGCGGTGTCCACTGTTGTTGGAGCAAGTACTCAGCCATTGACTATTTCAAGTTCCACAGATGTGGAAGAAACAACATCAAAGCTGCAGAAGAAATTGGAGGAGCTACATTTTTCAGTTGGTCAAAATGTTATCATTCCTAACCATCTTCAGGTGCCTGAAGCTGAAAGATCTGGGTTAAGCTTTGGAAGCTTTGATGCTAGCTTTGGAGTGAGTACAAATTTTGCAAATGAACCGGATAGTGATAAGACTGCTACACCTGAGTCTGAGTCATCTCAAGAGATGGAAGAAACTGTAGAGGAGCCATCTTCAAGGTGTGAAGCTTTGGCATTGCTATTTTATTCTTTCTGGGTTTTGGTGTGTTTTATCTTATCTTAGTTGATTCTTCATTCTGGGTTACATCTTTTGTAGCTTAGATGTGGACACATGGTGGAATTGAAGCTTGGCATGTGTAAGACATGGAAAACCTAGTAAACTGACTCATTCATCTCTATACATTTACCATCATGTTAGAAGCATCTCTAGTGACTGTAGTTGAATTGAATATGGAATGATGTACTTCTGGAAATATAATAGAAATCAGTAAAAAAGAAATTTAATTGAACTAAATTACCATTATTTACCAGAGGTCTCGAGTTCAACTCCTCCAGGAGTAACACGCCATATGAGGCTTGCAGGCAGCTTCATGTATCCATGGGATTAATCTCATCTCCATGTAGGGTGGGGATACCCATGTTATTAAAAAAATAGAAACAAAATGCAAAGAATAGTTTAATTGCATAATTAAGATGATTGGGACTAAAGATCCAATAAAAAAATGGTCATCAAACAAAAAACTTTCTTATCGTTTGCTTCCTTTGTTGGGCAAATATAGTGAGTTTCTTTTTTTTTTTTGCCCTTACTGCCCCTTCATATTACCAATATGGTTCATTTTTTCTAAACTCTTCAGTTTCTGTGTAGTAATTCCTTCACCTTTTAGAACTCTTACAGAAGGATAGAGGGTCCTTTGTTATAAAGGTTCAACTATTATGGAATCAAATGATTTTTGGAGACAAAGCTTCAACTAGAGTGTCACAGGTAGAATCATTTTAGGAATAGTGAAGTGGGAACACTTAAGGTCAGTAGTTAATTGGAGTCGCAATCCAAATTCTTGAATCCTGATTTTGAAGAACCTTGCAGGTTTTGTAAATTCTAGATTTTGTATGCAAGTTTTACTTTAATGAGATTTATCCGTCATTATTGAATTCAAATTTCAAAACATTGATCTTATAAGTTATAAATTATCACATTAAATAATGAGTCCATATAGATGAGCATCTTTTTTGTGATCCTCGAACATTTTTTTTTCTTTTTAAAAAATTGTAATCCTTGAACAATTTATACATAGAAAATGTTACTTATGATTATATAATTATTTAATTTGTTACTTATATTAATGTTTTAAACACAAAATGCATAGATTGTAAATATCTGTCTTTTTTACTTTTCAACATATAAAATATTTTTTCCTTCTTTGAGAAAACCATAAAATCTTAAAATCTATGATTACAGTTCATGATTTGATATGATTTGATGCCCTGAATGATTTACAATACAATTTCAATTTTCTAATAGAGAAAACAAACACTTCTAACCATTCCTCTACGCATGTTTGGCTGGTAAACCAAGTCATGTGCTCTTGTGACATGTAGTTGGTTTGATTTATACCATTTGCCAAATCCAATTGAGTGCCAACTCCAAATAGATGGGATAAATGACTTTGACAATAACAACAATGAATGACATCAATTCCACCAATGAGGTCATGGTTTTAAGGAATGTTCCAGACCCATCAACGAGAAGGGAATTCTAAATATTAAATTAGATCATATCCATTCTTGAGGTTTTCCCCCCTTTTCTAAATCTGTTGTTTTTTATGCAGCTCTCAAAATGCATCCCCTAATGCTCGGGAACATCAAGAAGAAGATTATGCAGAAAATTCACAATCACCTGCAAACATGCCACAGAATCTATCACCTGAAGAGGGTGATGTCCCGTCTGGTATCTCTCCTGGACCAGAATATGACCAATCCAAGTCAGAGACGGCATTGCCACCTGGGGGCCCTCAGTACTCTGTGGTCCATACAACCCCCAATTATTCATCTTTTGGGTTAATGCCACCAATGCTGGGGAGCCAGTTTGCATCCTTCGAAAACTCTGAGCATCAGACACGAGACGCTTCTCGCCTTCCAAGTTTTGTTGTAAGCTGTCAATTCTCTTTGTGCTGACTCTGTTTGATAAACTTTGATTCCTAACCATATTTATTAATTCACACCCCTCTACTTCTCTCCAGTAGGCCTTTTCACCATCACTTATATCGATTTTGGGGGCGTATCTTTCACAATCTACGTTGTTTGTTGGGTCCCATTGTGATCAGGCCATCCTTGATCATGCCCAAATTTGTTCTTTGGATGATTGTTGCTGTTTTAACCTGAGGTTTGCAAATGTACAATTGCAGCCAGTGCAATGATTCTTCCATCAATGATGGGACGGTATTTAATGGTTTGGATTAGAAAAGGCTGGATGTGACATGTACATCTTGTAGGGCCAAGCAAATGGTCTGATGAACCTTTGCGTGGTTCATCTCCCTTATTATGCATTTTGGATTAAGGAAACAATCATATATTGATAACCAAATGATTGTTTTGGTTTGGTCTTGAGTATCCTTAAACAAGGTTTGGGTGTTGAGCTGTCTATTCATAAAATCCAAACCAATGATGAACCTGACCTCTTTGAACCAGTTTATGATCCTCTATTGCATCCCGTTCAACCATAGAACCTACCATTGGATGGATCAGATTGGAACATCCTTAGAGCTTCCGTTTATCATTGTATAACTGATTCATTCATTGGGGTGGCCCACAACTGAATGAAATCTAACAATTGGCATGGTTTGGATTTCTGAAAGTAGGTTCACATGGTTCTACAATTGACTGAACTGTAACAAAGATTTATTTTTCAGTTTATATGATCATTTTACTTTGTTTAAACAACTAAGCATTTGAGTATTTCATGGATGGAGACCACATTTTTAAGATTGTGTTTGATGGTCTGCATTGGTTTCTTAATTTGATTCTACACTCCATTAAATTTTTCTCTGTTCCCTGATTTAGGTCCAGCAATCATTTGATCCTTCCACAATCTGTTTCTTACTTTGACTCTGCACTCCATTAAATTTAACTAGTCTTTTGCACTGATTTAGGTCCAGCAACCATTTGATCCTTCCACCAGCTATTATACCCAATTCTACCGGCCCAGCACTGATGGTGATGGCCGCTTCTCTCCTTTTCTTGCACCTGGTGCTGGCACCAAGTACAATGGTAACATTGCGGTCTTGCCCACCCAGAGTGGGCCATCTCCTCAAGAGGTTTGTATTGATCTCCAACATTTCTTCTTCTGGATTACTTCATTTGAAATATATGAAATATGTCTGCAATATATAAATAATTGAGTATGGTTGCATGTTTCGAGCAATTTTGTCTCCTTGCTGATGATGTGGATGGTTGTTGGCAATCTGTGAAGATGACTACCTTCCAAAAAGGAAAATATGAAAATAGGAATTATGGTGTCCTGTTGCTATTGTTTCATAGAAGTGGCCCCCTCTAAATCGGGTCCTGTTGCTATTGTGTCATAGAAGTACCCCCCCTCTAAATCTTGCCTGCCATCCAGTGCTTGTTCCCCCAAAACCTCCATGAACCATGCTGAAATTCAGGAAAAGAAAATGCTCAAGTTGATTTGTTCAAGTATAATTGGCTACTATCAGATTTTTTTATGATATCATATAAACTTGGTTAGGTCGAGGATGATTTACTAGATCAAGACTTTCTAATGATTTCATCAGGGTTCAATTGAATTGTCCGGACTTGTTAACAAAAAATTGTTCCGACTTGATTTTACCTTCCATGCTTTTTTAAATTGTATGATAAATTGATAAGTATTTTTGACGCTTGTCTATATAAACATATGCTTTAAATAATCCTTGTGTACCTTAACTGATTTGAATTTAATGAGTTATATCATCTGGGTATGTGCAGTTACAAATTTTTGTTCCAATCTAAATATTATGAATTTTCTAGTTTTCGACATGTATTTTCTGTTGATATTCCTGCAGTTTCGTACACCATGGAACTCCTGAAGTTGATAATTTTTTTGTCTAGTGTAGAAGTTGTAGTGTTGATTTCCCTCAAATTACCTCTGAGCAAATCATCCTGGTTGATATGAAAACTGCCTGGACAGCATAAAAGATTTCCTATTTCTCAATGATACATCTAACATGGAAAGAATTCCTGTTTTTTAAAGATGCATCTAACATGGCCATGTCTATATATTGGAAAGAACATCCTAAAACATTTTATTACTTACTAACTGTAGTCCCAAGTTACTGTGGATGGGTCAGGTCCTCCCCAGTTGAAAAAAAACACAAAAAGAATACAAATGAAAGGGAAAGAAATGCAAGAAACAATTAAAATAGCATTAAACACACTTGCATGAAAATTATGTTATAATTATGTTTGCTCAAAACCCCTAAGTTTTAGGGCTGAAGAAACCCTGTACCTTTTGGTAAACTTCTTATCAAACAAAAGCCGATCATCCTTTGCCTCTCCCTTCATTATTTATTGATAAGTTGCTTGAGTACAAATACGAAAGACCCTCATATGTGGACAATTAAGGGGAAAAAGCAAAAGATTTCCTAATTATAGGACAACTAATGCTTAAAGATATCTAAGACAACTAAACTTCCTAATAAAATTATCTTGGATCCAAAACAACCCAAAATAGAAAGTCTCTTAAAATAAAAATAATGGAAATTTGTTACCTGTGGATGATATCTTACGTAGAGTAGGCCATAAACTTCTTCAATACATGTTAGATTGCAAACATGGGCATGTTGGAGAAGTAATTGATTAGCCCATTCAATTGGTCTAATTTCATGAAATTTGTACATCATATTGCACTCAATATTTTACCATTATCTAAAATCACGAATATAATTCTTCATATTCATGTAGTCTAAAAATAATTGGCGCATGCTTGTGGGCATGGGCCTCACATGTGGGATCCAGTGTAGTGTTTGCATCATTGAGTCCCAGAATGCTACTTGAGTTTCGCTATTTTAACCACCATGTTTCCATCATTTCTCTCAAGCTATGGCTAGGGAATGGTTGCCGACAATGTTGTGAAATTCAAATTGTATTTTAAAATCATTAAACATCTTGAATTGCAAATCGTGTATCATAAACCATAGAATCATAAGATTCATAAATATTTTCCCTCAAAAATATCTAATAGATGAAGTAACATAAAAGATTTCTAAAAGGTAATTATGTGAGCAAGTCTCTGACTTTCTTTTAATTAATCGAATATTATGTGACTATTTCATTGGACCTCAAATTTCAATGATCCAAATTCCAAAAAATAAATACTAGTAGAACTATTTGACTTGATTTCTCTTTGTAGAGTCAACTGATGACTTGGTGACTTTAATTTAGTCCAAGACTTGGTCAACCTTTCAATACAATAATGTTCTAAAAATCAAGTAAAAAATTGTAAAAAAATCCTATCTGAAAGGCAAAAATGATAATATGAATAAAATATTAAAACATGATGCCATAACTAAAATTAATGATTTACGCTAATTCAGGAAAAAAAGGAGAATGGAGGTGGGGTGGGGTTGTGGAATTATTTGTAAGGGGAAATGGGGGAAGGGCATCAATTATTATTGTTTAAAGGGTCGGGGATAGAAAATGAAGAAAATAGAAAATATGAAGAGAATGAAGTAGTAGGTTGAGGAATACATGTAAAGGTGGATGGTTGGAGAAATCCAAGTGGGGTGTCATGGATGTAGTGAATCTCCCTTTGATTCTAGCCCATGTGACTTTCAAGCCTCCTTTGCTTAGTGAGTCAGCCTTGATCAACTATAATCATCCTTTCGACCAAGTTTCTCACCCAAAATCTTGCACTCTTTGCACACACGAGGATGAGAGAGAACAATACAAATTGAACAATGCGAACTCCTCTGACTCATTTGCACAACAGCAATTACAATGCTTTCCGCTTGACACTTTGCAAGCTTTACAAGTCCTCTCAAGCTTGACTCTTTGCAAGCTTACATGCAAATGAGATATCTACCCCTATTTATATTTGAAGTCCTGGCCTAGGAGTAGCTAGGATCTTGCCAATTGGCAAAATCCTACAAGACATGAACTTTCTAGGCTTCTCTCTGCATCTCTCCTAAAATCTCAACACTTCTCCATCGTTCCAAGACATTCTAGACCCTTCTACAAGTACATACAACTCTAGAACTCTTTATACACCGACACTAGCTCCATACCTTTCTAAAGACTTCCATGGCTTTCTAAACAACTCCAAACTATTCCAGACACTCTTACGTAACACTAGAGAACTCTACATCATTCTAGATGATATCTCCAACCTCCACCTCATAGACATTTCTTGAACCTTCCAGATCCTTTGTGTTCTTCTTGATCTTTCTAGCACGTTTTGGGCTATTTGTGAGCCTTCTGAAAATCTGTCCCCAAAACCTCTGTTCTTTGGGTTAAGCTTTACCCTTAGCTCCTTGTCCACACCAAAGTCAGCCACCTTTGCTGATTCGCTTAGCAGTTATCAGGGAGTCTCATCCTGTGATGGGGCTGGGTTTCCCATTCTATCTTTGTTCCTTACTCATTCCAATTATATTATATATGTTTTTTTTTTTTTCGTTTACTAGATCTTTTCATTCTTCATTTTGCCCCTAACCTTAAAAAGGCTTATCATACCCAAGGAAAACCCAAGAAGGTAGCAGTTATTGTTTTAGCACGAATCTCAATATGAATTGAGAAACTCACTCCAATCAATTTTTTTGTATTAGGTTAATTTTTTTTTTTGAGTTAGGGAGTCGTGGGACAATTAGGCCATGGGTAAATGAATGCTTAGAGGAACTGTTTGACTCATGTTTTCAAAGAGATTTAGTTTGAACCACGTTTAATTAATTGGTAACTATAAGTCAAAGATCGAATATCTCACTCATGTAATTTTTCACACAAAAAAGGCCATACTTTTCTTTATGTAGAAATGCCTGTTAGACAGATTGTTTTTCCAAATTAGTAAAAAAATACTGTTGTGATTGAATTGTTGTGATTACAAATATATGTACGTAACAAGAAAATATGTGATGCTGCAGACTTAAGGTACATTTTCTGCTCATACATTTTTCCTAGGAAAATGAAGTTCAATGTGAAATATTATCAGAAATGTGACTGGTAGGCATTCAATTTTTAACTGAAATAATTTCCTACATTTGTTTGCCATTATGTCCTGCATAATGGAAAACTTGTTTAATAAAAAGGATGGGTTGGCTCATATATGATTTTTTTTTTTTTTTAATGACCGAAGGTGTCCAGGCGTCTCACTCGATTAATCCTTCGGGGCATGTGCTCACCTCCCTGCACACATACACACACACACCGGGTTCTTCGATGAGGAGTAGCCCCATGGGGAGTGGCCCGAAGAGGTTGAGCGTGAATCGAACCCAAGACCTCTCTTCATGAGGGGAGCTTCTTGACCGTCAGGACAACCACTCCGGGTTTGACTCATATATGATTGGGTCAAGTTCTTATTACTTTTTGTATATTTGTATGGTTAGTCTCGCCTCCACATGGGATGGGGATACCTATGTTATCCTTTATTATATCTATATATAAAGAGTTCATGTGTCCGTCAAGTGATTCTTGACTATTCACTCATTGAATGGTTGTGATTTGTTACTATGTTGGCACATAAAAGAAGGGAAAAATTTGTCCAAAAAATAGCTAAAAATTAAAAAATGAGATTTTAAGGTGGGATTTTTTGAGTTGAAAGGAGTTGGTTCAACTTTATCATATCTTTATATACAAATAGAGAAAAGATTTGCAAAAAAATTGACAAAAAATAGAAAAATGATTTTATGATTAAATTTTGTGATTTTATGATTATATTTGTTGGTTTAGATGTGTTCTTGGTTTTGGAAATTGATGGGCCTTCTCGGGTGGAAATGAAGTTCTTTTTGAAAATCTCAAAAATAGACATATCTACTTATGCTCTTTTTTGGATGGATTTTTTATTAATATCATTGGAGCTCTCTCTTTCTCTCATTGTTAATGAGTGGTCTTGTTTATAAGAATGCAAAAATACAACTACATAGCAAAACGATTAATGGAATTCCATGAGAGGTGAGACGACAAGAATGCCCTCAAGAGAAAGCCCCAAGTAAAGAGACTAACAGATTACAAATTCCTCGCAACTCTAGCTTCATCCAGATACCCTCTTAGCTAACTGATCAGCTCTCCCGTTGGGAGCTCTAGGAATTTGGATGACCATGAACTTGCATCTGTCTATTATAGCTCTGATTTCATCAACGATATCAAGGTACTTCGAAGGACAATTACCACCTCTCATCCATTGAATGATGGAATGAGAATTTCCCTCAATGACATCTCTTACAGCACTCCACTGAGCTCGTAGTTTCATAGTATACTGCCTAAAGTTCTGCCATCATTGCATGAGCATCTCTCAGGGGGCCAGCAAAGGAGATGCTTTCCTTGTCATTATCATCTCATCAAACACCCCCATAGCCTGCTTTTAGAAAAATATCTGTTTTTGTCCTGTTTTTGTCTATAATAGTCTCTATAACCTGTTGATCTTCTAACTGACATGCCCATGGTTCTTTTATTGCAGAGCGGAAACTCTTTGGTGCTATCTACAGCTGGTCCAACACCTCTTGTCACCCAAGCTGCTGGTGTGATGCAGAGCTCCATAGCTGTCACGCAGCAAGCAGTTCCCATTTTCCGGCAACCAGCTGGAATGCACATTTCTCATTACCCTCCAAATTACATTCCCTATAACCAGTATTTTCCACCATTCTATGTTCCTCCTCCTGGTATTCATCATTTTTTAAGCAATGCCGCTTTTCCTCAGCAACCTCCAACTGGTGGCATTTATCAGCCTCCGGCACCAGGTGCTGCGGCTGCTTCTGCTGTGAAATACTCCCTTTCTCAATACAAGCCTGGAACTAATGCTGGCAACTCAACCCATGTTGGAATGCCAACTGCTTATGGACCATACACCTCTGCTCCAGCTGGTTATAGTCCTAGCCCTACTGTGACAACAGGAAACTCAACTGGAAATGAGGATCTTGCTGCATCTCAGTACAAAGAAAACAATGCCTATATTACTGGACAGCAGGTACGCTGTGATTTTATTTGGAAAAATCTGTTTGTTCTGTTTTGGTAATGCGTTATATGTTTGGAAGTTATATTATTACCGGTGATATGCTAACTGGACATATCTGAATCTGAGGGTGTCATCATTAATTATATTATACACAGTTGCCCTTCATAATTGAGCATCTACAGCCTGATAATTTCTCCACCTTGACCCCTTCAATCTGCTGTTAACAGAGATTCCTGTGTTAATTGTGACCTTAATCTTTGCAGAGTGAAGGTTCACCTGTCTGGATTCCTGGACCGGGCCGAGACATTTCAGCCCTGCAAGCCAGTTCTTTCTACAGCCTCCCACCTCAGGGGCAGCATGTAACCTTTCCTGCACAGGCTGGCCACGGTGCATTTGCTGGGATTTACCATCCCACACAAACAATGGCAGCAGCAACTGTTCACCCATTACTACAGCAGTCTCAGACCATGGCTGGACCTGTTGAGATTGTTGGCCCACCCACTGGTGTTTATCAGCAACCACAACGCCCACAGGTCAACTGGGCAAATAATTACTGAAAAATCTCATCTGGGTACCTTACAAACAAGAAACATACTTCCATCAGTATTTCAGACATACAATGGGGTTGAACTGAAGAACAACAGCATTGGCCTTGATCTGAGTGTAAATAATATAAAGGGTGGCCAGGGTAAAAAGCGTGGGAGCTTCTGAGCCTCAGATTAGCTCTGGTGGTGAAAGATGAAATCCAATCCACCTGTGACTGATGTTGACCATTTTTTAAGTTAGTTGGAGGTATGTGCAGGTCCTTTGTTGCTTGCTTCTGTTTTACTTCATTTCGCTGTTCTTCTTTAGCCTTTTTTTTTTTACTGTGGATGATGAAAAGCTTGGCGTTCTTTTCTTGTTTTCCTCCTCTCTTTAGGTCAAAGGACTTTTTTCAAGGTAAGATAAAAGTTGGTGGGTTTTCATTCATTTCCACTGTCTTACCTGTAAATTAAATTTTGATAGCAAGAAATGTACTACACTGTTGTAATTGGTATAAGAGAATTAGAAGTTCATTTGTTTCTTTGGCTCTCAGCTGGGTCATACATTTAAGGGTAAGCTTATGGAAACTTATTGAGGTTTCTTGAAACATTTTTTTTTTTTTTTCAAGTTTTAACATGCTTCAAGTTTCCTGAATTTTATTTGGTCAAGTTCATATAATTGAAGAGCTCAAAAGGAAAATATTCATGATATTACCTTCTTGGGACCTCATATTGAGGGTTTAAGTGCATCTATCCTAACATAGCAGAGCTATGCAGATAAAAAGGTAACACTTGTTTATGGAGATCTTTTGTAATCTTGGTCATTGATTGGTATTTTTGGAGTCATTTTCATACATGCAGATACTGGGAATTAACGTAATATTTAAGCATAATCAATTACTTGGAGGTCCCCCCCCCCCCTCCTCTCTCTCTCTCTCTCTCTCTCTCTGTGTGTGTGTGTGTGTGTGTGTCCAGTGAAAAATACTATCTGTTGGTTTACAAGCGTGAGGATTAGATTTTAATTAAGTGATACAGACCATTTATGACTTGTTGGTGTGAATTTGGGTATGATTGTACTTGTCTTCTAATGTTTATGTAAATAAAAAATTTTAGGATTTTAACATGGTTCATGAGCTGTTTGGGTGAGCAATTGATGAGCTGAAACTAATATGTATTTGTAAGTCATTATAATAGCTTCTATTATTTATTGGTTCATGAAGACATCTATGTTGTATTCTCTCCTGTGAAATGATGGACATGCAATGAGTAATCCAACTTCTAAATGAATGTGTTTCGTTTTCATTTGCCTGAAAATTGAGAGGTTCTAATGATTGAGGTCTTGGGTTCAATCCCCGGTAACTCTAATGAAGTGCCACTCTCCGTGGGATATGTGCAGAGTAAGGTCCCACCGCTTGAATCTGACATGTGTGTAGGGAGGCATGCACATGTCTCGAAGGGTTAGTCGGGCGAGACATTTGGACACCTTCGGTCATAAAAAGAAATAAAAATAAGGTTCTTTTTTGGGTAGACTTGAATGGTGGTGTATCTGGGAATGGTTGGTACAAGATACAAACTGTTTATGCGCCGAGGGTGCGTATTGGGTCAAAATTTGATTATATTAAGTCGAGCTATGACCCGTGGTTGTACTTTGGGAGTTGTTTGTTTTACCTTTTTAATCATATTAATGGACGAGTGAGAAGTCTTTTTTTTTTCTAATGTGAGATAGGTGAAGTGCAAGTTATAGCTCAATACCTATTTTTAGATGAAGATGGTGATGATGATATAAATAATCAATTTGATAACAAAAATAGTAGTTTTATACATTACGTAGTTAATTCAATCTATAAGTTACTTAAAATGGTAATATTATGTGATAAAGAGTATAATTGGTTTAAATCTTGACCTGACTTGTCTTAATGTAACATAGAACTTCATAAGTTAGGTCAAACCAGGTTGGTTCTTTAGTGGGCAGTGGATAGGGATGAGATATGATTTGAGTATTGTCATATTGAGTAATAAATTATAGATATCATGTTTGGTTTGATTGGACCATCAGCCAAGTCTGAAGTCGTAAATTGGTTCATAGGTTGGATTAAGTTGACCATGAGACAAGGGTTGGATTATAGATTTAATCAGGTCATGTTTGGATTGGATCTTAGATCATTGATCAGGTAAGGCCATGATTGGTTCATAAATTGGGTCATATGCCTTGCAATCCATAAATTGAACAAATTGTTTTCTGACTCCTCTCACTAGAAATTCATTTTTCAGATTTATTGTGATTCATTTTTCAGATTTATTGTGAAAAATGATGAAGTCACGGAAATCATTTTCCATAAAAAAGAGTTCGTACAAAATATTAAAATCCAATTTCAATATGAAAATTATTTTTTATTTCCATTATGCCCTTAGAAATTCGCAGAATTTGTACAATTTAGTAGTCATGTGGATACCTTAACTCAGGTTGGCCATGACTCATGTGTTGTCTACCCTCATATTTTGGTGGTGTCTGAATTGATGTTTCCAATAATATATTGTTTGTTTACCCAACTTAAATAAATTCTTCAGTTATAAAATTCAAGCTCTCAAAGTCATATTCTAAATTTGATTTGTTTTTTTTTCAAATTTGAGTTCTTAAGTTTGATGGATGTGAATTATATTGAACTAACCTACACCTCAAATAACCCAAGATTTTCATGCTCTCAAATTTAATTAGGACGTGGGTTGATATATATCGTATTGACTGTATTTAGCTGATATCGAGCGATATCCGATATATATATCGTCAATATCGGTTGTTTTAATTAAAAAAATAAAAAAAGAGAAATTTTGTGACCGATACTGAATTTTAAACCCCTGGTACAAACAATTGGTTGACGCTTTACTGTAAAGTTAACACTACCGCATATTGAAGTTAACACTAATTCTAGGGTAGTGATCCTCCAATGAGAGGTTTGTATAACCAGACACGGGAATTAGTGGATTCTCGATTTTACCCTTCGCATGAACAGTAAAATCGGATATTTCGCATGAACTGTAAAATTTTGCTTAGCCAATTTACTATTCATGCGAATTTCGGCGAGCTGATTTACTGTTCATGGGAAGTTTGGTGAGCTAATGTTACTGTTCATGCGATTTTCGGCAATCTGATTTACTATTCATGGGAATTTTGATGAGCTGATGTTACTGTTCATAGGAATTTCGGCGAACCGATTTACTGTTCATTTGAATTTTGGCAAGCCGATGTCACTGTTCATGGGAATTTTAGCAAGCCGATTAACTGTTCATGCGAAGGGTTGGTTAGCCGATTTTACTCTTAATGCGAAACGTAAAATTAGAAATCTACTAATTTCCGTGTCTGTTTATACAAAAAACCCGTGAGAGGATCACTATCCTAATTCTATGAATACATAATAACTATTCAAGTAGGAGCATTTTTAGCCTAATCTTAAAATCTCGAATCGCATAAAGTGCATATTTCGATCGTAAAAGTTGTGGCCCATGATGATAAATTAAAAAAATATGCAGTCAGTCTATTAAAAATAAAAATAAAATCCATGACAATGACATCAAATGAGCCGAATCCAAATACAAACGTCCAAAGCAAGGGCCTGTCTTTCGGACTTTCCTTTAAAATCACCATTCTTAGATCTTATCTCTCCATAATTATGATTAGAGGCCTGATTAATCTTAATAAAGAAATGGCTTAGATATAATCGACCGTCAAAGCTACAAAGAGGCATCCCCAGCCTCTTGCCTCCCTCAACCAGTTCACCAACGGTATTAACTGCCGCCCAAAACATGCTCCACAAGCTCTTTGGTGTCAACAGGCTCACACCCAACTTCTTCCGCCACGTGCCACCCAAACAAGCCGCGCCATCGTCAGCACCGGCACCCCTGCCGGAGGCCGCCGCTGCGGTGAAGATCATCCATGTGGGCGGGATCGTCGAGTACTACTACATGGCGATCCCTGCCCGCGGGATCATGGAGAAGTACCCGTCGTTCATACTCGCTCGTCCGGAGATCTTCCGGAGGCCGTGGGAAGCCCTCGTTAGGCCCGAAGAGATACTGACCCCTGGACAGAAATTCTACGTCGTCCCTCGCCGCACGGTCAAGAAACTCCAACGCAGAATTCGACGGCCCACCGGAGAATCCTCAACTGATCCTAACTCGGACAAATCATCTATAGACATTTCAATTGGATCCCTTTCGAGGTCTTTCATGGATAGCTTTTCACAAGAATCTACTGACTCCAAGTCTAAAAGCTTCAAGGCCGGAAACTCCGGTGCCTTTCGCCGTGATGCGAAGTCCTCTGCCAGTAACAGACCTACTTACAATCCCCCTGCATCTTTTTCAAAGGATTCGGAATGTACCCAGAAAACAACAGCTCCGGCACGACCTCGGAAGCCAAAGAGAGTGCGGAAGGCGGTAATGTGGCATCCGACGTTAACAGTGATCAGAGAGGGAGCCACACCAGCTCGTGGTGGCACCGAAGATTGACATGACAGAATTTTTACTAGGCCTTTCTCCTCTTCATTTTGTATCTTAATTCATTTGATCAATTTTTCATATAATTATAGCTCACTTCAAATTGATGTTTAGATTCATGATATGTAGCTAATTTAAAATTCTCAGTAATGAATGGGAGATTTTCCAAAAAGACTTCTCCAAGAGTTGATTGATTTGTTTCTGTTGGTATATAAAGGGTTGCAGATTCGAGACGGGTGGGTTGGATTGGCTGCAGGATTTTTTTTTTTTTTTTATAAGAAGAGATTATTACATTAGGTGCCTCAACCAAACTAAAGTAATGAAATCAGGAATTAATTAGTTCTATTATTATTGGGATTCATCAATAACTTAAATAATGGTATGATTTCATACATTTCATTAGCTCTAGAGCATACAGTGTATTTGAGGAATTATCGACGAAGGAGAGTATTAAAATTCGTAGACTTAGAATAAATGGTTTGATTTCACATGTTCCATTAGTTTTTGAGTTTTTTGTTTAAAAAATCATGATTTGATAACATTCTTTAGATAACTTTCTTACACTGTTTAACTTTTGAGAGTGAGTTGTACTTCAAGAATATTGTCATGTCATGGTTTTCTAAAATGGTAACAGAGTAGGTTTTGCATGGGCAAGGTAAGTGTAACCCATGTGTAAAGTTTCCACGTGCCCATGCAGAAGAGGGTGTGTGTGAAGTGTCAAAAAGTCTCACATCGGTTAATTTGTAAAACTAATGACTTTATATAACAGTTGATGCACAATTATCCTAGATTTTGAGAGTAAATTCTATCTAAAAAATGTTATCAAATCATAATTTTCTAATACTTTTAGTGTATTAGTTAGGTCACCAATGATAATGGCTTAGCAATGATAGGAACACCATTGTTTTTGAGGGTAACTGGGCTTATCTTTTGTTCAATTTTTATCATTTAAATGGTGAAAAAGTTTATTGATATTCTTTCAACAAGAACACCAATGTTATATCATTTTAGATTACGGCCATATTAGTGAGTCGTATTAAAAACTAATATGGACGGTGGACAAATCATATTATATTCTCTTCAAAATCATCAGAAATTGCAATAGGATTGAAAATGCTCACCCAAACTTAGAATTATCACATTAGCTCAATCAGACTAGAGATCGCTACTCCAAAGGAAGTATATTGAGGTTGATGGTTGATTCAAATTCTTACATCAAGCTCCCATCCTTAAGTTTGAGTCCTTTTGGCCAAAGGTCTAAATTTCAGTTGATATAATACGTATGGGTTGATATATATCATTTTTGGATTATCCAATACATTTCGGTTAATACATATTATTTGATCACATGTTATCAATTATGGATCAAGATATTGTCGAGACATATATGTAATGCAGAGACATCTTTTATTTAAAAAGATACTTATGTATCACTAATATATCACCGATACGAAACGTCAAGTGTATCAACTTTAAACCGATCGACATGCTTTGGCAAATCGAATCTCCCATACTTCTTCTTATTTATATTAAATATAGGGTATAGGGTCTGTCCAAATCATCCATCAAATTCAATCATCAACTAATCAATAAAGAATAAAAAAACCATCAATCAATGTCGTAGAATCGCTGCCGGACTAATATAAAGATATTAAACTCATCCCATGCCGTCCAATTAGGGAGCGACTTATAGACATTCAGAGAACTGACTCTACATATTCGTTTTCAAATTTCAAACTAAGCTGTAGTCAAAGAAAAAAATCAAATTGTCTCAAGTTTTGTTGAACATCCAGTCAAATTCAACGGTCAAGATTTCACTTGAAATGCATTAAATTCTGAGTTTCTTGTGTGAGAAATTATCATCTGTCTCACAAAAATATGTGTGAAAATTCAAACTTTCAATCAATCAAAGCAAAGCCTTTGGATCAGCATAGATATATCAAATTTTACATTTTAAATTTAGTTAATTATTTTAATTTAAAAATTATCTTTAAAAGTTCAGAATAAATCTTTACAATGTATAGTTTCTCTTTCTCATATAGCAGGATTTAACAATCTGAAAAATTCTGGTCATTGAGAAGTATCTCTTATGTAAAGACAAAATTTTCTTTATTTTTTGTCATTTTATGTAGAGAATGACTCTAACAAAGAAAATAAGAAGTGACCTATCAATAGCTTGTTTTTAGTAGGTCTTAACTCTTAACTTAGCCACCAACAAGTTATATTATCTCGACCATGCTTGGATGAGGAGAAAGCATTTTTAGGAGATTCTTTTGAAAAGGGGATTCTCCTAGTAAGATTAAGATTTCTCCCTAATAATAAGTGAAAAGGAATAAAGAGAAAAAAAGAAAAAAAAGGTCACTCCTCTTAATTTTGTATTTGCGTGTGCGGATTGAGAAGTTTACACATGTTTCAAGAATTTGTCAAGTGGACACTTGAAAAATTCAAGTGGGACGTTTGGATACCTTGATCTTAAAAAAAAGATAGATAACAGAGAATATAAATGTTTCTCTTCATTCTCCTCAAACAAATACAAGCTTACAATCTCTATTTTTTCTCGTATGTCACTAATCTTCTATAAAAGTGCAAATGTATCCAAAATATGATAAATGATAGCCATCTTTACTAAAAGTTTCTATTAAAAGTTTCAACTTCTCTTGGGCTCACCTGGTGCACAAGACTTTTAGATAGTTTTCTGTAACTGTGAGATTAGTCTCACCTTTAATGTGGAGTGATGCTATCCCAAAAAAAATTATATGAAAAAAGACAGAGTTGTGTAGCGATACGAAAGATCTGTCAGTCATCGTCAAGACCAAGCTCTTCAATGTTCAAATCATTGTGTAGTGATGCACAGAAAAACCAAGATTAGGATCCGACATTTGAACGTTCCAACATTTGAACGGATTAACTTGTGTTTTTAAGAAGATTGATTGTGTATGGCACACGTTTCCAACATTTGAACGTTCCTTAATCAGGAAAACGACCTCAATTGTCAATTTCCTAGTATTTGGCATTATTTAGTTGGTAAAAAAAAATTAAAAATGGTGAAAAAAATAAAAGAAAAATTCATCGACTTTGGACCTTTCCTTTATACTTTGACCACTCATTTATGCCATTTATTGGGGGAATGGAGATATAATATTACAATCATCACAGGAGTCTTATTTAACTTGAAAGCGGCCTGCTATTTTTAACTTTTGGAGAATAATTTAATGGCCTAAGTTTCAAAGGATTTCTTGACATGAGATTGGGACCAATGGTGGATAGACATAGAAAAGATCTTATGATTTGAATTGTAAAAAGTCAAATTTGTGCGAACCAACAATCTATTTGGTTTAATGGGCTTTGTAAGAAGGTGAGACATAATCTCTCTTATCATCATCATCCTATAAAATAAACTTTTTATAATGTAGTATTTTATAAAGTTATAACATATCTAAAATAATATCGGTAGCTGATCCCGACTTCGAGCCTATATAAAATATAATAAATCTCTCAAACTCATTACTCAATAAAAAATGTATTGTCACAGTCATTTTGTAAAGTAATAAATATTTCATACATTCAGAATACAAAATTACTACAAAAGTGACTAAGGACCTCATAAAGCACGTCATCTAAATTCCAAAAGAATAATATGAGATAGGCTTCTCAATAAGCTTTCTCATTCTTTGAGACGGTGGAGGTACTTTGTTCTCAATGAACAAGAACCGTATAAGAATGAATGGAGTAATTTGTTTCCACAAAGAGAAGTCGTTGAAAGTACATTTTAATGATATATAAGAATTTTAAGGAGATTTTTAGAAAGGAATATTGTTGGACCCTCTATTTGTCCTTGTGAGAAACCATAAAGTCAGGACACTCCTCTTGTCATCTCTTTCTGTGTCCCTTCTCTCAACATTGTCAGTCGTCTACTTGCGAACTCTACGTTTTCAGTGAGACCCACTCCCTGATCGGCTGGGTAGTTCATCATAGAGGGCTTCAAATTGTCCAAAATGGAACAAATCAAATAACTCTAGCCTTTATTATTCAATTAAAAATAAAAAATAAAATAAATATTTTACCTGTGATGCCCAATTCAACAATGATGATGCATTAATAAAATGAATATCAAATAAAGTAGACCTAAATATAGAAGAGAAAGAAACGACTGGACGGTTTAGATGCATCATCAAATGGACCCCACATGTGGCCACACATACAGGGCAACAGCCCCCCAGGGCTGTTCCTAGATTCTATCATCTGGGAACAATTTTAAGAAAGCACTTTTAGAATCCAACATAAAATTTTAAGTTGCCATCATTTTTTAGAGGATTTTTTTTTTGAAAAGTGAAGTCAATTGTGTTGCTCATTTCACTGAATCCATACAACATAGATGAAGGCAGGTATGAGTTTGGAACCATACTTAGGACAGTTTTAAAGAACAAACAGCAACCCTCCACAATAAACAATGAATGGTAAATAAATGGCAGCCAAAATGACGATGGTTTGAGTTACAGCAATACACAATGCTGTACCAAGAATATCTATAGTTTATACAGGTAGGACTTCAATCTGAATTTGTTCAAAAAATAAGAAGTGCCACTATAGGGAGATGGTGCTATGGATTAGGCATGCCGGACCTGTTCCTCTAAACGATCATTTTCCTTCCTGATTGCATTCAGATCCACTTGGAGCTTATCAATGTCAAAACTGCGTGATGCCATAGCTGAAAGTTTTGCTTCCAGCTCTGTTGCTTCCCTTCGAACTCTGTCGGTGGCAAGGATCTTCTCTGAGATCTGTCCAAAGCTCTGATGGAGACTTGTTAGAAGCCTATAAGCCTGCCTCCTTGTCGAGTCATTCTTAGCATCCCTGAAAAATAAAAGCGTCTTAATAGTAAATTTATGAAGAATAACAGCAGAATTATGCGTTCTCTATTTTGGAGGTACTGTTAATGTCTGGGTTTTCAACAATCAGAGAGAATTTCCAGTGAAGATCCTAGTTCTTGTTAGTGGCTTAAGATGAGAGGAACTCTACACTGCATACATATTATATATAGGGCAGCATTCAATTCCTTCAATTTTCAATTAGGAAAACCCATATCAAAATTGTAGAAGTGAGAGTAATGTTTAAATACTTGTAGAAGTTCCATGAGAAATGACTCCCAATCTCTGCCAAAATCTCAATATTTTTTGGTTACTAAAGTGAAAAGTTTTGTTTCTGATCTGCCTGAGATATTTACCCTCACAAAGCAACATATGACAGTAAAAGAATCCTAGTCTTTATGTTTGTAATTGTCATCAGGCACCGATTACATTTGAAAATCGGGTTCGCGATCCGAAAGGCTCCCTTCCACTGTGCAATTAATCCCATGAAAAACAAGATCCAATCCAAGAGGAAAAATCAAGATGCAAAGACAATGGATAAGAAATGGAAAATATTGGAAATATAACATTAAATAGACTAATCCTCCTCTCCAAATTGGGGGAGAGCTGAAACCTCCTCTTTCCGTTGCTCCCTTCCTCTTTTCTTCAGCTCACAGAAAATCTCCACCCCCCTCTATCTCATTACAAGTTTACAACTCTCTTATAAAAGCAAAAATATTTACAATGACCCAAATCTCCACCCCCCTCTATCTCATTACAAGTTTACAACTCTCTTATAAAAGCAAAAATATTTACAATGACCCCCTTCCATTGAAAATTTTCATATTTTTATCCAAAACACCCGTATACAATGTTAAAACAAGAACAGCAAATGCTTTCTTACATGATTTTCTTACGGGCATACAAGTTTTGTGCAAAGGACTGCCTGAAGTTATTTGGAAGAGAGGTTATATTTGTTTGTGACATGATTTTTGCATATGTGCTACTCATTAATAAGCAGATTTATTGATGGATATTATTCAAGGTTTGCCAAAAATATTTGGAAAACTGGCTCTTTCTTTCTTGGTTACCCTTGAAACATGCTCACAGAATGGCAATTTTCTTAGTCAGAGGATAACTCTATGGGTGGCAGCAATAGAACCTTCAAGCCATCCTCAAAATGTGCTCAGTATGTTGATGCTCTATATTCAAAAGTAGGAGAAGTTCAGCAGGTGTACAATGACGTGAAACAAAATCATGGTCAATAAAGATGGTCAAAATGTATTGGCCTAAACTTTTGGTCAAGATTTGACTTTGCGGGACACATCAGATGTGTCGTCACTAGGACTTGTTCCAACGTGAAATATCAGCTCATGCAACCATGTCAAAAACACCACACATGATATGACAAACTTTAAAAAAAAATATCATTAGCCATAACTGGATCCAACAGGCTGTTTTATCTGATGAGGCTATCATGGAATAGAGCTACCTCCCATATTGTAGTCATCATCAATCACCACAGCCATTTGTACCATTTATCAAGAATGCTCACTAAAAATTGGATTTGGCAATTTATTTTCCTTGGGCTGATTGCCTAATTGATGCCTATATGACTCGAACCTACAAAATTTGTGTCTGCAATGAGAACACTTAGGATTTGTGCTAAAGGTCATCATTGACCTTGGACACTTACCAATTGGATCATCTTAGCCATCTATCAGAAAAGGAAAATTACAACAAAAGAATCACATTTGGTGTAATGTCAGATGGTTAGGACCTCAAGTGGGTGGAGATTTTTATCTTACATTAATCACAAACTCTTGTCATATGAACCATTTTGATCACCAAAATAAAATCCCATCATGTTATTAAATCATTTTTAGTAATTAGTTAGCTAGTTTGTTAGTTAGTTTTTCTGTTTTTGTCACAGCTGGCACAGTTGTAACTACTTTCTCTGAGTAACTATTTTCTCTGTTTTGTATTGCTTAGCTCAGCTACTTATAGCTGAAGCATCTCATGTAATTAGAGATTAAGTTTTCAATAAGAAAATACATTTTCTTCTTCCTTGTTCTTAATACATGTATAGTTCTTTGGACAGAGCAAATGCTTATCATATACTAAGCAAGATAGCATTCAAACTTACTCAAGGTACTCCTGCCGCACATGTTTAAATCTGGTGCATGTGCTTGATGGCTGAGCCATTCATCAAATGGGTTCACAGTAATGCTTACATGAAAAAGTAAGGCGGTCCACTCATCAGATGGAGATATTATCTGTGCGAACCAGTTTAATGATCCATTGTGAACTTCGGACCCTTGGATTGGATTATTAGTTGAACTTAAAAAGTGAAATCTGACATCTCCATATTCATCCAAAGGCTTCAATTGAAAGTTCACACCATTTTTTGTGAACCAGTTCTCAACGGATAATTTCTCATCAGATGGGTGGTGGGTCACACCATCCCCACATCTAAGAACAAGATGGTAATAAGAAAAAGAAAAAGAAAATGACAATCATACGCAACACAAATGTGCTTGTTGCATAACGTCAACCGATGCTTTTCATAATAGTAAGAATCTCTTCGGTAATTCCATGTTCATATCACAGTATACACAGGCATGTTTTTTTGGGTTTCAGATAAAAGTTTTGTTTAGCCCTTTGGCTTTTGATGCTTCCTGCAACTTTGTGGCCTAGAATGTCGAGAAGAAAAACAGGATATTCTGCGATACAGAGGATTCAAATTTTCATGTGGCTAAGCTATTTTCAAGAAGGGTGACCAAGTTAGCTATGCACAGGCAACCTCATGAGCAATCACAACAAGAAGGTTAAAGAAGATGTTTGTTCAAAGTTGCAAAAGCTAAGTTCCACGTCTACTGGTACACGTTTCAGATTATGAAGTGTCCAATTAGCAAAGTCCGTAACATAAGACTCGTGGATCAGGTTTCTAATTGTATTAAATTCTAAATTTTGCCAAAAAAGGATTTTGTAAATTAGGCATAATACTTGAATAAACTTAAATTAGTCTTTATTTTAGAATAAAAGAAAAGTTAGATAAATATTAATAAAAATTAATGTATAAAAGTTACCCTGACTATTTTAGAGAGAGAGAGAGGACCTATGTCAACAAGCATTAGGTAAAGATTATTTTATTATTTTATTTTCTTTGATTCTTTATTTCGATTTTCTTTCCATTTCTCTTCTTTTTGTTCCCTTTCACCATTCCTTAGTCCCATAAGTTTGATCCTATAGAATTTGACCCATGTTCTCAACAAGGGGTATGAAATAAATAGAATTTTTTTTTTCGTCACAAAAATACGTGAAATCTCCAGTCCCCTCCCTCATCCTTCCACTATCCCATAGGTACAATATTTGAATCAATAGATAACCTTTTCCTTCTATATGAATTAATATTATTACATTCCAATTCCTTCCTGATCCCTAATTGGATTCCAACTTGACAGGTTGGTGTTAGCTTATATATGTGGTTATGCACCCTTTGGAGAGGAATCCATTTTCTTGAAAGATCCCCAGTTGCGTGCTTTGGTGGGTCATCCCAGATCATTTCGATGACCTATGTTGTGTTGAAAGGACATCTACATGATCTGTTCGATTATGTAAGACCCTTAGTAGCAATGGAGTAGGGAAAGTATACAGAAAAGATAGATAGTTCTTTTCTAATATTACACAACTTGGATTGGGAGAATTATAAGGATTTTATGAAACCATGTGCTATGTCTCGAAGCTGTAGTCAATCTTATTTCCCAGACACTCCTGAATGTCAATTTAGCTATAATAGATTTTTGAAATAGAAGTTAGCTACCATAGACATTTACTAGTTTGTACCACACTACCACAGTTCTCTTTTCTCTTGTTTGAATAAATTGGTTTACTTATAAAAAAAAAGAGAAGATATTTACCAGTTTGTACCACAGGTTAGTTTCAATTTTACCTAGATGAAGGCATTGATCATTTCTCCTATAGATGCATTAGAGCAGGAACCCTCAAATGGAATGCAACCAGGTAGTACCTGAATACAGTTTCATCAACTACTGTGTAAGTTCGATGAAGGCGATCTTGGATGGAATTACTCTCAATCTGAAGCTGCCGAGTATCTTGTAGAATCCGCTCTATGTCTGCATCCTGTTTCCTGCTATTTTTTGTGATCTCAGTTATCCGATGAATATAGGATTTTCTGGAAGCAAGTTTTGGTTGGTTTTTTAGCTCTGCACAAAGTTTGGAATGTTCCTCCTTTCTGTGAACAATAAAAGGAGAGACAAAAAGTAACAATAGTGAGAATAGACAGTTCTTGAAGAAGCTAAAGGCTGGATGGCAAAAGAAAATTGGCAATGCCAAGGATCGGAGGAATAAAAAACAAAATCCTAATCTAAACATTGGGATGGCCTGGTCTCTCCTGAAATAGTAAAGCTCTTTCTGGGCCCACCTAGATGCATGCAAATGATGCTGAATATGGATCGGTAGGGGGCAAGGTCTTTCCAAGACTAGTCCAGTAGTAAAGCCCTTTTGCAGACCTATCTAGATGCATGCCAATCAATGCCATTATGAGGGGAATGGATAAGGGACTTCATCTTTCAGGGTTTATCGGTTTTCAGATCCATTGGACCTTGGTCAAATTGAGCCAACAGCTTAACATTGATCTTTGGAACTCAAAAAGAACTAATCCAATCAAGTTTTGGTGTCCCCTAATTCAGGCATAGACTTTTCCATCCATCCCACCAATTCCTACGTATTGTCAAACACACAGTGAGTGCTGCAGTGTTTTGTTCATGGTACCCATGAAAATTCATATTCCGATGAAATCATATATATTTGGTCATCAACTAGGCAACACTGCACATGGGTTGCCATGCACTCAACTGAGTGGATGCATTCCAAACAACAATTTATTTTTTCAGGCCCATGTTTTGATTCTTTATGCCTATGACAATCCACATAATGCACATTTTAACCATAAGTAACGAATATAGACATTTGAACAATTGTCATCCAACCACATAATACACCTTCTGTGACCTATGTGACCCCTGTAAGTGGGAAATAGCATATTATAGGAATTTTGTGGTTTTTCCCAATATAATCACAAAAGGCAGGAGATACCTCTTCGAGATTTCAGATTCAATGGCCTTCACTTCAAGAGCAATCTGATGCACCTTTTCCTCCTGTATTTCTGACTTCTGTTCATGAAGTGACTCTTTGAGGCTTTTCTTTTCATCCTCCAACAGTAGCTTGAAGGTTTCCCTGTTATAAATGATATCTTGAAGTACATTCTTCAAATGATATAGAAAAACTCTAACATTTGTTTTTATTTGCAGTCAGTATAGGAAACTACAATACAGATTGCAGATCTTCCAAAAAAATGGCATTTTAATATTGAGTTGCAATATTGAACTCTTGGTGCTGAGAAACAAATCATTTTGACATTTCAAAAGGCATGTCACTGGAGTTCTAATTGACCATGTCCATGGAAACCGGGCCAATGTAAGCTTTCTTCAACCATCTATTTGTTTTTTACATTGGCCCACTTTCAAGGCATATTTTAGTTCAGGTATAACTAAAATGCACTTGATGGATGGTCATAATCTTGATTGTTACACCCTGGCCAAAAAGATGTTTGTTTCTACACAAGTGGAGATTGGTAGTGCCATCTCCATCATGGTAGCAGCAGCAGTAGTAATAGCTGGCGGAAGTGGTGGTGGTAGTGGTAGTAGCAGTGGTGCTGGTAGTAGTCGTAGCAGTAGTTCTAGTAATCGGAGCAGCCCGAGCAGGACTAAGAGTACAAGCATGAGTAGTAGCAGCAGCAGCAGAAGTGGTAGCAGTAGTTGTAAGAGGAAAAGTAATAATGTAGTAGTAGTGGTAACAAGTAGTAGTGGTAGGAGCAGCAGCAAAAATAGTAATAATAATCAATGGAAGGTGCTAGATCATTGCTTCTTTTCTTTTTTATGAAAAGTCCTATTGCTGAAAAATTAATTACCTGTACTTCATGTGAAGGGTATATAACAAAAATTTGGTGGTAATAAAGAACAAAAAAGAGCCACAATTTCCTACCATTGTGATTCCAACTGTGCGATATTGGTCCTTTGTGCTTGCACATGGTTATTGAGTTCTTCAAGACAGAATTCACCAGGACGTTCGCCATCACATGCTGTTTCTACAGCAGCTTTCAAGAGCCCATGCTCATCCTCTAGATGCTCAACTTCTTGAGTCTTTTCAGTCAACTCTTCCATCAGCACTTTCTCTTGCCTCTTCAAGTCTTCAACATCTAATCTCATCTGTTGAAGATCAAACAACAAGCCTCCATCAAGAAAATTGTCCCTATCATGTCAAGAGCTTCATAAACAGTCTTCGAACATAATGAAGTTGTCTAACATTCATTCATTTCCAAAACTTGGTGGCCTTTTATGACCACCAACATATCTGCTTTACCAATAGGCGTGTAAGTCATTTTAAGTGAATTCAAAGTGAAGCGCACTAGGGCCACAATTGATTTTTGGACCCTTGAAAACCATGGCTTTTGGAATTCAATGGACATGATTTTTTTATGAGAAGCATCATCCAAAAAATAACCTTCAAATGGACCCCACTCAGGTGGGCCCCAACGGCTGATCTGCATTGTGTCACGCATGCACACCTCACGTAGGTGAAAATCACACACACATATATACATATATATACATATATATGTATATATAACAACCAAATGACATGTATATACAAACAGTCAAATGGGTCGTTGGACCACATGAACAGAAAGGTAGAGAATCTTGGCTTATATATGTTGCCAAAAAATTTCAACTATATTGGATAAGGAAGCCATGTTTTTAAGGGCCTAAAACCTTCAACTTTATCTGACGGTGGCAATTCATAAAGTTTGATCAATAGGCTAGGTGAGTGTGATGGGGAATATGGATCCATTAACTGTGGGCACTACAATCCAAAATTTGCATGAAAGTCATATGAGAACTATTCTTGAGGGTGAATTGTTATACATACTTATTAGATAAGTTGCCTTTGGCATCTGAAAACCAGTTAAATTGGAAATTATTGACCAAATTTTCAAACCAACACACGCGTTTACTACCTAATAGATAAAGTTACCATTAATAAATTTTGAAAAAAAATACATCAATGCCATTATTTGGATGAGTGCCATATGGCATCTCTCCTACATCCATCAATCCTAACTTCACATGTTATTGAACTAAGAAACGAAAGAACACTAAAAATAACCTAAGGTGGAGCACCCATGCTTTGCTAAAAAGGAGAGGATTCCTTTTGCTAATTTTTGAAACGGGGACTTCTTTGCTGATTTGATTCCAAAGAGTAAGGATGATGATGTGGAAGCATATCTTCTCTTTTTATCTGGTCACTACTCTTTACTCCTTGCTAATGGACCTCTAAAAGTGGCTTTTGGAACCCAAAACATATCATATCAAGCCCTAACCCATATATTCATCACATGGGCTCTTCATTTTGTAATTTTAGGCCCATTTACACCCTACGAAAGGCTCCTCTTTCCACCATCAAATTTATCATGAAATTCTTCAGCCAATTCCACAATTTTATCAAATTGATCTTCACCCTTTCTTCGTTGGGCCTAAGAATCCTCATCATTCTTGATCTGCCTAAGAAAACAATCGACTCAAAATTCTCAACTTAACTTACAAATTTGCAACTTGAGTCCTCACCCATTATATACAAATTAGTGCATATCAATCCATTTATATCAATCTTATCTTCAAACAAATTGTGATATACTGCATTTGTATATTTTCCTATAATAATTACTTCAGTAAATGAGTTAATTACTAAAAACAAAACAAAATACCTTAAGCTCTTCTTGGAGGTTGCCATTTGCTAGAATGTCTAGCTATATCAGAGGCTTTCATTGAAGGAGATTCTTGCAATGCCATTTCTTGGTGTTCCACTAATTCTACATATCCTTGGAAGCTAGCTGATTCAATTCAAGAAATTTAAGACCTAATCTTTCTTTAACGTCATTCCATTCAAAAGATTCAAAGGTTTGCTAATATGGAGCAGACAGCTTGGCTGAATTTGGGATTTTAAAATCATATTAAGTAGTTTATTTCTACCTCTTTTCTATTTAAGTTTTCTTGAGAGCGAGCGAGTGAGAGAGAGATAGAGAGAGGTGACTGAATAAATGAATCTTCTATTTTTACTTCAAAATGAAATTCAATAATATAGTTATTTCACAATTATGCTTCAATGCAAGGAAAATCAAAAGAAAAGGTCAAACTTTGGAAACAATTTACCTTGCTGATTGTTCTTGAAGAAATGCCAGTTTCTGTGCAAGTTCTATAATACTTCTATCCTTTCCACTGGCTTCATCTTCAGATTTATCTTTTATTGATTTGTGAGATTCTTCTGGCAACTCATTGGTGTCTCCCTCACTTTTGACTTGCTCTTTGTGATGGGATTTGGAGATGCCAATTTTGGTACATTAGCAACAGCTGGTACATCTGTCTTCCCAGGAAGTGAATGTGTCTCAGGAAACACAGGTTTAGAAACCTCAGTAACCATATCTGAGGTCCCTGGAAGTGCTGTCTTCGATCTCTGAACTTCATTAAAATCCAGCTCAGAAGGGCCATCATTGTCATCTGATTGATTCTCTTCATTTTGTGATCTGAAAGATTTTATTCCAAATGGAACTGTCTGACTACTCTGCGCACACTAATATTTTTGTCTCTTTCTTTCAATTCCTCCAATAAATTTCTATCTTTGTTGTGGACCACTTCACTCCCAGGAAATATGGCACTGACCTCCTTTTCAGCAGCAAATTTTCTAGCTTCTGATGTTTGGGAAAGCCTCTCCACCAAAAATCTCACCAACTTCAGTGAGTCCTCATTGGAAGGATACAGAAACTGCCGGCATTAACACATTCTGCTTCTAAGAATAATTCCGAACAATAAGCAAGAATGGCAACCAAAATTAGAAGAAAATGAAAAAGAAGGAACAATAATCACACTGAGGAAAGTCAAAATAATGGGCGCAAGGAGTTATACTCATTTGAAAATTTCATGAAATTCCCAAAGAACAAATATTTGATATTTCAGATGCACAAGTTTCACCGACAATGAGTCAAAAGAGGCAATTGAAAGAAAAGAAAGAAAGCCAGAAACAACAAGATTTATAGAAGATATAAACATTAACCTTTTTTTTTTGAAGGGGGGGAGGAGATTTGGGGGAGGATAGTCACTACTTAAATGATAAAAAGTAGGAGTGCCTCAAGAATGTGATGTTACAACCTTCCCTAGTCACTATCTTGATGATTGTATGTTACCCTCTTTATTTTGGGGCAGCTAAAAACAATCGCTTGCAGTTTCCTTTTCTGCATTTTTTTATTCCATTTGAACAAAAATAACTGAATCAAAATGCTTCTAAAAATGATTTTCTGAGCAACACTGCGAAATGCCAACACTTGGAGACCAGTATGTGGCAGCAATGGTCATATCAATTAGCTGAGAGCCAGTTATTTGGAGGTGCATTGAGCCAATGATCAAACCATTCAAAGAAAGAAGCAAGTGTCAGAATTTAAAGAATTTTCCATCCAATTTTCACCAACATTACTGTTAAATATGGACCATTACCACACCCACAAGTTTACCCCCATGTTATCTATTTGCTGAATAGATCAATAGGTTGTATCCTAATGTGTATTTTAGCAGTCTACAGCAATACACTCCATCCTTGGAAATGTCTAGCCATGGTGTTATCGCTGATCCACATACCTTATTTTCCAAACAGAGAGGGCTTGAGACCACAGTAAAAATCTTTGTACAACATTACTCACAATCAAAGTATAATTCAACTCACATCAAGAAACAGAATTAAAAGTAGCAATTCAATTGTACCTGTTATCATTTTATACACTCCAAAAGTACCCACTCATCAAATCTTAGTGGGTATACATGCGAAAAGGAACATTTCCAAAAAAAGAAAAGATGTGCAAAGGATGATCACCCGCACATTGTGTGCACGGTTTTACCCCTAATACCTACGCATAGGGCCACCAAATGGGGTAGTGACAGTTCATTAGAAAGGTCTTTATTTGAGTATGAGGCCCACTAAAAACCACCTTGATAAAATCATTGAAGTCGTAAGGTCACAAAGTTTAAAGATTAAAATAATTTAAATGATCAAATTTTAGAGAGCTTAAAAAACATGCTTTGATTGATTCAATCAAAGTAATTTTGGTGGGCCATATATTCAAGGAAAGGCCTTTCCAAATTCCAACGGACCTGTCACCACCCTATTTGTAGGCTCCATGCCTAGGTATTCAGAATAATGTTGAACACTCCAGTGTGAGGGTGATCATCTCACTTCATGTGCCATACACAAATCTTTGTGGATTGCAGTCTATAGCAGAAATTACAGGTTGAGAACCTCCATTGTTGTGAATCCACTAAGAATTTTTTGCAGGGATCATTTCAGATGATGAGTATAAGTTGGTTTGAAAGATCTCTACTTATATAAAGAGTGTGCAAAAATGTGCTTGAAAATTATACTTGCTCTTAAAATGCTTGAAATTTATACTATTCTAGGTATGAGTTTAATGGCTACAAAGTTTAAACCATCTGTACGATTTGCCTTAATCTAATGATGAGTGCATCTACGCATGGGTTCAAACCAGGGGTGAATCCAATTTATGGGATAATAATGGTAAAAGGGGAAGAAAATGTCTAACTTTAAGCTATATGTAAAAGTGATTTACACATTCACCATGAACCGACTCTGGGTAATTTCCCCAGTCTACAGTGTCCAAATTGTGGATGGCGTATAACTTCATAACCAATTCTGATCGAATTCAATTAATGAAATATAGACTGTTAATTTGTCTTTCAGTAGTTCATGGCAACCATGTGAATGGTGATGACTGTCCCCTCAGCACCAGATCCATGATTGAGGTTGGTGGGTCCAAATTTTGCAGTAATGGATTGAAATTTCGTGAGCGACAATTTTTTATTAATAGGAATAATAATGAAAAAAAATAGTGGGTAGTTATAGTAATAGTAATACGAGAAGAAAAGCAGGAAGTGAGTAGAACCTGTGGAAGCTGAGATGGGGCTTGTATCCCAGGGAATTAAAGGAGAATGCGATGTCCGTACAGATCTTAAATCTCTCGGGCATAGAGAGGGGAAAAGAAGAGGGTGAGGAAGAGTTATTGTTGTGGTTAAGTAGACGAAGGGATTGAGAGCAGATGGAGAAGAGGGCAGATGGGTTGGTCAGATCTTGGATGCTGGAGACGCCCCTCGGCAAACGCACTCCCGCGTTCTCAAGGGACTTCATCAGAATCTCCTGTGCTTCTTCCATTCCTTCCTCTGTTCCCTGTCCTTGTTTTTTCTTCTTCTGATTATTTGTTTCAGTTAGCTTTTGGAGAAGAAGAAGAGGAAGAAGAAGAAACGAGGAACGTACGTTCCTCAATACTTGCTGCGATATGCACAATGCTGCGGGCTGAAGATGGGCTAGAAATTAATAAAAAAAATTGACAACGGTAGAAAACGGGGCTCTTTGATCGGCCTTCTCTCATCTTCGTATCGCCCGTCCCACCTGAGTTGACTCCAGAAAAACCATTACTCCATTTATTTTTGGGTTTTTAGGAAAAGCCCTTAAAACGAATTTCTCTTATATATATATAAAGATAATTTCTCTTATATATTTTTCTAACATTGAACTTCATTTTCGTATTTCTAATGTTTTTTACACAAATTTCTTTATTTTTATCTAATATGATAAAGATAAGTCAAGTATTTAAATTCATTGAATCAATTTTTTGTTTTATTTTAATCATTTATAAGATAAATTTCTATTTTTTTCAAAATAAAAGTAAATTATAATCATTTAATGAATAAACAATTAAGATTCATGGAACAATTATTATGAACAATCATTTTATATATAGAAAATGCATGGGTTGCAACTGGTCCATTTTTTATTTTCATAAAATAAATTAAAAACTAATTATACAGGTTAAAAGTAGTAATGCAATATAAATAAATCAAATTTCACTTCAAAATTTTATTCTCATTCACATAATTTTAGTGGTTGAATCAACTATCCAAATTTTTTTAAGGGCACTTAATGATTTTGACATATAAGATTAAATAATTCGCAATTAAATTTTGATTCAAAATTTGATTCACTTATAGGACATTGAGTATAGTTTAAATCCGTATAATTTCTTTATTAATAAATCTAAAGAATTTAAAAAAGAAAAAGAAAAATAGAATAAGTGCAATAAGTCACACATGTTAAGTTTATACACTAAAGTGCAGTGTTATGTCAATGAAAAAACTGCCCTTTCCTCTTTTCTATTAGTAAGGATAAAATATTTACTATAGACCTTCTTTGTCATGTAATATATTTTCTTCATTTAAAACATCAGAAATTGAACCTTAAAATAGACTTTACAACTAGTCAAATATTCAAGATTTCGAATCTTATTAATCAGATTAAATTGGTTCGAATCTATTTTAAATTTAGTTTGAGTCTGATTTACTCATTTACTTAAATAAATATATTTTTCTAGCAAGATATATATCAAAGTTATCCTTAAAATAGGTACAAACCTCGGACATATTTATAGCTAGGGTGAAACTTGAGTCGGGTTTTAATCCGACCTGAGAAATCAGTGGGTTTGAGTTATGTATTTGTATATTTTGGGTCAGGTTGTTTGGGAAAATAAAAATCTGTATGAAATTTGGATCGGGTTGATTTCTAATCCAACCAGATCCGACCCGAAGTAGTCCGACTTGACTTAAGTACATTGAGTTATAAAACAACACTTGAGTTAAAAATTTAGGTCGGATCGGTTTGAGTAATTTGGATCAGCCATTGAGGTCGAGTCGGTCCGATTCAATAAATTGATATGGGTTAAAATCCAACCTGACCCAACCTGAATTTCAGCTCTATTTATAGCAATAACAGGGTCACTCAAATCTACCTATTTATTTTTAGCTCGATTCAAGTCTACCTATTATAAACGACTTTGGTTTTATTAGCCCATCTATTAAATGAATCGGATTGAGTCGGATCATTTATTAAAATGTTCCAATTCAGTGAAGTCAAAGCAATTGATCAGATCAATCAAATTTTACCAGTTCCATACTTAAGGTATGAAAATACAAAATAGTTTGCTTAGATAAATGAAAACTCAGCTGAACACGGCCTATGAACCAACTTTTAAGTCTAAATGTGTTACCTAAGCCCAAAATCAAAGTTTCTCCCCCGGTCAGTATTAACAGAATCATTTATTTAAATAAATATATATTTTTAAAAAAAATTACGTGTGAAAAACTACATGATACATTTTGTAAATATTGATTTTACATTCATTGAAATGTCTATAACTTATTCTTAATTAATAGACTAACAAGTAGGTCTATTGAGAGTAATATGGTAATTTTCTTTAAGGTCAATTTAATTTTATTAATTGAGCACTTTATGATAAGATTATAATGTAAAAACTCTCCATTTAAATATTATAGCTCTGTAAGATCGATTACGAAAAAGTAAAAAGTTATATTGTCAAAATTTTAAAATCTAGAATTACAAACTTAAGATGATGAAATAAAATGAAATTTTACTAATTCATTATTCATATTAGAAACTTACTACTCAAAGATATTTACTCCAGTTAAAATATTTATAAATTAATTAATTATGATGATAATTTTTTTTCACGTACTCACTATTGGGTAATTCAGTTGGTAGCCTCTCCGGGAAGGGAGATGTTATAGGTTTGAGTCCCTGTGATTCATATTCAGGGTCGTGGGTGCGATGGCGCTCTCCTCGAGAGTTTTAAGAGGGCTCTTGCCAAGATGTAAGTTGGGGGTATGAGGTTTCTCCTTTGATTTTTTAAAAAATAAACATTTTCCAGGTAGACTATCCCATGAACCTTTGGGTTCTTGACTTCTTGGCTTTATGAGTTTAAAAGTCTCTTTAAGTATTTTAATGTTTAGAACAGTATTAGAGAATCAATTCAGTGATAAATATTAATTAAAATTGTGTCTAGACTCTGGAGGTTCAAACTAATTATACGGGTTAAGAAATAAGATTTTTAAATAAGAGAAAAGTATACAACACTCAGATATTTTTAGTGTCTAGACACGAGCTCCACATAAGACCCACTTTCAGTTAAAATTATTTATTTCTTCTTAAAACTTATGTCTAGTATTTTAGAATTTTCATTTAATGTATTTTTATCATTGAATTGATCATGCTAAGTCAAAATAATTATTTAATATTTTATCTTTTATCTAAAAAATCAATGATTAAAGTAATCTTATGAGTCCCATCTTTGACTACGAGAACTTCCAAAATATTCTATCTAGTCATATAATTTTTAAGCGAACGATCACTAGACCCACCCTTCATATAATTTCTTTAAGAAGATAGAGTTTTCTATCACATAAAGAGTCAAAATAAACAATAAATAGTTCAACCCACATGCGTGTAGTTCAACTGGTTGCCTCCGCTTCAGGAAGTGGGAGGTTGCAGATTCAAACCCCTATGGCCTAACCTTAGTGTGCCTATGGGTAGTGGGTTCACCCGTGGGAGTCTTACGCTGGATATCCGCGGTTTTCTATACGTAAATTAAAAAAAACAAAAAACAATAAATAACCAATTAAATAAAATGAATTTACCATCCTTGGAGAAAACCATGCTCTTGGTACAGGGGCCAAAGGCCTCAAGGGTGTGTTAAGAAGTAAGAAGAAAAAGCTCCAATTCTAACTCCCCAAAACAAGGTTGTGGGTGATGGCATAACAAGCTTATGATCCACCAACAAATTACTTTCCCTTATTCATAAAAAAATAATATATAGGCTAACTTTTGGTTTGTTCTAGTTGATTTGACCTTGTTATAGACTTATTGGTCTTTCCTTGAAGCCATTTTTAGTCTGAATTTTGGGATATTTGATCTAGAGAAAGTAGCAGAGGCATGGAAATCAAGGAAGAAGAAAGGGAGGAGATTGCATTGAACATCCCAAACTTTGGGACAATGCAAACTAGCTTTGAGTTTGATCACAACACACAACAGCAGATGTCTAGAAATTCTGTTTTAGATACAGAAATTTGTCCCAATGCAAGGAGGGACTTCCTTCTTCCAATATTTCTGAAGGTATTCATTCTTCTCTCTTTTATTATCTTGTTTACAATTTTTTTCTCATGGTGGTTTAAGAATTCACTGTGGTAAAAGAAAAGAAAAAAGAAGAAATTCTTTGTTTTTATACAATCAAATGTTTTTCGAGTTTTTCAGTATTTCAAAGCATTTGATTAATGTCTGTACAAAAGTTATACATATTGTTTGAGTATATGAAAAATAAATTTGTCTAAATCACTACTATCTTTATCAATGAGATTGTTGAGGTGCGAACGAGAGTCCCATATTGGTTATGAGGAGAAAAAATTAAAGACTTATAAGGGACTGAGTTACTCCACCTATCAAGCTAGTATTTTAGGTTGGAAGCTCAGTTTAACAGTGGTATCAGAGCTAGGTCTCAAAGCCACAACATGTAAATTCAAGGATTCTCCAACCGAATGGGATGGTTGACGACGTTATATCTGTCGAAGAGCCTTGTTCGAAGGGGACA
Source organism: Chimonanthus praecox (assembly GCA_022113865.1). Taxonomy (NCBI): domain Eukaryota; kingdom Viridiplantae; phylum Streptophyta; class Magnoliopsida; order Laurales; family Calycanthaceae; genus Chimonanthus; species Chimonanthus praecox. Next base: position 56,662,152 of record CM039089.1, read on the forward strand.
TTGCTGGAGAGCAAAGGATAGCCTCACATTATTTAAAGGGAAAATCTTAGGACTTGAAAGGACTGGAGTACTCTAGACAACTTTATAATTATTGTTATTGCTGAAGTATTTAAAATAGACGTTCATATTTAGATTCGATAAATTATTTTACAATCATATCAACCATTCCGTTGAAATGACTTTTGATGAAATGTTGCAGTTCGAGGATGTGGAGTATAAGGTGGGGACAAGCTCAAGCAATGCTGGGAACAACCCTGTGAAAGCTGTGATGAACAAAGTGGCAACTAAGCTGAGCATTGAGCAACATAATTACAAGCCCATCTTGAAGGGAATAACAGGAAGTGTGGGTCCTGGAGAGATACTTGCACTAATGGGCCCTTCTGGAAGTGGGAAGACAACATTACTCAAGATCTTAGGAGGCAGATTGCAACAAAATGTTAAGGGAAACATCACTTATAATGATATTCCTTACAATCCGGCTCTCAAGAAGAGGTATGATTAGCAAAACAAACATTGGGATGCTAATTTACAGCTAGTGATGGGTTTGTCGAGTAGGGCCTGAACCTGGGCTTTAAATTCGTAAAAACTTTTTGAATTAGCCCAGCCCATTAATGGCTCTCATTGATAAGGCTCAAGACAGAATTTGGGCCTAAAATTACTAAGTAGCAGGCATATGTATATGGGCATGATATTACTGGCAGTGGCACATTTGCATCCTCTCTCTCTCTCTCTCTATCTCTTTCTCTCTCTCTATCTCTCTCTCTCTCTCTCTCTCTCTCTCTCTCATTGCAAAGTGTAGGATGCAGGGTCACATGGACCAGGCCAGACCAAAACTAGCCCAAGAAAGACATTTAATAATTGGGCTTTTTCTTAGGCTCAATGAACATTGAGGACCTTGACATCAAGCTCTAGTTCAGACCATTTCAAAATCGTGGGCATGTGTTAAATGTACGAGAAAAGCCAGGCAATCAAGCTGGCTTTACATTAACTAGGCCCATAAAGTAACTGACCTAAAGATCGGGCCAGCCCACAAACCAAAAAATAGCCGAATCCAGTCTATACATGCTGAGTTTGTCTGGGAGGCCAATCCATTACACTAGTATTGGAGACTAGCAATGGTACCCCAACATCCACCCCTTGAATGAGGCTCTCCGAAAAATAGAACGTGTCAACCATCCCGTTTGGATAGGGGATCCCAAAGTCTACATGCGGTGGCTTGGGGAACCTTGTCTCTGATACTACTATTAGGACTGCACTTCCAGCCCTAAAGACTAGCCTGATAGGTGGAGATATCTAGCCCCATATAAGTCCTTATATTTTTCTCTCTCTCACCAATGTGGGACTCGTTCCCCAACAACATGTTCACTAATTAGACATTTGTACTTGAAAGTGCACTCTGTAAATCCATTTCTGTCATCGACTTTGTGGAATTAGAATGATTGTTCAGTTGCAGGTTTGTAACACAAGAAACTTCTACCTGTTTTTAGGATTGGATTTGTGACACAAGATGATGTGCTCTTTCCACAATTAACAGTAGAAGAAACTCTGGTTTTCGCTGCGCTTCTAAGACTTCCGAGCAACATGAGTCACCAACAGAAGTACTCCCGAGCAGAGACAATTATGAGAGAGTTGGGTCTAGAAAGGTTTGTGCATTAAGATCAGTTTAAAAACTCTCATAGGGAGATCATTCTGAGGTTATATGATTCTTCTCAGGTTAACGGTGTCGAAAGTTTTCTTCTTGATAAACATGTTCAGACTAAATGTGCAATGTTCATTCTAGCTAAAGATCTCTCTCAACTGATCCCACTGTAGATGTCGCCACACGAGAATTGGGGGAGCATTTGTGAAGGGAGTATCTGGGGGTGAAAGGAAAAGAACCAGCATAGGTTATGAAATCCTTGTAGATCCCTCATTGTTGATGCTTGATGAGCCTACATCAGGCCTCGATTCCACCTCTGCAAATAGGCTTCTACGAGTTCTCCAAGGGATTGCAAAGGTATCCATGTTTTTAGCACACTTAAACTAAATGCAACACTTCAATTACAGAACTTCAAATGTCCTAATGGTTTCACCCGGGCGGTCCTAGGCAGGAAGGACCATCCTCACAACAATTCACCAACCTTCAAGTAGGATGTTCCACATGTTTGACAAGATATTGCTTATATCTGATGGATATCCAGTATATTATGGCAAACGCAAAGATGCCATGGACTACTTTACGTCACTGAGGTTTGTCCCTGAGCTAACCATGAACCCAGCAGAGTTCTTGCTCGATTTAGCGACAGGCCAGCTGAATGACATACAAATCCCAGATGAAATACAGGTGGCCTCTAGACCCAGAAAAGATATAGAGGAAGATGTAATCAAGGTTAGTGGTCTTCGCAACTTTTAGTTCTGCATTGGCCATTCAAGATATTTAAGTTAGTTTATGTTTTTTGTAAATTATCCTACTTTGGGATTGCTTCATTTTCCAATTGTAATTGCTATTATTTCAATTGATGTTAGAACTAGGAAGTAAAATTTCAACATCATTGTGCATTATGATCATTCTCATCTAAATTATCACTAGCTATCGCCATCTAACTCTACAAACAAATGTTCTTATAATTTTAACTGGATCTGATTCTGTGACACCAGTATTTACATTGGAAGTATAAGACTGAAGTTGAGTCGAAGGAGAAAGAAGCGAATCGTCGACCAGGCAGAGTACCAATGCATCTTCAGAGAGCAGTTCAAGTTAAGAAGGATTGGACCATGAGTTGGTGGGATCAATTCTTTATATTATCGAAGAGGACATTCAGAGAGAGATACAGAGATTACTTTGACAAGCTAAGATTAGTGCAGTCCATAGGGGTGGCACTCTTACTTGGCCTTCTATGGTGGAAATCGCAGACCAGAACTGAGACCGAGCTCCGAGACCAGGTTCTAATCCCATCACCCTTTTCTTTAAAGGACAATATATCATTTTTCTTCTTTATTAATATTTCAACTAATAATGGTGTTATAGAACCCTACTGGCCATTGCTAGTTGTTCTGGCTGTGCCATAGTAACAAAATAGAAATATTATCTTTTACACATTATCTTAAACGAGAAGACATTACAATGAAACTAACTATGAGAATTCGAACTTGGTCAATTAGCAATGGCTCAGTTATTGAGGCGGAACTTTTTGCTCTGTGGTATTCTGGAGTTGGAGAAGTTAGGAGTTCCTGGGAGTTTAGTAGAAGGTGATTCTCAAGTTGTTGTTGGGTGAGCCTTGGGTTCTCAATGCCCGTGGGTGTTCTTGGACAAAATCGATAGGATTCGGCATATTATTGCCTCCTTTGGGGTTTATGGTTGCTTGGGCACCTCCGCCAGCAAATTCGGCTGCAAATGAGTTGCTCATTAGGGGTTATTTTTAGTTTATGATGTTGTAAATTCATTCTTGTAATCGGTTCCCTTTGCGGCCTTCTCTAGGCTTGCTGTTTTTGGTCTTGTTTCTTAATATAATGGAGTTATCTTTCAAAATAAAAAATTTGTTGTTCAACCTACAGTAGATTGTCAATGGGATGAGAACATGCTAAAACCATGTATAGAGGACGTACTATAGCTGTTTATGTAACTTCCTTTGTTTTAAGCTACGACAGCGATCGGTATGTTTCTATGTAACAATGAGCTAAAATTGGTACAATTAAAGACTACTGTTGTGAATGAGCCATGTATTCAAAGTGACTAATTTTCTACAAAGGCTCACTAGTGGTTTCATTCTATAAATGCATGAATGAAGTGAGGGAAAGGCCTAGTTTCTTTTGGATGTCATGTTACTGGTGATGTATTTTATTTTTGAATCAAACCATCACAAATGACTTTCATTACTGTAGGTTGGGTTAATATTCTACATATGTATCTTTTGGACATCTTCATCAATCTTTGGAGCAGTATATGCCTTCCCATTTGAGAAGGCATACCTGGTGAAAGAGCGAAAAGCGGACATGTACAGGCTCAGCGTATTATATGCAGCACTGTGTGTGACATGGTGGCACATATTTTTTATCCCACCATTTTCATACTCATCATATACTTCATGGCCAACTTCAAGAGAACCATCGCTTGCTTTTTCCTCACTTTACTTGCAGTACTGTTGATTGTCTTCACAAGCCAAGTAGGTCGACACATTGATTTATCATCGAATGTCGGTTGAAATAATTCAGTGTTAAGAGTGTGTTGATGTTGTCTGCTCTGTTCAGGGGGCTGGTGAATTTCTTGGAGCTGCAGTTATGAGTGTAAAGAGAGCTGGGACAGTTGCTTCTTTGCTGCTTATGATGTTCCTCTTAACAGGAGGTTACTATGTTCAGGTATTTTTGTGTACTATTATTATCAATATCCCACCATGTTATAGTACCAATTACTCTGAAGGAGGCCCCAAGGACTATGGCCTTTGCACTGTTGCATCAACTACTAAACCATTTTTTATCTTGTCTTCAAGTCAAGCCCTTAGGCTACTATCTTTCATATCTCAATTAATCAGCAAGGGGACAAAGGGGATTCAGTGATGGTTGAAGTACCACTTCTTTAAATTAGAAGGAAAATCTTAGGTTGTATTTGGATGCAGCTTGAAGAATGTGAAAGTAGAGATTCTGTCAGTAAAGGTTAACAAGGGCCAAAGTGGAAGCACTTTCTGTAAGAAATAAAATGCAAACCACAGAGATCAATTACACACAAACACAGAGAGTTTACATGGTTCACTGCAATGGCTACAACGTCCACAGAGCGAATACTGCTCAATTCCACTATAAAGAAATTCATGGATAACTTGTTACAAAGGATTTCCCAAACCCTCTAACATTATGTCCTCTCTTCTTGTCTCTCTGTTTTCTTTTCTCTCCTCTCCCACTGAGAAAAACCCCAACTGAAAACCCTAGAGAGAAAATAAGCCCTTATATTGGGCCCAATAACGTACTTTTTGAACCAAAACCCAACAGTCCCTCTTAACTTTGTTTAGCAGATGTAGAAAAAGAGTGAAATTTTCAACCACTAGAGAGAAGAAAAATTAATTTTTCATTAGGGCAAATGAAAGTCAAGATTGTCCTTGGTGGAGCCGACAAAATTGCACTGATACTATAAACCTTGATTGCTATCCATACACACTACAGATTGGATGATTCCATGAAACACCACCATGCCTGAATCTGAGACTGATGATTATAGGGAAGGGCCTGAGGATTCACTTTTTGAAGAACAAGTCATTATTTTGATGTAAAAAGAATAAAAATTGCCTATTGAATATCAGCAGAAATTTATTGGATTCTTCAAATTTCTGAACACTATACCAAAGCTTGAATATTAGGATAGATCCCTACAGTAACAGTCATATGAAAGGAATAAAACCATGCTATTATCAACTGATGCTTTGATATGTTCACCAACAGTCAGTATCAAACTTTCTTCAAAGGTTCAATACTGATATTTAGAACCACAATGGTTCACGGTAATTAGGTTTCTTTTTCTAGGATTCTGCCCAAAATATAAATTTTGAACAACCCACAGTTTTAAACCAGTATTATTGCATTTATTGGTGGTTTAGTTCTAATTACCATGTCTTTGTTTCTACAGCACATACCTAGATTCATACGATGGTTAAAGTATATATCCTTCATGTACTACGGGTTTAGACTTCTGTTGAAGGTACAATATTCTGGGGATCAGTTGTATGATTGTGAGACCAAAGCTGGATGCAGAAAACTGCAGAACTCGCCCACTTTCGATACAGTAGACTTGAATGGCGGTTTGAAAGAAGTATGGATTCTCATAGCTATGGCTCTCACATATCGTTTGTGCGCTTATCTCTGCCTACACAAGAGAATCAGTTCTACACCACTTTGATTTTTCAACATTCTTTGCTTCCATCAATGAATATATGATCATTACTATCAAATGCTTTTGTACACCTTTTGTTTTGATAATCCAATATAATCTCTTGTTTGGATAGCTGCAAATAGATCAAAAGGAATTACGTTCCTTGTTTAGCCAACATTCCAATGGATTAATACGTTCCTTCATTACATAAGAAAAGTTTGTCAGCTCTGTTTACTGTTCTTAGCCATCTGATTCCAGCCTTGGAAAGCGATGGTCGACAAAGATATAGAGTGTGGCTCACCATTCTCAAACAGGATGGTTAGTAGTTTCCTTCGGACCCTTTTTAGGTATCCAATTCTCAAACCTCCCTTGTGATCAAATGCAACATATTGACATCTTTATAGATTTTGCCATTCTATCACGTCTCGTTTGTGAAAGAAATATTGTAAAAAAAAATTGCGGTTTCTCTGAGATCGAAATGAGACAAATGGACTTCATGATGATGGCAAAAATTCATATCACATTTTCTACATTTATTCGTTAAAAAGCCATGATTTGATAACATTCTTAAAGTAAAACTCACTCTCAAAAATTAGTTATTGAGAAAAGAGTACCTCAAGTGTTATATAGAGTCATTGGTTTCACAAAATAATCGATGTGAGATTTTTTGTCACTTCACACTCGCCCTCTCTGCCCTCACGTGCGGCGTCTGTGCACATAGAACTTTTTGTCACTTCGCACTGACCGTTTGACCCTCACGTGTAGTTGCACCCTGTGGTTGCACGCGAAAACCGCTTTGATATCATGTTAAAGAACCATGACTTAATAACATTTTTAAAGTAGAACTTACTCTCCAAAGCTAGCCACTGAGAGAAGGGTGCATCAAGAAGCAATTTGTAAACTACGAAGGCTCGAACTCATTTTCACCAACCACCTCCAGACTACTAACGTGTGACAATTGCACAATTCAACTTCAAGTCAAAGTTGTGGTTAAAAAATAAATATGCAAGGTTTGTGGTGTCCACCATAATTATTTTTTTTTTAAAACAAGCAAACAAAAAATATTATGATTTTTACTGAATTTTAAAGAGAGTCAATAGAAAATTTTAATTAAGTCAGTCAATGTTTTTTACTAATTTTAAAAGACTATTCAATAAAGTTGTTAAATGAGTCAACATTTTTATTAAATTTTAAAAATTAAAAAATCATCATATTTCTTGACTGAACTCGACTACAACGGGCTTCTCAATTTTTAAAATCTTTAACTCTGTTGGTGTCACATGCCTTCATGAATGGAAGTTGCGGAGGAAAAAGGCGCGAGAGGTTAAAAAATATGTATATAAAAGGAAAGAAAAAGGCGCGACGATAACCGCCAACTCACTAACCTTAGAAGAAGAGACCGTTGACCGCACCTATATATGGGCATAAAAAACTTTAATGATATTTTTTCTAGAAAGATTAGATGTCAAGATTTTCATTTAAATTAGTCTTGGGTTCTGTAATATAAAGATAAGCATATGGAAATGGATTTATATGAAGTTTTATTTCTATTTAAATATTTTATTTATTAATTTTAAAATTTTAAAGTCATTAAAACTTAAAAGTCAAAATTATGTAATTTAGATGAACAATTACTGATAAAATTTTATCTAATTCATATTTAAATAATTATCTATCCACTACATCTAACTATATGACCTCTACAATCTATTAATAAATCGCCTTATTAGATAATATCATTAGGAAAATTCTTAACTTTCATGTTAAGTGAATGCACAAAGTTAATATCAGAAAGCAAAAGTGAGAAAATGGTCTCCCAAATGCTTTCAAATTTTAGATTGGAGAACTTTTTTAGTTGATATTTTGGACAAAAAAGTTTGACTAAAATTTAAATATTTTGAAATTATTGACTGAAATTTTTGAAAAATATAAATTTTAGTACAAGATTAAACCAATAATTTTTTACAATTATTTTAAATTTCAGCTAAGTTTCTAAGTGAAGTCCCACTCTCGATGAGTTTGGGTCATACGGGTCTGAGCACGAGGGAAAGCCGAACAATCTTGGATAAACTTATGTTCAGTTATCTAAAAGGGTTAGAGTGATTGTAGTCTTAAGTTCGATTTCTACTCGACTACAAAGGGCCACTCTCCGCAGTTAGTTGAGAGACTTGAATATACTCAAGACATTAATTGAATGATCTAAGATACCGACACACCTTAGTCAAAAGAAAAAAAGGCTTATGTTGAGTTGAGCATGAGATTGAGTTGAACAAAAAATAAAGCTCAATTTAACTTTTCAACTTTTTCTTTTTCTTTTTTGTTTTTTAACTTATTAATTTTATTGTGGTCAAGTCTAAGACTCTAAGCATTAAATTTAATGCTAAAACCCTTTTTTTCTTATGCATACTCTACACCTTAGGTCATAAGCTTTCAAACCAAATTGTCAATGTGTAAAAACAGTTGCAAGTTGCAACAAGTGTGGAATCTAAGCTTGTAAAAAACAAAAAGTGAAGAAATTCTTCCTGTTTTCATATAATCCTGAAAAGCCCAATTATTTAATAGGGTCATTTTCAAAAAGCATAAAAATTTAAGGTTTTTCTTTTCAAAATAAAGAATAATAGAATTTATCAGATAAGACAAAAATAGCAAAGTTTATCAAAAATGTTTTCAAAAAAGAGAAAAGTCACATTAGTTACTCTTATTTAGAGTGAAATCTATGGCAAAGAAATATATTTCCAATTTGAAATTTAAAAATTTCCTATCAGTATGTGTCTCTTGTTTTTCCTTTAAAGTAAAACCCAAATATCTTCTTTATGAGCTTAGGAGGAAGTGACGGGTAAGAAATGACCATTGTTGTTGGGTCCAGACCAAGGGTTTAAATATCGGCCGATACATATTGTATCGGCCGATATATATCGATTTTTTCAAACAGAACAATATCGGCCAATACGATATTTATCGGCCATACAGTAGTATTATCGGCCGATTTGACCGATAAACGGTCGTAAATATCGGCCCCAATATCGGCCGATATTAGTAAATATCGGTTTATTACATTTATTTCAGGTTTTTTTTTTTAAAAAAAAAGAACGATATAGGCCGATACGGACGATATATCGGTCCGTATATCGGATCAAATATCGCCCGATAAGATATTTATCGGTCTGGAAAGAGCGGTTTAAAAAAAAAATTGTATCGGTAGTGGGACCCACTAGATATCGGCGATATTATGTACAAATATCGGCCGATATTTGGACCGTTTATCCGTCCAGAATATCGGCCGATATTTGGACCGTTTATCCGTCCAGAATATCGGCCGATAACCCTATATATCGCCCTGTATCGGTCACAGTTAATATGAATAAAATATTAATATCAGCGATATTTTGAAGGATTATCGGGCGATATATCACGGCCGATATATCGCGCGACATATCGTCCAAAATATTGCCCAGGAATCCTGCATGACATCAAATCCAACAGGCTGTGGGATTCTTGCTGTTTCCCACGCCTGGATTTTTTATTAATATTTCTGAAACCCGTGATCTAAACCAGCCGAACTCCTCCATTATATGAATACCCTATACATCTCTTCATTCAGCCACTAAATCATTTAGAAACTCACTCATCCAGCAGTGGTATTTTCTAACTCCTATCCCCATCTTACAAACGTTCATCCGGTTTGATTGGAAATCCTTGTGTATTATTGGCTTATCTTAGAAGATCATTCCGTTCAAAGTATATTTCATAGATTGATCTTCATTTTCATGTAAGTTTTTATTCCATTTTTATTTTTTAGCCTTCTGATCTAAATATTTTATGGTTTTAATGTATAGTTTAATATTTAATGTATTTTTTTGTAATATGTTGTTGTTTTAGAAATATGGATTATTAATTATTGATAGTGATTTATTTATGCTTAAACATTTAGCATAGAAGTTATTATGAATGTATGTTATTTTTTTCATTCAGATTAGTTTTTTTTTTTCATTTTCTTTTATTTTCTAGAGTGAAATGGCCCCTATAATGTACTACAAAACATTATAAGAATTAAGAAATAGTGATTATTGGGAAAAGTTGCTGATTTTTTTTTATAAAACACCCCTATGATTTTAGAAAGAAGGTTCTATGAAAAAATATAAATTTCATGCAACGTAATTATTAATTTAAAATGTTTAAACAAAAACCTCGATTTCATGTGATAAATTGCGAAAAAATATGTCAATGTACCGAAAACGTATGAATATTTTTTAACCCAACCCTCTCAGTGAGTAGTGTTTGTGCACTGTAAAAAAATTCAGTTTGACAGTAGATGAGGTTTTTTTTTAATTTTATCATTTAATCCCCCATTTTTATGTGATAAATTGCCCAAAAATGTGTAAATGTATAAAAAAAATCAGATTATTTTTTTAAATGAACCCTCTGAGTTTGTAGTGTGTTATTACTGTAAAAAGTTTCAGGTTCACAGCAGATGATGCTTTTTTTTTTAATTTATCATTTAATCCCCCATTTTCATGTGATAAATTACGAAAAAATATGTAAATGTACCGAAAATGTATGAATATTTTTTAATCCAACCCTCTCAGTGAGTAGTGTTTGTGCACTATAAAAAAATTCAGTTTGACAGTAGATGAGGTTTTTTTTTTTAATTTTATCATTTAATCCCCCATTTTCATGTGATTAATTGCCCAAAAATGTGTAAATGTATCAAAAAAATCAGATTCTTTTTTTAAATGAACCCTCTGAGTTTGTAGTGTGTTATTAATGTAAAAAGTTTCAGGTTCACAGCAGATGATTTTTTTTTTTAATTTTATCATTTAATCCCCCATTTTCATGTGATAAATTACGAAAAAATATGTAAATGTACCAAAAACGTATGAATATTTTTTAACCCAACCCCCTCAGTGAGTAGTGTTTGTGTACTGTAAAAAAATTCAGTTTGACAGTAGATGAGGTTTTTTTTAATTTTATCATTTAATCCCCCATTTTCATGTGATAAATTGCCCAAAAATGTGTAAATGTATCAAAAAAATGAGATTCTTTTTTTAAATGAACCCTCTGAGTTTGTAGTGTGTTATTACTATAAAAAGTTTCAGGTTCACAGCAGATGATGCTTTTTTTTTAATTTTATCATTTAATCCCCCATTTTCATGTGATAAATTACGAAAAAATATGTAAATGTACCGAAAACGTATGAATATTTTTTAACCCAACCCTCTCAGTTAGTAGTGTTTTTTCACTGTAAAAAAATTCAGTTTGACAGTAGATGAGGTTTTTTTTAATTTTATCATTTACTCCCCCATTTTCATGTGATAAATTGCCAAAAAATGTGTAAATGTATAAAAAAAATCAGATTCCTTTTTTAAATGAACCCTCTGTGTTTGTAGTATGTTATTACTATAAAAAGTTTCAGGTTCACAGCAGATGATGCTTTTGTTTAATTTTATCATTTAATCCCCCATTTTCATGTGATAAATTACGAAAAAATATGTAAATGTACCGAAAACGCATGAATATTTTTTAACCCAACCCCCTCAGTGAGTAGTGTTTGTGTCCTGTAAAAGAATTCAGTTTGACAGTAGATGAGGTTTTTTTTAAATTTTATTATTTAATCCCCCATTTTCATGTGTAAATGAACCTATTTTTTTTTTTGCTTTTCTTAAACAGCAATGGCTAAGAACAATAAAGATCCAGCATGGTCGTTCGGTGAACGACATAGTAATAACAAAGTCAAATGTAACTTCTGTGGAAAAGATGGTATCAGGAGGAATAACCCGTTTAAAGACACATATAGCCGGAAAGACGGGAGATGTAGCCGCTTGCAAACGCGCACCAACACAAGCGCAAATTCTTTGCAGGCAACTATTGAAAGTGAATGCCAAAAAAAGAAAATAAGGACTGAAGCAGAAGAGCATGCTATCGGTCACATAATGGCCGACTGTTTAGAAAGTGAAAGGGAGGGTCAATACGTGGAAAATGTCCCGTCGTCTTCAGAAGAGGATCCAGAAGAGATTGAGGAGGACAGAGACCTACGGCGTGCAATGCGAATTAGTCGCCGCAAACATGAGATGAGAGGGTAGAGTGGTGCAGGTTAATTTCTTTAAATTAATTGTTTAATGTAACAAAAACAATTTATTTCTAAATTACATTAAAATGCCAAAAACTGAATTTTAATACTCTACACAGGCGGTGCGAGTGGATCAGGGACTGCGCGTGGATCATCCATCCAGACAAAAATCTGGACTTATGGGCCGATGGAATTCCATTAAAAATGCATTCAGAGGAGGAGAACGAGCAATGACTAAACGCTACTGTGTAAATCCAGATACAGTTGGTACTGGTGATCCAATGTGGGACAGACCAACTTCCTTGAAACAAGGAAAAATAAATCAAGTAGACAAAGAGACGGCAAAACAATTAGTTGGGACGGCAGTCACTAAGTTTTTCACCTACAGCCATCGGCCACCGACGAAAATCTTAAATCCATATTTTAAGTCTCTGTGCTTTGCATCCGCAACTGCTGGACCTAATATCAACTTCCCATCGTCGTATGAGATTTCTACCACGTTCATCCCCCGTTAAATACAGCGGATCCGAGAATGCGTAAATAATTTTAAGTTTTCTTGGGAGAATACGGGAGTAACCCTTATGTCGGATGGCTGGAAGAGTGACGATAACCGTAATATCGTTAACTTCCTCATTTATAATCAATGTGGCATAGTGTATCATAAATCATACGACACATCAGGCCGAGTAAATGATGGTGACTTTCTTTATAGCTTGATAGTGTCTGTCTGTGAAGAAATTGGACTTGAGAATGTTGTCCAAATTATAACGGACAATGGAGCGGGCTATAAGTCGGGAGGGAGGAAGGTCTGGAACACATACCCGTGGATCTTATGGACCCCCTGTGGGGCCCATTGCATAGACTTGATCCTCAAAGATTTTGCTAATGTGAGGGAATTTGGAAACCTAATTGACTGGTGTAAGGATGTCACCACATTTATATACAATCATGTTAGAATCTTAGAGGTAATGAGGACGTACACGAAACGTCGTGAACTACTGCTACCTGCAGTAACACGTTTCGCCACAGTATTCTTTAGGATGCAAAGCTTCTTAAGAAGCAAGACAAAATTGATGAAGATAGCGAGAAGTAGGTCCTTTGCGAATGCGTTTGACATGAGAAACGCTGAACATCAAAGATATTACCAGAACATTACACACTTGTTTGTATCTAAAGTGTTCTGGGACAGTATCGTATCGGCCATCAACATTTCTGCTCCCTTATTCCAACACTCCGATTTGTAGACGGAGATAAGAAGCCGACACTCCCCTATGTATTTGAATGCATCAGAAAGGTTAAAACTGAAGTTACGAAAGTTAATCCTCCGGTTCAATTCATGGAAATCATCAACGACAGGATTAATCAATTTTTCATCTCCAACCCACAGTTCGTTGCAGGTTAGTTTTTTATTCGCTAGTGTGTTTATATCTTATTATTGTGCATATCTTATATTTAGGCTGATCGCATTGTATTTCACTTGACAGCATATTATTTGAATCCCTTCTTAAAGAAACCTAATGAGTTAGGTTTAGAACTGTCGACCGACTCAATTCGTAACTGCGTAAGACGAACGTTGGAGATTATGGGTGTCATGCATCCTAGTGAACGGGCGGCATGTTTTAGAGATGTATTACTTTTGTTCATTATGACCCAAATATTTTCGATGATTTGAAAGTTGTTCTTTATCCGATAATACTAATTGTGTTTCTTTTTGTTTTGAAGTTACACAATTATGAGAACCGCTTAGAGTCATTTGCTGATGAAGCTGCCGATGTTAGGTTGAGAAAGACGGCGACGATGAGTGCTACACAGTGGTGGACATATTTTGGCAACAGCTCACCTATATTAAGGAAATATGCCGTCAAGCTGATGAGCTAGACGTGCAGTGCAACCAACTGCGAGCGTAACTGGTCAACATTTAAATATGTCCACAACAAGCCTCGAAACAGATTATCATCTCAAAAACTGAATGATTTAGTGTACCTACACTACAATCAGCGGCTAAGGGCAAGGAATTTGAGGAGGTACCCCGAGTTAACACGGGCAGATGCCGATGATTTTTTCGTCCCGATCGACCTCGAGTCTCTATTTACCTATAATGATCCATTAAGTGAATGGATCGAATAGGAAGAACAACTTGTACTTCATGATCTAGATATATCATTTTTAGATCAAAGTTTAGAGTTGGGAGAATTGCAAGATTCCGAGGAAGAGAAAAATGAAGGTCGCCGCCATTCAATCAGTGTGTCCCGCCCTCCAAATGTGGGTCTAGAACGTCAGACAAGTACAAGGATGGCACCACGTCGTCATTCTGTTAGTGAACGGCCCACTGGGACAGGTGGGGTATCTAGCTCTTCACAGAGGAGGAGATCAATAAGAGGAAAAGAACATGTTATTCAGAGCAGCCAACCTAGCAGACGTGATTATGGGTCGGCTAGATCTGATTCTGATTCATCTACCGATGACGGTAATGAGTCTGATGATGGGTTGGATTTTACTCATCCAAATATTGTTGTCGATGTTGAGCCTGCAAACCCACCGGGGTATTATCCCAACATGAGTGAAGTCCGTTACCAACAGGATGATAGGCAACATACACCTCCTCATGGCGGAACAAACTTGCCCGGTGAAGGATATGTATCTTTCGGATATATACCCACAGGATATTATGGTCAACCGAGCTATGGGTACTTCGACACGAACTCATTATCCAGTAATATGCAGTCCATGTCGATTTCAGATCGTCAGTAGCAACCCTCATCTGATAGTTGGCAGTACCACAATCCATCGTCAACATCCGACTACACGTCTAATGATGAGCGACTTCCGGAAGAGACGTGTGCAAGATTTTATTTCCACGTCCCGGGTTATCCATATGAAGAGCTGGATCCATAGTAATATTACATTTGTTTTGAGAAAATTTGGACAAGCTTTGATGTATTTGGTGAAACTCAAGTGATTTCAAGTTTTCAACTTTGAAGTATTAGCACTAATCATTATTATTAGATTTAATATATTATCTTTAAACCCATTAAAATTTCTACCTCTAAGATAGAGCGAACTCTTTATATGAAATTCAATTTCATTGAGATCTACTTAAAATGAATTCAAATTTTGATAGATAACTAATAGTCTACTTTGATCTCAATTTTTGTTAGTCTAAGCTATGATAATCGAAATCCCTTTTAAAAAAAAAAAACAATACCATATTATTCAGAGGTCTTCACTTATAAAATACTATTTTACCTTTTATTACCACTTCTTGAAAATTTTAAAAACATGATTTGAATTTTAAAATACTATTCAATGAATGTGAATTTTTTTTTTTTTTTCATTTACATTTACATGTTCCTCTCCATCGATCCGGCAAAGTCCAAACTCAAAACATTTAGGCCCATATTAATCATATGAAAAAAAAAATCAAGAAAGGCAATCCTATTTGTAAATGTGATAATTGTTTTATAATAAGTGACACTAATCTCATTAAAAATTATGCTAAGATTGATTAATTATATAATAGGATCTACTTCTTCTTGAGAGTTGAGAGGATTGATGGGACATTTTCCTGTTTTTATAAGTTAACATCATCTATTGTTAATTTTAATATTAATCGTATTCGAAACTTAAATAAATAATTTGAATATGTATACGACCGATATTTAATGAAAAAATTACATTTTCAAGAAGCCCCAAATTTTCTGACATTACCCAAAAAAATTCGGACAAAAATGCAAAAAAGAAAAAAAAAATTGATGAGAGAGAAACTTACCGGCCGATATATCGGCTGGGGCGGTATTTCAACCCCTGGTCCAGATAATTGACGTTTGGGTATGGACATATAAAAGACGAATACAGATGGAGGTTTATTGATCTGTAACGGTTGATATGTTGTATTGCTCCACGTATCGCTACTCCATATCAACATAACGCATCCATTCCTCAGCTACAACACTTTGGAATGACCATTAAATTACATGTATTCTTCATCCATTTCCGTTCTTTTATCTCAATAATGTGAAACTACAGTAAACAACATTTTATTTAGGATAACCATTTAGACACTCGATTTTTTTTTTGCTAAGAGACGCCATTTTTAGAAATTTAGAGTAAAATTATCATCTTACCCTTTTGATGTGCATTCGGATGATGAAAGATTTTTCAAAAATAGAAGGACAAAATGATAATTTTATCCTAAATTTCGTAAGAAGACGTCTCCTAACTGAAAAGTCGGGTGTCTAAATCGCCACCCTTTTATTTATTTATTTTATTTATTGTTTCAAACTATTCAAAAGCTTGAAACTTTGTGATCTATTCATCTAAATTCAATATTTGCACACTATTCAAATGATATTCTTACCCTACTCTCCATGAATCTCAAATTGATTTTATCTCTAAATCTCAAATTTGAGTTTGACTCACTAACCATGCAGAAATACAGAATGAAATTTCTAAATTCAATTTTTATAACTTAAGTTGACTGGATTAATTTAAATCCTCGAGTAAATCTCAATCATTTATTTTAAAAAATCAAGTCATTTTTTATTATTTGCAAGTCATATAATATAAAACGAAATTGCCAACATAGTCAAACTTACTCCCACGTGAAAATAATTGAATCCCGATTCTAAGCCCATAATTGTCATTTCACTCGAAACAAAACCTGTTCTCTCTTTTGCCCTTTCCCCACTCTTTGAAGTTTCAAGTATATAAAACCCCCCGAATGTCTTCTTCCCCTCCTCCACACCAAATACTTCGCTTTCTTTCTCTGGTGTTTGGAGTAAAGAACTAAGGATTCTGCTCTCCCTTCCTCTATATTAATGGAAATTGTCCCTCATTCCAATAATACCACTGAACGAAACCCCAATTCACCAAATAATGTCCCTCGGAAAGACATGTTCCAGTCCGGCTCAATTCGGAAACCGGCCGACCCAATTCAGAATCCAGACCTTTCTTCAGATCCACCCCATCAGAACCCATCTCCAGAAACCGTCAATTATCCACGAAAATCCTCTACAATGGATGCCCTGGCCCGACTTCCCCACCGCATCGCCATGGCCCATGCCGGCCTCGCCTTCACCATCTTCGTTCTCTACGGTCTCTCCAAAGTTCTCCATGACTATCTCCGCCCCCTTCAATGGGCAGTACTGTGCTCAATTCCCCTCCGCGGCATCCAGACTACCCTCGTCGGGTTCTGGTCTCAACCATTGGAGTCGGGCCTCACTGATACCATAATTACCGTCCCTGCCGCGGTATTCAGAGCCTCTGCTGCTACCCTCTTTGACATCCGCTCTGCCTTTGCCCAGTTTGCCGGTTTCAGTGAAAAAACAGAGCACTCTGCGAATACCCAAAACGGGTTTTCCCGGTTAGTCCGCTGGCTTGTTTCCTTTTGGGTTTTTGTCATTGCTTATGAGAATTTTGGCTTTTTGTTGATTGCCCTTTTCGGGTACGGCCTCATTTTTGTTTATGGCGGTGTGAATTCGAAACTTTCAGCCGTTATGTCATTCCGACACAGTAACGGCAACTGGAGTGGCATCGGCCGGTTTTTCACTAGTCGGATTCTCAAAAGGCTGAAAACCATCATTGCCATTGGATTGATTTTTGGGATGATTGTCGGGTCTTTGGTGGGTGTCCTGTTTTTCTCTTATAAGATAGGTGTTGAAGGCAAGAATGCTGTAATTTCGCTGAAATCGCATGTCAAGAACAGTAATTATGCTGAGAAGATTGGTATCAAGCAATGGATGGATGAAAATGACATCCCGGCATTGATGGACCGGTATACTGCAAAATTCTACGAAAAAGTATCGGAACAAGTCGATAGTCTGGGAAAGCAGTACAATTTGACAGAATTTGTTGATGGGGTCAAGCATTTTATCATTAAACCGCCGGTCGTAAATGAATCAATGCCTTCGACGGCATTGATAAAACCACCCCACCCGTATACAGAGAAGTTCCAGAATCTGAAAATGAAAATTAGTAATCGAGAATGGCGTGATGCTTACAATGAATTGGATTCAATCTTCCGGGAGCTTCTGCTTGCAAGAGAGGATTTGGTCGAGCAGGCAAAAGCGTTTGCAGTTCAGGGGATTGAAATTTCAAAAAGGATCCTTGCCAGTACTAAACCTCTTATCGACAAAATGTTCTCTGTCGGCCTCTCTGTTCTCTCCGGAGCAGCAGGGCTACTGGACTTCATCTCACAATCCATTGTCTTCTTCTCAGTCTTGTACTATCTCATCACGTCTGACTCTGGAGGCGTGACTGAACAAGTTCTGTGTATGCTTCCAATCCCAAAACGGACGAGGACTCGATGTGTCGAAGTTCTTGATCATGCCATCAGCAGTGTTCTTTTGGCAACAGCAGAGATTGCACTCTTCCAAGGCTGTCTAACATGGCTTCTCTTTAGATTCTATTCAATACATTTTGTGTACACCTCGACGGTTCTCGCTTTCATCAGTCCATTGTTCCCGATCGTGCCGTCTTGGCTTTCGACTATCCCTGCTGCCGGACAGTTGATTGTGGAAGGAAGGTACATTCATGGCATTGTCTTGTCTGCAATTCACCTTGTCCTCATGGATTCTGGGTCATCAGTAATTCAGGAGGATATACCGGGCTACAGCGCCCATCTCACTGGCCTTAGTATTATTGGTGGAATGGCATTGTTCTCTTCTGCATTGGAGGTAATTTTCCTTCTTTCTTACTTTTGGGTGTTTGGTTTCCCTACTAATTCCACACATTTACAAAGGAAATTAATCATAAGAATTATTATCTTGTTTGCTATTGGAGTGGAAACCCAACTGAATGTAGTGGCAGTTTGGGTATCCCAATCAGTGTTCGAAAACTCAAAATTTCTTTCTTTAAATAAACTGGTTAACTCACTCAACTGAAAATTCTATTGAATTGTATCAGCTTGGACTGACTTGCCGAGTCTTTTTGAAATTTTAAAAAATGATACCAATGACTTGAGGTCAAACGACACTTGCCCTTATCCAATATAAGATAACATTGGGTTTTTATTGAAACTTTTTCTTTTAAGCAGATATCTTGATTAATTCTTAGGACATGTGTAAATTTTTCGATCTACACAAACTGAGTACAAAATAATGGAGAGTGACAATTTTTTAAAAAACAGCCAATATCGGCCGATATATCAGTCGATATTGTGAATATCGGCCGATATTTGTACCCCTGCTTAAGTCTACTCACAAACGAAAACAAATTTTGACCATCAAACCAACCCCTTAAGATTAATTATTAAAACTCTTCCATGAAACTTGGGTGATAAATAATATCTTGATCTTCAAGTTATTTATTTGATAAATTTAAAACTAATATTATATTTAAATTAAATAAATTATCTTTATAAACCATTTGCTACGCCAATGTTTAAGCTGTTTACAACTGTAGATATCTGCTGCACATTTTAATTAGAAAAGAATTCTGATCAAAGTATTTAATTTAAAGTTCTGAATTTTGGCTTGTAGTCTCTTTGGGTGACAGTTTGCAGTGGGCACAGGATATTTTTCTGCCCAAATTATTATTATTTATTTTCTAGTTTACTACTTGAAAGGATACAGAATATGTTCCTGATGGGCCAGAATTTGTTTGTTCTGGTCATTATGAATCCATTTTTCTTTGGCAATTGATGGTATTTTTGGGTCTCACTTAATTGATTTTGTAATATGAAATGGAAATGATTTATATATATATGATTTGTTCTTTAAAAAAATACAATTAAATTATTATATAAATTTAACATATTTATATGTTTTATTAAAAAGACTAAAAACTATATTTTCAATTTAATTTTGTCTTTATAAAAAAACTTTTGAAGAAAACTAACTTTGAAAATTGTATTAGAGGAATTTTTTTATTTATAATATACTTTAATATTTACTAAATATTTCATTTGTTTATTTTTTAAAATATTCAATGTCTAGAACTACATCAATTACCTTAAAAAAAGAGAAAAATATTTAAATATATAATATAAAAGAAGAGAATACACAACAGCTAAAGTAGTTGAATAATTCATGAATTATATGTAATAAATAATTGAAGTATCTTTAAAATAGTACATTAAAATATTAAAAAAACATTTAATACAAATATAATACACGTATTAAACTTAAAAATTACTAACTAGGAACCCCACCACGTTAATAACTATGAATTATTTTATTTATTTTTAATGTGATTCAATGACTTTATTTTATAGCCAATTCATTGCAGATATAACAGTGGACCCTTAGTCTGTATTTATCATATTTCTTTTTTACCCTTTTCTTCACAGGGTGCAATAATGGGCCCACTTATAATGACGGTTGTGATTGCTTTGAAGAATCTATACGTGGAGTTTGTATTGGCCGAAGTACAGGAAAGTGATGGCTAGTATTCTTTGCTTGGAATATTAGTTGGCTTTGCTCTACTCTGTAGTCTTTGTACTTGTATAATTTTATTTTATTTTTCTGATTATTTCCTATAACATAAATGTTCTTTAGCTTGTGGATCATATATCATATCTCCACTGCTTTGTTATTAAAAGGGATAAAAAGAGAAGAAAAAAAGAAATAAATATGCATTTTATCTACCAGTATAATGCAATTATATTAACATATTTTGGGAGATTAATATATGATTGTTACATTGCAATTTGATGATGACCCACAATTTGATGATGACAAAATGTCTGTTGCTCAAGTATTTAAATTTTAAATCACTTGTGAGAACAAATCCAAGGCAATCAAAGTTAGCAAAATTTGATGAGATCCAAATTGTGATCAAACCTAATTATGAATGGGTAGACTCGAATTGAATATGATTATAAATGAGAATACCCGACTCACTCGACTACTCAATTAAGAAATAGTTTTGGTATGTCTCACTAGAAAATACTTTCTATCAGTCCAGATAAATGAGTAAACCCGACCCAAATCGAATCCAAAAAAGACTTAAATTGAATAAGACCCAAATCTTTTTTTTTCCCTCAAATGAATTCATCAAGTCTTTGTCGATCATGTAGTGCTTACCTTAGTTTTGAGCTGGGATAAAAAAAAATCTGTTCGCTGACAGAGGCGGCTGTTACACAATGATCTGCACTCGTCCGTCACCTATGTGGACTTAGGCCGCAACACAGCAATGCATTGCGGTCAATATCTCTCAACCAAGATTTTTCAGCTATATTGCGGCCGAGTCTGAACGGACGGGTTCCAAATGGGGGCATTTTTAGAATGTCAAAAGACTACTGAGGGTTTGCTAGCTAATGGACGGTTGAGATGTCGCCCCAAGTTGTATTTGGATCTGTTCTAGATCTAAATGGCGTTCTATTCTGAAATTTCTTTTTTGAAATAAAATCGACTAGGCATTGCACCCAAATAGTTTATCTGAAGTTCTACTTTGAGTGAAATTTGTGAGATTCTTTGCGAGTAATTTAAAGATCAGCCCTCTTAATCTGCAGCTTGGAGATTGTTTGAAATTTCTAGACTACATCTCTCATGGCACTTGGGATAAAACCTAGCCAGATCTTCACAGCACCATCTGATGCTAGCTACTGGGCAGAAATTATAATTATAATTTAAAATTTTATCAAAGACTTTCTCTAATGAAACACATTAACAAGACGTGCCATCAAATTAGAGCTCATACCTTGGTGTATAAAGTTTCATCTCCATTTGATCATCATTTTCTTTGATCTTAAAGTTTTAAAAATCAATGGACTATATTCATCAAAATTTAAAAGCCGAAATTATATGACTTAAAATATTATATGGCTCCAATTTCATACATGACAAATACCCACTAAATGATTAAAATCCAATCTCATACAATACATTATGAGCATAAAACTTAGGAATCATAGTAAGGAGGGCTAGAATGGTTGGACTTAATTTGAAAAATGTTATAAGGTGGTTATTTAAAAAAGAACATCAATTTGAAGTTGGCATTTAATATTTTTATTTGGCTCAAATTATTTTTACGGGCCGACTCAAATCTTCATCTTGGAATTTCCTGACTTCATCAGAGACAAAAATGGGCCTCAACTTGTACGTGGACCTCCTTGACCAACTGAAATGGGCAAGGGATTCAGAGGGTGATTGGTTAAGCTTAAACTTGATTGATCAATCAAAGTGAATGAAAGGAAGGCCTGCGTCTGCGGTCTAATTCGAACTAGCCCCGGTATGATTGAACTTATATATACTGTTTGACTTGATTTTATTGAGTTTGACTAGTCTCTTTTTAAACCCGTACCACTTCCACTACATCACTAATCTTTAGTTAGAAAATGTTGAAAAAATGGCAGTCGCAGTCATCAGTTTCTTTCAGCAGATGAGAGTTCCAAAAGCTGAAGGAGGATGGCTATTGTGAGACAGGAATACTTTGCCATTCATTGGCTGACTTGGGCCAGGCTGCTGGTCATCGAAGCCCATCCTATTTAGCTACGCTTTGCCGCTTGAAGTTATGTATGTTGGGCCACTGAAGGTTATAATTGGGCCTTTAAGTACACATACGCCAGTCTAACCCATTAATTCATAACAAATATGGAAGTATCCAGTCCCAGTTGTGTTGGGCTGGGTGGCCCATATCCAGTTCTTTTTGGACAATTAGGTGTTCCACTATGCAAACAAATCAGGTTCAGCTTGGGTCCAGGTAGTCTTTACGCAGGAATTCTGTATTGGCTCGTTTAGATAATCAGATATGCTTAGGTGGAGGTGGCCAGACGTCCTCTATTTAGTCAGGCCCATTTAGATATATAAAGCCCCAAACCCACCCTTATTCTGTTGGGCTTTCCAAGGCTAGAACCTCAGCCCATCAGTTTGGGAAAGTATGAAGCTCAAGCATGCCAGTTTGAGCTCTTTGATTGAGAAACCTTTTGGGAATTGATTTATACATTGGTGCTTTTTACTAGAATGGATAAGTTAATAATATTCTTGCTTTGTTCTTTCACTTTTCAATTTATTATGATAAAATGATGAGTAAAATAAGACCCAATACCTCATTTTAATAAAAGTAGAGGTGGACAAATCGATCCTCAATTTTTTAAAATTTTAATTGAATTTGAGTAAAATTGGAATTCCTATTTTTACCTTTTACCATGATAAAAGCCTTTAAAAGGGATATAAGTATTTTCTTTTTTTATGAATTTACGTGTGGAAAACCGCTGGAAACCCAGCGTAAAACCCACACGGGCGATATCCACTGCCCTTAGGGTACACCAGATTAGGCCATGGGGGCTCGAACTTGGCACCTTCTACTTCTTGAGATGGGAGGTTAAGATATAAATATTAGTATTAATATAAATATGTTTATTCTTTTTAAATAAATAAATGATAGACGGAAAAAATATGGCTTATAGGTTGAAAAGCCCAATGAGTTTCATTGGTTTATTCCATTACCCCAGCCAATTTGTTTAGCTAAACGGGCTAAAGAAATAGGCCCAATTTGACCTCATCATCCTTACAGGCCCAAGCTTGACCTATCAGGCTATATCATATAGATCGAAACCCGTTCATTTGTGATTAGACCTCGCAATGGATCGGGTCAGGTCGGGTCGGATTGGTTCTTACTTGTTTCAGGTCTATTCAGGTTCAAGTCTTGTTAAACGGGTGTAGTAAGTTTTGATCTATTTTAGATTTGGTTCGAATTAGGTTTGGGTCGACTTTATCCCTTTATTTAATTAACGAGACTTTTCTAGCAAGACACGTACCAAAACTACCTCTTCCATGAGTGCAAACCTCGTATGGTTTGATGTGCACATGACAATAATCGAGTTAATTAAGTCTACCCATTTATTTTTAGATTGGAGTCGGATATACCCATTCCTAAATGGATTCAATTAAGATCGGGACATCTATCAAATAGGTTATTTTGGTTCAAGATATTTATCAAAACAGGTCAATTTTTGCTAGATCAACCCAATCTAATTCAACCTTTGATACCAATAATTGAAACTAACTTGACAATTTGCAATCCAATGGTTAATTTGCTTTGATCAGATGAAATGCACTGCAGATTAATGAGATCAGTTCATCATAGTAGAATATTTAAAAATAGAATAATTAGATGTTTTAATGAATATATTTAGCTATTTAATTTTCTTGAGCCGTCATAGGTGAGAACGGGTATATATTGAATAGCTTTAATTTTTTTATTGTTTACATAAAGCTCACACAGTGAATTAGGACTAGCGAAATACCACATATACAACTGTACAAGACTAGGAAGGTCAACCCGTCAAGTTTTACACTTCTCAAACAATTTTATTCCGGTAAGATGGGATAACATCAAATAGTTTACAGGATTGAAACTCGAATTGAGTTGGATCGAATTTTAATAAATTCAATTTAACTTATATAAAAAATTATTTAACTCGACTCGAGTTACTCAATCCAACTCAACCCAAATTTCTGACCGGACTCAATCAATCGACCTGAATTTCATGTGGATTTATTTTTTCTCGATTCGACCTGAGCTGAGATATACAAAAATATAATCCAAATTCATTGATTTATCGAGTTGGGTCATACGAGTCGAGTTAAAACCTGACCCAAGTTTCACCCCTAACTATTTATAATTATCAAAAAATTTAAAAATATTTAAACAAATTAAAAAGCAAAAACTCATCAATTCACTTTGCAAAAAATCCATAAATGCCAACTAAGCTAATACAGGAGCGATGTGGCCATCAGGTAAACAAATCTCGACTGATATGATCGGCCGATATATATATAGCTGATATTCGTCAATAAAAATAGTTTTAAAAAAAAAAAAAAACAGAAATTTCTCAACCGGGATATTGATGCCGAAATTTAAATCCCCGTGGCTATACTACATACGATGTGATATAAGCTTACACAGCATTTACTTTTTTTATATAAATATATTAGATATAAATGTGCCAAGATGTGATTGGAACTTGGAAGTTCATTTGCTTCATGTTTCTTTTTGTGGGTGGCCAAGTATTTATTAGGTCTACTGTCTCCTTCAATGAGGAAAGCCACAATTGCACGTTGTCCACCTGTACGGCTGGGATTGTGCTCTGACTCCTGTCGGTGAGATTTTGGATCTCCTTCTTCCATCAAAATATATTATTCAAATACAAATGTCATTTTTTTTTTCTAAATTAACTCAACAGTGGAAGAATATATATATTAAAAAAATGGGAAACTTTGTTATTTTGGTATATAATTTCGTACCAGTCGCAACCAATTGGAAAGTTGGTCATTGTCCTTTCATCCTTTATATTCATAAGCGAAGGCGGCTGTAAATCATAGTATAAGAATAGCACCATAATTTATAAAATTATAAAAAACTTTATGATATTAGTAACCATGACTATGAGTTTAAAATAAGATCTTCCTACGAAAACTTATCCTGATCACAACCCTCATAAAAAAAAGAAATGACTAAATAGAGAAAGAAATAATTTCATATTTCTATTTCAAAAAGAATCTAAATTATTCATTATTTTTTACTCATATATAAATATATATATTAATCATTCAATTCCATCAAACTATTTATCTCCATCGTTAATGGTCAAATCAAAAGTACTTTACCCCTCTTATTTTAAGCTTTAGAATATTCAACACTGAACACAAAAACTTTATAAAAATCTGGTGTGCTTGAACAGTTGTCCTTGTTTAATAAAGTAGAATCTTTTTTTTTTTTTTTTACCACATGTAAGTCTCTCTATTTAAACTGCGAGGACGTAGAAATGATTCTTTAGAGTAGAATGAAAATTCAACTTTTTAAAATGTGTTTTGGATCATCACTTCAACTCTTTTGAACTGACATCAATTACGATCAAAGTTCTCCAACTAGAACTTTACGATCAAAGTTCAAACTTATCGTAACTCTAAGAAACTAATATTCCCAACCATCTCTATCTTTAAAAATCAAAACTGATGAATTATCTGACGTTTGAAAACAAAAATTCCTGACCATCTTTAGACATCAAAAGTGACTTTTTGCATTTGCCACCAGTCATCATGCTGCTTGATAGTATCAACGGCTAGGATGATCCTACTTTGCGTCTTCCATTTTGGTAATGGTTTTCCTTTCTTATCAGATTGAGTAATGGGTGCCGACATATTCAGGCCATTGTTCTCAAAGTTATTGGTTTAAAATCCTCAGCTACTTAATTAAATCCAATATAAAAAAGCTCAAGTAAAGACAGAGAGATTAGATTATAGGAATCCCGTCAAAGACGTTTCTTTAGTCACAAATCTAATAGCTAGAGTCTTGGAGTTTTGCATGGTTCATTAGAACCCATGAACAATAGTATATTTGCCAAAGGTGCCATGCCCATCAAAATATCACACTACAAAATAAGTGGTGTTCAGTGTCGACCCTAGACAAACTCTTAAGATAGACCTTTTATACACTCAAAAAAAATAAAATCATATATTTTTTTTATAAAGTGTGAAACATCCTTCTTTTATTTACATACTAAATAGGTGAACAGTTGACCGGTTGGACCTATTTTACTAGGTTTATGGACCTATATAAAAAAGGAGTTTATGGACTTACAAGCCCTATCTATTTGGGGACATTAGACAACGACCTACTCCATTTATAGACAGGATCAAACCTGGTGGTGTTCCACAAATGCTTTAAAAACTATAAATTAATATTGAAGGAATAACATGTCTGAGGTCATATGTAACAAATAAAATATGGTTGTCTATATTTGTTTAAGAGGTATTCTCTTCTTAGATCTATATGTACTATATTCATATAATACTAATCATCATTGGTTGTTATGCCACCAACTAATAAAAAGTATATGCATGTTACTTAAATACTAAAATTTGTATATTTTGTGTTCCATGTTGGATTTATAGCTTCTTCATAGTGGTTCCTTTGGGCATGAGCTATAAAGGCCCATTCATGGGCACGACATGTCTCTCTTTTAGGCAATTATTTTGATGATAAATATAATTGTGAAATGACTGAATTGAAATTGCATCCGTTTTAATCGAATAAAATATTATACAGAGTTTAAAGAAATAAAAATTATTTCTTTCTTTCAAGAATTTATGAAATTTAGAATAATATAATAATTTTATATTATTATCAAAGTCATTCATCTCATCTAAATATCAACACTTATACTACTTCACAATGTTCTTAAAATGACTCTCATATTCCTCCGCATAAGGAAGAGGTTTGAATGTTGCTCTTACCAATTATGTAAATCTTGATAAAAGGTGGTGGTGGAAGTGGAAAGGATGCTTATTGTGAAAGTAACATACGTTTAAGTGATCCAAACCATCCATTATCTCACTAAAAGATCTCCCAATCGTGTCGCTCAGATGGCATGACTCTTCATCCATGGCCCATCCATCTAAGATAGGGTCTTCTTGTTGGTCCAGACCTATTTCTTTGGCCTGTAATCAGGCTCTAATGCATCCTCAATGTTCTTGTCGCAACAAAACCCCACCACAAGGGCATTTTCGTTATTAACAAAAAGGACAAGGCTTAAAATACGCAGCAGCTAACGTAACTTGGGCTCGGGTAGGTAGCCAACCATCCCATTCATATTAGAGGATCCACGTACCCGCCAAAATTCAAACACAATAAAAAAGATGAACATCAAACATCTCTACCCAATTTCCTCCAACAGAAAAATCTTTTTTTTTTCCTATTTTATCAACAAATATTCCATTGCTTTTATTCCAATCTTCCTGTGAGAAAAAAGATGAAGGAAAGAGGAAGATAAAACAGAGTTTTGAGGTTGAAGAAGCTCAACCCCTCACCATCAACTCTACTGTTACTTCATAAAGAAATCAAATGGAAGTTAGGCCAACGGTTAGTTCCTACAATTCCCTTGTACTCGAAGCAAAGAGCCGTTAGATTTTTGGTCACCATCTAAAAACAACTCCACCTTCCTTCCCTCCTTCCTCTCCAACAATCGTCTTATTAACCTTTCCAATCCCAAAAGCTTTGTTCATAGCCTTTTTCCACTTCTGTTGTCTCATCTCTAATGTCTGCCAATTGGGTTTTCTTCAATTTTTGAATTGGATACTTAGGTGTTCTTATTTTGCCGTGATCGGCCGATGGTTTCCATCGAAATTTATTTGTCATTTCTTACATGGGGGACTTTTTCAAAGTTCAATTGTGATACCAGTAATTCAATCTCTGCTATCTTCTATTTTGGGTCTACTCTCAAGTTAAGTCTCAATAACACTAGAATATTTTAGGAAGTATGATGGAGTTTGGTTATTTGGGTGCAGGCGATTCACTCTGTCCTTCCAATTTTACCCCAATTTGATCTGTTCTCAACTGTCCCAACTCGTCTAATCCAGCCAATGAATACCCGATACTACTTTTCGCCTGAGACTTTGGCCAACTGTAGTGTTCCAATGTCCTATTCATCGTCGTCTCTGGACGATGAAAATCCAGCCATGGGAAATCGAAATGCGTCGGCTCGGGTCCCTCCATTGTCATTCTTGCTGAGGACAGTAATGAGAATTTCTAGAGCAAGATGGTTCAGTTTCTTGAGAAGGGTCTTCCATTATCAGAATGGGTCGAGATCGGACTTGGGATCAAACCCTTTCAATTGCAGGACTTGGTTGGCTCTGGAATTTGTCATTTTGGTAGTTCAGATAAGTGCCATCACTGCAGTATTGGCAATTTCAAAGAAGGAGAAACCGGTTTGGCCTCTAAGGATTTGGGTTTCTGGCTATGGCCTTGGGAGCCTTCTCAGTCTGCCGCTTCTCTATTGGCGCTATCGGCATCCTTATGTGAACCAAGGCAATGGTTTCAGTTTTTC
Organism: Chimonanthus praecox; assembly: GCA_022113865.1. Classification (NCBI taxonomy): domain Eukaryota; kingdom Viridiplantae; phylum Streptophyta; class Magnoliopsida; order Laurales; family Calycanthaceae; genus Chimonanthus; species Chimonanthus praecox. The sequence continues at coordinate 56,690,823 of CM039089.1, forward strand.
AGACACTGAACAACAAAGGAGCGGTGAAGAATCGAGGTACTTCAATCTCCTCTATCATCGTCATCATTTAAATTATTTATTTCATTAAATTCAAAATTATGAATAATCATTATGCATGAAGAATAAATTGTTTATTCATCGTATTGTAATAATAAAAAGAATTGACCAACGATTAACTATAATATTATTATCCTCAAATATCATTTATAATCATTTTTTTACATGTTAAAAAGAAAAGTAAACTAAAATAAAAACTTCTCATTTAAAATATTAGAAAAATCATATTTGCTAATATAAAAAAAATCAATAATTTTAATTTTCTTAATTTTATAGTGGTATAGGTGCACTACTATTTTCGTAACCCAAGTTGCTCTGACTTCTCTTTAAAGATTTGTTTACTTCACTCCCACTTGAGCCTTAGACAAGAAGTAATTACCCATGGTCTATGCTAAATGCAACAAGGCTTAAATTAGAAATTATGTACATGGCCCGCTTAGCCATTGGATTAGTACTACACTTATACTTGAGTTATCTTTTCTTAAGGAAAGTCGATCTACTCATTTTCTTTTTACGATGGGCCACTTCTCATGGAATTAAACTTGCAAAATGTGCTACAAGTTTATCATTTATACTATATGTTCATGGACTGGTGTGGCAAGTTTGAATATTGAAGGGTTATGTTAGATAGTGGACTCTATTTGACAATAAAAAATATACATATGGAAAATGTTATCGCGACGACTATTATATTGTTAAAAAATGAGACTGATCGAATCATGTAAGCTATTGTATTTTTAAGATTATAATCGAATAATTGGATAAATATTTTGACTTGTCATCTTTAATCTATCGGTTGAGATGAATTATAAAAATGTTGAATCTAAGTTTTAAAAAAGAAAAAAAAAATTCTAACAAACTGTATTTATAATAAAGAGAGTCCCACATAAAACTCTTAGTCACCCCCACATTCAAATTCTCTGGTATATTGAATTTCATAATCATAATTTTCAATGGCTTAAAACTCAACCGCTAAAATGGAGTTTATTTTGATGTATTTAAACAATGAGATCAATTTTAAATGAGTACAAATTGAGTAGAGATATAATTCACAAAATTAGATCTATTAGAGGAAGAGGGAATCTACGATACATTTGTGGGCCCCATGTAGGGTTAGAAAAACATGTAGCTGAATAGATTTATAGTATGAAGTGATACTATCATTGTACTCTACAAATGTTCAATCTATAATTTCCATCAAATTAGTTCATTCACAAGTTTTCCATACCCAAGTCCTTATTGCATGAAAATGAACTTTGGGTGAAGAAACATCTTAGGTCTATGCTATTTTTGGAAGGGCAGCGATCCTCTCACGAGTATTTTGTATAATGAGATATAGGATTTAGGGTATTGCCCATTTTACCATTCCACTGCTGTACTAAAAGCATTTAAAAAAAAAAAAATCAGTGATCCGATCAGTGATCCGATTTATTGTTTTGTATGAAAAAACAGTCTCACTTAGATAAATTTCAGTGAGCCGGTCAGTGAGTCGATTTATATTGCAGTGGAAGGGTTAGTGATCCGACGAGCCGATTCAAAGGGTTCGACGAGCCGGTTCGAAGGGCAAAATAGGCAATACAGTAAAATCTGTGTCGATTACACAAAACTCCCGTGGAAAGATCGCTATCCTTTTTGGAATACCTACTTAATGTTCTCATGATGGTGTTGCATGATAATGAATTTTTGGTGAAGAAACATCTTAGGTTAATACTTAGTACTATGCCATTTTTGGAATACCTACTTATATATGAGCGCGTCATTAATTTATTTTCAATATTATCATCAATAGATTATAAATGATGAGATGCTCACGCAATGGTTTACACGGTATTTTCATGCACACTTACACATTGAGCCCATTAAATGAAATAGTGATGGCCTTATAGGAGTGATCTTTCATTTAATGTGTTATACATAAAAAAATCACCTTAATCAAATACATCAAGCCATGATTTTAAAAGCTATAAAATTTAGAGATTAAAAAATAATTTAAAATGATAAAATTTTAAAGTTTGAAATATATATGGCTTGATCAATCTGATCAAAATAATTTTTAATAGACAAGGAAATATCATTCCAATAGACCTTCACCTATCTATTTAGTGAGCTCAATGCCTAAGTGAACATGGTTACACCATGCCAAAGGTCATTCGTCAATGGCTACAACTAAGCATGGACTTGGGCTTTGCCCAAGATACCATAATAGACTGGCCTACTACACGTCTACACCGGGCTTTTTTTTTTAAGCCCAAGGTATCCAAGCGTCTTATGTAAATCTCCGAGTCCGCAAACACCGAATACAAAATTAAGGAGAGTGACCCTTTTTATGTTGAGGGGTCTTGATCCGAAGACCTCTCACAAATAAGAGTAAGAATTGACCATCAAACTGACCCCTCAGGGGTTACTACATCGGCCTTTAAAAAAATAATGTTGATTTATATACTGAAGTGACTTGGAATAAAAATATTTTTGGATGCAAACACATTTTAAGTTTATCTAGTGCCATTTTTGACATACATACATACAAATGCCATTGACTTTTTACCATATTGCCATCAATAAATTATATCCATGATCTACAATAGTGTCAATAGTGCCATTTAATAATGAAGCCATAGGCATGAGATGTGACCTATTAAAAATTACAGTAGACCTACTCCATCAACTATAGAGAATATAGTTTCATTGTGATATTTATTCAGATTTAAAAAGAATAAATGATTTCTGTTAAGCTTACACATAAAAACTTAATTTAAAAATTTGAAATGATGGATCTAATTGAGTGATTCTATTATCGGTCCTATATTCATAGACATTTTCAATTGAATTATTTTCTATGGCCTCACTTGTTTTTAAAGATCACAAATATTTAGATATTAAAAGATAACTTAAATTGATTAAAATTTTGTAAAGATTTAAAAACATAACTCTATCTTTCCAATTAAAGTGACTCATTATCGGTTTTAAACTCAATCGTACCATTTAAATCATAGTGATTTTTTTGTGAACTGAAATGAAAATAATTTAAATTGATAAAAAATTCTATGACATTTAAACTATAATTTTATTATCATAATCATCAGCTAGTATCTCATTATTTAAAATATAGCTTGATGTATAAATTTAAAGTGATTTTTTAATCATGGTGATATTTTGTGAACCTTGATAAGAACTCCATCTCCATCTCCATCTCCATCTCCTTTTGGTGTTACAGGAGCTCGTATCAAATGAACAGATCTCGAACGTGCCTTGAATTGTTCTTCGCAATGTGGTTCGTGATGGGGAATGTGTGGGTGTTTGATTCTCGCAATGTAACCTTCAACCAAGCTCCCAACTTGCATATACTCTGCATCTCTCTGCTTGCCTGGAATGCCATCACATATTCCTTCCCTTTCCTACTCTTTGTGCTGCTCTGTTGTTGTGTGCCATTGATCAGCAACTTCCTCGGATACAACATGAACCTCGGCTCCATCGACCGCGGTGCATCCGACGATCAGATTTCCCGTCTGCCCAAATGGAGATACAAAGAAGTTGATACCGGCAATGGGGCTGGCTGCAATTCAGACCTTGAAAGTGAAAATTCAGTATGTCACACATTCCATTTTCCCTCACTCCTTTCTGCATAGTGGGTATGTTAGAAAACCACGACTTGATAAAATTCTTAAGGTAGAACTCACTCTCAAAAGTTAGCAATAAGAGAAGGGTCATTGGTTTGACAAATTAACCGATTTAAGACTTTTTATGGAACCTGCTCTAATACCATGTTGGAAAACTACGACTTAATAATATTCTTAAACTAGAACTCACTCTCAAAAGTTAGCCATTGAGATAAGAATACCCCAATTGTTAAACAAGTCATTGGGACTTTTTGTCACTTCGTACCTATCTTCACGTGTAGTTATTTTGATCATTGGTTTACTCCTAGTAATGATCTCTGACTGTTTTTGGGATTTGATACTTGACAGGAATGTTGTATATGCTTGGCCAAATACAGAAACAAGGAAGAGGTGAGGCAGTTGCCATGTTCACATCTTTTTCACATGAGATGTGTAGATCAGTGGCTGAGAATCATATCTTGTTGTCCTCTTTGCAAACAAGAACTAGAGAAATGACAAGAGGGCTTCAATTTTACGGATGGGTTTGTCTATATGTAAGTATTCATAAAGCTATATGAGTGGGTTTTCATGTGATTATCACTGGAGAAACACACCTTGTACAGTTTACTGTCACACATTTTTAAGAATCCAACCTTCTGTCACCAGAAAGAGCTGGAAATTTTAACTTCGATTGTCAAGAGATATGTTGACTTCTCCCACTGTAGTAAGCAAAGGAGAGAGAAAATAACAAGATGGAATTTTACCCTTGTTGTTACCATGGTTTTAAGACTATTGAGTGGATTTTCTCTGTAATTATCAAAAAAAAATGTTTCAGATTGTTTACTGTAAAGGAGAGATTCAACTTTCAAATGGTCTCTTTCCCTTTCCATATCATTTATGTTGCTTATAATCATAAATGAAGGTGTGGTTGGATATATACCCCAAATAATAACAATTGAGTCACAAGGTTTCATTACTTAATTTTAAATAACATGACATTTGACAGTGGAGTACACTCCAAAGATCCTCTAAAATTAAAGAAATGGTTGTGAAAGGCAAAGAAGAAATTAGTTCTAGTCAGGGGTAGAAATCTCGACATCGGCCGATAAATTTCTCTCTCCTTTTTTTTTATAAAAGCCATCAATATCGGCCGATATTGTAAATATTAAAACCTTGATATCTCGGCAGATACAATACGTATTGGCCGAGATTATTACCCCTGGTTCTAGTCGGATTTAAATTGAATAAAATAACCTCTGGTTTATAGGGTGTATGTTTGATTTTTCAAATTTTTTCAAACAATTAATGGAAGCTAGATTTTCAAAGAAATTTCCCATTTTTGGAATTTCTTGTGGAAAAAATTAATAAAATGATATAAAAATATTACAAAATTAAACTAAGAGCCTTAGGGAGTTTAAGTGATTTTTTGAATATTCCAATTTCCAACATTTTAATAAAATTCAGATTTTTTATGAATAATAGAAGATACATGTCACTATTATGAAATCGTAAAGAAGATTAATGTCATATTAGGCATTTCCTTATATATTGGTTTCCTTTTTTCAAAATTTTAAAATATATATTATTTGTATCAAAATTTTAGCTCTCCAAGAGCCTAATACTCCATAGAAAAGATAATTTTTTAAAAAAAAAAAAATTACTTACACTAAACTTTTCATTTTTTACTAGTTTTCTCATATTTTTGTATTTTCTCTAGAAAAAAGTAGAAAAAAAAAGAGGATAGAGAAACTATGTAGGCGATAGAATACCGATATGATACGTATCACTATACACCCGCATCAGCGACATTATCGGGGTCCCCTTTTTTACCCCTGCTTATGACTGATGAGCACAGCACTCCAACTTCCTATCTTGGCCTGTATGAGTTTAGATTGACATGCTGCTGTAATTCACAGTGGTGTAATTATTCATTTAAGGTACAGGAAGGAAAATCTGCTTCTTTAATAGAAAATTTTAACAAAAAATGGTTAAACCCTTTTATTTTAATTGTTTTTGAATTTACGTGTAGAAAAATGTGGAATACAAAGCATAAAATCTCGGCAGGTGAGTCCACTATTTCCAAAACACACCAAGGTTAGACCATGAAAGCTCAAATCTGCAACATCTTACTTCCTGAGGCGAGAGACAACCAGTTGAACTACATCCATGATTAAACCCAATTTTATTACTCAGAAAAATATTATAGCCCCAACATTGCTACAGGACCACCAAGAAACTGGGTGGCATGCAATTGATGGAAGGCCGTTGGTTGTGAAGGGTGAGATTTAGGAACTTTTGAACTGGATACCTAATAGTAACACATATGCCGTCATCCTCATGTAAATATCATGAAGATGAGTGAATCCACCACCCATCTAGATTCTGAAAAAATTTTCATCAATGGTAGAATTACAACAACTGATCATTACGCTTGACCAAATGCTCTGGAGTTGACAAGAGCCTCTATTATAGTTGTTTAAGTGCCCAGTTTTGCAACTTTAGGGCACCAAATAGGAAGTAAACTCGTTAAAATTTGTCAAATTCAAACACAAGTGTCAATTCGAAACAAATGGGATAAATAACTATAGTGATACTATAATGGTCTAAAGTCTAGATGATCCCCATCATGTCCAAAATTTATTTCTACACTTGGGGCAAAAGTAAAAAATGTAGGTAAACAATAAGTGATTATTTTCAAGGAACCAAGCATCAACGTCTGAGTATTACATGAATGACAAAAAAGGGGACTAAGCTAGCAGGGGGAAAAAAATAAATTCACCAGAAAATCCAGGTAGACACGCTGAATGCTTGAAATGTGCATACTTAGTGGTCCAATTACAAACATTTGATTTACAAGAGTTGCTGGACTTCACAGCTAATGCCAGAGTAAGCTACAACATTGATCAACTGATATTACATTTTTACGATCCAACCAACTGCTCCAGCTGATAAAAAAATGGAAATGAAGACAAAGTCGGGCGAGGCCCCCCTTTTTTTGGAAAGGTAGGGGGAAGGAATATATAGTTGCTGTGTGAGATGGGAATTGGTAACTTCACCAAACCCAAGTCGATGGAGGAGCTTCACAGAAATGAGAATCAATGTCGTATCTACCTTCATTTTCTACTGGTCTTCCACTTCTTGACTGGGAATAATGTTAATTTACTGTTGGCGATGTACGACCCAGCCTTTGTGGGCCGCAGTCTTGAAATAGCAACTTGATGCTGATCATCGTTTCCCTTGTCATCTGTAAATGGTTTGATCTCAAAAATGCCTCTGCCAAAACCCCTAGCAACCTGGAATAAGGAGCTTCAAGAGATTAGTATTAACACTGTGTCAGTCATTTGTTTATTCTTTTTCTTCTTTTCTTTTTTTCAAGGCAATCACAAATCTGGAAGTTGTGTTAATGGGCCTTACTTAAATCAGCAACCTAACTAGTGCATGCATCCATTCGAGGATAGATGGGAATAGTCTTAAAGAATACTCTTGAATGGAAGCCCAACAAGCAAAAGCATCTAGGGCCAAGGATTTGATGCAAATGAAGTATAATTTAGATTCATGCTTAACATATGACTAAATGAGCAGGACTTCATTAGGGCCCCCATTTTGGGATAAGGGGGATGTTTGAGGTGGTATCATTGACTTTCAGTAGGTGAAATTTCACCAAAGTGGATGACTATAACATTGATTCAAGGGCGCGCTGTTTCGACTGATCTTTCCTAACTATCCATCACACACAAGTCACATTATTGGGATGAAAACCCACACCCCCAGTACCAAATGCATGCACCCTTGGGCATGCGCACACACACACGCACACTCATCCAATTAGGATGAAATTTCACACCCCCAACCCATTGTTAAGACAAGAAAGATAAAGCATTATGCCAATGCTCTCTGTTCTTAAGAGCTTGTGTACTATAAACCCTGTCTATGCACTTGCCTTGGTAGTAATCCAACGAGTTGTGCTCATTTTAAAAAGAAATTAGTAGAACTAATTAAATATTATTTCATCAACAAGTTTCTTCAGATTAAGTGTTGATGGGACAGCAAAATTAAGCTGGGGCCAAGAAGGAATAGAAGTAATTAGAAACAGGTGTGAGATATTGGTGAGTTTTTCAAGGCACCAGCAGGCATAGGGGGATAGGCAGAATTTCTTTTTAGTGAATTGTTAAACTTCTTCAAAATCATTTTTCTTCCAAGAGTCAAACAAGAAGTCCAATAAGTCTGCAGAGTTAAAAAGATCAAGATTCATGGAGGATACAGAATGTTAGAGAGATTTGAGGACTAGTATAATCTATACATCTTTTCTTACATCAACAGAAGTACAAATGACATGGATACCATAATTAAACAAGGGACGGGATAACTCCTAATGTCATACTCCATGGTTTTACAGTGTAGTTGCTGACTATTTTCTGGGTTCTGATTTCCTTCTTGGGTAGGGAATACTTGTCAATATCTCTTGTGGCATTGAAAGATCCACTATCTTTTCTTGCTGAAATGAGACCCACCATTAGAATTAGAGGAAGAACATATCTGAACAGAGGCAGATGGGGCTGACTAGGCAAGTCAACCACAGAGGAGAAACCTGTATCTGGATAGACATTTCAAAATTATGAGTGAGAGAACATATCGTTGGTGATATAATTAAAAAAGGTGTGAGAATAATAGTGGGAAATGGTTCAAAGATAAGTCTGAAGATGTTTGGATGGGATATCAATCTTTGAAGATCACTTTCGTGAGATTATACTCTTTATCTCAAACCAACGAAAAAGATTATCTTTTTTTTTGAGAGGTAAAATTTTTATTAAAGAAGAAAGAGAGGTATAGACTCCAAGACGAAATAAAGCAAAAAAGATTAAAAACTTTACAGCATAAAAGTAGAAAAGATGTTAAGAAATATTAGGCCATGGACCTGCAAAATCATCCACTGAAAACCCCTCAAGGAATCACCTGATAATGCCCATTCAATGATGGAAATCTGATACGCAAAATCAGATTTGCAGAGGATGCAGTCTTCCAATTGAAGATTCTCCAATTGCACTCAAGCCAAACTGCCCAAGTGATTGCATGAGGCACCAACTTCCAAAGGGTCTGGCCTTTTTTTATGGAAAGGACCTGGCCCCCAACTATGGAGGTCAGAGACAGAGGGAAAATACAGAAGGGGCGAAGGAACAGATTGAGAGAACAAAAGGGTAATGGATGAAAATACAGTCAACAGGCTCCTTGTAATTCCAACATAGGTAACATGGTTTAGAATCTCTTGACCTGTTTCAGTTATTTGATTTGCTTTGTATCTAGATTCTTACTGATTTGAGGCCTCGCTCAATTCCTCTTTGGGCAGGTTTCTTTTGCTTGTATATTCTTCATCCGTCTTCTTACAATAAAGTTATCGTTATCACTAAAAAAAAATCATTACCTATTGAATATTATATACAAAAATGAACATATACACACAATCAGGTAGAACTTCGTAGTCAAACATTCCAGGGCCTTTTGTTGGACCACCTATGATGAACAAAAACCCCACAATCAAACACGTCCCATTGAATGGCATGCATTCCAAAAGAAAACTGACTAATGTGACCTTCACTATTTGATTGAATACTTGAACACAACATACTCTCCATCATCATCAATAACCATTTTCCCATCTTTGAACCTAACCTCTTAAAACCACTAAAACTTTTCAGCGACATAAATTGGGCTTTGACCAACTGGCAAGATTTTTGTAGCATCCTCCAGCTCTATCAAATAGCCTTCCCATCTCACAACCAGATGGTGGTTGTATCGACGGACCCTAAAACATTCTGCTTACAAATGCACAAAACATGCATACCAGCACAAAATCACAAGCATAGCACTAGCACTCAAACATGCATGCCATGCCTCAAAACACCACATCCAGACCCAACAGACGTATTTATGGTGTACAAGGTAAATGATCAAAATAAAAAAGATCTTTAAGCCTGTGGTTGGACAGGACAATAAATTAGAAGCATGCTTTTAACATTTTTTCCTGATTGTGAATATGCCAACATTTTGGAAGCCATTTGGCATGGATCTCCCTATTATGTACCATAACACGAATTGCCCAATGCAGCCATGATGAGCTCAAAATTAGAAAAAAATAAATCTTGAATATTTTTCAATATCAAAGCATACAAAACCTTACTAAATGTACCTTTAGAAGAATCCAGACTTTGAGAGAACTGCTCAATATTGCTAGTTTTGTCCTTTTCCCTGATGTTAAGTAGTTGCACATAAAACGATCCACCCTTAGCACAAACTTTGGCCAAGATTTTGCATTTTCTGGATCAGCTTTCTGACTCAACGTGGCCTAGGCAGAAAGAAAACACTAATTAGATATATGATACGGAAAAACAAAAATATAGTGATAGCTAAACTAAATGTCATTCTTTAAATTATAGTAAAAGAAGCAGCCAGGAAGCCAAAATTTTAATATGAAAATCTCATTTAGGAAATTAAGTCTCACTACCACAACAGCACATTAGGTTCTGAACCACAGGCCACAATGATACAGACCAGAAACCTAAACAAACAATGACAGAGAGAGAGAGAGAGACTTGGATCAGGAGGTTCTCCTGTAGGGAACCAATTAACCCCGTTTCAATGAGCAACTCAGAAAACTACGGTATCCTAGAGAGCTTCTTCTTCTTCTCTCTCTCTGTCTCTGAAGAACATGTGTTCCCCACCTACTCTAGGAGAACCTCGTCTTCTCCATCCATCTTTCCACCATTTCCAAATTATTCTCCTCCTCAACTACCATGCCTCCAAGCAGTTGCCTCTAAGGGTCATCCTCCTAACTAACCACCTCTCTATCACACCGTTCCTAATAGTGCCTCGTCCATCATTGCCATAGGTTCCCGAGTTCAAATATGTCTTGCCTTTTTAAGTTTTCATCATCCAAACACACATACACACACAAACAGAGAAAACACACACACACATATTTCGCCAAAACTTCAATATACCCTGGTGTAGTCAACACCCATTCCACATCATACAAGAGGACAAAATACTAAAAAACTTACCTGGAAAAAGGTGATAGTACCATGTGATGTAGATGACATGGACAACTACTATTGGTCTAAAAATTAGGATGTAGATTTCTTCTACTGCACCCGGGTTTAATGGGGGCCTTCGAATGGACCTAGCTCCACCCTTGGTCTCCACCCAGGTGGGCCCACACGGGGGTCCAAAATTTTTGGATGAACCTGAGTTATATATATATATATAGAGAGAGAGAGAGAGAGAGAGAGAGATGCTTGAATTGAAAATTTTCCTTATGTCTACTCCTAAATTGTCACCGCTCTGAATTTAGGCATTGAGCACATCCAAGAAGTGAATCTAAATTTGATTTGCTCAATAATTTAACAAGCCTAATGTTTGGCATGTAGGTCTAATTTGTGCTAGTCTTGTGCTACTAGTACTATCTTTTTTTTCGAAACATTGATGACTTAATACTATTAAAATAAAAGGAAGTACAAAAGCAAGGATCCGAGTATAGGAGATATATACTCAGAGCCAAAGAAAAGGAAAAGAAACATAAAAAGAAATAGGAAAATAAGAAATAAAAAGATACAACAAATGATCCACCCAACACAAGATCCAAATGAACCCCCAATCCCCAAGATTCAAGGCTGGTGAGATGAGAAAAATTCCAAGGATGGGTTCTCACCAACCCAAAATATATTGAAATTATTAAATGGGAAAAAATGTAACAAATAATATATATTACAGCTATATATATGGTATGCATAAATAAAAATAGAAATATACTAAATGGTACTAAAATAGGAGAAATAAGATTTTCTTGTAGGAATATTGAGGAGTGTCCACAAGTCCAACACAAATACAAGGATACAAGTGATAAATCTTAAAAAGTGGAAAATAGTTACTGCATTTGGCTGAATATTGCCTTTCTCATAGTACCGAGCGTATGATGAAAACAAAAGGGATACTGGAATAGAAATAGAAATCACAGGACTTCTTGCAATTAAATAGTAAAAATATTAAGTAAACTAAAATAACTTTACTCACGAGCAAACGGCAAATTTCATGCTCAATTTTTGAAAATGAAGTCTCCAGAGCTTCAACTCTCCCTGTTGCATGACAGCAAGCACATGGTTCGCTGATCATGAATGTGACACTAGGACGAACCTATAACAAGGAACAACCACTGATAAGTATATAAATAACAAGTGAAGTTTGCATGTAAGTTGCTTTAGATACTGGGTTAACTACCTACATATATTTATTATAAAACCAAATAGAAGCAAAAGTATCAGAACAATTTCATCATTTTAGATATCCAAAAAAACAAGTCTGACAACCGCGGTTGACAAGTAATAGCTAAAAAAGTTTACTTCTATCCTTTACCCAATGAAGATGTACATGCTACGTTGGATGAGTAGATTAACTTAACGGATAGAGTTAGAAAGAACGTTGTTAGGGAAAATCTAAAAATAGTCCCAATAGATGACAAATTGATGAAAACTCGTTTGAGATAGTTTGAGCATATTACTAGATGAGCCCTGGTAAATAGAGTCGAGAGCATACGAGTTGCGGGTACAAGGTGTTAGGGCCTCGGTTTGACCGAGTCTATGTATTGTCAATTCCGTGACCAAGCGTGACCGTGTGTGTTGGACCTTACCTTGCATGAATGTGAAAATGTTAGAAGATCTACTATGCATAGAAGAGTCTACACCGAACATGTGATTGGCACACAGGTAAATGGACTATAGTGGACCTTAGGTCAAGCCTGAACATCATAGAAATCAATGGTTAATAAATTGGAAATCTGAAAAATGTTTAGTTTCAGCCTCGAGGCCTCAAGCATTTTGTCGATGCCTCAAAAACTGTCCATATCTGAATGAAAATTATGATAGTTTCAACGTGAATTCTCAAGTCCCTCTGTCCTTTGACCAAAAATCTCACAAGAAATGGTAAGAAAAATCTGGAAAAGGGAAAAGCTCCCCTTGATTTCGAAAAATCCTAAGTCTTATCATGATTGGCAATCTTATACATATTTGGAAAGGCTCCTCGTTTTTGAAAAGTTTACATATCTGGAAAATCTTCCTTATTTGAAAGATCATGGAAAAACTTTTCAGCCTCTTATTAACTCGATCCTTATCATGATTGTCAATAAAAAATCTAGAATATTTCAAGAGGCTCCCTTTGATTTTAAAAGATCTTTGAATATCATCTTGCCACCTCATGCCTTGTCAAGTCAAATATCCTAATTGGAAATCAAAGACAAGTGGCAAATAAGTGAGCTGGTCTTGGACTACATATCCTTAGAAATTAAGGTTTGAAATTGGAAAAACCAGTGTGTTGTATTATCTTATACAGGCTGGAGGCCTCGAGACTCAGTCGTTGCAAAACTGTCTTATAAATACACGGCTGGCTAAATTCAAAAGCAAGTCCTGAACATTGGAAAATACAAAACAGCTATCAGAGAGCTTTCAGCCCCTCATCACTTCATCTTCATTATCCTTTAACAAGGATATAATCATGTATTCAATACTTCATTAATGATGAAGATGAGGATGTTTCTCTAGGACCCAAAATCAATCATATCCCTGTCCTAGTACCCATGTTCCGCTGTGCCAATACTCAACAAAGATGGACTTGATCTAAAAGAAGAAGGCGCAGAGACATCTACAAGAAGAACACACATTTTGAATAATTGTTAAGGTCCAAGGCAAGTGTTCCTCTTAGTCTTTTTCTTTGATTAAAGTTGTAAGGTGGATTAGAACATTGTGTTCGAACCACCTCAAAAAATAGACATCGAGGATTAGACCATGGGGGTCGAACCCCTATAAAAAATTAAGTTGTACTATCTAGGTATGAAGCCCATTGATAGTATATTGGGACGACTCTAGAGTTGGGAAGTCTGACAGTGGATGTAGGTTCAGGTGAACAGAACCACTATAAATGATTGTGCAATGTGGTTTGCTTTGATGATTTGATTCCTTTATTTATTACTTGCACACACATTAATTCCGCTACACATATTGTTAAATTGATTTATTTTAATAAAAGGGAAATAAAATCGGATCAGACCTATTCACCCCCCTCTAGATCTTGCATCATTCTAGTAATGGAATTTCACAAAGAGGAGAGGTAGACCATTGAAAACATAGAGGGAATGGATACAAAAGGATATGTCAAATAGCGGGGTAACTGAGCATATGGTTTATGATAGGATAAAATGGAGAAGTAGAAATTGTAAAGCCAACTCCAAATAGATGCATCTAGGCTTGATAATGATGATGATGATGATGGTGATGGTGATGATGGTGATTGAACAAGTATACCCTCTTTCTTGTTATCTCCATGAGTCCATGCCTGGATAATTCGGAAACTTTCACCATTGACCGGTCTCTCTCCACAGCCTTCTTCATTTCTTCATAGACAAGCCTTTTATTCGCTTAAAAGGGTGCAAACAAAAGAAGACGTCAAAACAAGTAAAAATGTTTAACATTCACCTACTCATATATACAATGCATCCATTGACATAAAATCAGCAGTCAGACTAATAAGTAATAGCTTCTAACATATAGGTCAAAGACCACACATTGAATCATTAATGTCAAAGCAACTACAATACAAAGAAGATGTGAAAAGGGGACAAGTTGTCAAAGATAACTTCTCAAATGGAGATGGACCACCACCAAAACAGTATAACGTAGTGCATACCTACTCATCCATCCAATTTTTTTTTTAATTTCACCTGCAAAAGTTCATTCAAGAATAAAAAGGTACAAGGTGAAGCTACAGTATAAGAGGTATATACTGATCCTCGAAACAAAAAACATTGAAAAATCATCCAACAACTAGTAAAGAATTACAAGTAATTTATGAACGATGCATACTTTGATGGATCCGTTTTTTATTCATACTTTGATGGTTAAATGCATTTACTTTTCGCTTGGGAGTGAATATCTCAACTAGAAATTCCCTCCATTCTTTGGATGAAATGCGCAAACCAATTTGAGTAATGTTAATCAAATGGACAGTTCTCTACTAGTAAGAACTAAGGCCGAAATTTTATACTAATTTGATTTCTTTTAGTTGCTGACTTCTCCATACTGCATTAAATAGCATTGAAGTGAGAATAGGCTTGAAAGCCACAATCCAACAATCATCACCTATGTTTCCTATTGATAATATTTACATGTATTTACAGGTTCAACCCCTCTTGAAGTGACCCGACACACGGGGCTTGTAGGCAATTTTGTAGAAAGTGATTAGGAGAGTAATCTTTCTCTTGTATTAATTCACTAAATATAAGCCAGATATATAGAGTACAGAAATACAAATAAAGAAGGTAAATCAAATAAAAAGGGAAAGCCCTAAACTTAGTAAAGAAAATATTGGCAAGCACCAAATCACACCCCCCCACCCCCCCTCTCCCTCTCCCCCCCCCAACAACACACACACGCACGCACACACAAACTCAAGTGGGTCCACTTCAGTATGAACTTATTCAACGTGGCGATCCAATGGTCAAATGATGCCATCTGATGGAGTGAAAAAAGATCTACTAGAATCTCCAAAAACCGAGCCCGGTCAAAGCAGTAAAGCCAAAACTGGAACCAGCTGACATCCTGCAGCAACATGTGAAAAAAAAAAGAGCCCTGGAAACAGCAAAGCTGCAAATCCACCGTACAAATGTATAGGTCTTCAAAAAACGATAGGGATAGAGAGGGGTCCCGTCAGAAGAAACGTTCCGATGGCCGGATTTGAGGCTAAAAAGTGCTGGATACAAAGGGTCGTAACGCTGGTTGGCCAAAAAATTGAGAAAAATCAGATTTGAGGAAAAAAAATGCTTCAAAAGACATGGGAAGTAATTAGAATCTGCTACAGAAGTCCGCCGAAAAGAGAAACTGATCCGAAGAAGATGCTGAAGTCTGGTGAGGAAGAGTACCATTGGCATTCAAACTTAAAATCGCGCCATACAAATGTGATGTAGGGCCAAAAATGATTATAGAGTTGTGGGATTATAGGATCAAATCTGAAAAAAGACTACAACTCTAAAGGAATAAACAGAGATTGCCCTATGAATCACCCACAAAATGCAGGGAAAAAACATGTCTAAAATGAGAGGTCAAAGGGGCTGGACAATCAGATCTGAGAGGCAAATGGTGGATCGTTTGGCAAACAAAAGGAAGGGAGAGAGGATTTTATTTATTCAGATGAGGATCTAGGAGAAAGGAAAAAGTGCAGTAGTGGGTCTGACAAAGCACAAACTGGAGCAAAGGCCTTGTAAATGCAAACTGGAGGTTGGGGCGAAATGGGTGGTCCAAAGTCTAGGGGCAGGTATGCTTGTTCCTTGCAGATTGAAAGGACAAAGCCCAGAAACGAGGAGTGCAGTCTTCCCAGGCAGCAAGACGAAGAAGGCAGACATGGCGGGCCCACCAGTGTCAGATGGGTGCACAACCAGGTGCTATGGAACCCATGGGCAGGGGCAAAGCCAAGGCTGTAGTCTAAAGTCAATCGGAAGCTTGGCCCAGTAGATCAAACCAGGAAACCCAAAAAACTGGGTTTCGAACAGTATTATCGCAGGAGAGGAAGGAGCCCAAAAACTGTAGGCCAAAGGCCTTAGATGGCAGATCCAAGCCGATGGATGGGTAGCCCAGCCAAAAACCGGCAGGGGTATGGTAGGGTCTCACCAGCGAAAGCCTCGCCAAAAAAGCAAACAACGGCTGCGAAGGCTCTAGACCAGAACCAATCAACAACGGTGCAGGCTGGAAAGGCAGCGGAAGTTGTTGATGAGAGAGCATTCAATGTTCTCCCTTTGCTGGTGTTGTCGCAACCAACAGAGGGAGAGGGAAAAGTACCGAAGGTGATCTTTCTCTCTAACGTTACTCAGAAATCAAAACCCACAGAAGGATCTAAAGACAATATTGGTAAGCACCAAATCAAGAATAATCTAAAGATATCTCAACAAGTTTCTCCCGACGGCACCCCTCTCTTTCAAGAGGATTCACGGCATGTCAAGCCCTGTTAAGGTTCTTCGTTTTGCATCGAATTAAACCACATGCTCCACCGCTTGTGCGGGCCCCCGTCAATTCCTTTGAGTTTCATTCTTGCGAACGTACTTATATCCATGGGATTAGTCTCACCTCCATATGCACCCATGCTATTCAATATATATATAATGCTTACTGTGTCCCGTATTTAATTGGGCAATCTCCTAGGTGTTGTATATTCTTTTGCTTATCAATAAAACTATTGTTCTCCCCAAAAAACAAAACTATTGTTTCTAAAAGTCAATAGGCCAATCATCCCTCATTAATTGATTCTGGCAGATTATCCCCAGATAAAATTTATGACAAGCAGCTAGGTGAATCTCCCCATGACTGGTTGATAAGGGTATAAGGTTGATGAAGGCAATATAGTCTCCTTTGAGAGGATTGGGTGGGTAACTTCGTATCTTTGTTCCAATTTTTTATGCAGCCATCCAGAAAATGAGTGCCTTTATGAAAGACTTTTTTTGAAAGGTAATGATTAAAGACTGTTTCAGCAACAATACAGTAGTATTGCCTGGGCTTTAAGGAGGGACCTTTTCTACTAGATTCATGGTGAAAGGGAATCTTTCATTCTACAAAGCACAAATATGAAAAATTATATTTGATGCTCAAATATAAAATAATTAATAATAAAATAAACTTCCTAAATCAACTACTAAAGTCAAATAATAATAATATCAACCCCGATTGGATCAATCATCTAAATGTTTCAAATCAAGCCAACGATGATCCAATGGACAAAGGCAGCTCCCAAAACCCAATCTAATGAAATAAACGGTTAGATCAGCCTTCTAAATAATCCCATCATAGATCTATGCACAGATGTTAGATCTGAACATCATCTCCTAACCATATTGTCACGACGGTTGTGTAATGTCATTTCCGAGATCTCTAATAGACCCGACAACCATCATGGACGCCCACATCATTATGTTTCAGAAAGAAAAAATCCAGCTTCATTAAATGACTAGCCATGGTTTTAAAGGACTGAAAAATCAATGGTGGATAAAGGTGCAATTTTATAAAGTTCAATCCACAACATGAGTCATTCTTTTCTGCAACAGTAACGAATGATTTCAATAAATGATGAATAGGATACAACTTGAGTCATTCATTGAAGCTGATTTTTTATAAGCACTATACGCCAGCATAAATCTTTCAAACACACCCAACCCTATGATCATAGGTGGGCTCTACATGGAGCTCCCATTGTAAGAGTACTTTATGGGGTGTGTCGCTAAATCGTTAGACCTCCTCCAGTAGACACCTCTATGTAGGGCCCTTCAATGATCAATCTAAACTGTTCATGCTAACTCACTCCATGTGATTTGACATGTCCCAAATTTGTACCCATACACCTTTTATAAATAGTTGAATTTTCAAGCCAAAAATTTGCATTTAGCTAAAGCCTATAAAACCACTAAATCTTGAACTCTTATATATATATATATTGTCCATGATAATGAGATGGTATTAAACTTTTGTCCACCCTCACCTAATGATCTTCTTCTTCATCCACTCCTTAGTATCCATGTATATAGGTTCCATTGCGAAATGGAGACCAATATCTGCATGTATGTATGTTTGCATGAATGTATCTGTGTGTGTATTATTAGGACAACAGCATTTAGTTAAGCACATTATACAAGTACCACACAAGTATCAGGATATCATATCATTTCCAACACAATATGTTTAGCATATGAAGTATCCACGTATTATTAATTTCCCACAACGGTTTCAGTTTAAGCCTTTATGATAAATCAGAACTTGGAACGGTCACCCAAGGGGCTTGTGGCTCAAGATGTGTTCAAGGCCCTAACTAGTGTTCCAGGATTGTTTATTGTACCCTAACACTAGAGGTAAAGGGGTTCCATGTAGGCAGAAGCATTCAGTCAGACGGCCATGTCTGATAAAATTTGTAATATGGATGTTTTAAAGTAAACATCAAAGATCAGGTTTCTTATCAGATTCACCATTTCTATTGGATGTCACATGAGAAATCCTGATATCACTTTTTTCCACTACAGGATGGACAGTTTTTTCAACTGTTGGCATTACATACACCAATTGTTGAGCCTTTTAATGACTGAACAGATAGCATCAGACACAAAGGTAAGTTCCTTGGCATTGGATTCATTTCAGTATCTGATTAGGGATTTGGACAGAAGGAATTCAAGGACTTCTAGAGATATGAGAGAGGCTTTGGGTGATCATTTCCTGCCTATGAGCTTGTGCATTTTGAAATTGAGGAATCCTATGCTTTGTAAATCTTTTATTTCATTTCCCTTTTTTTTCCTTTCACTAAAATATATTGTTACTTCCAAAATAAAAAATAAAAATCTCATGGCTTCATGGGCTTGCTTTAGGCAGTTTTAAGGATAAGTCTAGTTCTTATGTGTGTGAATCATGAGCTTGTGCATTTTGAAATTGAGGAATCCTATGCTTTGTAAATCTTTTATTTCATTTCCCTTTTTTTTCCATTCACTAAAATATATTGTTACTTCCAAAATAAAAAATAAAAATCTCATGGCTTCATGGGCTTGCTTTAGGCAGTTTTAAGGATAAGTCTAGTTCTTATGTGTGTGAATCATGGAAAGCTTACTGCTATCTCAAGTAGTGTCATGTTCCAAGCCTGTTGGCTTAGTTGTTTTCCTTCTTGGATCTGGTGTTCTGTAAGCTTTTTGTTGTATTGGGTGCTCTTTCATTAAAAAAGTTGTCATTTTTGAAAATTGAAATAAAATTCTCAAGTTCAGCGCTTGTTACTTACAGTCATCAACCATGTCAATAAAATCTACCACGATAATACCACCAATATCCCTGAGACGTAACTCCCGTGCAATCTGAAACAACAGCAACTGTATTAGTCAATTCACCTTCACAACCAGCACCATAAGATCAAATGAAAGAATGAATTAAAATTAACAAAACTGAAATAATAACAGCAGTGATAACACTAACCAGGTTTATCACAACCTCAAAAGGAATATATGTGAATTGTATGACCAACAAGTACAACAATCTTCATAACTTTCTTTAGTTGATAGTGGGTAGATGAAGAGTTAGGATCCTAGAGCCCTACACCAAAAAAAATGTATGGATTTATAAGACAAGGGAATCAGAGTACAGGGAAACCTGGCTAAGTGACAGTCCACTGATCTGATGGGTTCCACTCATCATCATCAAAGTCTTTGTCTGATCAATCTAGGCCTACACCAAGAATAACATATGCCCGACATATCCATTTGAAAGATTTTATTCTTTCTAACATGGCCTTCCTATGCTGGTCCCATTCCTCATGGGACAGTTATTGAGGCAGAATTATTTGCTTTATGGCGTGGTCTTCTGGAGTTGGAGGAAAAGGGGTTCATGGGTGCCTGGTTCAAGGCGACTCTCAGGTTATTGTTAGATGGGCTTTGGGTTCTATTTGCTTGGAAGTACTTGGATAAAATCGAAAGGGTTCGGCTTATAATTGAATCTTTTGATTTTAAAATTGCTTGGGTTCATCGATCAGCTAATTCGGTTGCCGATGAGTTGGCTCGTCTTATCTTTAGATTCTGAAGTTGTATCTTATTTCTTGTAATTCCGTTTTGGGTGTCCTCTTTTGGTCATCTTTTACGTTTTTGTAATTCTTTTTGGAATTAATGAAGTTACCTTTCAAAAAAACATTGGCCTTTCCATTGAAAGAGGATGGTGTATTTTTTTCTCATTAGTAGTCAGCCTTTTCACAATTGATTTAAGGACCAATCTTCCAATCTGAGATCCTCTCTTGTTGTTCCTTCCTTCTCTCCCTATTCTCCTCCTCCCAAAATGTCGGAGGTTATTTAAGCTCAACCAACCGGATTATACCCGGCAAAGCACCAATTGTAAGAGTTTTCTCATTGCCCAAGTCAGGCAAATGGACCGCCAGAGCATGACTTTGAGCTCTACGATCTTCAAGGAAATTGAAATCCTCACCTTGGATACCATTATCCTCTTCTACCATATCAGCCCATCTTTCAAATTGTGAGGCAAATTTCGTCATTGCAAGAGATGAAAGATCACTATGAAACACTGTCACCTTCCTTTTCCCTTCTCTTTATAACTTTAATCCAACCCTCATCAGACCCAACAACAGTTGGAAGGGCAGGGTTCTTGACCTGTTCTCCTGAAACAATGTCCAAATTGAAGGGAGCCTTTTCCTGATGGGCCTAAGGAGCAGTTACACCTCTTCTAGGCTCGGTCCAGGCCCTACCTTCACGAATGGATCCCATTCTTGGCCCAGACTCTCAAACATTCTTTGGAAGGAAGCAGCTTCTCACTCATCCTCTTTTTAGTGTAGAAAAGGAACAAATGCCCTACTGTGGCCTAAGATCATTCGTATCCAAAGGAAATTGGAATATTCCCCTAAGAAGACAGCTTAGCAACTTTCTCAAGAGCGAGAACCACCTATGGACCCACTTGAGAAATTTCCAGACCCTGTATTTTTGCCACATAAACAGGGTTGCAGCAACCGCCACACCCTCTATGCCAGCTGTGTCGGGATCATCCACCTCAGCAAAACCTTTCGTCTCCTATATCTATTCCAAAGACTTCTCCATTGACCCTTTACTTTTCATCTCCTCTAGTGGAGAGGACCCACGAAAATGGATTTTGTCGATTGAGGGCATTCTCTTTTTTCCAACTCCACTTTTATTGAGTATTTCATCTTTCCACCCTCTAGCACCAAGAATATTGTAATCTCAACTTCTTGAGAAATCACCATTTTCAAGCAAGCAAACCCCATGACCACCATGTCTATGTACCGTTCGTCTGTAGGCTCCAACCTTCCAATTAACTCTCCAAATGTCTGATAGTCTCCTTCCCCCAAGCGTGCACTGGAATTCCACAAAAACCAGACCCATCACAATTTCGACTGGCCCCAAAGACTACATCCATTGGTCCAACCTTTTTTGAACAGCCCTTGACTAAAATGGATTCCTCCTCCATAGATTTTCTTTGCCTCCTAGGTAGATGGGGACCACCCAAACAAGAATTGGAGAGATTTGCTTGATGGAGACCCTGAAGTTGAAGCCACATTGGTCTGAGAACCACTACTTTCTTTCCCCTTCTTCCATGTCAATCCACATTGGTCCAAGACAGACACTTTTTTAGCTTTCGAGGAGATGTCTCCTCCCACCTCAGATCTTCTGCCCATTTTCTATATCCACTTCAATAGAAGCTTTTTACACTACTGCTTCAGGTGATTCTGCTCTGAATTAGGCTTCAAACTATTTTCCCCTTTCTGCCATACTGCTCTCTTTTGACTTTCATCACCATATTCCTTCTCCTGTCATCGAGGTTGTAGGATATGGTGTATCACATTTTACATGTGGATTAACTTTTAGATATCGTTCATTGATAGTAAATGATTTTTCTTTCCTTTTTCCTTGCCTTGATTGGCTCCATGTACTCTTTATATACATGTATCCTCCTTTGTTTTTTTTTGAGCGGTGATGTATCCTCCTTTGTTAGAAGATGAGCAATACAATACACAGAACATGGGTAGGTGGGCAAGTGAGGAGACGAAGCAGGTCACTCCACCATGACTCGACTGGTCGACTTAGTGCTTGCTCATATTGAATGATGGAATCAAACGAAATTAGAATTGGGAGACGATGGAGTGTATGTGTATGCTTATGTAATTTTTCCAGCAACTGATTCCAAAATCAAGATCGAGATGGAGACGGCAAGTGAGAGTTTTCAAGTCATTCAGCAAAAGGCTTTGTGCTGTACAGCCTTGGTCGTCTGCACCCTTTTCTCTGCAGGCTCCACGCCTCAGCCACTTCCTCCTACTTGCTCTGCGTCTATCAGTGCCCAGTTCTTTTTTCCCGCCTACATGTACCGATACTGCTATCATCTCAACCAGCTCTTCATATTGTCTTCTCGGGTTACTGTGCCTAAATTCTACTCCCGACTCAGCACGAGCGACTCTGATACGGTTGTCCTGCTGATGAGGATTTCTTCTCCTATTGCTGATAATATCAATTCTCTGATCTCCGTCAACCATATCCAACTTTCAGTTTCTCAGTTCACCCTTCTTCAGAAATCGGTTCTCCATCTCCTCTGCATCCGATTCTCCGCCCCGTCTGGTCTTGTTGCTCCTCCTGCTTTGCTGTTTTCCACCTTAGTCTAGCCTACCATCCTTGGCTCTGGTCCAGCACGCCAGACTGGAATATGTTACGGCATGTTAATAGTGTTTCCCTCACCAATGGTTGGATATTTTCCATCACTGTCGTCACCACCACCATCGTTTGGTTTCATCGTCGTATGTATTCTTGCCTTCACCAGCACATCTTGGCCGTTGATCTACTTCCTCTCCATCAAATGGCATCATCTGACCGTTGGATCGTTAAATTGAATAAGTTCAAACTCAAGTGGGACGAGAAACTGAGGGAAATCATAGTACAAAATCTTCCTTGGCTGATACTATCTAGAAAATGATAATGGAAAAAGGAAAAGATAAAGAAGAAAATATTGAAGGAGAGAAAATTATCTCTTTGAATGTATTGATCATGTTTTCCTCTTAGAGGATACAATATTAAATAGAAAAAAGAGAAATAATCAAGGGACCTAAAAAGGAAATACACTATGTGTATCCTAATGTAAGAATCAATCTAATCAATTACAATCTACCATGTTGATTTTCAATAAACATTGAATCTGGAGATATAATTGGGGCCCACATCACCAGACGTGTGGGTCCCACAACACACGCGTCCCGAGGGGCGGGGCGTGACACCTCCTTTGTTAGAAAGATGAGCAATATAATACACAGAGAAGTATCTCTCTCTTTCTCCCTTTTCCACTATATCTTTCTTTCTTTTCTCTATTTTCATTATTCAGTTCATCAACCAAGTTTCTCGACCTACATATATTCATAAAATTTAGGCTTTTAAGAACTAGTACAAATTCTTTTGTTTGCATTCCAACAAAATCACACATATCTAACTTAACTATGTTTCATTATAGTACAATTTGAAATTATTATGGTAAGCTAATTCAAATGATCTTACATGCCAATCTGAAGAGGTGACCAAGGTTTGGCTGCTAACGTACTTGTTTTGCTGCAGCAAGATTGACATCAAGAATAGCCTTCTCTTGTGAAGTTCCTTGACCAAGCATTCCATGGCCGCCATTCACATCGATGGAAACCAATGCCTCAGTTTGCTCAATCACTAGAGAACCTCCATTGGCGAGTGGAACCCTACAAGATTTAAGAAACAGTTTACACCAAACTAAAATTTACGATAGTAGATAAATGATGGAAAACACAGAGATGCAACACAATTTATGCTGCTTATTCAGCTCCTGGGCACACTCCCAGTACATATTATTGGACATCTATAGCCATCTTCACTTGAGTGGCATTCAATGTGGTTACCACATGCATTTTATTCAGGTTGCATGATTTGGCAAGCAAATTCTTACAATCATGTAACAAGTTGTAAACACCCATTAGGTCTGATTCAGCCAATGGGCAAGCACCCATTTAAAGTAGCCACAACATACATTTGTTTCTATCAATTAGAAAATGACTGCGCGTACACACCAAAAAATGGAATCAGGGTTTATGTTTGGCCTTCACTATGTAGCTTCTGGAAATTATTAGAGATAAGCCTGTGAAGAATAAGATACAGACTGCATTCTCTATGTCACAAAAGAGCAGTGCAAACATAGAACTCAAAAAAGCTAACCTCCATTGATAGGGTTGAGTGGAAAAGTAGAACCAACAATATGACACCAGATAGATGGGATAACACTTTGATGATAATGAATAATGATGATTGATGATACACAAACATCATGCATGTTAGATAACATATTGTGGAATGCTCATATTATCACAATTAATCTTTAAGATTGCTCACAGCTTATAATGTGGTTTCTCACCTCATCTAAGTCTTCAATCACCTCCATTCGCTCATTATGAAATGCCACATATGATAATAATATTTGCACAAGATTAGAAATGCAGACAATTCTAGCTTGACTTGGTTAAATCAGGAGGGTCTATATAAAAAAAAATCTTGGGTTACTTAAGTCGTAATGGGCTTATGACTTAATTAACAAAAGAACATTATAGAGTGGGAAGAATCAACCAAACCCAACCTTTGGTTGTGGATGAGCCATCTATTAGAAATTGTTAGGGCCCACTAGACCCAAGCAGTCATGGATTTGCTGTCTACCAAACAACAGTTTCAGTGGTAATCTCAAGCCATTTGATCCAACACAACGAAATGAAAGTATAATGACACATTCCGAGTTATCTCGATTGTTTTTTGAGATTTTCGGATTCTCAAAGTTGTTTACGGGACTTTGGTGGCTTTGGGGAGAGCGTGGACCCCATGGTAGGCCTCAATTTGTCTAACCCCGAGCTCGGGAGCTCGAAGGGGTAATTTAGTAATTTTGAATTATTATGTGTACTGTTGTGAAAAATGTTTGAAAATCACACAATTTCTCCCGACTTTTGAATTTTGCTTTTACCGGGTTTTCAATTTATAATTTATCGAACATACAACGTCGGTTTTGAAATCGATTTTTCACCACCTTCCGTCAGTTTCGATCTCCCTCTCCTACAGAAAACCCTAGGAGACCCCCTCCCCTTGCAGCAGCCGCCACACCCCCTTCTCTCTCTCTCTCTCCTCTTCACGATATCCTCTCAAATCCCCCTCCTTCTCTCTCTCTCTCTCGATTCCCTCTGATCTCTCTTTCTCAGTCAATCCGAGTACCGGTCGTGCCGTCTTTTCCAGCTGCATGCACTTGGACTTTCGCCTCCAGCCATCGGGTTTTCCGTCGTCCATGTGAATTCATGGTAATCCCCTTCTTCCTCCTTTCTTCTCCTCCCAAATCCCTTTTCCCTTTCTTCTTCTTTCCCTCTTCTTCTATGATTTCTCGCGGTTTTCCCCGTTTTCTTTGGTTTTCATAGAATTCCTTTGGTTTTTCCGCATTATTCCTCGGTTTTCGCTCGATTTCCCCCCGTTTTCCTTCCCTTTCCCGATTTTTCTGGAATTCCCTCTCTTTCCCCCTTTTCCCGACTCAGTTTGGACAACTAGGTCGATTCAACCGAATTTCTGAGTGAACTCAATTGGGATCCCGAGTTAACCAAACCCTTGGGCTTGGATTGTGACCCAACTGCTTGGCCCACTGGCCCAGACCCGACCCAATAGACTGTTTCGGATCTGGTCCAGTTAGGCCAAGCCCATACTCGGTCCAGCCCAGTTTTGGATCTGACCCATTTGTTCTGCCCAACCAGGCCCAGACCTGGCCTTGCCCACTTTTGACAGGCCCAGCTCTTCGGTCTGGCCCATTTTTAAGCCCGTCTTCAAGCCCAACCCGCTTCCTAGGCCCGTTTTTAAGCCCAGCCCGTTTCGGGCCCTGTCCACTTTTAGGCCCGTTTTCTATCCGGTCTCTTTTTATCCCGTTTTGCTTTATTTACTTATTTGTTCATCATTGTTTCAATAGATTGAGCTTCCTTCAACGCATCAAGCCGCTTGCTCACTTCGGATTTTCGACTCTATACACACTGTGAGGGGACTTACCACGGTTTAGCATGCATTTGCATATCTCAAACTTTTATTACCGAACATGGAGTGACCCGAACTGGACCCTCTATTTTGTAAGCCACTCGGTAAGGGGAAACTGTTGAAATTGATCATGTGGCAAGGGATCGATTCGGGTGTACTCTTGTCAGCTATGTGCAATTATGGAAAATTCTAATTGAATAAATGGATATTGAATATGATATGTGGAAGTTGTTAGTGATGCATTGTATTCATTTATAAAATACAAATACAATTATGTCGGACATAGAGATTTGTGTTTAAGTAACTTGTTACATACTTTTGATTCACTTGATGAAGTATGATATTGATTTGGTTGATTATAGTCGAATTTTGTTTATGTGGTTACACTTGACCATGATATCATGTACATGCATAAGTGATAACCTGCAACGGACAACATGCCGTTGGATATCGAAATGGATGAACTATTTATGTGTATGTGATTATGATGATGCGATGAGTTTGATTGTTAGAAGGACTTCCTCGTTCCGCTCCGGCGGTTGAAACACACATAGTAGATGCGGGTTTCCCCGTTGCGTTCCAGCAGTTGAGGTGCATGCCCCTAGAGATTGGCTTCCCCCTATGCTCCAGCGGTTGAGACCCCCATAGGGGATGCGGGTTTCCCCGTTGCATTCCAGCGGTTGAGGCGGTTGAGTATTGTATGGTCTCCCGTTGTATTGGTAGGGAGACCGGAGTTGTTGGAGGACCATTGTGAGTTATGGAGGTGATGTCTCGGACTGGTCAGTGAGACTATTGATAGTAGTATAGTTGGGCACTCATGTACAGGGACATTCATTCTATTATGTTCACTACATTTTTATACATGTGATATGTGTTTATGTTGCTGACATGTGATATGATTATCCCTTCACTAGGCTGGTTAGCTCACCCCTTACCTTTCAGGTACCCCGATCGCGGAGGGGCCAGACGGGCCCCTTGAGCAAGCACCTGGGGAGGAGCAGTGGTAGTTAGATGTCTTATGTTCATGCTTATGCTTTATATTTGAGAGACTCTATATTGTATGAGCTCATTGTCACATATTTGTTTAGATGACTGTAAAATTATATTTGACCAGTCTATGGTTGTTTGTTATGTTTCTTAGCATTGTGATTTGTGGTTGTTGAGCGGGAAGCAGTTACCCCGTTTCAAAAAAAAAAAAACCAATATCCGTCTTTTGTGATTTTTTGACATATTTCGGAGATAATGCGCCCGTAGCGGAACGAGGCGTTACAGAAAGGTTCCAATGATTTCATTTCATCCATCTCCACGGCCATAGATTGGATGGTTCGACATGTTCAATGGTTGGTTTTGGAAGAGAGATGATCATGAACCCTACCAGGTCTATGACAGCCAATGCCACGAGTCATGGTTTGATTAAGTCAGAAGCCCCTCATAACTTGATTGTAGCCAATGATACTCTGTTTTTTTGTGGCATCATGTGATGAGTTCTTGGGCGCTAAGGCAGTGTTGAGATGTTTTGAGATGGTTTTTGGGTTGAAAATTAATCTAGGAAAAAGCTTCTTGGTTGGGATAGGTGTGGAGGAGAATGCTTTGACGGAGTCAGAAGTTGTCCATGGCATTGGGTTAGCTTCAGTTAATATACTGAGGGCTTCCTGTGGGTGCAAATCTGAGATCTAAAAAGATACGGGACACAACAATGGAAAGGTTTGAAAGAAGACTATCCACATGTAAGAATGGGGGAAGGATAACATTGATTAAGGCCATCCGTTCTAACCTACCGGTGCATTATATGTCCCCTTTTGAGATGCCAATAGGTGAAATGAGGAGATTAGAAAAGATCCAAAGGCATTTTCTATGAATGGGAGTGGAGATAGGAAGAAGGTCCACTTAGTTACATGGGAGGAAGTGATGAAGTCAAAGGAGGAACCAAACCTGGGTCTAGTAAGTTTTAAGGATAAGAACCTGGCCTTGTTATGCAAGTGGCCTGGAGGTTTGTTAAAGAAACCACCTCACTTTCGAGGAAGGTCATAGCAGCAAGGTATGGTTTGGATGATATAGGGCAATGGGAATTTGTAGTGTAGAGGACTTCAAAGTGTTGAAATTGCTAAGGGTGAGTTTAGAGCATGAAAAAATAAGTAAAGCTCATGGTGAGTTGAGACTCCTTGCGAGTAGAGGAGACTTGGATGTCTCTTTAATTAGAAATGCTTTTTTGAGCAGTCACAAACAAAAGATGAATTAAAAAATTAAAGGTACAAAAAGGTACAAGAGACTTATATCCAACAATCAAGAAACACAAAACAAAATAATTAGAAATTTGTCCTCTACCATTTAAGAAATAAAAAATAAAATCATCATGTTAAAGAAAAGTAACAAAATTAAATATCCAAATCCAAAATCGAAGTTGAATAGAGGCTATTCTCGAGCAAGGTCTTTAAGAGTTTCAAAGTGACTGACCTCTACAATTCATGGGAAGGATGCATGAGTGGTGCAGGAAAGGTAAGGATTAGTGTGAAATGGTCTCCTCGTCTGCCAAGAGTTCTCAAATTCAATGTGGACGGGGCAACAAGATGTAAACTTGGACCAGCAGGAATTGATGGGTTCTACGAAATTTGGAGGGGATATCTTCTTCTTTTTTTTGGAATTTGTAGGTGTGAAAGATTCAAATGAGGCAGAGCTGTTAGGGATTAGGAAGGCTCTAGCATTGTGGGCTTCGATGGGTCACGGGAAACTCATCATTGAGGGGGATTCGACAAATGCAATTAAGTGGCCAATGGGACTAAAGCGGCCTCCCTGGAAATTGATACCAAATGTTAGGGAGATCAAGGAATTGTGTCTAGGTCATGAGATTTCATTTCAGCATGCTAGGAGATTAGCCATTGGTGTTGCGGCTTCTTTGCAAAGCTTGGAGCGAAGTCACTTATGGAAGACACTTTTTATCAATGTTTAAAAATCGAATCGTATCGTAAAATTATTATACATCTTGAAACACATCATATATCGTAAACTATAAAATTGAAAGATTCATAAATGTTTTCCCTCAAATTAATATATGAAATAATGTAAAATATATCTAAAAGGTAATATGGTGAATAATATCTCCAACTTTCTTTCAATATCAAGTGACTATTATATAATTATTTTATTGGAACTTAAATTTCAATGTTCAACTCCCAAAAGTATAAGACCAATATATAATCCAAGTATCCTGTGAAAATTCAATAATGAACTAAAAAGCCTCTAAAAAATCCAAAGGCTTAAATGCTTAATGACTCAAGCCTTAAAAATTATTAAAACAAAAGGTTTCAGACTTTCACATTCCAAATAACCTATAATTCTATTATTTATAGGAATTGTAACATTTGTTAATAGATACGAATCGTTCCTCTTATCATATTGTATGAATCGTAAGATATAAATCGTGTATCGTAAGATTTTAACAATAATGCCTTTTCTCTTAACTTCGTGGCATAAGAAAAAATTTGTTTGGGATCTCTTGTTGGAGTTGTTTTTTTATTGTACCATTTTGTACTTGTAGGTCTTATTGTGTTTTCTTTTTCTCTTTGGGTTTAAGGCTCTTAGACCCTCTTATTGTACTTGTTTTGGTTTTTTTTTTTTTCAATAAAATTCGCTTGTTACTGTTCAAAAAAAAATCTGAATAGTTTCCACCAAAGGCTATTTGTGGTATATTCAGTAAAATAATGAGGTAGCTGTTTGTGGTATAGTCATAAATGGAGATAATCAAGCTTTTAATAGTTTCCACCAAAGGCTCTTTGAGAGAGATGAACTTCCACCACTGAAAACTTTCCAGGTGGGTAAGTCAATGTCCATGCGTGTCTTCTTGGATCATATTTGCAGAAAATTGGGAAATCTTTTATAATATAAAACCAACAAAAGTGACAGAATACACCAGAAAAAACAGCATTTTTGCATACAGTACGAAACACTATAGCCAGTATTATTCACCTTTTACTGAGGATATTATTGATCTCTTCTTCAATGCCATATTCATCAAAAATGGGAATGCTTTTATCATATAACTCGACTCGGTCACATAGGTCTGGTGCAATTTCTTGAAGATAGGTGGTTACCTGAAGATAAAAGATGGAACTGCAGTGAATGTGATTTTGGAAATGCAGATATATGGAGGCAACATGCTTCTCACTAACATCCATAAAGTAACTCAAAAAGGATGTTTTACAATGTAGTGAACAATGTAAGGCATATCATATTATACCAGGAAATTTCTAAGCACTACAAGTTTAAGTGCTGAGATAACTATTAAATCTAGCTATACCAAAGCCTGACCCTCTGTAGTTTATTCATGATAAGAGGACTTCTATCAGCAGGGGCCATACTCCAGCAAGCCAAGTGTGCAATAAGATGGACAATCAAAATAAATTGCATACATCAATTTTTTTTTTGAATAGTACATAAATCAAACATTACATGTGATCCTGTGAAAGTGGATGGAGCCTGTAATATGAGCCTAAGTAATTTCACAGTTGGGCCACCTAATTTATGGCCCAGATCTCACAGGTGCCACACCTATACATGACAAGAAGAGGACTGTCCTCTTTGAGAGAAAATTTAATATTTTGCTTGTCAAGTCCTGCACAAGCTTCTGTTATGTAAAACCTCTACTTAATTTTCTTGATGCCTTACCTCATGATAAGTCCGAGGTGAATCAACGACCATGCAATTAACCTGAAAAGAAAATTATGCCACATGGTTCAACACAGTTAGAGCACTCATGACATTAAAATGAAAATGAAGCAAAGGATTCATTTGGTCTGCTCCAGCAAGGATGATTCAGTTTCTCAAATCTCCATCATTTTCCTTTCAGGTAGTATCTAAAAGGAAACAAATCAAGATTTAGGTGGCAAAGGCAAAAATTCAGCCCAAGACACGCAGCACCACATGGAACATTCTCCTGAATGGATAGGGACACATCCAAGTTTCACACTCCCAAAATAAACTGCATTTAAAAGGGAGACAACTCACCTTCTCGTTAAAATAATCCTGCACAACAGAAAGTGTCTGACCCATTGCCCTGTGCAAAATAACAGGAATTGCCCCCTCTACTCCCTCATCCGCAGCAAGGGCTGATGATTTTGCATGCTCAACTATATCTTTCCAGGTAGAAAGCAAGCCCTCCAAGTCTTTTTGCAATTCCTCCAAGGAATGACCAGAAGCAACAGTTCTTACAGTCAAACCAAAACCTGGAGGCTGCAATGTTTTTGCAATAACCCGTAGGCGTGTACGTTCAACTCCAGTGATCTTCTTTGAGACACCAATTCTATCACAACGAGTAATCAGTATCTGCAAGCCAGACAAAACAATAAGGTTCTCACATTCTTCATTCTCTCATTCAATGACTTCATCATCATAAGCACCAGTTATCCTATCCATCTCATTGGCATCTGTAATTGGATATGGAATCGTTTTTTTTTAATGGATCAATTGTTTACCTGACACCCATAAGACTTGATCTGCAACCTTATGGTTGCAACAGTGACCACTCACCACTGTGCTAGAGGCTTGAATCAAGCAAACGGGAATCAACTCACTCATATTTGATGCTTCCCCCTTCATACTATCCAAATATACAATTCCACACTATAAAGAAGGGGTGGGTCCATCAATAACAGTCAGAACTCTCTGGTCAAGAAAGGATGGATTTACTGTATTCTTGAAAGTTTTAAGGAGCTCATTGGTACATGAACAAAGCTACAGAAGACAAGTCATTGAAAAAGGTTGGTTGACCTGTTATACAAAATCCTTTATCTTCCTATTTTCTCATAATTTCTTTCGCCAACTTCAGGATATAATAAACCCAACCAGAAAACATGTTGCTGTCAAGTGTCAAGTGTCAAGTGTCAAAGATTCCAAGTGAAAAACTTGATAGAACTGTACGGGGCTCCAACATTTCAGCAAAATGTCACCCATATTATTTAAAAAGAAAAGAAAGAAAAATTATTCCAAAACCCAAAAATATAATAAAAGATAAAAGGGACTTTAGATTATACCTATCCCTAACATGTGCAGTGTCCTCCAATTTTTATTATTATTTTTATGAGAGATGTAAGCATGCTGCCAAATGTTTCTACACCATCAAGTAACATATAGTTCTTTAGTTCTAGATGCAAATATATACTGTACTCAGGCCTGCGATGTACAGTGTCCTCCAATCTTGAATTTTTCTACTAGGACCTTGGATTTTTTGAAAAACATGTATGCATACAACATGTAGGTTCTTTCAATCTTGGTCAATTACATGTTTAGAACACTACAATGGTGTCATTACATTTATGTGCATCTGAGGCTGTGTCATATACTCACCATGTTTTAGTTGCCTGACTCAGTTGGCAACTTGGCATCAAACAGGTTTAGAGTACACACAACAGCTTGATCACCAAGAATTGAAGGACTGTTGACTAGTCAAACCACAGTTACCAAGAAAGGTGCACTGTGTTTTCACTCTGACAATCTCAAAAGATTAATCAATGAGAAATTAAATGTCAAGAAAGTAGTATGGACATTGAAAACCAAAAAGAAGACGCATAGCTTGAATCTTCTAGAAAATATCAATAGAAGTTGAGGTAGCAATGGACCAGGTTAGCTAGGCCAGGTCAACCAAAGTATAACTCATTTATTTCTTGCATCCATTAGGCCTGCCTCATGTTCAACAGATCAGGCCAAAAGCTAGTCTAGGCAGATAAAATGGGCCTTGACTCTTGACTCATGGGTTACTTAGGCCCCCAAAAAATTTGCAAGCATTACTAGTTCTCACTTAGGCACTTGAGAGTCCATAGAATTGGGACCTGGTTCTCCAGCCATAAACTATGAGCCCCATACTTTTCCAATTGGTCTAAGTTCCTGGTCAACTCTTCAAGTCTCTCAACCCAGTTATATATAGGATCAGTTATATATAGGGTCACCAAGTAGGATAATATTGGGTGGAACCAAGTTGTGATCTAACTAGGCCAAGTCACTTTGTCGACTTGACAACTCTGGGATGGTCAGATCTAGTTGGCCAAGTGATTGAATAGATCATTACTTCAAAGTAATATTTGATTATCACTAATTAAAATTTGGGTAAATGGACAAAGTAATTTTGTGAGTGGGGATTTCAAGTCATCTCAACCCAGTTATATAAATGGTCACAAAGTAGGACCATATCAGGTGGAATCAAGTTTTGCTCTAACTTATAGGCCAAATATCTGGAGTTGACGACTTTGGCATGGTCATACCAAGTTGGACAAGTGACTGATTGATTACTACTTACTAAACTACGGTGAGTGAGTGTATGTAATTTTACGAGTGATGATGATGATCAAAAAAATTTAGAGTACTGATTATGAATCTATCATCATTTGCAACTTTATTTAGTTAGAAACTTTGTAATTTCTTTATGTATGATGGCTTGATTTGGTACTTTATCGACTTTAGAATTCTAGTAATTTTTATAACCATACTTTAAAATGCATATTAACTCTTTTGAAGAGACCAATGTATTATTTTAATAAAAATTACATATAGAATACTGAACAGTAACCTAGTTGATTTAGTAACCTGGTTGAACCACATGGTAACTGAAAAATTCCAACTAAAAAGATGAAAATATTAAAAAATCTAATTGACCCACAGTCTCTCAGTCAACCTAATCCAACAATATGCTGAGACTTGGTACTAGTCCAGGTCCTGGTCTTGGTGAAAAGTATGGCCGTAATACATTATCCTTATGCTAGTGAGGCCAGTCAGTTGCACTAAACATGAAGTGCATACATAGCCATAACATACAAGGAAGAAGGTAAGAAGACGAACCAATTGACACCCTGACAAAAGAGCATGTAAAACAAATTAATAGAACTCACCCAGAATCTGCTTTTTAAATTTGGATATGCAGTCAGAGTAGGACCTTTTGTCCCCAATCCCTCTTTAACAACTTGAACAATCACTTTGGTTCCTTTGCGAACATGAGCCCATTTGTTAGCATCAGATTGCGCTTCATCAGGAATGTTCAGATCTTGCAGCAGTTCAGTGTCATTAGAACTTTCCATTTCCAATGGAAGGAATTCATTAACAGTTCCTACTCCTATTTGATGCTCATTTTCTTCAAAATCATCCTCAAGATCGGCTTCACCCCCACCATGGTCAAGAACAGAACCATTCATATTCCCCTTTAAAGTATCAGAAATATCTATGTCATCCTCAACTTCATGTTCCTCGATATCCTCATGCATGAATGGTTCTGAATCGTCCTGGAGATCAGAATCTGAGAAGTCATCAACAACTAGATCCTCACCATGAGATGTAGGATAATGATCGTCGGCATTGGGGTTCTCTTTCAGTTCATTGACCATAGAACCTTGGACTTGCTTTTCCTTTCTAGTCATATGACGGAAAGGAGGATATACAAAGGGTTCACGATTTTGCTTAATGTCCATCAGTGATGGTCTTGAAATCCCAATATCAACGAATGCACCACCCATATGAGGAACAAGCTTCGTTACAACACCAAGATATACACTGTCACATTGTACATTATTTTTAACAGGCTCCAGCAATAACTCAACCAGTTTTCCATCTTCTAAAACAGCAATTCTTTGCATAGTACATACTGACGAGTTTATCACTATAACTGTGGAAACAGTCTCCTCGGTGCAAGTTAGTTTGTTCTCTTCTCCAGAGACCAGAGTTTCCATGCTTTGATACACCTTGTCAGGAGATTCAACTTGGGTAACCTCATGAGGAACAGACTCCTTAGACATACATGAATCATCTTTAAAAGATACAAGAGTGGACTGAAGTAGCCAGGGCTCCTCAACAGGCTGATCTCTTTCAGTGAATGTTTGATCCAAATTCAATCCTGAATCAACATCATTTCTTGCTCTTTCCTTTTCTAAAGAGCATGATTCTTCTTCTGTCATAAAATCATTACCAAAAATTCCTAGCATCTCATGTTGATCTGTGAAAACAGTGGAAGCATTCAACCGTTCAGCACCATGAGAAGAATTGATATCGTGTATTGATTGCAAGAGTTGAGGCATTTCACGTTTAGATGGAACCTTGTAGGCTGAAAACTTAATTGGTTGTCTTAGAGGGTATCTCCTCCATCCATGATCCCCATGGGTGAAATGGCAGCCTCTCAATGCGGGTCTTTGTCCATGAATCTCTCACGACAATTTTTTCATTTCGTTTGATAGTAGAAGGAACTGACAGGGAAAATTCAGGTCCAGGTCTCCAAACAAGATCATAAGAAGGCCATTTATCTCCTTTTATGAAGTAGTTGTATTTGAAATTTATGCCACAGGGTACCTGCTAACAAAAGAGGGCTTAAACATTAAGATAAATAAATATTTTCCAAACATAACAGTAATCATGCATGTTTTAATGACTCCAAGACAGAGGGTAGATAACAATTGCAGACACAGATTTCAATAATCAAAGCTGTAGCTAGACCACTTAAACATAAGAATACGTATTAACATTGGTTGTTTCGTAAATATCAGGAATGAAGAGTATAAAAGGGTGCACAACATGGATCAAGCAATCCTTCTATAATTGCTTCCACCCACCAAAGCTTTTACACAAGCATTCCCTTTGCTCAAAGAGCATCTAGAAAACCCAAGAATTGCCCAGCTAGAACCTAAAGAACAGCAAACATTGAGAGACATAACTGATTCACTGCCCAGGAATCTAGAGTTTAATGAACTGGTCCACCATGTTCATGGTTGTTTTCTCCTATCATCCGCATCTCTTCGTTGACACTATTGAACTTATGCCCTGTTGGGTATCCACAACATGGTGAAAAAGGGTTCTATCTTTTCTCAACAAATTTTCCTGGAGCATTAGGGTTCTCATACCTTAAACAAGACAACTCAAAATGGATGGACAGAGAGAGAGGTTTAAGGGTAAAATAGAAGAAAAGTAATCCATTCTATAAGAGAGAGTGAAGAAAACTCTGTTGCGATTTTCCCTCATTTACAAGATTATTTTTTACACATGAACTTTTTTTACACTTATTTAGACAAATTAAAGAATGTGAACAACTTGATATCAAATTCAATGACAAGGAAGATAGTAAAAGAATTTGGAAACTCGGCATCGGCGGAGAACTTTTGATGAAAATGTTTTTAATACTCTCTTTTTTTTTAAATGGTTCATCTGTATATATTAATAGATAAAGAGCACCAACGGTGCATGTACAAAAACAGAAAAACAAATGAGTTACAAGGAAAAATAGCAGGTGAAAGAAATCCCCAGTGCAACGACAATAAACTACCCGAAAACCACTATGATCTCAAGCAAGATTAGCACATGTTTTCCATGCACGCAAGATGTCTGACAGAGAGATTCTGGAATTCCTGAAGGGAGATAGCCCACGATATACACTTGGTAAGGCTACTTCTTGCGACCGATGAACTAGACTTAGTAATACCTTTGAAGATCCTATTATTACGTTCCCATCAAAGACTCCAGATAGTGGCAAAAAGAGATAGCTACCACAGTGCAGAGCATTTAGGCGAGACAGAAATAATGTTTCATGTAAAAGACAACTCAGCCACCGATGCAGGAATAACCCACACCATACCAAACTGATCTAGTGCAGAGTTCCACGCATCAGAAGAGAAGGAGCTGTGAATAAGCAGGTGATTTGACTCTTCGAATGCTCAGAGACAAAAGGGACATGCACCAACCATTATTCTTCCTCTTTTCCACAAGTTATCCTGAGTCAATATTTTCCCCAAAGCAACTGCCGAAATAAAGCTAATTGCCCTCGGAGGAGATTTGGAAGACCAAATTTAGGGTTGACAGTAGCTATACCGTTAGTCGACGACGTCCAAGAGTAAAATGACTTTACCAAAAAAACTCCAGTGTTGTCGGGCCACCAAACAAAAGTGTCCCCATATTGGTGCAGATTTTGTAGGATGATATGGAGTAGAGGAGATTTGAAAAAAAAAAAAAATTGTTTCTGAGTCAGATAGGTTACGACAAGAAGCGATGTCCGACACAACTTGATCACCCGTTATGGAGTAGAAATGTGATATGGCCCAAGAGGTCTAAGGGAGAGGCGGTAAAGGGGTTTTTAATACTCTTTCATATGCCCCTACTCCAAGTGGAAATT
Organism: Chimonanthus praecox; assembly: GCA_022113865.1. NCBI lineage: Eukaryota > Viridiplantae > Streptophyta > Magnoliopsida > Laurales > Calycanthaceae > Chimonanthus > Chimonanthus praecox. The sequence goes on from CM039089.1 coordinate 56,728,210, forward strand.
AAAAGGGCTTCGGAGAATGACTGTCTTTTTGGGTGGGATTATACTGTGATCATTTTTTAAATAGAAAACTGATCGTTTTAAATGTTTGTATTATTTGCTTTTGAGAACCAGAGGCAGTGGATCATCTATTTCTTCATCAGTTCTCAGGGGAAGTTTGGTGTGCCCTCTTCAGGTGTTTTGAGGTTTCATGGAGTACTCCTGAATTGTTATCAAAGCTCTTACAGATTTGGTATCTGAAATTTGGTTCCTACAGATCCTACAAGGTTGATTCTTCCTGCAGTTCATCATCAGTTTAGGGAGAAAGGAATGAAAGAACCCATCTCAGTAGATCTCCTCCAGCTTGTAAGGTGGCAGAAGCAGAAAAAAGCAGATCTATCTCTTGGACTCTGAGAAAGTTTTGGAAGGAATTTTTAGGGCTGCCAACTTTAGTTGGTTTAGAAATTTGGTTGACTTCCTCTTTTAGCATTTCGAGTAAGTGTTGGAAGGAATTTTTAGGGCTGCCAACTTAAGTTGGTTGAAAATTTTGGCCGACTTCCTCTTTTAGCATTTCGAGCAAGTGTTGGAAGGAATTTTTAGGGCTGCCAACTTAAGTTGGTTGAAAATTTTGGTCACCTTTCACTTTTAGTATTTCTTCGGGGATATTCTGTAATTCTTTTCAAAAAAACTACAGCAGTACAGTTATATTCCTAGGAAAGAAAAGAAATTGAGAATCAAAATTGTGAACATTGCCATTTTCTCAAATTACCATGATTTTACTAAAAAGGAGAAAGAGAGGGAGGACACCTTCCCTGTTTCACTTAAGAACAAGTTACATTGCAGGAAGAATTAGAATGGTCTACATGGTCAATGCATCCTAGGATCCTAGAATGACCTACATACAAGCATGGGCATAAGTATGGTGCCTAAATATGGACAAGCCATGAGCTAAACATGGAAGCAACAATAGAATACATCATTTTCTTGAAAATAGGACACATACATAAATGGGAGGAAATTGAACGGTTCAGTAAATATATTGTAGACCACAGATTTCATGCTTGAAAACTTGGAAGTTGTGGGAGAGTAATAAAAGAGTCTTCAAGGATGTGGCCGAGTTAGATCAGACAGTTGCTAGACATGTTTTTGCTAAGAGCGCCCCTTGGGCTTCTTCTCTCCAGGAATTCAGGAATATTTTTATGTCAGACATTTTACGAGCCCGGAAATAATGTGTAGATCTTGCTTAAGGGCTTAGTTGATTTCTTTCTTTGGTTTCCAGTTTTTGTTTGCTCTGTATTTGCACCTCTGGTGCCTCTTTATCTTTAATAACGAAACATTTCAAAAAAAAAACTTGGGAAGTCCACGAAAATGAATTTTTCTATAAAATATGTTATCAGTGGTACAATAAATTCTAATTAACGGGTTAATGGCTTCTCCATTGACCAGCCCATCACTCTCTCATTTTTTTTTTTTTTTGAAGACCAAGGTGTCCATACCTCTTAGAGCACCTGACTAATCTTTGAAGCATCTGCAAACCTCCCTATACACACACACGGGTAAAACTAAGGGAGTGGCTCTTTGGGGGAGTGGGAATTGAACTCAAGACCTCCCACTTGAAGATGACCAGGCCATCACTCTTTTGACAACGAGAAAATGAGCATTTCACCTCCTTTCCAACATAAACATCATATAACTTTCCAATAAAAAAATTATGTGAGGGTTTTAGGACACGAACCCAATTCTAATTAAAAGAATAGCATGCTGAGTTGCAAAACACAAAGTACATCCCAAAATATATTCATTAAAATACCTTTATCTCAGTCTTCCATAAATTAGTTTGTTCTGTAGAAGGAGACATGAGAATGGCCATCTCTGGTTCCCAACAGCCTAATCCAATCAGGTCCCCAGCTAAATATAAAAGCTGGCCATCTGCTAGATCAGCTTCTATATTCCATAGCACTTTGCACATTTCTTGGCTTGTTGAGGAGTTTCCTACAAAATCAGAACAATAAAGAGAGTTACAGAGTTAGGCTAATTAAACAGAGCTTTTCTAAAATATAGAAGTCTTGTATAAAAGATAAAGTGATTCAAGAATTATACCTACCCTTTTTTTTTTTTTTTTTGGGTGTTGGAGGGGGGGGGGGGGGGGGCTACAGAAATACCTCACAACATAATTCATATTTTAGAAAAAATTAAAAATTGACAGCGAGTGTTGTTCCTCCATCAAAATGGTATGGAAGGTTCCTGAAAATAAAATATACTTCTCTTTTCAGCAGCCACTTGATTGCCATTTAAGGATCCTAGGGTGCAAGTTAGGTGGACTTGAGCCACCCGTAACCCAAATCAATATGCTACAACCTTAGCCCATCACCATCTTCTTCATTTTTTGCCCCCTCATCCCATGTCGTCCTGGCTCAATTAGTAAAATAAGTTGGAATCTTGAAATCCAATCTAAAAAAAAAATTGGTGAATAAGTACAATTGCTATTGTTAGTACCAAATCCATTATCAGCATCCATTCTTTTTCTTTTATTATTTTTTACAGTAAACAAGTACTGCTGCTAAGCCACCAATCCCATCTATTTGTGATCAGCTTTTTTAGTACACTACATCCATAATCACTAATCCCATCTATTTGGGGCCACTAATCTCATCTATCAAGTGTCAGTTTTCTTAGTTCTACTCTTCCAACTTATCCAATCAAAAACCATATTCGTAATTACCCCACAATCTATTATGTCCTTTATCCCTTTAGTCCAAATTTTCAAAGGTCCCTCTCACGGTCCCACCCCTTGCGGCTTCTATTTGTAACCTTCCAATTTTTCATTCAGGGGTCATTTCTAGTCTTCCACTTAAGTGCCTAAACCACTTTAAAAGGCATCTATTTGGGCAACTTTAAAGGTTTTCCTAAAGTGGTAATTTCTAATTCTCTCTTAATGTGTGTATATTCTTCCTTTTTTTTTTTTTGAGAATGATGTATTTTAATGCTATTCTTACTCATCATTCTTAAACGTAAACAAGTGCATGATCTTTATTTAGATAGAAACGTTGAACCCGACCAAAGTTGCACCCAGTGGATGCTAATATATTGTAATAAAATTTGCATCCTGACACATAACTAACAAGTTATTGATAAAGCTTTCCCAAAATGGGCTATTTTCCACCATATTATCCTCCATCATCCTGACAGCCTTACATCTATCAAGGGCTGGAAAAGGGAACCATCTATCAATCTAGGCTCGGGAAAGGATCATCTTCCAACACACACTAAAATAATTTTTCTTTGCAACCAAACATAAAGGAAAGGTCCACACATGGAGGATGCTCCAATTTTTTAGGAAAAGCATTTGTCCAATATCAGTGTCATATGCTTCTCAAACACACCAACATGGGAAATAGAAAATTTCTAATCTGTTTTGTGGACTTGTGTTTCTAGCAGTTAGTAATACTACCTAAATAGTTTCATAGCTTCTCTCTTTTTTTCCCTAGAAGATAAATACTACGTTTTAAGAAAGTACCTACATAGTACGTACTTTTTCTTAACCCTTAATTTTCCAAGGCAAGAGCAAGATTATTAAGATTTTATTAAATGATAAGAGAAGAAATACATCCACAGGAGAGAGTTAAATCAAACCTTTTCTGCAAGTTGGACTTGGAGAAAACTTATGATATGGTTGAGGGCATGGAAAAACGTCACACACTGCCAAGAGAGTGAATTGGTTGTGGAATATATGAGGGAGCACCCCTCCTTTATAGACAAGGCCTTTTGGGCCCAAGGATGAAACTTAGGCCCAATGCAAAGCCGTAAGGCTTTTTCAAGCCTAAAGTGGATAATATTGTGCTATAGGGACAGGTCATTACAAATGGTATCAGAGAACGGTTCAACTCTCTGCCTCCTGTGTGCCTACCTATGTGCCTATGTGTTGTGACAGAGTCAAGGACGGCTTTGGTTTTAAGGGGATGGATTGTGATACCCAATGAGTTTGTATGGGGGCATGTATGGGAATGAAAGTTGGCCTCGAGGGCATGGAAAAAGGTCCCATACTGCCCATAGCAAAGCCGTGAGGGTTTTTCAAGCTCAAAGTGGACAATATTGTGCTAGAGAGACGGGTCATTACAGCATAAGGATCTTCGAGATGGCACATGGGTAATGCCCATCCTATCATCATAGGTGGGCCCCACACTAGATCCTCTGATCTAGCCATTTAATTAGCAATCCATAAGTTGCAATAGAGATCCAACACATGGATCTTCGAAATGAACTTGAAAAAGTGGACAAAATCCTATATCTTTCAATTCATATGTCCGATTTTCGATTCGTAAGTTGTAATTGAGATCTATCACTTGGATCTTCAAACATGGAATTGAACTAGTGACCATCGGTCATCACGAATAGGGTGACATATTTTGATCCATGTCATCCAATCGAAGATCAATAAATTGTAGAGCCATCCTTGGAGGCTTGGCTTAAGATATGTCATCAATCATATCTCAAAACATTCTTTGATCCACTAGAGGCCCGTTTTTGATCAATTGAACCGTAGATGGTATAGATCAACCAAATCTTTCATGAATTTCACTCTCTCATTGGATTTTGATATGTCTTGTTTGATCAAACCATTTAGGCTCAAGTGTGTGATCAGAGACATTTGCAAAAAAAAAAAAATTAGTGTCAAGTGATGAGTTTTCCATATACATCACTTCCCAAACTTCTAATTCTGCTAGGAGCCTACTAGCCCATTAGCACTTCATCCATATGTGACAAACCCATTGAAATAGATGTACTTAGCTTCCCTTCCCCCCCCTCCCAAAAAAAAAAAAATTGTAAGCAAGTCTCCAAGACATTCATTTACCTCCTTTGCCCAAGATAAAGCATATGATCACGTGCAGGAGGACACCACCTTTCCACCATGAACTAATATTTGCATTCCCTTCCACCTTTACACTATAAGACTCACATTTGCATCACCCTCTAATCATGCCATCCAGTTAATTGAAATACATGAAATCCTTTTAAGTATTTGACTCTTCTCTGACCACTACTCAACTAGCCAAACATGCCTTTGTGTATTTAAAGTCCTCATCAATAAAGGATTCTTCGGCATTTAACACCCTATTATTCCCTTGTTGGTTCTTGCCCAATACAATAAAAGTTCCAAAGCTTATGGAATGCGGAAAACCAAACCCTTTAAACCTATCACATACTAGGTTCGCCCACGACCCCACAAGCACATGACAAATCATTAATAAATCTCAACCCCCCGGTGATGCCCCGAAACATAACAAACCATGATCATGCTTGCTTGCAAACCTACTCTAATGGCCCAACTCTATGGCTGCTTTCACTCTGAACCAAAGAGCTCTTTCCCCCTCTATGGCAGCTTTCACATTGGCACCAGATAGCTCTTTCCCTAAATTGCCGTCACTGATACTAATTGTTAGATACCTAACGAATATGCCAAAAACTCCAAAGTTGATAGAACGTAGAAAATCAAGCCCTTTAAACCAATCCCATGTCAGGTTGGCGGACACCTAGGATGGACCCCACCGAGCACATGGCAAGTCATCAATAAATCTCATATCCCCTTTTGTCCAAACAGTGCATCACTACCTATAACAATTTCCACAATAGCTTTTCCCTCTATCAAATGAACTTGCCTGTCAAAAATGGCAATTGTCTTTCAAAGATTCCACAAAAATCCATGATTGTTGAAGAGAAGAAACTTACGCCTTGTCCACAAAATCCTTCCACCCTTCACAGTCCAATGCCATCACAAATCTGAGGTAAAACACGTCTGACATGCACAACAAGACGCATGTACATGTGCAAGTAAAATCATGCAAAGATGCATGCACATGTGCACACAAACATAATTATATATAAGATTTCTCAGCCAATGAAAAAGCTGATCTCATTATTGCTATGCAAAGAGCTCCATAGACCTTGCCTGTCAGCCCATGCAATTGCACTCTGCTAATCACCTTCTAGCACTAGTTTAATTACTAGAAACCAAACTTTATTTGATTCTTTTAGTATCCTTCAATTGAGAAATAAAACTAAGAAATACCCTTGCCATATCATGAACAACTCCATCTATGACTGTTGAGCATGGTTTTCCTCTAACCACTTCTGTGTTTGGCATCATATAACCATTCAGCTGAGGACCACCTTTCTTTATGTTTTTAGCTTCCCTCTTCTGATGATATATGATTGCCTTAGGTATCTAATGAGTACACAAACTAACGCTTGCATGATAGAACATCTTGTGATAGCATTACACATCTCTTGGAGGTGTGTACAGTCCTCTGGGAGTGCCCCCATGTCTAACTGCATGTCCATATCCAACATCAAGACCATCCAATACTAACATAGACAGGTCTCCATGTTCAATTGCACACAGGAACCAATTATATCAAAAAAAGAACTTTGATCTCATGGCTAACACATGTTACCTTTTTTTCTGGATATTACAGGTGGATTCAGAAGACAGCCATGAACCTGTACATGAAAAGTCATCTTGAAAGCATTTCGTAAGGTCACCTGATGAAATGAACACCTGCCATAATGAAAATATAAACAATGACCATTAGGGAATGTGGAAACAGGAATGACTGTAATGGGGCAAACTAATGAATGGTACAGAACTACAGATTACAAAGAAAATTTAGCAGAACCAAATATAAGATTTTAAAAAATTCTGGTGTTTGAAATCCAATTAAAGAGAGGTAGAGAAAGAAAAACGCATTGAAAGGATTATAATTAATTTAATAAAATAACAGAAGAAATATAGTATCAACCTAACCCAAATTGTATATCAAACAACAAAAGAATTTAAACTGCAAAGTTTTAATAAAATTCAAAAAAAGCAGAAATTGAAGTATTTCAGTAGAACCTGAAAAAAGGAGTACCCAAAGTGGCCTCTCAAATACATTAGAGGAAATGCATTGAAGTAACAACAACAGTTATAAGAACAAAATCTAGTAAAGAAAACATAAGAATCACAAAGAAAAAACCAATTCACATTAAAACAAACAAGAATTATTAATCTACAGAGCTTAGACAGAAGAAGGGGGTAAAATCCTCCAGAAACTAACTTGCAGCAAGTAATCTGAACACAAAAACTTGCAAAAAAAACATACATAATATAATCAAAGAACTAAAAAAAAGTGATCATATGTCTTCAAAAAAATATCAAACAAGCAGAAAAATAATATTAATAGGACTCATTTCAAACTCTAAACAAATCCAAGAACCAGTGCAGAAAATTCTTCACGAGGAAAGTTTCAGAAATCTCCATTCAGCAACTAATTAAAAATATCAGGATTCCAATATATAATCAAATTCTAGAAACCAGTCAACAGAATCTTCATGTGGACAGAAATCTCCACATACCAGCAAAACTGATTAAAGAACACACAAAAAAAAAAAAATACAATCAAGCCACCATTTAGTAAACCCGAACAAGGAAAAGGGCAAAATACCAATAAAATGGAATCAAATACTTCAAAGGATATCATAAAAATGGCTAATTATTAAAACAAAAGTTAACAAGCAGAAACTTTATATTATAAACATATCTATTAAAGGAAAGTCTGCACCCGGTAGACTCGTCACCAATAACCTTCCATTCGTGTATATTTCCTTAGTTGTCAACTGTTGAAAGTTAAGAGGATAATATTCTCTGTATATTAATTCACAAAATAAAAGCCATATATATAGAGTACAAGGGATAATCTTTCCCAATATTTAGGGATCCTAATTTCCTAATTAACAAATTACAAAATCAATCATAATCTAATCATATCAACCATAAATGGAAATACAGCAATAAATCCTAATATATCTGGCCGCCCCCCCCTCTTGAGATTGAACATATTCAATTTGACAATCCAATGGTGATGCCATCTAATGGAGCGAAAGCAGATGAACAAGAATCTCCAAAAGTAAAGCCTGCTCGAAGCCTGGAACCAACTGACATCCCACAGCAGCATGTACCGAAACAAATATTAGAGAAGGAACGGTGGAAAATCAGTTCTTAAAACAGCAAGGCTGCAACACCACCGTACAGAAGTATAGTTCTCTAAAAAACGGCAGGAAAAATGAAGGATCCGCCTGCTGAAAATGTTCCGGTGGCCGGATCTAATGCTGGAAAGTGTTAGCTGCAAAAAAAGAAACACTGGTAGGCATAAATACCCCCTACAGAAGTCCTCGCAAAGAGAAATTGGTCCGAAGAAGATGCTGAAGTCCGACGAGGAACAACAGCGTGAGCAGAATAGTAAAACAGAGAAAAGCTTAAACCTCCATTTAACAAGACGAAAGAATAGGTCTTAGAAGGTTCCACTGGCATTCAAACTCAAAATCGCACTATAAAGATGACTATAGAGTTGTGGGATTATTGGTTCAAATCTGAAGAAAGGCTACAGATCTAAGGGAACAAAGATGGCCCTATGAAGCACCCACAAAATGCAGGGAAAAAAAATTCTGAAATGAGAAATCAAAAAAGTTGCCTAATCACGGGATTGTAGGTTAATTATTTTCCTTCTTTGGGAATTTTAACCTGTATATATATATATATATATGTTAATGATATAGAAATATCAAGTCATTCTCTCAAACTCTTCATAGTACAGACTACAAAGCCAGCTGAACTAACCTTGAGTTAGACCCTCTCCCCACTCTTTTCCCTCACTGTAAGCACTGTCTCTCTCAACCCTCCCAACGATTTCCCTCCCCTTTGCTTCCCCTTTCTTGCCATATTGCATCACCCTTGAACACTGCGTAGCCCAGATTCATCTCTCTTGACAGTGATGCGCCCCCCCCCCCCCCTTCTCTTCCGGTGACTATCGTCCTTTGCTCGAGAGATCTGATTTTCTGCTATTGCTACCCAGAAAACCCAAACCCAGATCCACACCTCGTCACAGCCCGGAACTGCAGCATCCTTGTCCTTCCCAGCGACGAGATTGAACCTCATTTTTCTTCAAGACCGCCTCTGCACAATGGTAGTATGACACTCCCTTCTCAAAAGGTCTGCTCCGCTGCCCCTCTTCTCGTCCTCCGTTGCTAGCCAAGCCCAACTGGTCGTTGTCGGTCTCTTTCTCCAACAGCTAGGGCTATATATATAGAAATATCAAGTCATTCTCTCAACATTCAATGCCAGATATGCTCTAGATATGGACACAGTGCAGTACCTACAACCAACGATATCGTGCAGACAGTCACTTTGAGGAAGACCTCCCTTCTAATTTCGCAAGGATGTAGATTACTCAACCAGTTGATCGCAACTGGTATCCTGATACTGGAGCTACTAATCATATGAGTGGTGATGCCCGCTCCATGTGCTAGAAGTCGTACGGATCAAGACCTATTGGGTAATGGTGATTCACTTCCTATTGCACACACTGGTAGTTTGTCTCTTTCTTCTAATTCATCTCAGTTTCGCCGTTCTTGTGTTCTTCATGTTCCCCACATGCATAAAAATATGTTATCTATTGCTAAATTCACTAAAGATAACTCCATTAGCTTCACTTTCTTTCCATGAGGTTTTGTTATTCGAGATTTACGAACCGACGCTTTTTGTTTCAGGCCAATGTGAAGCAGGTCTCTATCCAATCAAAACTGAAAGTCTCTCTAGTCTCTACCCATGCCTTAACAGCATCCTGCTCCTGCTCGTCACTCTAGCACCAACATCTCGGACATCCATCCACTAAAGTGTTTCAAGTTCTAGCATCAAATAAATGTTCAGGACCTTCTTTTACTTTTTTCTCATTCTAGTTTTTTTTATTAATTGTCCTTTGGAAAGTCTATACAACACCCTTTTTATGTTCAAGAACATCGTACTAATGCACCATTTCATTTAGTTCATTCAGATGTATGGATGTCGCATGTTTCCTTTGTCTCTGGCTTTCGATATTATATCCTATTCACAGATGATTATACTCTCTATTCTTAGATATTTCCTATTCGGCATAAATCGGAAGTTTTCACTCATTTGCAAAAAAAAATAGCTTTTGTTGACAATCATTTTTCTACTACCATTAAACATTTTCAAAGTGATGGTGATAAGGAATATGACAATCATTCTTTCAACAGTTGTATGTGCAAAAAGAGATACATCACCGTTTATCTTGTCCTCACACCCACAACAAAATGGCCTTGCAAAACGAAAACACCACCATCTATCGAAAATGGGTCACACCTTGCTTATTGTGTCTCATCTTCCTCATAACTTTTGGGTTGAAGCCATTTGTACTGCACTGTACCTAGCTAATGACTTCTGACACCACTTCTACAATGGTCCTAGGCCTTTCAGAAGCTCTTTGATACCAACCCCAACTATCTCTCTCTTCGCACTTTCGGTTGTGCATGCTACCCTTATCTTAGTGATTACACTACTAACAAATTGCAACCTAGATCTATTGAGTGTGTTTTTCTTGGTTACAACAATCACCAAAAGGGATACAGGTGTCTTCATCCTCCTACCACTAGAGTATATATTTCACGGCATGTATTGTTCAATGAAGTCGGGTTCCCATATGACTCCAGTACCTTGCGGCCTAACACATCGTCTTCCTCAGATATGGTGTCCATCGCAGTTATTACCATGTCCTCCCACCTGCTCTGCCACCTTCAGCAATTCCGTCTGCACCACCAGCATTTCCAACTTCTTGTCTGGCAACCTTACAACCATCAGCAGATGCTCCTACATCACAACCAGAGCAAATTCCTCTTCCTTCTACTCAGCATGGTCGAACAAATACATCTCCTTTGCTATTGCCTCCTACCAACGTTCATCCTACACGGACACGAGCCAAGGATGGCAGATTTAAACCCAAACACCAGGCCGACTTCGCTTCTCGTCATCGCCTACTGCAAGTGTTTGCATCTACAGTCTCTTCCTCTGACATTGAGCCCACTTGCTACCCTCAAGTTGTTCGGTTAAAGGAATGGCAACATGCCATGAATGACGAGTTTAATGCTCTCCTCAAGCAACATACTTGGTCTCTTGTTCTGCCACAACCCCATGTCAACACCATTGGTTGTAAATGGATTTTTAAAATCAAAGGTCGTTCTGATGGTATTATTGAGCGTTACAAAACACGTCTTGTTGTCAAAGGATTTGATCAGCAAGCTAGTATGACTATGATGAAACCTTCAACAATGTCGTCAAACCAATTACTATCCGCATTGTACTCAATCTTGCCACCTCTTGTGCTTCGTCCATACATCAGTTGTCGTCAAAAATTCTTTCCTTCATGGTTCCCTTACTAAAGAGGTTTATACGACTCAACCACCAGGATTCGTTGATCCTCGTTGCCCTCATCACATTTGCAAACTACACAAAGCCATATACAGCTTGAAGCAAACACCCAGAGCGTGGTTTCAACGGTTCAACTCCTTCATTTTGTCTTATGGGTTTGCTCAAAGCAAAGCCGACAGCTCCATGTTCACATTTGTGGATTATTCTATTTTTCGTCGATGACATAGTATTGACAGGCAATACCCCATCTCTCCTTCATTCCTTCACTTGCAGACTGGGTACATAATTTGAGATCAAGGACCTTGGCACCCTTCATTACTTATTGGGCCTCGAAGTGGCTCATCTATCACAAGGGTTACATCTCTCTCAAAACAAATATACCTTTTATATCCTTCGACGAAGCAAGCTACTTGACAGTAAACCATGTTCTACACTTGTTGCTGCTAAAGCCCAGTTATCTCTTGCTATTGGTGATTTGTTGTATGATCCTAGGAATATGGATATCTCGGCGGCGCTCTTCAAAATCTCACACTTACTCGTCTAGACATTGCTTATGTTGTTTCACAAATTATAAACCAGCTTCGCACAACTCATTTAGAAGTTGTTGAGCACATCCTCCACTACCTGAAAACCTTTCCTGGTTGTGGCCTACCTATTAGGCGAACGACCCAACCATTATGCCTAGTAGCCTACTCTGATGTTGATTCGGTAGGTTGTCCCTATAGTAGCCGCTCCACCACCAGTTATTGTGTCTTTCTGGATCCCAATTTAATATCTTGGTGTGCAAAGAAACAACCATCAATCTCTCGATCCAGTGTCGAAGCCGAATACCGGGCACTTGTATATACTCGTGCCGATACTGTTTGGATACAGAATCTTTTACGAAAACTCGGTTTCCATCTTCCTTCTCTAACACTGCTTTACTGTGATAATCTTAGTGCCACGTTCACGGCGGCTAATCTAGTGTTCCATGCTCGCACTAAACACATCGAGCTTGACTATCACTTTGTTCGCAATGCGTTGCTGCTGGAACTCATCGGATTCAATTTGTGTCTTCACTTGATCAGCTAGCTAACATTTTCACCAAAGGATTGCCAAAGCAACGCTTCTTACAGCTTAGTTCCAAACTCGTCCCTTCTCCGTCATTGAGTTTGCAAGGGAGAATTAAAAGAAAGTCTGAACCTGGTTGACTCGTCACCAACAACCTTCCATTTGTGTATATTTCCTTAGTTGTCAACTTCCCTAATCATGGGATTGTAGATTGATTTGATTGATTATTTTCCTTCTTTGAGAATTGTAACTTGTATATATATGAGTGTTAATGATATAGAAATATCAAGTCATTATCTCAAACTCTTCAATATCCAATTCAAATTCCAACTAATTTATAGTATACAGGATTCAAATAAAGGGGGAAGTAAAGAAAATTTAAATAACATCAACAATGAAGGATAAAATTAATTTACTAGTTACTAGCCCAAACAAGAGCCACTCAGTAAACACAAACGGAAACAAAGAAAGGTCAAAATAAGTAACAAATCAAAGTACGATCAAGATGTTATCAAAAAGCTCATAAAAAACAAGAAAACAAAAGTGAAACATCAACAGGACCCAGTTCATATTCCCAACAAACCCAGCAACCGGTGTACATAATTCAAATTAAAAGAAAGATAAAGTCATAGAAATCTCCACATGGCAACCCAAACTGATTAAATAATAACAACCATGTAATATGAAATCAAATTACCACAAAAAAGGCTATTTAGCACAGCAAAAGGAAACATGATGAAAAATACGTAATGCCATCAGATTACAAATCAAATGCAATCAGTCCGCTCACAAAAGACATCATAACAGAAAACAACAAGTGGAAACATGATTTTAACAGGTCCCAACAGGACCCAATTCAAATTCACAACAGACGCAGCAACCAGTCTGCAGAATTCGAATGAGGAGAAAAGGAAAGTTTCAAAAATTTCCATACGCCAATAGAAACCAATTAAATAACTTCTTCAAAGCGTCACAAAATCATACTGCTGGATACAAAAAGAATGACATTTTTATACAGACTTCAAAGACCAAAACAGAAACTTTGAGAGACCCACTTACGGAAAAAGAGTCCTTTCAGCACCCAATTGCGAGGGCCGAAAGGCGCGGTGTTTGGTGAACGGAAAATGCAGACGACGAACGTCGCAGACTTCCATGTCACATGGCAAATGGGATACAAAGAAGAAGGTTAGAGAGTTACTGACTCCAATAGCATTAGAAGGAAAGAGGAGGGTAAGTTCCAATGCTGAAGCATTGGGTGGAGCAGAAGCAGATAGGGAGAACGTCTGAGGAGGGAGGGACAAGAAACAAAGCCTGTTAACCCTCGAGTGGATAGGAGGACGATCCACAGGCATCCGGCGATCCTCAATCGTATGTTGTAGAGTATTTTGTATTTAGGTCCATACTGTTAGGATAATTGTAAAAACAGTCTGAATTTTGGTTATTGTAATTTCATCCCTTATGATTAAAGATTGAATAGCAATTAAGTCCCTTTAACGTGATCTTATAATATGTCATGCAGGAGTTTAGTAATGGGATTGGAGAATATTGATGTTGGTGGTGGTAAGTCAAAGGAGATAATCCTGGTTATTTGTTCATTTTGTTTTTGTTAGTGTAATACAAGACACTTGATTGTAATTGTATTTATTATAAATTTAATCAAGGAGAAGTCATTGTTTGGGACAGATTCTAAAATAAATGTGTTAGGTAATACATTATATATAATCATGACTTTGTTTACGGTTAGGATTACATTTTGGACAAGTATGGCCATTGCAATCTTTTATACTAAAACAACTCAATTAAATTGTATCATTTGCACTAGAGCAATTCAACTAGGTTGAACTAAAGGTCTAGAGCAACTCAACCAAATTGCACTAGAGCAACTCGATAAGTTCTATAATACATTTTGCACTTGATTAAATCAATCAATTTTTGTAAAACAATTTATGCTAAAGCAACTCGAATAGATTGAAATAGAGCAACTTGATTAGTTTGCTCTAAAGCAACTCTCGACCAAGTTGTAATAAAATAACTCAACTAGGTTTTGTAATACACTTTTTACTAAAACAACTTAAGCAAGTTGTAATAGAGTAACTCGACCAGATTGCAATAGAGCAACTCAACTAAGTTTTGTAATACAATTTGCACTAGAACAATTCAACAGATCCGATAAAGCTGAAATTTTGGCCAATTCTAAAATGAATATGTGTTTTGTAATACAGTTTATGTAAACAAGTCTTTGTTTACCATTAAAATTTTATTTACCATTAAAATTACATTTTGAAAACTCATATAAGTGTAGTTCAACTGCTTGCCTCTCGTTTCAAAAAATGGAAGGTTAGGTTCAATCCTCCATGACTTAATTTTGATTTGCCATAGAGTAGTGGGTTTATTCGTGGGTATTTTATGCCGAGAAAATAGGATGAGCTTTTAAGATCAAGGGAGAAGGAAAGATGAGAGATAGGTAGAAAATATTCGTGAAAAAATCAAAAGCGAAAATGAAAATCTCACAACCGACTCTCACATTGGAAAAAGTACCACGGTGTCCAAATCAGTACCCTAAAGTTTGGTTTTAAGCTTGTATAGCAACTTAATTATGTGGCAGAATAAATATATATAACCAAGGGGAATATATGCGGACATTAGTGTTGTTATTAACATTTTGAGAGAGGGAACTTCCTTCCCAATTTGACATTCCACTTTGAAATTGTTTCACTTTGAAATTCTTTTAACTGTTAAAGGATGAAATTAAAAGAAAATCTCAAAATATTCCTAGAATCTGAAACGGTGTCCAGTTTTACAACATCGGTGCCCTAATCAATTATCTACTTTTCATTTTTTTCATGTACATAACTACAGATCTTATTATGCTAAACCTAGTTATAAGAATCCTCTGGTCTACAGATTGTTACTTCATTAATAAGAAATTAATACATTAGTATTTTGTATTTGACTTTATATGCAATTGACACTAGTCACTTTCTCAGTCAACCAACCCAACTCAAACCAAAGAGCGAAGCCCACGTAATTGGGCTTGGACCAACTCTAAACCGATTATCCAGTCGTACTTCCTTTATCTAAAGGAGAACTTAATTTAACAGACTCTTTCCAAAAAGCGTCAATGCAAATGAAAAACATCTTCCCAATAAGCTTTGCAACTCGATGGTCTTCTTAATAGAAAAGACATTTGAGGATAAATTTGTACTGATTTGCAGTGTATAAAATATTAGTCACTCCTGTATAAGAAGCAAGGTATTGTAATGTAGCAGGTGAATCTGCCGTGGAATTGAATCGATACCTTACAAATTAGATCATCATTATCGTCATATGGGTTAAAACTCAATTTTGCATGCATGGCTTCATATGGTGCACATGAATTTAGATGGCCCTTTATTTTTCCTTCTTAATTTTTTTTACAAGATATTTTTAAACAACAAATTATAATAAAAATGTTAGTAGCAGTGGTTAAACTAGAAACACGTGTTAGTACATAAGAGCATCTCAACGGATACATTGAAAACTTAGACAAATAACTTTGCATATTAGCATATAATTAAATACTATCTTGCCCAATATAAGCCTAATCATAATCATAATCATAATACATGCGACGCAGGTTTAGAAACGCGAAATGCATGTCACAGATTGAAAAACACTTTACCCTCCTTAATTATAACATTCCCCAATTTAATATTGTTTGGCATAATACTCACCATTCACTTAAAAATAAATAAAAAATCTATCATTTGAATTTTGAGCCACTGATTTTGGGTTTATTTTTATATGATATATTTATTTATTTTAAGCAGATTACTCTTGTATGAATTTGTCTTTTTTTTTTTTGTATCATGTGATGCCCATGTAATTAACAAATGAAAGACAGAGAACATATTTGGTTGTTTTGTTCATCAAATTTCTACTGTTTTTTGGATGGTTTAACTTTTATTGCATTAGAAATAATAAAATTTGCTGATTTTCCTTTTTTTTTTACATTTATATATGGAAAATCGTAAGAAACTCAGTGAAAAACCCCCACCGGTAATACTCATCGCCCTTAGGGCACACCGAACTTGGCACAGTAAAAAAATTAAAATTATAGAAAAAAAGTTAAAAAAAGTAAGGAAAAGTTGATAAAATAAAAGCTTATTACTTCACTGATTTATAATTTATTCTTTAAGAGTTCTTTTTCGATTTCTATGAGGTAATCAATTTTGCATAAGAAAATATGTTTTGGTTTAGTTGACGACTTGACGTAATTGATAAGGTCTGGTAATTTATAGGCCATAGAAATTCAATATTTCTATTTTCACGTCAATTTTTTTATTAAAAATGAATAAAATGTACATTTACCAAATTAGAAAAACCTCTCTTTTTTCTGATTAAAATTCTTAATTTCTCACACTTGGTGAAGATATCTTGTAACGGCCCTAACCGGGATCAGCCATGCAAATCCGGTCTAATCTCAGTTATCACTTACTTTTTGTAGTTAATTTTCTTTCAATTTTGCTGAATGTATTTCTTGAGTACGAGCGCGAGAGCTACAAACATCTTATTGCCTCCATTAAGGCTCGGCCTAACTATAAAGGCAAGTTAGGCCTGGGCCTTAGGTCTCCTCTCCATTTAAAAGGATCTCACTCCTATTTTGATTACATGGTGGACTGAATGGGATTGAAATATAGAACATGTGGAAAAGGGGACAAGACGAAGCATGTTCAGGTCCAGCCAACTATAAGGCAAGTTAGTCCTGGACCTTAGGCCCCCATTTAAAAAGGGCTTCACTCCTACTTTGATTGCATGTGGACTGAATGGGATTGAGAGACAAAGCATGTGGAAAGGGGGACAAGACTAAGCATGTTCAGGTCCATCTTAACTATAAGGCAAGTTAGGCCTAGGCCTTAGGCCCCCATTTAAAAAGGGCCCCACTCCTATTTTGATTGCATGTGCACTGAATAGGATTGAGAGTCAGATCATGTGGAAAAGGGGACAAGACTAAGAATGTTCAGGTCCAGCCTAACTATAAGGCAAGTTAGGCTCCAATTTGAAAAAGGCTCTACTCCTATTTTGATTGCATAGTGGAGTGGATGGGATTGAGAGACAGAGCATCTGGAAAAATGGACATGTCTAAACCTGTTTGGCTTAGATGAAAAATGGTAAAATCATTTGCAATGGGAAGAAATGTAAAGTATTCAATTTTTGAGGGATTTGTCAAGAGTTTTTCTTTTCTTTTTTGAATTATGATAAGATATTTGGTAATAAATACTCTACAATTGAAATGAGACTAATTTTAGTAGAGGTATTCATCGAGAGTTAGGACATAGTTTTAGAAAATACTCAATCATTCAACTGAAGATCTCCAATTTTGATCTTAGACCTAATAAGTGGTTAAAATATTTCGAAAATTACATATATTGGCAAAGAGATATAAGGGCTATAAAACTAGAAAAATTCCGTAATTTCAAGTATTCAAGAGTCAAGAGGGGTCTCTTTTGTTTATAAAATAAGCAATTGATTAAAGTACTTTAGATGAGGAGAATATATTTCAAGGGATTCTCTTATCCATTTCTGGTATTGTTTGCATTTTCTGTTGGTGTTGATTTGTGAATTTGTAAGGCTGGGATTTTGGATTATTTTGTGCTTCTTTTGGTTTAAGTTTGTGCCTATAAAATTTTATTTAACAATATATTTCATCTCTACAAATCATGCTGTGACTTTTAATTTAGAGATCTTTGGTGAATTGGTAGAATAATAGAGGACATTGTAACCATTCATCAATTCTCTTATTTTCACAGTGTGATGTTCTATTGTTCTTTAACCTTTCAATTTAGTTCATTTTAATTTTTCATTAATTTAAAGACTAAATGAATTAACCATATTTACAATTATATTTTAGCAAAACATGAATACAAAAATTTAATTAGTAATTTTACATCTCAAAAAGTAAGAAAAATATATTTTAGATAATTTTATTATTATATATAATTAAAATTTTAATTAATTATTACTTATAATAATATATTAAATACCAAGAATGTCTCATTTACATTTTTCACCTTACGCCTCAACATGTGTGAAGCCGGCCCTGCCTCCATTAATGTCTTTGCAAGCAAATCGGTGCAGGAGGTGTTGAAGTCCTTTGCTAAGATCTACAAGAGGCACAAGTAAGAGAATCCACGAGTGAAAGGGAAATAGGCAGAATGATAAGCAAATTTGAATTATTTTCCTGATTTTTGTTATTTGCCAATGTTGTAAGAGCCACATGATTGTATTCCCATTCAATATAAGTTGTGTTAGTTTCTAATTTTACGTTCCTTCATAATTTTTCAATTAAATCTTGAACTGAATTAATTATAATTGATCATCATCGTCATCATTAGAAGTTAGAATTCTATCTATTTCGGATCAGTTTTTCAAATTCTATTTCAACATTTGACTTTATCACAAATCATACTTTTTAGTCACTCCACTATTTAACATGTCATTCTTTTAAGATGTGATTCCATGATCGTCCATTAAGCATGTCCTTAGCTTTCATTTACAAGCATTTTATTTATTTCTTTTTTTACTTTGATTTGGATGAACTTGTGGACCAAGGATTAGATTTCATCTAACCTTGGCCGATTGAGAGAGAGAATTTTCTTTAGCCTGTATAAAGGCTTTATTGTAAGCATTTTAGACAATGGAATAAACAAATATTTTTGGAACTATTTTACATCTCCAATTTCTGAATATTAAAATTGTGAAATTTATTCAAACTTTGCTTGGGGCTTCGGTCGTTATCTGAATCTTCCGATACATCTTTGATCTTCAGATCAAACTTAAGTTAGTATCATGAAATTAAATTAATTCTTTATTTAGACTTGAGTTTCGATTTTTGCATTGAATTTCAAACATCTCTTACTTTGATTAATTGATTTAAATTGGATTAAGAGAATTGAACCAAATCTTAACTCAACCTAAAACATTGATTTTCATGAGAACTCGACCTTTTAGAAGGATTATTAATCCCACTAAAAGAAGAGGCACAATTGCTTGAAACACAATCAGCCCAGCGTGTATTCTTTTCACGTTCTTCTGTGTCTGTCCGTAAGGTCAGATTCTGTAGTAGACACCTCCGAATCCGTTTTCAGAGGTACGCTCAATAAACCTCATAATCAAGCACGTTGAACCAAAAATCAATTCTGCAGAAAGCTGCCCTCTCCCTCTCCTTGCTTAATTAGCTTACTTTTAATCTGGTTTAATGTAAAAAGGAATTGAAATTGAAGCAAAATTGGACTGTTTTACTGTTTTTTATGAAAACTTGAGTTTTCCCACTTTTTAATGCATTAAAAATAGCTACAGTTGAAATATAATTATTTAAATAAAATATATTTGCTCAACTAAGATTTAACTGATGTCATACATAACCCTTTGAACTTCCTTTAGTTGAAAATAATGCAAGCCCTGATTGGGCCTGGTGACATCAATTGATGCACCTTCCATTTGATACACGACTTTAATTTTTATTAATATGTCAATAAAGTTTATTTTGTCATGGATCAATCGAATTAAATCTAAATGCATTCTGTAAATTGATTTTACTTTGTTGTATTTTACATTTTATGCAGTTATTTAACATTAAAATTATAAATACTAAGGCATAACTTTAAAACATTAGAAGGGCCTTTGGATGACAGTTCCCAGTGGACCAAGCCCAACCCAAATCGAAGAGCGAAGCCCACATAATTAGGCTTGTTTTAGGAGGTCCAACTCAAGACCAATTATTTACACCCTTATTTTATTTTTATTTTGAATCTACGTGTGCAAAACTGTGGGAAATCCAGTGTAAAATCTCCACAGGTGATACCTACTGCCCTTAAGACATACTATGAGAGGGGAGCTCGAACTTGGCACCTCTCACACCCATGTGGGCAAGTTCAATTGTAAGGTATTGATCCAATCCCAATATAGCCTTAGGAGGCGGGAGGCCATCGAATGGAATAGAATAGACTAGACTAGACTAGTCGAATTTAGACTTGATAATAGAATGGGTTGGATGGATGTATTTGGACTTAGCTCGTTCTATTCTATTCCCTTTGATTCTTTAAATCATACGAATCGAAAGAGTGTGATTTTACTTTTTAAATTTATTTAAAATTCAATCTAAGAATTATAATTAAAAGTTTGCACCAATTCATTGTGAATTAGTTTATATATAGTTTTTTCTTCATAATTGACAGGAACCCATGGTAACCTAAAAATCCTGGTATGTAATAATAGGGCTCGTTATAAAAAGGTCCATCTGATCTTGGCCTGCTTACGTCCCCATTTAAGGCCTTTCTCAGTCTGAATCTACACCTATAAAAATTGTATTTGAGTCCAAAACTAATTAGCATTTCGTATTTCGTACAAGTCTTCTAGGGCTGAAATCGGGCCGGATTGGGTCGGGTTTTTTAAAACCCAATCCAGCCCGAGTTACTAATATATGAAACCAGACTTGAACTTTTGACCCGGACATCTTGACCCGACCCAACCCGAATTATAACCCGAAACTCCACTCGCATTTTGAACTTACTTTAGCCTACTTTTTACCGAGTCGGGCCGGATTTGGTCAGTGGGTCGGGTAGAGTTCAATGTGGGTTTCTGTCTTCTCAACCCGACCCAACCCGATGACCAGACTTTCATAACCCGACCTGTATGGTTTTCGGGTTGGGTCATGCGGGTTCAGGCCAAAATCCGACCCAAGTTTCACCCCTATTTAGTCTCCTAACATTTGAGAGTATTTGCAAATAATATTTCTCCAAAAGCTCTTGACAATGGATCCTTTTTGTCCTTTTTTTTTTTTTTTTAAATCTTAACTTGGGAGAACATCTGGTTGGACTTGGATTATTTATTTGTTGGACTTGAATCTATATTTAAAATTAAGATTTCATCAAAAGATGACATAGATTTGTAATTTTTAATTAAGAGGTTTTTTCTGCACATCTTGACTCTTTTTTTAAAAAAAATATAATTCTCATACTCCTTCTTAGCAAAATATCTGTATGATATTTTTGGATGTATATAAAAATTTATTTTTAATTAAAATATCAATGATACTTTTATTTGCATATTAATATAATTTAAATTTATTCATACAATAATAGTAAGTTATTTTTAGTATGCTATATATTACATTTTATGTTCATATTAAACAATAATAAACACACCAATTTTTTTTTTTAAAAAGGGGATAACATTATATTTTTCTGTCAATTAGATGAAATGCCCCTTTTTATAGAAACAACAATGGCCCAATCAGTTTTCTAAGTTTAACATACAAAACAAGACATCATAACTTTTTAGTCTATGGACCATTGAGGTTAAGAATGACAATTTAACCAAAATTTGACCAATTGATGTGAGTATGGGACCATTTAAAGATTCCTTAAAGATCAAAAAACCAAACTGATGTAATTATTATACATAATTTTTTTAATAATTGATTAGTTATTCATTCAGAGAAAGGAAAAGCTCAAAAAGATAATCCACAGCCAGGCCCAGCAAAAATAACTCACAACTCGGGTGAGGATGAGTGAATGGGCCCCAAATGGGTCAAGGCCCAATCATAAGACCAAAGGAAAAATAAAATGAAAGCCCAGAACTCAGGTCAGATCACTATCTTTGTACCAATATAATCCATTTGATGGAAAGGAAAAAGCTCGAACGGAGACAACGAGTGGAATAGAGCAAATCAATTCTCCAATTGATACCAAGCATTAAGAGCCAATAGGTTAAGTCACAAAGAACGTTTAATAATTTTAACCATTAAAATCATGCGTCTTTAATTTAACTTTCAAATTAAAATTTAGTCCATAGTTAAACATTCAATCAGATTTTTATTCAATTGGTTGGTTTCTCATTAAATCCCAAAAAGTTTTAGCAAAAGACAGGGAGGACTTATCATTTCCTTATAGGGAGTCCATATAGACACCTGAGAAATCTTTCTCTACACATCCGTTTAAGTGGAAAATGGGTGTGTAGGAAAATATTTCCCGGATGTCTGTATGGTTCCCCTTCTTTGTATGTAAATATTAAATATTGTAAATAATATTAAAGTTTATCTCCCGCTTCAAGAAGCAGGAGGTGCCAAGTTTTCAAGCCCCCATGATCTAACCTGGTGTACCCTAAGGTCAATGGGTATCGCCCGTAGGGATTTTACACTGGATTTCCTACACATAAATTCAAAAAATATATACATATATTAAAGATTACCTGCTGCAGATGGGTATATTGTGCCTGAGTGCCCAACACCACTTCACACTCTACCGTATGTACAATGTGAATTCCATTCATATCCAATTTGATCATATTCCACATTATCAAGCTCATCCATCCGATCACATCAAGTCTGATGCTTTCCACTATCGCGTGAAATTGGATAAAGCTGCATTTTTAATAGAGTTGAAACTCGAGTCGAGTCGAATCAGGTGGGGTTAGATCGAATGAAGTTGATTTTAAATTTCTCAATCTAATTCAATTTAAATTTCATGTAGGTTTTTTTCCCAACTTAACCTGACTCTAGATATTCAAATACATATTCCAACCCCATTGATTTATCGGGTCAGATCATGCGGGTCGAATTAAATAGAATCCAAATTTCACCACTAATTTTTAAACTATTAAAAAATATGTTTTTCTGTCCGATCAAGATAATTTTTTACATAAAGTGGAAAGGCCATGAACTCTAAACCCTATCGGACAAGTTTTTGGTTGTCATGCAACTTGACAAGCTTTAACTTAGTTAAGTTAAACTTCAATTTGGCAACATTCAAACTCATCTCAAACTCAAGTGGATCCTCACTCAATCGATTTTAACTAAACCTCCACAACCCTTGCTTCGATTGCACCAAAGCTCCTTGTGTTATCTATCATAAAGAATGAAATTAAATAATACATTAAATTATGCCAATTTTTATTCCTTGAGTTGACTTGGCAAAATAATAATGGTTTTACCTTTCAAGAGCTAAAATAGATATCTATCTAAATGAGTTGTTGTATCAGCGGATACTAATAAGTTACAATTTAAAGACATTTTTAATATATTTTTATTAAAAATTGTAAACAACATTTTTTTTCTTTATAATATATTACTCCATAAAATTATAACCTGTTTAAAATAATATCAGCAGTCGGTCCCGATCTTGGACCTATATAAAATATAATAAATTTCTCTAACTCAGTACACAATACATTTAAAATAAAAAATGTATTGTCCCGATCATTTTATAAAATAATATTCCATAAATGCATGCAAAAATGAGTAAGGACTTCACAAATACTCTGAAAAATGATCCTATGATGATTTGTTTCCAAATCTAGTCGAAGTGATAGGATTTGTCTCTGGTCTTGAGGATTGAGACAGAGAGGATCCAATGGCGGCGATGGGCTACAATCTGACCAATGGAACAAAAAGAGAATGGAGATAAAAATGATTTCAGGACTTTTTAGGATGGATGGGAGTTTAAAGAGTTTTTTTTGTAAAGGAATACTACGTCAATTTTCTAGACCCTCTAATTTAATAACCTCTCTAATTTAATATATATACCATCGTCCCAACAATATTATCTTATGGAGGTTTTAGTGTATCTCTTTTTTAATGCGTTAGGCTTCCAATACCTATTCTCTAATTTAAAAAGTTACAAAAGCAAAACACCTCCAAAAAGACATCCTGGTAAGAAACACTAGTACAAGCAAATTAAACAACATGGATAAATAAAATGTGCATGGTACCATATAAATAGGAGTAAGTGAAGTTTCATCATAGTCAATACTCTTAATTATTCAAAATTTCATCCTTAAAATTGATTTTCATAAGGTATATATTTTTTTTTAAGTTTTGTGAGGGACCCTATTTTAAAGAAAATAATTAAATTAAGAGTAAAATTTTACTACCTACAATTCATTTGATTTATTACATTTTCTATACACCTGTATGAATAACATCAATGTCCCTATCAATTTCTTTAAATATTTAAAAACTATTCGATTGATAAATATATATATATATAACTGGACTTAATGCAATTATTATAGGTATGGATATAATTAGGTAATTAGAAAGTAACATCGAAAAATCTAATCTTTACATGATAGAGTCATTAGATTCTTATGGGTCAGCTTAATTTTATTAATATATTAATTTATTGAATAATATAATATTAATAAAATAAATCAAAATATCATAAAATGATGATTATATAAAATAAATTTCATTTAAAAGTTTTTATCTATTTGATTTGAATAAATGAATTTAGTACTTGATAAGGAGATTTACTTCAACTGTTTATTTTACTTTAAATTTAATAATTACAGATATTTCCAATTTTTTTAAATTCTCACATCACCAATTTATTCCTTAATTTTATAACATTATTAAATTCCATCTTATTTCGCTCTCTCTCTCTCTCGCTTTTCTGATGCTTCAATGAATGGAGAAGTGTCCGGTGATGAAATAAGGATGCTTTTAATGCAGAAGAGGATCTCTCAACTTTAGCTTCTGTACACATGCCATTTAAATGGGCCGTACAGGAAGTGTTGTGTCCAATTAAAATAGGTTTTATGATATTATTGATAAAAAAATTATAAATTATTTAATAAATTAAAAAAATTCAAAAGTTGTAAATTTGGTTCGATATACTTACAAATTCTGAAATTGGATTAGAGTACCTTGTACACCTAGTTAATTTTTTTCTCATACTGTCTTTTTAAAATCACAAGTATAGTCACGCAGATGACAAATGTGACAACCGAAACAACATTCTAATTTTACCAGCACATATATCCACGAAAGTGCTACTTTTCCTAACGCTTTAATATGAAAGTGTTACTTTTTTCAGTGCTAAAACAATGGGTGCTATTTCTTCAGTGCTAGAACATAAAGGCTGCGTTTGAATGAAGGTTAATTTTAAAGGGGTCACTCTTAAGCTTAGAGTCACCCTTGAATACCTCAAGTTTCAACGGGGCATTCAAAAAAAGTTATTAGAGGGGTTGATTTTTTGAATTTTTATCCTCACCTAAAGTAATTTTTAAATTACTAAACAAGAGTGGGGAGGGGTGACCTCGAGTCACCCCGCCTTATCCCCATCCAAACACAGCAAATGCTATATATATAAGAAAACACGAATCACTTTGGTATAATGTGGCATTCATGAATATGCATGGAAATCAAAGATAAATCACTTTTACTTTAGTTTTGTGGGATCTAAAGTCGATGGAACGCGGTGATGAGTTTGTGTAGAAGTATTTTTTGGATGGTGTTTCTCACATAAGTTGAATTTATTAAATTTTGAAAATCTAGTAATTTTTAAGGTTAAAGATCAACGATCAGATATAGTCAATTTGTGATAAATTTTATTCAATAGCATGAACAATTCTTGCAAATGTATATAAATTAGATGAGAATAAATCGAAAAAGGGTAAATTAGTGTGAAAAATGAGAGAACATGATTTTGATCTTCTTAACATATCCTTTTATGATGAAGTTGTGCAATATAATAGGGTGGAGTTTGAAGTTGAAAATATAAAATAAAATAAAAACCCTAAAAACAAAAGAGTTCACACGTGCAACAGGCGCACTGTCCTTCGTCCTTGTCACCTGCGATGCGCGTCGGTGCCTGGCATTTATATACTAAAGAATTACAATAATACCACTTTGTCTCTCCTGTGCACGTGATTCACGGAGAAATTTTTAAGAGGCTTAATTATAAAAAACAACTTTAAAGTAATTGAGCCGATTGGCGATGTAATTCGATAACATGTTTAATCTTTTTATTATAGTTGGTAAAGCTGAATTATAACTTTAAGTTTATGGTATGATGTTTTATATGTAACAAATAGGTACTCAATTTATAGAAAAAAATTGAAAAAATTTGAATTTTTTTTAATGGAGTTGATAGTTCTAAATTGATAAAATAAATAATTTCAATGATGATAATTAAAATGATTAATTTTATAAAATAATATGGATATAAAGTGGGTATAGCATTCATTTCCATCTTATAGTTCTATTATTATTAGATAGATCGAGACGGCAAAATCTTTATACATCGTAATGATAAGACAAAATCTTTAATAGAGTTGAAATTTTACTCACTCTATTTACATGTTCTCCCACACATTTCACCTAATCTTATAATCCTCTGATTATGTTGTAGAATATTGTTCTTATTTATTATTCTAAAAATGTCCATTTTAAAAAATCTAAAAAGAATGGCTTGTGTATCATTGGATTTTATTCAATTAGTCATCATAGGAAGACTTTATCCATGAGATCAAATATCAAGACTTTCTCTAATTGACCCTGTGATCTTGGCCTCATAGTTTCACATACCCTCTATCAAAAACCGGTAATCGGCTGTGTTGGATTAACTATAGATAATAACAAATTCTCTGGTTTACTCGACTTTGATCCAATTCAAATTTATACAAAATTTAAAAAATAAAAATAAGAGAAAAATTAATTTTAACAGAAGAATTAAAGATGAGAGGTACTTTCCCTTCATATAGACTTATTGGGCTATAAAAAATTAAGGAAAAACTAAGAATTTTTAACTCAAGTGAAGTACATGAGCTAAAAACATTATTTCGATTTGTTTGAGGTTGGATCAATTTTTTATTTTTTATTTTAAATGTATAGAACCTAAATAATTTTTTTTTAAACATTAGGTCAAGGCACTCACCACCTCTATCCCTATCTATGTGTCACATCGGTCTCTTCTTATCAAAGGAATTGCATGGAATATTATACAAGTCACATTTGTTAAATAGAAAGGGGTCTCAAACACAAAATAATTAAAGGATTAAAAAATATTATGTGGTTGAATAGAGAAGACTATTTTATTATACTTAAAATACATGCGACGCAGGTTTAGAAACGCGACATGCATGTCACGGATTGAAAAACAATATACCCTCCTTAATTATGACAGTCCCTAATTTAATATTGGTTGGCATGATACTCACCATTTACTTAAAAAAATTCTGTAATTTGAGCAATTGATTACTCTTGTATGAATTTTTTATTTTATCATGTGATGCCCATGCAATTAACAAATGAAAGAGAAATAACATATTTGGGTAACTTTTGTTGCAATAGAAATAATAAAATTTGATGAAATTGAACATAATAAAAAAAATTAAAGTCATGGAAAAAAGTTGCAAAAGTGAAGGAAAGCTGATAAAATGAAAGTTTATTACTTCATCGTAGGAGTGTAAATATCGATTTTGAAAATCTTTATATATCGCTCGATGTCTGATATATATCGTCGATATCAGTCGATATTGGTGAGTTTTACAAAAAAATAAATGAGAGAGGAATATATCGGCCGATATCGATATTTTACCCTGCTTCATTGATTTGTAATTTGTTTTTTAAGGAGTTGTTTGTTGATTTTTCTAAAGATATTAATTTTGTATAAGAAATGTTCAATTACAACTCTACCTCAAAGAGTTATTCTCCTGAAAATTATTCAATAGAGATAAATAAGGAGAAAGTATTCTTAGAAGCCTAAATACCTCAGTTATAAAAACAAACAAACAAAAATCAACAGTAAAATTGATCTTAATTATAATGTGTTTAAATTAATGACTAATAATTATTTTAATTTAATTTTTAATCTTAAACATTTAAAAATGTATTTTTAATAAGATTCCTTGTGCTATTGATGGATAAATCATCAAATCAACTGAGAAATGACTATCACGTAGTAAAGGCCTGTTACCTAGAATTTGTGATGCCATCATTTAAAGTAGATCCTTGTAAAAGGTCAGTGGGCATGGTTCACGACATCCTTTGAAAGAGACCTCTACAAAGTGGTCCAAACGACGCCTCTGTCGGCCGGTCTACATCCAACGCAAAGTTTAGTACTTCGAATAAAGTTCATTTAGCAAAATTTTAAAAATTATCTACTAAATATTAAATATTTATTTATATATAGATTTTGTGAAATTTTAAATTTATTAAATAGATACATGAAAAGTATTTGATTAAAAATATATAAAATTCATGATACTTTTCTTATGCATCCAATGATTAATTTAATATTTTTAAAAAACCTAAAAGATATATATATATATATTTAGAGATTTATGAATAATTAACTTTTTAATAGGTAGACCATACAGTCTCAAATGGTTTATTATTAGCTTTACCATTAGAATGACATCATATGATAAATGACATCATATGATCATTCTTCCTCAATCTGTTGAAAATAATTTTATAAATAATGATCAATTATTAAAGATATCAGAAATAATCCTTGTGCTATTAGTACTAATTGGAATTAGTTTTTATTGATGATTTCATTTTTCCTTTTTTTAATATTGATATAAAAGTAGGTTCTATTAATAGATGTGGAGAAGAAAATTGGAAAAAAATTAACGTAAGTTTACTTATAGTTTAAAAATATTTTTACTTTTTCAAAATATTATTAAACATCTCAAGTTTTTATAAAAATTTGAAAAGTCTCTCTTGACTGAATATGTTTTATCATAGATGTCCACTTTTCATGAAAAGTAAAAAACGAAAAATTATATTCAATCACTTATTAAAATTAAAAAAAAAATTATATGACAATTAATGAAATAAAAGAGAGGGATGAGACTAAGATTTATAATGCAAGAGATGGCCATGAAAATATAAAAGATTCCATCAGTAATGAAATATTTTTTTTATTTAGAGAGATGGGGAGCCGTATTAAATCTTCTCTTCAGGTGACGTTTCACATTTCCACAGGATAGTCACGGGTCACACACGGGGACTCGAACTCGTACTATCCCGCTTCTTGAAACCAGTGTTATCAAAACTGGACCGAACCGCGGCTGAATCGCGACCGCGTGATCCACGGTTCGGTTTGGGTAAAAAACCAGCTGGTGGTCAAAATCGTATAAAACTGGTCAAAAGCGCGGTTTTATGTGGTTTTGACACCAAAATCGTAAACCGTGGTTCAGGGTTTTTGATTTTTTTTTTTAAATTTTTTCTGTTAAAAAATGTGTATATTTGAAATATAAAAGTTTACTACTATTTCTATCCCATATATTTCACCGTTTTGGTATATTACTCAAAGTTTGAATGTTATTTTTAATATTTATATTAATATTATTGGTAAAATATGTCTTATTTAATATTCTATATAATATTTATATTATTTTAATACTTGTCCGGTTTGACCGGCTTTGACCGCGGTCGAACCCGGTTGAACCCTGACATCCTCGAAGACTATTCGGTACACGGTCCGGTTCTGATAACATTGCTTGAAATGGAGTGTTACCAGCTAAGCTACCCGTGTGGGGTGAGTAATAAAAGAATCTTACTAAGACCAGGAAAAATTATTATTTAAAGGAAAATGTAAATAAAAAAAATATAGAGTACTACTTATTCAAAAATAAATAATAATTGAAAAAGTAATAAGTAAAGTTTTTTTAACAATAAAAAATTATCATTATCCTTTTATAAAAGT
Source organism: Chimonanthus praecox (assembly GCA_022113865.1). Classification (NCBI taxonomy): domain Eukaryota; kingdom Viridiplantae; phylum Streptophyta; class Magnoliopsida; order Laurales; family Calycanthaceae; genus Chimonanthus; species Chimonanthus praecox. The sequence goes on from CM039089.1 coordinate 56,757,970, forward strand.
AATAATTTTATAATAGTTAAATTTTAAAATTTAAACTTTTAATATAGGACTCAAAATTCATATAACTAATATTCTTATTATTTCTCTACGAAAATGTATGTTCCATTTTTGACACGTTAAAAGAGCAATTTACCTTCGCATTTATCAGCTGGTTCGTTTTTAATACTCTGCCGTGTTCCAAGTTCCAATCTTTCTGTTCTTTTCTGGCTTTAAATAGAGGGAATCCCATAATCTTCTATTTTTGCCTCTCTCTCTTTGTCCAGCTCTTCCAGCCTTCTTTCATGGCTGCTGCGGTTGCCACTGCTGTTGCAGGCGCTCCCAACGGCAAAATTTCAGATCCAAGATCTGCATTTATGCGGGCCTACGACCGCTTGAAATCGGAGCTCCTTCAAGATTCCGCCTTTGATTTCACTGATGATTCTCGCCAATGGATCGATCGGGTAACAAATCCTTTCACCCCCTTCTTCTTCTTCTTGTGTCGTTCGCAGTTTTTTTTCCCAGCTCCAGATCTTGCTTTGGTCCTCTGTGTTTTAAAGTATGTTTATGGTTGGAATGTTGTTCGATTTCTCTTCCACTTGTATGCGGTTTCTGCATGTTCGAACTCGACGGAACTCGACCTTTTTTTGCAATACAAATAAGTGGTGCAATGTTGCATCTTTCTTTGATTTTTGTGGGAATTTCTGTTTTTTTCCTTAAAAAAAATTATATATTTTTATTCGATTCTCTGTAATTGTTCTGGTGGCTGGCTGAATTTTATTGTTGATACAACTCTTCTGTCCTAACTTGCTATCGCCTATTCAGCCCGTGGAGTATTGAAAGTTTTTTAGATTCAAAGGGAGACATTTCTGCTCTCTGTTCTGGTGATTTGAGAAACGAATTGGATTTTGGGTTTTTGCACATATTCAGAGAAACATTTGTATGCTTTCCTGTATGTGAAGTGTGAGAGAATGCAGGCATGAAGATCACGAGTTGCGATTTAGTTGTTTAAAAATCTTCATTTGGGGCCCACTTTTCAATGAGGTGGATGGGTTGGTTAACCAGCTCTTTACGCCTGACATGGAGATCATTCACATCATAATGATTTTCACTCTTGAGTTAGTTCAATTACTTCAAGAGTGAAATGGTTTGCCTTCATCAAAGGTTTAGTCTGAATCCAGAAAACATGGGGGAGGGTTTTTTTTTTTTTAGGGGGGCGGGGGGGTTGGATTCTGTATTCATGATAGATGAATGCATGATGAACATTGAGTCGTTGAGAGATCTTTTTAAGATTTTTGTAGGACACAGCTATGATAAATCCAAAATCCTTCTAGCATTCGCTCCACGTTACTTGGCAATCATCACTTTCATACTCATCATCTTCATCATCATCGATGTTTTATCCCATATACCTGGTTTCAGCTTTTTATTTCTACCTTTCCACACAACCTAATCTAACTCCCTATGATTGTTATTGTTTGGTTTCGATTCATAATAGGGATGGATGCAGAACTGAACCTTGCAGTGAGAAATTTTTAGGATATTTTTCATAGGCCCACCTATGATAAATAGAAAATCCTTCACATACTTTCCCCCATGAATTGGTAATCGTCATGATCATCATTGTTCTGTCTCATCTATTCCATCTATTTGGGTTTTGCTTTTTGAGTCCCATTTTCCAACCAACCTGTTCAAACACATATGAAACCCCATTTAGTTGGTATATGGCCAAGTTTGATCATGACACTGCTGGACTGTATCATCCCATGCCCTCCACCACTAATTCTGATGTTCTTGACGGTGTTATTTTTTGGTTGATGCCAATCTTCACTTCCTTTTCACACCCATGATTTGCAATTGATCCAAGTTGGTGCAGAACATGTTCTCATACTTCTAAAATTTAAAACTGAGATTTGGTTTCACCTAAAAATTACTTTCCCCTTCCTCCCTCTGTATGTAAGATGCATATATACATACATACATAGGTACATTCAAACATATATGCATAGGTACATATATATATGCATGCATGATACATTCATGTGTACATATACGTGTGTCCACATGTACACAGACATGTATCTTTTCCATTTACTGGTGCAATTATGGAAGAAGCCCATACCTGGAAGATCATGTCTCTGATATCACTAGGATTGGGGTGTTATTCATAAAGTTTTTCCCTTTTTTTTGCTAATCCATGACCTGTTTTTACCCTTTTTCTTTCGTCTAGCTCCCATTAAAATTGATCTTCCTGGAGTCACCTTTGAAGATTTGCAAGCAAAGTTACTGTTCACAAATGACAAGAACAACAACAGCAACAATAAAGATTTAGAAGTAGAGCAACTAATGTCTTTAGTTTACATGCGCATTTTATATATCTTTATTACATTGAATTACATAATATTTAATTTTTTAATTTATAACATATTATGCTGTTTATTTTATTCCTGGACCTTTTTTCCCTAACCATATTTGGATACTTTTTCTATTGCAGATGCTGGACTACAATGTACCTGGAGGTGGGGAATTGGCTGTAATACGTGCATCATTTTTATTTAAAGAAGATTTCTGTTTGGTTGCCACGATTTACTTGTGCCTGTAGCTCTAAGCTTCTCTAATATTCATTGATAAATTTCACACTATAGCTTATTTTTCATTAAATTTGTGAATTGGGAAGCATGATATGCCAACTTCTCCTGAGTCTCAACGAACTTGGGTTGATCCATGTGTTGATGGCAGGAAAGCTGAATCGGGGGCTATCTGTAATTGACAGCTACAAGTCCTTAAAACAAGGAAAGGAACTAAGCGAAGAAGAAATTTTCCTTGCATGTGTGCTTGGTTGGTGCATCGAATGGGTACTGTCTGCAGTTTTTTATGGTTTATTTCTAAAGCCTAATATTTCTGTTACCAGAATAATTATAGTGCGTGATTGCTTTTCTGTTTATTATAGAGGCTGCCTATCTGAAGCTTTCTAGTCCATAATACTTGCAGCTTCAAGCATATTTTCTTGTCCTTGATGACATTATGGATGGCTCTCACACACGACGGGGTCAGCCTTGCTGGTTCAGAGTGCCAAAGGTGTCTGTTATTATCTTATTGTTGTTATTCTTTTGTAACCCATTTTTTACTTTCGCAGTTTATATCTTTTGCCACTGATTGTCTGGATGATAATTACTGATTAGATGTTTCTTACCATTGACATATAGGATTTCTTCATCAGGATTTCACTTTGTGCTGTCTGTTTTGTAATATGGTATTGTATCACAGGACAATGACAGCATTATCATCTCAATTGTTTCCTCTATGCTGTTACTATTATTTTTATTTGATTAATGTTAATAATTCATAAAAATGAAAGACACAAATTACAGCAAGCAGTAATGAAGGAACAATAGGAAGAGAAACCAAATCTGTACAGGGTGCAGAACAGGAAACTAAAGCTGCTCCTGACCGGAAAGAATGGAACAGATAGAGGAATAATATTAATCCAGAAATTCCTGAATCATGAAACATGTTTCTCTTTCACTTCACCCCTTAGTTATAAGTCTGCCACTCTCTCTCTCTCTCTCTCTCTCTCATATGAAGTATTCTCCAGCTTTAAGAGAGCATCTTTGAATCCTCTACAGAGAGAAAACACTTTTGACCAGTAAGTTAATGTATTTTTATGTGAATCATTGCTTTTGATTGCCACTAAAATATTACTTACTTCAGAAAGTAGTGCCTTCTGGTACACTTCGGACTCAATAAAAAGTAAAATACCTAAACTACCCTTTCTGTAATTAATACTAATTATCTAATATAGAAGAATGATTTAGTAACATGTTGCTTTACCATGTGGTGCCCACTTGTATGTATAGTGATTCACATGAATTGTGACTTGAAGGCGTTGAGTTGGGTATTGGTGAAGTTTCATCTCAACTAGATTGTAGCCATGAGTTGAGGGAACTTAAAAATAGATGGTTGGAAAATATCATCCAAACATCCATCTTACAAGCCCTTTCGTAAACTGTTTTTTGTTGGAGATTGTAGAAGGGCATCATAGAATGCACCTTGAACATAATGCTGTAGTCTATGTTATGTTATACAGGTTTTTTGAAAGGAGCAACTTGCATGTACTAGAGATGTATTAGACTTCACAACTTGATGGATTCTTCACAAGGGATCCTTCCTTTAACTTGCCCCTTACAGCGTTACCCGCATGTATTAGTATACATCCAGGCTGGCCTCAATGGTTATTTCACCACATTATGGAGAGAAATTCAGGTCATAAAATTAGCAACCTGTGATTCTCGTAGTTCAAACTCTCAATTGTTCTGTAGGATACTCAATGATAACCATTCGTCGTTAGTGAAAAAGAGGAACGCAACATATACACAAGAAGGGAACCCCCTCTCCCATTGGACACCTACCATCAAACTTTGGGACCCTATATATCTATGGCTAAGATTTCTAGTCAGGGATTTTGTGCCACACAAGAACCTGTAGCACAGTTGGTAAGTGCTTATTGTTGCAACCATAGCTGTTTTGGGTTAGAGTAATGTTTCCATCTCGGGAAAAAAGTTGCCAGACAATAACCTGTAGTATAGTTTGTGAGTGATTATTGTGACCATAGCTGTTTTGGTTTCAAGTAATGTTACCATCTCAGAGAACAGGTCCAGACAAGAACTTGTAGCATACAGTTGGTAAGTGCTCATCGTTACACCATAGCTGTTGCAGGTTCGATTCATGTTACCATGTTGGGAAAAAAGGTACCACTCCTGACACATTATCAGACTTTGGAGCCCACAAATACCTTCTAAATAGTGGTTGTCCAGGAGGCCCTGCAGCAGGTGTTTCAAAATTTGAAATTGCTTTCTGTTCTATGTAAAGATCCTGGTTTTTTTTTTTGAGCGGTAACGATTTTTTGTTTTTTATCAAAGAGATGAAGACCCAGAGAAGCCAAACAAAGGAAAAAGAAAAAGCCACATCTTAAACCAAGTCTCCATAAAAACCAGGCAAAAGAGAACCCGACCCTCCCCCAGACAAAACTGGGCACCCAAGTACCCATAATAGCCATGAAACGATCCTCATTTGGAACGTTATCGAACCCCCAATCTCTTTCTTAATCTTACTTGCTGAGAAGAGAAAACGGGGCTGGCAACTCTTTTCCTCTTGGAAGAATTAGCTGTAGCCCAATTGTCTAAATTTTCCGCCTCATGAAAGTCTAGGAATGCTTTGGCCTCACTGTCGAAGTTAATACCCAAGACTTTCCCTATCTTTAAAATTTACTGCATGTCCATCTATCATTTTTCATGTTAATGAAATCAAAGTGTAAGTTTCATGTCCTTTCTTTATTGGCATCTTAGCTTGGAAAGTAAAATTTACTGATTTGTGTAAAATTTGTGCTGCAGGTTGACATGATTGCTGTCAATGATGGGATTCTACTTCGTAACCATATCCCTAGAATTCTTAGAAGACACTTCAGGGAAAAACCTTATTATGTTGATCTTCTTGATTTGTTCAATGAGGTTGTCACCTTATTAGCTTGTTTTATTTTCCCTTTCATCATCATCATCATCATCATTACGGAGCCATATATCCCATCTATCTAGGGTTGGCACTCTAATTGGGTTTGCAATTTTTTTTTTGCTTGCCTATTTGATGCTTATGGGACTTGAGTCTGTAATCTTGTGGTTGCAAGCACTTTCCAACTTCATTTTCTGTTTTTAATTTAAAAAATCATAGCTTAATCATGCCATTCTTTGGCAGGTTGAGTTTCAGACGGCTTCAGGGCAGATGCTTGACTTGATTACCACACATGAAGGGGAAAGTGACCTTTCCAAGTACAGTATGCCAGTGTATGTGAGGAAATTACAATCATTTGTTTCGAATTGTTCACTAATCAACATCAATAACATGATTATTTGTGCACTAAAAAAACCATAGTATCAGCATGATAATGATAGCAACCATTCAGTTGGTTAATGCAGAATAATATGGCTCCAATGCATATCAATCGATGTCCTGTTGTTGAATAACCTACTTGGTCTTGTTTCAATGAACATGGCTACTGTTTGAAAATAGGAAAATTGCATGCCTGCTATTTTCTATTGATTCTGGGAAATTTCTTCATTCACCATGGGTCCTTGTAGTTTGGTTGGATTATCATGTGATTTATTAATAGAGAATGGGTGATCCATCATGACACTGTACATGTCTTGGTGCATCAGTCCCATATCTTCTTGACTGAATGGTTGGAATCCAAGTATAATGTGTTGGACATGGCAAATCTCAAAATATAGGATTCGTAGATTCAGAATAATATTTTAATAAATTTAAATATAATTATTTTAAAATGGAAAATAGCATGTCAAAATAACATAATTAAAAATTAACATATTAACTTCAGTACAATCAAATAAGAACTTCCTAATATTTTAGTTTGATTGTAAAAGAAGTAGTGGTGCGATAAAATTTTGGCGACATGCAAAACATGTTATAGTAGTATTAAGTAATTTATGAAGAATCCAACAATCACTAGAGAATCCATTAAGTATCTGAAGAATCTGACATGGAGATGTGCCTGACATGGGTATGTTGTCTGTTTAAAAGAATCTATGTAATGTAGCCTTTTGAGTGTCAAGTTCCAACAAAATCTCCCTTTTCTATATTTATAGACTATGAAACTTTGACTCATCTTGGCCAAGTTGAATCAACTTGTTCAATTTTGAGTGAGTTGTGGAAAAGCTTGATCTTTTATGACTTAGGTCATGACTATCAAACGGAACTTGACGCAATCAAGACAATTGACTCATCCTGAATTATTTAGCTTTTTCTCTTTTTTATTGTTCTTGTATCAAGTTGCTATTTATATGATTTATGATGCCGCCCAAAAAAGAAAAGCGACTCAAATGACAGTTGAACCCTTGAGTTGACTTCATTTAGTGGACTTGATTGACCTTTTTTTTTCTCACTTTCGGAAAAATACTCCTGTTATTCTCAATTCCATTGTGGTCATATTATTATTATTATTAACATTTCAGCAAGCTCAGTAGCTTTCTGGTTAGCACTAATATGCAAAATGTTTATTGTATTGCAGTTACCGTCGCATCGTTCAGTACAAGACAGCCTACTATTCATTTTACCTTCCGGTACGTAGAATTCATTTTGTCACAATCATAACTTCTGTGAACTGATTCAAGCACACCTATGACTGTTGCTTGACTGCGTAGGACGATCCATGCACAAGCACAGAGCTGCTGAATGTATGACATAAATTAAATGTACATCGATCCAAACATTTTGGACCATGCTCATCCTTTAGGTAGATGGACAGTTGCCAGAAAATCTGATTAATTGGATGATCCAGACCATTAGATAATAATATATATATTTTCTGCTGAATTTGGATATTGGCTTGTTTTTTCCCCTTCTTTTTTAACCATACATTTGATGGTCACAGAAACAAAGTTAGGTTGACTGGACCAATCAATGTCCAGCCATAATGGGCTCCACAATTTGGATGATCTGGATTGTTATAATGTTGATACATATGCAATGAGATACATGAATGGATATAGAGTGTAAAAGAGCTCTACATAATGTATGACATAATTAAATGTACATCAATGTGAACATTTTGAACCATGCTTATACTCTCGGTAGATGGGAAGTTGCCTCAAAATCTCATTGATTGGATGATTCAAACCGTTGGATAATATATATCTTTCTGCTGAATTTGGTCCATCAACTACATTTTCATTTTTGTTTTTATCCATATGCTTGATGGCAACGGAGGTAAAGTTAGAATAACTAGATCAATGAAAACTTTGGATCATGTCGGGCCATGATGGGGACCACAGTTTGGATTTTCTGGATTGGTATAACATTTGCTACATATGCAATGAGAATACACTTCCTTATAAATGGATATAGAGTACAAAAGAGCTCCACAGAAAGCAGCTTCACTTTAACAAAGTAAAGATCTGAAGTACAAAATGTTTTAATCTGGTGTTTCAATAACTATATACAGCCATCTCTCTCTCTCTTACACACACACACGCGCACACACTGGGTTAAAGATGATTTAAACCTTCCTCTGAATTCATAGCATCTGTCATAGTTTGTTGTTTGAGCAAAGTAGTTAATCTATTACAATTTGGCCTTCTGGCATTTTACACCTCTTTTTGGTGGTGGTTGTTACATTCTGGTGTTCACATCATCTTTTATCTTGCATGGACAGGTTGCATGCGCATTGCTTATGTCAGGAGAGAATTTGGAAAATTTCATTGATGTAAAAAACATTCTTATTGAAATGGGGACCTACTTTCAAGTACAGGTGATTTTTTTGTTTGAAGAGATGCCTTTTTTTAAACCTTTATTTTCTCTTCTTTATCTAATAAAATGGTATCAGTTAAGATGGTAAGCATGAAAAGTGTCATGCCGTACTTGCACCAGTAGTGGATAAGATAGGCTTATTTTTATTTTCTTTATCAAGTGGAATTTACTTGATTCATGATGGTGATTGTTGTTTCCTTTTCCAGGATGATTACCTTGACTGTTTTGGTGATCCTCAAGTGATTGGTAAAGTAAGTTTAGAAACCATTCTCTTATTTCAAACATATAGTAATAACTTTTAGTTATCACTCCATCACATAAAGAAATAACTGTTCATTGACCAATCTTCAAGTTTGTGTTAGAGTTCCTACTCACAAAGTGAAATCCTACACAATTCCCCATCATTGATACTCTCTCTCCTATAAATTATGATTTTACTGTTTCCCCTTTTTCATGTTATCAGATAGGAACTGATATTGAAGATTTCAAGTGCTCTTGGCTGGTTGTGCAAGCCCTTGATCGTGCGGATGAAAACCAGAAGAAAATATTATTTGTAATAGTAGCTCTTTCCCTCCTTTTTGCTAATGCTCATCAGGGCTGTTGATTTGATTATTTCATTGTATCTGTTTTCAGGAGAACTATGGGAAGGCAGATCCTAGCCATGTTATTAAAATAAAGACACTTTATAATGATCTTCAACTTCAGGTTTGCGTTCATTCCCGTTGTTGTAATAATCTATTAGTGTCCAGAAGAATGTCATAACCTCTGCAACTTGCACATAAAAGGCTAGATATGGCTTCTCAAACAACTGCTATCAGATGCCTTGGTGTTCCCTTAGGAATTTATGATTTCGAAACTAGTAAACATGTCTTGAAACTAAAATGATGAATCAAACTGAAAAAGAAGATGAAATGTTGTGACATTCTCTATTCTGATGGAGCGGCATACTCCAATATGTGAAAGTGAAGGTAATTGGAGGGAGATGCAGTTTTTGTTTGTTGCTTCTGCCCATCTATTGATATGGAAGTCTCAAGGAGCACATGTTCTGTGTCTCTCAGTTCAGTTATTTGCTGTGAAGACATGTATTCATTTATTAGGCGTCTCATCTATCCTTGTGGGTTAGAGATTATTATTATTTATTTACTTGTTAAAGAGGGTAATTGATAGGCCCTTCTTAACATTGAGAACACATTTCCACATTCTGTAAGTGTTCCTACATTTTATGGTCTCTTTTTCATCACTTTATGCATTTGTATGTCTTACATTTCCAAAGAGAAGGGCACTCCCATTACATGTTAGAATCATTATGTACTGGATACTATATCAGTAGGTAAGGTTAAAATAATGAAGAAAAATTGTAAATAGATTACTATCATATGGTAACTACTAAATTGTGAACTATAACTGTGCTGTGTGCCGCTTCTTCAAGTTAGCTGCTTGGCTAAACCCTTACCATATGATTGGTGATGGGTTGCGATGTTTCTTCTTCATCATCATCATCATCATCATAGCCATTGGTCCCATCTATTTAGGGTCGACCTTTTGTGATCTCTTCCACACAATCTTATTAAAAACCATGTCCATTGTTACCCCACAATCCCTCATATCCTTCCTTGGCCCTTCCATCCATGTTTTCAACTCTCCTTGTTCCTTCCACTTTCAATGCAATGTTTCTAGTTGGACATAATGGGCCTGAATTGAATCCCATGTGAGTAAATGGTAACAAAGAGATAATTAAAAGGAAGAGAACGTTACATATACATGGTTAGGGGTTAGGGAAGAATGAAGAAAGGAGAAAAATACAACAACAAGTCAAGCCAACAAAAATTCCAAAAAACATAATATCTCCCCTTGAAACCACAATGCCCAAAGATAGTCACAAATAGAAGACACCGTCCGCTCCCATCTTCGCAAAGAAGTTCGCCACTCCATTGGTTGACCTCCTAACCAGCTGGCAGGAGACCTCTTGACCCAATCACAGCGCCCTTATCTCCCTGACATCTGTGATCAGTTTCCAAGGTGGCCGCTTTTGCCCCCTGACCCATTTGATCGCATTTACCGAATCTCCCTTGATAATCAATTTCCCTTGTCTCATAGGGCCCATAGGGTTAAAGCTCTCCTAATAGCTAGCAGTTCGGTCTCCTTTGAATCCCTTCTCTGCATAGACTCCGTAAATACAACATATGAGGTCCCATTCATGTCCCTAGGACTCCCCTCGTACCTGCCGGCCTCGGTGGGGGGGGGGGGTCCAAATCGCGCCTATTCTATTCTTGCGAGGGTCCCCGCTCATACAACTCTCCCAGTAATTGTCAAAGTCTGACATTTTATATCCCTTGAATTCTTTCCCTGCTAGGAGTCAGGCACCCAACCTCCATTTATCCATTTGGAAAATGTCATTTGTGTCCCTCTTTGTTTTCGAAAATTCTAGAGTTCCTCTCTTCCAGACATACCATAATATTGTCATCGGGATGGTGTTCCAGGCTACCTTACTCTTGTGCCCAAGATTCGAGATTACCCATGAATCTATGATGCCACCACAAGTTCTCTCAAATACCCATGAGACACCCATTAGATTAGAAAAACTAGTCCATTGATGTTTTGCCAAGGGGCATACAGTGAAAAGGTGGCTGTTTTCTTCTTCCTCGAACCCACATAGCGGGCAACAAAGGTCGTCATCGGATCTCAGCATACCTCTACGGTTTAGCGCTGCTCTAGAGAGGATCTTCCCCTTCATAGTGCACCAAACAAACGTCTGAACCCTTGGTGACTGGCTAGCCTCGCCATTTGCTTGTTGTAGGACCAAATTTACTATTGTCTTGACTGAGAAGGTCCCTGAGGAGTCTCCAGTCCAAAGTAAGTCTTCCTTTTCCTCCTCTACAAATAGAAAACTCTCCTGATAAAGCCTCCAGCTCCTCTAAACTTGTAATGATTTTAATTACACTTTTTATAAATGTACAAGAAGAAGGATATAAAAGATCTCATTGTTAAAAATTTCTAAATAGGTATCCACTTGATGGTTAATATGCTCAAAAGACCATTTAGTAGATCTTCCGAAAAAGAAAAAAAGAAAAAGAAAGAAACACTAGTTCATTAATGGGGGAGGAAAAATGGCATAGGTTTCAAGTAAAGAGTCATAAATGTTATGTATATAGAGTATATATATTTTGAACAGGGCACCCATAAATGTATCCATCTTAGATTTTGGTAAATGGTGCTTCCTATCCCCATTCCCTATCTGTGTCTTATATTTGTATCTGTATTCATATCCATGCCTGTCCTTTAACCAGGAAAAAATGTTTTACTGGCTAAATAAATACCTTTCATGTTGTAAGCAAAGCATTGCGTCGAAACAAGGAATGATCTACTCGGTAGGCTCTACAATGGATTGACCTTCGTTAAAAACTTTTGATAGCACCGTATCTGTTGGTTTGATGCCCTTTAACCAGTTTCCATAGATTTAGATGTTCCCATCCACCCTGTTCCCTTATGGATCACTGCATAGCAGGAAAGGATTAAATGGATCAGTTTTGCGATCTACAACTCTGACCATGCTCAAGGAATGAAATGGACGACTGTATCCCTGTAGCATAGTAATCCATTACCTTGTATATTTCCATGTTATTTATAATTGATTCCATTTTCTTTTTCTTTACTTCGTTTCCTTATAAAATACAATTTAACAGGGATCGGCCATGCAAATCCGGTCTAATCTCAGTTATCACTTACTTCTGTAATTAATTTTCTTTCAATTTTGCAGGCTGTATTTCTTGAGTATGAGCGTGAGAGCTACAAACATCTTATTGCCTCCATTGATGCCTTTCCAAGCAAATCTGTGCAGGAGGTGTTGAAGTCCTTCTTGGGTAAGATCTACAAGAGGCAGAAGTAAGAGAATCCACGAGTGAAAGGGAGATAGAAAATTAGGCAGAATGATAAGCAAATTTTAATTATTTTCCTAATTTTTGTTATTTCCCTATGTTGTAGGACCCATTCCCATTCAATATAAGTTGTGTTGTTTCTAAATTTGTGTTCCATGTTCCCCTTCATTTTCAACTGAGTAGGTGTGTCTGTTAGCATACTCTCGTAGTTGGGCACCTTTGAAGTCATTCAAAGAGAGAAGAAATGTCACATGGATGATTCCGATTGGAATTTTTTGGTCCAATCTCAGACTGAATTAATTTTAGCTGATCATCATCATCGTCATCATTATAAGTTGGAATTCTATCTATCTCGGGTCAGCTTTTCAAGTTATATTTCATTATTTGACCTCATCACAAACTATACCTTTTAGTCACTCCATCATTTAACATGTGACTCTTTTAAAAAATGATATATCCAACTTAATATCCAATCAAAGTCATGTCACACCTTGAATGCAAATTATCATGGACGGAAAGGTGTGACTACATTGTAATGACTTAGTTCATGATCGTGTGTAGATTGTGAATACAACATGAGGAACGAAAACTACCCTTCACAATTTTATAGTAATAAGATAGTGTTAAGAAATCTACTTTCATTCATAATTCAAAAAATTAAGAATCACTTTCATATCAAAATGGATTATTTAGTTAGCACAATTGAGAGTAAAATGAAAAGTGGGTCTTGATAGAGCTTTAAAAATGAGTTTTGTTTGGTAAGACCACATGATTGAACTAGCTAGTATTCATTCTTTTATTTGATTTCTAGAGTTATTATTGTTTAAATAGTGAGGTAATTGGTTGATTTGGAAGCCTAAGATAGAAGATCTTCTTTATTCTTGCGATCTATACACATGAATAGATTTGGCAAAAATTGTATGATGTCTTATTCCACTATATGTCGATCGAAGTTATTGCACTCTCTATAAGGAAAAAAATTCTTGGTCTTGGTAGAAGAAAGATCAATGATCATAAGGGCTCTTTTTTTATTATTTAAAAACTTGATAAAGTTTAGTAAAAATGAGTTGGTAGTAGAAAATTTGAATGAAATGCAGAGTATTGTTAATCAACTTACAGCGATGAAAATAGTGTTGAAAGATCTTTGCTGTGTTGATAAATAATTTCACATTAGACAGTGTTGTAAAGATGAAGCTAAGTAATTCATCAAGTCTTCTCTCATGACGAATTTACTTTGTTATAGGATAGTTAGAAGAATTTGCTTTTATCTTTTACTTACATACTGTGTCATGGGATGTATAAAAAATTGACAAACATATACTTTTTCTTTCCACTAACGTAATTATGTTAATAATCTATTGAAATATTTAGAGCTTCTAACCATCTATTTTTTTTTTTTAAAAAGCCACCAGATGTAGTTTTTCTCATTTCTATCATTGCTTGGATATAATTTGATTAGAAATATCTAATAGAATTATTTTATATTGCATTTTAAGTTTTTTTATAACATATGTATCCCTATTTTATATTGGAGGTGAGACTTATCTGATATTATTAAATATCATTAAATTACAATAAAAAACCATATCTAATTGTTCTACAAACCTATTGTGGCCATTTTCATTTATTATCATTATTATTCTATTAGATAATATCCATTCCACATTGAAGGTGAGATGTATTGTATGGGATACCTCTAGAGAAGATTGAACCTAAGACTTCTATTTTATTTTCAAAATCTAAAGCTATCTGAGCTACACCCAAATTGGCTAAGAAACACCTTACATTGTGTTTATGATTTTTAAGAAAGACACATTAAAGTTTTTTAAAGTAAATTTGACGATCAAAACAATAAAAACATGAAAGGAAGGATATGTTAGATAGTGGTGTGAATGGCACTATAATTTATGATAGAGTCACATGGATAAATAAAACTTGTAAAGCCGATCTCAAATAGATAGAATTGTGGCTTTTGATTATGATGATAATAAATAAATTGAATTTTTTCTGTTTATGATTTTTAAGAGAGACGAATGAAAGTTTCTTTATATAAATTTTAAGTGAAATGATAACCTGCATATGGGAGTGCGGTGTATTACACCAAGCACCTAGGTATAGGGCTCATTAAATAGAATGGTAATGGGTGCATTAGAAAATTTATTTGTTGAATATGAAAAATTTATTTGTTGAATATGTGACTCATCAAAAAATAACTTCATTGAATCTATATAATCATGCTTTTAAAGGTCATAAAGTTCAATTTAAACAGATCAAATTTTAAAGAGCTTAAAAAATGTAGTTTGATTAATTCAATCAAGACAGTTTTTGATGGGTCATATATTTAAGACATGACTTCTAATGCAATGATCATAGTGCGCTTGTACCTAAGTGCTTTGCATAATATACTACACACTAGTGTTTAATCTTAGTGAGTGCACTGAACAGAACACAAAGGCTACTTTGTAAATAAGCATGGCCTTTCCAATGCACTCATCGTAATAGATCTTGTATGTAGTTGCTTTGCATAATATTCTTCACACTATTATGTGAGAGACCATCTCCTAAATTTTAATGAGTACACTAAATAAATTACAAAAGCTATTTTGTAAATCAATAATTAAAAAAATGACAAATCTAATAATGAAATATAAAGAAATTAATATATATTAAATAATGTTCACTGCAGATCAGTTTGCATGAACTTTGAATTATAGAGTTCACAGTGAATCAAATAAATCTATTTCCCTTGCACATGTACGCAATTTTACACTAGTTTGATTTTGATCCAATTCAATAAATTTACAAGTAAATAAATGTAAAATTAAAAAAAATATAACTTTTCTTATATAATTAAAATAAATTTTATAAATATTATATAAAAGTCAATACCTTTCGAACCAAAGTTTGGTGGACATAGTTCGCGCGGATCGCTACCAGAAACACTACATTGTGTTCGTGCTCTCGTGGTTCACCGTAAGAAAACCAGGAGATTTGTACTTTAACCATATAAATAATATATATATTTTTTTTTCGTAAAATCTAAAGACATCTGTTCTCTCTTATTTTCAGATTTCTGTCCCAAGTCCCAACTTGAAAGAGATTGAAACGTTAGAAACGTGAAACCCTAAAATCCGTTCCTCTCTTTTAAGGTATAATTTCTCTATAACTTCTTAGGAGATTGATTCTTCATCTTCTTAGTTGTTCCAATCTCACCTGACGATTCTTATATGCGTTTATTTCTTTTTTCTTATTTTTCTCATATATGTCATAAAATTCTAATATTTCAGCTGCTCTTTAATCAATATTTGGTTTTTATAATAACTGGATTCCGTGAAAGGGGATTTTAAATGTAGCAAATTTCTAGGGTTTTGAGTGTGAAATGAGGGTTTTGCCCTGTTTCCATACTTCTTCAATGTTGGAATATTTCCTCTATCAGCAGCAATTAGAAGTTTTTTTTAAGTTTCTGCCCATGATAATTTCTTGTGAGTATGTGGGAGAAAATGTGTTCATTGTGCCAGATTGTTGATCTTATATGTCATCATGAAATCTCTGTCTGTGATGGGCAATTTCTAGGACATGTGGGTATGGGTATGAAATCAGGGTTCCCCTTCCTCCTTCCCTTCCCCTTCTAGGGTCTTCTAAGGTAGCAATTTTTTTTTTTTCTGTCTATAACAAGTAAATGTTACATTTATATGTACACTCCAAAGAAGCTAAACTTTGTTGAACACTTCAGAAATTTGGAAATCACATTCTGCTGGTAGTTAGTGTTAATATGGATTTTGGGAGAGAAGGTAGCGCAATATTTTATTTCCAGCAACTCCTACATTGATGGGAAACCGATAGTGATTATGATGGGGAATTGTGGTTCCCCCCCTCTTTTTCCCCAGTGCTGTGGACATATCTGAATGCATTACTGTGTAGTCAGCTGAATATTGAAAATTAAAATCACTTCCAACCTGGATGCATCTGGATACATGCAGCTGTGTATTTTATCTATGTTCCATTCTATTAGCAAAAAATTATTAAGGGCATGTGATGCTATTGCGTTCTCTCCTCAATAAGAAATTCTGAGGTTTTTCTTTTTGGAGCTCAAAACTGCAAATGGTTCATAGCATTTTAGGGTTAGATTGTAACCATTTCTGTTATACGGTTGAGGATGAAGGTTGAAATCCAAGTGCCACTTTAGGTGGGAATGAGATGTTGTCATCTGCATTTATGGCATGGATGGATGATTATGATTTCACTGCCACATAATGTGATTGGCATTTTCTGTACTGCCCCAACTGCTGCTTGATGAATAAATTGAGCCCTTTGTGCCAAAATTGTGAGAGCGATTATGAACTGTGAATGTCTATGTATGCACCATAGTTTTCAATTGACTGATATCTATATGGATTGGGATTACTGGTTTTTACCCAATGTTCTTTTCTTTCTTCCCCAAGTCACTAGTGTGCCTCTTTTAAGAATAAAAAGAACCTATTGAAGTTGTCGATCTCTCTTTAGAATATAAACCTATACTTAGCATCAGGTTCTAAATTGATGATATGTTTACTACATTTCAAACATGCAGATGTTTCACTAGATCTTAAAACTTACCAACACACACCATTGATGATTTCACATGGACACAGATGAGATGCATTCTACATTTGAATCATGGGTGCCAGTAGCAGCTGTTACTGCTATGTTGAGCTTTTCTGATACATAAGTCATAGTTTGCGTCTTTAGATTTTGAGTATGAATTTATATGCTATGTCTCTCATTTATGGGTGTTGATGCCTTTTTAACTAACCTGTAGTCCTGCTGATTTGGGATTTGTGACTGAGAGGGACATTTTTTTGAATGGGTGCTTTACACCCACTTGGATCTTTAGTTAGTGATCTGGATTAAGATTTTCTTTAACATTTCGTATTCTAGGGTTCTGTTTTACGGTTATGAAAAAAAATTCCTTTTGTTGAGTATAAGTTGGAATCAATGCTGATGTTTCTGAAGGTTTGCACTTGCCATAAAAAGGTGTGCTTAATATAATTTCGTGTGATGCTGTATCAAATTGCTGAAGGGGATATTCTTGGAGAGAACAAGAATGTATGGGAGAGCGGGTCTTGATAGATTTAAGAAAGCCCAGTCTTTGGAGCCATTTTCGGTGACGCTCAATTCAACTCCAAAAACGTCTGTCCAGCCACCGGTTGCCTCAGTCCAGTCACAGGTTCCACGCCCTCACTCTCAGCAGCAAAGCCTAGCCGTCTCAAAACCATTGGGACATGAGACAGCACCAGCGGTTGTACCTGCTCAGCATGTCACTCAGGTTGGAGGGGGGCAATCTACTTGGCAGCCTCCGGATTGGGCTATTGAGCCTCGACCTGGTGTTTATTATCTTGAAGTCTTGAAGGATGGTGAAGTCCTTGATCAAATCAATCTTGATAAGCGAAAGCACATTTTTGGTAGACAGGTTCCTACATGTGATTTTGTGCTAGATCATCAATCAGTTTCACGTCAACATGCTGCTGTTGTTCCTCACAAGGATGGAAGGTCAGATATTTAAATTGATTATCATTTCCTTTTCAGTAGTGTTTGATCTGTTCTTTTCTATTTTGTTGTGCTTGAATTTTTCCATTTCTAATTTCCTATGCATCTATTTCTTGGTGTTCTTGCTGGAGTCATTTCTACATCTCTTTCTTTATTTATCATAGTTATTCTTTTATACTTCTTTCTCTAAAGTCGGGTTTATGTTTATATAAACTCAGTTTTAACTCATCATCATTAAAGCCACTGATACCATCGTCTGAAGTGGCTTCTTTAGTTTTTCTGTTTCATTTTGTCCTATCATAAACCATACCCTATATTACCCCATGGTCCATTATATCCTTACTCCCTCCATCCATGTTTTTAGATCGACATTAAGTGGGGTCATGGTGTCACACCTAATTATGTAGGTGTTGTTTGGGGCTGCTTGAAAAATGAAAAGTGGTTGAGATTGGATTTTAATTTGCTGTTTTCTTTGTTGATACCAATAGCATGCGTCTGTTACTCAGATGTGGAAGCATTTTCAGTGTGTTTGGCAACCCCATATCTTCAGGAATTGGATAATTTCATTCTCTAGAAAAGCAGACATTTAATTCTGAGCATTTGGCAGTTAGTATTACGAGAAAATATGTTAAAAATGTGAGATTCTGAGTAAGGAGATCACCTCAGATCGAGTAATCCGCTCAGACCCCTCTCTTATCTCTAGATCCTCTCACTAGAGTGATGGCCAATCTCTCCCTCCTTTGGTAATGGCCAAACATGAAGATTTTGTTCTGAATATATTTTCTTCTAATCTCCCAAGCTAAGAATTTCCAAGTTTGAAATCTCCCAGATGCCGCAATCTCTCAGTTTTGGGTGTAAAATAATTCTATCTATGTGTATTTAAGAAGATTTTTTTGTGTGTTCTTTATCTGGATTGATTTGAGATCAAGTGGTTCCATTGCTTTTCTTTTAGAGTTATCTTGTGAAAACTTGGTTTCTTTACAGAAGCATTTACAAACACTTGGTTTTGAAAACAGCATATATGTGATTGACTTGGGTTCAGTTCATGGTACGTTTGTTGCAAATGAACGGCTGACAAAAGAATACCCAGTGGAGCTTGAAGTTGGTCAGTCGCTACGGTTTGCTGCATCAACCCGAATTTACATTTTAAGAAAGAACACTGCAGCTCTATTTCCCACCCCTCCCCTGGCTACAGAAATCAATCTACCTTCCCCACCAGATCCTTCTGATGAAGAAGCAGTTCTAGCATACAATACAATTCTCAATCGTTATGGTTTGAGCAAGAATGATTTGTCCAAGTCGGGGAGTTCAAAGGATGATGGCCAACACTCAGAAAGGCCTAGAAAGCGGCTTAAGAAAGCGAGAGTAGCTTTCAGAGATCAAGTCGGTGGTGAGCTGGTTGAAGTTGTTGGTATTTCAGATGGTGTTGATGTTGAAACAGAACCTGGTCCAATTGGAGTAAAAGAAGGCAGTCTTGTTGGGAAGTATGAAACCCTTGTACAAACCACAGTAATTCCCAAAGGGAAGGAACAGTTCTCCCCTAAAGAAGATAACTTGTCCCAAAAAGGTGTGACTGATAAACTACAAGAAGTTTTGAACAAGGTGAAATCCACTCCAAAGGGTGGTATTTATGATGATCTTTTTGGAGATCCACTATCGGTTAAAGTTGGTTCATCCTGGGCATATACATCAGGAAGTGGCGGCGATGGTCAAGCTAATATAACTAAAGGCGCTGAAGGAAAGTCAATTGATGCCTCGGGGGGGAAATCTGATGATACTTTGGGATATGACAATGATGATTTGTTTGGATGAAGCATAGAAACTGATGCACTGCACTTTTTTTTCCCCATGAGAGTGTTTACTAATGTATGGGTCCTCTCCTGTCCTCTCCTGCAGCGAGTGATTAGGTTGCTGTGCTCTGTACTTTTGTACATGTGAACCTGTGTTTCTAACATTGAGGTCTGATTGCTATAGCATGGGTGTTGTGCACTGAAAAATCGCCCAAGATCACTGGTTGATTGGTGAAGTACAAAAGTGACTGCAGCAACTGTGAAGAAAGGTTCGCATAGTCCAGGGTTTTCAAGTCTGGGATTCTTTTGAAGCGTTCTCCATTTAGAGAAACAATGAACAATTGACTCTACATACTGTGAAGTAAGTGGCTTGGCAAAACTACACATTCACAGCTGCGCAATGCCTATAATCTCTCATTGTGCGGGGGGACACATTCACAGCTGTGGAAAGCCTATTGTTTCTCATTGTGCGGTCACACATTGTTTGGGGGAGAAGGCAAGGTATTGCTTGTGTACATGTGAAGTTTTGATATATTTCTTCACTCTTTTTATCCCCCCTTGGACTATTTACTCAAAGGTGTCATTTTCTTCTTGCTTCCTGCTTCTTCACTTGATTTTATTTCCATGGTATCCTTCTAATGTTGAAATGCTTGGCGACAAACATTTCTGCAAATCAACTGTTACTATCTGTAATCACTCACTCCTTTTTCCCTCAGGTCATTCCCCCTTCTTCCAAGGCTCTTAGAATGGTTGGGGGTTTGGGGGCCCTTTACCAGAAAAGGCTGAATCTGATTGGAATTTGTACTTCTGAAAGTTACACCGCAAAATACGACTTCACCTGTTAATTCGATCTCAATCTGACCATTTTAAGAGCAAGAGTCTAAATTTTTTGGCCTATTTATTAAATGGGTAGACTCTATCCAGTTCCATTTATTAATAAGGGATGATTAGCTGCACATTGATGTGCAGTATATTATGCCGAGTATTTAGGTATAGAGCCTATCAAATAGAGTGATGAAGGGTGCATAAAAAATGTCATTTCTGAGATATCTGAACTACTAAAAATTACCATAATTGAATCAAGCAAAGTACATATTTTAAGCTCTTTAAATTTGATCGGTTTTAATTTTTTTTTTTATATTTAATGGCTTTAAAAACATAGCTTTATTGTTTTAATCAAAATGATTTTTAGTGGGCCATGTATTTGACCAATCTATATATTTCAGTGCTCATTGTAATGTAAAGCTCACCAATTTGTGAGTGATCATTTCACTTCATTAAATAAGTAGGAAATCCATTTATAAAGGCTGCTCATATAGACACTTGGGTTTTCTTTCTCTACACACCTGATTTAAAAAAATCGAGTAAAATTACCATTTTGTCATTCATTTTTAACGGAAGAAATGGTTGTCCTCATCGACTGTGTGGTTTGTTCGAATGGATTCTTTCGAACGATGCTGTGGAGTGGGATTTTCAAACGATGTCGTTTTTCAATTGATTTTTTACAAACAAGGTATCAAAATTTATCTACTTTGAATTTTATGAACTCTGAAACTGATTTTAAGTGAAAAGACTATAGTTTTGGGTTTAAAAAATAGTATTCAAAGAATTAAGGAAAAATCACCTTTCCTCTTAATTCTTTGGGTATGATATTTGAAGTTCAAAATTATACTATTTTCATTTAAAATCATTTTCGGAGTTCATAAAATTCAGAATAGATGAATTTTGATACTTTGTTTGGAAATATAGTTCGAGAAATCCGAGCCACACGCGCAAACGTTACAGTTGATAGAGAGGCAGTTTCTCGACCTATTTTTTCAAATAAGATATAAAAATTTATCTATTCTAAATTTTATGAACTCTATAACTGATTTTAAGTGAAAATGGTATAATTTTGGGCTTTAAATATCGTACCTAAAGAATTAAGAGAGAATATAATTTTTCTTCAATTATTTGGATACAGCTTTTGAAGCTCAAAACTATAGCCTTTTTAATTAAAATCAGTTCCGGAGTTTATAAAATTTAGAGTTGATGAATTTTGATACATTATTTGTAAAAATCGATCGAGAAACAAGCTCGCTTGAAAATCTCACTGCATAACCATCGTTCGAAGGAATCCATTCGAACGAACCAAACGTTCGAAGGATGCGTACAATCATTTTTTTTCTTTAAAAACGAAAGGCAAAATGGTAATTTCACTCTATTTTTTTTTAAATTGGGTGTGTATGTATGGCTTGCCTTTATAAATGGATAGATAATGGATGGAAAAAGTTATTTTCATTTATTAAATTTCAATAAAGATCATCAACAGTTATGAAAGTAAGTTTCATTTAATAATCTTTATCCATTTGATTTAAGCAAATAAAGTCTATATAACAGATAAAAGCTCTATTTCAAATTTTATTTTATTCTTTTTCGTATTCTTATATCAATGATTATTTCTTTTTAGCTTTTTGGATTTCACCTTATTATCAAATGTTATGGAACATTAGTTACTTGTGACTCAGTTATGTGAGCATGCTGTCCATGCCAGTATCACCATGATACTAATTTAGAGTTGTAATATGGTTTGAGTTTTAGTCCATATCTTTTAAAAGAAAAATGTCCATTTCACTATTTTTGTTGTCAAAAGTTTTCATCCTCTTCAATTAAGGGTTTAAAAGCATTTCTTTTTCACATTTGAAAGGTATTTTTATTCTAACCCTTATTTTTCTTTAGATTTGTCCATTTTAATTATTTTTATATTTATTTAATTTTATGGTATAAGATA
The DNA here is from genome assembly GCA_022113865.1 of Chimonanthus praecox. Taxonomy (NCBI): domain Eukaryota; kingdom Viridiplantae; phylum Streptophyta; class Magnoliopsida; order Laurales; family Calycanthaceae; genus Chimonanthus; species Chimonanthus praecox. The sequence goes on from CM039089.1 coordinate 56,780,223, forward strand.
TTTTTATTTTGAGTTTTTCTATAAAATATTTTAATAAAACGCTACGAGGCCAAATATTGCATATGTTATTGGTAGGACATACAATAATATGTACAACATAAAATCTAAGCAATGTTATAAGACATAGCTATGCTAATGGATTATATGTGTGTTGTGAAGTCAAAACTTGACAGATCTCTTCATTAAAGGTCCAAAAGAAGGAACTTATATGGGAAACTTTTAAAGTGATGGGCCAAAACCCACCTAATAAATCACCATAGAAAATCGAATTGACGACTTGACTTTATTATTCAATTATAAAAGGCAATGAGAAAGTGTGCAACACACTTAAAATATGAAAAATAAACATCTCTAAGTAGTACTTGGTACCTATAAGAATAAGTAGGAGGTTGAGTTATGCTCTGAATAAGCTTAGTACAGTTTTCTATGAAGGTGTTATAATTGTTGGGGTACCTTTCATAATCTCACTTTTAAAATAGCAGCAGTGTGTTCTGCATGTTATCGCTTCCTTTGAGATTGGGGTTTGTCTCTAATGCTATTATAAATCCGGAAAACAGACGCATGCCTTTTTAAGTTTTAGTTAAGTTGAATCTTATTAGCATTGATTGAAATATTATATGTTACATAATTTAAAGAGGTTGAAGTGATGATAAGAACTTAGCTTCAGAAAGTGAAAGTTTTGAGTTCAATTCTCACTCTAACCTCCTTTACTTATTACTAGTTGCAGACTAGTGGGTTCTTTACTCGTGGGTGAGACTTGTTGCTGCATTGGATGATAATAGGTGGTGAAAGAGTTACACTAAAGTGAGTTAGGGTATCTTTGATTTTCCCTTATAATATTAAATTAACCTCAACAAGTTGCACTGATGGCTAAGAAACCACTTCACGAAGTGAGTCCTGAATTCGATTTTCACTCTATTTCAAAGGGTGACTTATGGGTAGAGAGTTGCACTTGTCTCGAATATTAATTGAGTACTATAAAAGGTCTTAAACATCTTGATCATAAAAAAAATCCAAAACATCAAATTCTCATGAGAACAGACAAAATATTGCAAGACTATATTACCGTACCTCAGCATCATGGCTGCACATTCACTTCATATATTAGATAAACATAAAATGTCTTTGATTTTATATGATATTTTAGGCTTCAGTCACGCCTTACAACATTTATTTTATAGGAGGCTTGGGTCACGCCTCAGAGCTTTGATTTTATACGACCATAAATAAAATAATAATGGAATCTTGCAAGATTCCATCATGGTGGCACCGATTGGGTCCTCATGCGAATATACTTGTGATGTTTTTTCACCCAAGTTGCAAAGCCTCGAAGAATCTGCAAGCAAATGATAAAGAAAAATGTTATCATTCAAACTCGAAAATATATAAATACTATACTCACAATATAGCATTTATTTATTTAGATTCTATATATATTTTTTTTAGAAAAATATGATGAAAAACTCATCATTTAGAGAAAGGTATCTCAAGTATCATATAGAGCCATTGATTTATAAATTAAAAGATGTAGGATCTTTTATCAGGAGTTCTTCGTATTCTTCATTTCTCTTTAAAGAGAATTACGACTGCAAAAAGAAGATTGTGATTTACATGGCATCAAGGTAAAGAAAAATGGCCCCAATATGAGGCCTTTTTCTCTGGAAACCACCTATTACATTCAGGAAAATTACGTTTTAAATTTTTTTTTTGGGCAAATTACTACTTTTTCCTACTCAAAACTCTTAATCTTATCTATACTTTATAATATTATTGCAAAGAAATTACAAGAAAAAAGTACCTTCTTTTTCTTCTTGAGGAAGGAATTTTCAGTCTCAAGCTCATCGACTTCAATTTTCAGCTGGGCAGCATAAGCCTGGCAAAAGGAAAGAAATGAGGAAAGCTTGGTGCTTTTTCATCAAATTATCTCTCTACACCAATATTCATGTTATAAAACTCGATTTCTGTACTTTGATTCATCCCAATATTTGAATATCACATATGGCTAAACCTCATCCAACATGGGTACCTCAACTGGTAACTTTTCGTCTCAGAAAGTGAGAGGTTGCGAGTTCTAGTCCCTCTAGCTTTAACCGGTGGCTACCCTATGTGAGTGTAGGACTTCACTTGAAGTGGGGTTTTTAGGAGAACTAACCCCTAATACCAGGAGCTTCAAGAAGATTTCCCTCCTTCATAATAAAAAAATATATATATGGCTAAACCTGTTGGCCATGGAAATCTTTATCCACCCCAATCGACTCTGATCAAACACAATCATAATAGCAGTCTTCAAAAACAATTTCGGTACTTGGTGTGTGTGGGTAAAGAGGTTTACATGCTTCAAAGATTAGTCGATTGTTCTAAGAGGTCTAATACCTGGTCATTAAAAAAAGAAAGAAAAAAAATTTCAGCATATAACAATAGGCCGCCTAACAATAACTAGGGCCGAAATTTTATATGTCGAATAAATCTCTCCACTCAATTTTGTCCTCATTTGAAAGTCTAATCTTTTATAAAATTAAATTTCATTCGGTATGTTTTACAAGACACTTTGGATGCAAATAAAACCTTACACCGTCGCAATATGATACATTTGTGGAGGTATAGGATTTTAGATTGATAACATGAAAAGGATACGAGTAAAGGTTGTGATTTAGGCTTCTCATTTTTTAACCAAGAAAGACATTTCTACCTTATGTCATTTAAGCAGTGACATGTATACTTAAAGGATGAAGAGAATACCAAATTAGCAAGTGTTAATTGTTTGGACTTTCTTTGTATATTTACTTTGTCATGTAAAAGCAGGGGTCCGATATGCCGATATCTCGGCCTCATCATATCAGTCGATATCAGCCATTTTTGTAAAAAAAAAATTTTAAAGAGAGAGAAAATATCGGCCTAGACTGTTTTTTCGACTCCTGTGTGAAAGGTTTTGACGTGTATACAAAAACTAATGAAGGATTTATAGATTTTTTTGCCTATGTGTGTTGTTATAGTTAAGACTTAAGGGTGTTGTGAGAACCTTATAAAAGATGAATTATTAATCTCTCTCCCTTAAATTAAGATTTTTATGGCTTTATTAACTAAAATACAATTAAGATTTTTATGTTTGTGAAATCTCTCAATCTCTTTGACTTCTATAACCATTATGTTTTTGACCCACTTTTGTTCACTGTCTAAATATGGTGCTAAGTTGAATGGAATCAACATACAATTTCATAAAGTTGGAAAGATTGAAGAAAGTCAATGGATTAGGCCATCAATTTTATGGACCTGAGTACCTGACCATGTGATCAGGATTCAGGAACAGAATGATAGACTATTTCATAAAAAAATGAAAAAAATTAGATGATCTATTTATTTATTACATAATATTTTTTTTTTCTAAAAAAAATGATAACCTCTTCTAAAACTAACACAACTTTCATAGAGATCATCATAATAATGTCACCAAAAGATATACTTCATCTGTCCCAATTTAGGTGTCTTATATGTATTTTGGAATTGTCTGAAAATAGTTGTCTCATTCATATTTGAGTAGCATAAAGTGTGTTGAAAATGAATGAGATCACATGGAGTGCTAGCCTTATATAGAGAGTTACTTAAAAAATACAAATGTTTCAAATGAGACAACTAAAATTAGACGGAGAAAGTATAATTCAACAAAGGAAATAATCCATGCGCTAATCTTGTGAACAAGAAGTTATTCTATGGTAACTCATAATACTAAATGCTAGAAGTGGGGAAGTCCACATACACAAGGAACATATGATGATGGAAATCATGGAGAATAGTTTTCTGACTATCCTATCAACTATTAAGAGGGAGGTCAATGTATGTTTAAATATGAAAATAATCAGCACCATTTGATAAAGGTTGCCATTAGATCAAAGGGAACAATTTGAGCTGATTATTTTATGTAATCAACCTTTTATTCATCTAAATGGGAATAGTTTTTGACTTTTATTTCTTCATTTGATTCCATCATAAAGTAAATTGTCAAAGACTCTACTATCTAACATGTCTTTCTCAATCTCTTTCCTCTATGTTTATTAGTGGTAGATAATGTTGGGGCTGTGAACGAGTCTTACATTAGAAGTGTAGAGGGAGATTTAAGAATTTAAAAAGGACTTGGGTCACTCCGCCTAACAGGCTAGTCTTTTGGACGGATATCCAGTCTTAACAAGTGATATTAGAGTCAGGTCACAGGTTACCTCATGTGAATTTAATAGATCCCTTAAGCTGACGAGATGGCTGGCCTCATTTGAGAGGAGATTATTTGGATTGCAAACGAGTCTCATATCGGAAGTGTATAAGGAAATCTAGAGATTTATAAAGGACTTGGATTACTCCACTTAATAAACTAGTCTTTTGAGCTGGATGCCCAGGTCTTAACTTAGATATCATTTTCATTTGACAAATGAGAATAAATACAAACCTTCCTTCATATTTTGGGCAATTGAGCTCCAACAACATGATAAGATTCAAACCATGAGTATTTAAGAATAGATTCTAGTGAAAATTTCTATCAGCCCAGGAACAAAATAAAAAAAAACATTGGATTCCCAGCAAGTAAATGAATAAAGAGAATTACCTCTTTCCTGGCTCTTGATCTAGCAGCTGATTCCCTGTTCTTAATCTTCCTCCTCCGCCTTTTCTCAGCTGCAACTTCAGCAATCATAGCCTTCTCAACCTCTTCCTGTTCATTGCTTGCTTCAATGGAAACGTCGTCCAATGGCAATGGCTTTGGCACTTGCATTGGCATTGGCATTGGCATTGACATTGGCATTGGTGGTGGTGGTGGTGGAGGCTGAGGAACAAACCCAACACTCATGTTGTCACCTCCATTAACCCCATTACTTGTCACTGTCTGAATCACATTCCTAGCTTCAGGAAACTGGAACTGTCCCAGCCCATCTTCGACGAAGAATGAATCGTTGCCGTTGATCTCGAGCTGGAATTTGCTACCATTTTCTGTAGTTCCATTAACTTCCCAATTGGACAGAACATCTGTTGGCAACAGATGATTTTCCGCAGCAGAATTGATGGAATTAGTAATCAGCATCTGATTTTGGAACTGGAGTACTTGGTAGTTGAAGTTGAAAGGAGGGATGGAGTCGGATACATCTTGGCATTGTTCAAATGATTCAAAGGGGAACATTTTGTGGGCTTTTTTGTATGATTGTGAAGGAATTTCTTATGGGCTGCCACAGCCCACAACCCCTGTCATGAGATGACAAACCAATTAAGTAAGGCAAAAAATTATAGATAAATTGTATCCATTCTCAATTTAAGCTCATTTAAAGTTAATAGGACTGAATTAAAATTTTATCTAAAATTGACTTCATTTCTACCAATGATTTGTAGATCTTTGAAAATTATGACTTTTCAAATTCAATATACCTAATTGTTTTTAGAAATATCATCTTGAAAATACCTTTCGTACAATAATCACTCCTCAATGATATTACCCAAAGAATTTTATCAATTTTTATTAAAAAGTAGTACGCTAGAAACATTTCCTCTAAATCCAGTGAGAGTAGTCTATTAAAGGATAAACCTACACAAAAAAGGGAGAGAGGAAGAGGGGAAGAGAGAAAGATGGTTTATATAAAATAAGTCTCATCTTCACTTTCAAAGGGATAAGTCAAAGTTGGGTATCTCAATTGGTTGGACTCCTATCTCTTGTAGTGGGAGGTCTCAGCGTTAATTGGGGGCGTACTGTATGAGTGTAGGGCATCCCCCTTGGAAGTTTTGGAGTGGCTTAAAGGGGCCAAAGCGTTGGTTGGTCAGGAGTTTCCCCCAGGTCTTAAAAAAAAAAAAACAATGGAATTAGATGAAATGTGAAGTTTACAATGTAATAAATAATAATGTGGTGTATTACTTATAACAATTCTACAAAGATTTTTTACATTGATTTTTAATAGAGAATTGCACATTTATTTTGAGTTGGGCTCGCATAAATTTTACCCATCTATTCTTTTATGCATTTTTCTATATATCTCACAAAAAATATATAATCTACTTGAAATTTTAATAAGCAGCCCCTTTAGACATTTTTCTAATAGTTTTGCATTGATAAATAGAATATATTTTCTAAAAATTATATTTAAATAAATCCAATAAATAAAATTTAAACAATATGACTTATAAAATTGAAAGGGCATATACAAATTTATTAGAAAGTGATACCCTCACTGCACAAATGTGGGTGCTGCCAATTTGTTCTCACTCATTTCCTTCTAGAACCATTATTATATGAACATCTGTCATACATTAATTGGATAAAACAACAGAGGATATTTTCAATCCTAACCTGACAAATCAGAAAGGATTGAAGGAATGAGATGAATGGACAACCCTCATTGAAGAGGCACATGCCCCATTAGTGACACATTTTTTTTTTTTTTTTTAATTTTAGGATTTTAAGTTGTAAAATATAAATACACTTATTTCACCTTAGATTTAAAAAAAGAAAAGGTGGGTGTGAGGGTGCAGAAATTAGGGTAAGTTGATGAGATGAGATAAACCTCTCAAAAATTGCTTGGGTATCTCTATTGTTTCTTTGTTTTTGTTTTCAGAGTGTGGATAGGGGAAAGGAGGCAAAATATTGTTGATATCTAAGATGTTCAAGTCTTTTAGAGTAACTGACAATTCTCGAAGCATGTGTAAGTCTCTCTATTCACACACCGAGTAATAATACGGGAGTCGCCCATTGAATAGAGTGGGAATCGAATTCAAGACTCTTGTTTATTGAAGCATGTTTGTGGTCTCACTCCAATTCTTTTAAATTAAAAGAGGAAAAATATACAAGCAATGAAATGTGAATGTTTACATCTAAGAGCTAATGGTCTCTACTTTCTATTGTTGACTCTCAGATAAAATTAGAATAATAATGTGAAATAACATAGACCATTGTAACACTAAATCCATAGATAATTATTATAGAAACTGCATCCTTTTAATTTATTTATTTTTAAATCTATAGGCACAACTATTTTTGGGGCAACATTTTTTTTTTAAAATCATAATTGATGAAAATCTATCATCTATTGATTGGACATGACAAAAGGAGATGTTTTCAATCCTGATCTAACAAATCAAGGTAGATAAAAAGAATTAGATGAATTAATAATCTTTTCCAAAGGACATATCCCATGTTGATAGATCCCCCTCCTTTTTTTCTTTTCTATTTTTGAACAATTTTCAATTTTTAAAATATGAAAATATACTTATTTTATCTCAAAAATATCTTCACTAATTCACTTTCTCATAAAAGGGACAACAAAGCTTTGAGTCCTATTGAAAAATACACATGCATACAGCTGGAACAGTTTTTTTTTTTTTTTTAAGAAAAATATCAGATTTTTTTTAGCTTCTAAATAAATTGTTGTAGATGCTGACTGAGCTGAGTCAAAACTGAGTTTACCCAGTATCAGCCTTAGGCTTCTGGACCTCTGGATCATGTCAGAACCAATAAAATGAAAGTAATTGACATGTAAATCTTAGCACCATCATATTTGGTAGCTCTAAGATGGTAATCCTACAGCCCTTGAACATCTGTCCCTATGGTTAGAGGATCATTCTATCCATACATGATTTAAATTTAAAAAAAAAAAAATTTGAATCAGCCGAGTCGATATGACTTGAAAAGAAATTAATTAAATCATCAACATACTGAATTGAGATTCTTGACTCGATATGATTTCAAGTCAAATAATCCGTGCATCCAGAGTTTCCTTGGCGGCTTGGAAATCAAGATTTGTAAATCAAAATGGATTTGCATTTAAAATCATCCAAATCTGCATAATCCCTAATGACAAAATAAGAAGTTGAGGCTTATTTGTAGACAAACCAAGAAGAAAAGGAGAGAACCTTTTGGCTCCTAAAATGTTCTCTGGTTTTCCTCTACAATAGAAAAACTTGTGAGAAGACATGAAAAGAGTTTGTCTTCTTCTTTATATAAAGTGGAACCAATTCAGAAGTTTCTATCGGTGAGACTAGTTCCACGAATATATATAAACCTCCCAATCAACGTGCACTGATTAAGTCGATGGGAAATAATCCCATAGAAAGTAATTCAAAGAAGTTAAACGTGAATCGAATTCAATACTTCACTTCATGAGGCGGACGTCTTGACCGTCAGACCAACCCCCTCAGATTAATAGCTTAAAAAATCAAACATGCAAAGCTAAAAGGCAACCAAACTACGGGCGACTGATACAGACTAGAAATCAAGAGTTGAAGAAAGAAAAATGGCTGATGTCACTGATGACTGAAAGACTCACCTTTGGGAGACCTTCTCTTTAGAAAAGCTTTCTGGGTGTGCATGGAAGAGCCTGCTTGGGTGATTATTTATACACACAAACCTATGGTTGATCTTTCTCTTGGACCATTTTGCCCTTAGATGTAACTAATATCACACACATGTCCAATTTCTTGAATACAATATTGCCTTGGTCTTTCACAAGACTGCGGGGGGTTTTGGTCATTTTGAGGGTTTTTGAAGTGTATTAGTGACTTAGTGGTGTCTTACAGGAAGTAAAACCCAAACTAATGACATCTTAATGAAGCCCACTTTGGGCCCGTTAGAGGACCTTCTGATTGAATCCAAGCCAAGCCCATCAAATATCAGCATTCCAAACACCAGTAGAAAAAAAAACTATATTTGAACAATTATTATTTAGATGTTTTATCCTTATTTCATAAGATCTTTTACTAAAAAAATCAAATCTTTTTTTTTTTCATTATAATCTGTTCGAGTCCAGTTTGACCCAGAAATGGGCTTTAAAATTGGGCTAAAGTATGCAGTAACGTTTTCAACGGGATTCCCACAGGGGTACAAAAATCGTCTTTACCAAGATATCGGTGTCTCGGCCGATATCTGGGTATCTCGGATCTTGGCCAATATCTCTCTCTCTCCCCTAAATTTATTGGACAAATATCGTCTATATAAATGTGTATCGGCCGATATCGGTGAGATCTCAGCCATATCGGCCTATATCTCGCTAGTACGGCCGATACTGTGCTTATCGGTCGAGATTTATACCCCTAAATTCCCAATGAAGCCCATACTGGAGCCGTTCCTCGTTCTTTTCGCCATTGATATTAAAATGCAACTAATTGTGCTTAACCTTTTCTTATTTAGCAAAAAGGTTTTAATGCATGCTAATCATCCAAAGCCGCCCTGCCACACGTTACTTGTCAGTTGTCACAGTTACCTGAATTTACTATATTTAGGTGAAGTTCAAATTTTAAATATATATGTCAGAACGTAAATATAGATGTGAACCAAGCCCATGGGCAAGTTCAAGAGCCCTGCAAACACAAAATTCATGTTGTGGGACAATCAAGCCAGCACAAAAGCTAATAACCATTGGTAAAAGGTCAACTAGTATTTCAAATTTATGTAGAATATGCTTAATTGAATTATATGCATTGAATGTTCATGGAAGCATTCATGGTTGATTTAAATTTTTTTTTCTAAAAAAAAAAAACCTCACCTTATCCCGCCGATATTGACCGATATCTCGATCCAAAATCTGCCGAAATTGGTTTTGGGGAAAAAACTATGGTTTGGGTGGGAAACCAAAGTGGTTTGAGCTCGACCCCTAATGAGGTTTGTAGGGATAGGATCACCAGTAAATATTTGACAATCAGGCTCCATAAACCTAACAATTTTAGCAGTAATTTGAACATCTAAATAAGGAGTCACACATTCCATTTTCTATATTTTTTTTCATAATTTTATTAATAATTTTGGAAAATCCCAATGTTGTAACTTCAAAATAACATTTGAGCATGTAAATGACCGATATTTAATAAAAAAAAGAAGTTACATAGCCAATAAGCCCATAATTTTCTGTATTTTGTATAATTTTTTGAAAAATTAAAAAATAAATCAAATGAGAGAGAATGATATCGAACGATATGTATCAGAACCGATTTTTAAACTCCTGTTTCCCTCTAAATGTTATGTATAATTACTTTCCTTATAATATATTATATTTATATCATCTTCTATAAAAATTTACAAGTTGTCATTTAAGATAGAGTTTTATCTTAATGAAGAAATAGTGACCACCCTTTTTAGGTCACTCATTAATCTGGGCTGGTAAGGAAGTATCTCTTATTTCTATTTCTAAAACTTTCACTGCCTTTGTGATTTTAGAACCCAATTTTGTTATCTTTGAAAAAAATTAAATATGAATCAAGGGTAGCAATCCTCTCACATGTATTTTGTATAACTTGACACGAGTTTTAGTATGTGGCCAATTTTACCCTTCGAATGAACAGTAAAATCAGACCCTTCGCATGAATAGTAAAATTTTAGTGAGCCGATTTACTCTTCGTGATAATTTCAGCTAGCCGATTTTACTGTTCATAAGAAAGATTGGTGAGCCGATTTTACTGTTCATACGAAGGGTAAAATTGATAATACACTAAAATCCGTGTTTGATTATACAAACTTTCCATGGGAGAATCACTTCTGATGAATCAAAGTACAACGGAAGTCAACAGTCTATAAGTGCACTGTCATCATTCTCTCATTTAGGGTTTGCTTTTTAATTTTTATTTATTTAGTTTACTTTATTATAAATCATGTATTCACTCTACCATTTATTATATCTTCCTTTATTCTTTTACTTTAAACTTTTGGTAGTCTATTCTTCCTTCTTGTACATGCGATTTGTTACTGAAGAATGTTTTGGTAAGAGAATTCAAAAACAATTATCTCCGTCTAATGGTTGCAGCTACATGAGATAGGTCATAAAATTTCAATTTCTTATAACAATCAAGATTTCAAAATTCAAGTCACATAGCTACGATAGTACGATGATTAAATGAGAATTAAATTAATGGGTTGAATCAGGTGGTGGGCCCATTAGATTATTATGAGGTCTACCGTAATATAAAAAAATGTAACTCATTGAACTGTGTTAGTTTTTAATTGAATAAGATTAAAATGAATCATTAGATCAATATTTTGACCTATCATAATTAATTCAGCAGTGAGAATGCATCGAATAAAAATTATAAAGGGTTGTATTTAAGTTTCAGAAAAAAAAATAATTAGTAGACTAGATTTAAAAATTAATAGACGATTTGATATTGAGTAGGTCCTATATAAAACTCTTATGTTCTGGTGTAAAAAAGTTTGAGCATTCTTTAGTTTTTCCCTTTTACCCAACTGTTATCCTGATGATTTTTTACATATGTGAACTAAAGATAATATAGCCCACTTAAAACCTAATAAACTAATGTTTTAAAACCGGACCCTCCAGCTGAATTGGGTTGGACCGGAACCCGCAAGGTGAGCAGTTTAGGTGGGTTAGATGGTTCAAAGGAGAGAACCATTTTAACCCAATGGTCGAATCAGGAACTGCGCAAATCGGAAAGACCGTCTCGATATTTTTTAACCTATGGTTGGACTCAGGGGGTCGAGATATCAACTGATATGATACATATCGGTCGATATTCATGGATTTCTTTTTAAAAAAAGAATTTAATAAAAGAGAGAATTGTTACTAACTCCATTATTCAATGATCTATTCACTATTCATTATGATGAAAGAATTTTTTTAATTCAAATCAATAGTGATAACCAGTAATTTGATACTGTCAATAATATTTAATTATTTTACAACTACCATTATTATTATTAGTCCGATTAGTAGTTCTTATTTATTTTCATATGTTTGTATTTTACTAATAAATTATGTATAAACCATGGTTGCAAATATGAGAACAAAATTAAGAATTGAATGCATAAAATGTTCTACTATGTAAAATTTTGATTAGCATTCATGTAGATATATAAATGAAATTAAAGTGGAAATGAGAAATGTGGGCATTTGAGAAGTCAAATGACTTTCTTGGAAACTTTGGTTTAAAACTGGATCCTTCGGTTGAATTGGGTTGGACCGGAACCGTCAAGGTGAGCGGTTCATGCGGCTTATGGATCGTTCAAAGGAGAGAAGCTCGGATCGTTCAAAGGAGATAAGCACTTTAACCCAAGAACTGTGCACACCGGAAAGACCGCCGTGCAAACCGGAAAGACCGCCATGCAAACCGGAAGGACAACCATGCAAACCAGAAAGTGAAAATCACTAAAAGGAAAAAAAAAATCTCAAATAAGCCACCAAGTATAAAATCCTCTTCGAGTTTTTTAATCCCTTTTCGTCCTTCATGGCTTCACCGATGACCGACTACCGGCTATCCAGTGACGGCAACAGACCGGCTATTCCAGCTATTTAGTGACGGCAACAGACCGGCTATACAGTGACGGCGACAAAGATCAGTTCTTTTCACGCCTCTTTTCAGGTATTCACTCTCTCAGTCGCCCATCGATTCTACATCCCTTCACTCATTTTTTATTCTCTCTCCTTTCTGGTTTGGTTTTATGGCTGTGACTTTAGTACGACAAAATATGAGTGAGAGCTTGTGAAAAAGATTGAGATGTTGTATGATTATAATCTATTAATCATTTTAAATTGAATTTATCTATCAACCATTTTATATGAAATTTCATATTTAAATTTTTTTAAATATGATTTTGTTTTAAAGTATGTTTCCTTTTCATCTTAATTGATGAAGATATATGGAATTAATGAAAAACATTACATGGTTCAATTTGATTTGTAGGGTCTGAATGAACTCAATTGGACCCGTAGGTGATAATGTTGACTGATGCATATCATATCGACCGATATATATTGAATTTTGACGGGTGAGATATCTCACCAAATATCGGTCGATATTTGAACTATCGCCTGAAAAATTGCCAAATATTACTCACATTTTTTTCATTTTCTTAAATTAAAAAAAATAAAAATTGAGAGGAGAGAGAAATATATCGGACGAACTAATATTGCCATATCGCCCCCAAATTTAGCCGAGCGATATTTTAACCCTGGTTGGACCAATGGATGCCTCCAATAATTCAATGAATGGTGGAGATTTTAAAACATTGTAACAGACAGTGTTTCCAAAATCCAAATTGATACTGTCAATAGTATTAATTATTTTACAACCACCATTATTATTATTAGTCTGACTGTTAGTTCTTATTTATTTTCAGATTTTTGTTTTTTACTAATAAATTATGTATAAACCATAGCTTCAAATATGAGAATGAAACTAAGAATTGAATGCATAAAATGTTCTAGTATGTAAAATTTTGATTAGCATTCATGTAGATATATGAAATGAAATTGAAATTGAAGTGGAAATGAGAAATTTGGGCATTATAGATGTCAAATGAATTTGTTGGCAACTTTGGTTTAAAATGAAATGACCCAAGTAATGTTTTAGAAATCAAATTATTGGTATGAACGGTGTTGTATTATGTTTTGGTTTAATTAGTTTTAATAAATTTAACAAATTGATTTCAACTTTGGCATCAATATGACTAATAATAATATAATTATGTTAAAAATAAAATTATAAATATTATAAAATAGAATTATAATTACAATAAATACAAAGTGTGGAGGGAGTAATGAGATTGAATTCCCTTAAATATTTGGCTTTCAATCTGTTTGACAATGCATTTCATCCAAAGAATGAGGTTACCTCCCACCTCAAGAAGCGGGAGGTTGTGGGTTCGAGTCCCTATGGTTTAACCTTAGTTTGCCTTTGGGGTAGTGGGCTCACCCATGGGGGTCTTACGTTGGGTATCCCGCGGTTTCCCACATGTATACAAAAAAAAAAAAAAAATGAGGTTACCAACCTAGTATTGGTATAAAAATAGATATTCAAAAACTTATAATATACTCTTCATTCAGAAGGTTATTTGGAAAATCTCATGACAATGATTATATGTTAAAAATCATCATTTTATTATTCAAATGAAAGAAGGAGCATTAAATAAACCGTCCTTATACCATAACACCATCCTTTCTTATCAAATAGAATTTAGTCTTAAGATAAAACCAAGTCAACGCTGGTTTTTTAATTCACTTTACTTTAAAGTTTAAAGGATCATTTCTCATAGAGTTACTGGATGTGAGTACTGAGAATTGTACAAAAGGGTGTAAATATCGATTTTTAAAACCTGTATAACCTGTATATATCGATCGATATAATACGTATCAGCTGAAATTGAAATTTTAATCCCTTATTACATATGCTATATAGATTACAGTGGAATTCTCTAAAAGATTTAAACATTTTAATCATAAAAAAAATATTTTTTGAAGGAGGTGAAAATGAATTCAACTAAAGTAAGATGTAATGAGAATGATGATGACAATGAACCCTTGTAAGAAGATATTTGACATCTGTCTCTGCAAACGTGGGTATATGAAACTGTTTGTGATTATTTTACTAAAAAAGAAAGCTCTGTAGCATGAATGCATGTTGCATTGCATGTGCTATGTTCCGTTTCAAGAATGGTGAAATAAATGTAATTAAATAAATTGAATGAATTGAGTTTGAATCAGTTCATATTCATAATTTCTATTTTATTTTATTCTCACTGTTTCCTTTTTCTAAATAGAAATAGAAACCTAATTTTAAAATAAGTGGGAGAAGATGTAAAACTGAAACAAATTAATTAGGACAGTGTTTCCAATCTATTTTCAACAATGACAAAGACATCGAATCTTAATTATAGACAATCTATTTTCAACAATGACAATAGACCTCAACTTCTGCCGTGGGAAAGCCAGAAGAGACCGGCCGACTGCTGAGATCTAAGTCAGCCTCAAACCTCCAACTGAGCACAATTTTTGGTAGGGGAGAGGTTGGAAACTTAGCAATAGATGGAGAAAGGGACTGAATTGAAACGTCTCTCTCTGAATTGGAAACTTTGGTTGGAGGAGGGGATCGACATAACTGGGCTTAGGGCGGAGGGGACCAAAGGTTGGGTTTTGCTAGGCGTTGTTTGCTGTCTTTATGAGAATAAATTGTAACTAGCGGAAAAGCAAGAAACAATCAATTCTATCCAGATCAAGTGCAAAAGTAGAATACTGCGCATACTGAGGGCAATGGCTGCATGTGAACTAACTTGGATGAACTTATGGCCTTATGGGTTAGGAGAGGCTGGAGGTAATAGGACAGGGGTGGTGGTAGGTGTAATATCCTGCTCCAAAAAGTCCCACATTACTAGTGGCATTGGAAATTCTCTGGTATATAAGTAGTGACCTTCCTCCTTCTAGCACAAGCCCTTTTGGGAGCAACAGTGGGTTGGCTCGCCAAAGCAAAATCGTGCAGGTCCATATGTAGGCCCAAAGCGGATAATATTGTGCTAGCGGGACGGGTCGTTACAAATAGTATCAGAACATGGTTCAACTCTCTGCCTGAGGGTGTGGGCTTGTGGATTGGCTCACCAAAACAAAGCAATGCGGGTCCGTGTGTAGGCCCAAAGCGGACAATATTGTGCTAGCGAGACGGGTCGTTACAGTAGGAGATGAAGATGGGGAGAGATGAAGTCTAGGTTTGGTAGTGTGGGTTGAGTTAAATGGAACCTATTGTAAATTAATTACAAAATCAATAATGAAATCAATCAGCCACACAAGAGAGACACGAATTTATGTGGTTCGGCCAAAGGCCTACGTCCACAGGCAGCACAAGGAAGAGTTCACTAATTTCAAGGAGATACAAATTGCGGACTCCCACTCTCTCCCTTTCCATCTCTCACTATATAATTTTCATACAAATGAAAGAGACACATATTGAGCCAGGTCAAAACAAGCCAAATTGGACAGAGCCAAATCAAGCCAATAATCAACAGAAACTCAGGAGAAGGGACTGAGTTTAAGGGATTGTTGGGCCCAAGGCGAGAAGCCTAGTTGGGAGACACAAACTCGGGAGAAGGCAGGTGCGCTTCAGATATATACGAATGTTCTTGTTGAAGATTCTGTGTATCCACAAGTAATTCTCCTCAAACAAATAGTTGAACAAATGTATTTACAATATTTTTTTAGTAAGACAAAATTTTCCAACGTTTATTACTTTATTTACATTTTAAAAAAAAAAAATCAATTCTAACCACTCACTTCATGCGATTAACACCACTTATTTTCCCCTAGGCCTCCCATGAGGAATTATTTTCAAAGAAAATCTGTCGAACCCCATAAAAATCCATTTTTCTAAGAAAGTACATTGCAAGTAAATGTACTAAGATTCTTGTTCAGAGCCTATCTTTTTGTTCTCTGTGATTGTATTTTAATGTAAATAAAGTTACCTTTATTCATGTTACTTTAGATGAGTAAATTAATTCTAAATGATAGAATTATAAATAATTGCATTAAACATAGTTTGAAAATAACCTCAATAAAAGATAAATTAAGGAAAACTCATTTAAAGTGATATGAATATATAAACTATGAGATCAGACACGGTCTTACTGTGTAGAGTTGAGAGCTTATGTTGGTATTAAGAGAAGTAGTAGACGATTAAAAACGTACAAAGAAGAAGATAAAAAAAGACATGACATATTGTAGAGTAATTGAATTTAAAGTTTATGATTGTGTCAAATGAAGAAATATAATATGAAAAGTCAACCTTTGACGCATTCGATCTAAAGAAATCTAATACGCAAATTCGACATTCATGTATTGAACTTTGTAAGGTGATAATAAGTTGAAACATAGAAAAGACCCAATGAGAATACTAATTGTTGTAGGTTGAAAGATGGATGCCACAAATGATGTAGTAAAGTCCTCACAGGAGAAGATTAATTTAGGACGTGACATCAAACGTCCATTGATGATCGACATACCACCGGTGTCGCCGCGAGGGTTCTTACAGAGAGCAATGAGTGCAAAGACAAATTGCCTGTGCTCGCCGACCACACACGCCGGATCCTTCAGGTGCCGGCATCATAGGACCTCTGCTCTCAGACGAACAAATACTTCTATTGGCTCTGCCCTCTCAGAGTTAACCTCCAAGTCATCCCCTGTTATTAACACAAGAGAAGAAGACCGGACGCCTGGATCTCAATAGGCTCAAACTGGCTACCTGCAACAATTGAACAACTTACCATCTTTTTGTTTTTGTTTTTTTATCCATGTTATGCTTTAAATTGGCTGGAGATCTTGGGGTTTTTTTACCTCATTTTCATGGAATTGTATGCCAATTTTTCTAAAAAGAAAAGAAAATAAGCATTCTTTTTTCTTTGGGGTTTCAGGTTTTTTGGGTGTAAATATGATTAATCAGATTTTGATTGATCAAAATTTTAATAAACATGTTTTGTGGCAAGTAGAATCAAACAACATATATTTAATGTGATTTGAGTTGACCTAATGATCCAGGATGTTATTTTTTTAAAGGTAATCAAATTATTGGTTGCGTCCTGCCTCAGGAAGAGAGAGGTTGCTGGTTCGAACCCCCATGGCCTAATCTTAGTGTGCCCTAGAGGTAGTGGACTCACCCGTGGAAGTTTTACACTGGGTATCCCACGGTTTCCCACACGTCAATTCAAAAAAAAAATTAAAAAAAGGTAATAAATATACATTATGACTCGCAAGTCTAAACTGGAGCAATCCATCTTAAAGTATCAATAAGAAGAAAGTTGATGTTGTGACTATATCTTAGATTTGGATTGTTTTCCTATGCAATTAATAATCAATGTTAAATTTGAAATCACATTTACCTACTTTTGTATGTGAATCCATAATCAAATAGGAAAGCAAGTTGTTCAAAGCCCATCTCTTCGTTTGATATTGTAGTTTTTTAATGTTTGTATGGTGAATGCAAGGTGAAGTAAGAGTTTTCTTTTTAAATATACTAACAAAATATTTTTTTTCAAAAAGTAATATCTTTAGCAATCTTTTTGTTACGGCAATGGACACTTTTCAACTATGTTATCATAGTATAAAAATAAAAAACAATTTCTTGCTTGTCAAAATCAATAATCAGTGTTCACCGTCAACGATCAAGATTAATGTTATCGTCATTACAACAATAATGAGTGATTTGGATTGTGCACGAATTGACAATTTGGATTAACACACCATGAACCCAACTTGTACATAAAATGGTCTGAAGAATCTTCTTTTTCTAATGATAAGGCCTAATACTCTGTGATTACTCTGCATATATTCTATTTTCACTTCCCTTACTCTTCCCCTTGTTGGAAGATCTAGCAAGCTTCAAGGTCTGTATTTGGAAAAAAACCAGCTCAATGAAACTATTACTGAGAGTGTTGGTTATTTAGCCAGTCTGGTCAATCTCAGTGTTACTGGAAACCAACTCCACAGGTTCTCTCAAGGGCAGCTTTGGGAGCTCGAATGAGCTCACTCATTTGGATTTGAACTAAGGCCTGATAGTCTGCAATTAACTCTGCATATGTTTACTAACATAGAATTCCTCCTAACTCGAAACCATTTAGAAGCCAAATCTGAAGCAAAATTAAACGAATAGCAATCTTTCAAAATAAATAGACAAATAAAGGAATAGCAGAAAATCTGAATTCCATAAATGTATTCAAAACTATCTGCATCCACAAATCAATTGCACTGAAGCTGGATCAAGGTCAAGGCACATACCAAAACACTAGATGAAATTGAATTCTGCAGTGGCTTGCTCTCCTAAATAAAATGAATAGTTGAAAACATTCATGCAACTGACACCAAAAAGGCCTTACACAAAGACCAGTCACGACAGCATCAAAGATCTCATGTTAAAAGATGGTTCACAGCAGAATATGCAACCAAAAAGTTCATGGCACTGGCAAACTACGCAATTGCCACAGCGGCGGTCTCTCCAGCCTTATTACAAAAGAGGTTTAAAACATCAGCATGGTTCTGAATATAGCTTGGGGACTTTGAAAGAAAATCCTGGGCCACGTCATGCTTTCCAGCCTTGAAAAATGCTTCAAATATTCGAAGAAATACAGATGTGGATAGTGCACGTTTGCCCGTTATTTCTTTCACAAAAGTCAATGCATCATCCCCAGTCCCAGACTTGGCAAAATAGTTGATAAATGGATCTACGAAAGGAGGGAAGCCATCACTTTTCATCAATTTCAGAAGACTCGAAGCTTCTTTAAGATGCCCCCTAGCCATCAACTTCTCTATCAAGATTTTGTAGCTGGCACATGAAGGCTGCAACTGTTTATCATTGACCATCTCAACAAGAAGCTTGAATGCATCAGTTGCTTTGTTTTTTTCACAAAAACCGACTACTAAAGCTTCAAAGACATGACCAGCACCTGTAACACCATTCCTGTCTACCATCTTTCTAAAACACAAAGATGCCTTGTCCATTTCCCCGACGAAACAATGGCCTCGTATCAAAGACACCCAGATCCTTGGGTCAGGATCATGTCCTGCAGATTCCAAGTTATCCAAAAACCCGTATGCTTCATCCAATTTCCTGGCCTTACAAAGTGAATAGACGACCTGACTGTACACATCACTATTTGCTACAAATCCAAATGCTTCCATGGCCTTGAAGATCTTCTCACACTCCCAAAACTTAGCAGCACCAATTAATGATCTAAATACTCCATCAAACAGTGACTTTGAAATGGTATTTCCATTTTCTGTAAAAACTCTCAAGACTCTAGAGATTAAATCCATAACCGGGTCATTACCCGTCATGATCTTCCTTAAAAGAAACAAACAGTCCTGAGCAGGTGGCTTCTCGGAGCCACTGCTCGTCATAAACTCATACAAATCCACAGCATCCTTCATCATTTTCCTCTTAAAGAAACGTGAAGAAACCTTAACATATACCTCCATCTCCATTTTCCACCCTGCATTCTTCATTTCATTGACAATGCTCCAAAAATCCACAATGGAATCTTCCCTCCCCAAGACCCTAGCCATTGAATTATATGTCCGGTCATTATGTTCAAAGGATTGTTTTCCTTCAACCCACCGGAAAAACATCAATGCCTTCATGGGGTATATGTCTAAATGTTCCAAGACCATTGAAACTAAATCAGAAGAAAACCCAATGTCCATTTCTTCCAATTTTATTATGACTCTTTCACCCCATTCGTCCTCTCTAATCACCTTGCACACGTTTGCACACATCCTCCTCTCTGCAGAATCCACTGCAGGTTTTGAATGGTATTTTTTTGACAACCTATCTGAATCACTAGCTAATCCCTCATTACCAAAATTCTCAGAGACCTTGATGAACGTATTCTTTGAAATTCCGTACCCCTTTTTCTTCATGGTCCCGAATAATTCCCAAAATTCCTTCAAATGCTCCTTCCTACCCAAAATCTTTAACATCAGATTATACGATTTTGAACTCAACTTCCCGCTTTCAGTCTCCGAAACCCAATTGAAGAACCTCGTTGCAATATCAGGACGCCCATCAAGATTCCGGAGCACGGACAAGATGGTCTCATGTTGCAACGACAAATTGAGGGAATCTAATGCGGTTCTAATCTCATCTGTATCGTTGGATTTGGAGAAGATCTCGATCAAGTGAACCTGATCTTGATCTTCGTGTTCTACAGCTGCCGACTCCGTTGAGAATCTACAGATTCTGGGGTTTAAATGGGAGATGGGGACAACATATTGGGGAAGAAATGTAGGAAAAATGCGAGACTTTTGGGAGCTTTGATGCCTTACCTGATGATGCAGAGATTGGATTCTCGAGCTTTGAATTGGGGATCGAGGAAATGTGCGGAAAAGCAACGTTTTCCATGGATTTCTCATCTCTTCAGCGTCGATGCGAAAATGGGTTTTTAGAAGAAAAAAATTGTGTATAAGAGAAACTAGGGTTTAGGGTTTTCGTGCGGTTGCGTTGTAAGATATTTTAAAGTTAGGGTTTGCCAGTGAGTGAAGTCACTTGTCATCACTAATTAAAATGATGAACTAAACTCTCTGAAATGTGATTTAGCACAATTTTCTTTTTCAATGTTTCATTTACATTTTATAAGGGTACTGTACAATATGTTTTTTTACCCTTTATTTTTCAGTTTTCACCTCCTTAGAAATAAAAAATAAAGACTCTGTCTTCTTATATAAATAAAATAAAATATCTAAATTAAATCCATTGTTTATTAATTAAAAATTAAAAAAATATGCATCTCTATTTAATTTAATATTAAAAGAAAAGAATTATTTTTTATCTTTTTATATGGATCTCATATTTAAGCATGTCTCATAATCCATAAAATATACACAACATTAGTTGATTTTAGTTAACAGGGTTACTGAGTTCAAACCATGATAGATGATATATGAAGAGAAATTGTTAAATGTTGGCCTTTTTTTCAAAAATTATTTTTATTAGATCAATTAAATAATGTTTTTTAAATTCGTCTAAAATTATCACATGTAGCTATTAATTTAAGAATTATAAAATCAGAAGTTATATTGATAAATTCATAATTCACATATTAGCCCTTGGGTATATATTAGTAAAATCTAAGATATCTCGGTCGATACAATACGTATCGGCCATACTTTAATAAAATCGTCTGATATCACCGATATATCGACAATATATATTAGCTGTTATCGGCTAATTTTATTAAATATTGCATGTTTTTTACAATAAAAAAAATTGATTTGATGGTGGGCCGAGCCGATATCTCAGACAATATTAATGGTTTCAATTTTTTTATAAAAAACTGAGCCTCTTTTTATTTTTTATTTTTTATTTTAATTCAGAAAAATAAAAAATAAAAAAATAATCGATATTTTGAGAAAAATGAAAATGGAGGAGATAGAGAATGATATCGGTTGATATCATTTCCAGCCGAGATTTTTACCTCTTGGCATTTTTATGATTTTCAACAATGTATTAAGGATTAAAACGCAATATATCTAACAGGGGTATAAATATCAGCTGATACGGCAATATCATGGCCGTATCATATCGGCCGATACGGCAATATCATGGCATTTTTTTAAAAAAAAAAAAGAAGAGAGAGAATAAATTCAACCGATAACGATATATCGGCCGAATCCAAATTTTATACCCCTGATATCTAATGTTTTTTAGCATTTTTATTATGTGTAGTGTCGACAAGACTACGTTGAGAGCCACGAGATCATCATTTTTTTTCTTTTTACATTATCTTTCTTGATATAGAAAAATCATAATAATTGCATGTTTTTATGGCACAACAACCTTATTAATCAAAAATATTAGTTCTTCTACGTCCTGTAGCTTAGTTGGCATTAGCTTCTTACAGGCATTTGCTTCAAAGGGACTTTGAGGACAATTGCTTCGTCGGAGATTTGATGGCCCTTAGCTTACAACATCTTAAGAGAAAGGCATGTAGCTCGATACAACTGTTAGCCAGTTGCTTACTTCCGTACGAAGAAAAGGGCGGACGGATTCAATCATTCCCATCTCAGAAAGGAAGACCCCGGCTTTCAAGCCGACGATCCTAAAGTTACTAGACCCAGTAAGTATAGACGATCCGGCAAGTTACAGTGACCCAGCAAGTGTAGGCGCTCAGTCTTATTCAAACTTCATAATAGTAGTTCATTTGGGTTTGGGTGTGGACTCTAAGAAGTATGAGGTTGTGGGTTCGAGCTCTCATGACATAACTTTGATGTGCTAGGGGTAGTAGACTAACCCATGAGGCTTTTACACTAGGTATCCTGTGGTTTTCAACATATAAATTCCAAAAAAAACAAAAAAAAAAAAATTTGTCCTAAACTATTTTTTTTAAGATGAAATTAAGAGTCAATTTAACCAAAGGCATTAATTTTTCATTTTTAAAAGAGAGAGGCTTAAAACAATAAGAAGTCCACCTCTTAAAGTTGATGCAATCTTAGTGCAGTAAATTGCTTATGACTTTAGGGCTTATACCTTAATAGCTGACTATTGTTATTATGTGGAGTAATTTTTTTAAGACTAAGGTATCCATGTGTCCCACTTGACTAATCCTTGACTAATTCTTCGGACATATTATAGGAGTGACCCTTTTTACCTAGAGCTTCTTCATTAAGCTTTAGAATAAAAATGAATGAACCATAAAGAGTTTATTGCCTCGTTTCCATTAACCAATCCACTACTTTTTTTAATACCACTTGCATGATCACACAAACGCGACTCCAAAGACAATAGATTGGCATGTGATTCTTGGGCTTATACTAGTGGTACCAACAACATTAGATATCATCAAGTCTCCCCACCACCCACAATCACATAAATAATACTAGATAGCAATCTATTCATTTAATTAAATAAAAACTTAATCATCATCATCAAAATTATTTATCTCATCTCTAATAAAAAAAAATTATGTAATTAAGTTTTTCATTCAACTCTATTAAAAAATCTCCTTTCTAAAATTGACTTTTTTCCCCTTGATTAATACCCACTTAACATCAAAACGAATCTCGTCGATCTTAGTTGCTGATAGACACATGATGATATACAAATACAGTGAGATTCCTCTGTCGATCCGTAAGTCAATTTGCATAAAATCGGATCTCCCTGTCAACTTCCTGATATTGAAGATTGGAGAATCCATGATTACTCCGTTTCTATCTCTCAGTCCATTCATAAGCATTCATTCTTTTTGCTAGAGAAGAATCATCAAACATGAAACAAAGAAAAGCACACCACGCCAACATTCATGGAAGGTAAGAATAACAAGTGGAAATGGAATGGAATGAGCTTTTAGTATTTGGAAAGAACTGATACACACTCTCCTTCCCAGTAAATAGGATGATACACACTCTCCTTCCCAGTAAATAGATGATTAAATACTCTTCACCTCAAAAAAGAAAAAGGAAATACAACCCTGGAACAAATCAACCAGGCGTGACCCTCCAGGGAGATGTCGCCCACTTTCATAGAAGGCACGAGCATTTTTAGACTTGCCACCAATCTTGTGAATTCCAGGAAAACCAAGTTTGTTTACCCGAATATTCTACAACCGAAGCCAGAGCTTTTTGGATGTCCAGAAAATCCTCGAGTCTGATGCACTGTCAATGCTAAGGAAACCATCAGTGATTCAAGTATTATCACTGTCTTCATGTTATTCTTAAGCCAGCGCTGCTTCGTTTACATGCGTCTCCTCAAAAGCTCCTCGTCTGGCTTAATGGATCATAGTCATAAGCATCACCAGCCTTCACAAACCTCCCCTTCACCCGCCTTCTCACATCGGCCCTCGCCTTGCGAGAAGCATACCGTATCTTCTTCTCAAACCTGTTAGACAGGACAGATATGAGTCATCACTACTCATACACTATTTGATTATACATACAATAACCAATCCATTAATATGTGTAGAGTTCATCTTATTGCGCGTGTGGTTAAAGACCCATGATACAGTATACAGGTGTAATACAATTAACACACTACAATATAAAGAACATCCTATCTGTGTTTAAACATGGGGCCCATTGCAGCCATTTGAAAGGAACAATAGAGTTCTCAA
Source organism: Chimonanthus praecox (assembly GCA_022113865.1). NCBI lineage: Eukaryota > Viridiplantae > Streptophyta > Magnoliopsida > Laurales > Calycanthaceae > Chimonanthus > Chimonanthus praecox. Next base: position 56,804,536 of record CM039089.1, read on the forward strand.
CGTAGGGGAGGATATTCTGGCCTTCAACTAAGATATGGGTGCTGATCTATCGGTGCAGTTTAAACTGTTTAACTGATGCCCACAATGGACAGATAACGCACTGAAAATACCAAATTTGAAAGATCATCCATCCATAACATCAACTTTCCACAATAAATGTGGACCTTTGCTACTATTCTTCTCATATATCTATTATGCAGGTAAATCTTTGTATTGCACGGGATTCCTCATCAGGGATACTTGAGGGCCCTAAGTGCTGCGTAGTTTGGAAGCTGATACTTGTAGCTGTTCTGTGGTCAGTTTGAGAAGCATGTAACAACAAAGCTCTCTATAATAGCTAGTTTTAATCAAGTATCTTCTTCAGCTCAGCTAGTTCTAATGGAACTTTTGGCAGAACTTCTTTTGCAGATTCATCATGATCGTGCTTCTTGTTTACCTTCTTCTAAATCTCTGACTGTTTATCTCTCGTTGGATTCCTCCACTCACTGGACATGTGAAATTTGGCATTGGCAGTGTGGATGGAATGCAACTTCTCAAACATTAGCTTCCTACTCAGAGCTCTCCACGGGATCATTTGCCAATGAGATTGAGGTCAAGGACATACTTAGAGGGAGGGTTTTCCACTGCTACAATAAAAGGTGACTCTACAAGTGTAATCAGCTGGTGCTTTCTAGCTTCTTCCTTTCATGATTATCCGATTAAATTTTTTAAATCAGGGACTTTATTAATCATTATGGTTCCTCTGTTCAAAAGATTCACCAATCAATCAATGAAGATGTGGATCACTGAGGCCATTCTGGGCTCGTATTCATATTGTATAGTTTTCTTTTTTATTCTTTGCCCCGTCTTTCCTAGAGACAGAGGCCTCTTGTATATTCTTCCTTCTTTCTAATAAATGTCCCTTAATCTTCCAACAATAAATACAAAAACAATGACAACCATATTAATAATATTAAAAACATAACAAACTAGTGAAGTACAAGAATGAGAGAAGAATTATGTTTTCTAGAGGCACATTTGCCATTTTCTGGAAAGGAAAAGATTTTCTATGATCAAAGTGTGAAGGGTGAAGATCTACGAATGGCCATCAAATTTGCAAGTGGGTGCCAAATTGACAAAAGATGATGATAACTTGCAGAACTTCAAAAAATTTTCAAAGTTTATTCCGCAACCCTAAAAAGACCATTTTCTTTTTCCACAGAAATATCAAATGAGCCCCCAGAGAAATGCAAAGGAATAAGGACTACTGCACCGGGTCATTTCTCCTTTTTAAATTTGTAGTTATGCACACAGCCATAGATTTATACTTACTTGCGTGCTTTCTTCTTTTCCTTATAACGCATAACAGCACTGTCCCTACTTGCAGGTGGCAATGAGTTCTCAGGCCCAGAAGGGTACCATGGAGGCTCACCCATGAGAAACATTGATGATATCCCACAGTCTTGGTAATCTCCACCGCTACTTTCACCAGTCACACCAGAAAATGAAAGTGAGAGACTGGAACAACCTTGCCTTGCTGGTAAATAAAGGTTTGAATCAGATTTAACCACGGCATTTGACATCATGGAATCAGCAGATACTGCATTGCTGCAAGTTGCCTGCATTGCTTTAACCTGTCGCGTGGATGTTGCCTGAGAAAGATCACAAGAATTAACAAAGTGACAATCTGATGCATATAGTAATACATTGTTCCCATATAACAGTTGTCTAAACATGTTCGTAGAATGGAAGCTATCCATTCCATTGCCATTTAGGGAAACTAGAAAGTCAGAAATAGCATTAGGATTCTGCTCTTTCAAAGTTTTGCCATCCATGTGATACAGCTATCTTTGTTAATTGCTTGAAGTGGATAAGGCATTATATTTTGTCCATTTAACATGGTGGTGATTTACATAATACAAAAACAGGGGAACCACATACATGTGTATATGTGTGTGTGCAGACGTGCTGATCATGGTGAAATGTCGAAGCATTGTTATTGAAGCAACAGAAGGAGGCATTCTTTGTAAGTTCCACCAATTAAATGGTGAAATACATGCAAAAAGACAGATAGTGTCTCCTTATATCAATAAAGTGAGTTCCCATTGATCAGTACCCTAAGTGAAAGTGACATAAATCAACTAGAAGGAAGCATTCTTTGTAAGTTCCACCAATTAAATGGTGAAATATGTGCAAAAGAAAGTGTCTCCTTAGATCAATGAAGTGAGTTTCATTAATCAGTACCCTAAGTGAAAATGCAACATAAATCAACTAGTTAGAATGACAGTTTTTCCCTTTTGGGACGATGAAAGTTTTTTTCCTTTTGGGAAGATAACTAATTGAAAGATATCTATCTATAGTTCTCAAATTATCTATAGTTCTGTTTTTCTCTTGCTTAAGAATAGTAGATGTTCAAATTTAAAGTCATCAAAATTGTGAGAGCTTAAAAAGCATGATTCCTAAGACTGGATAGAGTGATATTTATAGTGTTCCATATTTATATTAATATCTTTCAATGGGTCATCTAATGGAGTAAAAGTGACCCTCATGGTGAATGCAAATTGTTAGGAATTAAAGATAATTTAAAGTAATCAACATTTTGAAGCTTGAAAAACAAAACATGGATAGACATGAATTTTTTGCGTATCATGTTCATGAATGAAAAGATTAATTTAAAGGAGAACCATCATACGGGGCAAAGTTGGGCCCCAAATAGAATGCAAAAGTTTAGTGAATAATTTTTTTTTTTTTTGTAACATAAAAATTTCATTAAAAGAAGGAAAAGTACAAAACAACACAGATCAGAAGAAAACAAAACAAGAATGGTCTAAAAGAGCTAGACCAGAAATACAAAGCAACAAAAGAAATACAACAACAAAAATCGAAAATCAAAACAAAATGAAGACCCCTAGGCCCCAACTCTCAAATACTAAAGACTCCTAAAGACCTATTGTTGATCCCATTTTTGGCAAAGAAATCTGTCACGCCATTTGCTGAATGGCTGACGCAAGCAAAGGAAACATCCAGACCCATAACTATGCCCCTAATTTCCCTTGCTATGGTGATCATCCTCCAAGGGGGTCATTTAAGACCCTTGACCCACTTAATCCCGTTTGCTGAATCCCCTTCAATCACTAGTGAACCATGTCCATGGGCTCTCCAAAGGGTCAAAGCTCTCCTAATGCTAAGGAGTTTCACCTCATTTGAATCCCTCACCCCTACCGACTCCATGAAAACCATCAATGATACGCCAATATGATTCCTAAGAACACCCTCTATCCCAACTGGACCTAGTTTACCCCTCGAAGCTCCATCAACATTGAACTTCATTGTCTCTTGTTGTGATGGGCACCAAGAGACCATTGGTCTATTTTTTCCTAGTTCCGCCGCTTATACACCCCTCCCAAGACACCAAGAAATCGAAAGGTTTGAGCCCTTTGAATCTTACATTCCTCCTCAAATTTCTTCCTTGCTATTGAAATGAGAGGCTAGGGTTTCGAAGCTACCTTTTATACAGTTCTTATCTTTTCCAACATTCCCTTGAGGTGGTGGCAAAAGACATCCATGTCCTGCTATACTTGACCGAGACAGTCTGGGTAACATGACTCGCTCAAGTTTCATATTTGACTTGGCAAGTCAAAAAACAATTACTCAGTAGCCTATCAATTTTTGTGAGTTAATCATTTTTTCAGCAGTTGAGTTGGCTCAGCTGAGTTGACCAAGCAACTTTGAGTTTTTAAACCATGATGATGATAGCCCTTGGTCAGCAAACAAAAATAACACAAATCTGTTAAACTGAAACATGCCATCATCATCGATTTTTCATCATACTCCATAGCTTGAAACCTTAAAATCATTAAATCCTTTTGGTCTTAAATTGATGGCTACAATCTTCCAATTGAGATGATCCTTATACATCCGCAATAAACAGTGAGGCCTTCCCATCCATAGTAATGATCCTTGGTGGGCCCAAACAAAATACCTCAATTTGTTAAACTGAAACAAGTGTCATTGTCAATGTCATCATCATAACATCTCCCAATAAATATCAGCATTAAAATGCATAAAATAAGAAAATGATTTACTTATATAAATAAATTAAAATAATGCTAGTATGTCAATATGAAGAAAGAAACACTACAGTCATTGCATGTGCGATCTCTTCATGAACCTAAAACTGTTGAATAGAGAGAGAGAGCGCACTGAATTGGCATACCTCCAAATTTGATTGCATTTGGACAGATCAGCCTTGGATTGCATCACATTAAATTTATAATAATTAATATTTTAGGCCTGAAATCAATTGGTCCAATAGGGGTGATCTTCAGCCAAAACCTTATCCATGATGAGACACTCACATAAATAAATCTACGAAATTGTTCTTCCATGATTGGTGGGATCTCAGTTGGGCCACACAAATGGGACTTATTCTGTTACAGTGCTCCTAGTTCATGCTACATAATAGATTAATACCTCATCAAATGATGTTAAATTCCCTAATAGAATTCACAACAGTATCAGATGTCTTGGATGGTGTCAAGACAACTTTATAGGAAATGGACATGTGATTATATACATGTCACAAGGAAATTAAGTCTGTCAACATGAATATATGACTACATTGAAGAAGCGATTCCAGCATAGATACTTTGATTAGATGAAATTTAGTACTATAATTAATGAACTAATAACACTGTCAGTTTAGAAATCAAATAATGGAGCCACAACCTACTCTAAGAAGTGATCCTGACCTAAGTTATTATATCTTCTTGCATGAAAAATAAAAATATAAATCATAAACTTTGTTGAAAAGACATTGCAGAAGAAATATGCAGATGCATGAGTATGCAATAGAAAAATTGTGGAGGAGGAAACCTCTGTTGTAAATCCACCCTGACCACTTGAACCAGCACCAGGCATGTTCTTCATTGCAAACAAGCTATCAAACCCGGCATCCTCAAGAAGCTGCCCCGGCTGCCCCTGAGGCATGCCAAAGAGTTCTTCATAGCTATCAAAGTTCAAGTCAATGTCAGCAACACTAAAATCTTCATATAAGCCGTCATCGTCACATATTCCAAGTCCTTTTGGCAGCTGCACAGATTAGTTAGGGGTCCACAAGAGTTAAAAAAATATGAGAAAGAAACTTCTCAACTACAAATATGGATCAATTAGTTAAATCAGACTAGTTACACACAAAGAAACACCATAAATAAAAGTTTACTCACCCATTCCCAGAATTTTAGCTATTGTCAATGTACCATGAATAAAAAGGCTGACAATTTTTTTTTAAATGATGTTTTCACCACCACATAGAAGTATCCATATTTTACAAGAGAATCAAATGTTATCGGATCTATGGCACACATACAATCTTAACTAAATCATGGTATGCAGCATGATTCAGTCCTTAATGCATGAACAAATCAGTATGAAGCATGACAAAATCCTGGATGAAATGATCTTTTAAGGGCTTGAACTAGCAGAAACAACCAAAGCATCTTAAACAGAGTCATGACGTCTGAAATGTGATATTCAGCAATTTTTAGATTCATTGATAAGTTATGTTCAACATGTATCCTCCAGGTACCAAGTGTACTTAACAAATTACAACATAACAGAAGCATATAAAAAATAAGAGAGACTAGATATTTCTAAGTTCTTGAAGTACTATGCTAGATATGATATGGGAGGAGCATTCAGTGAGTACCCAAATGGTCCATGTGGCACTTTCTGAAAAAGCATACAATATCCTGAATCTATGCTTCAACATCCATTTGTCCTGGATCAGCTAAAAGATTTGGTGATATGTACTCAATTCTGTATTTTGAATTATATTCAGAAATTTTTTAGGACATAAATTCAGGGTATACACTTCACGAGTAAGAGGAGGAAAAACTTGGCATAGAACTCTCCTAGCACATGCCTAATGCGTAAGAATGAGGACAAACATTCAGTCACCATATTATTCATTGCAAGGAAATGTAGAAAAAACAAATTTTGTTACTCGTTCAAGGTGTAGCAGATTCTCCCAATGTCTCTCACTGAGATTATTTGCGGTTTGCTGGTAGAAAAGGTTAAGTTTAAAACTAGATGCAACATCCTCTAGTGAATGCTTCCCTTTGCTGCCAATTGAGGAGAGTGAAGAGAAACAAATAGGACTTTTGTAAAAAGAAATGACAATTAGAAAACAAAATAAATGGCATCAGGGTAACTTGGCCCCATTGGTGCTTAGTTGAAAAGATTTACGGGTCTTGGGAAAGCTTAAATGGGACTTTGAGGACCATATTTCACAAGTTGTGTAAGCCAACTTGGAGATCAATGCTCAATGTGAAGGTACATAAGGGTAGAGTGATAAAAATTTCTCATGAACCAAAGTGAGGAAGAGGGTGTTTCCTTCACTGTGACGAGAGATATCTTGATGGGATATTCTGATCCACTAAGAGGGAAATGGAGGCTAACAAGGTGAAGCGAGGAATTTGCAAAAGGAATAAAAAGTGTCCTCTAAAACTTCTCCATCCCACTACTTGGTTCTTTTTTCTTTTCTTTTCTTTTCTTTTTGAATGAAAGTTTACCAAATTAGACATGATGCTGATGAGAAGGGAACCAGTGCAACTCCCTTTCAGTCCTGATGAAATGTGAAGATTGGAGTCACAGCTTCCTTGCCCACACTTCTACTTGTAGACCTTCAATTCTTCATAGTAGGGCTGTTTTGACCTTTTGTCTAGGTGCCCAAACCATCTAAAATGAAATTCCTGGTCTTTTCTTCTATCGGGAAACATTTAGGTTTCCTTTAACACATGCATCTTAACATACACATGTTTGTCACATTTACAGTATCGACTTATGATTCGTATATCGCCGAACATTTAACTCAGTACAACATGCTTAAATGCCATCTTAAAAAGTGCTCACTTACCATACTTGGTACCTCATCTATCACATAACATTTCACTAGCTTGCCTACACCTTACATGCCCCATGCCCATCCTACCAGCTACATCCATATTAAACCATCCATTTTGTTCTATAGATGCACACAAGTATTGAAATATATCAAAATGTGGAACTAAGTCATTTTCGATTTTAATCAATTCATCTTCCCAACACTAAGATCCACTGAAGTTGTACTCCATCTATCTTGTCGTTGTCATACAGATTTTCAAACCAGCTAGCTCAGAAGCTTTTGTACACAATTCCAATATAGTATTTAGTTGAATTCCTGCCTCACTAATTGGTACTGCATTCAGTGCAAACATACATACATAAAGAACCTCATCCTGAATTTATTTAGTTTCCCATGGGCTGATGCAAATGAATAAGCACTCAAAGAAACAACTTGCTGAAACCATCTCCAACATGGAACTCCATTGTCCTACACATAATTCTTAACCATACCTTCAAATGTGTCTTATATGATCTCAACATATCCATTAGGGATGAAAAACATCTTCAACGTTTGTCATTAATTGATTCAGCACTATCATAGACCTTCTCTAAATTATAAAAACATTATATAAATCTTACTTAGCTCAACAGGGAAAACGGCTTTACTAACGTCAATCAATCAATGTAGTCTAGGGCAATCATTGTAACTTTTTTTGGTAACATGGGTATCTCCACCCCACATTAGAGGTGAGACTAATCCCACGAGCATGTGTAAACCTCCCAATCCATACACACTAGGTAAATCGATGGGGAGTAACCCATGGAAAGTGGCCTGAGGGGTTGGGTGAGAATCAAACTCAAGACCTCGCTTCATGAGGCAAGCGTCTTGACCGTCAAGCCAACCCTTCCAGGTTATCATTGTAACTTTTTTGTTTTCTTATTTTCTGTTTCTGCTCTTTTCGGGTGAAGTTGTACACACCTCTTGTACACTTCCTCCCAAGATCTTGTACTTGTCTTTTATTATTGATATAGTTCTGTCTCTGCTTAAAAAAAAAAAAGTCAATCAATCAAGCCAAGTTTTTAAGCATCCGGTAGTTATTTTATTAATACAGTATGATGACTAACAAAAGATCAGAAAATGAATTGTTCTATGGCATATACAAAGGGAAATTCCAGGATCAGAGATAACAAATATTCTAAAGACAGGTCACCTTGGGCTCCATAAATCCAGCCAGCTGATCCACATTACATGGGATAGGATTTAATGTAGACATTGGCGACGATCCCATCAAAATATCAATATCATCAGCATTTTCTAGATCATGCATCCTGTTCATGGAAGCTATATCTACTTTGCTGCTGTTTTCTGCTGGCTCCAAGCAGTTATTGACAGTGTTCTCGTTGATATGCATCAAGCCCAAACACTGCTCACAGTTTGAATCTGATGTAGAAGGGAAGTCCTCAACAACTGACCACATTTTAGAAAGTTCTGCTGCTGAAGGGCAGCCTGAGTAGCAGCTGATGGATTGTCTCTTATGCCCATAAGCTGAGGTTGACCTAAAGTGGCCATTCCAATCACAGTTTTGACAAAGTGAAATCTTCTCCTCTGCACACCTCACTACAGCAGGCTGTGAATTGCATCTGTCACATAAAAGGGTACGCGAGTGGCGACGAGAAAGTGCATTTGCAGAATGAACATTACGATCACACGACAAACATAAGCAAGCTACATCAGATCTGCAATATACCATGGACCTCTGGTCCCCACAGAAGTCACAAAGAACACCCATGTTTGCCTTTAAACCTTGAACCAACTGACTAACCAAACCAAAATTGAAAAAACAGTACAGTTTGAACAGCTTCCAGTCTTCTGATTATGATGAAATTCAACTTCAAGCCTCATACAAGCTTGAGAACCACATTGGATGTATCTACAACCTTAGAATACTGTCAGAAAAATAGATACACCAGAATCAAATTAACAACTACCAGAATAGTTATTCAGAGAAGAAAGGAAAGAAGAAAAAAAATGCTGTTTCCAAGCACCTGTGTTCTACAAGTGGAGTCATAGAACGCTGAACAGGAGCTCAGGTTTAGTTTGAGACACCAACATATTCCAAACAAGGGACCAATAATTCTGCAATATAGACCATTGATATGATGGGCCTACTTTGAAGAGAGAGTTAAAAAAATCTACCACATTGTAAGATCCTACCCTCCCATTTTCCTGTCCCTTTTCCAATATCAATGCACTGTATTCTCCATCATCTATTGCAAGCAACAGGTTAAAATGGAAACTCACTGTTCATAGCAGTATTCATCATATCAACAACGTCCATCATTGAACCATGGTCCCACATGTACGGGATAGAGAGGTGCAGGTGACAATTTGATACAATGCAGAACGTTATAGTTCAACAAAATACCAAAAATTACAAACTCAGGCAATTGTGTACACAAGGACACAAACCAAACACAACTAAAGTTTTCTAGTGTTGAGGTAACAGTCATTGAAGGATATATTTCAACCATGGTTGCAGAACATTATAACAAATCCCATAAAAGTCAGGGCAAAAACTGCTACATCAACCATACAATGATAATCAGAGGTCACTGACAATGGTTCTGCCTGTACGACAATTGGGAACAGGAAATGTACACTTTCATGGGGCTCAGGACCTTATGATTCCTCATTTCAATTCCCCGTGTCTAAGAGATGTGTTTGACATCAAGACCCGAGTTGGTGCTTAGAATTCCATGGCAGAAGCAGAACTCTGTGGGGATTCCAGGCCATAGGCAGTAAAAAAAGATGTCAGTTCAATAGCACCAGGAAACTCCAAGCTACTGAACAAACCATAAAGCTGCTTTAAAGTTTCTTTAAAGATAAGGGAAAAATATCAAGGGTGGATATTTTACAATTCGATTGGAGATCTTCAAGATAGAACGGTAATAAAGAGAGAGGAAAACAAATAATAACCCCACTGAAAGACGAAGATGATGGTTTCAACACTGGAAACCACGATGGGACAATTGAAAGACCTGAACACGAACAAATAATCACCGCCAAGATCAATATGTGCCAAAATTATGAGATGGCAATGGTTCAGATCACACCGTACCGAAATTTACTTCGAATTTACTGATCAAAGTCTTAAAAACCAAGGAAAGAAAGATATATCCTCCTTCTAAAAGATTCCAACAATGACAAAGTTAGGCAATAACTAATTGCCAAAAAGGGGAAATTTGACAATAATTTCCTTGACCAGAAACTGCATTCGAAGCCCCATTCCTAAATTTTCGACTGAATTTATCAAATTCGATCTGTACAAAAATAAAAAATAAAAAGAAAAGAAGAAAACCACTGGGCACTGAATTTTATATGAATTTCCTATAAAGCTCAAACCTTTCCCTAAAAGTTACCAAAAAAATCCATGATTCGCTGCCTCGAACAATTCCAAGAGACCCATATCATAAAAACTGTTCTATCTAGCTTCAGCTCGGGAAAAAAAAACCAAAAACTACCTCCCCACAAATCTTAAAACGAGAATAAATGGAAAGAAAAGAAAAGAAAAGGGAACTCCTTTAATCCAAAGTGCCAAAACCCACGTCAAAATTCACAAGAAAAGAACCTTAGAAGATCTACAAGTTTTCAAAGAATTTAGAAAATAGCCAAAAGCGAGAAAAATATGAGCTACCTGCACAATTTTCTGCATGAAAACAAAAAAGGGAGCCTTGAAATGTAGAGAAAAGCTCGTTGGAGACGAGGGAAAGAGGAGATATTCAGATAAGAGAAGTGAATTAGAAAGAATTACCGAAATACGAAGATCTTCGATGGCGAAAATGGCGGAAAAAGAAGAGAAAAAGCTCGGTTGGGAGCCTTTTTGCATTTTCTGCACAGAAGAAAGCGAGCAAAAGTGAAGAAAAAGGCTGAGGAGAAATCCAGATTCTCAGTCCTTTTGTGGAGGAATTTGGGATAAAAGTGCATCTTTGTGGGCCCATGGGTATTTTAGTAAATTTCGATTAATTTGGTGTTTTATTCGGATGGACGTATCTGCATAGATATATTCTAAGATAAAATTCATTTCTCATGCGCATTAACATATTAAAATAATAATCAACGGATTTGCAAAGCATATACCTATTGATTTTATAATATATTGTCGATATAAAGATTTAAATTATAATTATTTTGAGTTCTCTCTTTTAAGAAATGTATATATAGTTTATTCTTATATCACAAGGTTAAATTTTTAATAAAATTTTCTTATCATGTGTCTCACCGAAAAGAATAAAAATGGTCGAATTTAACCTAATTGAAATGAGGTTAATTGAAAATTATTTTTACTTTTTATTTAAGATTAAAATAAAACCATTAAATAGATATTTATACAATTTTAAAATATTAAAATATTTTTAATTATTGTGTGAATAAATTTACTATTCTTTAAAGGAAAATTTATTTCCCATCTTCTTTGATCCTTCTATGATGCGAAGGGGCCAAATCTATGACATATATAACAATATTAATTAATTTAAAATATAGAAAAGAAATTAATGTTCATCTCAAAACAAGCACAAAACTCAAACAGATTAGAATCGTGGTCAGAAATCGTCTCGAAAAGTGAAAGTATTGAATTTTATTTTCACTCTATCAAAGGACCACTCTCTAGAGTTACCTTTTGTATATGGGTAAAGAGACTACATGTACTCTGAAGTTTAGTTGAGTGCTCTATAAAACATTGGTCATAAAAAAAATGACAAGTACATTATCTGAATTTAAATTAATTATGTATTATATTTTGGATAATTTTCAAAATATTCTGTCCTTTGTATCATGTTAGGATAAGAAACAAAGAAACTAAGAAAGGACTCAGATCCCACTAAATGTATTCAAGTATTCAAGTCTGGTAGCTTACGAAGGGTTGGAAACTTGGAATGACAAAAGTCAAAACTGTCCCTCTCCGGATACCATTTTTTAAATAAAATTTTACTGACACGTCAGAACAAGAAAATGATGGAATTTTGGATAAGAAAAAGGTCCGAAAAAGTGGGCCCAACTTGCGTGTAGTACTTACTGCATAGGATAAATAAAAATATAAAAAAACGTTTTCTTTAAAACAAAAAAAATGATGATGAAATCATCCATTTGTGCATATAACGAAATCCTACGGGTAGTGGGTTGTGGGTTCAATCTCACGAAATCCTTTGGGTAGTGGGTTGTGGGTTCAATCTCCTATCGTCTAATTTTAATGCACTTTAAAGGTAATGGGCTCAGTGAGTATGAATTTTTCATACATAAAAAAGAAAAAATCCTTTTTTCTAACAAGAAAAGATGACACTTTTCCTACTTGGACTTTGGCACAGCAAAAATCAGAAATGTTAATCGGGTAAGTAAAAGTCCATGGATCACAATGACCGGTCCAAATAATTAGATAGGGTTTTAGTGTTTTTTTTAAAAAAATTTGTTTTCTAATTTAATATGAGGCTGTAGGCTTATGCTAGAGATTGTAAATCCCACATGGGTATGTTCTATAGAATCTCAGTTGAGTGTGGCATTCTCAAAATATTTTAGTATACACGTGACAAAAGTTTGAGGTTCAATATTTGTTATAAATAAAAGATTATTTCTAAATACTAAAAATTTATATTAAATAGCTTTTTTGTTCATAATTAAACTTAGAAAATAGAAAATATAAAATATGCTAAACAAAATGCAGATCATGGTATGTCATGTTTTAATTAATATGCATATTTTTCTCTATAATAATGTAGAGAAATATTGCATATGTACACTCATGTGGCATATAATGTTCCATTTTCATATTCAAAAGATTTTTTTTGAAGACTAAGGTGTCCACGCCTCTTAGAGTATTTAACTAATTAGCACGTACAAACTTTTTTATCCATTCACACTGTATGACATTACAGGAAGTAACAATTTTATTTTGAGAGTTACTTGAACCCAAGACCTCTCGCATCTGAGACAGGTTCTTCACCATCAAGCCAACTCTCATGAATTAACTGTACCAGTACAATTAGAACCTAATTAAATTATCCACATTTCATCTATCGAACTAAATTGGCCAGGTGCATGAATGTCCATTAGAATATCCCCGTTCAAAGCCAAAAGGTTGGATCCAATTATCATAATTAGGTAAGGGTCCCATTTATATGGTGGGAAATCCAAATAGAGGTTCAGTGTATGAACCATAAAAGATGAGTCACACCATATGACTTGTGTAGATCACATGAGCCTTGATCAAAATTGGCAACAATACCATTACAATGCACCCTACGCACCCTAGACTGTTGGACCCAATCTTAACATATTTGAGCCCCATTTATTGATCCTAGACTTTAATTAATACATTTTAAACTTACATATAATATAATTAAAAAAAAAAGTATCATATTTTATAAATATTCAACCACCAGTTTAATCGTAATTGACTTCCGATTCAAGAGGTGAAAATTTTAGATCCTATAAAAAATGAACAGTTTTTTAAAAGAAAAAAACATGTTAAGCAAGAATCTCTTAAATAGTAAAAAAAAAATCATAAAGGTTAAAAAGGTGGGATATGAATCTTTCTAAAAAGGCCTTGCATGTAGCTCTGACCACGAGATTGCAGCATTTCCATAGTGATTAGTAATATATTATTTTTTTTAAAAGATATAATTATATTCAAATAAAAATATGAGAAAATACCATTTAAAGTGATTTATCATGTTCACCAAAACATATGTAGAGATAAATATCATGTAAAATTTAGAGAAAATTTGTAAAAAAAAATTTATAAATGTTTATGATATAGTAGACATAAATAGTAAAATTATTAAAAAGGCAAATCTCATGTTTATTAAAAAATAATGTTAATTTCTAATTTGAGAATCCAAAATATTTTATAGCTGAAAGGCCAATATCTAAGTGCCTAATAGTGACAGATAACAATTCACAAAATGGTATTTTATCTTGTGATTGAATTTAATTAAACTAAATTGTTATATAAAATATTTAACTTTTAAATATTATTATAAAATATAATATATCGATTTTCACTATTTTTAATTTTTTACCTTTTCAATCTATTACTTGTTTCTTGCTACCTGTACTTATCAAGCAAAATATGTATTAATATTGATGTATATATATATATATATTTATTGAAAATCAAAAGCAAGGGCCCGTAGGCCCTATGTGGCAGTCATGTTTTAATTTCTGATCACCTGTAATAAAAAGTTGCTGATTATCTCCACCGGTGAAATCAGAAATAATTGTCATTTAATAAAAATATTTCTTTTAAACGAGTACAATGTACAAAATTAAAATAAAATAAATGTATGTGTTATATTGAACGAGTGACTTAATCTTAAAAAAAAGAATGACAATATAAGAAAAAATTAAAAAATAACTATAATAAAATGATAAATTGAAAGAAGTCAATTTAAGTTAATTTGGACACATGTAGATCAGAAACCGTCTAAGAGTTAAAATGGTGCAAGATGCAAGTATAAGTGGAAAGGCCAGTCATTAAAAATGTGAAAGGAATGAATAAAATAAAACATGATAGATAATGATAGATAATGAAGTGATTGACTCTATAACTTATGATAGAATCGAATTTGACAAGAAGAACACAAAACTTTAGATAAACGTGATTTTGCTCTAATAATAATGGTGATGAATGTATAAAATTTCTATATTGAAAGAGATTGTTCAATAAAGGTCAGCGATCCTCCTACGAGCATTTTGTATTTAGCTAGACGGGTTTTAGTGTATTATCGATTTTACCCTTCGCATGAACATTCAGTGTTTTTGGCATGTCTGGTTCAATGTCCATGAAACAATTAGTGTTTCTGACATGTCTCATTCAATAAAGTGTCTATGAAACATTCAGTGTTTTTGGCATGTCTCATTCAGCCCATCGCTACCTTTCTAAATTATGATTTGGGGTTTGAAATCTAAATTTTATTAATTTAAATAATTAGTTAAAATAGTACTCATGAAATCCTTCATTGAATTATTATTTCTCAAATTAAATGTTATTTTAGTGAATTCATCATATTGAGTTATTTATATGGAAAAAATTGTTTAACACTTGAATTTTCACCATATCGTGCTCTTGTGAAACAAAGACTAGTAAATTCAAAATCAAATTAATAATTTTTTATGCATAATTTAGATCATTGAGAAAGGTGGCAAGTGATTTTGCTGATTAGGGTTATAGTTAGTAATCTGAATTCTGAATAAGAAATGGGGAAAAATGCTTAGATTGATCAGTCACCCACAATCATCAATCAAAGATTATATTTGAGAATAATTTTGGATTCATGAATCCTCAAAGTCTTAAATTATCAAATACTAATTTCTCCAATTCTTAAAATCAAGTTTGTTTGTGGGTATTGAGGTTTATATATGTCATTAGTCGGGTGTTCTAAAAGTTCTGGATACCTTAGTCATAAAAAAATCAAGTAGGTTTGATTTCACTTGAGGTTGAATAAAATATCAAAATAAAAGGTCATTCTATTCTAATAAAAGTTTTAATTTTTTTTTTTATACAAAAGTGAAATATCTCAAGTAAAAAATTCTTTGGATTTTGAAAAAAAAAAAAACTTAGGAGAAGTCCATGCTTCCAGGTCAAAGGGAAAATTACACCATCATACGAGACACCTTAATTTAAAATAACAAGCAATGAGAAATAATTTTACCTTTATATAAATTTTTGAACATTAATGAAATTTTATTAAAATAAATTTAAAAATATAAAATATAGAAAAAAGGACCATAGCTTTATATAATTGATATTTAACTATTTATCATTTAAATAAAATTGTCAACTATGCTCTTTGGTGCATATCAGGTATTGGAAAGCCTAAGAAACTAAAGAATAGAAAGGTATTCACATTTATATTAGCTGTGGAAAAGAATTTACTTCATCTAATGATATTAAACTATGATTTAAAAGATGAATTAAAATTGACTTGAGATAGGGCTGTGTGCTTGAGTGTTCAATGATAAATTTAAATTATTTAAATATTATTTTTATTTAAATTTAAATTCAGTTTTGATTTGTATTTATTTGATACATTCTTAAAAATATTTATCTAATAATTTTATTTTAATCAACCCTCAGGGGTTAATTAGATGGTCAATTCTCACCATTGTTGTGGAGGTTTTGAGATCAAGCCCCCCTCAATACAAAAAGAGTCACTTTCTTTAGTTATTTACTCGGCGTGTACGAATTGGAAGGTTTACACATGTCCTAAAGATCAGTTAGTTGGAACGGCTGAAAATTTTAAACGGGACGGTTGGATACTGTATTCTTAAAAAATATATTTTTTAATTTTAAAATCAAACTTTGGTTATAAAGGCTCCATTGTTTGAAATAAAAAAATAAAATTTTACCTTTTAGCTTAAAAATTTTCCTCTCCCCCTGACCAAATTCCAAAGTAACAACAATTGGACAGGAAATAAATGGCGAGGGTACATTGGTTGCAACCATTTGCATTCAATGCGTCCAACCTTAGACAACCTTGTCAAAGGGGAGGTACATTTTGGTCCAAATGCTTTCTTCACCGTACACGTGTCTTATAAAAACTGCATCTGATCCATTCAATGATCAGGGCATGCCTTAAACAGAAGTGGGTGAAGGACTGAAGGCCCAATGGGCAGGTAGATTTCAATTTCTTGGCAAAAGTCTCCTGTCATCCCTCGTGGGCTGTAGGACCAATGAAAGGCTAGTTTACACTTGACAATTTAATTTCCTAATTCATTGTATTTTTAATTTATTTATCGTATATAAAAAAGAGATTATATAAAGATGAAACTTTTAAAACACTCTTTAAGTAAACTTTATTAAATAATGGATTAATTTTTTTAATGAGATAAGTCTATTGTAAAGATCTTTAAATAAATATATAATGTAAAGGTATTTAAAAAATAGAGCATCAAATGATCAAATAAAATAGTCTCACTATATAATAAATGTGTCATAGTGTTTTTCAGCTGAAGTTTGGAACCCTTTATTTTCTTATATATTATATATATCACAGTATGGTACCTAACGCTATTTTTATTTTTTAAATTGAAAATATAACCATATATATTGAAAGCAGACTTACAGACTTACCATCTGCTAAAATTTTATCCCAAATTTCAGTTTTATCCACTTGATTTTAATAGTTAAAATCACCAGGCATCTTTGAATTTTTTCAAGAATGCCTGCCAACTTTTACTATTAAGATCAGATGGCTAAAAATTGAATTTTAAATTAAAATTTTAGTTAGTGGTAATCCTTGAGTCTACTTTCAATTTGTACAGTTATATTTTCAAATCATAAAATAAAATTTTAAAAAGTATTGCCAATGCAATCTTATGATTATATGATCAATTACAAAATAAACAGACTTTAAACAGATGGCTCAGATTTTATAAATTTTAACTTAGACATAATGGAGCTCTTTTGGCAATCCCACCCTGAACTCAGCCCATGAAGAAGCCTATCTCCCAAGTTGGACACATTCCTCGATCTTTATGGGTGGGGCATTAGGGATGTACATGGCTAAGATTTGGATTATATGTTGATTTGAGACCAAATGGGACTTTAGGGTATTTTTTCTTCCTTTTTTTGAATTATCCTCGTGTATCTCCACCATATAATGGAGATGAAACTAATCCTCATGAATACACAAAACCGCCTGTAAGTCTTATATGTCAGGTTGGATATTTATATGAGATCTCAACCGAGATATGCTCTCAACTTGTGATCTGGAAATGGATCCAAATTTGGATTTTCTTGAATTTGTTTTTACTTCTGCATTCTTATATTGAACGCAAATGGGTTGGAGTGAGGTCAGGAACCCTCTTTAGGAAGCTAAAGTATTGAATTCAATTCAACCACTCTCCTAAAGTTACTCAGTGTGCGTGGGTAGGGAGTCTTGCACATTAATTGGATGCTCTAAAAAATTTAAACACTTTGGTCACAATTTTTTTTTTCTACCGCATAAAATCCATTTTATGTATTACCATTTAAACTTATAGGATTTGGATTAAGGAGTTGTCGAATTTGAATCCAATCACATATAAATTTCTGCACCTGATAATATTAAATTTATTCGCTGACTGAATTTTTTGAAAAACTCAAAACTTTTGAATTTTCAAAAAATTTTAGGTATCTACCTTTGTCAAGTGTCAACTAGGGTTTCCAATTTTGGCTGAACCTGATCATGCCTCTTTTGTTATTATGACTCAGTTAGGAATGGGGACTAAGTATTCTAAGTTGCGTGGTTAAATGAAGAATAAAAATATAATATAATATGATACAAATCATCTAAAAAGATAAATGAATTGAGCTAGTTTACTATTTAATGTGCAAGTAATGAAAATGTATCAAATGAACTTAAGCACTATATCTTTTAAGAACTGTATGACCACACATGTCAGACGGTGGGATCCAAGTGAAGATGCATCAACTGAACATTATAAAAAGTTAGATCTAAGTTTAAAAGAAAATTAATAATTTTAATAGCTTAGATTTATCATAAACTAAGCTCCCCCTGAGACTTTTTTTTAGATTTACCCTAAAATCTAACATTTTGATGAACTTAAGTGTAGTTTATATATAGATCTATCCATATTAATTTATTATGACTAATTTCAAAACCCAAACACAATCAAAGTTCATTCATTTTACTTTAACAAAACTTATAATAATTTCTAACAAAAGTGATGAGAAAAGGTGTCAATCATCGGTTTGAGGCCCGTTTGCTTGTTCGAATTAATCGAGTGTTTTTCTCTTCTTCCTTTTTAATATGGGTATTCTCATCTCATATTGGAGGTGAGACTAATAATCATGTGTAAATCTTTCAAACCATACACATCGTTAAGTTAATGGAGAGTAACCCTATGGAAAGTGACTCAAAAGGGTTAGAACGTGAATCGAACTCAATATCTCGTTTCATGAGACGGGCATCTTGACGGACAAGTCAACTCTTGTGGTAGTTATTTTATTTGAATTAATCAAGTCATATTTAAAAATTATAAAAGCTTAAAAATAAAAAAATAAATTAAAAGTAATCAAAATTTTAATACTTTAAAAACATTGGACTATCCAATCAAAATCTAGAGAAATGTCCATATTACGTACAATTTTAATTTACTATAGTGAAAATCAACCACTACAATCACCCAATCAAAGTCAATATTAATATCAAAAGCAAACCAAGTCAAGGGCACAAGCTAGATTGACCCAGTAAATGATTTGGCCTTTTCATGTGATAAACATGGTCATTTTCCCATGTCAAAAGATTGTGTCTAAATGTTTAGACACTGAAAAAAAATTGTTGAAAATTCAGTTGTAACAAAATTAAAATATTAATATATAAATATTCTATTGCATATTGAATATTTTTTTTTTAATTTACGTGTAGAAAATGGCAAAAAACTATCGTAAAATCCCAACAGATGATACTCCTGCATCTTGAATATCTCTCAATAAATATGTCAAAAATATGTCAAATTTCAGTAAAATACTGTAAAGTTTATATGTTGTTATAAGAATAGAAATACAGAAATAGAACTTGATATTTAGAAAAATATGTTGAAAACTGTTATAAATATATACAAATAGACATCAAATCAATGCATTTCATGCAATGACCATTATTATCGGCCAAATTTCACTGTTATGATAATCATTTTATTTATTTATTTATTTCGACCCTGACTTATTGGATTCAAAATTTCGATAACACTCAATGCTTTTGCCAAGTATAATCTGTGATTTTCTTGACTATAAGCAAACCTTATCTGCAGACAGGGTTGTATTTTGAGATATAAATGGGTAGGGCTGAGGCCAAATTTTGCATGTGCCGAACCCCATTATAGTGGGTGTCATTTTTATTCGTCGCAATCAATGTTCACAGAACCGGGCTTAAGTTCGACCGCAACCACTTTCTTGAAGGCTCGGTCTTATTAATAAACAGCTTGGAGATGAAAACCTTATCAGCGATTCAACGTGGCTTGAATAATTAAATCTCGAGATGTGACTCGCGGCTAAAAAAAATCAGTACATTTATAAAAAAAATTAAAAAAAAAACTTTAAAACAATGTGGCCATATGGGCCCGCCTGAAAAGGTCGGCCCATGTTCTCAACCTTTTCACCTTGACACGTGTGATTGCCCCATTCTTGGGTTGCCCTATAGAGTTGCATAAAACAAATCGAAGCAATCTTTTCGGATTCGCTCCCCTTCCCATTGTAATTGAGATTGTAGCATCTGTGTGGCCCAGCCTCTAAGGGTCATGTGGATTTGACGTCATCCCACCTTCGTTCAGTCTATCACTCGTAGTCCCTCCTGAGTGCGGCACGTACCTTTATGTTTGTTTTGGAGTCGTTTTGGTGGGGCATCCTAAACCCACTACGTATCACACCAACAAACGGAGGAGCAAACATCATCATGCAAGGTATTATTTTAAAGATTACGGATGTGGAATAAGAATATGAGAGTATTTTTTTCTCAGGTAAGTTCTAACATTTCTCATTTCTTACTCTTGTATTTATTAAATGCCTTGATATTAATGGGTTCAATCAATGTTCCCTTGCTTTAGAACTTTTAATGGCTTTAATGTTTTCCAACATCCTTTTATTTATTTACCTTCCCATTCCAACTTTTGGTTCATTAATTTTAAAATAAAATATTAAATAAATATATTTATTTATAGGTGGCCATTTAGACACTTGATTTTTCTTTTAAAAGACACCTGAATTCAAAATTTTGTGTCAAAATTACTATTTTACCTCTCAGATTTAAAAAAAAAAAAAGACGATTCCTCCACACAAAACTGAGGGGCAAAATCATAATTTCGCATAAAATTTTGAAAGCGGGTCTCTTAAAAGAAAATTCGGGTGTCTAAATAGCTACTCTTTATTTATAATGTTTAATCAAAGTGAAAATAATAATAATGACAACAATTCAAACTGTATTTAAATTTCAAATAGAAAAAATATTTTCAATAATTTTTTTTAACAGTAATAAAATAATATTTCATTAAAAAAAAGGGAAGTATAAGAAAAAATAAACAATTAAATTAGGAGTTTATGAGACATAAATATTTTCAATAACTTGAGTCATAGATTAACTATCTTATGGACTCAAGGCTATATTTATCATCTCATTAATCTTATTAAATTAAATTATAATTTGTCTATATATAAAATATAATAAATAAGTTTTATTTAAATATATTTATTTTATTAATTTAAACGATATAAGTTGATATTTGATAGAGAATTTATTTTTTTAATATTTATTTTAACTCATCAATTAAATTTTAATTAATAATTTAGAATTAAATTTTAAAAACTTATTACATTAAAAAACTGAACTAGATAGAGGCTTCAGCAAAAAATGAAAAAAAAAAAAAATATATATATATATATATGAATACTTAATAATATTTATAATATTATATTAATGGGCACGGGTTTGACCGAGTTTGACCCTGTTGAATCCGGTTGAACCTTATTTAACCCAATCTTCCTCGGAGATAGTTCGACATACAGTTTGATTTTGATAACATTGGTCGCAATGAGTTATGTTTAGGCCGGACTTTACATGTTGGGGTGTCATGGACTGAAATCGAAATTTTGGATTTTGGTAAAACTTTGTATTTTCTATTTATTTTAAAATAGTATTTGAGCCAAAATTATGCCCAAAATTTGAGTCAGCTCAATAATGTCAAATTTTAATACTTTTCTAATTTTTTTTACTAAGGTGTCCAAGCCTAATAAGCAACCGACTAGTTCTCAACTCACACGCACCAAATAAATGAGAATCACGATCAGGACTCTCACTTCTAAAGCAAGTTCATGACCATCACTTCAATTGTACGAAGCAAGTATAATATTTAAATCACATGAAAGGATTAGAGTGATGGTCAAAAACTCATGTCAGAAAATAAGAGTTCTAAGTTCGACTCTCACTCCATCCCAAATAGTCACTCCTTATAAAATTACCTAATGTATATAGGTAGGGAGGCTGACAAATACACTAAAAATACTCAAATGCTTTAAAAAACGGAAAACTTATAATTAAAAAATCCTATATCGGCACACATCAAGAGAGACTTTCTAGGGTTCAACCTCCTTTTAAGGCTTCTCATATAAACTTTTAGAGATCCATCAAATCAGAATTTGTGCCGTATCTCATGGTTGGTTTTCACGCTGAAGCTTAGGTTACACGTAGTTTTTACTTTTTTATTTTTATCTTTTTCATGAATTTTTTTTTATGACGACTTGTTGAGAAGAGTCGGCCCAATCATTCCAACTCACTAAATTTAATTTAAAAATATATTTCTCTATTATTTAGTACATTTTATACAAATTTTCTACTTCTTTTAATTGTTAATGTGATGAGATAAGCAAATCGTTTGATTATGATAATAGTAAAGATATTTTAAATTTTTAGACTATAATTTTTATATTTTTTATTAATAGAACTCTTTTCAGTCTTAGTTTAAATATTTTGAACTTTTAAAATTTTATAATAATTATATTGGCAAAATGTCTACGGCTAATACAATGCGGATCCAACAGACCCGACCCGGACTTCATGTAATTTAGACCCAACTGAAACTGGGCTGACGTGGCAGTTGGCGCTGAGAAGAGAAGTTAGGTACGGCACAATGCACATCACATTGAAACGCGGTTACGTCCGTCTGAAGATGACGTCACTCTCAAAAAGCGACTTGCAAAGCTGACGTGGCCCAAAAAGCGGTGCTTTTTAGTGCCCTAGTGTGTAAGGGTTCACACGTGTCTATGTATAGCGTCTAAAAGCGGGGCCCACAGAAAGCCTGGATCAACTTAAGATTTCTTTAGAATGCAATCCCTAAATCTGTTTTTGTTCAACAATCAATTGATTATTCTCTTTCTTTATCATTGGAAGATTCTCTTCTCATTTCTATATCACGTTATAATAACACGTGTCAAAATATTAAGTGAACTCAAGTCGTGCTTATCATATCCCGGCCGAAAATTTGGTCGAGATACCGTTTTAGATCTCGGTCGATTTTTTTTCTCTTTCTTTAATTTTTTTTTTTGAAAATCTCAGTAATTTAAAAAAATAAAAAAGTCTTTTTTAAAAAAATTAAAAAATATAAATATCGGCCGAGATATCGCCCGATAAAAATCCGATATATCTCAACCGATATATACAGTATCAATCGAGATTTATACCTCTGTATCCCAGTAATTGATTTACTTGATAATCAAATGAGAATGAGGGACAGATATTAATTAATTTATTTATTTATTATTATTTAAATAATAAAAAGATATATGAGATTTTTTTATATCGAAAATGCTAATGTTCCTAGTCATTTTGAATGTTTATATAAAGTAATTACCAAATTATAGTCAATCTTGTTTACTGACACTTTAAGATGATCATATTAAAATAATTTTAAATGATCAGTCTCAGTACATAAAGTTTAAGCGGCCAGTCAATTACAAATCATATGTACAAAGATGAGGATAGATTATGGAGAAAAAAATTTATGTAAGACATGAGTAGACAGTAGAATGATTAATTTTAATAGTCTATGATATGATCAAATAGAGAAATAAATTAAAATAAAATCAACTCTAGATAAAGAAGATTTTAGCATATGATAGAAACTTATTTAAAATGGTTTTCTCGTATTAGTAGAAGATTAAATACAATCTCAGTACGTAAAGTGAAGAAGCTACTGATCAAAGGCACTAGTAGAAGAGATCAACTTTTGAAAACAAGGAGAAAAGAGAAAAAAGAATATGTTAGACTGTGAAGTATCGAAGTAATGGTTTAGCATTGAGTTAATTTAGAAGAAAAACTCATAAACCAACTTTAGATAAATAGAATTATTGATAATGATAATGAAGAAGAAAAAGAAATTACAAAAGTAATTAAAGGCTAATAATCATTTCCTATATTTTAAAGTTTCAACCATTTTGTCAAAATCTGATATGAATTCAACACATTTACATCTCTACTGAAGATTGAAGAGAAATACAACAAAACCATCCATATATAGGGCTGCAACTCGGGTCGGGTTTTGACCGACCCGCATGACCCAACCCGAGAAATCATACGGGTCAGGTCGAGAATTTCGGGTCAGCAGGTCGATCGGGTCAGATTGAGAATTTTACAAGTTAACCCGACCCGACTCAACCCGATCCGACCTAACCCGGCTAAAAGGGGTTCAGAATGTAGGTCGGGTCAAAATTCAGATTGATTTGAGTTAGAATTCGGGACGGGTAGGGTCAGGTTCCATATATATCAACTCAAGTCAGGTTGAGTTTTAAAGAACCCGACCTGAGTTGCAGAACTAATATATATCAAAAGCACATCGTTTTATGCTTGTTTGAAATTGAAAAAGAAACAAGGGAAGAAGATTTTTATGCCAAACCCCGGCTTTATTCATGTTTATTATTTATAAGGTGATGATAGTAAGAATTCATGGACACTGAGGGACCTACCCAGTAACACAGGACCTCCTCCAACTCAAACTCAACGTATTTATTAAGTTGGTTTGGGTTGAGTCAGGCCCGGCGGCAACTCGGGGTATTCATTAAAACCCTTTCTACTTTTTGAGTCAGGTTGGAGTTGGGCTGATGGATTATTATGGCTTTTGATAAGGGCCCAACTGGGCGTGGCAAAATCATTCTTCTATTGCTCCAAAATACTAACTATATGGATTTTCTAATCTTGGGCCTGATATTGTGAGGATGGAAGTACAACTCAAAGACCGGGGACAACTTACAATTTGCGCGAAAGATAGGGCCTCTTGTATATGAAGCCCATCCTTTAAAGGACCTGTTGTTGCCAACAAGCTGGGTTCATGCTGGATCCACAACAACATGGATTCTATAGGGTGATTCTAATGCTGCCAGTTCAAAGGAACCATGATTAAGCCCACCCGATAGAGTACGATGGATGTAGCTCTATTATCAAATAAAGCATTTGTTGGCCCATTTAGGATCTGTTAGCCCTCAGCCCACCAAAGATCCTTATCAAGGATCAATGGGTAAACTCTTGTGTTTTTTTCTCTTATATAACATAATATAATGTAAAATGTAGGCTAACTAGAGCGCATATATTCCCTTCTACTCCCTTCTACTCTTTATGAATTAAGAGAACTGATAGAAATTAACGATTTTTTTATAAAAAGGGACAAGGGCTTGTTGTTTTGCCCACTTGTCATTATCTAAATGGTGAACAGGTACACCAGTGTCCCTCGTTATAAAAAAAATGCTAGTATCCCTTTCATTTCCCTAGTATAAAAAACTACTAGAGCTGGACTGAGAATGTTTGGGCTTCGAGGTGGGCCAGGCTAAGTTGACAAAATCCAACTTAAATTAGAGTTGCATTGGGTTCAACTTTGAAATTCAATCCAACCCGACTCGTCTCAATTTGTTGTAATCCCATCATACATTATATACATTTATTTATATAAAACAATGACTTATGATACAAGTCCTAAAATTAACACATAAAAAGTCTCCATCTCTATTTTGTTGCACCTTTTAAAAATTTAAATTGTTTATTAATTTTTAAATATAGACTAGAAAGATACATATTTATATATAAGATTGTCTTTTTAGATTTTGTGAAACTATTATATTGATGGTTGGATAGATCAAATGACAAGTATTTAATTTAAAATTTTAAAAATTTATCGCACTCTTCTCATTTAATTCACCAAATAGTAAATCTAACAATTTTACAAAATCTAAAATATTTAAAAACTAATAAACAATTTAGATTTTAAATAATCAACTCTATATATCTCACATATTGCCATTTGAAACCATATCTATAATTAAAATGACAATATAATAACATCTACCGTTACCATTCTTATTATTAATCTATGTGCCACCCGAAATTTCATGAATAACATCCTGTGGTTTGGTCTCTTTTTTTCTTGGATCTAGAAAATCTTGAAAACATGGCATCACTAGTACATGGGAGGATGAATAGATTGTCAGATTTGTTGGCTTGAGTTAGATAAAACTTCTAATTTAAAAAAAAAAAAGAGTTTGGCTATACTTTTAAAGAAAAAATTAGATTGATCTAAATTCGAGTTGAGTTGGGTATAGAGGTGGTGAACCCAAAAACAACATGAACTCAACTTGAATTGAATAAAAAATAATATTTAAAGAATTTATTTATTTTCACATATAAACTTTAGCTCATGTATTTCACCAAAGTTAAAAAATCTTATCATATTGTCTCATTTTTTCATATTCCAACGTGCTCATGTGAATGAGTCTTTCAATTTCTATTAATAATAAAAAAAAAATCTCTCATTTTTTTAAATTATATAAATTAAGTCAGGTTGAATTGAATAAAATAAAGTTTAGATCAGATTGAGTCGTGTTAGTAGTTATGTAGGTATATAAGTGGTAGACTTCCTCCTTCTAGTACGAAGCATTTTGGAAACAACAATAAGTTGGCTAGCCAATTGAAAGTCGTATGGAGCGTGTGTGAGGCACAGAGCAGACAATATTATACTAGCAGAATGAGTCGTTACAAATTATATAAGAGAATGATTAAACTCTACAGGACGGGTCGTTACAAATTGTACCAGAGAATTATTCAACTCTCTACCTGAAAGTGTGAACTTAGTTGTTATGTGTGCATAGCTGATGAAAACTTTAGCTTAGATTTAGCTTAGATTTAGCTTAGATTTGTGATGCTGAGTTCCAGTATCTTGGCATGAAAATAAAATAGCTATATAAGTTGAGCTACTGCTTTCAACGACACATTGTAATAAAGTAAGGCAATCGTTCCCAAATCCAAGTACGAGAACAATAATTAATTTACATATAAATCCATAACTCACAATAAATTAGATTATAGAAAAAAATTAGTAGGTTGGGAAATGTAACAGTCAACAATTTATTCTTAATAATAGTGTATTTTATGATTAACACTTAAAAAGGCATAATTTAATTCAATTTATAATAAAAAAGATTCAACATGGTGTTCATGTCAGCTCCAAGGTCCAACATAACACAAGTATTATATTGCGATAAGAAATCTTTACCATCATCAAAAGGTAGCAATGTGTGTTCTGCATGGTTGAAAGGTATTGCTGTGGCAACCACAAGGTTGACCACCAATGGGTTGGCGTGATGGTTAAGATGCTTGTCTCACAAAATGGAATTTTAAGTTCGATTTACGTTCAATTCCAACAGATCACTCTCTATAGACTTAATCGGTGTGTTTGGATTGAGAAATTCACACATGCCTGTGAGATTTGTCTCATCTCGAATATGAGATGAGGAATACTCATGTTATTCAAAACTATAAAGTTAACATTTCATCAATTAACTCAGCTTATCTTTCAAAAGAAAAAAAAAAATTTGCTCTAACAAAATTCTCTTTTTTTGAAACGTGGAAACCCTTCTACCTATTTTGTGATAATTATTGGTAAAACCTCGAATATATTGCACCACCAACAAACACTATCCATCAGATAAGTCCTTAAAAGGATTCAAGGGCAAGACGTCAAGCATAAAGTGCAGTATCATTCATAATTTTTTTTATCATAAATTGAATTTTAATATGAATTGAGTTGGGTTTATGTCTCGTGGTGAGTCGCTTTATATGTCCCTTTCAAGTTTTAATCAAATGAAATAGACTAAGATATTTGATGTAGACTAAGATATCTTTATGAATTATCCAACGTGGGAAAAATGCATTTCCTACCATTATACTTTGATAGTGAAATGAAGCCCACAAGAATTTTCTTCTAAATTGGTGCACATTATCTGTTCCCATCTTTAATTGAGTGGTGAGGAAGCCATGCAAAGGTACTAGTTTTAGGCCTTGCTTTTTTTCTTTTTTTCTTTAAAAAACAAACCCTAGCTTTAGGCCTTACATTTGTAAAAAAAATTAAAGTAATTTGTATATGTCAATTTAGAAAAGTTTTTAAATGTTCAAATATTATAATTTCATTTTTTGATATTTGGAGATTATTTGTGGATTTGTATTTAGGTTTGTGTAATGTTAATAAATGAGAAATGTTTTGAAATGAAAAACAAGACCTTTGTAAAAGTCTTCTTTGACTATTACTAATAATAATAAAACATATGAGAAGGGTGAAATATAAAGTTAATGTGTGATTGATGAAGTTTTATTTTCATCAATCTATCCCAAGCTTATTAGATGGGATAATGAAATAAAAAATTTACAAATATTAGATTTTATGGGGTGCCATTTCTTTCAAAGAGAAGTAAGTATCATTCCTTTAGTTCATGCAGAGGTCAATCCGAGTTTCAATAAATTTAACCCAATCTATATAAAAAATAGTTGAGTCGGGCCGATTCGATCCGATTTGGTAACTTGAATTGCACAACCCAACCAACCCAACCTTGAGCCCGACCCATTTTAGTCTGAAATTAAAAAAAAAAAAACTTAAAATAAAATAAAATTTTAAAAAACAAAATACTTGGATAGAAGCTTTGGGAAAATGGGAAGGGGTCAGGCTATGATGACGACTGGTGATAGAGAAGGAGAGCGGGAGATGATTGGGAACTGAAATGATCGAGAGCCAGACAGGATTGAAAGGGAGAAAGGACCGAGATTGTTGTTGCCGGTCACAGAGAGTGAAAGAAAGAGGGCTCACCGTGGCCGTCGAGAAATAAAATGGAATGAATAGAAGGGATTAAGGCATCCGTAGTTATATATTAAGTTTTTTTAGTGGGTCGGGTTGAGTCAGCTAAATTTTAAAAAACTTGACACATCCCGACTCGAATTTAATTTGGCATTTTTTCTTCAATCCAAGTTGACCCTAATTTTTAAAATGCATAACCCAACCTACTAATTTTCCGAGTCGGATAACGCTCCAAGTTTCACCCCTATCTCAATCCAATGAGACCCATCACCTTTTCTCTTCTTTTTTTCCCTCCTGAACTTCACCAATCTGCAATGGAACAGTAACCCTATATATTGGTGAAAACTAAAAATAATATAATTACTAATAGTGTATTTATTTCAATAATATATTATGCTATTCACAATATAGTTGTGATCCAACTATTAAGTATGAAAATTAGAAGGCGACTCCGTCCAGAAAAGGCCCTTGGAATTAGTCTTGTTCCCGTCACACAAAGTTTTAAAACTCAAATTTCAGATTAACTTAATATCCAAGTCAAATTCAATAAATTACCAATAAAACTTACTTTACTCACGGATTTAACATCTTATTCTGTTGAATAATTTAATTAAATCACAAAATTTTAAAAAAAAATTATAAAAAAGAGAGAAAAATAAACAAATATAGTTGTAAATTAAAATGACATCATTTTAGATGTAGTTCAACTGGTAATCTTCCATCTCAAAAAATTTCAAATTCGAATTCCCTAACCTCATCTAATATGCTCTATGGGTATTAAATATCAACCTACCCATCAAGTATAATATGATACTACTGAGATATTAAAACCTTATTATATCATGTATCGGCCGAGATTCAAACTTGCTGAGATAGGCCGAGATTCGAACCTGGTCTTGTCAATTGATTCAAAGATGAGTAGTTAGGAACATGAGGGTCCATCCACGGATACAGAAAGAGAAATAGAGCTTCATGATATATAAAAATAATGGTGATGTTGCTGTCTTCTGTCCCTTGGCTTTAATTAATAACTTTTTGTATATTTGTCTTTGTGGGAATTAATACTGTTTATATATCTTGTCTTTGGCCCCACTTAGAGATATTTGAAAAAGTAGATGTAGCCAATTTTGTGAATGATAACGCTTAAGACTTTTTTTAAAAAATAAATTGGTGCAAGTTATTATTTTGCCTCTTTGCTACTTACAATTTACTAGAGACAAATCATATTTGACCACCCATTTTTCTGAATTATGTATTAGTTGACAACAACAGTGTTTTGTGTTAATGAATTTGATCAAAATTTTATAGAATTAATTTTTTTATGAGTTTTTTTTTTTAAAATATTAATATAAAAATCTTATCTTTATACTTCAAACTTACAAAATTTAATTATAAAATCCCTTTTTCTTATCTATTTTTCAATTTTTATATAAATTTTCTATATTCTTAGATAATATTATGACAAAATCTAATCAAATTCTTTTAATTCAACAAATTCCATCTTCGAACTTTCTTTATCTATTTTTTAGTTAATTTTGAAAATAAATCATAACTATTTAATGAAAAAAATATAATATCATGTCTCAAAAGAAGTCTATAACATGAAGCTTGTTTATAGAGAAAAAAATTGTCAATCAAACGCTCCATAAAGTCTCAAATTATTAGTTGCGTTGAAAATTCTTTAGTATATAAGTGATATATTTCATTTTTCTGAATTGACTCGTGAATTGAAAGTCCCATAATATCTATAATATAAAAGAAAAAAAAAATATACTTATCTCTCTCACTAGTGGCATTGAAGAATTAAATTATTATTTAGAGTAAAATGTTTTTCACAAACGACAAATTATTGTCCTCCATAAATGAGTCAGCAGGCCTTTTTACAAGACTCAGAATAAAACAAATATGTGAGACATAATTGAAGCCGACAAGCTTAAAGGAGGAACGAAGAAATTTCTACTTTAAGAGGCGAGTCATTGTCACCCTCACTGACCACTGGCTTCTGCACCTTCACATGTCAAAACTCAAAAGTGGAAATGATGTTAGCCATTAAATTTGAGGTCGTAAAATGTCTAAGACTGTTCAATAATTGATTAAATGTTGGATTTTTTTTTTTTGAATTTAATTTACTATAATAATTGTTTAGAAATAGAAATTGTATAATGATAGAGTTTGGTATCCAACACAAATGATAGATCAAGTGGCTAAATATTGGCTTTTGAGTATAAATTTAGTCCACTTGTAATTATCATGTTTACTTCTTGTTTTTTTTTAATTTACTTATGAGAAATCATAGGAAACCTAGCGTAAAATCTCCATAGGTGATACATACCTACTGTCTTTAAAGTACACTAAATTATGCCATGAGGACTCAAACTTAGTATATCCCGTTTTTTGAGACGGGAGGTTAACCAGTTTAACTACACCTATCTACTTTTCAATCTGATTATTTTCAAAATAACTTTTGAAAAAAAATAAAATAATTAAACTAAGTGTAAACATACACCTATTATAGCTAAACAAGGTGAAAACCCTAAAGGGTTGCCCACATGAATGTTGCCACAAACGAAAAATAAATTAGAAATCCTAAGGGCTGCCTAAATGATAATCCCTTTCCTTAAAAAGTGAGAGGTATCAAGTTTGAGCTTCCATGGTCTCACCTGGTGTCTAAGGGTACATCCGTAGAGGTTTTACTCTGAGTTCCTATGATTTCCCATATGTAAATTAAAAAAAAAAATATATATATATATATCTAAACGACTTTTTGTGTGCTTATTATAAAAATCCAAGTCTAACCATTTAAATATCTAAAGGGCTTTTCGTGTGCTTATTATAAAAGTCCAAGTCTAACCATTTAAATAATTAAATAAGTAAGCTCAAGAATTTAGCCCGAGCCCATCTTAATAGATTGACACGTGTGTTCAATTCTTCAATCCTATTTGTTCATGACAGGTTTAGGAAGATCTCAAGTTGGCTCAGCCCTCATCCGCTCAAGGTTTACAGTGTACTGGGCGGGCCTCTCTAGATCTAACCAAAATGGTCTGAGCCCTTAGCCCTATCTTCTCAAGGCTACTGGACCTCTCTAAATCAGACGAGAATGATCTGGGCTTTCAATGATGGCATACCGTGAGGCCCATATTGAGTCGATCCATTCAACCCGGTTGGAAAACTTTAATCCAAACCCTCGACCCATTTATTTTTAAAGGGTAAAGCAGTAAACATCAGAAACATGCCCTACGGACAACGTTACGGAAAATATATCCGTCAACGTCGCCTTGTTTGATAAACCTTTTTCTTTTCTGTTTTTAGTAAAAGCCAGGTACATTGCGAGAGCACACAAATTGCAGAGTCCTTCACGTCTGCAGAGTTTTCTTTTCTTGTGAGGAAAAACAAATATTTTATTAGGTCTAATCAGGAATGTTGGCCCAAATAAAGAGATATCTTATCATTAAAATGATTACAATCATTCACTATTGTAATTATTAATATCATAATGTTATCAATTATCCTTACTTTTGACAGGTAAACTAGCTAAGATTGGAGCATAACTTGATTTCTTTATTTAGATTAATAATTCAAGAATTAATTGGGGCACATACAATAGACGTTTGACTTCAAAATTCTATAGGTTTTGAATCTAATAAGAAATTGAATCCACGATTTTTCATCTAAAAATAAATATGGTTAGTTAAACTATCATAATTTAATGATCCGATTGACAATTTTTCTAAAATTTTAATAAATAGTATAAAAATTGTAAAAAAATAAATTAAGTAGAATATTGCTCTCTCTATGTAGGCTTATGTTCGTATAGGTAATAATCTTCTAGAATCTATCTTAAGCTCAGGGGTCGAAAAATCGGCCTTGTAGATATTTCGGCCGATTTTTTATATTGGATTGAGATTTTTTCTCTCTCTTCAATTTTTTTTTTGAAAATCTCGGTGGATTTTTTTTTTTTGAAAAAAATCATTTTAAATTTTTCAAAAAGGTTATTTTTTAAATAAAAAATATAAATATTGGCCAATATTCGTCTGATATAGACAAATATCGACTGGGCCCACAACCGATATTTTTTTTTTAAACAAAGGGAAATCAACTGATATTCAATCGAATTATTTTATCTTTGGCCGATATTGTGCATATCGGCCAAGATTTATACCCCTTCTTAAGCCACATGTTTCATGAGCCCATCTAAGTTGAGTTGTTAAGCTACCATAGGTAATCTTTAAATTTGAACACCAAACTCACCAAGCCATGATCTTAAAAGATAAATAAATCTAAGAATTAAAATATAATTTTAATAAATAAAATTTATAGACTTAAAAGTATGATTTGAAAGATCTAAACAAACCATCAATGTCATGCTTCATGAATTCTTTAAAGTCAAACCTTTAAATAAATTCTTCATAATTGCTATTAGTGAATCCAATGTTAAGAAGTTCACAATGCATATACTTTGAGATCGTTTATAACTATTTAAAGGTTTTATAAAATAGAAGCAATATAGTAGCTTGATTTTGTAGAGAAAAAAATAGTAATTCAATTTTTTAGATTATTGAGAGCCAACTTAGGTAAAACTCAAGAACGAAGGTGTTGGCTAAAATTCTAGGTGTTGGGTTATTATAAGACTCGAACATGAGATCTCTCTGGATTCTTAGCCAAAGTGTCTATTAGTCGAACTATCTTGTGGGAAGGCTGTCATATTCTTTAAGATAATTTTTAAATTTATTTTATCTTTTTATATGATGTGATTAGGATGTTATAAATCAACCACATCTAAGTTAGAATTTATTCTTTAAAAATGTTTAAAATCTATTTAACAATTTAATGTTATTCAAACTCCACTCAAGATTAATATTGGCCTTTGTGGATGTAGACGAATTCAGATGATCTAATAATGTGATCTAATAATAAATCCGAACTTGGTCCATGGATTCAAAATCAAATCCATATGTAAGTGAAATCAATGAGCACTAATATGTCTCTCCATCGAAACTCATTGTGAAATTCATTGTCACTTAATTCAGTTCTAATAATATGAGATTTTTTTTTTATAATATGGATATCCTTATTTTGTATGAGAGGTGAAATTAATTTCAGAGATAAACAGAAATCACTTTCGAGACTCTAGTAAATTTGAGAAGAGTTGAACAAAAAACTTATAGTCTAATTTCAAAAATTTATACCAATTGAACTACTTATGCAGACTAATAATATATTAATTTACTTAGAAAAATAATTTTACTAAATGAATTAAGTACTTTAAATATTACAATCTGAAAAATAAAATTGTCATAAGAGTTTTTATCTTTTTTACTTTTTTAAAAAAAAAAAATCAAGGTGTCGCAGCCTCATTGAGCACCTCACTAAGCATTGGGTGTATGCAAATCTCCTTATTTACACACACCTAAGACATTCCATATTTCAAGTGAGTTCTTGACCATCAAGCCAACTTTCACAATTTTTTTTCTATTTTATTTAAATAAATAAAGTTGACACTTCATAAAGATCTCTATTTCATCTATTTATTCTACATAGTCTAAATTTAATAATTATATATAGTTGATAAAATTAACTTTTTGTAAAGTTTGAATTAACATTTTTTTTTAAGAGCAGCGAGTCCTATTTTATCTCCGACTCGAGAAAATGTTGGCACAGTTTCTAGCCGTTCAATTCTCCGAGTCTAAAACACGTCGAGTCACCTTAACCATGTGAGGAGCACAATTGCGCTCCTGTTCCTGCAGCTGAAGATGCCGGAACATCCCTGTTCTACTATTGGACCTGTTTTGCTCCTGTCACACTCATCGCCTCTCAAAGTTGCTGACAGTTTTTAAATAGATAGTGAAAGGTTTAGATAGATTAATAAATTATTACAGATATTGAATTTATGATGACAGTGATTAAAAATATTTTTATTTATTATAATTATTTAAAATATTTTCAAATAAATATTATAGGATGTCGAATATAAGTTTAAATAATCCAAATTTATTGTAAAGTAAGTTTCAATTGAGGATCTATTATTGTATAAAAAAATTTCAACATTTTTTTTTTTAATTTCCGCTTATGCTTTCATGCAAATTTATTTGAAATGTATTTTTGTAACGGTGAATCCGAAAGGGTTGGAGTAATGGCTATGTCCCGGTCTGAGAAAATAAGAGTTCTTAGTTTAATTTTCATTCCACTCCAAATGGCGGCTTCTCATAGAATTATTCAATTATTCATATGGATAGACAGACTTGTATATATCTCAAAGATTAGTCACGTGCTCAACAGAATCTGAATTCAACAGAACTTGAATACCTTGATCATGTAAAAAATTAATGTGACAATGGATATCTCATAACATTATCAAATAAAAATAATTATTATATATTTTTAAATTTATTCTTTAAAAATATTTAAAATCTATTTAACAATTTAATGTTATTCAAATTCCACTCAAGATTAATATTGGCCTTTGTGTAAGTAAATGAATTCAGGTGATCTAATAATAAATCCGAACTAGGTCCATGGATTCAAAATCAAATCCATATGTAAGTGAAATCAATGAGCACTAATATGCCTCTCCATCGAAACTCATTGTGAAATTCATTGTCACTTAATTAAGTTCTAATAATATGAGATTTTTTTATATAATATGGATATCCTTATTTTATATGAGAGGTGAAATTAATTTCAGAGATAAACAGAAATCACTTCCGAGACTCTAGTAAATTTGGGAGGAGTTGAACAAAAAACTTATAGTCTAATTTCAAAAAATTATACCAACTGAACTACTTATGCAGACTAATAATATATATTAATTTACTTAGAGAAATAATTTTACTAAATGAATTAAGTACTTTAAATATTACAATCTGAAAAATAAAATTGTCATAAGAGTTTTTATCTTTTTTACTTTTTTTTTTTGAAAATTAAGGTGTCCTAGCCTCATAGAGCACCTCACCAAGCATTGGATTTATGCAAACCTCCTTATTTACACACACCTAAGACCTTCCATCAAAGGTTTAAATATCGGCCGATACATATCGTATCGGCCGATATATATCGGTTTTTTGAAACCTTGAAATATCGGCCGATACGATAAGTATCGGCCGTACAGTTGGAATATCGGCCGATATGGGCGATAAACGGTCCCCAATATCGGCCCTAATATCGGCCGATATTCGAAAATATCGGTATTTTTTTTTAAAAAAAAAATTTAAAACACCGATACGGTTTTTCGCGGTTTTTACACGGTTTTTCGCGGTTTTTCGCGGTTTTCCGCGGTTTTCCACGGTTTACGGTTCTCAGGGGTATTCGCGGTTTTTCGCGCGGTTTCGCGGTTTTTCGCGGTTTTCCACGGTTTTCTGCGGTTCAGGGTTTACGGTTCTCAGGGTGCCCACGGTTTTTTACGGTTTTTTGCGGTTTTTTGCGGTTTTTTGCGGTTTTGTCACGGTTCACCACTATTCATCACGGTTTTTTGCGGTTTTTTCACGGTTCCGATATCGGAGGAGAGAGAAAATGTCGATATCGGTATGAGAGATAAAATTATCGACCGATATATCGTCCGTATCGGATATCGGCCGATATATCGGCCGAGCCGATTTTTTGACCCCTGCCTTCCATATCTCAAGCGGGTTCTTGACCATCAAGTCAACTTTCACAATTTTTTTTCTATTTTATTTAAATAAATAAAGTTGACACTTCATAAAGAGCTCTATTTCATCTATTTATTCTACATAGTCTAAATTTAATAATTATATATAGTTGATGAAATTAACTTTTTGTAAAGTTTGAATTAACATTTTTTTTAAGAGCAGCGAGTCCTATTTTATCTCCGACTCGAGGCATGTTGGCACAGTTTCTAGCCGTTCAATTCTCCGTTCAATTCTCCGAGTCTAAAACACGTCGAGTCACGTTAACGACGAGAGGGGCGCAATTGCGCTCGTGTTCCCGCAGCTGAAGATGCCGGAATATCCCTGTTCTACCATCCGAACTGTTATTCTCCTGTCACACTCATCCCTCTCAAAGTTGCTGACAGTTTTTAAATAGATAATGAAAGGTCAGATAGATTAATAAATTATTACAGATATCGAATTTTGATGACAGTGATTAAAAATATTTTTATTTATTATAATTATTTAAAATATTTTCAAATAAATATTATAGGATGTCGAATATAAGTTTAAATAATCCAAATTTATTGTAAAGTAAGTTTCAATTGAGGATCTATTATTGTGTATATTGTATAAAAAAATTTCCCCTTATGCTTTCATGCAAATTTATTTGAAATGTATTTTTGTAACGGTGAATCCGAAAGGGTTGGAGTAATGGCTATGGCCAGGTCTAAGAAAATGAGAGTCTTTAGTTTAATTCTTATTCCACTTCAAAGGGCAGCTCCTCGTAGAATTATTCAATTATTCATATAGATAGAGAGACTTGTACATATCTCAAAGATTAGTCGGGTGCTCAACGAGACTTAAATATCTTGATCATGCAAAAAATTGACGTGACGATGGATATCTTATAACATTATCAAATAAAAATAATTATTATATATTTTTAATATAAACTATTTGTTCTAATTAAACAATGTAATAAAAATAATTATTATATACTTTATTATCCATTCAGTTTATTTGAGTTAGATCAAATGTATTTTGTTATCCAGACACAATGACAATTTATAATTTTATGTATTTATAATCTCTATTTTAATTTGATATATTTAATACATTGTAGGCAAAAAAAAAAAAAAATTGAGAAATTTAATTAAAATAATTAAGTCATATGAATAAATAATTTTTTGGAACTAATTTTAATTTTGTAAAGTCAGACATCTTAGCCAAATTGAAATAGAAATTACCAATATATCAATTATAAAGAAATTGATGTCATTATTTAAATAAATAAAATGAGCAGCCATTCAACTGCTTATTTTATTTAATAAGTAAATAAATTTATTTTAAATTTCCTTTTCAACTATTCTTATTTATAGAAAATTATTAGACATTACTTTAACATGAAATGTTATAAAAAGAGTAACTATGGGTAAGGCTGACTAAAGGCATGCTATCTAACTATAAATACAAGCTAGGCTAAGGAAAAGGAATCAGGGAAGGCGAGATCAGATTCAGAAGGACAAAATGAGGGTGGCCGTACTATAAACGGCGAGACACGTTTGGGACTATGTACTCCTCTTCCTTCCTCTCATGGATTCTTTAGAGGTAGACCTTCTCCTTTCCCTCCACTCCTCGATAACTCAGACCGTCCGATCCATTTCAAAGGACCGTCCGATTTATCCATTATCTTCTTCAGGGATTTACAGTATCCCTTTTTCTGCTTTCTAATCTTACGTCGGAGAGTTCAATAACGACTATTCTTTTTGTTTTCCTTTTCCAATTTTTGTCGTTGGAATGTCGGATGATGCTTGCCTGGATTCTATTCCAACAGCCTGAGTTTGTTTTGAACTTTTATGAACAGAAATTGCTATTGTGGAATTGTATATCAACTGGAATTTTCATTAGGTGCCCAGAAATCCGTAGTGGGATCAGAATTCTTTGTTTTTTTGGTTGCCCACAATTCCAAAGGATTCCTGTTCACACTCACGAATTCTGGGCAGCATGAATTCTATGGAATTATGTGAAACCAGAATTCTAGAATGGGATTTATGTAATCCCACAGAATATTGATTTCAAGGAGATAGAGAATTCCCATCTGATAGTGTTCTTATGGAATTCTAACACCTACCAAATGGGAGAAGGCCGGTGTATGGATTCTCCAAATTCTAGAATTAGCAGAATTTTCTGATTCCAGTGTTTAAGCAATTGTAAGTTCAGCTAGAATTTTATACCAAACAGGGGCTTAAAGTTGATGAGTCCGATTTGTGCATGCTTTGTTTTTACAGTAGGATACATACTAAATTCCTTGATAAAATCTGCCAAGCTAATCTTTTGAACATCACAAAGCAAGTTGGTTGATGAAAAACATCTTGTCAAATCCAAATATTAGATCTAAATAACCTGCAATGCTATACGGAATCAAATGCTAGGCAATGAACAAAGGTGGGAAGATAAAGTAACAGTGAAGATTACATATTGGTGAAGAAGATATTTGTTAAGATGGATTTATGGTATAAGAATAAAATATAGAATTAGAAATGAGTGCCTTAAATAAACCCAGAGGTTGTAGTAGAAAAAAAGATGATACAGTGCCATTTAAGATGGTCTGGGCACATTTATGGAAGACAAGAAACAACCCCAATATGAAGATTCAAAGGGTTACATATAGAGGGTACTAGGAGGAGGAAGGCGGTAAACCATTGAAGACACATAGGTTGAGGTGCTAAGATGGGGCATGATAGACAGTGAGGTTGTAGAGAACATGGTTGATGGTATGATTGACTAGAAATGTAGAAATTGGGAGCTGATTCAGATGGATGAGACAAATGACCTGATGATGATGATGAATCAATATAAGTACTCACTTTGAATAATAACATGGACAAGAAAGTCAGATAAAAAAAAGATTTCTCACTATTGTGGTTTTTCTAATCTCTTTGCTATCTTAACGACTTGGGTGAAGAGATGGTTCTCCACTAGACAGAATATTCTGACACCACTTTCGAATTGATGTAAATACAAGCATATGGGTGCCATAGATACAATCTGGAAAGGTCTGAAAATACAAACATATGGGTGCCATAGATACAATCTGGAAAGGTCTGAATCTCAAGTTTCACCAGCACTTCCATGCATGTGTTTAAACTGCTTACGCATGCTTCACAAAACTGTATTCTAGTTGGTATTTTCTTATGCATTTCATGTACATTTCAATTAGGACCAAGAACTAGGCAATATGTGTTGGGTATAGATAGCTATGAATGAGAGTATTATTACCTATGTCTTGAAGGATGCAAAATGGTCATTGCCAGAAATTGTCCATCTTTGTTTGTCCCTAGGTTTGGCTCATAATGTTTTAGGTCGGAGATAACATTCTTTTGGCTTTTTGGGTATGTTTTGTGCTAGTAACAAGGCCAGTTAAGAGAACATTATCAAAAGCTTAGGTAGCTGGAATAAAAGAAATAATTAAGAGTTATCATTTGAAATGGTTTGGCATTTGCCAAAAGATCGAAACAGTTCTCAACTGAGAATTAAGATGCTAAGAGCACAGGGTGTTAGGAGAAAGGGAGAGTGGTAAATTAGAACTTTTTAATCAAACCAACGACAGATAGGATAAAATTTCAATGAAGACATGTACAACCTAAGGGGCCTACACGGTAAGCACCACTCTTGTGCACATTGGGCAATCTTTTCTCCTATTTTCATTGATGGGCAAAGAAGATGCACTATGTAATATCTTCTTTGTGGCTAAGTTAGTTGATTGCTTCCAATACTATTCCTTAGGGAAGCAGAATATTATTATGGTTATTATTATTGAGAAATGACGATTAAGTGTCCGACCATAATAAGGTCAGGTCCTCTATATCTACCATCCATTAGAAAAAAAAACAATATTTTAAAATTTCAAATTTCATGAATGATGAATGACTTAACCTTGTTATTGTCAGGTTTTCTACACATGATCATTTCTCTATTATATTATTATATTTTGTTAGGTCAACCATTGTTATTGATCATAAATTATAAAAAAATATATGTAAGAGTTACTTCACTCAGTTTTAAACTTGGAATTGGATAATGTATTGCTACTTATGAAGTCTTATAATTTTCCCAAGCATTTTTCATATACTTTCATTTTTTCGGTCAGTATACTTTCATTTTTTCGGTCAGAAAATAAGTTTGCTTATTTCCCCAAGTTATCTTTTATGAAACTTAGTAAGGAGAATGTTTCCCATTTGATCTTCTTTTGGCTTCTAGGTGTTTTTGGCAATTGGGTGATTATGAACCCAGAGATTTTAATCTTGGGAGAATAGGAGAAAATCTACTCAGAATCAAATATCGTTGTTTGGTTGTCATTGAAGGACAGAAAGATTAGCCGTTGGAGAGTGGAGAGGATTTGTGGGGATGAGAAGGGGTTTCCAGGCTCCCAAGAGGATATTCAGTTTGAATAGATGGAGATGGAGATCTCCTTAACCAATCTTTCCCTGTGCCACATTCCTTGCACTTCCAACTCAGAGTCTCCCCTTTGTTTAACCATATTTGGTCTGAATCTACTGCTTGCCAAACTCTGAGGTTGAAAGATTTAGTTTTTTCGAC
The DNA here is from genome assembly GCA_022113865.1 of Chimonanthus praecox. Lineage (NCBI taxonomy): Eukaryota > Viridiplantae > Streptophyta > Magnoliopsida > Laurales > Calycanthaceae > Chimonanthus > Chimonanthus praecox. The sequence continues at coordinate 56,845,258 of CM039089.1, forward strand.
ATTGAAATTTTCAATTCCCATAGATTCAAGGGTTGTCAAACACACAGATAGAGATCTTTCTAACAATTAAGAAAAAGGATCTTTCTTGCAAGGTCAAGAAGTAACCGATTTTCTCTCTCTCATTCTCTACAACAGATAAAGTTTTGTGTTCTCTCTTCACCACTATGATCCCTTGCATCTGGGCTTGGGTTGACTGAATCACGAATAGGTCAAAAGGTTGTCTCTATTAGGCCATGTCACATCTAGCTTTATGCATGATTTATAGTCAATTAATCATTGGTGTAATCTCATACTGTATGGATTGCCATTGGTGACTGTAGGTATGGATTGTTTTGATAAGTGGGCACTATCATGTTGCAGTGCCTAGAGGGATTCAAGCATCTTTTTGCTGTTCTACTTGGGTGTTGTGATCTTGACTTGTGCAAGCAGCCAAAGGGCCTTGAAGATCCTGAAGTTCTTGCTAGGGAAACTGTGTGTATGTTACCTATCTTTTAATGAGTTTTTAATTGAATGTCAATCCTTATGCATCACTATAATCTCTCAGTAATTTTTAAAAATGTCAGGATGAGTGTTGATTGTTTCATTCTTCTAATACTTCAAGTTCTTCAAGAGTGCCTTGTTTGGTGCCGTTGGTTTATATTTATCTTATTCTTTGATGTACCTTTTTATTCCCTCGATAGAGTATGATATTAAATATGTTTGCTTTCATGGTATCTCTTCGCCATTTTCTAGCAAAATGTCCTTCTAAAATATGCTTAGCTTTGTTAGTTATGTAGCATTTAACGGTTATTATTCAGAAAGATCCATTTTGGATTGTTTGCTAATGCACCATTTAGTTGTAACTGCTGTTTCTGTGCTCTCTTTCATTGGTAATGCCTCCATTATTTAACAACAACTGATGATCTTTTATGTTTTATGGGTTTTGCAGTCAGTGTCAGTGAAATAGAAGCATTATATGAGCTGTTTAAGAAGATAAGCAGTGCCGTGATTGATGACGGCTTGATCAACAAGGTCTGATTCATTTAGCTGTCGACTTAAATTCATCGACATGGTCTTTAAAATCCACATGTTAAATATGTAATTTTGTATGTATGCAAAGCATGTGTTTTTGGTCTACAACACTATGACTTCACTATAGAAACAAATAACTCATCATCTTCATAAGTAGCCAAAATCCCATCTATTTGGGGTCGGGTTTTCTAGATTTACTTCTCCATTTGACCCTTTCATAGGCTATAACGCAAGTCACTCCATCATCTATCATATCTTTCTTTATCCCATCTCTCCATGTTTCGAATGGTCTACCTCTTCTCTTTGTGCCTGCAATTTGTAACCTTTTGACTCTATTTACTAGGTCGTCTCTGATTTTTTATTTATATGAGCAAATCTCCTTACAAGTTGCTCTCATTTTGTCATCTCTCGAGGCTATCTTTAAGTTGTTCCTAATGTTCTTATTTTTGGCTTTACATTTTAAAGTTAGTCCACTCACCCTGACTTTGTCTATTTGTCTTTTCTTCATCTCCCAACATTCTACTCCATATAGCATTGCATGCTTGATAACTGTTTTATAAAATCATCTCTTTAAACGATGAGGGAATTTCTTATTGCATAGAACTCCACTAGCTTGTGTACATTTTTCTGACCTTGCCTCCATCTTATTAGTTATTTCCAAGTTAGATTCTTCGTGAGGTTCCACCACAGAACCTAAGTATCTAAACTTATCACAGTGTGGTACTTCGTCCTTTCCAATCTTTATTGGGTCATTTTCTGTATCTTTTGTTCCATGAAAGTGACACTCATGCATTTTGTTTTGTTTTACTTATTTTTACACCATTTGTCTCGAAATTTTCCTCCAGTATACCAATTTATTATTAAGAAGTTGTTTTGTTTTACTCATTAATGCTATAGATACTAATAACTATCATGACTAAATAATAAGGATAAGTTGCTTCAGGTATTTTTTAAGAGAGATATGGTTCCAAATTATTTATGCAAGACCCTTGAAGTACTTGTGATGATTGACCCATTCTCTTTTTCTCCATGTGGTTGAAGTCTGATTGATTCTTTATCGTAGTGATAGTGAACTCATTAACTCTTTTTCAGATTGTTTTGGAATGTGTTTCATCTTTTCAGATTCATTGTAAGGGAGATCGCTTTGGATTATTTTTCAGCATTATATGCAATTTTACTTTTATTTAGATCAATTTGCAACCATTTATCTAATTTTTTGTCTCTTGTTTAGGAAGTTCAAACTTCTTTCCCCATCATAAAAAAGTAATTGTACTTTTTAGTTTTACATTGCAGGAAGAGTTCCAGTTGGCACTATTCAAGACAAACAAGAAGGAGAGTTTGTTTGCTGATCGAGTATGTCTTATGATATCTCATTATAATTTATAGCTGGGAATTTCCATAATCTTTGTTTTGTAAAGTTCTATTATCATCACAGAATTTCATTTTTACTATTGATATGATTGTGTAGTTCTTAAACCATTAATACTTGTAGTAATTTCAGAGTTTTGGTTCCTTACTCTTTGCAACCGTTTGATAGATCTATATGAGACTCCTAGTACATGTTTGTGTGTGTGGATCCAAAGTTTTCATTTTTATATGGGAGATCACATCCTAAAATTTATTTAGAGTATTTTTTAAGGATGATTTTGAGAAAATTTGTTGGCTTGTCGTCAATAAAGTTCTATTTTATGGGGGCAAATAATATTGCTAAAAAAGAAACAAAAGCTACATCTTTTTAATTAGTAATGTAAAACTACATCAAAAGGATATGTGAGATGACTACAAGGTGTAGACTAGAAGCTCCTCAAATTTCAAGGAACCGCCTCAACATTTACATCCTAGGAACTTTTGAAGACCAAAACTACTTTTCACTTGACAGTGGTGAGGATTTCCTCAATTATTCACTTTCTTTCCTCAAAGTCTTCCAAATGAATGATTTGGTTTGTCAAATCAATGTCGCTTTTATATGTAATTTTTTTATTATAACTACAATGTGGCTTTTTAAATCTTCTTATCTAAAATTTACCTTGGATCTCTTTCACACTTGGCACATCTGCAAAATCCAATTGCTGGTAAAGAGCTTAAAAAGTTAAGGCTTGTGTATTATGGACGACAATTATTTTCCATTACAAGAAGCATCAACTTGGTTAGGGTGGCACTAGCAAATTCATTGGATCCTTACTTGTTCTAAGATATTGGCAGTGGTAGCTGAAAAGTTAGAACTAATTCAAGGCTATGATGCATAGACACAGATATGGGGATGGACATGGATATGGGAAAGGGGATACGATGCTCCATTTTGTCAAAATTCGTGACACAGATACAAACATGGGCTGTAGAAATAAATTTTTATGTTACTTGAAATTTTTTACTCATGGTATTATTCTTTCATAGGGAAATAGTCTCTCAAATATGCTAAATGCCATTTAAGTGTTTGGATGGCTTTTTTATAGTAGGATGTTTGATGGCCTTTCTTTTGTAAATTACTTATGACAAAAGTATTATAAAATTATTGAAGGATATTTTATTAAGTATCCTACTAGTATCTGGAGTGCCCGTCACATGTATAGATGTTTGACACTATCTTATGCACCTAAATGATTATTTTTATTTTCTTTTGGGACAATGATTTATTTTGATTTTAGAGGAGTGTGAAGTCCTTTTAGAACGTCATCAAAAGGGTTGAAAAGAGGCTTAATGCTTGGTGCAAAACCTCTCTCTATGGGAGGTAGGTTAACTTTAATTTAGTTTACCTTGGCTAACCTACCCACATATTTTATGTCCTTATTCGAGATACCCAAAGGTGTAGCAAGGGAAGTGGGAGAGGAGGCGAATCCACTTGGTTAAATGGGAAGAAGTCACCAATCTGAAGGAGGAAGGGGGGCTTGGGGATAAATAGTAGTAGGGATAGAAATCATGCATTTTTGTGCAAATGGCTATGGAGATGTGCGTTGGAGAAGGGAGCCTTGTGGAGAAAGGTGTTGGTGGCTCGGTATGGGGTGGAGGACTTTGGGGGGTGGCAATTAGGGAGTAGGGCAGCTAGGGAGGGTTCAACAGTAGTCGGGGCCATCATTAAAATAGGAAATGGGGAGGGTAGGGTAGGTCTGACATTTAAAGGGGGACTTAGAATTTTGGTGGGCAAAGGAGATATGGTTTTATTATGAAAGGACAAGTGGGAGGGGAGAGAGCCTTTTGTGAGGTCTCCCCTAGGCTATGTAGAGTAGCAACGGACAAGGATGCCTTAGTCATGGATTATTATAGCAAGTTCAACGGCGAACCACAATGGTCCATCGCTTTCATTAGATGTGCATGGAGGATGAGGATAAATGGATTTGGTCCATAGATCCGTCCAGGATGTTCTCGGTGAACTCCATACTAAGGACGGTTTATTTTCTTGGCCAAAATTCATCCCCACCATGTGAACTGGCTTGGAATAACAAGATCCCCCAAAGAGTCCAAGTTTTCTTGTTGACTACAATAAGAGGTAAAATTTCAGTCAAATGCAACGTGAGGAGTCGAGGTCTCCTGCCATAGGAAGCTTCAACGTTGTGTGTTCTGTGCGGGGAGGAGGAATTGGTGGACCATTTGATGTGTAGGTGTATATTCACTTAGGGTGTGTGGTAGTTGTTCCTTAATTTTATGGATTGTTCATGGATCTTAAATAATAGGGTGGGGAAGGTTGTTATAGAGTGGGCATGGGGTCCTTTTGTAGCTAGGAGGGCGGTATGGAGGTTGATTCCAACAGCTATCTGTTGGATAATTTGGAAGGAAATGAATAATAAAATTTTCGAAGGTAAGTTGGGGAGATATTTGAAAAGGCAAAGTGGAACCTTGTACGTTGGCTCTCACTTTGTAAGAAATTTATCTGCTGCGCCCAGAGGATTTCTATCTGTCATGGGAAGGATGTATGAAGGGCTGTAGAAGTATGAAGACCAGGGTGGAGTGGAAGAAGCTTGAGGGAGGCCTTTTTAAGTTAAATGTCGATAGTGTAGCGTGGGGTAAACCTGGTCTGGCAGGGATATGGGGAGTACTTTATGACGATAGGGGTAGGATGTTACTGGTCTTTTTAGAACTTATAGGGGTTATGGAATTTAATGAAGTGAAACTGAGGGCAATTAGGAGAGCTATCCAACTTTGGGCTAGGTTTGGGAATGACAACCTTATTATTGAAGGCGATTCTGTTAATACAATCGCTTGGGATAGCGGAAGGAAGAACCCCTTGGAAATTGGTGAACATTGTTTAGGGACATAAGGAGATTATGGAGGAATGAAGTCATTCGATTCATGCATGTTGCATGCTCAGCGAAGGGCGAGCAGACTTCCTAGCCAAGGTTGGAGTACAAAAGCAAGAGCCGACAATTGAAGTGTTCTAACTTCAGATTACTTTGGGTGGAGGGGGATCAAGATGTGCTTTCTTCTATTTCAGGAGCATTGTCCTCTCTCCTCCCTGATTCTGGGCTTGACTAGGATTCTTTGGGACTAGGGTTTTATTTCATTCTCCAGCCATAACTTTTTTATATTTTACGTCTTTTCACATTCACAATGTATTTTGACTTTGTTGTGGGCCTTGTATAACTCTCTTCTACAAGGCCTCTCATGCTTTTGTATCTCACTTTCCTTTTAATAAAATATTTTTCTGTCTCTGTCTAACAAAAAGAGGAGTGTTGGGAGTGTCAACCAATATGCACAGAAGATAGTTTCGTTGAGCATATCAAGTGATTTTTTTTTTTTAATTTTATTTTAAAGATAGATACCCTCTTCATGTAAAGTTCCCTTTGGGTGAGATGCCTGGACACCGTGGTCATTAAAAAAAAAAAAGATACCCTCTTCATTGGAGCAATTTCAATGCCTAGTTATATTCTAAATACCTTACATTTTTAATGATCTATTCGAACCACAAACTTGCAAGCTCAAGCATTGTTATCATTGAAATGAAAAATGGCAATGACATTGTCTCGAGAACAATTGTTGTTGATTGCTTCTCTTTTTGCATATGTAGATAAGAGTGCTTGGAGTGGCATTGCTTATATTGTAGTTAGAAGAAACCATTGAATAATTAAAACTAGGTTGTTTGGAGTTTAAATAAAAGGTGGAGAGAAGTTGCATGCTGTCTCGTTTAAGCATTTAGGCTCATCATGTTAGGGTTTGAATGGAAGTTATTTCTCTGTAGCTGCAGTCAAGGATTTTCTGGTGAATGGCATTAATTACCTGAGCACTATGCTGGGAACAACATCATACATGAATTGGGTCCCATTTCTCATGGCCTTCCTAGAGTGATATATTGCACCCATACATGAAATGGTTAGCAACAACATGAGTAGTTAGAAAATGCTCTTAGGCTTTTTATTGCACTTGTCTGGGTGTTCACTTTCGTGCCCTAGTTTTTTGTTTCTTAGTTGCATGATCCAATTACCAAGAGTTCTGCTTCTACTTGTGATTTATTTTTAATTTCACTTGCAATCCCACTTCTGCTGCTTCTTTGTGTTAATCATTCTATTTACTAACATTTGTGAGCCATTATAGCTCACTATATCCAGTGAGCTGTTGCATGCAGAGATCTCATGAAATGTGCTTAGCAGCATGTGTGTGTGTGTTTTTATAAACATGATAAATTTTGCGTTTCTGTATTGTTATGCATCTAAATATCCAGGTGATTCAAATTTTGCAGGTCTTTGACTTATTTGACACAAAGCACAATGGAATCCTAGGTTTTGAAGAGTTTGCACGTGCTCTTTCTGTTTTTCATCCTAACGCTCCAATTGATGACAAGATAGAGTGTAAGGGATGCATTTTTTCTTGGTTTTGACACGATTTATGTCTTTAATAGTATTTCATACCAATGTTCTATAGATATAAGTTTAATGTTAGGCCTACAAGACAATAAACAATTCCCTAGTTTATTTTATATTATGTTTTTTATGTGAAAGAAAAACTTCTTTTATGTGTGTGTGTGTGTGTGTTGAGATGGAATTGGGTTTTTGTGTAGCCTGAGACTCCATCCGGTGTTAATACTGAACCGTCAAACCCATTAAGGCTGTTTGTATTTGATAGTTTAGACTTCCATATAAAACTATTCATCATGTTCCTCTTGTTTAGTAACCTAGCTCCTGTTAGGAGTTGGAACTTCATAAAGAAAATGAGGGAAGATGGTTGCATGAATCGAACTTCTGCTAATGTTTTTAATGATCTCTTTTGGTTATATTCTCAGCTTCACTATTAATACCAGTGGAAGAGACAAAGTGGTGATTTCCTAGAATGATCGTAGACCAATAGTCAAAACAAAAACTTAAACTTGGATTGGAAATGAGTTTTCAAAAAGCTTAGGATTAGAAATGCTTCTCATACTTGTAAAGCGAATTTTGGTTATTTTAAGTGGACTTGGAAATATGATGAAAGACATCACAAGAGGTCAAAAGATCTGTTGGAATAAACCATCAAAACTGCAGTTCTGAGCAGCCATAAATGCTCTACTTTTGTGAGTCGGTTAAATTAATTTAGGTGACATCAAATAATTGTCATTGTTTTCAAGAACCTGTTTGTGGTTTGGGAAGGGGTTCCATATTTTGAACTAGAGAAATCATTGTTTGTCATTTTAGAGGCCCTATCCCATCAGTCTGGAGATATGGCTCAACCCACAAAGCTGTCTTAGGCTCAGTAATATGTGCTCAACTACAAAGATGCTTGCCATACAATTTTATTTAGTATTCTCTCCTTCTTCTTTTTTCGTTTTAGATGACAATGAAAGAGTTCATTAGGGACAAAGGGCACACAAGGAGCATGCTGGAACTACGAAGAGAAGCTATGGTACCCCCATACCTGAAACATTCAGAATCAGCCCTCATACACGCAATAACAAAAACAATACACAAAATGATATCACTTATCGAGTTTCCACCCCTCCCCTAATGTGCCATCTACATCAAGAGCTAAGAGTCTAAGACCACCTTAGAGTAGATTTGTTACCAGGGTTATTAACATCACTAGTAAGGCTTTTGCGAAGGCCTTAGCTTCTTTCAGCTGTAGGTTGGAAGCCAGTATTTGATCTTAAGACTAAAAGATCTCTATGCCTAGGAATGGGGGAGTAGAATATCCTATAAAAATGTTATGAATTGTAAGATCCTTGCGTACTAATTGGGCTTTTTTTATTTTTTATTCATTACTTCTTGAGCCAGCTCTTTCAATGAGAGCCTACAGTAGCCAAGGCGATTGAAACTTCATTTTAAATGAAAGCAAGTGCATCTGCTTCATATTCAGCCATAACAGGGAGCAAGTGAAACCAACTGGAAAGTGGATGAGGAATTCTCTAAATGCTTCCTCATGAACAATTTTGAAGGGTTCTCAATGCTCCCTTTTGCCAATATGATTGATAAATAGAGTCTCAGATTGGAATAGATCTCTTCACCTTAAACCTCAGTTTTGCGACAAGTGACCATCAAAGTTGAATCTAATGAAGCACATTGGCAGTGCATGAATCATGACTTTTCATACTTAGTTGTCTGATTGCTATACCAACAAAAATTATTATTATTTTTTCTTTGAATGGTAACTATACCAACAAAAATGATCAGTCCATCCATGGTAGATGTACTCAACGCTCTCTGTACCAAACTACCGCGAAGAAAATTTTTAGTACAAAGTTGCCCATTAGACAAAAAGATAACAGCAAAGAGCAGTCTCCATGATGCACTTTTCACCATTACTAGCAACCAAACTTTGAGTGCCTCAGAGCTTAAAAGGCCTACCCAACTCAAGCACAAAACAAGTGAAAGAAACAGAGATGAAATACATCAATTGCACAGTGTTAAAATAAACGAGGCATTGATTTCATTAGACTCGTATGCATATGCTGATATGCACCAATTTTGGATCAATTGATTCTTTATTTTATTCTGGGGATGGTCAATGATTAGGACCCGAGAAGGACCATAGTTGTGAAATGATCTATATGAAGTATGAAAATCAAGAATTAGTAACCGTGACCCAGTGTCTTGATTTTCAGACTGCAGGTGTGACTGGCAAAATGTTTCATGGTGCTATTACTGATTTTTGGACTGTTGCTTCACTTGTAATTTGGTTAAAAATCATAACTTGATGGTACTAACATTTATACTTGTGAAAAATGGGCCGGAAAAATTTCTTGTTCTAGTATAGTTAGCATCATGGAGCTGTGGCAATTTGTCATGTAAATATATTGATGCCTTTTTGTCAAGGTATTCAGTTTTCAGTGCGCATTTAAAGAAAAGAAGTGATCAGCTGCTGGAGACCTAAATATAATAAGGTCAGGTCCCTGCGTATCCATCGTTCAATGGGAAGAGCTCAATATTTTAAAATTTCAAATTTGACCAATGAATGGTGGATATTTCTCTTTAAAAAACGCAGAGTTTGTCTTTTGTTATAAGTTATAATTGATGAATAGTACTATAGTAGCTTCCTAGTGGTATTTATCTTGAAAACTATGAGGCCAATGTATGGTTGGTAAATAAAAGGAGAAATCATTTAGAGTTAGATAATCATTGGGCTATTGCTTGTTGAGGACTATCATACCTGCAGGAGTACATGAATTGGTACTCCTGCCTCTTTGACTTCTTTATATATTAATTTTCATTTTGTTGGTCTATCTTTAAAAAAAAGAGTATATTCCTTAATTGGTTTTTGTAAGTAGAAGTGTAAAATATTTATTGATTCATACAAAATCAATGTAGATTACTTTTGTACTTATATATTCAAATTGTCTTGGTTTATTCTGGTCCTCTCGTTCATTTATCTCTTCTTTTCTATTATCTTGAAATTTTCATAGATTTAAGTGTATCTGATCAACGGCAATTTCACTGACTTTTGACATGCAGTTTCTTTTCAATTGTATGACCTCAAGCAACAAGGATTTATTGAAAGACAGGAGGTTTGTGATAGCTATTTTAGATTACTCATCTAGTGATGTCTAAGTATGAATTTTTAAGATACGATCCAATGCATTTCCTTTTCATTTCCATTGGTGTGATTTGATTAACTTTGGAAGAATTTTACCTTCTATGATAAATTCTATTAATATTTTATTAAAGCTTTTGCAGGCATTTTGTATATATTGAATTTTGACTATTTTGTGGTTCTTATGTATTTTGGAGTATGATGACTTAACAATTTTAGGTTTAATGTCAGACAAAATGCATCTAACTCATGATGTCTTGTCATCACCGTCAAAACCAAGGTCATCCCCAATGCACTCATGTGAAGTTTTGTATTTTCTATATTGCCATCTTGTCCATACTTGTCTCCTTTAGCTTTACTTGCATCCATACCTGACTACCAACCTTCTACTGTCTTGTCTATTTTACAATTTTAGATAATATATGAAAGAACATATAAGATATCTAAAAAGTAATAATATGAGTAAGTTTTCAAATCTTTTTCATTATTAAGTGACCATTATATAAATATTTCATTGGAGCTCAAGTTTCAAATTTCCAACCACTAAAAGTATAATACTAGTATAGACAATTTATGTTTAAAAGTCAACAATAAACTAAAAGCCTCGAAAAATCTAATTGATCCTAGATGCCCAACAACTTGATCCTCAGAAGCCATCACAACCAAAAGTTTCATGCTATCAATTTCCAAATAGTTCCATAGTTTTACGATCCTTGGGAATTGTAAGATTTCTAAACTGGTATGAATCATTCCTCTTGTTATATTGTACAAATTGTAAGATACAAATTATTTATTGTAAGATTTCAACAACAATGGATCAGATGGTCTTAAAGGAGTAGTTCACACACTTTATCTTGTAGTTTTACTTGGCCCCACATGTTTGGTGTGCTATATTTCGGTGCCGAAAAAAATTATACCGCATGATATTGGACCTAGATTGCAAACCTGGTGGTTCAAGGACAACTTCCTCACATACTTGGCTTAGACCAAGGATCTTATGTATTAACTTGAAAGATCTATTTGTTCATGATAAGATGGTGAGTTGGAGTGTCCTCCCTCCACCCAAAATAAACTATTGGAGGAATTGCATTAAGTACTGCCTACTGGAATATCATTTCTCTTCCATTTGTTTTGTCAACAAAAAAGATGGCCCATATCAAAAGTAATTAAAAGTCTTCATGTCCATATAGCTCTCTATGCCATATATCTATTGGATTCAATTGAATAAGTAATTTAGAAATTTAGAAAGATAACGAAGTGGGTTACAAAAGAGTGCAAACAAATGATAGCCATTTTATCAAACAAACTGCCGATATAATACTCCTGCTTTTCTTATTATTATTATTAGTAGTAGTAATAGTAGTAATAATAATGATGATAATAGTAATAACAACAACAACAATAATAATCCTTCTCTCCTTTTAGAGAGGTGACATGACAGCCTTATCTAATGGGAGAGTCTAAATCATTACAATTAATTTCCCTATTCATCAGGTGCCTAAATTATTTCATTTTCTAATTAATCACAACTTTACTTGAACCGGTCATTTAAGTAAATGGCTAAGATTTGTTTCATATTCACCAAAAAAGTCCCTTTTATCATTGTCATCATCGTTGTCATCATCATCATATGCCATAATCTCATTTACTGAAAAGGTTCCTTTTATCTTGAACAAAAACATAAACAATTGAGATAAAAGAGAGCCTTTTTATGTTACCAACAAACAAAACGTAGCCATTTGATCAAACAAGTGGTTTAGATGATAATCTTGCTCTGTACTTTATGGCAACCTTATCTAATGGGAGAGTCAGAATCCTTCCAACTCACAAAAGCCACTCCGGCAATCTACCCATTTTTTGTCTATTCTTTACATGAATTTTCAGGGTTCCAACCTTACAAATGTTTCTATGTAATGTAACTTTATTTGAACCTTTTTAATTAAACCATACCTTGATGACCAAGTTGATTTTTGGTAGGCACCATATTCAATGGTAACGAACACATCCTATCACCAATAAGTGGCCCCCACATGGAGTTATTACTACACCATGAGAATCCTGATTGGTTGTATGGCTAAACACTCTTACATACGCCATGATGTTGCTTGAGATGTTTAGGAACGTTTGTGAAAGACAAGAAGCATTGTACAAGAATTGAAGGGATGCAAGTGGAAGGCACTAGGAAAAGAAGGATGAGTTTGAAGACTTGGATAGTAGTAAAGAAAGACATGACAAATAATGGAGCCAGAGAATATGACTTCTGATAGGCTTGGAAATCTATAACTCAAAAAGCCGACTCCAAATAGATGGGAAAATGGTTGCAATGATGATGATGATCATGGCTGTTGAAGGAATATGGATGAATGAAAATGTAGTCATGTGCATAACTCTAGGTCATTGCATTTGAGCTCATCCAATACTGGTTTTCATATTGTTTCATTTACCTTATTGTCAAGATCCTGTGGTAGCGATCAGATGATGTGGAAGTAGAGGCAGTGATTCACCTAGCAAAAATGAAAGTAGTGATTCCTTGGAAAAATGGAAGTGAGGTGTAAAAAATGGTTTAATCACCCTTTGTGATAAAACAATTTTTGCATTGAAGTGGCAAAAAGTGCGAGTGTTTTCCATTCTTCACCAACTAGGTGGAATGCAAAATGAATGAGGTGTTGTTTCACCTGGATAAAATGTCCTTTCCACCTGATCTAGACAGTCTTAACATTTTTGAATGACTTCTTTGGGAGATGGCTTAATGTTTTTAAATGATCTCTTACATAATTTCAGAGCATATAATTTGTAGCTTTTTTTTCAAATTTTTTCCATCAGTAACAGTTAGAAGTTTTTAATTTTATTTTTGAACTTTGCTACTCAGGTGAAGCAAATGGTAGTGGCTACACTTGCTGAATCTGGTATGAACCTTTCAGATGATGTGATAGAAAGTATCATTGATAAGGTGCTTGCTTCATCCAATTTCTCTGATTTGACTCGCTTATTTCTTGTCTTTCTTTGTTTTTATAATGAAACCCTTTGACTATTTTGACAAATGAGCTTTTTTAAAAAAAAAAAAATTGAGAAATGAAAATATGTCAACAGCTAGAAGTTAGTCACCCTAAGAAGTGACCAAATAGAGCTTAAGACTCTATCTAACAGCTTCTTGGTGTCAAACTGTATCTTAACATATATCACTAATGTTTTTGTCCATTCTATTCATGCATTTTTCGGTAATCCATTATTTGTTTTACTTGGAGCTATATCATGAGGCATTTGGTTTCTGAAGTATATTCAGATTCTAGTGCAAAATTGCTAATAGGACTTCTTAATGACTGTGCCCCATGGAAGGGTCGGTCATTGATCATGACTTGATGTGAAAGATTCATCACCACCAGAGTGTTTTCATAGTTCACTTCACTTCCGTTATTCCTATGATAACATGATTTGTCACGCAAATCCACATCCTTTATGCTTTCCTTAAGTGAAAACCTACAAACCGTGTTACAGGTTCTTGCCTTACTAGCTTTTAGGTTGTTGGGAGAGAATGTTGACCGATTTGATGCCTAAATACCTCAATTAAGAATTTGAAGGAAAATTATGATGCACAAGAAATAGTTTGAATTGTAAATTTTTATTCTAGTTCTTTCGAGGAAAATAACATGAATAAGCAACATGATGTATTCTGAATGATGTCAATTGAACATACACAGAGAACCTATTTGTTGAACCCTTTTTTGATACTAAATATTTGAGTATAGTAAATATTAATTACATACGAAAATGAGCTTTTAGAAACTTCCCAAGGGGTTCCACATCAGCCATTGTTGCACGTGTGGTACCAATTTTGCATAACAGTGAGCATTAGTTCCTGCAAAATAACCAAATTCTGATGTGTACTGTAACTGTCGTACGCTTGGCAAAGTTTCACTTGGAGAGTAAGTGCTGAAAATTGGCTAATTGAAGGGTCCACACATCTATGGAACCAATTTGCAATTATTTTCTGTTTCCATCATGCATGTCGCACTCTTTCTATTTTCCAGACTTTTGAGGAGGCTGATACAAAACATGATGGGAGGATTGACAAGGAGGAGTGGCGGGGCCTTGTTTTGCGACACCCTTCTCTATTGAAGAATATGACCCTACAGTATCTCAAGTAAGCTTTGAATCTCAATCAAGTTTTTTCCCCCTGGATTTGTTATTGACTCGAATAATAGAAGTTCAAGACTGAAATTTAGTTCAACTGTCATGTGATATGTACACTGTTTCCCAGATTGTTGTGCAGCTCCATGATTGCATATTGATCTTGCCCAACTTGGTACTGCCATGATTTCCTGGCCTGGCACTTTCAGGATCCATTAGATGTGTTTTAGATATTCTGGTTTTCTGCATGGCCCATTCTAAAAAAATTATGGGGACGTAGATGTAACTGGAATTTTCTTTTGCTCCTTTATCCTTCTCATTCTGCTGCTGACTTGCATGAAATTTTGTGGCATATTTTTGCTGCTTCTCTCTCAAAACAGGGACATCACAACTACATTCCCGAGCTTTGTGTTCCATTCGCAAGTCGACGACACTTAGGTTTCATTCATAGATTTCATTTTGTATTTAAACAGAGGTCAGAGGTACAAAGTGTTTCTCAAAATGGTTTGTTTATGTCCAGATTATTTGGGCCTAAAAAGTATTCTGGGCCCAGAGATGTGCTATTTGACTGTGATTGTGAACAGGAATGTTGACTCTGCATCTTTGTGTTTATATTCTAAGCTTTCTTGACATTTTTTTAAATGGGAATCTTTATGTTTTATCATCTATCATCAACATCCAATTTCTCATTTATCTGCTTTATGGGTTTTCTTCTAATTGACCATATCATAAATCATACATTCAATCATTTTACAATTTAACATATCTTTTTTTATCCTTTCACTCCATGTTCTCAAAGGTCCCCTCTCCTCCTAGTGCCTTTGATTCGTAGCCCTTCTACTCTATTCACTGGAGATATAGTTTGTCTTCTACTAACATAACTGAACTATCTCAAATGAGTTTGTTTCAGTTTATCATCTATCAAAACTATCTTTTTATTGTCTTTAATGTTATACCACTCATCCAACGTTGCATGCACATCTCCGCCGTCCTAAGTTTTTTTATTTGTCTTTATTTCATCACTCAATATTTTGCTCCATCTAACATTGTAGGTCTAATAATTGTTTTATAAAATTATCCTAGAAATCTTTATATTTAATTATAACGTTTCTTGACAATTTTGTTAAAAAGAATTCCCATTCAAGGCATCATAGCAATTCAATCAAGAACCCTCTCTCACAGATCTTTTGATCATTGTTTTTATCATGGACAAGACATTATCTATTATGAACCGATTCACAAGTTCTAGAAGTTGTTAATTTTTACTTTTTGAATTCAGCCAATATTCTCATAAAAATGTTATCTTTGGGCGTCATTGTGAATAATGGAGGTCGTGGCATCTTTACATATACTTTAATTTGCACACGACTTTTAGGAAAATCTCTTCATAAATTGGTAAATGAGTTTGGATTGAGTTGATTGGTTTTTTTCTTTTGAGTCACTTTGAACAATAATTGAGTTAGGGTTGACTCGAACTCGGGTTAGGCCCACTTTATAACCTAAAATTGTAATTTCTAAATTAAAATTTGCATTGGGTTAGGCCCAGTAGAAAGCTCAAGTTTGGCTCCAAAGCGGCCTTGGGTCCTACAAATACAATTTGTTTTGAGTGGAGTTCAATTAATTCAGATTAGCCCAAGCCAATCTTCAAGCTTAGGCCCTTTAATTGTAATTCAGATTTGGGTTCAAGGGTGGATGAAGGTTGACTATACTCAATTGTCAAGATAATATTTTCAACCATTATTCTTACATTGTACAAGTAAACAATGAAATTTTTTTGACATGGAAAATAAACAGAAATCGATAGGATTTCATCTCCGAACGTAATTCAATAGAGTCAAATTTTGAGCTTTGTAAACAAACATGTGTAGAGGGTCTTGATTGATTGTAGTTGCAATCCACTATTTAAAAATTAAAACATTCATAGAAGGTGTGTTTTTTTTTTAATATAAGGCATTATTATTAAATATAGGTAAATAATTAATATATAAAAATGTTCATAAAATCTTAATTCTAAATCATTCTCTAAAAGAAAAGAAAACAACTTAATTTATGATTATAGATGTCATGTATGTGAAGTTGTCAACAAACTGAAAAACCATTCTAAATGTTTTAAAAAATCATGGCCTTTGGCCTCCATTGATTTTATAAAAAAGTTGATGTACATCGGATTACATCCCTCTAGAGTCTCGATACATAGTTCATGCGTGTGCGACACGAAAAGGAAATATCTTCAATACATTGAGTATTGACACTGGAAAATGTTTAAAAATTGGTCACACTTATCTAATTGCATGGGAATACAGCGGAAAGGTTCGACGGATGCTCGGTGCTCTGGCAGTTTGGGGCATGTATTAGAGAATGGGGTTTACTTTATGACAAATATTAATTTTAACGGCTTCAGACTCAGTTTACTTCTTCTCTTGACCAGCTCGCTGACATCGTCGCTAAAGGACTGAAACAACTCTTCTCTTAGTTAAGTTCTAAATTTGTATGTTCTCCACCGTCGAATTTGCAAGAAAGTATTAAAGAAAAATCTCCTCTGGTTGACCATTATTGAACAATCTTACATAGTGTTTTCCCCAATTGCAATCTTTCCTAATAATGAGATTCTTGATTATTTTCCTTCCCTCTCTAGGGACTGTATTATGTATATAACACATACTAATGATGAAGAGTAATCATCTATTTTTTTTTTCAAAATTCTTCAATTATAAACTGGCCTCTACATGAGACCTTTAGGTCCGGACCTTTTCATCGTGCTGAAATAGAGGAATTGATAGACAAGACACTCATATATTTTTATGTTACTTAAAGGATGACAAGTGAACAAAAGAATAAATTCAATATAAAATACAAGTTGACTTAGATAGGGAAGATAATCATGATTCTAATTTATCTGATGTGATGTTTATCAGGAAAATATAAAAAACTAAGGGGACTTGACCCTGATTAAGTTTTGGCAAGTGGGTCGTCAACGGTGGACTCATATTTGGATGAGTGATCAAGACAAGTAAGTTGCTGTTTGTAAGTCACGGCCTTTACATAATACATAGTTAATACTGGCAACACTATTTATACTTAATATGTATATCAGTCGAGATTTCGTCCCCTGAGTCTATCATGTCTTATCACATCAGCTGCTAAACTTTTTATTTTCTATCATAAAGAAAAAAAAAAAACTAAAGTAGGTATTAAAAATCTTAAAACAAGCTTTTGCAAAAGAGTGTATTTTCTATTATTTACCACATTGATTCAAATAAATAATGGGCTCTCTCTTCTTTCACTACTTTTGACCATTTCCACTATAATAGCTTTTGATCTTCTTAATATATAAAATTAGAGATTGGTAATAATAAAAATGAACAATAAATTCCCCACTTTCTAAAGCTCAAGTAAAGTATTAAATATGTAATTTAGATTTTAACAGGTTTTGGAACTTTTGCTCTTATGAGTTATGATACATGCAAAGTGTTACCACACGTGCAAGAGAACACAATCAATTGTGGGACTTTAGGAATAAAAACTAAAAAGGCCCATGTGGTCTCTCAAAAGGTAAATGGGTCGGCTGCCATGTTCCACATTGCCTACTATTTGGGTCAAAAAGGGTTAGATCTGGCTTAGCATTAGTTAATTAACTTTGTTTAGTTTATTAGCCAAAGTCTAAGGGATTATGAACTCATCCACTGTCCTTTTTAATATATATGCCAAAACCCTAATCCTGAAATTAAGGAAAAACAACCCCACGACATGGTGCTTAGGAGACAATGATTTGACCCAAAAAAGAATAATTAATGGATAATATTGGGTTAGGCAAACCCTTTTTTATTATTTAAGGAAACAATCAAAGCAAAACAGCCATTGTTGATGTTACTTAAGAAGCTAAAGACAAAGCAAAAGCAATGGCTAAAGACAGAAAATACTTCAACATATCATCCATCACTAGAGGAAATATATGTTCCTTGACCAAGGTTATTTATGTGACTTTAAGTTGACAATTATGATAATTATTTAATTGAAGTTTATCATTAAATTAAAATTCTTTTGATAGAGATTGAAGAAATGTTTCTCTATTTTTGAGAAAATTGATTTTTTCTTTTTAGCAGTTAAAGGGAAATTTATTAAAAGAAGAGAAAAAGTTTAGAAACAGAGACAAGGTCTAAAAGAAATAGATCAAAAGATGGTAGAAAAACAAAAAGAAATATCAAAGATAAGCAAAAATCAAAAGAGAAACACGCCCGTCCACTGGTTGTCAACTCTCAATTTAGCGAAATAGTCTGCTAAACCATTAGTTGACCTTCCGACTTTAGTGAACGATACTCTCATCTCTTTGGCTAAAACTCTCACCTCCCTAACCGCATTGATTAATCTCCAAGGTGGACGCCTCAGTCCCAAAGCCCATCTGAAAGCATTAGCCGAATCCCCTTCAATAATCAATTTACCTTGACAAAAGTCTTTTCAAATTATAAGTGCTCTCCTTATGCTAAGAATTTCTTCTTCATTAGAGTCCATGATACCAACCGACTCATTGAACATTAAAGCCGCCTCACCCTTATGATTTCCAAGTACTCCACCAATACGTGCTGGCCCTGGTTTCCTCTTAGAGGAATCGTCGATATTAAATTTCCAAGAACCCTGTTGAGGGGGGTCCTATAACTCAACACTCTTTGCCTTTTGACACTGAACCATAATACAACCCTCCCATGATAATATCAAATCATTGATTCTTAGCTCACTAAAGATGAGGTTTGCCAGTAGCCAAACAAACCAAGTCCATTTTGCTTTTTCGAAGAGATCATATTCTGATAATTTACTTCTTTCAAAAGTCTCACATTTCTTTCCTTCTAAAGGGACCGAAGAACAGCAGTGGAAGAGAAAATTGAATTTTAATGGACCATCCTACAAATTGAGGACGATAGTAGAAACTAGAAAGATTCAAATGGTTTGGATTTGAATTAAATTTGAATAAAATTTATGTGCTCATTGTTGGCTAACTTTAAAACTAATTAGACATTAAATTTAGATGGGGATTTGCATCTAAAATTTAAAAAAATAATAAAATTGTCATCCAAAATCTTTTATTTTGAAAATATTTTAACCTTTTGATATCGATTTATGTTTCTGCACCTAAAGATGTGTGAGTCCTCGTATTTAGATAAAATTCTCTATGGAAACATGGAATCACATTTTCACTTGCATTTGGACACCTTAGTTGTGTTTGGATGAGGGATAAATTTTATACGGGTTATTCTTGAGCAGATATTACCTTTGAACATGGGTTACTCTTATGCAAGTGTTACCTTTAGCTTGTTTGGTAATTATAAGACTAAAGTTAAAACTTATCTTGAAAGGAAAAAATCTTGTTTGGTAACTGTAAATAGGGGTAACCTGACATGTTAACGAATTTATGAGAATTATTAAATCCATATAATATAAAAAATAAAAATAAAATTTTATGAAACTTAATTATTAAATAATATTTATCCATTAAAAAATATTTTAAATTCTTTAACTCCATAGGTGCAAAGAGGGGATAAAGAAAGATAAAGAGGAACAAGGATTTCCTGAAAACTCCATTCTTCAAAGGATTTTCAAAAGGGAGATAAAGGGTAAAAATTTGAATTTCTACCCTCACCCTTCCATTACTAACAAGGATAAAGGGGTTACCTTCCATTACCCCATCCAGCCCATGTTTCATTGGCCCAAAATTATAGATATTTTAAATTTTATTCGGTAAATTTAGTATGGAAGATGGTGGAAATTATCATATTACTTACTTGGAAGTGGGAGGTGCCAGGTTCAAGTCCCCATGATCTCATGTGGTGTGCCCTAAGACAATGGATATCACCCATAGGAATTTTACACTGGTTTCCTACAATTTCACACACATAAATTAAAAAAAAATAATCAAAAAAATATGCCGAGAAACAAAATCAGAATGAATTTCATAATGGATCTATAAGCTATGATTTCAAGTCTATCATGGGTGTAGCTCAACTGATTAACATCCCACCTCAACAAGCGGGAGGTGCCAAGTTCGAATCTCCATGGTCTAACCTGGTGTATCCTAAGAGCAGTGAGTATCGTCCGTGAAAATTTTACACTGAATTTCCTGCAGTTTCCACACGTAAATTTAAAAAAAAAGTCTGAACTCTCTCTTCCTATTGCCATTCTCTTTCAATCATTTCAAACCTTTTAGTGTAGGTTTCAGCAAGACTCATTGTCAGTTTTATAATAATTTTTTTTTCATCTTTTGCTCTTTGAATAATTTTTTCATATTATAATCAATATTATAGATATTTGAACTTTATTCGGTAAATTTAGTATGGAAGATGGTGGAAATTAGAAATTCTTTAGCAGAATTATAGAAATTTTATAATTTTATTTTTCTTCTTTCACTTAGTAATAGAATGATCCTATTTACTTAATCACTCATTAACACAACAATATAAGTAAAAAAAAAAATACATGGTGGGGCTCATATCTCATTTTCAATCACCATTTTCATGTTGGATTTGCAGAATGATCTAATTATTGAGCTCATGAGACATACGGGTGATTACATTTTCTGCTATTTAGACATGTGTATGTACATTTCTTTCTCTTACTTATTTTATTTTAATAATTTTGTATTAATTTTTTTTTTCACATGTATTTGGATCATAGATTTCACCTTATATTCAACTGTAGCAAAATTTGGCCGACACTTAATCTACATTGTTACCTATCCATATCAATATCCACTAAATTGAGGCAATTTATACTGTGGTTCTTTTCAATTTATTTTATTAAATTATTATTTTCAAAGTCATATATCATATCCATCTTACTTAAACCACACATAGCAATTAGACAAGAATAGTTGCATTTGCCTTCTATGATAATAAAAATAGATGGTCAAAAATAAAATCATTAAAACCATGTATATATAGCTAAAAGCTGTAGATAAAGTAGAGTGGTGTATGTAGGATTGTAACTTGGGTTGGACGGTCGGGTTCTTTAAAACCCAACTCGACCCGAGTTGATATTTATAGAACCCGACCAACTTGACCTGAACTCTAACCCAAATCAACCTGAATTCTGACTCGACCCGCATTTTGAATCCATTTTAACCTGATTTTAGAGGGGTCTGGTCAGGTTAGGTCGCATCGGGTCGGGTTAACTTTTAAAATCCTCAACCTGACCCGAATTCATGCGGGTTTTTATTTTCTCAACCCGACTTGACCCGTTGACCCGAAATTCTCAACCTAACCCACATGATTTCTCAGATCGGGTCATGCAGGTCAAGTCAAAACCCAACCCGAGTTGCAGCCCTATGTGTATGCAACTTTGTTGGAAATTTGGAATAGCCATAAGACCATCTACAATCTCTTTGTGGGAAAAATTCATGTGACAATCAATTACCTGAAGAATTAGATTTAATAATTAATTGATTATAGAGAAACAAAATAACAAGTAATGAAAATAGGCACACTTAAAACATGTAATTATTATTTTAAAATTTCAAAATTATACCAAAAAAGATAAAGTAGCATCAAATTGATTATGACCACATAACCATTTTCTATAAATTTAATTATTTTTACTTCAATGATTATACTCACTTCACAAAACTATTTCTGTTATTTATTTAAAATTTTAAAAAATTACTTTATACTGTTTATAATACATTAATATCATTATCACATGAAATTTGAGCACTGAATTGGTTGGCCTATAAATCAATCACCTAACCAATTTTATAAAATGAAACACATGGTCCCATTACCCTCTCACGTGCCGCCATTATTATTTGGATTTTCACAAAAATAATCACCCTATCTAATAATCCATATTCCACGTGCCACCACTTAAGGTCAAGGCTAGAGATTCTCCTTCATGTCTATCTCACGTGACAACATCACACGTGCCTACACTCCCAAGGAAAATCTCTCTCTCATCTGCATCCCACATATGTTGTTCCATCTTAATTTTTAAGGTCAAGATTCTCACACATTTGCATCTCTATTGGACCCCACCATGTGATGTATTGATTGTGATTCTCTTCATGACATTTTCTCCACATATCATCGACAACTAGGAAATCTAATAAGCAACAAACTTCTAACACAAGTTTGTATAATAAGATATAAGGGTATGGAATAAATATTTAATTTTGGAAATAGAAATATTTTAATTAAAAGTAGAATTTTAAATACCACATGGCCTCATCTGGTGTACTTTAAGGGTAATAAGTATCACCCGTGGTAGTTTCACACTGAATTTCATGTTGCTTTCTACACGTAAATTCAAAAAAAAATATACAAATTTAACATTCAATTCAAAGTGAAGTAATAAAGAAATGATTTGATCCTATTTACCCATCTGTAGATGACCCTATTAAAAAGTTTTAGACCCTATTAAAAAACAGCATTAGATGAACAACATGGGTTTAGACATTGTTAAAGAAAGCAAGGTCAGGACTCACTTCTACTCTTACATGTGCTTGACTGTGTCACACCATCATCTCTGGTGTATCCTGTCATTAACCAAGCCATCGGCCATGTGCCCAAGGTTTTTTTTTTCTTTTCTTCTTCATATGGTCACCACCACCCTACAATCTACCATTCTAATATGCATTTGGGCGGATTGAATAGGACAAGACTAACCCTTCTGGACCAATCAAATTTACGATTTTGTTCCCCTTACCTAAGCAGGAAGGAGGAGGCCACCATTCAATAATCCAGAGGAGATTAGCTAATGAGCTCCTTATGACCATATAGCTGAGGAAGGTGGTGAATGAAAAGGAATATCAGACTGCATGAGTATAGAGTTCAATTGATTTGAATTTTTAAGAATAAATTAGAAGTCTAGGGTTTGATTGCGTCTAGAGCTATTCGATTTATATATGTGAGATTAGTCTCACCTCCAACGAGAAAAAAAGTCGAGATATTCATGTTAACAATAAAGAAAATTATCAGACCATCTTAAGCAGTTGGATTCCGCTTATACAGTGATCCACAATGTGTTGAGTTTGGCTTGTAACATGAGATTTTATTATGGGTTATATTTCAATTTGATAGTTGGATCAAAAATTTAACCCGGTTGAAATTTCAGTCCATTCAATATTTGCATATTATGTTTAATCAAATAATTGATATACTTTCAGTGTTAAAGATACTCTATTCCCTTTTTATTCCTCTCGGGTAGTTTAGTTGGTGTGAGCTTCTACTAGACTAGAGGTCTTGAGTTCGACTCTTCTCGAACTTGATATACGAAGATTGCGGGTGATTTTGTGTATCGATGAAATTAGTCTCACCTCCAATATGAGATATAGATACCTATATTATCTTAAAAAGAAAAAGATATTCTCTTCAAGGCAAATCTTAAAAAAATTATTTGATATATTGGATATTAAATTATTAACCCAGAAAAAAAAAAAAAACGTTTCGACTAATATATCACATATAAGTAACATCAAATAAAAACAAAGGATGGGTTTCTAGTTAAGCACAAATTTAGCTTAGCTTGACTATTCACAACGTTCTATTTCTATATGTTTCTCTATCTGTCCCTTCTTTTGATTGTGTTGCAGTCCCATTCTTCTGTTTTTTCTCCTATTTTTCTCATTTAAATAAGGTGAAGACTAAGTCTGTCACTTTTTCTCCTTTTTGTGGCAATTCATATATGCAAACTCCCAACCATGAGTGCCTTGATCATTCATCCATTAGTACATGCCTAGGCTAGGCCATAAAGCAAAAGTCTCATCTATCAAACAATCCTAACCATCAAACTATAGAATTTCTAAGGAAAAACAAATAAGATTGTGAACAAATTTCTCTTTTCTTCTTCGTGCCAATTTTTTCTCAGTAACAGTTCGAATCGTCTCTTCAGTGAGGCTTTTCATTCACTTTGATGTGTAATATCTATGCTATCTTATTATCGAAGTCTTTGCATGTCTATGTATAAAAAATATACAATATATTTCTTTGACCAAGGTATTCAGGTCTCAGAGAGCATTCAGCTAATTCTTACGATATGTGTAAGCCTCTTTATCATCAAGTAATTCTATGGAGAGTGGTATTTTGGAATAAAGTGAAAATCAAAGTCAAATTTATAAAATGTATTTGAAAATGACAAGAGAATAAAGAAAGATACGAAAAGTTATGAAAAATAAAAACCCTACTCACTTTCGTATAGCCACTTTTCAAGAGGTTACGTATTATACACATCATTAGTATATGACTTCCTTACAAAGTGAAGAAGATGGCTCATTCATTGTTTAGGTTGAATTAGAAGAGATAAAATTAGATTACTTTTTACTAAAAAATTATCATTTTTTTTTTCGCTAGAAAAGTTTATAAATATTTCTTACAGGCATTAAGTTATATTTTCTTCCTTTCCTTCAGTTCCATTCTCATCAAGTTCAAATTCGATCCGTGAGATTGGTCTCACCTCTCCGAAGTCCTAACCTCACAAGGGACGACGTGCCATCCCGTATTTTTAATCATATTTTCTTTTAATAATCACTGGTCTTTTATCGATACCAGTAAAAAAATTCTCTGTTTTTGTTGTTGTCCCTTCCACTCAATGCCATGTTCATGCTCTTTGCTTTTTATTTGTTTCTTTCTTCATCTTCTTCTTTCCAGCAAATGCTCTCCGACAGCATGACCTGATCCGCAATTTATTATTACCTTTCTTTAGTTTCAATTTTAACTTAATCTTGATTTGCATGTGCACTTCACTAATATACAGATTACCATAGATTCTTCACCCTCTTTCTATCCAAATAAAAAAATATCCATAACCCATCACCATCAACGCCATTGATGACAGTATAATACAGAAAATACCCATTCTTGGAAATATCAGTATTAAATCCCATACCCATCTTTACAGTCTTAATACACTAGAAAATAATTTATTTGCCACAACTACTTGCTTACTTCAATGAAAATCAACACCTTGTTATAATTTCACAATATCCATCTTTTACAGCATTAAGCACTATTTTACATAATTCTTATATAAAAGAAAACACTATGATAGTCAGAAGTAGAAGGGGAGGAAAGAAAAGAAAAGAAACTGCATTAGATTTTATTGTAAGGATATCTATAACGTGATTGTGTAAATAAAGGAACCAAAAATGTTCTTCAATAAAAAAAAAATCAGTGGGTTTAGAGTGATTTGAGTGAGGGGTCATCTAATGGATGCGCCTATAAATGGGATTTGCAGCCATTAAATGTTTTTAACCACTCATTGGTGGACTTTTTTGGACAATCTGCTATTGTTTTAACTTTTTTATCTGGTGAGAATACAACAATAGAGTTTTTCGGAATAATACTGAAAATCTTCAGTATGTTGGCAATCGAGTTCTTGCCAAATGTACTTTATGGGCATCTTCCCTTTCTAATTTCCAGCATTATTCTATGACTGACATGATGCGTGTCTGAAAAGAGTATCGGCCTTTCCTAGTTTCTTTTGTCCATTTTGAGGTATCCCTTTTTAGTGTTAGGGGCTTTTGGTTTGTTTTCCTTTTTCATTGTGCTCTCTTTTTGCACGCCTGAAGCTTTTAATATATTATGATTACCATTTAAAAAAATAAGTAAATGGATAAAAGAAGTACTGCTTTATTAAAACCAAGAACGTCCAAATGCAACGGCAACTTAAACCTTTGTTCATCTTCAAATTGAACTTCAGTGAAAGGTCTTTGTTCTACAAACTAAATCATAGCCTCTTCTTATTTGACAGAACAAGAAATCCCTGCTCTAGAAAACCGTATTAATTCTCTATATTATCCAATAACAATCAGCTTTCCCTCAGTGGACACAGAAAAAAACCAAAACTCGTATGTATCTATGACTTGAAAACATTAAAGAACTAAAAATAAAAAATGGAAGCTGCACTTGGATCCAGATCTCCTGCTTTTCTGCTATAAACAAAACATGGGGTTTTCCCCTCTACAATCCCAAAACAGACCAACTCTTCTTCCCCTGAAGCAATGCCTGCAAATCCAAAGAACCCCTTCCTTTACCCAATTTCCTCTACTTTCCTTCTTTCCATAATCTGCCACCTTTCCATCTGTTGTTTCTGTATAGATGAACAAGGCCAAACTCTTCTTTCATGGAAAGACAGTCTAAACAGCTCTTCAGATGCATTGCAGACATGGAATTCTTCAGACCCAAATCCATGCAAATGGGTTGGAATCGTCTGCAATGCAAAATCCGAAATCACTGAAATCAGCTTAGAATCTATAGATTTGCAAGGCCCACTTCCTTCAAATTTCAAATCTTTAAAGTCTATGAGGTCTCTTACTCTCTCAGCTACAAATCTTTCTGGTCCTATTCCAAAAGAATTTGGTGACTACAGCGAATTGGAATTCATCGATATCAGCAACAATGCAATTTCAGGTGAAATCCCGGCAGAGATTTGCAAACTCGGTAAGCTGGAGAGTCTCTACCTGAACTCAAATTTACTCCAAGGTGGAATTCCTTACAACATCGGAAATCTTTCAAGCCTTCGCCATCTTACGCTCTATGACAATCAGCTGAGTGGAGAAATGCCAAGAAGCATTGGCAGCTTACAAAAACTTGAAGTCTTTAGAGCAGGCGGCAATCAGAATCTCAAAGGTGAACTGCCACCTGAGATTGGAAACTGCAGCAATCTAGTTATGTTGGGTCTCGCGGAGACTGGGATATCTGGAGTTCTTCCTCCCACGATTGGATTCCTGAAAAGAATCCGAACTATTGCTATTTACACTGCTCTTTTGACAGGTCCAATCCCAGAAGAGCTTGGCAACTGCAGTGACTTGCGGAACTTGTATTTATATCAGAATTCATTATCAGGTCCAATACCAACTCAATTTGGGAAGCTCCAAAAGCTTCAAAATCTTCTTTTATGGGGAAATACCTTGGTGGGAGTTATTCCATTTGAGCTAGGGAGCTGCAGGGAGCTGACAACAATAGATCTATCAATGAATCTCTTGACCGGAAGCATACCGAGAAGTTTTGGTAACA
Source organism: Chimonanthus praecox (assembly GCA_022113865.1). NCBI lineage: Eukaryota > Viridiplantae > Streptophyta > Magnoliopsida > Laurales > Calycanthaceae > Chimonanthus > Chimonanthus praecox. The sequence continues at coordinate 56,872,314 of CM039089.1, forward strand.
TGACAGCTCTTCAAGGACTTCAATTTAGTGTAAATCAGATATCAGGCTCAATACCTTTTGAAATCTCAAATTGTGCTGCTCTCACGCATTTACAAGTAGACAACAATAACATTGAAGGCGAGATTCCAATTGAATTCAGTAATCTGAAGAACCTGACTCTGTTCTTCGCATGGCAGAATAAGCTTACAGGGAACATCCCAGAGAGTCTTGCAGCTTGCTCGAATCTTCAGGCTCTTGATTTGTCTTACAACAATCTTACAGGGCCAATACCCAAACAACTTTTTGACTTGACAAATCTCACCAAGCTGCTGCTTCTGTCTAATGATTTATCAGGATTTTTACCACCTGAGGTTGGAAACTGCTCGAATCTGTTTCGGTTCAGATTGAGCAACAACAGGCTTGCAGGGGCAATTCCTGCTGAGATTGGAAACTTGAAGAATTTGAATTTTCTTGATCTGAGTAGCAACCAGTTTGTTGGTCAGATCCCACCATCAATTTCAGGCTGTGACAATCTTGAGTTCCTCGACATCCATTCCAATTCCATTACAGGTTCAGTACCTGAAATGCTTCCGAGAAGTCTACAATTCATAGACATTTCGGATAACAGACTTACAGGTCCACTGACACCCAGCCTTGGATCATTAACTCGGTTGACTAAACTTGTTCTTGGGACGAACAGGTTTTCTGGAAAAATTCCAGCAGAGCTTTCGACTTGCAGCAGACTACAGCTGTTGGATCTTGGAGACAACAGTTTCTCTGATGAGATACCGCCAGAATTGGGTCAGCTTCCAGCACTAGAAATTGCTCTCAACCTCAGCTGCAACAGACTCTCAGGTGAGATTCCAACTGAGTTATCAGGTCTCACCAAGCTTGGAAGCCTTGATCTCTCTCACAATGAACTTGTTGGAAATGTCGACGTCCTTGCTGCACTTCAGAACCTTGTCACTCTAAATATATCCTTCAATGAGTTCTCAGGTGAATTGCCTGATACCCCTTTCTTCCGAAAGCTCCCCCTGAGCAACCTTGCAGGCAACCGTGAGCTCTACATCTCTGGTCATGCTGCAGGGGCCACAGTCCATGTGGGCCCCGCTGGTAAGACATCATCGGCACTTAAGTTAGCAATGTCCGTTCTAGTTAGTACCAGTGCAGTGATACTCTTATTGGCACTCTACCTGTTAGTCCAAGCACGAGCAGGTAATGTCGAGGCAGTGGATGGTGGATGGGAGATGACACTCTATCAGAAGCTTGATTTATCCGTCGATGACATAATCAGAAACCTGTCATCTGCCAATGTGATCGGTACAGGAAGCTCTGGTGTGGTGTACCGGGTAATGATCCCAAATGGGATGACACTTGCAGTGAAGAGGATGTGGGCAGCAGAGGACTCTGGAGCATTCCGGTCTGAGTTGCAAGCACTTGGATCAATCCGGCACCGAAACATCGTCCGCCTACTTGGATGGTGTTCAAACAAGTGCACCAATCTCCTGTTCTATGATTACTATCCAAATGGGAGCTTGAGTGCACTACTTCATGGCAACGGTGGCGGCAAGTGTGCCATCGAGTGGGAGGTCAGGTATGAGATCTTACTAGGAGTAGCACATGCACTTGCTTACATGCACCATGACTGTGTCCCTGCTATCCTGCATGGGGATGTGAAGACCATGAACGTACTGATAGGTCCCATGTATGAACCCTACTTGGCTGACTTTGGGTTGGCTAGGCCTGTCAATGGTCCTGGTGATGGATTCTCCAAGTTGGATCAGAGACCTACACATATTGCAGGGTCTTATGGATACATGGCTCCAGGTAACTCCATTTACTTCTTTATCTCTACTGCATCTCCCTTCCATTCTGATCCAATTTTCCTTCTAGTTCTAACAATTCCTTGTTCCACTAGCAGTTCTTCTCGTGCCTTTTTCGTTTACCACACTTAGCTTCTCTCTGGATGTCCTCCAAATCACAATTGGCAATGTTTGGATAGTTTAAAATCAGAAAACTGCATTAGGTGCGTCATTTTGCCCCTTTCTTGCTCAAATTATGAGCCGATTGCCAATGGTGATTTGGAGAAGAAAGTTTTCAATCAGTAGTGTTCAATCAAATGGAATTACCATTTCCATGCCAACCCAAATGTATGATAATGAAATTAATCAAATGTTACCCTAAAATTATACTGAATCACAGAACAAATGGTCATTCCACATAAAGCCAGACATCAAGCACTTGCTCTCCAATTACTCTTCTATAAGCAGCTTGTTAGCTGCTAATGTTTTTAAAATCCATCGTTCACTGTGCCTGATGATAATGGTGGTATTTGCAGAGTATGCATCGATGCAACGCATTACAGAGAAGAGTGATGTTTATAGCTTCGGTGTAGTCATGTTAGAGGTCTTAACAGGGAGGCACCCATTGGATACATCCTTGGCAGGAGGCACACATTTGGTTCAATGGGTTCGTGACCACTTGCAAAGGAAGCGTGACCCAGTCGACGCTCTTGATGCCAGACAACGAGGGCGGCCTGATTCACTCGTACAAGAAATGATTCAGGCACTTGCAATTTCAATCCTATGTGTTAGCATCCGGCCTGATGACCGTCCAACGATGAAGGATGTCGTTGCATTACTTAAAGAGATCCGGTGTGCAGATGACAGGAAGTCCAAGGCCGATACGATAAAGGGAGAGTCTAGAGTCATTGCTTCGTCCCCTGCCGCAAGGAAGCCGGAACTGCAAGGATCTTCTAATTGCTCATTTGCATTTTCTGATTCTTCTAGTTATTAGATTGAAACAGTTTGAGAAGTTTGTGCAGTGAGCATTAGGCTAACTATAGGAAGACCCAGTAAAGGCCATGTGAGCTAGTGGAATTCAAGACCCTGAAAATACCACCAAATGCTTGGCACAAACACAAGAATTGACAAGAGTTGCCATCCTGGTTTTAAAAGAGAAAGGAGCAGTTACCCTTTTTTGGGTTGATGACTTCAGTCCATTGTAAATCACTAAATCTTCGGTATTTCTTCATATTTGTAGAATTCTTCCAAAATAATGTTATTACATATGTATTTCCTATTTTAGATTGAAGTTTTCGCACAAATGCACTAAAGAAAGTGAGAAATGATTATAAGGGTAAAACAAGATTAGAGCTGATTGCTGATAAAGAAAATAATCCAATCGTCTGGTTCTGTCCCCTTCATTGCACCCGGCGTGTCAAAATTCAAAACGAAATGTGGCCAACAGTTCAAAATTTTAAGCAGAAAATTACCGTTTTGTATTTAGGACTGGGTATCCAGCCTTGCCGGCCATCCCATTCGGAGTCGGATCTCTTAAGTCGATATGCATTAGTTTGGAGATATAACTCTGATATCACTTATTAAGGCTAAGTATTCATCTCAAATCTATTAAGTGGAGTGACTCAAATAATTTGTAAGTCTTTAAATCTCTTCATTTACAATTAATGTAAAACTCGTTCATTGTCCCAACATTTATCATGCTAAGAGTGAACTGTGACAGTATCTAATACAGTTTATATCAGCCAATATACACATATGGTATCAGGGGATGACCATCATGAACGTATGAATTGAAACACCAAAAGCTGAAAACCTTGGGTGGAAAGATATAAGTGAGGAAATTTTCGTTGAATAAACTTCTATAATGGGTCCCCAATTTGGATGAGGGATTCAAGGTACAATCCTCCACCTAAGGAAGTCAAAACGGTCTATGTACAGAGGAAGCATGAGATTGGATGGTTGAGATCATTTTAAGCACTGGGACCCATAAGTAATCAAGTTAATAAGGATCCCCCAGAATTTAACCAAAAGAAAAAAGAAAAATTGGTGTGAAATTGAAGTGAATTTTAGACGGGTTAAGCTACTGTTGGGATGTCTAGGGAAATGAAAGGAGTGAGGCGAGGTCATGGGTGCTTGGAAGTTGCTGCAATCATTGGGGGGCTCTGATGTAATTTAGTACCATCTTTAGACAGAGAGAATCAATTGAAGTGTACTGTCTTTCCAGCAAAGCTCCCATGTGTCCTCATGCTGTCAATTTCACAATGTAAAGTCCCCACTGCAATCTACAGAAAGCCACGTGCCTACTTTGGAGGGAGAGGGAGAGGGAGAGGGAGAGAGAGAGGGAGAGCTCTTCCCGTGTAGAAGACAAAATGAACATAAAACACACGTGGGACACTGAAAAGAGGTTGCTAGAGACTCTCAATTGCCTATATATTTTTTTAATATAAGTATTTTTATGATAAAATTAATTTTATGAGCATATGTAAATCTTTTAATTTATACATATTGATTTAGTTGATAGAGAGTAATTTTATGGAAATGATTCAGAGATATGAAAGGTGAATCGAATTCAAGAGTTTTGCTTTATGAGATAAGCGTCCTGACTGTCATGCCACATCCACTATATTGTTAGAAATTTTCTTATGATCGGTGACTATCGTACAGGTGAACCCTAACATGAACAAGTTGGAAACCGTGTAAAAAAAATCAAAATCGAATTCAACTCAAAATTTCATCAAATTAAGATATTTTGCTGAACTTTTAGAAAAAAAATTAAAAAAATCAGAGAAATTCACTCACTTGAGATGAGTTGAGTCGACTAGGACTCACTCGCCCAAGTCTTTCGAATTTCAAACAATCTGCGGAACCCAAGAATCATAGACTTAGATTAGCTGAGCAGTCATCTTTAGAAAGAATGGGCTAAATTTGAAGAAAATTCATAACAATGGCCGGCCATGGACAAGGCGCTCTACCAGATCAGAAGATCTGACCACCATGGACGGTTGTGGTTGTACTGAAAAGGTTCAAGAGACGAGAAATGGTCACAAGAATCATATTCCTAAGTTCATGATGAAAAATACAGGTGCAGGATGATTGGAACTGAAGGATTGAAGAACTGTGGGAGCAAACAACAACGGAGAAGTCGTTACTTCCACCCACCACCGCCGCCACCATTGTTAATTAATTTAGATTTGTTACACTTAATTAGATTTTAAAAATATATTAATTGATTTCCTATATCACACTTGTAACAGTCAGCAAGATTAGAAAAACTATGAAACAAATTAATTAATTATCCCATCAATCATTCAGATGGATTTTTCAGATAAAAAAAAAAGAAAAAGAACTACAGAAATGATGAACACTCGGTGAATGCAACCAATTGCAACATTTGACTAAACCAGGTAGACTGATTCAAATATTGCATTTAAAATAGCAGATTAGATTGCAAAGAGAACAAATTAGGGGCAATAGAAGAGAACTTTAGACATGGGTAGGCATGTGCATGGCATCCATCTCTCATCATGGGTGCTAAGACTCTAAGAGGCTAGTATAGATTATTAAAATAGCAGATTAGACTGCAAAGAGAATAAATTAGGGGCAATAGATTGATGTATGTCAGCTTGTGTTGTGACTTCATTGCTTTCCATGTTCCTGTATCTATCTGTTGCCACTAAAACAATTGAGGAAATTTTTCTAGACATATTGATAATTTTTATTCAATTGAATGCAAATTTACGAAGACCCAATGTTGAGATTAAAATGACAAATGACGTGGACTTTTTGGTCTGGTCAATATATAATTTTTAATAAAAATAAAAGTTGGACCTAATTCTGAGATGAACTAAATTACAGAACATGCCCAATTGGTGTTCAAATGATAAAAATACAGAGGATGTATCATACCAAACATTTCATGCAAGCTGGAAACTGCCAAGAAACATGATCGAATTTAAGTTTTAAACATCAAAGAAACCTTAATGATGCCTAAGTAAGCCACTTATGTGCACAAAAAATATAATATGATAAACAGGATTAAATGTTCATACATTTGCAAAGTAAAATGAAAATAAAATACATGAAATGTTATCAATAATTCATTTTTCCCATCTTTCCATAGTAGAATCCAGGAAAAATACGCAAAAAGTCGAAAGTGCAGTGTTTGCATTTGAATGTAAAGAGAAAGAAATTGCAAGTGGTTTCACTGTTTTGGCAGATGAACTAAAAGGTTTGTTAGAACACTGTCTTACAAAACAATATCTGTACAAACACCAATATTAATCTTGAGGGGGGAAAAATCTCCTGCCTAACATGGTATCCCAGTGCCGAGCCACCCTAAACAGTAGCACAGATAATATGCTCTGCCAAAAAGAATTCATACAAGGTACAGACAAAACATGATTCCAATTGATGACAACCAATCACCCAGATTTCCAAAACCCCTGTTCTGCAACTACTCCAGTATGAACCTGACACTCCAATACAATCAAGCTTGACCCAATTGTGACTGAGGAGTTTCTTAGACAACGGACTCGCAGTGAAGTACAAACTTCTTAATGCAAAAATGCACTAGAGTGAATACTGAGATTCCAGTTTCTTCAAAACAAAGTTAGTAACTCTCCAGTCAAATCCACGGTACTGGAGCCACCTCACAATCCTTGTTTTACGTGTCTCGAGTGGCACATCTCGTCCTCGGAGCCACTGTTTGGAAGCCTGCACTAAGAGATGATCTACTGAAGTCTTAGACATGCCAAGATGGGAGTCTTGATCAGCACCTGAGTTACCATCCTCGAACACATGCTTCATTGCCTTCTCTGCATCTACGGCACTCACACCCTTCTGGAAAAGTGCCTGATCCATCAAAGACTCATGTCTTGGTTTCAAGCATCGTTAAGATGATAATCCAAATTACTAAGATATCATCACAAAAAAACTCTTACTTCTATTGATCACAAAAATACACCTATGCGACGATAAATTGCCATCCGTTGTTATAATTTGATCTTAGTGTCTTCATATCTCAATCGCCATGGTGGAGATGTGGAATCAAATGATAGGGTTAAATTATTGTGCATTAAAACAATGCTTCCGCTACAAGTACTGGCATGAGGAACTATGTCCATCAAGATTTAGAAACTTGAAAACTCAGCTTAACTTGTTTTTTCTCATCAAGTCAAATCGAATTGATACTCGGTCAAGTCTCAGCACAACTCACAACTCAACACTTGGTCGAGTCTTGACTCAAGTCAAAAAGTCAAGATTTGGTAAACAGCACTAAAAAAATATCATTTAATGTATTAACTATATATGCATGTCTCAGAAATTAAAAAAAAAAAAAATGCCAAAAACAAAGAATAAAGGGTTAAAAAACTAAGTGTTAAAATCTAAAAAATACATTATATAGCTAGAAAAAATATTGTAGCCCAAGTTACAGTAAATAACACGTAACAATGCAAAGAATAGAAGCACCAAGCCCCTAATAACATTAATTACCAGCTTTGTCTTCATGGATCCATTATCAAATTTGTAGCTGAAAGCAATAAAAGGTGTATACTAGATTATCTTATCCTAACATATCTTAGTCATCCATTCTTCAGAAACAAAAGCCTGTACCACAGTTGGTAAGTGCTCATTGTCACAACCAAAAGGTTGTGGTTCAAGTCAAATTACCATCTTAGAAAAACAACAATACCTAAAACAAAGCTACCCATTCATCTGACATATTCAAATTACTTGTTAGTTAAGTTAAAACCAAAATAATATTAAAAAATAAGCAATTGCATGGGTCGCAAGCAAACAAAGTAACTGGTTATATAGGGCAAAGAAGTATGTTAATGAAAGCAGCCATTCATTGCAAATAATCAAATAAATAGTGAAGTATTCACTTACTTGTTTGATCCTCCTCGGCCCCCAGCTAAGAGACTGCCATCTAGAGCGAGAATATGTTTCTGCATACAAGTAATCATCAAGCATGCCCCTACAAGAAATCAAGAAGGTCAAACTCCTCGAATAGATCTGCATAGATGTGCATGACTGACTATCAACATTCATGAGCATTTTTCTAGAGAGAATGAAAACTTCATTGAAAGCACCAACAGTACATAAGGAAACAGGCCCAACAAGGAATTGGGCCAGAAAGAGAAAATTACAGACCCATAAAGTAAGAAAGAAAACTTATGGAAATACATTCCAACTTCCGTAAAAATGTTGCGAAGAAAACCCATAAAAGGTATTCAAAGATATTCAACTTATGGAGATATGCAACTTGATTTTCAACAGCACAACATGCATAGGCAATGCTTTATCATCAGATATACTTCTATTCTGTCAAGCCATACAAATCAAATAATAGACAACAGAACCATTTTCCATAGAACTTGGCTTTTCTTTGGGAAAGGGCCCAAACCCTGACATAAAATGAGAGTACAGAGAGAATAAGAAAATCGCACAGAAACATAATTGATGTGTTTGAAAATGAGAGAAGCGAAAATGAACATAATTCATTTGTGCTCTCATAGATAGCAATAGAGATAGAGATAGAGAGATAGCTTTCTGTAAACAGTGATAAGCATCAGAAAACAGGCGAAACTTTGGGTTTGGATACTTGGAAGAATGCTCATAAAACAAAATTGAAAAAAGAGTCTCAAAGAACAGAGTCCCTACATCCACATCTACTATTAAAATTATCTGTAAAGGCACTAAAATAAAAAAGGAAAGGAGAATATACTGCTATTCAAAACATATGAGAAACGATTAAAAATACACGACTCGCAACATAAAGAAACATTATGTATTATCTAAAATTTAAAGGAGTCACTTGACTCAAGGATTGTCAGTAAAAATTTCCTGTCTGCAGGGCATTTTAGAGATTGGTAAATCATATACTTCTGGACAAAACTTCATCGGAATACTCTCTTCACTCCATTTAGGATTGATGTTCCTGGAATCATATCACTAAAACTGCCAAAAAGAATAGGCACATAAAAGACGCACTGGCAAATGAGTGCTGCTACACTTCTCCACCTAGAGGTGGCAACAAGTCAGGTCCAAGTCAGTTTGATCGACTAAAGGAACAAGCATTGATCCCGACCAAAATAGCTGGATCAATCTGACCAGAATCACCAACATATTTCAATTAAAATGAAAAGAAAATCGTAATGGTGAATCGTAATGGTGTGTTTCATATCTAAAAGAACAAAAATTTGCATTATTGAGAGCTTCAATATTAGACTCTTCTCATGGCACATTGTTTTAATCATGTCTTTGGCTCCTAAGATTTGTGGATAGCCCAAATCCAAAAACATTTTTACAAATTTGGAAATGGAAAGCTTAAGATATCTAGAGGACTTGGGATGCAAAAAGATGGAAAGGTTTGGAGAGGGTGAGGAAGGGTGACAAGAAGCTCAGAGGAGGAAACAAAAACTAGACAACAATGAAGGAGTGATTATGCTTTTCGTGGAGAACACGCCTGAGGTTATAACAAGGAGGTGGTTCTAAACATCTTTTGTATGCCACGATAAGGTGGGTGATGTGTTCACACCGAGAAAAAGAGATCAGATAGATAGGAAGTTTAATTTTGTGAGGATGTGATCGGAATACCAGACCAATGTGACTCAAGAGAGAGACGAATGGGTCGTCATACAGGGGAAAATCATATCGGTACAAAGGGTGAGATTTGGTAGAGATGGTGGTTAACAAAGCATAAGGAGGAATGGAACAGCAATAAGGAAAAGGAAGGTCATCAAAAAATAGGAGGGGTGCAAGGGTGAAAAGTGGGGGAAAAACTTATGCTAGAGTTGTAAAAGAAAATGAAGAAGGATTGAGGCTTGGAGACTCACCTGTGCTAAAAATCACTACGAAGGAGAAAGAAATGGAGAAGAATTTGAAATGGTTGCAAACCTCTTCAGTGAGGCATTTGAAAAAAGGGATTACTCTGACCGTGTCACAAGCACGTTCGTCGAAAAATAGAAGGTGACATGGATTAGATGGCTAAACAACAACTCATGCTCCTATGGGACAGTCAAAAGAAGGTTGAGAGAGGGGGTTGAAAAGTGGAAGAACCTTGTTTCAGTGCTAAGGCATCCCACCACTAAATGCTTAGAATGTGAAGGTGTTTGAGGAAGGAAGATGCTAGGGCAGCTTACTAAATTTGATAGAAAAATACACGTAGGGAGGATTTGTCAATAATGAAGTTGTTAGTGGAGATGAAATGGTAGGCATCTGGGCGTGGGTCCACACCAAGCTGGGGCCTCCAAAGACACCAATAATTCAAATGGCATGCAGCAATAGCAGGAAGACCTACCATAACAGAAAGATAAATCATCAAGAGGAATTTCATCCTAATAGGATTCTTGAAATAAACGTGCAGTTAGGACAGCACAGTTGGTTGAAAGATTGTAGGAACTGATCCTTAATTGTAAGTCCATTTAATTGATGCTTTTTTTATGTAAGGCATTCATCTCGATCAGGGACTCAAGTGGAATTTTTATGGAGAATTTGAGGAGGCAGGAACCACCTTAAATTGGTTCAATCGAATCAGCATTCCTGCTTTTCTAATTGAACTTCATCAGTCTTTTAAGGTGAAAGAGTTGTCACAAGAGTCGAGAAGGTAGCAAAACCATTGCAAGGAAGAGAATGGGTAATTACTAAACGATAATTTGAAGCAACTTATCCATGAAAAATGTAATCTGTCGTAGCATATAGTAAAAACTTAATTGTCATACCATTAACTTTGTTAGGCAACATAGATAAAGCTGAGAAACAACATAAAAAGTTAAAAACATACCTGCCCCGAAGATTATCTATTACTGCTTCAATTTTATCAGAAGGAAATTTCTTTCCAGACAGTTTCTTTCGCAGCTCAACTGTTGTGGTCGCTCTGCGAGAGGAGGTAATGTTTCAGACTGCTGAGAATAGAACAAATATGCTAAAAGCAGGCAGCAAATAGATTATATCAACCGTAGAAGGAAACACAACAAAATGCTGTACCGAAAGTTGATATGCTAAAAAATGATCATGACTTGCCAAGAAGAAGCAAGCTAAGACGATTTTGAAATAGAAATGCCACTCCTGTAAAATATTTAACTTCAAACCTTTTTGCAAGAATTTGGATTGCCACCACCTCCACATCTTGCTTGGCAGTACGCGCAATAGGTGCATCCATCTTAGAAGCATCGGTCTGAAAGGAAATTGTGAATTCACCAATAGGCTTTCCAATTTTTAATTCTTCCATGCAACCATGGTCTTCAACTCCTAGATCACAATTCATATCATCGTCTATAAAACCTGCATTTGTCCCAGCATAAAACTTGAGCCAAGAATGATAAAACACGTAAATAAATGAACAAATAAAAGATGGAAATATAAGGGGAGAGATAAATCCCATCGATGGGAAAAAGGCTATGATAATGATAAAAATGGAGAAAACAAAAATAATAAAAACTGCCATCACACCAAAATAAAAACAAACTTTGTTCCACCAATTTTGTATGAAATACAGCACATGGTTACTGTTGACACTCAAGAAATTGTTCAAATGTCATTATCCATATGATCCAGTTCCTTAAATGAGGGGAAAAAAGAAGAAAAAGTGTAGCGATTTATATGATCTAATCTAATCAAGTAATTTGGATTCTAATTGGTTAAGTTCCAAAGACATTCACAAAAGATCATGAAAATTTGGACTCCATATTGTTGAAGCAATAAAAAAGGCCCATCAATCATGGATTTAATCAATCAATCACAATTAACAAATGATGGATTAAACAACTACAATCTTTGGGGCACCCCAATGGTGGACTAAAAGATTATCACCCTAAATGAATGTATCTAATGGTGGATCAAGTCATTAAGAACTTCCATCAATACATCTAAGGGGTGGAACAAGTCATTAAGATCAGCCATCAACATATCTGGCGGTAGATCAATCATCAAGATTACCAGACATATCTAGCAATAAATCAAGCGAACAAGGCCCACCAAAAGTATATCAGTGGATTAGACCATTAAGGACTCCCATTAACAAATCTAACGGTAGATCAAGTCATAAAGACCCTAACAGCCAGTTCAGTGGTGAATCAAGCCATCAAGGCCCACCAAAATCATAACTAATGGTGATTAGGCCATCAAGGCCTCCCATCGACACATCCAACGGTAAATAAGGTTAGCAAGACCCTATCAAACATATCCAATGGTAGATCAAGTCATTAAGAACCTATCAACATATTCAACAATAGATCAAGTCATCAAGACCCTATTGGCTATATCCGGTGGTAGATCAGATCATCAAGGTCTCCCATCGACAAATCCGACGGTAGATCAATTCATCAAGATGCTATAAGATGTATCTAACGGTAGATCAAGTCATCAACAACCTATCGAACATATCCAATGGTAGATCAAATCATCAAGACCCTACGGAACATATTCAACGGTGGATCAAGTCATCAAGGCCCTAATGGGCACATCTGATGGTGGATTAGAGTTGTGAGAAGGTGCAATTTAAAATGCATAATATGTAAAGCAACCAATCCAACCAATCCGGGTATAGACTTATTTTAGTAGGGATATTACTACGTCAGACAAGCTGAGGTCAAACCTGTTTTTGGGTGGACTACACAGTGTTTAGTAACTCATGTGCCATTCCACAACAATGTAAGGCAGATGCTTAATATTTAACCAAGCATGGGACTGTCACCTAAAGGCTAAACTTATTTAACATAGTAGATAGACTACTAGGGCCCCAACTGCATGTATAAACCCATGTTCTCAGGCTTCATTTTCAAGCATAAATGCTAGATCCAAGACTAGCCACTATGTCACGCCCGATTACATATATGTTATGTAGGTTGTCACAAATTGGATGGTGTTTAGATTAAGTAGGTTGTCACATACATGTCATGTTGTAGATAAGATAATCGATTACATAAGCTGGATTAGGGACATGGTGGGCCAATTTAGAAGATTATACAAATTTACATCCATGTGGACTCTCATTTACTAAATCTTTGGGGGTAATGTCTTGGAAGGGGCTCTTTAAGAGATAAATTCTCAAAATATGATATACATGTTTATATCTAAGGGATAGGATCTTCTGTTAAATAAATAAATATATAAAGCAAGTTAAAATGGGACATTTTCTTAACCATTTCATCTGCAATTAGCTGTTTTTTCCCCTTAATTAGGCAGTTGATCAGAAATCCCAAGAGCTACATAACTTTGGCACAATCACATGTACAAAGTGTTTAAATAGTATTATTCTACACATTGCTACTTCATATATGCATAAAAAAGAAGAGTGTTCACACCTTTTGAGTATATAAAAAAGGTATGATCATTTACCAGTATATAGACACTGTCAAAATGCAAGAAAAAATGAAAATAAATTATTGAGTTTGTTAATCTGACAGTTTTTTCAACAAGTCAGATAATATATATAATTTTGTTAATAAAATGGAGTTGCTCATCACATAGTCTGTAACAACAAACCAAAGCATGGAACTAAATTTCTGAAATCTTTTCATGTAGCCCCAAGATTATTTAAGATACATTTTATTGTTTGAATGTCGCATGTGATAAACCTCACCATTTTCAGTATTAGATATTCTCTCCGTGTACTGAGCCTCATCATCCAAAAGTAATGATCTTTGTGTAGTTGTGTTTATTAACAAGCTTGAACCTGAAGAACGATGTGAAGAATTTTGACCTTCGCTTGAGGAAAAATTCCTACCAATGCATCTCACAAGACCAGATGATTGGTAAGCTCCACAGCAGCTGATTGCACTGACACTCTTCACCCTAAAAGTGAAAACAAGAGAGAGAGTAAAAATACAGGACAAAATATATTTATATATTTGGAATGCCTGAAAATAATCTGTGATAAGAGAAATTCTACATAATAACATTTGCTAATTTCACATGTTGGATGTAGTCACATCCAAGGCACATGACGTGGGCCTGCAATGTAGATCCAAAATCAGGCAAACCAGAGTCAACAGGAATGGAAAGTGTTCTGCATAATCGCCAAGGTGAAACGAAGACATTCATCTCAGCACCACTGCAATTAAAGGTTAATGAGGCAGAGTATTTTGTCTTAGGCAGGGTTTGAAGGTTGTTAGAAACTTATCATTGATGGGAACTCCAAGAATCTACTGCACCGGCTTCTGGAAAGAATAAGTTTCTTAGAGGTTGGTGATGATCATGTGAACATTAGGAAACTGTGTGAGGGAAAGGAGATCTCATTTCATGACATTAGGAATTCATCAACCCATGTGTTGGACATTCTCACAAAGAATGGAGTTGGGAGACAGGATATTTTCATTGGATCCACATGACACAATGTAATTTTGTGTTGTAAAGGTATGTAAATGTTCAGGTCATCAATATACTTCTGTATACCGCAAATGGACCATTCTCTATAATCAAGAAAAATCAGTTACAGTTTAAAAAAATTCCAAAATAGGGAAGGGCCCTCATGCAGATTAAAATCAAATGTTGACCTCTGAACCTTTTTTGTCCTCATTATACTTTTCTGCATATGCAACAAATTGGATAAGGATGCGATTAATTTTCGGACAAGGTGATATATACAGGGCCCCCAGGTTGTCCCACATTGACATGTCTAGCAAAGAAAAAATGGATAACTATGTTACATAGGCAAGGTATCCATGTCGGAAACCTGCATGTCCGTGTCGGACACTTCGTTTTTACGTGTAAAATATGTGTTCCTGTAGTATCAATGATGTGTCCTTGCCGTGTCCAGGCATCATAAATGGGTAAGGAAAGAACAGCAACTGATACACAAAAATGGGAAACAGTGGGTAGTGAAAATGGGATACACACCAATTTACTTTATATGTGTATTGAGAGATCATTGACTTATGTAACATAGAGACAAGAAATTGAAACTCAGTAAATACAAAGTGAACGGGGTTTTGGTATTACCAGGAGTCATGATCTTATACACTAGCTTTTTATTCGGTGTTTGTATCTCACTCACCTTCCCATTAGTTGATTGGTTTACTGTTGCCAGCATGTGTTGTGTTCACTGAGTTAATTTCTTGTTTCTTTTTTGCATATTTGAAGCATATACTCATTTTTAAAAGTTACCATTAATTAAAAAAATGGTTTTGGTAATTACTCATTGCACAAACCATCTTGAGTCTCAACGGATCCTCATTTACAGAATGTTTTCCTTGGTTTAGAGTACATATACTTGAACGAATCATTAGACTCAACACAGTTGACACAGTTTTTGTGCTGATTGAACCAGACACCAACACCTTTAGGACCTCGGATTGCAGCATTTTGAACATGCACATACACATGCTTGCAACAATGCATCTATTTCCTCTCACTAATTCTTCCATGCAATGAATGAATGAAGCAATAAGTGTTTACTTTTTAACCTGTTATCAGACTGTAGAGAAAATTGTATAAACAAATGTTTTAGGACATAAGAATGTTCTACTTCTTTGCTTCAGTGCTTCACTGCTCCTTATATAATTTCATTCTAGGGTGAATTGTGACAAGCTCACCCATCTGATGTCAAAACAATTTGGACTGTTGTCCACGGGGGTTATGATGAATAGGATGGTCAAATCAGAGTGAATTTGGGAAAATGAACACGACAGGAGAACCTGCCAAATGGTAGTTCCAAATCATGCCCATGCCACTAGGATAGTAAGATGGACCTAATTATGCAAATCTCTTAATATTTTAATAAACTGTGGTGCACTGCACAGAATGATTTAATTTTCTTGAGTTTTTTTCGCATTATTATTAATCGTTCTCACTTTCCCTAACTATGACTAATCCTAGATGTTTATCAAACATGAGGAGAGCTCAGTGACTTGTAAAAGTTGCTTCAAGTGCAATGGATTTCCAAGCTGAGATTCCCCGTATTCAATAATGATCAGCACAGATGAGGGAAGTAATCCACCATATGTATCTTCCAACAATTTCCACTGCCCCTCAAAATGGATAAGCGCATTCTATTCAAACTAATTTCCATCTAGGGCAAATCAAAGATGCCCACAATGAAATTCTAGATTGACCATTATTCTACGACAGAGCATCATGTCAAAAGCATCCGAGCGACATTAAAATGATTCCCCATAGATAAATTAATAAAAAAAAAAGCTGGCGATTCGTGGTTCATCCAAACTCGCCTTTTCGTGATCCCGAATTTCTAAGAGCATCTACTGCAAGGACATAAATCCTCCATTTGCAACAAATGTATCGCAAGGTTATCGAATGGGAAGAAGGAGAAGTTACCATGGAATAAGGAGGTAGCGAGATCGAAGCCTAATCGAGAGTTGAAGGTTGAGACTCCCAGCAAAACTCGCCATGCCCTCACTCACAGAAAAGTGGGAGAAGGGAACCCTAACAGAGCGAGAAATGAAATTCAGGTCGACCGTTTTTCCTTCCTGCTGGAAGTATTCCCAGTTTCCCACACATCGCATAGGTTAGCACCATAGAAGTTAACCCTCACTCTGGTGACTGGTGAGAAACTCAAGCCACTTTTGAATACTGGAAATTTTACTAAACAGTACAAAAAAATGGCAAAGTAGAAATTAAGAAAAAATCCCTTTTGGTGCACTGTTTAATAAAATATCCAATTGCAGAGGTTGAAACTGGGTTGGGCCAAGTGGGGTTTTAATAAATCAATTCAACAATGTCAAAAATTTATTGAACTCGATCGGCGTAATTCAAACTGCAGACCCAAATAACTCAATCCGACTAACCTAAATTGTTGACCCAAGTCAACTCGAATGGTATTTTATAACTTGGTGCACACGGGTCAAATCGGATTATATCGGGTCGAGTTAATTTTAAATTTCTCAATTCAATTTCAAATTTCATATGAGTTTTTATTTTCTTAACCCAACCCGACTTAAAATATACAAATATATAATTCAAACCCATTGATTTTTTGGGTCGAGATATACTCGATGGGTTAACACCCAACCCAAGGTTCACTCTTATCCGATTGTAAAAGTTAAAACTCTAAATTAAATAATTGATTATTTTTATCTAGTTATCTTTAATTAAAATATAAAGTAAGTGTTAAAGTAATCAGTCTTGACATTTATCTCCTTGCAACAAATTTAAAATTGACTAATTAGCGTTTAGCACGTGTCCATCCACTTCTTTTTTAAAAAAAAATAGAACACAAAAAATGCTTTCTTTAATGTGGTAGGTCATATTATAGAATTTTTTCTAAAAAAAATTGTTTAAGGTAGTCCATTTTCCATTTTTAATAGAGATATGACGTGGACAATTATTTTTTTCGAAGATCATATTTTAGATATGACCAAGTAAATTATTTTGGTCACTTAGGATCTCTAAATGATCTTAAATTAGAGGATTTTCTAGTTGAATTCACAAATATAAAAAACCCTAAACTTATTATGCGTTATTTACCATGAAATTTTTAGTAATTACAAAGTGGTAGATATTGGTAAGGTACTAAGATAATTTTAGTCACATTTACAAAAAAAAATTAACTTGACTTCTGATGTTGGATGACTTTTTGTCTCTGAGAGGCTCGACCCACAACTCTTTTTATATAGGATCCACGCATGAGGGTAACCCTGGAACCCACACCAAAGTGAGGTTTGCTCTCGTACCAATGTCCCTTAGGCAAATTCTCATCCCAAAATCACTAATCATTTGCAAGGTGCCTACTAATGTTGTCAAACTCGACTCATCCGATGGTGGACTCGCAGGTCAACTGTTGCCAGCTGAAACACAGGTTGGGTCATTCAAAAATTCGTTCAAGTTAAAAACTAACTACGACCCATGGTTCAACCCAGTTTATCTATTAAACCCGTAAGTTAAAAACATTTATAAACCTATGACTCGTTTGAGAATCATGATGACTTTATAATTTAAATATTATTTTTTGGATATTAACTAACATTGAATTCTTGATTTGTTTTAGATATCAATTAGCAATGAGTTGTTAGATGATATTTTGATAGTATTATTGGATGATGAATATTAATTGGATTATTAAATTAGATTGTTAGTTAAGATCATAGATTATGAAACATTTTTGTTAGAATGATATTAAAACATAGATTTTGCATTATTAATTTTTTATATTTATAATTGTGTTTGTGAGAGTAAGAATATATTTTTATAAAATATAATTTTGCCAATAATTGAATATTATTTTTTAATATTATATTAATGACACAAATTTAACCGAATTTAACAATAAATTAATTCAATTAAACTTTATTTAACCCACACTTTCTTCAAGATTGATCGCTCTAAGTCTTGAATAATTTGTGGTCTCGTCAATGAGAAGTGGGATACTTAGCAGCAGTTCGAAGATGGATGTTTCGAGGTTGCAGTCTGGTTCCTGGCACAATACGTGACTTTATTTGGTTAAAGTGCGAAGACTATTACGTGATAAATTTCACGAGTCACATTATAAAATTTTAAAAGAAGGTAATAAAAATAAAGCAAGAATTTGAATTTATGTCAGGCGGGTTAACAATAAAAATAATCTTTTTACTAAAATAACTCATTGAAAAGAAAAAGAAGAACCTACTATAAATTTCTATAAACCTAAAAAAAGCTTATAATAATATATCCTTGATGATTATGTTTGTTAAAAACTAATCCTTGATGATTATGTAGAGATCATCAAGAATATGTATGATGGCACCAATGATAGAATAGTTTACGGATAAATGTCAAAATTTCCAATTTTTTTTTTTTTAAGTAAAGAAGAATATTATATTAAAAATAAATAGATACAAAACAAGAAGAAGAAATAAAAAGGATTAAGAGATTTAGACCAAAAGAACAACAAAACACAAATCACCAGAAAAACAAAGAAAACCCGTTCCAACAAAAAGCTAATCGGAATTCCCGATTTGAATAGAACTCCATCAAGAATCTATTTAAAGTCTATATTTTTTTTTTCACTAATCATAGATAACATTGAAAATTTAAGATAAAGAACTCTGATGTATTGTTTTTAGATAATATAATATTAATTAGTGAAATAAAGCAACCATTCATTTTCACTCTTACAAAAACTTAAAATGTATAAAGATTTTAAGATATTCAAATTTATTGGAAAATTAGAAGAAAAAAACCTTTTTTATGGCATCAATAATGATAGTGGGTGAGAATTTATACATCATGCATAAGTGAAATGTAAATAGGAACTACCTAATTTATGGAAAAGAAGGAAAAACTACTCGAGTTTAGAGAATTAATTGGAAAGAAAAAAGATACAAGAGAGCAGGGCCGGCTACACCTCTAAACAAGGCAAGCGGTCGCTTTAAGCCCCACTGATAAGATTTCCTACTAATACTTCCCGTATAACACATTTAAAAAAAAAGTTGTAGCATAATAAGTATTTAGACTTTAGAGGACTTTTCTCTTCTTTTTATTTTAATTAGAAAATAAGTATTTAGATGAGTTTTAGAAGGTGGATGAAGGGCTTTCCTAATAAGTATTTAAAGGCATTTCAATCTTTTGGATTTTTTCCCTTTAATTTTTTTTTTTAAAGGCCTTATTTATAATTTTTGTCTTAGGCCTCCATTTGCGTGCAACCGGCCTTGCAAGAGAGGAGTCAAACAAGATGGTAGAGTAGCACTTAGTCACTTGAGTCTTCAAAAATTATAATTGTTGGAAAGAATTTTAGTTTGACATTGAGAGTGATAGAGAGATTTTTCATCATTAGCGTTATCATTTTAATTATTTATCCCATTAATCTAAAGTTAGTCTTTATATTTAGATTAAATACCTTTTTTTCATAGACTTCCTGCTATCTTATCCCTACAGATAGAGAGATTAATTTGCTGAATTGGGAGATAAGAGAGTTCCTCAAGTATCTAGTTAAAACTTTAAAATAATATTTGGATTTACTAAATTCATTTTTAATTTTAAAAAATAATTTGTCAAGTCTAATTAAATTCTGGTAAATTATAAAACAAAATATACTTCAATGAATTACAGATCGAGTTCATTCACATGTCTATTTAGGCAATTCATTTTAAGTTGGGCAAACCATTTAGGGGTACATTTGGATTTGAAAGATTATTCTTTGTTATCAAAACTAAAGATGATTTTTCTTTTAATGATCATTATTTTTTTGAAATTAATCCTAGTGGAGTCTTGAGCCCACATGATTCTTGTGTTCACCAAACACCACTTAAGTAATCAAAATTTATTATCCTTTCATATACTATTAAGTATTTTTATATAATTTTTTTCCTTTTCAGAGGATATTATAGTTTTCTTTTATTCACTCTTATATAGGAATAAATTAAAATATGAACACATATTTTTTCATATAATTAATAAGTTGTTATCAGTTTATAAATAATCAAATATTTCCTACATATTTATATTTGTTGAAGAGGTTTTCTTCTGTAGATTCAAAAATAAAACATTAATTTACCCATTTGTTAATTGCTTTTAAAAGGAGCTTTTCATTCTAACAAAAAGCTTGAAAAAGCTAAAAAAATTAAGCATGTTTGTCAACTTATGATTTTATAAAATTCCAAAAATTACATTCAAACTTTAATACTCAAAACTAAACAAAAACTAAACAATAGAGCTAAGCAATCTTTAATCCAATTTAACTTTGTCCAATTATACAGTTATTTATAACTTTAGTTTACAGTTTCCTGATACTACTTAATTCAAGTTAGTACTGAATTAGATATTGGACTGACTTGAAAGTGTTGATAGATCAATTAAAGAATGAATTTATAATTAAAAAACTCAATTAGACAATATTCACATAGCAAAACTTCTTGTCTATTTATAACATAGTTTAGAACCAAATGAATAACTTATATTTGAAAAAAATAATATGCCTGAATTAAGTCGAATAAAGTAAAACCTAAAACTTATTTAATTAATTGAATTTTGAATAAGTTTTTAAATTTTAAAGTATAATATAACAGAGTTATCAATAATTGTAGAATCATAAATTTTGAAGATGGGTGGGCCGGGCCGGAATGGAAAACTAAGAATGAAATATTGATCAAAGGCCGAAAAATGCTACAACCATTTCAATGGTGGGATTTGCTTACATGCATGCCGGCATGGCACGTGTAATCCACAAAATCTTCACAGCTTTAGATTTTCTCTCTCTTCGTCCTCTTCCCTTCACACCTTCGTTCTCTTCCCGTTTTCCAGCCAAAATACTGCTTTTTCTCTGCAACTCTCTCAAATCCTCACAAAAATCCATGTCTCTCTCCTCGTCTCTGCGCATCTTCTCCCCAAAACTCCCTCTATCTCTCCCTTCTTCCAAACCCATTTCTAGAAATACTCCTTTTCTCTCCTCTCAATTCCCATCATCCCCTTCTCCCCTTTTAGCAAAAACCCTTTTCAAAACCCCCTTTTCTTCATCCTTCTCTCCTTCATCTATTTCTTCTCTCCAGCCCATTGAAGATCTCCCGCCAAATCTCCAAACCATCATCAAACTCTTCCAATCCGTCCAAGACCCTCGTTCCAAATACGAGCAGCTCCTCTTCTATGGCCGCAACCTCCCACCCCTCGACCCCCAATTCAAGAACCCCCAAAACAAGGTCCAGGGCTGCGTCTCCCAGGTCTGGGTCCGCGCCTTCCTTGATGCCGACCGCAATGTCCGGTTTGAGGCTGACTCGGATTCTGTACTCACTAAGGGCCTAGCTGCCCTCCTTGTTGAAGGCCTCTCCGGCCGCCCCCCAGCGGAAATAGCTTCTGTGCCGCCTGACTTTGTTCAGATGCTCGGACTTAAGCAGAGCCTCACGCCGTCCAGGAATAATGGGTTTTTGAATATGTTGAGGCTGATGCAGAAGAAGGCACTCGAGCTTAATGCGGAAGAGGGAGCAGGAAGTGGAAGTCCTGTGAATATAGGGGTTTCTGGGGTTGAAGATGGTGCACAGGGTATGAAACATTTTGGCAATTCAGAGCGTGATGTGGATTCTGGAATTGGGGTTGCTGCCACCGAGAAATTGAGTTCAGAGATGGGTGGAAGTAATGAAGCTAAGTTGAATCAGAATCATGTTCTGGGCAATAATATTGATGACAATTTGAATTTGGAGAAGAGTGATGTCGGTGAAATTGAGTTCAATTCTGAGGTGGGTTCGGGGAATAGAGCAGAGAGGATCAAGGAGAGAATGGAAAAGGAGCTAAATCCCATTGAACTGGAAGTAGAAGATATCTCCTATCAGCATGCTGGTCATGCAGGTGCCAGAGGGAGTGATGGTGAGACGCATTTCAATTTGAAGATTGTGTCGAAGGAGTTTGAAGGGAAAAGTCTTGTGAAACGGCATCGGATTGTTTATAATCTTTTGCAAGATGAGTTGCAAAGCGGATTGCACGCCCTTTCAATAGTGGCAAAGACACCGGCAGAAGTTGGTGGGAAATGAAAATGAGAAAAGAGGTTTCTTCTTCTTTCTAGCTGTTCCATTTTGTTGTTTTCTAGTTTTGGCTGCTGAATTTTTTAATTGATCTTTCCTTCTTAAAAAAAAATTATCTAGACCATTGTATAGTGCCTTAATCTGATAGAAAAATTATGGAGTTCCACTAAAAAATTGAGTATGTACAAGTTACAAATGAAACTGTTTATGTGGTAGGAACCTGAATCGAAAATAATAGAAAATGGAAGAAACAGAGAGTATTGGAGAAAATGGGAGATAGGGATTTCACTTTGGGGAGAAATCAATCCTCTTGCTCTGGTTTCAATTTGAGGAGAAACCAACCTCCGAGCCGAAGCTATTGGGGAAAAATACTCTCATATCTTTCATTAATAATCTGAAGGGATATAAATAAGAGTACAACGCCATAAAGGGAAATAATGCCATCAATAGGGAAATAAATCCCTTTATTATATTGAGTGCTTTTACTCTTTGATTTGATTCAAATATTGGGTTGAGCCTAAATCTTCTTTGTTCTTGTGAGAACACCAAGAATGAATTCCATCTTAGAAAAAAAAACATTCATAAGTTGTACTTGGTGCATTAAAACATTGGATGTGTGATGCAGCAACATTTGGATGGTTAAAAGTTCAGAGCTGTTGCTTCTATAAGCTGCTAGTAGTTGTCGTTGCTTTATAATTGACACCATATTCAATAATTTGACTTCATTTTGAGGTTCGGGTTTTGAAGTGATTGAATGTCCGTTTAATTGTTGTCTTTGAATAGGTATTGAGGCAGTTTTTACCTTAGGTTGGTTTTTTCCGAGTATATCGTTGTATTGTGGTTAATTTCTTAGCGTAGAGTAACAGTTACAAGAGTCTTTTGGAAATTTGGGTGCACTGGGCTTTTGGAGCTGTTTGTCATTTTCCAGCTAATTAAAATGAAGAGCATGGAAAATGAGTCATTTCTCTCTTATTTCATAGAATAAGGGCTCTTTGTCAAGAATATAAAAAATGAGACATTTTCCTCTTCTTTCCAAGGAATCCATTTTCCATAAGGGGATAGAAAAATTTAATGAGGAAAATAGGGAGGTTTTCCTCACTTGTGAAAGTAACACTTTGTTCATTTTCAACAAAAATAAATATTTTGATCCAAACAACAAAAATGTTGGGTTTCCATGGCCCAACATGAGGCTAGATTTCATAGCACCTATTGGATGAAGTGAATTAAACTTAAAATAAATTTTTCAAAGAATTGCTTTACTCGAGGAAACAGACAAACAACCTTGTAGGGTTATTTGAGGGATGAAAAGGGTTACAGCGTCTTTGCCTTTTCCAGACCTGTGGAATGGGAGATGCATATGGAGCTCACCTACAAGGGTGCAAACAACCTGTATGCATCTGTTTGGAAGGCCTTCTCATGGTTGAGATCTGACGCACAAGATGCAATATCTTGGGTCTCCAGGTCTTCAACCTACTTGTAAGTACTGCATAGATTCCATTAAATGATGATTTAGCGGCTACCTTTTTCACAAGACCTGCAATTTGATAATTTCCTTGCAACTCTAGGCAGCTGATCATGTTGGATTGCCAGTATTTAGTGTTGCATTTGCTCATATCCATGGCCTAGAGTTCAGGAGATTCAGAGTATCATACTCCTCTTCATCTCTTTCCTTGTATGGACATGATTTTATTGGCCTTTCATTGCCAAATGTGGAATTTGTGAATTCTGGACAGGAGCATTTGAAAACGAAGCTACACCCTTGGATGTTGTGCTTCATAAGATCAAGTCAAATATAATTTAATAGGGTATGGTTTCAGAATTGTTCAATGTATCCCCAATTAAATGGGCAGCATACCATATAGATGTATTTTATTTCATTTGGATAATCAGTATGTTGTATTGCCTCTCTTGAATATGCTGAAAGCCTAACTGGGACTATTAATAGAAGTTTGTTACTTTGCAATACTTTTAATGTTTGGTGGGGCTTGGAATTATTAGAGAAGGTAATGGAGTTTCTATGATAAAAGTAGTTAAAACATGGAATCGAAAATATCATTTTAAGATGAGAATTTCTAAATGCAATGGAATTGGAATTTTATGGGACTTGCATTACTTTCACTTCAAGAGTTCAAACAGAATTCAATGTTTAACAGAAGCATTGCATTCTTGAAGTGAGAATTTTGAAATCCCTCAAAATTCCAATTCCACCTAAGAATTCCAGCCTACCAAACAAGCCCTAAATCTCTTGAAGATTTATAATCTTCCCCCCTCCTCTTTCTCTTTCTCTCTCTCAACTATTGACAAAGGCTGTTAACTGATGAAGTGTTTTTCAGTGAATGTGTTTGGGCTGCATACTGCTGCTACCATTACTATTACTACTGTTGTTATCCATACAGTTGAGCCCTGCATGGTTTGACAATGTACACAGAGGATTTCAGTATGACATGGTTCAAAGTCCAATATTACAATGGCTAAAATGATCAAATATAGATCACGTTTTACTCAACCTAGCCAAAGTAGAAATGTGTAGCCTACTTAAATATTTATAAGTAAACATCTTAAGATATATGTTCATTTTTTTCGATAACATGGGTATCCCTACCCTATATTGGAGGTGAGACTAATCCCATGGATACACTAAACCACCTACAAGCCTCGTGTATCAGGTAAGCCCGGGAAGGAGTCGAACTTAAGACCTCTAGTCTAATCCTAGAAGCTTAGACCAACTGAACTAAATGTGTGGGTAACATACATTTTTATTTATTTATTTATTAATGTGAATCGTTTTGTATTTGTATAGGATGGAAAGATTGTAATGCAGAAATATAGTTCGAGTTGAAAGTGATTGTCCATTAAGCATTTTTTGAAGGATTTATTCAAAAAATTATTTTTGTTAGTCTCCCAATGACCCCACCATTTTATTACAATTTTAGTCAGTAGTTTCCATGCGCAAATCATGTGAATTAAACTAGTTATAATATTATTGCTATTTGTGGGTGTGGTAGAAGTGGGATGGTGGTCAGTTTGGTTGGCCTACTTTGATATTTGTTGTTGGTTATTTTTCCTTTTCTTTTCTTTCTTACATTTATTTATTTTTGAGAGGTTCCTTTCTTTGTGGATACCCTTTTCCTTTCCTTGGGTTAGTTGCTAATGGTAAAAAAGTTTACATGATTTTGTAAAGATTTATATACCTTCTATTAAAAAAGAACGAAGCAGTAAGATCTCCTTTCTGGCAAGTGAGATATCAAAATCAGTCCATTAAGAAATGGTCCACAAGATTGTCAGTGAGATCAAAAGTGGATAAAAGTTCTGACAAAATTGGCTTCTGCATAATAGTTAAACCATGTATCCAAGATATTACCCCGCACCGATAAGCAGTAACAGACCCTTCACCTTGTTGATAGCTTTCTTTGAATCTCTCACAATATAGGAGAATGAAGCTTGGAATGGTAATTTTTAGACCAACTGGATGACTGTCTGTTCTATAGCAATCGTTGTCACAAAATATCTGCAATATTTTGGTTTAAACCTTTTGTAATAATAATATTGTTTATAATCTGCTCAAGTAGTTCAGCTGGTCAAAACTTTTAGAATTAGATTAGAGGTTTTGGATTTGACTTTTATAAGCTTATCTAATACTCAATGCTTGCAGGTGGTTTCCTGTATTCATGGAATTAGTCTCACTTCTAATACAAGATTGGGATACCCATATCATCTAAAACAACATCTTACTGATTGTCGTTGGCTGCTGATTTCTTCTGGCCTCTGGTAGCTGGTACCAGAGCTGAGAGTCAATTTGGGTGCATTCAATCCCATTTACAAATAAATAACTGATGAATCAGGTTTATGCATTTTGTTCTGGGCCGCTGTATACCTTCAGTTCAAAATTATCAATTGTTACTGGCATGAAATCTTGATATGTTCAATTGGGTTCTCCTTCGTCGCAAATCCATGGTTGGCTGGGTTCTCTGTTTCATTGATCTGATTTCAACTTTTGATGCAGTTTCTAATTTTTTTTTAAGATTACAGGATGGCCCTCTAATTTTGTGAACATCTTCTGCAGCATTGGTATATTATTTGTTCTTTACCACTTTTGTTTTGTGCACCACAGATTGGACAAGGACGGCTAGGATATTCCAGTCATGGAGGTTTTCAGGGCATCACCTCTGTTAAAAGTTTTCAGGGCATCCTTTGTGTAAAATGGAGCCAACCAATCATTTTATAAGATCAACGAGTAGGTGGCCCCCTCATGTATGGAATGATGCATTAGGATAGTAATCTTGCCTTGATGAGTTGGGTCATTATTGATCTTGCTTATGTTTAATTCTTACTTGTAAATCTGTTTCTTTTCTGCCAGAATGACTGGGATACGTCTTAGTTCCGTCATGTAAAGAAAATGAAAGAAATATGTTATAGTTCTAGGTTATGCTTTGGGCATTTGGGCTGTTCAAGAGTGCTTTGGGTGGAAGAGGTGAAAATGGGCTATTCTGGCCCTAGCTGCATGGTTTTCAAATTTTTTTTTTAAAATGTTTTTTTCTAATTATTTTGTTTTTTATTTTTGCTAAATCCATAAAAAAACTCCAACTGTATGGATTAAAGACATGTGGGACTACAAGCAAACAAAGTTTTAATTTAAAATTTAATTTCTAGCATTTTGCTCATTAAGATTAAGTGACTATAAATTTATATGATTGTGCTTTTTTTAATGGATTTCACAAATGTTTTGATTTTGAAATAACATGAGAATTAATACTTATTTCTTGGATTTTTATTTAAATCTTATGAGAATAAAATTCAGGTATCCGTGAAATTAGTATTTGATAATCACGCTATTATGACTTAAGATTACAAGTATGAGATATGTATTTAAGGGTATTTTATGTATTCATTTGTGCATATTAGTGTTAAAAATAATTAATTGTAATGTTTTATAAGTTTATATTGTTTTTTCATTAGTTTGCTTTTTTATTTTAAATTTTTTTAATGTCTTCTTTTATGAAATGAAACTTCAAAATGCCTAGTAGATGAGACACAAGACTTTAGGATAGAGGTCTTTGGTTCAATCCCTGGTGACTTCAATGAGGGTCACTCTTCGTGGAATATGTACAGAGTAAGGTCCATTGCTTGAATTCGGCATGTGTGTGTAGGAAGGTGTGTACATGCCCTGAAGGATTAATCGGGCAAGACATTTGGAGGCACAACCAGAAATGTCATATTTGTTATTTCCTGTGGAGGTCTTTTTTGAGACAGCTAAGTGGGAGTATTCTTTGTTTTCCTTTATGTGATGATTTGATGCTCACATTCCTTCTACTTGGGGTATAGCTGCTCAATGTGTGCCTTTTCCTGTGTTATTTACTCAATAGATAATGTTTAAAGGTGGAAGATGACTCAGTGAGTTTGTATTCTAGTTTTGTGATGTCTGTTTCGAAAAGATTTGCTGAATTACAGGGGAAAGTAAACTTGCCTGAAATAGCCACATGAGAAAGGATAACTTGTTGGGTTTGAATTTTATTCAGCACTGGGCTGTAAAGATCTCCGATCATTACAACCAATAAAGAATTTCCAACTTTGGAGATGGGTAACTGAAGTACACAAGATTCAACATGCTGAACAAAACCTCTTAGAAAATTGAATATGGAGAAATTTACTGGGAACTCTCAGCTCTCAGGTCTCACCTCTTTGTTCGGCAGCTACGAGCGACTAGAATTCCACTGGGCGGTCCTGTCAGCTCAATGTGGCAGTGCCCATACAACCAGTAAGAAAAATGACTAAGACCCAGATTTGCCCGAACGCGGAACGTCGCTCTTATATGGTATCGAATGCGGTTGCTCTGGACCTGCTTCTGAAGTTCTAAAGAAAGGCTTGAAGGTAAATAAACTTCGCTTGAGATCATATGAATCGCCTCCATTCTCATCTCTGTCCTTTTCTGTGTGAAAGGTTTCAATGATTGTGTTGCGAGCAGTCGGTCAAAGAAGTAGAGTCGTATACTTAGATACTCGTATGTGACATCCATTTTTTCGTTTGGATTTGAAAAATTGGCAAGAAAGGTGAGATCACCGTTGAAATACTGAGGTGTGTCGAGGTAGATGCTGTTGAGGGTGGCACTGGGGGTTTCAAATGATGGATGTTTTGGTTTGATGACAAGGAAAACAATTAAAATGACAATCCCAGTGAGGATGAGGAGAATGCTGAAGATGATGCAGAAGGTGGCAGCACACCAGATTGCTGCATGGGTACGACGAGGCGGGGGGGAGCAATACCCCCTTCATTTTTCCAGGTGTTGGTCTTTCTGGAGCGGCCATGGACGGCCTTTCTTCTTCATCCATCGGATCTGGCGGGGGTGGGAGACGGTGGAAAGAGGTGGGTGTGGTTTGGTTTTGGGGTGGTGCTCGTGGAAGCATCTTAGGAGAAGTGTGGAGAAGAAAAACCTGCTAAGCAAGTAAGGAGGGAGGGAGGGAGGGAGATGGTTTTTGTTCCTTCAATTATTTTGTATAAAGATGTTAAAGGAGAAAGAGAGGCTTTTGATTTAGGGAGTGGGCCATTAGAGATGTTTTAAGTAGGAGAAAAGGAGTGCTTGATTTGAATAAAAGTGGGAAGTTTGGCAGGTGATGTTGTCCAGGAGAACTTTACTTTTTGGAAATGCATATCTGCTGAGAAATGCAGGAAGCAATCTTCTTGTTTGCATAGGATAAAGAAAGGGAGAGGTAAATTTGGTCTGCAATTTTAAGGGCCTATTTTAGATCATCAGTTTGAATAGGTTAAAACTTAAAAATATATATCCGTAGTTGAAAAAAAAAAGATCTACATTATCATGTGAACGAGGGGTATAAATCTCGGGTTAAATATCCAAGATATTGGATATAGGCCGATATATCGGCGGATATCCTCAATGTAGAGTTTTTTTTTTCTCTCTAATTTGAACACAGGAGTCTGAAAGGAAAAACAAATAAGATAAAATTCAACATTATAAAGATGTAGCACTCGTCAGGGTTATATCAATATTGATGCACTAGATTTCAAATATTAAAAATTTAAAGTTAAGAATGCTTGAAGAAGACCAGATAACTATACAAAGTATAAATCTCTCAAAGAAAAAGATAAAAAGTTGTAAGGGATGAGGTGATAGCTTGGGTTTGCGGGGAAGAATGTTTACGTGGACAAAAGAAACACCCCTACGTTTTACAATAAATTGATACTCAGAAAGTAATTTTTCATGGCAACTGTGGGGTTGAGAAAAGCAAGGGGGATGTCCAAATCGTCAAAAGAAAATGATGGGTAATTGTAATTACCTCTTTAGAAAAAGAATTGTTCTTATAATTTAAACAATTGTAAAAATATTCTTATTTTTTCATTAATTGTAAATTATTCTATTTTAAAATTATTATAGTCTAAGTTCGATTTTTACTCTATTCCAAAAGACCATTCTTTATAGAGTTAGTCAATGTGTAGATAGGGAAATTTCCATATGCCTTAAGAATCAATCGATGCTCTAAGAAGTCTAGACACATTGATCATGAAAAATTTATTGGCAGTAGAAAACTTGACTCTAATAAATCTCACATTTTTTTAGAGCTCATTTAATGGAGATGGAATGACGTGATACCCATCTTCAACCTATATGAATTTTTTTTTGTTTCATATTTACTGTACTTAATGAGCTTGTGTACTTTTTATAAATCATCTTAGTTGATTATCTTGTTAAAAATATTTTACTAGTGTAGCTCTTTAAATATTGAATGGCACTTTAGATATTTAAGATGCTAAAAGGAGGAGTTTGTGATTGATACTAAAGATAATAGTAGGTTTTGCAAGGAGTCAAAATTTGTTAAAAGACACGGGATAGAGTGAAATTCTCATTTTATTTCTATTAGTGCACTGCTCATCAAGTACTGATGTATTGATATACAGAACATATACATGCATAACAACGCTCAAACGCCGGTAGGAATAAAATGAGAATTTCACTCAATCCCGTGTTTCCTAACACATTTTGTCCGTGTTAGAATGACTTGCCCTTTTGCAATTGTTGAAACTATAGAAGTAGTTTTTATGAGAGACATTATAAAAACGCCTAAGTGTTTTTGTTGCTCGGGCATAGGGGCCTTACATGGGATGCACTTCGTGTTAAACTCATTTTGTTAAAAAAAAAAAGGCTCGGCATTTAGACACTGCGGAAATTTGTTACCAGACCGAATTTCAGATTTTGAGTGGAAATTACAATTCTGTCCTTCTGCGTGGAATTGATCGATTGAACGACAGTTCATTTTCACTTCGATCGATCGATCCCTTCCGCGTAGAATCGTGCGTTTGATTACATGGGATCGTGCGATTGATCCCTTGAATATGAACGGAAGATGACAGTTGAAGAAATCGATCGATTGAAACATGTATCGTGCGATTGATTCTGTTTATTTACGCAAACACGAGCAGGTGAAGAAATCGATCAATTGAAATATGTATCGTGAGATTGATTCTGTTAATTTATGCTACAGTAACTACATTATTTAAATAATAAAATTTTCTTTAAAACTTTAAAGTTATTTTTTAAGAACTGTGTATTTTCAAAATTTCTCAAATTGAATATCCGGACTAATTACGATAACCTGATAGACTTCAAGGTCTTTTGACACTCCCAAATGCTTAAAGCAGAGTGTTTTACAAATAAGGGTATCATCAGTTGTGCCGAAAACACATTTAGGAGTGTCAAAAGATCTTAAAGTCTTAAAGTATTTTTATCAAGTGATCGTAATTAGTCCGGATATTCAATTTGAGAAATTTTAAAAATACATAGTGCTTAAAAAATAACGTTAAAATTTTAAAGGAAAGATAAAACTTTAAAGTTATTTTTTAAGCACTGTGTATTTTCAAAAAATTAAATTGAATATCCGGACTAATTACGATAACCTGATAAAAAAACTTTAAGACTTCAAAGTCTTTTGACACTCCCAAATGTGCTTTCGGCACAGCCGATGATACCCTTATTTGTAAAACACTCTGTTTTAAGCATTTAGGAGTGTAAAAAGACCTTGAAGTTTTAAAGTATTTTTATCAGGTTATCGTAATTAGTCCGGATATTCAATTTGAATTTTTTTGAAAATACAGTTCTTAAAAAATAACTTTAAAGTTTTAAACAAAATTTTATTATTTAAATAATGTAGTTATTGTAGCATAAATTAACAGAATCAATCACACGATACATATTTCAATCGATCGATTTCTTCAGCTGTTCGTGTTCGCGTAAATAAATAGAATCAATCACACAATACATGTTTCAATCGATCGATGTCTTCAGCTGTCATCTTCCGTTCGTGTTCGAGGGATCAATCGCACGATTCCATGGAATCAATCGCACGATTCTACGTGGAAGGGATCAATCGATCGAAGTGAAAATAAACTGTCTGTTCAATCGATCGATTCTACGCGGAAGGACAGAATCATAATTTCCACTAAAAATCTAAAATTCGGTGTCTAGTAACAAATTTTCGCGGCGTCTAAATGCCGAGCCAACTAAAATTCTTTTTAAAATTTAGATTCAATCGAAAAGATTTCTATTTGACGCATTATTACTATTAAACTATTTATGATAGACCAAAATGTTTATCTAATGTTTCATTTTAAATTTTAAAAAATCAAACACTAACATGGTTCAATGAGTTTATTTTTGACAGTATAATAGTTTCTCTGATAATTTATTCATCTATTAAGATTGAGTGAGACCCACTCTTTAATAGAGCCCAAACTTGTCCTTTCTAAGATTGAGGCAAAAGGGAGAAAAATATTTACAAATTCCCTGAAAAGATCGAGTTTGTGTTTAGATGGACAATCATTCATCTACAGTCTACACTTTCTATTTGCTTGACTGATACACAAGGTGGATTCTTTTAGTCACTTGAGAATGAACTAACTAAAATTGACATATAATTTAAGTTATGACATTTAAAAATAACATGAAAATTAGTACTTTTATAAAATTATTGAAATAATTATTGGTTTGAAAATCTAAAAAAATTGTTTCACTAATTTTTTTCACTATCTAATTTGAACTAAGTAAAATAGATGAGTACAGTAGAACTTAATTGGACTTTTTTAATCATTATATCAACAAGTTCTACTTAATAAAATAATATATATTATTTAAGAATGTCCATTCTAACAAGAGCATTATCTTTTAAGATGTACTAATTTTTTAGATTTTTTAATTTTTTTATACAGAAATTGATTTACCTCTCCGATGTATCAATGAAGATGAAAATGTAAAGACTTTAGTTCATATGAAAGGTGCACCAATAAATGAATCAATTTTTACAAATTTATAAAAGATAAAATAAAAAATTCATTAAAAGCCATGTCTTCTAAAAAAAATAGTGGCTATATTTAAAATGGACACCTTTTGAAATTAAAGGTCAACTATAAACTGTGAACTTAATTCTCAAATCACCATTAGTCACGAAAAGTAATTTGGGGTGATTGATTGGTGAGAGAGGGAAAAGTGGAAAACTAGAAAACATTAGATTGGCTGGGAAAAGTAATGATTGGGAGCAGAGAACTTGTAGGGATCGATAGAGTTGGGAACTTATTCAAATCACTTTTGGGATTGGATAAGATCTCTTTTAAGTCTAGTCAATATTTTTTTTTATACTAAATTGTCATATTAAAATATTAAATTTTTAGAATCACAAATATGATTATGCAAGCAGGAGTTTAAAAATCGGTATATCGGCCGATATAATATATTGACCAATATATTATTATTGGTCGATATATCAGTCGATAATTTTCTCTTTCATCTATTTTTTTAATATATCAGCCGATAATTTTCTCTTTCATCCATTTTTTTAAAGATATCGGTCGATATTTTGATATCGGCCGATATGACATGGCCGATATTTCAACCGATATTGTGAATATCGGCCGATAACGATATATATTGGCCGATATTCATACATTCAAAACGATACATATCGGCCGATATGCTATGTATCGGCCGATATTTATACCCCTGATGCAAGTAACAACTGTAATAGCTGAAACGACGTGTTAGTTTTACCCATATGATATTTACTTTACAAAAATGTTACTTTTTCTAATGTTTTAATATGAAAGCGTTTTTTTTTTTAATGCTAGAATAATGCAGATTATGGCTGTGTTTAGATGGAGGTAATTTTTATAGAGGTTACACCTGAGTAGAGTCATCCTTAAGTAGAGGTTACTTTTAAAAAGAGATTATCTTTATCTTTTTTCGTAATTAAAGTGGTAAAGGAAGAACTTATTTTAAAGATAAAAAATCTTATTTAGTATCTAGAGGTAATCTGATATATTAATAATTTTATGAGAAATTTTATAAAATATAATTATTAAATAATATTCATTAAGTAAATTTAATATTATTTAGTTTTTATAGATTCATTTAGCAGGGGTATTTATTTTCGTTTCTTAATAAATCTCTTGTTACTGTTAAAAAAAAAAGATTGGAGATATATTTCGAGCCCAAGATAATTACATTAATAAAAACAAAACAAGAAAAAAGAGGCTTAGAGGAAGCCCCCCATACCAAATTTTACATACAAACCCCTCAATTTACAAATGCGTGTTTACAATTTTCATATTTAAAGATACTCTAAGTCGAACTATATGGTCTGTAACAGGATTTACTGATCAATAAGTAAATTAAAGTTATTTTTGATGACAATATATTGAAAAAAATCATAGGATCAATTATGCCCTATTTGATGAACAATTAATATGATCCATGTTCCTCCTTATGATAATATCTTATAATAATCTAAATTTCTTTATAGAACTTAAGACTTCCAATCATTCTTTCATTGTGGTCATCTTCAAATCAATATTGTGAGTCAGTTTGGACCTATAAGCCTACTCTATACCAAAACGCTAGTGTTTCCATTGGAACCAATCATTTTTCCTCACCAAACAGACCTTGTCAAACAAGTACAAAAGCAATGACAAGGTGCAAATCATGGAAAAATTTGATAACTCCAAAAGCCTATGATACCAAAGTTATCATGGAAAAATTCTGGAATGTCTCTAACAATTGGGTTGGGTGTGACACCAAAGTTATCAAACTGCCACCAAATCAAAGCATTAATTAGAAAATGATTGGATCAAAATCATTTCGTCTCTAGTGGGAATAAAATAATCGCGTTTTTAAAAAATAAAGATAGAAATCTTTTAGGATATTGACCTTCTTCTTAAAGTTAAATACTGTATATTGTATTTTCTATATTTATTTTTTACACTCGTTGTATCTAAGGCTGAAATCGGATTGGATTTAATCGAGTCAATAAAATATGGAATCCAACTCGACTCGAACTTCTGACTTGAAATTCTTGACGTGACTCGACCTAAATTCTAACTTGACTCAACCCGAATTCTGACCCGACTTTCATTTTGAACTCATTTTAGCATAATTTTAGCCGGTCTAAGTCGGGTTTGATGGGTCAGATCGAATTAATTTGAGAATCTCTCTCCGAATTTCACCCCTACTTGTATCCTTATATTTTGTTATCATTTAAAATAATCATTAGAGGTGACTTGATGCAGGACAAGGCTCACGCCTGAGTCACGAGTGGACTCCATTCACTTTTTATTTATATTTTTATTGTATTTAGTAATTTTATATAAATTTTAATTAGTATCCTAATTACTAGGTTTCCTAATTAGCTTAGGATTTATTTTTTAGTTAGTTTCTAATTACATTAGGTTTCCTAATTTGCCCCGAATTGCATTAGGGAATAGGATTGCTCTTATATCATGTACCATATGAAGAGAGCATAACTCAAAGAATAGAATAATTAAAAAAAATTTGGATTTTATGTTTCTATGTTTTCTTCTCCTTCCTGCCATAACTGCAGGCGTTTATCCTCCTTCCAGTCTTAACGAAGAGTTGAGATCCCTAATTTTGCCGGATCACCACGCGGGAGAGCATTGGCCCCACATCATGACTAATAAAAATTTATTTTCATTCCTTAGAAGAAAAAGAAATGTTATCATGGAATGTACCATTAGCATAAGGTATATGTTGAAATTAATAATCCTGGTTGACTTGGATTTTTATTTAAGACAATAAAATGTATTTGGGTCTTCCACGGAACTGAGGCTGCCACCAACTGACCCATTGAGATCATAATTGATGGATTTTCCATTAGGTGCAAACCTCAATTCAATGTGAACTAGTGTAAGGGCTTCTTGTTTTGACTTCAACTTTAAATCATAAGAAATCAATTCATAATAATTTACTTTTCATTACAATTGACAAATGAATTTAAAATACTTTAAATGAAAAACTTCT
Source organism: Chimonanthus praecox (assembly GCA_022113865.1). Lineage (NCBI taxonomy): Eukaryota > Viridiplantae > Streptophyta > Magnoliopsida > Laurales > Calycanthaceae > Chimonanthus > Chimonanthus praecox. The sequence continues at coordinate 56,907,785 of CM039089.1, forward strand.
AATCTCAAGTTCATACTTTCCTTTTTCATAGCTTTTCTATGACATAGGTTAAAAACTTTAGTTGGATTAAGTTTTTGTGTTTTAATAAAGAGTTAAAAGTTTTTTTTTTTCCATTTTTTATACTTATTAAAATAAAATATTATGTTGTAGTTTTAATAAAAGTGAGTGAGAGACTATCCATAAAATAAGAGATTCTATTTATCGTTCAAAAATAATATATTTTTTAAATCAATATGGGATAAGGATGAATAAGAGAGATGAGATTTAAGTGAAGGGAGCCTCTCTTCACGAAGCCTTTTGGGCCTTAGTCCAAAAATAAAACCGTGTGGATCAAATGGATCAAAAGATGTTCGGAGAGTCGGGTCGTCACGTAATAAATTTTATATTAAGAATAATTATTTTGAAAATACCACATCAAAATTGCGAGTGGGTTACTCAGCAAAGTAAAATGGAGAGCTAAAGGTGTTTTTAATAATAATGAATGATATAGATGTATCTTTTCACTGTTTAGATAATGATAAATTAATAAAAAAGACAAATTAGTGTCTTTTATTATAAAAAAAAAAAAATATACTGATATCCCTATCCATTTCACTTGTTAAGACCTGGGAGAAATATTTTAAGATTAAATATTTCAGTTAAATTTGAATATTATTAATGACATTCTAAAAATATTAGTAATTTTTTTTTTAAAAAAAAGATTTTGGTTCAAAGATAAGACTGCAGTTATCGGCCAAAATTTATAACTCAGGTTAAGTATCATCACTGTATTGTTCATGGATATCAGTATATTCTCTGGGCTCCATTGATATATCGCTGATATTTGGTGGGGCTGAAGACCGATATATAATTTTTTTTCTGAACGATATTATTGATATTGGTTATATCATACTGATATATTGGTTGATATCATCGATATCATTTTATACGACCGATATATATGTTATCGATGGCTCGTGGCTCAATAACATTATGTTTAGAGTTTCGAAGTTTGGATAGAAGGGCAGATGTCAATGCATATAGGTTTGAGTTCCTGGAACTTTCCTAGTGACTTGCAAGTCATTATAAACTTTGCCAAACAAATGATGGCCAAATAAAAAAGATTATCATTGAGTTGTCGTTGAAAACTAGAGAGAGATAAATAAGTAAAGGAGTCTCCCATTTACACTTCTATTTGCTTTTATTTAAGTAAGATGTGACTAAGTCGAGAGACGACGTTTCGTTACATTGTGGAGAGGATAATTTAGAATTTTAGATGCCTTGCTGGAGCAAGTACAACATAAAATTCTCAATGGCCTTTGACAGCGTCCATTACGCGTTCATTCTTTTTGGACAAAAAGGTCGTGCCAAGTTGAATTTGGATTGGATTTTTTTATTAATTTATTTAAATTAACTTGAATTTTTTAGATACTTACCGACTCCATCTTATCCAAATTTTATTTTATTCAAATTCATATAAAAAATTAAAAATTAGAAAAATGAGTGATTTTTTTTTTTTTATTAACGTGTGGGAAACTCAAATACAGTCTTAAACCCCTACGCAAGAGCCCACTACTCCTAAGGTACATCAAAGTTAGGCCATAGAAGTTCGAACCTGCAACTACTTACTTCCTGAGGCAGGAGAGAACCAGTTGAACTTCAACTTAATAGAAAATGAAAAATGAAATGGTTTTTGTCCATTAAACTATAAAATGTTGCGATAGTAGACTAAGATTTTTTTAATTTGAGTGGAGTACATGAAGTAAAATTAATAAGTAAAGAATAAATAAATTAATTAAACACTAATTTTAATTCAATTTAGATCAAATGTGGGCACGGGACTCCTCTATCCAACTTGACCCAAATTTATTTTGAATTGGGATCAATTTTTTATTTTTTTTAAAGAAATGCATGACCCAAATTCAATTTCATCGGGGGTCAGGTTGGTTTATGGGTCGGGTAAAAATTTGTCAACCCTAACAATGAACGATGTGAAAGACAAGATAAATAAATCATAATTGAGTCATACATTTTATTGGAAACTTTTTAAATATAACTGACGTTTTAGTAAAATTTTCAAAATTGGATGAAATTTTGACCAGCATTTAACAAATATTGGCAAATACAGCTTTTTCTCAAACAATCACTAATACTTTCAAAATTTATATTTTGGCCCTATCCAAATTGAAAAATTCTGGTTGAAATTTGTAACTGAGGTCATGAGTTGGTAGCTCAGTCTGAATTAATGATATTTGATAACAGAGTGAAATTTATTGACTCTATAAAATTAAAAGAATGTTTACTGATATGAAAAAAAATAAACTAAATTAAACTAAAATATTTATAAATATTTAAATTAAATTAAAAATAAAAGGGTAAAGTAGATTTTTCTACAACAATCGATTTTACTTGTTTAAAGAAAATTAATAAAATGTATAAATGAATCTTTTTAATAATTGACGTATTCACTAGTTTTCTAGTAAACTCATTAAAATGATACATATCATTATAATTAAATTGAGTCACAAGAACTCATGACTCAATTATTGACTCTTTATGATCTAATAAACTAAAATGGATATTACTTTTAATTTTTTATTGAAAAAGAAATCCAAGAGTCTCAACTTCTCTATGAGTACGAGAGTATTGGATAAAACTCCAGATGCACGCAGTCCCTACAAGCCACATGCATCGAGTGACTATGGGATTTGAACCTGAGACTTCTAATTCTTGAGTCAAAATGTCTACTAGTTAAACTACCACATACGAGGTATTTAAATTAGTTACATATTAAGAACGTATTTAATTTTTTTTGTCATTCAATCTAAGTTACAAAATATAAAGCAAGATTAAAGATACTCGTTTTATCATTCAAAATTGTATACTAATCTTAGATTAAGTAACTAGAGCATTTAATATGTAGATACTAGGGCTGCAACTCGGGTCGGGTTTTGGGCCGACCCGAGAAATCATGCGGGTCTGGTCGAGACTTTCGGGCCAGCGGGTCAGGTCGTGTTGAGAAGATAAAAACCCGCATGAAATTCGGGTTGGGCTGGGTTGAGGATTTTACAAGTTAACCCGACCCGACCTAACCCGGCTAAAATAAAATGGGTTTATAACGCGGGTCGGGTTCTAAAGTTCAGGTTGAGAATTCGGGTCGAATCGAGTCGGATTCCATATATATCAACTCGGGTCAGATTGAGTTTTAAAAAACTTGTCCCGCCTGACCCGAATTGCAACTCTAGTACTTAGATACTAAAAGCAGTTTACCGTAACAAATAGGACTTATCAGTAGAGGATCCAGTACCTCGATGTGGGCCCCATACTATGCCACTTAGCAGAAGATGGGTCAACCAAAAAGGCCGAGCTTAGAATCCTGAGTTTATAAAATATCTATCTTTATTTTATTAATTACATCACATCTTTAATTTTTTTTAAATTTAATTATATGTTTTATTCTTATATTTTAATTAAAATATTATGTATTTTGATAATATGAATTAATAATTTAATAAATATTATTATAAATTCTACAAATGAGCATTGATTTTTTGATAAAATCATTTTTTACAGTAACCAATCTCATGAAAATCTAATGTGAAGTGAATATCAAAATAGATTGTGATTTTTGTACTATCATTTTTTTCTCATAATGCACTCTCTTAAAGAAACTTCAAACTTTGAAAATGCTCTTTTGAAACTGTAACTTCCATGATCGATCTTGAAGTTTTGATATAACCTCAAATTTATTTTGATCCCACTTCATACTTCACCACACAGTAAATTGTATTTTTTTAAATTTACTTATTTAAACATTAAAATTCTTTTGAAAAAATACTCTTTATATTTGAAATTAAAAATGACTTAGCCCAAGATGTTTTGATTTAGCTATAACTAATAGCATGAGATCAGAGTGGATAAAATATAAACAAGTTACTGGGGTTTTGTATGACAAAAGAGTCTCAATTCACTTAAAAAAATGATTTTCTAAAATAATTATTAGATCTGAAATATTTTATAGAGCAGAGTGTTGGGCAATAAAGAGAAAATAAATAGACAAATTTAAGACTACATAGACACGTAAGCTATATTGTATGAGTGACTTAACTCTAAGAGATAGAGTTAGATATAGATGCACTGGGGATAATTTTAAAAATAGTCACAATAGATGAGAAATTGAGAAAAAAAACTTATTTGAGGTGGTTTAGTCATGTAAGTAAAAGACAAGACATGACCCGTGAATAAAGATAAGTTAAATTGTGGGGTGAGTAATGATAAGGTTTATAATAAGATTATACAGAGAAATAAAACTCAAAAAACAGATCCAATTCGGTGGAATTAAGAGTTTTTTTTTTTTTACATCTAGGAAATTCTGTCTATACATTCAACAATTCATTTTGTTAGTCTAATATTATATAAAAGCATTTTATTTTAGGAATAAAATTTTATATTTTAAAATAAATATAAAAAATATTTTTGTATATAACATAGTTGACGAGTGAGAGCGACACCCAATATGTAGTGCTCTGTAGCCGGCGAGGAAACACCTACGAAAAGAAATGGACGTTAAACTTGAAATTCTTCTCCACCGGGTCAACGAACAGTTCGTCTCAATGGATGAAGGTCTAGATGTCATACACGTGATACGTGGCACGTGTGAAAAGCTTCATGACTCATTAATGGAGGATTCTCTTTGCTCTCTTCTCCCCATTTTATTGTTTGTGTGTGTATGTTGACTTCAAATTCTCCTCATTTCCCATCAAAGACACGCAGGAGATCTCTAATGGCAGAGTGTGTGGTGAGTTTTCTCTTAACAAAGTTGGATACATTTCTAACAAAAGAAGCAAAATTGCTGAGTGAATTGCGAGGACAGTTTCGTGAAATCAAGTACGAGTTGGAGAGCATCAAATCCTTTCTCAAGGATGCAGATGCAATTGAAGAGATGGATGAAAGAGCAAAAACTTGGGTCACCCAAGTTAGAGATGTAGCTCACGACATCGAGGATCTTCTCGACGAATTCACTCTTCGTCTACCCCAACACTCACATGGCCATGGACACTCTGCTTCTCTGTACAAAACTGCTTGTGATATCAAGAAGTGGAAGGTCCGCCGGTGGATGGCCTCTAAGATAGTAGAGATACGAACCCAGGTGCTCGAAATTTCTAAGCGAAAAGATCAATATGGTTTCGACAAATTTGAAGAAGGTGCTACTTCTCATTCTACTAGCGAGAATTGGCACGATCCTCGGGTTCTTTCTCTTTTCATTGAAGAAGCTGACCTAGTAGGAATCGACCAGCCTAAACATGAATTGAGTGATCTGCTTATGGGTGGAGAATCAAGGCTTAAAGTGATTTCTGTGGTGGGAATGGGCGGGTTGGGCAAGACCACACTTGTGAGGAAAGTCTATGAAACAGTGAAGGACCGCTTTCAATGTTACGCATGGGTTAATGTAACAAGATTGTTCAAGATTGAAGAGATCATAAGAAGCATGGTGAAGAAATTTGTCCAAGCGAGGAAGGATCAAATTCCCAAAGGGATAGATTCAATGCAAAGGGAAGAATTGATGGAAATTCTCCACGATTATCTGCGACAGAATCGGTATGTGATTGTTTTTGATGATATATGGAGCATAAATGCGTGGATTAGTTTAAAATGTGCATTGCCTGACAATAACTGTGGAAGTAGAATCATGGTGACAACCCGAATTTACGATGTGGCTTCTTCTTGCATAGAAACTTATGGCCATATCTACAAACTTCAACCCTTGTCTGCAGAAGAAGCTTGGACCCTGTTTTGCAGGAAGGCTTTTTGTACCCATGATCGAAATTGTTGCCCACCCGAGTTGCAGAAGCTTGCTCAAGATATCTTACTCAGATGCAGAGGATTACCTCTTGCAATTGTGGCATTGGGTAGTCTTCTGTTTAAGAAAAATAAGAATATGGTGGAATGGGAGATGGTGCATCGCAGCCTTGGTTTGGAGTTGGAATGCAGTGATGGCCTTAAAAGTGTGAACAAAATTCTGTCACTCAGTTACAATGATTTGCCTTACTACCTAAAACATTGCTTCTTATACTTCAGCAATTTCCCTGAGAATTACTTGGTGAAGCGTATGAAGTTGATTCGCCTTTGGATCGCGGAGGGATTTGTAGAAGAAAAAGTAGGCAGAACAGTAGAGGAAATTGCAGAAGGCTACCTGAATGATCTCATCAGCAGGAACTTGATTCAAGTATCAGAGATGCATGATAGTGGGACGGTGCGGACTTGCACAGTTCATGATCTTCTGCGTGAGATCATTGTTTCAAAATCTAGGGAGGAGAAATTTAGTAAATCCACTACTGATCCAGACAATATATCTCTCGAGAATGTTCGACGCCTCACGATTCTCATCAAAGAAGAGAATTCTCCACAGAGCAGGGTAAGCTCCTCTCACCTTCGTTCCCTGTTCATTTTTGGTGGTGGTCGATTTTCCAACTCTTCCTTAGCCTCATTTTTATCCAGCTTTAGGTTGTTGAGGGTATTGGACTTGGAAAACTCCAATGTAGAGATTTTTCCAGAGGAACTTGGTCACCTGTTCCTTTTGAGGTACTTAAGTTTGAAGAACACAAGGGTTAAATTGATCCCAAAATGCTTGGGAAAGCTTAAAAACTTGGAGACATTGAATCTCAAGGGGACTTGGGTACAAGAATTGCCTGACGATGTTGTGGAGCTTCAACACCTGCGCCACTTTCTCGTCTACCATCATGGAATCGGATACGATAGACCGTTCGAGTGTACGTACGGTGTGAAGGTGCCCGCAAGAATAGGGACTTTGAGATCACTGCAGAATCTATTGTTTATAGAAGCAAATGGGGAGGAAGGAATAGCAAGGGCAGTGGGGAACTTGACCCAATTGACAAGGTTGGGAATTACAAAACTGAGAAGAGAAGATGGGATGGATCTCTGTTCCTCCATTGAGAAGATGAACCACCTCTGTTCCCTCAGTGCAATGTCCATGGACGAGGAGGAGCTTCTTGATCTACAGTCTATATCAACACCACCTTCCCTTCTTAGGTACTTATTTTTGGTGGGTCGTTTGGAGAAGTTACCAAACTGGATCACTTCACTTGGCAATCTAGTCCGCCTGCATTTGAGGTACTGTTGATTGAGGAGAGAGTTTGAGTTGTCTTAGTTCTCCTAATATATGTAATTCTTGTAACAACACAATAGAATGATCTCTCTTTTTTCCTATGGTTTTTTTCCTTTTGGGTTTTTCACGTAAATCTTTTGTGTTTATGATATTTACGGATTATTGTTCTATGTGGTATGCATTTCTACAGGTACTCTGGATTGAAAGAAGACCCATTTAAAGCCCTTCAGAACTTGCCCAAATTGATGAACCTGAGGCTCACAAAGGCTTTCCATGGAGAAGAACTGTGTTGCAGTGCAGGGGGGTTTCAATCATTGAAGAAACTTTATCTTAGAAAGCTGAGTGGATTGATAACAGTAAGGGTGGAGACAGGGGGAATGCCAGAGCTTCAAGAACTGGGCATTGCATATTGCAGCAGATTAGAGAAGATGGAACACCCAAATCATCTTCAGACCCTTTATTTGTTGGATATGCCAGTGGAATATGGAGAGAAGATAATCAGTGATGAATGTGCCCCAAACATCTTCTGCAGCTATACTCTGAAGAAATCTGCAGAGGCATTTAACATGGAGCTGGAAGAATTCCCTGTGGATTACCGAGAGAAGATAATCGATGATCGTCGTATCGTCGATGTTCGAAGTCATCATGCGCGAAGTGGAGGCTTCTCTCTTGTGGAACCCATGAAGTTTGATGCTGGGTGAGTAGGTGCTGCTACATTACAGTCATTTGTAGTTTTATATTTTGGCCACTCAGAGTAAGTTCTTCCTTCTTAGCTCTACACTATAATCTTACACATCTAGACATAGAATCTAATTAAATAGGACGGTGATGGCCCGTTTGGAATAGGTTTATCTAAAATTACCTATCATTTGATTGATCAAGAAATGTTTTTAAAGACTATAATTTAGAATGCTTCAAAAATATGACTTGATTAATCAAATTATGATCACGGCTCTATTGGGTGATTCCTACACTTAGGCATGCATATAACACTAGGCGATCCCATGCATAGATAAACCTTTTGTATATTTTAAACACTCGAAGAATTATTATTAATATTGTTATTTTTAAAGAACAACACTCCTTTTAATATTTAAATGATCGAATTTGGGCTACTTGGTTATTTAGACAAGGTGCCTCTTAAACAGAGTGAAAGTGTAATAAATAAATAGTAACTTTGGATATTTCTGAAGGACATGCTTGTAGCTCTAAATGCCTCCTTCAAATCAGCTGTTCATGAATGAGCTAATAAGATTTTCCTATATAAAGAAAATAAAATTATTATATTATTTTAATAAAATATAGAAGGTGAGAAGATTTTTATATCGATAAAATCATTATTATCGATTAGAATTTCATCTATTTGAAATTAGTTTTTCGAGTGCTAATTCTTTATTTGATTTTATTATTATGACAAAATACTTTTAATTTTTTGTAAACTGATTAATAGTAACCTTCTATGAGATTCTATGGTACAGATTGCAGTTCTGGCATTCCGGTCGTTCACCGGAAGACGGCGACGCCTCCCAGCATAAACCGATCGGTTCTTTTTCTGCAAGAACAGGTATTTTTCTATATCTCTTGGTTTTCCTTCTAAATAGAGAAGAAACTCTCTACATTGTTTGATGCTATCTAATTTTATTCGGTCTCAGAATTTCAAAATTTTACGTAAAAGGAGGTTTAGAAATTTATAAAGGATTTTGATTACTCAATCTAATAGGCTAGGATTTTGGAGTGGATATTCAAGTCGTAACAAGTGGTATCAAAGACAGATGTCAAGGGAGAATTGTTAGGGCTGACTGCGAACAAATCTCACATTAGAAGTGTAGAAAAAAATTAGAAATTTATAAAAGATCTGGGTCACTCAACCTAACGGACTAGTATTTTGGGCTTGATATCCAAGTCGTAACAAGTGATATCAAAGCCAGATATCAAGGGAGAATTGTTAGGGCTGACTGTGAACGAGTCCCACATTAAAAGTGTAGAAAAAGATTTTTTAGAAATTTATAAAAAATTTAGTTCACTCCACCTAATAAATCAGTATTTTTGGCTCAATACCCAATTCATAACAAGAAAGTCTGAGAAAGTTAAAAAATTTTGACAAACATTTTTTCACTTAGTTGGCCAGAACTCGAGTAGCAGGATCGGATTTGGGAAATGGAGGGTGATTCGGTCGAATCAATAGATGACTGACTCACTTTGAATGGATTTTGATGGGATTAAAGGGGGTGAGAGTGGGTCAAATATGGTTTAAGGAGGGTCAGCAAGAGTCGATGGGTCAAGGCTAAGGATTATAGTGGTTTAGTGGCATTAATGGTGATTAATGGGATCGGTCAAACTGGTGTTGTTGTGAGGCACGTTTGATGCAGTGCCTTGGTCAAGGGATGGGCAATGATTGAAGGAATAGTTATGTTTGTGGAGGCTTTAATGAATAAGTTAATGGGTTTATTTGTCCAGGAAGGATGGTTTTATGCAGCGCTGTCTAGCGGTAGCCTTAGGCCCTCTAAAAAAGCCATTCGTTAGGCCCAAAAAAAAATTCACTTAGAATTAGGGTTCCACTGGTGCTGTACTGCTGTGCAGTACAAACCGAGGCTATCCACTACAAAATCTAAAAATAGGTAACGGGAAAAAAAGGAAAAAAGTATGGATAAAAAGTTTTCCATGCCCTAGCTGCTCTCTCTTCTCTCTTTTCTCTCTTCTCTCCTCAGTTTGATGCAAGGTCAACCATGTTTGGGTAGGACTAAAGTGGTCTTAATGGGTATTGGGGAAAGTTGGGTAAAGGCAAAGGAAGGCCAACGGTGTGGGTTGTGGAATGTACATCTGCAGAGAGGTTGAAAGGGCTGTTCACGGACGTAGTTGGGTAAAGGCAAAGGAAGGTCAACGGTGTGGGTTGTGGAATGTAGATCTGCAGAGAGGTTGAAAGGGCTGTTCACGGACGTAGTTGGAGGCGAGGCAGGGATACAGGATTGATGGGGCATGGGCGGACGTCGGTGGCTGCCAGGCTTGAACGGGCGAGACTGCAGGGTTGAGCAGGGAGGAAGTGGGGGCTGTTTGGTGTGGGTTCAGTGGGGAAGAAGAGGGCTGGGATTAGATGGATTTGTAGATTAATAGAGACCTGGTTGATGGGTGCTTGGCTGAACGGGGATGGCAGTAATGCTGGGTTGTTGCAGAGGTCGTGGCAGACGCGCCGAGAATCAGGCACGACTGGAGGAGTTGTGTAGATCTGGCTGAAATCATGACTCCAGTCCTGGATCTGGTTGGGCGCTTGTAAAACTCGTCTACGCTGCGCTGAGATGAACAGGAGAAGAAGAAGAAGGCGAATGGAGAGCGAGAAGAGACGAATGAGAATCCATCCGAGGGAGAAGAGGAATAGAGAGGAAGAAGTAGAGGAGAGGAGAGGAGAGGAGAGGGGAGCGCCCCTAAGAGGTGGAAGAGAGAAATCTCAATTCATTCATTGATCAATAATAAGAATTACATGCATTAATGTTAAACTAAAACCCTAACCTAAAAAGTAGGAAATAAATAAAAAACGAAACTAACAAGAAAAATAAAAAGAACACTAATAATAATTTTACAATTAATAAAAATAAATTGAAAATTAAATAAAACTAATTCCTATGATTATTTGGGTCAGCCTAGTTTTCCAATTTGTTGGCCGGATCGAGTCAGCCACAGGTAGTTCTAGTGTTAAAATGCAGTCTAAGAGAGATCTTTTTCTCTCTTTCATTAACTCGTATAAATAGCTTACAGAGTGAGGAGTCCTGGAAAAAGAAAAAATCTTTTCTTCCTAGACCAATGATGAACACTTTGACATGACTGGTTACTTTAAATTAGTTCACGCAATATTATCAATTTATTAAATAGATTAACTCGATTCATTTAAAATTGATCGGGTTATTCCAACCTAGGCTATGCGTGAAAATTGTTAACTCAAAATGTCTTTATAGATTTATTACATATATTGACTCAATCTAAATACTCAACTAAGTTTAAATAGGCGGGAACAAATCTTGACTTATTTATTAAATAATTTAATCTTACTCAACTTGCGTTGAACCCATACAAGTTATTAAATGAGTCGACATTACTTAATTTGATCCATTTATTAAATGTGTTGCCTCAATTCTAGATGAGTCAATCTGACCTATAGGTATACTACATGAGAACTCATTTATTGATGAGGTTTGCTTGACCTTAGTACCTAATGAAATATAAATGTGTTTGCTCACTTGACCCATTTATAAGCAATGGTCCAACTCAATACCTACTGATTTTGACTCAATTTTAAATGGGTTAACTCAACTTGGCTTAATCTATTTATTAATATATTTTTTACTTATATATTATTGATAATAAATATATGAAAGTATTTGGATTAGAAAGTGAACACCAAATGCATAAGTTTTTAAAAAAAATTGTAAGTTTTTTAGTTAAATGCTAGTTTTATTAAAATGTAATTCTATTTTCAAAACAATGGTTTTATGAGCTATCATATACGTAGCTTTATGTTATAATCTTGAACAATGGCCATTTAAATGACAATATGCAATACTATTACCATTTTACCAATAATATTTTGAATAGCAAATGCATAATATGTAAAAGGCTTTTTTCTTTTACTTTTTAAATTACTTAAAGCAGGGGTTGAAATCTCGGCCGATACGGAGAGATAAAAAATCGGCCGATTTATTATTATTATTTTTTAAAAACTGCTTTTTTTTATTTTTTTAAATAAATTTTTTCAAAAAAAAAGACCACTGAGATTTTCAAAAAAAAATTAAGGAGAGAGAAAATATCTCAACTGATATGAAAAATTGACCGAAATCTCGACAGGGCCGATTTTTCAATCCTGACTTGAAAAGAGATTTTACTCCTTTTTAAGAAGATCCTAAAAAATCTTATAATTTATGAAACAATCTACGATTTGATATGCTTGTGTTGTACTTGATTTTCAATCAATGAGTTGATTTTGGATTTTTCTTGGCTTGGAAAGTGGAACTTCTTAGAAGGGCTTTTTGTTCAATTTCCACGAACTTTGGCTATGCTCAGTGTCACGCCCCGGTCCAAAAATGGCACGTGACGTGGATCAAAATTTTCTTTTCCAAAATTTTTCATATAAAATAACAAATATCGTAAATGGGGAAGTCACACGTATGAGCATAATTATATATATATATTGGTCTAAAAGGGTAAAGTCTCCTACCGAAATTTCGGCAGAGTCTCCTACCGAAATTTCGGCAGAGTCTCCCCTAAAACATGAACAGTTGGGTCTATGATGACCTCTACAAAAAAAAAATATAGTCACCTGCTCAATGTTTACATATCACAACATACTTGATTCCATTCACCAAATATTAAATGCTCCAAACTTCAAATCTTAACTGGAGTTCCCATAATAACATTCATACCTTTATATTCATTAAACATGGTTTATACAATAATTACATCAATATTACATATAACCATGTAGAGCAAAATATCAAAATCTAGAAATTGTAGTGTGCATGAAAAGCAACTAACAGCATAGACTAAGGTCGTCCCCTTGGTCCCTCGGATTCTGTCTGAGCGATAGTACCTGCAATACAAGGAGGTGAGCATCCACAAGCTCAATGAGGAAATCCATGCATGCTACACATACACACACCCATATGATGGTGTATAAAATGGAATATAGATACAGTTATGCAAGACATAATGCTATCTAGTCATCTATTGGGAACCAAGTCCTCAACGAAATACTTATGTATAATAGGAGAATTAATATTATAAATGGACCACGACCCCTAGCAAGACTTAGGGTCCATGACTTCCTAAGCGGGAGACTCACAACTGACGTGACTATGTCTACCTCGCCCTGCATCCCTTCACCTCATGGGTAATTCAGTCGAACTTAAAGGCGGTCGGAAAGCGTCTAACGAAGCTAGTACCACTCCTATGGAGGTAAAAAGTATCTAGCTCTGCGCAACCACGCACAAGTGTGCGGAAAAGTCATAAGAGTACCCTACAGTGTCCACCCGTAGGAGGTTCACCTTAAGACATCAACTACACGGGACCAAGTCTCCGTGGAAAAATATCACTATTCTGATAAGGTTCACTTAATAGTCTTCATTTATGCTCTTTACCAACTTATCACAGAGGGTTAGATTATCACAGTATTAGGGATTTCAAAAAGGGAAATGGTAAAATCTCATCACCCTTAGACCGAATCTCACATCTTTTATTGGTAGTGGACACAAATCCACTTTACCCCATTTTTCATACTTCCTCTTAAGATTAACTCCACTAATTGAATAGAGCATAGAAGAGACAACTTTTACATTGTGACATAAATAAGTTATTCATACATTGAGAACTTACATCATTAAGATAGCATACATATTTTATTCCATACAATTTCATATCTTACTCAATTCTCATATTCATGTTTGACCATGGGAAAAAGGACAATAATATAGGACTGATTAATTGAATTTATGAGAGTGTCTCTCCTTGCACATAATCCAATTACAATCAATCCCCAACAATTAAATACCATATTTCCCCCAAATTCATTCATACACTAAATAAAACACAATGGAGATTTCATACCATACATGAAATGCAATATAGAATTCATACATATTTAAACATCGCATTCATCATTCATAATATACTAAGTAAATATTGTCATGCTTATGCTTACGAGGACATCTCAATTAATTTTAATAACTCAAATTTATTCTCCAATCATTTAGATAAAAAGTGTAGCATTCCTCACCTTAACCTTTTATGAAGAGCCGGGTTGATTTTTGACTTGATCGCTCCGGAGGTTCGGATTAGAAGGCTCTAATCAACACAAGAACACAAATAGAGTCCACTTAGTTCATGTATTTAGTCCTATTTTGAGTTTAAAAGTAAAACCCCCGAATTTCCCAAACTCTATCATCTTCCTTTAGTCTCCAAACCCATTTCCAACAAGATTTATGCCCATGCTAATCCCTAAATTGAAAAACCCCCAATATTTTCCATTAAGTTTTCTCCAAATATGGCCCTATTGCCATCACCACATCATCATTCATACTTCATTAAAAAAAAAACACCAATAGCATCATTCCAATACCAAGTTTCCCCAAATTTCCAACCCAAATCCAACGTGAGTCCCAATTTGGGGTGTAAATCTTCATGCAACTATGGAACTAGGTCCAATGTCATCTCAATTACATGAAAATTACTTTTCATAGCTTTCCCTCACTTTCAAATCAAATGCACCCTTTTTCTCCAATCTCCACCTTCCCAAAAACAAATCTTCTCCAATTTATTCAACAAAAACCTCCCTACAGCCTTCATCCCATCTCTACTCAAGCCTCAAAACTATTTAATCAAAAGAAAAGAAATAAACAGAAGAGATAGAATTTACCTCGAGAGAAGGTGGGAAAATTTGAGGAAAGGAGAGGCTTCTCTGCTTTCTGCCTCTCTCACATACTCTCCCTTTCTCTCTGCCGTTCACCCTGTCTTTCTCTTTCTTTTTTTTCCTCTTTGGCCTAGACGGGTTTGGCTTTAAAAAGAACGGCAACATTTTGGGTTGGAGTTTCTAATGCCCCAACTTAAGTTGTGGTGTCGGTCGACTCGACAAACAGGGTCGATCGACCCGACACTGAGCACAACTCAAATATTTATTTATTTATTTTTTATTCTAATTTATTTATTTTTATTTATTCTCAGTTGGGGTGCTTTCTTAAGGTCACGCGTACCCTGACGGGACCCACATGTGACCCTCACAGTACACACTTGTAACCCTTATTATTACATCATAAATTTATTAATCTGAAGGGCCGGGCCATTACACTTAGGGCTGGCCCTGAGATTTCGGGGGTCCTAGATGAGTTTTTAAGATGGGGCCTTTATATACTCATAAAAAAATAAGTGTGAAACTAAATAAAATATCATAATCAAATTTATAACAAAGTATTATTTAAAATTTATTCTTTTTTTGATATGCAAAATTACTAATTAAATTACTATATTCAAGTTTTTTTAACATTTATTTTTCAATAGATAAGATTGCTAATCCATTCAATCTTTCTTGTGACATTATAGACCGAAGATAAAGATTTTATTAGTTTTAACTTTAAAAAACTTATTTCTGCACATGTAACTATAACTCTTATAATCAACATTATTTTATAAGCAATTCATGTATTTAGAAAACAACAATTCATTCTTTTTTATATAATTTGGCAATTCATTCTTTTTGTATTGCATCTTTTATCATATTCGAGTGTGACACTAATGCAAATTCTCATTTGAAAAGAAGTTATTATTATTATTTTAATTTTTCAATTTTTCTGTATTTTTTAAAAAATTAACAATTAAAAATTATCTTAATTATAATGATTTATACTTGTATATTACTTCTAATAAAATCTACATTTGTCAAATGAATAAAGCTATGTTTTTTCATCTCTTCAAATTTTAAAAGCTTTAAATTATTTTTAATTCAAAATTATCAACTCAATATAAATTTCTCTTTCTCTTTATTTAAATGATAGATATTTTAAAAGATTATTTATTAATTAAAATTATTTTATTATTATTAAACTCAATAAAATGAGGATTATAATAATAATTATTATGATTGTTACTATCATTATTTTAATTTTTTAAGAAATCTACGCTTTAAATTGAGTAGAAAAATTATCAATATATAAAATTTCAATTTTGAGTGTTCTAAATTCGAAATAGTCAAATGATTTCAAGTAGTATTAATTCAAATTATTGTTATTTTTCATTATTATTATTAAATAATTTAATAAAAAAAAATATTATTATTAACGCAGCCCAGATTTGATCCGAGTCCCATATTAGTAAAAGGACAATTCTAACCGACTGGACTAAAATGAATTTGTGCTTTAATTATACATTATTACCTATTTAACATATAGTAAATGAGCTTGTGGACTTGGGGCCTTATTTATTTGTGGACGCTAGGAGACTGTCTACTTCGCCTATAGCCAGGGCTATGATGACCACACAATTTTAAATTTCAAATTTTGAAATAGGTAAATTCTAAATAAAAGGAATTTAGTTTTTCAGTTGTGTGTTTGCATTTTTTTAAGTGTGTATGAAGGCCTCAATTAGTAACAGCTCTAAATTCAAATTTCATAGTGGAAATGTCTGCAGACATTTTGACTGAATATTTCAGTTGGTTATGGTAAAATAATTTAACTTAATAGTTGAACTTAATTAGACTAAACTAACTTTTTTTCTTATATTATATGATAAGCAATTCCTTACTACTAATTTAACTTTCCTTTTTTCAATTTTCTTTTTTATCTTTTAAATTTTTTAATAACATTAACCATCATGCATGCATCAATAACATGCAATGCAAATTAATAAGGCAGGAGTTAAAGGCGGGAGTTTTGGAACAGCAAGGCTCCAAAGTCATCTCACGAAGGTGTAGTTCATCTCCAACTTAATCTTTAAGAGCAATATGTGAGGCTACAGATTAACATTATGCTGAGTTTATGCAGTTTCCGCACGTAAACTAAAAAAAAAAAAGACATTGTAATATTATTGTATATATGATAAATTGATGGTAATAAGTTTAAGTTTGTTCTACAAATTTTTGATATTACATATTTAGATGAAATCAAATACTTATAATGTTTTGAGGACATATCTGCGAAGTGGTAAGAAAGTTTCATATTGTCTTATTTGAGAAATTGGTGACTTTATATAACACTTGAGACATCCTTCTCTCAATAACTAGCTGATGAGAGTGAATTCTACTTCAAGAATGTTATTATGTTATGATTTTTTTAATATGGTATTAAAGTATGTTCCACCTGCAGCCGTTACACGTAAAAGACGTGCATTGGGTTCTATATTTCTAATCAGCTAATGTGAAATGTAACAATACAGTACTTATTGGGACCTAGTCTCATATGATATGGGATATTTAGATATTGAAATTTTCGATGTAAATGAAGTATGTAAAATAGCAGTATGTATTTTTATAAAAATATTTAAAAAATTCAAATCAATGGAAAAAAAACCAAACATATTGTGTAAATTACAATATCGCATCTTCATTGACCTTTTCTGAACCTCTGATATGTTATTGTTCTAATTTATCTCATGAAGTACCGCCAATGAATATTGTTTTAGAGCAAAAATTTCAGTAAACGAGTTTTGGTCTAACTCATCGAGTTAGATGAAAACTCGGTCAAGTTTATTCAACCGGAATCGTCTCGCGTCGAGTATTGGATACGAACGTCAGGTATTTTAAGTTGAATACGGAGTTCAATTTTACATTAATTGAAGGCCAAAATAGTAATATCCTACCATAAAAGAGTTTGTATTTAGAAGAATTATTGGAAATGGGGCGGCGCCCTCTTCAGGGTAAAAACTCTCCTTTTTCTTTTTCTTTTTTTCATTTTCCTTTTTATATTTTCAGGGCTCTCTCACCTCGTTTTTTTTATTTTTTTACAAATATTAGTTACTTATGTATTTTTTTTTTCTGAAAAAAAATGAAAAACAGCCCATTTTTTTTTTGAAAAACACAAATATTGGCTGAAATATCAGTCTGGGGCCCATGGCCGATATCTGGATTTTTTTAGAAAAAAAATAATAAATGAGGATATCGACCAATATTTGGTTGAAATCCCAATGTACGGCCGATACCTATCGTATCGACCAAGATAACTCGGTATAAAAAACCCGAGATTTGTACCACTATTTGAAATAAGATATGAAGATAATAATATAAATTTATAAATATATTGAAATTGATAATTTTATTCTTTTATACTATTCTACATAAATTATCATGAACTCATGTTTGTAATCTTAATTTCTAATAGTTTAATCATAAAATACTAATTTAAAAATATTTGAATTTTACTCTATAAATACAAATTAAAATAGTCAAAAATTTCAAGAAATAAACTTGAATTATCATTTTTTTCAAAATCAAAGGTCATAACTCAAAATACATAGACTATTGGGTCCATTTCATTTTTTCTAGAATATTTTTGGTATAAATAAAAAAGAAACAAATATGAATTGAAAATGGATTTCATAAACTACAATTTGACCCAATTCAACTCAAAATTCAATTTCTAGAGACTTAAATTTAATAGTCAATGCTTGCTGAATTTGATTAGTAAGATCAAGTGGCTATAATTTTAATTTTAGACTCAAATTTTTTTCAATTTTATATCATCAAGTCTATTTTCTATTTGAAAGGTTTGATTTTATGTCCATATCTAAACTTTTTTTTTTAAAATATGAAATTCATAGAGCAGAGGAGGTAGGGCCGAAATGGGCCATTCCAACTTCCAACCAGTTCCGCTCAGGCCCTTTCCAGCCGAAACAGACCGAAACTTATTGGAACGGAATCCAAAAACTAAAGGCATTCCCTTCCATTTTTAAATCGGATCCAAAATGTTTTATCGTTCCAATTTGAACATAATAGAATTCAAACTAAGCATCCTATTTATCATTTTAATCACAGTTAAAAAAATTGAATCGACTTAAATATGTTTGTAATGAAATCAAAATTCTTAACATAGTAAGGTGATAGATAGTTGACAAAAGTATATAGAATTTCTATCTATCGTTTTATTTATTCGAGCGGTTGAATATTTTCATGTTGTGTGGAAAGTCTCGTGCTCAAACTCTTAGGGCACCTAACTTGATCTATGGTATTTGTGAGTGATATCATAGATCTGGGATTTTACATATGATCATCACAAAGTGGGATCGACAAGTTTTCGGTTAAAAAATATATAAAAAATTGTAAAGAATTTAATTTAAAATAGTAAATAATAATAATAATAATAATAATGTGCATGATGTGTGATAGTATTGGTCTCTATGCGATGTACAATAAGTGAATATGCCCCCACAAAGTCGACCAGACTACACCTACTTTTGTCTTCTTCTTCATCCACTACCCTATTTTCTGGTGAATTTTGAAATAAGGATACAATTAGACGGCCGACAAATATTTCTTTTTTCAATAATGTTCAACTGTATATTTTATAAAGTGTTTTCACGATGATGAAAGTTTTATATGGAGCTCACCTAAGATCATACTATCAAGTGAATTTAAAAGATCTATCTGTAAATATAGTACTTACGAAAAATTAGCTTAATTAAATGACATTAGTTATAGTTTTAAATGACTCAAAAATTAACGATAGAAATAGATGCAATTTTAATCAAGTTCAATCTCATGACTAGAATAACTCAATTAAACTGATTTTCATAAACTATAGACATATAAATAGATCTTTTGAACTCATCCAATCTTATAATCAGGGGTTGAAAAATTTCTCTCTTATTTTTTTAATTAAAACTATCAATATCGACGATATATATCAGATACCAACGAGCCCTACTTAAGATAGTGCATTTTTCTTTCCTTGCATCTACAAAAGAATAATTAAATACATAAAGATACGTATGTGACTTTACCGCGATGAAAATGAGGTGTACAAAATGGTCAACGGTCAATAAAATGGGGCGATATTTCAAGTGAGTGCCCAAGACAAGTTGGAATGATAGAAGTCCTTGGTCGACTCAGTGAGATAAACCTGTTTTGTCTATAATTATGTATTGCTTCTGAATCAGGGGTCATTCGTTCATTCCTCTTGTGATCACTCAAGAGAAGATGGTGAGGAAGCAGATTCTGATGGCTGTTCTGCTGTGGGCGGCAATCGCCTTGTTCGTTGCCGGAAGCACAAGTGCAACGGCAGGTGCTGCTCGGTTTCATACCGTCGGGCACGTCATTCATCCACAAGGTGATCTCATGATTCATGTCAATTTCAGTTTTAAGAAGACACTCACAAATATGCAATGAACTTTTCTAATAGAAGACTACACATTATTCACAAATCATCAACCAATTCATTGTGAATAATCTCGTTTTTCATGAATGAACAAAACATATTGTACTTGATTGTACTTTGTTTAGGAGAAATTGGCCTCATTATTCCTCACCACATCCCTTTTTTTTATCAACTTGCTGATATCTTCACCAAATCATTGGGTAAAAGTTCGTTTCATGACTTGATCAGTAAGCTGGACGTTATTCATATACATGCCCCACGTTGAAGGGGAGTACTTTTCTTTGTAACTTATTTCTTTTTTGGTTTTTGTAATCTGTTCTTATATAAATATATTATTCATGAGATCTCTCCTAGATTGAAGAAGACAACCCAAATCCTGTGTCTCATTTTAACACAGCTCTATCAAAGAGAATGTATCTCGTGTTGGGTTTCTTGTTCTTTCATTAATTACGTATTATTCTGTTCATCACATCACTTATGACGATTTTGTTCATCAATGTTGAAGGTTGTCGCTGCTGCTGGTTTATTTGGAAGCCTCTAATCCGCTGCGGGAAAGTATGCTGTGGAGATGATTGCTGTCCTTAGGCATGATAGAAGCTAATTCTACTGTCCTCCAGTAGAACAAAAATGATCTCCCTCTTCATTAGATGCATGTAGCTTGGCTTCTCTCTGCAATTTTACTTCACATAACGAGGGCTGTAAATTTGGCTTTGAAGATACCAAAGACGGAGTATCCTACATGTTTTGGCAAGAAACGGAGGCATTTTTCATTCTATAGTGACGTAGAATGAGTACTAGCTTTTTGTGTCAGGTTTTGGGTCTGCCTCAATCCATGTTTACTCATGAGTAAGGATGGCTAATGAAATAACAATGAAAGAACTTTCTGTTTCTTATTGGAATAAAATAGTTTCTTAACCACTATCTATCTATCCAGGTGAGAGGAATATGAGGTGTGGATATGGGAGGGGGAATATGCCATTTGGGTGAAATTACCTCCTGATAGGATGGAATGATGGATCATAAAATTTGATTCAAATGGTTGGAGAAGCTTCACTCCTCGCGATCGTTTTAAAGGATATGAACTAATGCCCAGAACATATATTATGGATGAAATTTCACCATTTGGGGAATCATAAACAGTGGTTGATTCTTGCCAAAATGCAGGCAGTGGATGCCAGACTCTCTCTCTCTCTCTCTCTCTCTCTCTCTCTCTCAAATGTTCATGAGTTAATAGGCAGAGGAAACATAGAGAAGATGTTCAAGAATGATGTACTTCAAACTTTCTTTCTAATAAGGTCAATAATACAATTGAGGACATAAATTTCTACCTTTCCTAGATATAAACTTACATAGTTTTGCAGGTGAACAACAAAATCCCACACGTGAAACCATCTTCAACATCACAGAGAGCCCATAATTCTCAAAATAATGAACACCCAGAATGTCATAATCCAGATCCCAAAAGCATTGTGTCCCCTGACAAGGTTCACAGAACTGCTATCACTAATTCCTACAAGGAAGTGACAATCCCCAATAGATGGATCAAGAAATGTGACCATTCCAAACCCATCAAAATCACAGCTCTGTGAATGCTGTTTCTGGAGCTGATAATAACTGTTAAAAGCATATGAAATGTTTCCCTTTGCACCTATTGCATTGCACGATCCACCAAAGGAGAGAGTTGTGCAATCTGCTACACTGCAAGCCAGCTTAATGTGATTGGCAACTCCTGAAAGATCCCTAGTTGGGTCTGCAACGCACCACCTTGAAGGAAGATACTGGACATCTCGAGCATTCTTCAGTAACCTACCTAACCCGAGGTTCAATGGGTACTTCGCCTGGCCATCAAATGAAAAAATCCCCCAATGCCTCTCAAAGTTACCTGGAAGTACGCTTTTTTGTCCTTCATCAAGTAGACCGAAAAGATAAATATCCATGGGTGGAACACCAGGTCGCAGAGGAGTTCCTTTGTTACTTAGGACATGGTTTATCAGGCCTTGGTTGAACGCCCTCGCAGCACTAAGATTTGCTCCTAGAGCTCCATCTGTTGGCCAACCAACCTCACCAACTACAATAGGCATCTGATTATATCCGATTCGATTGAGAGCAGCAACTAACGTGTCGAAATTGCCATCAAATGCATTGCTATAAACATTTTGCCCATCAGTAACAGGGTGAGTGGTCCCATCAAAGAAGGCATAGTCCTGTGGGAAGTCCGTGTTTTGGTAGAGACTTAGAAAGGGATAAATGTTAACAACAAAAGGAGACCCAATTGAATTAAGGAATGCGACAATCTGAGTCATTAGTTGGGTGAGTTCAGGTCGGAATGATCCCTGAGATGGAAGCGAAGATTCGTAGGCATCAGCATTGCAAGGGACTACAAGTTTAACATAACCAGCAAGATTTGCTTTGGTTAACGATTGTTGCAAGTTCTGCAGTGCGGGGAGAACAAAGGACTCAAATTGGCCTTGGTAGTTTGTAAGAAATGGTTCATTGCCAACTGCAACATACCTGCAACATTGCAAACATTAATGGTTTGTGGAAAATGCAGAACCGATAACATTTAAACTTCTAACTTGTAAAATGCAAATGATGTTCTTGCACCATCTAGCCAATTTGAACTTATCTTATGCAATGTACACATTTCTGAACTTCCTCGGCACTTTCCAAAATGTTCCCCAAATTATTTTTCAGTTCCAAAATTTACCTTGCAAAGGAGTCATTAAGCCATTTAATATAAGATGATACTTCTACAATCATTTATCCGTTTACAATATACACATTATCTGAACAATTATTTGCTTAAAAAGGAGAGTAGGATGATTGATGCATCCACATAGCATGCAAGGAGCCTCAAGTTTCACCTAGTATCACAGAACTGAAAAAGTACATTCAAAAGTATCATACCTATGTGTACTTTTGCTGATTGAATTTCAAAACAAGCAATCTAATTGGCTCTCCACCCTGACAAGTGTCTGAAAAAGCTGAAAGATGCTGTAAGACATGATGTATGGGAAATGCCCTCAATAAAAAAATATAGTTAGGGCGAGAAGAACATAGTTGTGGATTTGAAGAGATATTTTGGTTCCTATATTTTTTTTCCTCCTTGTTTTTGAGGGGTAACAGGTACTTCATTTAATAATGGAAACTCCAGCAAGCGCCAAAAGACCATAAAGGTTATGGACAGGATTAGTATAAAGCATGCACATAAATGGCATTGCGTAGGCATCATGGGAAGGCCACTATCTCTAGTTCCACTGAGTTTAATGCCGGTTATAGAAAAAATAAATGAATAGTTAGGCCATATAGTTGGGGATGGGAACAAAATCGATGAAAAGAATCTGTTGAAGGCCAAGTCCGTTGCCGGCAAAGCAGGGAAATGTGGTGAAAATCGATGAAAAGAATCAGCTGAAGGAGGAGCGTTTTGTCCTCAAACTGCTGGTAGAAGTAGCAGTCTCTCAGAAGGTACACATCATTGGTCTCTTTGGCTTTGAAAGGAGAAACCTTCAATGTGGCAATCAAGGAGATGATGTTGGAAAGAACTCTACCGGAACACACAGGGCAGGAAAGCTCAGCAGAAGGCCAAGCTCTGTTGCCGGCAAAGCAGGGGAAGGTGGTGACTCGAGTGTTGCCTGGAATGACATGTGGAAAGCTAGCTTCACCCGGGCAATCAATGGAGGGTCAATCGAATGGTGCCCAGGGGCCAGGAGAAATCGCCGGTATCTGATCGTATTAAGGGACATGGGCTGATGATGGAAGGTGACTGATTAAATGATCTAATTGGATCATTTAATTTTGAAGCGGCCAAGAATGGCGAAATATTAAGAAGGGAGCATGTTGAGGCTATCTTTCAATGGCTTTCAAAAGGGTGTGGATTAAAAAAAAAAATTGAGAAAAGGAGGTAGGGATGATGGTTAGTCTTTTTGGGTGGGTTAATAGGGGTTTTGCTTTGTATGGAAATAGTATCCAATAGGGGATGTACATTATGGTCTTTTTTTGTTTTTTTCTTCTATATCTTGTACTCTTTTTTATTCATTTTAATAAAATATTGTCACTGTTTAAAAAAAAAAACAGTATTTAAAAACAATATATGAAAGACTACATAAGATCTCAACTAAAATAACTTGAACATATTGAGAGCTGTAGGGAGTGGCTAGGGGCAATCACTTTGGAGAAATCTATTAGACATTGAGATAGAAAATCTTCAATAACTACAGTAGCTACTTTAAGGGTATGGATGTGCTTTTCATTGAAAGTAGGATTTTCAATGAAAATGGGCTTTTGCACAAAGATGGGGATTTCAATGAAAATGTGCATTGATACATATGCAAAAAGTAGATTTTCCTATCTAAAAAATCTTGGACGCACGCACGCATGCACACACGACCTATTCTTTCACCATAGACATTTTCTGGAAGCATCAACTAGAGCCCAAGCATTTTGTTACATAACCACATCTAATACAATACTCACAATCGAACATCTAATTGTGGCTTGGATGGGGGGTTCTTTTAGAGGTAGACATAGGGTGGCATAGAAAATGGTTACGTTTGCAGTCTCGTGAGCAATATAGGGGGAGTGCAATGGAAGGATCTTTTAGGGGAATAGGACACCCAGAGCGGTGTTTGAGCAGGCGAAACGGCTAATGATAGGTTGGTTGTCCGTGTGTAAGGAGTTTACGGGTTTAACACCTAAGGATTTCTATTTGTCTTGAGAAGGATGTGTGAGAGGGGTTGAAAGGGTCAAGAAGCGTAAGGTTGAGTGGGTAGCGCTTCACTAAGATCGTGTGAATTCAATGTAGATGGGGCAGCAAGGGATAAACTTGGACCTACGAGAATAGGTTGAGCCTTACATGATGATAAGGGTAGGATGTTGGTAGCTATTTCAGAACCATTAGGGATAATGGAGTCAAATGAGGCAAAATTGAAAGCAATCAGGAGAGGTTTAGGAGTGAGAACCTCATTATTGAAGGTGACTCGACTAATGTCATCTCTTGGGCTAATAATAGCAAATCCCCCCTGGAGGTCAGTATGTATTGCTAGGGATATTTAGAGGTTGTGTAGGGTGGGAGGTATCACTTTCATTCACACACCTCGATCGACAAACAATATAGCAAACTTCTTAGCGAAAGTTGGAGTACAAAAATAGAGACCAACTACGGAAATCTTTTCATCACATCAACCTTGGGAGTTAGGGGAGTAAGGGTTTCCTTGGTGTATCTTGTGTTGGAAGGGTCATATAGCTGTATCTTTTTACTATTTCTTTTTTTTTTTTCCTATTTTTCATGTTTCTCTGTCTTGGTTCTGGGTACATCTCTCCTATACTTGGATCTACCTCTCTATTTGTTTTTTAATGAATTAAGTCATTAACGTTTCAAAAAAAAATAAAAATTGAACATCTAAAAGTCTGGAACCTTTCCCTATAACTGTACCCAGACAATTGAGTCCTTTCTTGGAGAGATGAGGAGTCAACAGGCCAAGCTTTCAACCAATGCTTTATGGTGCAAATGTTGTCTATCTGCATGGTTTTCCCACCCAGATGGATATGCTTTTGGATTTCCCTTCCATCTTTTTAGATTCTCATAGATGGAGAGTCCTTGTAAGATATGGGATGTTGCAGACGTGGAAATTTTGGAAGAAGAGAAACAAGTTCTAGCAGAGGATCTACTTGGTTCTCAGTTTCTAGGATTTTTTTTCTTGAAATCTTGTCATTTTAAGGAGAATCTTTGAATCCAGATTCTCCTAAAAACAGTTAGAAGTGCTCATTGTTGCAACTGCAAAGGCTGCAATTTCAATTCATATGGGCACCAAATAGACATTTGGCTTAGTGAGTTTTTTAGCTAAATCCAATTATGAGTGGCAACTCAGATAAATAGTAGGATAAATGGCTTTGACGATGGCAATGATGAAGACAGTCTCTTCTTTGCTAAAATGATTTTACTTCTTCTTCTTCATTTGAAATGAGTGATTAGAGACAAGATTTTTTCAGCAAGCTTCAGATCTGGATGGAGATTGGGCTTCAAGTTGTTCTATATCCAAGTGTGTCTGTGTGTGTTTATTGAGATGGTTACAAAACTTAAACCTGCAAAGTTTATAGTTGCAACAATGAACACTTACCAATTGTGCTAAGGGCTTTTATAAATTGGGCATAAAGTATCGCTCAAGATATAGACATAGAAACACCTTGACAATTGAGCCTGGCAAGAGACTGATCCAATAAGAACCTATTGAGTATTGACATATATTGGGGAAAATCATAGATATTGGGAACCTTTTTTTTATGACGAAGGTGTCCAGGCGTCTCACTCATAGGGGACTTTACACGCCTAATCCTTCAGGACATATGCACACCTCCCTGCACACACATACAAGGTTCAAGCGATGAGGAGTAACCCCATGGGGAGTGACCCAAAGGGGTTTTAACGTTAATCAAACTCAAGACCTCCCTTCATGAGGGGAGCTTCTTGACCATTAGGCCAACCCCCTATGGGATGATATTGGTCGTGTCTCTTGTAGTTTTATTTCTGTTTTGTTAGCTCTTTGCCGTTTTACCCAGTTTTTTTTTTTTTTGTTGTTGCTGTTTTTTGTGTGTTCTTTGTATTAGCACATCCAGTGTCTTTTATCTATTAATATATGAACCATTTCAAAAAAAAAAAAAAAAACCTTCCAACTACAGGAAGTGACCCTTGGACTCATAATTGGTAAGTACCACCTAATGGAATGTTTCAGACAAATATACTGAAAACATCCTCCCAACAAAGAGGTCCTTCTTGATCGGGGAAAGATTTGTTTCATACAAAATCCTTAGAAAAGCAAACCCATAAATGAAATCCTATCCATGTAGCATAGAATGATCTATCTTAGCGATTAACACATGAAACCAAAATGCATATTCCATCCCTAAACAATTAATGAACCAACCAAAAAGGGCTTGAGATTTACGTTGGATTGAATCCTTCCTTCCAATTTGAATTGTTTTGTTTTTCTACTTGTTCGTTGTCCCTTTTTGACTTTTAGCCACCATTCAGTATCAGTGATACTGAGGGTGGGGAGATTTCTCTCCTGCATACGTTGAGCGCCTCCGAATGGAGTGTTGTTTAGCTGTGTCTAGACGCAACATAATCGGCAGTGAAGTACGATTATGTTTACGTCGTCTTAGTTCCAAAATATGTTAATTAATAATGCGAGAAATGTGATATTGCAGCACCATTTTAACACGTACTACTATAGCATCTAAGCCAGGTTCACTAGGCTCGGACCTGCATTGTGTCAAGTTAAGAGAGGATTAGAACTTATATACATGTCTCCCATAATAGGGGGGAAAAAGTATTTACAAGCATAATTGCATATTGATTTTATTTATTGAGGGGAATAAGAAAGGGCATTGAGTCAATTAATTTGGTGAACAACAATGACAAAATTCTGATACATTTAAAGAAGTACGAGAGTTCTTTGTGTAAGACAATTAATTTCCTAGTTTGAGTTGGATTACACAAGGGGTTGACTTTGAGCCCCATTTTGTCAGCGACAAATGATGAACTATCAGACCACAAGCAAGCCATGTAATAAGACATGATTGCTAGCTCAAGGTATGAGAAGGAGGACAATAAAGCCTTAGAATGAAGCCATATTAGGCTACAAAGTAACAAAAAATTTAGCTCATGATTGTGATAAAGAGGAAAATAGAATCACAAAACTAGCCTTAGATGGGATACAACTTCGATAATGATGATTTCAGGGCCGGTGCAAGAGACATAACAACAAATTCATGCCAAATAAGAATACAATTAGTTTTCCCTAACTCGACATGACATTGCTAAGTTTTACCCAAGAAAAATGTCCACAAATGTTTTGACACTCTTTACATAAAAATTACAATATTTTATGTTCATCACTTCATTGTACACAATATTTTGTAAAACAGATCTAAAGCAAATCATATAATGCCTCCAATCATTTTCCAAAATAAATCCTGTTTTTCTACAACTCAGTGAGTGGTACGAGTAATATTTTTCCGCTCTTTTTATTTTTATAATTATCTCATCAGTTTCTAAGTGTAACCATGAATCACTCTAAGAGCCAATAAAAACCAATTGAAAAACAGATAATTAAAATAAGAATGACACCCAGATAAAGGAAACAATAAACATCACAAGAATCTCATTACATTCCAAACATTGAAAATTAAAAAAAAATAAAAAATTCCAACGTAACAAAATCCGAACATCTGCCTAGTAAAAATAATGATCAAAACCCAGATGATATAGAAAGATAAAAATAAAACCCATATAATGGATTGAGCAGAACTTACCATATTCCATTTAATCCCAGTCCAAAAAAAATCCAAATTCTCTCTAAAAAATTTCAAAATCCAGATAAGAAAGAAAGAACGAAAGAAAAAGTTTGTGGAAAAAGGAACAAAAGATAAAAACTCATAAAATAGATGGAGCAAAATTCACCATATACATGAAATCCAAACACACCTGACAAAAATAAGGGCCACCAATTCATTTCCAAAGCAAAACACAACCAAAACAAAGAAGAAAAAAAATAAACTAGTATTGGAACAGCGAGGTTTTTAAAATTGGAACATCCGCTTTGTCAATTTTATACCTGTCACATTTCATTAAAAATTCCAGTATCCAAATCATTGCATCCCAAATTAGAGAAAGAGAAAAAAATAAAAAATTAAACCATTCACATACCTGATATCCACTCCACCTTTAACAACATATTTGGATACATTCTCTTTCACCCACAAATCTGCAGAAATGGGAGACGAACTCAAAACCCCCAACTCCTCATTTGCAATACCCACCATCACCTGAATTTTGCTCCCCATAAGAGCCTTGAGAACAAGTGGGTCGGCATCGAAGAGCTTCACTTTCTGGATCCCGTTATCCTTCATGAGATCCACTACTACAGAAGGAGAAAGGCGGTGGGATGAGAGAGCTCCCCAGTTGACACCAATGGCGGATAGAGAAACATCGAAAAGACAGGCTGAGAAGAGGAATAGAAAGAGGAGAGATATGGAGGAGTACGTGAAGCGGGTCCGCGCCATTTGTGAACATGGATTGATTTGGTTTGGTTCAGAGAATCAGGAGAACGTCTAAGCGCATCGAGGGCATTTTGAGGTGCAGAAAAACTTGAGTGAGAAGAGGAGAGAAGAGAAGGGAAGTAAGGAGAAGCGGTGGTTGGCTAAGGCAGGCCCCAGAAAGAGTGACGGAATGGAGGAAGCAGAAGTATCACTGCTAAATGTGAAAGGGAAAGGGAAAGGGAAAGGAAAAATGTGAGCATCCGTTGAGAAATGGAAATGATTTTTACTTCAAAATTCGACAATGGCATTGGATTTTTTTTTTCAAACTTTTCTTTTTAAGTGTTGTCGTCTTCAAAATTTGTGAAATACTTTTATGCCCTTCATTAGTTCCCTTCAAAATGTATACTTTTAAATAAATATACATATTTATAAATATTTAATGACATTTGATAAAGATATCATTGTTTTTTATTACTAAAGACCTCATTTTCTAAATATTGAAATTACTTTTAACTTTATATATAGGATATTGATTTTTGCACCACCATTTTCTCGTGGCCTCCTTTAAAAGGAAATTTCAATTTTACCTTTATTTTGAGAAAGACAAAAAGAGAATGAAAAGAAAAGTAACGACAAAATTAAGATTTCTTTTTAAGAGAGTACACTATAAGAGAAAATAGTGGTGCAAATAACACTACCGTGATCTTTGTCTTTTTCATAAATATTATTTGAATTTAAAAAAATAATATTAGTATTTTAAAAGTATGTTGTCTTGTTAAAAAATTAATAGTAGTATAGTGAGTAAGAATTAAATGAGGGGAATTAAATTTATCTTTTTTATATATGTGATTATTTAAAAAGCTATAAGGGGTGTTTTAAAAGTAAAATCAAGACTTGAATTTAAATGAGTAACTAAAACTATAATTAAATAGGTTTAAAGCAGTTTCAACAATTATATCTAATAAACCAATTTTTTTTTAAAATAATTTAATTAATAGTTCAGCTTTTAAAATATTGGTTGAAGGTAGGTTTGATGTCCCTTGCTATTAAACAGACTTAAATCATGAATATTATTTCAGCCTTCTATTTTAATCAATACTCACTTTATTGTTTTTAAGCGCCAACCGGTTTATAATGTAGTTATTAAGATATTATCGTTCAACAAATAATATTTATTGACAATTGTATATATTAAAAGAGATTATTTATCTGTATTTTTCAATAAAAAGTGTACTGTGTCCTAAATTATAGTGTAAGTATTAATGGTAGGGCTGATTATGTATCAAAGATTTTGATGAAAAGGATCTCTCTATTTCCTAAGAAGAGGTGCCGACTTAGAGCCTCGATTTAATCTTTATTAAAAAGTTCATCAAATAATTCTTCACGTACAAATAGCAATATCGAAAAAAATAAGAAAATTGAATAAAGAGAAGCAAATAATGACACAAATATTTACTTGAATTCTCTTTTGTTATGTCGACAAGTTCAACACTGATCTATAAAGGCAAAAAATAAAGGAGAGACGGTTCTCATTATAAATGTTCTACTCTCTTTCTTTCACAAAATGACCATATATACTACCTTAATTAGAGTTTATATAAGACATGTGACCTGCAATGATGTGAATCAGATCCATCAAAAAAAAAAATCCTAATTTAGCATATATTTGTGATAGTTCTCGATTTTGTAACTTAAAAATAATATTTGAATATGTAAATAACTTATATTTAATGATAAAATTACATATCCATAAAACTCAGATTTTTATTTTTGAAATTTTTCTGAATTTTTAAAAAAAATGAAAAACAAGAGGAAAAAAAATATCGACCAATGCGATATTTAAATTGGTTGGACTGATATTTTGAGCCCAGGTTGCTACATAATATGTATCCTTGTGTGCTGATTGCTGAACAAATAGAATAGAAGTGTGGCTCATGCTCTATTACGACCCATTTTCAAAATATTAATCTAAAATTATAAGAAAAATCATCTTTTGAAAGCCTACACTTTTTACATGTAAAGTGCCCCATAACAAATATGTTAGTTGGAGTTTCAAAAGTTTCAAACAGTTATAACGGTTGGACAAGGATTGTCCTTTTACGTTTATAAATTATAGAAATATAATATTACAATAAATGTCTTTTTTAAAGATATATACATATAATAAGTTTATGTGCACTCCACATGCATAGTAGTTATTGCTAAATGTTAGGGCGAATCTTTGTGGATTCACTAACAGTAAATAAGGGGTCCATATTATTATACTATAAGTTTAATTCAGGAAAAATTACATTTACTCTTAATTATATCTTTTTAAACTAAGTCATTTGATTATATATTAACTAATGCTTGAAAAAGTCAGTCAATTATAATTTATCACCTGAGTTTGAAAGTATAAAATGGTATAACTTAAGAATAACTATAGTAATTTCTTAAAATACTCACTTGCACACTAGTGTACAATAGAATCCACTAAATAGAGTGACCATGAGTACATCGAAGAGATTATTTCTTGCTTATGTGGCTCGTTAAAAAATCAATGACATATGATCATCATTAAAAATAGAATAAACTTTTTGATTTTGAACTGAGGACCTCTCACATTTCAGAGGAATTTTGAACCGCCAAACCAACCCTCACGAATTCAGCTTATCATCAACTTTTTTAGCCGTTTTTATAAATTTACTCAGATGACTCCAAGCTGAAGTCATTGACGTGGGTATATAATAATTTCTCTTATATTTTTTTAATCAATATGTAAAAACTATTTTCTTACTCTAATTTCTCCAAAAACCTTTGCCGATTTCTATTGGAATTTATGCCTCAGTATTTATATAACGCATCAATTTACAACTTCTTATCAATAGTATAGTTTTTGATAAGATCAAATGAAAGAATAGATAATTTTTTATTATATCGAAATGATAATGATGATAATAATAATGATAAAATAATACATCGTTAAAAGACTCATTATCAAATAAATAAAGAAAGGTTAGAGAGGCCGTTCTAGTCATTTACAGGGGCGTCTTTTCATGGATATTTTTGTTTGGTGAAATCTAGCCTGCCTCAAAAAGTAAAAGTTAGAAAGCAACTATGGGATCCTCTTTCCACGGTATTAATTTTATCATAAACTAAACCAACTTGTAGCATTAACAAGAATCCATTCTACAAGAGTGCCTAAAGGGGTTGTCATGATGGGGTTGGCATGATGGTTAATAAATTTATTTTATAAAATGGAGTTTTACATTCGATTCACGTATAACTTTAATGAATAATTTTTCATAGATTTAATTATACCTCCAGTATTTCAATGTATAGAGAGGTACACCACAGTGTATTAATTTTATCATAAACTAACCGTGTAACATAGACTAAGAAAAATTAATTCTACAAGACTGTGTGACGGGATTGTCCTTATGGAGTTGGCATGATGGTCCAGAAGCCCGTCTTAGAAGTGTGGCCTTAAGTTCGATTCATAGTCAATTCCAACGGGCCATCTCCTAAGATTTAACCAGTGTATAGATTAAGAGATTTACACGTGTCCGTGAAATTAGTCTCACCTCTAATGTCAAATTAGTCTCACTATGAAGATATCCATGTTATCTAAAAAAAAATCTATACCTTGTAACCTAGATCATATGGGTTTCTCCCAACACTTCTACACCACAAAAAGAAAAAGATCCAACAGATGTAAAAAGGGGTTTGAACCCTCACTGAACACACAAATTCAGATTCTTCCTATATCTAATATTAATATCCTACTCTGGTTATGATCTTCAAGAAATACAATCATCTTCGTATGCCACCTCGCATCATTTTTTGTATATATAATATAATCTATCATGCGTTCATGCATCATCACTTGTGACTCAAGATTGTCGAGTACATGGATTGAAATAGTATGACACAACATGATGATAGAGAAGATAATTGATAATAAAGTTTAAGTGAAAACATAGATTTAGAAAAATAAATTTAAAAAAGAAAAGAGAAGGTATAAAATCAATTATTGATATTTACTTTTTTATTTGAGACTCATTAAAGTTGTCCGATGATGCACTGTTGTGGGGGTCACATGTTAAGGAATATTGAATCCCACCAATCTAAAGCCAAAGACAATATTAGGTAATGACCAATTCGCCAAAAATTTTAAAACTAGTGGAATATCGAAAATCATACCCTTAAGCCTATCCTGTATTAGATTTCAACAACTACAACTACATAACAAATCACTACCATTCTAAGCTAATAATGACTTTCACTCTGCATCACATGGTCTTATCCATCTTTGTGACAACTTTCATTTTAACATTATATAGTCCTTTCTATAAATTGTCTCCTCCGTAAGCTAACTTGGGACGCTCTAATACTAAATGTTAGAAATACAAATTATATAAAAATGTAAGAAAATAGAGAAAATAAAGAAAACATTTTAACATTACATAGTCCTTTCTATAAATTGTCTCCTCCGTAATCTAACTTGGGACGCTCTAATACTAAATGTTAGAAATACAAATTATATAAAAATGTAAGAAAATAGAGAAAATAAAGAAAATGAAGGATAAGAATTTCACTTTGAAGGAAAACTAAACCTTTAATACATGTTTCGTTTTAAGAAAAAACCCACGTCCCAAACAAAATCAGAGTCTTTTGAAAAAATTCTCTTATAATTTTTCTTTTTTTTCAATTTATCTTATAAATAAACTTTCAGTATAACCCAGATGAAAAGTAGAATAAAAAATAATTTTCAACCTACCAATTATTGTTATTGCAAAATAATAATGCTATTTACTAAAATGGTACAAGACAAAAAGAATGAATGGTTGATATGCAGCATGGGGACACCATAGCACTCACCAAGTGGGAGAAGTTAGGGTGGTCAGTGTATGGTCCTAATTTGGCAATGATTTAGGTTATGTTTATCAAGATGAGAATGATAAAGAACACTTTAATCATTTCCTTAGAAAATTTTAAAGATAACTTTGTCGGTTTGAAAGTTGATTGACATCTTTGATAAATTTAATCCTATCACCCAAAATCACTAACATCACCATGTGAGTCTTAGTGTCGGCAGTGTCCTTTTGTGGTCACCCATATTTGCCTTTTCCCCTTTATCTATCGATGCGTACCGATCGTAATACATCTGTGTATTGCACTCAAGATCTCGACCAATGATGAATGGACGTTTATTGGCTTGTGACGGTTGATACGTGTCGGTTCACCGATATAAGTTTAATAGTTATGTAGATTGACAAATTGATTTTTTTCACCCATGCTCTAAAGTGAGATCTTCTCACGCTTGCCTCCTGCGTAGCTTTTATTCAACTCAAATTTTCATCAAATGAACAATAACACAAACAACAAGACAATATTTACAAATTTCAAATTAAAACTCATTAGAAATTCTTATATATTTCAAGATATATTAAGCCATGCACAAAGCTCACATGATAGGTTACCTTTTTCACTAATGATAATAGTGATAGATTTTAATAATTAATTTTTTCTTATCTTTTTTAATAATATGATAGTGTCATGTCAGCATGATTTACTACATTTTGAAACAAAAGTGTAATTTATATATATATTGAAAAATTAGTATATGGGTGATATATGGGAGCGATCTTTATACGGGTATTTTGTGTTTAGCGACACGGGTTTTAGAATATTCTCGATTTTACCCTTCGAATGAATAATAAAATTTCAATGGACTGATTTTTACTTTTCATCAGTGAGCCGATTTGAAATTTCAGAGAGCCGAATTGTCCTGTTCATTAATTTCAGCTCTCCGATTTCAAATTTCAGAGAGCCGAATTGCACTATCATGCATTCTCCTTTCTTCTTTTTTGGTACAGCAAGTGTGGAGGGCAAATTGGGCATACTCTAAAACTTGTGTCTGTATACACAATATATTCGTGTGAGAATCGCTCCCCGGTGATATATCGCATACACAATCATTTTTGTGATTTCTCAATTAACTAAAAAACAATACACATCAACCAATATGATATATTTAAACCCCCGAGACATCCAAATAGACACTAGTGTCAACCCCCAAGTTCATCATCCAGTCCCACGCACAGAGTAAGGGTTCAGATATTTTTTACAATGTCTTTTCATAAAAGGAAAATATCATGGCAAATACTGTTAAGAACAAAAATCAAAATACATTTTATCTGCATAATGACTAATCGCAGTAATGTAGGTTAAAACTGGGGTAAAAAAAAATATTGCCGTGTGCCGGCATTTCTATTAGTATCGACCATTAATGGTCGATTTCTCTTTTTCTTGTAAACTTTTCAGAAGAAATTGAGAAAAAATGGAAAATTTAATGTGAGCTTATTTTGGTTAAAATTGATAACAATATAGAATATTAAAAAAATAAATTATACTTTGGCTCAAAATTTCAATGTTTAAATTGCTAGCTTTCAACAAACATATTTATAATATAAATAGTTAGAATTAATCACATTAATGCCATGTTGTATAAGCCAGCTTCTAATTGCCACAAGTCCACAATATTTTCACGATCATCATCGTATGTCATCTTATCCCATCAATTTATTTTTTAAAAATAGTGACTGAATTAATATTAAAGACACAAGAGGTAGAAAAAAAAAAAATTGTACAGAGCTAAGAAAACAATGATTCCCTTATGGGTTCATGTGGGTTGGTTGGCTGGAAAGCTCTTTAGCTTAATTAAAGTGCTTATAAAAATTAATTTGATTTGATAAGTAAAATTGTGTTTTTTTAAGGTTTCACCAATTCTATTTTATTCGATGGTGTAAATTTAATGGGGTTCAATCAACAATCCATTGAACTTGAAACGAGGTCAAATTAGGTTAGAATTAATTCACGGAGGGTAGGTGGGTGTGAGATGGTGTTGTGTGATTGGTGCCAAGGTGGGCTCCACAAGACCATCACCCCATGAAAGTTTGATGAGGCGACCACCTTAGGGGAAAAGTGTTTTGCCTTGTAAAATTTGGCCGGTCACATGGATACGTGACTTTTCTTTTTCTACCCATCTATTTTTAAAAAAATCGAGTGAAATTATCCTTTTGTCTTTTCATTGTAAAAAAATGATTCATAGAGTGAGATTTTCAAACAAGTGCGTTTCTCGATCGATTTATAGAAACAAGTTATCAAAATTCATCAACTCTAAATTTTATGAATTTCGAAACTGATTTTAAATGAAAATAGTATAGTTTTGGGCTTAAAAAATTGTACCCAAAAATTAAAGAAAAATAGACTTCCCTCTTAGTTATTTGGGTAAAATTTTTGAAGCCCAAAACTATACCCTTTTAAGTTAAAATCAGTTCCGGAGTTAATAAAATTCAGAATAGATGAATTTTGATACTTTTTTGTAAAAATAGGTTAAGAAACTGCCTCTTTTGAAAATCCGAACCAAACACGAGAAAGTTACAATTGGCAGAGAGGTGGTTTCTCAACCTATTTCTATAAGTAAATATCAAAATTTATCTATTTTGAATTTTATAATTTTGAGACTGATTTTAACTTAAAAGATTAGAGTTCTTTTACTTTAAAAATTGTATAAAAAAATCGAGAAGACGATTATTCCTTAATTTCTTTTATGGTAATTTCACCCGATCTTTCCTTCGCCCTAGACATCCATTCCACCATGGTATGTGATACTTTCCGTCTGCCTCTCTCCTTCTGCCTCTCTCTCCCCTCTGCCATTTCCATGGCCTCGAGTGCTCTATTGAACTCTACAGCTTCATTTTCCGTACTCCCACGGACTCCCTTCGTTGTCCTCCCATCTGAGTAAACAACCTTCCAAGTTTCTCTTCCTTTTGCCAACATCAAGACACCTTCTGCATTGTGTTCATTAGATTCTAAAAGGAGTTACTTAGATTGTCATCCGTCAGTAAAACAGAACTAGGGTCTAGACACACATCCAGATAAGAAGTGGACTGAGAAGGATGTGGAAAAAGTTGCTCCAGCAATCTGAAACAGGGGTCAAAATATCGGCCGATACTGTACGTATCGGCCGATATAATTCAGATTTTTGACCACCGAATTATATCGGCCGATACGTATAGTATCGGCCGTACAAAAAAAATTCGGCCGATATGGCCGAATTTTTGACGGAATTATCGGTCATAATATCTGCCGATTTTTAGAAATTCGATTTTTTTTTTTTTTTAAATAGCGGACAAGAATGGAAAGAGAAAAAAGAAAATATAGAGAAAAGATTGAAGAAAAAAATCTCATACGTTTCGGAGCTTCTTTTCTCTTCTTTCTCTTCTTCGATGGAAAAAATGAAGAGAGGGAAAAATACTGGCGGCGGCTGTTAGGGTTTAACAGAGAGAGAGTGAAAGAGAAGAAGGGTATTAAAACATTAGCATTAGGGTTTTTAAGTGAAAACTCATTTGACAAAGCTGCGTGTATTCTAGTTATTTTTCAAATTGTGTAATTGATAATATTCTCCTTTAAAAATTTAAAATTATTTTTTAACCACTGTGTATTTTTAGACTTAAAGATCTTTTGACACTCCTAAATATTTAAAACACAATATTTTACAAATAAGGGTATCCCTAGGGTGTGTTGAAAACATATTTAGGAGTGTCAAAAGACCTTTAAGTCTTAAAGTATATTTATAAGGTTATCGTAATTAGTCCGGATATTTAATTTGAGAAATTTTGAAAATACACAGTGCTTAAAAAATAATGTGTATAGTGTATTAAATAATAAAATCTCTTTTAAAACTTTAAAGTTATTTTTTAAACACTGTGTATTTCTAAAATTTCTCAAATTGAATATTCGGAGTAGTTACGATAACCTGATAAAAATACTTTAAAACTTAAAGGTCTTTTGAAACTCTTAAATATTTAAAACACAGATTTTACAAATAAGGGTATCCCTGGGGTATGCCGAAAACACATTTTGGAGTGTCAAAAGACCTTAAAGTTTTAAAGTATATTTATCAGGTTATCATAATTAGTCCAGATATTTAATTTCAGAAATTTTGAAAATACACGATGCTTAAAAAATAATGTGTATAATGTATTAAATAATAAAATCTCCTTTAAAACTTTAAAGTTATTTTTTAAGCACTGTGTATTTTCAAAATTTCTCAAATTGAATATCCGGACTAATTACGATAACTTGATAAAAATAATTTAAGACTTAAAGGTCTTTTGACTTTCCTAAATATATTTTCGGCACACCCTAGGGTACCCTTATTTATAAAATACTGTATTTTCGGCACACTCTAGGGATGTCCTAACTTAAAATAACACTCATTGACTAAGAAAATAAATTATGAAATTATTTCTACAAATTTTCCTCATTTATATCATTTTCCTTGTAATTTTCACAATTTTATTACTAATTATATAATTTCCCATTATCGTAACTTCAAAAATATATTCGAAGATGTAAATGTCTGATATTTTATGAAAAAATTACATATTCAATAAGCCCATAATTATCTGCATCTACTGCAATTTTTTTGAATTTTTTTTTTTTAAAAAAAAAAAAATGGGTAGGAGAGAGAAAAAATTCGGCCGATATGAAAAATCAGCCGGGATCTCAGCCCGACCGATTTTTCTACCCCTAATCTGAAATAGAGAGGAGCTTAGGCTCAGTTCAGGATCAATCTTGAAATTTCAGGGGCCCTAGGCCCAGCACATTGATAGGGCCCTGGGCCTTGGGGAAAATGCATAGTGGGGCTCTAGGCCATTGGTCAAATTAGGGGGGCCTAGGCTCCCGCCGATTTGGCCTTAAGCCGGGGCGGCCCTCAATCAGTTCGGGGGTGCTAAAATGGCAACTATGGTGGTAGTGGTGAATGCCGTGACACTATTGATTTTGGCAACAACTTTTTCACAGAATCTTTCGTGTAGGATGTCGTCATTGTTGGAGAAAAATGCAAAAATCACACAACTAAATCATACAACTAAATCTACGTCGTTCGACAACATTCCCTACATATGCGGAGCAAGAGAAAAAAATCTGAGGGAAATCCCCAGATTATATAGATTAGCCACCCTCGCTCTTTCTCTTGTGATTTCCCTCTCTTCTCACTCTCAACCGGGGGTATAAATATTTGCCGATTTTTTTTTTTAAAAAAAAAAATTAAAAATATCAGTTGTGGGTCCGACTGATATCTCGGACTCATTTACTATCTCTACTGAAATCGAGAATAAGAAGAACAAAGGTGTTTCTTTGTAAAAGAAGAAGAAAATGGAAAAAGAAGAAAGGTGTGAGAGGCTCACTGCTGTTGATTCCACATATTTTGCCTTTTTGACAGTGGAATTTCATGGATTTAGGATCACCCATGCGCCGAGGTGCAGGTGTACACTTGCATTCCATTATTAAAGATCGTCAGATCTTATGTGATGGTCTAAAGTAATTCAGCGGTTACTGTTCAATATTGTGGATGGGAAATTCAAAGAAAACCATGGCTTTGGGTAAAATAGAGCTTCCCTCTGTCGTTCTTTTCTCTGTTTCATTCGCTTTCGTCTTCCATTGAATAGGAGACGACAATCATCTCTCTTTATCTCCTCCTTTCATCAATGTTGTTGCTGTTGTGGGCCAGCCCCACATTGGGCTAGATCGTCTTTGGGCTCAGGTCCAGTCCAGTAATGTGACTTCAGCCCTAGTTAGTTTATATTCTCTCTTTCCCTGTTTATTATTGTGTGTAAACTGTGGTTAGGCTGAGAGTAAGAGACAGGGAAGATCAGAGAGGAAGAGAGACCTTGTAATCTCCTGTACATAATTCTCTATAGTATATTTGATCTAGATCCGTGAATGTAGACATTCTCGCTGAACATGTAAATCTTGTCTTGTGTGTGTGTGATTTTCTATTTACTCCAACAGTTGCATGTACCTGTCCTCTCTCTCATTGGTTTCATCTTCCTCTGATTTTCTGCAGTTCCTGTATTGCATCTCACCTCTACAGAAGTCCCATTTGATGGTAGGACTACCAATACTACCATTTGGCATATCATATGGACCAGCCTTAGTGTGGGTCCCACAGTTTGAATGGCTTGATGGGTACATAGCTGCAATGGGTGGTGTTGCTGATCTATGGAGACCATGGTCCATGGAAGGGAGGCAGATCCATGACAAGAAGGTGGTAGCACCAGTGACATCACCAGAGTCATGGTTCTACAATGCTGGTCACAGTATCACATAACTAGGGAGTTTTCTTCCTCATCAGCCCCTTATCCAATCAACCAAGGCGCACTTTGGTGCAAGTCCAGATCTTAAAAATAGAAAAAAAAAATGTTTTTCTTAGAAGTTGCATACATGAAACCAAACAAACGATTAGCAGATTACTATCTTTCTAAGAATTTGTGACTCTTATCAATTCATTGCAATAATAAAAAAATTATATCCTAAAATTGATGAACTCTAATACTGGAAAAACCTAAATTGGGGCTTCCATGGAGAGGATTTGGATTCGAGAAAAACCTGAAAATCTCTAAATCAAGAGAGAGAGAGGT
This sequence comes from Chimonanthus praecox, assembly GCA_022113865.1. Classification (NCBI taxonomy): domain Eukaryota; kingdom Viridiplantae; phylum Streptophyta; class Magnoliopsida; order Laurales; family Calycanthaceae; genus Chimonanthus; species Chimonanthus praecox. The sequence continues at coordinate 56,948,233 of CM039089.1, forward strand.
TCGAGAGGGCATCGTTGCAAATTTGCCATTTGTAATTTGTTCCCATCCTTTTTTTTTCTTTTACTTATTCTATTACAACAAATAATAAAAAATTATGAAATTAATCTGGATATTTCAAGAGATAAGTTGCTTGCTTTCCTCTCTCTTTTTTGGAGGTTTTACCTAATACTTGCCATGATAAGGTTCCGTCTTTGTGCTAGCCTCTCAGGTTTTACCTACCATAACTTTTGGGCCCTTGAAAAATCTTTTACACTTAATGCCTTTCCCTTTCTGTTTCTGTTTCTATCTTTGCTTTTCTTGCATTGATACCATTTTTGGGTGGTCATTCTAATACTCGAAAACTCTTTTAGTAGACACGAATTTTAGTAAATTTTCTATTTTACTCCATCCGTCTGTACGGAAAAATTTAAAAAAGAAATCAAACATTCAGAAATCAATTCACTTTCCAGTGAATCGGTACATTAGACCAGTGCACTTGAAAACGGGAATTTGAGAAAAGTGATCAGGTCGGTATGCACCGATTTCTGAATATCTAATTTTTTAAATTTTTTATAAGGACGGATGGGAGCAAAGTGGAAAGTCGAGAAAACCCGTGTCTCTTAAAAGACTGTTCCCATGTTAGGATGGACCCCAATTTTGTTATACCTTTCCTTTCCATATTTCTCTCTCTCACTCACTCACAAAAAGAGAAATTCATTAATAGAAAATCCAGCCCGAGGGCATAAAAGACTTACACCCCCAACACCAACTACAATTACAACCCTCCCCAAATACAATTACAATAATCCAAGAAAAGACCACAACAAATCCTCAATATGAAACCAAAATGTCATGAGTCCTATTCACCTTAAGTTTAGCTAAGAAGTCCATCGCTCCATTTGCCAGTCGCTGTACATGTGCAAAAGAGATATCCAAAGAAGAGCAGAGTCGCCGAATTTGCTTCACCACTGATTACAGTTACCAGGGTGGTTTCTTTATTCCGCTAACCCATTTTATTGCATTTATCAACTCTCCCTCCACAATTAGTTTCTCATGTCCATAGCCTTTCCCATGTGCCTTTACTTTCCATGTTGCAATACAAATAAAATAGAGCGTTAGGAAAAGGAAAAAACATAGATAAAATAGAGAACTCATGTCCTTTTAATAATAAAATAGAGAGCTCATGTCAGTGAAGATTGTTGCCTAAACTATGTTTCTTTTATTGGAGGCATTTGTCTCTCTAGGGCACTTGCAGCATATGATCTCTTAATTTTGTACCTGTTTACTTGGTAACTCACACTTTCCTATGCCTAAATGGGTGTAGCTCAACTGGTTGACCTCCCGCCTCAAGAAGCGGAGGTGCCAAGTTCGAGCCTCCATAGTCTAATCTAGTGTACCCTAAGGGCAGTGGGTATCACTCGTAGGAGTTTTACGTTGGGTTTTCCATGGTTTCTCACATGTAAATTCAAAAAAAAAAACTCACACTTTCCTATATAATTTCGTGTATCAAATGGACTGTTTCACATTGGGAATGACATACATCAAATTTATGGTGTTCCACTTTATATACCCTTTTCCTTCTTCTCTTTATTAAGGTACATATAATGGCATTAAAGAAAATAAAATTAGAACAGACCACTCAAGAGGGTTGTGTAAGATTAATCAATAACATAAAGAATCAATTTCTATTTGCCTTGTAAAGTACATTATCTTGTGACATCCTAATAATGGTTCTTGAACTTGACTTTGATGGTTTGATTAGAAAATGAAGCAGATTTGACCATCTGGCTTTAACCTTCTTAAAGTGTTGTTACTAATACTGCCTCTTCTAATGGCTTTCAGCTTGGATGTGGTCATGGGCTTCCCGGAATCTATGAATGTCTTGAAGTGAGATATCCTGTCATATGCCGAGTACCAAGCTACAAATTCATTGAAATTGGAAGCTCTCCAGTTTGTTGACTATGAGTATCTTCTGTTTTATGTTCAATCAGGGTGCTGCTTCGATTCATTTCCAAGACTTCAATGTTGAGGTCCTACGGAGTCTTACAATACCAAATGTGAAAGCGAACCTTTCGAAACACCCGCAGTTGCAGCAATCTTTGCTTGCTAATGGGTCAGAAATGAAAACATCAGCAGAAATTCGCTTTTTTTTTTTGCTGGTGATTGGAGTGAAATTCATCATCTCCTCTACCATGAAAGTGAAAATGAGTGTCAGAAGGTTCAAGATTCAAGCTCAAAGCAAGATCCCTGTGATGGCTATGATATTATTTTAATGGCAGAAACTGTTTATTCAATTTCCTATTTACAAAATCTATATGGACTAGTAAAGAAGGTTGGGATATATTTGTCAGCATTTTTTAACTTAGTCCTTGCTTTTATTCTGAACACTTCAAACATGGTTGTTTGAGCTCTAAGATGTTCACATCCTCCTTTTTAACAGTGCCTGAGGCACCCCTTTGGGGTTGTTTACTTGGCAGCAAAGAAGCATTATTTTGGAGTAGGAGGGGGGACGAGAGAATTTCTACACATAGTAGAAGAAGATGGTGAGTAGCGCTTCATCATTAGCTTGATAAAGTGGCTTTGAGTAATCTGTAATGAGTTTTTTTATTTTATTTTATTTTAACATGAACATTTACGATTATGGATGAGAGAATACCAAAAATAACCCATAATTGATCCAGAAGACATTGTTTACATGACCTTATACTGCTTGCATTGATGTACAATGATGGCATTAACTGCATTGGTACATGCTTCCTGAATTCTAGTGCTTGTTTATGTTACCTGCCATGTAAACAGAAATGAAATGTACCCAATCAAATGACTATTTGTTATTAGCATGTTTTGTTTTTTTGAACGATTGGGTAAGTTCATTCAAAGAAGGGAAAAAATCCCAAGAAATACAAAAAATATAGTCAGACATCTCAAACCCCGAGATGACTTAAGAGAAAAAAATTCGCCAACCCACAACCCTGGCCAGGCAAAGAAATCTTAAACATGTCCTCTGTCAGAAAAAACAAAACTGATCAGAGGAGGAATTACAAACCATTTGAAAATGCAAAAACCCCAGTCCCAACATGCATAAATTGGCCAAGTGGGTTGGCATTTAACCAGGTCCTGAGAGAAATCCGGAGGTTGTCCTCCTTAGTAGCGAGACTGATATCCTTGACATGAAGGCTCTTAAGCGCAGAGTGAGTAGCGACAGCAAACACTTTGGCCTGCCACCTACAGGATAACTCATAACAGTTCATACTACCTACATGCAAGCACAATTGTTTGTGACGTACTTCCATCTGCACAATTGTTTTAGTTATAATGGGATCTTCCTTGATTGCTGAAGTCGCAGATGGTTCATCGAATGTCCGAGAGGTGTGGACGTTTTCATTTCAGTAGCTTACTAGGATTTGATGAATATGGTTTGGAGATGCTGCTAGTTTAGGCTCATTGACAATCTCATATAGGATGTTCTTTTATTTTGTAAGTCTTGGTAGGGCAAACAACTTTCTGTTGTTTCACTCCTGTTCTAATGCCAATGTAATACTTACCAAGTAATCTGAAGCAATTTATATTACTTAAACAACCTCTCATGTGTCATTGATGTGGGCTACCTTGTGTGTCATGTTTGAAGGAGTGCTTGCAGCAACAAGCTCTCATGTCATTGAGATTATAAGTTGAAAATGTAGCATAAGTGAGATTCCTCTGTCTTTTTGCATTTGGTACAGAATAAAATAACTGCAACCTTGTGGGTTCGAGCCCCCATGGCCTAACCTTGGTATGCCCTAAGGGTAGTGGGCTCACCCGTGGAGATTTTACGCTTGGTATCCCAGGGTGTCCCAAAAAAAGAGTAACTGCAACCACTTATACAACAAAGGGGGATCTCTTGCAAATCAGCCCCACTGCATCCTCATCATTAACCATGGTTTACATATTGACCTTAGTTGAATGCTACTCGATTGTTGTCTGGTGTTCAGACTTCAGACAGTCATCCCATCTTCAAAGCAAGAAGTCCTCTGCAACTAAACTTGCAAATTCTCAAAGACATTTTCTAACAATTTACCTGGCGACTGATATTCTGCAATAGCATCTACTTGGAAATCAATATCAGGATTTGTTGCTGATAGTGATTTGGAGTGGAGAGAAAAATCAACAACCCAATAATGTAGTTTTCAATTTCGACAACCACCCAAACTACTAGTATGGTTTTCAATTTCCAGAGCAGCCCAAAAGACATGGTAGAATGGGTAATCCATTTTTCCACTTTATTCTAACCAGTTGGAATTATAAGGTACATACAAAAATGGCATAAATGAAGTTGTGATGACACTTCAAGCACGTGTAAACTTTTCAATCCACACACACTGGTAAGTTGATGAGGAGAAATTTCATAGAGAGTGGCCCAGAGGGGTTTGAGTGTAAATCGAACTCAAGACCTTCCTTCTTGAGGGGAGCTTCTTGACCTTCAGGATTGGTTTACGATTACACAGTTGGAAGCTCTATTATAAATGGAAAACTGATGCAAAACAGTTTAGAAGTGGAAAATTCACTACTTGGATCTCTTAACCACCAAGATAATCTAATAGTTATAATCTTGGCCCAGAAGTTATGCTTATTCGAATGAGCATAGCAATAACAATTACAGAGAGCTTATCTATTGTTACAAATAAGGGATTCATTTAAATATAAAAAATTATACAGCTGTCATATAATGGACACATTCAAGAATAACAGACAACCTTAAACTAACAGAAATTAAAATGATCTTATATTTGACTTCTATCTTAATTAGACTTTATCTTAATTGAATTTCTATCTTAATTTATTCTAAGATAACCTAATAATATACACATGCCACATTTGGTAATGGTCGTCTTTGTGATTGTTTCAAATTATTTGAGATCAAATCTTTGATTTAGGGTTACTGATAATATCGTAAGCCAAATATAAATTTAGTTATGACATAATTAATATCATTAGTATGTAATATTAACTTGGGCAGGGTTTTAATAAACTCAATCAAACCCATATAAAAAATTATTGAATTTGACTCAAATTGCTGACGTAAATTATTCAACCCAAATCGATCTAAATTGTTGACCTGACTCAATCCAAGTACTGATCCGATTTCATGCGAGTGCTATATTAAAATTTTTGAATGGGTCTAAGCCCAGTTGATCACTTTTAAAAAGGCTTGACTCAACTCGACCCAATTTATTTTCTTCTTCAACCCAATCTAAATCGATTCTAATTTAAAAAATGTAAAACCTAACCTATTTGATTTCTCGAGTTGAATCATACCTATCTGGTTAAAACCTGCTCAAGTTCCAATTTATACATCGTTGTCCCGTAATTAATTCTTATATTTTCCAATTAGTTTTGTCAAACTATCAGTCTGGCGGTTGGAGACGGTAGTCTCTACAACTTGAGAGATACGCAATCTCCAACGGTATCACATCCGCAAAAGAGATAGCAGAAGTAAAGTTTAAGGTTCAAGACTACTAAGGTGCTGTCATGGCTAACAGCTGTAGATACAACGGTGCCGTATGCGCAAAAGAGTTGGCAGAAGCAAAGTTTAAGGTTCAAGACTACCAAGGTGTTGTTTATTGTGGCTACTTTGCTAAGGGTATACTTCCAGGCCTTGACGGCATCGATGACATGTTGGCTGCCTATCAAGTTCATTTGGACGCAGCAAAGAAAGATTGGCCTACTGTTCTTGGTGTAGATGCCTCAACAAATCTGGGTGAAATCAAGAAACAATACAAGAGAAAAGCAATGTTGGTACACCCAGATAAGAATTCTTCAGAGGCTGCTAATGATGCATTCAAGTTTTTGACGGAAGCATATGAACTTCTTTCCAAGAGTCAGACAACCACGACTTATCCCAGATCATCATCGAATCATCAATCCCAACAGGCTGCTCCTACTGCATCTTTGACTCGTCAATCCCAACTGGCTTTATCATCGAATCGTCGATCCCAACCAGCTTCTGCTTTTGAGAGATCATGCCCGAGGTGCCACAAGGTTTGCTTTTTCGATACTCTCAAGCGCTCCTCGATCACATGCAGTGATTGTGGACGCAGATTTGTTTTCAAGGCTGGAAAGAAGCCTGCTTAAGATATTCTACTCTGCCAAAAAAAACAGCCAAAAAAAAAAAAGTCAAAGAAAAAAAAGAGAGAGAAACCCCATGGCCTCACTTGGTGGCTCAACTGGTAATGCCTCACTTGGTGGTTCAACTGGTAATCTCCCGCCTCATGAAGCGAGATGTCCCAGGTTCGAGCCCCCATGGCCTCACCTAGTGGGTCAATGGGTAATGTCTCACTTGGTGACTCAACTGGTAATCTCCCGCCTCAGGAAGCGAGAGATGCTAGGTTCGAGCTCTCATGGCCTCACTTGGTGGCTCAACTGGTAATGCCTCACTTGGTGGCTCAACTGGTAATCTCCCGCCTCAGGAAGCGGGAGATGTCAGGTTCGAGCCCCCATGGCCTCACCTGGTGGCTCAGCAGGTAATGCCTCACTTGGTGGCTTAACTAGTAATCTCCCGTCTCAAGAAGTGGGAGATGCCAGATTCGAGTCCCCATGGCCTCACTTGGTGGCTTAATTAGTAATCTCCAGCCTCAGGAAGCGGGAGGTGCCGGTTTGAGCCCCCATGGCCTCATTTGGTGGCCCAACTGGTAATCTTCCTCCTCAGGAAGCGTGAGGTGCCAGGTTAGAGCCCCCATGGCCTCACCTGGTGGCTCAACTAGTAATGCCTCACTTGGTGGCTCAACTGGTAATCTTCCGCCTCAGGAAGCGGGAGGTGTTAGGTTTGAGCCCCCTTGGCCTCACCTGGTGGCTCAACTGATGTGGTTCAACTTGTAATCTCCTGCCTCAGGAAGCGGGAGGTGTCAGGTTTGAGCCCCCATGGCCTCACCTAGTGGCTCAGCTGGTAATGCCTCAAGTGGTGGCTCTTCGAGCCCCCATGGCATTACCTGGTGACTCTTCAAGCCCCCATGGCATTACCTGGTGGCTCAACTGGTAATGTCTCTCTTGGTGTCTCAACTGATAATGTCTCTCTTGGTGGCTCAACTGGTAATCTCTCGCCTCAAGAAGCAAGAGGTGTCAGGTTCGAGCCCCCATGGCTTCACCACACTAAGGCCAGTGGAAGGATCTCTCGAGTTTGATTTTGAATATTCAAATTATTATTTTCTTCTTGAAATGTTGTACATGTATTGTCCAAGATAATTAATTTTTAAATAGATTTCTTTTTATGATTGATTTTATCTGGTTGACCATCATTACTTTATATGTTATCCTTATATATGTTTATCTATTTCAATCATAAAATAAGAAATTATTCAGTCTATACAAGGTATCTTTTAATTTAATTGTGATAATTTGAAGATTTACCATTTTGTCGGTACAACTTTAATTAGTCTTTCAATTTATCGTAATAAAATGAAGAACGAGAAGTATCCATTTATAACGAGCTATTAATAAAAGCATCAGCAATATCAATTCTCTAAATAAAGAAGTTAGCCCTTCATATAATTTTTGACTAAAATTAAAATATCATTTTGTTAATTACACAATTATTTAGTGTGCAAATAATGTTATTTTTAATTAAATTTAATTCACGTATGAAGCATGTAGTCACACTAGTTATAAATTATACAATAATTCATTATAAATTAGATTAACTAATTTTTATAAGTTTTCCTTTAATTATGATGATGAGTTGATTAAAAAGTTTATAATTGAAAAAAAGGTGTACCAAAAACAACTTGTACTCAGTTCATTAGAGAGTCTTTCTCAATAGATTTATAAAAGGTAAAGATTCCATTTAAAAAATAATGACAATCATATGGTGAAATATTATATACAATTCACAGTGTTCTCATTGGCAAAGATTTTATACAACTCTATTTTTCACAATTTTAGGTATAAGCATGTATAACCCCAATTATAATAGACCTAAAAGCTGAGATCAATCATTAGAAAATTCAGATTCAGGATAATAGGCTAAGGTTGAAATATTAGAGGGTTTCAATTATGTATTTGTATATTTCATATTGGATTGAGTTGGAAAAATAAAAACTCGAATAAAATTCGAGTTGGATTAGGTTGAGAAAATTAAAATTAACTCGATTCGACCCAACGTAATCCGATTCAACCCAAGTACACAAGTTTTAAAACGGCATTCTAGTTGACTCGAGTCAGAAATTCAGATCAGATTGACTCAAATGAAGTTGATCACGTGAAAATTTATGATAGAATTGAAATGATTTTACATTTAGAATCAACTTCTAATTTTTTTTAAAAAAAACTTCAATCTTAATATCATCCTATAATTATTTGTGAGTTCCAATATTTACCACACATGAAGTGAATTGATTACTTGATTGAGAATTATCATGCTGCATAGTGGATTTAACAGATGCCAATCCAAAAACAATTCGGCTGAATGAATAACCGATTTTACAATTTGTTATCTATCATGAAAGGATTTAAAAAAAAAAAAAAATATATATATATATATATATAGATATATATTGAAAAAAAAAAACATGTTCCAAGTTACAGTAGCTTATTTGTTGTTACATATAAGAGAATCATTTAAATATAAAAATTTATACAGCTCTCATGAACACAAACGGTTTTTAAAGGTCGATATATATTCGCAGTGCAAGTTATATATCGGCGATTGTGTCGTTCGTATCGGCGGATGCACATAATATTGGCTGATATTTCATTTTATCGATTTTGAAAAAAAAAACAATAAATATGGCCGATATTTTCAAAAAAACAATCAAAACTAAATATTTCCAATGCTTTTGATTCAAGTAATTCAACCGTTGGGAGTTGGGACTACTTGGAAGTTGGAACCAGTTAGCAACGCATTAACTAACCATACATTAATTACTTTTTGAAAGGTAATTAACCATGCATTAATTGAACATTTGGAAATAGCTCCAACAAAATATCACTTGGCTGATATAACAATGCATTAATTAATGCACATTCGATTTTCAAAAAATAAAAAAAAATAAAAGGGTAGTCATTTAGACACTCCACTTTTCTTTTAAAAGACACCTCATTTCAAAATTTTATGTGAAATTATCATTTTGCCTATCAGTTTGTATGGAGGAATCATCTTTTTAAGAAAATTGAGGGGCAAAATGATAATTTTCATACAAACTTTTGAAATGAGGTGTCTCTTAAAAGAAAAATGAGGTGTCTAAATGGCCACCCTAAAAATAGAAGATATTTTGAAAAAATAATAAAAACGAAATATTTACAATGCAAATGATTCAACAACTGGGACTACTTGGAAGTTGAACAACTTAACATTGAATTAATTAACCATGCATTAACTAATATGATTTAATAAACCATTTGGAAATAGTCCCAACGAATAATAAGTTAATTAATGCACACAATCTATTAATTATTGTAGAAGGCATTAATTACTAAAATTAATTCATTATTTTGTAATTTTTCTTTATTTTTTAAAAATATTTGAAATTTAATTTTGTATTTTTTCTTCATGTTGCATGACGAAATTTAATTTTAATCTTTTAAGAAATGAAAAGACATTCATAAAAATTTGAAACAACATTTTCGGCCAATATATTTTTATCTTTTTGCAACTTGAAAAAAATCTTTTTAATTTAAAATCACCTCAATTCCTTATCTTAAAGGATTTTTAAAAAGTAGAAATCCAAAGGACTTGTCAGACTCTCTGACTCCACTCAAATGCTAAAAAAAATTGCAAAATACGTTTGTGAGGTATAATATATCATGAAGCCCCCCTTCTTACAAGTTTATAATAAATAAATAATTTATAAAATAATTTAAGTGGTTATCAGTTCAATATCTAATTCAATAAATTAGTTCAATATTTCTATAATTTTTCATCATTTTATTAATTAATTTCAAAAATAACATTTCAACTTGTAAATAATAGATATTTAATGAAAAAAAATAATTAAATAGCCAATAAGCCTAGAATTTTCTGCATTTTCATAATTTTTTAGATTCTTTTTGAAAAAATAAAAATAAATTAGATGAGAGAGAATGATATCAACTAAAAACGATATTTAAACCCGTGATCGAAAGTCAATTTGGCTGAATATAATTTTTAAATCAAAATTTCCAAAATATGAAATTTCTTTTCTTTGATAAGCTGAAAATTACAGTTGGGATCGGAACTTTCATAAATCTGAACTGCTTCTGGCTTTTAAGCCTAATCCCAAAAAAGGGGGGAAACCTCCATATGGCAATTCACAACTCGCAAATTTTGTAGTATTTCAAATTCTCATTCTAATTATTTTTTTATTTAACCAAAGAATAAAATGAGATTATAAGAACAATTTTTTTTATAATCTCTACTCCAAATTGGAGATGAGACTAATCCACCATGTATAAATTTCCTCATCCACACACCAGTTAAGTCCATATGGAGTAGTCCGTTGGGGTTGAGTGTGACGGTACTCAAAACCCCGCTCCATGAGGCAAGCAAGAGCTCTTGAGGTTTACAAAAGAACAATTTCTATCATAGAGTAGTACTGAGTCACTCATCAGAGCTGAACAATTTCTATTCTCCCTGGTTGGTCATAGTGGGAGCAATTCAAATGATCTATCCGGCTTCAATTTCTTTCGGTCAACGCAATTTCAAAAAGAGAATAGCCTATTCCTCTGTATGTCATATGGGTTTCACACTTATAGGGATTGGTTCCAGTAGTAGTGAGTCACTCATCAGAGCTCTGTTTTAAGCATGTGTCTAAGTGGGGGCTAAACGATACAGTGGTTGGAAATACAAAGGAAAAGAAAAGAGTTAGGCACATATCCGGTAATTCACTCATGGGTCCGTGATGTAGGCGAGTTAGGATAAGAAATACCCAACGTCAAATTATAGTATAATCTTGATAATTAAATGGGTCGAGAAAAACTCAAGGAATAAGTGAGAATCCAACAATATTGGGCTTAAATTGAAACAGCCTGAATAACCATACAAACACTCACAAACCACAGTTTGTAGTTTTGTTATGGCCAAATTGTCTATGGCTGCCAATATAACTGAGATCAAAGTAATAAAAAACCAAGAATAGCTAATGAAATTTGGGCCTGAATAAGATCTGATCTTGGATCGAAACCAAGAGAGAGAAGATTACCACAGCCTGCACTTGAGGTCTATGAGAATGAGCATCAAACTGGCCTCCCTGGTACAGTAGGGCCTGATTTCATGCAATACTTTGCTGCCTACAACCAAGGCAGCCTGCACCGATGATCTTGGCTCTAAACATGCCTGCAGCAGTCGCTACAACTCGATGGAAAACCCACAGATTCAACAGCTGATACAGCTGGATCTGAGACAGATTGCTACAACCTGTCCTTCATACAAAAACCAGGTAAAAGTCGCCTGCAATAAGGACTTTTCCTCTTCAGCAAGACGGGTCAGAGGTGTCGGATCTGAACTGGAACTCCAGTAGAAATCTGCAACTTAAAGCAGCGCTCGACTACCACAGAACTGGAAAACAAACCACTGTTTGCTCGGATAAAAATCAACTTTTATTCATCATCAACTCTATCTTTTATTTGTTGATTACAACCCTTTTATAGGGAAAAAGTATCGACTGAAAAAAGAAATAAAGGAGCCTACCCTCCCTAAAATTCTAATCCTAATCGACAACAACTGCTATTAAAAATACTTTCTAAACAAGCTACACCTTCTATATAAAACATTACATAACTTTGGAAAAGAAAATAATAGAAACTACCTAAGTTAAACTAAACTAGGTAATTAAAACTTCCTGCACAACTACTTCAATCGGCCACTACCAGATTTTGCCTCTTACATTGAGGTCCTGTTTGAGCTGGATTTTTGCAATTGGGCCTGACATGCAGAACTGGGCTTGAGTTTGCCTCTTACGTAGAGGTCCTGTTTGAGCTGGATTTTTGCAATTGGGCCTGACATGCACAGCTGGGCCTGAGTTGTGACTTGTTGGGCCAAGACTTAGCTGGTGGGCCTGAATAGTTGGACTAGGCTTCATTAAGCTTGAAATGACCCAAACTGCCCACACACCTAACAGGATCGAAAATAAAAATTTCATCTCTCAACTAGGGCATCGAACTTGCTAAATTGCTAACGTACCCACCCGAGTCAAAATTAAAATTTTGATTACATCTCTGGATGCCTGCATCAGTCCAGCTAAGGGCTCCTCAAAAAATAACCCAATTCAGCCAAATAGGAACAAATGAGTGGATATCCCACATAAAAGTGTCAGCTAAGATCCGAATGGCTGGACAGTATTAGTTCAGTGACTACGGCTTCGTGTATCCATGCATTAGTCTCACATGGCTGAACAATATTAGTTCAGTGACTCCAGCTTCGTATCCATGAATTAGTCTCACCTCCACATGCAACGGAGATACCCATGTCATTCAAAAAAATATTTGTAACTAAAATATAATTTTATAAACCTGTATGCTATATATTGCTTAGTATAAAGTATAAACTATTCTAAGGACAAACCCATATGCTATATATTGCGTAGTATAAAGTATAAACTATACTAAGGGCACTATTGATGTAGGCTAGGTAGGATAAAAGGCCTACTATTTCTCTTAGCAGAAGCTATAACACAAATCAAGTGTCTGACTAAATCCCTCGCATGTCGAAGCCTTACAAATTCAACTTAGGCCTTTTAAATAATTATGCTGAAATAATCCGAGAAACAACTAGACCCGGGTCTGATTGCGTTCGAACCTGTAAAACCCAAGAGAGCTGGTTGTCAAGACAGGTGCATAGATAGGCTTCTACACCTGCTTTGGTCTGAAATCTCTGAAACCTTGCTGACTGTCTACAGCAATCGGAGTCACCAACTGAGCGAAATCAGCTACACTGGGCCACCTGGCATTGTGGGCCTGGTATGCAACTCTGCCATTTCCAGTCAAGCCTGGAAACTGAAACAGAAACAGAAACCTGTAGTTGCGGCAAGCTGCCAGCCGAACAGGAACTGGTCAATAACACTGTCTGGTTCTCAGCAGGAATGAACGAAACTCAGGCAGGCTGATGACGAACTTGCCACACGTCAACTGGGCTGGGTACGTCTGCAAGGAGTACTTCTCCTCTTCAGCGAGACAGGGTAGAAATCTGCAACTTATTGCAGTATAAAACTACCACAAACAAAACACAGATTGTTTAAGAAACTACTCTACTTCTATTAATCTGGAAAAAAAAAAAACTCCCTCAATTCGCTGATTACAATAGTATAAATAGGAAAAAATACCACCGTCCTCTAATCCTAGTTTTTAGGAGCCGACCCTCCTTCGAATACCCAAAATAACATACTTCTATTTGGAAACAACTTCCTAAATCTAAAATAAAGGAACTACTAATTACTAATGTTTTCTAATAAAAATAGAACACCCATTAACCGAACAAGGACCTCATCTTAATCTCACTAGGATTCCCCAATTCCATATGTACGTTCCTTGTTAGATTTCTGCCAGATTTTGGGCATGTCATGCACACAAGTCTGGATTGCCACGGATCTTGGAAGCTTGTTGGGCCTAATCTTGGACTTGACTTCATATGAATTGGGTTTGGACCCACCTTCATTGATACCCACATCATACTCCCCCTCCCAGAGAAAACTTGTCCTCGAGTATAGGAGATGCAAAGATGAAGGGTGTGGTTGTATCATACTTCGTGTCTCGCGCCGCCACGAATGTTCATCTTGATGTGTAGCCCATCTTTGTGAAATTGCCACACTAGGAGGTATCGCCTCAGGGCCTACCAAGAAAGACTGAATAGTAGGTGCTGGAAACTGTGTCACATAGCTCTCCCAAATAAGGTCAACATATGGCCGGATGGTGTGGTCTGAGTCCACAAGATGTCAGTCATCTCCAACTCCCAATGTTTGAACCCATACCAATTGATCACTGTAGCTGTTGTATGTAGCACCTACGTTGATCACTGTAGCCGCTGTCTGTAGATGTTTGGGTGTCTTGATCTCCAAAAGTGATGATAGATGAGGTGTAGCTAACTGGTTCACGTGCTCTTCCAAGATGGGGTCCACGTACGATGTGACATAGTTGTCCACCTGCTGCTGTATCACAGTCTCAACTTCTGGTTCTATTGTCAGAAGTTGCACTTTCATAGAGTCTGTCGCCATGAGCTCATCGATCTCTTCCTTCAGAGCAACTATAGATGACTGGACTATGAGAAACTCTCCGGGCTCACCATAGTTTCTCTCTCCCTCACTAAAGGAATCAGAGTCAATTGCTTTGAATTTTGCCATTGCAACTTCTTCTTCTGGGGTTGAAACTAACTTCTCGGACTCAGTTTCATCAACTGGGTCCTCAACTTGAGCCAAATTCACAGCTCAAGAAGGACACTCTGAAGCGATGTGCTCGAAACCATTGCACTTGAAACACTTAGGGTCGTTCTTCGCCTTGTAATTAGATGTGCGAGGCTTTGTTGAAGGCTGCTCTACATCCTTGGATAAAGTACTCTTCTCTGGATTATCTGGACCGTTTCCTACAGGCGTGCTAGATGGAGCCTGATAAGGTCTGCTTTTCTAACACTCAATTTTCTCAAAGTGTATTGCCTTTTTTAATGCGACGGATAGGAGGAGTAGATCAAAGGCCATAACAACATCTCCTATGGAAGGTCGAAGGCCTTCGATGTATCGCTGGACCAACTGTTCCTCTGACTTATAGAGATTGTTACGAGATACTAGAAGATTAAAGTCTTATGTGTACTCTGCTACAGCCCTATTACCTTGGTTAAGATTTTGCAATCTTGAGAACAATTTTTTTTTGTAGTTGGTTGGTACTGAACATCAATTTCTTCATTTTGTGATAGTCTTGGATTTTTTATTTACCCTGCTTCTGTCTGTCAATCATGATCCTTTGCTACCATGATAAAGCTCTACCTTTCAATTTAGAAGAAACCAACTCGACTTTCATGTCGTCAGGGACATCTCGGCAATCAAAAACATTCTCTATTGCCTCAATCCACTCTACAAACTCATCATGTTCTGTACTGCCTGAATAGTCTGGAATGTCAACTCGAATGCTATATGAATCTAGATTTGCTTTGTTATCTCTTTCTGGACGCCTGCCCACATATCCGTGTCTACGTCTAGGCGAAGGAAAACGAGGCGGTGTCTCGTCTGACGATGATGAATGACTGTTATAAACTGAAGGAATGCTAGGGGGGTGCTGGTTGCGTTGCCTCTTTAGATCTGCTATATCCTGTGCCATATTAGCCATCATCTATATCATCTGATCCATGTTTGAATTATTATTTGTAATCGAACTTGGGTAACCATTGCTTGAAGAACTGTCTATCTGACGAGTAGGGCCACTTTCTGGAGCACTTCTGATCCGAAAAACAGAATTTGTGGAGATCCCGCCATCAGTCTGTGCTTGACCAGGGCGAAAATTATTACGCCTTGCTACCACTCAATTTAAAGAACAAAACAAGTTTTGTAGCAAATATTCATTAAGAGTGACAAAATAAACAACTCACCGGTAAGATCGATGTCGGAGTCTCGATTGACTCAAAGGCTCTCAATACCATTCTGATGTAGGCTAGGTAGGATAAAAGACCTACTTAATCTCTTAGCGGAAGCGATAACACAAATCAAGTGTCTAACTAAATCCCTCGCATGTCGAAGCCTTACAAATTCAACTTAGGCCTTTAAGATAATTATGTTGAAATAATCCGAGAAACAACTAGACCCGGGTCTGCTTGGGTTAGAACCTGTAAAACCCAAGAGCTGGTTGTCAAGACAGGTGTATAGATAGGCTTCTACACCTGCTTTGGCCTGAAATCTCTGAAACCTTGCTGACTGTCTACAGCAATCGGAGTCACCAACTGAGCGAAATCAGCCACACTGGGCCACCTGACGTTGTGGGCCTGGTATGCAACTCTGCCATTTCCAGTCAAGCCTGGAAACTGAAACAGAAACCTGTAGTTGCAGCAAGCTGCCAGCCGAACAGGAACTGGTCAATAACACTGTCTGGTTTCAGCAGGAATGAACGAAACTCAGGCAGGCTGATGACGAACTTGCCACACGTCAACTGGGCTGGGTACGTCTGCAAGGAGGACTTCTCCTCTTCAGCGAGATGGGGTAGAAATCTGCAACTTATTGCAGTACAAGACTACCACAAACAAAACACAGTTTGTTTAAGAAGAAACTCAACTTTTATTAATCTGGAAAAAAAAAAAAAAACTCCCTCAATTCGCTGATTACAATAGTATAAATAGGAAAAAATACCACCGTCCTCTAATCCTAGTTTTTAGGAGCCGACCCTCCTTCGAATACTCAAAATAACATACTTCCATTTGGAAACAACTTTCCTAAATCTAACATAAAGTAGCTACTAATTACTAATTGTTTCTAATAAAAATAGAACACCCATTAATCAAACAAGGACCTCATCGTAATCTCACTAGGATTCCCCAATTCCATATGTACGTTCCTTGTTAGATTTCTGCCAGATTTTGGGCATGTCATGCACACCTGGGCCTGGTTGTGGGCCTAGCACAAGTCTGGATTGCCATGGATCTTGGCAGCTTATTGGGCCAAAGCTTGGGCCTAATCTTGGACTTGACTTCATATGAATTGGGTTTGGACCCACCTTCATTGATGCCCACATCAACTATGCAGACCAAATCATCAGCTAGTATTTCTACAAAAACCTGCAGGCCAAAGTAATGGGTTGCAGCCGATATCTATATGTAAATATGGATGTGTAACCCAAATATTTAACAATGTTATGTGAAACAAGTAACAAAACTATGTTCCATTACAAGGTACTTCAAGAACAATACATCTTTAACAACATGAGACTTTACCTGTAACATATCTGCATGTCACATTGTAAAAAGAGAGAAGCTCCACGGCTTCGGCTTCATATTATAAGGAAAAGGCTGACCATTAATTCCTTGCAAAATCAGGTTGGTTAGTGACAGATCTCACCCAGGCCCATTTGTGGTCTCTTGTGTCAACCACATTCCTGGCCTTTGTCACCTCTGTCACCGGAATATATGCATAGTTTCCGTTTATGGGGCCAGAGACAAAGCCCGTATATCCTGCCATGATACCATGTATTGCTGAGTGAGCCAAAAGAGTACAATATAAGTTATCTGTAGCATTTGCTGGCACTGCACGTATCATGTATGTGGGATCTATGTATTTCACTGTGAACAATTCCCCGGGGTGATCTCTGTCCCACCACCGCTTCAATTCTGACTTCAGCCATGCACCAACGTCTAAGAAGACGGGGTTGCCTGACTCATCCTTCTCTTCCTTCTGGGCATCAGTTCTTGTTATCAAATCTTGACCAGCCCCCTCAGCAACTACTAGAACAGCATGGCCATTCTCCTTTAAACACTGCTCAAGAAATTCAAATAAGCCACCCTTGCCATCCAAGTAAAAATCATTTTCTGGGATTAGGCAGCAATCTACATCTCCGCTGCTCAAGGTTGCAGAAAGTGCGATGTGGCCGGTGCTGCGACCCATCAGCTTAACCAACCCTATACCATTTACAGCACTCTCAGCCTCCACATGGGCTGCACTGATGGCTTGCTGCGCAGTCTCCACTGCAGTTTGGAACCCAAATGACCGGTCGATGATGCCAATGTCATTGTCCACTGTTTTAGGGATCCCAGTAACAGAGATGTTAAGCTTCCGATGACAAATTTCATTGAAGATATCGACAGCACCTCGCATAGTACCATCACCACCAATGATATAAACCTGTTCAATTGAAAGATATTGAAGATACATGTAAATTTTCATTCTCACTGAAACAACTAAAAGCAAATGAAGTTCGTAGTATGAAGTTTGCATTTGGATGCACTCCAAAAGAACAAGGGATTTAATAAATTGGCAAGAAATGGTGGACATCCATTATGTTGTGATACTGCATGTAGCAAGATCGCAGTCAAGCAAATTTTGGTTGAAATCAAGTAATCAACTCCGTTGATAGAGGGACGTAAATATTTTGGCTGATATTTGGTCCACAGTAGCTATATAGGCCAAAATTATAAATTGGCAAACTCACCAAAATTCCTGAAATTTACCAAAATTTGTCAAAATTTTGGCTGAAATCTGACAAATTTTTACCAATAATTTTTTTTTTGAGCACCGATATTTATTTTAAGCTGAAAAATTTTGGCCAAAATTTGTAACTGATGGCAAGGTGCAGAAAACACAAAAGTTAAATTGGAAGAGAAATTATTTTCTATCCTTTTTGCTCCAAATTGGTATCAGCACTTGAAAGGAATAGTCGGAAATCAAGTAGTTCACCAAATGACATTTCTCATATCTATGTTGTCACCATCTCAAGTGGAAAGAATCATATTGGTATACAATTTATCCAACAGCACCTACAGAAAAAACTCGTTCAAGTTGAGAAAGGATTTATCTAGTTCACCTAATTTGGTTGTTAGCGGACTCCAACTTCAAAGGCCTTAAAATCAATAATGATCTTATGCTTTCTTGGGATAGTTGCATGAATTTTCAAAGGACAAGAGTTAAGCCGTCGGAGGAGTGGGAGCCACCACTACTTGGCTTCTCGAAGTTTAATGTCGATGGTGCGAGGGAAACCGGGTCCTTCTGGGATTGGTGGTGTGCTTAGAAATCATTCGGGAGAAACGTCTATTATGTTTAACGAGTCGGTGGGTATCATGGACTCAAACGAAGCGGAAATCCTCAGTATCAGGCAAGCTTTAGGAATTTGGAAGGATCATGGTAATGGTAATTTGATCATTGCAGGGGACTCGGTAAATGTTTTCAAATGGGCGACGGGGTTGCAGCATCCTCCTTGGAGATTGGTCAGTGTGGTTAGGGAGGTGAAGGCTTTGGCATCAGGGATGGAAGTTTCTTTCTCTAAAGTTAGGCGTTCAGCTAATGGCGTGGCGGATTATTTTGCCAAATTGGGAATTGATAATCATATTGCTGGTGTTTTCTTCTTTTGATTTTCTCTCTTATGTCCTCTCTTTTTCTATCTCTTTTGCTTGCTTTTTTTTCCTTTTCCTTTTGGTCTAATGCTTTTAGACCTTTGTATTCTTTTCTCTTTTTTTTCTATTAATGAAAGTTTTTCTGTTATCACTCAAAAAAAGGTAATTTGAAAAGCAGTTTCTACCTTTTCCACAATATGAAAGGTATGGATTTGGTGAATGGAACAGGAAATACATGATACAAGAGGAACAGAACACGCTGATTTTGTCACAAAACATTTTGTGCACAGTGACCAGCGAACAGTCTTTTTAGTTAATACAGAGCAATCAATGTCTCCACTTTAGACATCATATGAATTTAGTGATTAGAACATACACAACACAGTAATCTCCACTTGAAAGTGCATATCCTAATACTTAAGCCCAAAGACTGGGAATCTTCTAATGGTCTCTTAATCCACACACCATGTCACTTTTTAGTTAATTCTTCCTTGACACCCCACAGACTGCCAACTGGTGTTACGAAAGTAATGCTCCAAAAGTTTTCAAGGGAAAAAGAAAAAAGAAATGGCATTTGACCTCATGGTATACATCTCAGATTGTACATGTCACAAGCAATGCAAAGAAAGCCAAGGAAGAGGTAGGGTCACCACCCCTTAATGGTCCAAAGGGACGGTTACTGATTTAAGGATGCAAGTTGACCGTGCTTTTTCATAGCAGGGTAAGAAGAGTTAGAGGAAATGCCCAAGCAAATGTCCAAAAGTACCAGGTACTATGACTCCAAAGTAACAATGCCGTACTTGCAAGAAAAGCTTGAACCAAAGAAATCAACATTTATTTAAGACAGCAGAGGATTTCAAGAGAAGGACTAGTTACTGAAATTCTGATTAACATGTTTAGGGTTAAAAACCCTTTATTTCTACTAGATACAATGAAACCTATTTAGATTAGGGTTAGGAAATCCTGTCAATTCAAGCTTCCTTGACATTCCCCCTCAAGTTGAGGGGGTCGGAGCAACAATGATGAACAATGTAACTATGTTCTGAAAGAGGTAATTCTTTGAAAACCTTCTGCTGACTTTTCACCAGAAGACACATACCAAAAGAATTCTTTGTATGGTATTTCAACTCATTAATTTTGAGATTTTGAGAAGAGTTTCTCTTTGGAGAACATAACATGGCAAAAGTCAACTTCTTTTTAGGGGAGCTATTGTCCATCATTGCCTATTAAAAAAAAAACCATCCAAGTAAACTGAGCCACCTGCTTAGTGCTTGTAGTAAAGAGACCATTGAAATTTTCTAAGAATTTCTTAAGCTACAAAGTCGGGCACTCATGTTTTCCATATAGGAGAACACATTCCGCGTTCTTTTTCTTCTTCATAATTGAAGGATGAATAGGCAGGATGATTTCCCATAGTATAAACATATGGGTATCCCAAATGAACTGTCAAAATGCAAAATGGACACAATACAGCAATAACAGCACAGTGAGAGTCACTGTTTTTTTTTTTTTTAAATGGTAACATGACTTGATCCTACAGCTTTTGGTGCAACAATAAGCAGCTGCATCTACCAATTAAGCTGCATGCTCTTGTCCTAAGTGTCAATACACAAACCAAATTCAATAACTTAATAGCACGCAACTAGACGTGATTTCCCCTTATTGAGCTTTGTGCTAAAAACTCACTCAACTCTATTGAATTTCAACCAGGTGCAGGCTTTTAAACCGCCAACCCAGTTATGCCATATGATCAAGTTTAAATGCAAGGCCCAACTCAATTGGTGGGGGGGGTTGGGGTGGGGGCGCGCGGCGGTGTGGTTGGGGGGGTGGAACGTGTTCCAATAAAGACCCATTTACAGGTCCAAATTGCAAAGTCACAGAGAGAAAACCAATAAATTCAGACAAGAATAAGAGAGTTTAAGAAAACTTCATTGATCACAAACCTGATTGAACCCATGGGCCTCAATGCCATCCACGATCTTAGCAAGATCAAACCCGCCACGCGATGTTTCAAGTGCGGTCCCGCCTTGCTTGTGCCAATTGTGAACCCTCTTTGGATCCAACGGGACCGGCTCCAAAGTGTAGAACCCACGGTACCCAGATCGAACTCCGGAGATCCGACGAACCCCATAAAGCTCCCAGAGGCCCACGACCAACTCCCTTATGACGGTGTTCGAGCCCGGGCAGAGTCCCCCACAGGTGACGATGGCGGCGTGCACCTGAGAGGGGTCGAAGAAGATGGTCTTGCGTGGGCCGGCGCGATGATAGGCTATCGAGGAGGGGAAGCCTCCAGAGAGGTCGAGGAGGATGTGGCGGAGGATGACATCAGACGGGGAGACGTAGAAACCGTGAGAAGGGTGGTAGAAGGTATTGCAGTCCAATGGGTTGGTGTAAGTAGGAAGGTTAGGGAGGTAGTCCGTGAGGTGGGGTAGCCTTTGGATGGTTACAGGGGAGATGGAGAAATCTGGACGGTTGTTTAGTTGTGGGGCACCAGTTTCAATGCCAGTGGTGTTTGGGGAGGCGATTTTGGAGCCATCCATGGCGGCGGGGATTCAGTAGGAGAGGCGGCGTAATGGAGAAGGGTTGATCGGAAATTATCTTTCTTCCTTGTCTTGTATTTGGGACGGAGATTGGAGAGGAGTAGCAGAGGCTGAGTAAAGAAAGTGATCGACCGATTGATGGGTGTGGGTACATGGTGTCCGTAGAAAAGTCGCACAAGTGTTTTTGGTTTGCACGGTGGATTCGTGGCACGTGCAGCTGGTGTAGGGCCGCAACTCGGGTCTGGCGGATCAGGTTTTAATAAATTCAACGCTAACCCCACTCACAATACATTGAACCCAATCCAATCCGACTCAAATAAAAAATCCGATTTAGTGAACCCGACCCGACCCGAGATTGTAATACCCTTAACCCAACCCGACCCTTAACCCGACAAAATCCGACCTGAGTTGCAGCCCTAGACTCATGAACCTCTCTCAAACTTTGAGTTCCTATTGCAAGCGATTCAAAGAGATTAGAAATTACCGGCAGCCATGGCGGTACCGACGCCGATGAATACAAAAAGGAAGGTGCATACGAGCTCAGCCACCAAGGCGGGGAGGCAGTCGGGATGAGTCGCCTCCTCCCTGTTCCCCAATGCTATTTTCGTCATTCCATCCTTCGGTAATTCGCCGATCCTTCCCACTGTCCTTCTCTCTACTTGAGGAAATGCCCTATTTATAAACAGGGCCGAGACCCGTTAAGAAGAGAATGGAATTCCACCTACCTATTAAGGAGCTCTGCCAAACTTTCCTCTCTCTCCTTTTCAAGGTCTCTCTCCTTTCTTTTCATCTTTTCTCAATGCCGTTTTTCCTTTTTCCTTCCATTGAACTCACCCATTTCTTCTGCTAGGGTTTGGGACTCTGAGGTAAGGTAGCTTTTATATTAAGTTATGTCTGGTCGGGTCGGGTTTTCTCAGGTTGGGTCGGGTCGGGTTGAAATTTAAAGGCCTCAACCCAACCCGACCCGAATTTCGGTCGGATTTTTCTTTTCTCAGCCCGACCCGACCCTACAGCTCGACCATTGTAACCCGACCAACATGATTTCTATGGTCGGGTCATGCTGGTTAGGCCAAAACCTGACCCGAGTTGCAGCCCTAAGCTGTTGGTAATTATCAAAAGTATACTCTTAATTTATATAATTAAAATTTTAAATTATAAAATATTTTTTTTTAATTTACATGTAAAAAACTGTGGGAACTCTAATGTAAAACCCTCATAGTTTATATCTATTACTCTTAAAACACAATTATCAAAAGTATACTCTTAATTTATATAATTAAAATTTTAAATTATAAAATATTTTTTTTAATTTACATGTAAAAAACTGTGGGAACTCCAATGTAAAACCCTCATAGTTTATATCTATTACTCTTAAAACACACCAGATGAGACATGGATGCTCAAATCTGGTGCCTCCCGTTTCCTAAGGTAAGAGATTATCGATTAAACTAAACTCACTTAGAATATGATTTTGTGAATGTGTAACCAGTTTCAAAATGGGTGGTCATATTAACACAGGAAAACTCTTTTAGGAGGCATGAGGTTTTCAGATTTTCCACTTTGCCCTCCATTCATCTATAGAAATCGGTTCACTTTCTAGTGAATCAGTTCATTCATCGGTTCATCTGTCCAATGCAACGATGAGTGAACCGATTCACTTGGAAATGGAAAGAGTCTAAATCGGTGCACCGATGAATGAACCGATTTATTGGAAAGTGAACAGATTTCTGCAGATAGATATAGGGCAAAGTGAGAAGTTCACTAAAATACGTGTCTCCTAAAAAAATATGCCCGTATTAAGATGGACACCTTTTCAAAATAAGCAGATTTTAAATTATAGGTTTAGACTTCAATTTTTTTGATAGTTCGAACTCTTAGGCATTTGTAGATAAAAATAGACTGAGCTTTTTTTTTGTGGGCTCTTGTAAATATAGGCTCAAATTTGGGCTTTTGGATTTGGATCAAGCATTTATTGTATTAGGCCCAATCTGGCCTCATTTCAAACTCTAGGCTTGCTGGGCTCAAAAAAAGCTTTCCCAAACAGCCTAATCCAAAACTTTTTGGATTTTTCATGTGGGCTCAAAGTGGGACTGACCCAAGTTGCACCCCTATTACCATATTATTTATTTATTTTTAAAAAAGACATACACGAATGCAACCAATCATCTATGAAGCCTGGTCATACATATAATTTCTAGATTTTGATGGTTTCTAAGAAGCTACTAAGGTCATTTTGAATGACTCTAATACTCTATTATTCTTTTATTATTATTTTGATAAAAAGATGTACTTAAAAAAAATTAGATAAAGAAAGTATCTCTAAGGTATTGACCCAACAAGACTAATCTTCCAAGGCCTGTACTGCCATTGTCCACATAGCCGGTTCAGATAAGTCAGGTGGTAGCATCAAAGTTTGATTTCGAAATATGAGAGAGAAAACCCCACGCTAAAGACCACTCGGGCTACTCATTATAAGCCTTCAAAGTTCAAAGTATTAAGTTCTTAGCATTTCAATGAAACTGTAGCTTCTATAAAAATCAAATCAACCAAAATGGCTATAATTCAGAGAAAATTCATTATAAATCATCCACTGTTGTATAAAATTGAATAAAATTTAGAAAAGGAAAAAGGTTACGTAGCTTCATCAATGAAGTTTTTAAGTGGAGTGCAAGTGTGCAACTACAAGCTAGTTTAAAATTTTCAATAAAAATCTGGCAGAACTGCCGACTCTCATCTTTCAACCATTCATTTCTCCATGGACCACTTCATAAGTTCATAGAGGGTTGAGATAAGAACCTTTCTTGACTCAACCTTGCAAAAAGGTCCATGTCGCCTCTAAATTTTTCTCTAAGCCATGGTTGGGTTGTTGGACCGGTCAGGTCCTCATATATGACTTGAGCCCACCTAACCTGTTTGGATGTTAATCTCATCATTAGTACATAATATAAAAGAGAAAATTCAAAGTTGAAGTACTTGTTTTATTTAAGAAGAATTATTATTTAAATTAATAATTTAAAAGAGTTAAATTTTTAAAAATAAAAATTAAAAGAAATTTCACCCACTTACTGTCTCTGTATAAATTATCCATACATTTCATTTCACCTAAATAAGTGCAACTTACTTGAAAAATTAATAAAACGATCTTCTTAATAAAAAGGCTTAATTAATCTCTTTGAAGTTTTTGAAGTGAAAATAGGATTCTAACACGTAACTGGATAGACTAAAAACTCTCTTTCGTATATAAAAGAAAGGGACATCCTTCTTATTAGTGAAAACTGCAAAGAGACACAGAAAGAAAGAAAGAAGTAGCTGGATTTTGTTGGGATCATAGTGCTACAATTCGCATCAACCCTATTGGTTAAAGTATAAAGTATGAAGGTATAATATCGAATTTGTCTTTTTATTCACTTGTCATTTTTCTTTAGATTTACATATAGGAAACTTCAGATATAATCTTACTCAAACCCCTAGAGGTGGTACCTTTGACCCCATGAGACACACTAAGATAAGTCCGCAGGGGTTGAACCTGGCACCCTCCTACTTTCTGAGTGGGAGATAATCAGTTGAAATAACCCACTGGAGGATTTGTTCACTTGTCATTATTTAAGTGAATGAAAAATATGACTGTTTGGAGGTGTTTCTCTCATTTTCTTTTATTATTTAGTCTCTTTTTTTAAAAAAAAAATTGTAAATAAGGGTAGAGAGATGCATTCATTTGTTAGGAATTTCACATGGGTTTTGCCAAAAGTTTCATATATGGAAATAGAGAATAAGAAGTTTGCTAATGTTATCAGTTATTGTTGTTTTGGTTGGACAGCAAAAGATAGTGGTGAAAGTGCAAATTAATTGCCAGAAAGGCCGAACCAAGGCCTTGCAGATTGCAGCAGCTACAAATGGTATTATTCTTAATCTCCTTTTGCAACTTAATTTTCTCCTCATTTGATTCTTTCATACTTGAGTGAACCAGAAGAAACATCCATCATTTTATAAAAAAAGACACTGAGTTCGTCTTCTTATTTAATTGCCATCATTTAAATAGTGAAAATGTATGTCAATTTTTCTTGAGTATCAGAAAGGCTAATGTTCTTATCAATTTTCGATATTAGAAGTAGTTGACTTAAGTTAATCTAAACATATTTTGGATACTTGTTGCAAATCAAAATCCAAGTGATATCAAATCAGGTATCAGATTACCTCATGTGGGTTCAGGAGATTCTCCAGACAAACAGGATGGCCGACGTCACTCGCTCCACCAAAAGGTCTCGTTGGAGAGGGAGATTGTTGGGCTGTTACGAACGAGTCCCACGTTGAAAGCATAGAGAAAAATCTAAAAATTTATAAAGAACTTAGGTCACTCCACTTAACAAACTACTCTTTTGAAATAAAAGTCGAAGTTGAAACACAAACATGTACCTTGATACTCTAGAGAGTTGAGACCAACGATCAATAAAAATGATAATAAATCAAATTGAAAAGTCATGATTGTCATCATCATTTAGTCGTCGAGACTACTGAAAAAGTTTATTTTAAAATATCAGCCTACAAAGAATAATATAATCGAGTCTATCAAATTGTATTTTTTAACCTTTCTCAAATTTCAATAGTACACTTTCTAATTGTCTCTTGTGCTGTTATAGATTAGTATCGTTACATGTAATGCATGCAACTGTGTGATTGAAATTACTAACATATACGTGGGGCAACGTGGATAGTTCATTATTCTAACAGTTTATAAGGTGGGGCCACCGTGATAGAAACATGTAGGAATATTTATCAATTATCATACAATCCGATTAGATATAGGAATAACAACAGATGGACGGTGAAGAACAAAATAGATAGGGTTCAGATTTCATAATTTCAGGAGAGAATGCCCAGCTATTTACCATTGAATGAATGGTTCATCCCATATATATGATGTCCCATTGATGGTGTCACAAGTTGATGAGAATGGGTGAAATCAAATTTATCATTGTTATTTAAATGGAGTAGGGCTCGGATGATATGCTTGCTCTTTAATTGAGCCATAATTATTGTAATCATCATCATTATATTATATTTAATTAATAAATAAATTTTAATTTATTTTGTCATAAGTATCGTAACTGTATTAGAGGTGAGACTGATTCCACAAATACATAAAATTACCGAAAGTCCCATTTACTGAGTTAATATAGGAGAGGTTGAATCTGACATCTCTCGTCTATTTTAGAAACACGAACTCACAAACAAATTTTAATTTTCTTTAAAGGTAGGAGGCATTTTTTAGTCATTAAAAAAAGGGTTATGAAAAGTTTTTCTCTAATACAAAGGAATTTTTTAAAAATTAGACATATTCATTATTTGCTCCTTTTGGTTGTCTCCTTTGATGAAACGTGATTTGAATTTTTCCTTTAATTAAACTCAAATTCAACTAATAATTCAATCATCTTACCTCGCACCTGATTAGAATCGAACTAACATAACAAAAAGCAAACACAACTCGCTCTACGCCTACTCAATCTCAAGCTCACTTGCATTGAGTTAGGCTAAGTTTGAGTGTGAAAGGACATAAATGAAAGATGTTTAAATACGAAAAAGTGGTAACGACAATGGTGTTTTTAATATTTGGTGATAAAATTTTCAATAGATCTTTTTTAAGCTTCATGATTAACCATAAATGGATTGCATGATGTTCCATCAACTCAGTCATACCAACTTATCAAGTTGGGCTGGCCTAGTATTGCACAGAGATCCGCAAAAAAAATGATGTAATTGACTGAAATGGCAATGTATCAACTAATATGTATCATATTAACACGAGTTGCAATAAATATCTGATACATAGAATTTTTTACCCCATCCTGATTCAAATTTGATGATATGATAATAGGTGTGACCTCAGTGGCCATAGAAGGGAAGGACAGAGATCAAGTGGTGGTAATTGGAGATGGAGTGGATCCAATCTCGCTGACGAATTCATTGAGGAAAAAGGTGGGTCGGGCAGAACTAACCATGGTAAAAGAGGTGAAGTACAGTGAAGAAAGGAAGAACACAAAGGTTGATTTCAAAGAACCTGTTCAATGGCAATCACACTGTCCCCCTAACTCACATCTTGTTTTCTATGAAAGGGCATACGAACCCGACCCAACTTCTTGTACCATCATGTGAGATAACTATTCCATTTAGTGGGACCCATGTTTGATGATCAATCATAGTTTGAAAGATTGAGATTCTATTTCCAATCTATTCAACATCATGTCTAGTCAATTTGAGTCAACTAGGTCAAAAGTCCACTGAATCTTTGTACCCACTCAAGTGCATTGTATCAAATGCATATAAATATACATGTATTTTGCGTTTAAAAAAGGTGATGAACGGTTTAGATTTTCAGAGATAGAATCTACATATTTCAAATGACATTATTTGCTATCATTTTTACAGTTAGAACTATAAAATAGAATTATCTCATTTATTATCTTTTATATATGATTATAACTATTAATGGAAAGAAATAGAAAAAAAGGTTATGATAGAATTCTATTTACAAATTTAAAGAGTTTGAGTGATGGCCATGAACCTGCCTCAGAATATGAGAGTCCTGAGTTCGATTCCATCCAAAGAGCTCATCTCCATAGAGTTACTCAATGTGTATAGGTAGAGAGACTTGCACGTATCTAAAAGATTAGCCGGGTGGTTTAAAAAGCCTGAACACTTTAATTATAAAGAAATAATAATAATTCTAGTTACACAAGTTTCACTCACCCATTAAAATCTTGAAAATATTGAACTCTTAAAATCAAATAATATTGTTTCATAAATACACACAAAATTTGTTATATTTGTATCTCCATCTACAAACATCAGAGCAAAGTATTCTCTCATCTGATACTTCTTCATCCCAAACTCTAGCTCTTTTATTTCCAAGCTTTCCACTTATCTCTTCTTCACAAAAAAAAAATTATCAGCTTGAAAAGTAGAATATCTTTTGCTCTCTCTCTCGACATGCTTTGATACATGAAGTCGAGGGGTAAGAATTACTATGCTGCCTTGAGCTTGATAAGATACATGAAGTTAGATAGTTTTAGTCATTTATTTGTGGATATTTTAAGAGACTGAAGTATAGTTCAAGTTATATCATTCGATTTCCTTCATAAGAAAGAGTATTGGTGTTCAAATTAATTCCCACATGGGTTTTCCTCTGCAAAGGGAAACAAATTTTGACCGATTTAGAGAGGTTAAAATTTTATTAAAATATTTTATGAAGATTCAACATGGAGTAGTTCAACTGGTAACTTCTTATCGCAGGAACTGAGATGTTGCGAATTCGAGTCCACATGAACAATGACTATCTTGTGTTGGTGTGGGACGTCACTCGCTAGAAGTTTAAGAAGATTTTCCCTTTTGTAATAAAAAAATATTTTATGAAGAAATCACATGTGATGGACTATGAACTTTATATCATATTAAAATGAACGATGTGAAGTACCCCACTTGTCGAAGTCCAAGTTAGCCATCTAATTCAAATGTCAAAAATTAAATGATGTTCATTGTCTAATTTTCAGTTATGAGAAATTAATTGATCAACGATTTTAATATGATAGATCCATTAATCCACTATATATATCAATGTATTGCTAAAATATTTTATGTTACTGTAGTTGGTCTTGTTACATTAGTTTAGCATTGACCCATTAGGAGCCACTCCCGAACCTTTCGTAAATTGGGTAACATGGTTATAGCATGAGGTCTGACACTAACATGGTGTTGGAGAACATAAAATTCATATTCAATTTGAAAATTTTGATTAAACTTTTAAATAATTGTTGATTCGCTTAACTTGTGATAGAGCAGAAATCCGATGAGTTGGACTGACTATTAATAAACTCAATTAAACTCATATCAAAACTTATTAAGCTCGACTTGAATTATTCAATCCGATTTGATCTGACTTAATTCAGGTGTTGACTCAACTCAAACTCAATCCAAATTTCAACTCTAATTACTATTATTTTATAACATGGTGTACACAAATCGGGTCACATTAGCTTGATTTTAAATTTCTAAACTCAAACTAATCCAAATTTTATGCCGGTTTTTTTTTTCAATCTGATGGAACTCGAAATATTTAAATACATAAACTAAATCCACTGATTTGATTTCTGTAAGCGGGTTTTACGGGTCGGGTTCATCTTGCAATGCAATTAAATCGAGTCCATTTTTCAAAACTTTTAAATAATCCGTCGAGTTTGAGTTGTATGGTCCAACTGCACAACTAGCAGCTCCGAGTGAGGCAGTAAGCAAGGGTTTAAGACTGCTCAAGGCCGTCAAAGGGGCTGGGTTTTGTCACAGGCCGTGACAAACCAGATTTTCAAGAGCATAAAGAGAGGAGAAGAAGAAGAAGAAGGTAAAATGCAAAGATTTATTTCGATTTCTCGGTCTCTAAAATGGAGAGGGTTTTGCACGTCCGCATCGGAAAAGATCGTGGCCGCCGTTCTGTTTGAGCGATTGCCAGTCGTCATTCCAAAGATTGATCCTGTCGTCTATGCTTTTCATGAATTCTCGTATTTCCCTTCTCTTTATTTTTTCTTTTCTTTTAATTTGTTTTCCTCGTTTTATACTTGATTTTTTTTAGGAATTGTTGGAATGTTCTATTGTATCTGGAGTGATTTTCTTTTCTTTTCATTTCATTTCTCCACACACTATGGATGCAAAATGATTTGTACCTTGGAGGATTTCTTTGGTTCATGGTTTGTGAAAATGCCAGCAGAAGTCTCGTTTCATGGATGCCTTTTCAAGGAAAAATTAATGATAATCTGAATGCAGATTTGTCTGGATATAGTTTTCGCTTAAACTAACTACTGTGTTGTTTCGTTATCTGGTTATGATTTCAGGGAAGTGCATTTTCAAGTATCCATACGCACTTTCACTGATTTGTCCTCAAATCATAAGAACAAACCTGGAAATTTCATACTTCTAGAATCTGCAAGTCATGGGCGGGCGTTTTGTAGAATCCTGGACAATAGACATTCCTGAAATGCTGTTTTCCCTTATTTTGGGCTCACCCAAACGCCCTTTAAATGGATTTCCAGGAAATTTTTGAAATCCTGATTTACGTCCAGGTTTCCAGACAACTTAACTAAATCTGAGAAATCCTACATTTTAAGGAATCAAGGAGAAGAATGATCGCAAATCTGTGTCTCCTACAAATGTGTGAGTACCGGCCTTATTTGATTCATTAGGACTATCCATATATGGTGCCTCAAACTTGATGTTTGGACCTGTTAATGTGGTGAATCCAGTCATGGATGACCCATTTTGAAATATTTGCATTGATTGGACGATCCTCACTGCCCAGTTCAATGAAAGATCAGGTTTGATGTTGATAGGACCCTCTGAAATTGTACATGACAGCAGCGTAATAGTCAAAAGCACACCTTAGTTGTACATAGACCCTCACCTAGGCACCTTGCCTAGCTCTTTTTGAGCCTTGCATGGTTGAAGGCTGGTTCGCATTACATTTTTTTTTTTTGAAAGTTTTCTCCAATAATTTTTTTTAATGTTTTTTTTATGGTAATAGGTAGTGGATCTTATAGTCAACATGAAGTAATTGTTAGTAATACTCAATGAGAAACTCTAATTAGTAGATAATATACTTGTGCATGTATATAATACATACTTAGATATTATGCCAAGAAGCTCAATTGCGATTATATTTTGGTGTTATGGATGAGTACTATTGTATTCTGTTAATATTGATGCAAAAAGGAGAAACCCATGAATCTAAACATATATTTGAAGTATCTAAGTGTACCTGGCAAAGTTATGCTCGAACCTAAACATGAGCGTTGTGCCTTAGGCTCTGGAACCGCTTAGCACCTTGCACCTTGACTTTTATGGTGCCTAGCGTGCAATTTACTGTATTTGTGCTGTTCTTTAGGCCTTAAACTGCACTGGGATTAATTATCTGATCTCCAACTAGATGACCCATCAAGGCCTGAAACCTATTTGTAAGTGGTGTGGCCCAGGCCTAACTTCTAATGCTCATGGTTTAGAGAATGGCTGCTATGCAAGAACTTCTTTGTTAGGTTATCCTTTGTGGTCCACTGTGGGTCTTTAATGTGGGTCGTTCAATGTGATTTTGTCACCATGGATTGTCCAATGCCCATTTTGGGACCAGTGGTTTAACAGTTCCCTTCACATCAGGCTTCACATGTGATAGTTATAATTTTCAGTGCTATCCCATTCTACTTATCCTTTACTCTGGTTTTACTTATCTATAAATGCAAAATGCATGTGGATAGCAGCTGATAACTGTAGATCTAATATCAGGTTTCGGTGGAAGCAACAATATCGGCGGAAATATCCTGATGAAGTTCTAGGAAGATCTGAAGCTCGGTAAGTTTCATTTATTATTTTAATGTTCTTTCAAAGAGCTTGGTAATCTGTTTTGGGTTCCTTATCTTGTATTTTGACATGTTAGTTTTAGTAGCCTGCGGTTGCTAGATTGTATAGCTTAAAGGTTAGATGGAAAATTAGAACCCAAAACATGACTTCAAATAGGTAGAACCAGTATGTTTTTGATGATTATGATGATAATGACAACAGTGATGGCGATGACAATGGCAATTTTTTCAATTGTCTTTGTTCAGCTAAATTGGAAATGTTTGATTTAGTGAAACTCTCTCTCTCTCTCCACACATGCATACACACACACAAGCACAAGTCTATTTGTGTACAAACATATGGAAATTTCTGAAGAGATCTCCTAAAGTAAAGTTCTCTATATGGGGCCCTCCAAAGATTAATCTAAACCATTCACACTCACTTCCATGAATTGGTACACGTCCTAAATCGGCAACCATTTACTTGTTATA
Source organism: Chimonanthus praecox (assembly GCA_022113865.1). Lineage (NCBI taxonomy): Eukaryota > Viridiplantae > Streptophyta > Magnoliopsida > Laurales > Calycanthaceae > Chimonanthus > Chimonanthus praecox. The sequence goes on from CM039089.1 coordinate 56,980,563, forward strand.
CATAGTTGAGTTTTCAAGCCAAAAAATTGCATTTAATTGAACCTGATAAAACCAATAAATTTTGAACTTCTATATTATTACCATGATGATGGATGGGGCTAAAAATTTTTCCACCCTAAATCCACCTTTATACCTTTCTATACGTGCTATTACATGGCTTGCATCCATCTAGGCAGACCTCATAATTAAATAGGCCAGGTCTTTGTTTTATGAAATAAGTTGGTCCTCCTCTCTGCCCCTCCCTCTTTGTAGATGAGCACTAGTGCTCAAGTTGTTATTTGAATAAATGTGCATGTGGGGCCAAAGTGGACCAAATGGATACCATACCCAGTTAGACCCACCTACACTCATGAATTGCATTTGTAACCAATTTGAGTTTTACAACCTATCAATCTAACTGCGTGAATTTCTATTTTCAGATAAACTTGAATTTATGGGCCCTTAAAAACTTGGCTTCATTTATTCGGTTGAGATTGTTTCTTAAAGGTACTATATACAATCTAAGAACTTTCAAATCCAGCCATCCATGTGGGTCCCATGTAGGAGTGCTCAAATTAAAACTTGAGCACCAATGCTTTTGTAGTTCTTTTTCATATATGTTTTTTAATGGGCCACAAGTTTAAATTTATATCTTTCTAATGGACTCATTGACATAACCATAAGTGGGCCCCATATAGATTGGTTCATGAAGATTGTGACTTAAGGAGGGGAGTGCAATGTATAGTACTGTGTGTGACAGCTTGTGGGGCCTCCACATAGGGTGGGCCCCAATGCATGGTGATGGAAATTTTTTTGAAAGGTAACTTCATTAATCAAAAAGTATTTTTTAAAGATTTTTCATGGATATGGGCTCAATGAAAACTCAAGTCCATTAGTGTGTGTATATATATATATATATATATATTGAATATCATGGGTTATCTCCACCCTTGATTGGAGGTGAGACTAATCTCATGGACATATGAAATCATTCGTAAGCCTCATGTATCAAATAACTTCGATAAGAGTTGAACTTTAGACTTCTAGTATATTCCTAGAAGCTTAAGCCAACTGAGCTACACTTGTGCAAGCCAAGTCTATTGGATTTTAGAAGCCATGATTTTTAAGGGTCTAAAAATCTACAGGGAAATTGGGGTTAATTGTAACCACAAGAGGTTGGCTTGACGGTCAAGAAGCCCACCTCATGAAGCGGGATCTTGAGTTCGATTCACGCTCAACCTCAACTGGCTACTCCCCGTAGTTGTGGACCCAATGTGTGTGGTATTGGGAGTACTACATATCCCCCAAGGATTAATTAGGTTAAAAAATTTCCCTTGTCCCAATATAGGTGAGACGCTTGTACACCTTGGTCATCAGAAATTTTTTTGGGGTCAACTGTGGATGAATTCAATCCAATGGTGAATCGACTTGAAATGGGTTCAAATTGGGTTGAGATCCAATACATGGGGGGTAGATGGGTGTGAGAGGGGTGAAGGGTGTGTAGGGCTCAAGTGGGTACAATTTGAGCGAAAGAAAACTTATCCCTCATGGGGGACATCTGATGTAGCACAAAAATCCGTCAACCCAAGATTGAATCTGCTTAAATCGGGAAATCCGGCCGAGTCAAGAAACTCAATCAAGAAATCAAAGAATTATGGAAATTTCTATTTTTATTAACTTTCATTGCTTTATTTGTAAGAATAGATTTATTAGGGATTATTTCTATTTTTATTATTCTATTTTCGTTTTTATTTTGTTGCTATTTTTAGTTTTTGATTTTCTTATAAAAACCCCAATTAGAGGTTGTAAAATACAAATTTTGATAATGAATATTTGAATTGGGATTTTCCCTGTTTATCTTCTTCCCCGGTGGACTCCGGTTCTTGCTTGTGGATTCAGGCGTTCTTCTCCAACAACGGCGTTCGACGGAGTTCTTCTTTACCTCTGTGGGTTCTCTGCTTCAACGGTGTTTGAAAGCGTTTCCCGGAGTTTCTCTCATCTCTGCTGCCGACGAGGTTCTCTCATCTCTCAGATCTTCATGCCAGATCTGCTTGCCAGTCGGTCACCACCCATCTACAATTGACGCCACTGCTTGCCACAACTCTCTTCACCACCTGACCCACTCGCCCAACACCAGCCAGTCATCCCTAGCCTTTCCTTCACCTTCACCTTCACCGTCCTCTCATCTCTCTCCTATCTAATACTCTCAGACCCGTTGATCCTTTTCTCATGAAAGCCCATCCTAATCTTCTCTCCCAACTTTGCTTTACCCAATATCATTAAACACCCATTAATACCTTTACTTTCACCCACCAACCCAAGCCTCCTTTTGACTACCCTTTGACCAATCCATCACCAGCAAATCCCCTTATTGGGCCATATTTTCTTAACTCCATCTATCATTCAAGGCCCATTTAATCCCTTCACCCATCTCAACCGGGACCCACCTATCTTCTTGACCCAAATATCTGTCAATCTGATTCGAACCCATATTGCTTTTAGATCTGATCCTACCCGCTACATCAACATCCCTTAGGAGAAAATTGTTATACACATAAACAACTAGGTGGACCCCATGTGGGTTCAAATGGATGGATGTGTTTGAAAGATCTTGGCTTGTAAATGATGCCTATAAAATTGCATATCAATTAGATGAGTGTAGCTATATTTGGAGGCCCTAAAATATTCATTTTCATTTGATGTGTAACTTCATTAGGTTAGATCAATAGGCTTTAAATATCAAATTGGTCATGCACAATAATGGGGGTTGGTGGGTTAGTAAACCGTTTTGGGGGGGGGTGGGGTTATGTATTTGGTCCATTGTGGGCTCCACAAGCCTAAGACCTAATGAATTCTCATGAGGCAAATGTAGGTGATTAGGACATCATGGGCCACCATCGGAGAAAGATGCATTAAAATCTAGATTTTTCACAATATGGTTGGATGATGATTTTCTGTGTATTTCTAATATATCCTACCATGGATAGAGACAGATCTAGCCATGGATAGCCCGGATTGTACGTTGATCAAGCAGAGATTTGAAGATTTGGCTTAATCCATCAATTTACATCATCTGAGTCATTCATTATGAATTGGACCGATCTGAATGTTGATCCAACGCCATCCCGGCATTTGATTTTGTTATTTTTTATTAGTGTCATATTGTTCTAGTTTATATGGTTCCAAGATTGTTATGGACTTGTCTTTGTTTTTATGGTTTTAGATTGTTAGCATGTGTGCCTCAAGTCACATTTATCTAGGGTTTTAAGGGAGTCTCATTTTCTTTATAAATAGCAATTTAGAGACACTTTTATGAATAAATGAAAGAAGAAATTCAGGTTTATCCCATCTACAGATTTGGTGTGTCTACTTCTACCTCCTTGGTGTAAGATCAAGGAACCTTGTGTGACTCAAGGTATAAATCATTCTTCTTCTTCTTCTCTCTCTCTCTCTCTTTCTTTCTTTCTCCTTTCTTCTATTTTCCCCACTTTTTTCCTCTTTCTACACCTTATTTTTGCTCCTTTTTCATCAAACCCTAATCCTAACCAAACCAAGACCCAACCCCACCATCGGCCACCCAAGACCCACTTTGGGACCATTTTACCTTATTTCGTGTCCCAACCTCTAGATTCCTATCTTTGACTTGTAGATCTAACCCTAACCTAGTGTTTCACCCTATTTGAGACTTAGTTTTGCCCAAGATTTGAAAAAATACAAACCCTAATTCCTTTGGCAAACCTTAGGTGACCTCATAGCCTTATTTCATCCATTGGTTGACTGATTTTTAAATCTAAAAGACTTAGAACAAGGTTTGATATTATTTAATGAGTCTTTTGAGGGATCTTACATTGAAGGCCAGAAATACAACCTTAAGAGCTTTAAGTGTACGTGTCATTCTTCTTTTTGAACTTCTTTGATTAATTTGAGTGTGAATTTGTCTTAGCTTTTGTTTTATTCTTTGTTTAATGTTTATTTATCTCTCTAACATCTTATGTGAATCATGGATATAGGTTGCATGTCATTTTAGGATACACCATACACAATATGCATTTTGATATAGGCCTCCGTGTATCATTGACTTTAGGGTTTCCAATATTTTGATATCAGAGTTTGTCTTGCGTCAGTAGGTGCATGTGTTTGTGTCTATTATCTATAGGATAGTCATTTTGGAAGAACACATGCCTTATTGCTGTCAATACTTGTCTTCTAGCATTTGTGGGATTTACATTTTACTATTTGGTTCAATATATTGGTGTTTGAGGCTTTGAGTAAATATCAAACAACTCTAGAGGCTTTCAACACATATATTCCATTCGAGACAATGCATGACTATAGTGTTGGTCTTGGCCATAGTTTTCCCTATTCTCATACTAGTGATTCTTACGCATTTCCTTACTCTTTTTTTTTTTTAGTATGAAGGGGGGAAATCTCCTTGAGCATTTCCTTACTTTTTTATTTTTTTATTTATGGTTAACCTTTGAATGATATTAAGAATAGATTGAAGAAATATAAATTGCATCAGTTAAGATAATGAACCACGGTAAAACATGATCTTCATGGCTGTGACATGCACGGTACAAGAAAACAAAATCACATTTTTTTTCTTGAAAGATATCTTTACTAGGAGTTAGTAAAAGTACACATCATCATCATCATCATCGTTGTTGTTGTTATTTTAATTTGTGGGGAATCAATGGATGTCCTTTTACCTTGGTCATCATCAACAGCATAAAAGACATTTATCCTTTCTACCTAGGTCGGCTTTTAGACTTCCACTTTTCTACTTGTAGAATTCAATCATGCTACCATATTAAAGAATAATTCCATGTTACTTCTCAAAAGTTTAAAGTCTGTCATTTGGAAAAACAAAGTGTTCAATTTTTCTAGTTTCTATTTTTGAAGTTGTATTTTGAATTTTTCATATATTTTGCTTTATGTTTTGCCTTTGTTGTTCTTCTTTCTGTTTCATTTTATTTATTTTCATATTCTCCATTTTACTTGTGCAAGACTGAGTCCTAATAGTAACATTGTTGTTGCTTTTGTTCTCAGCGGAAAAGGTGATTATCAAATTGATTTTGTACCAGCTCCAAGGGTAACTGAAGCTGACAGGACTAATGATAAAAGGTACAAAATGCATGTTTTGGTGTTGATAGGTTAGATTTTAATTACCATTCTTAGACATTACAGTGCTTTTAAAGCTAAGTATACATGCAGTTTGGGTATTTCTGATGTGTTTTGAATAAAATTGGCTCAACATTGAGATCCAGTTTACTTGTGAACACCGTGGAGGAACCATTTCCTTGAATATGGTACTTTATGTGGAGAATAGCTGCATTATACATGGATGGTTAATTACAAGGTTCCCTGCCTTTTTTTAAAACATGGATATAGTCTTCCTAATCATAAGATCATATATGCAAGTTATGATAATGTTTGGATAGCTTATAAAGAGTTAAAATCATGAAATGTTGTTTTTCCTTTTGAAAGATTATCATGAAAGGTAGGTTTCATGAATAAATAATTTGCTGCTCCATATACTGATTTTGATGGTATGAGACTGATGTTGATCTTTGATTTTTATGCATGCTCTTATGATAAAATGTGCACTCTTGAAGACTAGTGTGTGTAGCATGGTTGTCAAGAGCTAAACCAGAAAGACTGGGTTAAGGCACATTACTATTTTCAGAAATAAAACAAGCAGTAGGTTTGCTCCCTTATTTTTTTGCCCCCAGTGAATGTTGTGGAGATACAAATCAGTTGTGTATGCAAATGGCATCATGTAGTTACATCTCAGAAATCAAATCCCAATGGGACCTAGGAGGATTACTTTGTGACGTCAAGAAAGAATAGGAATGGGAAATCAGATTGATCTATTAGATTTGTTCAAGATCAGTATCAGGTTACATTCGCTAAATCCCCTTCTATGACTAGTTTCCCTTGGCCGACTGTTTTCCATATGGTCAAAGTTCTGCTAATACTGAGAAGTTCCGTCTCTTAGTCCGACTGACACCGAGAATGCTAGGGAAGTGTTGTCATTGTGGTCTCTAAGGACACCCCCTATCCATGGTGCTCTTGGTTTTCCCCGTGAAGCCCCATCCACATTGAATTTCTGGACGCCTTGCTAAGGAGGGGACCAATTGACAAAGGTTTTCGGCTTTCTCAGGTTTCCACTCATGTAACCTTCCCAAGAGCAAAAGAAATAGGTTGCTTTGACTGCCTTGAACTCTTTACCGGAGAGGAGTCATACATAAAGCCTCCATTTGGCTTTCTGAAAAATCTCGCTTTCCTCGGTTAACTTCTCCCCAAAGACCCTGGAGTTCCTCTCTTTCCAAATAAACCATAAGATAACTGTTGGAATCATGTTCCAAGCAACCCCTATTCCTTCACATGTTCTATTGAGGACCCATGGAACTATCAATAGGCTAGCGAATTGTATCCACATATTCCAAGACTGGGCATTTTTTAATAGATGATGATTGCCTTTTTCATAGAAAGTGAAATCTATAGATTTTGTTTTCCACGAATATTGATTTTTGTTATTTTGATGTGAAAAGGGTTTCTACAATGATTCATTAATGATTTTTTTTTCTTTTTTTGTCTTTTGTCAAGTGGTGCGGCATAGGTTATAAATTGATTGCCCCTGATTCTAGATGACGATGAATAGTAATAGAAGTTATTTATATTATGTAGTTAATTCAACATGCATCTTGCTCAAAAATGGTATTTTATGACGGAGAACCCCAAGACCCCCACCGCATCCCTCCCCCTTCCCCCCCAGCTATGGGCATCGAGAGCTTGGGTCCTTTGGGAAAAAGTGCTTGGGTCCTCTTGGAAAAAGTGCAATTAGGTCAAGTTTTGCCCTTACCCACTTCAATCTAATCCGGAAATTCATATGCTAGGTCGGGTCTTGTTGGTCCATGGATTGGGGTGTTTAGGCATATGATATGGGTCGGGTTGAATAATGGGTCATGTAATAAATCAAAGATCCTATGGCTAGGTTAGACTGTGTGCCATGAGTGATCAAGTTGTGAATTGGATAATGGGATGGATTAAGTTGATCATGGGTCATGTGTTGGGTTATAGTTGGGTAATTGATTGGGTCAATGGATCATGGATTGGTAGTCATGAATTGGGTCATGGGTCATGGTCGGATTGAATCTTGGGTCATGGGTTGGGTGAGGTCATGTTTAGCTAGTCCATGGGTCAGGTCATATGCTTGAAATCCACAAGTCATGGAAATTGCTTTCTCACCTCGTATTAAGAATGCATTTTATAAATTCTGGTCCATTTTTTTTTTCTGATCTTTAATTATTGTGTATAGATTGAAATGGTTGATATAACTAAAATATCAACTAGTATTCCATATTGTCTAACATTTTAATCTTAGAGAAGGAAAAATAGGAAAAACAATAAAAAGAGTAACTTTAAAAAAAAAAAGAGGAAGAGCAAGAGGAAAGAAGGAAAAATAAAAAAGGCATGGAACCTGCTCTACTGGATCTTTCTCCCCCATCTTTTTGCTACTTCATCTCCTTTCCTCAAAACTATGCAAGGTTTTTTTTTTTTGTAGCTATTAGTGTTGATTCTCCATTTTATTCCTACTATAACTTTGAAAAGCCTTACATGCTCCGTTGAACTTCAAGAAAGATAAGCATATCCCTTTTTGTTATTCTTTTGTACAAAGAAACCAGCACTAAAATTTAAGATGTTCAATTTTTTTATTGCAATTGTTCCCAAATCTTCAATGATGGGATTGAGTATCAACAGAAAGGCTTGACATGTTTAACTGACTGCGGTCTCCTTTTCCTTTTGTATTGGATTGTTCCCCTTCTTTAAGGTCATTACAAAGAGCACTTGATAGAAGACTCTATCTTCTGCTATATGGAACTGGCACATATGGGGCTCCTGCCAATAAGCCTGTTTGGCATTTCCCAGAAAAAGTTTATGAAAGTGAAGAGACATTGCGCAAGGTAGTAGGCCAAAAAGTCGATGGTTCCTTTTGCTGTACAGTACAGTATTTAGTTTCAAACCCAATTTTTTACAGTGTGCAGAGTCAGCATTGCAACCTGTTATTGGAGACCTTAATTATACATACTTTGTTGGGAATGCTCCTTTTGCTCATATGGCTATTCAACCTACAGAACAAGGGCCTGATCTTCCATCATTTAAGGTACATTCTATTGCTTTTGGTCAGATACACACAAATATTTAGAAGCCATATCTTAGGTGCATATAAATCCTTTAGATTGTTAATGTTTGTATGTTGATATGCTGTTCTTCCCAACTTGGCATATTGCTTGGCCATCCGATTGATAGGCAACAATAATAAATTATGTCATTTTACTGTTTTAATCATTCGATATGAATTTCTTTGCCTGAGCCTTTTCTTTAAACTTCCAATGAATATGAACATCCAGTCAAAGCAGGTTCTGGGCTATTGGGTCTTCCAATAAATGTTTCACTGGTTCCATATTTTATTAACAGTTTCCTAGTAATGAGGGTTCAACATTTAAATATGATTCACTAACTGGTTAAGTATGTTTGACCAGCTTTTAAACCCAGATTAATCCTTGCCGTTACTTTTTATTATTTCTAAAAAATGAATGGGCCTTCAAGAACGCCTTCAAGAACAATTCCTCTACCCCTTGCAAAACTTTCCTTTATGGCTTAACTGAAGGTTACCTCATGGCTTGTTCTATCAGCGAGTTCGAATGACTTTCAGAGGCCAACCTTTTTGAGAAATTGGACAGCTTGTCTACAAATTTTTTCCCCTCTATTTCCGTAACTCCAACCCCCCCCCCTTCTTTCCTTCTTTGTTCCTTTAGATTGAATTTTGATGGACTGATGGAAGAGGTATAGGGGTTCGATTAGGAATGCAAATGCTGCCATTATCCTCTCTCTCTTGGAATTTAATGCTGTCATTACTTCTTCATTTTCTGAGGGCAAAAAGGCTTGTACATTACGGACAATGGGTTGGAGATCAAAACTTTGCTGAAAGGTTGTGCAGATTACTGGAGGTTTGGATATTTCCGCAGCGATCATTAGGGAGACTCCTATAGTGTCTATTCTTGGTGTCAAGCAGGTCTGATAGAGAAAATTCATGATGTTATTTACTTCCCTGGGTATTCTGTATTCTGTCGACAAAACTCATAGATCTGTCAATGTAGACGCAGATGGTCTGGCTCATGCTGGGATTTCTATTAATTTGATGTAGTTCTTCTTGTTTTATGGTTGCCCTTGGTTTTTCCCTAAAAACTATGGGCTTGCACATTGTATTCTTTTTCCTCCTAATATAATCTCCATTACCATTTCTAGGAAATTATATATTTCTGAAAAATATACATTTTGAAATGGTAACAGATCAAGGTCCTTTTTGGTATCTAGGATGATAGAGAATCATTGAGAATAGGAATGGTTCTAATTGGTATCTAGAATGAGAGAATCATTGAGAACAGGAATGGTTCAAAGAGAGTCAGTGCGTTTGGTGGAAAGAATGGTTCTGGAAAAAGTGAACTGAGAATGACTTTGATTCTTGTTTTTTTATCACTTTTAGTCCCCTTCAAAAGGAGGTATTGTTTTCATCCTGAATGAAAGCCATTCTCATTCTATCTTGAATGACCTACCATACCCTAATTAATAGAGGGCCAGTCCATAACCAAGAAGGAAACAAAAGGGGTAAAGATTACAAACAGTGGGAGAGGTGACCCATAGCAGATCAACAGCAACACAGGGAACCAAAGACAGAAACACCGACACTCAGCCTTCCTCCAAATGAAAACTCCAGTTGGTCCACATTTTCTAGCATCTTTCTCGGATATAAATGTTAATAAGATGTTGTGAATGTTATTCTCTTGCCCTGTATGCCTCCATAAAGCCTAGCTGTCATGTCAAACCATGAGCAAGCCTCAATAGAACAACCTAATGTTCATTAAAATCTCATACTAGAGGTTTTGCCAAGACTACTCAGCAATGTCCTCTGTATTTTCTTTTACCACCAAGCTACCTCTGCCTGTTTTCCAGCCCTGGGGATTTAACCAAAAAGTGCTGCTCTCATCATGCAAGTTTGTTAGCTGCACCACTTTTCCTTTTACTGCTGTACTGATTGATTTTTTGCTTGCAGCATCTTGGCCTTGGTAAGAAGAGTTAGAGGCTCACCGTCTGGCCCGTATGATTCCAGGATCTTTTCCTTTGCCTAATGCCCTCCTTGCTATTTCACTTGTTGCTCCTAGTGTTCTGTCCCCCCTCCCTACAGCTACAAGCCTCTTGCTTATATGCATCCTATTATTTAGGACTTTCATGGACATTTCAGCTTCCTCGGCAGAGGAAACCTTGCAATAACCAAAATTTCTCAACTTTCCTGTCATTCTTGATGGTCCCATTTTAAATAAATGAAAAAGGTATTCATGGAAATAGTGCATACATATCGTGTAGATTTTGTACACATTTAATTTAAGGGTATCTTTAGTTGGACAATCTTCTCATAGAAGGAAATTTAAAAAGTTAAAGAAAAAGGCTGCAAGTCTAGTTTGGCCCCTTGGAATCTAGCCTTCATATTTGATGGTACTTGCGTGCTTGAATTGCCCAACAACTGTTACGTTTCGATGGGAGTGCAAATGAATTGTGGATACACTACCGATTGGGTTTGCTTTATGGTCATTGTGAGGCAAGTCAGCTACTTTTCTAGGGTTGAAAGGGCTAAGGTCATCCTCATTGCATGCTACTTATGATATGTCCTATTTGATCTCCTATTTATCTTGTACATGTACTCCTGTAAGCTGTAATTTACTGAAATTTTACTTTTGGCCTTCAAATTAAAAAGAAGAAGAAGTGTATGTAGCATTGGATGTACACTTTGTCCATATGTTTTTCATGTGTAAATAAGTATGTGGTTATGGATGCCTGTACACTAATAGCCCTTTGCCTGATGGATGGCTAGTTTATTCTCTCAGGAGAAATAATCTCATACGGGAAACCTGATGAAAGTACCACCAGGTCAATTTCCTCTCCACTTTTTATTTCAAAAATCCCATATTTTAAAATTTTAGTATTCATCAAAATGGATGGTGGAGATGTGGGGCCTGAGTTTGATGGTAATACCATCAGGTCTTCCATATGTGATATTTCTGTTCTCTCAGAAGATATTTCTTGGTTTAAAAACTGCTCTTTTTCTTCCTCCTTGCATGTTCTGAAATTGTTTTTCTCTTGAATAACTCATTTTCTTTACTGAAATTTTCAGCGGTTCTTTTTCAAATCACAAGTGATTGGTACCAGCAATTTTAAGATCGAAAAGTGTGAGGATTATGTTTGGGTGACCAAAGATGAACTACTGGAATACTTTCCAGATCAAGCTGGTTTCCTGAAGCAGATGATCATCAGCTAATTTCATTTTGCCATCTCTATTGCTGTTGTAAGGATTTCCAGTGCTGATGTGCTTCCAATACCGTGTCCCATTTTTGAGCTTCAGGGTGGCTTTATATGATACATACTAAGTTGCCAATCTGTCAGAGGTTTCAAAATTTGTAAACCTGAGAATTGATTGTAAAACGGCTGCAACTCTGGAAATCTGAATTTATCATTAAATGGATTTAACTTCTCTGCTGGTATTTTTGAATTTTATTCTACTTAATAATCAAGAGCTTAACACTGCTCAAAAAAAAAAAATCAAGAGCTTAACGTATGTGGCATCTTTCTTTCTTGTAATTGCTTTATGTCTGATTTAGTGATGATGCAAGTGTTATCTTTCTCAAGCTTTTCTATGAAAATACTGAAATCAAAGTCTTGGTACTGACACCTTTTGCCCTTTGTGTCTATTGTTTGGTGCATTTGGACTTCTGGAGGAAAGGAGCAACAGAATTTTCAGAGACAAATGCAAACCTTTTCCATTTTTCACCTGACAGCCAAGTCTAAATCCGTTTCTTGGGTTGTCATGTTAATGGATTTGAGGAAGATCTAGAGTCACGTCAAATCAAGATAAGTTCCTTTTTTTAAGATAACATGGGTACCCCACTGCACATTGTAGGAGAGAACAATCTCACGGATATACAAAACCACCTGCAAGCTTTATGTATCAGGTTAACTCAGGAGAGGTTAAGAATTGTGCTTTTTTTTTTTCATCTATATTATCAATAAAATTTATGTCCACAGTTAAGAAGTACTGACGCCTTTTCCTCATATATGATCTTTGTTATTTTTTATGGTAAGAGAGTTGATAAATCATGTAAAAAAGGCACTAGATCTTCCCAGCACAATTAGATGAAAAAAGGAGACCAATGCAAGAGTATAAAGATAGCCAAATACGACTTGAGAGGGCTGGAAGGACCAAAAGGTAAACTTAGTCTAAAGAAAGGGAAGGGATTTGTGGTAGATATGGAAAAACTTAAATTTTTGGAATATATTTGGATATGCAAAGAATTTTGGAAAGAGATTTGGATAGGTAAATTATGTATGATAATCACACAGAATTGTGGAGCTCTTCTGAAGATAGTGAATAGATAAGAAGATTGAAGAGTTTGGATGGAAGATCTAAGTGCTATGTTTTTTACCAAGTTCATGTTTTCTGTCATTTTCAGACGTCTCACCCGATTAATCTTTGGGGCACAGGTAAATCTCTCAATCTGCACACACTAAATATAGAATAATAGGGAGTGATCCTCTTCGTGAATCGTGATTACCTTGTAGTTGTGTAAAACACTCCAGTAGTGATACTACTTTGCTAGATTGCTGTATCTGATAAAATACTTGCACTTTGATCATTTCAAATAAAAAGTGGCACAGGTTGAATTAGCCGGCACATTTTTTAGGTAATCTATATGAATGCCCTGTAGACCTAACAACTTCCATAATATAAACCTTGACGAAATCACATTTGGAAAAAAAAAAATGGAGGGATCATAATTCATAAACAGGAAAATGCAAAAATATGACAGATTGATTTAATCTTCTTCCAGCTTTTGTAGATGACAATTAATGAGATTTTCTGTAGTGCATTTGTGCTTTGCTCTATTTAAAAATGGAATTTATTTTAGAGCAAAAATTTTAAAAATAGAAAAAATTAACAAAATAAATTATTCACATCAAAATAAACCTTTACAAACCTCAAATGGTTAGATCTACAGGCATACAAGCCTTATCTTCTATTCCTGTTTAACAAATTATTTTCTTTCAAAAAATCTAATTTTATAAAATTCTTGAAAAATATTAAGAGAATCAAACAAACATCATCCAGATTGTCTAAACCATAATAACACATTTCCGTTAAATTATCTAACCCTCTAACATACTTTCATTCATTCCAAAAAAAAAAAACTCAAATAATAAAATAAAAGGTTCTTCTAAGAGAGATGCAACAAATAATAAAGAAGATGATAAAAAAGAGGAAGAGCGAAAGTAGGCTCTTAAGAAAACTTGGGCTGCCTAAGTTTAGGCATAAAAGAAGGGTTGATATGAGGTCGAGATTGCAGCCGATATTTAATAAAAATGAGCGACTATATCACTGACTCGATGTATATGGACTGAGTCTAGACTCATACAATCAACTGATGTATTGGCATGAGCCATGGAGAACCAACTTCTTGGGTCAAGTTTGACTGTTTGAGTCATCTTTTTGCTTCGCATGGTTACTACTTACCCATTAAGAGAGAGAGTGAGAGAGAGAAAATCAAAGTCTGGTCAACTCACATAGAATGGTCAGTTCAATTATTTTTTAATACAAATAGAAACTGGTCTTCTGATTGAGTCTCGAAGGAATGGTCACAAAAGGTGGCTGTGTGGGTCAAATTAGGAGACTACGTCCACAAAATAAACCTCTCATTTTAGATGATATGGATTTTAATAAACTTCTCATTTTATCTTCATTCATCCGTACGAAAAAATTAAAAAATCAAACATTGAGAAATTGATTCAGTGAAAATAGGAATTTGAGAAAAGTGATCCAGTTGGTACACCGATTTCTCGAGATATGAAAGTGTGTAAATCGGTGCACCGATTCACTAGAAAGTGATCCAGTCAGTGCACCGATTTCTGAATATCTGATTTTTTTTTAATTTTTCGTACAGAGGAATGGGGCAAAATGAAAAGTTTGAAAACCTGTCTTCTAAAATAATGTTCCCATGTTAGATGGGCACCCTTAGTTAAATATATGAATTGAGCCACCTCAATGTGGTGGGTTTTTTTTTTAATAATTCAACGAGAGAGGGATAACGTGTGGGCTCTACATGGCCTTTTCCCTCTTTATTTTAATTGGGTTTAGTAGAATCTTCTTTTGGTTGTCATTTTATAAGGTTAAAGTTGTTAAGTTGAAGTATTATAATCTAAATCTTTTCTTATAATTAATAGTAAGCGACAATTCTTCCATGGGCGCACTTGAAATTACCACAAAAACAAAGGAAAAATATTCTTATTCTTGAAATCAGAAAAAAAAAATGATTTCTATAACTGAGAAATAATCTACCCATTGTAAATATGACAAAAATTAGTCTTTGAATGAAGAAGATAAAGACGTCACATTTTGTCGTCGATCTGCCCAGCAGGAAACCCGAACGAAAGGAAAAGAAAGAGGGAAAGAACAGAAAAGGAAAGAAAGAAGAAACTGGAAAGAAGATCGATTCAGAGAGAAGATCAGATCGAGGGTGTTTTTAGCAACAACCATAGGCATCAAGAGGTAACTCAGTATTTTTTTTTTTTTTTTTTTTTTAATTATATTATCTCATACTTTTAAATTTGTCCCGTGATTTCTTCCTCTACACAGTAGGATTTTCCGAGTAAATTTTCGTGTGATCTATTCTCTATTTTTGTCAGATAATTTTACTACTATTATTTTGTGTGATTGATTAGCTTGAGAAAATTTCATATATTAATTTTTGACTGAACTATATATAATATATATTTTTTTGCTTCAGCTCATTTTAAATTTTATATTTAACCGACATATTCAATTCAATGGTTATCCGTGAAAGTTCATAATGAAAATCATATTTTAACATGCACCATCAATTCAAGGTAGACTTGACTAACCTGCCAGGTAGGGGTGAAATTTGGATTGAGTTTTGACTTGACGTGCATGATCCGATCTGAGAAGTTAATGGGTTTGGTTATGTTTTTGTATATCTCAGTTCGGGTCGGATTGGAAAAAAAAAAAACCGCATGATATTAGGGTTAGGTCGGGTTGGAAAAAAATAAACCCGCATGAAATTCGAGTCGAATTGGGTTGAGAATTTTAAAGACAACCTGACCTGACCCAACCCGATCCGACCCGACCCGATCTGAGTGCACCAAGTTATAAAACAATTAATTGAGCTGGGACAAAAATTTGAGTCGGGTTGGGTTGAGTAACTCCGATAAGCAATTCGGGTCAAGTCGGGTCGGATTCAATAAATTTTTACATAGATAAGATTGGATTTATTGAAATCCAACTCGACTCTAGTTTCAGTTCTAATCTAATGAATAGCATTCATCGTACTAATCTAATGTATTGTTTCTAATGATCAATCACATTTATTAACCTTTAACTTGATCATTGATTTTAACGCATAGTCATATTCCCAAATGCAATATTTTTCTATATAACCAAGGCATTTTATATAAAAATGGTTAATATATTTCCCCTTAAAATGCTCTCTTCAAGTTGTGCTCTTTTTTTCTTTTTCTTTTTTATAAAAGAGAATCCACTTTTCACTGGCCAATCTAAATTCTAAACTGTTAAATAACTTGATACCCATATTATTTATATCAACAATTTAAATTAAATTTCTTCCTCTAGTGTTACTCAAGTACTATCATGTATAAAGTTAGTTTGATGTATTGGAACTCGCAAACTTCCGTTTCTTGAAGCGGAAACCAATCAATTAAGCTACACCCTAATAATAATGATTTTTTATTATTTTAACTTAGGGGGTCAAAACAATGGTATCAGTGTGTATCGGCCGACATTAGCACCCTGTTTAAACTTGTTATTACTTCAAATTTTTTATAGTATCTATATTGCATTGTTTAGTACTAAAGAAGTAATGTATTTGTCATCAAAATGTTAGAAACAGTAGTAAGCAATAGGATTATATTTATATTTGTGAAAATATAAATATATATATATATATATATATATATATATATATATATATAATTTTTTTAAAAAAATATTTTAAAAAGTTAGTGATTCAGGCCTTGAGTACTATGCTTGGCCTTTACGTTACTCCAAGGCCTAGTGATGTAATTTTCCTGAGGGGAGTAAAAAATGCCCTAGCCGATAATTTAAATATCGGTCAATATGTAAATATCGGCCGATATGATTCTCTCTCCTCTTTTTGTTTTTTTTTTTTTTAAATATCTATATTATTTTATTATTTTTTTCTAAATTAAAAAATATAAAAAAATCAAAAAAGAAACTATTTAAAAAAAATTGAAAATGTAAATATCGGCCGATATTTTGACCTGACTCATCATCGTTTTGATATTTTTTTAAAAAAAAATATATAAATATTAATCATATCCAAAAGATATGATTTGACGATATATCAGCTTATACAGTACACGTCGGCCGATATCTCAACCCCCCCTGATTCGCCGGTAGTTTGAAATACAGGAATAATAAATAAAAGAGAGAAGATAGGAAAGGCCGGGACATTGAAATACCGGAAGAAGATCTGCGCATGCCAAGAAGGGCTGGGCGAGCGGCGTCCTCGGTCAGGGGCTGGGAGCGGCGCTGCCAGTAGGGAGGCCGGGCGGCGGCACTCTCGTTCTACTTCATTTAGTAACCGTTATTAGTTTCTGGTCAATTTGATAAATGGTCAAAGTAGCCATTCATCCGTCAGCTGCCCCGTGTACATGCATGACAAGGAAGTACTTAGACCCGGTCACCTAGTAGAAACGTATTTAAAACAACTTCTTCTCCACGACAACTTGACTTGGATTTGATAATAAATTTGAAAACATCTCACATCACATTTGAAAACACCTCACATCACTGTTCTATATTTTATTCTCATTTCTATCAATGGTTAACAAAGATCAATGGCTGATAGTTGTTGATGATGCCAAATTACAAAAACCCAAATGCAAAGTACCCCACCAAACACCAAAATGGTGAATGCTCCACTTTTTTGTGTTAATCTGAATTCAAATTGTAGGACCAATGATGGAGTTAGAAGGTAGCAAAGGTAAGCCATTGCTCCTGTTAGGGAAGTGATTGGGAAATGGCAGAGAATGTGGTGAGTTTGCTAATTGAGAAGCTAGGATGCTTTCTTGTGGGAGAGTTAAGATTGATGAAGAGAATGCGGACAGAAGTCCGCAAAATCAAGGATGAGTTAGAGAGCATAAGAGCGTTCCTGCGAGACGCAGATTCAAAGCAGGGGAGCAATGAAGGAGTGCGAGCTTGGGTGAAACAAGTGAGAGATGTTGCGTACGATATTGAAGATGTTATCGATGAGTTCATGCTTCGCATGGCACAGCCATACCATCATTCCCATTCGTTTGCTGCCTTTCTCCGCAGAAGTGCACGCTTCATCAAGCACCTGAAGTTGCGCCATCGGATTATCTCCAAGATGCAGCACATTAGGGCCCAAGTCAATGACATTGCAGCAAGAAAAGATAAGTACAGTTTCATGAGGATAGACAGAGGATCCGGTTCTAGAATTGACAGTACAATTGATGGAAGTCACTGTATTCGTGCACATGCCCGCTTTGCTGAGGAAGCAGATCTCATTGGGATTGAGAATCCAAGAGATGAACTAATCAGGCAGCTAGTAGAGGGAGGAGAATCGAAACGAACTACCGTTTCGCTGGTTGGCATGGGTGGCCTTGGTAAGACCACTTTGGCTGGAAAAGCCTATGACAGCGAGCAGGTAAAGGCGTGCTTCGAGTGCTATGCTTGGATCACTGTTTCACAGTCCTTCATGATTGAGGAGATTTTCAGAAGTATGATAAGAAAATTCTTTGGATCAAGGAATGAGTCTGCTCCCCATGGATTAGAGAGGATGGAGAAAGATGAGCTAATTGAGATACTAAGGAGCTATTTACATCAAAGGACATATCTGATCATTCTTGATGATGTATGGAGCATAGATGACTGGGAGTGTATAAAAATTGGATTGCCATCTAATAGATGTGGCAGCAGGATCTTGGTCACAACGCGAATGAGCAATGTAGCCTTTTATTGTGTTGAAAATCCAAAACATGTCTACCATCTCCAGCCCCTATCTTCAGAACAAGCTTGGCATCTCTTTCTAAAGAAAACATTCAGGTCTGACTTTGGAGGATCTTGTCCTCCGGATCTAGTTCCCTTGGCTGAGAACATTGTAAGAAAATGTGGAGGACTTCCATTGGCAATTGTGACAGTTGGTGGCCTCTTGTCGATGAGGGACCGGACTTTGGTGGAGTGGAAGAAATTGAATGATACCCTTGGTTTGGAGCTAGGAAACAACCCTAGCCTTAAAAGGGTGGAGAGAGTTCTCTCTCTCAGTTACAATGATTTACCCTACTCCCTCAAGTATTGCTTCT
Organism: Chimonanthus praecox; assembly: GCA_022113865.1. NCBI lineage: Eukaryota > Viridiplantae > Streptophyta > Magnoliopsida > Laurales > Calycanthaceae > Chimonanthus > Chimonanthus praecox. Next base: position 56,999,028 of record CM039089.1, read on the forward strand.
TGTATTTGAGTGTCTTTCCTGAAGATCATCCAATCAAGCGAATGCGGCTGATTCGGTTGTGGATTGCTGAAGGGTTTGTAGAAATAAAGGAAGGGATGTCACTGGAAGAAGTCGCTGAGGACTACCTCCATGAACTTATTGGCAGGAATATGATCCAAGTATCGAAGAGAACTTTCTATGGAAGGGTCAGCACATGTCGTGTTCATGATGTCGTGCATGAGCTCATCCTTTCAAAATCTAGGGAGGAGAATTTTGCGACTTCTTAATCGAAGGTAATCTCCAACCATTGGATTCAAGAATCCGGCGGCTATCTATTCATAAACATAGAGGGAATGTGACTCCTTCAGGTAAGAGTTTCTCACATGTCCGGTCCTTTTTCATGTTTGGAACCGAGAAACTATCCAATTCCTCTGCCTATTCTCTGTTTCCCTGCTTTAATTTGTTAAAGGTTTTGGATTTAGAGGATGTACATTTGGAGACATTTCCAAATGAGATAGTCAATCTATTCCATTTGAGGTATCTAAGTTTGAGAAATTCGAAGATTTGTGCACTTCCAAATTCAATTGGGAGGCTTTCAAACTTGGAAACCTTAGACTTGAAAGGATGTTGTATTTCAGAGTTGCCTGTCGAGATCCTGAAGCTTGAACACCTACGCCATCTCCTTGTCTGCAGCTTTTCTCATGTACCCTTTACATCTTACAGTATAGTTAATGGTGTAAAGGTCCCATGTGGCATTGGAAGCTTGAGATCGCTTCAGAAATTGATGTACATAGAGATAGATGAAAGTGGTGGAAATGTGATGATAAGAGAGCTAGGGAAGCTGACCCAATTGAGAAGGTTGGGCATCATAAGGTTAAGAAGAGAAGATGGGATGGATCTTTGCACATCGGTTGAGAAGATGGCCTCACTCTCTTCATTCACTGCCCACTCAAGACATGAGGAGGAGTTTCTTAATTTGCATTCTCTGTTAAAACCCCCACCACTCCTTCAAGCTCTCTGTCTGAAGGGGCGTTTGGATAGACTACCTCATTGGGTTCTCTCACTCAAGAGCCTTGTTAGATTGGCGCTTCGATTGTCTAGATTGAGTGAGGACCCGTTTAAAACTCTCCGGCCTCTAACCAATCTGACAGAGCTCTTTCTAACGCGGGCCTATGATGGAGAGGAAATGCACTGTGAGGAAGTTGGATTTGAGAGGCTGAAGTTGTTAACCATCGATGGATTTGATGCACTGAAGCTGGTGAAGTTCGAAAAGGGGGCGATGCCAAGCCTCCAAAAGCTATGCATTTATAGCTGTCGGAAGTTGGAGGAGGTGCCTTTGGGTATAGATTGTCTCACCAACCTCAAAGAGCTTCTCTTGTATGATATGCCGATATCATTCGTGAAGAAGCTGTATGGAGGAGAAGAGGAACAGTCAAAAATTTACTCTGATGATGTGAATGGAAAGTTCATGAAAAAGCTCAGAAAGGATGGTGTTGAAGATCATTGGAAGATTGGGCATATCCCACTTGTCCGACGGTACTTTAATAGAGACGGACGGAAGGTTTACCATGATCTTTCATGATTTCATTTCATTAGATAACTTCCATCCTTCCCATGTGATGGTATCTAATCTCATGTTCTGTATAACTTCTAGCATATTCAGTCTATGCTTGACACTAATTTATTTAATCTTTTATTCTTCCCTAGCATATTAAAATCCATACTTTACACTTGTTTGATCCAATCCTATGTTTCTTCCATTAACATACACATACAAGTTGCAGACTGACTTCATCACATCATCCAATGAAATGAAATGCAAGAGTGCTGACTTCATCATTGGAACATCTTTTGCATATCAAACATGAAAGTTTCTTGCATATAAAAATATTATTGAAGCATACTCAATTTGTTGCCTATCCAAAGTCTTAAGCTATCCAATTTTTTTCATAACCTGTATCTGTAGTAAATTGTTTTACCAGTTAGAAACACTGTAAATTAATCATCCATGATTGATGAAGCTGGTCTCTCCAAAAAATAAGAACCACATCCAAGGCAACATTTCCACCACATTCAAATGCAGACTTTATCTCAATATTCAGCAGAAATTATCTTCTAGATTCATTGGAAACACTCAAATTCTTTTGCAGCTTGAACTTAACAGGCATCTGGACTTCAAAGAGAAGTAAACTGTGAATTTTTACACATTCATCACCATTCCAGTTTACCTCCAGCGAATCACTGATAAAAGACCAATCGAGTAAAGACTAAATGGAGAAAATGAATATACAAAGAATAAAAGGTTACAATTTCAAAGCCCCAAAAGTAAATGGTAAAAAAATATGGAAAAAAAATGCTCATTTGTAATCCAACGATCGGAGTCACTTTGGTCGCAATCTAATTGGAACTTATCTAGTTAGTGTAGGTCTAGATTATTTAAGGAGTCCAAGATCAATGCAACCACAATGTTATAACCATTTTTTCCTTCAACCAAAGTGGTGAACTAGTCTTGTTGCTACAACTATACACTAGTGCATTACTGTACAGAGAAATTTTCACCCAGGCAACGTCGCCCACGGGCGATGTCGATCCCATATGGGCCCTCCAAGGCTAGGACCATGGGTGCTTCATGGCCCAATGCTCGATGCTATTAAGATATATTAGGATATCATTTAGAGTGTGTTAAGATTATGATTGATTGTAATAGATTTAGAGAGAGATTGTGTAGTCTCTCAATTAGGAAAGTAATATCTTGATGTACTCTATATATATGGTTGTCATGCAATAGAATAAACTAGATGGCTTAAGGGTCATCACTTGGTCGAAGGGAAAATGGCTACACCTCCGTTAAGAGGCCCGAATTTTAACATGAAGGGAGAATCACTTTTGGAGCATGCCATCAAGTTCCAGCCTAATTTTAACATGATACTTAATCATCGACCAGGTCTGGATCATGGATGCTTAGAGGCCCAGACAGATTGTCCTCCTTTGACATATTTGTTGCAAACAAAGTGGACTGGTCCTGAGTTCAGGCCTATGGGCTTCAGCCTGAATATTACCCCAATAACAGAATGAAATGAAATTGGAAAAACTTCTCCAAGATTTTTGGTGTCATTCATTCTGGGCCAACACCTATTTTCGGTGACAATAATAATGCTATATATCTGGCAAAAAATGATATCTTTAGTGAACAAACAAAGCATATTGAAGTAGACTATCATTTTGTTTGTTAAAAATATTCACGTGGCATAATACGTTGCCATACAGGTGAAACTTGGGTTGGGTTTTAACCCGACCTGCATGACCCAATCGGAGAAATCAGTGGACTGGGTTATATATTTATAAATTTTGGGTCGGGTTGGATTGGAAAAAAAGACTTGCATTGAATTCGAGTCGGGCTGGGTTCAAAATTTTAAAATTAATTTGACCCAACCCGACTTGAATTGATGCAACCCGAGTTTCAAGAAAAAATATAAAAAACCTACGAAGATTTTCTTTACTCATGTTAAGTGAGGCCAACAACTCGAGTCGAGTCATGTCGGGCTAAATAATTTTTTATATGGGTTGGATTGAGTTTATTAAAACCATGTCCAATCCACCCGAGTTTCAGCCCTACTTTGCCATTTGTACGTTCAGAGTATCAGCTTGTTGATCTTCTAATTAAATCTCATACACTGTACAACCTCAATTTTTTGTCTCTGAACTCCAGTTGATTCCAGTGTCCTCCTCTAGAGTATGGTATGAGGGAGGACGTTAGAATATGTTAGAATCTGTATATTTCCTAGTTGTGAACAGAGAAAATTTTGACAAGAATCTGAAGATTTTTCTGTTGTATAATTGAGAGAAGTTAGAGAAATTAAAGGAGTAATTAAGTGCTGTTGTGTATATATATTCTTGATTTATGAGAATACACACACATAAATTCAATAATTTACAGTTATAATGCTCTTTTTTCCCTATTAGAAGTTTTATTGGTTGTAATTTAGCTGGTTGCCTCTGCCTCAGGAAGTAGGAGGTTGTGGATTCGAGCCCCCATGGTCTACCTTGGTGTGCCTTAGGGGTAGTGGGCTCATCCATTGGAGTTTTAATAGGGCTGTCTTTGAGTTTCCCACACATTAATTCAAAAAAAAAAAGGGGGGATTATGTGGGTCTTTGAGAATCATATGTATATGAATATGAATGAAAATAAACTATGATTATGCAACCTGATTGCATTAGATTAGATTAGATTGATTAGTGACAAGGCCTTGGACACGGTTGTCTGTTGTGTTGATTTCCCAGTAGAAAAGGAGGACGTGGTCCTTCCTTCTTTGTGGGGTTGTCTCTATTTATGGATTGTAGCATATAAATATTAGTGTGAGGCCTTCTGTACCAACCAGAACTAGTTGCAGACAAGAAGAGAAGCATAATTTAATTTAAGGGATGGGCAGAAAAGTGCAACTATTGCAGAATTGCAGATAGATAGATAAATAAATGGAATAGAAATTGGTTGGATTTTTTTTTTTGAATTTATGTGTAAAATCGTAGGATACCAAACGTAAAACCTTCACAGATGAGCCCACTATCTCTAAGACACATCAAAGTTAAGCCATGGGGGCTCGACTTTGAAACTTCTGCTTTCTGAGATGAGAGGTAACCAGTTGAACTACACCTATATAGGTAAATTGGTTGGATTTCTTCCTATTCTCAAGTCTCTCAACCCACCAACCCACCTCACCTCTATAATGGTAATTAATACGCTTCGAATTTTTTAAGTTAAATCCATTCAAGTCCTCCACTTGACAAAAATATCAGCCATATTCTAAAATTTCAGTTAATAAATCCACAACGGTGATTCAATTAATTTAACTTTTTAAGATTAGACTAGAGATTTTAAATTGGACTTCTTATAAATTTCCAAGTGATATAAGAAACTTATGGGCGGTTTTATGTATACGTAAGATTAATTTCATCTTTAATATAAAATAGAGACATTTGTATTATTAAAAAAATGATTTCAGTCAATAGTTTTTCTTTTCTTTTCCTATTTAGATCATGCTGATTGACATTGGGGTCAAAATTTTGACCAAAATGAGCCCATGTTTTTCCCAAAATTTTGATAAGATAGAGACTGAAATTTTTGAAATTCTGATCTTAATCTAGTGAAATCAGGAACTAATCAAGGCACAAGCCGCCATGATGAGACAAAGAAAAAAAAAACTATAAAAGCAGAAGCAGTGGATTCATACCCTCTTTGGTCACCTCAATATAAAAGAGAGAGCAAAATAGTCCAAGACAATTGGACCATTTTATAAGGTTCAGTCAAATCTCAGTTGTTCAGTGCCCTACGCCTGCCTTTTCCACACCAAATTCTGGTGACAGATGCACCTAACCCCTTCATCTTGACTATCTAAACGTCAAGAGAACTCAATAACTTCATTATCCTAACATATGAGTTAGAGATTTAATTGGTTTTGTTCTCTCCAATCAATTTATTATTACTTCTATCATTGAAGGTGTTTAGGGGTCTTACTCATGAAAAAATTTATTCTATTAAATCTTTTAAAGCATGTGTACAATTTTTTATATATATACTAAGTTCAAACGATGGGATTAATTTTATGAAAAATGACTCAAGATTTTAAACGTAAATTGAACTAAGACATCCTTTTGATTGATCAATTGTTATTATTGAACTGATTAAAGTTGTCCAAAAATGTCAGAGGGGTGGCATTTGTCAAAACGGGATGGGCATTTGCAATCAACCAATGCCACGTGTAAATAGATTATTAATTATAAAGCAATAAAAAGAGAGAGATGGGAGGGTCTGAGCAACTTGTCTATTTCTGTGAGTGTGACATGTAAATAAATATGAAGGAGACAAAAAATATATATAAAAAAATGGCAAATATCTACAGAAGGGTGGCCCCCCGTCACCCACCAAAACGTGAGGGTTGTGACATCGAGCACAGATCATCAATTTCGTTTTCTTTTTTAACTTTATTCTACTGTAATTTTATTATTGGTCTTAATTATTGATTAATTATTTTATTTGTAAAATAGATCGATATATGATTTTTTTTTGAATTTATATATGAGAAACGGTAGAATATCAAGTATAAAATCTTCACCCTTTACTTAAAGCACACCAAAGTTAGGTAATGAAGATTCGAACTGTGAGCTACTGATTTTGAAGTGGGAGGTAATTAGCTGAGCTACACCATTTAAGTTCAAATGTATACCATAACAAATAAAGTTAATGAACAGTGAAAAAGTTGAGCAGCAATGAACTCTTAATTTTTAAGATTTTTACGTAGTGTTGGTAGATCTACACTAATCGATGGTGGAGTCTATGGGTCGAATTTAAAAAAAAAAAAAAAATTCTTTAATCTTCAACAAGGGGTTTTAGGCAGAAGTTTGAGAAAATCGACAAAAGAAAACTTAATTTTTAATTTTAAAGAATTCAGAAAACTTAGAAAAAATTCAAACTAAAATTCATCGAAGAAAATGTTTTAAATCTAGGGTTTACAAGATCTAAGGGAACCTCTCAACTCACCTAATGGCAAAATTGAATGCTCAAGAATTCACACGATTTTAACAAAAAATTCAATTAAAAAAACTAAGAAATCTCTACCGATTTCTACACAATATTCACCTACAAATTATGAAACATTTAGAAGATATATTCACACAAAATTAAAATATAGAATTCAAATTATTAAAAAAAAAATCATAAACAAAAATTTATGACTCACTAATTTAGAGAAGAAATTTGATCTAAAAATAATCCGCCAACCACCACTACACTCGAATAGTTGAGTGGCCGTCAGCCAGCAACTTCCGTGCAGAGACATAGATTCATTCTTCTTACCAGGTCCAGCCTCACAATCCTTCACAGGTTGGTAAGAAGTAGTCTTGATTGGCAAGACTTCATTGGACAAAGAAAAGAGGTGCTCTACCGAAACAACGGCCAACAACATAAAACCAACAAACTAATTGTCAGTGGAGATTAGTTTGTTAATTGTTAAAACTCAAAAAAAAAAAAAAAACTATTTTTGGTGCAACCTATGAATCCACCTTTTGTTGATATGCTTGCTCAGTCAATTTCCAATATATTTGCTCGGCCAAATTTTTGGATCAATGAGCATTTTTTTTAAAGAAATCTATTAAGTACACATTGCAGTTGATCCACATAGCAAAACTATTTAAAAAAGAAGAGCAAACAGTAATTCACATACTCATTCGATTGAATCGGATGAACACTGTTGTGGAGAATTGAATTGATGTACAAAAATGATATATTTTTATTTATATGTAACTTGGGAAAAAAATATATTAGACATGTTGCCTATCAGCAGGGTCCAAACGGATGATGAACATGTGCGAATGAAGGTGTAATGGTTGATACGTTGCATTGTATAATACGCAATGCTATTGTATATCGGTACAATGTATTTTTTACCCCAAGTCTAATACGGTGATGTTGAGCCCACCAAATCTAACCCATGAGAGTGGCCAAACAATGTCCAAACTGATTACATTTAATCCTTCACAGGGGTAAAAAAAATGGTGGGCCAGAGATCTCTATCCCATGAATCTCAGCAGATATTGATGAGATCTCGCCTGTACGAACGATATAACTCGTATTGGCTGAGATATATCGGGCGTCAAAATCTGAGATATCTCAGCCGATACGAGATATCTCTGATATATTTCTAACCCTGATCCTTCATTAAAAACCTACTGCAGGCATGCCTTATGTTGTCCTATATTATATCTGTAAAGCATATAAATAATATTTATGTATTATTAATAAGCATAGTGGCGATGGATTGATTGTAACGCTAAATTGCTTGTCAGATATTGTGGCTGAGACTGAGATGACCCTAATAAAAACAATTCAGGATTCGAATCATTCTCAATCAATTGGCAAACTCAACAACTTTTATTCTAAATTTATAATAATAATAGTGGGTGAGGCCAATTATGAATAGAACAAGTTCAGATTTTTTTTTTTTTTTAATTTATATGTGGAAATCGTGGGATATCTGGCGTTAAACCTCACGGGTGAGTTTACTATCTTTAGGGCACATCAAGATTAGGTCATGGGAGTTTGAACCCAACATTCCACTTTTTAAGATGGGAGACAACCGGTTGAACTACACCAGATTTTGATAAAATGATGAAGGCATGTAAAATCATATTGGTTATTAAATTTTATTAATTATTAATTTATTTTTTAATGTTTAATTGTCAATTACTGAATTTTACATTTTATAAGTGAATAAAAATTGATGATAATTTAAATGGAACCTTTAGGTGAGAATTTCACTCAATCATTTTTAATATTTTTGTTTGAGCCTAGAGGAAGATCTTGAGAAGGCTAAATTTGGGTTAGATCGATTTCTATTATTTTGACTTAGTTCCAACTAAGATTCAATTAAGCCAGACTTACTCAGCTAATACGATTCAGACTTGGTTCCTCTTGAGTTTGGAATTGAGTTCGATATCTAAAACTCTGATTTCTCTTGATGAGATGTGTCGGGAGTAAAATTATTAAATTAACAGTATTTTATTTTAAATTTCAGAACTATGATAGTTATTTATTTTTTAGAGGTTTTTACTGAAAATCACAATCTATTAAGATGAATGGTTCTAGTATATTTTTTGTAGATAGTATATTATTAATTAGTTAAACAAAAAATAATATAATAATAATTTGAAATTTTAGAGATTTTTTTTTTGAAATGGATGTTCTAAAATTAGTAGAACAAAATCGAAATATATAAACTATAACTTCAGCAAAGAAGAGAGAGCAATCCAATTAAAATCGAATAACTTGGTACCACAATGCGATAAGTTTAAATTCTACGGTAAATCTCATGGATGTTCAAATCTAGAAATAATTAATAGGATGACGGTGAGATGGGCAAAATGAATATAAGGTAGAGAAATTTTGTTTGATAAAAGGGTCAAAATCATTTAAAGAAATAAATTCTATAAAATAATTATAAAGTTTGCAATGTTTTAAGAGCAAAGTGTTGAGCAATGAAGTTAAAATAAATAAACTAGGGTTATAAATTTGTGCATACTCCATTGGTTGAAAAAAATAACTTTAAAAGACAAGTTAGAAATGATCATATTTAAGATAAATATGACAGATTATTTATATAAATAAACCACAAAAATATATAGGAAAAGTAATTGTCTTTATGATCTATTATAAAGACTGATAAAGAAGTAAAACTCGAAAAACTAACTTAACATAAATGAGATTTTACATTTTTAGAAGTTCACCTCAATGCGAAGGGAGATATATTGGTATATATGTAAGATAATTTTTAAATTGAAAATAAACAATTTTTATTGTGAATTGAATTGAATATTGTATAAATTGGAGGATAATGTAGATTGATTATAACCACGGTGGAAATACCAATTTTAAATGTTCAGCGAAAATCAAATCAAATTTTAAATTTATTAACTTATATTTCGATCAATAAACTATTTATATAATATTCTATATTGGCTTACTTATAAATCATATGGTAAAATTTATTTAATAAATATAATAAATAAATAGTTACATTTTAGTCTCATACTCAACTACCACTCACACACCTTTCATTCAAAGTTCAAACCTGCATTTTTTAAAATTTATCTTACGAAGTTAGTTAATAAAAAGTTTTTTTATAATCACATCTCACTCGATTGATGCTCGAAGTATATATAAACCTTTCAATCCGTATATATCGAGTAAATCTCTGAAAAATAAAAAATAAAAATCCTTCAACCCTTTGGATTAGTGACATTTTTATTTGAAGAAAGGGGGATTGCTTGCGGCACTAAAATGCTTGAAGATTCCGATTGGGATGTCCCACTAAGATACCTTTCTTGTCTTCATACGTCTCCCAAGTACAGTAAAAAAAGGTAAAGGGATGCACCCTAGATTCCATTTCTTCCTCTCTCAAAGTCTCAGTCAATGCTGCAAAGACAAAAACTGGCCAATTTCACTATAGAATACATAATTGCAATTATAATTTAATAATGAATTTTATCCATTTACTATTAGTTTATTATTGACAATTTAATAGCCAATGAACTTGGCTTAATTCTGATAAGAATTTACGAAAGAAAGGAGAGAGTGAGACTGAGAGGGACAGACAGAAAAGGGCAAGGCAACAACCAAAGTTGTTGAGAAAAGTGACCATAATAGCCCCCTTTGGAACATAATGCCTTCCTTCAATTGAAGCCACTTCTTCAATCTTCATGACTTTGGATGCTTTTGAATGAGAGATAAATTTGTTTGAATATGTTTTTTTTATCTTATTTGAATGAATGAGTTTTCAGATTTATATTAGAGAGAGGAAATTTGTAATTTTCTCATCTTTTTCTTTCATTACCAAATGAATGTAAATGAGATTTACCCTTATTTTTCACCCCTCTATGTCATACAGTTACTTGCAACAGTGCATGCAACATACATGCCGAATTTATTCAATTCAAAATTCTTTTATTAAAATATGTTTAGGTCTTCAAAATGCATTGAGGCACAACAGTTGATCGAACATCTACAGTAAAGCACGGTTTTGGTGCTACGAAGAATGGTTTATTGAAAAGACGTACAATTTGATATATTTCTTTATAAAAAATCATTGCTTGAATAAATTTTCATAATCTTAAAAGCTAGAAAATTTTAAGTGTTTATTGGAATTGAACTTGATCCGCAATTGCTCGCAACTCATAACAAATAAATGCTGACTTAAAAAAGAAATTTAATTTATGCAAACTTAATAACTATAAAAAATGAAAAAAATGTAACATTAAATTCTTAAAAATCATAAAAAAATTGAAAAAAATTATTATAAGTCCCAGTACAGTGCAAAAAGACTCCAACTATTTTGTCTTTGGATGATTACAAAGGTGAAGGGTATTTTAGAATTTTGAATATTTTATACCTTACTTGAAAACATGGGTGTCGGAGGTGATGAGATACTATTATAAAGTTGGCTATTTTAATTTGTTTGGGCTGAGCCGACACTTGTACTACTGACTGATTACTGAGGAGACTGAGACTCCATATCTAAATTCTAAAATAAATAATAAAAATTAAAGTTGTTGGATTTGAATCTTTTCATCTAAATACAATCCAAATCTATAAATATTTAGTCCAATGTCCTATAAATCTAATAACACTATAAAAAAAATTAAATTAAATTTTATAAATGTCAAGTTCGAACCCCCATTAATCTGGGATACTTTAAAAAAAATGAATATCATCGGTAGAGATTTTACGCTGGATTTCCTGCCTTTTTTACACGTAAATTCAAAAAAAATAATAATAAAACTCTAAATATATAAAAGAAATAATTTTTATAATAACTCTTTTAAAAAAATGTCTTTTTCTAAAAAAAAAAACACTTAATCAATGTCACATGCTTTATGGTCCCATCGTGTCAAACTAAAAAAGAAATTAAAGAACAAACATACAACCAATAAAATCCCATGAACCAATGATTCAATCATCCTTGAAATGTACTCAACGGTATGTAAGGTCTTACGAAATATGCTAATCATTGAAGGGTACATGTCTCATTGACCTCATTGATCTCACCCAATTTATAGATTTTAATGAAGATTTTAATTTTTAAGTAGACATTTAGTGAACATAGATAAAGTTAAACACGTACTTATTTTTCATTCTATTGTAAATTATTATATTTCTGTTTTATTGGATTTTTATGACCAAAGTGTCCAGGTTTTTAAGAGCGTTCGACTAAATATTGGAGTATGTGCAAGCCTTCCTACTTATACTCCTGTTTTTTGAGGCAGATTCTTGATCCCTACTCAATTCCTTTCGATTAAAAGTATTAGTTTGTGACTAATATATTGTATATCAACTAATATTTTTGGAATAATAAGTAACATAATATTTTCCACTCTTTGTGAAAAGTGACTATTCTTCTTCTTTTAAATACCTTTAATTTTAAATTTTAATTTTTAAAGTTTCTTCGGTGCTTATGTATTCTATTTGAACTTTTGAAGTGATGGAGGCAAATATTTGTATCAAAGGAGATTGTTGGAGACACCATCTTCTTTATAAAGTCACATTTCTCCTGCCTAATTATAGTTTAAAGAAAAAAATGCCTTTATGAAATGATGATTATCTCTTGCATTCTATAACAATTATAGACATTTTCTTCATTTAAATCATGATAAAATAAAATAAAATAAAAATATTCTTTTATAAAAAAAGTGTTTTTGTCAAAAAAAAAATCTACTAAAATAAAGGGCTTCTCTCTTATGTATTTTAACTTTTTCAAGTCCTTGTTTAAACTAATTAGTTTTTTTTTTGAAATTTAATTAATCAAAATATAGTTAATATAATATTAAAAAAGGACAGCGATCTTCCTACGAGTATTTTGTATAATCTGACACAGGTTTTACTATATTATCAATTTTACTCTTCGAATCGACTCGTCGAATCTTTACTGTAAGTGATTCGAATGACAAAATAGACAATATAGTAAAACTCGTGTCGGATTATACAAAATGCCATCCTACCCTATTAAGAATTCCCATTAAAATATGGTGGGAAGATTGAGCTCCAAAATAGTTTAAAAAATAGGCATACAACATGATGGAAAGGTTTTAATGGGAGACCATCAAAGGATCATGATTGGTGGAGAGGAACCTAATAAAAGATGAGTCAATTTTTTAAATCATTCAACCTATGATGTCATTATAGGTAAAAATTTCAATCTCCTTCATTCAATCCTTCATGGCTGACATGGCCCCCCATCCTTGAAATTATTGGCTTTATATTCCCTCAGTCTTTAAGGCTGACGGTATCCACAGTTCATCTTAGACTAAAACGTTGGTCTCATTAGATAAATAAAAATGGGGTGGCTATGTAGACAAACTGGTTACAAATTTTAGGAGAAAATTATCATTTCGTTCTTCAGTTTAAAAAAAAAAAATATTCTTTCATATAAAATTGAGAGTAAAATAGTAATTTTACATAAATTTTAAATCGAGTGTCTAAATAACTAGCCATAAAAATGTTTTATATCATATATATAGGGTCTTAAATTTTTAAGATTAAATTAGAAATTTTGGATTTAATATCTGATATATGAAGTTTGCAAGTAATTTATATATATATATATATATATATATTTTTTTTATAATGTGGGTATTTTCATTTTACATTGGAGGTGATAAATCTATAAATTATATAATATTATATAAAAGGACAATTTCTATTACAATATTTGACATAATATTTCTCCTCCACTTAGTAGTGCTATGAGCAACCAAGTTCATGCATGAGTGCTGAAATTCATGTTGTCTGATCATATGCTGGGTTGACTCTTTAACTTTTAACATTGCAAAAAAGAGGGATTCTCGTCTGTGGAGAATTGGAGATCTACCAAAGTTAAAATGAGATTCTATTAATTTTATAAAAGTAAAAGATTTGTTAATATGAGAATTTAAAAGAAGTTAGTCTTATAAAATATTTAGGATTATTAGATTTAAATTAAAGAAAATAAATAGTTGAAATGGAGTTTTTTTTTTTTGTAAATTACCAAATTATTTATTTAAGTAGATAAAAAGTTTTTACTTAAAGGGGTTGGAGTGATGGGTAAGTACCAGAAAGTGGGAGTCTTAAAGTTCGATTTCTACTCCACTCCAAAAACTCACTCTTGCAGAGTGTGTTTGAGTAAGGAAGCTTAAACATCTTCCGAAGATTAGTCAAATGCTATAAGAAATGTGAACACTTTAGTCATGAAAAATAGATAAAAATTTTAAATAAAACTTTTATTTTAAAATTATAATATTGAAAATATCTAATTTATTTTGGTAAGATTACTTTTTAGATAAATTAAGGGGAGCCATACAGATACTTGAGTTTTCTTTTCCTACAACCCTTTTTCAAAATTTTAGGTGAAATGACGCTTTTGTCCTTCCACTTCAAAGTTGCCGCATGCACCGAACTCCTTCGAACAAATAGCGCTGAACACAGTATGTCTTTCGAACGAATAGCACCGAACACAGTATGTGAAGTGGAGAAGAAAATCGGTGGGCTCCACCGTTGATCGAAACCAAAGGACTTCCTTAGCCGTAGATAGGTGGGATAGGGGCAAATCATGGTGGTGTCGATCCTAGGGGTCAGAAGTACAGGATCTACTTGGATCTAACAAAAAAACCCAAAAAATGGATTTTCAGACTTCCCAAACAACAGCCAAAGAAACTGGCCATAGGAGGGTCCCACTATACCCAAATCAGAGATCTGATGGTACAGATGGATAGACCATTAAAAAACAGAATGGGTATGGTGGGTCCCTCCAGCAGAAACTTTCTCCATCACCTGATCTAAGGCCGAGAAGAAGATCTGGCGGCACCAAATCTGCTACCGCTAGATCTTCTTCTCAGCCTTAGATTAGGTGATGGAGAAAGTTTCTGCCGGAGGGACCCACCATACCCATTCTATTTTTTGATGGTCTATCCATCTGTACCATCAGATCTTTTATTTGGATATGGTGGGACCCTCCTATGGCCAGTTTCTTCGGCTGCTGTTTGGGGTGTCCAAAAATCCATTTTTTGGGTTTTTTGTTAGATCCAAGTGGATCCTGCACTTTTGACCCTAGGATCGACACCACCATGATCGCCCCTGGCCCACCTATCTAGGGCTAAGGAAGACCTTGGGTTTCGATCAACCGTGGGGCTCACCGATTTTTTCCCTTATTCAGTCAATCCTTTGTCCGAAGGAACAGTTTCTTCTGCAGTTGCTTCGGTGGAAGATGAAGTGAAAGGGCAAAAGGATCATTTCACTCTAAAATTTGAAAAAGAGTGTGTAGGAAAAGAAAAATCGAGTCTCGGCTCCTCTAAATTAATATATTGTAAATAATTAATTCAGACGTTAGATTCTCATGAGTCTGTTATCTGAGGTTAGAGTTTTTATATCTTATTTATCATTTAATCCATGTACAAAAGAGGCCTACAATTTCGAGTGCTCCTCAAGGACACTGAAAAGACCATTGATCCATTGAAAAATCGCTCCTGAACCTTATGAAGTGCAGTGCAAGTGAAAAATAAACAAGCACACTCCTCTCTCTCTCTCTCTGCATCTACGAAAGAGAAGATATTCTCTCTCTGCAACTGCAATCTCTCCACCTCGAATGGCGTAAAGCAACATCCAAGTCTTTCCCTTCCTTGCCAGAAACCCTTTCATAGTAAAATATTAATCCATAAAGATTACACCATCTTTCGTTTCAACAATCCCTTCGTTTCTCATTTTCTCATCTCCACAATTAACCAATTCTCTCTCCATCTGTCTTCACTGCATTCCATGTTTAAGGAGGATCTCCTACCAGTGTTCTTCTTCTTGTCCTTGTGTGATACGTGCTGCAACGCTGGGAAAGCCGGGGGAAATACTAGACGGCATATTCGACTGCATCCATGAGGTCGGAATCGCTCTTGCGAGGATGAGCAGCAGCGAGTCCGCCTACAGAGTTGACACGGCGCCCCGTCTTGCCCAATGGAAGATCGAAAGCTTGGCTTCCTGCACCTACCGCAAATCCGATCCTTTCAAGATCGGCAACTGGAATTGGTCTGACCTTCTATTTGATTACGCCTTATCCTTATCCTTCTTCTAACAAAGATCCACCACCCATTTTTCTCCCTCTACTCGATTCTGATGGACCCGAATAACCAAATTCAGAGAAACTGAAATGGGTCTCCACTATCAGACCTTTTCCTTCTTTTTATTCGGAAAAAAAGCCATCTACTTTACCTGTTTCTGGTTAATGCAAATTAATTTTGATTCAAAACTCAAAAACCATGAACCAATTTATAGAAACTCTAATTGGGTGTCTATGACTTTTGCTCTTTTTAACTCAATTCTAATAAATTTGAATTCCTTTGGTAGAATACTAGTCACCCACTTCGTAGAAACTCGAAGGGGTTCAAATTATTAGGTCTCCTCATACCATCCAATTTTTATGATACTTATGAATTCTGATAGAAGACCCATGACCCAATTCATAGAAACTCTATTGAGTTTTGATGAACTTTGACTTATTTTAACTGCAGTCTCTACTTGATTTTATAATTGAGTGAACTTTGATTGAAGAACCATTACCCAATTTGTGAGAACATAAATAGGTTTCGATGAGTTTCATTGCTTTGACTGCTGGAGCCTTTTACGTGGTACTAGAAATTGGTGTTTGAATACTTTGTTTTCGTAAAGTTGTTGTTTTTAGTGTTCTGTTTCTCTGAAGATGTTTATGGTGCGTTTGGGTGTTCCCCAAAATTACAAAATTGTGGGCAGGGATTGCATATTTTGGAAGGTGAGAGTCTATATTGGGATTTACTAAGAAATGGAAACCATATTAGGGAAGATACTCTTTCACTTTTCCAATCCAAATAATTATCAGGATTTGTCCCAGTGGAAGGCATTCATGGTCACAACCATGTCATTGTGGGTTCATTGTGGTTTCTCTCTGTCTTTATGATGGATATATTGTTGCTGGTATATCTAAAAAGTACTGATATGTTGTTGCCATTATATTTAAAATGACTTGAGTTTATCAAAATTTTAATGAACTTCATATACAATTTGCTAACAATGCTTCTAGAGATAAACAATTATGCATTTCTTTGCAGGCATTTATCTGTAGAGAAGAATAGGCTTTTGTATGTTAAATTATACCCGGTGTTATCAAATCTTAACAGAGATCAGCCTCCAATTGCATCTTTTGTCATCCGATTACGTTGCTCGGTTGGAGATCACAGGATTGTTTTTCATCCTGGTAATTTTAATTTCTTTGAACCTTTTTTTATTCTTGGCTATACTTTTTTAGTTAATGACATAATTCTAGTCAATGACCTTTCTTTATAACTGTGTATTTGTTGGTGTACATTTTCTACTGGGTTTGATTGGTTGAACATTTTTATTCAAAAAGAAAATAAGATACTTCAGATACAATGTAAATATCGATAATCAGGTGGACTGATCATCCATACCGTGCACACACTTCTTGTATACAGAATATGATTATTCATTTAAACTATTCATCTGGTATCAGTAACCAAAAGGTTATTGTCATATATTTTGTGCATCTTATTATTATTATTATTTATTTAATGTTGGACTACATTGACAATGCTGTGCATAATTTAGAGAATTGAGTACATTTGTGCCATTATAACAAGATTCTGTGCATAGGGACTTTCATACTTTAGCAGCATTACTTTAAGATTTTGGCTTCTGTTTGGTAAAATTTATTCTATTTTTATTATTACAATTTCTTTGACTTCCTTAGTTGGCTACTGAATGAACCTTTTCAGTAAAGGTCTATTTTCGGATAACCCATGCCAGGAAACTACACCCATTGACTGATTTCTGCCATGTGTACGGCAGAATGATTGGTCATATTATGTCAGATGCATGTTGAATTTCTGGGCCTATTTTGGATAGATAACTACACATCAATTAATGCAATCAAACTCTACACATGTCATATAAAGGTTGGTAAATACTGAAGATTATCAATCTGGTCGACCCCACTTTAAAGTAAAGTTGATGTAGGACTAATGCAAGCTTAAATCTAATGGGTTGAGATGAAAAAAAAAAATACCAAGTCAATAAAATTATAAAGTATCATGCCAATCATGTGCAAATAAGAAATCCCACATAGGCAAAAATTGTAAAAGTTCGAGGCCACGTCACACTCCCACAATATTGTACCTTAGAATTATCCGCAAGGGTCCATGGGATTTTGGACTTCCACTAGCTTAGGAAATCAGCCCAATAACAATGTAAATTCTCCTCACCTCTTTAAGGATTTTGCTTTTAAGAAAAGAAAGGAAGGCTTAAGACACGACTGGGTTTAGGGAATTTAATTTAGCATGGATAGACAATCTGAAAATTGTCCAGCAACTAGTAATGTGTTTTACACATCAAGTAGGTATAGGAAAACAACGAATTTGATTGTCGAACGTTGGGGTTGAAACCAGTCTTACATGCAAAACAACAACTACAAGAAAAAGAGAAATTCCTTTGGAGACCAAAAATAGAAATAGTTTCTTCCCTCCTCTTGTTCTTCAGGGGTTCCATTTTCTTACGTAATTCAGAAACAGTTCTTACCATCTCATGGAACATGTTATGTATGAAATTCTGCAGAAATGGTTCTAATGTCTCTGTGAAAGAACCAACACAACTGGTGCTCCAAAAGAGACTGTTTCTTTAATGAATAGAGCTCTCCATGCAGCTCGGCTGATTCCTTAGCATCAAGTTCTGTATCAGACAGCACATCCTCAAGCTTTAAACTGTCATCACTAGATGAGTCCTTGGAGAAAAAGGGAAAAGAGATAGGATGGGAATCACTCCCTAAGTGGCTTCATACCATTCCCTTCACAGGAGTTCCAATTCCAATACCAGAAAATAATTTCATTCATCATCCCTTACTCTCTAATTACAGTCATGCTAATAAAAAAACACAATTACTACCCTACTGCAGTAAGCTATTTACAGAATCACTTTCCCTCTCTAGTAACTTCTATTGATAAGTTAAGCAACTGTTGTAGCACTCAGTTACTAACTGCTGTGTCATCAACCCACAATGAGATGTGGGCCTTCTTCTTCTTCCTCCTCCTTTGATAAACTTTGCATCTGGGGACGTCTGCATCCAAATTGTTGGCTGTTTTTTGCTCTTTACTGTTTAGGATTGCTTTTAGTTAATAAGAGGACAGATCATTAGATAAAATGATTGATAACCTGAATGTTTTAATAACCACTAAAGCTTTATCCAAGCAGGAAACCATCAATGAATTAGTAAATAGTAAAGCTCCAATTAAATAAGTGATTCTCTGCGCTGCTGAAATGTGTCCTTCCGCAACATCTAAGTCCTTCAGAAGATGATAAATTAAAAAATAGCTAAGCTTCATTCAAATGGATTATAGTCCATCGAAAGCAATCAAATCTTGAATGACACTGACACGACTAAGTTCCTGCTTGCACATTGCCATCCAAGTTGGGCACACTGTAGTGGTTTATTTATTTAATTTGTGTATAAGGCATAGGGCTTTTCCAAGTTATCAGATCAGGTTCATTGGTGTCTATATGGTGATCTAACTGGACACTGAAGCCAATATTTAATTCCTCAGTCAACAGACCATTTAACATGTGGCTGGGATTTGGTCACCATTACATCCATGAAAATAATCAAAAGTAAACCCATCAAACCTGGCTCATTATAGAACAGGAATGCTACTTTTCTGTAATTTAGCAAAATAAGCCCTGAAAAAATTGATTCTTTTGTGCTGAGTGATTTAGTTCCTTGCTACAGTTTGTGAATTCTTCTTTTCTTCTTAATGTAACAGTGTTTTCCTTTGGAAGGTTTGTTTTTTGGAATGTGGATGGTATTCTGATGAAGGGTAGAATCGGGTTTAACGCCTGTCTATGCCTTCGACATAAAAAAATAAAGAAACTTCCTTAGGCAAAACGACACCATGCAAATTCACCAAAGAAAATAAAGAATTCTAGATTTGAATTGCTTGATTCAATTCAAGATATAATTTCAAAATTTCAAAATTTGCCCAAGGATGGACTAGATTTATGAACTAGAACTAAATTGAACTCAAGACTTAAACTAGAAGAAAAACTAGAACACCCAAGAAAACTTAAGAGACAACTCGAGAGAGAGAAAACACTTGCTCAAAGCAAAGGTAAATTCGATTCTTGTGTATCTATTACAATGGCCAAAGGCCTCTATTTATACAAAAAACTTGGAAAAATAATTACCAGGATTGCCACTCATTCCCACTTAAACTAGATTAAATGTACGCCACAGGTTGATACATACTAAAAACACTCATGGCCGACTTCCATGCCTTGCACGCCACATACCTTCCAACTTGCTTACTTTCCTCTTTACCACACCTTCCTTGAGGACCACTCCATGCTTGTGAGAGAGTAAATTCGTGTAGAAACCTAAATGCATGGATTTCGGTTGCTAAAAGGGTCAATGGGGCATGAATTTGTTGAA
The DNA here is from genome assembly GCA_022113865.1 of Chimonanthus praecox. Lineage (NCBI taxonomy): Eukaryota > Viridiplantae > Streptophyta > Magnoliopsida > Laurales > Calycanthaceae > Chimonanthus > Chimonanthus praecox. The sequence goes on from CM039089.1 coordinate 57,019,037, forward strand.
TTTGGAGCATTGGACTCATATGTCATAACCTTAGGCTGATTTTGGAGCAATTTAGGTGGCTTTTGGTGTTTTAAATGTGGGTCTTGGCCACCATTAATTTTCTCATACTCAATTAAAGCCAATTGATTAATCTCATGGTTTAATTCAACTTGGTGGTCCCCCAATTGATCAAAATCCGCCTCAATTTTATGCATAACTTGTATGATGTCCTCATCATATTCATTGTTGTGACATTGTGGTATCTAGTCAGTTGTCTTTCAGAAAACGGTGTTTGCCTTGAGAGAGAAAGAAGAATGTTTTCATTATTGGTTAGGGGAATCTGTTCATTGGTGAACCTTGTGTCTAGAACTTGTATCTCATGTTTTCATTTTTGTTCTACTTCAAAAATTCCATGTTGTTCTGAATCAAATAATTTTCAATTTGATGAAAATAAATTTCTGATTTGCTACATTAATTCCTTAAAGACTTGAATACATATCCATTAATGAGAGAATCTTGAGTGCTACTCTTCTATTTATGCAATGCATTAGTAACTCCATGGACAACCTTCTATTAATGAGAGATTTGAATCTATGTTGCTCATTGGACAATCCCAATCCTTCATAGGGAGGGATTTTTTTATGGAAAGTCAAAAAAGCCTTCTTCTTTGTTTTATTTTATTTTATTTTACTTTTAATAACATGGGTATCCCCATCCCATGTGGAGGTGAGACTTATCCCACAGATACATGAAGCTGCCTGTAAGCCTCGTGTATTGGGTTACTTCAGGAGGAGTCAAACCTGAGACCTCTAGTAGTCTATTCCTAGAAGCTCAAGCCAATTGAGCTACCCATTCGGGCTAAACATCCTTTTTTTTTGGGAGGTAACATCCATCTACTTTCCTGAAAGGTGTCATTAAAAAAAATGCTCTTGATTGTCCATTTGCAGCGATCCGTGGGCTTTAGCGCCTTTAAGGTAGGGTCATGGAGGCTCAGATCATTAATGCCTTTGACTAATGGAAAGATACACTGCTCACTTTCCAATTTTCAATTTTTTTTAATGTCTGCATAATTTCTTAAGGGCCTATTTGGAATGTTGGATCATAGAGAGGTCAATACTTCCCTCAAAATGTATTTTGCAATACTGATTTGGGGTCTGGAATAGGTGTAAAAGCAACGTGCACCTATAAGGGAGGTCATTTTCTTTGCCATCTGTAACAATGGAATGGACACTAGAATATCTCAATATCCAAAAAATCTTCATGGTTTTTCAAATGTGCGCTGTCAAATTTTCTCATTAATTTTTCTATTTAAGCATTATTTTTTCCCCATGTGCAGGAGTCGTGGACAAACAACTGAAGAACAGTGACGATTTTATTTGGGCAATTGACACCCCACTGGCTGGAAAATTTATCATTGATGTCGAGTTCATTAATTTGAAGGTTGCAGATCCAAACGTATGACACTTTCTCTTTCCGTTCTTCCCTTTGGTTTTCTTCTTGTATTTGTGTATTACTCAAGCTGAATTTGTTTGACTCCATATTGAAGGCAATTTAAATGAATTGGTAATATTTCATGATAATATGCCTTAAAGGGTCATCTTTCAAAAAAAATGCCTTAAAGGGTTGACTGAAATTTAAAATCATATCAAGCCAGTATTGTTTTGATGCCTTTCTTGCACTATCTCACTTTTTTTTTTGCAACGGTAATGAATTATTTCAATAAATGAAGAAGAGGATACAAGAGAGATAGACCACGTATAAGAGAGGTATATATGGCAATCAGAAGAAATACAAATAAGAAAATCTAAGAACTATGAGAAAAAAACCAAATACAGTAACTATACAATATGGAAATCCCTATCACCCCATACACCCAAATAAAGACAAGATTAGAGAAACGCCATTGCAGGTCTATGTTTTTGTACTCCCACTTTTGCTAGAAAATCAGCAATAAAGTTCGCCGACTAAGGAGCGTGAAAGAAGGTGACATTCATCGACCTACACAACCTTCTAATGTCCCTAAAAATAGTAACCAGTTTCTATGGGGGGATTTCCTATTAATAGCCCAAGAGATAGCATTAGTTGAGTCACCTGCACTATCTCACTGGTAATGCTTCTTACTCATTTTGATTTTAGGTAAAAGAAAGTAGCACTTATCTGATGTCCTAATTTCTGCATTGCTTCAAGTGAGTGATGAATGAAACACCCAATATTTCATACTTAAACCAGTTAAAACTTTTACAGTTGTTATGGTATCATAATGCAGCCTTGATAGTGCTAAGAAAATGCTAGTCCTTATTAATTTATTCATTTTATGTCAACATGACTTGAGTCTATGATAATCATATAGATAAAGGCTTATTAAATAGCCTTATCTGTAACATATGTTTGACACTGAAGATGGTCTTCGCATGCCTTTGTCTGGTCACAGAGTCTAGACCCATGACACCTAGTACCTTTAAAAGTTTGTCTTGATCTGAAACGTCACTGAGTCTAATCAGCACAATTATTCAGCCAAATCCTGATTGAATCATCTATATGAGAATTTGGCATAAAAATAACAAATTGATAAGCGAGATATAATAATTTATAATTTTAGAAAAAAATAGAACTTTGTTTTGACTGAGTCTTGCCCAAGTCAACTGTGTTTTTCCATTTCCAAGAAAGGTCAACTGTGTTTGACTCTGCCTCCATGACCAATTCTGCATATTTAGAGTTTAATATCCAGTCTTCATAAATCTTGTTGATTAGAGTTTTTTTTTTTTTTTTAATTTTAATGTCAGGAATCTAGTTTTAAAATGCTTAAATACTATGAACAGCCCATTTATGTGTTTTTGTGACTATCCCTTGCCTTCTAGGAAGGTTCTCTATAATCGTCACTGTCATACTAAGTTCCAGGGTCCCAACTAATGCAATTACTCTCATTTGATTGGGTCTGGGTCTGAGGTTTTGGACCCAACCAATAACCAGTCAGGCTTAGGTACTGGACTAAATGATCTGATGGTCTATTTGCATTGCAGATCGAGTGCAACTTCAATCGAAACCCTATTCGACCTGTTTAGAGCCATCCCAATTATGGTTGTTCAACCTGTCTACAAGTGTCTAAACGGGTATGTTACACATTTTGAAGTGTAACATAGCTGACAGTAAAATGGGTTCCCTACCTCTAACTATTGTCATGGCTGAATACGTAAAATGGTTTTGCAATTTGCATGAGCCAAGGCTTGAATGTCAGGCCCATGGGCTGGATTGTGGCCTCTATCTTGGTCATAACTAAATTGAGTTGTGCTTGCACACTGTTTTGGCTTGACCAATGTAGACTCCCAATATTATTCATGGTACTACGGTAGACAATATTTGGAAGGTAATGGTCTAGTGTTTGATTTGAACAGTTTGCATTTCACTGTCACAATTCAGTAATCAGATTTGAGCCAATTAATCTGTCATTGTCGAATCATAGCCTGATGGAGTTTGCCAAGTCTCACTGAGTCAATTATGTTATGTTGTCCATAATCTAGTCATCCAAACTGATGAATTTCACAGCACATGGTCTTACCTCTTTTCAGCAATGAACATGGACATGTCTGCAATTTTCTCAACAGCCTATTTTCAAATGACAATGATCAGCAATGCAGTTTTCCTCCTTTGTGGGAGAATTTGGGGCATCTTCAATCCACCATGGTTCATTAAATAAATGGTTTGGGAGACAAAATATTGGACCACCATGAATTGATTGGGTGCCTTAGTAAAGTGTACGCTCACAATGGCAGCAAACATATCCTTTTTGGAATGTTTATAGAAAGCTATCTTGGATATCTTAATTTGTTTATGGTAACTTAGAATATAATCTTGGGTTGGGTGGGGGGGAGACCACTCTTGGGTGTTGCAGTCTTCTTGGCCCTCTGTCAGTTTCCTCTGCTATTGAAGTGGAGTTGCATGCTCTATGGTGAGGAGTTATCGAGATTGAAACTTTGGGAGCAGACAGTGGTACTCTGGAATTCCAGGGTGATCTTGGACTGTGCAATCCACTTGTCAGTGGAAATTTTTAGATGAAGAGGAGAGGATTCATCACTCAATCTCTTTGTCTGGTTTTAATGTATCCTGGGTCCCTAGAGCTGCAAACTCTGCACCTGAATGAGAAAGCAAGACAGGGTCTTTCTTTGAGTTCAGAAATTGTAAACAAATATTTGTAAATTTGGGGTGTTGGAGTTGCGGGTTTTTTGGCCCGGTTTTGTGGCTTTCCTCTTTGTATAGTTTTCTCTTTTTGTGAATAAAATAGTTACTTTTCAAGGAAAAAAACTTAGAATATAATCTTTTTGCCCTTTTTTTCTTCAAATTCTTGTAAACTATCCATCTAGTCCTGTATTTATTTTCTTTGCTTCCTGCTTCATGTTTAGCTTCTTTTTACTACTACTTTGAAACAAGATACAGCTGCAGTTACCGTGTGGATAATTCGATGCATCCAAAACTACAACTAATTTGGCAATTCATGGAGAACTGGATGCGGATCAGTTTCTTTATTTTGTATGGAGCAGCATGCAAAAATGAGAACTGCACTAGGCAGACTTCTGTTTCCCTCTATGCTGAATCCATTTTGGATGGTTTCATCCCCTACCTGAAACATTTTTAAACTGATTTGTGTGGGAAAAAATTCCATTCACCAGAGAAATTTTGGAGGAACAAAAATACAAGTATGCTGATGATCTCTTCCTTTACTTGTAAACACAGGGTGGTGAACCTAGCTCCATCTGGTCTGGAGGTGCAGTCAGGAGACGATCAGACATAACTGCTCTATCATCGCTTGGTCGAATGCTGACCGAGAAGATTCACACAGACATAACAATCAATGCATCTGATGGAAGCATTGCTGCTCATCGTGCTGTTCTTGCCACACGATCCCCTGTTTTCCACAGCATGTTCTCTCACAACCTCAAAGAGAAGGAGCTGTCCACCATAGACATCTCAGACATGTCTATTGAGGCCTGTCAGGCATTCCTCAACTACATCTATGGTAATCTTCGCCATGAAGAGTTTCTGGCCCACCGCCTTGCACTCCTCCATGCAGCTGACAAATACGACATTGCAGACTTGAAGGAAGCATGCCATGAAAGCCTTTTAGAAGACATTGATGCAAACAATGTCCTTGAGAGACTTCAAAATGCATCTCTCTATCAGCTGCCTGTGCTGAAGAGCAGCTGCATGAAGTATCTTGTGAACTTTGGTAAGATATTTGACATCCGCGACAATTTCAATGGCTTTCTGCAATATGCAGATCGTGAATTGATAGCCGAGATCTTCCAAGAGGTTCTCACTGCATGGAAAGGTTTCTGAAAGGGCAGAAAAGAAATGGCATGATGATTTATAAGCGTGTTTGTGTGTGGGTTTTAATTGTGTGGTCGATCGATTCTACAGAGATGAATTGCTTCTGTATTGATGTATGATTTGTTGCTGTGGACCATTCTTTTGTTCAAAGAATGTCTGCAGTCCATGTAAATTTCTCATAGAATGAAATTTAATAAATCATTGTCCTTGTATAGAAACCAAAGCTGCTCTTCGTGGTTTGATTTAAGTGCAAATATTTGATTGGCGCCCCATATAGTTTCTACCTCTACACATCCGATTTCAAAAAATCAGGTGAAATTACCATTCTACCTCTCCATGTTTTATTCATTCGAACAAACTGTCAGTTTAATTTCAGTTCGTTCGGATGAGTGTTCATTTATTTGAATGATTAGTTTGGTTCATTCAATTGAATGAGTCGAATTTTGTCAAGGATTTGCATATATATATATATATATATTATATATATATATTCAGTCGAACGAATGAACACTAGTTCGAAGGAACGAAAATTACACTAAGGTGTCCGTTCGGATGAATAAAATTCATTCGAACGAACTGAGAATGAATTGAAAATTCGTTCGAATTAATTTATACATGGGAGTAGAATGGAAATTTCACTAAAAAAATAAAAAATGGTGTCTAGAGTCAGATTTTCTAGATGTCTGTATGGCTTCCCTATTTGATTTATCAATATGTACTAGTTCTCCAAGTGATCCATTATTCATCTTCTAGGGATATTCTCATCAATTCTCCTTAAATCCATTCTCAAATGCTTAGTTTGGTGGGAATTTTTCCTTTTAGTGGGGAGGATTGTGTTTTTTCTTATCTGATCATTCACTTTAGTCAAAATTATAGCTGCCACAGGATAGTTCAACTGTTAACATTCCATTTTAGGAAGTAAAATAGTGCAAGTTTGAGTCTTTAAAGCGTAATTCGAATGCTCAAGATGCTCTCCCCTTCTATCATTAAAAAAAAAACTAAATTTCTAGATTTGCATGAATGCAAAATCAAATACATCTATCACCCAAGTTATCCCTTCCACATATCATGAACAAAAATCTAGGGAGGCTTGAAATTTTAAGTAGACATGAATTTTTTAGTGAGAAGTATAATGGGTTGGTAAAAAATTCTTCCTTTTTTTTTATCATCATGGATTTTGGTCCTTTAAAACTTGATTTATGTAATCTTTTGATTTTTAATCAAATATAAAGCTGCTCCACTTTTTAAGTCATTTTGATTTTTATTGCCTTGATTGGATTATTTAGACTTTGGTGTTGACAATGACCCAGCTAGTCAGGCCCAGCTATTCTAAATCCCAAAAATGAAAGTTTTCCTTCTTCCTTTTCAAGTTGATGCTGCCTACAAAAAAATCATACCTACTGGATTTGAAAAATCATGATTTTTAAATGTCTAACAATTAATTGTAAAAAAGCAATTAGTTTTGGATGAATCTTAATCAAGAATGAGATCAACTCAAAATGAATTAAAATTAAGTAGAGGTCTAATTCAAGAGTGGAGAGAAGTGGGAGCCATGGTGGACTCCATATGGGGTTCTAAATAGTAGACCCCTTTACTCCACCTTTAACTGATCACATTCATTTTAATATAGTCGTACATTCTAGGATCTCGTGGGCTTTATTTATCTCAGCCAAACATTAATAATTAAATAAAGGCCAACTATATAGACACCTCGATTTTCTTTTTCTGCACATACCTTTTCAAAAATTAAGATGAAATTACTCTTTTGCCTTTCATTTTTTAAGAAAAAAACATTCCTCCGCATCATTCGTTCGACCGTTCAAATGCATCTCTTTCCTTCGAATGAATTTTTGGTTCGGTATGTGGGTTGTGAAGTGGAATTTTCAAACGAAATCATTTCTCGACCGATTTTTACAAATAAGTTATCAAAATTCATCTACTCTAAATTTTTTGAACTCTGGGACTGATTTTAAGTGAAAAGGATATAGTTTTGGACTTCAAAACTCGTACCCAAAGAATTAAGAAAAAATGATCTTCTCTCTTAATTCTTTAGGTACCATTTTCACTTAAAATCAGTCCCAGAGTTTAAAAAAACAGACTAGATAAATTTTGATACTTGTTTATAGAAATTGGTCAAAAAATGGCCTCGTTTGAAAATCACACTCCACAGCCTACTTCGTTGGAATGGATTTTTGAATTCCTCTGAACGAATTTTTCAACAAATTTTTGAACGAATTGGCTGAAGGGCAAAAGAATAATTTCATCCGAATTTAGAAAGAAAACCAAGTGTCTATATAGCTCGCCATAAATAAAATAGCAATAGCACACTAATTGATCGTTTTAAACTTTTAAGGCTGAATTATGCACAATGATACGCATGAATATTTTCAAATTAAGAAAAAGAAAAGGCAAATAGTTATGGATTGCAATTTAACGACATTGTAGACTTGGATCTATATATCAGTGTTGTTATACTACGACACAGGGGTATTAATATCGTGAATTTATAACATCTGCCGATATCATTCTCTTTTCTATATTTTTTTGGAAATATCAGTTATTTTTATTTTTTAATTAATTTTTAGAACAGGAAAATGACATTTTTAATTAAAATAATAATATTGGGAAAAAAATACATATCAGCTGATAATGCCGATATTTTTTTCGATGACTAATGTGTCCAAGGGTCTCACCTTCATTTGGACAGGAGATATTTTAACTTGATTAGTTCCTCTGACATGTGCAAGCCTTCCAATCCCATACACACCGGGTAAACAACTACCAGGAGTGGCATAGAAGGTTGTTGAGCATGAATCAAACTCAAGACATCCCTTTATGAGGGGAGTTTCTTCAACGTGAGGCCAACCCCCTCTTGGGTTACCAATATCGCCGCGGGAAACACCAATTTTTTGTTTTTTGTTTTAAATTGCCAATATTAACAATATCGTCCAATAGTATTATGGTACGGTCAGAGGTCAAAAACTTGATATATATCGAATCGGCCGATATTATTACCCCCAACACGAAGTCATTTATATTGCCACCAATCACAACATGACACATCAACAAATTTATAGGTGAATTTACGATTATAAAAAAATTTAGCAACTATTTGACTTGAAATGATCAAATCACTTTTAAATTTTTGTTCATGATATTTGCTAATTCGCGATACTACTGAGACAGATTGAAGAGATTGCTAAGAAATTTTTTCCAATTACAACATCATCGTAACATAAGCCATCTCCTTTCAAATAAATTACATTAAAAACCATAAACTTAGAAATATAAAAACCATGATATCTCATTTACAATTATTGGGTTACAACTCCTCCATAAGAAGGCCCATTTAGAGAGCAACAAGGGTTTCGGGTCGAAAAAGAGATTCGGATAAAAGGGGTTGAACTTGAAGCGGCATACCTCCTTGAAATTCAACGTACGGATAGGCCATGGCATGCTCAACTTCTTCTGTTTTCCATCTGCACAATAAAATTACATAAAAAAAATTACAATTTAGAGAGCAGTAAAACTCTAACAAATTAATCTAAATGAAGTTAGTTTTATACGTGCATGAAAAAAATTTAAGCTTAAGTATCAAGAGAATAATGCACGTGTACTCACCATTGTTTAAAAGCTTAAAGAGATTTGGACGAATAAGTTCAAGTCAATTCAACTTTGTGACGTGGTAAGAAAGTCTCACACTGTTTAATTTGAGAATCAATAACTTTATATAACACTTAATACATCCTTCTCTCAATTTTTAGCTTTTGAGAGTCGTTCTATCTCTACAATGTAATCAACTCATAGTTTTCAAAAATGGTTTCAGAGCAAGTTGCATCCACATGTGCTACACTTAAGGAGGGATGAGCAGCAAGACAGTCGAACAATACTTAATTTGAAAAACCAATGACTATATAGAATTTGAGGCACAATTCTCTCAATGACTAATTTTCGAGAATGAATTGCAATTCAAAAATGTTATCAAATCATGATTTTCTAACGAACTTAATAAAAATTTAAGTCGATAAATTCCTCTTTTTGAACATTAGAACCCACTTTGTATTTCCATGCAAGGTGATCCTAATCGTCGAGACGAGAGAGAGAGAGAAATGAATACCTGAATTTGAGAACAAGGTGATGGATGAAGAATGCGGTCTCTACTCTAGCAAGTTCGGATCCCGGGCAGAACCTTGGTCCTCCTCCAAATGGGGTAAATTTCTTGCTTGTTGTCTGCCTCCGACTCTGTTTCTATAATCATTTAGAAAAGAAAAAAGTCATCTTTAAAATTCTTGGAATAATTAAAAGCCTTTGTACGTGAGATACCAGAAGTTTTGAATTCTGATAATCGAAAGATCAAATATTTTGACATTTGATGATGATGATGATAATTTTATATCATGTGTATTATATGCAACAAAATTTCATATTAACATAAGTTTGTATACATAATCATGTATTAACAAAGTAATTTGTATAAATACTATTATATAGAGAAAAGTATTTCCCTATAGTATTTTTATTACCTCCCATCTCCAAGGATGGAACTGGAGAGCACTCTCGTAGAGAGATGGATCAAGATGCACAGCACTGAAAACAGGAAGGACCTTCCAACCACATGGAATTATGTAGTCTGAAAAAATAAAATAAAATATATATTTAATACTAATTAATTTGAACATAAAAAAATTGCTAAGCTCATGCTTGCATGATTGTGAAAAAGTATACTATACGATTATATAATAAATCATATCATAAAAGTGGAGGGCCACCTTTAAATCTGACATCCTTCAGAGCCTTTCGGTGCACAAACTTGACTATGTTCCCACATCTCAGAGCTTCATTAATGACCTTTAATTTTATAAAAGAAAAATAAAACCATATCAGTGCAACATTAGAAATACTAAAATAGAGATTAAGAAGATGATAAGAATGAAAAAAAAAAACCTTTTCCCTTACATGTTGAGTAAATTCCATTTTCTTATAATCTTCCCAATTCAAATACTCATCTTTTCCTTTGGTTCTTCTAATGCTTTGGTGCTCTGACTGTATAATGAAAAAGGGATTGGTAACAGAGCCTTGAATTTCATATTCAGAGTGCTAGAAATGTAAAAAGAAATGAGAGGATATGGAACCTTTAGGTGTTGTAAAGCAGGTGGTGATTGACCCAAGAAGTGCACTGCAATGGCCATCAAGAGAGAGGTGGTCTCGTAGCCACCCAATAAAGAATCCAATATAAAACTCACTTTCTCATCCTCAGACAAGTTGTCAACTGATAAGAGTGTATCAAGGAAATCACCCTTTTTAGATTTATCACCATCTCTTCTTCTTTCTTCAATGATCGCCTTGACAGTGGAAGAGATCCTCGCCCTAGCCTGTAAAGAGAAGGAAAAAGGTGACAAAAAGTTCTCTTTTTCCCTTGAAAAAGAAGAAAAGAAAAAAAAAAAAGAGATGAGGGGATACAAGATAAGAAGAAAATTGTTTAAATATTTTGAAAAGGTCTGAAGCCTTTGATTAAATTATTATTGGAACTACCTGAACAGCTTTTGCATATGGGGTGCCTGGAATGTAGAGTGGAAAGGAGATTAGTCCCTTCATGAAAGTGAGAAAATCTTCAAGTATTTTTCTGGTCTGTGGATTCTCTGGTGTCAACCCGAGGACCTGTTTTACTATTACATTGAATGTGAACTGTAGAGAGAGAGAAGAGAGAGAGAGATCAGTATAACTTTAAAGATAATCACTGCTTAATAAGATTTGGCTCCAAGTTGGCCACAGCATTAAGTTAGGCTAATCCGAGCTTTGAGAAGACGAGGTATAGGCTTGAGCCCAATTTCAAATTGGGTCTCTTTATTTAAAATGAGGTGCAGACTCAGGTCATACCATCACCAATTTTATATTGATATTATACTTTTTGTGATTTTATCTTCTTATTATTTCCTTTTTCTAGGATACCTTTCGGGCTTCTTCACAAAAGATTACTTGTTTCTTGTCCTTCCATGAATCCATGATGTGAATAGCTGTTCTCTCTATATCATTGAGGTACTCAGGCCTTGATCTTGTGGTGCTGACCATTGTCAGAGCCAAGCTTCTCAGCCTCTTGTGTGTTTCTCCCACCACCACAAGCATGGAGGACCTCCCTAGTATTCCATGAATGGGCTTTGGATAGCTGCATTGGAATAGCTTCTCCTCATTTTGCAATATGAAGTTGTTCAGCTCCTCATCACAAGAGACAATTGTTGGGGAGCAGAACAGATGAGACTTGAACACTTTCCCATACCTGCAAAACAAAGTCTTCTAGCACTCAAAACTAGAGATAATGGCTTCTTTCCAAATGATCAAGCATTTTAATAACTCGTATTGGTAAAGAGGAATATGAGTTTTGTCACTGAAAATATGTAAACTTTCAAAAGATGCTTAAAGACTCATGTCATGAAAAGCAATGTTAAGGAGTTGTTAGGATTGAGCTTCCAACCCAAAAGACTAGTCTGATAGGTGGAAATAACAAGCATCATATAAGTCCTTATATTTTTCTCTCTCTAGTCGATATGGGACTCGTTTGTATCTCAACAATTCCATTTTTGAATGAGACTTAGGAATGTGGGTCTAGTATCACTTTTAAGATCTGAGTATTCAGTCCAAAAGACTAATCTGATAGGTGGAAATATTCAGCCTCATATAAGTCTTTATATTTTTCTCCCTCTCACTGACGTGAGATTCGTTCGTATCCCAACAAGAGTGAATCATCTCTGAAAATGGCCAAATTCATTTCACATCAGTCATCAGGGAAAAACTGGAAAGAAAAATCCATGACAAAAGGGGTAACAAACAGAGTATCTAACAATGGTAGGAACAGGAAATATCTGGGGTTGAAAACTTTTTGTATTCATCCTACTACGCGCTTAAAACTCTTGTTAGAAAGAATCAATTGCATCAAAAAATCCTTTTCCAAGATGGAATTCTAGGAAGAAAGACATCGATGAGATTCAAATAATTTCATGGTGATAACAGCAATAGAAAACAATGAGAGACTTGTTGAAGATGTCATCACCTAGAGCAGTGGTCTTGTACATAGTTTCCAAGACTATTTGAAGCATGTGGCCTAAGAAAACTCAGGGTCTCACCAAGTAAAGGCCACCCAAAACTCCCTCTTGGGGCAACTCCAAGCTTCAATAACAAAGGCAGGAAATGGGTAAAAACCAAATAGAACATTAATACTACCAACACTAGGGTAGTAATAGAAACTAGAGAAGAAAACTCTGCAACCATGGTAGCAGTCCCCTATCTTCTATGACTCGGAAAGGCTTTGCAGTTTCTTGGGCACCATTGCAACTCTCAAATTTTCATACATGGAAGTCTTAGGAGCTGCTATTTATAGAGACAAGGAGGTCAGTAGGAGAAGGGAATAGGCTTTTGGCAGATTAATGGAGGGGATGAAATTAATTTACATAAATATTTTTTTATGACAAAGTGTCCAGGGTTTTACTTAAAGGATATTTTAATCCGATTAGTCTATGAGAGCATGTGTAGACTTTCCAATCTCAAGTGTTGAAAATTAATTTACATAAATCTTGAAGCATGGAATTGATCTTAATCTAGGGTCTAGGCTTCTAACAGGGGGAAGAAGATGGGGAATGGGAGCTAATATCAAGAGACTATTTTATTTTTGACAGGACTCGATTTCAGGGGGAATCGGTTTTGAAACTGAAACATTTTCAAAAGGAGTATCGGATGAACTAAAATAGAGGGTGTTTTTTATTTTATTTTATTTTTTAATTTATTATAAAAAATCATGATAAATAATTTCTTTTAAAATTTCTCATCATTTGATTCTCTAAGTTGAAAGTACCCGTGCCCAAAATACTATTTTCTCTTTAGATTTTGTCCACTTAAATATAAGATTTTTGTTATATACATTCGAAAAACATTATATCACTATGTATTTTGATTAAAATAAAGTTTGAAAACTACAAAAAGATAAGCTTAACAAAGTTGAAAACATTATTAAATGAGAGACAAAAAAAACTATCTTCTAACATACCGATCTAAATTTAAGGATTAATTTTCAAATAATAGTATCATGGCATAATATGGGAATTGATTTAGGCACAAGTATGGATAATTCAATTAGTCTAAGTTTCTAACACTAGACTAAAACATTGTATATTGACCGATACCATATGTATAGTCCTATGATTGATATCGGCCAATATATCAGTGGAATGAAGCACCGATTTTTTTAATAGCGATATTAATAATATTAGTTGATATTTAGACATCTAATACATATCGTATCGGCCAGATATTTTTACTTATAATATAGACAGTTGTATGAATAATGCCGCCATCACCGAGGACTCGATAGAGGATGGAATTGTGAAATTTGCAGGGGACTATAATGATAAGTTCTATGATGGTAAGGGTAAAGGGAAAGTAGCTTATCACACATGGACCCTGCAAATGACAATGTGGCCCATATTGGTAATTAATGGGTCCACAAGGTGTTGTACACAGCCAAATCCTAATTAGAGAGAGTTCATCATTGCATGGCCGACTTGAGACCTTTGGGCGTGTGAGAGTCATGTCTCAGTAGGATTGGATTCCAAATCAAATGGGGTCCTTCTCCTTTGAGCGCATGAATAATTGGATGTAATTTTATTTATTTTCTTTTTCTTTTTTTTAATTGGTCCATTGTATGCCAGTCTTAATGGGAATGTGTGTCCTTGTTTCCATGCCAAGTAGGAGTGGTTTGGCATGTGGGTAGGGTTAGAGTTAAGGTTAAGAACTTAAGATAATAGTATAAAATCATTTAAAAATCTCAACTGCCTTATTGGCTTATTATATATTTATCATTATAAAAACTAAAAGAAAATTTAAATATTCTTAATTATTAAAATTTCTAATGTATGTAACAGGAACACTTAGTTTTAAGGGAGGTGTTCAAAAATAAAAAGTAGTGGGGTGTAGCATCATTAGGAGGAGGACTCTGGCTCTGCTCCCAATTTCCAACTCCTGCAAGCCTACGAGTCTACTACTGCTAGCACCTATTGCTTAGCATGTCACATGTTTCTGACACGTGCGGCACTCCTCTATGGCTCTTGCACGTGCATGGCATGCACGTGCTACGTATTCTTGGATAGGCACGCGAGAGATGAAAGTGAAAACAACTGGTCAAATTCTCTGCACAAGAAATCAGTGTCATTGGGTGTGACTCCACCTCTCATTCATAGGTATAAACATCAATAGATATCAATTTATACGATATCGTATTGGTGATAAATATCAATAGATATTAATTTATACGATATCATATTGGTGATATTGGCCAATATATTGTCATAATATTATTCAGAAATAATTTTTTAAAAGTAATTAAATTTTAGCGATACGATCTACTGATATATCACTGATTTTAGCTATATCGGTTAAATATTGACCGATATTATTTTTCATTTTTTTTAAAAAACATGTTTTTCAGTATTTTATTTTTTAATTCAGAAAAAAAACCAACCGATATTTGAAAAAAATAACAAACAGATAAGAGGGAATAATCTCGATTGATATATTGGCCAATCTAATTTTTTAACCACTGCTCTCATGCCAAGCTCTAAATTCTAAATTACATTCTTTTTAACTCAAAGGCAAAAGGCACATTTTTAAGAGTTAATATATACAATAAACTCTCTATAATATAGTACTCTATAAATTATAACATATCTAAAATAATATTGGCCGCTATTCTCGACCTCGTGCCTATTCAAAATGTAATAAATCTCTCTAACTCAGTACTCAATATATTAAGGATAAAAAATATATTGTCCCAACTACTTTGTAAAGTAATATTTCTTATGTTCATAATACAAAATTACTGCAAAAGTAACTAAGAATCTCACAAACTATATATCTAAATTTCAAAAAATAATCTGAGATACACTTCTGAATAAGTTTTTTCATTCTGGATTACCTACTTACCATCTGAGTTACACGGTGACAAGGAAATCTCTCTGTCTAATGAACCTCTGAGATGGATGGTCTGTCCACTTTGTAAAAGTCTGTCGTAGGATGATTATTTTCAGAAAGAGAAGTCAAAATGAGTGGTTTTCACAAAGAGAAACAGAAATATTATTTTAGTGATATGTGAGAGTTTTAAAGAGATTTTTAGAAAGAAATATCGTTAATCTCTCTAATTTAATAATCTCTATAATATAATATAAATAGTATGGTCCTAATTATATTCCATTATAGAGATTTTACTGTATATATTTTAACACCCCTATCTGCTAATTTAAAAACTTGTGAGGGGGTGTGATGCAAAAAAACCCCGTTACTGCAGATAAAGGTTACGTTAGCATTGATTTACTTATTCAATTGGATTCAAAGGGATCAATGGAGTGATTGGTGGTGAAAGCTTAAGCTGTCAAATCAGTCTTTACCCAGTCCGAAGGATATCTCAGCGAACCACCATGCCATGTTTGTGATTGTATCAACTGATACGACAGAAATAAAAGAAAGAAAAGGAAGAAATAAGATCTTTATTGTCTTTGGACTTGTCTCCAATCCATATGAGTCAAAGCAAATATTGCTATATATTCTTCTTGGGTTGGTCAAATTCAAAATCACCACTTGGATGCGAATGGGCCATTCCTCTCTTACATATCTTTTTCCTAGTGGTTGCAAAACAAATTGTCCCCTCCCCCAATGTATAATAATTATAAGATATACTTTTAGTAACAATGAAATACTTAAAAATTGAAATAAAGGATAGTTATGAATTTTATCTGCCATTTATGTAAGGAAGTGGAAGATTTTGAGTTCGAACTCTTATGATTTAATTTTGGTGTGTCCTGCGAGTAGTGAACTCACCCACTAGAATTTTACGTTGAGTATCGTTTTTCACACGTAAATTTAACAAAAAAAAAGATTTTATTTTTTATTTTTTTAGCTATAAGGATTGCCACTTGAGTTTGATAATTTACTAATGGTAAAATTAAAGATAATTTACCTCACATGGGATAGCTCCACTGGAAGTCACTTCGATTCAGGAATCAAATGTCTGCGACTTTTAGGAGACTGTTGCATTCGAAGTTTTATTCAATGTCCTCGTACTCGAGAGATAGGAGTATTCAGTTTCTTTGTCATAAAAGAACTAAAGAAAATTGTCCGTCCGAGGTGTATAAGCTCATTGATTTTTTAATATTATTTTTATTAAGATTTAATTTAATTAATACATCAACCATTAAATTGATCATGATAAGTATAGATACTTATCTAACTAATTTATTCTTTATCTTAAAAACTTCAATGTGAAGATAATTCAATTGGTCTCCGTTTCGATAATTTGATGGTTTTCATGATAATCTATCTACCCATTTAATTTTTTTTTAATGGTTAGATGAGACCCACTCTCTTACATGACTTATTGCATCAATTGAATTTTTAAATCTAAGCATGTGGAAGACCTATCTTCAGTAACAACTGTATTGAGAAATGAAGTCCACTTAAAATATTAGGAGTAGACTAGTTCTAAAAAGAAAAGGGAGATAGGAGATTCATTTTGTGATTTTTTCAAAATAATAAAAAAATTGTTTATAATTTCTTTAAATGTTATATATCTATTTATCTATCATCATAAACCTTGTTCATCTATCTATGGTCAATTTTTTAAGTTTAGTTTTTTTTCATTTAATCCTATCATAAACTATCATTTTCGTCACTTTATAATCTATTATGCTTTTCGTTATCTCCTTCTCTACATTTTCAAAGGTTTTTCTATCCTCCTTGTACATTAGATTTGTAACCCGTCAACTTAATATGCTAAAACTCTTTTTAAGTCTCCTATTAATAGCGCTAAACTACCTTAAGCAAATTTCTTCTAATTTGTCATCAAATGGAGTTATTTTTAAAGTATTTTAGTATGATCTTTTTTCTGTATCTTTTAACTCTGTCTACTTGTCATTTTATCATTGTGCAACATTCCATTTTATAAAGTAGGGTGAGTCTACTAACTACTTTTTTTTATAATTTTCCTTTTAAATGGTGTGAGACTCTCTTATTACATAACACACATTGACTTATTTATATTTCCCCAACTCCTTGTATCCTATTACTTATATTAAGTTATCTCGGACTTCTCTCTTCTTCCTTTTATAAATTCTTACCTTCATTAAAAAAAAATTGTCAAAATTTATCTGAATCCTCTCTCTAAAAGATTTGTGGCCTCTCTTCTACAATTGATAAGCTCAATAAAGACTAATTAGATATTAATCTATAACCCAATGATGCTTGATGATACACATCAAAGTGACTTTGTTGTTTGTTCACAGGAGGAGTCATAAACTACATGCCTTAGTGATGAAGGATAGGGTCGGGTGCAAAGAGTATCTATGCATACGGGGTAGAATTGAGAAATTCCACAAGACTCGACTTGAAAATTTGATAAAATTCGAAGAACTAAGACTCAAAGAACTCTGACGTTTCAAAACATCCTCAAACTAACGTTGATAAGATGATGCCTCTTGATAGCTCACTCGGATTTATGGAAAATGGAGCTTCAAAGAGGATGGGCCCAGACCTCAAATTCTCATCGTAATAATGAACTAAGGCAAAAGCTTCTTTGAACGAAAATTGACACCTTGCAATAATCACTAAAGAAAATATAGAATTCTAGAATCCTAGAATTGAATCAACCCGTAGAACTAATTGCCAAATTTGTTCAAGGGAATTGGACAAAAAATGAAACTAGAACTAGAATTAGAAACTAGAAAATCAAACTAGGACTTAGAAAAACAAAAGAAACAAGAACCCAAAGAGAGATATGAGACTTCAATCTCAAACTCGAAATTGGATTATATTGCTTGTGTCTTTTCTACAATGCCCAAATGCCTCTATTTATACACAAAATTAGAAAAATATTTTCAAGAATTACCACCTTTCAAAACCGTCCTTCCATCTCCTCACACGAGGATCAATACTGGCCCTATATTCCAAGTTACTAAAAATCAAAATGAACAACTTTAGCATGTTTGGACAAGGCTTTAGCTCAATTCACCTTCTAATTTCCAATCTTTCCTCTTTTTAACCTGCATGTGAGAGAAAGTTCATGTAAAACTCTAATTGCTTGGATTTGAATTGCTAAAAGGATCAATTTGGTGAATTTAGAGCATTAAATCCATGTGATATGAACTTAGATTAATTTTGAGTCAATTTAGATGAACTTTTGAAGTTTAAAATTCCGGTCAACTACCTCATGACTTGTCTCATCTCAGACCAGAGATGTTGCATAGTAAGAAAAAACAGGGGATCTTGGTATTCAATGTTCATCTTCAGCACACGTCACAAAGTTGCAGCAGATGAAAATGGCGAGGTGATTTTTGAAATTTTGACTGGGTTGTGATGAAAAATGGAATGATTCTTCTGAGTTTCTGTGAATTGATTGTCCCCAGGAAAATTTCGTTTCTCATGAGGTATCTGCTAATTTTCTCTGCCCTTTCTTCGAGATAACACGAGGCTCTGTCAGTTGGACCAACTTTAAATATTTTTCCTTTTCTTCTGTCCTTTGACTGTCTCTCTCTCTCTTTCTTTCTCCCTCTCCAAGTGATTGAAATTGAATGCTGCAGTAGCAGAGTGTCCATACTTTTCTTCCATCAGCAACAAGAGGGTTTCAAAAGCTCTGCTCCAATGGATCTGAGGACGTTGCAGCAGAGGAAAAGCTGATTCAATACACCCATGCAAGTGAGAAACTGGCCCTTTCTTCTTGGAAACATATGCATATCAGTATAACTTCACTAAAATAATCCAACCTAAATGTGGTCAATTTACTGGTACATACTACTGCAGATATTACATCTCATGATAAAAAAAAGAAGATAAATTCCGGATAGCCATTTTTTTTTTTAATTTAAGATGAAATTATCATTTTTCCCTTTCGACGTGCAAATGGTAATTTCATTCCAAATTTCGAAAAAGAGTGTCTCCGCATAAAAGTTAGGTGTCTAAATTACCACCCTAAATTTTAAAAAGTATAGAAGGAAATTGTACAATAATAAAGCTTTATTATATAATACTCCCTCTGTCTCATTTGAAATATTTGTGTTTTTTAAAGAACTCTCTATATAAAGTTAGCACTCAATGTGATCTCTATTTTCAACATACTTTATATTACTCTAATATAAATGAGACAACTATTTTGAAACAATTTTAAAATCCATATAGGACAACTAATTTGGGATAAAAGGAGTATTAAAGTACAGCTTCGTGGAGACTCATCATTGAATGGTGACCTTTCACCAACTATTACTACTTCATCATTGATGATAATTGATAATTATACATATAAAACTCACACTTTCTTGATCAATTCAACTTACTTCTAGCTTTAACTGTTTATATAGGTCCAATGTTATATAGAGGCGTTTACCATCTCAAAATAATTAGTCATTATGGGTACTATCTACCATCATTAAGGCCAAGTCTTTTCCATTACACATCTGCTGTGAGACTCAGGAGACACACCTCTTTTGTATAAATCCCACACGTCAAAGAGATTCACGCTGTAGTGCCCTCGAGCTTACACGATAGTTCTCCCGAGTTGATTCTGAAACCACTTGTCATGGAGGCGCTTGTCATTCTAAAATGACTAACTATTGTGGGTGTTGTCTACCTCTATTTATAAACTCAAGTCTTTCCAAACATACATCTGATGTGGTACTCAACACGTGCCCACGTGACACGAAGATCATCCAGCCATTTCTCAAATTCATTGGTATAAATTTGAAGCTCAAGAACTGGTTAAGATGATTATTGGTTCTACTGCAAACAATATCATACCCAACATGATTCCAACCTTCAACTATGTGATTTAAGAGCTCAAGTATTTTGAAGAATTGAGCCACTCAACTTTATCATATAAAGGTTCATCTTGCATGTAACTTCATCATACTTAAGCCTTCGAGTCGACACAAATGAAGAATATTTGGATTATCAGAACTATGTTAACCTAACCCATGAACTCAATGTGGTAACAGTTGAGAGTTAAGTCATAAATGCCAGTGAAATCATGATCATAAGCTACAAGAATTATACTTTTTCTCAACTATCAAAGTTTAATGATTACGACCAACTTTGGATGAAGACTAATACCATTTCTCTTTATGTAGTAGAAGAATTATACATGAGCGATTTTCTTCTTCCTTGGAAGAAGCTTAAGCCTTCATAAACAGTAAAAGAATAATTTTTCTATTTGACAGCGATCTTTCAAAGAAAAGTCATTTGAAAATTTCTTCTCATCTAAATAAACCTTAATTTTATTGTGTCAAGATCTACAGTAAGCCAACCAATACTGAAATCTAAATTCTGCAATTTGGCCTTCAAAACAAAACCAAACAAAGGAATACAAAAACTCATATCTACAAGAGTGGAACATATGTATGGACTCCACAAGAAATCACAAAGGAATGAATGGGTAAGTTCAACTACAATTTTGTATTAAAGAAAGATCATTGGATCTCAAGTTCTCAACATTCTTTTGTGATAGATAATGACTCACAAAATTAAATATTTATAAAACTCAGTTACTATTGAATAAAATACAATATGGATCTCTTAGGACATTTAACTAATTATCAGAATATGTACAAGTCTCTTTACTTATACATACACTAAATAACTCTACATGAGAAGTGACCCTCTTAGAATGAAGTAGAAATCGGACTAAGAACTGAGGTTCTTCACTATCGCTATACAAAAATCTATGGACACATCTTAAATTATTGTTTGCTATCATTAGGTCAATTTATTTTGCATATAATTAAGAAACATCCTAGGTTTTGCTGTAGTTTTAGTGACAGAAGGATTCTGAAAGGGATTTGGTGTAGAAGGTAGGAGTCAAGAGCATGAAATCGGGTGGACCACTTTACGGTTGCACGCTTCCTACTTGCAATCATAAGACTGTTAATCATTAAAAGAGGAATGTTGAATAATAATATCAACAAATGATACAATGAAGTTTGACATGACACACTTTGTCCTACTCGTCTTTCCTCTTTGCTCGTCCTCCACACGTCAATAATTATTTTTTTAGATAACAAGAACATTTGTGAAGTATTGACCCAACAAAATTAATTTCTTAAAATTCGGATACGCTAACAATTGATTTACTCAATATCCATTCAATTTTTCTAATGTAAATTAAGCTAAGAATTGAAGGCTTAAAGGGTGATTCAAAAATTGAAAATCAAATGATTTGATTACTCTTATAAAATGTTTAATTTAAAAAATAAGTAAAAATAAAAGTCAAATTTAAGGCTAGCGATTCTCCCATGGATATTTTGTGTAACCCGACACTGATTTTACTGTATTGTCTATTTTGCCCTTCAAATCGGCTCGCCGAACCCTTCGTTGTAAGTGAGGACAAAGTGGACAATATAGTAAAACCCATATTGGATTACACAAAATACCTATGGAGAATCTCTACCCCAAATTTAAATACATTCAGTCCATTCTATTCCATTTTCATGGATTCTCATTTCTTTTGATCAAACATCGCTATGCATTCTCACAATGAAGAGATTTGGATGTCATTTAAATCAAGGGTTAGTATAGGATTCATCATAGTATAGTTTAAAAAATTATATTTCTTGAATTATATTATTTAGATCACATAGGTGATAACATCTTTTTTTTATAATTTTTTTAAAATTCTTTTGAATAGGGCATCGACTATGCCTGGATCTATAGTTTCTTTGAATTTAACACCTCAGCAATGAGTACCACATTGCATGCAATAGTGTGAGATAAGATGGACATGAACTTTGCTCTAAGTTTGGATTGATCCATTGAACTATAATAAGGATTATTATACATTTAGACAAATTAATTTGCATTGCTTCATCATTCATCATTAAAAATCGGACCCTTATGAATTGGAAAATATAGTTTTCTACATGGGTTAGAAAAATGGTGATTAGTATGTATCAGCCAATACGATATATATTAGTATATCTGCAGGATCAGTACACACTCTCTCCTTTAATTTTTATTTTTTGAATTTTTTTAAGAATCAATACATAAATATATCAAGAAAATAAGAAAAATGGAAAACCTAGTGTAAGAATATTTTGGTTAAAAATGTGCTTTTCATAGAGTATTAGACTTTAAGAGTCGAAATTTGATACAAAAAAATTAATTTCTAAATAATTGAAAAAATTTCATAATTTTTAGAAAATGGAAGATCTAAGAGGAAACACCTAATATGAAATTCATGTCCTCTAATATCCGATAATGATATGCATCTTCTATTAAAAGTCATGAATTTTTTCTGTAACGAAAATTTGAATTTCATTAAAATGTTGGAAATTAGAAAAACCATACAGAAACTCTACAAATTATATCAACTACATTAAGTGCTTTTCATTTAATTTTATGAACATTCACATGTCATTCCATTAATTTTTTTTACAAGAAATGACAAAATGAGAATTATCTTAGAAAACTCAAATTTCATGAGTCTTTTGCAAAATAAAACTTAGAAAAAACACAAAAGTACCTTGCAAACTGTATCAATCTCAATAAGACTTATCAATTCAAGTCCATAAACACTCAATATCATTTCATTAAATTATTTTCACAGAAAACTTCAAAATCTAGATTATGTTAGAGCAAGAATTAAAAAAAAAATGATGAAAATAACTCAAAATAGATAAATCTAAAGGAAAATAGTTGGAATGGACAAATATGTGTTGCACTTAAAGAATTTGCTACTAAACCTTCATAAAATCATAGCCAATGAAATATTGTAATGAAAAAAAAAAATCATAATGGATTTTTTTTTCTAAAAAAGTTAAAAAAATTTATGAAAGGCTGATTTTTAATCTTGATGCTCTGATTTTTGTGCATACCCAATCTAAAGCTAAAATGATTAATAAACCATATTGATTTTTTTTTTTCAAATTTGCTTGTCACTATATGGGTCAAAACAGACCGAGTCGAGTCATTTGGCTCACTGCGAGCTGATTTCTTGCAAAACTGAGTTGGAGCAAGAAAGCCAGTTTTAAAAGATCTTGAAGTTGTTATCTTAATCTGCTGATGTTTATGATCATCGGGCATTTTATAAAGGTCAAGATGAATCAACGGTCCAGATTGCCGATTGACCCCTTATCACCTTAATAGGCCATCCTTTGGGCCAGCCAAGCCCAAGCCTAACAGCATCCACTCCAATGCCGAGCACAATTACATTTTGGGCCTGGCTTGGACTCGGGCTCAGTTGCTTTGAGTTGGGCTAGGCTTTTCCCAACCTAGTTTATCTCTAAGAGTATCTCAGTTTATAAAAGGTACATTATGTAAAAATATATATTAACTTTTGATATAAAATATTTTAAAACAATCATTTGGATTGGTTTGGCTTAGGATGGGCCTTACTTTTTGAGTGCAAATCCAAATTGATTTTAGGCTCCTCATTTTGAGCCCAGCCCTTGATTCTTATAACTTTACAGGCTCTGCCCAGGCCTTGCCCAAGTTAGACACCTAACTTCACATGAATGATGTATTAAAAAAAATAAAAAATGTCAATCCAAAGAAAGCAAATCATGGGTCCTGATGGTACAAAAATAAAGAAAATCCATAGTAAATGGATAATTGGAACAATCCAATTGGCTAGCTTCAAATGAATTACTGAAAGAAAGGAGAGGTTACTGAGCACAAATTGAGCCTGATCCTTGCTTTGGGCCTAAAATAAAAGGCTATCTGACCACAAATTTGTAGATAAATGGACTCTGGTGACAACGGATGAAAATTAGGTGGGCTTGGCTCAAGCCCACATACACTAGTGTAACCTGAGACAGGGCCTAGGCTATGTTTTTCCAATCTGAGTTTCACCTGAGCTCGATACTGGCTCAAACACACTCCCGTATTTATTATCTATTAATGTGCAAGTTATTTTGCAGCCATCCATGCCTTGAGATTATCCTAGCCATTCATTCATGATGGGTTTGGAGGACAAACTGAAGATTTAAAGTTTAAAAGGCAAATCATTGACAATGGGCATGGACCAGGCCCATGTATAACAGAAGTTCAAACAAGCAGAATTTAAATTGGGCCCACAAGCCTGAAGCTCAGCCTGCGAAACTCGAGCTAGCACATTACCTGTCTTAGCCCATCTGACTTGGGCTTTTCATGTTCTGGAATAATGAAAATACCTATCTACGGATTTCATTTAATTTTTTTTTGTATCAATTTTCTTTTCATTCTGATTCACTTGATTCATTGGTTTTAAGGGTACATATATCTCTAAGAGAAAACTATATAAAGAAAAAAAAAACTTATAAATTCATATATTGCATCAAGTGTTTTTTTTTTTTTTGGTGGTTTACTTTTATATTTAGACTCTTTTTAAGAGACCTATCACAGGTCAAAATGAATCCTAAATAGGATACAAAATTTTAAATTTTAAAGAATAATATAATGTCTTCAAAATTGAAAAGCTTAAAATCCATGGCATCGTTGATTCAAACGATTTGACTTTTTAAATCTCATATACGACAATGGGAACTTCACTCTTGTCTTTTCTATCATCGCTACCAGTAACTGCACTGTGGAGCTGTTTGGGTGAACAACCTTTGGTTTCCTGGTTGCATCAGTGGGCACTCTACTATCTCCTGGTTCTATTTCAACTCTGAGCTCAAGACTAGGGGCATGTTATTCAGATTGAGCCTTTCCAATGACTGATCTGTGTTCTTTGTGATCAGGAAGTGGAATCTCATCTGCATCTTCTGAATTGTCTGTCTGGCATGAACTCATGAGGAAACTTGGTCTTCAATCACATTTTAGGAACATTTTTGGGGCTCTTCTGCGCTTATTGCTAGTAGGACTGGTTGGCTAGAAAAACTTGCATCTCAACTGGTTCTCCCTATGTTTATTTGGCATGTCTGGCATGAAAGGAATGAAAGGATCTTCAACGGGACTAGCAATTGCATGGGTCGCCTTGTGGAGAAGATCCTCATCGATACCAGACATCATCTTTTCTTCCTTCTGTCCAACTCAGACATCCACAATTCGAGAGATGGTTTGGCTGCGATCTAGGACCTGCCTCCTACCTATCCAATCCCTCCTATACCTCCTGATTTTCACATGATGGAAGATCCTAGGAACAACTCTCTAATTATAACCATCTTCTCATACGGCGGCATCAAGTTTATGGGAGCTTCCTTGGAGGGTATAGCTACAAATTTGTCAGGCTTTTATATTGTTCAGCTTCAATAGGAAGAGGTTTGTCTACCCCTGTTGATTTTCATTCAAAAGGTCTTATTGTTCTTGTTGAGGAAGAAGATAGTTGTAAACCACCTCTTGGTTTGTGAAGATGTCGCCCATTTTATGATTCGTTCTTCCTCATCTACTTGGTCCCTCCACATTCACATCAGGGTTATAAATTCCATTATTTCCAAATTTTTGCCAGTGCGTGTGAAGATTACCAGCTGCAAGAATTCCACGGTTAAGACGTTCTCCAACTTGTTGTTTAATTTCGTAAATTGTTCAGGTATTTTTGTGGACGTTGTAGGGCACCATCTCAGATGGTTGTTTCTTTTCGCCCTTTCTGTTCTTTTCTTTCAGTTGGGGATTTTTTGGTGCTCGTTTGCCTTTTGGGTGGATAGTATCTTGCTTCTTTGCCCCCTTTGGTAGGTTGTTCTACCGTTGGTTGTTTTTCTGCCTTCCCAGGATGGATTTCTTGTATTATTTTGGACTTTCCCCCCTTTGAATGAATAGCTAACCCATTACATTCAAAAAATATTTATAATTTAGATTTTTTTCAATGGATTTATTACATTGAGCAAAAGTGAGCCTTCGATCACCGACTTGACTGTAGCTCAAGTAGTTGTCTCTCTTCTCAGGAAATAGGAGGTTGCATCCATGGGTGTTTTATTAGAACTGTTTCTGATTTTCCCACACATTAATTAAAAAAAAAAAATTAATCTCGACATATTCATGCTTAGACCCATTCTAATGAGTTTTTTGTATTAAACCAAAGTAGATCCTAAATAAAGTAAAATAATTTAAATCATATTTTAAAAATATGAAATTTTAGAAAGGGTTAAATATATATTTTTCTTAATCCAATTAAAGTGTCATTTTTTCAATCTCATATATTCATATAAATCATTTCAGTAAACCTAATGGATTGGATCAAATAGGACTCTACTGTCTTAAATAAAATATAAAATAAAAAAATTATAATTCAAAATTTAAAAAATTTGATTGAACTTAAAAAGTAAAGTAACTTCTATCATTCTCATATTCCTAATCCTGACCCTTGAAACTTGCTGTCGATTCGGCTTCACACGCCACCAGCCGTCGTAGCCACCGGCCGTGCGACACAAGCCACGGCGGCACAACAAAATATTTATTTCTAACCAGCCAAAGCCCAAGACGTGTTGGCGGCTTCTATCTTTGTTTTATATTTTTCTTTCTTCATCATTATATTTTTGAGATATTTTGCAGAAAATACCTGGAAAGTTGAGAATTCCAAGTTCTTCGTAACCATGTCCTACGCTTATCTCTTCAAATACATCATCATCGGTGATACCGGTCGGGTTTCTCTCTCTCTCTCTCTCTCAATTTGATTTTTTTTTTTTTTAATTTGAGCATGTGTAAAATTCTGTTTATTTGGGTTTTCAATTTGAGCATGTCTTCTGTTTTAGGAATATCTATGTGATTTGTGTTGAATTGACTCTAATTTTCGGAATTCAGTGGAAGTATATTATCAATTCTGAAGGCCCGACTCTTGATGTTGGAATTAGGGAATTGCAGTTAGAAAGAAGTTTCGCACCTGTAAGTTCCCATACGGGTACAAAAGTTTAATGTTACTGTGCTTCAAATTCGACAACATTTTCTGGGTTTTCTGCTACTAAGCAGGGGTAAAAAATTTGGCCGATACTGTGTATGGGCCGAACTGTATCTGGTTTTCGAAAGCTGCATAGCCAGAGGGAGAAAAGTTCGACCTAATATCGGCCGATTTTTATTTTATATATATATCGGCATGGGCGCAGTCGATATCTTGGCTGATATTCGTCCAAGGGCAAATATCGGCCGATATTTATTTTTTAATTTTTTTTAAAAAACAGCCTTTTTTATTTTTTTAATGAATTTTTTCAAAAAAAAACCACCGAGATTTAAAAAAAAAAAAATTGAGGAGAGAGAAAAATCTCGGCCGAACCGAGATATCGGCCTAGATCAAAATTTGCCCAAAAATTCGGATGGGCCTAATTTTTGACCCCTGCAACTAAGAATATCCGGGTTCTACGTGCCATTCCGCATAGTTGATCCTCAAAAAAGGTCTTAGGCCGAAGTTTGAGAAAATGGGCTAAGGAAAACTTAAGTTTGGCTCTAAGGAATTTAGAAAACTTAGAGAAAATCTAAACTAAAATTTCCCCGAGAAACGGGTTTTGAGACCTAGGACTTATTAGCTCTAAGGAAAGTTCCCAGTTAGCTTACTTAGTGGTAAATTTGAACATTCAGAAAACTCACACGATTTCAACAAGAAATTCAACTGGAGTTGAATGAAAACCCGAAAATGTTTACCGATTTTTACCAGAAATTCACTCAATTATGAAAACTTGAAAAATAAATTCACATACAAATTAAAATGCAGAATTCAAATTCAATAAGAAATCATAAATAAAAGAATAAATTACTCACGATTGGAAGAAGAAACTTGAACTCAACATTAATGTGTCTTGTCATAGACCAAAGACCCTTATTTATACTTTCCTACAAGCTAAGTTTCATTGAACCTAAACATCTAAAAAGTCTCCATCTAGTTATAAGTATGCCACATCAATCATAGTTACACCCTTATGATCCAACCTAGACTAAGACATCACCATTACAGTATCCTCCACCAATGAGAAAAAGACAAATAAGCAAACAAGATAAACACAACTAAAAGTGAAAAACTTATGGTCTATCTCTTGATAAAGATCCACCTCTTCTTTCTCCCTTTGGCTTCTAGAGAATCGAGTCAAAGCAAATCCAATATTTTTATAAGCAATTTTCGTCACTTCTATTGCTACCAATGAGAAAAAGGCAAGTAAGTAAAGAAGATAAACATGACTAAAAGTAAATTTATTATGATCTCTCTCTTGATAAAGATCCACCTTTTCTTTCTCCCTTTGGCTTCTATATGATCAAGTCAAAGCAAATCCAATATTTTTATAAGCAATTTTCCTCACTTTTGTTGCTAGCAATTTTATTGGGCCTTAAAATCATGAGTTCACATGGATTTTGGGTGGGAAAGCCCATGGACCCATGTATATGGACCTTGGTCCATTATTTCATCAAGCTTAGCTAAAAAACTTATCAAATTAACAATAGTTTGAGCTAATATTTTTCCATAAAATTCAAATTTTTAATGCAGCACATGAACCTAAGTTTTGTTGATGCGCTTGCATCGTAAAGGCCTAAGAAAGCTGAAATGTAGTAAGTCATGGTGTATGGCAGAACATTGCGTGTTTAATTGTTTTGCCTTTATGTTTATGTTCCTGGTAAGAGAAGTTCACTTGCTTTCTTTTAAAAAAGAAAGAAAGAAGAAGAAGAAGAAGAAGAAGTACACTTGCTTTTTTACTCACATATTTATGTTTTGAACATCTGAGGATTGAATTCAAAGTAGACATGCAAAACAATCTGTGAAAAAGTTACATAAAACTGCTGAAATAAAACTGAATGCCAATTTGAGAAGAGAAGAGGAAGAGAGAGAAGGTGAGAAGGAGGGGGGGCTTGCTAAAGTACTTATATTCCATTCAAGGAGGCCCGAAAACAGGCCTTTTTTGATTTAAAATAAACTTAGATTTAATTTTATTTCAATATGGTGCCTTTTATGTGTCCTAATTTTTTTGGGGTTGCCATCTCAGGCACCTCGTACCCATGTCAAACACCGACACTTGCACCCATATCCATGCAACTCAGTAGTGCATGTTGTTTGCAGTTGACATGGGTACAAACTAGTTTCTTGAAATGTAGGTGGTACCATTTAATGAGAAAATAAATTATCTAAGATTCTGAATTTAGAGTTTTGAAAATGGGAGATTAGGAGAAATCTGCTTGAAATGAAATCTTATTGTTTGGCTATCATTGGAAGAGGGACTGATTGTTTGCTGCCAGAGTGGAGAAGGTTCATGGAGATAACAGGGGATTTCTAGCAGAATACACAGTTTGAGGAGAAAAAGATCTCATAGGACAATCCCTTCTCCTAAAAAAGCTCAAAATCTCCCATTTTTAACATATTTGGTCCTAATCTAGTTTTTGCCAAATATTCATATTGAAATTTATGATTTTTATTTTGTTGTCAAAAAAATTTATAAGTTTTTTAAAGGTGAAATTTATGATTTTCTAGAGATTGGAAATTCCTATATCCAAATATTGAGGGTCAACAAATACATTAATGAAATGGAATTGGGGAGAAAAGTTTTTGACATTAATGGTTTGAAAATTGGAAGGACAAAAGAATGTATGTAGTGTAACTTAAGTGTGGTAGGGAGAACCAAAAGCATAAAAAACAAAATGTGTTGGTATAAAATATTGTTTTTTAATTTTTAGTTCCAAATATAGAACCAAACATGTTGTCTAGTTTGGATATGGTTAGTAGGATGAGCATAGGGTGGGATAAGTGTGGGCAAGCTAGTGGAGTGGTGTAATATAATGTCAATCAAAGGAGCATTTCTATAAAATGGCAACTAGACTTTCATTGCTATATGGAGCTAAATGTCGGGGGATGAAGAAAAGACAAATAGATGAAGTGGTAGTGATAAGGATGAGTTGTTCAAATAGATATATGGTGTAACAATAGAAAATTAGAATTAAAAATGAGTGTTTTAAAGGAGCCTAAAGGGTTGTTTGCCATTGTCTACCTAATCGAAAAAGAGCGAGGTTTTTGGTGCTTAATGAACAATGTTTTGTTAATTTCCAAGGGAAAGAATGGTTTCGATGCAAGCAACATAAATACCGGATTTCCACGAGACCACGACCTCACATCGAACTAGATTTTATGGTGCCTATTGGACGACATGGATCACACCAAATACAATTTTTTCTGTGGAATTGATTTCCTCATGGAAATTGGGATACAACCTTTAAAGGTTGCCTCGGTAGAAAAAAAATAAGCCTTTTCAAAAAAAAAAGGTGGAAGAAAAAAAAAGGAAATGTCATTTAAGATGGCTACAACTTATGCATAGAAGATCAAAACAACCCTTATATGAAGATTTGAAGGATTACAAGATGAAAGTACTAGGAGAATAGGGAGGTCATTAAAGACTGGGATGATCTGGTAATGAACACATGATAAATTGTGGTGTTAGAGTGAATTTGATTTTTGATTGATTGTGTGGAAAGGAAAAGTATAACTCAAAAAAGAAAATGACAAATGGTTTTTTTTTCATGGTGATGATATGAATTCTTACCATTAGTTTTCTGAATAGTTGCATAGATGTAATTTGATATTTCCTTTTTTGGTCTTTGTTTCAGATATATGTTCTACTTGTCAGATTTCTCATTATTGGATCCATGCTTTCTCACTTTTTCCTTTTAAGATGTGTATGGTAAACTTTGCATTCTTTTCTTTATATGAGCATCTCTCTCCCCCTCCTCCCTTCCCCCTCCCCCAACAACAAAGTTGCTAATTTTGATTTTTAAGTGAAGATGAAAGCAGTTCTTTTATCATGGATATGTTGTCTCAAACCATCCCCAGTAATTTCATTCTTTTCAGTTTAGGGTTCATTTGGACACCTACCACATAAGGAGGATTTATGGTTTACGTAGTAGTGTCATTTGTGTTGCTAATGTAGCTGACTTTTATTAAGCTGCCAGCGTGATTATTTTTGCTGCTTTGTTATGGCAAATATACTGCAGACAAACCTAATTTCAGTCAAGCTAGACATGGTATTCTCTTACAGGATGGACAGGTCCTTCCCATGAACCATGTCATTATTGGATGATTGTAGAATTGTTTGTTTCACGTGACGAAACTTTGAGAGCAGAAGCTACACCTTAGTTATTTCTCTTTGCTTTGATAACAAGCTATTCTGTTTCTGGTGTGCAGGAGTTGGGAAATCATGTCTTCTTCTGCAGTTTACTGACAAGCGATTCCAGCCGGTTCATGATTTAACGATTGGTGTTGAGTTCGGGGCCAAAATGATTACGATTGACAACAAACCTATAAAGTTGCAGATATGGGATACGGTTTGTTCTTTTGCTCCTAGGTTTTTAGTCTGTTAAACGGTTTCAAGATACATTAACATATGTATATATGTTTGTATAAACAACACGCGCACACATCCTAATTGACAGCTATGACAATGGAGAATTTTAGTACTACTTGTAGCAGACGAGTTTCAGTGTTTCACCATCCTAATCGACAGCCATGATGATGGAGGTTCTCGTGTTCTGCTTGTAGCTAAGGGTTTCACCATCCTAATCAATAGCCATGACGATGGAGTAACTTCGAATACAACATTGTCATCGATCTTTTGTATTTTTTATGCAGTCGAGATAATTCTTAAGTTGAGGTTGGTTCTGCTGGATTAAGAATTCATAAATCTGTGCTTTTCCACTGGATTTTGGAGACCCTCAAATCTGCATTAAAAAAATCTGCAGTTGATATTTTTGTTTTTTGTTAGGTCTATGTTAATATGCTTAAAGGCTGTCATGATTTTGTTGCTTGATTTTAATTCAACAAAATTATAATGGGATACGATGTTATTTCCTCGTCCAGATAAAATACATCTAAACGATTTTATTTAAAAGGTAGTAGTTTAAGTATCTCATCATTCACTGGATTCCAATGCTTATAATGCTGAGGCTTCTACTTGTCACAGGCAGGCCAGGAGTCCTTCCGGTCAATTACAAGATCCTACTACAGGGGGGCTGCTGGGGCACTTCTTGTGTATGATATAACCAGGTACTGTCACTTTTAGGAAACATATTGACAACTGCTCTCAGGATGTAGCTGGGTGTAGCCCAAAATCTGAAAAATCAAGCTCATCAGTTTCGGACTAGAGCAAGTGACAAGAACCTCAGCAGAGTTTGCAGGTTCAAGTCATGTTACCAATTAATTAAAAAAAAAAACTTTTGATTTAGGATGTGTTGACAAACCTAAAATTTTGCAGGACAATCACTACTTTGGCCAACGGTTGACAGTCTGTTCCTTTCTATGTTTGTGGAAGCATGAAAAATATCAGAACTGACTAAACAGGCTAGTTTTTTTTTTTTTTCTTCTTCTTCTTTTAACCCAAATGAATATTTGGAATGATCTGGACATTTCAAATATCAGCTTTGGTGGAAAGGAACCCACTTTGCTCAAAACAGTTATCACTCTAACTGAAAAGAGATGATCCTCAACCTGAGGTTGTGTAACAGCCATGGAGTCCATGCTTTCACGATCAATCTGTTGTTGCAATGGCCCCATCATGCAGTGTCTGTACCCTACAGTAAATTACTTGGAATATCCTAACCATCCATGGTTCGACTCTTCATTCTTTAGTTGAATGTGATAACGGCTATTCTTTAGTCCATCTATCTACACTAGGATTTTAGAATCAAGGATTCAGGTATTGCAAAGAGAAGTTGTATCAATGGACCTCCACGGGATATAAACCGTATCAACTAATGCATTCTGAATGATTTTTCAGGAATACACAGTTATCCATATTGGACCCATCTCTGCATACACTTCTTGGCCACAAGTACTTTTGTTGACTATTCAAAAAAAAAGCATTCAGCTTTATATGACAGTTGAAGTTTAATTGCCTTCTATCCACAAAAAATAATAATATTTCTATTATATTAATAAAAATAAAAAACTAATTGCCTTAGTATAAAGAAGTCTCTTACTTGAAGTGCACTGGACATTTGTGTGAAGCTATTCTAGCTTGACTTTGCACACCATAGCTAATCATATTTATAGGATCCTCATCAAATCTTTCATTTTCCTTTTGAGTGGCAAATTTTTATAACCAGTTGCCTTGAGGCTTGAACAAGGCATATGATTGATACAATAACATGAAACACATCAGATAATGTGCATTTCGATATCAGACAACTACCATTAATGAGGTTTGCTTTGCTTGATACATTAATCATTACACCTGTATCACACAACTGACCATTAAATCCCCGGCATATTTTTATAACTGTCCATGAGGCTTCGACCTGGCATATGATGCAATAACACAAGACACATCAGAAGTGTGCATTTCTATATCAGATCACTCCCATCAATTAGGGTTTGTATCACTTGATACATTAATAACCATTACACCTTTGTCACACAACTGTTCATGAAATTTCATCGGGCTTTACTAATAGTACCTTGTTTAATTTGGGTTGTTTTTATCAATAATCATCATCATAAAAGCATGAGTCCCACATGTACAGGATGAAATGTTTGAGGGTACTGTTAATTCCATCGAGTGTGGGCATATAGTTCTTCCTCAAACAAAAAATGGTTCTTTCTGTTGTGAAAATGGTAACATAATTCATACCTGCAGTCGTTATGCTTACATGGTTACTGATTTTGCTAGGAGATCTTATCAACAAGAAGATCATTCGCACGTGTTTACACTTTTACTTTTTCCTTTTCTCAAGGAGAGAAACATTCAACCATCTGGCAAGTTGGTTAGAAGATGCAAGGCAGCATGCAAATGCCAACATGACAATTATGCTGATTGGCAACAAGTGTGATCTTTCTCATAGAAGAGCTGTGAGCACAGAAGAGGGTGAGCAATTCGCCAAGGAGCATGGCTTAATATTTATGGAGGCATCTGGAAAAACAGCTCAGAATGTCGAGGAGGTGACAAAGATACTGCATTCACTGACTTCAATCGTGCTACTCTAGACCTGCCTAAAAATTTTCTTTCTTTGTAGGCATTCATAAGCACAGCAGCCACAATCTATAAGAAAATTCAGGATGGTGTGTTTGATGTCTCAAATGAGGTTAGAATTAAATCTTCTAATTTAAAAAAAAAAAAATCAAGATGCTATTTATATCGTTAAGAAAATCATTAGACTATCGGAATTCCGATACTGCAAGAAACTCTTCTCTCTCTCTTTAGAGATTCCTACTCAAATCCTTCCCTAACTCACCCAACTCCAACCAGGGTGGTGGTTGGGTTAAAGGGAGGGCCCACTCATGCTTTCACTGAAAAAAATGTTACTTTTTTTTAACATAAGTATCTCCACCTCGCATTAGAGGTGAGACTAATCCCACGAGCATCACATGAATGAAATCTACTGTAAAGCTCAGCCATCATTATATACACACACTGGGTATCGAAGAAGAGTATTGCTGTTCAAGCACCACATGCTTCTCATAAATTAAATTTTCATACATTTCTCAGGATACAGTTATGGTCAATTTCTTCTAATCAACTGATAATACATTTTATGGGTTCGTTCTTTCAGTCTTACGGAATCAAAGTCGGGTATGGAGGAGGAATCTCAGGCCCATCTGGAGGGAGAGATGGTACAGTCTCTCAAGCTGGTGGATGCTGCAGCTGATGGAAATATCACTATATTGTGTTGCCTTTCTCTACATTTTCTTTTCTTTTTTTCTGAAAAATTAGTTTTTTTTTCTTTTTCTTTTTTAAATCCTCTTTGCAAGCGTACAGACATTTGTATCTTATAAGTTTTTATTTCCATTCTTCTATGTATATGAAGGGAAAATTGATTAGATGCAGTCATGAAGCCGTTATCATTTTTTATCTCATCATCATTCATCCAATCGTCATTTCATTTATGCTTGTAGCTGAAAGTGTTGTAAATGTGGATTTCTATCAACCAAATGGCAGGGATCAGCTTAGCTTGATAGTGAAAAGAGCAGCTAGGAGAATGCTCCTAAGGAGAATGCATCAGAATGGTCTTAAAAAGTGATCAATGGACGATATGATTAGATGGTATGTGTAAAGGACCACATAGCTCAAGTGTGGATATAGTTTTATTCATTCAATCTCAAAAGGCTACTCCCTGTAGAGTTATCTGGTGTAGTTGGTAGGAAGGTTTGCACATGCCTTAAAGATTAGTCGGGTGTTGTAAGAGGCCTGAATACTTTGGTAAGAAAAAAATCTTACCTCATCTTTTAAGCCACGAAGAGAGGCATATAGCACTGGAATTATTCAAAGTCCAAGATTACACTGCCAAGATGATTAGTGAAGCTAAAACTCTATGCATTATATTTATGTAGGTCTCAATTATGTAGTGGTCCTTTAATTTATTTTCAGACTATTCTTCATATCTCAGTCTCTGAAGTTTTTTTTCTAATTGGAAAATGGAAAATTCTCTTCTTGGAGACGACTTAAAATTTTATTTGCTGATCATATGAAAGAGTAGAAGTTTTCAATCATTAGAGGAGGAAACCGTTGATCATTCATTCTCTTAGATAGTTCTTCCCCCCAATAAGATTAAACCTAAGGTGCAAATATCGGCCGATACATATCGTATCGGTCGATATATATATCGTTTTTTCAAACCAATCAATATCGGCCGATACGATAAGTATCGGCTGTACAGTTGGAATATCGGCCGATATGGACGATAAACGGTCTCCAATATCGGCCCCAATATCGGCCGATATTGGCAAATATCGGTTTATTACATTTTTTTTTCGTTTTTTTTTTTTTTAAAAAAAAATACAATATCGGCCGATACGGGCGATATATCGGTCCGTATATCGGACGCAATATCGCCCGATATGCTTATTTATCGGTCTGGAAAGTCTTGTTTTTTTTTAAAAAAAAAAATTATCGGTAGTGGGACCCACTGGATATTGGCGATATTTGGTACATATATCGGGCGATATTTGGACTGTTTATCGGTCCAAAATATCGGCCGATAACCCCCAATATCGGCCCGTAACGGTTCTGATAATATTAAATAAAAAATAATATCGGCGATATTTTAAACGGTTATCGGGCGATATATCACAGACGATATATCGTGCGACATATCGTCCAAAATATCGCCCAAGAATCCTGGGTCATATCCCATCCAACAGGGTGTGGGATTCGTTCTGTTTCCCACGCCTGAATTTCTTAATATTTTTTTTGCAAACCCGTGATCTGAACCGACCGAACTCTTCCCCCATATGAGTACCCCATACATCTCTTCATTCAGCCACAAATTCATTCCAAAACTCACTCATCCAGCAATGATATTTTCTAACTCCTATCCCCATCTAACAAACGGTCATCCGGCTAGATTGGAAATCCTTGTGTATTATTGGCTTATCTTAGAAGATCATTCTGTTCAAAGTACTGGAAATATATTGATCTTCATTTTCATGTAAGTTTTTATTCCATTTGAATTTTTTAGCCTTCTGATCTAAATATTTTATGGTTTTAATATATAGTTTAATATTTAATGTATTTTTTGTAATATGTTGTTGTTTTAGAAATATGGATTATTAATTATTGATAGTGATTTTTTTATCCTTAAAGCCTTAAACATTTAGCATAGAAGTTATTATGAATGTATGATATTTTTTTTCATGCAGATTAGTTTTTTTTTTTCATTTTCTTTTATTTTCTAAAGTGAAAATGTACTACAAAACATTATAAAAATTAATAAATAGTAATTATTGGGAAAAGTTGCTGATTTTTTTTATAAAACACCCCTCTGATTTTACAAAGAAGGTTCTGTGAAAAAATATTAAATTCATGCCACGTAATTATTAATTTAAAATGTTTAAACAAAAACCTCGATTTCATGTGATAAATTATGAAAAAATATGTCAATGTACCGAAAACGTATGAATATTTTTTAAACCAACCCTCTCAGTGATTAGTATGTGTGTACTAAAAAAAATTCAGTTTCAAAGTAGATGAGGCTTTTTTTTTTAATTTTATCATTTAATCCCCCATTTTCATGCGATAAATTCTTAAAAAATATGTAAGTGTACCCAAAACGTATGAATATTTTTTAACCCAACCCTCTCAGTGAGTAGTGTTTGTGAACTGTAAAAAAAGTAGTATTTGACAGTAGATGAGGTTTTTTTTTAAATTTTATCGTTTAATCCCCCATTTTCATGTGATAAATTATGAAAAAATATGTAAATGTACCCAAAACGTATGAATATTTTTTAACCCAACCTCTCAGTGAGTAGTGTTTGTGAACTATAAAAAAAGTAGTATTTGACAGTAGATGAGGTTTTTTTTTTAATTTTATCATTTAATCCCCCATTTTCATGTGATAAATTATGAAAAAATATGTAAATGTACCCAAAACGTATGAATATTTTTTAACCCAACCTATCAGTGAGTAGTGTTTGTGAACTGTAAAAAAAGTAGTATTTGACAGTAGATGAGGTTTTTTTTTAGTTTTATCATTTAATCCCCTATTTTCATGTGATAAATTGTGAAAAAATGTGTAAATGTATCAAAAAAGCTGGATCCATAGTAATATTACATTTGTTTTGAAAAAATTGGACAAGCTTTGATGTAATTCAAATTTTGAGATATGAAATTCAATTTCATTGAGATCTACTTAAAGTGAATTCAAATTTTGATAGATAACTAATAGTCTAAAAAAAAAA
The DNA here is from genome assembly GCA_022113865.1 of Chimonanthus praecox. NCBI lineage: Eukaryota > Viridiplantae > Streptophyta > Magnoliopsida > Laurales > Calycanthaceae > Chimonanthus > Chimonanthus praecox. The sequence goes on from CM039089.1 coordinate 57,056,892, forward strand.
AATATGATATTATTTAGAGGTCTTCACTTATAAAATACTATTTTACCTTTTATTAACACTTGTTGAAAATTTTAAAAACATGATTTGGTAATTGGTGGATTCTAATATTTGAATTAGATTAAAGAGAATAAGAAAAACTATTGGATTAAAATATTATTATTTGATTAACTTTAGAGGATGGAAAATTTGATTGTTCCCAGAGTATGAAAAGGTACGAAGCATACTCTCATAGCTCCAAATCTTCTATTTTCTATATATTTGCTTTTAATTAATTGTCTAAAAAACAAGTAAATTAAAATAACTGATTCTTCAAAGATTAAAAATATTAATCTCAAGAGATCCAAAGATATTAGAAGGTCCTTGAGCGTGTGGAGCTATGAGATAAGAAGTTTTATTTTTATTTTTATTATTAATTTTCCTAGATTGATTAATTATATAATAGGATTTACTTCTTGATGAGACTTGAGAGTTATTGATGGGACATTTTCAAATTTTTATAAGTTAACATCATCTATTGTTAATTTTAATATTAAAAATAGATGAAACTTAAATAAATAATTTGAATATGTATGTGACCGATATTTAATGAAAAAATTACATTTTCAAGAAGCCCAAAATTTTCCGACATTACCAAAAAAATCGGACAAAAAATAAAAAAAAAAAAAACCGGAAGAGAGAGAAATTTACCAGCTGGTATATCGGCCGATATACCGGTTCACCCGGTATTTCAATCCCTGGATTAAACATTTATTGATTTTGGTAAAAAAAAAAATTAATTTTAGATTCCTGAAAGTATTAATGTTTTGGATTTTTAGAAATGTTGATATTATTGTAGCAAAATGGGTGAAAACTTTAATCTGTCTCAGTCAAAGCTTTAACTCAATTTAAAAACCTTTATTTTTTTTTAAATTTTTCCTAAAAATTATACCGGTCAAAGACTCAAAGTAATCAATACGACCGAGATAGAAATGACTCCATCTCATCAACCATTTAATTTAATCTTCAGACAATGATACATGAGATGACTCATAGTGATCATTCACCTACAGCACTGCACTGAATAGGCATCTAAAATCTTCATTTAGGGTAGAGGCCATTTCGAATTCTACTTGGTTCAAGTTTTGTTTGGATGTTTGGTGATTTTTATTTTATTTGAAATTTAGCTTTTTAAATTCTATTTTAAAGAAATCTGTTAAAGAACCCATTTGTTATCACCAAGGTGTTTGACGTCTCATCCAACTAAACTTTGGGGGTATGTAGGGGTAAAACTTCGGTCGAGTTTTAACCCAACCCGCATAACCCAATTCGAGAAATTAGTGGATTTGGATTATGTTTTTGTATATTCTGGGTCGGATCAGGTTGGAAAATAAATCCAGATGAAATTCGGGTCGGGTCGGGTTAAGAAATTTAAAAGCAACCCGACCCGAGTGCACTAAGTTATAAAACAACACTCGGGTTGAGTCGGGTCAGAAATTCGGGTCGGGTCGGATCAGGTTGAGTAACTCGAGTCAGTAATTATGATCAAGTCAGACTGAGTTCAATAAATTTTGTATCCAACCTGAGTTTCAACTCTAAAAGTATATGTAAACCTTTCAATTGCACACAAAATAAATCTCCAAGGAGTGACCAATTGAAATAAAGTGGGAATTAAACATTAGTGCTCCACTTCTAAAGACGGGCTCTTGAGAGCCACTAAAAACCATTTTTATATTATGACAAAATTTACCCGTGTAATTTCTCATGTGCTAAAGCATGGCTCCTCCCATCCTTTCCCATCCTTTTCACTGCTTTTTCTATTTTTCCCTCCTATTCATCTTTAATCACCTTGTGCCCTTTCACATTCCGTCTGAGACGGCACCGCCACCGCCACCGCCACCGCCACCGCCACCGCCACCGCCACCGCCACCGCCATAACCTCCTCTAACTCAACCACCACACCCCATCGCCTCCAATGCCATTGCCCATGGGTAACTCATTCCTTGAATCTAAGAGTACCCCACTTCTTACTGTCTTGAATCACAAAAGAAATGGACTGTATGGTGAAATTGTCATAAACATTGGGGATTTGCAAGGGTTGCATAGTTTGAATTGAGAATCAATCTCTTTCTGTAGAATGAAATCAAATCACTGATTTACGTGAAAAATTCCTAAACGATAAAGAGAGGAATTTTAAATTTTTATGTAATCTAAAAAATACAGCATGTATGTCTATATATAATTATAGTCCATTTAAGAGTCCCAAGTATGTTAGGAGTCTCCTGTATATATACTTAGAGTCAATTTAGGAGTCGAGTTCCAAATACATCAAAGGAGTCTCAATTGAGTCTGAACTCTCTCTTCTCAATCAACACTCACAATTTAGATCTCAAGATTCATAATTTCTTACTTGGTGATGAAAGAATCTGTGACAAGTCTGGATGTACACTAGGCTGAAAAAAAAACTGGTCAATATTTAAAATATTAACTGATATTTTCAAATTTAGAAGGTTTAATAAATATTGCAAAATTTATCAAAATTTATCCTAAATTGACAGTCCCGATAATCAAGCCAAAACATGCTCAAATTGAGACCATTTTAACTGATATAGACCAAAAATCTGAAATTGATTTTTTAGAAAAATAAAAAGATTTAGATCTGAATTGCAAGTGAATATATTTGGACTAAACTTCTTTGACCATTGAAAGATCTAATATATGTGTTTGGACTAATATTTAAATATTAGATGATGGCAGATAATAAATTAAAAATAAATATATAAAAAATAGAAAATTTTGAGCTATAAGAGTGCCGTATATAAACTGAATCTTCATCTTGTGAGTCTAAATACTGAATAAAAAGCCCATTTAATTTTTTCTACTCTAACAATAACCAATCTCAAATGACAATAAAACAGTAAAAGGTGAATTCAAAAAAAAAAAAATCTCTTTTATCACAGCTTTTGTAATTCCGATCAGATTTCACAGCCGCCCACAAGTTTAATAGTCTTCTCATATTTTAACAACTGAATTCTTTAATACTAGTTTTGTCTAATTTCTAATTAAGTCACTATTTGCCCAATAATAATAATTACAACAATAATAGCAGTAGTAAAAAAGTATTTTAAAAAAAAAACTCACAATTAAAGTGTTCCTACCAAAACGAACCCAGTTCTCCATTCACCAATCTCTGAAACCCTTTAACCATGATATATATGCAAACTAACATATTATATTAGAAATTAAAAATTATGATACCAATCTCAGAGAAATCCATTTAATCATTAAGAACCATCAACACCCAACAAATAAATTAAAAAAAAAAAAAATTACGTTATAAAATTACAGTGTTGAAGGAAATCCTTAGTGCAGCCAAAGAAGAAAAGGAACAGTTCTAGATCAGTGAGAGTTTTGTATTAGGGAAGGCACTCAACTGTGAAGTTGCATGTATTTGAATCATTCATTACCTACTTTAAAAAAAAAATGAAAAAGAAAAAGAAAAAAAAGGAAGAAGAAGAAGAAGAAGAAGAAGACGACTCAAATAGAACTGGGTGCCCCATGACGGAAGGAAGCCCTCTTTGAAGGACCAAACTATAGAGGTTTCTTCAATGGTGAGTGTGCAGTAACTCCTTCAGTTTATGGAATCCATCCTTATGAAAGAAAATTCCGAGAAAAAGAAGCCCCATCAGAACGAGAAGAAGAATTAAATAGATGAAGAGTTTACAAAAACAGCACATATCGTCGACTGAGAAACCACGAACTTCTTTTCAGAGTTATGGAGATAGGAATCAGGTAGTCTTTCTTGGTGGAGAGAGGGCTGAGGATTCTGAGATTTAAAGATATGGGTGTTGTTTGGGAGGAGAGAAAACGTTGTTTTTAAGAGATTTAGACAAAACAGTCTGGAATGAAATAGAATTAGAGTCCTAATCGCAGTAGAAGGAAGAACGACGTACTGCTGCATGCAAATATGGGAAGTTACCCTTTATATTGCAAAGTCTTGTCCAACACTCACATATAAGTTTGTTTTATGGCATTTAATTTTTATATATATTGAATTGTTTCTTTTTTTATTTTTATGAAAGAAGATTGAAAATATAATAAAAATTAATAGGAGTGAAACTTGGGTTGGGACAAAAATCCGCATGGAATTTGGGTCGGATCGGTTGAGAAATTTACAAGTTAATCCGACCTGACCCAACCCTACTAAAATGAATTGAGAATGCGGGTCAGATTAGAATTCGGGTTGAGTTGAGTTAGAATTCGGGTCGAGTCGGATTCTATAAATATTGACTCGGGTCGGATTGAGTTTTTAGAAATCCGAACCAACCCACTCCGATTTCACCCCTAGAAATTAATAACTAAAATTGACAGTATATTTTAAAATATATTTGAAATGCTTAAAATGATCATTATCATTAGCATCATTAATTAGTCATTTATGTGTGAGCTTTCATATTTAGATTTGGTAAATTATATGAAATGGAAAATTCTTTTTATAGATCGAATGCTATATAGAACGCCCATAAAACTTGAATCTACAATTCGTAAACTACAATAATGAGTGTTGACCAATTGTACTAGAGATTTTTGTCTTAAAATGGTACTCCCTCTCAAAATACTTGTCCTATATGTATTTTGAAATTGTTCCAAATTACCTGTCCTATTTCTTTATTTTCACATTAAATCAAAACTTTAACATTTTCGATGAGCTCCAAATCACCTTCTAATATGATGGGAATACGACCTTCTTTTATAAGTTTTGACTTGCCCATATGTGTCATTCTATAATTATTTCTACCTATGACTCTTATCGTCTGGAATCATACATTGTTGTATAGTTAGAGAGTTATTCATAATTTTACTACCTCAAAATCATTCATATCATATTCGTATTGACTCAAAGAATCTATTAATAGGCTTTTGGCGCACTCTGCACCAAAACGATCCTTAAAAAATAAAAAAAATTCGAAATAAAATAAGTATTTTGAGACAAAGGGAGTATAATATAAAAATATTTTCACATAGTAAGAAAATAACATGAAATGTCATCGATACAATCTTTTATCACAATCATAATAATTATTATTTGATTTGACTTTTATGCTTTCATATTACTAATTTAAAACCATATTTTTCATTCCACTATCTCATATATTTTTCTTGTAACTTCTATCCAAATTCTTAGGTCTCACTTGTTAATCCTCCACTTCTAATCTTCACCTATTTAACACAACTACACAAGTAATCTGTATGTCATTGTTGTACAACGTTAAAGGACAGCAAAAAACTATCAAAATATAAAGAGATTTTAGGTAATTATTATTGTCAAATACCAATAAGAGTGATCATAGCATGAAATATAATCATATTTTTATTTCTTTTTATCATCATAAAAATTATTTTCCTCCATTTATCCAAGTCAATTTTGAGCTTTGTGGTTCCACATAATCCTATGATTCCTATCTGAAATCATTTTTATTGATATTATAGTTTATTATACTTTTCTAATTACTTCAATCCTAGTCCCTAATTTTCATGTTTCTAATCTTGCATTAAAAGTAAGATTTTCATTGAAAAACTCTTAGGGAAAAATAGGGGCTACATCTACTCTCTTTTTTGTTAGTGTTTGGGAATGAATTCTTTTATTAAAGTAAAGTTTTCATCAAATTAATTCTCTATCAACAGTTTTTCATTTGTGCATACTTTCTTAGTTGTTAGTTTTTCTAAAGAGATTTTATATTGATTTGATTGATTATTTTTCCTTTTTAGAAATTATAACCCATATATATATACATGATTAATGGTCTCTTGCCACATTTGTTGCCTGTTCGGTGGTTAATGGTCTATTTCTTTCATCTTAGTCTGCAGAAAAGGGTCTGAATATCGGTCGATACGATGATACGGTTTTGAAACCATATCATATCGGCTGATATGCCGATATCTCGGTTGTATTATATCGGCCGTTATCGACTATTTTTTTTTTAAAAAAAAAGGAGAGAGAAAAATAGACTTCAATCTATTATATGGAAATTGCAACCATGAATAAAGGATTCATTCTTATTGTTTTTTTACGACTGAAGGTGTTCAATGTCTCACTCATAAGAGACTTTATTCGACTAATCTTTCGAAGTATGTGCACGTCTCTCTGATATAACGAATTATAACCCCACTCTGCACCTTTCTCAACCTCACCATTAGCCCCAACCCAAGTATGCAACCTGTCCTTTACACCATCATTTTCAACCCACGTGGAATTTAAAAAAAAAAAATTGCTCATTGTAGTGTCTGTCTTTTTTTTTTCTTTGCTGTTGATTTACAAACATGGTATATTGGTTGGCTTCACCATTGGATCACAATCGTTGATTCGTTTTTGCTCTATCAGATGTCTTCATCCGATTGTTGATTCATCTAGTTCAATAATTTCAATAATTCCAACTTGAGTTTGAGGGGGGATGTTAGGATTAGAATTGGAATTAAGATTAGATTAAACTAAATATGTTGATCTTCTTTAGTTAAAGATAAAATTTGATAGAGTTTGAGTTTATACAATATTTGTATATGTATGTGTATTTATATTATTAATTCTTTAATGAAATCAATTACAAGTTTTTATCATTGTTTGAACTTTTGCTTGATCCCACTTGTTACAGGCAAGTTGTGGGCTCTTTAGTCCATCTCACAATAAACCTGATATAACCTATATTATCCATATTGTCAATTAATTTGTTTCAACACCTTGGTCTTCTAATTCCACTGCTATTATATGAATTCTTTATACACTCCGGGGGCGAGCGATCCTCACACGAGTATTTCATGTTTATAGACATGGATTTTAGCCTATGCCCAATTTTCCTTCCACCTGTCGTGTAATACCTTGCCCAAAAAGTCTCATATTGCTAGTGGCATTGGAAATTCTCTGGTATATAAGTAGTAGCCTTTCTCCTTCTAGTATAAGCCCTTTTGGGAGTAACAATGGGTTGACTCGCCAAAACAAAGCCGTGCGGGTCCGTGTGTAGGCCCAAAGCAGACAATATTGTGCTAGCGGGACAGGTCGTTAAAAATGGTATTAGAGCATGGCTCAACTCTCTGCCTGAGGGTGTGGGCTTGGTTGTTGTGTGTGCAGAGTCGGGGACGGATCTAGCTTTAAGGGAGATAATTGTAATACCCTGCCCCAAAAAGTCCCACATTGCTAGTGGCATTAGAAATTCCGTGGTATATAAGTAGTAGCCTTCCTCCTTCTAGTACAAGGCCTTTTGGGAACAACAGTGGGTTGACTCGCCAAAACAAAGCCGTGCGGGTCCGATGTAGGCCCAAACGGATAATATTGTGCTAGCGGACGGGTCATTACATGCCTTACCGGAAAGAATAATGTATGAACAGTGCAAATCGGTTCGCCGAAATTGCAAGTTGGCTCGCCAAAATTCATGAATAGTGCAATGTTCCTGAATTCAGCTCTTCGAAATTTCAAATCGGCTCGCCGAAATTTATGAATAGTGCAATTCGGCTCGCTGAAATTCATGAACAGTGCAATATTCCTGATGTTAGATAGAAGTCATTGGTTTCGATAATGGTGCATACTATTATCCAGGTTGTTCGACTATTCATGGTGACTAGTGGCAGGGTTGTTTCAGTGGATCACGTGTTGTGGCATCATCTTTTGTGGTGAGGAAATTGGTTTGAGGGTGAGTTTCAGTTGTGCAGAAGTAGTTTTTACCTAGATTTTTCTTTTGAGATTTGAGCCTAAGGTGAATTTCGAGGACGAAATTCCTTAAAAGGGATAGTATTGAAATGACCCGACCCGATATTTCAGAGTTTTGGAGTCTTGGTAGCAGTGGGGAAAGTGTGGGCACCGTGTTGGGTCCTGGTTTGTCCGATTTTGAGTTCGGACACTCGAAGGGCACTTTGGTAATTTTGAATAATTGAATAGTTTATCATGTAAGAAGTTTGAAAAAAAATCACACGTTATCTTCCTTGATGTTTGACGTTTGATTTTTAATGAGTTTTAAATTATTTATTTATTTTTGAAAAGTTTAAGATTTTATTTTGTTTTATTTAAAAAAAAAAAGAGGAAAATAACCTAAAACCCTAAGGCCTTAAAATGACCCTAACCCCCCTTTCTTTCCCCATCCAGCGCGGCACTATAGCGCAGCTACAGTGCCACGGTTCCTCTCTCTCTCTCGTCCCTCTCTATCCCTCTTCTCCCCTCCTCTTACTCAAACCCTAACCCTAATCCCGCCGCCGTCGTCGCTGTCCTCATCTCCCTCCCTTTCGATTCTCTTTTTCCCCTCTCAATCCCTCTCCTCTTCTCTCTTTTCCCTCTTGATCTTTCTTCTTCCTCTTTTGGATCTGCTGCCAACCTCCCTCCTCCTCCTCCTGCGTTGGTTCGAGCTCCTCCGGCCCCGATGAGTCGGATCTCTTTCCCCCTCGGCCGAGCAGCCACTGGTCCTTCAGATCTGCTTGTCACCGATCGCCGCCGTCCGATCCGAGGTACTTCCCTTTCTCCGTTTTCCCTTCTTTTCCCTGTTTTCCCTTCTCTTCCCTTTTCTTTCCCTCATCTCCCTCATTCCCCTCCTCCTTCGGCTGAGTCACTCGGAGTTGCCGAGTTGACTCAGTCGGGTTCGACCTTGGACCCGATGACCCAGCCCTGCTTGCCCGATCCGGCCCGGTTAGCCGGATTCGGCCCAGACCTGATCTGGCCCAGTTTGCCAGGGCCGGTCCAGCCCGCCTCAGGCTCGGCCCAATTCGGCCCAGCTTTGGGTCCGGCCCAATTCTGTTCGGCCCGGCCCAGTTTCCTAGTTTTTGGACCCGTCGAGCCCGTTTGCACTCCAAGTTTTGTTTGACTCTTTTTGTTCGATTGCTTATTCCCTTGCTCTTTTTCAACAGATTGAGCTCCTTTCAACCCAGCGTACCGTCTCTCTCACTTTGGATTTTGAGGCACACACAGGTGAGGGAACTCATCATCACTTTTAGCATGCATCTATGCATCTTACTTCTCTATCAAATGTGCGGGTACGGAATACGGCGAATGGGGGTCATCGGTGTTATGAGCCACTAGGCAAGGGAACTGTTGATACCATTATGTGGCGGACCCCCATCAAGGTGTATTCGTATCCGATGCCCGCAGAGGCATATATGAATTGATTAATAGATGTCAAAATTGATTGATTTTGTGGCGACATGATCAGAGTTTATTTTGGTTGATAATATGTTAAGATGTCAGCATGTGAATATGTGATATGTGGTGGTATATGTTTGATCATGGTGTGATGTAATCTGGTGATAAAATGCCATATGACTATATGATGATTAGTTTGGACTGCTAGACATTGTAACATGCTTGGATGTTAACATGCCAACCCGTGATAGATAATGATATATATGCATCTGATTATTATACAATGAACTATGTTAATAGTATGTGTAGTGGTATTTGTGCATGCATATAGCTAGCATATGTGGGATGTCGGTGGGGCATGGGTGCTAGGCCACATCAGGATCTAAAGACTCCCCTTAGCATGTCAGGTAGTTAGGGTGCGGATGTTATGTGAGACCGCACAATGGACGCGTGGTTGGGATTCAGACTCCCTTGTGATTCGAAATGGGTAGTCGTAACCCCTTGCATGGATCAAATGGTCGGTCCGTCTTGTATTTCCCGGATGTACCTATGAGAGAGGCGTAATCTGATTTAGAGAACAAGGTGCCTTGGAGTCCCAGATAATGACTAATTGGGAAGTAATTATGTTAACCCTAGATAAGCCATCAAGCTGAATGTTGGTTCAACCAAGGTAACCTTAGAAGTCCTTTGCGGTTCCGATACCCGAATGTGTGACGGGTGAGGTGATCCCTAGATGACAGAGTAGGCTGAGGAGGTGCTCGCCTAGGTCGAGGGACGGAGCGGTGAGGGACAGCTCCCGCCGGTATGCCTTGTGGTCCCTGGATGACCGAGTAGGCTGAGGAGGTGCTCGCCTAGGTTGAGGGACGATGCGGTGAGGGACAGCTCCCGCTGGCATAGTTTGTGATCCCTGGATGACCGAGTAGGCTGAGGAGGTGTTCGCCTAGGTCGAGGGACGATGCGGTGAGGGATAGCTCCTGCTTGTATGGTTTGTAATTCCCTGGATGACCGAGCAGGCTGAGGAGGTGCTTGCCTAGGTCGAGGGACGATGCGGTGAGAGATAGCTCCCGCTGGTATGGTTTGTGATTCCCTGGATGACCGAGTAGGCTGAGGAGGTGCTCGCCTAGGTCGAGGGACGATGCGGTGAGGGACAGCTCCCGCTGGCATAGTTTGTGATCCCTGGATGACTGAGTAGGCTGAGGAGGTGCTCGCCTAGGTCGAGGGACGATGCGGTGAGGGACAGCTCCCGCTGATATGGTTTGTGATTCCCTGGATGACCAAATAGGCTGAGGAGGTGCTCGCCTAGGTCGAGGGACGATGCGGTGAGGGACAGCTCCCGCTGGTATGGTTTGTGATTCCCTGGATGATCGAGTAGACTGAGGAGGTGCTCGCCTAAGTCGAGAGATGATGCGGTGAAGGATAGCTCCCGCTGGTATGGTTTGTAATTCCCCGGATGACCGAGTAGGCTGAGGATGTGCTCGCCCGCTCATTGATCGAGGGATGGTACGATGTGATGTGATGAGATATTCAGGCTAGGACACCTGTATGGTGGGGACAACCTGTGGTGCGATGTGGTAGCGTGTTTACCCGCGGTTATGGTATTGGGGTTCATTGTTGAGACTTGTGTTGTGGGTGTTGACTCACCAGGAATTTATGGGCGCCTAACGAGTGAGTTCAGTCGGCTCACTCAGTAGAAGACCTATAGAATTCTGTGAGAGGTGGATACATCAGTCGTGTGGAGACCAGCATATAGGGTCCAAGGTTATGGATTTGACTATCGAGACTCTGGTGCTTGGTTGATGAGACCACAGATGAGTTTGGTTGGCAGTTCGTTGAGGATTGGTGAGGTGGTTACTCCCGTGTGTTGATCAGTTTGGGACTCTAGTGAGTCTGATTCTTGAGTTGGTCGTGGTATGTGTGCGGGTTGTCATGAGAGGTCATAGGTCTAGAGACCCCGATCTAACTGAGAATCAGTCTGCGTAACCGTGGATGGGTGGACTGTTGCGGTTGGGCACATAAGGGAGTTGCATTCGGTTGGTTAAAGGATGTCCTAGAGGCCCGGCTGACGTGGGCCTATGTGCTAGGGGTAGGGCACACGTTTATATGGTTATGCATGAAGACATCGTAGACATTGATATGTCCATATGATTATGTGCAATGTATGCTTGATGACTTATGATGCATGTGTTTCCTCACTGGGCATGTAGAGCTCACCCCTTGCCTCACAGGTACTTCATCGAGGGAGGGTTGGCGGGACCCTTAGTTGGACGTTGGGAGTAGAGTTGCAGTTTTGCGCTTTGTCAGGGTCCCATCTTATAATTGAGGACCTTCTGATGTATTTGAATTATGTGTACTTTTCATTGAGTTGGATAAATGTATAATGAAGTGATGCTATAATTACTAATTATGACCGATGCTCACGGTTTTTGGTTTATTGGTGGATTGCTATGGTTAGTGTGGGTTGCGGGAGCGGTGCCTCCCATTTTGAAACTATATATATCCGAAATTGTATTTGATCGATTTTAGGAGTTCGTATCAGTTTTAACGTGCCCGTAGCGGGACGGGTCGTTACATCAAATCGGCTCGCCAAAATCCATGTGAACAGTAAAAATCAACACATTGGAATTTTACTATTCATTCGAAGGGTAAAATTGGACATAGGCTAAAATACGTATCTATAAACACAAAATACCCTTATGAGGATCGCTCACCACTCCAGGGTACCTTATGTCACAACCTTTTTATATTGTCAACATTTTCTTTGAATCTTCACGCTTATTCAGATGCAAATTAGACAAGTGATGTGAAAGTCCACAGCTCAATTCTTCATCTTTTTAAGAGATTCTTTTATCTCTTAGAAAAGTAAAAGAAAAAACAAGATGTTGTTCCCCGATTCAATTCTAAAATTGAATATTAGATAATGACTTACGTCACTATACAAATTGTTTGTTACAAAACATTGTTGTATCTTTACCTTCACCAACTCCTATATTTTGTGACAACAAAAAGTGCTTTGCCCATGCAGAGTTTCATGATTGGACAAAGCAGGTGAATACCAACTACTACTGCGTTTAACAAGAATTTGACACAGAAACTCTCTCTTCCCTATGTTTTTATTACATTTCAGTTAGCTAATTTCTTCACTACGTCTCATACGATTTCTAACTTTCGATTCCCTTTTAGTAAACTTGCAATGTTCTCTGTACTTACATTGAATGTTTGAGGTCGGGGATATGTGTACATACATGGTTGTAGAGTTGTAAAATATCATAGCGCGCGCTTAGCCATATGATTAGTATTCACGGGACCGGCTCTAAAATTTCAGGGGCTCTAAGTCCAGCACACTAGTAGAGGTCCTAGGAAAAGTGCATGATGGGCAGGGCCGGCTCTGAGATTTCAGAGGCCTTAGGCGAGTTTTGAAGATGGGGCCTTTATATACTAAAAAAAAAAAAAATCATACAATTTTTTTTTTACAATGTGTGAAACTAAATAAAATATCATAATCAAATTTATAATAAAGTATTATTTAAAATTTATTTTTATTTTGAGAGACAAAATTACTAATTAAATTACTATATTCAAATTTTGTTAATATTTATTTTTCAATAGATAAGATAGCTAATTCATTCAATCTTTCTTGTGACATTATAAACCGAAGATAAGATTTTATCAGTTTTAACTTTGAAAACTTATTTCTGCATAGGTAAATGTAACTAGTATAATCAACATTATTCTATAAGCAATTCATGCATTTGGAAAATAACAATTCATTCTTTTGGTAATTCATTCTTTTGGTACTCCATATTTTATCATATTCGAGTGCGACACTAATACAAATGCTAATTTGAAACGTAGATATTATTATTATTTTAATTTTTTAATTTTTCTGTATTTTTTAAAAAATTAAAAATTAAAAATTATCTTAATTATAATGATTTATACTTGTATATTACTTTTGATAAAATCTACATTAGTCAGATGAATAAAGCTATGTTTTTTCATCTCCTCAAATTTTAAAAGCTTTAAATTATTTTTAATTTAAAATTATCAACTCAATATAGATTTCTCTTTCTCTTTATTTAGATGATAGATATATTTTAAAAGATTCTTTATTAATTAAAATTATTATTATTATTTATTATTATTATTATTAAACTCAATAAAATGAGGATTATAATAATAATTATTATGATTGTTACAATCATTATTTTAATTTTTTAAGAAACCTACGCTTTAAATTGAGTAGAAAAATTATCAATATATAAATTTTCAATTTTGAGTGTTTAAATTTGAAATAGTTAAAAATAGTAAAATGATTTCAAGTAGTATTAATTCAAATTATTGTTATTTTCATTATTATTATTAAATAACTCGATAAAGATAAAAATAACCATTATTATGCGCAGCTAGGGTTTGAACTCCAATCCATTATTTATAAAGGGATTATTCTAACTTCACTGGACAACAATGAATTTGTACTTTAATTATGCATTATTAACTATTTAACATATAATAAAGGAGCTTATGGATTTGAGGGCCCTATTAATTTGGGGGCCCTAGGCGACTGCCTACTTCGCCTATAGCCAGGGCCGGCCCTGATGATGGGAGTCCTAAATGGCTGTTTATTTGAGCTTAAGTCAGGGCCGGCCCTGAGTATCTATGTAACAAACAAGTAAACAAGATTTGTGTATATACTTGCCATGAAGGAATGAAATGGTAGGTTTCCAATTCAACATTATCCATTTAAAAAAAAAATGGTTTTGTTTGGATTTGCAACATGGGAAAATTGGTTGAAAAGGCCATACTTAGCAATGAGTCCAATTTGAGTTTGGTCTAGTCACCCTATTTATCTAACCATTTACTTATTTACATATTTATCCAATCTTGAGCATCCAACTACAATAAAATAGACCATATTTTGCATAGAAAATTGGGTTTATCGTCCTTGGATTTGATAAATCTTTTAACGACAAAAAATGACAAATTTTATAAAATTATTGAACCCAAATTTGTGCTTTTAGTGGCCCAAGTCTGTATATGATAGATCAAGGTCTTATTTTTCATATTTAGGCTTCCAAATACCCATTTGCATGCTCTAAATCCTCATAAACAGGGCCTAATTCCGAATTTGTCACTTTTCCTTACAACTCAAGTTTGATGAGTCAAAAACATAAAAGTTTGTTTCTATCTTAAAGCTTGCTTAGAGAGGAAGGAAACTATCTTAATGATTTTCTATTTTTTGTTATCTAATATATCGAATTTTTAGTGGAGAAGAATTAAGGGGATAATGTTATTATAAATGAAGTCATATTTTGATTGGTGTATAAGGATGTATGTAGATTGATAACATGTAATATATAGAAAATTATAAATAAAAGACACGAGTGACTATGGAAATTTTTATTCAATTTCTCCCATGAGGTAAGTCTATTTTATTTTATTATTTTTCTAATTAATTTTATTGTGCATCTTAGTGTTGTGCAATTTTAATTATGACATTTCATAAATTATATGCAATAAGTGTATGAATTGCATGGTGTTAATTATTACCAAATGTGATTTAAGCATTTTATTCTTTCATTAAAGTGAAAATCAAAATTTAGGTTATCTCTTGGCAAATTTTTAGACTCTCTTGGAGCTAAAATTCAAAAAATGTTGTTTTGAATTTTGGTGAAATACAAGCTTTTTTGGTTGTGAGTTTTCATTTAATAATAACTTAGAGTTGTATTTGAATTTTCTTAGATCTAAGTAAGTCGTAGATCTCAAAATCCTTTCTTTTTTTATAAATTTCAATTTAGGTTTCCTCTAAGTTTTTTGGATTCATTAAAGTCAAACTTAAGTTTTCTTTTGTCATTTATTAAAAAATAAATTTATCATTTACATTAAGGCAAAATGCGTGTCTAATTGAAGATGGTTGATTGAAAAAGTCTCCTCCTCCATGCAATAATGCATGCATAGAACAACAGCACACGTCTTTATCTAATTAAAATTCAATGAAAGGACAAAATACTAAAGACTCACGTGAGTACAGTTCAACTGGTTGCTTCCTTCCACATGAAATGGGATATATAAGCTGAGCATCTCACGATTTTCCACACGTAAATTAAAAAAAAAAAATGCAAGTTTATTCTTCATAACTTCATTTCATCCTAAAAGATGATTTTATTTTCTTGGCTCTATCATTTCAATTTTATTTATTTTGTTCATCCACTTTTCCAATTTACATATTTATTATAAGTGATATACAAACTATTGAATATTAAAATCATATCAATCTCCAATAATTAAATAATTTAACATTCATATTTGAAATATCATTCATTTCTTAATGTTAGATTTAAAAAAATATATATTTATATTTGGATAAATGTTTAGAACAAGTGCTTTTCTCTAAATATCAAAACACAAATTCTCTCATGCACGATTATTTTGATTTGTGAGTGGCCCGTACAAAATTTGAATATTAACTATTTAGTGGTAGACAATTAAATTTAAATGCTCTAGTTCTACGGCACTAGACATTTTAAAATGTCACCAATCAACAATCGCTATGGAAATCAATTCAAAAATAAATTGATCACTTTAATTATACAAAAAATTACTTGAATTTTTTCTATTCATCAATTTATCTCTATATTGTCCATATGACAGTGAATACAGGATCAAACAATCCAAATTTAAAAATCACATAACCTAAAAATTCTCGAAGAACGAAATTAAGGAAAGGCATCATCCATCCATACAAAACCAAACAAAAAAAAAATCCACCGTTACAAACCAGAAACTGAGGCAACGGATAGTCCACGTGTATGGACTAAAATGTAAGAAGCAGATGGTAATCTACTTGTGATTGGCTCAAAATCCACACTCCAGATTTCCATAGATTTAGGAGTGTACCAGCTCATCTCCCTCTTCCAACCCAATAAAAAGGTCCAATCTGACTGAGAACTGAGAACAGAGGAGGACCAATTCATCAACCACCTCTTATAAGATCTTCATTCTCTAGATTTTGGGGTAGAACCATGGCAATGGCTGCTACATCTGCTGCAATTTTGGGCTCCCCTTTCTTGTCCGGTGGAAAGAGTAGACAGAGACTAGTGCCTGGGAGAGATGGGTCAGTCGTGGTTTCACCCCGGAAGCTGGTCGTTGCTGCCGCCGCCTCTAAGAAGTCTTGGATCCCCGCCATTAAGGGAGGCCCCAGCTTTCTTGATCCAGAGTGGCTGGATGGATCGTAAGTGTCATTGCTAGCCCACCCATTTTTAGAATGGGTAACGATTGCTTTTGTTTGCAGACAGCTTTCCCTCTTCATACATTTTTTCCTATAATATTTTTCAGCTTTTCGAGTTATTTACTCAGCAAACTGTACATTATTGTGGTGTTTTTTAATATACCCAATAAATTTCCTTTCTTTGAACAAAAAATTGAAGCAATCTGTATGGCAATGCTGTAACTTTTTTCAGATGAGATGGTATAGTGAGCTTTGATGTTTATTTCAGGCTTCCAGGAGACTACGGGTTCGACCCATTGGGGCTGGGCAAGGACCCGGCGTTCCTCAAGTGGTACAGAGAAGCTGAGCTGATCCATGGAAGATGGGCCATGGCAGCTGTTGTGGGTATCTTCGTGGGGCAAGCATGGAGTGGAGTGCCATGGTTTGAGGCCGGTGCAGACCCAGGTGCGATCGCCCCATTCTCCTTCGGCACTCTTCTCGGCACCCAATTGCTCCTCATGGGCTGGGTGGAGAGCAAGAGGTGGGTCGACTTCTTCAGCCCCGAGTCACAATCGGTGGAGTGGGCGACGCCTTGGTCGCGAACGGCTGAGAACTTTGCGAATGCGACCGGAGATCAGGGCTACCCAGGTGGGAAGTTCTTCGATCCACTGGGCCTAGCAGGAACCATAAAGGATGGGGTATACATTCCCGACGGTGAGAAGTTGGAGAGACTCAAGTTGGCTGAGATCAAGCATGCTCGGATTGCAATGTTGGCCATGCTTATCTTCTACTTTGAGGCCGGGCAAGGGAAGACGCCCCTCGGAGCTCTTGGCTTGTAATTACATTGTTAAGCAATTTCATTAGAGGGAAACAACATGTCATATCTGTATGTTCTGAGGTCTGTGATTCGGATTCTTTGTTGGTTCCTACTTTCTATGTTAATGTTTGTGAGGACGACCTTGTAATGTACATATTCTAGCGAGAGGACTCTTGTACTTGATAAGTCTATTTGATAAGTCTAAATGAAGCATTTGTTGGGGACACGAACCCGTCCCACGTGGGGAGAGAAAAAATATAAGAACTTAGACTGGATATCTTCTCTATCATATTAGTCTTTTCGCTTGAAATCCCAATTCCAACAACTCCACCCCAAGACCCATCCATGCAAAACAATTCCCATAGAAGAAGAAGAATCAATTCAGGACTTAGGGCAGAGTTCGGATCTTTTTAAAATGGACTCTTTCAAAGGAGGTGAAGAGTATTTATTCTCTTATGAGTGAGAAGAACATCCTATTCTTTCAAAATGGACTTTCAAGAGTATTCTCTTCAGCGAACTCTAGAGAGAGTACTTGGATTCGATTCATGTTGTATCAGAGAGGGTTGGATTGACCATCAAGAAGCTCTCTTCACAAATGTCTTGGATTCGATTCATGTTTAAATCCTTCAATGTGAATTGAGAGATTTATATGTTTGTAGGATTAGTCTCACTTTAAATGTAGAATAGAGACACCCATATTAGAACTTCGCCTAGAGCAAACACTTAGAAGACGGATTATTTTCTAGTTTGAGGTGCGAATGAATTAGCAATGTACTTCGTAATAAGATGACATTTGTAGCTACAGTACTAATGATTAATGTACTCAACCATACACCTTTTATTATTACTAGACCAAGAAATTGCACATCCTCTAAAATGGAAAATATGTTTTAAAGGTTCATTTAACATTATCTTTATCTCCTGTAGAATTTGCATCAAAATTACCCAATATTTCAATTTCAATTTCTATTGCTTATAACTTATTATTTTAAGTTACAAGTATCTGTAAATGTTTTATTCTTTGTAGATACCTAAATATTCTTTTCACAGCTATCTACTATTTTAAACTACGATTAGTTTGATGTTTATTTCCCACACTTATTACATTATTGATATCAGGTCTAGTATACATCATGATATATATTAAACTACCCACAACTTGAAGGGTTAGAATTGAAGAGCAAGTGTCATTGGACCGATGATCTCCAATATAATTTTTTTCATAAATCATTTATCAAATTGTAAATTTTTTTTTTCATTGTGTGATTTCTCATTAATGCACAATTTTATAGTGATTTGGATTTATCAATGAGTGTAATCTGCTCTCAGTAAATCATATGGATGTTTGAGGTAAATGTTACGGGCATTTATTATTTCACACACTAATTATAGGCACTTACATTAAAAGATGATGTTAGCACTAATCACAATTGTTAAAGTACTAATTGTTGCAACTATAAATATTATAGTTCAAGTCCTATAGGCATCAAAGGTAGTTGACACAGAAAAATTAGCAAATTCAACTATGAGTATCAACGTTAACTAGGGCTGCAACTTGGGTCGGGTTTTGGCCCGACCCGTATGACCCAACCCGAAAAATCATGCAGGTTGGATTGAGAATTTTGAGTCAGCGGGTCGGGTCAGTTTGAGAAGATAAAATCCGCATGAAATTCGAGTCGAATCGGGTTGAGGATTTTACAAGTTAAACCGACCCGACCCGGCTAAAATGGGTTCAGAATGGGGGTCAGGTCAGAATTCCGATTGATTCAGGTTAGAATTCGGGTCAGGGCCGGATCGGGTTCCATATATATCAACTTGGGTCAGGTTGGATTTTAAGGAACCGGACCTGCCCGACCCGAGTTGCAGCCCTAACGTTAACAGATTAAAAATTATAACTATGAAAGTTACATTGATTAAAAATTAATTTGTATATAAATATATATTATAACGAATTTAACAAGCATTCATAAAAAACAATGATATTAATTGAAAAGCTAAGGCCATATAGGTCCAACTCAAGATTTCAGTTTCTTTACTTTGAGTTGGCCAGTTGAGTTGTTTGGGTTATGATAGGTTTGGTCTAAGTGAGATACAGATGGATGCTAAGAGTTACATCCATTGAGACCTTAAATATTTATATTCAAATTTGTATAAAAAAGTGTTTAAATAGGCTCAGGTAAGTAGAAAGTTCTCAACCCAACTAAACTCTAATTTATTTTAGGTCAGGTTTGATTCTATCAAAATAAATATTTTTCAAGGTATGTATGCTTTAAAGTACTTAAGCACAAAATTTTCAGATCAGAATCATAGATTAGCCAAATAAATAAAATGTGCCAATATCTTGAAACAAGTAAAGCATGTCCAAGCAATTTGTTCGAAGTCATAGCATGTGGACTTAGAGATCCCCTATCTAAATGGGATGGTAAGTGATTTTCTATCCATCGAAGAGTCTTGTTGGAGTGAATTCTTGAGGTGCAAACTAAAGTTCCACATCAGTTGTGAGGGAGAAAAAACTAAAGACTTATATGGAATTGAATCACTGTAATGGCTCGGCCCTTCAGATTAATAAATTTATGATGTAATAATAAGGGTTACACATGTGTGTAGTGTGAGGATCACATGTGGGTCCTGTCAGGGTACGCGTGACCTTAAGAAAGCACCCCAGTTGAAAATAAATAAATAAATTAGAATAAATAAATAAATATTTGAGTTGTGCATATCGTCAGGTCGATCGACCCAGTTTGTCGAGTCGACCGACACCACAACTTAAGTTGGGGTATTAGAAACCCCAACCCAAAATGTTGTCGTTCTTCTCCTTCATCCCTCCTTCCTTGAACAGTTTCAAGAAAACCCTCCCAACCGATCCTAATGTCTTCTTCCCACCTTTCCCATTCGATTTTTGGCCCGTGCATGGGTGAGATTTGAAGAGCTATCACCCCAAGCTTCCTTTGGAGCCAAACCCGTTTAGCCCGAGAGGAAGATGAAAAAAAAAAAGACAGGGCGAGCGACAGAGAGAAAGGAAGATGATAGAGTTTGGGAAATTTGGGGGTTTTACTTTTAAACTCAAAATAGGGCTAAATACATGAACTAAGTGGACTCTATCTGTATTCTTGTGTTGATTAGAGGCTTCTAATCCGAACCCCGGGAGCGATCAAGTCTAAACTCAACCCGGCTCTTCATAAAAGGTTAAGGGGAGGAATGCTACACTTTTTATCTAAATGATTGGAGAATAAATTTGAGTTATTAAAATTAATTGAGACGTCCTCATGAGCATATGCATGATAAGATTTAATTAGTATATTATGAATGGTGAATGGGATGTTTAAACATGTATGAATTCTATATTGCATTTCATGTATTGTATGAAATCTCCATTGTGTTTTATGTAGTGTATGAATGAATTTGGGAAACATGGTTGTTGTGAAATCCTTTAGATTGAGGTGAGAAGAATTGGGTTATGATTTGATATGGTGAGAAGGGTAGGACTAAATGTGGTATTTATTTGTTGGGGATTGATTGTAATTGGATTATGTGTAAGGAGAGACACTCTCATAAATCCAATTAATCAGTCTTATATTGTTGTCACTTTTCCCATGGTCAAACATGAATATGAGAATTGAATAAGGTATGAAATTGCATGGAATAAACTATGCATGTTATCTTAATGATGTAAGTTCTCAATGTATGAATAACTTATTTATGTCACAATGTAAAAGTTGTCTCTTCTATGCTCTATTCAATTAGTTGAGTTAATCTTAAGATGAAGTATGAAAAATGGGGTAAAGTGAATTTGTGTCCACTACCAATAAAAGATGTGGGATTCGGTCTAAGGGTGATGAGATTTTACCATTTCCCTTTTTGAAATCCCTAATACTGTGATAATCTAACTCTCTAGGATAAGTTGGTAAAAAGCATAAATGAAGACTATTAAGTGAACTTTATCAGAATAGTGATATTTTTCCACGGAGACTTGGTCCCGTGTGGTTGATGTCGTAAGGTGAACCTCCTACGGGTTGACACTGTGGGGTACTCTTATGACTTTTCCGCACACTTGTGCCTGGTTGCGCAGAGCTAGATACTCTTTATCTCCATAGGAGTGGTACTAGCTTCGTTAGACGCGTTCCGACCGCCTTTAAGCTCGACTGAATTACCCATGAGGTGAAGGGATGCTGGGCGAGGTAGACATAGTCACGCCAGTCGTAAGTCTCCCGCTTAGTAAGTCATGGACCCTAAGTCTTGCTAGGGGTCGTGGTCCATTTATGATATTAATTATCCTATTATACATAAGTACTTCGTTGAGGACTTGGTCCCCAATGGATGACTAGATAGCATTGTGTCATGCATAACTGTATCTATATTCTATTTTATATACCATCATATGGGTGGGTGTGTGTGTAGCATGCATGGATTTCCTCATTGAGCTTGTGGATGCTCACCTCCTTGCACTGCAGGTATTATCGCTCAGACGGGGTCCGAGGGACCAAGGGGACGACCTTAGTCTATGCTGCTAGTTGCTTTTCATGCACACTGCAATTTCTAGATTTTGATATTTTGCTCTACATAGTTATATGTAATATTGATGTAATTATTCTATAAACCATGTTTAATGACTATGAAGGTATGAATGTTATTTTGGGAACTCCAATTAAGATTTAAAGTTTGTGGCATTTAATATTTGATGAATAGAGTCAAGTATGTTGTGATATGTAAACATTGAGCAGGTGATTATTTTTTGTAGAGGTCATCATAGACCCAACTGTTCATGTTTTAGAGGAGACTTTGTCGAAATTTCGGTAGGAGACTTTACCCCTTTTAGACTAATACAATTATATATATATATATATATATAATTATGCTCATACGTGTGAGTTCCCATGTGCGATATTTGTTACTTTATATGAAAATTTTTGGAAAAGAAAATTTTGATCGTGTCACGTGCCGTTTTTGGACCGGGACATGACAATCACTCCACCTATCATGCTAGTCTTTTGGGCTAGAGGCTCAGTCCTAACCCAACTATAACAAAAAATTAGAATTGAAAGTTGGCACATGATCAAAATGGTGATCAACTTGACCTAATTATCAAGTAAGTGAGAAATGTCAACCCAGATTTAAAGAAGGGAGACTCCAACCTCATTTATTCAGTTAGATTCAAATAAAAGTAGTGCACGATCAATGAATTGTATTAAAAATCAATTTTAATCAATATAATAATCATAATTTTTTTTTCTAATTTACATATGGGAAACCGCGGGATACAAGTATAAAACTTGCACGAGTGAGCTCACTATCCTTAAAGCATACCAAAGTTAGGTCATGGGGGCTTGAACGTCCAGCGTCTCACTCCCTAAAATAGGAGACAATCAGTTGAAATACACCTATGTGAGTAAAATGAAGTAACAGATATTTAGAATGCTAAGTTACTATTTTTTTTTATCGTGAACGGGAATTTCATACCAAACTACTCTCTTTGTTCAAAATTTAGCTAAAAAGTTAATTTATATTGTAATACCCTGCCCCAGATTAGGTGTGTTTTAACTTAATAAATTTTGTTTAACCGGTTAATTTCGAAGATTTCGGTTAGGGCTTTAAGGAAAGCCCACGTTTGGCCCAATCCGAGCTCGTAAGCTCAGTGATCCAGCTTGTCCAGCTGGATGGGCATTTTGGTAATTTGCCGCTTATTATTATTATTTTTAGAAATTATGTTGTCATGTGAATATTATTGGTGGATAATATTCTCCTTAATAAAGGATTTGCATTTCTAATTTTAAAATAATTTTATTTTCAGAAAATAATATTTAAAATCCGCCCGTCAAAACCCCGAAAGGGAGAAATAATTATTTTAAGTGATTTTGGAAATGAGATAAAATTCAAAATTAGTATCTTATGGTAGACCATTTTAAGAATGGTCTAATTATTCTTTGACACCCCAAAATGAGATTTCTAAAATGATTTATTTAACATTTGTTTAATTAAGTAAATAATGTTAAATTGTGATTTTTATTTAAATAAATAGTTTTTAGTGAGAGTTAAATTCTAAAAATTTTATGGTGATTAAGGTTTTCAAAACCCAACTTATCTGTAAGGTTAGATCAGAATTCTTGAGCTTTTAATATCTTGTTTTAGTTAAAAATCTAGTTTTTTTATTAAAACTAGACTAAACTACAAAACTAGAAAATTAAAAGGGGTTGATTTGCAAACCCAACCAATGGCACTGTTGCAAGCATCAGCGGCACCGGCATGCTGCTGCATGCAGTGGTCGGGTGACCCGAAATTCCGGCCAAAACTCTATTTAAGCAGCCCTTCTCCATCAGTTCTTAGTCCCAAATCTTCTTTTCTCCTCTCTGTCCCAGCTGCTCTGAGTTACCGGCCGACCCCCTTTTTCTCTGTTTTCAATTACCATAAGCTTTTAGGGAAAATTTTCAAAGTCCCGATTTTCAGCCCAGAACTCAATTAAAGGTAACCATTGCATTCCTTTTCAAATTTTATTCAATCTAGAATCAAGAAAATCTGAATTTGACACTGTTTTGAGCAAGAAAATCCAGTTTGAAATCTAAAGAAAATCATGGGTTTCTTCGTATCAGTGAGCTTTTGGTGTTAAGATCAGATGGCTTACTGAGTTTCAAGATCCAAACCTCTCCATATGGAAAGTAGGCTCCCAGAGGAATCCATCGGACCGGTCAGATATGAAAACTGAATCCGGGAAACCCTCCGTTTCCGGATTCATTTTTCATACATTTTCTGCCGTTCACTGTCTGTTGCAGACAGTGAAGGGAGGAAGAAGAAGAAAAAAAAAAAGGAAAAAAATAATAAATATATATATATATATATATATATTAGATTATACTGATACTTGTGATTGTGATGTTAGTACCGTTTGAAAAATAAATAAATATTATTATTTTATTCAAAAAAAAAAAAATTTGTTAGATTATGTGATGTGATGTTAGTACCCCATTTTGTTAATTAAAATTTGTACTAACCCTCTTCTCTTATTACTTATAGTGTAAATACTATTTTATTCGCTTCCAGGCCGACCCTATTGATCGGACACTGAGTGATTCACTTCCAGGCCGACGCTATATAGTCGGGCACTGAGTGACCTCGAGGCCTAACTCAAAATGTCAGATTTGGTCCTATCTAGAAGACAACCGAGAAGTGACCCGAGGAACTAGACCTAACTCAATAAGTCAATCTGGTCAATGCCCAGAAGACAATATGAGTTTTGGACTAAGCCCCTTTTTATTTTTTATTATATTGTGGATTATGATAATTTAAAAATGATAGAAACCCAATAGGAGACTCAATTCCATATACCTTGGATATTTTTGGGAAAACATGAAATTTCAAAATACTACTTATGTGTACGTATTTGTTATGTATATTGATTGTGCACTTGTTTGTTTGTTTGAACAGATACAACGTAACCACACAATCATGGTGAGGGAACTTAACTCTGCAGATTATGTAAACAACTTTTATTATGAGATGAGTTTGGGCAATGGGTGGTTTCAGACTTGATGAACTCACTCATATGCCTAGACATGATGCACTATGGTAAGAGTGCTGATAATGGTTGTGAATATTATGATGTTGATCGTATGACTATGTAAGACTGCTTCCACGTACCTGGGCTATTAAACCAATATCGGCCATATGAGAGATGGTTTATGTCTATTGGACCATGAGTGGATCATGAGTGTCGTTAGTTGCTAACTTGAGGATGTCAGTATCGGCTAAGTCAGAGCCGGAGATGTACTTGCAAGGATGTATTTTGACCGTGTCGGGACTTAATAAAGGTCTCAGTGTAGTCGGCAGGCGTTACGTTGGATGATAGCAGTAATTGATGATAAATGATGATGAGGCTTTACATGACATTATGCTTATTTGTTATCAAGCATATGATATTATTGAACTGTTGTTAACCTGTTATTTTACTTAAATTGCATTATTATATTTCCTTCACTGGGCTAGTTAGCTCACCCCACTCACCTTTCAGGCGATGAACTCGATGAGGAGGACCCTCTTTATCAAACTTAGGGTGAGCTGAGGCGGTGTTTCGGGATTCCTCTTGGGGGAATACCCTTATCTTTTCTTGTTGGTTTTTGGAACCATTTACTTTTGTCAAGTACCGGGTGTCGTACTTGATTTATTTAAATGTGATGTATTAAACTATTATGCCTTTTTAGTGACTTTGAGATGATATTTTGAATGAAATCAATGGTTGGATTTTATATGATCATGTTGTGTTGATGTTGTTTTTGTCTATTTTGTCGGGTAAACTTATAGTATGTGTTTGAGTGCACATGTTGGGATCATGTGTGACCTCTGGGCCTAACTGTTGATCTGGCCCAGTTAGAATGCTTGTGAGTTGGTTTAGTTTATCTTTTAAAAAAAAAATCAGTCGCGTTCCGGGGCCACCTTTCGGGTCGGGGCGTGACATATATGAAGTGCAATCACCCATATGATAATAAATAATTTGTGTTGGAGTTGATTTTCAAAATAGTTGAGTTAATAAACTCATCTCAAATTCGACCCAACATAAAAACCTTTTCTAAACAATCTGCTGACTCAATATGAACTCAATCCAAATAATTTTAAATTATGTTTAAAGACATATAAAATATAAACCTGACTTTTGATCTATTTATTTAATAATTGAATCTGTTTAAATTGAAAATTTAAATAAAAGATTCCGTTAGCTGAACCCGACCCGCTCGTTGCCTCTCCCGAGTCCCGACTTTGGTAGCAAGAAAATACAATACAGTTAGTTTGTGCGTCCTCTTCATTGCATTGAATGCTGGAAATGGGACCCAACATGTAGAAAACAATCCCAGCCATTTGATTTGGACTGGACGGTGGATTAGGACTTGAGAGCGGGATGTAAGATGAGCGCACGATTCTAGCAATCACCAGTTGCCACCGTTTAAGAGAAGAGAGGGACGCACATATTACGGCAATCTAATTTAATAATCATTTTTTCTTTTTCTCATCCATCTTCTCCCTTCGTCTTCTCTGCATTTGATGTCTAAACCCCCCATTTCTTCTCTTTTAGTCCATTAATTGGGCAATTTCTTCTGTTATTCTTCCTCCATTGTGTGTTTTCAATCAATCAAATGCCTCTCTCTCTCCACAGATCTTAACCTGCGCACCAACTGCGCAAGGTAGCTCGACCTATCTTCGTCTCTGCTTCTGCTTTCCAGATTATTATCTCTCCCCTCATATGGCTTCTGCTGGAAACCCTAATCAGCCTGGAGTCTTTGACTTGCAGAAATTCTTCAAACCCACCAACACCAGTCCCCCAAACCCCACCAATCCCACCCCTTCTGCCCCCTTTCCACCTTCATCTTTTCCGACGCCCCCTCCCGGCCCTTATCCTACACCCCCTCTTGGCCCTTATTCCTACCCTCCCCCGACCAGCACTCCTTTCCACAACTATCTTCATTACCCACAGGAACCCCTTCCTAATGTGCACCCTAGACCCGTTACTTATCCTGCGCCCCCTCCGCAAAATTCTAATCCTGGGGCCCGCCTGATGGCTCTTTTGAGCCCCAATCCTCCACTAACGAATCAGGAGTCACCATCGACTGCGGAATTCTCTGCTGTGGCAGCGGCAGCGGTCCCGTCTGCTCCGCCTTTTCCTGTCCCACAGCCAACGCCGATGCGGCTGCCAAGCAGCAAGCTGCCCAAAGGGCGGCACCTGAGTGGTGACCGCATAGTATACGATATTGATGCTCGGATGCCCGGCGAGGTTCAGCCACAGCTAGAGGTCACGCCAATCACAAAGTACGTGTCGGATCCTGGGCTTGTTGTTGGGCGCCAGATTGCAGTCAACCGGATGTATATCTGCTATGGACTGAAGTTGGGGGCGATTCGAGTGCTAAATATAAACACTGCATTGAGATCTCTTCTTCGAGGTCACACTCAGGTTGGATTTCTAGCATCTTTTCTTCTTAAGTTTTGAAAAGACACTGTTATTTTTCTGTTGGATTTTCATTTGGATGGATTCGTATTGGTCTGTTCTATCGTTATTAGCTCCAGTTAAGGTGAGTTGTTGTGGATTTTTTAGTGGTCACATTTGGATTCATTTCTGCCGGCAATGAGAATTGGCTAGACTCTTACTCTCTCTCTCTCTCTCTCTAATTAAAATATTCCATTGATTTTTTTTAGTGATGTTAGGTTCTCGATGCTATTATGCATAAATAAATTATATGTAAAATTTACTAGAACTTCTACAATGTGCCTTGTGGAATAAACTGTCATTTTATGGTTCAGATGATTAGTTCATGCTGTTGGTGATTGAGTTTTGTAGTTAAATTTAAGTCTGAATGTATTAAGTCTTTTGTAACATTTAATGTACCTCAACTTGTGAATGGGGTTGACACTTGCCATCGAAAGGTTGGTAAGATGGTTGTAGCTTTTCATTTTTATACTCTATCGGCTCTGGAAAGGGAAGTCATGCTAGGAGTGCTAGAGCTTTTCCTGCCTTCTACTCACGACAAAATTATCCATGTGGGTATCACTCAGGAGAAAGAGCAGATTGCAGATGATGACTTGGGACCCAAAAACTTTCAGATGTTAGTATGCCTTCAATGCTAGTTTCAATTGCCAAAATGTTTAGACCTTTTTTTTAAAGGTAAAAGAAAATGTTTAAATGAATTCCTATTGGTTGTAATTTGAAATGAAGTGAGCACTTAGGATGTCATTTACATTTCTTTCATATGATGGGATCGAGCAATCAATAGATGTAATAGAACAATTGGTGTGGGCCCTTCCCAACTAAGAAGCAGTAGACTTTGTTCACTGAAGTATGGCGTGCTTCAATGCTGCTCTCTTGTAAATGCCCTCATCACGGTACACAATTGATTGTCCCTCATTTGACAGTGGAATTGTCAAATGTCAATGACTATTTGTGTGAGATTGTTGTTTCCGCAAACTACAATGTGCTATTTTCTTGAATTATATTATATCCACAATAGTGTTATTTCCTATTTTCCAGGAATACCTTGTACGATCTATCTTTTTTTTTTGAAAAACATTGTTCAACCTATCATTACAATAATAACATGTTTTTTGATCTTTTTAAAATAATTAAGAAGCCATATTCGTTAAAGCTTCCATCCAAATTCTAAAGTTGATTAAACTCCATCAAGACATTATATTGATAACATGTTAAGGAAAACCAGCAATGCATCCACCACATATCCTTGAAAGCATCATAATTGTTCTTTAAATCCATAATTACTATTCATCATACATGAAGTGCACGCTGATGCAAGTTTTGTGTGCTCAAGGCACTACACCATTAAGAAAAAAAAAACTATAATATCTACAGCTATATGATTATGATCTATGATAGTAATCAAGCTGTCTTATTGTTAATCTATATCCAAAAATTCCTTAGTAGAAGTGAAAATGTTTTAAGAGCTATTCTGCCTTTTGTCATTACTTTGTCAGCTATACAGCATAGTCTCATAATATTTCAAATGAATATTTTCTGAAATGGTGACAGGACTAAACTTTATTTTGCAATAGTGAGAGTACTTGACTTGTGCTTTTGATCATCTCGTTGTCTAAATTACATTTGCAACAGAGTTTGGTGATACTACCCTTTGTTGACATAGATGATATAATACCCAGTTACCAACTTGTACTCACGCAATAGGATTAACTGTACCTATTCAAGTATGGGTTTGATAATGTGATACTGTCAAATATGGGGCTTGCAGTCAATGCTAGAAGGGAAAGTGGCTGATGATGATGATGTGGCTAATATGGGGTTGCTTGTAGAACTCATTACATGCATTATTTCTTATAGCTCTATCACTTGGGACAATCCTGCTACTAGTATGTATATCGGACTTTAATTTTACTTTTTTATATTGTTTATCTCAGAGAGTCACCGACATGGCTTTCTTTGCGGTGGATGTTCACCTTTTGGCAAGGTATTCCTTCATATTTGCATCTTCATTTACTTAATCTGGTTTTTATTGGCAATTTGCTTGTTCCCTGTGGTGCAGTTCAAGCACAGATGGGAGGGTTTTTGTGTGGAAAATCAATGAAGGTCCTGATGATGAAGATAAGCCACAAATAACTGGAAAAGTCATTCTCGCCATTCATATAGTAGGGGATGGGGAATCATTTCATCCACGAGTCTGTTGGCATTCTCACAAACAAGTAATGCAGTTGTTCATTACAGTGCAATAGTACTATCATAAATCAGGTATTATTAGTGCCAGCAATGGGTCTGTTATCACTCAAGACTTCTGGGTCTGAGCTGATAGACCATCTTTTGGCCTATCTTCGGCCAATTAATTGGGTTCATGCCCAAATGTGGTTTAGTTTATTGGATGGAGGGTTCAGGCCAATGACTGAAAACCATCTTCTACTATCGTCTGGTCCAAGCCTGAATCCAGGTCTAAGTGCATTTTGACCTGCGGAATGGGCATATATTTTGTAGGGTTGAATGATAAATGGGCTGGGGCTATGTCCTAATTTGGGTTGTTTGACAGGATAGAAATTTAGGATGATGATTGAAATTGATCATGCTGCACTCAACCTGTCTCTCATACTCGGGCTGTTGCCTACTCTCTTCCCTGCAGGTTCTAGATTTAGTTCTGCTTACTAGGAGAATGAATTTAGTTTTCAGGCTTTTGTCTTAACTTTCATATGTAACTCTATTTTATAGGAATTTTTAGTTGTTGCTATTGGAAAGCATGTGCTGAAAATTGATACAACGAAAGTTGGTAAAGGTGAAATAATTTCTGCGGAGGAACCTATCAAGTGCCCAGTTGAGAAGTTGGTTGATGGAGTCCAGCTTGTTGGTAAACATGAAGGGGAAGTGACAGATTTGTCAATGTGTCAATGGATGACAACTCGTTTGGTTTCTGCATCAACTGATGGCACGGTTTGTATCTGTCTTGTAACTGTTGTTGTCCCTGTAAAGTAGATTATGTTGTGAACATGATGAACTACGTAAACTTTCAAAAAAGAAAAAACATGATGAAGATGTAGAGTTCTCTGTGTTTACTTTGCTTTTGTGGACAGGTATTGATTTTATCATCATTGGCCTGAGCATTTTGTGGCATTCTCAAGCCTTGGGTCTCATGCAGGGCTCACCACCATTGAATTTCTTAAAATATCTCTCTGATCATTGATTACCATAACAGTGGTCCTCATATAGCAACTCAGGGCCAATGATAATGTGCATGAAATTAGGTTGAGGATTATAATATTCCTCTGGTCAAAATCTCTGCAAGTTGTTGTTCTGAAGTACTTTATGTGAGCACAATGGTTGAATTTGTGAGTTTGTCTCTGATTGCATATTTTGTGTCATTTATGAAGAATTCAGTTATATGCAAATTCCATTTTAGTAGAACTGAAAATATGCACTTTTTTGAGTCGTGGCATATACATTTTAATGTAACTAAATAAAGTAAATCTGCATTATATTGTTTCATAATGGTTCTTCTCAAATTCTGAATATGTTTTAAAATGAATATCTTATGAACACATGCCTTTGATATACAATTTAGGGTTAATGTTTATGCTTTTTGATGCAATGGTTTTTGAGTGACATGCATACAGTTATTGTCATTAGTGGAGGGTTCTCTATGTTTCTGGTACTGCATACAAAGTGGTCATTGATCTAGTGATACTAGTGATTGTGGGTATGGATATATGCATGACTATCATTAAATTTGGTTACCGGAAGTAGCCAAAATGAAAATTCTAGAATTTTCTACAATTCTGCTGTTTGAAGTGTAGGAATGAGGGCTACGAGGTTATATTTCTTATCTCGTGCCTTTTAAGTGATTCTAAAGATCTTTAGTCATTAAGTTTTATTTCCACTAAGTTTATTCAATGTACCTTTTTCTGTTCTGTGTTCTTGTGTCTGTGTTACTTCTTTTTTGGACATATGAGTCATTTGTATTTTCGCAGGTGCTCATTGATTTGTTTGATAGTGTTCTTTGGTATAAATTGTGTTCTGTCGTTTTCTTGTTTTCTGTTTGTTCTAATATATTTTCAGTTTTTTTTTTTTTTGTGTTTGTTGTGATTTCGAAGAATCAGAGCTTAGCTTATGAAATTTTACCACATGACAACAGATAAAGATATGGGAAGACCGCAAGGCATTACCGCTATTGACTTTGAGGCCACATGGTGGCCAACCTGTTAACTCAGTTACCTTCTTGACGGCACCTCATCGCCCAGATCACATTGTTCTTGTCACTGGGGTAAGTGTTTTTCCTTTCTTGAATGTATACTGTTTAACAAATGAGTTATGTTTGAATTTCCTTGAGGGGTTGTTTGTCTATTTTCTCGAGGATAGCAATTTCACTAAAAAATTATATTTAGGTTTGATTCATGTCAACTAATTTGACCTCATGTCGCGCAATGGAAACCCAACATTGTTATTGTTTGCATCAAAATCTTTATTTTCATTGAACATGAACAAAAAGTTGTCCTAGCAAGCGAGGAAAACCTCCCTCTTTTCCTCATTAAATTTTCCTATTCCACTTATTGGAAATGGATTCCTTGGAAAAAGAAGGAAATGTCTCATTTTTTGTGTTCTTGGCAAAGACTTCCATTCCATGGAGGAAGAGAGAAGGGTGTTATTTTTGCATGCTCTTCATTTTCCATTGGCTGGAAAAATGACAAACAGCCATTGAAGGCTACAATCAATCAATGTTCAATCACCCCATTTATTTTCCCCCACAAACTTTACAGGTGGGACCCACCTTTTGGTCCAAAGTATACATTTTGATGGGCCCATTTTGGACACGGACCTCTATGTCACTTCCAATAAATGATCCTACTTGTCCAATTTTATCATATTCCGTTGTGGAGTATTAGCTGCCTTGGTGCTGGTGAAAAGACTTCCATAGTTTGAGTTGAAAAAGAAGAAAAGAACCCCTGCCCCTCACCCCCAAGCTATTATATTAATCATTAATTTGTATGTCCCGAAATGGATAACTATGGCCATCTGTCCTGATAGGGGAGATGATAGCATTAGGACCTTTAAGCGGGAAAGAGGGTTCATGAGAGAGGGAGAGCGAGAGAGGGTTTTTTTTTTTCTCACACAAATGCGGTTCCTCTCTTGATGACTATCATTATATGGACTGTTTTCTGTAAGTTGGGACCCAATAATATTGTTGCATGTAAAGAAAAAAGGTAAGGTAACTGCAGTTTAAAATGACCATGCTTGGAGACTTGGAATGAGCTTTGGGGGTTTCCTGCTTGAAATGTAAGTACGATGGTTTACTAGGATCACAGTGATTTTGCTTTTGGAAACTAAGTATTATTTTGCTGCTGGGGTTATTCTCATTCCAACCTTAAGAAATTATCTTTTTTTTTTTTTTTAATTGATAAAGAACCCTAGATCCCCCACCTCTCCCTAAGTATGAGGGCGTTGGGTAAAACTCTGAATGCACGCAGACCTCCACAAGCTATGGGCATCACGTTACTACGGGACTCAAACCTGTGACCTCTACTTCAGACATTATCTGGTTAATTGATACTAATGTAATACTTTGATATCCTTTATCCAGGGTCACTTGAATCGAGAAGTGAAGGTTTGGGCATCAGCAAGTGAAGAAGGGTGGCTATTGCCCAGTGACTCTGAAGCATGGCAGTGCACCCAGACCTTGGAATTGAGGAGTTCTTCTGAACCCCGAGCTGAAGGAGTATTTTTCAATCAAGTTGTAGTATTGCCACATGCTGCACTGATTTTACTTGCAAATGCCAAGAAGAATGCTATATATGCCATACATGTAGAATATGGTCTGTATCCAGCAGCTACAAGGATGGATTATATAGCTGAGTTTACTGTAACAATGCCCATACTAAGTCTTACTGGAACTAGTGATTGCTCTTCTGATGGGGAACATGTTGTTCAGGTCTATTGTGTTCAAACACAGGCTATTCAACAGTATGCTTTGGATTTGTCTCAATGCCAGCCACCCTCTCTAGAGACTATGGGAGTTGAGAAGGATGCCAATATTTTTCGTGTTTTCGAAGCATCTAGTTCAGATGGAATCACTACCTTGGAGCCATCTCATGGAAACTTTCCCACTGAGATTCCATTTGGAAGTGCATCATCACAACCTTCCGCACTTGTAATTGGCTCTGAGGGTGCAACTGGTGCTAGATATCCTGCACTATCAGGTGCTTCTGAGATCCCCAGCCTTGATTCTGCTACTTCTGGTGTTGAATCTAAGGCAAGTGCTTTCTTACAGGCAACTACTGATATGGGTAATATTCATGTTAGATCCCCATCTCTTCCTTTGAGTCCAAGGTTGTCTGGAATGTCACCGTCCAGAAGCCCATCAAATAGCTTTGAACAGGGTCTTCCACTCGGTGATCGTGGAGTTGATCCGCTGGTATTTGACTATCCAATTGACAGGAGAGTGGATGCATTTCCAACAAATCTGCATGACCTTCCTACTTTGGACAACGCTGGGAAGGATGATACTGGTGTCAGGCAAAGTGATATTTCTAGAATGCCAAGTGCTACCCTTGCATTCAAACACCCAACACACTTGGTAACTCCATCAGAGATATTATCAAAGGCCACCTCTTCTCCAGAGATTGCTCTTGTTGCTCAAGTACCAAAAGTGAGAGAAGCTGAAATTCGAGATGTTCTCGTTAAAAGTGATGTGGAGAGTGTAGAAGTTGAGGTTAAAGTTGTTGGTGAGAGTGGATTTATTCAGCATGGAGAATTTGATTCTCAGAGGGAACAGCGTATTCTTCTTCCAGATAAAAATGAAAATTCCTTTTTCACGCAGACTTCAGATCATTGTGTCGAGATGGCCAAGGAGTGCTCTATATTGTCTACAGAAATCCCAACTGTGAAAGAGACACACCAGGTTGACAATCTTGGTGTTTCTGATGCATTGGAGCATCATCCTACAAATGGAAGATTGGAAGATGTTCAGGATTCCTTGAAGAATGCACAAAGAAAGGTTGCTGAATCTGGTGTGGCGACAGCAGTTGTGCAAACTCCTTCATCAGCTGTGAAGGGCAAGAAACAGAAAGGAAAACCCTTTCAACAATATGGCCCAACTTCTCCTTCACCAAGCCCTTTCAATTCCACAGATTCGTCAAATGATCCTGGTAGCAGTTCCAATCTCCCTTCATCAGAAGCTGCTTTTGCTCAAATTCAGGTCATGCAAGAGATGTTGAACCAGGTGATATTTCAGGCTTCAAAACAGACACCTTTTTAAGATAGGGCAAAATGTAGTAGAATGGGAGAAAGGGAAGAAAGCAACTGTATTACATCTTGATGTCATTCCCAAAGGAAGTGACAAGAGTCAGGATTTTATTCAGTTGAATACATGGTGGGATATTCATACATCATGCTTCTCTTGACCTATATGGATTGTTATTGATCAATCAAAAAACTTTTGACTTATGTCACATTTGGAGTGCCTGTATCTAATATTCGTATTAGTATAGGCTAATGGTGGTGCTCAGTGTAGCTGTGAGGTCTTCCCTTATTGAGTGGCACTCAGTGTAGCTGTGAGGTCTGAAAAGTTTTCTGGGATAAGTGATAAAAGTATAGGGTATTCCATAATATTCATTTCAAAACTTTAAACCGTATGATTTTTCAGAGGGACATCCTCTATTAAGATGAATAGTAGGTGACAATCTTTTTCTAATGTCTGCTGTCTTTGCAGCTTGTTTCCATGCAAAAGGAAACACAGAAGCAAATTTCCACATTGGTGGCTGTCCCTGTCAACAAAGAAGGCAAAAGATTGGAGACAGCTTTGAACCGAAGCATAGAAAAAGCTGTTAAGGCCAATAGTGATGCTCTGTGGGCCCGTATGCAAGAAGAGTATTCAAAACATGAGAAATTAGAACGGGATCGCATGCAGCAGATAACAAATTTGATGACAAACTGCGTAAACAAGGACTTCCCAGCCATGTTAGAGAAATTGAAAAAGGAAATATCTGCAGTAGGACCTGCAGTAATTCGTGCAATTACTCCAGTCATGGAGAAGACAATTTCTTCAGCTGTTGCAGAGTCATTTCAGGTTGAATTCGAGAAGATTGAGCAAAGTGAACTGTGCTTTCTGTTTGACCAGGCGGACAGCTACTGTGTAAATATGTTCCACATATTCTGATACAGGCCTTTCATCTAGTGGGCCCCATACTGCAGGATCCATGCTAGTAAATTGTCCATTGAAAAATCCTCTAATACAGTTGGTTGCATGGGCATGTTCTGAGGGCAAAGTGTTTTTGAGGCACAACCTTTTTCGTTATGGACCCATCAGATGGGTGGCCAGAATCATACACAGTAGCAGTGTCTTTGCAGATAAATGTCGGGTTGGACATTGCACATTTCCTGTAAAATTAATGTCATTGATTTGCCCCCTGCAGTTATAGCAAGCTGTATGTCTATTTAACACTGATGTCTATTTAACTCTTTGATGCCTGACCTACAGAGGGGGGTTGGTGACAAGGCAGTGAATCAGTTGGAGAAGTCAGTTCATTCGAAACTTGAATCTACGGTGGCTAGGCAAATTCAAGCACAGTTCCAAACCTCTGGCAAACAAGCTCTACAGGTCTGCCTAAATTACTTTTGTGCATTGACATATAGTGTTCACTTTTCCTAATTGGAAGTATTGTTGCAAGTTTCATTTTAATGCTGAATGTGAAAAATCTTTTCTTTTCATGTGTTAAAAATTCACCAGGAAGTTCACTGATCCTTCTTTTTAATGTGAGGAATTTGCTACATTAGCATTTCAGGTTTTAGGATTGGTGTCGCTCCCTTACTCTCTGGTTGCATGTAGATTCTTTTGGATACTGTTTATATTTAGTTTGCTCAAAATGCTATTCCATTAATATCTTTTTCTGATGATTCATTCTTGAAAATAAAAAGTAGCTTCTGGGTCATTTGGTTACTCTCTAAAATATTTTGTTGCAATATGGGCGGTCTATGTTTTGTAGAGCTGTAGGTTTTAGTATTTTTTTTTCTGCTTAGTAAGTTGGAGAAGATACGGTTTTTTCTTCTTGGGTTGGGACTTCCCCAGGCATTCTACTCTCATTCCTTGATGGTTGGAATCTTTACATGCAGGATGCAATGAGGTCTAGTCTGGAATCTTCAGTAATTCCTGCATTTGAGCAGTCATGCAAAGTGCTGTTTGAGCAAGTTGATACTGTATTTCAGAAGGGAATGGTCGAACATGCAACTGCCGTTCAACAGAAGTTTGAGTCTTCACACTCTCCACTTGCACATGCTTTAAGGGTGTGTAGTTACATCTCATCATCAATTTCTAGGTCATAGTTATTAGTTTGTCTGGATCATTTCTTGATAGCAGTAAATTATATTTTCCACTCTTTATCTGTGCATGTGTATCTGGAGATGCATTTTAATCCACCCACCCCCCATGCAAAGCACTTCTGCTTCCCTGCGTTTCTCTGTCTTGAACATGGCATACCCATGAGGATTCTAAACACGATAAGCTTTATATATGGTATATTGTCTTCTTTTGTCCCCCATAATGATCTATATTATTCATATGCTGGGTCTGATGGTCGGTATGAGAATCTGCTCCTATCAAGTGCTCTTCATTCTCTGATTGGGACCCCATTGAATGTGGACCATTGATTGTAATTGATCTTTTCTATTGGGTGGCTGGGATGATCTTGCAAGGGAGAAGTTAGGGCACGATTCATTGCACAATTTGGTCCTCTGGCTTTAGCATTTCAGTTTTCCCAAGGGCAGTCCACCTTTAACATTACTAGTTTGACTAGAAACTGCACTTCTTCCCCCTACCCCCTCTTTTGAATGATAAGTGACTGCTGAATGAGAAGATGGGCAGAGACTTGGGCATACTGAGTCACAATCTATAAACTAATGAAGATCATCTCAGTTGGTTTTTCCATGTGTACAGATCCTAAAACTTCGCTAATTCTTTTGAATGAGCTTCATAAAGTGCCTCAAAACACAAAATTCATGCATTTATACTTCTTCAATCACCAACTATCTTTCATGGTTACAGGAGGCAGTGAGTTCTGCTTCATCAATAACTCAGTCATTAACTGGTGAATTAGCTGATGGCCAGCGGAAGCTTTTAGCTCTTGTGGCTGCAGGGGCAAACCCAACAACAATGAATCCCTTGGCAACACAACTGAGCAATGGATCTGTGGGTGGTCTCCATGATATGGTAAAACATTTCATCCTGTCTTTTTGGCCCACTATTATTTGTACAGTGCATTTGTTGCATTCTTGTGAATGCTTTACTCAAAATTGTATAAATATATATTAACCATTATTGATCTTTATTCAACTAGTATTTTTGTGTTGAAAATTTTATCTACAACTTTACATTCGAGTTGTTTGAGTTGAATTAAAAAGAAACCCTGTACTTCATTAAGTTGAAGAAAAAATTACAAGTGTCACAATGTTAAGGAAACAGTCACACTTTTCTCATGTTGTATTGCTTAATGTTTGTCAATTGTGAAAAGAAATTTCTCGTCTTCCTAGTGCTATAGGTCTAAATATTTATCTGCAGTTCCCTGAGGGGCTGGTTTCCAACATGAGGCCATTGATATGGTAGGTCCTATATTTCTTGGGGTTAAATATCTCCTTGTTTCAGGATCCTAACCCTTTTTTTTGCTTGACAAGCAAAGGGTTAGGTTATTTTGGTCTTGTAGGTATTTAGACCACAAGATTTGAAATATAATCCATGATGCACATAGATGAAAGAATGGATACAAATGTTGAATGGGAATGGGACACATTATTTTTCCTGAACCTAGCGTGGTACAGTTACTGGTGTACTGTTCAATAAAATATTGCTGCATTGGTTTCATGAATTTGGCTCTGGCAGTCCTTTCGCTGTATTCTTTATCTAAAACAATAAAACTTACCATTTTGAAAAAGAAAAAACAAGGAAGTCATGAATTTTCTTTTACAAGATACAGTACTTGTGCTATTATTGCTTTGTTCAATGAACTTGCCTTTCAAGGACATGCTAAATACCATAACATTCTCAATGAATTCCTTTCACTTTCTTTGAATGCTATTTTTTTATTGCAAGAATTTTTTATGACCTTTTTGTATATTTCTTACGGCAAAATTGTTGATAACATGATTAGTTAAGGCATATTTTAGTATTCCATAAGTATTGTAATGTCCAACATAAGGATGGCTATCCAATACATTGCATTGAGCACATATCTTGGTGCTTTGAATTTAATATCAAAGGCCATATTAACAAGCATGAAAGTGATTTATTTGGTCTGTTGGTCATACTGGCCAAAACCGTTGCCTACTTTCCTTGGTGGGGATGTAGAGATACCAAGCAAGGTCACAAGCTAGCTTAACATGTGACTAGATTTGACCGAGCTTGAGCTTGGCTGATGAAGAAACAGCCAAGCCAAACCCTGCCCCTGCTCTGCTTTGTCTAGGCTTTTTAAGAGGCTCACTTGAGATTGATCATGGACTCAGCTTGCCTTGGTTTGTAATTTGTACGTATTTGTGTAAGCGTGTATGCATCTACGTATGCATGCATATTTATGCAAATTGGACAATTTGATATTGTATACTAAATATCATACATACATTATATTGCCTGAATTAAGCCGCAAATTCATGCTTGCTATATTCATTATTAACTGAGCTGAAAATGGACTTTGTTCTCAATTTCTAAGTAGAGCTCATATGATCAATTTAAATTAACAAGCTGAGCTCTTGCTTGGCACTGGCTCATTGGGTTAGGCTACCATGCTCTTGGATCCCTTTCTCATACATATAGTGTCATTTCTGTGGCTGGTCTAAGGATCAAAATTTGGTGTCCTTCACCAGCAAAACAACCAATATTGAGCTAGGCTTGAGCTTGGCTCAACAAACATTCACCCTGGCTGAAGTTGGTTCCACTTGTCTTGGCTTGACTTGTTTGCACTCCCATATATTCACCATGTTGGAGTT
Source organism: Chimonanthus praecox (assembly GCA_022113865.1). Lineage (NCBI taxonomy): Eukaryota > Viridiplantae > Streptophyta > Magnoliopsida > Laurales > Calycanthaceae > Chimonanthus > Chimonanthus praecox. The sequence goes on from CM039089.1 coordinate 57,095,938, forward strand.
CAAGAGAATTATTTATTATCAGTGGATGGCCAAATCATCAACTGTTTCAGTTTATTACATTTCTGAGGCATAGGATCCATTTCTTTAAATATTGGCTTTTCTTGGACGACTACTGATTTTGAGCAGGCCTTATCATTGCAACAGGTTGAAGCACCTTTAGATCCAACGACTGAACTTCAAAGATTGATATCTGAACGTAAATTTGGGGAAGCATTCACATCTGCCCTCCAGAGAAGTGATGTCTCCCTTGTCTCTTGGTTATGTTCTCAGGTATGTTATGATTTAATATTACCAGTAGGAGGCACACATTTCGCGCGAGTGAATTTAGTAAGAAATTAATAAGGAATAATTTTCTTTAATTCACAATATTTTGTAAAAAACTTTCTATTTTTAGATAGCAATAGAAAAGAACTTCTGTCATATCTTTCAAAATCACCAAATTTAACAATAAAATCTATTTTTTTTTTTAAGGCAAATTTTCATGAATTTTCTCTATTTTTTGGATAATAATATGATAGCATTGAACTAAATTCTTCAAACTCACCAAATCCCATATGTTTGCTACTTTTTGGAGTTTCTGGTGGGAAAAGAACAATATAGTTTTCAGGAACCGTGAGGAAACTTCAAAGCGAAATGTGTTGTGTAGGTTGCTTCCCTACCAGAGTTCCAGCCTTTCTTTTATCTCTGACATCTCTAGAGCTTGGAAGGAATGTATCGGGCTGATTTAGCCTCGATCCTCTTACTTTTTGGGTTTTTTTAAAAAAAAAAATCTTGTAGGTGTTTTGTGTTTGTGGCTTTCGTGGATCTTCTTGTATTTTATTTTTATTTTTTGTTGTCCTCTGTACTTACTGGCACATCATGTGCCTTTTTGCTATTAATGAAGTCCCCATTGAAAAAAAATCTCTTTTCCTATTTTTAGCCATTATTTGAATGAATTTTGCCAACATGGAAGCAATTCACTTCGTTCAATGAGTAAACAATCCAGATTCATTTGATGGACACTTTAAACTCTCTTTACATGTAGATAGAGTAGAAGGACTACTTAAAAGAACTGAATTGGTTCTATAGGATCGTGTAGTTAGTGAGCCATTAACCAATATGGAGTAGGAAGAGTCTCTGACACATGCCATTAACCAATTAATGCACTGGACGATTGAGACAGTGCGATCCTCTATCACCTTTTCTATTTACTAAGGTTGCTGAGGCCCTTAATGATTTAATGAGGTGGACAAAAGAAATTCAACTCATCAAAGGACTTGAGATAGCTCCAAGTAGTCTTTCAATTAGTCACTTACAATTTGTGGATGATACCTTATTATTTTGTGAAGGATCTAGAGAAGAACTATGGGGAGTGAAATCTGTTCTAAGATGCTTTGAGTTAGTCTCGGGGCTTAGTATAAATCTAGGGAAAAGCAATATAATAGGCTTGGGAGTAGAAGCCGAGGAATTGGAGTCATTGGCTAGAGAGGTAGGCTGTTGAGTAGGGATATTACCATTTACTTATCTCGGGCTGCCAGTGGGTGGGAACCCAAGATCCAAATCTTTTTGGGATTCTGTTTTGGAAAAAGTGGCTAAGAAGATGAATGCATGGAGCAAGTCCTACCTTCCAATTGGAGGCAGACTGACTCTAATCAGATCAAGTCTAACAATTCTGCCCACCTATTTCCTGTTGTTTGAAATACCACAGGGAGTGGCAAAGAAATTAGAGAAAATCCAGATGGACTTTCTATGGGAGGGCAGGGACATGTTAGGAAAATCCGCCTAGTGAAATGGGAAGAAGCTAGAGAAGTTAGGGCTAAAGGGGGGCTGGGGTTATTTAGCATTAGGGACAAAAATCACGCCCTGTTATGCAAATGGCTTTGGAGATTTTCAGTTGAAAAGGAGGCCCTATGGAGGAAGGCTTTGGTAGCTAGGTATGGAGTGGCTGATCAGGGGGCTAGAGGTTAGAAATTAGGGTGGCTAGGGATGGTTCGGTGGGTAGTGAAAGCTTTGGTAAGATTAGGGAATGGTGGGGGAAAGATCGGTGAGATTTTTCAGGCTGGGATTAGTCTCCTGGTAAAGAGAGTGTTGTTTTGGAAAGACAAGTGGGTGGGGGGAGACCACTTATGGAGTCATTTCCTAGATTGGTGAGAGTTGCACTGAATTGGGATGCACTGATAAGCGATTACTATAATGAAGCCAATGATGCACCTCTGTTGTCTATCCCATTTAGAATGTCCCTAAGAGGTTTTGAAGAGGACCTTCACCGGGCCTTGATCACTCTCTTAGGAGACAATAAATTGTGGTTTCAGGATGAAGACAAATGGATTTGGTCTAAGGATCCATTTGGATCATTTTCAGTAAAATCAATCCTTGAATCAACACATGTTGTTAACCTGTATCCACCGCCCATGTGCAAACTCGCTTGGAACAACAAGGTACCCCTAGAATCTAGGTCTTCATGTGGGCGGCGTTAAAAGAGGAAGATCTTAGTAAGATCAAAATCTTAAGAGAAGGGCTACCCTCCTAGAAAATGCATCGGAAGAGTGTACTATGTGTGGGGAGGGGAATGAGATAGTGAATCACTTACTGAGTGATTGTTGGCATGGAGATTAGTACCATATGCAATCTCGTGGGTTATTTGGAAAGAACAAAATGGGGAGGATCTTTGAGGATAAAAGGGGGACCATAGGAGAGGTTATCGAGAAGGAGAAATGGAATTTGATAGGATGGCTATCGGTTTGTAAGGAGTTCTCTAGAGGACTTCTACTTATCTTGGGAAGGGTGCATGAAGGGAGCTGGGGAAGTTAGAAAACCCAGGGTCGATTGGGTAGCGCCACCTCAAGACACTTAAAATTTAACGTGGATGGGGCAGCAAGAGGTAAACTGGACTCGGCAGGAATATGAGGCGTATCGTATGATGATAGTGGCAGGATGATATTAGCATTTTCTGAACCTCTTTAGGGGTCATTGAGTCGAAGGAGGCAGAACTGAGAGCAATTAGGAGAGCGCTTTAGATTTGGTCTAGGTTTGGGAATGATAAGCTTATTGTTGAAGGTGATTCAACTAACTCCATCTCCTAGGTTGGCAATAGGAAGTCCCCTCCATAGAAGGGTTACCATTTTTAGGGACATTAGGAGGTTGTGTAGCTTGGGAGATAGCTTCACACACACTCCTTGGTCGGCGAACAGTATCGCTGATTTTCTAGCAAAGGTGGGAGTACAAAAACATAGATTCGCAATGGAGCTGCTCTATCACGATTCTTTGTGGGTGTATGGGGAGATGGTCCATACTGCATCTATGTTGGATGTGGTGCACTGTACATATAGAGTTTTCAGATGTTTCTTTTGGTATTTCATAGCCATGTATACATCCCTAATACGTCTCACTTGTATCTTTTTTATTATTTAATGAATATTTTTGTTACTGTTTCAAAAAAAATTAGGATCATGTAGTTAGGTACTATGGAGAGAGTCTGGTGGATGAATCAGGACCATGCAGTCAAGAGTGTGATTAGGAGTTGAGATCTGTTTGGCAGGTTCATTCACAGTTGGAAATGTCCAGCTGGGGTGGGCGTATTGTTGTCTGACTGACCGAAATAATCCTCTCTCTCTCTCTCTCTCTCTCTCTCTCTCAAGAACTGAACAATCCAAACGAAGTTCACAGAAATTCAACTCTTTTGCCTTTAGTGAATAATGGTCCAGTTAAATTCTGGATGGATAAGGTCATGGATGCACTGGGGTATCCCTTGCCTCTTCACAATGACACCCCTTGTACTTATAATGCCATGGGCTGTAAAATCAACTCCAAAAATCCAACGATTCCCATTCATCAAGTGGTCTAGATGTAGATGAATAGAATACAAAATATCTAAAGAACAAAAAGGATCATCGAATACAGATCAGCATTTTATAAGAAAAGGAGAAAATGTGTGCGCGTGGATGGCTATTTGTCCTAGCACACTTGGTATGATGGGCCAAAATGCATTTGATGTATCATTATTACAAATTGGTTTCAGTTTATTGGCTTCCATGCTTCAAGGATCCTCAACTTCCTGTGCGGAAAAAGAGTCTTCCAATTAGAAGATCCTGTTCATTCATCTTTGTACTATTACTAAACTGTATTGCTTTATTATGACCTCGAAATCACAACATGCCAAGTATTTCCTTGGGACTGGTTCTTCCCTTGCCAGTCTTTTCTTTACCTGATGTTTTCTGATTCTTTCTGTTATGCTTCATTTCCCTGAAAAACCAGCCAATGTTCTTACAGTTCTTGCATGTCTTTCTTCAGGTTGATTTACAGGGAATTTTGTCGGCAATTCCTCTACCTTTGAGTCAGGGAGTCTTGCTAGCCCTTCTCCAACAGCTGGCTTGTGATATAAGCAAAGATACTTCCAGAAAGTTGGAGTGGATGAGAGATGCTGCTGTTGCAATAGACCCTACAGATCCGATGATTGGCATGCATGTGCGGCCCATTTTTGAGCAAGTTTATCAGATACTGGGCCATCAGCGTACGATTCCCACCACCACTGCTGCTGAAGCAAACAGCATCCGGCTTGTCATGCATGTCATCAACTCAGTATTGATGAGCTGTAAATGATCCCATCCTCTAATCTGTGCAGAATTTTAGGGGCTTCTGGTCAAGGTAGGAAGAAGTTTGTACAGAGAAAAGGGAAGAAAAAAAATTATAATTATAAACCTCAGCAGTTGAGTTGCAGAAAGTTGACAATGTTTATTGTGTAAAGCGTTTGTGTCTTTTGGGAATTCAGTGTCATAACTATAGGGCCTTATGGTTTTGATGGGTTTTCGATATTTGAATGACTGGTCTGAGTTGTCTTTTTATTACATTGAAACGTTTCCCATTTTGGGTTTAGAAGAATATGCTGATTTGTAATGAACGTTCATCCAATTATCCAAAATCCTTCTCATCTGTTTTTCCTGTTGTGAATATAATGATATGAAGAAGTTTATGGAATTTGTGGCATCGAGACCTAAGACTAATACCGATTAGAGTACATGTTTTGCGCATGATCAATCATTGTTTTTTTTTTTTTTGTAATTATAGTTATTAATCAACGAACAATTGTCTAATTGGCAGTCTAATATTATATTTTTATCAATCAAAACTTTGAGTGTCAATGTGAAGAACCACTTTTGGCTGTGACAATCTATCCAAGACCCTTTTGGGGATCAGAGAGATGAGTCTCAACATATATGGATGCATTTTTAAGATGATGTTTCTTATAAAAATCATATCGATTGGATTTTAAAAGTCATAATTTTTAACGGATAATTATCACCGATTAAAATAGAGCTAGTTTTGAATGGAATTTTAATTTAATGGTGAGATCAACTTAGAACGGCTTCAAATTAGATAGAGATAAAATTGACGAGTGGATGAGTGTGTGAAAGACGGTGAATCTCACTTGGGTCCAATTGGGGACATCATCATTGATTAGATCGAACCAAGCAGAGCCACAAACAAGTCATGGCTATGTTGATAACAAATCAAACATGTGCATGGTTGGCCATGCAAAAGTAGATTCATAATCCAATGGTAAAGGCCTAAGCCAATCTGATCATAATGACAGACAATTTCAATGGTGACAGTGATAGAAGATGGTAGTGAGTTCCGATGGTGGGCTGATAGACACAGGTGCGAGCATCCATGATCTCTAATCAAGAGCATTATCCAAGATAATGTTATGGATGTCCAAGATGCCAAATTGAATCTTTGATTTAATATTAGACTTTCTGACCTAACTTGATAAGTCTACAATCTATTAAATTAAAATAACTATTCAATTTATTATTTTGAAATAAAAATTTAAAAATATTTGTTTTTTGACAGAAGAAATCTAAGACTCCCATCTCTCTCCATAAGCCACGGACGTCAAGTGACTACGGACTCGAACCTAGTATTATTTTTTAAACAACTTTCATCTATCTTTGTGTTTAGAGACCCGTGATATATCTATCATATGCCATTATTTTTCATTTAAGATTTTTTTTTTCTAATTGGTGGAATGAACTATGAAATGGACTCAAAACATTTTTCCTGAAAAGGTAGGCCCTAATCCTATGCAGGCTCGCAGGCCCTCCACAACTAGATTTCTAAATTTAATCCTTATAAATGGACTGATCTGAGTCACACTACTTCTGCTTTTATTTAGATTTGCATAAAAAAACATTTTAGTGGATTCAGATTTGGCTAGATGTGCATCATATTCATATTGGATGTAAAATTCATATTCAAATTCAATTTTAAATTTGAACAAAATGAAAACCCTGTCTTCATATCCATTTCATTTAAGTAATGATATTTAGAAAGACTCAATGTTATCGTAACCGAACTCTGTAATGAACTGTCGAAATAGAAGGTTGGATTAAATAAGGTTCAACCTGGTCAAACTCGGTCAAATCTGTGCCATTAATATAAATATTATAAATAATATTTAATTGTTAATTAAAGTTTAATTGATGAGTTGAAATAAAAAATTTTGCGACATTTAAATATAATAATAAAATTATCGCTAAAATCAACAGTTTAAAATTTTTAATTTAAAAAATGTTGTTCAAAATACATCATTTTTTTTTTTTGCTTTTATTGTATAGGATGAATAAAATAATCTTCAAAAATAAAAATGCTCATTTTATATTTATTTTCGTTTAAAAAAATAATATGTTATTTTTTAAAGATTTAAAAGGTGATAGAGTGAATTAAAATAATAATAACAATAATACCTTCTTCCTTACCCGCTCTTAACCTCATTTATATCTCTATTTTTTTATTTTTTAATAGATTTAAAAGATCATAACACTCAAAAGATAAAGACATTAATTTAAAATAAAAAAGTTTAAATAGTCAAATAAAAGATAAAGACTTTTGTTTTGACTTAAGACTTAGTCATTTCCTTCATGAATTATGAATAGAAAACAGAAGCTCAAATGCTCACCATTCAATTCTTCACCAACATTGTTCTGAGTCAAAAAGACATGAATCAGATATCTAATTATGTAGCCACTCACTTTACGACACGTGTGACCGATTAGCAGGCACTGATGGGGAAATACCATCCATGCTAAAAAATACAACTGGATCACCAAAATAACAGGCATGCTGAAAATGCTAGATACCAAAATAATGGAGTAGGCATTTAATAACAAAATAATAATAATAATAATAATAATAAAGTAGGTTTGAGTTACTCTTTCCATTCTTATATCTAAAACGATTAAGAAAATTATTAGAAAACTATTAAAAGACATAATTTTTAAATATTGAAATTAGAAAGACCACCATATGCCAATTCTATTTCCTAAATGTGCATAGACAAGAGCACCGGCTTTGAATAGGGACATAAAAACACTTGGGCCAGTGTTACATAAATGTTTAAGTCGATTCTGATGGATATGGTGGATTAACTTTGAATATGGATCATAAAATCAGAATGTAATGACCCGCTCTTCCGAGATGTTGCCGTTTCAATACCACGAGGTTTAGTGTTATATTGTCCGTTTTGGACCCACAAATAGAGGGGATCCATACGGTTTTCATTGGACCTACACCATCATCGAGGTCCAAAATGCTTAATACTTTATTAAGGGGGTACCAAGCCTTATAAACCCCTAAATTTTCACCTCAACTTTCGATGTGGGACTTCATCAAGTTGCCACACCGCTCAATACATCAACCTTTGTCAATGTGTCTATCTATTGACCCATCAACCCTAAACCCTTGCCGATGTGTCTATCCACCGACCCATCAACCCCTACTCGATATATCGCCTGCCACCACGACTCTATACATGCTCGATGTATAGCTCTTGACTCTGGACTGGATCAGAGTATTACACAGACAATATCAAAATTACTTCAATGTAATTGTGAGGAGATCATTCCCATTTTGCTCTTATATATTTTAATTCAATAATGAGAAAATAAAAAGTTAAATGAAAAAGTTCTATAATTATATTATCAATGCTTTTTTACAGAAGAAAATACCGATACAAAGCTATTACTAAAAGTTCAAATCAAGGACACCAAATCCCCCCTTTTCAGATGGGGTGTATTAGTGAGTTTGATTTTAGTATTATGATAGTTCATTCAATATTTGCTTTGGCCTTTTTCATGTAATTCTTCCGTTCCATTTTAAAATTTTAAATTTTAAAAAAAAGACATTTAAAAAAAAAAAAAACACTAATATATATACTATACTATCATCATTTGGTCATCATTTAATTATAAAAATATATCACTTTATCAATAAAATATATTTTATTTAAATAAGTTTTTCTATTTAATTTATACAAATAAAAATGACAGTTAATAAAGAGTTCTATTTCAATTAGTTATTTTATTTAATTTAAATTTAATAATCACACATATTTAATAAAAATTATTTTTGTAAATTCTGACTTCAAACTTCGATCTTAATCCTCCTCACTCAGTTTTGTCAGTGTCACTTTCATAGAAGTACCAACTCCAACATCATATCATTTACGTCTCTATTAGGGACCTTTCAAGTGATACACATCCACCTAACTAAACTCATTTGTTGGATTGAGACACCTCTAAAATTATGATATGTAAGGTTTAAAATTTATATTTATTAAAATTATAATATTTTAGGGTAAATTCAATTTCTCTCTCTTTTTTTTACCCAAAAATAAAATGTTTTGGTTTGCCGTTGGATTGACTAATGAATTTTTGAGTATTTCTTTCAAAATAATATTATACTTAACTCTGAGAGGTTAGTTTGATGGTGAATTCTCACTCTTATTTATGGAAAGTCTTGAGATCAAGCTCCCCTTAACATAAAAAGGGTCACTCTCTTTAGTTCTGTACCTGACTTGTGCAATACATACTTCAAGAATTAGTCAAGTAAAATACCTTGAAAATACAGATAGAACACTCAGATACTTTGATCTTAAAAAAAAAATATATATATATATATATATCATGCTTAAACATATCTTTCTTATCTTACATTAGATGTTTGGTTATTGATATTAATAAGTATTGAATTAATAGATAAAACAAGCTTAATCTAGAGCCCAAACTCTAGACTCAACAATTATCAAACAGTGGTGGGTGGGATAAATGAAAAACTTGCGGAAGAAAAAGAAAACGTGTGGAGGGCCTCATCATCAAGGGTATTTTTGTCAACAAAGGCGGTACTAGTGGATCTAATTTCGGCCGTTAAATTCACCTGTATGAAATAGACAGCTCAAGCGCCACGTGGATGAACACCTACTGACGTGGACTAACACATGCTGACATGGACCAACGCCATCTCACGCAGTCATGCGTATTGTACGGGTTAACATGTCACCTCCTGTATCGCCCGGCCCGTCCTCATTGGACTTCACGGGGATCCCGTTTTGTCGGTTTGGAGTCACGGGTGACGGGGTGAAGATATTCTCCGCATGCAGGGCCACGCCCTTTTACTGCTTGCATTCTGTTACTTGTTCCGCAAGACCACCCTAAATCCTGCCTCGCATATGTCCATCGGTACGTCAAATACTCCCTACCTGTACACACTAGATAATAATATAAGTGGTATTGATGATTTTTTCTCCTGAATTGATGTGATTCTACTTATATGGAATTTCTTTTATAAATTCATTGACAACGGAGCAAAAGTCAAATTGAGATACGATATGTGTTTAGAATTATATAATAGAATTTTTGTCATTCAATTTATGATCATGAAAATAACAACTCTCAATATCTTAAAATATGTTAATTATAAAAAAAATATATATATTAATTTTTGTGCACTATTTTTCGACCTTCTGAAACATTTTTTTATCACAATATTTTATTTAAGTGAAAAATGCAACTGACCTCATAAAAAATTATTGCATCACATCTATAAAGGTGTAATTAGTTTTAGTTAAAACCATCTAAGTACATGCTATTTCTTCTAGTCCATGAGATTATATAAGGGCCACCTCTTTCATCTTCTTTGAAAGACACCATTTCAAGAGAATAACTAATAGGAACTCAAAATTTAAACATGATTATATATTAGATAAAGATGAAATCACTGCGAATAAAAATATTATTTTAACTTTTGACCTTTATCATATTTTAGAGTTTAAAATTTAAAAACAAATATTTAAATTCGATAAAAATCAATTGAATTGTTGTGTACTATATGTTAGCCCACTCTGAAAAGGTGGTTGACATCATGTATATACAATGATTTTATTTTATAAATTTTGATTGACATCTATGCTTACTATGAATCACTCCAACAAATTAAACTCAAATTCAAAAGTATAGAAATCTTAACAATTTTATATATTAGGTGACACTTTTTTTTTTATCAATCTCTATCTTTTATACACCTTATATCTCATGAATTAAGAATGCTACAATATCTATCAAATGATATGCCCTATTGTATTTTTACATAGATCACTCATCTCTTTAAAATTTTAAATCTTAAAATTAATAATTTGTGATTCCTTGCTCCAACTGATGTGGGAGGAGTCCTACATCGGTTTGGAGGGAGGAGAGTGAAGGGGTTTTAAATAGCCACCCCTCGTACTAAAGCATGAAGCGTTTTGGGCCGGGCCATGTGGGCCCGGGCCCAAATGTAAGGCCATGCGGGTTCGAGCTGTGTGCGAGACTCAAAGCGAACAATATCTTGTTGAGTCATGCCCTATGTTTTCGGGACCGATCGTTACATAATTAGAAAAAATATAATTAATTGAATTGGCTTTGTTCTCATGATTGATGATGGATGGTGAAGGGGGGTGGCATTTATGTGCTCCCACGGACTACAGGAAGTAACAATGTGCATAGATGTTTTTAACTGGGACCTGATTGGTGATTACAACGTGACAGATCTGGTGTAACGTGCACTCTCTTTACCTCTCTTTTTTTGCTTAGATTTCCTTTGTCGTTGCGCTAAGATTCCCGGGATTCAAGGATTCCGAGGCAAGAGCTTGAATTCTGTGCCTATATAAACCCACCAACCCTGCCATCTCAGTCCCCACTCCACCGGCCCTTTTCCATTCATCTCTCTCACCCACCCATCTTTTTCAAAGATTTTTGGGTGGTTTTTCTTCTTTCTTTTTGTTTGGTGCCTGCTGTCTGTATCCTTCGGGGTTTTCTTCTTTCGATTCTGTCGTGTCATTTGTGTTTTCATCTGGGTCCGTTGTTCTTCTTCGTTCTGTTTGGGGTTCTTGTAGTTTTCCATCAATATGACTGTTGGAGCTGGGATTTCCGTTGTTGATGGGAATCTGAATGTGTTGGGGACCTCTATCCTGTCTAATGTTCATGATAACATCATTTTAACTCCGGCCACCGGAGATGGTTTGACCAGCGGGGCATTTATTGGTGTGATATCTGATCAAGTAGGAAGTCGTCGTGTTTTCCCCATTGGCAAGCTTCAGTAAGCTCTCTCTGTCTCTGTCTCTGTCTCTCATTAGAGTATTAAAGCTACAATATTACTCTGGAGTCTAAACCAATGATAGAAACATCTTTATCTAAAAAATGCAGTTTTTTTTATAATCGCATTATCATTTTCTGACATCATCACCTTTATTATTATTATTATTATTATTATTATTATTATTATTTACACTGTATTTCTCTAAGGAGTATTGATGGGTCGGTTCTGGCTTCTTGTTGTAAGCTATTTGGTTCTCACTGTTAGGATGCTCTGTTTTTTCAAAGTATATTCACTGGGTTGTTGCAGTGGTAGTGAGCCTATTGAATGTAATCCATCAAATCCAATATTTTCAAGCTTTGGTTCTTGATCATTTACATCGATTTTGGTTTGTTCCTTTCTTGCTTATTTTATACATTTGATAATTTGATTAAAAATTAACCTGCATTACCTTCAGCAATTTTGATGGGCCGGTTTGGCTTTATTTCATCTCCTTTAATTTTAAGCTGTTTCATCTCCATTTATTAGGATGTTTTTTTTTTTTTAAGTATAGTCTCATGCTGTGGTCCTTTGAAATTAAAATAGATTTTAGTTCTTCCCTTTCATGCCTATGTTACACATTTGATATTTTCATTAAAATTGACCTCCAAGTTGGTCTAGTTTGTGTATTTCCACCATGCTTAAGAATCTATGAATTATTATGCTAAGAGAGTTGGGATCCTCTTGTTTGGTGGCATTGGTTTCCTGTAACCAGGTTTTAAGTGTTTCTCTATTCTGATCCTGTTCATATTTGCAGGGGATTGCGTTTTATGTGCTGTTTCAGATTCAAACTATGGTGGATGACCCAGAGGATGGGTTCTTCAGGCAAAGACATTCCCTTCGAAACTCAGTTTTTGATCGTTGAGGGAAAAGATGGGTCCCATTTTGGCGATGGAAATGAAGATGGTTTAGGCCAGTCTCCAGTCTATGTTGTGTTCTTACCTATTCTAGAGGGGGACTTCAGAGCTGTCCTTCAGGGCAATACAAATGGAGAAATGGAGATCTGTTTGGAAAGCGGTATTTGATGAATCAATATTGAGTCTGATGTTTCACCTTTTCATTTCTATATGTGGAAATGGATATGCATATGTATTGATGATAAAAGCTTTCATTTTGCATTCCAGGAGATCCTGCTGTTAAGGGATTTGAAGGTACCCATATGGTTTTTGTGGCTGCCGGTTCAGATCCATTTGAAGTCGTTACAAATGCAGTGAAGTAAGAAGCTTCATCTGTGTTTTATCAAGATATTCCTTTTTGTTTAATTCCATCAACTTTGGATTAGTTCTTTATGAAATTCATATGATTACTGTTGTTATTATCATTGTAATCGTTGTTCTGCTTATTATGTTATTTTCTGGCCACATGTTGGGTTCCCAAAGCCATATCAGGGTAGAAATGCCAAAAAATATTAATATTATTATGTGATTTCTAAGTGTTGGTTTTTTGCATTTTTTATCTATCCTTTAGTACATATAAATCTCCATTGCACATCCATGTACAGGACAAATAGGCAATTTTCTATTATCATCCAAAGACATTTGGGATACCTAAAACTTGTTTTCATTGTCATTATCATCGTTTTCATGTCGCATGCTGGCTATATATTGGGTTCACAAAGCCATCTCAGGCTAAAAAGCTGAAGTTCTTTAAAATTATCATGTGATTTTAAGGGTTTTTGTTGTTGTTGTTGTTGTTCTGTTCATAAGAACATTTAGATTTCCATTGCACATCCATGGAGAGAACAAATAGGCAATTTTCAGTTATCATCCAAAGCCATAGGGTGCTAAAATACATCAAGTATTGATTTGTGGTGGAAAAGGTAGATAACATATCGACAAATTGACATTGCACATCTGTCCAGGATGGATGGAGTGTAGAAAACTGTCTCCATCTGCGATTTGAGGACCTGAAAGACATCAAATATTGATTTGAGGTGGAAAAGGCAGTTTAACCATGTAAACTCCCAAATTCACATTGCATGGCTAAGTTTGGTGAAAAATCCCTTATCCTTCCTTACATAGTTTGATCTCTGTAACCTGGATGGATTGGTTTGACAGTCAAAACGCTTGCCTCATGAAACGAGGTCTTGAGTTCGATTCACGCTCAACTCCTCCAGGCCACTCCCATGGGGTTACTCTCCATCGACTAAACTAGTGTGTGTGGGGTTGGAATACTCTTTTTACAAAAAAAAATTGTTCGATCTTTGTGTTTGCCCCCAAAACTTGGTTAGAGCATCCGGCAAACAACTTAAAACCCAATCCAACTTACATGGCATTCATGTGATTGTGGTTGGCTACAGTCACAATGTAACTTTATACACATTTGTGCAATTGGAATTGGCTTAGTAACTTCATTTCCAAAGTCTTTTGTTTTCTATCGGCTTTCAGAGCACTCTGAATGATTTCCACTGTAGCTTTTATCTCTCAGGTTTAGATATTACACACATAAATTTTACAGGTTTAAGGGTTCATATTTGTCCTTGTTATTATGGGGACTTCCATTCCAGAAATGCAGAAATTCTTGCACTTGCATGATATGTTCTAGAATTAAAACTCATAAAGTCAGTCATAACAAGGATTCAGTGATGCTCAATGAACCATATCGCTGATACTGTTCGGTTGAATCATTTTTTTTTTTGTATGAATAGTTGTTTTGTGCTTGAATAACCAATGACTATTACACTATGAACTTTTATAGGTCTGTCGAAAAGCACTTGCAGACATTTTCTCATCGTGAAAAGAAGAAGGTATTTATGTTATATAATTTCTTAATGGAGGTTTAAGTTTATCTTAGAGATTCAATCGATATTGATTTCTATATCATACATCTTTTAGATGCCGGACATGCTTAATTGGTTTGGTTGGTGTACATGGGATGCATTTTATACTGATGTCACTGCTGAGGGAGTAAGGCAAGGACTGCAAAGGTACTTTTCTCATCTTTGGTTACTTTCAGTATGTGTTCAAGGAGCATAAAATGGTAAAACAATGGATATCCTGTCTTCTGCAGTCTAGAGAAAGGTGGAATTCCTCCAAAATTTGTTATAATCGACGATGGCTGGCAATCTGTTGGTATGGATGCCACCAGTACTGCATCCAAAGTTGAAGATGCTGCAAAGTGAGTTTTTAAATATTAATTGATGGTTGATGCAAACATTGTTTCTCTCTCTGATTTCTATAGCTAACAGTACATTCTATATTTTGTTAGCTTTTCCAACAGGCTAACTCATATAAAGGAAAACCACAAATTCCAGAAAAATGGCAAAGAGGGTCAGAGGGAGGAAGACCCTGCTTTGGGGCTTGCTCACATTGTTGCCGAAATCAAAGACAAGCATGACCTAAAGTAATATACTTATTAGTACTGTGGTTCACTTTTCGCATTTTCTAGTAACTTTAAGAAGTACGTGTTTTGCATGTGTGATGGTTGAATTATATTTGGGCTATTAAATGAATATCTATAGTGGCTGAAATGTGGTGGAAATTGGAACTAAGTTAGAGAAGATTCTTAATCAAATCTAATCAATCACAGAACAAAGTAGAAAGCCTTGTATCATAAGTGTAATGTTATTATTCGAAATGTCAAATGCTATTATTCAAAATGCTACAAATCTACTAAAATTTATTGTATTCACTGTACTTTTAATCCTTGGCAATCATATAGATATTAAATTCCTCCATGGAAAACTATTATAAATGATATTATAATTTTGAATATAAATGATGAGTAATACAAATGAGTAATGAATAAACTACAATTCATTTGTAAAATGAGTTATCATATAGTCTAAAGAATATGAGCTTTGACTATTTAGTCATAAAAAGAGTAAAATGAGAATATATTTGTCATGTTTTATATGATTCATAAAAAATTAGTGAACAATTTCAAGTTTACCTCAAATCCTTAACCATAAACAAAGAAAGAGAACTAAAAGTTAAATAAAATAAAAAAGTGACCCATATTATTATTAAAGTGATGGTGTACATGTACTCCTTAGGACCTCTACAGCCCCATAATACTCAACTGAACAAATCAAATTTGAATTATTTTAATCATTTTAATATGTTTGATGAATATATATAGATATAAAAATAAGTTCAAATATTATTTCTGCACTTCCCACTAATCTGCACAAATTTAAGCAATAATACAAGACACTTATACCATCATTTAAAAACTGAAAAAAAAGTGGCCAAGTTAGCATGAATCTACTTAACAATATTTCTAGTCTAGCGAGTCAACGAGTTTTTTTGTCAAAATTTTCAAATTTCTAAAAACTTAGCCAAATTTCTTGACTCGAGTCTGAAATTTGAGTTTTTAAATACTGACTTATACTAATGTTGGGTGGATTTTCATTTTGCTGTGCTTTTGGGGGGATGGAAATGATGCTAATGTTGGGTGAAGGCTCCTCCTATGATATTCTACTTCATGTACAGTTGGTGACCTGGTTTCAAATCCCATAATGTCCCAAATGCACCAGCAAAATCAGCCTCACATGACCATTAACTGATTGTGAAAGTAGAAAATCGAAATTCTCAACATGCAGTATGTGATGCAATAAGTGATTAAGGACTCTTTTCTCTTTTTCTTGTTCCCATTTTCAGGTATGTTTATGTTTGGCATGCAATAACTGGTTACTGGGGTGGAGTTAAGCCTGGTGTCAGAGAGATGGAACATTATGAATCTAAATTGGCATATCCCATTTCTTCTCCCAGCATTCAATCCAACGAACCTTGTGACGCTTTGAACAGCATAACAGCCAATGGCCTTGGCCTTGTCAACCCCGAGAAAGTCTTTAACTTCTATGATGAGTTACACTCTTACCTTGCATCTGCTGGAATTGATGGCGTCAAAGTAGATGTTCAGAACATTCTTGAGACCCTAGGAGCAGGCCATGGTGGGAGAGTCAAACTTGCTCGGAAGTACCATCAGGCATTAGAGGCATCAATCGCAAGAAACTTCTGTGACAATGGGATAATATCTTGCATGAGTCATAATACTGATGGTTTGTACAGGTAACTTATCTCTTCCACTCCATTCATATTCTAGTACATGGTCGTTGGCAGCTGGAAAATCATTTCCTTGATCATTTTCAGATTTTGCCTAATTAATCCACACATTTTAGACTTAAATGGTTCATCAATTGTTTCAGTACTTCAGTGAGGTGTCACTTTATCCTTTCACAGCCAAGATAATCATCGGCAGTCATTGTTGATGGTAGTTTCGGTTGGATGGAAAATCAAGAAGAAAGCCACACCCCACATATTGTGGTTGGTCACTGATCCTCACACCACACCAACTATATAACATACAATCATCTTCTCTGCCAAAAAGTTAAAACAGTTATATTTTTGAGTATGTGAGCATACACCCTTAAATCGTGAAAATTTGATTCAGTGTTCTTTGCTGTCGCAGTGCAAAGCGGACAGCTGTGGTAAGAGCATCTGATGATTTTTGGCCAAGAGATCCAGCATCTCATACTATCCATATTGCATCAGTTTCCTATAATACTGTTTTCCTTGGAGAGTTTATGCAGCCTGATTGGGATATGTTTCATGTAAGCCTCTAAAAGTCTGTTTTAAGCGTTCACCCTTCAGATTACTCTGCTATGAACTTGTGGACAATGATTTATTTTTTATTTTATCCTGTTTATCCCCCAGAGCCTTCACCCAATGGCTGAATACCATGGAGCAGCACGTGCGGTTGGAGGATGTGCCATTTATGTCAGGTATTTTATTCCTTTACATGCTTGGATGCACCAAAGTTCAAAGTTGTCTTGAGATTCATGGCAAAAGGGACTTCTATTTGTTTGCCCATGTGTGAGGATCATGTGAAGATGTGCATTGGGTAGTTCTATTATTCTGCCACCTCCACCTCAAAAAATAAGAAAAAAACATCATTTTTATTTTATCCGAGTACAAACTATACATTTTGGTTGATATGTCACACCTAAGATTTGTGGAACATAAAAAACCCATAGTTTTGTATAATTCCAACATGGGATGTTTTATTATGCAGTGACAAACCTGGAAACCATGACTTCAATTTATTGAAGAAGCTTGTACTACCTGATGGTTCTATATTGAGAGCAAAACTTCCAGGAAGACCTACAAAAGACTGCCTATTTTCAGATCCTGCTAGGGATGGGAAAAGGTGAGCATAATATTTTACTAGATTCTGATTTCATTGGTAAAATGATTCTATTTCAGTTAACATTCAGTGTTCCTCATGGATCACTTAAATTCTGGTTCATTGATCTCGTTGTCATGGCAGTCTTCTTAAAATATGGAATCTGAATGAGCACTCTGGAGTTATTGGGGTTTTCAACTGCCAAGGAGCTGGATGGTGTAAGGTTGGGAAGAAGAATCTGATTCATGATGAACAACCTGGAACAATCACTGGGGTTGTCCAAACAAGGGATGTTGCTTACTTGCCAAAGATAGCTGGAGCTGGATGGAGTGGCAATGCAATCATCTTTTCCCATTTGGGTGGTAATGTCTTGCTAAAATCTAGTTTAAATAATTTCACTTCCTTCCAAAAGTCTTAACCAAAATAATTATACTTAGAAGCAACAAATTCAGATTTGCCCACTTGAATCTGGAATGCATCCAGCCATTCATCTGACAGCACGGTGCCATCATGAACTGGTCATGCCCTAATAATGAGATATCCTATAAGAAAGTACTAGCGACCCATTACATAAACTTATTTTCTTTGATCGGTGCCTGTGGACAATACTTTCCAGGCTCAACAATTGACAAAACCATCCAATCTGGAGCCCTTCAGAATAGTGTTCCTTATGAGCCATGGAGAAGTGGTCCATCTTTCAACAATGCCCTTTTTCCCAACATTGCCTCGTAAAATTATTGGATACCATAAACTTTTGTCATGGTTACACATTAGGTATTTAGATCACTTCATCGAATTCTGTAGGAAGACACGTTTCTGTTTGTTTTTCTAAATTGATCTTCTCTTTGTAGGTGAGGTGGTGTATCTTCCAAAGAATGCTTCTTTGCCTGTTACATTAAAATCCCGAGAATATGAAGTCTTTACAGTGGTCCCTGTGAAGGAATTATCCAATGGGGCATTGTTTGCTCCTATTGGATTGATCAAGATGTTCAATTCTGGAGGAGCCATTAAAGAGTTGAACTATGAAGATGAGGGAAGGGCAATTGTAGACATGAGAGTTGGAGGTTGTGGTGCTTTTGGGGCCTATTCGTCAACTAGACCCAAGAGAGTAACAGTTGATAACGAAGAAGTAGAGTTCACATATGATGAAGGAACTGGATTGGTTAGCTTAGATTTGAAAGTACCACATGCAGAACTGTACCTGTGGAAGATATTGATGGAGCTGTGAAAGGTTACATGCCTGAGGAGGGTCGAGGTTCTCTCATGGTCTGGTTGTCATGAGAAAATTTTAGAATTTCTCTGGGTTGGTGTCCTTGTGAAGAGTAGTGATAAGAAAGCACACATGGATGCAAGTAGGAATTGCGAATATGATATTACTTGATGATTCAACAATTCAGTAGTTCGCTCACGTTTCTAGAATCTATCTATAGCTAGTTTTGTGATCAATCAATTTGAACCTTCTGCAAGATGGAAATGTATCTGTAACAGCAATGATCTATAAAAGAGAAATGCAGTTTGCAGCTGTTTGGTCTAGTTTCTCATGTTCAAACATATTTGACTAATGCATGAAAGCACGCTTTGTTTGCACTTTTAGGTTTACTGCAAGTTTTCATGGAAACAAAAGGCTAATGCTTTTTGGTTCTCTTCTTCATGTTGAGATACACAGTCATTTGGAAGAAATTAAGCATATTGAGGTTAACTAGGTGAATTTTGATTATGGTCCAACCGACTTTGTGGGAACTTTATTCTCTACCCACAGGTAAGTTTGATGTTTGAATAGAATGGACATTTAGTCATAAACATTCCATGAGAGGCCTCCAAAATAAGTGGCTGGACATTGAGTCCAAGTATCCAACCCTCCATATTTTTGGTTCTTGATTCAATGGTTATGATGGTTATAGCAAATTGAAATTTTATGCCATTGATAAATCAACAATAGTATCTAAGTCAACCAACCAATACTTATATGCAATTGAATGGACCCCACAAGATAGGTTGGACTTGATTATTCTTAAAACCATTGAAAAAAATTGCCTGCTACCTCGGTCTGGGAACTACCCATATAAAACAGTTTAAGATAGAAGTCAAATTTAAGATTATGTTAGAGTTTTGAGTTTGATATACAAGATCTTTTTTTATGAATACGATATTACAGTTTTATGATATCAACTCTCTTAACAGTTACTAGATTCAATTGGTTTTCATTTAATTCTATTTTGAGCTTCTAAACACTTAATATTAGTTTCCTCTTTTCTCCCCCCTTCATTCAACTGTCCATAATTCATTTTTCAGGTGGAGGGGATTGACCTAAACTCAGGCCAGGAGGGGTACTTTTACCCAAGTAACGCATATTAGCACCTATATCATATAGCAACATCCTTTTAGATGATAATTTTTTATTATTTCAAATAAATATAATTAAGAAGGCAGTGGTTCAAGCATTTCTAAAAACTCCTATAATTTTGACATATCACCATACAAAAATCCTTAAATGTTGAAAACGTACAGAATGATGCGTTATTCTATCAGAAAGAATAGGGAGATTGAAGTCACCAAAGATGTATGAAATAGAAATTAGAAAGAGAATGTGTGAAAGTGACATTGTGATACATTATTTGGGAGGCATTCCAAAATAAAATGGACAGTTTTAGGATAATTAGCAGGGCTTCAAAATAAGCTGATAGTATATAGCAATCAGGGCTTCCTTAGAATGGCACTTTGATGGGAAAGATGAATCCAATAAACCCAACAACATGAAGTGTAGAATGCAACATTTTCTAAATTGTAAAATGGGGCCTACATATGATAATTTGAACCCTCATAATCTTGCCCTACATGAATTGTCATGTCATACAAGCATACTAATATGCACTTTAAAAAAAAATTAACAGTTTTTTATAGAAAAAATAAACAGTAAAAAACACTAAAGACCAAACGGGGGATTATCAACTTATACATCTAGCATTAACCTTCATACCAATGAAATTACACACTTATTAAATCCCAACCAGTAAGTTCTAATCTATATAAAGTTCCGTAAGTAGGGACTCTTGAAATTATTTGCTTGATGATCTTATTTAATGGTAGATTCTTTTATCAACACTATCAGTGATGCTTTTAGTAGGGTTTTATCTGGAAAGACCCTCATGCTTCCTTCTTTCAGTACATGCCAAGCTATAGACAGTGGAAGATGTTTCCACAAAATCTTGCCCTTCCTATTGCAAAACCAAGAATCCCATCCAGTCCAAGAGATCCTCTTACCTAAGAAGTTAAGAACAAGTTAATGAAAACAGGCTAAATATAAGAGATAAATGAACAGCTAAGTAATAAATGATTGACCAATTCATAAGACCAACAAAGAAAGAAATTGTTCAGAAATTTAAAATTTCACATTCTCAAATTATCAAGATTTAGGATTTTGTTAGATGAACCTAATCAACAGAATTTATTCACTCTAGGTGCAAGGACTAGGACCTTCCTCTAGAAGATTTTAATTCGAAATCAACTAAACATCTGGTCTAATTCTCATATCCCATAATCCATCAAATTCCTACAAAATGTTCAAGGGGCCTCACTTGCCTCCCCCTCTACACCTCCATCCACTATTAAATTTACTTCAGTTTTATTAGAGATGGAGAATAGACACCTAAATTGTAACTTGAGTGGCTCATAAATTATCACCTAGCTTCCTATCTTCATTGAATTAGATTCTACTTATCCCTTTCTTGATCACATCCCCCATTTCTCCCCTCAATTTCTCCATCTTTATTATATCCTTCAACACCTATAAACACCTCCTTTTACTACTATCAGTTTTTGACCACCCCTCCCCCTTCCCTTCCCCATATTTTACTTCAATCACCTCCTTCCATAGAACCCAATTTTTTTGCTTTACATTATCCGTTCTCAATCCCCTCATTCTCTAGTGCCAAACTTCACTCCATTTGACTAAATGAATCATCTTTTCATCATGCATCCCATCCCATAAAAGATCCCTTTCTCTTTTCTTTTTTTCAAGAAATTTTGAGAGAGCAGCCTTGATGAGTATAGGATTTTTTCCATGAGAGGAAACACATTGCACCATTTGAATTTTACAGACGAATGTAGGGCAATGGAGTTTTTCTCTACATGGCAAACTGCACTCTTAGGAAACCCTAGAGTATGAGTAGGCCCTGACGAAGAGTCTGGAGTTGTTAGTTCTTGTTTTAACCATGTTATGAGGCTTTTCTACATGAATAAAAAATAATGCATACAATGCAATAAGAAAATAATCAAATAAGGAAAAAAAGAAAATGATACTGAGAACAGAAAAAAGGTATTGACTGACAACAAGGTTCCAGCTCTCTTGCATCATTGTGACAGAAATTTGATCCATAAAGAAATCTGCAAACTAAATATAATAATTTCAATATAATGATGGGCTTTCTTTGCTGGGAATGCTCTAAATTAATACCCAAGAATGTAGCAACCTCAAATCAGCACAATATTTGAAACAGAGCAAATCCTAATTATATTTTCTAAAATATTCATCTAAATCAACATGAATAAGAGGAATCTTTTCTTTTTCATGTATCCACATATTGCAGAGGCAAGCTGCCTATCAAATCTTTAGAGGTAAAAAGGAAAAAAAGTTGAAAACAAAAGCAGTGCAATCCATGCCTTAAAATATTTTGATAAGCAAAGCCTCAAAAAAAAAACATTCTGCTAAATATCACAAGCATGTGTGATGATGATTTGTTTGATAATGGGAATGCAATTCTTGCTCAAAGAACAAGATGGATGGAATCTTATGGAATGTTGGCTACCTTCAGTAATCTATGTAAGACAGTCATGGGCTACCTCTAATTTCTTATCCCTTAGATGACCTCAGCTATCAGATTCATAACTTGGATCATTTGATTGGGAAACTTCTGCAAATCTCATATACATGGCAGAACCCACCACATGATCAGTTTTTGCTGTGATTTATAGCGCCACATAGACAACAAGATCACACATTTTATATTTTTCTCATATTTTTATACATCACAGTCACTACTTAACGAAATGGTGTTCTTTAAGATTAAATACTTACTGAAGGTCACCAAGGAGGATTTCATGCAATTTCTACCTGCAGATAATATAAACAACGTTGGCTTCCTTCAATCAAGGTTGTAGTATTGAACGTAAGGAATGTGTTGGATCTTGCGACTTTCCTCTCCTTTCTCCAAGCCATCAATGAATCCTTCGGGCATTTGAATTAACAGAAGTCGGCGGAGTGCAGTGAGGTGTTGTAAGCCTTGTGGAAGCATCTTTAAATTTGGACAATCCAAAATTGTTAAGCTCTGTAAGCTTTGGAATGTTCCAGGTTCTATAGTACTCCACTCTTCCAGTTGTTCCATATTAGCTATTCGCAAGCACACGAGCTTAGGAAAACCTCCAGGGCCACAACCCATCCGCTTCCCCATAAAAACATCATGTAGATGCAGAATCAGTAGATTAGGCAGTTGCTTGAGGATGTTAAGCGGATCTTCCATCAACCGACTGTGTCGCAAGGTAATCCGGTAGAGACTGCTTAAGGAGCCCAGCCAATCAGGTAATTTCTTCATATACCCATTCAATTTTAGTTTCTCAAGGTACAGTGGAGGGGGAGATAATGTCTCCAACTGTAGTTCTTCATGGTGAAGGGACTTTAATTTCAAGGAACGAAGGCGTGTCATCAAACTTATGGAATCACACAGTTGTCTACAGTATGGAGTCCTGATCCTTACAATGAACAATTTTCTTAACTTATTCAAGTAGCACAATTGTTTTACCAACATGTCATCGGCAGATGCACCAGACAATGTCTGGAGTTGAGCTAAATGACTGAAATTAGTGGAACTTAGATCAGTAATGATTTCCTCGTTCAAAAGAACATGCCTGAGCTGCAAAAGCATTGCTCCACTGGGAAAGCTTTTCACCTCTGTATCTCTTACATTTAATGTCTGTAGAGCATGGAGTCTTCTGAATGAAATTGGAAGGTTTGTAATGAATGTTCTCTCCAAACTCAAATACCGCAAGTGAATCAGGGCACCCACTTCCTCTGGTAAATTCTGAATCAGAGTTCCTTCTATATCCATCACCCTTAATAATTTAAAATCAACCAACATTTGGGTGAAAGGGGAAGCAGGGATAAATCTCCAACCGAACATGAGGAGGGATCGAAGATTTAACTCGTTGATGTTAGATGGAACAGTGAACACAGTTTTCTGAATGACCAAACGGCGTTGTTTCTCTGTGATAGTTGTATTTTCATCTGTAACAACTAAACCAAAGTCCTCTCTCTTAAACATATGGATCGCAACATCTCTCATAAGGTCATGCATTCTGCATGCTTTCAGTTCCCATGAGAGTGAACCAAACACAGGTTGGAGCATGCTCCTTTGGATGAGCTCTAAAAAGTATGTGTCTGCAACTTCTTCCTGCATCTTCCGTGGATGTTCCTCAATGAATCCTTCAGCAGTCCACAAGCGAATCAATCTCTTTCGCGAAATTGAGTAGTCCTCAGGGAAGAGACCACAATACAGGAAACAATACTTGAGGTTAGCTGGTAGGTAGTTGTAGCTGGTGAGCAAGACTTGATGGAGTCTTGTGAGGTCTTGATTGTGACCTAATTCCCAATCAAGGTTTTGAAGCACGTCAGTCCATTCAGAAGGACTAGTGCTCCTTTTCGACATGAGGCCCCCAATCACCACTATAGCGAGTGGTAGGCCTTCACATCGTCTGACGATGGCACCAACAACATCAGCCAAATGTTGTGGGCAACTTCCTTGAGGGTGGTGGTTTCTAAATGCCTTTTTACAAAAGAGGTCCCAAGCTAATTCATAGGGCAATGGTTGAAGTTTGAACATGTAGCACATCTCATCAGCAGGAAAAGCTGCACTTTCATTACGAGTTGTGAAGATGATCCTACCCCCACCTTCAAGTGGCAATGCATGTTTTAGACCATCCCAAGCATGAATTGTCCATATATCATCAAGGACTAGAGCATACCTCTTCCCTCGCAAGTAGTTGTAGATCAAATATTGCAACTCTGACTCATCCATCTTCTCCAAGCCACTTGGAACTCTATCTTCCCGGCTTTTGTAGAATCCTTCTACCATTTTTCTTAAGATATCTTTCATCAAGAAGGATTGAGAGACAAAGATCCAGGCATGACATTCAAAATTCTGCTTCATGATTTTGTAGACCTCCTTTGCAAGTGTGGTCTTACCCAAGCCCCCCATCCCAACAATGGAAATGATCATTCGTTGTTTCGTATCTGTATTTGCAAAAGACCATAGTTGCATCACATAATTGTCAATTCCTACGATGTCTGCTTCTTCAATGAAAGGAGAAGCCACGCCAGGGTCTCCATGTCCACTATCCATGGCATTTGAGCTCTCCGCTTCTACAGTAGCAAGGAAATTGTACCGATTCCTCCTTTCATCTATTTCTTTCACCGCTCTTTGGATCCTTTGGATCTTAGCACTAAATTGGTGCCGAACCATCAAGTTCTTGATGAAACAAGCATGATAGGTTATACAACCCATGCATGTCTCATTTCGAAGATGGCGTTGCTGCTCCATTTTGATAATGAACTCATCAATTGCATCTTCTGCATCGAAGACTAAGCGCCTCACTTGGGAAACCCAAGCCTCAACACCTTCCTCTTTGTCTCTTCGTCTGTCAGCATCTTTTAGGTAGGCTTTCATGGATTGAAGCTCATCTTTGATCCAAGCAACATTCTCATGTACTCCAGAGAGGATCTGAAACTCTTGGGTGAGTATCCCTCCTAATGTTTGTATGAAAAAGGAGACAGCTGCCTCAGCCATTGTTGTCCTTGTAACACTTTGAACAAAAGCAACAAGATATGTTTCTCTTAGACATACTGCAAGACAAACTTAATAAATAGGGCTTGTCTTGAAGAATTTAAAATTCTTCCCTTCTTCATCACCTGCAGGAAATGCTTTGCTTTGCTTCTTCAACATATATGAGCATCTTGCTTGATTCTTTTCTTTCAATATCTATTACTTTATAAAGCCTTCCTTTATTCACTAATAAGAACCAACAAGAAATTTATAGGCCAGATCATGAATTTGGCTGACCATCCACTTTGTTTGCCAATTGTCCAATTTAATCAGCACAATTAGATGTTTAGAATTGCAAAATTTAACTGATCCTTAAGGGAAGTAGGTAAAATTTAGTTCAGATGATTGTTAGGTGACAATGGTGATTGGACCCTTTTCATTTTAATCGATATGGACCATTAAATTCATTCACTAATTTTCCAAAATGGATAGAAAGACAGACTTAAGGTGGTGATTCTGAGAAGACATGGATGGAGCCTACAAAATGGGAGCAGGGATTAATGTGCTTGCCCATTTCTATTCTATTCAGAATTGTTAAACTTTACATTTGATTGCTGGATGGTTAAAATCATCCGATCAGGTGGTTTTTGAGTAAGATAAACAATCAAAGGGTGAGACCACTTCATGGACCATCAAGATTCAGGAGTAATACAGATTTTAGAATGCAATCAGTCTGCATCATCCAGATACACATGTCAATTGTATGGTATGATAACCAGATCAAAGTGACCCATTATTATTATGTGTAATTGATAATGGAGGGTTTTCTAGACCAAGAATTGGGTCTCCTTTCTACTCCACTTGGACAATTCATGTCATGTCTTATTGATAATTTTGTTACAATCATTAGGAGAAGGTGACTCTTGAGTAACAATTTTGACTTGTTATCCATGTGAAGATCCTGATTCCGACCATTTTCATGAAGGCTTCAGGTGAGTAAAATTTATCTTCTGTCCCATCATTTCTTTTTCTGGTGCACTTCTTTCTTAGCATCTCTTGGCAGCATTGACATGTTTGTGCAGATCGTAAGGACCTCTCTATGATACAAATAAGCGAGCGACCATTTGTTAGACTGACAGCAGGTGGGCTTGGGTACTTTGAATTTGTGCTGCTGGACCAAAGTGTTGGGAAAGGTGGGGGAATATAGAGTTATAAGGGGCTAGGCAACTCCACCTATCAGGCTAGTCTTTTGGGCGGGAAGCCCAGGCCCAACATAAAGCTGCTCTCATCAACCAAGTGAGAACCTCCACCTGAACCGTGTGAGTAAGAGTTGAGATCAAGCAAAAAGGACTTAATCAGCTCACTACCCACTTAATTAGTGAACCCACAAGGCAGATTGGTGAAAGATTTTGTGGGAGACCAAATGTTGGTAAAGAAGCCTTTTAGGTGAATAGTTAAACATCAATCAGAACCTTCCTCTGGCTTTTTCAAGTCAACTTAGCACCATCAAGAAAGAGGTCATGCAAGAAGATTTGCCCCTGTTCAAGAAATTCTTCAAATATCTGCATACCCTAGTATATGTACATGGAATACCTATCCTTTTCATGCCTAGTGTTGATGTGGAAAGCCAGCGTTTCAAGAACTAGAAAAAACTTTCAATCAAAGAAGTTGCACATCAATGGGAACGAATAAGGTACAACTATAGAGAATTTTTAGCATTTCCCCTAAGAACTACTTGAAAAGGAGAAAGAATCATCATTTCCCAAATTCAAGACCTATGTTGACACTTAAAATTGTTCAAATGCCATCATCATCCATATGATCTAGATTTTATAGTCCTTAATTGAGAAAATGAAAGAAAATATGTAAAGATTTATATGATCTAATTTGATCATAGAGATTTGGATTGTACTAGGTTCAGATCAAATGACATTCACAAGAGATCATGGAAATTTCGAGTCGTTATAGTCTGTAATTGAAAAGGCCCATCGATCGTGGATTTAATCCACCAATCACAATTAACAGATGATGATCTATAAGGCACCCAATGGTGGATTAAGTGATTAGCATCCAACCTGAATACATCTAATGGTGGATCAAGTCATTAAGACTTTCCATCAACATATTTAACGGTGGATCAAGTTATTAAGACCTTCCATCAACATATCTAATGATAAATCAAGCCATTAAGACCTTCCATCAACATATCTAACAATAGATCCAGTCATCAAGACCCTACTGGACATATCCAACTTGGAGTCAAGTCATCAAGGCCCACCAAAAGCATATTAGATGGTGGATTAGGCCACCAAGGCCTCCCATCAACATATCCAATGGTAAATAAGGTCATCAATACTCTACCAAACATATCTAGTAGAACAAAAGAAAGGAAATCGAATCATTATAAACCTCTAATTTCATTTTCGTTGCATTTATAATCCACTGTTGCTCATCCACTAAAATGGAAATTGGGTTTTTTTATAACAACCGAAGATCAAAGTATCTTCCCACTACTTTAAATAAGCACAAGAAAAAAAAAAAAGATAAATTCAAAGCACTTCTTATTAAAAATACTAAGTGTTGTAGTTTTAAGGAGTTGGATTACTGGTTGAGACACAAGACTTTAGGATTGAAGTCTTGGGTTCTTCTTACAGAAATTATGGTCTAAGTTCGAGTTCCGTAGTCACACGATGTATTTGTACCCAACCAAATTCCATGCTACTCATGACTTAACCAATTCAAACTTTTATTTAAAATGTGAAAAATAGAAGTGGAATAAAAATAAAAGAAATGAAAACTTTCCTTTCATAAATGGGCATTTGGGTAGAAGTAATTGAGGCGATGAGCTTGTTTAGCTTGGGTTTGATGTAGATGAGGCCATGAACTAACACGATTGGGTCAAGAAAACAGGTTTTAAGAGTGTTTTTCAATAAGATCGGGTTTGTGATCAAATTTATTTGGGATTAGTCTAAGTTGCATCAAATTAATTCTTTAATATATAATTTAATAGAGTCAAATCAACTTTACCTATTAAATAAAAAATTACTATCCCTACTCATTCAAATTATGCAATTTTATGATAATCTAATAATGAGATTTGCTCATGTGGGATGGCTATCAAATCCACATCGGTCAAAATATGTTTTCGCCATCCGGTATTTAAAGAGTCATCAGATCTCATCATATTAAAAATATAATTGTAAATATATAAAAAAAAAAAAAATTGAGATTAAAAGTGATTGTTAGTCATTTTATCAAAATACATGTAATTAATACTCATATTATCATTGATTTTGATAAATCTAATTCTAATACCTAAAAGTATTTTTATATTAAATTTTAGTTTTCAAATATTTTATGATTAGGTCTTCAATATAATAGAAACCAGTGGCCCACATTATATGTTAAATTAAAAATTAATTTTTATTATTTTTTGTTAGCATTTTCATCCTTCAATCTAAATGCAAGATGACAGCAAAAGCCCACCTTATACGTGCGACTTAGACTCTAGAGAGGGTAAAGCAGTCATTTACTATAGATGATACGTGTGGATCATGACATCTATGAGCATTATGAGGAAAATCTTTAATGGAATATAAAAATATATTAAGAATTTAATTTAAAATGTAAAATTAGACGATAGAAAATGATGAAATTTACCTCTAGAGGAAATGATAGGATTATTGGTGTTTTCTACAATTATTGGCATTATATGGAACATCAATATATATAATTTTAGTATTTTGATGACGATAAGTGGACAAAAATATTAATTCCCTATCTCTTGTTATAGAAAATACCGACGTTGCTTTCACCTTACTTTATTTATTAATAAATAAATGGAAAAGAAGAACTTTATCTATCTACTACATGTATTATTTCTAGATATACTTAGGGATTTAAGTGGGCTTGAATGCAAACTTTAGATTAGTTTAATACTTTAATTTATTTATTTTTTAATCTGAGCTGAGTCTGATCTGAAATTAAAATCTATTTGTTTTCAAATGCAGGTTTGGGTCTAGTCATATTCGAATATAAAACTTGATAATCCAAACGACAAGTAATACAAATTAATAAATATATTATTGGGTTAAATTATATGAAGATAAAATTCTAATATTTACCCTCCTTTATCCTTGTCATATTTCAAATTTCGAATTTTGAATTGGGAAATAATATCATATATGAGATATAATTGAATTCAATCATTTGAATTAAAGGTGTTTATCACTTATTTTATTTTTGATGTTTTATATTTTTTGCAATATATTTTAATACATTTTGAGATTTTTTATAGTTTATTCTTATAATATATATTTATTATGCTTTGTTTGAGAGTATGAGATTTGGTTATTTTTTGAAATGAGAAATTGAATATTTGATAAATTGATTTTCTATTTAAATATGGATTCGAATCCAACACTGGATATAAAATCAAATTTCACCAAAATCTGACCGATTTATATACGTACTATATATTATATTGTGACTTAAAGTAGTTGAGCTACAAGTTTTTTATGACTCAACTTGAAATAAATAATATTTTATAATGAATCAAGTTTATTAATCTTACAAAATCAAATAAATATTAATTTATATGAGAATTTAAATAAAAATCATGTCATTAAAATATATAAAAATATTTGATTTAAACTAAATAAAATACATAGTTAAAATAGAGTTTCTCGCAAATGTTACTTTCATTTGCGTAATTTTTTTATTTTAATTTAATAAGAATAGTATATAAAGATATAATTATATTAAAAGAACATGATTGGTTAGTATTTACGTAATTTTAATTCTTACAATTAGTTGACATGACTCAAGAGGCATCACACGTGTGGTACTGAATAGAGAGTCTCACTCTCACGTAAAAGGAACCGCTTCGATCTATTCACTCTCGCTCATTCATGTACACCACCTGACGGACACGTCACCTTAATTACGGTAACAAGCACAGTTGGCATGCAACAAACACACAAGTTCTACCGTACTAAAATTATGATAATAGAGTATTCAAAATTAGTTATTTAAATTAAATGCATCAATAGTAATATTTATTTCACAATTAATTTTAATAAATTTAAATTTACTGATTAATAATGTCTTAAATAAATATTGTCTCTTTCAAGAAACAGAAGGTTACGTGTTAAAGCTCCTATAGTCTAATTTTCGTATGTCTTAAAGATAGTTAACTCATTCGTGAAAGTTTTACATTGGATATCTCATAATTTTTCATACCTAAATTAAAAAAATAATAAATAATATATAGTTTTTATTATTTAATGGAAGTAACAAAAATACAGAATTCAGTTACTTTTAGCCTCTTCCCCACCTTAGTTTAGTTCTCATTAACCAAATAAAGCAAACAGAGAGAAGGGGGAAAGAGCGTGTGTTAGTTGAGGCGGTTTCGCTTTGGTTCGCGTGGCGTGTTGGCAAAGCTCTTCTCTCTCTCTCTCTCTTTCTTTCTCTTTCTCTCTCTCTCCATTCTCATCGATCGATCAATCATCATCCCTTCTCCCACTTCTACTAATAATAATTACCCAACCCTAACCTCAAAATCCAATTTCAATTCCTGTTTGAAACCAACCGAATTACATTCTTCGCTTCTTTTTTTATTTGAATCTTCCTCCATTCCTTCATTTTGATTCTCAATCTTCACATCCCATCTCTTCTTGTTGAGATGGAGCGCCAAACCAACAAGCGACGGAGAGATCGGGAAGAAGAAGCAGAGAAGAAGGTGGAAAGGAGAGTGAGTTTCAAAGAGAGAAGAAAGGGAGAGAATTTCCTCGCCGCTCTCGAAGACGGAGAAGGCGACGGCGACGTTTTCCAGCTCCCCGACTCTTTCCGACCTCTTGGAGTATTCGAGTTTCCGTGGGAGAAGGAGAATCTCGTATCGGAAATGTACGATCACGGCTCCAAAACCACCGCCCCCCGCGGCGAAGACGTTTTCTTCTGCCCGTCGCTGCTCGATTGTTGCTCCGTCGAGATTCTCGGCGAAGGACGTGCGCCTCCACCAATGCTGCTTCCTGGAGAGAAGAAGCTCGAGGATGAATCGCGACAGTCGGATGCTGAGGAGATTGACGGTGTGGATTGCATCTGGAGCTGCGCTCTCAATCAGCCCCTCTCACTGGGGCCCAGTAAGATTGAACACTTCAAGATTCAGTTTCCCGACTGGTAGTATGTTTTCTTTTTTCTTTTTTCTTTTTCCATCTCTCCCACTTACTTTTTACGGTCGTCGGTTTTTTATTTCTTTCATTTCGTCCCCATCCGTTTTGGATTTTTTGGAAATTTTATTGTTTTTATTGTAACGGACAGTAATGCCCCTGAGAAGTAGTAAGAAATACAACATGAAAGTTAAACTGTAGCCTTTAGTGGCTTTGAGCAAGGACAAAATTGTCATTTTAATCGAAGTTCAATTTTCTTTTTTCACAAGAATCGTCCGACTAACGAGGCGGGCACAAAGAGAATCCCTGCTTCCACAAACAGATTCCCAGATTCTAAATTTAACCTAAATCATCTTATTGATAAAATATAGTATAATTATATAGTTATTAAATTACAAATTTTAATATCAAAATAATCTAAAAAATTTCGAATTGAGTTGGTCACTGGTGACAGTTATTAAAAATGAGACATCGAATTCATTTTATTATAATAAATTGAAAATATTTTCTAAAATAAAAATAATTTTAATGAATGTAGCAATGTTTGAATCGACCACAATTCTGAAATGCCATTATTTTTTGAAACAGAAAATATCATCTTATAGTCTAATTTACTAATTTTAAACTCTCACTTCCCTGAACCACAACCTAAAAAAAAAAAATAGCTTCTAAGTTTAAATCCAAAAGCTAAATTAAACATTTAACAATGTATTGGAATGAGAGATTCTAAGTTTGATCTCAGCAGAGTCGTTCTCTTGTGTTTAGAATCAGAGATCTCATGTTCGAATTTTTTTAGTCACTTGATGTCCGTAACTTACAAAGAATACGTGCATTCAGAATTTTACCTAATACTTTTACACTCATGAAAGATTGGGGTCTTAGATTTCTCCGTCACAAAGGACATGTGTCAAAAAAAACATAACTAAAGACGGATAGAAAATTAACGCCCTCTGTCCCACCTTAATGTGCTATGGATAAACTATTTAATGATAGTCAATTGTTACGACTCACAACTCATGGCTTGAGTTGGCTTGGCCCAAACGGGTTTTAGATAAAAGGGCTTAAACATGTGTGTCGGCTAGCAAACCAAGCTTGAGCTTATGTTATTCAGCTCATTTAGCAAATGGGAAGCTTGGGCTTTTAAGGAAGCCCATAAAACTCATTGGGCAATTTTTCTTCAACGGTATTTTCAAGAAATGAGCCACATCTCGAAAGATAAACAGTAGGCAAACCCTCATAACGGGACAGCTTAATTGATCTTGAAAATTCAACAATGGTCGAAACAGCTTATCAAGTTCAGATTTTTTTGGGCCTAAGATCTTTCAACCTGAACATTATTGGGTCCATGAGTGGCAATGGTTCAGGTCTAATCTGATACGGGTGCGCATATCGGATATGACACGTATCTGATATGGGAATAAAGAAATTTTGAAAAACTAGGATATGGGTGCAGCGGGATATGTCGAATTAAAAAAATTATTATTTTTATATATATCAATAAAATAAATTCAGACATTTACAAAAAAATCATAAATTCTTCTATGAGATAAAAAGAGTCAACAAATATTAAGGACGTGATAAGAAAACACCACTTCAAACAAACAAAAGTCACTTGAGAAAAAAATAAGTAACTAAAATAAAATACCTATGCATCTCGTGTGTCCGGGCGTATCGGTGACGCATCGGTGGCTTATCCGCATTTAAAAAATATTTTAATTAATTGAGTGCGTATCCGACACGCATCAGGCCGTATCCGTGTCGAATACGCAGCCAACACGGATACTCGAAATGTTTCGAAGTATCCGTGCTTCGTAGGGTCTCATCCACCAAGGCACCAACGAAAATATAAAACCTTCGAGCCTCATTTAATTATTGTATGAATTAATCAATATCTTAATTATTAAATGAATTGAAAATGATAACTTGACCATGAAACTATTAAGATCGATTGATGGGTAGTTTTTAAACTATGTTATCTTCTCAGTGTTCCGGCTGCTGCTAAAGCACCAACGCCAGTGGTTTTCTTCAGATTTTTAAACCTTGAAGGGAAGACCACGTTGGGTATCCTACGGTTTCCCACACAAAAATTTAAAAAAAAAAAAAAGTTGCTTCTCTTTTCTTTTCTTTTTTTAATAAATCATAGCTATGCATATTATTAGATATATTTTGATTATTGATTTAAAAAAGATAAAAATATCTTTTAAGAAATGATTTTGGAATAGAATCAAATTTGACCTCAATGATGATGCACGTTAATTCTAATAGATAGTGCATGTTGAAAATCACTTGTTGAACAAGTATTCAGAAACTGAAAACTCAAATTCGACAAAAAGCTTACGGGTGCAACATTAGCCTACATGAAAAAAATCTGAAAAGTTGGGTTCGGGTTGATCTGGGCTCAGATTGGACTTTTTGGGGGCCACAATATCAAGCTCATGTTAGAATTTGGGTCAGACCAAGCCTAGTTTATGAAAACCCGAGTTTGGCTTGAAAACTTGAATTTTAGCCATGTTTTTAAAAATACAATTATTTAATTGATGATGTGTATAAATATAAAATATATATAACATAAATTTAATATCTTATAAAATAATACAAAAAATTCCATTATAGACCCAAAAAAGCCCAAGATCAGATAAGCTCATATAGACATATCAAGCTTGAAATTGGGCTTGGGCCATATGAATACAGTTCAAGTGGGCTCAAAGTTGAATAATTTAGGTTAACTTGGGCCTCAGGTCGGGGTTGGCCCTTAATTGCAAACTTTAATAGTGTGGTTTGCACAATCTTGAGTGATGGTACGGTTCTTTGTTCAATCATTTTGTTCTGGTCTTACACTTTCGAGAAGGGTCTTACAAAGTGTACATATTAGTCTTTTTTTTTTGGGCCTGACTTGTGGGCTTTATTGATTGCTTGGCTTCCCTGTAGTATTGGGGTGTTCTCCTTCTTTGAAAATTATTTACCCATCATTAAAAAAAATAAAGTCTCCTTTCTTAAAAAATTACGTATTATTTATTTTCTAAAATAATTAAAATTTTAATGTAGTTTATACTTTATAATGAAACTTTGAGCAGACCCTTTCTTACTCATTTAATGTTCACTAATATTTATTTATTTATACTATTATATATCTATATCCATGTGAAGGTCACATATTTTACTTCCTTGACCTGCAATTCATAAGGTCCAAACTCCAAAGTAAATTGACTATTCTGAGCGTGAGACAAAGCTTCTTTCCAGGAGAATCAATGATTTTTTTAAGATAAAAAATTAACTTAAATTTTTCTTCCATTTCACAATAAGTAAATGGTTTTTTCATTGAAAACATGATTAAATTTCATATGACATCCAATTTTCGAGTAACCACATGTCTTAGTTCGCTTTATTTTAGTGAATTTTATACAAATTTTGTTTTGCTAAGATATCCCACGATTTGCTACATGTAAATTCAAAAAAGATAAATTTTATAAAGTGAAGTGTCTTTCCGCCACTTGTTAAATGCATTTGGACTATAATATAAAAAAGTATCAAACTTTCTACTTGTTAAATGCCACTTGTTAAAAGCATTTGAACTGGACTCAGTTAGGACCCGGGAATTAAGGTTCAAATGATAGTGCCAGATTTAAATTCAGGTCGGGCCCAGGCCTTGCATTAGGGCCGACCTGATCTGAAAGCCCAAGTTAAAATATAGGACATATAATATCCATTATATTTCATACTTGTTATTAAACAATATGTTGTGATTAATTAAAATCTTAAACAATATATATTACTAAATTATATTCATTCATCC
Source organism: Chimonanthus praecox (assembly GCA_022113865.1). Taxonomy (NCBI): domain Eukaryota; kingdom Viridiplantae; phylum Streptophyta; class Magnoliopsida; order Laurales; family Calycanthaceae; genus Chimonanthus; species Chimonanthus praecox. Next base: position 57,131,256 of record CM039089.1, read on the forward strand.
TAAACCTAATCCTAAATTCTATCAATGTATAAATTTAAATTTATATGATGAGTTAATTAAAAGTAAAATAAACTGGTTGCCTCCCGTCTCACGAAGTGAGAGGTTGCGGATTCGAACTCCCATGGTCTAACCTTGGTGTGTCCTAGGGGTAGTGAGCTCATCCATGGAGGTTTTAGTATGACTGTGTAATACCCTGACCCAGATTAGGCACTATTTTAGCTTAATAATCTTGTTTGACCGGTTAATCTCGGAGATTACGGTTAGGACTTCGAGGAAAGCCCAGGTGTGGCCCAATCCAAGCTCGTAAGCTCATTGATCCAGCTCGTCCAGCTGGAGGGGCAAAACAGTAATTTACCGCTTCTTGTTATTATTTTTGTAAATTATGTTGTTATGTAATTATTATTAGTTAATAATATTCTCCTTAGTCAAAGATTTGTATTTCTGATTTTAAAATAATTTTATTTTCAGAAAATGGTATTTTAAATCTGCCCGTCAAAACCCCGAAAGGGAGTAATAATTATTTTAAATGGTTTTGGAAATGAGATAAATTTCGAAACTAGTATTTTGTGTTAGACCATTTTAAGTATGGTCTAGTTATTCCTTGGCACCCCAAAATGAGGTTTCTAAATCATTTTATTTAACCTTTGTTTATTTAAGTAAAGAAGGTTAAATTATGGTTTTTATCTAAATCAATGGTTTTTAGTGAGAGTTAAATTCCAAAAAATTTATGGTGATTAAGGTTTTCAAAACCCAACTTATCTGTCAGGTTGGATTAATTTTGTCAAGCCTTAAAAGTTTTGTTTTAGTTAAAAATCAGATTTTTATCAAATGAGGGGCCTTTTTACAAAAATCGGAAGTTGTGGAGGACTTATCTGCAACCAAACAGTAACCTGCCGGTTACTGTTGGGGACGTAAGCAGGGGCTCTGCATGCAGTGGCCGAATGCCTTTACCGACTGATAGGATTTTCTATAAATCCCAGCCTCCTCAGCTGGTTTGAACTCCCACTGAATCTTCATCTCTCCCTCCCAACTACTCTTTGGTTTTCTCAGCTGCTCTCTGTGAAACCAACCTAACTCTCTCGTAGCCTCTGTTTTACTATTTTTCAGTCACCAGTAGCTTAGAGGAAGTTTTTCCAAAGTTCAGATTTTCAACCCAGAAACTCCAGTGAAGGTAATCACTGTGTCCCCCTTTCGATTCCAGACAGTTTAGAATCAAGAAAAAATCGGTTTTGGCCCTGTTTTGAGTGAGTAAAACCATTTCAAAGTTTAAAGAAAACCATGGGTTCTCTTGTACCCGTGAGGTTTTGGTGATAAAATCATATGGCCCAGTAAGCTTCAAAGCTCCAAACATTTCCCTATGGAAAGATGACTCCCAAAGGAGTCCATCGGACTGGCTAAATGTGAAAATCGAGTCTTGAAAACCCTCTGTTTCCGGATTCATAATTCACTGTTGTCTGCCGTCACTGTCTGCTGGTGCAGATAGTGAGGAAGACGACTCTTGGACGATCCGAGAGTCAATCTTCTGACAGTCCGAGAGGACCCCTCGGACGTTCTGAGCTTCACCCGAAGCCCAGTTACGTACGAGGCTAGCCTAACCCTTTCGGACGATCCGAGCAGAGCTCGAAAGGACCGAACTCTCTCGGACGTTCTGAGCCCCCACATCGGATGTTCCGAAGTGCATAGACCCACCGAGACTTATTTTCTTCGTTTTTCCGATTGGGACGGACTTCGGAAGATCCGAGACCCAATCTTCGGACGATCCGAAGTCAAACCTATGATCCGAGGTCAATGACTAGTTTAGGTGTGGTTTGGATGATCCGAAACCACCGTACCTGGTTCCGAGGCATGTTTCGAGGGACCTAGGTTTTGAAGTGTAAAATGTTCTTGTCTGATGATTATTTGATATGATGTGATGTTAGTACCCCTTGCTAATTAAAAATGTGTACTAACCCTCTTCTCTTATTACTATAGTGTATATACTATTGTATTCACTTCTAGGCCGACTCTATTGGTCGGGCACTGAGTGATCTCACTTTCAGGCCGACGCAATATTTGTCGAGCAGTGAGAGACCTCGAGGCCTAACTCAAAATGTCAAATCTGGTCCTATCTAGAAGACAACCGAGAAGTGACCCGGGGATCTAGACCTAACTCAATAAGTCAATCTGGTCAATGCCCAGAAGACAATATGAGTTTTGGACTGAGCACCTTTTTATATTATTATCTTGTGGATGATTATAATTTAAAAATGATAGAAACCGAGTAAAAGACTCAATTCCATGTACCTTGGATGTTTTGGGAAAACCAGTATGATTTCGAAATACTGCTTGTATATATACATGCTATATATGAATGTTGTGTATATTGATTGTGCACTTGTTTGCTTGTTTGAACAGAGACCGCGAAACCACACAGTATACGGTGAGGGAACTTAACTTTGCAGCTTAATGTAAACAAGTTTATTTGACATGGATCTTGAGCAATGAGTGGTTTCAGATTTGATTAACCCACTCATGTGCCTAGACTTGACGCACTATGGTAAGAGTGCTTATGATGCTGGTAAATGCCATGATCAGACGAAATGTGTAATACTGTTTCCACTTGCCCTTGACTATTGAATCAATATCGACCATATGGGAGATGGTTTACGTCTACTGGACCATGGGTGGACTATGGGCGTCAGTTGCTGACTTGAGGTGTCAGTACCGGCTATGGGAGAGCCGGAGATGTACTTGAAAGGATGTATTTTGACCGTGTCGGGACTTAATACTATTGTTGTCAATATGGTATCTAGGGGCTACGTTGGATGATAGCAGTAATGGAAAACTGATGAAATAATGGAGACAATGATGAGACTTTACTTAATATTGTGAATTTTATTATCAAGCATGAGATATTATATTGCAACTGTTGATTATATACTAACCTGTTGTTTACTTTAGAACTGCACTATTATATTTCCTTCACTGGGCCAGTTAGCTCACCCCACTCACCTTTCAGGAGATGAACCCGAGGAGGAAAACCCTCCGTTTGAAGCTTAGAGTGAATAAGTTGCGGCGTTGCTTTGGGATTCTCACTGAGGGGACTACCTTTATATTTTTGCGTTTTGGTTCTTGGAACCATTTTCTTTGTAAAATACCGAGTGTGGTACTTGGTGTGTGTTAATGTGATGTAATAGGACTAATACGTTTCTGTAGTTACTCTGATGTGATTTTGTAATGATAATTCAATGGTTGGATTATATGATCTTGTTGTGTGTTATTATTTATGTCTAATTGTTGTGTGTTATTATTTGAGTTCACATGTTGGGATCATGTGTGACCTTTTGGCCCAACTGTTGATCCGGCCCAGTTAGAATACTTGAGTTAGTTTCTTTTAAAAAAAAAAAAAAAATCAGTAGCGTTTTGGGCCCACTCTTTCGGTCGGGGCATGACAGACTGTGTCTGAGTTTTCCATACGTAAATCTAAAAAAAAAATTTAAAATAAAATAATAATTTAATGAATAGAATAGATGCAATTGAATTTGTAACTATGATGAAGATTGATTCTATAAAGATTCTGTGTACAATAAACAATAAATAATTATCACTTAATGATACAAATTAAAAGTAATAATTGATTTAAAAGTAGGTTGAGTAAGGACTCAAAAACTCAAAGGCCCATATAGACCTTTATTTATTGTTTAATAATGTAGGCCTAAAAAAATGTTAAAAATTTTAAAAAAAAATTATATTGGTGATCTATCGATTATACGTAACTATCTCAGCAAGATCCAGTATCGATGATTATTTTATAAAAGAAAATGTATAAAGATTATTTTATTTCTATCTGTTTTACATGATATGATTTATGGGTCTATCAAACACTTAAACTTGGATAGATTTTTATTTTTATTTTATTTATTAAATTTTTTTTAATAACTAAGGCTTACCCAATGAATCAATCAATTTGACAGCCATGTAGCTATGTCCTACTTGCCACCACTATAATAAACAGGTTGCTTGGAAATGATCCAACTCCACCAATTCCTATCAGCTCAACCCATCCAAATGATGGCTATCATGTTCTTTGGTGAGTGGGGATGGCTGAGAGAGTTTGGATTATGCAGTGACTAGAATTTTGAATAATTTAAAATAAGATTCATCCATTGAATTGAAGTAATATATATTGTTCTATTAGAATTGATATTTATAATTATTTTTAATAAATTATCAAATAAGATTTAAATACATAATATTTATAATTGCATTAATGTTTACTTACTAATAATAAGATTCATTGAACTACAAAAACAAAGATATTATAAATTAATCCAATTTTGTATAAAATCAATTACAATAAATATTAATGATCACTCTTTTATAATGATAAATTATTTTACTTATTTCCTATTTTGATAGAACTAAAGAGTAACAAATTTGTTAATTTCAAAAGCTTTTAGAATTTCCAAAAATTGTACTTACACACTATCTCAAATTAAATGATAATTTTTTTATAAAATTAATTTTCAGAGTTTGGATCATTTAATATGAAAAGAAAAAAATTATTGCACTTCATAAAATTCTAATAAATTCCCTTTTTTTAATTTAACATTTAGTATTTTACATTAAGTATTCAACAACTTTTCTATTTTTTTACATATAAAATGCTAAATTCAAAATGTTAAATAACAAAATAACGAATGAAAGTTTCATTTGTATTAAAAAAAGATTAAACTCTAATTTTGATATATCAATAAATTTTATCATTTTTAAGGAAAATGATGAAAAATCAGTATTTCTTAATTCTTGTCACTATCCTAGTTTTAATTTTAGTGGGTCCCATCCAAGAATGGACATTCCACATGATCCGAAATCTACCCGACAAGATCCGCGAGTACCAAATCGCTACATCAGACTACCCGTTACGCATTGCCCTTTGCCCCGTTTTTGGCCGTTTCCGTCACCACCCGCCAAGCAAAGATTATCTCCTGGTCCCCACCTCCCAAGCGTGCGATTCACACTGGCCACGATGCCGTCCCCACCTCCCAAGCGTGCAATTCGCACGGGCCAGGATGCCGACAGTTTCAATTCTTCTTCTACGCCAAAGCTCGACATACAAATTTTTTATACGGATGATATACGAATGAGAGACTGTAGATACCAGAACCCTTACTTGCCGACGTGGCACTAACCCGACTCTAGCTCTTGCCGATTAGTCGCCGCGATGATTTGAAAATGTATGACAAAACCGGAAAAATGGGCCCTACAACTTTAAAAGACAAACACCGATTAGTGCTTCAAAAATGTCTTATTGATAATTACCGTCATCAATCTAATTGTAAAAGCTGTTGCAGATTTAAAAAATAGGTTCACTTTATATATTTTTTTAAATTTATATGTGAGACTGTGGAAAATTCAATATAAAATCTCTTTGGATGATATCCACTGTCCTTTGGGTACAACATGTTAAGCTATTTACGGGGGCTCGAACTTGACCCCTTTCATTTTCAGAAGTAGGAGATTAAGCAGTTGAACTACACTCTATGCAGTTTCAATTTATAATTATAATAATATACATGAAAAATTATAAATTGATGGTTTATATATTTTTATTGCAATGTTAAATATATAAATATATGAAAATGATGACAACAATTGTGATTATGCAACCATTTAATAAAAAAAATAATTGAGGAATTAGAGAAATTTATTTAGTGATTATGTGTGAGATAATTTGTTGATGCTATTTGTCTTTTGTTTAATTTTGTAATTGCAAAATTCACTCTTATCATTTTACACGTAATCTAAATTATTCTGAGTCACCCTAAATCAATTTGACTAGAGTAGATTTTGAGTTGAATAAGTCAATATTTTTTTTTTTTTAAATTAATCAAGGTTCACTATCTGAATCATTTTGAGTCACTTCAAGCAAATTTGACTTCATAAGATTTTGAGTTTAACGAGTCAATGATTTTTTAATTTTATTTTTTTAATTTAATTAATTTTTTATTCAATTATATTTCAACTTAAATCTGATTCTTATGTTTTTAAACAATAATTATAAACTTAAATGATTAAATGAAGAATTAAAAATCCAGTGGTACTTCTGCATCACTCCTTTGAGGTGATTGAGACATGACTGGCACCACTCGATACATATTTAAGTTGAATTTGGACTTTGGAATACTTACTTCAATGAATTATTGAACTGATTGATTCATTTGTGTATCTATTTCTAATCTGAGTAATTTTCTAGATGTTTCCACTTTCCATGTAATTGTCCCGCCGAAAAACCACGCAGACATAGATAATTAAACAAATTGGATAATACAGTCCACACGATTTTGAGTTGGGGTTACACTTGTTAATTTGGCTTTACTTACGTCATTCAAATGAGATGTTCACCCTTGGTAAGTGGGGCTTATTAGAATGATCTTCATCTTTCATTCATTTGATTTAATTAAATAAAGTCCACAGTTAACAAAGAATATTATATCTTAATATATTTGATGGATGATATTAAACTCTTTTTACCTTTTACATAGATAAATATTTCTTGTATTCCATAAAATCGATAAATCTCTCCGTACTTTGGTTCCAAGACTCAGAGAAATCACGTGAGTGAATCAATCATGCCAGCAGAGCGTTGTCCTTTTCTTTTAAGAGTTAAGACCCCAATGAAGGTGGAGGCGGAGCTCGAGAGACGTGAAAGAAATTAATGACCTTCCGCTTCCATTTGGTTCATAAATTTATTAAAGAGAATTGGACTGATTAGATTCCATACCAAACTACGATTCTATTTTATTCATCCTTTGTTTTGACGATGACATAATACTTTTGTCAGCAGTTATAAAAGAAATTTATTAAAAAAAAAGACAGAAAATTCAGAATCAGAAAGAGGGTCTAAAAAAAGTAGACCACAAGAAAGGAAAAAACTGAAAAAACAAATAAAGAAAATCAGATATTTCCAACTCCTAATTTGATAAAATAGTCCATCACCATACTATTAGATGATCGTCGGACTTTAATAAAAGATACTTACATCCCTTTAGCCAACTCTCCCACCTTTCTAAAATCCTTTTAAATACATTTGTTGAATACCCTTCAATAATCAAATTGTCTTGACTAAAATTCTTTCAAATTATAAAAGCTCTTCTAATATTAAGAATTTCTGCCTCATTTGAATCTTTAATATCCACCGACTCATTGAACATTATATAAGTCTCTCCTTTATGAAGTATGTCACTAACTGGACTAGAGAAAAGCCTTCTCACCAAACCTACAGATATAGTTTTTTTTACTCCCTTTTCTAACCCCTGGCCCGGGTTGTGGGCTTTATCTTTTGTCCTTTGTTTTTTAATCTTAGCCTTATGGCTTTTGCCCTGCTTTGGACTTCCTCTATTGTAATTGTTGGGGATGTTTCCCTCTTTTAATGATATTTACCCATACGAAAAAAAAAAAAAAAAAAGTTCTCTCCCTCATGATTTCTAAGTACTCTATCAATCTCTACAAGCCTTAGTCTCACTTTAGAGAAATAGGGAGCACTTATACACACCGGATTTCCTGCCTTTACACACTCGAAACCGGATTTTCAGGTGAAATTACGATTTTACCCCCGCGTTTCCATTCATTCGAATGAATGTACAATTCATTTTGGTATTCATTCGAATGAATGTTCATTCGAATGAATGGGCTGAGCAGTAACATGGAATACTGTTCAGCCCATTCATTCAAATGAACGAATCATTCGAATGATTTAAATAATAAAATTTATTTTAAAACTTTACACTTATTTTTTAAGAACTGTGTATTTCCAAAATTTCTCAAATTAAATATCCGGACTAATTACGATAACCTGATAAAAATACTTTAAGATTTTAAGGTCTTTTGACACTCCTAAATATTTAAAACACAGTATTTTACAAATAAGGGTATCCCTAGGGTGTGCCGAAAATACATTTAGGAGTGTCAAAAGACCTTAAAGTCTTAAAGTATTTTTATCAGATTATCGTAATTAGTTTAGATATTTAATTTAAGAAATTTTGAAAATACACAGTGCTTAAAAATATAAGTTTAAAATTTAAAAATAAATTTTAACTGACTATTGAACGTTCATTCGAATGAATGCCAAAATGAACTGGACATTCGTTCGAATGAATGGAAATGCGGGGGTAAAATTATAATTTCACCTGAAAATCTGATTTCAGGTTGTAGAGTAAGGAAATCTGGGTGTGTGTAAGTGCTCCCGAGAAATATGGTAAACTAAAAATAAAAGAAAATTCTAAAGTGTAAATACTTTATGTTGAAATGGGACCCATATCTATATACGGTTGGAAACAATTATATTTCAAAATTTTCAATTCACTGGATGGTTCCTCTGTGATCGAAATAGAGAATAATTATCCCTTAGGAAGAACTTTTAGCATGCATTAACAGCTTTGATTTTTTCCAATTTTATAATTTTTTTATAATTTAAAGTGTGTTGAAAATTATCTCTACATAATTGTGATCGTATAATGATGATTTCATTAGAATTATAAATTATAAGAAGTGTCTGATTTGCAAGGGATTGTGTGCATCTATAACTTTATATTTCGAAGTCTCATAGTTCTTTATAAATTTTTTTATTAAATGACTCTAGTGTAATATATTTCTTTCTATTAGAAAAACACAAAACCATATAATAACTTGATACACGTGCATGCGGTGGACTCACACTGAACATGAGGTAATTGACCAAAGGACCGCTGGAAGTCTCAGACATTTTTATGGGTATTAAATTGTTTAAGACAATTTTGATATAAAGGAAGTATATAAAAATATTTAAAATTATATAAATCAAACAAACATCATAAAATTATCCAAATTACAATTCACTAAATTCTTTAAACATTTAATATACTTTTGTTCAGTTTTTTTTCCAATTTAAAAAATATACGGAAAATTGACAAGATAAATTATCTACACTTATATTAATTTTTATAAACCTCAAATGATTAGATGTAAATGTTTGTCTTTCATTCTTGTTTAACATTTTTTCCAAAAAAACACTAATTGAAATTTATGAACTGTCATCCCAGCATCTAATTCCACTTGTTTTTATCTTATTATCTTTTATTCTTTTAATATATTATATTCAATTACTTTAAAGAAAAGATTTTTTTTTATCTCAATTTTATTTAATCAAATCATGCTGAAGTATGAATCTTCAAAAAATGACTATCTTAATATATTAGTATATAAATTATTATACTAATATAAAATACTATTATATTTAAGTCACGTTATTCTTTAGTAAAAGTGTCAGTTTTATTTTTAAACGGCCCAGTCAGGCTCGGTTGACAAAACAGAGCGAGGAAAACCGGCGGATAAAACACCCGATTTATTGTTATAATGACATAAATCCCCGCACTTTCTCTCAACAAATCCTGAAAAACAGAATGGATACAAGGGTGGAATAGTCAATTGTGGGAAATTTCTCAAAGAGGATAAGTCGAAAATCGTACCTCACATCTCCGCACAGAACTGCTGATGAATAGGACGCGAAGGCCGAAGAAACAACGGCCAGCAGCCAACGTGGCAACGTCTGCGTCAATCACGCCGTTATCTTCCACGTGTCATTCCACGTCACCCGCTATAGTATTCAGACCTACGGCCGTGTATATACAAAAGTGAGAGCCTTTCTCTTTTGACATTTACGGACAGCACTATTAAAAGGGCTTCTTCCCCTTCTTAAAAGGCGGTTTCCTGAAGCGGTTTTCCTCTCTCCGTCTCTCTCTCTCTCGGTTTTGTAATGCAAGCGGTTTTCCGGCATCTGCTTCGACACTACAGAGCGGTTTTTCTTTGAAGATAAGTGGTATTTGGCAGACAAAAGCGGTTTCCCTCTGCATTTTCTGGAAGCAGGTTTCTTTCGTCTTTTTTGGGATGAGCGGTTTTCTTTAAGCTGTTTTTGTCCCTTCTCGAAGACGAGTTTGGTAGGGAGAAGGAAACAGGAGAAGATGCTGAAGAGAAAACATGTTCTGCTTTTGTTAGTTTTTACTGTTTTTGCTCCTATCGTTCTTTACACCGACAGGCTGGGAAGCTTCTCCAGTGCCAGCAGTAAGTTTCAAACAAACTAAAAGAAGAAATGCCAGAAACTTCTGCGTTATTGAAAATTATTTTGTCGATTTTTGATGAAAATGCACCTTTTTTTTTTATTTCTTATGTTTTTACGAGGAAGAAAGGAAATTCAGAACACTTAAGAATTTCAGGTGTCGGATTTTTTTCCTTAAAAGGAATCAGTTTTCCTATTTTTTGTTTAATGCATCATTATTTTCAAGGAAATTACTTTCTTCTTGAGTGCATTCGAACGGAGCATATTCTCAAGATCTCTCCTTCATTTTATTGCAGCTAAAAGCGAATTTCTCGATGACACCTCGGCTCTTGTAAGTTTCAATATCAATTTCTCTTATCTAGATATTGTTTACCATCCTTTCTTGTAAATTCGTCTTCTTCTTCTTCTTTTTTGATAATTTTCTTTTACTTTCCAGAATTTGGGCGGCGACATTGGGAAATTAAATGCACTTCCACTGGTAATTTCTGTCTTTCATTCTTCCCCTCAATTTATCTGCATTTTTTTTAAAAGGCATCTGAGTTTTAGCTCTCCTTTTGTTTTTTTATATTTTAATTTTATTTATTCCTTTTTTAGGAAAAGTCAGATGTATTAAAAGAACCAATTGGGATAATCTATTTGGATGATTCTGGCAATAGTTCTTTAAACTCCGTTGGATTGGATTCCGAAAACTCAAATGCCGTCACTGGTGGTGAAATTGGGACATCGACGGAAGGTGGTTATTATTATTTCTATTGTTGTTACCGTTACTCTAATTGAAGCTTGGAAGCTGATCTTGGCTCCTTTGAATTATTGAATTGTCACTAGGAAGATCATGCACTTGTATATGAGATATAACATTTCTTAGTTTTGGAGATCTAATGTTGGTTTTAATTACAGAATTGCCACTTGGGAGGTCTAGAGAGCATAAGACCAGAGTTTTATCAACAACTGAAGGTGGGAGTGAGTCAGGGCAGGAAAATGTTATCCAGCAAGTTACAGATGGAAGTCATGAAGAGGATAAAAGAAATGGGTTACAAAAGCCTGAATCAAATGCGGAAAATGAAAGTGGAGAAGCTGAAGATATGGAAAAGGAGAAGGAAGAGAAGCAAATGGTTTCGAAAGGGAGACGGGTAATATTTTCCTTGCACCAATGGTTGTCTGGTTATGATTTAATTTCTCATTAGCTGGGTTGGTTGTTATCGTATAATTGATTCATTGAAAATACTACTGATAAGAAAAGATATGGAAAAGGAGAAGGAAGAGAAGCAAATGGTTTCGAAAGGGAGACGGGTAATATTTTCCTTGCACCAATGGTTGTCTAGTTATGATTTAATTTCTCATTAGCTGGGATGGTTGTTATCGTATAATTGATTCATTGAAAATACTACTGATAAGAAAAGTCGTACACTCTTGCCCCTGTTATAGGGTTTTTTTTTTTTTTTTCATGCTTCCAACGACGGCCTTTCATTTAATATATTTGGGTGCTTTGGATAGCTTTTCTTAGGAGAAAATCTGTCTATGGTGATAATGGATCTTTGCTTAAGATATACGCTTATTATCAGGCAAGAAAAAGAAAATAGATTCAGCATTAATGGTTTTCATCAGTGCAATGACTGAATTGTTTTGTAATTTTAAAATTTAATGTGGGTTTTGGCTAGCTTTTGTTGGGCGAATCTAGACTCTCTTGAATCTTGATATTAAATTTTGGCTACCATATTTGATGATGGCAATTATTCGATTCAGCATAGCCTCAAAGCGAAAAATAAACAGAAACAAATCATTCAAGGGTATTCAGATTCTGCAACAGTGCCTTATATGCTTGTAACCGTTTTCTTTTTATTCTAGTGAAATTTATTATAGAGACGTGTGACAATGAAATTCAATATTGATGTTCAACTATAGTTTAGTAGTATTTTTGAAAGAAATTTGTTTTTTATTATATTTTTAATCCGTAAGTTACCTGAGACTTTTGTAGCTAAATAATAACACACTTTGCCTGGTGCATCAGACTCGGTTTCCGCTGATTGTGTATTCCCCTTTGTGCACATATGCAGTGGTTAAAGCAAAATGGCAAATTATCTGTTTGAGTTGCTGATGTTAGCTATCAAGGAAAGGGTACATAGATTATTATTTCCCTGTACCTCATCAACATCTTCATCATCATCATCATCAAAGAATTTTCTCCATATGTTTAAAATAAATTATTATACTTTAAGTAAATAATAAAACAAATTGTTAAAAATATGGTTGGTTTAGTATTAATAATAAATTTATATAGAATGCTATTGTACCAGTCTTTTTTGAGTAGATTTTTCTGATGTCGTGTACCTTTATTGGCAGACATGTTTGTATACTTGTTCCACATGTTAGTTGATTCATGTGATAATTTGCCACTATTAAGCATTTTGCCTGCCAACTGAAGCTATGAAATCATGAGCTGAATTGTTTCCTTTATTTGTACTTGATCAGGAAAGTATAACTGAGCAACAATCTTTACAAAGTTCCACAAAAGTTGGTTCAGGAGAACATGTTAAGTCCAAAAATGATAAAACAGTCAGCTTGGATGCTCGAGTTCGGCATATGAAAGATCAATTGATAAGAGCTAAGGTTTACCTTGGCCTTGGATCTATTCGAAGCAATCCTCACATTGTAAAAGATCTCCGCTTACGAATAAAAGAAATTCAACGAGCTCTAGGGGATGCAAACAAGGATTCCGACTTACCAAGAAAGTAAGTTGCTTTACTAGTTCCTTATGGATGGTTAACCTAGAAATCTGTCACCAGTCTATACATTAATTGGTGTATTAGTCTTTGCTTTTGTTTCTGCATCTGTCTTGCTTAGTTCTCTATGGGATTCTGTACTTTTTGATGGTGTGCTACCTCTGCTTTTGCTTCTCTCTCTCTACCCCCCATTCTCTCAAAAAAGAAAGATTAATTTTTCCTTGACCTGAGGATGTGCATGGTATCTTTAGGCCTCGAGAATGTACATGTTGGTTCCAAGTTCGATGACACAGACTTCTTATCTGATGACTGAATTCTCAAAAGACTATCGACAAAAGTCTGATATATATGATATCACTCTTTTTTTATTTTGTTGAATGGATATCACAGTCATTGGATTGGTCTTTTGTGAATGGTTGGGAGAGATGCCATAATGCTCTTCCTTGACTCGGGAAAAGCTTGAGATTGGAAGATATGATTGTTATGAAGGGCGCCATTGTGTATAAACCATCTCCAAAAGTATGCTTGATGAGAAAACTCAATCCTTTCATTGGCGGTCTCTTTATGTTGGAAAATAAATAGAATAATGTCATACCTTCAACTGGTAAAAGGTTGAAAATTGAATCATTTAAAAGGTCTTTTAGTGTTGGAGGTTAGGAGTTCAATTTGTTTATAGCAAAAGTCCATGGTTCATTGGGTAGCTCTATATGGTGTAATTTATATTTCTGAATGCAGTGCATATGAGAAATTAAAAGCAATGGAACAAACTTTGGCAAAGGCAAAGCAGATTCAAGATGATTGTGCTGCTGTTATAAAAAAGCTACGTGCCATGCTCCACTCGTCAGAAGAACTGCTTCGTGTGCATAAGAAGCAGACCTTGTTCTTGACGCAGCTTGCAGCAAAAACACTTCCCAAAGGCCTCCATTGTTTACCCTTACGCCTTTCCACTGAGTACTATTCACTGAGCCCTAACCAGCGGCAGTTCCCAAATGAAGAGAAATTGGAGGATCCACAACTGTATCATTATGCTCTTTTCTCTGATAATATACTGGCTGCAGCGGTGGTTGTGAATTCGACTGTACTTCATGCCAAGGTAAGCCAATCAATTGCAATTGCAAACAACATAAGTTTTCAAGTGTATTTTTGGTACAAAGTCACCTTGTGCTTTGAATTTTAGAAGAGTGGATGGATATCCACCTACTGTGTATGGGGATGTCCAGAAACCATAGGCCCCATTAGGTTTGATAGGTTTTATTGCTTTCTATTGACCTGAATCATTCTATATCTGCTTGAATAGTTTTATGTTCTGGCTTCCAACGCTACTGCCAAAGGATTTAAATTGGATGTGATTTTCTAGACGCCCACAATACCCCAATAAACTGTGAATGCAATTTTTCTAGTTGCCCAAAATACCTCAAGTAAACTGTGAATCTGATTTCTGGATGCCCAAAATATGCTTAATAAATTGCAATCATTTTTTCTTTTGATCTCTAACACTGTTTGTACTACTATATGCTGTTTGTGACAGGATCCATCAAAGCATGTCTTCCACATTGTTACTGATAGGCTTAATTATGCTGCAATGAGAATGTGGTTTCTGGCCAATCCCCCTGGCGAAGCCACTATTCAAGTGCAGAACATTGAGGAATTTACATGGCTGAATTCAAGTTACAGTCCAGTTCTTAAACAGCTCGGAACTCCTTCAATGATTGATTATTACTTCAGGACACACCGAGCTAGCTCTGATGTGAACTTGAAGTTCCGCAACCCAAAGTACCTTTCTATCTTGAATCATCTTCGATTTTATCTACCAGAGATATTCCCGAAGCTCAACAAAGTACTTTTCTTAGATGATGATATAGTTGTTCAGAAGGATCTGACTGGCCTTTGGAGGATCAATATGAAAGGCAAGGTCAATGGTGCAGTTGAAACTTGTGGGGAGAGTTTTCACCGATTTGATAGGTATCTCAACTTTTCGAATCCTCTCATTTCGAGGAACTTCAATCCTCATGCTTGTGGATGGGCATATGGTATGAACATCTTTGATTTGATGGAATGGAGGAAGCAAAAGATAACGGAAGTTTACCACTCATGGCAGAAGCTAGTAAGTGATATTTATTTACTTTGTTATTTTTCTATGCATATCCATTCATTGTCTCCATATTGTAATTGACTCATTTATGTGCCATTGGTAGTTATAATTGGATTTTACAAATTTTGTCTATTGGTCTATAAAAAAGTATACATTCCTTTTCTTTTTTATTTTTTTGTTCTGTCATAGTTTAAAATGAACAATTTTTGTATCCATTTCCCTTTTAATGGTGAAATGATGCCAAAGTTTTGAGTATTTACCATTTTTCCTTTGCACTTGAGGAGGTTTGGGAATAGAGCCCATTAGGTGGTATAATGGCTTCCCTGCCTTTCCTCAAATCCGCATGAGGCACTGTCTTTTCCCACCCTAATCATTGCGCTCACCTGTCACTTATGTTGCTTTTAGTTGATAAGATCTGAAAAATGGTACCGACATAATACCATTGGTGATCACTGTGCTGCAGTAAATGCCGTGTATGGATGATCATCTGTAATTGAAATAGAAATTTCAAATGAATACTGCTCTATGATACATAAATGACTCCTATCTCCAATTAGCTGAAAGCCATGTATTTCATTCCTCTAGCATGAATGATACTGAAGAAAACTTGAGAAAGCAAGATCAAAGGATAAAGTTTTGAAAACATATAATGTGGGCTCAATTGTTTAATCCCGAGCTAGCTCTATTTGTTCCTTTCTTTCTTCTGGGCTGTATTCTTTTGTTTTGCTGGGTTTTATTCTTTCACCAATTGTGATAAGATTGTAATCTTTAAACAGAAATGTATATGGGATCAATCAGCAATTCTGATGAAGTTGTACATGTGATTTTATACTTGGGATCTACTGATTGCTAGTGATTCTTTTTTTGTGCCATTTCTGTTTGTTCTTATTCTAACTGAAGTGTTGAATGATATATTATCTGCAGAATCAGAACAGACAGCTATGGAAGCTTGGAACTCTACCGCCTGGTCTTATTACTTTTTGGAACTGTACTTTTCCTCTTGACCGATCATGGCATGTTCTTGGGCTTGGGTATAATCCAAATGTCAGCCAAAAGGAAATTGAGCGCGCTGCAGTCATACACTACAATGGAAACATGAAACCGTGGCTTGAAATTGGTATACCTAAGTACAGAAACTACTGGGCGAAATTTGTCTACTATAATCAAGTATATTTGCGGGAATGCAACATCAGTCCTTGAAACAAAGTAAATGGTATCATAAATCCATTCGATTTCCTCCCCCCCAATGATCCTGGCATATTTTTTGCAGGCCGTTTTTCCTAGACATTAGGATTTTAGGTTGAAAGCTGTATTGGTGATTCTTTATGCGTATGCCTCGTAAGGTCCTTTTAAGGTCCCAAGTCATTTTGTGTTCATGACATGTCTGTCTCTGCATAACTGCAGATATATTGTAAATGTTCCCACATTAGAGTTGAGTTCAAAATGTTGTAGGTTAAATTTCTGTCTCATGTACATCTTCTGTGAAGTGATTTGAATCTATAGCACGTAAATTGCTTGCTGCTCTGACACTTTACATTATTTCCCTCGAAACATTTTCTCAGCACTACTTTGTTCATGTCTTATCATACCGAAGAGGTTTTGCATGTATGCGTCTCCAGAGTTGCTAGAATGGTGCAGTTCTGATTGTCAATTATGAGTTTCATCATCACCAAGTTGCAGGCATGCAGGAAGAGGAATGGCGCTCTAGATTTCTTCTGAAGGTGTGTATCCTCTCTTCCCCTCTCTCTCTCTCCATTATCAAAGTCATTTTCCATTCTCATAATTATATTTGATTATATTTACATGCAGACAACCCACCTAAGCCAATGTGAATGGGTGTGCATTCTCTCACTCAAATTACGCTATAAAAATGGTGATTGCCAAACTTAGTTGATGTTTACTCCCTTTTGTATGCTTTTATGTTGATGCAGAAGTAAATTATTATTAATTAGCCTTTCAAGAGTTGAGAAAACACACTAATAAAATGATTGCCGCACAATGATATATGGAAGATATAATTTTAGAATAAGTTTACCCTTTTCTCACAAAAGGCTTTCAATAGCATTTCATCTTATCATTGTTTTTTTTCTAATTAAATTAGCACAGATCTATTTTTTTTTTTAATAATATAGGTATCTATATGTAACATTGAAAGTGAGACTAATCTCATGGACATGTATAAACTTTTCAATCTACATGCAGAGGTTAAGTTTATCGGGAGTGATTCATCAAAATTGAGTGTAAATCAAACTCAAAACCTAATTTATTAACAGGACATCTCGAGGATAACTCCAACTCCTGTTTAACTCTTAGAAGACTGCTGAGTGGTTCCGGATAGGTACTCCCCTCAAATGAAAGAAATGAACTCTCTCCATTGTCTCAACTGTGTAGGTTGGTAATGCACGGTTGAGATTTGAGCTACCGACAGTGGATGATGTTGACAGTTATTCCAGGGGCCACTGAGATCGGGCATTCGTTGCTATACATTTTTCTTTTTCCCCTCTCTTCTCTTTTGGGACAATGAGGGTTGTGGAGCCCACCAGAAGGACGGTCCCCCAAGATAGGGAAATCATTTATGGATCTTGTCCTCTGTACAGGAAAATATCTTATCTTTGTTGTTTATTTATCCACCACCGACAGTGTACTAGTTGTTAGAGTTAACCATAACCTTGGTAGCATCTAGAAGTGGTAAAAAACTAAAAATGCAATAAGTGAAGACGTTTAGGGGGAAAGGGTTCTTTTTCTTATGTAGAGTGAAGGAGAGGTGTTTTGCCTTTTTAGAGAAGCTGCTGTCTACCAAACTGGATCTTTCGCCTCATCTGTGTAGAGAAAGTCAGAAATTTTTGTATAATTTTAATTTTCATGCTATATCCTATATATGGTATTGGCCGATATTAGATTTTAAAGAGTTTATGTTGATATTCAAATTATCGATTATTTTTAAAAAAAAAATTGATATCAATGTTTCTTGCCATCGATATTTGGCCACTATTTGTCTATATCAATTAAATATCTAGGTTTTTTCTAGATTTTTTTTTAAGTTCAGCTCTTCTATTTTTTTTTTTAAATAAAAAAAATCCAGCTAAGATTTGAAAAAAAAGAGGGGGCAATATTTTTATCCCTGCTTAAATTTCTGCAGTGCCGTCAATGTTGCACGAATGCTTTTATTTAATTACTTAAATATTATAATAATACGCAGCGCTAAAAATAATTTTTTTTTTAAATAAAAGTAATTTAGGTGAAGTATGGCGTTATTAATGAAAATGGAAAGCACTTTTTAAAAAAAGAGAAGAAGTCCTTTCACTAGCCACCTTTATTGTCAATGGTACTAGACATAAACTGAAAATGAAAAGGAATGGGTTCATGTATTACCTTCTATTTTGGAAGATTCGAACCCATTTCCTGCCCTTCCTGGTTCTGTTCTACAAATTCTATTTTTTAAACATTTTAATATACATAAAGTTAATTCATTCGATTAAAAAGATTTTATAACTTACAATGACTTTAAAATTTAATTTAATTCCCAATGAAGAAAGTTTAAGAGCTGGAGTGGTGGAGACTGGGGAGAGAGAAAGAGTGTACGGTGGAGTCCAGCTGTACACGACATTAAAATTAAATGATAGCCAGAATTAAGTTGTTCACGTGATGGGGCCCACTTTCTCAAATCCCTATGAGCAACGGCCTATTCCCTCTGCTTTAGGTTGTACCATGTGAGGAGAGGGGCCCACCCATTTGTGTAATCCTCTTTTTCGCAATTATTTATTTATTTGTTATATGTAGTGAATGTGGACGGTGGGCCCTTGACAATATATTATATTAGCTATCTAACTACGTCAACCATTCATACATGTATTTGCAAAATGTAATTATTTCCATAGGTCTGGCCTCACGTGACTCACTAATGGCCTTTTTTTGGCTTCGCTCCACTGACCACAAACACAATTTGGTTGGTTGTTTGTCTCCTTTGTTGTTTTGTTGTATTGCTTGTCTCCTGTCAATTGATGCTTACTTTTCTGAAAATAATAAATTATAAGTAATTTTTTTTTTTTTTAAGTTACAGTCGAAATTGCTTGCTTCAATCATATTTCTTTTTTTATTATCATCAATATCATTAATTTTCTTAAATCGTAAGTCACTGTCCAATGCTTTCACCTCATTGTCCCTCTTTTCTTCTCTTCTTTATAGTTTATAGGGACCTAGTTGTTGATTTGATAAACGGTAAAAATATGATATAGAATATATTTTGAAACTTTTTTATAATTAAAGGGTAAGCGTAAAAATTTAATTTTTTATTTTTTCATTCTTTTGAATAAGACAACAATTCGAGTCTGGTGGATCGAGTTCTTTAAAATCTAACTCAATCCGATTCGACTCGAATTCTCAATCCGATCTTTAAATTCTAACTCAATCCGACTCGACTCAAATTCTCAATTCGAACTTCACAATCTGACCCGAATTCGAATCAACGTGTGGTTGATTTATGATCCGACCCATATTCTAAATCCATTTTAGTCTAATTTTAGCTGAGTTGAGTTAACTTATAAAATCCTCAACCCGACTCGAGTCGAATTTCATATGGGTTTTTATCTTTTTAATTCGATCCGACTTGAATTTCATGTGGATTTTTATCTTCTCGATCCGATCAGACCTGATGACCCAAAATTTTGGACCCGACCCGCATGATTTCTCAAGTCGGGTTATGTGGTTCGGGCCAAAACCTAATCCAAGTTGCAGTCCTACTTTTGAAAACTCTTTTCAAACAAGGGATATTTATAATATCTAGAGTAATATTTGATCAAGGATAACTCTTACAAAATTTATCCCTCATCCAAGTGTGCCAAAAGTATAAATAATAAATGCACTTTGATAGAATAAAGTAGGCATTGAAAATTGAAATCACAAAATGTTAGAAATTGAAATGGATAATTTAGTAAAAATAAAAGTCAAATCAGTGAAAATATTATATATATATATATATATATATATATATATATATATATATATGGCAGAAAATCAGGTTAGTTCTGATTTCTTAAAACCCGACCCAAGTCAATAAAATATTGAACCAACCCGAGCTTTTGACTCGAGATTCTCGACCCGATCCGACCCGAATCCTAATCCCACTCAATCCGAATTTTGACCCGACCTTCATTTTTGAATTCATTTTAGCTTAATTTTAGTCAGATTGGGTCGGGTTGTATCGGGTTAACTTCAAAATTCCTCAATCCGATCCGACCAGAATTTCATATGGGTCTTTATCTTCTCAACCCGACCGGATCTGCTGACCCGATTCACGTGATTTCTCGGGTATCCTTATAATACATGTATTGTAATATTCTACTACTAAAATATGTAGGAATCCATATCTTTGAATAATACTTTAGTAATTGTGTTTATTTTTGAAAAACTCTTCAAGCACCATTCATTATATCAAACAAAATGCAAAAATCTTCAACAAAACAGTCTTTTTCTAAAAGAAATCTTTTGTCTGGATGAATATTTTGAAAACCTGTAGGTTTAGAAATCATTTAAAATTTGAAAATTTAGCTGTGTACACAATGTGAATATTGTTAATTTAAAATTTTCAGCTATATAAAAAATGGTACAGACATGAATTAAACTTATACGTTAGTTCAAATTTTGACACGCAGATCCGAAACGGTTTGGTCTCCGAAATTTTGACCACAAAAAGTAACCAACTCGCGTGCCGGCGCCTCATCAAGAGGAATGTCACTTTTGCTTTGCAAATATATTAAAAATTAAAGCAGTTGTCAAATAAGTGGCAACATTATCTTATGATTATGATTAGCGTAATCACTTTTATCTTTTGCAATTATTACTAAAGACTAAAAAAAGTTTTAACTCTGCCTTTCTCACCTTTATTAAGAACTAGTAGTCTGGAATCTGAATGGGTCGTGCTGACTCAGCCTTTAATTTTTTTTTTCTTTTAATTGATTTAATTAGTCTAATATTTTATATTTTGGAGCAGTAGCACAAGTTCACTAAGACAAATATTTCATATATTTTGATAAATATTTAAAATTATCTAGATACTTTTATCTCTAAGGTAAATCTTCAATAATATAAAATGTTATCTACACCTGTGATTGTAGAAGTACTGCTACTTTACATTCGACTTTTTTGTTCTTCTTCTTAATCTCTCTCTCTGTCTGTAAACAAGGATCTTCTTATTCTAATTAAATACTATAATGACATAACTCTAAATCATTTATATAAAAAACAACAAAGTTTTGTCCAATTTTCCTTTTTTCTCTGCTTCTTCTCCTCCTCCTTTCTTCAAGAGTTTTCATACACAATGTTACTGTTTAAAGTATTTAAAATTTGAAACTCAGTTCATCGAAAACATGAATAATCTTCTGCACATTGACTTAAATTGAGCATAGCACCAGCCCCTAAATGTCCAGGTGATTTACTTGTTTTCAGGGGTGAAAAATTCAGTATCGATCGATATTTTTCTCTATTTTTTTTTTTTTCAATATATTAATATCGGCCGATATCTTGACCCTGCTTGTTATTACCAAGAGTGGTACAACAATCTAAAGCATCACTCTGGGCACCCTGCAGTGGGACATCAGTTATGTTGAGGTCCCTCCTCTCGACTTGCAGACTACTGCTGAAGACAACCTGCGTGGTCTTACTGAATAGCCATCAAATTTGGCTGTTGATATCCTTTCTGGCGCCCCTGCGTGTTGTGATTCTAGTGGGTTTTAGCTCCCACTAGTTCTGGGCTTCTCATTGTCTGGGTCTTGCCCTACAACAGTTTTGGTTTTGGGCTTAGCTAGCCTGTTTTTGTAATCATTTTCTTTGATTCTTTTGTGTCGGGCTCGGCCTGTGGACTTTACTGTAAATGTTTGGGCTTCTCCCCTTTTTGAATGCAATTAGTAACCATCTTTAAAAACAAAAGCCATTTCAAGATTAAGAGTTTAGATGGTTTTAGCTTCTCCATAAAAGCATTATTAATCTGAAAAAAAAGGAGCTTCATTTTATTAAGAGAGATCTACTGTGTATTTTTAATCTGTAATTTTCTTATTTATGTCTTCATTCTTCAGAGGGTGTATTGAAATTTAAGAATTTTCTTGTAATCTGTCATTTTTGTGTAGAAGTTTTGATCTGATTTTTTATGAATGAAATTTAGCTTACACCTTATTTACATTTGAATTTCTTTTTCTATTTTTTTTTTATATTTCTCTTATATTCATCCACCTTTGGCCTATATTATATCATCCTTGAATCAAGAAGATTATCATTGGAATTTAGAATCCATCCGTTCTTATCTTTGAGAAGTTTGTATTCTCCAACCCATTAGACGAATTGGAGTCTCAGTCTCGATTGATATTGGGCACTTCCTTCGGAATTTCATTTCCTGTTTGGTTTCCTTCCACTTATTCATTCTCTCTTTTCAGAGTTTTACAATATATATAAAAATGGGATGATTTTGTTAAATTGGGTTAGAATGAGAAATTATATATGGGTAGCCATTTAGACACCCGACTTTTCTTTTAGCAGATATCCGATTTCAAATTTTTGTGTAAAATTACCATTTTGCCCTTCAGTCAAAATGGTAATTTTAAACAAAAATTTGAAATTCGATATCTGCTAAAAGAAAAGTCAGGTGTCTAACTGACCACCCTTCTATATTTATCAAGTTACCAGTTTATATTTTCTAATTTTACACAAAAATTTGAAATCGAATACCTGCTAAAAGAAAAGTCGAGTGTCTAAGTGACCACCCTTCTATATTTATCAAGTTGCCAGTTTATATTTTCCTTACTTTTTATTCAAGGTCATCAACTTAGAAGGTCAAAGTAGAGTTTTACTTTGGATTGCAACGACATAAAATAGGATTGAAATTATACTAAGTTGGATTAGAACCCCATTCTTAGATAATGAGTTAGGTTTTGATCATGTTTTGAGATTTTCTATGTGGGTGAATTAAAAGTAACGATTCATGAAATAAATTATTAGAATATATTTTAGTTCTCTCTCTTTCTTTTAAGTTTTGAGAAAGACAGACAGTGTTCTTTTTCTTATTCTTCTGGTTTGATTGTTTCAGTCATTTAGAATCCAATTCTTAGTATAAAGTAAAATTATTATTATTAAAATCATTTATTTTTTAAATTTTCAATTAATGATGTAGAAAAATGGCTCATCAACCACACTACAACCTATCATATCTTAAAAAAATTACATATATCATGTTATTATTCATAAGAAATGATTCGAGAGTCCTGGTCTTCCTCGCCACTAGGTGTTTCGAAGTTTAACATAGAGGGGCCAACATGTATAAGAGGGGTTTTACACTTTTACGTAACTCTAATGCTATTTCTTCTTTGATTTTTCAGAGTCGGTGGGAGTTAGAGACTCTAATAAGACTAAACTCTTGGCCATCAGGAAAGCTTTGATTTTGTGGAAAAGAGAAAGGTAATCAGAGAAGGAGATTCAACAAATTCAATTAAATAGGTGAAGGAGAAGATGAGACCTCCCCGAAGGTTAGCTACAGTTGTTAGAGAAGTAAAGAACCTCTATTTAGGTCAAGAGGTCACCTTCAGGCAAGTCAGATGATCACTCAATACGTTGCAGATTTCTTCACCAAGCTAGGAGTTAGTTCGGTAATCAATGGGGTTTTTCAATTGTAATCATGAGGGGGATAGAGTCCATACTGGGTTTTTACTATACTTTGTACAACTTTTCTTTTATCTTTTTCGTATTTTGCTATGTTCTATTGCGGATCTAAATCTTTTAGATCAATGTTTATACCAAACTTTATGCTCTTTTAATAAAATTCTCTTTGATGCATGACATAGTTTAAGGTGGTTGCCTGCCAAATCCTCCCACCTTATTATTGGAATCTGATTATTTCTAATTTTCATAAAGTCGTCCCTTCTAAAATACCTTTTAATTATTAGTGAAGGCGTATTAAATATTAATTGGGCAAATGGTGTGCCTTAAATTGAAGACAAAGGTAGAATACTGCCGTTGAGATTGAAAAATAATTTTCTTTTATAAGAAAAGATGGAATTGGTGTCAACTTTATATGCTACATTTTGAATGCTAAGCCTTCACAAGAGGAAGGAAGCCTTGAGCTGCCAATCTCTTTTCAACCCAAAATACCACATGTCTCCCTGTGATTTTCCTTTCATCAATGAGAAAGGGCTCAACAGTGCTGGGGCAAGATCCATATGAAGATAGAGAGAAGCCCTTGGGACCTGCTTTGTTTTGGAAATGAAAAGAACGAAATGTATGAACAAAATGAACGAACATAATACTTAGGATTGAAACTCGAGTCGAATCAGGTTGGGTTTTAATAAACCTAATCCAATTCATGTCAAAATTTATTGAACTCAACTCGATTCGATCTGAATTATTCAACCTACCGGAATTTATAACTTGGCGCACTCGGATAGAGTCGGATTACGTCAAGCCGAGTCGGGTTGATTTTAAATTTCTCAACCCAATCCAACCCGAATTTCATAAGGGTTTTTATTTTCCTAACCCGACTTAACCCCAACTATACAAATACATAACCCAAACCCATTGGTTTCTAGGGTCGAATCATGCGGGTCAGATTAAAATCCAACCCAAATTTCACCCCTATAATAATACTTGTAATTTGAGAGAGCAGTAAGGCAAAAAAAAGATGAGCACCTGTGAGTACACCATCTGGGAAGAAAGCCCAAAAGCAGTGGAGTATTCCTTTCTTTGAGAAAGAACCTTCCAACTGGTTTCAGAAAAAGGAAAAAGAAAAACACAAGTTCAATAATAATCTGTTTAACTAGAAAGATCAACTAGAACAACATTTTCATCTGTCAAACAAGATTCTGTAACATGTCGTTTGGGCTTGTTAAGTTCTAGAAAGCTAGATATCCAGTGCCTTCATCAACCCATATTGTAAGGAGCCAATTTGGCTAACCTGAACCTTACTGACCCTGTTTGAGATGCGGATGGGCCGATCTGATCCTAATTTAATTTGGGTTACATCCCATGTCAAAAGATACTAACCCAAACTAAACATGACAGGCTCAATTTAACCTAAACCAACCCAAAGCTCTTCAAATATTATCTGCCAGTTGATCATGATCGAAGATCTCATGAAGATGTAATGAATCTTATGAATATCTTCTAATATCTAGATAAGTATCTCTGTTCAAGTTAAACGAACCATCTTACTCAACATGGAAATTGAAGTTTTATTAAGGCTACAGGCTGGGCACAAATTTTAATTCGACGAATTAGATTTAGCTCAACTCAACCTACCCGTCCCGATTGCATCCCTAGTTATGTATGGCCTGAAATTTCAGAACTTGTGATTCTACTAAAACTTTTAGCCCATCAAAGTAAGCCCTTGCGGGTCCTTTCTTGACTACCTAGGGAAAAAAAAAACAGTACTTCCTCTGTTCTAAAATACTTGTCCGATATGCATTTTGAAATTGTCCTAAATTACTTGTTCGATTCGTTATTTTTAGTTTCAAATCACATTCTAATATGATGGGAAGACTATCTTCTTTGATAAACTTTGACTTGTCCAAATAATAAAATACCCACATTTGAAAGATAATATTTTATAAAACAATCTTTAAGAAATAAAAAAAATCTGAAATGGGACAAGTATTTTGGAACGGAAAGAGTAACAATACTGACCGTGTTATCCTGGAAGGAGAGCTCAATCTGTGAGAGGTCCTCTTGAGTTTCAAGAATGGCTCTGAGTGAAGGGATCACATCCTCTTCCATCAGTTGTGGTAGAGGTTTCGCCGGAGCTTTTGCAGGAACGGCACGCTTTGGCTTCGCCGGAGCTTCACTTTCGGCCTTTGGCGCTTCCTTTTTCTCAGGAACTAAGAAACACAAGGAGTTACTAGTAATATGTTCACTATAATTACCAATATGTTAGTTAACAATACAAATGGTTTAAATTCCATTGCTTAAAATCTTTGTAATCTCTAATGCAACCAGCATTTGAAACCCTTGTAATTGTTTCTGAGTTGCTGAATGATTAAATGGATGCTGGGTAAGTCGTGGTATGTGGCATTTTTCATCATAGGACCTTCATCTGACAGAGCATTGGTAAAATCAGGGTTCGAAATATCGGCCGATATTAGTAGAGTTTTTTTTTAATAATAATAAGAAAAAAAAAATATCGGCCAAGATATCGGTCGATAACGAGATTTTGACGTTTGGGTAAAACCATATATATTTGAAATGCAAGTAGCCTAAGATCACTCACATTTTAGTGACCCCTAAACGATTTTAGTCATTTATTTTGTGTGATCTCACAATTTTTTTAGAGTATCAATCTACTTCTAAAACTAAGTTCAAACTTTCAAACCAAGTCATATCACCTGATACCCATAGATTAGGCCTTAACTGAACAAGTTTCCATGAACCTAAATTTTGCTAGAATTCTGATATCTGCACCTTTATAAAATAATTATTTGTATCTAAATAAACCTAAGAAGTACACTTATTGCTTCTTTAGTCTAAGGGATGAATAGAATAACTAAAAACATTCATGATTCATACATGCAAGCTTTTGTAAGTGGTCTACGTAATATAGATACAGAAGTCACTGTCAAGTCTCGTATATCAAGTTGTTACAGAACAAGTCAAACTTAAAACCTCTACTCTATTCCTAAATGCTCAAGTCAATTGAGCACCCCATTTAGATTATAAAGCAACACCTGATTGCCTATTCATTTTGTGCTTGAGATTTGGATTTTGAACTGATTAAACTAAAGTATTAACAATCAGGAAGATCAATATATATGAATTGATATTTTGATTTGTATAGCATCATTATGATTGAATAGGTAAAGATCTTTTAGACATGGGTGCTCAAGTCTTAATTTAAGTACTCTTATGCAGATCCTACTTAGCCTTATATAGGCGGGCGCTTTAAAAGTTCATGACTTCTACATGGTGTGTGACATCAAACACCAGTAAAACACACATTAGTGTCAAATTGAGTACGGTTGCAATTCAAATGAAAAGGGGTAGGGGGATAGAATCCATTCAGCTCATTCTAGATCCCATAATATACAGTGCTCAAATAACAACTTGAGCACGTGCTCATGTGATCCTAAATATGTTTTGGATATTCAACTAATGTTAATTAACTCTTGCATTTAAGCTTAGAGAGAAATTCAATTCTTCTAGAATATACTAATTTCTTAGAATGATGAGGCGATAAAAAAGGACATGTTAGTTCTTATGCATAATCTAAATTAATTCTAGTTATAGAATCATAAGCGGTAATTGCTATAGATTACCACCCTCGAATAAACTTTATTACTGTTTTAGGGTCTTATATCAAATAATTAAATATTTAAATTGAAATTGATCTTATATTATGTGATTAATTTGACTGAAATACCAAATATTTCGTTTTCCAAACAAAACACAGTAAAGGAATTGGCCGGGCCCGGCCAGGCCAATTTCAATTGTCCATGTTGCTCTGCGGTTCGGTGTTGGCCCATTTTGTTACAGGTTCAGCTGAATGCACGAACTAGGCCCATTTATCAGCTGAAGTTAGCCAGGGCCGAATCTTAACATCAAGGCTTACAGCCTCACAGTCAAGGCATGGGTCTGAGTTGCCCAAGAAGTAATTAGTGGACTTGGACTGATCCGGCCTGACCCAGCATACAATGCTTACATTACTGAAATTAGACCACTAGAGTGGCGATAACTCGGGTGCTGGTCGGGTCGAAAAATGCCCAACCTTAAAGTAACATGTATTTGAAATGGGTCGTGGTTAATCAACCCAAAACCTGAATAAAACAGAACACATTTGGATCAGGCCCAGTCGTCCAGCTATTGGAGATTATTAAGAGGACCAGCCGATCAGGTTCAACTCTATGCTGGGTCCAGGGAAGTAAGTTCATGCTACTTAGATGGTTGATGATCCTACCAACATTTCTTTTAGTTCAAATCCACTGATTAAATTAAATCGGCTAAACAAATACATAAATCTGAAAAAACAGAGCTCTGTAATTCTGCCAGCATATCATGTGATTAGCATCCAATTGTATTTTTCTTCTAAAAATATATGAAATGTTGATGGACTCATTTGTACCCTTAATGTCGTGAGGATTCTCAATCAAAACTAAGCAATAGGATAAGAGCTTCAGTGTTTCCTTTTTTCCTAGATGTATTTTGTTATCCCAAACACGAAGAGGGTAGATATATGAAATATGTTAGGACTGGGCTTCTGACCCAAAAGACCAGTCTAGGAAGTGGAGTGACCCAATTTTTTATAAATCTTTAGTTTTTTCCTCTCACAATCGTAGTGGGACTCATTCGTATCCAACAATCCCTCTCTCGAATGAGGCTCTCCAGAGGATAAAATGTCGCCAACCATCCCGTTCGATTAGGGGATCTCTGAGTCCACATACTGTGAGGATTGGGCTTTCAGCCCAAAAGACTAGTCTGATAGGTGGATTGACCTACTCCTTTATAAAACTTTAGTTTTTTTTTTTTTTTCTCTCAGAGCCAATATCAAACTCTTTCCCACCCAACAAAATAGATGAAGAATTACCTGTTGCAGTCAATGACTCTGGAGCAGCCAAGCACACAATGTTTCTAATTCCACGTGAAATCACCATTTTGCCCTCTCCC
The DNA here is from genome assembly GCA_022113865.1 of Chimonanthus praecox. NCBI lineage: Eukaryota > Viridiplantae > Streptophyta > Magnoliopsida > Laurales > Calycanthaceae > Chimonanthus > Chimonanthus praecox. The sequence continues at coordinate 57,159,766 of CM039089.1, forward strand.
ATAGGAAAAGTTGAAGAGAATACTGGAAGAGAAGTCCCCTTTATAGACCTTGTTAAAGGGCCATCATAATACATGTTGATGGAAGGGGAAGCGATGTTGGTGAAGCTCATGGCCCTGAAAAAATACCTTCTTATGTCGTACGTATGTCAAGTTACAGATTTTCCGGCAGTCCCAACAGCATGTGTGCTGCTAAAGTTGGCCTGAATCCTACTCTACCACGGCAATTTCCGGCGGAGGAGTTGGGTGGCAATTGGAATTGGGAAATGAGAGAGAAGGGTTGAAATTGGAGGGATTTCTTCGTTATATGGGTGGTGGGGAATTTCATATGTATAATAGAATATATAAGGTGGAAAGGCTATCATCCTCTTTTAAGTATTTTGGATGGCTCTGCTCTTCCAATTTATGTGGGTGACATAGATACACACGTGCTTTCACTCGTGCCAACCTCACAATCTCAAGTGTCATGATAATTGGTAGACAAGTATTGTATTTTCAAATTATATATATAAAGATTGATAGTTTAAAAATCATTTATTCAATTATGAACGACAACTCTATACAGATAAAATAAATAATTTCGATAATAGTAATAATAATAATAACAATTTTAAAAAAATATTTAGTCTTGTTGGTGAGTGCTCATTGTTGCTACTTTCATGTTGTGTTTTTAAGTTTTATGAGTGTCAAATAGCCATACAACCCATGAAAAAAAATGTCAAAGTCCAAATGTAAATGCCAACCTTATATTGATGGAAAGAATAACTTCTATTATGGTGATGATAATGATTATGATAATGATGATTTATCAATGATCCGTTGTCCAAGAGTATTATGCTCGACCAACTTATGGGGTAGGTGATGCGGGCATCAAACCCGATGAATCCGACAATGACTTGATTGAAGATGAACGGACTCAATTAATCAAAATTGATAATTAACTTTCCGAATTTATACGCAAATTGATGGAAGGAAGCGGGGTTCTCAAACCCAATCCAGTAGACCCATTTACACCCAAATCAAAAGCCCATTTGCATCAATTTAGGATCTACACCCGTTTAACCCTTCTTCGACTCAAAAGCCCAATGAGTCAAGCCCGTTTGATGTCTTCAGAGGTCTCACTTTAAATCCCATGTCAGCAGCCACGTCACCCCTCTCGTGGGTCCCACTGAATTCCAGTCAAGCAGTCAAAGGGGCCAAGTGACGAGTTTCTAGAGGGAAGGAAAGCTCAAAGAAGAAACAAACCCAGACTTTGCTTACTCAATGACTATTCTCCAGCAATGACTAACATTGGCCTGTCCAGCTTCTCATTCTTAAGTTCACCCTTGGATCGATCCCAAGAGCCATAAGCCCACTTCTATCTGTTCGACTTCACCTGGTTTTATGGCTCGTTAAAAAAAAGTTGGGTCTGTGGACTGAAGTTCATTAGAAGTTTAGAACCTTGTGGTAGACCGGACAACGAGTCAAGCCCGATTGGTTTTCATTCAGTTTGAATCTATTTTTAATTTGGGTCCATTTTGAGGCTTGTTAACTGGGTTAGAGGTTTGAGTCAAATTCACCCTTTTATCTGAATAAAAAGACTTTTCTAACGAGATACGTGAAAAAACTACCTTTTGAATAAATGTAGATCTCATATAATTACATGTGTTACGTATAGACACGGCAATAATCGGTTAATGAGATCTGCTTATTTATTTTTAGATTTGGATAAGAATAAAACAGTCAAAAGTCTAAAGTCTTAAACGCGTCTCATCCAAGCGGGGCCCTCACAGGAAATCCAGCCCAATAAAATAAAAATCCAAAAATTGTTAACATTAATTTAAAGTAATTGAAATTGATTTCTCCACGTGAGTCAGTGGATTTTATTATATTAATTGTAATAAAAATCATTTTTACTTATTAAATTTAAATATAATAGAATAATTAAAAGATACTGACGAACAATGACTTTAATTTTCATGTTACAAAAAAATTACTTTAATATTTAGTTTCTTTTTATTCCTAAGTTCCTATAATGTACCTTAGAATCATCATCCTAAGAATCTCGTTAAATTAGTTACTTATCAAAAGTGAATAAGTGATTGTACATTTGCACGTGTAAAAGCTATTGTTTTATCCATTTGTTTTAATTTTATTATTTTTCTTTAAAACTTTAATATTTCATTATTTTAGTTAATAAAAATATTTTTTTATATATTTTATCGTAAATTCTCCATTTAGCAATGTGCTGCAACTCGATGATGTTATTGTTCTTTCGTTGAACAGAGGAATATGTGCCTAGATTCACAGCACAAATATTTACTATTGAAATATAATTTGATAAATATATTAAAATAATTTATATTAATTCATGTTTACTTAGAATATTGTTGGGAAATTTTAAAATAGAAAATATAACCGATATGTCAAAACCGTATGTTTAAAAGCTTAAAATATATAGATTGAGAATGCATAAGGATTTTGGATAATTACTGAATAATATTGTGATATCAACATTATATTATTATTTGTAATAATGTTTTAAAATTTATAAGGAGTTAGAAAATATTAAAATATTTATTAAATTATCAAGAATATTTATGATATTGCATAAAGTCAATGAAACAGGTGTCACATTGCAGAATAGAGGGAAAGGTGGGCTGATTTTGCAGTTACTAACTTAAAGTAATGTTTACTAGGTTTTAAAATGGCTTTCGAGGATTTATTTATAATAAAAGAATAAGAATACTGATTAATGAGCTGCCGTGTTTGACCATTTGTAGTTTTCACAAGCTATTGTATATTAAAAATAATATTATAGTAAGTGGTATTGATTTTTTTTTATTTTATTTTAAATCATCATCCAATAAGTGTTGAAAAGGCACATCGATATTTTTACCATTATTTTCTACTGCTAATAGATGATTAGAGTTGGGCTGCAAGTAGGGTTGAAATTCAGGTCGAGTCGGGTCGGATTTCAAAAAATTAAATTTAACTCATGTCAAAATTTATTGAACTCGATCCAATCCGACCCGAGTTACTAAACCCGACCCAACTCGAATGTCTGACCCGACTCAACTCAAGTGTTATTTTATAACTTGGTATACTCGGGTCGGATTGCTTTTAAATTTCTCAACTCGACTCAACTCAACTCAACTCAAATTTCATGTGAATTTTATTTTTTTCAACCCGACTTGAAATATACAAATACATAACCCAAACCCATTGATTTCTTGGGTCGGGTCATGCAGGTTTCATCCCCTGCAAGATGTCAAGTGAGAGTTCAAATTCAGCTCATTTAAATATAACATCTCGAATATAATTGCTGGTTAGAGTTGGGCCGGGCCTCAACAATTTATCTAACATTTCAATCTATTCATGTAAAATGAATAGTGAGATGGGCCATAGTAAGTGGTGGACTTACATCTACAATCATCATTCATGTCTAAATCATGAAATTTAAAAAGAAAAGTGGTGAAGGGGAGGAAAGTTCATGGTGGAAACTGTTGTCCCCATCAAATTGTCGACTTTGAAGTCTGAATTGGCTTTAGGTCGTAGTCACATCAGTTGAGTTTGAGAAAGCAATGTAAATGCATTGAATATATCAGGTTTTTGACAAATGAGATAGTTTAAATGAAGAGATGGGTTGGAGGAGACGGTGAGACTGATTGAAGGAGAAGAAGGAGAAGGAGAAGGTGAGACTGATTGAAGGAGAAGAAGGAGAAGGAGAAAGGAGAAAGGAGAAAGGAGGAAGAGAAGACAATGAAGAAGCTTAATCACATCTCACTGCGACTGCAACTGCAACTATGTGCGTGGATGCTTGTTTTCCTTGTGATAATACTGTTGATGAGCCCATCATGTTCAGGAACACCAGATTCAAGACTTTCGTACCTTCGACCTTCTGCTCAAGGTAAACTTTACGGCCACATTATGTTATTAATGGATCATTTAGCAAATGAGTCTCATATAGGAAGTGTACAAGGAGATCTAGGAATTTATAAAAAAAATTGGGTCACTTCATCCAAGAGACTAGTTTTTGGGATGGATACCCAGGTCCTAATAAGTGGTATCAAAGTCAGGTCTCAAGGTATACCTCGTGGACGGGATAGTTGGCCTCATTCGAGAAGAGATTGTTGGAGCTGCAAACGAGTCTCACATTGGAAGTGTAGAAGGAGATTTAGGATTTTATAAAAAAATTGGGTCACTCCACCTAATAGATTAGTCTTTTGGGATGGATACCAGGTCCTGACACAAGTGGTATCAAAGCCAGGTCTCAGGCTATCTGATGTGGACTCAGGAAATCTCCCACGCTGACGAGATGGCTGACCTTCATTCGAGGGGGGATTGTTGGAGTTGCAAACTAGTTTCACATTAGAAATGTAGTACCTAATAGGTTAGTGTTTTGAGTTGAATACCCAGATCCTAACAAAGATATCCTAGTTATAAGAGGATTATGAATTTATGATTATCCACTATAATTCTTTTCTTTTATTTTATTCTTTTTTCTTCTCCGCCCAAAGATGACTCCATCATTAATTCCTTCGTGTCAATGTATGGCCACAAATATAAGGCAATGGTTTAATTTTGCTTTTTATATATTGATTGTCATTCTATATATTATGTATTTTAAATTGATATTGAAAGTTTTAATTAATATGTATACGATTGGACTTTTAAACAGATGTTTATTTAATGATTATTTACTTTAATTATAAAATAAATTAATAAGTAACCCATGCTATGTAGAGAGCATGTACTGCAACTGGTAACTTAAAAACCTTCTCTCATCTCCAAATGGATGCATTGAATTCATAAGTCACTTTTATGAACTGATTTTATTTTCCTTATTTTTACTAATTGGTATTGGATTGACAGATTTGACACTGCATTCACTCGGAAGAAAACTCCTAGGAGGTAGAACTCCCACCGGAGGACCTCCTTCTCCAATCAGAAATCCTCCACGCAGCCAAATTCCACCTGAGACAGGGCCCATCACTCCTTCAAAGCAGCCTCCTCCTCCTCCACCATATGCCTAATCTCTCTCTCTCTCTCTCTCTCTCTCTCTCTCTGCTGTAATAATGAATTAATGAATACCAAGAGATGTTTGCGACTAATATAATTTATTTTTCTTTGGAACTGTTTGTTTGAATTGTGTAATGAGCTAAGCTTAGTCGCATATGTAAGATTCAACCATGACTTGAACTGGAAGCAAACAATGTTCAGTATTTGTCCTTCTTGTCTATACTATACAATTCAGAACGCCCTTACAGTGTGTCGAAGTTTCATATAGTTGTGCAACTCAGATGGGTCGAGTCAGTGCCTTCTGAACCAAAGCCGACCCAATTCAATTTGAGATACGGCCAGTTGGACTTCGACTCAGAAAAACCCGGTTCAACTCAACTTGACCCTGAAGTTGGTTCTCAAATTATTAAAACACCAATTAGGGTTTTATTTCCACACCTACACAAGAGAGTTTTTAATGTTATATAAGAGAGCTTGACTGGACTCAACCCTAATCAAGGGTACATTTTTTTTGTCGCTAAATTTGTTCTAACTGACAGTGTTGTCAGAAACTCTGACCTGATGCTCTCAAATATTGTTGAGATGCATCGATAATTTAGGATAAAGGATTTGATTTCATATTTACCATCAGTTTTGGAACACTTAGCGTAATGCTCAGGTCCCTAACAATTACCTATAATTAATGCTATTAATCAGATCCATTTCTTTAGAACCATGCCCAGTTATTCAGTCAGATCCGTAGGATCCACCAATAGGAGAGGATGCTTCTCACCTTTAATAGAAGTCCACTTTCAAAGATTCTGACCAATAATTTGTATGCCCTACTTATCTCAAGGGGATTTCTTGTTGAAAGACATAAATGGGAAGATGATAGAGAAGAACAGTCCAAGATAAGACAGATTTAGAGTGAGAAAAGAGGACCAAACTATAGATTAAACTTATGTGGGCCTGGTATAAATGGTCTTGGGTTTCTTGATTCCTTTGCGCTGCTTGTGTCAGCAACAGGTAAAAAAACAGGCCAGTAAACTGGGTTTTGAGATGTCATTCACAAGATTGTTTTGATCATATAATCATCGTCAACATCATCAAAGTCATTTATGCTATCCACATAATGTCGACACTCTCAACTAGACTTCATAGAACTTTTTCTATGGACTAAACTGCCTATCTGAAAGCCCATAAAACTCAAACATGCAATCTTGCAGCAACAAGAACTTATCACGCCTCTCCTACAAGCTCTTGTTAATCATTTATGTTCTTTATTTTATTCAATAGCAAAGCTCATGCAATTCAATATTGAATGTCATGCCAAGTGATTTCTAGTCATTTACAACCTCAAAGTCGACTATTCAATCCAACAATGATCAGAAGTTTCCCCATGAAACCTAATTCTTAGGGGGGATAAATGGGAGACTACCATGGGCCTCCACCACTTTAGATATTGCCCCTTAAAAATAATTCTCAAAAGGAAAATTGAGATCTGGAACTGATATCAACTCCCACCGGAAAAAAAAAACTGCAAATGGGCACACAAGGGCAATTTTTTTCCACTCTTTTACTTTACCGCAACCCTGAAACACCCAAGAATAATATTACTGAAGAACAAGAAGAGCAGAAAAGAATTCCTCTCAAGAATGAAACAGACAGATTACCTACATCAACAATAGACACATGAACTCTAGATATAAGCATCAGTTGCTCTCAAAATAATTTCTGCAGTTGAACTCAATCCAACTCTATTAGTTGAGCTCTCCTCTCTGCAGCACGTTTTCTTACAAAGATACCCCACCTCAGAGCCGCTCTCAGCTTAAGCCAACCAACAACTGCTTTCCCAGAACTACGGGGATGCTCTTGTGTGAATGTGCATTCTGCTTGAGGCTCATAAGCAGCAGAGTAAGAGGAGCAAGGTACATCAGAATGGCTAAAGGTGCCAACACCACCTACGCCGTATGTTCTCAACAAGTACTGCATGTCCTCATTCTCTAGCATCTCTGAGCTCCTCAGACGTATCTCTTCCTCGGAAAAGAACTCATTGGACCCCCGCCCATCCCGTGATTCACACCACTCACCAGACAGAAAACCAGCATTAGTTGAAGAACTAACAGACCGGAAACCCATGTTTGCAACACTTGCTTCTTGTGGTGCTGCCAGTGCCAGCCCAACTGAGTAATTGGATTTGTTGAGTTGGGAATCAATTGCCTGATCATCGTGAGTTGATAACTTATCTCTCTCAGTTTGAGAATGCATTCCTGAGTTTGACATTAAATAATGTTGTGCATGGGGCAGAGAAACAGTATAGTCTATGGCAGAATTGTAGTTTCTTGTGGGTGGAGGCGCTTGTGCCCTTTTATTGTTTATAGATTTCAGCAATGTTTTCCCATCATATTCTACAACATGAATCCAGTCCTCATACGCTCTCTTCACCAATGAATCCACAGAAACCTGTTTGCATTGTGATGCATTTATAATGAGCTTCTTAATTTACAATTTAGAACACTAACTAATCTAAAATTTGTCTGCATGAATGCTTTCACAATCCTTGAACATAATCATAGTAGTCAGAGGCATGCCTAAGTGCGCCTAAGGTGCATTACAGGGGGTCTGCGCCTTAAATCAGGTAAGGTAAGGCACAGGAGCATACTGTGGTGCATTTTAGTGTGCCTTACTGCACCATGCACCTTGATGCACCCTTTAATTTTTGTATTGAAGTACAGTAAAAACAGTAAGAAATACATTGCAGATAAGGACAAGTGTGAGAATTATATTGACAGTGATGATGATTATATTATGAAGGATCCACAAAAGTTATGTTTTCATTTCTTTGAGATGATCTCTGTTTATTAGAGTGTTGCTGGATGGATCTCATGATAGGAACACTTTTAACCCTTTTCTTTTCCTATGATTTTGACTTTTTATTACTTGGCTATATGCATTAAGCTTTGGTATTAACTTCTTATATTATACACTTTTGCTTCTATATTTAAGGGATTTGCTTTTTAGTATATATATTGCATTGTTTAACTGCCAGTGGATTGAAAAGATAATACATTTGTCACTAATATTCTAAAAATAAGTGTATACAATTACATTATATTTATATTAGTGCAAAGAATATACATAATTAAATAAATTTATATATAAAATGTGCCTTAAGTGTGCCTTGTGCCTTAGGCTCCAAGACCCCCTTTGCACCTTAAGTGCATTTTGTGTTGACTATATGAACATAATTATCATTAAAGGAAAATAGATGAAGAGCTTAATTTTCATAGATAAATAAAAGAATATATGGACCATAATAAAAATGAGAAAAGCAACAAATAAGCATCGCAGAAGACAACAGCTAGTTCATCTCCAGCATGTGCATTTTCAAAACCAAAATTGTTGATCTGTTTGGACAACATGCAGTGAGGCCATACCATGGGAAAGAGGTGATGCAACAATCCTGGGCATCCTATTAAAATAAGGTTTTTTTAATGTACCATTTCTCCTTCTCTTAATTTTTTTCTAAATCATCCATTCTGGCAACTACTAAACAGATAAGTAGCCTGATTGTGAGATTTTTTAAGTTGCAACCTGTTGAAATGGTGACTGAACCAATGTATCACTAAAAAAAGAGATTAACCCGATTGGTGTTCTGATTTATATCCCTATGCTACATGAATAATATCCAATATAGAAAGCCTGTGCTTAAGTCACACTCCTCTAACTATTTAACGGGAAAAAATTGTTTCTCTCATTCAGATAAATAAGTAGAAGCATACATTGTTTAGAGACAAAAGATAAACATTTACATTAACCAACAAAATGTTATGACATTATCAATTTTTAACAATAAAAGAGAACCTCACCTTTTGACTGTGGGTGAGAGATTCTGCAGGCATGAATTGGCCACTTGTGATTAAGCCTCTAAGTTCATAGATATGGTCGAAAACTACACCCATGCTTCGGCTATCATCAGTGTAGTACACATAGAGCTTCCCACCCAGGACACAAGTTTTGGCATGCTCCACTGTATTCTCCCACATTCTGTTGGACAACCCACTTCCGAGGATCTACACAGTGAAAAACATTACATTACATCAACATGGAATTCCATTCCTTATAACCATCACTCCCGAAAATTTTTGGAGGGTGGAAGGGGGAGAGAGAGAGAGAGAGGAGAGAGAGAACTCACATGCCGTAGTCTCTGTGGATCTCTAACCAGTAGCCGAAGGAAATCTTCAACAGTTAATATTTCTGCCTGTACTAACTTTTTGTGTAGTGCTCCATCCTTTGCTATTCTGTCTAATCTCCATACCTCATCATGTAGAGCAGGCGGGTAATGTTTCTTGTACACTGCAATATAATCAGAGATGAAGTCATTTCAACTGTCCTGATATAGTATGCATGAACAGGTTCAGCCTCAGCAAAACCAGTTATATACCTGAGCCTGAACTGTTCAAACCAATCAAGTTTTATCAAGCTCATGCTCATTTTCTATATCCACTTTCCATAGTCCAATATTAATAATATATTTATGTGTCATTTCCACATCATTGTTGTTAGAAAATTTGTGGGAAAATAAAATTCATGTAATATTTTTCTGTTTTGTTTCACTAAATAGAAGCCAAATATATAGTGTACAAAAGATAATCTCTCACAATATCTGAGGATCCTAATTTCCTAATTGAGAGATTACATAATCTCTCACAATTAATCATAATCTAATCTATATCAAGAATAATTGGAAATACATCTTAATAAATCATAACATATCTCAACAATTGCCAGCATTAAAGCTATTAGCATGTTTCTTTTTTCTATGGGCTGACTATCTATCTAATGCCCATAGGATGTGAATCTACAACTTTAAGGTTACAACAATGAGCACTTACCAATTGCACTAAAGGTTCTCGTTTGACAAATTCATTTATGATACATGCAATACACATCTATCTAGACCAACTAAGTGATAGGCCTTAATCAAGATGGATGGCCCAAAATCACAACAAATTTGAGTCACTGATTATATTATTTTCAACCAGCCATTTTAAAGCCACCAATTGGATAGTCAGCATAGTACTAAAGCAAATTCCTGTTTACACAGGTCTGGAATCTCATGCGGACATGCCACATCTTATGAATGAATTTTCACAATCTAGCGAACTGTAAAAAGGCACATTACAGAAGATCAAAAGAAGTGAAAGTGAAGAGGAAAACATACATTCTCCTCTATGATCTTTAACAGCAAAAGCCTCAGACTTAGCCTCACGAATACGAACACCATCACAGTAACCATCAGCAACCTTCACGCCAAGTCTAAATTTTCTACTTCGTATCCAGCTAGAGTTGTCAGTGAAGGTGAGATCTCCCAGAGTACCAACTCCTTCCTTAAGGCAAACCTGTAAATCCCCAGTCAAAAGGGGCCTCTTCCCCTCACGCTCCTTCACTTCAAAGTTCTCAAAATGTTCTATGGTCCAATCACCATCAGCTTCATCATTGAAGTCACCTTCCAACACAACTACATTTAGTTTAGCTGCTGATTCAGGTCCTGGTGATATGACAAGCCCTGTGTTTGCATCCAGCAATGCCACATGAATGGCTGCACCCTGTTCTCCTTCCACCTTTCCACCTGTGAATAGGTGAGGTGGAAACTTTGATTGAAAATGAAGTTGCAGCTTCCTTCCTTCAGGCCCTTCTATTTTTGGTGGAGAAGACCTGAATTAAATGAAAGCAATTGACTGGTTTGAAATGCTAGAAATATGGTACAACCATAACTTAGGGATGGGAGCATATGAACTATGAAATGGCATTTGTATAGTGTACACTTTTAATATGTCCAAACTTAAAGAGGAAATAATAAACTGCACATACAGGCCCTCCCACCTTTGGATGATCTTAATTGTTCATATGGTAGGCCCTAAGGTGGATGGGTTATTAACAATATGGGTCTTCACGTGATAATCATAATTACTGGATCAAACTCCCTTGCAATTTCAGATGAGGCCCATAAGATTGACTTAGCTTGCCATAAATGGGATCCCAGCATACCATTTCTGGATTAGAAGGCCGTCCTTCATGTGGCAGTGTTAGTGAAGTACAGGGCTCTCTCTTGACCTCTGAGCTTCAAAGAGTTCAAGAGAATCTGTTATTCTGACTTGGATTAGTGCTGGAAAGAGCCCCTGCAACTGCTGTCTGAAGTTTTGACTTCATGTCTAAGTTTCATGATTTTAAGGAGTGAAAAGAAAAAGATACAGGAAAAGGCTTCAGATGTAAAATATGTTAACCAAGAAGATGTTCACATATCAACCTCTTCAAAACATTCCCGAGAAACAGCCAATGGAAACAATGCTGAATCTGGGACAGCATGTAGATTCTTTTAAATAATTTATTGATTTCATCAGGTGACATGTTTCAAACAAACATCATTCAAAAAGAGATGTTTTAACCAATCATATTACATTCGACTTTGCCTATGTTTTGCTTAGCTTCCTTAGTCCTAATCTGTTTTGCGCAGCTGTACATGAAGGCAAATGTGAAGTGAGAAAAAGTTCCAAATCGGTTAATTTCTGAAACCAATGATTATATAACACTTGAGGAACCCTTATCTCAATGGCTCGCTTTTGAGAGTGAGTTCTACCTAAAGAATGTTATCAAGTCATGGTTTTCTAACACACGTCTCTTTTTTTTTTGTTTGCCAAGTCTAACACCTTGAAGACATGGTAGACTTTGACACTCGCACCCATTCCCATACAAGTCAGACATTTTCCCTTCAGTCCAATTTTAGAAGGCCTTCCCCTTCTTGTACATTCTACATGTAATCTTTGATCCTTCAACTGAGGCTTCTTCCAATCTACTACATAGGTGTCCAAGCAATCTCATGCATCATTCATTCATTTTCTCATAGACTATGGCTGTATTACCTCAAGAGGATATGCATGAACCTGTTTCTCACCTAATTTCAAGGTTTTCACAAACTTAATTATCAGTTCCTCCAATTTATCTGTTCAATTCATTTCATGACAAACTGCACATTTGTGATTCTTATCAAAATTATGACATTTTTCAGTTTTCCTAGGTTACTTCCCTCATTTTGGGATTTATAGTTTACTGGATTAAATATGCATTTATCTGCTTGGTTGAAAAGAGCCTAGGAAAATCTTATTCTTTCCATGAGTTAAATTTCCATTTCTGTCATAAAATCCAAAACATCCAATAGAGAATAGCGCACCTTCCAGCCAAGTTGGCATGGTCCAATTTTGTTAGAGCTCGCTCAACTTCTTCACTTACCTGTTATTCATGAGGATGAAATACTGAAAGGTAAGATTCCAATTATGCCCACCATTTTAAATTCAAATTTATTGCAAGATGAAAGTAACTGGTTATAACACATCGTAAGTATGTAACATTGAGTTCTATATACAGTACTGGAGAAAACATATCATCACTAAATTCTTTTATTTTGATAAGGAGGCTTGGTTTGAATTTAATGTTAAAATGAGATAAAACAAGAAGCTATCTTTTCAAATTCATTGTCAAAAACGTCTTATTTTCCTATATATAAATTTTGCTGTTCAAGATTAAGATTAAGATTTACATTCAAGGGTGATGATTGTGCTTCCAAATTTCAAGGATTCAAACGTAAAAATCTTGAAAGTAAGGTGTGACATGTATACATTGATCCTTCTGGGCAAGGGGAAATGGGTAACCAAGTTTTGATAAGTGGTGTTTAAGATAAAAAAGTGCCATCCCCAATTTGATTCCAAAGATACAAGTTAAATCCACTAAACTAGTAATCAAAAAGGTTAAATCTAGCCGATTGAAGAAACATAAAAAGGAATTCTAAATAGGATAACTATAGGCCAACCTGCTTCCATAAAATGACATGGACTCAAAAAAGATTATCCCTAAGATTCCATTAACACACACACTGAAAAGGTGGATTCTTCTTTTAGTTCAAATCGGGAGGAGAGGAAACCATTTGGATGCATCAAGGGGAACCAGATTACATGCTGGCTGAATAAGTTGGATTGACTTTGCACTTTGCAGATTGCTGTGATTCAGGCTGAACTGTAAATTCCAGAAATCTGTAAAATGCAAAGTCAGTTTATTTTTTGTTACCAGCATGCAAGCAGGCAGCATAGGATCTGACTTTGTCAGTCTTCTATTTCAAGTCAATACTTTAAAAAATGGTGAAATGGTTGAAAGCGAAGCACAATAGGCTTGTCAACTCGGATTTAGCTAAACTGAGTTAATCTAGTAAAACCAAAGAAGACAAAAAAAGAACCTTTAAACAAAGCATGCTACACTGTAGATAACCCCAACATCTTATTGTTGAGAACAAGTTTGATTTTTGATAAATAACTTCTCTTTTCTATGTGAAACTTGTCTGCAGAAATTTGAAGGGATCAAATAAATTTAATCATCATCGTAGTATCGAATCCTTATGTTTTTGTATAGATTTGTGTGTGTGTGTGTGTGTGTGTGAGAGAGAGAGAGAGAGAGAGAGAGAGAGAGAGAGAGAGAGGTACCTATTTCTGGCTCACCTTCCTAGTTCTACTTCCCCCAAAATCCTACCAAAAGCCATTTTCTCTTTCTACAGTCTAGCATGTCATATTCAGTACTTCATTCTAAGTTTTTATTGGTCTCCTCCTCCTAGTTCCTTCAACTTTTAACTATTCAATTCTTCATATTAGTTCAAGTTATCATTTACACATGGCCAAATCATCCAAAATGGCATTAATATATCTTCTCTTCCATAAGAGCAACCTTTAGGTTTCTTTTACCATACTCATTCCTACTCATATTTTCTTTTCTTTTTCTTTTTTCCTTTTATTTTAAGGACTTGTCTCTCCTCTCATCCATCATGACATAGGCATCTCGGTCTTATGAAGTTCGCTATCTTTATATTTCTTCATTTCCCAACATTCAACTCCATATAACACTACATTTCCAACTTCCACATAAAATAATATAGTCCACTATCAGAAAGTACTTGATGGGTTTCAGTGGCATATATTTGAAAGGAGGTTCACAATGACTTTAAATAATCATGAGAAGCAGTTGTCTAACAAAAGATCCACAAACAATAAGGCACAACTCACAATTCTACGAAGAAGAGGCTCTAAAGATGAGCAAAGTCTTTGCAAACTATCCAACTTCAAAGCTTCCACAATAACACTGCAGAACAAAATGAGATCACATGCACATTAAGCAAAAGATGTAGGACAACAATTCCATGCACTCTAGAGTGACACTTAAATAATGAAACAGACAATCAACTAAACATGATGAACCTACGTAATGATATGTACAACTTAGCTTGTAACAATACATTTTCTCCTAATCAATTTTATTCAGAAAATCTCTTATGTTAATGTAAGGTTCTTATTTTGATTTCTTATTGCCATTACACCCAAAACATTTATAAAATGGTTAGAGACGATTTTATAAAACGATTATTAGACCCGAAATACCATATGGAGCAGAGTGTTGGACAATGAAAAAAAGAAGACAAATAGACAGTGAGGGTAATGGAGATGCACATATTACATTGAATGAGTGGATTAACTTTAAGGGATAGAGTTACAAATGATGTTGTCAGGGAGAACCTTAGCCCCAATAGATAACAAATTGAGAGAAATCCATTTGAGGCTGTTTTAGCATGTTACTAGAAGACTAGAGTCAACACCACTGCGTAGCGTTGAGAGCATACAAGTTGCAGATACAAGATGGAGAGAGATAGATAGAACTTGTAAAATGAAGTAGAACTTGTAAAGCTGACCCCAAATAGATAGGATTTAGACATCATGATGATGATTGCCATGACACTCAAAAAAATGCCAATAAAACAAATTACAGAGACCCAAAGGGTCTCCACTTCTCATGTAAAAAGTTTTCTTGTTATGACACTAACTCAGGTTCTCTATATATGAATGATCATATCTAAATATAGTGAGTAGGATGGGCGTAGGGTGATCTTAGTGTAGGCAAGATAGTAGGATATTATGTGTAAAAGATATTGTTTCAATTAGAGGGTGTTGAAAAAAAAAACAAGTAGGAGCAAAACACAAGAACCCATTGAAAATCAAAAGAGATTTACATGGTTCAATGGTGTGCCTGTGTCAATGCTAAGATGGGAGCAATTCTTTCTAAGTTACAATACTTTCTTCCTCACACCTCTCTTAGTATAGGTGAATCTTTGTAATCCTATAAACTTCTCAAAGATACAATATAGAGGATAGCCAGTGAAAAATTGTGAAAATGACCTTATGCTCCCCAAACCCTCAAATAAAGAAGTGTTGCTCCCTTATGATGCAAACCACCCCCCCTCCTCAGGCAACCTTTTCTTTTTCCCATTGAGAATCCCCAATTAGGGTCAAATGTCTAATATGGGCACAACTATAACAAAATTCAAAAATATCTGCACAACAAAAAGGTGATTCTATAAAAACAACTATTAGACCAACAATGTTTTATGGGAGCTGAGTGTTGGAAAATGTCAAAAAAAGCAAGTAGATAAAGGTTATGATAACAGAAATGCATACACCAACGTAGATGTGTAGAGTAATATTAAAAGATAGAATATAAATAACGACGTTAGAAAAACCTCAAAGTAACACCAACTGACAAAAAGATGAGAGAATATCACTTAAGGTGGTTTGAGCAAACCTTGAAAGACCTCCAATTTGGAGAACTAAAAGGCTACAAGTAGAAGTAAATAACATAATAGATTGTGGAATAAAAGAGGATATGGTTTTATAGATAAAGTGGAGAGGTAAAATTCAAAAAAACTAACCTAAGAGTGACTATAATAATGATAAAAAGATGAAAGCCTAATCAATAAAGAAGTAATAACATCAAACTGTTATTTTTAAAGGAAAAAGAGATACACAAAATAATGAATCTCAAAAGAATTTACTAAAGAGCTTGATTTCAATGGATTGCATCATGAAACGTGGGTACCACTATCTACGAGTGGGATTTCATATAGACCCACCTTTAATGAATCCAAAGTATTTACAAATTGTCCCCCATAAATTGTTACCCTCCACCCCCGGCCTGTGGCCCCATCATTGGATGGCTAGTCATGGGATTTGATTCATGAAATGTGGGGCCCACATATGAGCCCATTGTTGAAAACTATATGAACATTTCTGGTCATCACTGGACAATCACTTTTGATGGATTGTGGTTCATGGAGCATATAATTTTTGATAGGGTAGAATAACAAAATGGATAACAGAACTCAAAAAACAAACATTAGATGGATGAACAATGAATGGGTATGAATATGATAATTATGCTAAGTATATAACCACTCCCATCACCAACATGATCCAAGCTTTGTCCCATTAATCTCAACTCTCAAGTAGGCTTTCTAAGCTCTACCTTTACAGTCTAACACCATCAGGAGTGGTGTTCTTGATCACACAATAACAATACTTGAAGATGTGTGACACGGACACTCAGAGACACACCCATTCTTCATGAACTCTTTAGAGTAAAATTGATACCTTAATATCTATTAGTGTTATTTTCACACTTTATTTTTATTTAAAATTATTTAATTATAGTGCAATACCCCCATGTCCTATACTACATTTTACACCTGTGTCCGACTCTGACACTTATGCACATGCTCATACAATTTAGTTGAGATTGATTCAATCTTAAAAATTAGGGCCAAGCTTGAGCTGGACCTAGTTTTGCTTGTTTACACCCTTCTGTGTTCAATGAAATGAATTCCACTAACAACTCATCTATTCAGCTCTCCATCACAAGCTAGTATTTTACCTGTCACGTTAATAAATAAATAGCAAAAATAAATAAGAAAAAGGGAAAAAGGCAGAAGTAATTCAGTTGGTCATGGATCTTATCTAAAACGTCGAAGGTCAAGTTCTTACTCTTAGTTTGTAATATTATAAAAATGCTTAAAAAAAAACTCATATGTGACGCTCTAATTTGTAATAAGCATTATTATCATCGTCTGTTTTTTACTAAGTCATTTATTTCATAAATCTAAAATTATCGGAGTCATCTTCATCTAAATTGTTAAATAAAATTTTTTTTTTTTTTTAATTTACATGTAAAAAACCATGATAGTGAAAAACCTCCATAAGTGGAACCCTACTCTTAAGACACACTAAGGTAGGCCACGGAGACTCGACCTCTTGTATCTTGAGACTCCGGAGGTAACCAGACACTATATGGGTTAAAAACAAATAAAAACTAATTTTATCTTTATACGAGTTTGATTTTAATATGGTAGTGACTTTATATAGTAGAAAATAGTAAGTGTATCTGTTATTAATGTTAGTAAGGATATAAGAATAGCATTTTGTGCCAGGCACGCTATCTGAACCATCCAAAATAAGGAGTCCACCATTTCTTGCCGAGAGAGAGAAACCCGATCAACCAATCTCAACCGTTGAAATGGACACCTGTGCACTTATTTCCTGATCACTGACTACTAATATGGCACCTTGAGCCGACCAAGCACAACGAAATTTGGGCCACGAACCATCTGTTCGGACCGACAACTAAATGCGTGCCACGTGTACGGCCAGCGTATGCTACGCCATTAAAAGCAATAAATTCCGAATCTGAATCTACTGAAAGTGGGATCATCTTCTCCCATTAATGGAGAGAATCCTCCAGATGAGTAAAGGTCTACATCCAGAGGATCCGGATTCCTAGAATCCTCCCAAAGGCTAAAACCCAACACCCAACTACTAGAATTCTAAATCATTGCACAAGCAAAAAAACCAAACATTTAATTTTACCCAAAATTACAGAGAATTATCAAATCGAAGAAGAAGAAGAAGGAGCACCTGGCAAGAGCCGGAACCTTGGGCTTCTTCTTCGCCGGAAGCGGTGACTGGCCTTCTTCTTCTCCTCCTCCTTCTCCTTGCTCAAATCGCCTCTTCTCATTTCTACTACATGTGGGCAGTTCCATCTACGGACAGCAACTCTCTTTTCTTTTTCCAGAAAACAGAAACTTCTCTATCTCTCTCCGTCTGTTGCTCCGTCGGTCCAGATGACGACACCGACGACGACCTTTGCCAGATTAAGAAACTGGTTAGGAATTAGGATCTCGGGTCAGAGTCAGAAATGCAGCTCCATCCGTGGCACTTTCTCAGATCTGGTTTTCGCCAACATTAGAAAAATAGAATACATGGGCCTGCAACTGCGAGAAGACTTTCCATTCTTTTGATGGAAAGGAGGATCAGACGGTTGAGAATAGAGGCTGAGATTCGTAATTTGTATTGGCCGCCAGTACAGCGAATCAGTGCCGTTGGCTGTTGGGAATTTGGGATGGTATTTTAGTTGAAAATAACAGGTGGCAGGCCATGATTCGGTACTTGGAATTGAGTGTGGGAGAAGAACGCGGTTGCCATGTTGACTCTAGTGTTGCTTGACACTGGTGTTGCGTAACACTGGTGATGTTGCTGATCACATCATAGAATAGGAACAGGGGAAGAAAAAGTAATCACACAGAAATAAGAAGAAGAATTTTTTTAATAAAAATATCTTGAAAATAAAAGAATTTGTTTTTATTATATTTAAAAAAAAATTAGGTCAAAATGTCTTGTACCTTAATCAAATTGTCTTCAATTATACTAAGGACAATTTAAGTACCAATTGTCATTAAATACATATTAGGATTCAAAGATTTGGTTCAAATTGTCTTATATATATATATATATATATAGACGCAGCACACCAGGAAAATTTGTTATAAGACACCCGATTTCAAATTTTTAGAGAAAATTATCATTTTACCCTCCTGCATTTTATCCATCGGACGATTCTTCAGTTGATTTTTTGGTTTTCCTTAGGACGATTCAACTACATTCGAAAGATCAGATGCTAAAGTGAAATTCCTTTAAAATTTTAAATAGTAAAATCTCTTTTAAAATTTTAAAGTTATTTTTTAAGCACTGTTTATTTTCAAAATTTCTCAAATTGAATATCCAGACTAATTACGATAAGAATTTAAGGTCTTTTGACACTCACAGATACTTAAAACACAGTGTTTTACAAATAAGGGTATCCTTCAGCTGTGTCGAAAATACATTTAAAAGTGTCAAAAGACCTTAAAGTTTTAAAGTATTTTTATCAGCTTATCGTAATTAGTTTAGATATTTAATTTGAGAAATTTTAGAAATACACAGTTCTTAAAAAATAATTTTTTAAATAATAAAATTTCATTTCAAGCTTTAAAGTTATTTTTTAAGCACTATGTATTTCCAAAATTTCTCAAATTAAATATTCGGGTTAATTACGATAACCTGATAAAAATACACAAATGTTTTTGGCACAGCCGAGGGATACTCTTATTTGTAAAACACTGTGTTTTAAGGGAGTGTCAAAAGACCTTGAATTTTTAAAGTATTTTTATCATGCTATCGTAATTAGTTCGGATATTCAATTTGAAATTTTTAAAAAATACACAGTGCTTAAAAAATAACTTTTTAAATAATAAAATATCCTTTAAAACTTTAAAGTTATTTTTTAAGTACTGTGTATTTCCAAAATTTCTCAAATTAAATATCCGTACTAATTACGATAACCTGATAAAAATACTTTAAGACTTAAAGGTCTTTTGACATTCCCAAATGTGTTTTCGGCAAAGCAGAGATATATCATTACTTGTAAAACACTGTGTTTTAAGCATTTGGGAGTGTCAGAAGACCTTAAATTCTTAAAGTATTTTTATCAGGCTATCGTAATTAGTCTGGATATTTAATTTGAGAAATTTTGAAAATACACAGTGCTTAAAAAATAACTTTAAAATTTTAAAAAAGATTTTACTGTTTAAAATTTTAAAGGAATTTCACTGTAGTATCAGCACACATTTGTTCGAAGGAGGGTGATCCTTCAAATGATTCAACCATGTAGTCTAAAATCAACTGAAGAACGTCGGAAGGATAAAATGCAGAAGATCAAAATGATAATTTCCTCTGAACATTTGAAATCAAGTGTTGGTAACAAATTTTCCTGGTATCTAAAAATAAGTTAGTTTTAAAATTTTAATTATTTAATTAAAATTATAAAAAGAATTGAAGTTATCAAGAGATTTTCACATAAGTAGGCTATATTTCACAACTTTATCCTATGCCCAATTCTTTTTACTATAGTTTCAGGTATTCATCAAATTTATATTCACTATTAACTTATTACATAATTGATTCATTTTTTTATTTAGCATAAAGAGTCCATTACTAAAATTTTCAATAAAAACGTGACATAAATAAAATCATCTCGATTCAATTATACAAGTCATATTTTTAAGATATCTAAATCTCCAAGACTTTTTTTTTTTTTGAATTTACGTGTGGAAAACCGTGGGATACCCAGTGTAAAACGCCCACGGGTAGACCCCTACCCCTAAGGCACACCAAAGTTAGGCCATGGAGGCTCGAATCTGGGACCTCCCACGACTTAAAATTATTTCTTTATCACTTAACTTTTGCGTCTTATATAATACTGAACTTAGACGATAGATCCCTTAGATTTTTTTTAACAATGAATATGACAATTAAAAAAATTCAAACACAACCACAAAATAAAAAATAGAAAGATATTTAATAGAGAGAATTTTTTCTTATTAATTCTGTCATTCATTTGGGCTATGAATGAAACTTCAGATCGGGCCGAATTCAACCACACTGAGTTCGGCCCAATCCAACCCAGGGTAAGGCTCAATTTTGGGCTGAAAATACAAGAACTAATATCACATCCTGTCTTGGATTGGCCTAAAATATCAATTTTAAGGTCAGGCCCAATTTAAACGCTAAACTCTGTTTTCTGTTATACATTGATACGATATTACATTTAAATATTTTGTTATAAAGCACAAAATGCTGGTACAAAATTCAAATATCACTTTCGGTCCCTATAAAATGTAAATTGGATTGGGCCCATGTTTGATCAAATTGGGCCATATCATGATTGGATCCATGCCCAGACCTTAATGAACCGAAATCTGGGCCGACACAGGGCCTGGCTCACCATCCAAGTTGCAAGTGTGCTTGATGCTTATCCAATGACAGGTTTTTTTAATAATCGAAGGTGTTCAGGCTTCTCATCCGAGTAGTCTTTCGGGACATGTGCACACCTTTCAATGATGGTTATTAATGCAAATATACCCAAGGTCAGATATTTTAATATTGATTTTTTAAACCTTTATATGTAGACCGACATGATATGTACAGCAAATATCGGTCGATATTCAATATATATCAACCAATATAGATGTTTTAAAAAAAAAATAGGAGAATTTTGACCCATACCTCGACTGATATTGAGATTTCTACCCATGTCTAAGCTGATCATGATTTAGCCAAAACAACGATTAAAAAATCATTAAAGTTACAATGTATGGCTTTGACTCTCTGGAATAATGTTAACATGATTGAAAACTCAGCGAGTCAACTCGGAGCTTACTTAGGTTGTTGGATTAAAACTTGGGGAGGCTCACAATGTGTTGAAAAATTGGCATGATTTAACCAACTCTTGCGAAAGTTTTAAGAAGACTCGATGACTATGTTTGAATTAAAGCGAGTTAGGCAGAGTAATGTTAAAAAAAATTATATCCAATAAAGAGAATTTTAACACATTTAGTGAAAATCTCTATTACTTATCATTGCTTCATCCTGGGGTCGAAATCTATCGGTTGATACAAGTTATTTCTCTGTTCTATTTTTTTTTAAAAAAACCCACTAATATCAGCCGATATCAGCAATATATATCAGATATCGGCCGATATACAGATTTTAAAAATCGGTATTTACACCCCTGCTTTATCATATATACAAGATTTAGTTGGATTTTTGTTTTTTTTTATTTGCAACTACTAATATGATGAATCAAAATATTTCAAAATACGACATATAATTTTTGAATATTTGAATATTTTTTATCTGCATGAACTTTTTACCCGTCTTGAAGGTCTTGGCTTCACACATCACATTGACATTTGGGACCATTATTCTTGAAATCCATCACACATCACATTGACATTTGGGACCATTATTCTTGAAATCCAATTGGAACAAACAATCAATGAAATTGACTGGAATTGAAATTGCTAGTTAATGCTTATCCAGTTAGAGCACGACCTTTATTGCCACAAGTCTAAGTTGAAAATGACTATTGAAATTAACATATCACCTCACCTGTGATAGGATGAGTTTCATTAGATATTTGAGACATTTAAAGTGTTTGCAACACATGAATAAGGATTTAAATATTTGAATTTATTATTCTACATATTTATAAGAGTAGTGGGTTCACCAGTGAGGGTTTTACGTGGGTATCCCACGGTTTTTCACACATAAATTCAAAAAAAAAAAATTTTGAGTGATAATGAATTTGAATTGAGAAAATTCTTAAATAAATTTGTTATACACTACAAAATTATATCAATTAAATTAATTAAGTCATATTTTTCAATAAATCCACTCCCACTTAATTTGACGACCTTTATATCTATATTTTCCCGATAACATAATGCAGGGGTTTAAAAATCATTTTCGGCCGATATATTGACCGATATATCGTTATCGGTCGATATTTTTCTCTCTCCAGCCGATATTTTGATATCGGCCGATATAAAACGGTCGATATTTCAGCCGATATTGTGAATTTCGGTCAATAACGATATATATCGGCCGATATTCAATACTCCAAAACCGATACATATCGGCCGAAACGATATGTATCGGCCGATATTTATACCCCTGACATAATGCACACAAGGGAGATTATCCTTACGAGTATGTTCAAATAAGAAAATTTATTTTTAAACACACTTTTATGTACATTTTTATTGAAAATCTCATTTTTTAAATGCACAAAAAAAAAAGTAGGTTAGAAAACATTTTATTTTTATAAAAAAACTTTAATTTTGTGTACAAGTTAATTTTCATTAAAAAATTTAAAAAGGGAAAACAAAAACATACCTTTATATAAACTTCTTTTATATTCAAGTCTAATTTGAAAAAAAAAAACTCATTTAACTAATATTTATAGTTAACCCAGAAAGATTTTAGATAAAAAATGTATCTAATAATTTAAATTTAATTATTGAAAAATAAGGTATTAGTAACAATTTTGTAACTCTTGATATGTAAGGCACTCAGAGAAATCGGTGAAGCATATGCTACAATCAACGAAATTAGGGATTTGGGGATATCTCTAGAAACTTCTGAGCTGAGATAAACTCTTTTTTATCTTGGATCCTCTTTAAGATCTAGAATAAGGTGACAAATGTAAGGCTGAGAATCGTCCACATCTCACTTTCCCCAGAGAAATCCACGTTGCCAGACTTTCATATCTTATCACCTTCCTTATCTATAAACGGTAGACCTCACGACTTCTATGAATTTGTAGTCCAAACTCCAAACTCCAAAGTGATTAAAAACAAAGGAACCCACTTAATCGACTCGACCCAATTATTCATTCTCACTCCTATATGGAACACAACCATAATTTAAGATTCAGACTTATGTACAAATTAATATAAAAATATATTATATTATATTATAATTACAAAGAAAAAAATAAATAAATAAGAGATGGAAGTTTTTTTTTTTTTAAATTACGTGTGGGAAATCGCCCATGAGTGAGCTCACTACTCGTACCACATATCAAACTTAGACTATGAGAGTTCGAACTCACAATCTCCTACTTTCTGAAGCGGAAAGCAATCAATTAAACTACACTCATCTGGGTAGATGAAGTTATCTTCAAATAAAACCTACGGGTAAGTCAGTGACACAGAAAAAAAATTCTTTTTTTGGAGAGGAGAGGGGCAAAAGTAATTAGATAAAAATAGAATTTTATTTTAAAATATATATAATATTTACTTAAGTCGAAAGTACAATTATAATCTTTCACTTTTATTCATCTTATTATAATAATTTGATACTATAATTATCAACAAATACTTTTTAATTATCACCATCGTTATTAAAAGTTTTCTGTATTTCTATTATATCAATATATTATTATCTAATTATTATTAAAAAAAAAACCTCACTTCTTAAATAAATAAAAAATAAGTTCTATCATCACACCCCATTTTCATCATTATTGATATGGATTTACTAGATTTTGGGTCATGGTTTTAACCAGTAACTTTGTTTAATTGTTTCCATAATCATTATCAATAAAAATAAAAATAAAAGCTACCTTTCAGAGTTAAATAAAAGTACCATTATTGTCAGCATATTTACTTTTTATTTTCATTAGATCAATATATCATTAATCAATTATAACTCATTGTTTCATATAATAACTTTATTTGTCTAACTATTATCAATAAAATAAAAATTAAACTCATCTATCAAATCTCTTTGCTTGTGTTAGAGTTGAAGACTTTGAATGTTAATCTCGTGTATTTAATGTGCTTGTGCTAATGGGTTATAAGATAAATAGATAGAGATTGAGATTTTATTTTATATTTTAAAATGATGAATAAGAATTTTTTAATGAGAGAGAGATGATAACTAGCTTTCATACTTCGATCACAAAAAGAAAAATATAAAATAACATTGTCTGTTGCTAAATTAGAATGGATCTGCAAGCTTCAATAATGATAATATCTAAGTTAACTAGTTGAGTGATCTACAATAAACTACCGTATACGGTCGATATCGATTGATAAAGGTGGTTTTAAAAAAATAATAGAAAAGAGAAATTTCTCGGTCGAGATTTAAATCCCCGAGATAACAATTTTAGAAACTGATCGCTCTTATTTATTTCGTTAGAGTTAGTAATTGCAACTTATTGTATTTAACATTTTTATTAAGGGTAGCGATCTCTCACGAGAGTTTTGTGTAACCCGACATGAATTTTACTATATTACTTATTTTATCCTTTAAATCAGCTTGCCGAACCCCAGATCACTGACCGACACGCTGATTCATCCTTGCAACTTTAAAATTATAAATTTAAATTTTATTTAATACAAACAATTAGTGGCCATAGACACAACAAATGATTTTATGATAAATCATAAATGAATAAATTATTGATCGTAATAGTTGAATTGTGCACACGTGATCTTGCTAATTTTGAAAAAGAAATTAATTTGTACATTAATATTTTTTTAAATAGGCCATTAAGACCATTTCATCTTTCAATTTTCTGCAATAAAGTGATGATATTTCAATTTTGCCCTTTCACCTTTTCAAATTATTATGATAAATTGAAGGAAAAACTTGATTTGAAACCCTTTTTAAGTATAAATTCTGATGTACAAATCAATTCTACTTTGAAAAACTCTTATGATGCATAATTTAATAATTTACATCATGTCTAACATAGTCTATAACATCAAATTCTATTTTTAAAATAAAAACTCTAATTTAACATAATTGAATCATGAAAACCTTATAACTCAATTTAATTTATAAACATAATAAATTATTAGAAAAATAATGTAACAAAAAAAAATAGAGATTATCAATATTAAGATTGTAAAATGAAATTGACAATTAACAAAGAGCTCTATTTCAATTGTTTAATTTACTTAGTTTGGCTACACATGCTTAATGAGACTATTTTTTTTACAATTCTAATATTAACAATAATTTATTTTAATTTTATAAGGACAATAGGTTTCAATTTTCAACTTATCACTAAACCATCTAATTCAAATTGAGTCACCAACATCTCGTTACTCAATTATTTCACCACCATTTTGACAAATAATGTTCTCAGATTATTACCAGCAATTGATAATATCGAAATATTTTCAAATTCTTGACTTTTTACAGAGAAATTAATGGAAAATCTCATGTGAAATATAATATTTAAAAAATTAATAAAATATTATAAAAAAATTTATCAGTATTTTACCGAGAATTTATTGAGATATTAATGACTATTGATATTTTGCCTATACAAATACAGTAAATTTGAAAATATGAAAGATTTTTGTGACATTAGTCACCATACAATGTCCTCTTTTTTAAAGTAACTGGGTCGAAGAATCAAATGTGGGTCGGGTTTTCAGGTCATGGTTAACAGGTCCATCAAAATCCTGAGGACCATGATTTCAAATGCTCCAAAAATGTATTTGCCATTTTTTTCCATGAACGTCTCTCTCTCTCTCTCGATCTCGAAGATTCATGGCAACTCACGTTTCCTTCTCCTAATATCGACCGACTTGTTTCTTCCAAACACAAGCCAAACAAAGCCCTTTCTTAAGTCTTAAGCAACTGCATCTAAGAAAATAATTTGTATAAAGACCTACTTCTTATCTCTCTACATTCCCAACAACCCAAAAGCAGAACAAATTTCTCCCCCTTTTCTTAGTTCTTCCATTAAAGAAAATAAAAACAAGCAGCCCAACATTCCTGCAGTGCAGTAAATGGCAAACAAAGAGATGGAAGTGGTGAAGGGTGTGGAGTTGCAGAGGTATATGGGGCGTTGGTATGAGATAGCTTCTTGTCCTTCGAGATTTCAACCCAAGAATGGGATCAATACCAGAGCTACTTATACCCTGAATGCAGATGGAACAGTGAATGTCCTGAATGAGACTTGGACTGATGGAAAGAGAGGATACATAGAAGGATCAGCATACAAGGCCGACCCTTCTAGTGATGAAGCCAAGCTCAAAGTTAAATTCTATGTTCCACCTTTCTTGCCCATCATACCTGTGGTTGGAGATTACTGGATCCTGTTCCTTGACCAGGATTATACTCATGCCTTGATTGGCGAGCCTAGCAGGAAATCTCTCTGGGTATGTGATTGATTCACTCTTCTATCATTGCAAGTTCTTAGATTCCTTTTCCCTTTTGTCTCTAATGCATGATTAGATCCACTTTGTTTTGATTGATATTTGGGGATGTTTAATAATTTGTTTTTCGGTTGATTATGAGATTTATTTTCAATTTTTTAGTTTTTGATTACCTTAGTGGATTCTCACTCTGTAGAAAAAGTGGAAGTGATACTCTTTGTATGGAAAAGAACCATACAGGATAAGATTATGCTAAGGAGTGAGGGTTGTATTGCTTTTTTCTAATGTTCTAATGGGAGATTAACTTTGAAATGAGAAGCAACTTACAAGTATTTATAACTTTAAACATTGTTTATCCCTTATTAGCTTTGTAACTCCTCTTCTATTATCTTTCTAACCCCTCTTATGAAGTTGAGGCAATGAGTGGCTACATCTTTGAAGTTTCTAATTAGAAGTGGTATTTTTAAAGTTAAAGCCTTCCTTCTGTGGCTTGTATCTGATGTTTTGAAAACTTTTTTTTATGACCAAGGTGTTTAGGCCTAGCAAGTCTCCTTACTCTTAACACATACCTTCACACCTCGATTAACTTTACAAAGGGTAGTTCTTTGGAGTGAAGTGGGAATCGAATTCAGGACGGTGGATTCCTGATCATAAATTTTAATGCTGCTGCTTTTTATTCTGAACAATTAAATGAACTTAAAATATGCTAAATGGAACTAGTCCAGCATATACAGGAGAAGATCTCGAGTCCCGCCACCTTAGCTTACATGAGAACAAGCCTTAACTAGGTTAACAAGAGACTAAGTAGGATTGCATGTCAATTAGGCTCATGATGCAGATGGGTTACACTTTCTTCTCACTAAACAGTGCTTCATAATTGATATAGACAACTATATGTCAAATAATTATCATCTTAAGAAGGTCTTTCCCCTCTTTTGAGGGCGATTTTGTATTTTTCACGCATCCTAAACCTAATTAGGGTAGTATATGATCGTTTTGTGAGAGAGAGAGAGTAGAACATCAGTGACGAGAGCCGTCTCTCCATTTTCTACCATTGAGCACAGTGGATCGGTATTGAACTCCTTGATGTACTGAAAGAGAACCACATAAATCTCTATCTTGTGGTTTGCTTCTCTTTCTTGATTTCTCTTTTCTGTTTTTCGATATTGTTGCTTGTGTGGTCAGGTTGGGGGTGAACATTCTTTCAAGAAGATATGGGGACTAAATGTATCCAAAATACCAATTTGTGGGAGGGTAGGATTTATGAAGATTATTTGGTTGACCAAATCTCACCAAACCCAAATATTGTAGTAGCCTTTGATTCTAAGAACCCTAAATCTTATCGTCTATGACAAATGTTTTGAAGATGTTTTAATTTAGACATGATTATTGATTGATGAAAAATCATTGGGAAAGGTAAAACATCTATTACTGGTGTCCTTTGATCACCATTTCACAGTCAGGTGAGAGGTCCTTGTTCAAATTAAGTTGCAAAGACCTTCATATCATGTTCTCATTAGAAACGGTGGTATGCCTTCCTTACTGAAGGGGTAATTAGGTTTTACCAACTGTGTTCTAGAATTCTAGGCTTTTGTCGACTGGATATTTTACTATTGTTCAAGTTTTCCTAAGCACTGTGTTTTAGAGAATTTACCATTGTTCAAGTTTTCCTAAGCACTGTATTTCAGAGAAGGGTGATTTACATATGTTAGTTGTTATTATAGTAAAGAAAAGTGAAAACAAATTATACCTAGACATTGTCACAATCTCCTCCTAGAAAGGATTGTGAGTTCTCCATCTTTCCAGCGCAATAACGATTGTAAACTGTTAGGAATTTATTAAAATACCCAAGATTAGGATAGCTTGATCATCTAGGATCGTTATCTTTGTCACTAAGTATATTTTTTTTTGTTAAGCTGTCAAAGAAATCCATGCCTTTCTATACATTTTCTTCATTACTAATGAAATAAGCACTTGATCATGCAATTTCTATCATTCTAACATGTTAACACATGAGCATAATTAAGAGATAATTGCAGTTTTAGATAATAACAATATTCTAATTTTTAATGTATCCTAAAACAGGCTTAGATCTTTCTCAATAAACAGCAAACAGTGAGGGGGGAATAAAAGATAAGGAAAACTACTACTTCACTTCAAAGGGGTTCACCTTCATTGTTAACCTCCACTTTACTTGGTCCACATTGTCACCTAAGTTTTCTTACTAGATCATCTCGCTCTCTCAACTGAAATCTTACTGGGGGATGAGTACTTTACATTGGTGGTTACCATTTGTTGCATGCCATCAATCTTAACTTGTTAGGCGAAGGACTCTTCTTTTTTTTAAATAAATAAATAAATGTTCATAATATTTTAACGAAATGTGTTTAAATACTTAGAGGCAATAGCTCCTTGATAACCTCATTTCACATTTTTATACAAAAAGAAAAAAGTGTAAATATGTTGTATAATAAATTATTTAGAGGAATTTCTAGCTCGCCGATGGCGAATGTCATTACGTGATGGGTTTAAAACCAAAAACCGGAATCCTTTTTCATGATTTAATTTCATTTTTTTTTCTTTCTATGATCAGATCTTGTGCAGAGAGAACCATCTAGATGAAGATATCTACAATCAACTCCTGGAGAAGGCCACAGAACAAGGCTATGATGTTAAGAAACTTCACAAAACAACACATACCAATCCTCCCCCGGAGACTGAAGAAGGCCCCAAGGACACCAAAGGCATCTGGTGGATCAAATCCATCTTTGGTAAATAAACTGAGAAGTAAGGAAACTCAAAAAGTAATTAGTGTTTTCTTAGCAGACAAACAAAGCTTCATTTTGTGAGGACCCTACTGTATGAATGTGAAAAACATGATATGCTTGCCTTGCTGTTTTTTGCTTTATCATTTCCCTTAATAAACTTGTCATTATCTGTAGAGTCATCTGTTCTATAAATCAATAAACTTATGAATGTAAACTATCTGTAGCTATTGTTATATGGCATATTTTGCTTTTGCATCTATTGTTTTTGTTTATGATTAAGGTGTTCAGGTCTTAGAACACCGGATTTAATCTTCAAGGCTTGTGTAAACTTTCTTATCCACACACACTAGGTAATTCTACAGGAACTGGCCTTTTGGGGTGGAGTGGGCTTTCTGGAAACGTGTTCTTTCGCCTCACTCCAACCCCTTTCTATCATAGAAAATATCAAAGGTATGTTTGGGGTTCTCTGGTATTTTGAGAGGAGGGTGGAGGAAGTAGACTTGACCCATAACAGTTCAGTATGGCTCAAAAATTTTAGAATCTAATTTTACCGAGACGTGAATTTATGCTTCTAGGACTTTGCCATATACAATTTTGGAGCTGCTCTAGCTATTTTATTATTTAAAATGGAGTTAGCACTTTTTATTGAATTTAATAAAAAATTTATTGGCATTATTTTTCTAATGATCATTGTTAGAATTCATAAATTTGTAATAATGGTGAACTTATACTACTAATCGTACTCAAAAAGTATTTATGGTGTCTTATATTATCTGCACCCAGGAAAATGCAATTGTGACAAATTTAGAGTGGGTAGTATGTGGCCAATGAGCTCAAATTAAGAGTGGTTTAAGCTAATTACTCAAATAGAAAATGATTATGACCGGGAAAAAAAATTTGGTGTCTATATAGATTAAAAAAATTTGATCTTTAACTAGTATTTTGACTCTGAACTTTTGATCAAAACATCAGTTGTTAATTTTATTTTGTTCTCATTGGAATGTGTAGAATGTGGTCGAAAAACAGAATGGAACCATTTCAGTCTCAACTCATTTTGTTCTACAGATTATATATTTTTTTCAGATACACATGAAATTCGGCCACACAATTTAAAAAATTGAGCTTAAAATTCAATATAAAGTAATTTGATCTTAATGGGTGTTTTTATAATTCAAGAATGTACGGTAACATTAACTCTCAGATATAGTTATAGTTCATTAATTATATTTTTAAGTCATATGAGTTAGCTTTTATTTGTAAGACAAAAAGTTGAGAAAAAAATAAAATGAAGTCGGTGTGTCAGGGATTTAGGTTTGACATCTAATTTTAATTAAAATAAGAATTTAAATTGATTTCTTAATTCTGTTCAATTTTTTTGTTTAATTTAATTTGTAATTGTTTTTATTTGAGTAATCCGGACATTCTTATATAATAATTACAATATTATAAATTGAGGCTATCCAATTTACGTAGATTAATGTAAAATAATGATTATAATTTTTCTTAGTACCTTTATATTTTTTATTTTTAAATTTATGCTGCATCTTTTAACAAAAATATCAAACGTTCTCTTATAAAGACTGAATTTAAATTAGTTTAAAAATGGATCAGAAAATTATGATACAAATGAAATTAAAATTTGAGTAATCCGGACATTCTTATATAATAATTACAATATTATAAATTGAGGTTATCCAATTTACCGTAGATTAATGTAAAATAATGATTATAATTTTTCTTAGTACCTTTATATTTTTTTATTTTTAAATTTATGCTGCATCTTTTAACAAAAATATCAAACGTTCTCTTATAAAGACTAATTTAAATTAGCTTAAAAATGGATCAGAAAATTATGATACAAATGAAATTAAAATTAAAAAAAACTCTTTATCCATATGTGTAGCTCAATTGATTACCTCATGTCTCAAAAAACAAAAAAAAGTTGTAAATTTAAACCTCCATGACCTAACCTTAGTGTGCCTTAAAGATAGTAAACTCATCCATATAAATTTTAGTAGGACCACATATGAATTTCCTATCTTTTTAATCCAAAAGAAAAGTGTTTTTTGTATTGAGGATTGTGTCATTGACGAATTACGAAACGAATCACAAGAAAGCAGAATCAATGATCTAAGAAAGGATATGTTTGGCAGGTTGTTTGGCCAAACAAGAATAGTTTTTAATTAGAATTAAAATAACATTTTATCTTGTAAGAGAATAAAATTAATAAAAATAAATAAAATTGAAGTTATTCTTAATTTTCTTTTTTAAACCATTCTTTTTGTCACACACACTTTTACAAGAGAGTGAACCTTCACTGCTGATACTCTTAATGGGGGGGCATGAAATCAGTGCCAAACGTGCATGGGAAGAGTTTTTCCTAAACACATTTTTCCTTCATTCACCTAACATATCTTTGACAACAAATTATGGAAAGGAGTCAAGAGAAACAAATCCGTGCTTTTAAGTAATATATGGAAAAATAAAGGATGTGGAAATGAAGACAAGACATTGAAAAGAACCACTTAAAGATCTCCTTTGCAATGACTGCACATGGATGGTGGGATGGAGCTCTTATCGGTGGCCTACTACCAATTTACTACAGATATAAAAGGAAAAAGAAATTAAAAGATACATGAGACGTTATTAGATCCTACAGTGACTAGAGAGGCCTTACACTTTACAGGGAAGATGCATTATTAGTAGGCTAGGCTTGAAAGACGAGTGGAAAGAACCTGACCCATTAACCCAAAATAAGAGCTAAGCAGTGTCTATATGACTATGCCACTTGGTATGAAAGCATCCTTGATTACAGTGACGATACCACTTTTAATGAAGTACCCTTCGGTTTCTCTTGCTGCTTCCTGCACATTATCATGGTTGATGATCTACAACACAAAGTCCAACAAGAAAAAAGGTATTAGATTATGCTTGATCAGGAAGATAACTATTTCCATACAACCCATGCCAAAACTTGGGAAATACAAGTCCGGGAAATTTAGGTTTAATTTGGTTGGTTGTTATAAAAAGTAAAAATGGCTTGGTACAGATTTTTTTGTAGTAAGTGATATTAACGTGGCATCCTTCCATCATGCAAAAAGGTAAGAAAAATTCAGCTTTTGAGATTGGTATTATCACTATTATTAAAAAAAGAAACCTATCACGTAAGCTCATATAGGGCACAATTCAATAAACTTGTGTGTAGTAGAAAAACTTTAAACCCACTTAGACTAATGATAGTTGTCAACGTGTCATTACATCACATGAGTGCTATACCTTTTTCAACACCCAAGTATATTAGATTTAGAATATTCAAAAACAAGTTTAAAAGTGAACCCTTTCTATGTTCCCCAATACAAGCGATTGATCCAGTGGGACATCAGGGAGTAGAATATTATCCAATAGTTCCCACAAAACACTGAAGAGGGACCCAAGTAAGATGGTTATCATGGTTAAGATAATCTTTGAACAGAAATCATGGCGGATGAGAAAAAGGACATCAAACCCAATGCAAGGAACGTCCTAGATGAAGTTTACCCATAAAGTTTTTAAGATATTACCTTCACATTTTCTCCGATTCGAGCATTCTTGTCAATAATTGCTCTCTTGACATGCGAGTTCTTTCCAATTCCAATTGGAACACTTCCTTTTGTGGCCAAAAATCTCCTGTCAGCATCCGTCTGATACAAAGTTGCATAAGTGAGATACAAACTTAAAAGATCGTGTCATGCTTGGAATCAATACTACATTACAGATATTAGATATTGACTTGGACAGCTATAGGGAATGTAATGAAAATCTAGCCATGGATGTGGATATGGATATAAATCTCAAGTAAATCTAATACTTTACCATAACAGAACCACTTTTGAATTTAAAGTGAATGAGCCCAATGCAAGGGATCAATAATAGGATCTTTTAAAAAAAACAATAATGATAGGATCTTGTTCTGATTATTTTAAAAGTATCCAAGTAATATCCAATGCCAATATCAGTTTTGAAAAAATTCAATACCAGTACCCTAAAGCACATCCAGACATTTCAGTTTATAAAAGGATGTAGCAATAGCAGGGCAGCCATCATTCAGGAGACAAAAAGAACAGTTGCACAAAATAGTAGAGCTCATTGAGCCAATTCAAAACAATTGCATAACAAGAAGAGTTGGATTTGACCAGATTACCTCATAATAATCTGCTCCCATCAATAATGTGTCTTCAATGATTGCACCCTCTGAAATGAAAGAGCGAAGCCCAACTACAGAGTGATGGATTTTGCAGTTCTGTAAAAAATAATTGGTAATTAGTGATGCAAGATTCAATATCAGTCAAAAAAATGCTGGCAGAATGTCATGATCACTTCTGTAGATAAAGAATATTGAATGTATTTGAGGCATTTTATCATAAAATTGATATAAAATCTAGACATAAGTGGAAAAATGGTATGTTAAAAACAAGATATGGGTTGTCATTGGATAATGTCTAGCCAATTTCAAATCATGAAAATTTAAACAATGTTTTTTTTTTTTTTCTGGTAACTTACTTTAATCACACAACCCTCGCCAATAACACTATCTGTAACATCTGCATCAAGCATCTTGGATGGAGGTAAATAGCGAGGTTGTGTATAGATTGGAGAAGAACGATCATAAAAGCTGCATTTTTGGAGTGTTTGACATCAACATTGTAAGAATCAGGATTCAAGGTGCAGATATCAGGCAAGAAATTGAATGGCCACTTAATTTCAAGCATCCAAAAAGAACTACCTGAAATCTGGTACTGGCTTTTTGGTGATCCCCAAATTTGCATTATAGAAAGCCTCAATGGTACCAATGTCCTCCCAATAGCCATCAAACAGGTATGCATGCACCTATAATTCACAAATGATCAAACATCCATTAACTATGTTGTTTTACAAACTGCATTTAACAATGATAAGCATTACATGTTACACCATGAATGGTCAGACACTGAAAGCAAGTAAATCTCTAATACAGAGAAATCAACAGTTAGTTTTCATATTGTAAGATAATGCACTACAATATGCAACTCTGAAGGCTCCTTGGTTAGTAATAGAACCGATTTTACTTGTTTGGTGATTCTAGGGATCTTGATGGGGAAAAAATATTGCTTAAAGGGAGAGAGCTATGACACATCATTTTACATTATTTTATTTTTTGGTGTAGTATTCTGCACAACAGTAAAATGTAACTAACTATGCAGCATTACCCACCCAGGATACTGGTTAGGCATCTCTTTTAAAGAGAACAAAACTCTTGAGCATATAATAATGCAAAAATTACTTTAGGTGTCAATTATGCAATGAACTACAACTGAATACCCTCATTCCAATGGAAGTTGCGCCAGGAATAACTTCACTTCCAAAATCATTGGCTCCAGGAAACTTCTCTCGAAGCAACTGCATCATCACATCTTTGCTGACCACATAAATACCCATACTAGCAATGTATGGCATCTCCTTTGCTCTCTCGTCATCAAGGCCTAAAATAGTAGTATCGACCTGAAATAAACTAATAAATTAATGACAAATACAGATATTCATGTCTTTCCAAGAAAATAAAAATAAATAAACATTACATTCTTCTGTTGCAGCTTTTAACAAACCAAACATATTATCCCAAAAATTGAGCTCAACCATGATTGTGTGGAACAAATATAAATAGTTACTAGAACTCAGTGAGAGTCAACCTTCATTGTTTTCAATTGATCCCCCTTTGGCTTCTCTGCAAATTCAATTATACGACCTTCTTCATCAATCTTCATCAAACCAAATGCAGTAGCACGTTTTTCATCCATTGGCAGAGCAGCCACAGTGATATCGGCATCAGTTTCTCTGTGTGCTTGAATAAATCTCTCGTAATCCATACGATACAAATGATCTCCAGCAAGAACCAAGAATTCCATCACATTGTGTTCCTCAAAAAGCCACAAATATTGCCTCACGGCATCAGCTGTACCCTGTAATGGACCACAGAATATTGTGTATTTTCACCAAATCAGAAGTGTAGACATCAAAATAAAAAACAGATATGCAGTACAAAAAACAAGAAAAAGTCAACAATCTATAACCAACATTTCAAGTTAGGGAAAATCTCAAGAATAGTTAAATTAAAAACTCTAGTAGAATACTGCCTCAATGCACAGCCTAAAATTGGGGCCTACAAAATTATCAACGTAAACTGCTTCACAGGCTACCCTCCATAATCAAATCCAGCCTGATTCCACATCTATCCAATCCATCACCACCACAAAAATTGTAAATTCAGTTATCCAATGACATGGCTTTGATGTTCAAAAATTAAGTGTTGGAATGATGTGTGACTGGGCCCAATTAAACTGATAGTTCAAATAATTCACTCCTTGTCCATCCTGTTTCAAAAAATTCCATGTCTGTCCATCCCATTGTCCAAGTCAATGGGGAGGGGGAGGGGGGAACCCTCCAAGACAGCATGTCAAATAACCAAAGCTTTAACGGACAACCCTTTCAAGTTATAAATAAAACACAAATAAGTATCTAACAAACAATGGAAGGAAGGGGACGAGCCTATTTGCACAGTTGAAGGTGCTCACTAACACAAAGATGCAACTTGTAGGTTTGAGTCATTAAGGCATTTAAAAAATTAATAGCAATCAGTTCAACCCAAATTAAATTGTTTTACATTTTAACGGGCAAACAGTCATAAGTACACCCCAATAAAGAAAAGGAACCAGTTAATGACTAACGGGTAGAGCTAGAAACAATTACCTGGAACCAGTTCGGATTCTCAGGGCTCTGCTGAGCAGCTAAAACTTCGACAAACCCTTCATTCTTATACCCACCCATGTTATTTGCATATGCTCGTGATAGGTGACGATTGAGAGATGCAGAATTAAATTGTGTCAGAACATAAATCTTCGATATGTTGCTGTTCAAGCAATTGCTCACAGGAATGTCAATAAGCCTATAATTGGCTCCCAAAGGTACAGCAGGTTTCGCTCTTTTTTTGGTAAGAGGGTATAAACGCGTCCCAGCTCCACCTCCAAGTATAATTCCCAAAACACTCTACATAGAAATATACAGAAATTCAGCTTCAGGTGTTACATGTGCATTAATATATAAATAACTACATAAAAAAATTCAAAAACTCTAGAACTTCATCAGAACTTACGCAAAACAATAAAATGACAATTCAAACAGAAAGTAAATCATTTTGCAAAAATAGCAGTACCATTTTCACCTAAAAAGGGGAAATCACCTTTTCTTGACATCGAAGTGTCAGTTCCAGTGTTTCTATTCTTTTGAACATAAAACTTCAAGTTTTATCCCTTGAGTTCGATATTACAGAGTTGAGTTCTCAACAAGGAGAATTCTTGAGGTCTAAACCAATTGTAGTGCTTTGGCTAAATTATTGGTGCAACATGCGCAAATTGGTATTTGGCATATAACCCATGTCTGGACCATACATAGAGCAGGTATCGACCTTTGACTGCTTTGTGGGTTGGACCATCCTATCCCTTCAACTAGATGATCTTCTCTGGACAAATCCTTACTGTTGTCAGCATTCCCTTCTGCCGCCTATCTATATGTAACTGATCAATAGATCGGATAGTTCTGGCTGTCTACACATTGACAATTCCTACTATGACTCATATGGTGCAAGACTCACCCAAATGAATTATCCAGAAAATAGACCATAAAGTCACATGCCAACTGGAGTCGCTCTCAAACTAGAAGTGATGCCAAACCAATGGAAACAATTATGTAGTAACATTAGGTCTTGGCAAAACTTTAATGGTAAAAATATACAGCTTGCGATTTCAGCACAAAGAATTTGGTTTTATGGATTGCCGGGAAATATGGAAGAGAATTGAATGATTTTAATGACTCACAACCATCAACTGAAATCATATGGCTAGCAATGCGCAGTGGATCTGATTTTATCTATTGACTAAGTGATGGTACTCTTTTTATGATGAGACCATACCCATACCAACATGTCATATGTCAATTCATGGATCCTAGTGAGTTCATAGGGTCTAGAGAATACAAATATAGACAGGATCACCTGCTGTCTTCAAAAGAGGCTTCCCCTAAAGTGACATAAAAAAGGACGCGGGGCATCTACCAACCAAACAACTGGGAAATTAGCCCAATCAACCACCAGCCAAAAGTTGGCTAACCTAGAGTCCGTGCCCATCTAATAAAGTCTTGTAAGAAATGGTTGATGTCAAAGCCCTTGAATAGTTGAAGCCACCCATTAATCCATTACAATGTTTTAATGGTAGATAACTAAAAGCTTTAAATGATCTGCCTTTTAATATATGCCTCTGATACAGAGAGACTTTTCTTTCATTCAGTGGCTGTGTGCCCCTAAACACATGCCACATCTTCTTTTTTTCAAGTCCTCCTCTTATGAACATAACAAGTAATCATGAAATGGATATGGAGTTATTAATGAGACCATTCTCCAAACCTCATGTCTATCTTTAGAAGCTGTTTCTAGCATTTTCTGAAGCTGCATTTCTGGTAGGATCTATACTTTAAGAAATTCAAATCGAAATCCAATGCATTAACAGAGAAGTAAAGCAAAAACTAATGATAAAGAAGAAATTCAAACAGAAACTAGAAAAGAGAACGATCACAAATCTACCATTTGAAAACTATATTCTGATTCTCGAATTCTTCACGAATTCCATTTCTCTGAGTAATCACAGAATCAAGATCCCACCCAAATCAATAAATTAACTAAAACGAATAACAATAAATCAACGAAAAAACTAAAATTCGAATTACCAAAGCCCTAAGTAACAATTAAAGACGAAAAACACAGAGAGGAGGAAGATGGCAACTTACACGGCTAGCCTCGGGGTCGAGACACGTCTGCGTATCCCGAGAATCTGAAACCGCCTTGGGAGAGACCAGGACCGGCGTTCTTCCATTAGCGGCTGTTCTTCGGCGACCGCAAATCGCTTCTGACAAGAGCTTGTCCCCGGCGATAGCGGACGAAGAAGATCCCAGGACAGAAGCTAGAGTTTTGGGACTCCGATTGGAAGGGACTGGGGAAAGTAGGGCTTGGTGAGGAGATGAGATTCTAGAAACGCCGATCGCAGCTGCTGCAAGCGCCATTTGAGTGTGGCCTGTGAAGAGAGAGCCTTTCGTTTTCGGGAAGATAGTTGGTTGACGAGAGAGACGAAGCAGCGTTTTATAGTGAGATCTTCGATCGTTGCAGTCCTTTCGATGAATGCCCACTTATTGTCATTTAATTACGAATTGAACTTCCCCGGATGGGGATTTGATGGCTTACTTAGTTGACACAAACTGGTTTTGCAAATTGGTTGGAAACTAGGGGCATTTCTGTCAATCAAGAGCAGATTCGTTGAACTGCTACCATACATAGACATATGGGTCCCAGTTAATTAGTGATGCACCGTACAGATTTACAGGCTAAGGTACATATACTCGAGAGCTCCTGAAAACGTACTCTTTTAGCTTAAAGCTCAGTTATTCATCCTGAGTGAAGATTTAGATATACTAATTTATTTATTTTAATTTACACGTGGAAAACCTGGATACGGAGCTGACCATGCTCACCATGGATTCGCCTACAACATCAATCTTAAGTTATTATTGGAGTTTGAATCCGAAATCTTTACTTCTTAAAATGGGAGACAACCAATTAAATTATATGGATAAATTTTTTAACTACAAGAGAAGACTTAATCCTATGTAAAAGATTGTTCATTGAATGAGTCGCTTATGTAATAAAAATTATCCAATGACAACATCCCTTAATAATCATTTTCCAACATACAATAATTAAAGATAAAAAAAAATAGACAATACAATCGATATATAAAAGTTTATTTTAAACTATTATATATTTATTGATACATATTATATCGTCTGTATAAGCCATGTATGGCCAATACGACCATTAAATGACTGATGCATATCATCCAAAAAAACTGATGATATACCAGCTTTATCGATTCAACTCAATTTTATATTTTTTATTTAAAAAAATTGACACGGCTATTATCATTTTAAATCTTGCATAGTGATAATTTTAAAAAAGTTTAGAAGTGAGTTTTGCATATTTGAAGTGTATTTTTTTTAGATTTGTCAATTTTGAATTGTTATATATTTTTTAATTTTTTTCTAAGATTATCACATTTTGAATTTTTTGTGAAAATATTTAATGAAATTATATTAAGATATTTGGAACTAATTGAAGGTATCCTAATGTTATTGATATGATTTATGAAGTGTTTATGTGATTTTTCT
This sequence comes from Chimonanthus praecox, assembly GCA_022113865.1. NCBI lineage: Eukaryota > Viridiplantae > Streptophyta > Magnoliopsida > Laurales > Calycanthaceae > Chimonanthus > Chimonanthus praecox. The sequence continues at coordinate 57,199,546 of CM039089.1, forward strand.
AGTTTTTCAATAATTTTGTAAAATTAAGTTTTTTATATGATTTATTATGAGATAGTCTCCATTTTATTCTTCAAAAATCTCATACTCTATAAAAAAAAAAAAAATATATCTAACCAATATACACCCACAATAGATTTTCATTTTCCTTTTATTTTTGTTTTCATAAAATTTTATATAAATAAGAATCTTCTCATACATCACTACGTATTAGTAGCCAAATTTTAAACTCTTAGCAACAATATGCTACAAAATTGAAAATATTGTCACTTTTTCTCAAATTTTAAGGCTCTCTTATTTTAAAATAAATTTTATGATAATAATAAAACCTTGATTCTTTTTTATTGTATTAATTTTTCATCATATACAAGATGACAAACATAACCGTAGTGAAAAGCCTTATAGAATATAGTCTAAGCACATCGGTGCTTAAGGCCCACTATTTAAGGTGGTGCCGCAGTATAGTAACCTGAGTCTGTCACGTGTTTTAGGTACGAAGCATTGGCATGTGACAGGAAGAGACGGAGAGAGCTTTAAGAGGCTGTACGTGTGAAGAAGTTGTAAGGCTTCAATCGCAGAGAATGATGGAGAGAGAAGAGACGTGTGGTGGCTGACATGAGCAGCGTCGCTGTCGACCGCCAACAAGAAGAGGAACGCCCGTTCATGTCTTCTCACTCTACTATTACTGCAAGCGACATATGCCAACGACGATCATGCCCGTCCACTTCAATTTTGGCCTCTTATATAATTGTCCTATTCTAATCATCAACAAAAGTCTAGGGCCACTCATGAGCGTCACCATACTTTGATAAATCAATAATTCAGGTTTGGCAATGTTTACTCCATCTTAGAAATATCTTTATCGGGGGATCATTTCATGAGCTCTAAAGGGTCCAATCTAATACCTCCATTCTAATTCTAATACCTCTATTCTAAATCTTAAAAGCTAACGTAATGAATTTGCCGTAACTGCTGAATCATTGTGGAATACTGAGGTCGAACTAAATCAGTCGCAACATACCAATGTGTATAATAAATTAGATTGTTGCACTATAAATTCAACTATTTAAATATAAATTAAGAGGAGAGAGAAATTGTATCGATTAATACGATGCATTGCACCGATACATGTATTACACCAATATATATGGCATAATGTTTTTTAAAACGCCAATCTAGAATAAGCATATTTTCGTAATAAGAGAGATTGGATTTGTATTTTTATTTGTAATTAAAAAGTATATTGGTGTCTTTTATTACTAAAAAAAATGATATTTTTAAAGGAACCTAGTAACGAGTCTACTAGAAATTCTATTTTTGAACATGTCAATTGTCAAGAATCACTTTGATTGAGTTAATCAAATTATATTTGAAAGAGCACTAAAGTTTGTACATTAAAAATATTAAAAATGATAAAAATTTAAAATTTTTAAAAAACATAGCTTGATTGATATAATAAACGTAATTTTTGATAGATTGTTTATTCACATATTGATTGTTCATGTAAATCTATTACCTTCTCAATTGATAGAGTTTTATCTCTAAATCTAAGTATGTAGAGTCATTCTTTTGAATTGATTAAGCTATTTAAGTTCTAAATAGTCACTAATGTGCTTGAAAATTAGGAAACAGAGTCCATCTCCAGCAATCAGAGCTTTGTATTGTTACTAGCCACCAGATCTTAAAATAGTAAATTGAACAATTTGTAGAACAATTACAACTATTTCATTTGTTACTTAGATCTTTTGTTAATAAATATAATAAAAATGATTAAATATGATCAATCTCTTAACTCTAATTACATTCGATGAAGTGCTAGTCTAAAATTTTCTACTTGTCTCTAAAGATAAATTTCATGCATTCTATCTAAAATGTACTATTGTAAAATTCCTCTCAATAATAAAAGAAATTACAGGACAATGTCACATCTTTGCAGGATCGATCATGAAATTTTAAGAATCTTAGACCCATTACACTGGTAGGGGCCCTAGGCCCTAGGAAAAATGCATAGTGGGGGCTCTAGGCCATTACTCAAATTTGGGAGTTCTAGGCGGCCACCGATTTAACCTTAAGCCAGGGCCGGCCCTACATTTTTGTTAACCCTAAATTCATTGTATATAGAAAACTAATTGCCTCATTAAAAGACATGTAATACCCCAGGTCAATTTAGGAGTTAATTATGATTAATGATTAATTAAATAATTTTTATCCGTTAATTATAAATTATTTTTCTCTAATCGTAAAGAGTATCAAATAAGTTTTTCAACGGATCTGAGTTTGACTCGATCCGAATCTGATAACCCTTTTAATTAAATTCCAAAGATATATGGGTGAGTTACGAATATAATAATATTATTTTAGGCTTAAACCTTAGCTGCTTTATAAACTCAGTCATTTGACTTAGTTTGAACTTCAAATTTTAAGTTATACATTATTTTTAAATTCCGGACCTAATGACATGCCAATCTCATTAAAATTTCGTTAATTTATTTTACCCTAAGTTTTAAAGTGGTAAAACCCCAATTTGACAGGGTAGAGGAAGTCCTAAAAATATGCAGAGAGAATCAGTACTCAATCTGTACTATAACTAAGTTGTTTATTTCTTTACACTCTAAAATAGTTAGTTTTTGATATTTATTTTAAGCCATGAAATATGGGCCGTTGAATATTCATTCACTTAGAAAATGTGGTTTTTGACTTCAAAACCCTTTGAAACTTTAGAATGTTTTTATCAGACAAATTTATTCTATCAAACTATAAGGTTGGATACTTTCAAAAAGAATCTTGAAGATTAGGAGATTTTGTTAAAACGGTGATTTTTAGCGAAAACACTAGATTTTCGAGATAGATTTCACTCCAAATTTTAATACCATGCTCAGTTTTTAATACCTGACCCACTGAACTAATTGTATCGATTTAGTGAGACCCTAAAATACCCCGATAAAAGAAAGGACATAGATGTAAATAGTAAAAAGAATAAACTAATATTATATTATAAAATAATATCAGAAACCAAACGAAAGATAGGTTTCAAAGCTACGGATGTAGCTTTTAGTTGTGCTGGAAGAATACAACACCGCCAATTGCCTATGTCACTGTGCGGTAGTTGTAATAATAATATTAATATATATAACAATAAATGCATAGTTATTAAAAAACTTATAAACCTATGAATAGCTTCAACAACCTGTATGATTAAAAAAATCCATACGGTTGCCTATAAATAGGTGTAATCGGCGAGGAAACCAGAAAGTAAAGGAAAAAAAAAAAACTCTTCTGCCGTTTTGTTCCCTCTCCCTCTTTCAAAAACAGGAAGTCATTTCTCTCCTATTTTCTTTTCTTTCCTCTTCTTTCTCTTGCTTTGGCCATACCAGCAGCAGCCGAACGTTCGGGTTTCCCGTATTCTTTTAAGGGTTTTCAAATTTAGTCAATCTTACACAAAATTTTGCACCCAAGGTATCGAAATAATTCTATTTTTATTTTTATTAACTCCATAGCAAATTAGGAGTAAAATAGCTTAGTATAGGGGTTCAAAAAAATGAGATTTTTTTTAAATGGAGGAAAAATAGATTTCCTCTTAAAATTTAAATTTTACCCTCAAGATTCGTATTATTTTACGTTCAAAATATAATTTTTGACCCTAAGTAAAATCGGGGAAAAGATTAACCCCAGCTGATTATTGTGTGTTTATTTTTCCGCCTTATGTGTTTAAATTCCTATACTGTACCTTCTGGGTCACATTCTCAATACGTCTCCATGGTCCTTCTTCCAGAAGACAATACGAGGATAGGGTACTGAGTACTTTTATTTACTTTACTGTCTCTGTACCCTCTGTGCCACATTCTCAATACGTCTCCATAGTCATTCTTTCAGAAGACAATACGAGGATAGGGCACTGAGTACTTTTATTTACTTTACTGTCTCTGTACCATCTGGGCCTCTCACAATACGTCTCCATGGTCCTTTCTCCAGAAGACAATACGACAGAAGGCACTGAGTACTTTACATTTTTTATTTTATTGTAATGTTTTGGATGGCTGACAACTAACTTTCTGACATAAGTTAAAGGAGTAGAAAGAGCCTAAGTGACTCATTACACATATCATGTTTTCTGGAAAAATAGCACAGGGTTTGGAAAATTGTTATGTGTATATACTGACAAATAGAAAATTTATACATTTTACTCTATCTTACAGATTTTCTGTGAAAAACTCAACCGGAGAAGGTGAAGAGACTCGAACCCATACTTGTATTGTGTTATATGTTAAACCCACTAACACCAGACTGAAATGGGACCCATGGTCAATTAAAGATGGAAAAGGCTATATAGGTCCAGAATACGAGACTTGACACTGCCTACATGTAAGGGATGTAAATGTTCTAACTTTTTAGAACGTAGGCGTTAAAATGGTGTCGGGGAGTCGAGGACTTGTAGTCTCTAACGCAGTATGGACCCATGGAGTGTCTGGGAATTATCGGGTAAAAACTGGGTGAAGGCATTCGTGTTATTAAATCCAGTTTTATATATGTTGTGTGATATTGATTATTTTATTGATTTCTTGTACTGGTATTTGATACACCAAATGGTAAGGCTGAAATATGGTAGTTATCTCAGAATAAGTCCCTGTATAAGGAGGGCACTGGAAATCATGCATTTGACATTTGCATGTGATAATTATGTTCATAAGTTAAATCTGTGGAAGATAATAACTTTGTAAAGTTTGATATTTGCCGTTGGGCTATAATTGCTGAGATTAGCCGAATACCGTTTGCGAACCGTTGGGTTGGACGTGTTAGTAGGCTGTGGTCAACGGCCATAAATCGTTGGTGTTGGATGGGCTAGTAGACCGGGTCGTGGAGACCTTATGCACTTGCAAGTTGCTATATTATTTCCGTGGAGGAATTAATATTAGTTCTGGTTGGAACTCTAAATGGGGGCTGACCCCGGTGTTGTAACATGGCTGGGGACCGACCCCGGTGTTAACAATACAATCTGAATAAAAACCTTAGAAGGCGATCTTAGGGTGAAAATGAGATATGCTAATAACATGCCTTTCTATGACATGTATTACTTATGCATTGTTGCATTACAATCATTGGATTTTATGGTGAGTTCTCCCCACTGGGCTGTTGCTCACGTCCCTTACAATGCAGGATCTGAACCAGAGGAGGGATTGGAGGGACCAGTGGTGCCTCGTTGAAAGTCGGAACTTAGAAGTTCCTAAGGTTTTCCGCACGTGGAAACCATTTGCTTGCTTAAATATGTTTGAGTATTTGTAATAAATATGGCTCATTGTGGCATAAGAAACTTATGTCTGTAAGTTTTAATGTCGTATACATTATATCCACTATGCTTTCGTGCGTAATGCTGATGAGATAAATGAAAATATTCATTGTGTGATATGGGTTGTATATGGGGACATATGATATATGTTTGAGTCCATGTGTGAAAAGCACGTGTGACATTTTCTAGGATCGGGTTTTGGTAAACTTGAAGATCCAACCCAGTTATGACGTTGGGTGATTAGAGTTTATTGTTTAAAAAAAAAAATTAGTCTCGTTCCGGGCCCACATCTGGGTTCGGGGCGTGACAAGACAGATTTATACTAACTATCTATCAAATATGGTCTAAATTCTGTGTGATTAAAAAAATCATTTGGGATTGCCCTATCTCGCTAACACCCCCTTCAAATCCAACTATATATTATAATATAGTATTATATTCTAAAGCATAAAATGTGCGCTACAAAATTAAATTGGGTAGTGATTTTTTTGCCTCCATCTTCTTCTATGGTGTACTCTTTTAAAAGAAATTTCCAAATTTATCTTTTCTTTTTAAAAAAGAGGAAAAGATAGAGAAGAAGAAAAGTAGAGGTAAATTTAGAATTTTCTTTTAAAAGGATGCACCATAAGAGTTGCAACAATCATTATCCAAATGAATTTGTAAAGCCATATCCAATTAAGGGCGAAACTCGGGTCAGTTTTTTACCTAGAGCCTAGATCGATTGTCCAAATTGCACCCCAAAATCATTGTTCGGTGAAATTTGAACACAGAGATGACATTATTACTATGAAGTATGAAGAAACACTTTCATTTTAAAAATTATAGAGACCTCAAGTCTTCATGTTTAAAGAGATTGCTCTTTAAATATTGAAATGAACTATATATTTTTTAATAAAATATGTAGAGAATGATAAAGAACATTGAACATATAAAATTTAATGCCATCTTATCATAATAGGCTTGTGAGTCTGTACTTTGAAAAGTTAATCGCTACAAAACCATATCTCTGCTATTAATTTCTCTTATCAAAATTACAGTTTGGAAAGATTATGTTTTGCAAGGTGCAAACCGTCTCGCTTCAGAGTTCAGACTATTTTAAACTGGATCTTAAGCAACTCGCGTCTTAACAATGGCTGGCAGATCTTAGTCTAGTTGCATGTCTGTGGCTCTGTTGGTGAGTTGCTAGTTTGTTGTTTTGATGTGGGTCTTTATTTCGGTGTGATTCTATGGGCCCACATTGTGAGCTTCTGGGGTGGACTTTTGCCTATTTCTTTCTTCTTTTTGCTTGGTGGACTCTCCAGCTTTTCTGGGTTGGCCATGGATCCTGGATCTTGATGCGGGCTGTTTTTTTTTTTATTATTGCCTGGCCCGAATTGTGGGCTCCCATTTTCCGTTTGGTCTTGTGTTTGGGTGTTGCCCTTTTGGGGGGCCATTCACTCACAACCACCTGAGTTGTGGTTTGATTTTTGCCTCGCTCTGGTTGTGACCCTTCTTTTGAATGAACTACTAATCAACTATTAAAAAAAATTATTGATTTTTTATAGCCTATGATATTTGAATTGATGAGTTTCTTTTGAGTTATATCATTCATGAGATCTCTTCTCCATTCTAACTAACCAAATGAGACCCATTGTATGCTAAGTTTACACTTTGCCTTGTTAGGACCATTGTCACAAATCACAAATACCGTTCTTGGAATATTAACGGTGATTGATAATATCGGAATATTTTCAAATTCTAGGATTTTTATCTAGAAATTAATGGAAAAATCTCATGAAAAATATAATATTTAAAAAATAATAAATAGAAATATTAATAAAATAAAATAGTAATAAGGGATTTATCGGTATTTTATTGGAAATTTATCGGAATATTATTGCGATATTACCATTTAGCACGATTTTATCGAAAATTCACTCAGTGTCGATAAATCTCAGGATATTAACAACAATTGGTATTTTTTCGATAAAAAAATGATATATTTAAAAATATCAAAGATATTTGTTACATTAGTTAGGATTAGGCTTCCAGCCTAAAAAACGAGTTTCATTGGTGAACGATCCCGTCCCCTATAAGTATTTCTCTACTCACAATCGACGTGAGACTCTCGTTCGAACTCAACAATCTCTCCCTCTAACAAGACTCTCCAATAAATTGAAGGTCTCTCTTAACCATTCAGTTTGGCTAAGAATCCCTGAATAATACCACTATTAAGACCATACCTATAGAAAATGGATATCTAATCTCCCAAAAATTGTCCCTCTTATCTAAACATGAAGCACACTGACTTTAACACATGGCCAACTCCCAAAAATCTGGTTCTCAATTCTGGAGAAAATTAATTCAGCTAGAGTTTTCGAGGATTCAAACGAGAATAGTCAAGGAAGGTGGTGGAATCCGTCCAGATTCTATGTAAAACTTCAACAGCCGCTTGATTTAGAAGCTCCAGTAATCCAAAACAAAGTCTGCAGAAGAATTACCACAGAAAGCACCACCAGCCGTTTTAAAGGACCTTTGAAACCCATGATCATTTTCATTCATCAAGGTGGGCCACTTTCTGAGGTGGGTCCAACTCTGATTCATATAATTCAGCCAATGAATCACTGATAGTTTCAAAACTTGATAAGACGACTGTATTTCGAGTTGAACAAATCATCTATTTTTATTTTAAATTATTGATTGTGAAACACATATTACCATAAATAAGGTAGAGAAGAAAGGTCGTCTCTCATCTGAACAAGCTTTCAGATCTCGTTATCGGTTCCAAAGTAAAAACTGATCGAAGTACGAAACCCGTTACGTGGGAAAGAAGCGAGCTTATGAAGGTGACAAGGAAATTGAAGGCAAAGACTGAGGAGTATTCTTTATTGGATCTTCAGAGCAAACCATTATATTTATAATCACACTGCCCGGCAACAATACATTGCAAGATTGTTAGGAAAAGTGAGAAGATGACGAGGGTGATTCATGTTTTAGATGGTGCCACCGCCGGTGTGGCTCAAATGAGCTCCGGCTTCTTGTCGCTGTGCATGCTGCTCGTCTCCCTCTCCATCGTCTCCCTTTACATTTGATAAGATATCATCACCTCCAAAAAGGGTTATAATAAAAAGATTAAATTTTAAATTTTAATCGATTTTGAAGAGCTTAATAATTTAATGCGTTAAAAATATAAAATTTTCTGTTATACCGATAAAATGATGGCACTTTATGATTTTAGGCATTAATACATTTTGTTTTGTATTTTACTATTTTTATATTTTTTAAACGTTAAATTTTGAAGGTAAAGTACTTCATAAAAATGTTAAATCCAAAACGGGTGGATTGTATTTCATGCTGAATACAAATTTGTTTAGTTTCTTATTTGGGTTAAGCATTGGCTCATGTATGTTTAGACACTAATTATAGAATTAAAGATTTAAGTAAACATATATAATACTTTGTTAATGAGTTAGGCCCCAGTACAACCCTTCAGAAGAATCCAAAGTCAGTTGCTACCATAAGTGCAAATTACGCTTCTTCCTTCTGCTAGGGCTGTCAAGTGCGAATAAGTTTCGACTTAGACATTGAGATTTATAAAGAATTTGGATCACTTCATCTAATAGATATTCTTTTGGAATGGATACTCAATCTTAACAACGGTATCACAATCAGGTCTTAGGGTACCTTATGTGGACTCAGGATAACTTCTATATAGATGAGATGGTTGGTCTTGTACTAGGGAAGGATTGTTGGGGCTACGAATAAGTCCCACATTGGATATGTAGAGGAAGATCTTTCGATTTATAAAAGATTTTAGTCGCTTCACCTGATAGGCTACTCTTTTAGGATGGATAGGGTTGATCATACAGATTATATCTTTTAGGTATTTTATAATTATAATTCCTAACTTTTATGACATTTCGTAATATGATTAAAAAATTTAATTCAATTAAAGAAATTGATTTATATTCTTAAACTTTGAGCACTTAAATTATATTTTAATCTTTAATTTTTTATGGCCTTCAATAAATATGTTTCATTTTAATATATGGTTAACTTATATTGATTGGCTATGAATTTGAATTAATATGAATCAAATCAAACCATTCAACATGGTTGAGCTGAGATAAATTGTTTAATAAATAGATAGGATCATGTTCAGGTCATGCCTCAAAAATGGGTCAATTAATGTAAGGATATATATATATAATTTGTATTTGCTTTGGTCTACTCATCTAATAAATGGGTTAGAGTTATATCAAATATTTAACAAATGAGTTGAGTGAATACGTATAACATTGGTTATATCGAGTCTACCCATTCAATAAAATGGATAATTTGAGTTGAACTTATTTTATAAAAGAGGGATTCGGCGAATGCTCTACAATGGGCGAAAGGGAAGACACAACCTCTATAGAAACTAATCCCAGTGGCGAGGGAAATTAGGAGCTTATGCTAGGCATGGAAGTGTCATTTTATCATGTGAGGCATTCAGCCAGACCCGGCCTAGCTATAAGGCAAGTTAGGCCTGGGCTTTAGGCCCCCATTTAAAAAGGGCCCAACTCCTATTTTGATTGTATGGTGGACTGAATGGGATTGAGAGACAGAGCATGTGGAAAAGGGGACAAGACTAAGCATGTTCAGTTCCAGTCTAACTATAAGGCAAGTTAGGTCTGGGCCTAAGGCCCCCATTTGAAAAAGGCCCCACTCCTATTTTGATTGCATAGTGGAGTGGATGGGATTTAGAGACAGAGCATGTAGAAAAAGGGACATGTTTAAGCCTGTTTGGCTTAGATGAAAAATGGTAAAACCATTTGTAATGGGAGGAAATGCAAAGTATTCAATTTTTGAGGAATTTGTCAAGAGTTTTTTCTTTTCTTTTTTGAATTATGATAAGATATTTGGTAATAAATACTCTACAATTGAAATGAGACTAGTTTTAGTAGATGTATTTATCGAGAGTTAGGACATAGTTTTAGAAAATACTCAACCATTCAACTGAAGATCTCCAATTTTGATCATAGACCTAAAGGATCTTTCATCTAACAAGTGGATCAAATATTTCGAAAATTACATATGTTGGCAAAGAGATATAAGGGCTACAAAGCTAGAAAAATTCAGTAATTTCAAGTACTCAAGAGTCAAGAGGAGCCTCTTCTGTTTATAAAATAAGCAATTGATTAAAGTATTTTAGATGAGGGGAATGTATTTCAAGAGATTCTCATAGCCATTTCTAGTATTGTTTGCATTTTTTGTGGGTGTTGATTTGTGAATTTGTAGGGCTTGGATTTGGATTATTTTGTGCTTCTTTTGGTTTAAGTTTGTGCCTATAAAATTTTATTTAACAATATATTTCCTCTATGCAAATCATACTGTGACTTTTAATTTAGAGCTCTTTGGTGAGTTGGTAGAATAATAGAGGACATTGTAATTATTCATCAATTCTCTTATTTTCACAGTGTCATGTTCTATTGTTCTTTAACCTTTCAATTTAGTTCATTTTAATTTTTCATTAATTTAAAGACTAAATGAATTAACCATATTTGCAATTATATTTTAGCAAAACATGAATACAAAAATTTAATTAGTAATTTTACATCTCAAAAAATAAGAAAAATAGATTTTAGATAATTTTATTATTATATATAATTAAAATTTTAATTAATTATTACTTATAATAATATATTAAATATCAAGAATGCCCTATTTAGATTTTTCACCTTAAGCATCAACATGTGTCGAGCTAGCCCTGCATTCAGCTAACCATGTTACATATATATAAAATAGTTCCAGACGTTGCCATGTGAACCAATGTGGTGCAGTTATATTAATGGAAAGTATATAGCGTTGCATTTTGGGGACAAGGGTTTGATATCACGAATTTCAGTTTCTTCCTATCTAGAATTGGGCCTTAACGTGTCCCACAGGTGAAATGGGTCATCCAGTAGCGTAATGGATGGGCTGGGCTTTTTCCTAAATTGATTCACACTCATTTGGGCTCGGCGGATCTGGGCATTTTCCTAACAGATTTGGATGGTAACAGATGGGCCAAATCCAGGCCTGTGAACTGGTTTGCCATTGCTCCATTCAACACCCATGGCATGCCTTACCCATAGCATGACTTAAACAAATGGTGCAAAATAGCCTCACAAGAACAAATCGTGAATAGAATGAAAATCACAACTCAGAACTTTTTTTTTTATTTCAAATTCATCCAATTCATTCTAATCTAATTTTATTATTTTTGATCTAAAATAATAATTATTTATTGAGAGGTACATTTGTTCTTATACCATTGTCAATTTGTTCTTCTTTTGAAGCATCACGTCTTCAAAAGTTGTAAGGGGGTACAATAAAAAAAATAAAAAAATTACATAACAACCTCATGTTGTCAAATCATGTAAAGAGTGAATATCATACTCTGATTCTTTTCAAATTCGTTACTTCATTCTATTCTATTTTCACTAGTTTTGAATATACATAATTACATATAATTAATGTAGTAAGAGGTATAATTAATGGACTCTTAAGGGTCTGATCCACATAGTTTAAGAGACCTTAGGATCCGCCCGTTTTCATATTAATCGGGCCAGGCCGGATCCAATTCCATTTACAGGCTTACTAGTATTTATACAATATTAAAAAGTTCAGCATAAGATGAAATACTAAGAAAGTGGTTTCACTTCTTTGCATGCTTTTGTCATTTACTCATTTCTTTAGATTTTCTATTTTTAGATTCATTATTTTGAGTGTACTACACGTCTACACCGAACCATACTCAACTTCTTAGATTCATTAAACAACAAAACAGGAAAAAAATGTAATTATTTAAACAAGCTCTCAACTTGTTTGCCAACAATCCATGCATTTCTTATTCTTCCAAAAGAAACTCTTTTACAAGTTTATGATATGTTAACTGATTTATAGTATCATTCTTGGAGTTGATTACATTTAAAATTACAGCACTCCAATTTTCTAAAATTGTGATGCTGTAACTTTACATGTGGTAAGCTACTAAATATTAACTTTATTAGTTGATGTGGCAATACGAGATACTCCCATTAAATTATTTTGAAAACAGTTTTATAATAAAAATTCTAAGAAATTTTCAGTAAAAATTCTCTATATTCTATATAATTGGGATTATTTTCCACACTACAACTATGTATTTGTCTATTATACGACTCGAAATAATAAATTTTATGAGTAGATAGATGAGCATTTATTATGTAACGCCCTGACCTGGAGATGGACTCGGAAAGCTACTAATTTTTTTTTTTTTTTAAATCCTTAACAACTCCTAACTGGGCTTGATCAAACGTTAGATCCAGAAATAAATGTCATATATGCTCTTTACATGTGGGCCCAAACATATACCATATATCTACCCATTTACAAGCATACATCATACAAACAAATTCCATCATAAAAAGACAGTTTCATTCATAATAGAGTTACCAGCTGTAACATGGTGGTTCATACATGATTACAAATAAGTACCAAATGAGGAACTTTACACAAAAACATGGTTCGAAGAACCAATGATCAAAATAAATGAAATTCTAATCCATTGAATTCCAAGTAACCGCAACAGCTTATCCATCCTTAAGCTTGAAATGGAGGTTCCTCCTCCTCGGGTACATCTCCTGAAATGTGAGTGATGTGAGCTAACCAGTATAATGAAAAGAACATAATAATATAGTGTAATTAACATCAGGTTAGCCAAAATCAACAATTTCATCATAATATGTTTATCATGCCAATATATATCAAGTAATCTTCATAACTGCTGACATCCAACGTGACACCTAAACACTACACTGACTATAAGCATTAAGTCCCGACACAGTCAAAATGCAGAATCTTGCAAGTACATCTCCGACATACTTGGGTTGGTACTGACACACATGGGCCAACAAGTGACACACCTGGACCAGTAGATACAAATCGACACACCTGGACTGATAAAGTTCAGTAGTTAAGGGTACGTGGAAGCAGTATCAATATCATTATAGCTCATAAGCATTTCATCATCATAATCACAATATACGATAAACATCGTTAGCATCAATAAGTATTTTTCACAATAGTTTATCATGTCTAGTCATATAAGTGGGTTCATTAAGTCTGATCCTTGAAACCACTCATTGCACTAGATCCTCTTAACCTGATTTACTCCTACTGTAATTGTTAAGTCTCCTCACCGAATGTGTGGGATATCGGAGTGTCTGTAAAACATGCAAACAGATATACAATCAATAATCAATCAATATACACAGATATAATACAAAACATATTTATAGTATTTCAAATCCTTTTATCCTATTTTTCAGAAAAATTCCAGGGGAAATGGATCTGAGTCTCCTAAATGGGTTATTATCCATTTTAAAATTATAATAATCAACAATATAATAAGGTGCTCAGGCCACTACACGTATTGCCTCCTGGAATGACCATGGATACATATTGAGTTACGCCTAGAGATATAAGATGTTCAGGCCACTACTCATATATTGAGTTAGGCCTAGAGATATAGGATGCTCAGGCCACTACTCGTATAGCGAGTTAGGCCTAGAGATCACTCAGTGCCCGAACCCTTCTTTTCTTTCGAGCGGCAAAGTTAATCGCTCAGCTACTGATAACTATCGGGCTGCGTTAGCCACAGATAGAGAGTATCGGCCTAGAAGTGAATACATAGTATATGTTTACATAATAATACCAATGAAAAGAGGTTAGTATCATTTTTAATTATTAAATGGGTAAAAACATCACATTAAAACCTAAGATCTAAATCATGAAATCCTAAATTAGACTAAGTTTCAAAAACCTGATTTGGGTTATTCAGAACATGCCGAGGACTGCTTGGAACTACCGAACAGTTCGGGACATCCGAGGGGTCTCGGAATGTCAAGGTCTGATCAGCAGAAACAGAGAGTTCAACAGTTAGTCTCTGCTCCTTCGGAACCTCAAGCTGGAGTTCGGAGCTTCCAAGAGTCATCTTCTTCTTCTGTCACCTGCAACAGAGCAGTGACGGGCGGAACAGTGTAAAATACGAATCCAAAAACAGTGGATTTTCTGTATCGATCAATACAATGCATTGTGATGATACATGCATTACACCAATGTAGGGCATAGTGCAGTTTTTAAAAAATGCCAACCTAGAATCTAGATTGGATTTGTATTTTTATTTGTAGTTAAAAAGTATATTTGTGTCTTTTATTATTAAAAAATGATATTTGTCAAGAATCACTTTCATTAAGTTAATCAAATTATATTTGAAAGAGCACTACAGTTTATAAATTAAAAATATTAAAATATTGATACAATGAAGGTAATTTTTGATAGATTGTTTATTCAAATATTGATACAATGAAGGCAATTTTTGATAGATTGTTTATTCAAATATTGATTTTTCATGTAAATCTATTACCTTCTCAGGGCTTCATCTCTAAATATGTAGAGTCATTCTTTGAATTGATTGAGCTATTTAAGTTCTAAATAGTCACTAATGTGCTTGAAAATTAGGAAAAAGAGTCCATCTCCCGCAATCAGAGCTTTGTATTGTTACTAGACACCAGATCTTAAAATAGTAAATTGAACAATTTGTAGAACTATTACAACTATTTCATTTGTTATTTAGATCTTTTGTTTATAAATATAATAAAAATGATTAAATATGATCAATCTCTTAACTCTAATTACATTTGACGAAGTACTAGTCTAAAATTTTCTACTTGTCTCTAGAGATAAATTTCATGAATTATGTGTTAAATGTACTATTGTAAAATTCCTCTGAATAATAAAAGAAAATTAGAGGACAATGTCACATTTTTGCACGACCGGTCCTGAAATTTCAGAGGTATTAGACCCAGCACACTGGTAGGGGCCCTAGGCCCTAGGGAAAATACATGGTGGGGCACCCTAGGCCATGGGTCAAATTTGGGGGGCCTTAGACGGCCGCTGATTTGGCCTTAAGCCAGGACTGGCCCTGCATCTTTGTTAACCTTAGATTCATTGTATATAGAAAACTAATTGCCTCATTAAAAAATATTGACATATTTATACTAACTATCTATCAAATATGGTCTAAATTCTAAGTGATTAAGAAAATCATTTGGGAGTTGGGCACTCTTCGACCTGGCTCCCTAACACCCTCTTCAAATCCAACTATATATTATAATATAATATTATATTCTAAATCATAAAATGTTGGCTACAAATTTAAATTAGGGTGAAACTCAGGTCGAATTTTAACCTAGAACGTAATCGATTGTCCAAATTGCACTCCAGAATCATTGTTTGGTGAAATTTGAACACACAGATGGCATTATTACTATGAAGTATGAAGAAACACTTTATTTTAAAAATTATAGAGACCTTGAGAGATTGCTCTTTAAATATTGAAATGAACTATATATTTTCTAATAAAATATATAGAGAATAATAAGAAGATTGACTGTATAATATTTAATTCCGTCTTATCATAATAGCCTCGTGGGCCTATACTTTGAAAAGTTAATCGCTACAAAACCATATCTCTGCTATTAATCTTCTCTTATCAAAATTACAGTGTGGAAAGATTATGTTTTGTAAGGTGCAAACCGTCTCGCTTCAGAGTTCAGACTATTTTAAACTGGATCTTAAGCAACTCGCGTCTTAACAATGGCTCTCAGATCTTAGTCTAGTTTCATGTCTGTGGCTCTGTTGGTGAGTTGCTAGTTTGTTGTTTTGATGTGGGTCTTTATTTCGGTGTGATTCTATGGGCCCACATTGTGAGCTTCTGGGGTGGACTTTTGCCTATTTCTTTCTTCTTTTTGCTTGCTGGACTCTCCAGCTTTTCTGGGTTGGCCATGGATCCTGGATCTTGATGCGGGCTGTTTTTTTTTAATTATTGCCTGGCCCGAATTGTGGGCTCCCATTTTTCCGTTTGGTCTTGTGTTTGGGTGTTGAACTTTTGGGGGGCCATTCACCCACCACCACCTGAGTTGTGGTCTGATTTTTGCCTTGCTCTGGTTGTGGCCTTACTTTTACTTTTGAATGAACTACTAATCAACTATTAAAAAAAATTATTGATTTTTTATAGTCTATCCTGTAAAATTATGATATTTGAATTGAGGAGTTTCTTTTTAGTTATATCATTCATGAGATCTCCTATTCATTCTAACCGACCAAATGAGACCTATTGTATACTAAGTTTACACTTTGCCTTGTTAGGATCATTGTCACATATTAATGGTAATTGATAATATTCGAATATTTTCAAATTCTGAGATTTTTATCGGGAAATTAATGGAAAAATCTTACAGAAATTTAGTATTTAAAAAACAATAAAAATATAATAAATAGAAATATTAATAAAATAAAATAGTAATAAGAAATTCATCGGACATTTATTGGGATATTATCGCGATATTACCATTTAGCACGATTTTATCGAAAATTTACCTCAGTGTCTATAAATCTCGAGATATTAATGGCGATTGGTATTTTGTCCATAAAAACATGATAAATATGAAAATATCGAAGATATTTGTTATATTAAAACTAGTTTGATAGGTGAAGGATCTCCTCTCTTATAAGTACTTAGATTTCTCCCCTCACAGTCGATGTGGGATTTTCGTTCGCACTCCAACAATTTTTCCCTCGAACGAGACTCTCCAATGAATAGAATGCCGCCGACCATTCCATTTGACTAAGAATCCCTGAATAATACCACTATTAAGACCATACCTATAGAAAATGGATATCTAATCTCCCCGAAATTGTCCCTTTCATCTAAACACCAAAGCGCACTGATTTTAACACATGGCCAACTCCAAAAAATCTGGTTCTCAATTCTGGAGAAAATTAATTCAGCTAGAGTTTTCGAGGATTCAAACGAGAATAGTCAAGGAAGGTGATTGGAAATGGAAAGGTGGTGGAATCCGTCCAGATGAATAGTCAAGGAAGGTGATTGGAAATGGAAAGGTGGTGGAATCCGTCCAGATGAATAGGCAAGGAAGGTGATTGGAAATGGAAAGGTGGTGGAAATCGTCCAGATTCTATGTAAAACTTCAACAGCCGCGGGATTTAGAAGTACCAATAATCCAAAACAAATTCTGCAGAAGAATTACGACAGCAAGCACCACCAGCCGCTTTAACGGACCTTTGAAACCCATAATCGTTTTCATTCATCATGGTGGGCCACTTTCTGAGGTGAGTCCAACTCTGATTCATATAATTCAGCCAATGAATCACTGATAGTTTGAAAACTTGATAAGAGGACTGTATTTCCAGTTGAACAAATCACCTATTTTTATTTTAAATTATTGATTGTGAAACACATATTCCCATAAATAAGGTAGAGAAGAAAGGTCGTCTCTCATCTGAACAAGCTTTCAGATCTCGTTCTCTGTTCCAAAGTCAAAACTGATCGAAGTACGAAACCCGTTACGTGGGAAAGAAGCGAGCCGAGGAAGGTGACAAGGAAATTGAAGGCAAAGACTGAGGAGACTATTCTTTATTGGGTCTTCAGAGCAAACCTTTATATTTACAATCTCACTGCCCAGCAACAATACATTGCAAGATTGTTAGGAAAAGTGAGAAGATGACGAGGGTGATTCATGTTTTAGATGGTGCCACCGCCGGTGTGGCTCAAATGAGCTCCGGCTTCTTGTTGCTGTGCATGCTTCTCGTCTCCCTCTCCATCATCTCAATGGTCATCTTTGCCTGTGGCGATGATGGCTCAGACCGCCGAGGCCGCTTTGGCGGTGGCGGAGCTGGCTATTATGGTGGAGGCAACGGCGGCGGTGGCGGTGGTGGATGCGGCGGCGGTGGCGGTGGAGGCGGTGGAGGATGCGGCGGTGGCGGTGGCGGCGGTGGATGTTAAAAAAAAATAGCAGCAATACGAAGTCTGCTTGTCATTAAGCGGGTTTTCTAAAATATTCTGTATTATATTCGCTCCACATTCATCTCTGCTTAGTTGATAAACAAAATATTTTACGTGTTTTCAGGGAATAAAGATTGAAATTCAATATCAATGAACGATGACTGGTTGACCTTATTATGTTGAGTATTACTCAAATAATCAAATGGGTGGATAAGCTTGAGCATAGACGTGGTATTTGTATATGACATTTGATAATTACTGATATCATCACCTCCAAAAAGGGTTATAATAAAAAGATTAAATTTTAAATTTTAATCGATTTTGAAGAGCTTAATAATTTAATGCGTTAAAAATATAATTTTTTCTGTTATACCGATGAAATGATGGCACTTTATGATTTTAGGCATTAATATATTTTGTTTTGTATTTTACTATTTTTATATTTTTTAAACGTTAAATTTTGAAGGTAAAGTACTTCATAAAAATGTTAAATCCAAAAGGGGTGGATTCTATTTCATGCTTAATGCAAATTTGTTTAGTTTCTTATTTGGGTTAAGCATTGGCTCATGTCTGTTTAGACACTAATTATAGAATTGAAGATTTAAGTAAACAGATATAATACTTTGTTAATGAGTTAGGGGGCCAGTACAATTCGGTGGAAGAACCCAAAGTCGGTTGTTACCATGAGTGCAAATTACGCCTCTTTCTTCTGCTAGGGCTGTGAAGTGCGAACAAGTTTCGAGTTAGAGAGATCTTAAGATTTATAAAGAATTTGGATCATTCCATCTAATAGATATTTTTTTGAGATGGATACTCAATCTTAACAACGGTATCACAATCAGGTCTTAAGCTACCTTATGTGGACTAAGGATAACCTCTAGATAGATGAGATGGTTGGTCTTATTCGAGGGGAGGATTGTTAGGGCTACGAATAAGTCCCACATTGGATCTGTAGAGGAAGATCTTTCGATTTATAAAAGATTTTAGTCACTCCACCAGATAGACTACTCTTTTAGGATGGATAGAGTTGATCATACAGATTATATCTTTTAGGTATTTTATAATTATAATTCTTAACTTTTATGACATTTCATAATATGATTAAAAAAGTTAATTCAATTAAAGAAATTGATTTATATTCTTAAACTTTGAGCACTTAAATTATATTTTAATATTTAATTTTTTATGGCCTTCAATAAATATGTTTCATTTTAATATATGGTTAACTTATATTGATTGGCTATGAATTTGAATTAATATGAATCAAATCAGACCATTCAACATGGTTGAGCTGAGATAAATTGTTTAATAAATAGATAGGATCATGTTCAGGTCATGCCTCAAAAATGGGTCAATTAATGTAAGGATATATATATATAAAGTTGTATTTGCTTTGGTCTACTCATCTAATAAATGGGTTAGAGTTACATCAAATATTTAACAAATGAGTTGAGTGAATACGTTTAACATTGGTTAGATCGAGTCTACCCATTCAATAAAATGGTTAATTTGAGTTGAACTTATTTTATAAAAGAGGGATTCGGCGAATGCTCTAAAATGGGCGAGAGGGAAGACACAACCTCTATAGAAACTAATGCCATTGGCGAGGGAAATTAGGAGCTTTTGCTCAGGCATGGAGTGTCATTTTATCATGTGAGGCATTCAGCGAGACCCGCCCTAACTATAAGGCAAGTTAGGCCTGGGCCTTAGGGCCCCATTTAAAAAAGGCCGAACTCCTATTTTGATTGCATGGTGGACTGAATGAGATTGAGAGACAGAGCATGTAGAAAAGGGGACAAGACTAAGCATGTTCAGTTCCAGTCTAACTATAAGGCAAGTTAAGTTTGAGCCTTAGGCCCCCATTTGAAAAAGGCCCCCCTCCTATTTTGATTGCATGGTGGAGTGGATGGGATTGAGAGACAGACAGAGCATGTAGAAAAAGGGACATGTTTAAGCATGTTTGGCTTAGATGAAAAATGGTAAAACCATTTGTAATGGGAGGAAATGCAAAGTATTCAATTTTTGAGGAATTTGTCAAGAGTTTTTTCTTCTCTTTTTTGAATTATGATAAGATATTTGGTAATAATACTCGACAATTGAAATGAGACTAGTTTTAGTAGAGGTATTCATCGAGAGTTAGGACATAGTTTTAGAAAATACTCAACCATTCAACTGAAGATCTTTCATCTAATAAGTGGATCAAATATTTCAAAAATTACATATGTTGGCAAAGAGATATAAGGGCTATAAAGCTAGAAAAATTCAGTAATTTCAAGTACTCAAGAGTCAAGAGGGGCATCTTCTGTTTATAAAATAAGCAATTGATTAAAGTACTTTAGATGAGGGAAATGTATTTCAAGGGATTCTCATAACCATTTCTAGTATTGTTTGCATTTTTTGTGGGTGTTGATTTATGAATTTGTAGGGCTAGGATTTTGGATTATTGTGTGCTTCTTTTGGTTTAAGTTTGTGCCTATAAAATTTTATTTAACAATATATTTCCTCTCTACAAATCATACTGTGACTTATAATTTAGAGCTCTTTAGTGAGTTGGCAGAATAATAGAGGACATTGTAACCATTCATCAATTCTCTTATTTTCATAGTGTCATGTTCTATTATTCTTTAACTTTTTAATTTAGTTCATTTTAATTTTTCATTAATTTAAAAACTAAATGAATTAACCATATTTGCAATTATATTTTAGCAAAACATGAATACAAAAATTTAATTAGTAATTTTACATCTCAAAAAGTAAGAAAAATAGATTTTAGATAATTTATTATTATATATAATTAAAATTTAATTAATTATTATTTATAATAATATATTAAATATCAAGAAGGCCCTATTTAGATTTTTCACCTTACGCCTCAATATGTGTTGAGCCGGCCCTGCATTCAACTAAACATGTTACCGACTTCTTTGTGAAGATGAGAGTTTTTTCAACTATATCTAATGTGTTTTATGATAGTATTTCTATTTTGGGATAGTCACCGGGTGTTATGGTTTGGGTCTTACATTCTTGTACAGGTTGAAGTATTTTCCTATGTATCTATGCTCTATTGGAATTCAAGTCTCTTAGACCATTATATATACTTACTCCTTCCACTTTTTATAAATTTATTTCATGGTTACCATTAAAAAATGAAAATGATAATGGATTGATTTACAATTATTAAATTAGATGTGGGGATAAGCTAAAATATAGGATTAAATATAAAACAGTACCTGTGTGCGGATAGGGGAGTTTTCACATACCTTGGAAGACTAGTCGGGTGTGACGCGTGGACACCTCTGACCTTAAAATATATATAGTTCCAGATGTTGGATGTGATCCAATGTGGTGCAGTTATATTAATGGAAAGTCTTTCCATAGCGTTGCATTTGGGGACAAGGGTTTGATATCACGAATTTCAGTTTCTTCGTATCTACAATTGGGCCTCAACGGGTCCCTACAGGTGAAATGGGTCATCCAATAGAGTAATGGATGCGCTGGGCTTTTTCCTAAATTGATTCCCACTCATTTGGGCTCGGCGGATCGAGGCATTTTCTTAACAGATTTGGATGGTAACAGATGGGCCAAATCCAGGCCTATGAACAGGTCTGCCATTGTTCCATTCAACACCCATGGCACTGCATTACCCATAGCATGACATAAACAAATAGTGTAAAATAGCCTCACAAGAACAAATCGTGAATAGAATGAAAATCACAACTCAAAACTTTTTTTTTTCTTTCAAATTCATCCAATTCATTCTATTCTATTTTCATTATTTTTAATCTAAAATAATAATTATTTATTGAGAGGTACATTTGTTCTTGTTTTCAAGCATCACTTCTTCAAAAGTTGTAAGGGGTACAATTAAAAAAAAAAAATTTACATAACAACCTGATGTCGTCAAATCATGTAAAGAGTGAATATCATACTTAGGTTCAAAAATAAATATCACACATACTCTTTACATGTGGACCCAAACATATACCATATATCTACCCATTTACAACCATATATCATACAAACAAATATTTCCATCATAAAAAGACAGTCTTATTCATAATAGAGTTATTAGCAGTAAAATGGTAGTTCATACATGATTACAAATAAGTACCACATGAGGTACTTTACACAAAAACATGGTTCGAAGAACCAATGGTCAAAATAAATGAAATTCTCATCCATGGAATTCCAAGTAACCGCAACAGCTTATCCATCCTTAAGCTTGAAATGGAGGTTGTTCCTCCTTTGGTAAATGTGAGTGGTGTGAACTAACCAACCTAATGAAAAGAACATAACAATGCAGTGTAATGAACATCAGGTTAGCCAAAATCAACAATTTCATCAAAATATGTTTATCATGCCAATATATATCAAGTAATATTCATAACTGCTAACATCCAACGTAACACCTAGACACTATACTGACTATAAGCATTAAGTCCCCACACGGTCAAAATGCAGAATCTTGCGAGTACATCTCCGACACACTTGGGCCGTGTACTGACACACCTGGGCCAGTAGATGCAAACCGACACACCTGGCCGGGTGATCGACACACCTAGGCCTATAATAGTTCAATAGTTAAGGATACGTGGAAGCAGTATCAATATCATCATAGCTCATAAGCATTTCATCATCATAATTACAATATACGATAAATATCGTTACTATCAATAAACATTTTTCACAATAGTGCATCATGCCTAGGCATAAATTGGTTCATTAAGTCTGATCCTTAAAACCACTCATTACACTAGATCCTCTTAACCTGATTTACTCCTACTACAATTGTTAAGTCTCCTCACCGAATGTGTAGGGTATTGGAGTATCTGCAAAACATGCAAACAGATATACAATCAATATACACAGATATAATACAAAACATATTCATAGTATTTTAAATCCTTCTATCTTATTTTCCAGAAAAATTCCAAGGGAAATGGATCTGAGTCTCCTAAATGGGTTACTATCCATTTTAAAATTACAATAATCAGCAATATAATAAGGTGCTCAGGCCAGTACACGTTTTGCCTTCTGGAATGACTATAGAGACATATTGAGTTAAGCTTAAAATATAAAATGCTCAGGCCACTATTCATATATTGAGTTAGACTTAGAGATATAGGATACTCATGTAACACCCCGATTTCTCAAAGACATGAATATTTACGAAAATGCCCCTGGATTGGTAAATTTAATAAATGTGATTACAAATGAGGAAATGGTGGGGCCCATTGTTCAAATTAAGATCATATGAACATATTATAATGGCCAATTTATCATGAATGGGTAATGAACATCAAGTTGGGTCAAAATGGTTAATTGGGTCAAAGAATTCTCAATGAAATGGATAATTACCAAAATACCCCTGATGTGTTAAATTAATTATTTTGTGATGTTAAGTAAGGAAATGGTGGGGCCCATTGCTCAAATTAAGATCATCTGAGCACATTATGAATGTCAAGTTTGATTGGTTGGGTAATATACATCAATTGGGTCAAAAATGGCTAAATGGGTCAAAAGGCCCAAATGGGACCCAACGGGTCTTATTGGATTATTTGACGTTGTGTGAACTTAAATCAAATGGGGTAAAGCTTATTTGATTGGAAATCAAGTGGAGTAAAAATGGGTAGGCCTGATCCATATGTGAAAACCATTTACAAATGACCAAAATTCCATATTTGGGTCATGGAGTCAAAAACGGGTCAAGGAGCTAAAAGTGGACCCAACGGGCCGAGTTGACTATTGTTGACCGTGTGAACCCTCAAGGGAGCTCAAACACAAGTCAAATCAGTTGAGTGGGACTGAGGTAAGTTGGAATTAAATCAAAATGTGAGTTAACTCATGTGCATTAAATGAAATACATTAAATGTGATGAGTTGGGTTGGAATAAAAATACCTTGAGGGGGTGAGTCAAAATGGAAATTCAAGGGGCTATAAATTCAGTGAGTCCAATGGGAATTAGAAGAGTTTAGCTGGTCTCAAACCAACCAAAACAAGTCCCACACGTTGGGGACTTGTTTTGGTGAGTTCCATGGTAAATATTAAATATAAGTGCATGGGTTTGAGGTGGGTTGCTTGGGGATTTGAATGGCTGCATGGGTAGCTGCCAAGGGGTGCCTTGGATGGCACCCAATACCCATTGGTTTGTGCAAGAAGTTATGAGGGAGTGGAGGAGTTTTGGGGGCTGAAGTACTAAAGGAAATAAACACCAAGGTTGGCCATTTTTCACATTGGAAATCCAAGAATTTCCATCTCTCTCTCTCTCCCTCTCTCAAATTCATTTTTCCTAGCTGGAATAGCAGAGGTGTTTGCACCAGTAGATCAAGCACAAAACAGCAAAAGAAAGGAAGAAATAAAAGGGAGAAACCAAGGACCAAAGGCAAAGAGAAAGATTGGAAGTTTGGTAAGTATTTGTATGTTATTTTGGTATAATAACATGGAGCAAATGGGGGGTGTGTATTGTCGAATACACTAAGGTTTTAACCTTGATTAGTGGAGAATTTAAAATGGTAAAAATAACCATTGCATTCGGCCACCATGAAGGGCCGAACCCCATGTAAGAGATGGCTTGGTTTTCATGTTTTGAAACATGAAAACCATGGATTTTGTGGACTGTTTTTGGGTTTTGATTTAAGATTTAAATACATGTTTTACAATGGTTAAAAACATGGATCTGAATGACATAGGGACTGAAGTTTATATGGTCTAAAATCAGTGGAATTAAAAGATGGAAATGGACCATTGGGTTCGGCCACTTAGCATGGCCGAACCCCATGGAAACAAATGGTTGTTTTTGATATTTTTTGGAAATTAAAACCATATGATTTGGGACTGATATTAGATGTTATTTTTGGATTTGGAATGCATGTTTTAAGGAGGTTAAAACATGGATTTGGGTGTTGGTTTCAAACCCAAGATAAAGGGTTAAATGTTCAAAACCAATTTCATGGTGTTCGGCCAATGAGCATGGCCGAACCCTATGAAATTGGGCTAATGTTTGGATGTTTATTTGAAAGGTAAAACCTGATTTTAATATACTGTTATTACATGATTATCTAAGTTTAAAACAGTAAACGTAACCATTGGTTCGGCCACCATGGAGGGCCGAACCCCATGTAAAAGAATGTGGGTTTTCATGTTGGAAAAACATGTAAACCATAGACTTTTTATGGACTGTTTTGGATGGTTTGTTTGAAAGTTAAAACCTGATTAATATACTGTTATTACATTATTATCTATGGTTTAAAAACAGTAAACCTAACCATTGGGTTCGGCCACCATGGAGGGCCGAACCCCATGTAAAAGGATGTTGGTGTTCATGTTGGAAAAACATGTAAACCATAGACTTTTTATGGACTGTTTTGGTGGTTTGTTTGAAAGTTAAAACCTGATTTAATACTGTTATTACATTATTATCTAAGGTTTAAAAACAGTAAACCTAACCATTGGGTTCGGCCACCATGGAGGGCCGAACCCCATGTAAAAGGATGTTGGTGTTCATGTTGGAAAAACAGTAAACCATAGACTTTTTGGACTGTTTTGGATGGTTTGTTTGAAAGTAAAAACCTGATTTTAATATACTGTTATTACATTATTATCTGAAGTTTAAAAACAGTAAACATAGCCATTGGGTTCGGCCAACATGGAGGGCCGAACCCCATGTAAAAGAGGGTTGGTTTTCATGATTGGAAAACATGGAAACCATAGACCTTTGTGGACTGTTTTTGGGAGATTTTTATGTGATAAGGTTACTGATTTTGGGTCATGGGATGGCTAAATCATGGGCTTAATATGGCTAAGAGGTAGAGCCAATTAGTATTTAAACAAAGGACATCATTGAGCAAAGAACCATAAGGGTTCGGCCATGAGTATAGCCGAACCCCATGGACTGTTTTCATGGGTCATTTTATGGATGTATGTGTGATTAAAAATGGAATCATGTTTGCTGTTTTGGTCATCTAAAACATGACTGAACCATGTTAAGGTTACGGTTAAGGTTGTAGAATTTAATCAAGGTATTGGTGGCAATGGCAAATCTGTGAATACAAGCCAAATGAAGAGATTGATCAAAAGTACTTATAAGATGTTTTAGGTCTCATATGTGAATGGACATGTAAATAAGATTATGATTTACTTATTGTTGCATAATAAGGTACCGAAAGTTGAACGACGAACGAGTCGTGACCGGTTAAAGCCTAAGAAAGAACGAACGCTGAAGTGATTCTTCAGTAGGTTTCTTACCTACTTGTAACTACGGTTTTTACCCAGTTTTTCTTATGATACTCTTGTTTTAATATATGTATTTCAAATGATATATTATGCATTAACAAATGGCATACAGGCATTGGCATCTCATGCATAGTCATGGGATAATGAATAAAGTTCTACAGTGATGGCTACGAATGTACATGATGGGGGTTGCTCATTGTATGTACATATTGTATAAAAGAGATGAAAATGTGTTTGTAATTTACCTTGTCGGTGTAAGGCACGTCAAGTGATGGCTACGATGGTACATGATGGGGGTTGCTCATTGCATGTACATATTTTATAGAAGAGATGAAAATGTGTTGTAATTTACCTTGTTGGTGCAAAGCACGTCAAGTGATGGCTATGAAAGTACATGATGGGGGATGCTCATTGCATGTGCATATTTCATAGCATCGTTTTACCTGTTTTTAATGATCATGTAATATGATATATATATGCATGATTTATATGCTAACATGTAGTAGCCCTGATTCGGGAACCTAGTGGGCGCGTTGATCTAACGCCCTAATTCTATCCTCAGAGGAGATTGCAGATACAAGCAAAGGGAAAGGAAAGGTCATTGACCGGGAGGGGAGCTAAGCCTAAGTGCTTGAATGATGGATTGGATTACGTTATATTACTGTCATTTGAATACTTTTGTTGGACATGTAATAATTCATTACTTGCTATGGTTTGATTAGGATAATAACCTTTGGATGGTTGATCTATGTTAATTAATGTTTAAGACTGTTACTTGCTATCTCGTCTTTCTATTCCGCAATTAATCTAGATTATTCCGCATGTTGATGTTAGTTCCATGTGTGACTCACTATCATGGTCTATTCCATGTCCACATGGGTGGCTAGTTAAGGTTCAGACTTAGGTAGTCTGAACTTAACTCGTGTCGTAACGCCGCCCGCTCTCTTTCGATGTTTATTTAAAAAAAAAAAAAATTAGACTCTGAAATCCTCGAAAAGGGCGGGGCGTTACAACTCAGGCCATTACTCGTATAACAACTTAGGCCTAGAGATCACTTAGTGCCTGAATCTTTCTTTTCTACCGAGCGGCGAAGTTAATCGCTCAGCTACTGATAGCTATCAGGTTGCGTCAACCACAGATAGAGAGTATCGGCGTAGAAGTGAATACATAGTATATGTTTACATAATAATACCAATGAAAAAAGGTCAATATCATTTTTAATTATTAAATGGGTAAAACATCACATTAAAACCTAAGATCTAAATCATGAAATCCTAAATTAGACTAAGTTTCAAAAACCTAATCTTGGTTCTTCGGAACATGCCTCGGAACCAGGTATTGTGGCTTCGGACCTTTCAAGCCACTGCTTAAACTGTGTCTTTACAGAACTTCGGAACTTCCAAAGTTCAGGTCTCAGAACTTCTGAGCTTGCTACCGAACAGAAGCAAAAACTGGAAAAATCAGTCGGTCTGTGTCTCGAAACCTGCCGAGGACTGCTCGGAACTTCCGAACAGTTCGGGACATCCGAGGGGCATCGGAATGTTAAGGTCTGATCAGCAGAAATAGAGTTCAACAGTTAGTCTTTGCTCCTTCGGAACCTCAAACTGGAGTTCGGAGCTTTCGAAGTATTACCTTCGGACCTTCCGAAGGCCTATTCTCGGAACTTCTGAGAGTCGTCTTCTTCTTCTGACACTTACAACAGAGCAGTGACGAGCAAGACAATGTAAAATACAAATTCAGAAACAGTGGATTTTCTGTATCGATCAATACAATGCATTGTGATGATACATGCATTACACCAATGTACGTCATAGTGCAATTTTAAAAAAATGCCAATCTAGAATCTAGCATATTTTCGTAATAAGAGAGATTGGATTTGTATTTTTATTTGTAATTAAAAAGTATATTTGTGTCTTTTATTATTAAAAAATGATATTTGTCAAGAATCACTTTGATTAACTTAATCAAATTATATTTGAAAGAGCACTACAGTTTATAAAATAAAAATATTTAAAATAATAAAATTTTAAAAATCTCAAAAAACATATCTTGATTGATGTAATGAACGTAATTTTTTATAGGTTATTTATTCAAATATTGATTTTTCTAGTAAATCTATTACCTTCTCAATTGATAGGGCTTTATCTCTAAATATGTAGAGTCATTCTTTTGAATTGATTGAGTTATTTAAGTTCTAAATAGTCACTAATGTGCTTGAAAATTAGGAAACAGAGTCCATCTCCTGTAATCAGAGCTTTGTATTGTTACTAGACACCAGATCTTAAAATAGTAAATTGAACAATTTGTAGAACTGTTGCAACTATTTCATTTGTTATTTAGATCTTTTGTTTATAAATATAATAAAAATGATTAAATATGATCAATCTTTTAACTCTAATTACTTTTGACGAAGAAATAGTAAAATTTTCTACTTGTCTCTAGAGATAAATTTCATGCATTCTGTGTTAAATGTACTATTGTAAAATTCCTCTGGATAATAAAAGAAATTAGAGGACAATGTCACATCTTCGCAGGACCGGTCCTGAAATTTCAGGGGTATTAGGCCCAGCACACTGGTAGGGTCCCTAGGCCTTAGGGAAAGTGCATGGTAGAGGCCCTATGCCATTGGTCAAATTTGGGAGGACTTAGGCGGCCGCTGATTGCTTGTTAACCCTAGATTCATTATATATAGAAAACTAATTGCCTCATTAAAAAATATTGACATATTTATACTAACTATCTATCAAATATGGTCTACATTCTATGTGATTAAGAAAATCATTTGGGAGTTGGGCACGCTTTGCCCTAGCTATACTTTGAAAAGCATAGTATAGTTTAAAATTTGTATCATAATAGTCTAAATTTTCATAATAGGTAGGGCAAAGCATAATAAGAACAATTTTCATAAAATATCTATCAAATATGGTCTAAATTTTAGACTCACAAGCATAGCATAGTATTAAATTATTGATAAGAGAATAATAAGAACATTGACCGTGTAAAATTTAATTCCGTCTTATCATAATAGTCTTGTGAGTCTATACTTTGAAAAGTTAATCGCTACAAAAACCATATCTCTGCTATTAATCTTCTCTTATCAAAATTACAGTTTGGAAAGATTATGTTTTGTAATGTGCAAACCCGGGCCGGCTCTAGCTTAAGGTCAAATAAGCGGCCCGTCTAGGGCCTCCAATTTGACCAATGGCGTAGGACTCCCACCATGTACTTTCCCTAGTGCCCAGGCCCCTACCAGTGTGTTGGGCCTAGGGGCCCTGAAACAAACCGTCTCGTTTCAGAGTTCAGACTCTTTTAAACTGGATCTTAAGCACCCTGGTCCTAACAATGGCAGGGGAGTATTCATTTCCATGGCTGGCAGATATAGTCCAGTTTCATGTCTGTGGCTCTGTTGGTGAGTTGCTAGTTTGTGGTTTTGTTCTGGGTCTTTATTTCGGTGTGATCCTATGGGCCGAGATTGTCAGCTTCTGGGGTGGGCTTTTGCCTACTTCTTTCAGCTTGCTGGGCTCTCCACCTTTTCTGGGCTGGCCATGGATCCTGGATCATGATACGGGTTGTTTCTATTTTTTTTATTGTCTGGCTAGAGTTGTGGGCTCCCATTTTAACTTTTGGTCTTGTGTTTAGGCGTTGCCCTTTTGGGGGCCATTCACCCACCACCACCTGAGTTGTGCGTTGATTTTTGTCTGACTCGGGCTGTAGCCCTTCTTTTGAATGAAGTACTAATCAATCATTAAAGAAAGTTACTGATTTTTATGGCCCATCTGGTAAAGTAATGAGATTGAAAGTTACTGATTTTCATGGCCCATCTGGTAAAGTAATGAAATTTGAATTGAAGAGTTTCTTTTGAGTCATATCATTCATCAGATATTTTATCCATTCTAACCAACCAAATTACACCTACAGTACAATAAGTTTACACTTTATCTGGTTAGGACTAAGCTTCCAGTACAAAACATTAGTTTGATAAGTGAAGTGACTCAATCTTTTATAATTCATTCACATCTCAATAATATCTCTCTCGAATAAGGCTTTCCGATTGATAGAACATCGCCAACCATCTCATTCAAATAGAGAATTCTTGAGTAATACCACTTCTAAGACCATACTTAAAGAAAATGGATATCTAATTTCCCTGAAATTGTCCCTTTTATCTAAACACCAAAGCACACGGATTTTAACACATGGCCAACTGCAAAAAAAAAATCTGGTACTCAGTTCAAGAGAAAATTAATTCAGCTATAGTTTTCGAGGATTCAAACGAGAAAAGTCAAAGGAAGGTGGTGGAATCTGTGGACAGATTCCATGTAAAACTTCTAACAGCCGCGGGATTTAGAAGCTCTAATAATCCAAAACAAATTCTGCAGAAGAATTACGACAGCAAGCACCACCAGCCGCTTTAACGGACCTTTGAAACCCATAATCGTTTTCATTCATCATGGTGGGCCACTTTCTGAGGTGAGTCCAACTCTGATTCATATAATTCAGCCAATGAATCACTGATAGTTTGAAAACTTGATAAGAGGACTGTATTTCCAGTTGAACAAATCACCTATTTTTATTTTAAATTATTGATTGTGAAACACATATTCCCATAAATAAGGTAGAGAAGAAAGGTCGTCTCTCATCTGAACAAGCTTTCAGATCTCGTTCTCTGTTCCAAAGTCAAAACTGATCGAAGTACGAAACCCGTTACGTGGGAAAGAAGCGAGCCGAGGAAGGTGACAAGGAAATTGAAGGCAAAGACTGAGGAGACTATTCTTTATTGGGTCTTCAGAGCAAACCTTTATATTTACAATCTCACTGCCCAGCAACAATACATTGCAAGATTGTTAGGAAAAGTGAGAAGATGACGAGGGTGATTCATGTTTTAGATGGTGCCACCGCCGGTGTGGCTCAAATGAGCTCCGGCTTCTTGTTGCTGTGCATGCTTCTCGTCTCCCTCTCCATCATCTCAATGGTCATCTTTGCCTGTGGCGATGATGGCTCAGACCGCCGAGGCCGCTTTGGCGGTGGCGGAGCTGGCTATTATGGTGGAGGCAACGGCGGCGGTGGCGGTGGTGGAGGATGCGGAGGCGGTGGCGGTGGTGGTGGTTGCGGCGGGGGTGGCGGTGGTGGAGGATGCGGCGGCGGTGGCGGTGGAGGAGGATGTTAAAAAATAGCAGCATGGACGTGGTATTTGTATATGACATTTTATAATTACTGATATCATCACCTCCGAAAAGGGATAATAGGATTAGAATTTTATATTTTAATCCATTTTAAAGAGCTTAATAATTTAATGCGTTTAAAATATAAATTTGATGGCA
Organism: Chimonanthus praecox; assembly: GCA_022113865.1. Lineage (NCBI taxonomy): Eukaryota > Viridiplantae > Streptophyta > Magnoliopsida > Laurales > Calycanthaceae > Chimonanthus > Chimonanthus praecox. The sequence goes on from CM039089.1 coordinate 57,231,227, forward strand.
GTTTATGATTTTCGCATTAATATATTTTGTTTTGTATTTTACTATTCAATATTTTTATATTTTTTTAAACGTTAAAGGTAAAACACTTCATAAAAATGATAAATCCAAAAGGGATGGATTGTATTTCATGCTTAATAGAAATTTGTTTAGTTTCTTATTTGGGTTAAGCATTGGCTCATGTCTGTTAAGACACTAATTATAGAATTAAAGATTTAAGTAAACAGATATAATACTTTGTTAATGAGTTAGGCCATCTGAAGATCCCAAAGTCGATTGCTACCATAAGTGCCATTGACGCCTCTTTGCACTCTTGGGGCTGCGAACAAGTTCTACATTAAAGGGGTAGAAAGAGATCTTGAAATTTATAAAGAATTTGGGTTACTCCACCTAATAGACTATTCTTTTGAGATGAATACTCAATCTTAATAAGTGGTATCAGAGATACGTCTCAAGCTACCACATGCGGATTCAAGAGAACCCCTAAGCGATCGGGATGGTTGATCTCGTTCGAGGGAGGATTATTGCGGCTGCGAATGAGTCCTGCATTGGATGTGTAGAGGGAAATCTTGAGATTTATAAAAGATTTGGGTCACTCCACCTAATAAACTTCTTTTGGGATAGATATCCAATCCTATAAATGATGGCAAGTAACACATTTTTCTTACACATAAATTTATTTAGAAAAACTGAAAAAGCATGTTGATTTTGATTGAAGTTTAATATGAATGGGTTGATCATCTAGATTATACCGTTTAGTTTTTTTTTCTAATTTAAATTGTAATTATAATTCTTAACTTTTTATGAAATTTCGTAATATGATTAAATAAAGTTAATTCAATTAAAGAAACTGATTTATATTCTTAAACCCTGACTACTTAAATTTATTTTAATTGCCTTCAATAAATAGGTTATATTTTAATATATAGTTAGCTTGTATTGGTTGGCTATGAATTTGAATTTATATGGATCAAATCAACCCATTCAACATGGCCGAGCTGAGATAACTTGTTTAATAAATAGATAGGATCATGTTCAGGTCATGCCTCAAAAATGGGTAATTTAATGCAAGAATTGGGTCAAAGCTTTATATATATATAAAGAAAGTTGTGTTTGCTCGTGTACTCATCTAATAAATGGGTTAGATTAAATACAATTCAAGTTACATCAAATATTTAAAAAATAAGTTGAGTGAATACGTTTTACATTGGTTAGATCTGGTCCACCCATTCAATGAAATAGCTAATTTGAGTTGAACTTATTTTATAAAAGAGGGATTTGGCGAATGCTCTAAAATGGGCGAAAGGGAAAATATAGATTCTATAGAAACTAATGCCCGTGGCGAGGGAAATTAGGAGCTTATACTCAGATATGGAAGTGTCATTTCATTATGTGGCGCGCTCAGCTAACAGTGTTTCCGACTTCTTTGTGAAGATGAGAGTTTTTTCAACTATTTCTAATGTGTTTTATGATAGTATTTCTATGGTGGGATAGTCACGGGTGTTATGATTTTGGTCTTATATTCTTGTACATGTTGAAGTATTTTCTTATGTACCTATGTTCTATTGCAATCTAAGTCTCTTAGACCTTTATATATACTTACTCCTTCCAATTTTTATAAATCTATTTCGTGGTTACCATTAAAAAATGAAAAATGATAATGGATTGATTTACAACCAAGGATTTAAATATCAGTTTTTTAAATCTTTATGTATCAGCCAAAATTTAAGATATTAGTCGATATTCGATATATATCGTCGAGATCTTAGGTTTTAATTTTTTTTTTTTAAATAGGTGTGAGAAATTTCTAGGCCGATATCTCGGTCGATACCGAGATTTGAACCCATGTTTACAACTATTAAATTAGATGCGGGATAAGCCAAAATATAGCATTAAATATAAAATAGTACCAGACGTTGTCATGTGATCCCATGTGGTGCAGTTATATTAATGAAAAGTATATAGCGTTGCATTTTGGGGAGAAGGGTTTGATCTCAAAAATTTCAGTTTCTTCGTATCTAGAATTGGGCCTTAACGGGTCCCTACAGGTGAAATGGGTCATCCAATAGCGTAATGGATGGGCTGGGCTTTTTCCTAAATTGATTCACACTCATTTGGGCTCGGCGGATCGGGGCATTTTCTTAACAGATTTGGATGGTAACAGATGGGCCAAATCCAGGCCTGTGGACAGGTCTGCCAACACCCATGGCATGCGTTACCCATAGCATGACTTAAACAAATAGTGCAAAATAGCCTGACAAGAACAAATCGTGTATAGAATGAAAATCATCAAATTCATCCAGTTCATTCTATTCTATTTTCATTATTTTTAATCTAAAATAATAATTATTTATTGAGAGGTACATTTGTTCTTGTGCCATTGTCAATTTGTTCTTGTTTTGAAGCATCACTTCTTCAAAAGTTGTAAGGAGTACAATCAAAAGAAAAATGTTCAATGAGTTAGAGTCTCTTCATATCTTGAATTAGGCCTTAACCGGTTAAAGGGATTGCCCAATATCACAAGAGATGAGCCTGCCATTTTGCTAAATGGGCTCTCACTCAATTGGACTGAGCAGGTCTAGACTTTTTCTTAATTGAACCGAACATGGACAATAGTACTAGGTGGGTCGATTAGCCAATAGTAGTTGGTGGCCCTTAATAGATCCCAATTAACCAGATAGATTAGCCAATAAAATTATAGACGATCTGGATTTTTCTGTTCTCTAGATAGATGAGATATTGGTGATTGTTGCTGTGACTGTTGATGACGTGGGCTTTTTGCTAAACAAAAAAGTCTCCCTCAATCGGTTAAACATTCTTTCAACTTGTTTGCCAACAATCCATGCATTTCTTATTCTTCCAAAAGAAACTCTTTTAAAGTTGATTACATTTAAAATTGCAGCACTGCAATTTTCTAAAATTAAGATCCTATAACTTTACATGTGGTAAGACACTAAATATTAACTTTATTAGTTGTTCGGACGGTGTGGCAGTGCGAGATACTCCCACAAAATTATTTTGAAAACACTTTTATAATACAAATTCTAAGCTCGCCGTCTCCCGTCTCATGTATCAAAAAGCGTAAGGTTACGAGTTCGAGCTCCATAATCTAACTCTAGTGTGCCCTAATAGTAGTGAGCGAGCTCACCCGTAGAGTTTTACTCTGGATATTCCAGGGTTTTTCACATGTAAATTAAAAAAAAAAAGGAAAATCTAAGAAAATTTTAACAAAAACTCTATATTCTATATAATTAGGATTATTTTCTACAAATTTTATGAATACACTTATCAAATCGCAAATAATTTCTTATCCTAACAACTCTAGGAAAAAGATGGTTTTATAAGATTTTTTTTATAAAAGATAGTTGCATTGACTTTAAATGTGACTATGATGACATGGGATCCCTAGGAACTTGGTGCTTATGTAAGCACTTGAAGCATGGAGCAACATGCGGTCTATTTGACCTTATTCACAGATAATTCTAACATTAAATCGATTTTCAAATTTAAATTAAATATTATATAAAGTGATAAAATATTGAATCTTTAAAAATAAATGCTTTCACTCATTCATTTAAAATCATCTTGAGATATGTCTATTTAGACAAAAACCTTTTTAACCAACTTATTCATATGGGATTAATAAGTCTCTTTAGCTAAATTTTAGGATTACTTCAAGCATATACAAGCAAAAATAATTTTCTCAAAGTGATTCAACTAAGCAAAAATGATAATTTATGGTCCTTCACAATATCATCCATCTTAGAAAAGATTGTACAGTTAAATTGAAATTAGGCATTTAAATAAGATAATTTATTGCATAACTATTTTTACAAATGGGTTTAATTCTCAATCTTTTAATGAGTAAAATTCATTAGTACAAATGATTATATTATTATATTATTTTTTAAGATTTGAATTCTTATGATCTAACCTGATGTACTCTAAGGGCAATTGAATCACGTATGGAGATTTTATATTGGGTTTCCTGACATAAATTAATAAAAAAAAATATAATTTAATAAAAAAAAAATTATAATAAAAAAATCCAAAATTCATTTTTTTTCAAAAGTCAAGGTTGATACTACTTAGATAGGAAGGTCAAAAGGTCAAAGAGGTGGTGTTAAAGTACACCCTTATTAAAAGCCACTCCAGGCATCATTTAAATTTCCCATTAATTAGAAGGGACCAACCTCCCATGAGAATGAAGAACCCCTTAAATTCCAAATTACTGTAGTCATCACCAGCATTTCTTGTTTTCCACTGCGGGGAAGAAGCGCCACTCTGCGGATTATAGTCCTCGGCTCCTCGCCGCAGCAGCAGTTTATCAGCCTTCTTGCTTGTAATTTTTCACGCCGCCTGACTTCTTGCTCCTCGGCGGGAAGGAGAGAGACAGAAAAGGGTACCACAAATCGCCGTCGATACTTGTCGGTATTTCTCTCTCTCCCCATCGACCACTCCTTGATTGGATCAAAATCTCATGCATTTTCTCCATTTTTACTGGGTCTGATTGTCCTTACACTTGAAATCTATGGTGTCTTTCTTCTTCTTTTTTGAAAAAGAAAATCTTCTTTCTTGCTTTTGCACCTTGATCTTTGTATTTGTTTTTTCTTGGTTTTTGGCTTTCGGATTGAGATTGATTTATGGGTGCATTTGGGTGGTGCCCAAATGTCTGTCGCCTGAATATTTTGGCGAAATGGATGGTTGTCACTTCAACTTTGCATGCTGCAATTGTAACTGTATTAGTTGCTAATTATAGGATTTTTTGTTTTTCGGTTTAAAAGTTAATTGTTGTTCTTTTTTTTATTTATGGGGGAGATTTTCTTGCCCACAAATCAATTTCTGTGCAACCAGTCTCTGTACCAATTTGGGACAGAAAAGGCAAAATACTATATTCTTTCTAATGTGATTTATTGTGTCCACATAACAAGTAACTATGTTATTCATAAAGGATTGGGAAATTATCTTTTCTGCCACAATTCAAACTGCTTACAGTTCGGGATCAAATCCAAATGCACCCTTGGTGATTCGCATTTATAAGGTTTTCTTTCAGTTTAGCATACCAGATGCCCAGGACAAAATATTTGAAATTTCTGAGGTTTGCTTTGTTGTTTTGCTTGTAGTTTGTTTATACAAGTGAAGAGACAACATGATCTGATTCTGTTTGTAGCTTGTTGTTCATTTTTTGTCACTTTACAAATTTGGCTCTTGTCGTTAGGTGATTCATATTTGATTCCAATGAGTAATGTTCTACCCTGTGATTTTGGGATGTTGCGAACATCATGCATGCTAATCTTTCATTTTGTGTCTTTTGATCTGCGGGCAATGGTTTAGGATGCACCGTGTTTTTGGATCATGGCATATTGATGATAGGGCCAGGTTAGCAGTCTGGATACAAATGTCTTGGGCCTGCATGTTTCATAAGTAATTCTATGTTCTTTTTTAAACATGTTATCAAAATCATACACAAACATACACAGAGGTGTTGAAGCATGAAGAGCTAGGGCAGAGACAGAGATCAAGAATGCATTTCCCAGTTGAAAAAGTTAATGTGCTATCATTGAAGAAAATGATAAGCCGGTTATGGACACTGTTAGCTTCTTCCATTGCCTATACATATTATTGACACTCTTGGGTGTCACTGTTTTTTATTGCATATGGTTAGATAACCCCAGTTAGATGACAAAAAAGATTTGATGATGATTACAGTAGTAGAATAAACTCATGGGATAGTGTTACATTTAGACAGATATATCTAAAATAGAAAACCTGCAAATAAGATAGGAAACATTCTCAAGAACAAGATAAAATTTTTGGTAGGATACCGAAGTGGATTTTGGTAGGATGTTTGATTGGTGATTGCTATCTTCAATCTTTGTTTCGGAGAATCTACTGCATATGCTATCAATAGGAATTCATCATTGAAGGCTGTGTAGAGATTGTTGGATGCAAGCATCTTTTTTCCCCTTTTTCTTAGAATGGAGATGCAATCACCTTTGACCTTAGTTTTTGGTAGGAACTTAATAGAAGTATAAAATCAATCAATTGTATGCAACTTATTGTAAAATTGATAATAGAGTTGTTTCTAGTTGATCTCAGCAAAGTAGAACCTCCTCACTGATTTTGGCCTAAACAGAAGAGTGAAGACTACAAGACCCAACAGAAATTTGAAGTGCAACTTAACAAATTGTCAATTTAGCATTCTTCAGAATTATCCTTTTTTTAAAAAAAAAGGTAACAATGATATTCCATTAATGAATGCAAAGAAAAATACATGAAAAGGAGTGAGTGTGGTGCCCACAAAGGCACAATAAAGACATAAACAGAAGGGTTCAAAAATTAGAAAAATCTAGAAATATATCTGGTTTAGAATGGTCATGCTTTGCCAAGAAATAAACTACTCTATTGGCTGATATACAAATGTGTATGAAGAAATATCCAACAAAGAACATAATAGTCTGATCCCTTTAAAAAAGTCTCCAACGTGGTTTCTTCTTTCTCGATGCCCCAGCTCACGACATTAACCAAGTCACTTTCCAACATAAGTATCCCTTGGAAGTTATCCCTAGAGATCTTCACCGCCTTTTTGATTGCTAAGAATTGCATTTCATTTGAGTCTTTCACTCCAACTGGGCCTGAAAAGAAAGCAAGCACCTTACCCTTTGAATCATGTGAGATACCTCCAATGTCAGTATAGCTAGGCTTACCTCTTGCAACTCCATCTACTTCAAATTTCATTGCCCCCAGACTTGGACGCATCCATCATTTCTTAATCTTGTCTATTTTCTTTCTATCCTATAGTACAACTTCCTATTGTCTTCAATTGGACTCTCTATGCCCTTGAACGTTTTGTCATTTCTTTCCTTCCATATCGACGGGCAGATAGTCAGAGGGATGATCTTCCTCAATGATTTACCCTTTCCCTAGAATGGAGCCCAACCCCACGCCAAGAAAAAGGTTTTCAAATTAGAGTAAAGGTTCAAGAGTCCCTGCAAAGGGCCAGGAATGAATCCCACAAGGACGATGGAAGAACAATGAATAAATATATGATTTGTAGCCTCCCTACTCCACACTACACATGGCATAGTTAATTTCTACACTAGACAGAGAGAGGTTGGCATCTAGTCAGTGCTTTGCCATGAAAAATGGTCCCACAAAAGACCTCCACCTTGGTAGGTGTAATAGAAGACTTAGACCTAGAAAAACTGACCCGACCAATTACTTGACCTGACCTATTTTGTTGAATGACCTAACATGACCCGCCCCAAACCCATTTATAAATGAGTATACCCAACCTGAATCTGAAAAGAAAAATGGGTAGACCCGACTAACATGATTATTGCCATGTCTATGTGCAACACATCCAACCGTATGAGGTGTACACCTATTTAAGGGGGAGTCTTTGGTATGTATCTCACTATATGAGTCTCGTTAGTCAAATAAATGGGTAAACGTGACCCAACTCAACAATTGTCAAGTCTAAGAAGACCTCCATGTTTGAACTCACTATCAACTAAGAGAAATTATCCATTGTGAACTGTTTCACAAAAATTGGTATGAACTTCCATCAAAACCATTGGATGAAGAAAAAGCTGCAACTTTCACTTTTTGAATTCAACCAATATTTTCATCCAAAGGCTATCATTGAAAGTTCACACTAGATTGTTGTGAACTAGTTCATAGTAGATAATTTCTCCAACTAAATAATGCAATGTATACTATAAAGAAAATGCATCAAATGTAAAAGAATAATTGCATAATATAAAAAACTAATAACAAAAACCTAATATATAAAATCAAGTAATAACAAGTGAAAAAAAAATATCATTCCAATGAATCATGTTATCAACAAAAAGAAAAGAAAAGGTGCACTTTTATATAAGATGGAAACTAGATAGGGAAAAAATGAGAAGATGCATTTTCTCTTATTATAAAGCTTGAGAGGAAGACTATGTTTTACTATTTACATTTTAACGCATAATAGGAAAACAAATGAAAAAGTGCACTTTTTATATAAGGTGCAAAGCATGCCTAAGCGCACCTTAGGTGCAAACCCCCCTTATAGTGCCTTAGGTGCATCTTCGACTACTATGGTTCTACCTTTTCTTTAATTTTTTTTTTTGAGAGATATCAAGGTCTACCTGTGATGGATGCAAGTTCATCATCTGTTTTAGTCTAATCAAGGTTGGGCAACTTGGTGGGTACTCATGACTTGCCTAAGTTGGCAAGTCTGTAAGGGTCACTGGGTAAAGCACCAGGGTGATTTTCCCCATCCTTGAAATGGCATGACTCGAATGAGTTTTGCTAATTTTTTGGATACTTGGTCACTGATTTGGCTAGAGAAGTGTGAAACCATGTTTTGTTCAAAAAGTCTATATGTGAAAAGAGATTTGAACATGACCCTTTGGTGGAATACTATCTATGAACACCACTTTTCCTATCGTACCTTTTGTATTTAAATCATCTATGAACAATTTGCATGAATGTAATCCAACGTTTTGATATAAGGTTTTCTTTTTAAATTGTTACATTTTGAATTTGGATGTATGACTGGTTCGTTTTAAGTATCTATCATTAAGAAACTCGCCCTTTAATTAAGGGAAAAGGATTTTAGAAAAATGTGTCAAATGTTCCTTCATAATGTAACACTTCAAATATAGGAGGTTAGAATCTTCCTACATTCATAATGATATATACTCGTTAGTTTTTTCTTTTTCTTTTTTTAAATCATTGAAGTGAAAAACTCTACTCACCTATGTCAAAATATTAGGTTGGGCAAGATGAGTCCTGGTTCTGAGTTTTCCAACCTTTGAATGGGGAGGATATTGCCTTAGGAAAGAATGGAATGTGGCCAAGGTTTCAGGGTTGCTTATAGTGGGCAATTGGTGATCGAGTGTTGTTTTTAAGGGAGCTGGATACATAGGCATTCTTTTTAACATAAAGAATTTCATACTATATAGCATCATTTGTACTTTCCTTCTATTACAAAAACAAAAGTGTTACAAATAAAAAAGATTGTCGAAATTAAAACTTCTTATCTCATCTTCCACCTTTACAGCTTCCATGGTAAATGGTTTGGGAATTATGATTACTTGAGATATTCATCAATCTTGATTATATGCTTAGAAACTTTGTACAAGTAAATGAGATTATTCTAGTATAGAAAAAAAAAAGGGGAATAAATTTTATCCAAAGACCCGTTGAAAATTTTCTGCTCTCTCCTCATTTTTCAGAGGATACCCATAGCAAATTTCACCTGTAATTGTGTTAAGAATGGAGCAGCAAGGACATGGGCATGGGCATGGACATGGACATGGACATGGACATCCCACTGTCATGGGGGTTGGCAACATGGCTCAGTTAGGATATTCTGCACCACAATATGATGTGAATCAGATGGTGGGGATTAGTCCTGGTTCAGTTGTGACATCTGTAGGTTCTGGTCAGTCCCCTAGCCAGCCAACAGCTTTCACTGCCTCTGCTCAACATCAACTTGCATACCAGCAGATCCACCACCAGCAGCAACAGCAACTACAACAGCAGCTTCAGATGTTTTGGTCGAACCAGTACCATGAAGTTGAGCAGACAACTGACTTCAAGTATCACAGCCTCCCATTGGCTAGGATCAAGAAGATCATGAAAGCAGATGAGGACGTCAGGATGATAGCAGCAGAGGCTCCGGTGGTATTCTCCAAGGCATGTGAAATGTTCATCTTGGAACTGACCATGCGCTCATGGAACCACACTGAGGAGAACAAGCGGCGGACACTGCAGAAGAATGACATTGCAGCAGCAATTACAGGGACGGATAACTTTGACTTTCTGGTGGACATTGTGCCACGGGAGGAGCTGAAGGATGAGGTGTTTGGAGCCGTACCAAATCCTGGGTCTGTGGCAATTGGAGGTGTGGCTGAGCCTATTCCTTACTACTATGTATCATCACAGCAGGGTTCCCAGGTAGAGAATCTCATGGCATTATGTGTAAATTTGTCAAGGATCAATTTTTTAAATAACAGACTGACATGCCTCTACAGATGTGGCAGCAGCAGCAACCAGAGATGGATAAATGAGTTAGAGGGGCTGACTTTTCACTGGTGGAGAGTTTGTATCTCCCACCCTTTTTATCACTGCATTTAAAACTAGTTTTAAGTTTCACACTTCTGCATCCAGTTAATACCTAAACAAGTTTCAATCCAGGATCCAGTTTCAGTACATGAACATTTATTACCTTGTTGGTTCTATTGTAGTTGTGTGGTTGAATTTATGTTTTCGTGTAGCTTCTGTTGCATTGGGTTTGTCCCAAGTAAGTGTGTTGTTCAGAGTCTAGCTACAGTATATTGACCCATCATCTTTATGATCATGTCATCAAGTCGATGATCATTGACAAGTCCATTTTGATGAGGTTAACAAATGTAGCTCTCTCTCTCTGAAAAGGTAAGGATGAAACTTCATTAATGGATGAAAAATGAGTACATGGGAAGGGGTACTCGAGGTGGCCACAAAAATACAACCAGATACAAAAACGAAAAGGTTTAACATGTAGAAGAATCTAAGTATAACCAATTTGGAAACACCATTCTTTGCCAAGAAATTTGTTGTTGTCTTAGCTAATCTATGGATATCCACAAAAGATATATCCAGTGAGGAAAATAGGTAGTTAATTTCTCTAAACACGGGGACGAGTCTCCATGGAGGTTTCTTCATTCCCAAAACCCCACTCATAATATTCACCGAATCACTTTCCAAAATGAGTTTCTTCTGAAAGAGATTCCAGTATATTTCCATCTCTTCTCTGATTGTAAAGAGTTCCAGTTCGTTTGATTCCTTGACCTCAACGAGGCTCCATAAAAGATTACCATCTGAATCATGTAAGACAACACCTGTATCTGCCGGATCTTGTTTCCCCTTTGTAGCACTATCCACATTAAATTTCACTGTTCTCAGATTGTGACACTTCCACCTTTCCTTTGTCTTTTCTCCTTCTATTTTGTAGCACTAATCCCCAATCCCTAAAAGAGTAGATGAAGAAGTTCCACAAACTCTGGTTTATATCTCACCCAGGACATTGATCTTGCCTTGCACAACTCAAAAGTTTCTTCAACTAAGCACTTTTCTTTACCTTCGAAGATTCTATTAATTCTTTGCTTTCAAGCTGACCAACAGACAGCCGAAGGGACGATCTTCCATATAGATTTGTCTTCCCCCCCAAAGGGACTCCTTCCCCAACTCAAGGTCTCTTAGTCTAGAATTAGAGGACCAAGAGACTACTCATCGAAACCCCATTCAACACGATCATAGGTCTTATCCATATCTATTTTCAACAAAATCTCCTCCTCCTCCTGTCTCTTCTTATTATGCATCAATTCGTTCACCAACACCCCATCAAGAATGCCCATCATTGATGAAAGCACCCTGGGTTTTCCATTAATGCTCAGGAGAACCACCCGCAAACTGTTGGCTAGAAACTTGGAAATAGCTTTGTAATCACCCAACTAAGCTCATAGGATGATGATGCTAAAGCTCATTTGGTTTATCTCTGGTTTTATAGGTTCTATATTAACCAACTAATGGTAGGCAATTGGTTTGAAAATAATGCATTTTGGTTCTACTAAGGTATAAAAAACCTGATGAATTACTTGGAGATTACTAGGTTTTTTTTATCAATGTTATGGGCTATCCATCGACATACTGAAGTGCTGATTTTAAAAGCCGTAGTTTCAGAAGGCCTTTGCTGCCAAAATTTGCTAATGACTTGGCAATTTGGCATAATTAACGCGTCTATGTGGACTTTTGCGTTAAGTAAATACTTAAAAATGTGATAATATAAAATTATGCTTTGATGCTGCATTCATTGAATGAACCAACAAACGAAGTTGGCTGCATCACTTAATGATGAAAATTGAATCTCTGAAAGTCGCTTATGATGATAAAAGACCTTAGAAATTGTGTTGGGTGCACGTGATAATTAAAAACGTTTATGCTCTCTCATTCATGTCTCGGTTTGTTCATGTGCCTCAATTCGGCTCATGCCTGTTGCAAAGGTTTGAATATATATATATATATATATATATATATATATATAATTGTGTCTATCGAGCTTTTCAGCTCGTTTGGTCATATATGTTGTGTGTATATCCGGTCCTCTTTTCTTTTAAAAATATTGAAATTCATTAAAAAAATGAGCTTTTTGATTGAAAGTGGATTTGGATAGAGGATCAAATTTTACTCTAAAATTCAATTTCGAGTCACTTAATTTCAGTGGTTGTAATTACCTGTCATCATTCTTGTATTGGTTAAATTTTTGTATTTAAGGATGTGGGGTGATTTTGACTACGAAAATCAAGTGAATAAAATTAAATTTTGTTAAAATTCGATACATTTAAAGCTCATCATATCAACTATCAATTCAAGCACTTGAATTTTTAATAGGCTCAATTGGACAAGGTTAGGATTTTGGTGTGAAAAGCCCAACGGGTTGTGTGATGAGCTGGGCTGGGCTGATACAGGATAAAGGCCCGGCCCAAGAATATAAATCTCGGCCGAGATATTTCAGATTTTTTACGGCCGAGATATCACCGAAATTAACCGATACACATTTATACGGTCAATATTTGTCCAAATAATTTTAAGAGAGATCTCGACTGAGATTCAAGATATCGAAATATTGATCGAAACGTCGATTTCTCGATAAAAGTGATTTTTGTACCCATGACCAGGCCTGAACTCTGTCAACTGCCAACCTATTCATGTCACATCCATGTGGCATTTGTTAAGTGCTCCTCACTGCTTGTCCTACCTACCAAACTGTAAAAGCATTCACATGGTTGGATAAATCATCACAAGTTATATCATATTTTGTCGTTAGATAAAAGAATTCTTTTGTATGCCTTCATTTAAAGAATTAAATAATATTATTCATCAATGAAATTTTTGCAAAAAAAACATTAAGAACTCAAAATGTAATAAGTTTTTAAACTGTAACCACAACAGGATTAAACGAAGATCTTTATGACTAACCTTTCATATAGGCCGAAATAATCCACATTGAAATACAAAAGATTTTCATTTTAAAAAAAAATATCACTATAGTATTATAGAGAAATTAAAGAAAATGAGTCCAATAATTCTATGAAAATTATTTTGTAATCCCATATTTAAGCATATATATTTTAGGTAGACAGAGATAAAAAAAGAAGCACGCGAGTTTCATTAAAATAATTAAAAAAAAAAAACATTGTAGATGAGAAATGCTTGCAATTAGACCTTTGCTAAACATATAATTTTCTCAAGAGCCTAGAAAGCTTCTCTTTTAAATCTTCTTCAGTACTCTTATTTAAAGTTAAACCACTCATCCAACATCTGTCCTTTTATAAAATTTTCTTCTTAAACAGAGACTCTTTTATTACATAAGACCCCACTAGTCTATATTGTCCACCCCACTTCTATTCAAAACACCGAAATCCAGACGGAGTGGAGGCATAAAAAGAAGCAAAGATAGTTCAGTTGATCAACAGAACAAAGAATAACAAAACCAAAACCAAAACCTAATATAATCTACACGGTACAAACGTTCCTAGCAAGAACAGTTTTCTTTGGGGTCTACTGTCTCAGTTTTGTACATAAACTGAATCCATCTCCTCTTTATAACACCCCCGCCACAGCATCACTACCATATCGGAACTGTTATCACAAGCATAACATTAATAATACAAGAAAATAAGACTATGATAATGTGTCCCGCCAAACTTTAAACAAAACACATGCAAAGGCAAACCCTAGAACCACCAAAACCGCTCTCCCCATCCATACCAACATCAACCCCCAAGTAGGACATAAGCACACTTCATATGGAAACAAGTTAGAACGAACATGTATCCGCGCCACTGCTCCCCAGAGATCGGGGCCATGACGGCTAAATGTTGACACTTGCCGATGAGAATTGGCAACACTGCCCATTTATCATGAACCTACCCCCTTGTCTTAGCCCTTTTCATACCCAGGCTGTTATGGAATGGAGAAACAGAGCCAGACATGTGCGAACCTTCCTCACGGAGCGTGCCATTGAGCATTGCCAATTCTCGGAGCTGCTGCTTCTTGAAATAATCCTGTGACTCATCCTGGATGATAAATAGATACAAACTTTTAGGGGCGGTTAACCCCCAAATCACCAGCATGGTTTTTGGCAAAAGATATCTCCTATTAACTTTTACAAGGCAGAAAACGAAAACCATTTTTGGTGGATATGGTGCCAGCTTTCTAAGCTATAATTGGATATTCACTAAAAGATGCTTGCTTAATATTTTGGGCAAGGAATACTAAAAACATAAAAGAATTTGGGGCACAATGAAAACAAGCATGCGTGGTTTTAAATTTTAACGTGGGAGCTGGGGATAGAAGTTACCACAGGCTTAAGCAAGTCTTCAAGTATCTCACGTGCTTGCATCAAGCGGGTGTCAACTATTTCAACTGGCAATTCTGCCTCCACAAGTATGTGAAGAGGTTCATTCAAATGCTCATACCCTGGTTTCCCTCTCATCATCTCTTCCTATTTGAAATGACCAAATTAATGTTAAAACTTGTACTAGGATATTAAATTTGTCTTGATAAGAAGCAGAAAATGAAACATCCATTTTATAACAGTAGTGAAACTCAAAACTCAACTAACTTGATTAGAACCATGGTGAAAATCACCTTTTCTTTTGACCATTGTGACATGTCTTGCATTTACCAACTGGACTAGGGCAATTACTCTTCGACTTCATCAAGTACTCAATCGAATTAAACTAGTTCAAAATTTTAAATTCCAGTAATTTAGCTTACATATGACCTTGTACTAATCAAGTAGAATATCCTCAACATTTTATAAGAGACGAAACATATTTTACTTGGTTTACTATGACAAGTTTCTTAATGTCAAGTGTTGAGCGATTAAATATAACTTCTAAAGCAATCAAATACAAAGGTACAAAAACCAGTTAGGATTAATGCTTAATTGCACTAACTTTTTTGAAACAACTATATGAGTTTGTGAACCATTTCAATCACTCGGTTTGAATCATCGTGCCATGAAGACTAAGTTATGAAAGAGAATCAAGGTACACTTCCAAGTAAGTCTCCAAGACTACTATTTAAAGATCTAAATTCTAATTTTACTGTAATTTCCCAAATACAATGGTTTTTACCCTCTGGAGAGCCAGGTACACTTAAATACAGAAAATGAATCAACGAAATCCTAGGTAAAATACACTAGCCACAAAAACAGGGATGCATGGTCCAAATCCCATGCTTGAAGCTGTCAAATTTTAAGGTTCCAACATCATCACTGTCAAATCTAGCATACCTACACAATCTCAAACTCGCTCTCTAGTTTCAGTCAGAAATCCAGTTTATTATTACACACTTGAGACTCAAATCTACTTCACTAGCATGGCTACTCACTTATCCAGCCTTCAGAATTTATCAAAATATAGGGGCATTACACCAAACTAGTGAGACAGTGGCCTTCCAAGGAGCAGATATAACCTATCTCAGAGGAGACATAGTTCCTTGATTCTAACCAATGAACTGCATATTGGTTAAAAGAACATTTAAATGCAAGGCAAGCACAACAATCTTGTGCATCTCACCCAATTCTAAGAAGAGTGCATGGTGACTAGCCAAGCCCTGAGCTAAATTAAGGGGTACCTCATTTTTCTTATTAATCCAAGGTTTTTTTTTTTCGGAATAACATGAGTATCCCCACCCCACGTGGAGAGGTGAGACTAATCCTATGGATATATGATGTTGCCCGCAAGCGTTGTGTATTGAGTTAATCCAATAAGAGTCGAACCTGAGACAACTAGTCTATTCTCAGAAGCTCAAGCCAACTGAGTTACCCATCAGGTTAATTGATCCAAGGTTGTTTTAATACTTTTTTATAACTTTCTAACTAATGAAGTATTAATATGATATAATTAAGAACAAAATATACATGTGTATATAATGGTTATTAATTACAAAACAGAACCCTCCAAACAACCACTTTTTTATCTCAAGGAATCCTGGATTTTCACAATGATATAAAGGGGAAGAAGCAGATGAATGTGGCCTAGTTAATCAAAGAAGACATTTTCTCTGTTTCTTCTGAAATGATTATAAACTCCAATGCTATGTTTGGTTTCAAGAATGGGCTAGATGTACTTAAGCCATTCCCATTTACTCTTGAAACCAAACAGGCCCTAAATCTTAAAATCTTATTCTCTGAATATTTGTCTGTTTCATCTGAAATTAATTTGAAATATCTGTCTCAATTTCATTTTCATCCTTGTTTTTCTGAATATGCTTTGTTTGTTCAAAATTACTTTAAAATGTCAGAACGTATGCAATTTCTAATTAATCCAAAGCATAAGGATGCTACTTTGATTTTTGCAGTATATACATCGAACTCCTACGTGAAAATGAACCAAAGAAAATGATCCTTCTAGTCGAGCAAATATTAATGAAACTTGGAGAGTTTAAAGAATACCTGGATAAACATTTTCATTATACACCACAATTGGATGTGCATAATCTAAAACTAATGATAAAGAATCATTACCCGAGTTGGATCCTTGATACTGCCACGCCCTCTAATCAAGACACGGCATTCAGTAGTAGCTTCAACTCTCTTAAGAGAGTTCCCTCTAGGGCCCAGGAGGCGCCCTACAAAGTTGTACTGCAAGAAATATGATTAAAGAAAGATCCAGGGCTAAATACATGAAAAGTATTTCAACATGAAATTCAGGAAAAAAAATGGACAAAAAGGAAAGCACATACAGTAGGGTATTTGTCCACGGGAATATCAACCCTGAGTGTTTTCTTGACAATAATACCCGAAGAGTTGCTTTGAGATCCAAGCCAGCTATGAGCCGGAGACGACTGCAATAATCCCAATCTCTGCATTACACAACTCAATAAGTTGTGAAATGAGTAAAATAAAAAGGCACGGAATGAGATCTGAAAGAAATTTATTTAAGCTTCCACACAGTTTAGCACCAAGTGACAGAAGAAAACATATTTGGAAATGGGAATGACTGAGCATTAGAAAAGTATTATGGCTTGGTCACATGCAATGCAATAAAACAAATTTGATAGCTATGGAGTCAAGGTGCTATTTTTCAAGGATCTGAGAATTTCTGTGGTCATAAACGCATCAGGACTGTAGCTCCATTTACAATGCACTACCAAGGCTTTACTGATTATTCCTAGTTGTATTTATGGGTCTGACCATACATTCTCATAAGATATTACAGGAACAATACAATTATCAAAAGATTTAATATTTGAAACTTTAAATGAGCTACAATTTCACCATCAGATACAAAACAATATCCACCTCAACCACGTAGTACATAAAGCAAAATAAAGGATTGAGAAAATAGCTGGCTACAATGTCATCAGGAAGTAAAAGATCTTATAATAGTATTTATCTACATTAACTTTCAGCATGATCTAAAATTGTACATTTTGAAAAAAAATCTCTTATGTTCAGCATAATTAACCGATAAATACTCATCCTTTCCCACTAATCCTAAATTTGGGAATGTTATTCAAACAACCTTCAAGTTTTAGCACTCAATGAAGGTTTGGGATGCAATGAGTACCAATTTTTTTTTTGACAAACAACTAACTCGATGATTTAAGTCTGCGATCAAAACCTCAAATGAGACCCATCTAATTTACTCTTGCAACTTTGTGGTGTTGGTGTCAGTCAGCAGTCATAGTAATGGCTGAAATTTAAAATGCAAGCATTCAATCAGGACATTAAATTGAAGTTAGCTGTAACTGTAAGAAACTATGTCAGGAACCTTTGTGAAGAGCAGTAAAATTAGATCGAAAGAGTTATGTTAATGGTTAGTATCCGTACTTCTGATTGAAATGGTGACGCCCATCCATTCATATCAGCTCCTCCTCCATTTGAAAATATTCCTCCAGTGTTCAGAGGACTTGCGTGTTCAAGCCCACTTTGATCTAAAAGAGATGCATTCCCCAACAGTGTGGTTACACGCAATATTTCTGCTTCACAATTTCAATTTCAAGAATAAGATGTACCAGTTAGCATTTGTTAAGAAATTAGTCAGCACAAAATGGACAGTGAACATGGTCTGATTAAATGGGTTATATCATAATTAGCACTCTTACTGATCCAATCAAGGCACTCTATCCATGTAAGTTAAACCTTCTAAACATAACCTAGAATGTTAAACGATAAAAAAACTAGTTGTATCCGTTACCAGAGCTCTTTTAAGAAGAAATCACACACTACATAATCCAAGTACGTTAACGTATCTATAGCATAATTACACTGGATTCAGTTAATATAGATAACGGGCCTTGAATAATTTTTGTGGAGTAGATAATATGCAATTCAAGCTAGATAAAATATTATAAAATAGGTAGATATTAGATAGAAAGTAAATATTCATAAAACAAGGATTCTGTGACTTTTTTTTTGGAATTTGGAAAAATACCATAAAAAGGGGCTTTTGTGAAGTTTTCCGAGAAATAGATACCATTTTGTTGACTAACTATCTCAGAACTCTATTAAATATAGAGGTGGGCAACCACGGATTGAACAGTGTCTTCATAACCAAAACAATCGGAATCCATCAAACCAATTGAACCATGGTTTCCAGGTTGACCATAGCACCACTTTATGATCCAAAGCCAGTAAACAATACCAACCAATCAGCTGTGATAAACAAACTTGGTAAGTTCAGTTATATTAGTGACCCATAAATGCACCGAAATATGCTTGTTAACTTACCTTAATGCACTGTTACCCATATTCATCAAAATTAGTGAATCCCAAATACCAAAATTAACACATGCAGTGAAAATATGAACTCAAAAAAAATCTGGGCATAAAAAAAATTGTTTGGCCTGTTACAGTGAATTGAAGTAATAGAAAACAAGAATTGAGACATGAACTTTTTAAATTTACTGATGACACAACTTGAGAAAGAACAAAAGAGAGTCTTTATTAAATGGTAAATGAATTTTTTTTTTTTTTCAAAAAGAGTTCACAAGGAGCATCGCTCTAAAGCTACGATGAAGGGGAAAATGGTAGAACTGAAATCATGCAAAGATACAGTAAGATGATGGCCTCCACCCCGTCTAGCAAGCGAAGCCACACGCAATAAAGATCATTGTTCTAGATGCCTTAACATTTCCTCAAGCCAAGAGCCACAAGATGCATTGCACTTTGCCAGCAAAGAGACCATAAACGACTTTCATCCCTTTACTTTGGAAGATACTGTTGTTTCTTTCCCTCTATATGCACCACATAACTGCAATTAACACCTGCTTCTATGCCATAGAGAACATGGAGACCCCACTGTGATGGAACAAGGCATATGTTAATTAAGCAACCAATCTAAGTATTACCCACTTATCAGAACGAAGAATATGAAGAAATCCCAACCACCTTCACGAAAGGGCAATGATTAAGAAGACGATCAATCTTTTAGCTGCAGACATGCAATTAACAGAAACTATGAATCAAAAGGAGCTTTCGAAGACCGAGTTCAGAATTTCCTCTGGCTTCCTCACGATAATTCTCTCTAAGTGGAATGATTTCACTACAGCCTCCATACTTCTTCTCAATATATTGGAATAAAACACAAAGGAATTGAAGCAGATCAAAAAGATTATCCACTTGTTAGAGACATTCCAGATTCCACTGGAATTTCAGAGACAATACCACCTGGCCTTCCAATCTATTAATTATTCAAAAAAAGTGATGTCCATGTTTGTCCAAACCCATACCTAAAGAATTGTAAACAACTATCCATTTATCTTTGAAAAAATAAAAAATTTGCAAAGTGCCTTCTCAACCACATCTCACTGCACCACACATCAAGATAGAACCCGATATTGTGCTCAGTTGCATTTGATAGTGGATGCTTAGCCCAAATTTATCCAAGCACAAACTGATTACTTCTCCAAGATCCTGAAATTCCACTGGGAGCAAGGGAGACCTGATCCCATGCTAAATATCATCACCACCATCAAAGCCACTAATCCCATCTACCTAGGGTTAGAGTTCTGAGTTTTATTCCATCCTATCAAAAACCAGACCCTCCATTTACCTTATAATCCATCATGCCCTTCTTTACTTCTCCCAACCAAATCTTTATAGGTTTACCTCTCCTCCATTACGTTTTACTTGCACCCTTTCAATTTTTCATACGAGGGATTGTTTTTGGTCTCCAACTTATACCCAAACCACCTTAAATGACTTTCCCTCATTTTCTCATCCATTGGGGCTGCTCTAAAGGTTCCTCTAATGTGTTTGTTCATAAGTCTATCTTTCAACATTACTTCTTTTTATTAATTGCCCAAACTTAACTCCCTGCCCTAATGGTTGTTTTATAGCACATTTTAATCTACATTGTATATTACATAGCACTCCACTAGCTTGCCACATAGCCCACCTTACTCCCATCCTGTTCGCCATATCCAGATCTATTCATCCACTTCAGTCGACAGTTGCACCCATGCATCTAAATTTATCACAATATTACACCAACTCCTTCCCAATTTCAATTGGCTCTTCTATGCTCTGTAAACCACTAAAGTTACACTCCATATATTCCATCTTTTCTCCACTAATTTTTAATTCAATCATCTCTAAGGTTTCCTCCATAATTATCATTAGCCATGTATTGATTTCTCGTTTCACAAATTAACACCATATCATCTACAAATAGCATACACATGCATCCTATGTATTTGATTTTAAGTAAATCCATTACAAAAACAGGGGCTTAAAGTTAATTCTTGGTGCATGCCAACTCCAACTGAGAACTTCCCTATCTCCCTAAATTACCATCCCAATGCTAGACATTGAACTTTGATACATATCTCGTAGAACCTCAACATACCTATTGGGAAAGCATTCTTTTTCAAGTTTACCAAATTAATTGGCTTGGCACACAATCATATATGTCTTTCTATATACGTAAAACCCATATATAAATTGTTCCTTTCTCCGTAAACTACTCCATGAGTGTCTCAACACCAAGTTGTTTCTACTGGTAACCTACTTGGTATAAACCCCAAATTGATTATCTAAGAAATTTAATTTTTGTCTTGGCCATTGTTCTATTATTCTCTTCAAAACTTTCAAAGTATTGCTCATAAGCTTAATACCTCAATAATTGGAACAGTTTTAAACATCTCCTTTATCATTATAAAAGGGGCTATCATAGTTCTTCACCATTCTTCAAGCATACATTTTAAATCTAAGATTCCGACAAACAACCAAGTTGACCAATTAATACCTATTTCACCCAATAAGATCAACACTTCTATAAAATATTATCAAGTCCTAGAGCTCTACCTTTGATATTATATATAAGGCCTGCTTTACTTCTATTTTCAAAATTTTGTTTACCAACCCTTTATTCATTTTTCTTCCATGTGTACTTCACCCTCGTTTTCCATACTTAATAGATCCTTAAAATGCTTTTCCCGTCTTTCTCTAAATACTATAGTTGCTAATAATTACATACATCCAGAGGGCCTCACTATCCTTCAATCTCCATAATAACTTAATCAAAAAGGTAATATTCATGACCAGGTTGGTCTAACCCACAAACCAACTTCTCTTAATAGGAAAAAAAACATGTTGCACATTAACTACATCTTTCTTTTTATCATTTAACGAAGAAACAAAATGTATGGTTAAATCCTCTCCAATTTCTTTGTTAAAATAGTTGGGCACTAGAAACCTAAAAAAAGGGATATGCTAGAAGAGAATCAACCCACTGACTTAAGCAGAGCAACCTAACACCATCTGAGTGGAATTTTCCTTTACAAGAAGACAAACTTTTGTAGAAATGTCCAGAATATGGCCCTTTTAAGACTTAATTGATTTGCCCACACACAAAGGTAGGCCCAAATTGAAGAAGAAAAAGTCCTCTACAACAACAAGAGGATAGCAAGCGACGATGCTCAGACGCTTCAAAGCAAGCAATGCTCCCATTCGTGCCATGTCGGACACTTCACTTTTAGGAGTGAAATCTATTTCATTATTGTGTCCATCATGTGTAAAGGTATCATACAGAGCAAGATAATTGATTTCCTTGTCAAATTCCCACTAGCTCATATTTTTTACAATAATTTTTACTACAAGATTCATAATTCAATATAATGTATACACACACATAATGTGTGTGTGTGTGTGTGTTCAATACTTGCTCTTGCTCCCCTTTGTATAATGACATAGTGTCACAAGTAAATTGGAGATTAGAAACCACCAAAGGTGGATAATCAACCACTGACAAAGAAATCAAGCGATCCTTCCTAACTTTTATGAGAAAAGTAGAAGCACTTTAACCACTGGCAAAGGAATCATCAAGACAAATGCCCAAAAAGCCCTTATAGAAATCCTTCAGAGACAAATTCATCAAACTCAATACCCAAGCATATAGAAACATTTACCATCCATCCAAAGCAATTGTCCCAAAAGCCCATGTTTACAAGGATAAATTAGAGAAACACCCAATCCACCATGTTGTAGGCTATCTCAAAGTCAAGTTTATAAACCAAATATTGTTACTTACATTTGAACTTGTAATGAAATAGCTTTCTTTCACCAGTTCCATAACACAACTAAACTAGTCACAAAGTATGATCCAGATAGAGTGCACATCATCTATTCATTTCCTGTCCTACTACTAACAGAGACACTGAGAATAGTTCATTTTCCATTATGTTCAAAACTGTTTGATGGCAATAATAATTATAATTCGGGTCACAGTCCTAAGATACATCACTAAAGATGGAAATAAATCCCAGGAAACTCAGCTAACAATCTATTACAAAGCCACTGAATGCAAAATCACAATCAAGTCATCAATTTTTTTTTTATCGCTAAAAAAGTCATCAATTTTTTTTGAAAGAAAATATGCGACTCATCAATGAAGTGCATAATTGTTAATGCCACCCTATATTTCGACCATCATTACCAAAGTCATTATCCAATCTAACTATGGTCAGCCTTTCTAAGTTCAACTTTCAAATACAAACCTATCAAAAAGTGCATTCTTTTGCCACTTCAATCCAATTCTTTATTGGTCTGCACTTTCTAATTTCTCTGACCAGTCAAAAAAGTTGTTCTTGCATGCTATATAGGCTGTATTTGACAATTATTCATCACAAACACAAAATGAGTTCACAGTTCTAGACAATGTGCAACTGCATCACACCAACAGCACACCATCATGAACTTCAACATTGCCCATCCACATCATCAACAGATAGCATAATTCATCTCTCAGACAATGCCACAAAACTAGTTCTGTGTCATAACCAATGATCAGGAACATCTGGAACACTTCAGAATTTTATATTTCCATCACTAAAATCAGAACTGGCAGCCCACTTAAGGACAAACAACCTTCTTTTCATAGAACTCCAAAATACCGGATAATGTTACACACCACAATCATCAAATCATGTTGAAAACAAAGAAGCCTCTCGGAATAGAAATTGAAATCCAAAAGCAAGTCTCTGTTATAGTGCTCCATTACACAAACAATGGATACCAAAAAGTCAGTAGTCATGAAATAATTATGAGCCAAAAAAATGCCAAATTGTATTCCTGCACTTTGTTTTACTGAACATATTGTTACCTGAGAAAGGAAAGGAAACACATTTGCATGTTTGAAACTCACCCTGGTTCAGTAAGCGATAGCTATGTGGAAGCACAGGCATAAAAGGACTGATCTTGTGCCGCTCTGCCAATAACTCAGATAGATACCTATCAAATATCTTGTATCATCAGGTGCTAAATGCATATGCTTTGTGTATAGAGCTCTCATAAATAAACAATATTAAGTAACATATGTACAAATACAATATTGTTCAACTACAACATCAAGAACCACACATAAAACCCATGCTCTTTAAGGATAGTACACCCAAAAACACAGGATGCCCACATGAAAAATGTATTATTCGCCCTCTTTCATTGGTATAACTTGTTTCCAGTAATCTTCATTTTACTTCAACTCAAACATATCTTAGAAAACATTATATTTGTAACCAACAATCTAATTGGCAGTCAAAATACAACATTAGTAAACATAAACATGGTAGGTGGTTGTCACCAATTTAATTTGCTTTGGAGATACATTAGTATGTTTGATATAGCAATGTAACCAGAAGGCACCACAATGAACGCATTCTCTGATGTCAATTAACAGAGTTACACGTGATTGGAGGCCTCAAATCACATGCGTTAGAATCCAGAAGCCAATGAGATGGATGCTTATCCATCTCACTGAAGTTCAGATTTCGTAGAAGAATGGTTCCACAAAACTGGGTTAAGAAACAAGACATGGCAAGTTGCTGCAAATACAAAACGGGGTCCTCAATGTACCAGTATCTCAAAAATGGCTATACAAGACATTTCTAATCATCCAATCTAAGGAGTAGATAGAAAGTTGTCCACATGGAAAATTAGTTTATGGCGCACAATCACCTTAGATCAAATGGTTGTCGAGTGGAACATCCATGACCTCCTCTTTATTTTGGTGAGGCAACCATAGATATGGCTATCTGAGGTTCATTCCACGCACTTGCATGTGATAACTACTACACAGAATCCAAACTCTCACCCAAGATACCAAATTGAAGCGCAATTAAATGAACAACCAAACACATCAAAAATTAGAAGTAGTTTTCTAATCCCAGCCCGTACCAATGTTCAAATAGACATGAAAGAAAGGTAGCTACAAAATATAAACAAAAAACTGTTAAAAACTCGTTCGACAACAAAGGGAATAATGGTCTGGAACCTAAATAAAAGAAAAATGACATACGACCTCAGCAGTGGAATCCAAGAAAACACCTAAAAACAGGGCTGCAATATGATATCAGATCCGATAAAAAATAAAAGTAATAAAAATCAGATCTTCCAATTAGATGAAAAAAGAAAACTCGCACTCTCAGAAAACTGAGATCCAGGATAAAAAACAAAAAAAAAAAAGAGAAAGAATCCAAAGAAAAGAAAATACAAAAGAAAGGTAAGGGGAAATAGCGAACGTACTTTTCTTGATCGACAAGAGCGTTGGTGGCGGAGCGGATGCCGGAGATGTGGGGAGAGTGAGGAGCGGTCGAAGGAGACGGAGAGTAGGCCATGTACCTGCCGGAAGACATGATTTCCGGCAACTGTGTTAGATTCGGGCCAGATTTCGACTGAAGGGAGCCAGATACCGACTAGATCCCGGAGCCGCTCGCTGGGAAAATCGGTGGAGGAAATGAGTTTGGTGGTGTTTTATAGAGAGCGCTTTTTACTTGCCACTGTCCGACAGTTGTTTTTCCAACAATACCCTCATACTTTTATTTATTATTTAATATTAATAAATTCTGATAATAAAATATTAAAAAAATGTTATTATTTTGGAGACCCAATTATCCGTTGAATTTTAAAATCTATTTCACCTTCTTTTAAGTTACACTAATTTTTTATTAAATCAAAGTCCAAAGTATCATTCTCTTTTTTAAAAAAATTAAGTTATATTTAGAGTGATTTGTTAAATTATTTCTAATAAATATTTTATTTAAAGTTTTAAATACATATTAAACTGCATAAGAAAGTATTTAACAAGATTTCATTTTATTTAAAGAACTTAAAATATTTAAATTAAACATCTATGCTTTTACTAAAAATAATAATTTCCTTAATTTTTTTATCATTTATGAGCTTATGATGGCCTATCAATGTCTCAACAGGAGGCCTTTCATTAAGAATGCATCTGTATTTTCTTTACATAGAAGTGGGGTCCGTTTCGGCCACACAAAACAATTTTAATTATCCGAAATAAGAGTTTGAACTGTGTGGGACTCAATCATACTACTCTTAACTTTAGCCCATATTAACAACTTAAACAAAAATTAAAATATATAAAAATGCATAAACTTTTAATTCAAACACTTTCAATCTTGACATGAATTAACCTTCTATTTTTTTAAAAAATCATCTTTTAGGCCGATATCAACAATATATATCGCCGATATCTCAAATATTAGCCAATACATATCATATCAGCTGACATCTGTTTCCTGATATTACTATTGGATTATTATTAAAATAAAGACAATAATGAGATATTTGTAAATGAATAACTTTTATGAGATAATATAAAAATGTCACAAGGAAAAAAAATATATCTAAAATTAAGAATCAAGTTTGGACCTAACTGTGATCTACATGAATTATCCGAAAAATTCAGATTGACTTAGCATAAGTCTTGAGAGTATGTAGGGTCGGATTTCTTAAAATCCAACCCAACTCAAGTTGATATACATGGAACCTGACCCGACCCGACCTAAAATCTCAACCCGAACTTCGCAACTCAATCCGACCCGACCCAAATTCTAATCTGAATTCTGACCCCACCCGCATTCTGAACCCATTTTAGCCTAATTTTAGCTGGGTTAGGTCGGGTCGGGTTAATTTGTAAAATCCTCAACCAGACCCGACCCGAATTTCATACAGGTATTTATCTTCTCAACCCAATCCAACCCACTGACCCAAAATTCTTGACCCGACCCACATGATTTCTCGGGTCGGGTCATGCAGGTCGGGCCAAAACCCAACCCAAGTTGCAGCCCTAAGAGTATGCTCAAGGGCAGCCCAAACCCATTTATTATGCAAGAGCCCGAGTCTG
Source organism: Chimonanthus praecox (assembly GCA_022113865.1). NCBI lineage: Eukaryota > Viridiplantae > Streptophyta > Magnoliopsida > Laurales > Calycanthaceae > Chimonanthus > Chimonanthus praecox. The sequence goes on from CM039089.1 coordinate 57,257,923, forward strand.
CTCAAAGCCCATTGGACTTTTCAACGTTAAAGTCCAATCCTAGGAAAAATACTAATCCGAGACCATCCGCTTCAAACTATTAAAATCCAATTATCCAATTATACATACTAAAAATAGATATAATAAACTACAATTATACCAAATGTGAGATAGAAAAATCAATTTATAGCCACTCAAAATCACTATATATCCTTGTTTTTTGCAATTGTTAAGTACGCTTGGTGATTCTAAAAATCACCATTTTGAACACTAAGCCAAGTGGCTAAAAATTTAGTTTTTACTTTAAATTTGACATATTTGTAGCCCATCATATCTATTTTCAATCTAAACGATTAGTCTTTGATTTATTTAAAATAATATTAAAAAGAGAAAATAGGCTAAGCATACACATATATATACAATGACTAAACGGTTCAAAAGCCCGAAAGGCTTTTCAAGGGCTTCTTACAAAAGCCCAAGGCTGACCGTTTATATGAACAAGTTAAATAATTTAGCCTGAACTAGGCCCAAAGGGCCGATATAAGTGTTCAAACCCATTTCGTTTTAAATCTGTTTGGATAGGCTTGAGCCTTGAGGCTAAGTTCGGGCTAAGGAACAGCCCTACTTCGACTTAATTCAAGCTCATTTTCGAGATCAAAATATTAGGCATGAATTAGAATTTAGGTAGAAAATTTTAGCTTTATAGGCGAGTGATTTAAAAATTAATGAATAAGTGATTTAAATTGTGGCATTTTAAGACTTCTCAAGCCATGTTATGTATGATGTACCATAAAAAATAGTAAAAACTTAATTCGTATAAGATAAAAATAATGGAAATAAATAATATACTATAAATAAACACTATAAAAAATTAGTAAAGACCAAAATTAGTATACAATTAATTATTCAAATAATGATAGACTATTAAAAAAGGAAAAAAATCTATTACAAAAATTATAAAAGAGACATTAAAACTGAAGATCTCAATTAAAATTATAAAAGATATAATTTACTCTGTAAAGAGAGAAAAACATAAGATAGCATTAATAAAAATAAGATGGCATTAATAAAATAAAAAATATTTTAGAAGTGATAATAACTTTGGTGAGTTATTGAGGAAAAAGAAACAAAACATAAAAAATTGTCTCTGCAAAGAAAATTGTTGAATAAGGAAAATAATGTTTTATTAGATAGCTTAATTGAAATATTAAAATCTTAAAACAACAATTTTTTATCAGGAAGTGGGATGGTGCGAGTTCGAATCCCCATGGCGTAACTCGGTGGCTCCTGTGGGTTCTGCTCGAAATTCCCCTTCCATCGTAAAAAAAAAATAATAATTTTTTATATTTAATAAAAAGAAGTTTATTGAGAGTTATGTGGGTTAGCGTCTGAAAGATGTAAAGAACAGTATGAATGATCAAGAATCGAGGTGTCTTTCTAATAGTATTCAATTAATCTTCTATACATTGCGCAAATTTTTTTATTCACATCGAAAAAGTTCGATGTAAAAATGACATTTTAGAGTATAGTTGAAATCAAATTCAGAACTCATTTTTTCAGACGAGTTCCTTTTGATATAGATCTTAAGTGGTTTGTGCCGAAGTTTTGGCTTGATCCATCAAGTAAACAAAAGTCAAATCGAATTAAGTTTGGAGTCAAATCAACATTAATGGTTGAATTTTATGACTTATTTGATTAGCATAATGGAGAGGTGAATTGATATAGAATAAGATGGTTGTTGAAATAATGAAAAATAATATTTATCCTTAATCATCCTTTTCAACCTAGAATATAGAATAAGTTTTTAAATATCTATTTTTAGGTCAACAATCTTCTTCTTTAAATGGAATAGGTTACCAAAGAGAATTTAAGTGTAATACCTTGACCCAGATTACGTATAGTTTAGTGTAATAACCTTGTTTTGACCGGTTAATCTCGAAGATTAAGGTTAGGACTTTGAAGAAAGCCCACGTGTGGCCCAATCTGAGCTCGAAAGCTCAGTGATCCAGCTCATCCAGCTGGAGGGGCAAAACGATAATTTACCGCTTATTATTATTATTTTATGCATTATGTTGTTAGGTGATCATTTTTGGATGATAATGTTCTGCTTAATAAAGGATTTGTATTTTTGATTTTAAAATAATTTTATTTTCAGAAAATAGTATTTAAAACCGCCCGTTAAAACCTCGAAAGGGAGTAATAATTATTTTAAATGATTTTGGAAATGAGATAAATTTTGAAACTAGTTTTTTGTGTTAGACCATTTTAATTATGGCCTAGTTATTCTTGACACCCCATAATGAGGTCTCTAAATTATTTTATTTAACATTTGTTTAATTAAGTAAATAATGTTAAATTATGATTTTATTTTAAATCAATGGCTTTTAGTGAGAGTTAAATCCCAAATTTTTTATGGTGATTAAGGTTTTCAAAACCCAACTTATCTGTAAGGTTGGATTAAATTTTTGAGCCTTGGAAATCATGTTTTTAGTTGAAAAATCAGATTTTACCAAAATGAGGGACTTATTTGCAAATGGGAAAGTTTGGAAGGGTTGATTTGCAACCAACGCCTGAACAGTGGTTACACTGTAGCGGACGTCGGCAGCAGCTGCATACAAATGCATGGAGTGACCGGGTGACCACCATCCACGGATGAAAACTCTATAAATTTGAACCCCTTCTCTGTTGATCTCCTCCCACCCATTTTCTATCTTTCTCTCTTCTCTCATACTCTCAGCTGTTTGAAACCAAAACCAGCAGATTCCCTCTCTGTTTCCCAGTTTTTCTGTCACCCGTAGCTTAGAGGGAAGTTCTTTCAAAAATCGGATTTTTAGCCCAGGAACTTCAGTGAAGGTAACTACTGTGTTCCTCTTTCAATTCTAGGTGGTCTAGAATCAAGAAAAATCGATTTTGGTTTAGTTTTGAGCAAGAAAAACCATTTCAAAGTTTAAGGAAAAACTCAGTTTTTAGTGCACCAGTGAGGTTTCACTATTAAAATCGGATGGCCTACCGAGCTTCAAAGCTCTAAACCATTCCCTATGGAAAGAGGACTCCTAGAGGAGTCCATCGGACCGGTTAGGTGTGGAAACCAAATCTGGGAAACCCACTGTTTCCGGATTCGCATTTCACATATTGTCTGTCGTCACTATCTGCTGGTGCAGACAGTGAGGAAGACGACTCTCGGACGGTTCGAGAGTCGATCTTCGGACTGTCCGAGAGGACCCCTCGGACGTTCCGAGCTTCACCCGAAGTCCAGAAGCCCTCAAGGCTAGCTTGACTCAGCCGAATGTTCCGAGCAGAGCTCGGAAGGACCAAAACCCCACTCGGATGATCCGAGCCTCCCTTCGGATGTTCCAAAGTCCACAGACCCATCGAGACTTGTTTTTCAGATCTTTTCGGTTCGGATGGACGGACGATCCGAGACCCCGATCTTCGGACGATTTCGAAGTCAGACCCATGATCCGAGTTCAGTGACTAGTTTAGGTGTGGTTCGGATGATCTGAAGCCACAGTACCTGGTTCCGAGGAATGTTCCGAGGGACCCAGTTTTTTAAGTGTAAAATGTTCTTATTTGATTGCTATTGATTGAATGTGATGTTAGTACCCCCCTTGCTAATTAAAAATGTATTAACCCTCTTCTCTTATTACTATAGTGTATATACTATTGTATTCACTTCCAGGCCGACTCTATTGATCGGGCACTGAGTGACCTCGAGGCCTTACTCAAAATGTCAGATATGGTCCTATCCAGAAGACAACTGAGAAGTGACCCGAGTATGTAGACCTAACTCAATAAGTCAATCTGGTTAATGCCCAGAAGACAATATGAGTTTTGAACTGAGCACCTTTTTATTTACTATCTTGTGGATTATTGTAATTTAAAAAGGATAGAAATCGAGTAGGAGACTAAATTCCATATACCTTGGATATTTTCAGGAAAACAAGTATGGTTTCGAAAATACTAATTGTGTGTATGTATTCAATGCTATGTATATTGATTGTGCACTTGTTTGCTTGTTTGAACAGAGACCGTGAAACCACACAGTTACGGTGAGGGAACTTAACTTTGTAGTCAAAATGTAAACAGGTTTTGTTATTTGAGATGGATCTTGAGCAATGTGTGGTTTAAAATCTGATGAACCTACTCATGTGCCTAGACTTGATGCATTGTTGTAAGAAGTGCTTATGATGCTGGTAAATGCTATGGTGTTGATCATATGAATTGTGAAATACTGCTTCCACGTACCTTTTACTATTGGACCATCGCCGAGGGTCTCGGCTACGTCTATTGGATCATGGGCATTGATAGTTGCTGACTTAAGGGTGTCAGTATCGGCTATGGGAGAGCCGGAGATGTACTTTCAAGGGTGTATTTTGACCGTGTCGGGACTTAATTCTATTGGTGTTAGTATAATATCTAGGGGTTACGGTGGATGACAACAGTAATGGAAAGATAACGATGGAAATGATGATGAAACTTTACTTGACATTGTGAATTTATTAACAAGCATTGGATATTATATTGCAGCTGTTGATTATATACTAACCTGTTGTTTACTTTAAAACTGCACTATTATATTTCCTTCACTGGGCTAGTTAGCTCACCCCACTCACCTTTTAGGAGATGAACCCGAGGAGGAGAATCCTCTATTTTGAAGCTTAGAGTGGATAAGCTGCGGCGTTGTTTTGGGATTCTCACTGAGGGGAATACCCTTATCTTTGCTTTTTGGTTCTTGGAACCATTAGTTTTGTAAAGTACCAGGTGTAGTAATTGATTTATTTCAATGTGATGTACTAGGACTACTACGTTTCTGTAGTTACTCTGATGTTGATTTTGAAATGATAATTCAATGGTTGGATTTATGTGATCATGTTATGTGTTGCTGTTGTGTCTTTGTTGGGTAGACTTATGGTATATGTTTGAGTTCACATGTTGGGATCATGTGTGACCTTTGGGCCTAACTGTTGATCCGGCCCAGTTAGAATGCTTGAGTGTTGTCTTAACTTTCAAAAAAAAAAAAACCAGTCGCGTTCCGGGCCCACCCTTCGGGTCGGAGCGTGACATCAAGTCTTATGCTAAATTCTCCTGATAATAATGGCTCTCGTGCTCATTGCACAATGCAACTTACATTGTGGCAAAATCAAGCCTAATTGAGAGACTTATTTAAATTATGTTTTTTTATTTTTAATTTACATGTGGGAAAATCGCAGGATACCCAGCCAGGGGTCCAAAATTCATTTTTACCGAGATATCGGCCGATATCTCTCTCTCTCTCCTATTTTTTTTTAAAAAAAAATTCAGTGTGTATTGACTGGTATTGGCGAGATCTCGACCGATACGCACTGTATCGACCGAGATTTATACCCATGTACCCAACGTAAAATCTCCATAGGTGAGCCCACTATCTCTAGGACATACCAAAATTAGATCATGGAGACTTGAACTCGTAATCTCCAACCATGGAATCTCAATCAAATGATTACATCGCACACCACCACCCTTATTCTATGAACTTAGAAATGGGGCTCACCACTTGGGGGGATAATTGATGCATTGGAAGGGTAATGTCTGAGTATGTGGACATGTAGATATGTTTATCGGATCAATTAAATAATACTTTTAAAAAAAAATGTTTTATGTTAATATAAATTGAAGTAATAAAATCTTGAAAACTATTTTAAAATTTGAATTCAATTTCATGTTTTCTTTTGGTGATAAGTTCATTCATACTTGAAATATCTATAATTCTATTTGTACTTGATAGAGACATTGTGCCCCATTACTTAGATCAGGGGTTTAAAAATCGGTATCGGTCGATATTTTTTTCTTTCTTCCTTATTTTTTTAAATATCGGCCGATACGATACGTATCGGCCGATATTTCAACCCCTGACTCTGATATTGTAATTTTACAACGTTAATTATAATGCTTTATGCAATTATGCTATTTGTTTCAAATTACCAATTACCCATATTATGTAGCTCTTTGACTATCTAGAAATGATATACTGACGTGGCATCCTCTCAATCGATGGCATGCATGACAAAGCTGTGGGACCCACTTTTCCGTGTTAGTATGGATACGTGGGGAGATTGTAAACATTCCCATGCATCAGTAGTTTTCGGTTAACCTTTCCACGAAGGAAAGGGTTGCAAATTGATGGAAGTAATTGGGACGCGTGTCAAATTTCTATTGAACTGATCAGCCACTCATCACATGCCACGTATTTTATGATAGTAGTTTTTCATTTTAGGTGAACTTTTAAAACTTTCCTTATTTTGCATGTGCAGGTTTGTTACATTTAATTAATTTTTAAATTATGTGTAAATTTTTTTAAACATATGCATCGAGGCCTTTGAAGTATAGAGAATTGAATTCAAAACCTTTACACTTTTCGAAGTAGGTTCTAGGCCATTGGTCCAAAATCTTTTGGGTTATTTTGTTACAAAATTATGGATCATGAATGTGTTGTTGCTTGCTAGTTTTATATGAAAGCTTTTGTATCGTTAATACATATTTAATAATTAATTATTTTTTCTTATATATTCATCTACATACACGGTTGAATTCAATCATCATCCAAATCAAAATTCTGTCCATTTAAAATCGATTATTTGATATTATAAATTATATAGTCAATCGCTTCAATGTCTTTATGTCTTCGTTTATCAATTTCTTCCATGTTTTCAATAATTTATCCTTCCTGCTTACAATTTATAGTTTCTCAATTTTACATATTGTAGCTTTTTTTAACAAGATTCTAAATAAAACTTGTTATACCCACTAAAGATCAATGTGACGTTAGACTCAAAATTAATTGAGTCTTATTTGAAATCGGGTGAAGATGATAAGAATAAGTCTAAGTCCTATAGGAATCAAATCATAGGGGTGCAAGTCGAGTGGGTAGAGTCGGTGTGATCCCAACTTGAACCCAACTTTTTCAAACCTATACCCAAACTACTCGACTTTAAGAACTGACTCAACTCATAAAAAATACCTAATAACCGCGGTCCAGTCTGAGTAAATCCAAAACGAAAATGCACTTAAAAGGATGGGTTTTGAATTTCTTTGGATTTTCTTATTTTCTTTCCTTCCTAAAGATACAGTTGTTCTATTTTCTGTCATTTCAATTTGAATAAATGCCACTTTAAAACTCCAATTTGGCATAGAAATAATCTGATTTGTCCAGCAATTTTGTAACTTGTTTATTACACACAATCTAAAAGCAAGCCAAAATCTTATTCATCCATGACTTAATCCATTGGCTACTCATGGTCTCCTCCAATGTGGCTAGTTCATTGGACTTATCCCTACACTTAGTTATCAATTTCTTCTATTTCAAAAGTTTAATTTTTTTTTTTCCATTTCGACTAAATGGTTGGACCAATCAATCCAATGGCCAAAACAAAATGGAATAACATTAAAAAGTTTTAGACTAAGATACCAACTTGTTCTAGTTGGAATGGCGATCAGTTGCCAACACCGACGATGGAGAGGAGACCGGAAAGTGAGATATCACTTAAGTGACCAATTTCTATTTAAAAGATCGTTCTGAGTTTCAGATTTTAACTATTTTAACTCAAAATTTTTATAAATAATTAAAATCTAAAATCGACTCGAACTCAGACCCAATTTTTCTGTGGGTCCGAATAATATCCAATCCAACTTGCATCCTCAATCATTTGTATTTTTTTTTAAATAAAAATAACTTTTTTCTAAAAAATAAAATATTATTATTTTAATACAGAGTCAAGCCACACTTTGCACGTGATGCGTACCAGATTGAGATCCAAGTCCAGTTACATTATTTAATATTTTTATTTGGCCTACAAAATGACGGTGCAACAAGAATTCTGTCGTCTAAAGTTAGCGTCTCGGTGGCAGCTTGCGTCTTGTCCTCTGCCATTGGTGCCCAAATTGAATTTAGATTTATGACATGATAACCGACATGGTTGGAATATGTGTTTCCATGCATGGCTTCCTGCCATGGCTTTGGTTTTATCCTTTTTAAGCAGTAATGGCTTAAGCTAATTCAATAACCAATACTTTTCCAGCCGACGAGATGGTCTCATCCAGGAGTTCGAGTATTGGCTCATACGAATTGTATCATCCAATATAATATAATTTTAAATTTAATCATATCGGCCGATATGATTTGCATCAATCAATATCGGCCAATATATCGATAACTTGGTCGCATCATATCAGCCGATATCTCAGTATTTTTTGTTAAAAAAAAATGGAGAGAATTTTATCGATTGATATCTCATATTGGTCGATATCTCAGTCGATACCGAGATTTTAACCCATGTCTCATCGATGTTAAAGAAAAGTATAAAATCCAAATTCCAAATGTGAGACATTAGAGGAAATTAACATCATTTATTTCCCTCGTTGAGTTTGTGACTTTGTTCATAGATGATCATCTTATCAATAGAATCAGTTTCTCGTTTTGAGCTGATGAAGTCTATGCAGGTGAAGTAAGAATAAAAGGGTCCGAAAAGTAGGTTTAGAATAATATGTTTTACAATTCATTCAAAAATTATCATTAAAAGTACGCATCAATTCATGTGAGTAATTGTGATAATCCAGTTCTGAAGGGTGTACTCAGTATTTCAAAAATTCGAGTGATGATTGTGACAAGAGAGAAATTTCGAACACAGGGTGGTCGAACAAAGTCGCCAGTAGAAAGAGGAGAACTCTATAAGGAGACGAACATGGAGAGAATTTCGCCAGGATGGCACAAATCACAAGTCCCACATTATTTTTGAGCCGTTATAATCCTTGAGATATAAGTGGCCGCTATCCTTCAACTGGTATCAAGACTTTTTGGGTAGTATGTATGGGTGCACATCTCGAGAAAAAAAAAAAAAAAACCGTGAATACGTTTCAGGTCCAAAACAGACAATATCAATGTTGGTTGAGAACACATCGTTATAATGATTTTGAATGAATCATCATCATAACAAAGATGACATCAGATTAGACATGTATGGATTACTAATAAAAATTCTAAATCAACATTTCTCATGTTAGATAAATATTCTTTATCAAATTTCAACAAATTAGTGGTTAGATCGATGAGCGGCATATACCTTTCTCATTTGATCCACTTAATGAAAGATCAAGTGGCTAGATGGACTATGATGAATAGCATACATCTAAACATGTAAATAAATGTTGGTAAATTTCTTATTTTTTAAAAATGATCCATAGAAATGTTTATCATTACTATCACATTCAGTAAGAAAACAATTTATCTTGATTGATGATAGCATGCCCCCACAAGCATCTCATGTTTGCTTGTATCGTTGGCTTTATGTACAAATAATAATTTCTCTAGCAAGCCTCATATGATGCCACTGTTGTGTGTAATAAGACAATTGGCAATTTAAAGTGGGTGGAGGTTTATTGAGGGTAAATATTTTTTTGTCTTAGTTGGGATGAAAGGGAAAATCTGTGGTAACTTTTGTAATTTTTTATCTGCCATTCTCTTTTTAACTTTTTGTTGGCTCTTTCTCCTTTTAGCTGTTGTGGGGAGGATGGTGGGGAAAAGGTGTCCTCTGCAGGTGAGATTAATTGAGCTCTATGGCCCTCTTTTTCTCACTTTCTCTGCAATCTTGCATGCTTTGGCCTTCTTGTCTATTCTTCTCAAGTTAATTATTGCAAACTACTTGTATTTTGTTGGGAGGTGTTCATACTTCATATGATCACGGATATCATGGCTCACAGTCATGCATTACAAATTAGGGATGGAAGAATGGAGAAGAAGGCCTCACTTGGTTAGTCATAAGGTTAGTGACTATCATTCGTAGGAGTTTTATGTTTCTCGAGATTTTCTATATATAAAATTAAAAAAAATATAGGGATGGAAGAATGTTCTGTTTTGTTATATGTTTAGCTAAAAAAAATTGACTAAAATTTAAAAATATTGATGATTTTTAAAAAATATTTTGACAAAATTCAGATTTTAATTCGAGACGAGATAGAATTTTTTTATTGATATAACATCAAGGGGTTGGCTTGACGGTCAAGGCACTCGTCTCATGAAGTGAAATCTTGAGTTTGATTCACGCTCAACTCCAATGAAGAGTCACTTCCCGTAGATTTACTCAGCATGCTCAACTCACATGCCATGAAGGACTAGTTAGGTGAGACGTATGAACACCTTTAGTTAGGGGTGAAACTAGGTCGGGTTGAGAAGATAAAAACCCACATGGAATTCGAGGCGAGTCGGGTTACCTTGAAAATTCCTCAACCCGACCCGACCCGGTTAAAATTAGGCTAAAATGGATTCAGAATGCGGGTCGAGTCAGAATTCGGATTGAGTCAGGTTAGAATTTGGGTCGAGTCGGGTTGAGAATTTCAGATCAAAAGCTCGGGTCGAATAGGGTTCCATATTTTATTGACTCGGATCAAGTTGAGTTTTAAGAAATCCGACCTGATTTCAACCCTACCTTTAATCATGAAAAATAATTGATATTCCCTATTTTAGTTGAAATATGTAATGGGTGCACGTTCAATTGACCCTAGGTGTTTACTTCATCATCTTTCTAGACATCCATTTGGTGATCCTTGATTCAACGGTTAATGTCACTGAATTGCTTGATTGCCCTTCTCTCTCATATGTTACCCCCTGATCCTAGCTGTTTTCTTTTTCTTTTAAGCATGTAAAGAAAATTGTTGAAAGCAATATGCAATTAATAAGTAAATTGGCCTTTAAAAAAAAGGTTCTTTACACACTGCCTACTTGTCCAATCAATTAGAATAGAGAGGATGACCAAAAATAAGAATCCAAATATAGTAGGCCACAGTCAGATAAAAAGAAAGTTAGGTTCATACAAATTAAGGTTTAAATTTCTACTTTGGCCTGTATTGATTTGGCCAAAATTCTAGATGCATAGTTAATATAGGTTAGTCTCAAGATTTTCAGTACATTGTCAATCAAATTTTGAAAAAAAAAATCATTTGTAAATATCAATTGATTCATTTAAAATCAACTCTTACAAGAGTACTCTTTAAAATCAACTATCATATCCTTTTTGATCTATTTAATCTATATTTTTTAAAGCCTTTCCCTTCTCCCTATACCTATGATATATCACAAAGACTATTGATTTGTGAAATAATCACCCATGCAGTAGTGGTGGAATGTATCACCCTATACCAGGGGTATAACTCTCGGCCGATATGCACAGTATCGACCGTACTAATAAGATATTGGCTGATATTTGTCCAAAAAAATTTAGGAGAGAGAAAGAGATATCGGTCGATATTTAGGCCAAGATCCAAGATACCAAGATTTCGGCCAAGACACAGATATCTCGGTAAAGGCGGTTTTTGTATACCCTGCCCTATATATTTAAACATAGGTGACATTAAATGAGGTGTTGATGGATCCATTAAAAAATCTTTTTTTTTTCTAAATATATGACTCACTAAAAATTACTTTGATTGAATTAATCAATCATATTTTTTAAAACCGCAAAGTTTAAAGATTAGACATAATCTAAATTGATCAAATTTTGAAAAACTTAAACATAATGACTTGAATCATTCGAACAATGTGATTTCAGTGAGTCATATATTAAAAAAAGATATTTCTAACAAACTCATTACTACTCCATTTAATAGGTCTCATGTCTAGACTTTCAAGGTAATATAAGACACAAGTCATAACAATGAATTCCTAGAGAAGAGGTCCAAAAGTAATTTCCACCATTTCAAGGTATATTATCCAACCCACTGAGTAACCATGAATCCACTCGACCCACGACCTCAAAGATCCAACCTAAACAAGACTCATGACTAGTGACTCGATCCATGACCCATGGCCCATTCCATGATTCAATTGACTGAATCTATTACCCAATTCATGATTCAACTAATCCAACTCTTATCTGATGGTCAACTTAACTGAACCTATGTATCAATCCACAACTTAAGACCTAGTTTATGATCCAATCTAATTAAACTAATGTCTATAATATTTTACTTGATTCATGACTAAACTCAACCCTATCTCATGCATATCTACTGCACGATCAACGAACTAACCTTTATTAGATATGCATCTCGAATTTTTGTTTTAAGTAAAGTATAAGTTGAATCAACTCTATAATGTAGATAAGTGTTATTATTAATATGGTAATTATGATTAATTAATATTATCACCATCATCATCATCAAGAATTAAGTATGATCGAGTTATAATCTACATCTCACCCACCTACTAATAGAAAAAATCATTTATAAATTATTATACAAACATTTTATCACAAAAAACAAAAAAAAATAATACTAATAAAAAAAAATCTATAAATTTCATTTTCACGATATTTCAACGTTCGCATCTATTCACGTCTAGAATTTCTGAGAACTCTAGATCCGTCTGCTTTGATGCAACCCACATGACACACGGGCATTTCTCATCCAAGATAAGCACGCGTAGCATCGCGTGATTCCTCTTAGCGGGAGACTACTTAAAGTCTTAAACATGTAGAAGCTTCAAAGATTTACATGTGCAGTAGGGGGATTTAAATTTCACCATCGATAAAAAAATTCTCTTTCCTATTTTTTTTTTAAAAGAAATCATCTGGCCAACATCGACGATATATATATATATTATCAGATATCAACCGACATATCCAATTTCAACGGATATGAATTTGTTTCCCTGGTGCAGCATGTAATGTGGTGTGGAGCTGAGGAAAATGATAAAGGAATGAGAGATCCAGGTTGTTTAGTCGGGTCGAGTCGATTTAACTTGTAAAATCTTCAACTCGATTCAACGTGACTTTCATACGGATTTTTATCTTATCAAACCAACCCAAGCCGCATTATTTCGAGTTACAGCCCTATCATAAACTAAAACAATTTTTTATTTGGAGCTCACAACTTGCATGTGGTATATTGTGGGCTCCACCATGAATAGAAATTGATATAAATTAAATGTGATAAATGTCATTGGATGATGTATTACCATTCAATTGATGACTTAAAAAATAAGGTGTCACTTTTCATGAATTGGAGAAAAAGGTTAAAAGAAGAAGGTGCACACCAATGGCATGCTCGACAGGTAAGGCAGATGGTGGAGCTTTCATACACAGCTAACCATAGAGTAAGACATTTGACGTCTTTGGAGGTTGATTTATTAGTGTGGATTGAAACTGACTCATTCAAATTTAAAACCTACTTCCACTCTCTAATACAAACACAAACGCATAGGCCCTACTCTTTTGCTTTTTTTTTTTTAAGATGGTTTCAAATTTTATTATAGTTAATATCTCGTCTATTTAAAGTTAGTTTTTTGAGTTTTACTTCTCTGTTTAATCAAAATTTTAAATGATCTCAATTCTCAAGAAACTTCGAGAACCAAACGCAGCCGACTGGTTATCCTACAGATTTCAAATGGATTTGAATGTGTGGAAAATGTCTTCAAATGTCTTGAAAAATAGCTACAAATAATGTAATCAATCACATCTCAATTAAATGAAATGACACTTGCGTATCCATGGGCCCTTTTGCTATTGAATTATGCATATCTGCAAGGCTCAATACTAAGGTTCACCATCATAAAAAAAAAAAAAAATCTCATAAAAAAATGGATTTTTTTTTTCTATAGATCAATTAAAATATATGAGAATGAGCAGTGAGGGCAATATTGCACCAATATTTATCTAAGACTTCTGAACACTGAATTCAAATTTGAGTCTGACTTGAGGCAGATGGGTCAGTTATAACATGACTGAGACACACTATTTATATCTTATAGTGGGCCCTTATAGTGATATGTAATAAAAAATTACATAGACCATTGTTTAATTACATCATTTTGATGTTGATGGGCTTTGAAAATGGTACACCAATGCTTTGTTTCTAAGGCTATCACTGGGCCAGTGCAAAGCCTGACAGTCAGGGACTGAGAATCCAGCCTGACATAAGAATTGAGCCCAACAGGCCTAAGCCTAATCTGGATTTCAATCTAACGTTTGTATTTCTCAGCAGCCCATATTTGAATCTTGGCACTTCGGCCTGTCTAACTCCCAATAGACTGTTTAGGTTTTGATTTATTACTTATCATAGGATTCATACACATACTTGAACCCAAACTCTAGTGGGCTCATTAGTCGTTTCGGCAACTAGAGGCCCATTTAGTCTATTAAGAGTGATATTCAGATTCTCTGGATATATAAATAAAAGGTAAGACTAATCTCACGGATATATGAAATTATCTGTAAGTCTCGTGTATCAGATAAGTCTGAGAAGAGTAGAACTAAAGACCTATAATCTAATTCTATAAACTTAAACCAACTGAGCTGCCCATGTAAATTTTTGACAAATCTTTTAGACATGTTTGCCAAGAGTTACACTCAGTTGAATTCTACACGTTTGTCTACTTGGTCCTTAAACAAGTCATATACGCATATACAAGTGCACTTGCTATGCTACACATATAGAAAGGTTTCTTTCCAATCTATACTTCATTGAAGATAGTGAGGAAGGGCCAACTACTGCTATATAGTCTTTAAGAAACACTTTCTCCTGACTAGATATCGTTCATGGGCAACATCCTGAGTTGGAGCTTAATATAAGGCCATCAAGACCTCAAAAGCATATTTTCTCTTCCTCACACTCATCTTTGTTCGTGAATTAGATCTCTACTTGAATTGAACCCATTTTGAATTATCTTAATAATCTAAAATTGAATATATTTTTTTTGAATTTATGTGTGAGAAACTGCGGGATACTCAGTGTAAAATCCTTACGGATAAACTCACTACTCCTAAGGTACACCAAGTTTAGACTACGGAGGATCAAACCTTGATTTACATCATTCAAATAAAGGTTTTTTAAATACAATAGACATGATTTTTTTGAGCCATTTTAAAATATACCTCTTGAAGTATCCATCTCCGACCATTAGACCTTATCTTGTGGGTCCCATAGGACCTATGGTACATTATTGTCCATTCTCGTAAAGAAAGTATTTTTTATATAAGTATAAAATATGCAGTGAATGTTTTTTCAATTGAGACCATGTGCTACTCACCCAAGAAGCCCATCACTAAGCGCATAAGCCTTCAATTCAATTTGATGACTCCTTAATTTCAAAACATAAGAATGAAAGAAAGGAATCATGCAACAGTTGAACCAAAGAACACCCAATAGATTGCTCAACAAGAATTACCAAGGTGGCTTGATTCTTAAAAAAATTGTTGGAGACTTGGGAGCTTCTCTCCACAAAAATCAATTGAAACACCGACTCTTATTCTTACTTGAGGGTCTAGCCCATGAATTAAACTATATATTTTTAGTATTTTGATTATGAAATATAAATTTCATTTTAAAATTTAGACAAATGATCACCTCCTCACTGTGTTGCATGGTAATACGTGCACATATAGGAGTAAGGTCCACCCAATAAAATGGTGATAGGCTAGTTGAAATGTTTTTTTATCAATTTATTATCTACCAAAAAATCACATTGATTAAATCGTATTTTTAAAGTTATCAAAATTTTATCATTTTTTTTAAATTCCTAGTTTTATGTTTAATCGATTAATTTTTCGAAAGTCCAAACTCGTCCTTATGAGTGAGTGGAATGACCAAAACGTCCTTTCTGCCGGAGAAGGCAGCTTCAAGATGAAGGGGTGCGGCGGCTCTAGTCTGTGTTTCTGAGACTGAAAGCGAGCGAGGCAGGAAAGGGTGAGCATGGAGGAGACAACGGTGCCCTTCAAAAACGTCCATAGCAGAGAATACCCAGGTCACAAGAAGAAGGTCAGCTATGCCTATGCCATTTCCTTCTTTCTTTTTGCTTTTGTTTTTTCACAAAGGCCCATTTTGTTTTCCAGAAACCGCCGGCAACCATCTTTTTTGTTTTATTCTTTCTTTCGTTACTCCCCCCTTCGAAAACCCGAGTTTCTAGATTTGGCATTTCACCCCTGCTCTTTCTTTTGTCACATTTCAGGTGCATTCGGTGGCTTGGAATTGCACGGGCACGAAGCTCGCATCCGGCTCCGTTGATCAGACTGCTCGTGTCTGGCACATCGAGCCGCATGGCCATGTGATCATCTCTCTCTATCTCTATTTCTTTCATTTCTAGGGTCTAGAGTTTTGTTTAACAGGAATCATATGGTACTCTGGTGGAGTATGCCGTATGTGCTCTTCCACATGTCCACCATTTCTTTGTCTACCCAGGTCGATCAAAATCCAAGTCTGTGGTCGGATGCAGTCTCATTTATCAAAACTTACCATACCACAATTATCCTAATTTTGTGATGGGTCTCCTAAAATTGTGTTGGAGGAGAAATGAATGATGACCTAATTAAATGTGAAAATCACCACTAATTGCAACGTTGCAAATGCTTGATTTTTGTTCTCGTTCTTTGGTGTTGGGAGAGGGGTGGGGGGGTTGGGGTGGGGTTGGTAATTACCTAATTCATAATTTTCCAATCACGACTATGGCCCAGACCTGACTGTGTGGGTCAAATATTTTTTTGTCCTGGACTTGTTTCTAAGATGTAGAAAATGTTCAACCTTTAAGTATTCTAATGTCATTCCCTTGATAGAACATTAGAATGGAAATGAATGTTTGTGATTTTAGACATGCAGGATTCATGATTAGTACCACATGACCGTTGCTACCTTTCTAGAAAAGATGCCAAATAAGCATTAAAGAAGCAATGGATTACCCACTAATTGGCTGGTGGGACTTGAAAGGAAAAAAGTCAAACATTTAGAGAAAGGTTGGGACAAGGAGACTGATTTTTTTTTTTAGGTTAAATGAAGGAGACTGAAATTGGGATATGGAGTCTATTATTATTATTATTTTGAATTTACATGTGGGAAACTGCGGGAAATCCAACCCCCACGGGTGATACCCGCTGCCCTTAGGGCACACCAGGTGAGGCTATGGGGGCTCGAACCTGCCACCTCCTGCTTCCTGAGGTGGGAGATTACGAGTTGAGCTACACCCATGTGGGCGAGTCTAATAATTGTGAATACAAAATAGTAGGATGTGTTAAAAAGTTGCCAAAGGTGTACATACGAAGTTTGATCTAGGATGTACATATGAAGTTTGAAGAGCATCCTCTTTCCAAAAAAAGGAACCTTAGTAGTGGAATTGGATTTTTGTTTCTAAATGAAGTTCAAAAGGCTATTGATGATAAGAGGATTTTTTTTTTCAAGTAGTGACTGGAGCTGGGTGGGCTAATGATGTAGCACACGCATATGTGTTAGCAACTAAGATTTAGAAATCCAATTGTTTCTTTCTTTTTTTATTTTTACTATTCTTTATTTCCTCCATACAATCGGATTCTCCACCAACAAGAGAAACTTTCTTTTACCATTGCTTTCTTTTTATTTTACTTTACTTTGAATCTTGTATAAATCCCCATCTTTGATTGTAAAGCAAACAAATGATACAATGGAATAAAATTATCTTTGGGCTTTCCCATGTTTCTTCCATTCTTTCTTTCTCGTGGATTCGAGACCTAACCCGTTGACGGAGATCGACCGGTATTCTCTTCCTCTGAGGGTTCCTTGTTGTCGACGGCGATCGAAAGCCTCCCCGAAGTCTCACCAATCCTCTCTTTGGAAGAAGACGACATTTTCCCGGACCAACAAGCGCCATCAACCAAGGCTTGGCCATCTCTGTTGTTGCCGTGACTCTCCTGCAGCCCCGACGCTGCAATACACATAGATCTGCTCGCCAGTAGCACCCTTGCCCCTCTTCCTGCTTTCGCCATTCCAAACCCACATCCACTTAAGCCAAGTCCACCTTTCCGCTGCCTCTGCTAACGCCATCGCCACCATCTAACTCCCTGTAGCCACTGTGCCCATTTAGTTGTCTCAAGCACCCGTCCCACTAACCCATTCATGGACCCTTTTATTTCATACTTTATCCTCCCACAATCATAGCCCATAAACCTTAGACCCACTAATGCATGCCTATTACCCATTCCACCATTCCTAACCTTGCCATTTAATACCCAAGTCCTCCTTAAATGCCTTCACTCCTTTTTCTTTATATTTTATTATTTATCATTCCATTAAAAACCATAAATCCCACTAGTTCCATTTATTTTATCCCATCAAATCTCATTTAAATTCATAGCTGCCCAACTATAGTTTCACCTGATCCTACCCACTGCATCAACTAAATTGAGTATAATTTTAGTGGAACAATTCCATAAGATGGAAATTAGACCATCAATGTTGTATGGAGTTGCGAAGGTGATTTTGAGTTTGGCCTTAGGCTCAATGTGCCCGTGGAAGTTCCTAAACAAACTGGACATAATTCGACATTCTATTTCCTCATATGGTCTCTTGGGTTCCTAGAGATGCAATCTCAGCGGCTGACAAATTGGCTAGGAAAGGCCTAATGGAGTCTTCTAATTTTGTATACAGTGCAATGCTATTTATGTCTTTTGGGGTGGGGGGCAATTTTGGCTTGATTTTGTAGTCTCCCTTTGTACAACTCTCTTTTAATGTGAATAAATAGTTATCTTTCAAAACATTGTATGGAGTTGAATGTTGGGTGATAAATAAGGTAAATGAATAAAAACAATGGTAATAGTGATGCATATGGATAGGACAATCCCAATTTTATGGTCTTCACAAATTTCTTGATTAATTAAAATGATAACAACGGAATTATCAAATTAATCAAGATAAGTGTGTTGTGTGAACAAGAGAGTGTACAAATAAATTGAACAATCACACAATCAAAAGACCAAACACCCACAACACCTGATGTATAGTGGTTTGGAGTAAATCCCTCCTATATCTAACTCACCCAACCTTGAGTTATCCCAAATATACTATGTGGGGAATTACGCCCTCACGAATAGAGTAGGAATTCCACCTACACAATCGAATGGGAATTTCACCCAATCCCTAAGATTTTGAAAGGTTTGACCTACCCCGGTCTATTTCCTCATCCTTCTATTTTTTATAGTGATTCAAGGACCTTGCCTTAATCCACTTCACAAGATGATGTTTAAGTTTAAACATAAGAAGAAGCACTTGCCTTTGTAGGTCACTTGTAGAGGTTGTGCTTCTTTAAGAGTTCTCCCAACTTGATGTCCTTGATGACGAAGATGTGCCAATGTATGAGCAACCACAAGTTTTGGGGGAAGGTTCTAGGATATAGATATGTCAATTGATCTTGGATCTATTTTTCTCTCTTTCTTAATCTCAATCAAGGGTTTGCTTGGATTT
The DNA here is from genome assembly GCA_022113865.1 of Chimonanthus praecox. Taxonomy (NCBI): domain Eukaryota; kingdom Viridiplantae; phylum Streptophyta; class Magnoliopsida; order Laurales; family Calycanthaceae; genus Chimonanthus; species Chimonanthus praecox. The sequence continues at coordinate 57,277,126 of CM039089.1, forward strand.
CATATAATTCACCAATATTTAGTGCATAGAGAGAGGTTGGGATCTCTAGGAATGCCTTTTAGATCTTCCTATGTGAAGGGTCCAAGGTGTCCAACTAATTTCTTCAAAATTCGGAGTTTAAATGGGCATCCAGAATTTTCCCAAGCTGACATGGCGATCAGTCGTGGAACCATGATGGATCGTGACTTAAAAATGTGCCATTGCAATGTGACCATTAGCATTCAATTTAGTCCCAACGGATAGCCGACGATGGGTCGTGACTCTCAAGTTATCCCAGCCAACAATATGACCGTTGCACATTGAATGTACCCCAACGGTACAATAACTGTCACCCACGATGGGTCGCGACTGACGATAGGTTGTTGAGCTCAAGTGCTGATGGATCTCCAATTGACGATAGTATCGTCGTGAGGCCAACTGAATTTTATAGAGTGTTTCCTATCCAGAACTCTGAAAATTCCAGTCGACAGGTTGTGGACCACGATGGGTCAGCCTTGTCACTCACGATGGGTCAGTGCCTCATGATAGTATTAGTCTGAGAGTGAACCACTTTGACAATCTTTTTTCGACCAGAACTCCTGTCAATTTGGACGATAGATCGTAGACCACGATGGGTCGTCCCTGACCTTGGCGGTGGATCGCCAGACATGATATGTCGTCCTGACAGTTCATCAGATTTTACAAGTTTGAGTCTACTTGTTCTGTTGGATGTCAAACTCACTTAGGCTTAATTAGATTATCTAGATGTGATATCTAAGCCTAGTTCAGGTCTTCTTAGGTGTGTTGGGTTCACCTTAAAGTCATCTATGACCAATTTACCTTTGGTGATTGCGATACACTTGGTGATGCTTGAATCTTCAACTTGATCTTCCATCTTCAATGCTTGATTCAATATTCATCACACTTGAGTCTTGATTCATTGTCTTCAATCTTCCAAGGCGATGCTTCTCTAGGTCACGGAATTGACAACAAGGTGACTGGGTCAAACCGGGGCACTAACACCATAGAAATGGTTTCGACACATATGTAGATGACCGAAAACGGTCCCAATATAGGGAATTGAAAGGTTACGGCTAGAAGTGCTAGGAGAAGGGGGAGACTTTTAAAGAATTGGATTATGGGGTCAAAAAAGGCATGACAGATTGTTGAGAGAGAGAAAATACGATTTCTGATAAGGTAGGATGGAAATGCAGAACTCAAAAAGTTCAACTACAAATAGATGGAAAGACCAATGATGATTATGGAAAACGAGAGTTGTAAATGGCTTAAAGACAATGTGTTTTATTGTAAAAAGATAATAAAGAAGACAATTAAATTTGAGTACAAAGCTTATGACAATTTCTATGTTTTGTTGGGGTTACGTAGAAGGAGATATCTACATCCTTTCTAAGATGCAAGAAAGAAAAGCTAGAGCCCTCGAACATCACTGATCTAATTGTTGTCTTATTGAGTTTCCTCTTCGGTTGGCATGACACTCTCCTATCATAGAAAGCTGCAATAGATTACCTGAATTTAGCTCAACATGAATCCATTCTACTAGCTAATATCAAAATCAGATCCTCCTCTTGGGTCTACATTTGCACCCAAGTATCTAAATTTATCATGTTATATTGAATCATTGTCAATTTTAACTGGTTTATTTTCCCCACCTATAGTCTTACTAAAATTATGCATCGTATATTCTATCTTTGTTCTACTAATCTTCAAAATATTTGTCTAAAAAACTCCCCCATAATTGCAATTTATTGGTTCTTTTAATTTTCAGGCCATCTGATGGCCAGTAATTGAGTAATTAGTGGTGTCACATGGTCATTTTTAGTAATTGTGGATCTAATGAGGCTAACAATTTGGATAATATAGTCTGAGGGCTTATGTGCCATTAGTAGTGGCTGTTTAGTGGGTGCCCAGCTTACATGCATGTTATTTGCTACGCTTTGTTGGAGTATCATATAATTCCTCTTTTATTTGTACTAATCCATAAAAGTCTGTGATGCGTTTTTGGAATTTTCTTCCAGGGTAAGGTTAAAGATATTGAATTGAAAGGGCATTCAGATAGTGTTGATCAGTTATGTTGGGATCCAAAACACGCTGAGCTAATCGCAACTGCATCGGGTGACAAGACTGTTCGCCTTTGGGATGCTCGTAGTAAGTGTACATAGTGCACTATAATGTGAAACATTCTTTAAGTGTCTTTAAGCTTGGCCTGTTTTTAATGGTATAGAACAGGTATAGGTGACTAAATATTTGTTAACCTAAATGTTCTATTTAATTACCTGAAATTTTCCTGCCTAATTAATTAAGCTGTTGTGGCTCTTAGGGAAGTATGGAGGAGAATTTATGGGGAGGAGGAATTGTCACTGTGCAAAATATAGGATTCAGGGTGGATGGTGGCGTCTGGTATAGCTTGTTGGTCCACGATGTTTGGGGTGTGGAAATCCATTTAGAGTTGGGAGTTTTCCAATTGTAAAGAATTAGTGCTTGATGAGGAAATCAGATTTAGAGTGGTTTCTATGGAGGTTCAAACTTGTGGCAATTGACTTTGTTGCCACTGTTCTTTAGTTTTTAGAGTCCTGTTGTAACATTACAGGGTTGCAACACTATTGAGGGAAATTTGTGTGGAACTTAATCTTCAGGTGATAATGACGAGTCTGATAGTATTTCTTAAATATGCTTTTCTTTGCTAGAACCAGAAAAATAGAGGCTCTAGAGATGATCCATGAAGGGGGGCTTGTTTTGTTCGATGTTTCATTGAGTTCCTTGTTGAGGAAGCGATCGATGCATAGCTCTCTTATGCGGAAAGGTTCCTTGTTAATGGAGGCTTTTTGTTGGGCAGTTTTAATAGAAAAAGATCTTCTTAGTTGCTAATTTGCTAGAATAGAAGCCACCTTACTTTATATCTACTGGTAGACCTCCTCGCAAAGAGGCAAGTTGGTCAACAGCCTGTTTCCACTTCAGCTTCATGAGATGAGCAAGGCACAATTTATATCTTTGTGCTTTAGGGGTTGGGTTTTTTCTAATTATTTTTTCTTTTTCTTTTTGTACTTTTTAGAGAAATGCTCCATTCCAAAGAAGTGGGTTACTAAGGTGGAAAAACATTTTGGCAGCTACTTTAGGGTCTCTATGGAAGGAAAATATTATAATGTTAAAAACATAAAAATCAAGTCAAGAACTGATCGAGATCGTCAAAGTAAGGTTAGTGCATGTTGCATCTAACTAGAACAATATTTGTACTTGTAATCTGGGTGTGTGGTGTGTGCCTGAGCACCACCTTGCACTAGTATCTTTGTACTTCAGTTTTGTTTTACTCTATCATTATAAAACCAATTGCCAGTCGAAAAAGTCTAAATATCAATAAACAAGGGCAAGACCTTGTAGAGAAGGTTCTTGTAAATGAAGTTGTGCACACTTGCAAAGAGTATAATGACAACCCTATACAAAATGTGAGAATGAAAAAATGGTTGTTTGGGTCCATAACTATGGCATTATAAATGTATCTAAAAAGGGCCTATTCCATTCTTTCTTGGTGATCCAGTGGGCTACAATTGTGAGATGCCTGTGGTGTCTCTTTGACCGGTTGGAGAAAGAGAGGTGATTCTAAGAAGGGGCTTCTTGATTCATCAAGTGCCAAGATTGGCAAGCAAGGTGCTGATACATTGGTAAAAGAGGGTGTTTTTTATGAAATGTAATGGTGGCATTAGTATAATCACCTAGCTATGTTTATAGGTTGTAATAGATGCTTCTTTGTCTTAGAACCAGTGTAAGATGAAAGGATCTGTTCTTTATTCTTGATCAATTAAATGGTAACCACTTATTCCAAAAAAGGTGCTATAATCTTTAAATAAATGACCTATGGTTCTCTCTCTCTCTCTCTCTCTCTCTATATATATATATATATATATATATTTCTCAAAAAAAAAAAAAATTGACAAAAAATGAAGGAAAAATGAAATCAAATGAAACAATGCTGGTTTAACAAAAGCTTTTGGAGTATAATGAAGATTCTGAGACCATATAAAACAATGCAAAATTAAATCATCTAGGGAGAAATTTGGTTCGAAGTGAAGCTTGTATTGTTTTGGTATTCCTTGTTGGTAGAGATTATTGCTTTATTCAACCCTTTTTTTTTGAAGGATGGGTGCTTCATGTAACATTCATGTGGTAATTTTTAACCAATTAATCACCATATTGTTCACATTAATATAGTATTTTTTTATAATTCATCCCTTCTTCAACTGTCTTTGTTGCTGTAAATTTTGATTTTTAGTCGTTCCTCATTTCCACAGATGGAAAATGCTCTCAGCAGGTGGAACTCAGTGGTGAAAACATTAACATTACATACAAGCCTGATGGAACACACATTGCTGTTGGAAACAGGGTATGTTGTATAATATTTTGAGTGACTTTGCAGAAATTTGTATTTTAAGTGTGTTTTTTTTGGAATGGTAATTTGTTTTTTAAGTGCTCTGTCCAATTAGTGTGAAAGCTTTTCCATGAAGGAGTTGAAAGAGGGGACAAATTCACAAGATCTATAGAGCCAACATATTATTTTTACATAATCTTCTTTGTTTTCTCCCTCATGAAGGGAGGTCTTGAGTTCGATTCACGCTCAACACCCCTATGGGCCACTCCCCGTAGTTTCTTATTCAGTGTGTGTGGGATTGGGAGGCTTGCACATGTCCCAAGGACTAGTCGGTTTAAAATATCCCCTATCCAAATACAGGTGAGACCCCTGGACACCTTGGTCATCAAAAAAAAAAAAAATCTTCTTAGTTTCCTCCTGTGAATAGACTCCATTTTGATGTGCAATAAGAGTGAAAATGCGAGTCATTGCATGTCCCCTGACTATGGTGAAACTTTGAGTTAAGTTTTCTATAGGTAGGGCCATCTAGTATTCAGATCAATCAATTGGGTGAACCAAGTCTAGTCCAGTTAAATGGTAGTTTATACTGTACAATTCATTTCTCTATTAGTCACATTTCAGTCCCAAACCTTGAAAAGGGTGACTTGCATCAGACAGGCAGTTGGCTGTAGAAGATTGCTGGACCTAGGGTGCTAAGAACTCAGTAGGGTAACCCTAGATAGAGGTGTACCATATATGTAAAAGGCTTTTTATGATGATTTTAATTGCAAGTGTAAAAATTGCATAACTGGCAGAGCTTTTGCCTTCTCTATGTTCTTAATCTGCTTACTCTTTTGGGCTTGGATCATGCCCAGGTTTCTGGCAGGCTTGTGCAACCTAACCTAGCAATTTGAGACCCTAAATGGATAAGACACAGAACAGTCACCTCTCAATAGAAAAAAAGGGAAAAGAAAAGAAGAAAGAGATGCAGAGCAGTCAAATATTGTCAGCTCATTTTTAGAAATGCAATTGTGGAATTGCAGAAAAAGCCATATTTTGATATCTCATAGACTGACTAATATCTAAGTTCTCAATGTATTTAGTTCATCACCATTTGGCATTAGTTCCATGCTTTAAGGGTAATCTTGTACCTCTACGAAGATGTGTACAATGTGGTGTCAGTTGTGAATTCATACCCTGGAATCAAACCCCCTTGATGAATTGGCAGGTGGTGCATGTCACTCTGATCAGACTGTTGTGCATGGTTGGTCAAGGGTTGAGTGGTAGTTTGTACTGTTTGGAATGCTTTTTGAAGTGTATTGCCATTTCCAAAGGTGGTCTAGTGTGTTAATTTGTTTAAAATGACAATGATGTCCTTTCATGGTTGTAACCTAGGAGTGGCAATGATTGGGTTGACTGACCTGATTATTAAATGCGCAAGTTGCTTAATCCAAACCTTTCTTTTGGGTTTAGTTTGGTCCGGTTGCTGGACTGGTACAACATTGCTTGGTGGGTTGGGTTTAAGTGAGGTTGAGTGACCCAATTGTTTTCAGCCATCAACTTGAACCAATCATTTATTAAGTAGATTTGGGTTGGATTGACCTATTTATTAAATGATTCCATACTCAATGCAACCTTGTTTTCCTGTTTGGTTGCTGGGTCAGGTTAGAAATTGCAACCTTAATTGTAATGACAAGGTGTATAGCCACTGTTCCATGTTGGAACGAATCATGATTTTTCTATTCACCTGTATTTTCACAAGATTCTGGCCTTGGTTTCTTAAAAAGGTACCTTACCAAAAATGCAAGATGGACATTTAAAAAAAAAATACAAGATGGTATTTGACTGTAAGAATATTGTATGCCTCTCATTTATTGAATTTTTTTATAATACCTTAATCGTGAAATCCTATCATGTTAGCTTGCTTCTTTGGAAGTTAATCATGCCCACTTGAGAGATGTGATAAGCCCTCTGATCTTCTTATTGCTGCTCAGACATCTCTCTGTCCATGTGTTGTTTCCAAAAGAAAATTGTTGACATGATTTTCAACCTTTCATATAAAAACCATAGTTAATTATGAAATCAAGAAGTCGTTGCTAGTTATTTAGAGATCTCTTCTTTTTGCTACCTGAGAATCTGTTTGGATTATTTGTTGAAGAAAGAGAATTGGTGTTTTTTTCTCTTTTGCCTCTAATTTTCTTCCTTCTATAGATAAATATTTCTTTTCTTTATGGGAGATATCTATAAATAAATATTACCATGTAATGCATTTATGGCAAAAAAGATGGTGAGCGCTTCTTTATCAATAACATATGCATATATTGTAGGATGATGAACTAACAATTTTGGATGTTCGGAAATTTAAACCCATTCACAAGCGCAAATTCAATTATGAGGTAATCTTCTCTAGGAACTTCTATATATATTTTATATATTTTCCCTCCTATCTTCTTGTTTAATATATATTTTTTTCATTTTTTATTTCAATTCCCCATATTTGTTGCAATACTTGTGTATATTTCCAGCTGATTATTTGTTGAGCAAAGGGTCATCTTTCACTATGTATTCCATTGCTCATTGTTTGTTTATTTATTTACTTGTTAGGCATGGTACTCCTATCAGTCTGGGAAGGTTTTTTTCCCCCCTCCCCAGAAGGTCAGACGGTAACCTCTAGATACTCCAGGTGTGGGGGAGTAAATTGACCATGACTTGGATGGCAATTGTTCTCACCACAATGATCTAGGGTGAAGACACCCTCTTCCGTGGTTGCAGAATACATGCAACTCCAAAATTTAAACAACAATTGCTTTCAAGAAAAAAGAATTACTTTTACCTCAATTAAGTCAAGTATTACGCTGAATTGAGAAGCTTTTGAAAAAAGATATAATGAGACGATTTTAAATGGAGATATACGGAAATTAATACAGTAATTTGTTAAAGAAAACTAAATAATCGATAATCTCTATTAACTCATAACCTCACCAAGCGATTTGTAGAGTACCTAACAACATCCCATCAAATCGAAAGAACCTATCTTAAAAGAAAAATAGGAAAATTGAAGAAAATAATACAAGAGAAAGGAAGAAAAGAGAGATGAATTCTATGTGTTGTATTTCTCGTGTTTAATCAAAAGATGATACACGTATATATATAACACAGAGAGCCAATCAAGGCGAGCAAAAATGCAAAGAAGATCCATTACAATAAATGGTATCTAAAGGTCAAATGCACATGTAAAATGTGAATCTATTGCAATATTTGCAACACTTCCCCTCAAGCTGATACAAAGATATCAATGAAGCCCAGCTTGCTCATTATCAAGTTGTGTTCGAGAGATGGCCTTGGTGACCATATCTGCAAGTTGATCTTTGGATTGCAAATAAGGAGTGAGAATTTGACCCGCAAAAACATAATGGTGAAGAAAGTGACAATGAACTTCAATATGCTTTGTGCGCTCATGGAACACAGGGTTGGATACAATGTTGATGGTGGCTTGATTATCACAGAACATCAGTAATGGTTCAGAGGAGGCAAAAGCCAACTTGGCTAGAAATTGCTAGAACCATAATAATTCAGAGGCAATATTTAGTCTCTGCACTAGAACGGGCAACAATAATCTGTTTCTTACTACGCCCAGAGACCAGACGAGATCCCAAGAAAACACAATAGCTTGTGGTAGAGTGACAACCGTCAAGAGAGCCAACCCAATCAACATCTGAGTAACTGCGAATGACCATTTGAGACTGGTGTTTATAGAATAATCCTCGTCCAGTTTGAGCCTTACGATAATGAAGGATCTGAAAAACAACTTGAAGATGGGCATCATGTGGGGCATGCATAAATTGATTACCACTCCAACAACATAGGATAAATCTGGCCTAGTAATGGTGAGATCAATAAATTTGCCCACTAGTTTATGATAAAATGTCTGTTCATCTAGTGGAATTCCATTTGAGGTAGAAGCTTAGTATTAACATCAAGAAGAGTATTTGTTGGTTTGCATCCAGAATATCCTATATCCTGTAAGAGATCTAAAGCATATTTTCTCTGAGAAAGAGAAAGCCTTTAGAAGAATGAGCAACCTCAATCCCGAGAAAATACTGGAGTAGCCCCAAATCTTTGTTATCAAAGGAGTGCCATAAATTGTCTTTGAATGCAGTAATAGATGGAGCATCATTCCCAGTATGAACAATATCATTAACATAAACAAGGAGAAGCATCACAATAGAGTCGACACGGTAGATAAATACAAAGTGATCTGTCTAATAACGAGAAAACCCATGCTGCAATACAACATTAATGAATTTATCAAACCATGCCCGTGGAGACTGCTTGAAACCATAGATATAGATAGCCTTCTTGAGTTTGCAGACCAACCCTTGCTCCCTCTGTTTCACAAACCCGGGAGGCGGAAGCATGTAGACTTCTTCTTTTAAGTCTTCATGAAGAAATACATTTTTGACATCTAACTGATGAAAAGGCCACTGATGCATGGTAGCAATAAATATCAAGATCCGAACAGATGTGATTTTGGCCACAAGGGAGAAGGTGCTGATAATAAGCTGATAATCAATCAATCCCATAAATTTGTGTGAGGCCTTTGGCAACCAATCTAGCTTTATATCGAGCAATTGTTCCGTCAGGATTATGCATTCATATTTCATATCGCTAAACAATTTCATAACAATGTCCTTCAAAGTCCCTATGCCCCACTCATAAATCCTCCCAAAAAGATACTCGTCTGCTCTTCCACCACATACCTTAGCCCCCTCCAAACCTCTCCCATTCTCCTTTGCCCCTTGCCCAATTTAAGCATAGCCTTTACAAAATTCAAACTCTCCACCTTTGCCTGCTTTCAGTTTTTGCTTTGAAGCCTTTCACAACCTAGGCTTTCCTAGATTTCATCATCAATCTACCTAATGCTTCTTCCATCATCATGAACATAAATGGAGATGGTGGATTCCCTTGTCTAATACCTCCCAAAGCATTTATTAGTGGTATAGTCAATCTATTCACCAAGGCCGAATTTGATGCTCCTATAATGCAAGCACTCATGCATTTCATCCACCTGTCCCCAGAAGCTCATTCTACCAATAATTGGACAAACAAAATCCCATTCTACATGATCATATACTTTCTTCATATCTATTTTCAGTAAGAACCCTTCCTTTTTTGTCCTTTGTAGCATGAATGACTTGGGAGTTCTGCTCTCTCTGAAATTTTCTGCTCATTCAGTAAATTCTTATAATCTGAAGAAACAAGAAAAAGAATACTAGTTGCTGCTTTGACAAGGAGTTCTTTGTTGTTAGGTAAATGAGATTGCCTGGAATACAACAGGAGAGATTTTCTTTATCACTACTGGAAATGGTAAGAAACAGTTCTTAGATGCCTGTTATTCTTACTACTATGTCCATACTGAAGTACCTAAAGGTTCCCTGCTTTCCTTTGGCTGCGTGAATTGATCATAAAATTTAGATTCTGGTCGTCTCCTCAGTTTTCGCGAGTATAAATTTATATGGTTGGAGCACAGGTCCTTGAGGTCTGATTTGTGGTTCATACAGGTACACTCGAAGTGCTGGATTATCCATCTCTTCGAGTTCTTCATACTCTTATGGCTCACACTGCAGGTTGCTATTGCATTGCCACTGATCCCATAGGAAGGTAAAACTCCTTTAAGAATGGATGGTCAACTGCTTCCATTTTTTTTTTTTTCATTCTTTTTCGGGGAAATGCTTATTGAAAATATTTACTACAAAGAAATCTTATCTCACTTGCTAATATCCAAGAAGTTTGCAAAAGGCTTAAGAACAAGAGACGTAGAAATCCCTGTGTTTTACCAATTCAATCAGCTGAACTGCATCCCAGCCACTGTTATTATTAAAATTTTCTTGGCAGGTTTTCATTATTTATAATTTTATATACAAAGGGAACTTTTACAAGTGCACTCTGGTAGCTGAAGCATGGCTACTTACAAGGAAAAGTTGATAAGCCTTTTAAGACAAACAAATCAAGACTGCAAGGTCATGAAGAGGAACAACATCATAATAAGGCAATATGCTTATAGTGTAAGGACAACAAAGCACTCTTGACTCTTGAGATAGCTACTTCCAATCCCTTTGCAAACTTGAGACAAGGATCATTTAACACGGGACTGAAAATTTTCGCCCAATATTTCAGTTGTTTTGTTTATCTCGGCTGAAATTTGTGAATGGGCAAAATGATCAAAGTTTCCAAAATATGACCAAATTTTTTGATATTTGACTGAAAGTTCAGCCGAAATCTGACAAATATTGGCCGATACCATTTCTTTGGAAAAATAACTGATATTTCTGATTTTTACTTTTGGCCCTACCCAAACCAAAAAAATTCAGCCGAAACTTGCAACTAAATTCAATTAATGTTAGGGGTGTGTGTAGGGGCAATTAGTTTAAAGAAATACTTGACATTTGGATAGGGTGGTGTATTTTTGGAATCAATATGTGAGTATATTATAATCTATTTGTTACAATGTAACAGTTTTTTTCTATTAAATTTCAAATATGCAGTGCTATATAGTATAGAGAAAAATTTCATAAAAATTGATAGTAACCTTCTATTTCTACTTTTCCCACTGAGGCAGGTACTTTGCTGTTGGTAGTGCTGATGCACTGGTTAGCCTTTGGGATCTCTCAGAAATGCTGTGTGTCCGCACATTTACCAAACTCGAGTGAGTTGTTTGCCAAGTTGATTTTTTTCTTATTCTTCTTTTTTTAAAAGGTTTGTTGCTTTTTTTAGCATTCACAACTGTCATATACTCATGTATTTCTTTACAGTTAGGGTCCTGGATCAAACTCATCCAGGCTTTCCCTATATCTATCTTCATAATTTTTTTTAAAAAACTGGATCTTGTTCTCAGATGGCCGGTAAGAACTGTCAGTTTTAACTACACAGGAGAGTACATTGCTTCTGCCAGTGAAGATTTATTCATCGATATAGTATGTCTCCTTGGACGTTTTATTATCCTGTTCTACTTCTGACCTCCATTCAATTTTAATCTAAATGGTTAGCTTATTGAAATTGTACCTACTATATTGACAGTCCAATGTTCAGACGGGACGAACTGTGCATCAAATTCCTTGCCGTGCTGCGATGAACAGCGTGGAATGGAATCCCAAGTACAACCTACTAGCTTATGCAGGGGATGACAAGAATAAATACCAGGCTGATGAAGGTAGTTCTTTTGCTATTATTTTCTTTCCCTTTCTGAGTGCTCATCTAGAAGTGGGACTAGATGTGTATAGCATCAGCTGGCCTTCTGTATATAAACTGGAGCAGAGCCTATGGTTCAGTCCCAGAATGTATATTGATGGTTTCATTGATAGACCAAAAATTACTTGCAACCCTTGTCAACAGTACATGGATGGTTAAGAAAGAAACGAAACAGCAGTCAACACTCATGGAAGGGCCAAGTACTGGATGATCAGGAAGTTCCACAAACTTGGTTAATTTTTGGGGGAGCTGTCTATCAGTAGGGCTCATCAAAATGATGTTTTGGTTGCCAATGCTCGGTTGGTGAGGTCCAAACTCAGGGACTGAATATTGATACATTTAGTAAGGCCCAAAGATCTATCCGAAACATGACCAAGAACTATAGGATTATTGTGGTGAATAATTCCAAAGCTTGATGCTTCCATGACTTTGAGAACCCCTCCTATTGCTGCTCTGAAGTTCATTCAGTAACAACTGTTTGTTCTTTTTACGTTCTTGTTTCTCAAAGTTGATCATGCTGTTTGTATTGTCATGGCAGGTGTTTTCCGAATATTTGGCTTTGAGAGCACGTGACTTTGGTAACTGATCAGAGATTTGCCACCGTTAAACTAGTTTGAGGAATATCTTTTCTTCATGTTATTGTTCTTCCAGTCAGTTTGGGTGGCACTGTGCTGCTTGGAGAATGGAGATGGACTTTAAGGCATGAGATTCTTTCCATTTTTTATAAAGAATCAATGCGGCGAACCTTCCCAACCTTCTAAACAGTCTTTAGTGTAATGGCAGTAACATTTAGTTCCTTCAAAACGTGCATGTTAAAAGAGAAGGATTTTTTTTAAAATTTACAAGTTTTGTATCTGTTCCTTTCATCAACTGCCCACTTCCCCTCTGAAAACCAGTGTTGATAAATTTGCGTGACCCTCAACCTGAGCATGAGTTATTTCATTACGGTTTCCTCGTGCCTTGGATTGTACATGAGGTCCATATTTCAGTGAATCTAAGGCCGATCCAACAATGAATGTGGACCATGCTGTATCATTTTTTTTCACTTCTACTGCTCAATTCATTCATAGTGGATCACTGCTCTGTGCTGCTTTTGACGTTGCATGCTCAAACCTAATATTACTTTGCATATCATTTGTCAAAGTTTAAGTAATGACTTGGCCTGCCTCATCTGCACCTCTTTGATTATTTCGATATCATCTGTCAAGGTTTAAGTAATGACTTAGCCTGCCTCATCTACACCTCTTTGATTATTTCGATTTTGATTGTTATCCACTCATTTGGTTTTATTTATGTAGCCCTCAAATATCTTGGAATCTTAATTTTGTGGATGTTTTGGCCCTTTGTTTGTATTTCAGTGAGAAGTAGTCACCTTGTGAAATCAACTCTTTATGGGTTCCATATTCAGGAAGCAGGACTGACGTCATTGATATATATATATTGCCACAGAAAAACTAGAGAACTGAACAGGGCCTCCTGTTTCACTTTGATCTACTACCCTGTATCTTCTAGCCCGTTAAATTTTTTAAGAAACTAATTTTAGAAGTGGATCTTATATGCTGTCATTATCATGGTAGTTTCTTTCCATTTAGTATGAGTTAATCCTTCATCCATTTTAAGACAGTCACATCTAGCCATTGGTGAATAATTGCTTAAGAGTTCGACGAGTGGTAAATTAATTCATCTTCATGAAAATTCTCAAGAGGATGACAGCATATGATCATGTCACAAATTAAATTTATATGATAAGAAATGGAGTTGAGTTTTACCTTTGTTTGGTACAAGGTTCAATTTTAAAGTATGTTCAAAAAAATTCTTTGATGATTTCTTATGTTTTGTTTTCTAAAGTATTGCACATTGCAACCCTTTTTTAAATAATATTTCAGTAAGAACTTAAAATTTGAAAGTATCTCTAGTGGGGTTGTTGCTAACTATGACTCACCTGCCTAGAGGAACAGTAACTTAAGTTACTTCAACCAAGATCTTAAAGTAATTGTAAATTCCACTTGATGATTCCATCCATTTCAAATTTTCAGAAAACACGAAGAGCAAAAAACAAACCTATGGCTTCCATCGATCCCAAGACCCTCTGATCCTTCACTGTCTGGCCTGCAACTTAATAGTTTGCAGACTACAGAACTCTTTTGGCCCCGCAAGGCCATGTGGATTCTACACTTCTGTACTGTAAAAATGACTTTGAACAAGAGCAAGCATTCTGCCTCAGCTTTGGCTGGCATTGATTCCCTTGCCCCAAAATCCATCAATATTGAGCCAAACGGATGACAACAAGTACATCAGTGACTCGATCAAATTTTTTAGCACATAAATCCAAAGGGCTTGGCCCGATGGTTAAGAAGCTCTCCTCATAAATGAATGTCTTGGTTTCGATTCACGTTCAAACCTCTCTGAGCCACTCTCAATAGAGTTATTTTTCATCAACTTACCATGTGTGTGTAGATTGAGAGGTTTACACATGCTCGTGGGATTAGTCTCACATCCAATGTGGGGTGGAGATACCCATGTTACAAAAAAGAAAAAATCTTTGAGCACATAACAAGCACTATCATTTTAAATCAATGATGATCCTCTTCAACACAGATTCTCAAACTTCTATCCTACACAATTGATTGAATCACTGAAAATCATGGCGCCAAAAAAAGGGGAAATTGATGTCCTCAATCCTTACCTATTGTCATGTCATTTGCACGAGGAAGGTTCCAATAAATAAAACACTAAATACAAATGCAACCATATTACAAGAATTCCATGGTATTGCTAATCAAAACAAGAATGCCATGGGTCATTTCACAAGGATTTCTCAATACTCCAATTCATGCTTTTTTTCTTCTTCTTTTTTTCAGAATTTTCTATGCGTGCCTTTGAATCTTTAATAAGAGCACAAACTATATGTCGATGACACACTGCGCCTTTTTGTGGCTTCCAAGCTCTTGAACGTTTAGATTTGAAACCAACTGCCTGTACCCATCAAGGCAAGAAACCAAGCTATTGTAAGATGATAAAAATGGCTTCAGAGAGTTGAGGGGCCATTCATGTTTTTAGGTGGGTTCATAGCCTGTATCCATGTAAATGCTTTGCCCATCTTCTGGCCATGTAAGGATCATGATAATCCCACCTCTCAACGTTGCTGCTCCTTCCACCTATACTCAAATCTCGCCCCCCTCCAATGTCGTTGCCATCGTCGCTTCTTTCCCTCTTGTCTCCAATCCCCACTACAATTTCCCCATTTCGTATGCATTCTTCAACCCCACCCTCAACATAGCTATACCCAACACATACATATCCAAGGTCGCCCAAGTCGAGTGCAATCCTCCTCTCTTCTCCACCCCTCAGCTCGCCCAATCTAATCAGCCCTTCTTCGCCAATCCTCAGCTGGGTTTCTCTGATCACACCTCCAAGCAATCTGGCCAGGAACTCTTCAAATTCATGCATTACAAATCCATTTGACGTGCCAAAGCCAAACCCAACATGGAAGCAATGAATTGGAACAGGAACTTGCATCTCACGGCTAAGGTAAGAAGCTCTGGTGGGGCTATCGGACAGGTGCAAAATGCAAGAGTATGGGTTCTGGTGTGTGCGGTCTGCCAATATTTTTACCCCTTTCCTCAGCCCCTCACTTGGGTCAGCCTCACCAAGATAGAAGAGGCGGTCGATGACTTGCAGGGCAGCACGTTTGCCATGGGATGTCATGCGCCTCAGAGGGAAGGCACGTGTTGCAGTAGATGAGTAAGTGACAATGGCCAGGCGGTCAATAGAGCGGAGGGAGAAAACCACCAATGCCATGGATTGCTTGAGGAGCCGCAGGTGAGGCCCATTGGTGCTGGCCACCAAGACAAGATCAGTTGCTTGCTGGTGTGCCAGCTTCACTGAGAGATATGCTCTATTGCTACTACAGCAATGGTATGTCTCCTGCCCATTTGGTGAAGTATTGATGCTATTCACCTGTGGTATTGACGAGGAGCTAGTGTAATGACGATATGGAGATCGCCCACGTGGTGAAATGCCGTGGACATGACCATGTAATGTTGGTGGTCCAGTCACCTGAACAGCTGGATGACTACATGGAGGAAAGCTGCTGGGGTGAGCCACTGGGATGGGTATAAGTGAGAGCTGAAGACGGGGTTGGGCTGGAGTTTGGTCGGGCTCAACTGGATCATCATCATCATATCGAGCATAGCGAAGGGATGAGCGTCTATGGACTCGAATGGTAGCTATGGAATCGTCAAGAATGCGGAGGATTGGGTCCGTTTGGGAACAGGGGAGGGAGGAGAGTACAGGCATCAGTGTTCGGGGCAGTTGGGTCCAATGGGCTCGGCATATGGGACAGGTGACACTGCCATGGCGCACGTTGGAGGAGATACAAACAAAGTGAAAGGCATGGGAACACTGTGCAGTGAATATGGCCTGACCGGAGCTGTTGCCTGCACCGTAGTTGAGAGGCTCCAGGCATATTGCGCACAGGGTCTGCTGCAGATGAGAGGTTTTGGAAACGTCATTTAACCAGCAAGTAGTAAGAAAACTAGTAGCAGCATTGGTAATGGGGGAATTGGTGCCCTTTGGTTTGGAAGAAAGCAAGACTCTTTATTTGACAATTTCTTTTGGCGTAGAAAACTATTTACACAATAAATTTTCTCCTGTTGCAGGAGAAAAGTGAGTCTCCACAATGGTAGGAGATCTCATTTTTTCTTGGTAAGTGAATCCCCTGTTTAATTGGAATGTCCAACTTTTCAACAGATGAGATCTCCTAAAGATTTTCAAATTCAAAGTATTCAACTGTTCAAAAAAGGGAAAAAAATTCAAATTCAAAAAGAGTGATCACTTGAGAGTTTTAAGATTGTTAATCCCCCCATTGTTTGAAATGTCTACTCCAAAGTTACCTTTCAAATCTTGAGGAGATTTGAAGCATATGGACCTACAAATGCAATGCAATCCAGTGTATGTGGATCCATCCATCAATTCAAGGTTGGTTCCATTCCATCCATCTCTTTCATTTCCCAACAATGAGATTTCTGTCATTAATGGAATTCCAGCAGGCCCCCAACAAGTTATGTCAATTGATGGCAATTTATTTATTTCTTCTCATTCACTGCCAATGAAGGAGATAACACAACAAATGGTTTTTAAAGCTCTTGACAAACCAGAAAACAAAAATCAAAATCTCCACCTAAAAAAATTGATAGGATTTAAAGAACCCATTAATTAATCTTGGTTCAGAAATGCAGAGTAGCAGACTGTTCATTCCCATCCAGTCTCTAAAGGTTTATATAAAAAATTACTTTGATTTGATAAATCAAATAATATTTTTTTAATTATTTTTATCTTTAAATTTTAAATTTTTTGAGCGTTTAAATCATGGTCACATTCATTAAATTCATTACTCCCAAGCTACAAAATTCAGATGGAAAATGCTCTCTTTTTCAGAAGAAATAGTTCCTTTTCAACGTAAAAGCTGAGATGAGGGGCCTGGGTGCCAATGACACCACCGATTGGCTGGAGAGTGTGGGCTCCTTTTAATTTGTGGCTGCCAACTCATCACCAACGGTAACTCTCTCCATGCGAAAGGTTTTTTATTATATATTAATTTACTGTTAAGTAATTAATATTAAAGTATTTACTACTGTAGTCTCCTGTAATTTTCTTTTCATAAAGATTTCAATTTCAAAATCCTTCAAGGGGCAAGCCATAGTTGTCCCATATTCCCATCTAAGAGTTTTTCTAAACCAATCTTGACCGTTAATGGTATTCCACAGAAGCTTACGAGGCAAAGCCAGTGGATGATCGCTGTTCAATAGATCCAACCGTCTAATTTACTGGGGACCGATTAGAGGGCTGAGATTTTCTACTCTGGGCTGGTTGTGGGCCCCACTTCTGCTAATTACTTCTGTTAAGTAATTAATATTAAAGTATTTATTACTGTAGTCTCCTGTAATTTTCTTTTCATAAAGATTTCAATTTCAAAATCCTTCAAGGGACAAGCCATGGTTGTCCCATATTCCCATCTAAGAGTTTTTCTAAACCAATCTTGACCGTTAATGGTATTCCACAGAAGCTTACGAGGCAAAGCCAGTGGATGATCGCTGTTCAATAGATCCAACCGTCTAATTTACTGGGTACCGATTAGAGGGCTGAGATTTTCTACTCTGGGCTGGTTGTGGGCCCCACTTCTGCTAAAGCTTTAGAGAGGGATACCCACTTCTGCTAAAGCTGAGACAAAAGGACCATGCGGTTGCCCTCTTTCTAATTTCAATCATTCAAAATGTGGGCTATTATTATTTTTATATTTTTTTTTTTTTTTTTATTTTTTGCTTTTGTGGTTGAATATTTGAAATAGAATTTAGAAAAGAAAGTTTTCTTTGTGGTTAATGTTGTTGTTACCTTGGCAAGGCCACTTGATTCTGCATCCTCTGCTGCTTCTGATACATTCCCTCCCTTGCCAGAAATACCTGAACTCGATGATATCTGCAAGAAAGCATCAATCCATTAAATTTCATATATTCTTCCTCTCTAATCTCTTCGTTAAGGAGAAAACCAGGAAAAGAAAATCACACCCAACTCAGAAAATGTATTTTTCTTTCTCTATTGAAATGAAACTATAAAATCAAATGAAGATGTGATGAAGCAGAGAACAAAAATGAGAATTAGGGAAGAGGAATGGGGTGAAAAATTACTTTTTTTTGAAGAAGAAAAATAAATATGGGATGAAAAAGTATTTGGAAACTTACATTTCGACCTTTTTTTTAATTTCACCGGACATATTTCTGTCAATTCTCATTTAACGTATTTGCTGCGTTTTTGTTTTTTTCTTGGAGAGTTGGAAAAAAATACAGGGGATTCAATTCAAAGGAGGGGTGTAACAATATAATTCCACATCCTCTGCCCAAAGTATATTTACTGCCCCCTATTTCTGAGATATACCCCCTTGTGACTCATTGCAGTGATTGGGTTTTGCTTGTGCAGAAACAGATAAAATGTGGATTTCGTCTTTTGGAAGGAGGGAGGGAGGGAAGGGGCAGGCAAGTTGGCATTGTGGTTGTAAGATCTGAAAAATAAGAGGGAATATTTCAGAACTGGAGGAAGGATGGAGAACCCAGAAGAGAAAGGAATGCGAATAAAGAAAAAATGAGATTCTTATAATTCAAGCATTTTCTCTGTAGGAATGCAGAAAAAACAAAGTGGGTTCTTGGAAAAACTTTAACTTTTTGTTAAAAATAAAAACTAGTATGAACATTCTGGTTTAAAAATAGATATTTTCAAAGGAAATACTTTCTTTTTCATGAATCCCAAAAGGAGCCACTGCAAAAATCCAATCGAGAAAAAATTCTGGGAAACGAACTTCAGAAGAAATTAAAAGAAAAAAAGAAGAGGAGAGATTTTGAAACATCCAAAATGAAGAAAATCCATTCCAAAATTTATAAAAAAAAAAACTGAAAAAAAAAACCCAACAGAGAGCTCTCAGAAATTGTAAGAAAGTCCAGGAAAGAGGAAGCAGAAGACCTACATTTTCGACGATTGGGTCGTCAAGAGATCCTTGTTGTCTTTTGGAGAAGGAAGCACATGGGAAGAGTCCGATCTTCCTCGCTACCCCTCTGAATCTCGAAGCTCCCACCATCTCTGATCTCTCATGCAATAGAAAAATCCCCCTCTTTCTTTTTGGTTTTGTTGTTAATGTTTTCCTTCTAGAAAATGTGCTTCTTCTTCTTCTTCCTCTTCTCCTCCTCCTCCTTCTAAAGAGGGTAAAGAGGGCTGTGTTCAGTTCCGTTTGCCCTTTTTGTGTGGCCAAGAGAGAGAAGAGAAAGACACAGCTCTGCTAAATCTGCAGCATTTTCTGCATTTTGTCGGTTTACCTTTTCTTTCTCCTCTGCTACTTTTTTTTATTTGCATTTGTGTCTCTCCCTCTTGCTGCTTTATTCCAGCTCTCTCTTCGGACACTTTCTCTTCCTCTTCCTCTTCTTCTTCTCTGCCTTTTTACCCCACCTGAGTCCTGGACTCCTCGGCAATAAGCATTTCTCCTTTTTATAGGCTCGGCATCCAGACATCCTCCAAATCGGTCACCAGACACTTACATTTCAATTTCAATTTTTAAGTGGAAATTACATTTCTGTCTTTTTATATAGAATTGATTGATTTAACAGACATTTCATTTTCACTTCGATCGTGCGATTGATCTCTCGAACACGAACGGAATCGACTGATTGAACCGACAGTTCATTTTTACTTCAATCGATCGATTCCTTCCGTGTAGAATCGTGCAATTGATTCGATGGGATCGTGCGATTGATCTCTCGAACATGAACGGAAGATGCGGTAAACATGAATCAATCGCATGATTCCATAGGCTAGTTGGAGAAATTGGAGACGTCAGCTACTTAAAACATATACGTGCGATTTATTCATGTTTATTTACACTAAAGTAATGCATAGTATATTATTTAAATAATAAAATTTCCTTTAAAACTTTAAAATTATTTTTTAAGCACTGTGTATTTTCAAAATTTCTTAAATTGAATATCAAGACTAATTACGATAATCTGATAAAAATACTTTAAGACTTTAAGGTCTTTTGACACTCTCAAATGCTTAAAACAGAGTGTTTTACAAATAAGGATATCCCTCGGCAGTACCGAAAACACATTTGGGATTGTTAAAAGACCTTTAAGTCTTAAAATATTTTTATCAGGTTAAAGTTTTAAATGATATTTTATTATTTAACTAATGCACTATGCATTACTGTAGCATCGACAATAGACTGTTAATTTTTAAGCACTGTGTATTTTCAAAATTTCTCAAATTGAATATCCAGACTAAATACAATAACCTGATAAAAATACTTTAACACTTTAAAGTTTTTTGACACTTCCAAATGTATTTTCGGCACAGCCGAGTGATACCATTATTTATAAAATACTCTGTTTTAAGCATTTGTAAGTGTCAAAAGATCTTGAAGTCTTAAAGTATTTTTATCAGGTTATCGTAATTATTCCGGATATTCAATTTGAGAAATTTTGAAAATACACAATACTTAAAAAATAATTTTAAAGTTTTAAAGAAAATTTTATTATTTAAATAATGTACTATACGTTACTGTAGCATAAATAAATATGAATTAGTTGCACGCATGTATTTTAAGCTAGCCGGCATCTCTGATTTCTCCAGTTAGCTTATGGAATCGTGCGATTGATTTATGTTTACCGCATCTTCCGTTCGTGTTCAAGGGATCAATCGCACGATCCCATCGAATCAATTGCACGATTCTACGCGGAAGGAATCGATCGATTGAAGTAAAAATGAACTGTCGGTTCAATCAGTCGATTCCATGCGGTAGGGCAGAAACATAATTTCCACTTAAAAATTGAAATGCGGTGTCTGCTGACAGATTTCGGAGGTGTCTAAATGGCGAGCCTTTTTATATTCAGTGTTTCGTTTTTCTACGATTTTATGAGGGCTGAAACTTGGGCCCGATTTTGATCCGACAACCCGTATGACCCAATTCAAAAAACTTGTGGGCTGAGTTATACATTTATCAAATTAAGATCGAGTTGAATTGAAGAAATAAAAACCCGAATTAAATTTGGGTCAGATTGGACTAAAAAATTTGAGTGGCAACCTGACCGACAAAACCCTACTAACTTACCCAATCCAAAAAAATACAAGGGAAGGGGTTATAGGTCCAAATCGGGTCAAGTCGAGTTGAGCCAGCACTCGAGTTAAATGAGCTCAAAAATTCAGGTCGGATCGGATTAAGTAATTCAGGTCGAATCAGGCAGGCTCAATAAATTTTAACATGAGTTGAGTTGAGTTCATTGAAACCCGTCTTGATCAACCCTAATTTTATCCATTTTCTTTTTTATTATTTGAAATTTTGATTGGGCAGAAGACTTTGGCAAAATGTGATGGACCAAGTATCCGTTCTAACTCAAATGAACTCATTTTTATAAATAATCTAACATGATCCACTTAATAGAGGTTTTAATTTAATTTGATGTGATCCGACTTAAACTCATTTATAAATGAGTATATCATATTCAAACCTGAAAAATAAATAGATAGACTTGGTTGAATTGATTATTACTACGTTTATAATCAGTACATCAAACCGTATTCAAAGTAAATTTAACCACAAAATAGACTCAGAATCCAAATCAAATCAGATTCACCCAAAGTCCCAACCTGTGCTAGGTCCCAACTCCCAAGGTTGACATGTAGGTTGGATGAAAAATTTAGACTTAGGACACAGTGTCCACTTAGTTAAATAACTTCAAATATTAATTTAAGAAAATTTACCTTCACACCATATTTTTATTAAGATGATAGCACTCTCTCCATTTTATCATCATTCATGTTAGAGTAGCGATGCTCACACAGGATTTTGTAATCAGACACATGAATGAGTGGATTTTTCGTTTTATCCTTCCACTGTAGTATAAACTGGTTCAGTGACTGGCTCACCGAATGATTGACCATTTCACTACAATATAAATTAACTCACTGACCGAATCACTGAAATTTATCTTGAGACTGTTTTTTTCATAACGAAGAACAAATCAGATTACTGATTTTTTTTTAAATGCTTTTATATGATAATGGAAAGGTAAAATGGACAATACCTTAAAATCCATATCTCGGTAGACAAAATGCCCGTTGGAGGATCGCTAACCTTATCTTATTGTCATAAATTAATATTTCATTTTATTCTTTTATATTTTTATTTTAAAATTCATAAATTAATTGAATGATGAGAGTAAAAAGTGAAAAAAAAAAAAAAAAAACCTATAAATGGAGTCTTGAGTAGACCCACGTGCCAGCTTAAGATTTCCAATTTGATTTTACCAACAAGCGTTGTGCAGCTGCGGCGATTGCTCCAGTGAGTTATGCCTGGCCATTGGTCCTGCCCACTTTCTCCATTGATGGTCCAGAATTACCTTTTCTGGTCATTTGAGTTTGACCCGGGTTTCATGTTCAAATTCTCTAACAACACTTTCTTTATTTAAATTTGATTTTGAGACTTATTTTTAAATGAGTCTTCATGCAGTTTAATATAAACTAATTATAATTATAATAAAAAATAAAAAATTTATATTCATCAAAATTTAAGATCGAAATTACATAACTATTATGATTAATGAGTAATAAAACTTTACATATTTAACATCTATATAATCACTTATCTAATATAGACCTATGATTTATTTGATTGAAATCTTTCTTAAAGAATTTTGCTCGAAAATCTTGCTACTCTAATAGATTCATATTTGGCATGTCAAATTACTTGTTATTTTGAGTTTCATTCAAAATTTTGATAAGTATAGATCATTGACTTTTAAAAATTGAAAATCAAAAGCATGATAATAGATATCAACCGATAGATATCGTATCGGCCGTATATATATATATATGATATCAATAATATATATCGGCCATATATTGCCCTTTTAAAAAAAAAGAATCAAAATCAAAATCAGATGTGGACCCAACCAATATCTCAGTCGATATCATGTTAATATCAGTCATAATATTGGCCGATATTTACATTTGTTTTTATTTCCAGAACTTTTTTTTAAATAAACGAGCCTGTTTTCATTTTTTAAATTAAAAAAATAAAAGTCAATATTTCAAAAAAAAAAATAATAATCTCCACCGATATCTCAGCCGATATCCGAGATATAGGCCAATACGGCCATATCATTCTGAACCGAGATTTAAACCCCTAATCAAGAGATAGAATTATCAAATAGAGGTGCAACTTCTTATAGTAACTGCTCGTATGGTCCTTTTTATATCACACAAAAATCAGAGTTTTTTTTATACATTACGGTCTTTTTTTAATGATAAATTACCTATTTTCAATTTTGTGATTGGAAGTGTTATATGAATCCACACGGACGTACAGCAATTGGCCAATTACAAGGGCTACAAAATGCTTATGGTTGGAGGGTTTGGCCTCTCTCGAATTAGTGGTTCTTGTGGCAGTGGGACGCTTCTAACAAATAATGGGAACAAACAAATTGGTCACGAGATGCGACATAATTTGCTTGGCCTACAATTTAATAATTTGATACGGACAAAAGAATGGATAGATTATGTTTATAATTGGTTTCAACATCATATCTTGATTCTTATTTTGTGGATCTAAATTTTAAATTATTTCATACATATTTAAATTCTCTGTTCAATTAAATGATTACTATATAAGTTAATAATTTTTTTTCAAGTTCAAATTTAGAAGTATGGGACAATTTTGATTGATTATTATATGAGCCACCTATATCTCTAAGCTTTGTTTATTCGATTTCTAAACATCACATGAACACAAAATTAATCAGCTCTAAATTATTGGGGCTGCTGCGAGCGAGCCTCATATTGAAAGTATTAAGGAAGATCTAGGATTTTTTTTTATAGAATGGAAAATAACGTCCTACTTTTCTCTACCTTTTTTATCATAGCATTATTTGATCATCGAATCATTAAATTTTTAGACTTTAAAGTATTAAAATAATCAACTATCTTAAAATATGAATGTTAATCAACAATGAGTTTTTTTTTTTTTTTTTTATCGAAGGTGTTCAGATTTTTTGGAACATATGAAAAACTTCCAATCTATACACAGTGAGTAACTCATGCGGGTTCTTTGCTGTGAGCCCAATCCCTTGTGGTTAAATCAATCGAGATTTTTTTTAAAGGGATGGCCAAGGTACCTTAATCTACAATAAATTAATATTTTTTTTATGATAATGATGACTAAATAGAAGAGGACAAACAG
The DNA here is from genome assembly GCA_022113865.1 of Chimonanthus praecox. NCBI lineage: Eukaryota > Viridiplantae > Streptophyta > Magnoliopsida > Laurales > Calycanthaceae > Chimonanthus > Chimonanthus praecox. The sequence goes on from CM039089.1 coordinate 57,301,488, forward strand.
TGAATTGCATTTATTAGAATTTAGAAAGATACAGTTGGTTATGTGCACTAAAAAAACCCACAACGCGCAATTCAAACCTTTCATTTATCTAATAAACATTGTCTTATATGTGTGGCTTGGAATGTTTCCCAAATTAACCTCTTAAAGTTGGGGAATTCTAGATTGTTCTTCACTATTCTACTTAATAGTGGACAATATGAAGTAAGAAGATTAGACCCTTTAATCAATGATTATTTTGTAAATGGTCCCATGTATGGTGAGAGAGCTAGGACTGCTAATTACACATAATCATACTTAAGATGGATCATTAGTTTCATGAAATGGTTACTTTTTTGCTATATCATTGTATGATCTTATCTTAACTTTATCTCATCTTATACTAATTGTAACAATTCAATCTAGTCTTTCTTTATTAATTTTATGAAAAAAAAGAATTATACTTATAGAATTTGTATACGGACAAAGTTAGAGGAAGCTGACAGCATCTAAGTAAAAGAAGATAAAATGCCACTCAATGTAAAATTAAATTTAGATAAATGATTAATTTGGTGTGTGATGTGTGTCGTGTTTGTAAGTATATATATATATATAAAAGATTAGTTCAATACTCTTAAAAATTTAAAGACTTCAGTCGATGAAAAGAAATTGTTAAAACCCATTATCTCTTTTAATCTTTATAAATAGATAAAATAATTTTGATAATGATTATAAAAAAATCATTATAACTTATGACATAATATTTATTATAAAAAAAAAAAGTTAAATAAAAGCAGATGGCATTAAATGTAGAATGGATGTGTAGTAGTACTTGAATACTGATGTGATGCCTCGAACCCTTATTTTCAACATATTAAGTTATTATCAAATATCACCTGCTGATTGCTCCTTTGTCCCATTATTCATACATGACAATTTAGGGGTCGTTGGCAGTTTGCTAGGTCTAGTACCAACATTAGGTATTTGTAACCTTTGAAAGAAAGAGGATTGTCATGTAATGTAGAATCTGATTATCTCATTCAATGAATTTTCAATAGAGTTAGGTTAGTGATCAAATGGTTGATGTGTCTTACATAATTAAATTTATTTGACAGATAATTATATGAATTTGAAGTAAATAAAATTTTACTATCAATTCATAATAAAAATTATATTTAAATTTTAATAAGTAAAAGACTATTGATTTTTAAAAATTTTAAATCAAAAGATATAATGATTGTCTAACATGGGGTATTTCAATTGGTAACTTTTTATCTCAAAAAGTGAGAGGTTGTGAGTTCGAGTCATTCTGACATTAACAAGTGGTAATCCTTTATGAGTGCGAGACCTTACCTGAAAGAAAGGTTTTTTAGGAGAACTAACCTAACTCCAAGAGCTTCAAAGAAATTATATATGTACCTGGTCTCTTGGAGATCATCACTAAGTGATTTAGGCAATCAATCTACGGTCTTGGCCGATATGTCGATCGAGAAATTTTTCTCTCTTAATTTTTTTTAATTAAAACCATACCATCGATATTAGATGATATATATCAACAAATATCGATCGACAGGTATCGTATCGACTGATATTTGTTTCTGTGGACTCTAGGCACTAAATTATATATTTTGAAGAAGCCAACAATATTGGCCTATTAATACTATAGGTCAAAACTTCTAACTAAAGTATTGGCCATTCTAAATTAGATTCTTTAAAAGGCAAAAAACAAAAATCATAAAAAGAAACAAAAAAATGGGTCGAACCACTTCTATCTTCTTACAGCGAATAGGGATGATTGGTTACATGATTGATGTGTTTCACTGTTTCTTACTTTCTTTCTTAAATAAAATTTAATGGTGTTTAAATGTTTGAACAGAGGAACTTCAAAACTTAGAAACTATCAGATGTACCAATTTAGGATTTTACATGTTAGGGCTACATTAGTTGGATGTTGAATGGGAATCAAATTAGTGAACCGACACCAACATCGTGACTCTTACATCCTAACTACTTGCTTAATTAAGATAAGCACGTTTACCCACCAATTATTAATTAAGCACACATTATTGCATCATCAAAAGGGAATATGTGAGTTTGCTTTATTCATTCATTACAGAAGAAAAGAGAGGAGAATTGTATAGTATGGATTTATGTCGCATTGATGATGCAATTCTTAGTGGGTGGCATGATGGATTTCCATCTAGTCATTACAGCCGTTCATTGAGTGGCCCACCCCACATGATTCGGTAATTCTTAGCCATCAAGCAAAGGTCATACTTGATACTCGATGATAATACTCTATTTCGGGTTTATATTTTTTATTTTATTTTTATTTAAATAGATTCTATCAAATCACCTGATTGTTTAATAAAGAAAACTTTTCTAATGAAACTCAATCACAACTTCTCTATAAATAAATATGTGGACTAAAATCCCTACAAGTGAGCCCCCTCGACACATCAAAATTAGACTATAGGGGCTTGAACCCGTAACTTTCCCTTTCTGATACGGAAGGCAACTATTTGAACTATACCCATGTAAATAAAAAATATCTATTTATAAATGAATTTGATTTAAATATTTCAACTCATTTATGAAATAAATTAAACTAGATTTGATTGGGCCGAATAATCAGATTGGGTGAGATTTTGAAGTTTATCTCAAACCCATATTAGGGCATAATAATTAGCCACAAAAATTCAATCATGGGACTCTTGTATTATAAAAATACGACATTTGAGGAAAGAGGTTCATCTTTGTATTAAATAAATAAAAATTATGGATATGTCAGTTAAAAATTTATTTGTCTTTGATTTGATGTTAATCATATCATATTAGATAATTTAAATGAACGGTTAAGATAGAATTTTTTTATTGTACGACAAAAATGTCTAATGAATTGTTTTTTTATAACACATGAATAGTCTTGTTTCAATTTGATGAGGTCATTGCATAATTAATGTGCACCCGCTGCCATGTGTTAGTGAAAATGACAGAAATACTAAAATAATAGAATGATGTTACTTGAGTAAAAATATATATTTTTAATTTAAAATATTATGAGAGATGACCCTGTGATATCAAAGATCTAATTATAGAATATTTTAAAATTAAAACTTAAACTTAAAAAACTTAATGAGCAGTTGAAGCTATAAGATTTAGACTTATAAAAAACAATAGTAAAGTAAATATTTAAGGGAAATGATTTGTGCACCTATAATACCCTGTCCCAGATTAGGCGTGTTTTAGCTTAATTTTCGTGTTTAACCGGTTGATCTCGAAGTTTTTGGTCAGGGCTTCAAGGAAAGCCCAAGTGTGGCCCGATCCGAGCCCGTGAGCTCAGTAATCCAGCCCGTCAAGCTAGAGGGGTATTTTGGTAATTTACTGCTTGTTGTGTAAATTTTCGTAAATTGTGTGATTTGGTGATTATCATTGATGAATAATATTCTCCTTAATGAAGGATTTGCATTTATTATTTTAAAATGATTTAATCTTCAGAAAATTTCATTTAAATATCGCCCGTCGAAACTCCGAAAGGGAGTTTTAATTATTTTAAATAATTTCGGGAAGGTGATAAATTTTGAAAATGGTATGTGATGATAGACCATTTTAAGAATGATCTAGATATTTCATTTCACTTGAAAATGAGATCTATAAAATAGTTATTTTTACATTTGTTTAATTAAGTAATTATGGGTAAAATGTGATTTTTGTTTAAATCAAGGGTTTTTAGTGAGAGACAAAATCTGAAATTTTTATGGTGACCAAGGTTTTCAAAACCCAACCTATCTGTAAGGTTGGATCTGATTTTTAAGTTTTCAATTTATCCCTTGTAGTTCAAAAATCGGTTTTTATGAAAACCAAGACCTTTCTGCAATTTGAAAATACCTGAGGGACTGATCTGCAAAGGCAGAGCAGCCTGCACACGCCATGCAGCGTGCACTGGCAGCTCGGCCCATTTTCCGGCGGTGATGATCACCTCCCGTCGTCCTGTCCCATCGGATTCAGCCGATTTTCCGGCTGGAAAACCTATAAATTCAGCCTCTTTCCGTCGGTTTCAACTTCCAGCAATTCTTCTCTTCTCTGCTCTCTGTAATCTCATTTCAAGCCGAGCCCCTCCCTTCTCTGTTTTTCAGTTACTGTTGCTTAAGTGGAAGATTTTTCAAAAATCAGATTTGTAGACCAAAAATCGAAACCGAGGTATCCAATGTATCCCTTTTGAAATTCTAACCGATTTAGAATCCAGAAAATCAAAATTTGGCCTCGTTTTGATGGAGAAAAACCATTTTTTAAATCTAAGGAAAAACCATGGGTTTTATATACCCGTGAGGATCTACCCTTAAAATCGGATGGCCCTTTGAGCTTCTGAGCTCCAAACCAATCTCTGTGGAAAGAGGACTCCCAGAGGAGTCCATCAAACCAGACCGATGTGAAAAACGAATCCGGGAAGCCCTCCCTTTCTGGAATCGCATTTCAGTGTATTTCCGCCGTGACTGTCTGCTGTTACAGACAGTTGGAGAAGACGACTCTCGGAAGGTCCGAGAGCCAATTTTCGGAAGGTCCGAACCTTCGGACGGTCTGACCCTACGTTCCGAGCTTCACCCCGAAGCCCAGCACGCCCGAGGCAAGCCTGATCTTTCGGATGTACCGAGCCTCTTCGGAAGGACCGACCCTCTCGGACGTTCCGAACCTAGTCTTCGGATGTTCCGAGCTCTGTAGACCCACCGAGACTTCTGTTTTCTGTTTTTACCAGTTCGAATGGACTTCGGAAGATCCGAGACCCAGTATTCGGACGATCCGAAGTCAGGCCCCAAGTTCCGAGGCCAGTGACCTAGTTTAGAGTGGTTCGGATGATCCGAAGCCACTGTACCAGTTCCGAAGTGATGTTCCGAGGAACACAGTTTTAAGTGATAAAATATTGTTTGATTACTGTTTTAATCTTGATTATTATTTGTTTAATGTGTTTGATTATTTGTAATGATTTATACCCCCCTGTTAATTAAAATTGTACTAACCCATTTTCCTCTTATTATTTATAGTGTAAATACTATTGTATACGCTTTCAGTCCGACACTAGTCGGGAACTGAGTGATTCACTTTCAGGCCGACACTATAGTCGGGCACTGAGTGACCTCGAGGCCTACTCAAAATGTCAGCTCTGGTCCATGTCCAGAAGACAACCGAGAAGTGACCCGAGGATCTAGACCTCACTCAATAAGTCAATCTGGTCAATGCCCAGAAGACAATATGAGTTTGGGCTGAGCCCCTTATGTTTATTATATTATTATCTTGTAGATAATTTAAAAAGGATAGAAACCAAGTAGGAGACTCATTTCCATTAACCCTGGATATTTTGTGGGAAAACGTGTGATTTCCAAATACTATGAATGTGTATGTATTTGTTATGAATATTGATCGAGCACTTGTATGTTGTTTGAACAGAGACCGCGAAAACCACACGATCACGGTGAGGGAACTTAACTCTGCAGATTTTGTAAACAGGTGTTATATTGAGCAATGAGTGGTTTCGATTTTGATGAACCCACTCATGTGCCTATACATGGTGCACTATGGTAAGAGTGCTGCGATGATAATGGTATTACGATGTTGATCGTATGTGTATGTAAGACTGCTTCCACGTACCTGGGCTATTGAACCAATATCGGCCATATGAGAGATGGTTTATGTCTACTGGACCATGGGCGGACCATGCTGTCGTCAGTTGCTGACTTGAGGGTATCAGTATCGGCTAAGTTTAAGAGCCGGAGATGTACTTGTAAGGATGTATTTTGACCATATCGGGACTTAATACTGGTCTCAGTGTAGTCGGCAGGCGTTACGGTGGATAATGGCAGTGATTGATAGTTTGATGATGTTATTATCTTATTTGAGATTATGCTTACTGTTATCAAGCATGTGATATTGAACTGTTGCTAACCTGTTTTACTATTTACATAATGTGCATTGTTAATTATCCTTCACTGGGCTAGTTAGCTCACACCACTCACCTTTCAGGCACTGAACCCGAGGAGGAGGACCCTCTTTATCAGGCTTAGGTTGGATAAGCTGAAGCAGTGCTTTGGGATTCTCCCGGAGGGGAATGCCCTGATCTTTTCCTGTTGGTTCTTGGAACCGTTATCTTTTATTAAGTGCCGGATGTGGTGCTTAATTTATGTTTATTTGATGTACTAGGATATGTTGCCTTTGTAATGGTTGAGACAATGTTTGATCTGTAATAATCAATGATGGTTGATTTTGATTATGCTATGTGTTGATGTTGTTTATGTCTTGGTTTTTTTGAGGCATATGGTACATGTTTGAGTTCACTTAACGGACTAATGAGTAACCGCTGGGCCTAACTGTTGATCCGGCCCAGTAAGAATGCTTGTGGTTCAGTTTATCTTCAAAAAAAAAAAAAATCAGTCGCGTTCCGGGCCCATAGGTCGGGTCGGGGCGTGACAGCACCCCCATTTTTACCTAAGGTGCACTCTTTATGAGTGAAATGTCAGTTTGGCCCTCAACTTTTCTTTTCTTTTTCCAGTAAAGCACCCCCATTTGAGGGCAAAACTGTCATTCCACTCATAGGGAGTGCACTTTGGGTAAAAATGGGAGGTGCAAAAATCATTTTCCATATTTAAATGTATTTGGGTTGAATGCTTACAATACAAGACATGAAACGGAAGATTTCGTTTGATTGTGTTTAATCTTGAGTATTTAAAGATTATACATTTTAAAAACTCCTAAATTGAACCTCTAATTGGATTATCTCTTTTGAAAATTCTACAAATTGCTTACACATATCATTTGCCTAGGTGCACGAGGCCCACAAAATCAGGGGTTTGAAATATCGTTATCGGCCAATATATTGGCAGTAGAATTTCTCTTAATTTTTTTTAGTTAAAACGCCGATATCGGCAATATATATTGGATATCACCTAATATCGGCAAATATCGGTCGACACGATATGTTTCGGCCAATATTAAAACCCCTTCACCAAACAATTAACAAAGATAGTGATTTTTTTTTTAAAAAAAAAAGTAATTTAACTTTGATTATATATCTATGTGATGCATCTTTGTGGTTGAATTGAATAACAAAGATAAAAATATTTTTTAAATAATTTTTTATTTTCATTATAAAACATTAAAGACTAGAATAATACAATGTATTCCATTTTAGATAGTTTTATCATCTCATGATTAAATTTTTAATTAATTTTTATCTTTAATCATAAAACAAACTTTATCCACTAACATCTCTTTTTAGACTAGTTATCCTTTTAAACTTGAACTTCTTCTACCCAGCAAAACAAACTATTATTCCAAGGTACAAAATTAAGGTTGCAGAGTAGCTGGTGTTCGTACGGAAGTGTATCAGCACGTAATAATTAATACAATGCATTGTGCCTTATATGGAGATGTTGGTGCCCCATATGTGCTTTATATATTTTTTTTTTTGATTTATGTATAGAAAATTTAGACACAATCCTACTAAATCGTTACGGTAAGTCCACTGTCTGACACACCAAAATTAGGTCATTAGGGTTCGAACCGTCAACCTCCCACTTTCTGAAATGGGAGGCAATAACCAGTTGATATACACTCATGTAGATTATTTTCAATTTACTTTCAATCTTAAAAAAAAATAAAAAAAATGAACTGAAGGAACCAAAATTCAATAAAAGAAGGGAATTATTCAAGGAAAGCTCAGTGGAGAATCTCGGTCAATGAGCATATCTCCAAAATCATATTTCAGTCATTAGAAGTCGGGAATGGAGGCATTGGAATTAGGATTGCAGGAGGAAAAGGTAAGAGAACGGTAAAAAAGAGGTGAAGGAGAAAAAGAAAGCCGAGATTTGGAAAGCAATCGGACTGGAAAATAAAAGGCAAAAAAGCAAGAATAAGACTGAGGTTTGGGTTTGAAAGTGAAAATGGCCGTTAAATTTGAATTTGAAGTCAGAGTCATGATTGGCTTGTTGCGGTGGGCTTTTGGTGGCCACTTAAAGCAAGCAAGGCATGGGTTGGCGCCAAATGCTTTTCTTCTATCCGTTGCAATTGTCCACTGGGCATATGACTGCAAAATCAAATGAGTCAATGGGGACCTTTTTTTTATATACAGAGAGAGTACTTTTTTAATAATTAGTCACATCCAAACTTTGATTATATAAATTCTGAGGGATTGGTCCGAGTCAGGGTAAAAAATGCTCGAGATAATTTTATATTGGTTGAGATATCTTAACTTTTTTATGCCTGAGATATTTCAGATAATATGAGATGTATCGATCATATGTACGAGATCTCAGTCATATCAGTTGATATGGCCTAGATTTATAAAAAAAAAAAAAGGGAAAAAAATATCGCCCGATATCAGTAAAATATTGGACGAAAATAGTAGACCCAAGACCTCAATGCCATTTTTTGGACCCCTGTCTAACGGTCAAGATGCCTGCATTATGAAGTAGAGTTGTAAATTCGATCCATATTCAATTTCAACGGGTCACTCTCCATAGATTTAACGGATGTGTATGGATTGAGAAGTTTACATATGACCATACAATTGGTCTTGTTTCCAATATAGAGTGGAGATACTCATATTATTAAAAAATAATTGATTATAAAAAATTTAAACTCCATCTAATAACCTTCTAATTTTCCTTGTCGCATATAACTTTATATGCCACCGTTTGGAGCTTTTGGTGGGAACGTAATAATAAGATTTTCAAAGATACTATTGATCCAGTATGATAGTTGCAAGATGAGCTCTCTCCAAGAGTGCATCTTGGGCTACCTCTCTTCCAGAATTCTGAAATATTTTTATGTCCAACATTCTGCGTACTTGGAAAAAATGTGTTGATCTAGTTTAAGCCCATAGTCTTTTGTGCTTGGACCCGACTGTTGGCTTATCCTGTGGGTGGTATCCTTTCCATTATTGTTGCTTGTTGTTTCTTTTTTATTTTCGTCTAGTATTTACACTTCTGGTGTATTTTATCTATGAATATAAGAAATAATAATAAGCTTTTAATTTAAACTTTAAAAATTTAATTATTAAAAAATTATTATTTTTTATAACTCATCTCACCAAATTTTAATAATTAAATCAATTTTTTTATTAAATTATATCGTCTATAAAATTTAATCATTTTATTCAATCCCAAGAGGCTAATCTTTATATTCAAAATAGTTAATCATTTTATTCAATCACAAGAGGCTAATCTTTATATTCAAAATAGTTAGCCAATCAATGAAATCCTACATTCCTACTATATTTCTTTAGAAGCAAGTATCAACACCCAGCACGCATGCTCCATTTCATTATTGATTGGTACAACCAATCAAAGAATCAATCATCATGATTTTCTTTTCTTTAATTAATGAAAGCCCGCAGCTGCACAATCCCAATTCCCCAGTTACCGCTACACGTGTCAAATTGGCACACCTGTGGGCAATCTAAGCCTTTCAAGATAAGAGGTTGATTTCAGTCCAATTCCAGGCAAGCATGTAAGTTTTCCATGCGGATAAAATAATGTGTAGATTAATCAAAATTAATTACGTTATCATCTGCATTTTCATTAGACTTTTTTTTTTTATAAAGTTATATGTATGGTAAAATGAAAATGAACAAAATATGAAGAGAATATAAAATGCAGATTAATTTGGATAATGTAAAACATAAAAGAGTGTGTAAATAAAGTATAAAATACAATTTATTAGACAAAGAAAAGTACAAAATACAAATCAAGACGAAAGAAAAATACAAATAAATAGAATAATGTAGAGGATAAAATGCAAATAATGATATGACATATTTTTATGGGCTTGATCATTGATCTGCATTAGGATTTAAAACTTGAGATATCGATGTGTATCACTGGTACTATGGGGATCGACAGTATGGCTTTCTCTTTTTTTTTTGAAAAAATACAAAAGACAATAGAAAAGGGTGCTCATCTTAATACGGGCATACTCTTTTAGTAGACAAGGGATCTTTAGATTTCTTACTTTGCCCTCATCTGCAGAAATCAACTTGTTTTTTTAGTGAATCAGTTTACTCATCGGTGCACTGTCCAGTGCAATGATGAGTGAACCGATTTATGTGTAAAATGATCCGGTTAGTGCACCAATTTAGACTCTTAAGAAATCGGTACACTGATTTTCAAGTGATCCGGTCCGTGCACCTGTCCGGTACACATATAAGTGAACTGATTCACTGAAAAGTGAACCGATTTCTGCAAATGAATGAGGGACAAAATGAGAAGTTCACTAAAACTCGTGCCTTCTAAAAGATAACGCCCGATTTAGGATGGGCACCAATAGAAAATAGAAAAACCTAGAGTGTATACTTTTTTTTTAATATAAAAATAACGGAGATTTTTATGGAGTTTTAAACTCTTGAAAGTCAAAATTTTGAAATGTCAATTTATTTTTTGAATTTACGTGTGGAAAACTATAGAAATCCAGTGTAAAACCCCCACGGATGCTATCTATTGCCTTTAGGGCACACCAGGTGAGGCCATGAGGACTCGAAAGTGACACCTCCCATATGAGGAAACATGTCTAAATTTTTTTATAAAAAATGAAACCAACATGAGGAAATACGTAATATGAACTTTATGTTCTCTACTGTCCCCTAGTGACATGTATATTTTATTACAATTCATAAATTTTTTATTCTAAAAATTTATGAGTTTTATAAAAATGTCAGAATATTAAAAAAATTACATAAAGACCCTTAAAAACTCTACCAATCACATTAGAGTTTTTTTATTTAATTATAGAAACATTTTTATATATCATTTTTTCGACAAGAAAATCGAAATTGAAAATTATCTTAGAAACCTGGCTTTTATCAAATTTTCAGAAAAATCTCAGAAAATCACAAAGATACCCTACAAACTATGTGAATGAAATCAATATATCTCCATTGAATTTCATACACTGTATATTATTTCATTAATTTTTTTTTCAAAAAAACTCAAACTTTTAAATTATTTAGAGCAAAAAAACTCTAAAAATTATCTCAAAATGGTTAAAATTGATAAAAATAATTCTTAACTGAATAAACCACTTTTAAACCTTTTTAAATTAAAAAAATTAATGAAAATAACTAAAAATCGATCAAAATCAATTTCTAAAAAAATTAAATAAAAAACCAGCATCTATGCGCTATCCAACCGATATGTATTGGCGAATAAAGCGTCCATATCGGCCGTATCCACCTTCTCAGAGTCGATACGCTATGTATCGACCCTTTTTATAATTATGACTGCCCGTTGATGCAAGAGAAGTTTGCACACATGCAAACATGGAATCCAAATTTGATTGATTTTATTAAACAAAATTAAAAGAAGAAAAAAAATAAAACACTCCTTTTCTTTTCATCATAATCAGTCTAAACTCTTCGTGCACTTTTTGTTCTAAATTTTAATAAATTCTAAAAATAAAAACTTCACTGATATATCAAGGCAAGTCATACAGCCACCCGGGTTTTCTTTTTTTACACACTAGATTTAAAAAAAAAAATGAATAAAATTACCATTTTACCCTTCCTTTTAAAGGAAAAAACGACCGTACGCATCATTCGAACAAAAATTGTTCGAATGGTTTTTTCGAATGAGGGGTGTGGAGTGGGATTTTCAAGTGAATCCGTTTCCTAACCGACTTTACCAAACAAGGTATCAAAATTCATTTACTCTGAATTTTATGAACTCCGGTACTGATTTGAAGTGAAAAATGTATAGTTTTGGGCTTAAAAAATTGTACCCAAAGAATTAAGAAAAAATGACATTCCCTCTTAATTATTTGGGTACGATAGTTGAAGTCTAAAACTATGCCTTTTTCACTTAAAATCAGTCCCAGAGTTCATAAAATTCAGTATAGATGAATTTTAATACCTTGTTTGTAAAAATAGGTCGAGAAACTGTCTCCTTGCCATGCCAACTGTAACATTTGCGCGTGTGGCTCGGGTTTCTTGAACTATGTTTACAAACAAGGTATCAAAATTCATATATTCTGCATTTTATGAACTCTGGGAATGATTTTAAGTGAAAATGGTATAGTTTTGAGATTTAGATATCTTACCCAAAAAAATTAAGAGGGAATGCCATTTTTTTTAAATTCTTTGGATACAATTTTTGAAGTCCAAAACTATACCCTATTCACTTAAAATCAGTCTCGGAGTTCATAAAATTCAAAGTAGATGAATTTTGATACATTGTTTGTAAAAATTGGTCGGAAACGAACTCGCTTGAAAATCTCACTCCACAACCATCATTCGAAGGAACCCATTCGAACAATTCATTCGAACGAAACATATTCGAATGTCGTTTTTTCCTTTAAAAAGGAAGGGCAAAATGGTAATTTCACCAATTTTTTTTTAGATCGAGTGTGTAGAGAAAGAAAACCTAGGTGTCTGTATGGGTGGCCTATATCAAATGTTTCAATTGATGTAAATCTCTCGTCCAAGAAATATTGGCTGAAACTATAATTTCTTGTCAATATTTGAAATACCATATGCACCTTTCTTACGTAAATTCTGCTAATCTTCCGTCTCAAGAAGTGGGAGGTGTCAGATTCAAACTTCTATGGTCTCACCTGGTGTGCCCTTAAGTGTAGTAGGTATCACTTGTGAGGGTTTTACGTTGAGTTTTCCACGATTTCTCACACGTAAATTAAAAAAAAATATTATATACTTAAATTTGATATATATATATATATCTAATTATTATTCACCACTAAATTAGAATATATATATATATATATATATATAGAGAGAGAGGCTAGTTATACCATTTTATATCTTCAAGCTCATATAATAAATTATATTTCTCATTTAATTTTAAGAAGTAATTAATATTCCAATCAAATGATTTACCACATCAACAAAATGTATAAAAGAATATAATTTAAAAGTAAATTTAGTATTTGTCTATTTATTAATTAATTATTATGGTGATAACTTAGAGTTAAAATATATGATTCTAAAATATTAAACATTTTAAACTATGTGAGCTCCAAAGACAACGGCACTTTTACAAAAGCGCCTATGATTATCATAGCGGTTGCACTCTTCTTTAAAAAGCAGACACCTACCGTTACCCGTGACTAACAATTTAAATATTACATTCCTTATTACCATCAATCATATGATCAGCTTATGATTAATCATTTAAATATTAAAATCTACAATGATGATTTAAGCAAATTTTCAATTTTGGCATTTCATCAAGGACAAACTTCCATGCTAGTGTAGGGAATACTTCCACTTCGTTTTGAATTATATTAATATTTTTATTTGATCATATCATTGAATTTTATTTTTTAAATCTATTCAATTTTTTTTTTTTAATTTATATGTGGGAAACTGTATGATACCCAGTGTCAAACTCCCATGGGTGAGTCCACTACCTTTAAGATATACCAAAGTTAGACTATGAAGATTCGAATCTACAATCTCTCACTTTCTGCACATATTATTTTACCAATTTACATCTATTATGTGTTATAGGGGTTATGTTATATATGAAACTTAATAGTATATCAATTCTATACAATTATACATAACTTGCACGTCTTATCGATTACCATACAAATAGTGTTTGTTTTGGTGGTTTGCACGATAAATGGTGTCTCTTCTTGTGCTCTGAATAAATGAATATAGGATTATTGTGAAGTAAATCAATTCACCTCATTAGAATATCATATGGGTATGGGACTTGACCTGTCTATTTGATTTAACTTATACTAAAAAATAGTGTTTAGATCGTGTCGAATTAATAAGTTAACCCTTTTTTTTTTTTTTGATAAAGTGCAATAATTCGCCCTCTAACACAATATTATTTATTTTGGATTTGAAAAACACTCACGGTTATGTATTAAACTCAAATGTCACCCATTAACCCAAAAGACCCTATGGTAGAAGGGAGTGGTGTTTCCTCATATAATCCACTTTCACTTCAACCTCATGGGCTCCTGGGCAGGGAATTATACAAAGGTGTCTAGGCCTCAAAAAGAATCCAGTTAATCTTTGAGACATGTGTAAACCTCTCTACACACACTGCATAACTCTATGGAGAATGACCCTTTGGAGTAGACTGAATTAAACTCAAGACTTCTGCTTTTTAAAGAGAGTTTCTGATAATCACTCTAACTCTTTTAAGTTAATTAATAATAATTAATAAGTTGACTTGGCAAAATTTATTAATAAATGAGTTAAATTTGAGACAAAATTTTACAAAACTTGACTGAAAACAAAACCTCACTGAACAATTTATGAACTAATTCACCTAACAATTTATGAACTAATTTATTAACTTGACAATATTTCTCTCACATCACTAGTCAACTGCATGATAATAATTTCTAGTATCTGATATTTCTCATTTACCCTCATATTTATGGTGATTTGGATTTCTCTATGAATAGTGGTGAAACGGCTCTTTGATAGAAGTCATGAATGTTGGGGTCTAATGTCAAGAACTGATGGCTCTTCACTGTTTCAGATTTTTACAGACATTTATATTGATTTAATAAAATTAATATTTGAAAATTGATCACCTACAAGTATGTGGACGATTGAAAAGTGACTGGTTAATATTAAAAAAATTAATTAGTTTCTGTATATCTGAAATAATCAATTCACCTTTGAATTGATGAACATGACACTCAGTGATTGATGACATAATAAATTTCTAATACTATTCTTTTACCAGAAGGGTTTTTTTTTTTACAATGGATGCAAAATGTATGGTAATAAAAGAGTGACAACTAAATGTGTAAAATGGTTTAATTTACAATATTTTGATTTTTTATAAGTATTTATATAGAATAGTAATTTCTGACACAAATTTAGGCCCCTCATCCAACACACTCGAACGTGTATGTACTTTTATTAAAGGTTGAATTGAGTTTCAGTTGTAGATTGTGACATGATAATAGCTTTATTTTATTAATTTTTTTTAAAACTATCGATTATTAAAAATATTTCATGTTTTTTAAGAAATAAAAATATATTGCAATATAAACTATTGAACAAGGTTTTAATTTCTATTGTGTTGCAAAATGTAATTGGATTTGAGCAACCAATGTAGCTTAGGTGTCTCTTTGTTGGTGTTCGTTGATTGTCCTATTTTATAAGTAATTTTTTGTTTACTTGTTATGTGTTTTTAACTTTTTAGGGTAGAACTCGGGTCTTGTTTTAGAACTCGACATTAGACTAAGTTTATGATGAATTTAACTAATTAAAATTATTATTTTCTCTTTTGAACTTACATCCAACTTTTTATAATATTTATTTGATACATCCATATTATTAGATTATGTTGAGATTCATCAATGATTTGAGTTAAATGACATAATTTCACGGGTTGTATAAATTTTGGAGCTTTTGGTGTTACAATTGGTATCAAAACAATTTTCATATCTTCTATTTAAATTTCGGTGAAAGCAACCCAAAGGAGGAAAACCGTTAGTTGATGTTGTATCATGATAATTTGTCATGTGAGGAGGAGAGAGAGTGTGAGATTTATCGATAACTTAAGTTAAGTGCTCTAATTTTATCCAATAATCAGTGTTCAATTTTGAAAAAAAATAGAATGGTTGAAATATATTAAATGAGTATAACTTTTACTCTATATATGAGTAGACATATATAAGCACTTTACACATTAATTTGCACTTTTACTCTATATAAGATAGAGTGCAAGTGTATACACTATTTTAAAATCAAATATAAAAATATAATCCAGAACAAAAATAATCTAATATAATTTTATTATTCTGCATATTATCTTACACATTATAAACTAAAAAATGTACATATAGAATCAAAAACTCAATTTCCACCATATAACGATGTAAGTGAAAGCCTCTAAATTAGAAATAAATTTACTCATACATTAAGATTTCACAACTAATATCCCTACTAACTAATGTAAATAGTAATCGACTAACATAGCTTAGATATAAAAACACTTGCATTATAATTTTTTTTATAACATGGATATCTCCACTTCACATTGAAAGTGAGACTAATACTATGGATATACGAAACCAACTGTAGACCCTCATATATCAGATTAATTGAGAAAGAATCGAATCAAGATCTCTAATTTAATCCTAAAAATTTAGATCAATTGAACTATACGTAAAGATAGCATTACATTATAATTAAGTCAAGCATTTGAACCCAAGATGACACCAATGCTAATATCTTAACTTATTAATTTTTTTAAGGTCCAGAGATGTCTAAGCATCACACCCGACTAGCCCTCAGAGGTGTGTGAAAACTCCCAAATCCGTATACACCGAGTAAATTTATAGAGAGTGATCGTTCATTAGAGTCTTCAGGGATTGAACCCAATACCTCAATCACAGATCAACCCCTTGAGGTTATCATAGCTTATTAATTTAGGGTGCCTATGCTAACACGAGAGTTTCTTTTAAGAGACACGAGTTTTAGTGAACTTCTCATTTTACCCTTCATCCATCTGTAAAAATCGGTTCACTTATCGGTACACCAGATAGGTGCACCGATCGAATCACTTAGAAATAGGTGCACCGATTTTTTAAGAGTCCAAATTGGTGTATCAATCGGATCATTTTACACATAAATCGGTTCACTTTTCAGCGAACCGTTTTACTGAAAAAGTGAGTCGATTTTTGTGAATGTGAACAAAGTAAGAAATCCGAAAAACTCGTACTTCATAAAAAAACACCTGTGTTAAGATGGGCATTCTTAATTTAATGGACCATTTGAGAAACTTCTGTTCAATTCAAATTACACTAAGATGCAACATTGGTAAAATGATCACATGCTATTCTTATTCTTATTACAAACGTATTGACACAATTATTATGTGATTGAAAGTGACAATTTCCTTTTTATAATAAACGATGATTGGGACTACCAAACCTTTAAATTTTTTTTCTCTCTCTCTCTGTCTTTCCTTTTTGTCTCTCTACATTTTGAAATTAGAGTTGAATGAATGAAAAGAAAGAAAATGGAACAATGGGAGTAGCAAAAGAAATGCCTTTCTGTCGTACATGTGGTAAAGGAGACGAGAGATTGTGACCATTGATTAGTGGGTCCCATTCATGGATAGACTCGTAGTTCAAAATCTGGTCTAAAATGGACAATTCAACGCCCTTGGTTGCCGCACTTTATAATTTAATTAAATAAAAGGCATGGTTGACAGTCAACAAATATTTCTAGATCGCGAGCAAAATGGATCATAGAGTGCATACTAGACTTTTTTTTTAAAAAAAAAATTAGATTAAAGTTTGACTTGGGTCAAATTTATATACTAATTTCACTATAATGTAGATAGTAAAGGTACAGATATTTATTAATAAATAGTTTAGTTTTAGAGTTCAATTAAGAGTTAGATAATGTTTTTAAATTGTATTTTATTTTATTGATCATGTGTTAGTTGGTGAATATAAATTTAAAGAGAATGAAAAGGTGTTTGGGCTTACCACTAAGACCTTTAGTGGGCACTTAATTTTATAATATGAATTTATTAAATACATCATGATGCAGTAAATTATGATAATGCCTTTTAAGAAATAATTTTTTTTTTCCATTCAAATCTTTCAAGAATGTTACTAATTTGTATATTGTTAGGTGTTTCACGAATCTTATTTACGATTTTGTATTCGAATCATTTTCAACTCTGATCATTTTCACATACCTCAAAAGATTAATCGAATGAGATGTTTGAACAATTTCAGCTATAAAAAATGTTATAATATTTTTATATGCTTTTAAAATAATATAATTCTATAATCAAGATTAAAATAGTTAGATAATTAATCTATCGCAACAGAAATGCAAAATAGTAAATTCTGTATCTAACACATACCATCAAAAGTTTTATTATATTAATTATAAATAACATCTTACGATCAATTTTTTTATTATATTAAATTATATAACATCATACAATCAAAATTTTTGTTATATTAATTAAAAATAACATTAAGCTTCCTTTAGTCGGTAGCTACTGAGCTACACAATCTAGACTGGCCATCATCATGCCAAGTATACAACATTGGCGCCTCATAATTGTTGAATACTGCTTCAATGTTTAATAAGCCTTAACAGTTCCCATTTTTGCATAAAACCCCTTAGTTCTAACTTCTGACACCTCTGTCACTGTCACCTTCAGTCCCTTTCTGATATTGAATTTGGAAATTTATATTTCATTTCACTTAGAATTTGTTTTCGTATTTTAAATGAAAAGGGGGATACAAGTTCAATATAAATTCTTAAAACTCCTTCACAATGGATATGGGACTCAATCGGCTACCGACACCCCTTCCCCTCCCCTCCCTCGAATGAGGCTCTTTAGAGGATAGAACATTGTCCGTCATCTCGTCAGGTTAAGAGATCTCTTGAGTCCACATGCGGTAGCTTGGAACATAGTTTTGATGTCACTCTTTAGGACTGAGTATCCAACCCAAGATTAGCCCATTAGGTGGAGTGACCCAGTCTAATATAACTTTCTAGATCTCCCTCTTTACAAACGATGTGAGACGTTCGGCTGCCCAAGATCTTTAAAAAATGACTTGGTTGATACGAGCAAAGTGATTTTTAATGGACCACATGGTGAAGAAAGATCATTCTAAGATGCTACCAGCACTTCATTTGATGGGCCCAAAATACCGTACACGCATGTCATCATTTGTCAACATCTAAAACAATATTTTAAACTTTTATTCTATAATATAGAGGTTGTTTGATTGTATAAAATTTACTTAAAATTAAAATGTGAGAACATGAAAGTGCATTGATCATGAGTGGTGAAAATCTTTAAAAATAAAATAAGTGGATTCAAGAGCTTTATCATCATATCGAGACCAAAGGCCAGCCTCAGGAGTCCCAGACTGGAGAGTAGTTCAAGCTTAAAGAGATGTAAAAGGCCCAAAATTTAAGTGAAGAGAACATGGGCCACTACAGGACTAGCCTTAGCACGACTCTTAGGTTAGAGTCTTCTTCATTATCATCCTAACTATTTTTTTTCTTTTTTCATATATATTTGAGATCAGTTTTTGAATTCCACTTTATAATCCACACTCTATAAAGAGAAAACAAAGACATTAAATTCTACTCTATCGACTCAAGTTTGATCGTGGATACCTCCAGCTCATTTTGTACAACCATTTCTGGCTCATGAAAATGGGCCGAAGCATGTTGCTGGCAGGCCCATTTACAACTTTGAAGTGAAACAACACGCCTAAGAAAATGTTACAAAGTCTAGATGATCGAATTCTTTGAGCATTACAGGTAATAGAGATCTCAAGGGAATATCATAAATGGAACCAGACATGTATTAGAACTGATGTGGGCATCATCACGAGCACCAACAAGAAATTTAAGAATGAATTTGAAGATGAGCCGAGTTTCGCCGCTGAATTTTGAGAGACAAAGACGGGTTCGAATAATTGGCTCATAGGCTTGGGTGTCAAGTCAGGCCTTCAATTCCATTAAAAGAGACACAATTAGACCCAAAGAAGTGGTCCATATGCTGTTAGTGGTTTAACTTTCACTTACATTCTCCACCTACATACATCTTGGCTGATTTGAAAAGAATAATTCAGACCCTTTACACGTCCAAAATCTGCTGTGGATAGCAGAAAAATTTGAGCAGCTATGGATAGAAATAAGGGACAAGTTTAGCATACAGATTTGATCCAATCTGCTGCACACGTTCAAGTCTGATTGGGGACCGGTTTTTCTTTAGAAACCTGCTGTATTTTGGCTTCAGAAATTGCAGAAAGGATCCTCCACAACTGCAAAATCTCAGCAAGAGGAGATCTTCCAAACTATCCATATCTGATCCAAAGACACGCAGGCAGTAAGAGGAAGGAAATAATTGTTGGGGCAGCGAACGAGTCCCTGATTGTGAAGGGGGAGATTAAAGGTTTCTCTCATTGTATGATGCTACATTACCACCAACTAGCGAGTGTCACATTGTTATACAATATGAATAGGTAGATGTTCAATAATGTACACCTTGGCCAAAAACATAAAGAGCAAATATGAAATTTGCTGCCACGACTTTCCTAATACAAACAGTTGAAAGGGGCAGAGAAGCAGATCTCATCTAATGTAGATTTGTAACTTGAAGCTTGAATCTTCTCCCTTTAACAGAGTTCAAGAACGCAATGTAACTTGGTTAGGCTCAGCCAAATCGGCTCAAATTGTCATTAAAAGTAACAAAACTCAAATCAATCTATATCCAAGTCCCCATTTCACGCTGCTTTCAGATATACTTATCATTGTATGAATTGATTACAGTTTTTTTTTATGACCAAGGTGTCCATGCCTCTTAGAGCCCCCGACTAGTCTTTGGGCATGTGTAAACCTCTCTATCCACACACACTGGATAATTCTATGGAGAGTGGCCCTTTGAGATGGAATGAGAATCGAACTCATGACTCCCGCTTCTTGAGGTGGGTTCCTAACCATCACTCTAACCGCTTTGATTATGAATTGATTACAGTTAATAATAGTATCCCATATCCTTCATCTGTGGGAGAAGCTTTTCTTCTAGCACTTCATATATTTCCTTCGCTTGAGGATGTGCCCTGTCACCCACATAGAACGCGTGACTTTTGTTCTTCACTTCAATTAGACTAAAACCGGGAACCTTCTTCACCATTCTCTCCTTCATCTTCTTCCTCACCCGTGCAACTTCATCCCACTTCCCTTGTGCTGCATATGCATTTGCCAAAAGCACATAAGCTCCTGAGCTATCCGGTTCTATTTCGATTAGCTTCTCACCAACTTGGCTTGCCACCTCCTGACAACCATGCAACTTGCAAGCAGCAAGCAACGCTCCTAAAACAGCCCCATCTTGCTTGCATGATGGCATCAGAGTCACCACTCTCTTAGCCTCCTCAATATGACCAGCACGACCAAGGAGGTCAACCAAACACGAGTAGTGCTCAGCCTTTGGCTCTAAGCCATAAGCTATGGTCATTGAATTAAAGAGTTTCTGGCCCTTCCTAAGGAGGCCTGTGTGGCTACAAGCGGATAAAACTCCCACAAAAGTGATCCCATCTGGCTCAACTCCGGCCCTTAGCATACGTGCAAAGACTTGCAATGCATTGTCACCACAACCATGGTTTGAGTATGCCAAGATCATGGCAGTCCATGAGACAACATCTTTAGCCAAAAGTCTCGCAAATGCAAAATGGGCAGAGGCCGCATCCCCGTTTCTAGAATACATGGTAATTAGGGCATTCGTTAGTGAAGTATCAGACTCAAAACCAAAACACAGAATGAGTGCGTGAACTTCCATCACTTCAATGACACTACTGCATGCTGTTAATATGCTAGTGAAAGTAGTCTCATTCGGCCTGCAGCTTGTGTGAAGCATGAGAATCAGGTGTTCCAAGGCCTCATTCTCAAGCCCACTTTTCACATATCCATCAATCAATGCATTCCAAGTTACAGTATTTCTTTCGGGCAGTGAAATGAAAAGCTCAGATGCTTCAGTCATGCATCCATTTTCGGCATATGCTGTGATCATTGCATTCCATGCGGCAACATCCTTTTTTGGCATGCAATTGAAGTATTCTCGGGCATTATTAATTGATCCAGTTCGAGCCAGACCTGTAACCATGGTGGTCCAAGTAATTTCATTCCTCCGAGGCATCAATTTAAACAATGCAATTGCATCACCCACTCTTTTACTCTCTAAATATGCTGATATCATGATATTCCAAGAATATAAATTCCGTTCAGGCATTTCATCAAAGAGCCGACGTGCCTCATCTATCTTATCATTTTCTACATATGATTTGATCATGGCTGTCCAAGAAACAACATTCTTCTCCGGCATCATGTTAAAAAGTTCTTGGGCATCATAAATCAAACCATTTCGAGCATAACCTAAAATCATTGTCGTCCAAGAAACGATATTTTTCACAGGCATTCGATCAAAAAGCTGGCGGGCTTCTCCAATCAGCCCCACCCTCAAATACCCAGAAACCAAACTTGTCCAGGAGAAAACATTTCTCTCCGGCATTTCATTAAACACAAGGCGTGCTTCATCAATCCGCCCTGCCTTGGCATAACCGTCTATCATTGCTGATTCGGCTACCACATTTGTTTCGGGCATCTCTAGAAAGAGTCTTTCAGCTTTCTGCAAATCGCCATTCTTAAGATAGGCAGTGATCATTGCAGCATAAGAAACACCGTCCCTGTGAGGCATTTCATCGAACAGGTTTCGCGCTTCTTTGACTTTCCGGCTGCGGCCAAGGTTCGTTATCTTTGAATTGCAGCTGTAGATTTCCGAAGAAACCCAGTGATGGGTTTTCTGTAATAAGGGGAATTGGATTGCATTTGAAGAAAAGGAGTGACTTGAAGAGCTTAAATTGCGAAACGTAAGAAGAAATCGGAGGTGACAACAATGATGCGTACATCTCTGTAAGCTCATAAGGAAGAGCACCAGGTTTTGGAGCAGCACAGAACGTACCGCCTCTCCTGTCCTCTCGAGGCCTTATAATAATATAGTAATAATAATTTTGAAAGAGGCTTCCATTTCTTATTTGATCTGAATTTTTTTAATTTTTTAATATTATAAATTACTTTAATTTTCTTATAATTTATTTATTAACTTTAAATTTGAGCAACCTTATTCTCTTGAGACAGGGTGGATGATGTAAATATAGAATTATTCTCTAGAGTGATTTTTTCACTATTATTTTCTCTCTTGGTGTATCTACCTTTAAAAAGAAAAATTTAAATTTATCTATCATCACCAGGGTCGACAGTTTTTTACTTATTAAAAAGAAAAAAATCAATTTACCCTTATTTCCTTCCTCTCTCTTTTCATTTTTTCATAAAAGTAAAATTGAATTTTCCTTAAAAGAATTATGGAACAAAAAAGTAGTTATCACTATTCTTAAATTAAGGATAAAATGATAACAAATGCCTGTGATAACAATCCGATTCCTCACTCAAGTCAAAAAGTACATGTGTCCAATTCACTTCCCCATTATATGCCATGTAGCTTTGAGTAGAACATGATTGGAATCTCGATCAAACTAAAATAGATGACGAGGTTGATTTCATTGCAAGTTATCACTTATAACAAGGTTGAATTAAATTTTGTATGTGAATTCCTTTATACATTTTTTTAATTTTAATATATTTTTATGATAAATGATGAAATGCATAGTAATTACTCAACGACATATAAGCATTGATGGATTGAATGTAAACAATCATAAATAGATTGTGAAATGAAAGAGTTTTCGTTATATATATATATATATATATTTTTTTTTTTGACAATTAAGGTGAGA
The DNA here is from genome assembly GCA_022113865.1 of Chimonanthus praecox. Taxonomy (NCBI): domain Eukaryota; kingdom Viridiplantae; phylum Streptophyta; class Magnoliopsida; order Laurales; family Calycanthaceae; genus Chimonanthus; species Chimonanthus praecox. The sequence continues at coordinate 57,324,777 of CM039089.1, forward strand.
GTTTTCTTTGTATTTATTACTAACTCAATTTTAACTCCTTCCTTCTATCTCTTTCTAAACGTATTGGATAAAATTGTATTTTCTTTTTAAAGATGGTGCATCATAACAAAATCTTATGGTGTACAAATCACCATCCTTATTTAAATTTTACAAGTTGCAAAAATTGCTTCTCATTCTCTTCTCTCCCCTAAGAATTTATTTTCTACAAGAATTTTAGAAAATGATCAAATTGTGAAAATCAATTTCCATAATCTATAAAATTTCAAACAAAAATCATTTTCCATTTTAAAAAATATTGCACATAAACATATTCTTACCATCTAAAACTAAAAAGTAAAAAAAAAATTTGTAAAATGTGTAACATGCTGGACTTCCGTTTATCTGATACCAAAATGAAAAAGTGAGGGTTACTTCATGGGTTTGGCTAAGGCAAAATTTCAAGCTATATTTCATTATCATGGCTAGGGATTTACTTGTTAAAAAAAAAAAGATTGAATTGACACGTCACGCTTATGGGTTAGGCTGATTCACACTTTATGTTTCATACTTGTACTGCAATCTATAATTATACCCTGCAATTTTACTCTTTTATACTCTGTTAACGTGACAAGTTATAATTAGTTACCTTTCAAGAATTAATTAAAGATACAAATTATATAATTTTCTACATCAACATAAAGATAAAAAAAAGTATAATTTAAATCTAAGTTAGAATTTTCCACACATATACATCAAAACGAGCCTGAAAACAAAACTGGGTATTGGGTAATATACCATTGCAGTGATTCCTACCATAAAAAAATGGAAAAATGGGTCAAACTTGATCATTTTACATAGTAAATAGAAATGATTTAGAAAGACCTATCTCTATTTTGTGAATAAAGACCTAACCTTCTTTTAATAATGGGGCTTACCTATAGGCCCACTAATCATTGGGAAGTTGATGAATGGAAAGACCACTAGGTGGCTAGGAGTGGACAAAAGTTCAAAACCACTCAAATCAACTTCTTCATAATTTTTTAGCTTGAAAAATCAACCATCATAAGAGGTAGAACAGAGCCAATTTATAGTGTGTACCAACTCAATGGGGATGAATGAGTTGGCTTGGATAATCATTGGAGGGCCACACACACATATGGGGCGAACTCTACCACACCCTTGTCTCTATTGAGTGCGATAGGACTCACCAATGGTCAAACCAAACCATCAGAGGCACTTGTTCCCCATGGTCAAATATCAAATTTGGCACCCATCAGAATGATATGCATCTTCATTAAGGCATTAAAAATATTTTTTTTTTATGACCAAGGTGTCGAGGGGTCTCACCTATATTTTGACAGTGGACATTTTAACCCGACTAATAGGAGTTTAAAATTCAGTATCCGTCAATATTTTTCTCTCCTTTTTTTTTTAACAAACACGGCCGATATCAGTTGAGATATCGGCATATTGGCTGAATATTGGCCGATATTCGGACCCCTGCCGACTAGTCCTTTGAGCATGTGCAAGCTTCCTAATCCCACACACTGAGTAAGCAACTACGGGGAATGTGAGGCAATAAAAATATTGCCCCTCGAATACTGTTAAATAGTGGGCCACTTAAATCATACGTTAGTGGTGCAAATTTGAAAGGCCTAAAGGTTCATACAAAAAGGTCTGAAAGTGATCTGGGCTGCAGTTGGTTCGGAGAAAATTTGTAGTAAAATTTGAATTCACATATTATGTAATAAATTTTGAATTTAAATTTCAATTATGGTGCAATTAGATGGTCTCAGTTAGTTTTAGTTTGAATTCAAATTTGAATTTGGTGCATTTATTTTTTAAAAATTTTAATTAGTTAAAATTAATGTCAATGTATTTTCACACACACACACACACTATATATATATATATATATATACTCAAGCTTTGACAATTGGAGATGAAATTTGAGTTTGAAGCTTTGAACTTTCTCCTTGGTTGGTGCCCACTCCAATGCCATTATAACTCCTAGTCCTTGGTGTTGGCTAGGCAAATCATCCCACTACTGATTCCTATTCTACCAAACCCCATTTAAACCCCCATTACTCTGGACTTTCTCCTCACTTTTTGCAGGCCATCTTGCATCACTTGGGAACTGAAGACAGGATGATTTTTATTGAATAGGCAATACTCCTATCAGTAATTCCTCTTCCCACCCTCCCATGATTAGAATGCATCCAAATGGGCCCAAAGTGGGTGTATGAACGTGTGGAGTTTCTTCTCACTTACTGGTTGGTGACAAACAATCAATAAAGAAAATATAGACAAACGCAAACACATATAGAAGTACATGTGGATGTTTGGACATCCTTCTTCTTATTGGATGGAGCCATAAGCAATAAATGATGTTAGATGAGCTTGTCCTATCGGTTGTTTTTGTGCATGTGTGTATGATCAGCTGGACAATGGACCAGATCTAGCACAAACATATAGTAAAGATCCCTTTAGAAGGTCTCACTGTGAAATCCCTAGAAGTTTCATAAGAAAAATATGCTAAATGTGCTGTAACAAGTAAATGCAAGTGTGGTTACCATAGGTCAAAGATGAGGACCACGTGCTCTTTAGTACCATGAACTTGCCATGTTTCTGATTATTCTTTCATGGAATCAGTATGTGTTCTTTCATACAAACGGTAAATCAAAGCTGACTTTGACATCTGTGGCTCCCTTTCAAGAGCAGCAATCACATCCTTGACAGTGATGTTGCGTGCGATTTTTCTCTGAGGCATAAGTGCAGGATTCTTTGCAAGCTTTCTCACAAACCCTATACCAAAAACACATACAAATGAAAATTGGTGACTTCCAAACACAGTAATTGCAAATACTTACGAAATATGAAACAGGATCCAATTGATAAGCTGCATCAAATTTTGTCAACTGATGGGCTGAATCTCTGGACATCACTGACTTGCCAACCCTTAAAACCAAGTTGGTGCTAAGAAAATAGAGCTGTGCCACCAAAATCTGCTAATAGTGATCACACATGGACACAGCAAAATGGCATACATGAGTAATGGTTGCACTTATTGAGCCAAGGGTGTTGTGAATATATGAACCCTGGCTCCAAAATCAGTTTGATTTATTTATCAGCTGGTCACAGTCCATTCTTCTCATGCACATTTGCCCCACCCACTATGTCATGGATGTAATTTAAGTATTGGCCTTGAACAAATAGGACAAGTACTGTTTGCATATATTTAGTAATTATAGGATAATTCTATCCTCTGGTTGGTCATGAGTTTTATATGTGGGACACATCTTGACAATCCATGCCACTGAAACACAGACAAGACAACCGATTGGATTGATTAAGACATCATGCCTATTAGTCAATTCCTTTAAGGATTCTAATCCTGGTTGTTTTTTTTTTCCTTTTTGAAAGATTTACAACATATTCATTAAAGAGCAAAATGTACAGTATAAAAGAATGCTGATCCTTCACAAAAAGACAGAATCAATACTCAAAAGAAAGATCCAAAAAACTGGTATACGATATGCCACCAATTACATATTACCTATAAAACCCTCAGGACAAGCCACCCCCACTTCGGATAAGAAGTTTGCCACCCCATTGTTTGACCTTCTAACCTGCTTGAAAGAGAGGTCCTTACCCTTACAGAGAGAGGATATCTCTCTCACAATAGCAATAAGCTTCCATGGAGGTTTTTCTCCTACCAGAAGTCCAAGCAATTGTAACGACCCGTCCTGCTAGCATGATATTGTCCGCTCTGGGCCTCACACACGGCTCGCACGACTTTCAATTGGTGAGCCAACCCACTGTTGCTCCCAAAAGGCTTCATGCTAGAAGGAGAAAGGGTACCACTTATATACTAGGGAATTTCCAATGCAACTACCAATGTGGGACTTTTTGGAGCGGGGTATTACAATCTATCTCCCTTAAAGCTAGAGCCGTCCCGGCTCTACACACACAACAACCAAGCCCACACCCTCAGACAGAGAGTTGAACTATTCTCTGATACCATTTGTAACGACCTGTCCCACTAGCATGATATTGTTCACTCTGGGCCTCACACACGGCCCGCATGACTTTCAATTGGTGAGCCAACCTATTGTTGCTCCCAAAAGGCCCCATGCTAAAAGGAGAAAGGCTACCACTCATATATCAGGGAATTTCCAATGCAACTAGCAATGTAGGACTTTTTGGAGCGGGGTATTACAGCAATGGCCTTGGGATCAAGCCCCCCTCAACATGAAAATGGCCACCTTTTAGTTTTGTACTCGTGTGTGAGCAGATTAAGAGGTTTACACATGCCCCAAGGATTATTTAGGTGGGACACTTGGATACCTTGGTCTTAAAAAAAAGTCCAAGTGATGGCATTTGTCGAGTCACCCTCCAAAATGAGGTTACCTAAGCTTGGTCCTCCCAGTACCCAGATAGAAAGTGCCCTCCTAATAACTGGAAATCGATCTCATTAGAATCTCTAATGCCTATGGGTTTAGTGACAAAGGTTAAAACTATCCCCACTGGTCCCGGCTTCCCTCTAGTTGCTCCATCCACATTAAACTTAAAGCAGCTTACATTTGGGGGCTTCCACCTTTCCACTGACTTACTTTTTCTATTGCCTCCCCTCAAACATTCAACCCCTTGGGGCGTCACCATAGAAAAATATTTTTGAAATCTTCACAGCCCATTAGCCAAAATATTAGAAGATCCTTTGCCTCTGGAAAACCTTGTTAGTGGATTTCTCTTTAGACAAAAAAATCCTCAAATTCCGCTTTTTCCACATAGACCATAGAATGACAATGGGGATCATTTGCCACACAATCTTCCCTCTCCCTCTGAAAGCACTGTACGACCACGATGATAGAACATCAATGACACACTCCTACAAAACCCAATCACAACTCATAAGATCCAAAAAACAGGTCCATTGTGCCTTTGCCAACGAACATTGACAAAATAAGCGATTCACAATTTCTACTTCACACCACACCGTACACAGGTCAAGTTAACCTCCACTGTGATTATCCTTCTCCTCCTAAGGTTAAATCTAGTCAGCACCCTGCCCTTAGCAACATACCAATAAAATAATTGTACTTTTAGAGGGGATTTACTCTTCCAAATGCTGGTAGCTCTTGCAAATAAGAATATTACTATCACTGGACTATGATGTTGTTTTAACATTAAAACATAAATATAAATCATCACCATCATCATCACAATGGAAGGTTCATAAAGGAGGAACTGTTGGCTGGACGACCCTTCAAAGGGGGCTCTGTCCCAATTCAGGTTTTAATACATTGATTCAAACGGTTCAACTGAGGGCCTTGCAGCAAATAGACCATGTCATAAAAGAATCCAAATTGATCTCTAGACACCAACATCTACGTCATTGAAACTTGAGCATCCTTAATGCTTGAGCTTACTTTACAGATCTTTGGGTGAAGGACCATATAATTCTCGACACCAGTAATCAGAAGGTTGCTTTCATATCGCTTCAGGATCAGATATCTCTCCTGGTTTTGTGGGGTTTTTGTAAGGATACAGTTATGATGACAAGAGATAATTATCCCTGACCCAAAATTAAAGTATCAAATTGCAGCACTAACTAATACAAAGACGCACCTTTCTTTGAAAGATTACAAAGAAGCACCTTTTGACCCTATCTTTTGAATTTATTTGAAAAGTCCCTAAGTTTCCCCCTTTTTTTAAAAAAAAGAACCATTTTGATAAAAGATTCTAGAAGGGCCCCTTGATCAAGGTCAGCTTCTCTTTAAAAATTAAATGTACGTTTTTTTTTAGCGGTAACAAAGAAAAACTTAGTTAAAACAAAACAAATACAAGACAAAATACAAAAGGCCTAAGAGAATTAGGCCCGAAATAAGGAAAAAAAAAAAAGACAACAAAAATGAAACAAAACAAAGCAAAAGCAACTATAACAATAGCCAATTTTACGAGACAATGAAATCTATCCTCCAGGTAGCTGGAAAGAGCCATTGATCGAGCCACCACGCCATTCTTCATGAAGAAGTCTGCTACTCCATTGGTTGTACGACTGATATGTGTGAAAGACACCTCCAGGCTTGAAACTAACTCCTTAATCTCCCTAACTAAAGTGATTAACCTCCATAGGGGATGTTTCACTCCCCTGACCCATTTGATAGCGTTGGACGAATCACTTTCAATCACTATTTTTTCTCCCCCTAATCCCGCAGCTAAAGTCAAGGCTTTCTTAATACTAAGAAGTTCCGCCTTATTAGAGTCCTTAATCCCCACTAATTTTGTAAAGACAACTCATGTGGTGCCCGAATGATCCCTAAAGACGCCCCCAATCTCGGCCAGGCCAGTCTTACCCCCTTGAGGCCCCATCCACATTGAATTTCAAAGTTCCACTAGGAGGGGGAGACCAATCAACCCGTTTCTTCCGACTACGAGTTCTAGATGTCATGCAACCCTCCCAAGACAAAAAAATAGATCCATGGCTTTCAAATCTTTGAACTCCCTGTTTGAACAAAGCCAAACACACAGTTTCCATTTCGTTTTCTTGGAAGAGCTCGCTAGAATCCAAAGCCTTACCCTCGGAGATATTGGAATTCCCCTCCTTCCAAATAGTCCACAAAAACACGGCTGGAATTGTGATCCAGGCTATCCTCCTCTTGGAATTAAGATTGTGGAAGAACCAAGACCCCACCAAATCTTCCCAAGAGCTAGAGCAAACCCAAGATACTCCCATAAGATTCAAGAAACAACTCCAGAGCTTCCAAGTCATAGGGCAAGTGACTAAGAGATGATCTAAAGATTCCTCAACCGACCCACAAAGGGGCAACTATTGTCTCCATTTGGGCTCAACACACCTCTTCTCCTTGGGTCTACCCTGGTAAGAATTTTCCTCTTCGCACTACAACACACAAACAATTGAACCCTGGGTGGAGCAAGGCTCTTCCAAATAAGGGACTGAGGTATTAATGAGCCATTGACATCCTAGTTCGCCACCTCGATCATGGACTTAACCGAAAAAATTCTAGATGGATCTCCTGTCCACACTAGCTCATCTTCTACTTTTAGGTCAAATGGAAATTCCCCCAATTTGAGCTCTAAGTTCGTTCAAATTATTGACCTCAAACGACCTAAGATCTCTTCTAAAATCTAGATGCCAATAAAATTCTTGATCACCCACGTGACAAACATCTTGTACCAAAGCCCTTTTATTCGAATGGCTCTAAACAGTCAAGGGAACCGCTCTCTCAAGGGTCTATTTCCCAATCACAAATCTTCCCAAAAGAAGGTGCAATCACCCCTACCCACTAACAACCGAAGCAATCCTTAAATAACTAAATGTACTTGTTGTGAACAATTTGCACCGTGTAAAGTATTCAATGGAGCCCAAATGAGACCCTTTCTTCACGTATTTTCCTCCTTCACACTCATTACATGTCATCCACTTGAGATACCTATCATAGTTGATTTTTAAGCCCTAAAGTCCAAATCTTTTATTATCTAATTTAGATGATTTTCTGGACACTGCTAATCCATGAAGTGTATTTGTTAGTCACCTTACTGTCTAAAAGGTATTGACCTCCAAACAGACCCCACAATATATATCTGAAAAATCATTCTATATTATATAGACATCTGAAAAAATCTTAAAGCAAACAACAATTGATCATTGAGGCCTTTTAGAGGGAAAAACCAAAAAGAAAATGCCCTACTCACCAGAAGCAGTGGCAACAACAGAGGTGCTATTGTTTTCCTCTTCTTGGCTTTCGCTCATCCTTCCAGTAGCTGATGAATGCCTTTGGATTGGATCTTTACCTGGTTGTGCACCTGACGCCCCATCTTGTCCACCTTCACGCTTCAGTCGAGCTTTTTCAGCCATGAGCTGCCATTTTGATTGCACATCATCTCCACCAACAGCTGCTCGAGCAGCAACATTCGCAGCTTTTGTCCGCATTTTGTCATCTTCCTCCTTGTTTACCTTCATGTATGTCATACTAAGATTACAGAAATGTTTAAGAAAAAAATGGCTAATTCCATTTTAACCTTCTATAAACTCCAACTACAAAGCAACTTTTACACCCCATTAACAGCATGCACAACATGCAAATTGGGCTCTATGTTAGATGGAGAATATCCACAGATTCACACTGATCAAACTTCCAACCAGATTTTGATTGATCTAGGTCTACATATTTGTGGTTTATATTCCATCCAAAATGACGAGCAAGATTTGGAGAGTTGAAGTTGGCATGCTTCTATGCCATACTAATAGAAGTTGAGTTACCACAAACTGCAAGCACTAGAAAACAATTGGAATCCCGGCAAAAAAAAAAAAAAAAATGAAGAAGCAAAAGAATTCCCCACTAGAAAGTTCATTCTAAGTAAATATACCTTAGTTGCCTTCAAACAATTTTCATCTTTTTCCTTGTCCACATCAACTCCATTTCCTTCACCCTGGCATTCATTCATACTTGAAGTCAGAATAACTTCAGCATTATTGCCTTTCCAATTTACTCCGTGAACATGTCTAAGAAAATCCTCAAACTAGAATAACTTATAGTAAAAGGGTGAAAATGAGAGCAATAGCTAATAACATCATCGTGAATAAATTAGAGAAGTCAATCTGACATTTCAATTTTTTTTAGAAAAAGAAAATAAATAAACACTTTGTAAGATATTAAAATTACTGCACTCATAGCATGGCAAATGTATTAAAAACAAGATGTTCATTATTATCTTTGGCACTATGCTTAAACAAATAAAAATGTAAATGTGTTGGCTACTTAAGCATTTATTATTTCAAATAGTCATGAGAGAAAACTATCTTAACTCAATCTCTAGCAACTGCAATTTTGGATTAAAAAAAAGTAACAAGTCCAACTTGTTTTGCAACGTTCTTTTACTTAATCCCACAATAAAAAAATCTCTTCAGTATTTCAAATGGAATAAAGTACAAAAACTGCAGCTCTCTCATTGCTTGTTTCTTTCCATGATTTTATAACAGACATCATGCAAACCGTTATTACTTTAGCTGGGACCACACCTCAATTTCAGTCCATTTCAGCTGAAACACTAAACTATCCTAAAATTGATCCATTTTATTACTTTTTAGAATTACCTAAGGTCGTTTACCATCAAAACCACACTCAAATAGAACCAAATCTATAAAAATCAAGATTTTTTATGTGATCATAAGTTATTGTATGTGAAATATTGCATACCTAAATCATTTCAGAAAAAAACACTTAATGATTCCATGCTTCCTTTTCCTCATTGATGTTAGTCATACTAATCCAAAACTTTGCTTAATGCTTGCAATCAATTTCAAGTTCTATTGTTTGAGTTTAGTGTTTCAATAGATGCATTTTTTAACTAATCTTACATTTTAAGGCAAATGAATGGTCAGACTTTTAGACTGCATTGGTTTTTTATTGCATGTGATTTGTTTTTGAAAAAAAGTGTAAAAAGAGAGGGTGGGGAACAGTATAGGAGATACGATGACAAGAAACCAAAAATGACAAAGCAAAAGAGCATTACAATGTACCAATGAATAAACTATTCCTATGATCTCGTTCCTAATTCCTTTCTCTATGCATATTGCTGAACTTGATGAGAATAAGTGATAGTAATCTAGTTCAAAACAAAATAAAATGATACTCATACATCCCCTTAAAGTGCACACTGTTTGCAGACCCTTGGGTGGGACACACAATGGTGATGATGGTAAGTCCATTAGAAATGCCTATGCATGACCATGTCACCCAAAATATAAATTTAGAGTGATCACATTTTTAAAATGAATCAAAATGTGGGTCCTTGTCTCAATGTCAGAGGGTGGAATCCGCCCAATGATAAAAAGTTTTAAGCACTTTAGTAGCTCATCAAAGGACCAATCAAACTGTAAAAGGTGGGACCCAATTAATCATTCTAGCCTTTAATTTTTTTAAGATCAAAATTAAACCATTGAATAATTTTTTAAACTAATGATACTCAATCCAATGGATTAATGGAATGAACATCAATTTAGGTTAAATCTAAGTCTAGAAAGGAGAAAAACATTTTAATGGTTCATATTTGTAATGTGGGGCCCTTGCACCTAGGCGAACAAAATGCCCAGGCTAACGTTAGATTCAGGGACGAGGAGGATGAGTTCATTTGGACAGGAGATTCTTTGGGTACCTTTTCAGTCAAGACGTTAGTTGATTTGACACTTCATCAAGATTACAATGAGGACCCTATCCCCAGCCTAGCTTGGGAAAGCCTAGCACCCCCAAGGGTCTAACTTTTGTGTGGTGCACTCTAAAAGGAAAGGTACTTACCAGAATGGACCTAAAAAATAAAGGGTTTTTGAGATTGGAGGAGGATCTGACTGCCCATTCTTTGGATCGACAGAAGAAGACGTAGACCACCTTTTCTCTCAGTGCTCAGTAGCTAGGAATCTATGGACAAAATTCACCAATCTAATGGGAGTAGCATGGGTTTTTTATAGGACTTGCGATGAAGTAGTGGGATCCTGGTTCCTTGCTCATTTTGGCTCTAAATGGAAGGCTGCTTGGAACACAATTCCAACAGTGATCTTATAGTCTGTCTCGAATGAAAGGAACTCCCGGATCTTGGAGGATAAGAGAAATGAGGAAAGCGAGATTTTAAAAAAGTCAAATGGAGGCTTTGAGTTTGGCTCCTCACTGGAAAGGATTTTAAGGGAGTAAATTAATTGATTTCTTTTGTTCGTGGGAGGGTTGCCTGAGCGAAAATCCAAAAAAGTCGAAAACATTGGCCAATTGGTCTCCTCCTCAACAAGGAGCATAAAAGTTCAACCTTGATGGGGCATCGAAAGGAAAACCGGGACCAGCATGGATAGGAGTGTTCTTAGAGATCACAACGTCAAAACTTCCATAGTCTTCTCAGAGCCAGTAAGGCTAAGAGATTCAAACAAGGCTGAACTCCTTAGTATTAGGAGAGCTTTGACCATATGCAAATTACGGGTATAGTAACCGTGAAAGTTGGCTTGACGGTTAAGAATCCTAATAAGTTGTGGAGGTTCTGAGTTCAAGTCCCACTCTCAACATATAAGGGTCACTCCCCCTTAGTTTTACTCAGTATGTGTGGATAGGGAGGTTTGCACATGCCCCAAGGACTTAGTCAGGTGCTCTAAGAGACCTGGATTCCTTGGACTTTAAAAGAGAGGGGACTTGACGAAACTAAAGAGTTGAAGCGACCTTCATGGAGATTGATTACTATGGTGAGGGAGATAAGGGCCCTCACATCGGGTCACAAAATATCCTTACATCCTTCGCCCAAACGGAGTGGTGGACTTCGCCAAGAAGGGGGTAGACCACACATACAGGCATATGCCACCTTTAAGACAGTGATTGAGGGTCTTCCAACTCTGATTGGATGCTTGGAGCCTTTGCTCCATGGATGAATTTATTTTTCTTTTCAGGGTTTAATCCTCGTAGACCTTTGTATTTTCTACTTGTACTTGTTCCTTATCTTTTAATATATTTAACCTTTGTCACCGCTCAAGAAAAGTTTCTTCTTGAGTGAATCTTGCGAGGTAGTTGAAACCAAGAACGCACAAAAAGATAGTGTGCCACAAATAGCATGTAAAAGCCTTAGTTATGATGTTCAACAAAACAAAGAAGACGTATATATTGCTATAAAAGAAGAATAGCAAGGTGCACACTTCATTTTGTTTCCGGAGCTTTTCATCTTCTTCAGCCTGCTTTTTCTCCCAGTGTTCCTTTGCTTTTCGATTCATTATCAATATTTGGCGTCGAACATCTGAAGTGATACAAATTCGATGCCTTGCCCTTTCAATATCAACTCTCTACACACAAAATACATAAATAAATAATCAGCGAATGATAGTTACTAAACAATTCCAAGAATCAGTAAACTTCAGGGGGAAGGGGGGGAGGAAGAAGGTTTCTAATCTTTCACACACAAGTAGCCAGAATGTTCCCTACTACCACATGGTTGCACGAGATGTCTTCTAGATGGCTGCACATTCCAAGGTAGCATGCAGTATGCAAGGTCTACAATGTTCCCAAGGTGGTCCCTGGAGGAAAGATGCTTAGGCCAGCAAATAGGCCAGACCACTTATCAGGTGGAAGAGTGTAATGAACAAGTACGCATTAGACAGCTAAAAAATAGCCCAACTATCCCATACATGTGGTTGAGTAAACTAATTTCATCCTCAGACCAGGTAAATTTCATGGTGGGCCAGACCTGATGCAAGGGTAGGATTTGGTGCACAGTTGATCACATGGAAATCAGCATATTTGATATTAGGGAAACCAAAAAGTATACCTGTTTTGATAATCTTATCAAATTGTTTATCAACCCACGCAACCGCTCCTCCACACTCTGAAAATTAGTTCAGTAAGAATGCTTCTGACTTGAGTAACATGAAAAAGGGGACCATGAAAATATTCTCTCACCAATGACAAGCAACGCTCCACATCATTACTTGTATTCATTACACCACATTTGGACACTGCAATAAACACCAGAAACCAATCTATTTAAGTAGCACATTTGAGTCTTTTGTTTTAGTTCTCATGGGATGGAAAGAAACTTTCATAAGTAAAGGACAAGAGTTTGTAACTGATTTCAGCTATTTTCTTTTGAAGAGGGCCCTTTTGCAAAATCAACCTTTCTTCTTCCTCCTGTACAACTCTTCTAGAGGCTTCTGAAGCTCGACTTTCCTCCTTTGGTGCAGCTAATAGTTGCTCTTCTTCGTCCTGTTACAAACAGAAGGTTCAAAGCATTACTTTGAGGTTAAAATTCGCTTATCCAATCAATTTCATGGGAGCTCAAAATGGGCTGTTTATACAACAAATGAAAACTTCAAGAAAGGCATCTGAAAATGAGAGACAGATCCAGTTTGCATCTAGTAACATTACCAGACAATATCACCCAAATATCTCACAGCATGGTGAATGCCAAATCCAGACTGACCAATGTGTACCTCAGCTCATAAATGAGCTAATTGGTTAAACTTGGAAGGAATTGAGCATGTTATCAAATATTTGATTTTACGAGAGTTATCTTCTGCCTTCTATGCACAACCATCCTAAACTTCTCTTGACCATCCAAAAAAGGGAAAAAGAAAAGGTGGACAATATACACATTTATCAAGACTTACCCGTTTGTGGCACGGGCAGAGACACCAGAGTTGAGAATATAGTGAAGATACCTTCCAATGTTGGGGAAGCAATTCTGGCTGAAAGTCTGGGATGCAGTAGAGAGGATGTACAGAAAATTTTAATTGCCGGAAGTAAAATGGGAATAAAATTCCTAAATCTGGAGTCAGCAGAAGAAGCCCTGCACTGGATAGATGAGTAGAGAGGAGACACCAGAGTTGAGAATATAGTGAAGATACCTTCCAATGTTGGGGACGCAATTCTGGCTGAAAGACTGGGATGCAGTAGAGAGGATGTACAGAAAATTTTAATTGCAGGAAGTAAAATGGGAATAAAATTCCTAAATCTGGAGTCAGCAGAAGAAGCCCTGCACTGGATAGATGAGTGTGATCGAACATCTCTGGAATCACGACACTCCAAAGAAATCAAGCAAGGGACACGGGTTATTGGGCACTTCTCCCTTTCTCAGAGTCTACAACTCAAGGAGGAGCAAAAATCTGGTTTCCTAATGACGATCATCTCTTGGAATGTAAGGAGGCTTGGCCTTACATTGTTCAGAAAACATAGGGCTGGCTTCATTTTTATACAGGAGACTAAGGAGGAGATCACCAGTCACGGAGATTTGGGGACATCGTAGAGCAGATTGGAGATTCAAACCATCTTCAGGGAGTGCTGTATCACTCATTATTTGGAGACCAGAAGTGTTTGAGATAATTGACACAATAATGGATAACAGGTCTACTTCGGTAAAGGGCAGATTGGTTGACGAGGATGTAGAGGTGAACTGGCAAAAGTCCCACATCGGTTAATTCAAGAAACCAATGACTCCATATAACACTTGAGGCACCCTACTCTCAAAGGCTAGCTTTTGAATGTGAGTTCTACCTCAAGAATGCTATTATGCCATGATTTTCTAACATGGTATCAGAACAAGTTCCGCGTGCCCAGTGCACGTAAGGGAGGGTATGAAGTTTCCACGTGCAGCCATAGGGTCCAGCTACATGTGAGGGCATGTGTGAAGTGACAAAAGTCCCACTTCAGTTCATTCAAGAAACCAATGACTCCATATAATACTTGATGCACCTCCTCTCAAAGGCTAGCTTTCGAGTGTGAATTCTATCTTAAGAATGTTATCATGTCATGGTTTTCTAACAAAAGGTACTACTTATCAATGTTTACGGACCAAATGGGGCTATCGAGAGAGATGCTTTCTGGGAGGAGATTAGCAACTTGAAAAATTCTTGGAACGGTATGTGGTGTCTCAGGGGTGACTTCAATGCAACCAGATTCCCGTCGGAAGAAGGGGTAGAGTAGGTGAAGCTAATCTATCATCAGGGTTCTCAAAATGTATTAACTCTTGCAAGCTAAGAAGCACCGATACAGGTACGCGTATCGGATACGACACGTATTCGATACGAGGATACGGCAAGTTTTGAAAAGCTAGGATACAGGTGCGGCGATATATATATATATATATATATATCAACAAGAAATAGGGACTAGTCACGATTGATACATTTTTATTAATTTTAACTTCTATTTCCATCTTCTATTTTTTTATTCTTAGACATAAAAATTACCATCGATTAAGCACATACATAACATAAGTCTAAATTTTTTGATGTGGTAACTACGGTTCTCAACCTCCTCTCTTGATGCAACAGTCAAAAATTAAAATATCAGATGATAAGGAAACTGTCTTTCAAGAGACTAAAAGCTATTGGTTGATAATTTGATATTTACTTAAATTTTGTCTTTCAAGAGACTAAGCTATTGGTTGATTTTTTTTTTCCCTTTTCTCCCGTGCTGTCGTATCCCGCCTCCGTGTCCCACCGTGTCTGTTGCCATATCCGTATTTAAAAAATGTTTTATTTAATTGGATACGTATCCGACACGTATCCGAGCCGTATCGTGTCGGAAACGTACCGACACGGATACTCGAATGGTTTCGGAGTATCCATGCTTCATAGCTTGCAAGCTAGTCGACTATCCAATGGGTGGTGGCAGATTTACATGGATGAATGGCCAAAGTCGGCCATCCATGAGCCAGTTAGACAGTTTCTTGTCTCTCTCTCGTGGGAAGTGATGTATCCCAATGCCTCACAGATCAAATTAAGAAGACATTTCTGATCATTGGCCAATTTTATTTAGCACAAAAGTAGTGGATTGGGTCCAGGCCGTTTAGATTCAATAATTCTTTGTTGGAGAATAAGGAGTTCCATGAGAAGGCAAATACTTGGTGGAACTCTTTTGAGATTGTGGGATAGGCAAGCTTCGTCTTACATAAGAAACTGGAATTGTTGAAAAAAAAAAAATTAGAGAATGGTGTAAGTTAGCGATAGGAGCAGTGGACGAGGAAAAAAAGTTCTACTCAAGTCTTGTGGAGGAGTGCGAAGGAATCGAGGAGGAAAGGGAATTATCTGAAGAGGAACTACAGGAGAAACGTGGCCAATAGTGAAGATCCGGGAGCTTCTCAGGAGGGAGGAAGTGGAATGGAGACGGAAGTAAATGGCTACGTGGCTCAAAGAAGGTAATAGGAATGCTAAGTTCTTTCATCGGATGGTGAACGCTAGATCCATGGCCAATGCTATGAGGGTCGGTTATGGTGGACGGGAGGAGGGTGGAGGGGAAAAGCGAGATGAGGGCGGTTATGAAGTCCTATTTCAACTTAGACTTTGCACTGAGAGTGGTTGAGGGGCCGAACCATCTGATTCAGAGTCTCATGCCCACTATCATCCCTCGGATCCTCACGCCATTCCTGCTGTTATTAACGCCACACCTTCTTTCAGGTTCTACTTCTCAAACCCCTATACACAGACAGGCAGGGGAGGTTTCTTCTTTTGTTTTGTCCAGGCACATCCAGTCACATAGCAGGGATGATGCGGAGCATTGAATTGAATTTTGTTTATTTAGTTTATCTCTTTATGAATTTTTATGGGTTATTTGATGTATTTTGTTTAATTGCTCAAGATTATTTTAGAACTTTTTATCATGTAGCGACATTTTGGTCTTTTCATCAATAATTGAGTATAAGTATGTTGTAAGCCCACTAGGGCAGCAGTTGACGATTGAATGAATAGAAAATTTTGAGATCTTCGCAGCCTTGGTGCGGTTGATTGTATGGAATGATTCCTCTGGCGTGAGGCCATTTTGGCGTGAGGCACCATCCTTTCATCTCCAGGTACTATCCATCCTCTTCTTCATCTTGTCATCTCTCTTTTTCTTCCCTAATTTATTTTCGTTTTTCTCCTTTAAACCTCTCGAAACTGTCCATTGTTGTTGTCCCAAGGCCTATCTGACCTTCCCTCTCCTATTGCCCCTCCACACAGCCTACCCTTGTGTTTGTCACTCCCATATCATGTCCCCTTTGCTGCAGAAACCTCCTAGCCCTTCCCCAACCCAGATTTGTTGTCGTGAGGCCCATAAACCAATTTCCTTGTTGCCCTTTGTTGCTGCTACCCTTCTATACCCAAATCTCTTGTTGTCTGGCGCTCCCCATCTCCGGTGGATCTCCCTCTCCAGTGTTTTCCATGCTTGCTTCATCCTCGCT
Source organism: Chimonanthus praecox (assembly GCA_022113865.1). Taxonomy (NCBI): domain Eukaryota; kingdom Viridiplantae; phylum Streptophyta; class Magnoliopsida; order Laurales; family Calycanthaceae; genus Chimonanthus; species Chimonanthus praecox. Next base: position 57,341,454 of record CM039089.1, read on the forward strand.
TTTTTTTTCAGCAAGGTTCTAGATCTCGTCTCTCTCACTGCTCCCGAGAGAAGGCGCCCTCTCTATCTCCTCAGATCCAGCGACGTTGATCTCACCCAAATCTGGGACAAAAAAAAACACAAGGTCCACCATTCAATCTCTCTCGCACCAGATCTGAGTTCAAGAACAAGTCAGATTTCTTGCACGTGTTACTGGTCTGTATTCCTCAGCCTTGTGCCATCGTAGAAAACTGAAATTCCTTACTCATCTATCATTATCACTGAATATAATTACAATACAACCTCTTTGAGGATTAACACAAAAAGATTAGGATAAAATAGAATTCAAATTTGAAGAGTTCAAATTTGAATTGGATGTTGTGTTGCAGTTAAGATTCAAATTTGAATTGGATGGTGTGCTGCTGTTAATACTCCCCGCAAACTCAACGGTGGAAAAACGACGAGTTTGGAACTAAGCAAGGAGAAGGTTGCTTCGTGAGATCTTTAGTGAAGATATCCGAGAGCTGGTCTGAAGAAGATACAAACTGAATCCGATGAGAGCCAGCTGTGTCACGTTCCCGTATGAAGTGGTAGTCAAGCTCAATATGTTTTGTTCTGGCATGGAAGACAGGATTGGTTGCCATATACGTGGCACTGATATTATCACAAAGAAGTATAGACGGCAGGCGAATGGGAAAACCAAGTTCGTGCAGAAGGTGATGTATCCAAACGGTATCAGCACAAGTGACCGCAAGGGCTCGATATTCAGCCTCGACACTGGACCGAGAAATAGTAGGTTGTTTTTTAGAAGTCCAGGAAATTAAATTTGGTCCCAAGAAGATACAAGAACCTGTAGTGGAGCGACGTGTATCAGGGCAACCAGCCCAATCAGCATCAGAGTAGGCAATCAAGTGGAAGGGGTGTGATGAGGTTGTAGATGCAGACCACGACCAAGAGAACCCTTGAGGTAGCGAAGGATTCGTTTAACAACCTCCAAATGTGTGGTACGAGGTTGACTCATAAACTGTGAGGCAAGATTAACAGCAAAAGCAATGTCGGGTCGGGTGAGAGTGAGATACTGAAGAGTGCCAACAAGACGGCGATATTCAGATGGATCCGAAAGCAAATCACCAGTGGAGCTAGATAAGTGGGCTTTAGCAGCAATGGGTGTCAGGCAAGGTTTACAACCAAGTAATTGACTACGCCGAAGGATGTCAAATGTATATTTGTTCTGAGAGAGATGTAATCCTTGAGGAAGATGAGTCACTTCAATGCCCAGGAAATAGTGAAGTTTACCAAGATCCTTGATTTCAAACTCGGTGCCCAATCTGCGAGTGAAAGATGGAGTATTGCCAGTTAAGACAATATCATCAACATATAGCAAGAGGACCATAACTGAAGAGTCCCGTCGAAAAATGAACATGGAAGTATCCGCTTTGCTTTGAACAAAAATGAGCTGAAGCGTTGGAACCAGGCCTGTGGTGCTTGTTTCAAGCCATAAATTGCTTTATGAAGTTTGCAGATGTGACTAGGGCGAATGGGGTCAACGAAACCTGGTGGCTGATCATGTAGACGTCTTCGGTGAGATGTCCATGAAAGAAAGCATTCTTGACATCTAACTGATGAATAGGCCATGCACAACTGACAGCAAGACTGAGGATTGTGCGGATAGTAGCTGGCTTGACAAAGGGGCTGAATGTCTATCATAATAATTCCAGCTTGTTGATGAAAGCCTTTTGCAACAAGGCGTGCCTTATAGCGTTCAATAGTGCCATCAGAACGACGTTTTATTTTAAACACCCATTTACAGCCAACAGAATTAGCTTGAGGACGAGGTGGAACTAGAGACCAAGTTTGTTGCCGTAAGAGAGCATTAAATTCATCATTAATTGCATGTCTCCATTCTGTGAATCGGTAGCCTGAATATAGCAGGTGGGCTCCGAGTCAGAGGAAGAAACTAAGGAAGCAAAGGCCGGTAAAGGATGCCTACTAGCAAAGGCGACCCTCTTGTTGGGCTTGGTGATGCCATCCTTTGCTCGAGTCAACATAGGATGTACATTGGCAGGTGATGGCTCCAGAGTTGCTACTGGAGAGGGAGCAGTGTCTTGGGAGGATGCAGCAGGTGATGGCTCCAGAGTTGCTACTGGAGAGGGTGAAGGAGCAGGAGCATCAAGTGTGACTGCTAGAGGTGCAATCATGGGAGAAGGGAGTTGTGCTGGAGAAGGAGCCATGGTGACTACTGGTTTAAAGACCATGCCGCAACCGATTGGGAACGCCTCTTTGTTCTCAGATCCAGAACTTATCCACCACTCGCTTCCTAGCATTTGTTGGTGACATTTTGATTCTCTTCATGTGGCGTTATGGATGAAATTATTTGAACATAAACCTTTTGATGCAAGAGTTGCAATGGACTTTGGTATACTTAATGGTATCTCTATTGGACTCTTGAATCTTAGTTTGGGTTTCAACTCCGTTGGTTTCTTCCAGATGATAGCTGGCAATAATCCCATGTACTGTTCTTTTGGAGACCCTTTTTTTAGGAAAAAAATTCAACTACAATTTTGAGAAGCTGGCATCACTTCTAGTGCCCCTCTTGCAGAACCTATGAACGAGGATGATTGGATGGGTAGTGTTTGACAAACCCAATTTTGTGGTTTTCTACTACGATCTGCAGCTCTGGGCTTTGCTTGACCTCGACTTGCCACCACTAATGTCGCCCCAGCCTCTGCTTTCCATCGCACCTGAGTGCTCCACCTTCCATCAACGGTGGGACCCACTTCTGTGTTGTTTTCCATTGGTTGTCTGGGATGCCTGTATACCCAGTTTTTGGTGTTTTTTCATTGGATCTGCAAGGAACCGACATCCTAGTCCCTGGGTTTTGGACTACCAGTTTCACCCCTCCCTCTAGTTTGCATCTACAAGGCATTTTCTCCAGTATGTGCTTCGTGGGACCCACTGTGGGACCCACTGATGCAATTTTTTCCTCCCAAATAAAATCATCTCCTTTCCTTTTGTTTACCCAACGATCCACCATTTGTGATGCGGTGCATCCTGCTTTTTTTTTACTTGCTATTTTCTGTTTTTATTTTATTTTATTTTAAACAAGGGTAATCTTGTAATTTCTGCTTTATTTTATTTTAAGTAAGGGATAGCCTTATATAAAGCCTTGTAGCCCTTTGGGCATGGGACGATGAATTGAAATAAAATCTGTGATTTCGGAAAACCCCTTACGGCGTTGTCATTGGCGAGAAGCCCTCTTCCTCCTCTTCAGGTACGGTTCTTCTTCTCTCTTCTCTTTTTCTCTCCTCTTCTCTTCTATTCCCTTTTGTTTCTTTGGCCTGCTAGGAACCCAAAAACCCATTCACAGTTGCCGTTATCTGTCCTCAAGCCTTCCTATTTGCTGCATCACTTTCGTCTGCCCCTAAAACCCCTCCAATCAGGTTCGCCCCTCCCTAAACTGACTTCTACATCTGCCGTTAACTCCAAACAGTCCCATTACCGTTATTCTGGATCCCTTCTTTGATCTTCCCCTGCCCCATTACCTCACATAGTCCCTAAGACAGCTGTCCTCAAACCTTTGGACCCTTCTCAAGCCTTATACACCATTACCACCTGTCCTAAACCCCATACAGTTCCTAAACTACAACTGTCCTGCTTTCCTTAAGCCTTTTTCTGCTGCCCCACTCTGTTTTACACATCACTTTGATATAATACAGTCATACCCAGCAGCCTTATTGGATGATAGCTTGTACTGTTTGTGTGGTCTAATAATCCTCTTGGTATTGAAGCCTTCTATCTATGACTATAACTTGATTTGGATTAAATATAATTGCTTATATTGAATTCCTAAGATTTTCATGTTTGTTTGTGGTAGATTTTATTATTCTAATTGTTATTATTAATTTTAATTTTAATTTCAGCCTCATATTAGTTTCTTCTTACATCATAATTGCATTTAGACATTTAGGGTCACCTTTTGTCTTGTCCTGCATCAATTTGCCTCACAGATCTGATTCTCCAGCCCTTTGACATCTCCTTTCAGAGATTTTTTTTCCTTGCATTTTGTGGGTGGTTCATAGGGCCATATTTGTTTGTTCCCTTAGATCTGTAGTCTTTCTTCATATTTGAACCTATAATCCCACAACTCTACAGTTGTTTTTTGCCCTACATCACATCTGTATGGCAATTTTGAGTTTGAATGCCAGTGGAACCCTCTGTGACCTATTCTTTGGTCTTGTTGAATGGAGGTTTACATTTTTATCCACTTTACTGATCCTGCCCATGTCACTGTTCCTCATCGGACTTTGACATCTTTTTGGCTCTGTTTCTCTATGCGATGGACTTCTAGCGGATTCTCATTACTTCATGTGTCCTCTTAAGCATTATCGGTGCTTCTTTCCTTTGCAGCCATCACTTTCCGGCATCAGATCCGGCCACCGAAACATTTTTTGTTGGCGCCCTACAGTTTTTTTTGAAAGGTAACTTCATTAAACTGAAAAAGGATACAAAGAGGGAGGAACCCCTCCAAACGGAAACAAACAAATTACATCAATCTATTAACAATTTCCGCATCTAAAGACACACCCTGCCTAGCCAAAGAATCTGCAGCTGAGTTTCCTGACCGTGGCACCCAAGCAATCGTAGAGTCAAAGGTTGAAATTGCATAACGAATCCTCTCAACCTTATCTAAATACAACCAGGGACAGAAGAGCCCAACACCCATCCAATAACTACCTTGGAATCACCTTCCACATAGCTCCCATGGACCCCAAGCTCTTCCAACTCTAAAATACCTCTCCACAGAGCAAACAATTCTACATCAAGAACGGACCCATTCTGACAAGGACCAGCAAAGGAAACCAGAGTATGCCCTGAGTCATTACAAATGAGACCACCATAACCTGCGAGACCCACCTCCCTCAAGCAACTACCATCAAAATTGAGTTTAAGCAAACCTGTAGGTGGGGGGGACCAAGGGACCAATGGTCTAGAGACCGAAAGCCCACAAGAGATATCCACCGAAGCCCAATCTCTACACAAATCTGAAACAGAGAAATGATAGAACTTCATCAACCCTACCACCCACCAAGCAACCTTCGACTTAACTTTATCAAGGATACCAGCTAAGGAACCGACATTCCCATGAAACACCCTTGATTTCGCTCTAGCTAGATAGACCAAACGATACACAAGGTTGTCGCTTTCCACAACTGCCGACGAAAGGAAGAACCACCAAACACCATTTCTTCGTTAAAGAGGTCACCCCAAGCTCTAGGAATACAAAAACCAAAACCCAAGAGCTTAATGAAATGAACCCAAATACAATAAGAGAAACTTGAAGAAGAAGATGATTCACTGTCTCCTAAGCAGATGGTGTTGAGATATATTTAGAGCTGTTAAGATATATTTTACCATTTAGTTGCTTTATCTAGATTTTTGCTTAATTAGCATTTACTAAAGATGTATTTACTAAGTTTAGGGATTTCCCCTTTATTTGATTTTTCCTTCCTTATTTGTATTAAATTTTTCTCTATAAATATAAATCATAGGGTCCCTCCTTGATTAAGGAAGACACACTCAAATTCTCTGTGTTATTCTACACCTATGGCCAGAGCACAGCTAGGACCAACGGCAGAACACATGTGCTATCCATCCTACCCCTTTGCTCCAATCTGGAACTTTCAGTGTAGACCAAGGACCGGGGAATTTACTAGCTAGATCTAGCACGAGGATAACTCCAGATTGCTTCTGATAGGGGTTGCACTTGCAATACTAGAGCCAGGCCTTCTGCCTCATCCTTCCTACTTAGGACTCTAGACTCGAGGGGTAGGGTTAGGCCGGTATTAGATGGAATTCCTTTTAACAGGATTTCGAGGGAGAGGTTTAGCTGGTTGGAGAGACCATTTGAGAAAAAGAGGTTACGGCAGCTCTAGGAAGTGTTGATGGAGACAAGGAACCATGTCCAGATGAATTTAACTTCAAGTTCTTGAAGTCATGTTGGGGATTTATACGAAAGGACTTCTTAAGATTCTTCAATGAGTTTCATTGTAAAGGTATTCTAAATAAGGAGTTAAAAAACATCTTAATCACCCTAATCCCGAAAAAAGAAGGGGCCTTGGAGCTCTCTCATTTCAAACCAATCAGCTTAGTTGGGTGCATCTACAAACTCCTAGCTAATGTCCTCGCCACAAGACTCGAGAAAGCCATTAGTGAGGTAATAGGTGAAACAACAAGGTACGTTTATTGAGGGTAGACAAATCCTGGATGGGATTCTGATAGCTAATGAGATGATACACTCTAGACGTAAGAGTAAGAAAAGAGGAATGTTACTGAAATTAGGCATGGAGAAAGTCTACAATCACGTGGACTGGGACTTCATAGACTATTTGTTTGACCAGATGGGTTTTGGAACCAGATGGAGACATTGGATGAGAGCTTGTGTTCGGGACTCGTCCTACTCCATATTAGTAAATGGATCACCAATAGAACAAATTGTTGCAACTAGGGGACTAAGGCAAGGGGACCCACTTTCTCCATTTTTGTTCACCATAATCGCTGAAGCATTAAGCCACCTTTTCTTAAAAGCTAAAGGAGTGGGTTTAGTTACGGGTCTAGAGGTTTGTACAGGCAATTTACATATAACCCACCCACAATTCATAGACAACACCCTTTTTATTTTATGAGGCTTCCAGAGAAGAGTCATTTCGGATGAAAGTGGTCCTTAGATGCTTTGAATTGGTGTATGGGTTGAAGATTGAGCTGGGAAAAAGTAATTTAATTGGAATGGTATGGAGGTTGAGTTAGAGGAATACTTGGCAAGGGAGTTGGGGTGTGGAGTCGGCAAGGTACCACTCACATACTTGGGCCTACTGATTGGAGGGAACCTGATATCCAAATATTTTTGGAATCCTGCCATTGAAAGGGTGTATAAGAAACTAAATGCTTGGAGCAAACATTATATGTCCTTGGTAGGCAGCCTGACTTTAGTTCAGTCCGTCTTAGCAAACCTGCTCACATATTTCATATCATTATTCAAGACGCCTGAAGGAGGGGGGCTTAAGGCTATACAGCATGAGGGATAGGAATCATGAACTGATGTGCAAATGGATATGGAGGTTCGCCTTGGAGAAAGACTCCCTGTGGAGGAGGGTGTTAGTGACTAGATATGGATTAGAGGTGTTAGGGAGTGGCAACTAGGGAGTAGGGCAGCCAGAGAGGGATCAACAGTGATCAAATCCATCCTAAAATTAGGAAATGGGAAGAGGAAGGTAGGTGCAGCATTCAAAAAGGGACTTAGAATTTTGGTGGATAGAGGAGATATGGTGTTTTTATGGAAAGATAATTATGGGAGAGCTCCTTGAGTCAGGCCTTCCCTATGTTGTTTAGAGCTACTTTGAATAAGAACGCTTTAGTCAAGACTACTATAGCGAGCTTAACAAAAAACCATAGTGGAATATTGCTTTTAGAATGGCTCTAAGGGATTTTGAGACGGACCAACTTCAATTATTAAAAGGTCTGCTAGGGGAATCACTTCTGAGCAGACAGTTGGATATGGTCCACATACCCATCAGGAATCTTCTCAGTTAGATCTATCCTAAGGTCAGTCTACTCCCTCGGTCAGAATCCTTCCCCACCATGCGTCTTGGCCTGGAACAACAAGGTTCCCCCAAGAATACAAGTATTCTTGTGGGATGCAATAAGAGGTAGAATCTCAGTCAAATGCAACCTAAGGAATAGAGGCCTCTTACCTGAGAGATCCTCAGAGTTGTATATACTTTGGGGTGGGGAGGAGTCAGTGGACAATTTGATGTGAAAATGCCCATTCTTGATAGGGGTTTGGCGTTTATTTGTTAACCTAATGGAGTGTCCATGGGTGCTGGATAATACGATAGGGAAGGTCATTACAGAATGGTCAGGGGGGACTTTTGTAGAAAGCAGGAGGGTGGCATGGAGACTGATCCTTGCGGCAGTCATTTGGGCAATTTGGAAAGAGATGAATAATAGAATTTTGAAGGCAAGTCAGGTTTGGCAATTGAAGTTTATGAGAAAGTCCAAGTGGAACCTAGTCTGTTGGCTAACCCTTTGTAAAGAATTCATTGGATGCAATCCTAAGCATTTCTACCTGTCATGGGGAGGATGTATGAAAGGAGGCAAAATATCTAGGAAGATTAGGGAAGAATGGGTGAAACTTGAAGAAGCTTTCTACAAGTTTAATGTCGACGGTGCAAGAAGGGGTAAACCAAGTTCGACAGGGATAGGCGGGATTCTTCATCATGACAAGGGTAGGATGCAATTAATCTTTTCAGAATCTGTAGGGGCTATTGAGTCTAATAAGGCGGAGCTGAGGGCGATTAGGCGAGTGACCCATCTCCGAGCTAGTCTTGGGAATGGAAACATTATCATTGAAGGCGATTCTGCTAATGTAATCACTTGGGCTTGTGGAAAGAACCCCCCCAGAAACTGGTCAATACTTTTAGGAACATTAGGAGATTGTGTAGGAATGGAGTGATCCGATTCGTGCATACCGCCCGCTCAGTGAACAGTGTTGTTGACTTCTTAGCCAAGGTTGGAGTACCAAAATCTCAACTGGCAGTGGAAGTGTTTCCTTTTCAGCCTCCACAGGAAGTAGGGGTTTGAGGGTTGAGTATCTCCCTTCGGACCATGTCTTTCAAGATCCCTTGGGTTGTAAGGGTTTAGGAATCACTATTGTAACCAACATAGTACTTTCTTGTTTTTATCTGTCTTGCTTTTGTATTTTCTCTTTGGAGGGACATGTACAAACCTCTTGTACACAGCCTTGCTCTTGTACCACACTTTTAATTAATGAAATATTTTTGTCTCCAATTCAAAAAAAAAAGAGATGGTCCCTACTAAATGACAATGAAAAAACATCAGCTTCTAAACCCTAAAGAATAATCATACCCTTAGATTAACTCCGCTGACAGCAGTGACATCATTGAGTTGCTCAATGCTTTGATCCTGAAGAGCTCCAGACACTTTTTGCTTTTTACTGTGTTATAGCACAAAATATTTAGAAAATATCATATAATCAGATGGCAAAAATGAAAGTTGATTCAAATGTATAGATCAACATCAAACTGCATAATACTGAAAGTGAAGTTCACCTTGACAAGGGTGAAGAAGTGACATGTGCTTCAAGTGGTTTCTTTTGGCCGACAGACGGTTTCTTAGGGGGTGTCCTTGTAGTTCCAGTTCCAGCTGTTGTGGTTGTAGAGGGCATCTGAAGTTGCATCTAATTTCACACAGTATTCAAGAGAAAAGTTGTATTAATGAGAGACACAATTGGAAAGCAAATCAGGAAACAGAACCAGGAATCTAGAATTCACATGCTTCTAGTACATCTCGAAATGAATCTGATTATTTTCAAAAAATGGATTGTTTCAGAAATATATTTCCTACCTATATTTAGCGGTTCTGGTAACTACGTTCAGACAAGATTGGTAAAGAATAGTAAAAAAATACAGTCAACATCAGAAAATAATAATGAATTCTTTCCTATAGTAGAAGAAACCAATACCAGTCCAATAAATTGAATGAATCTGCATTGAAGCAAGTTGCATAATGATATTGAGCATGATTCCACATAACAATGATGAACTAATGTAAGAGAAACAGGAAAATTTACTATTACATATTATCTTTCCTTCCCTAGCATTAAAGACCTAGATAACAAATTAATAGGCCTTTCTTTTGAGATGGGCCTGTGTATGTTTTATTAGTTTATTCAGGGTAAGTACCTGTATCCATGTTCGAAAACAATAAGCAACAATAATGGCCAGGTTTTGAGATTGGGGCCAGATTCAAGCTGTTGAAAAGGTTGCTGATAGCTATGATGCTTAAGGCTCAAGAAGCTTGCTTCTCACAGTCAAGTTACTTGAGTCTAGCGCCTGGCGCTTTCTTAGCAAGCTCTGCTCAGCCCACTATCTGAATCTGGGACTTAGCATTAAAACCTCTTAACTATCCGCTGGGTTGGGGAAAATCCAGACTCAAGATAGCTTACGGAAAAGAGGAAGAGTAATGGTTAGTGCTTGTCATTTTTGTCTCCAAGCATCTGAAGAATCGAATCACCTACTCATTCATTGCTCCTTCTCCTCCAAGGTTTAGAATTCTATCTTAGATCAGTTTGGGATGGCTTGGGTCATGCCTTCGTCAGTGGCTGAGTTGTCCATTGCTTGGGAAATTATCTCTGTATCGCCTAAATGCTCTGCCTTGTGGCAATTGTCACTTTTTGCCACTATCTGGAGCCTTTGGTTGGAACGGAATAACAGGATATTCAAAGGTATTACCGAGTCATGTTTGTCGGTTGCAAGACGTAGCCTCACCAAGTGTGTTGCGTAGGCCGCCTCTCTCCAAGATTTCCAGAATATCTCTATGTCAAACATCCTGCGAGCATAGAAAGAATGTGCTGATCTTGTTTGATCTCATTCTGACTTTTGGCCTGCTTTTTGTAGTTTTCTTTTATATGTTACTTGTGATTATAGCTTTCAGTCACTTTCTATTTTCTGTATTTGCACCGCTAGTGCTCTTCATAATATATGAACCATTTCAAAAAAAAAGCATTGAAACCTCTTAACAGATGGGCTACAGGTTGAACAAACCTTAAGGCACCAGCAAGTAGAAGTACTAGTAGGAATCACCTCCTTAGATGCAATCAAATCTTGGTATTCAGGAACAAAATAGCCCGAGTTGATTCAATATAGAAGCTAAGTTTCAGCAGTTAAAAGAAAAATGTTGCCGTGGCAACTTAAACCAGAAACCGGGACAGTGAAGTTATAAGAGATAGTAAAGGACGTACAGACTGGGCCTCTCTGAGGCTGAGGCAGTGGAGATTCTCAGAAAGTGGGAAGCCGAATCATAAGAGAGACATAATAAATGGACTCTAAGAACACTTTCAAAGGAGACTCGGCTAAGAGCTTCAGTTTCTTCACTATATCTCCAAATCCATTTGCATAGTACAGTCCCATTATTATCCTTCAGCTTAACCAAACCAAAGCCACCTGCTTTCATGGGTTTGGACACATCTTCCATGTAATCAAATGCACCTTTTTCTTGCCATTGTTTCTATCCCATAGGAAGTCCCTCTAAATCTTCTCCAAACTTATTACTAACATTAATACACATATCAAATAATGAAATATGGTAAACTAGAAGGTTGACCAGGGATGCTTAAATGAGAATGATTCTTCCACCAAGCAACAAGTATTTTTCTTTGAACAATATAGCTTCCTCTCAAAATTCTCCACTACAGGGTCCCACAGTGAGCATGCCTTTACGTGCATTTTCCTTCATCACCACCACCTTGTTTCTTTAAAATTCATCACTATAATGATCCCACTAGGTTGATGTTTATGCCATCTGTTATCCATGTGTGGACCTATCACCATGCTCCACCATCCCAACCTCAAAAAATTCTCTCAGACTGATGGTGACCCTAGGCTGCAGGTTGGTTTCTCACATCAGAGTAGTTCTCGAAATGAAACTAAGCAAACTAAAAGAAGCTAAAAAAGAAAGTTATGAAGAAGAAAAGAGGACTGGAAGTATCACTTGTAAGTTTAAGCATTTGTGAACTCTATAACATGAGCAGTGGACAAGACAAAAGGAATTCAACACCTCGATTGGATAAAATGCTAGAGGGATTTATAAGTCATCAAAAGAAACAACTTTTTTCTAGGTATAATGGTGCAAAGGTTTGGAAATCAAAATCTTCTTCTTCTTTTTTCTCTTTTTGGGAACATCACAGGTATCCCCACCCCACATTGAAGGTGAGACTAATACCATAGATATTCAAAACTGCCCCAAGCCTCATGCATCAAGTAACTTCGGGGTGCATCGAACCCAAGACCTCTAGTCCATTACTAGAAGCTCAAACCAACTGAGCAACACTTGTGTAGGTTTGGAAATCAAAATCATATTGCAAATCATTCTAGGAATAAAATCATGTCAAAATGCTAAACATGCCATAAATCAAATGATTAAATAAAAAATGATTAATAAAGAAAAGATGTTCACAATCCTTGCAATTTTCTTATTCAAACCATTGATGTAAACGACAAATAGAAGTTGCATAGAAGTTGTTTTACTGCCTCCATCATCAAGGTAGAGTGAAGCCTAAGAGTTTTGTTCCAGTTTCTTCACATTCTTCTATCAAATTGTATTTTGATTGCAGTTTAGATTAGGATACAATTCAAGCAGGTATGGAAGAGCTATTTTGGTATTAATGCAAGACTTTATTGTCACATAAGTAATGTTCAAGAATACAAAAAGAAAGTCAATGTATAGATTTGCAATAACATGTGATAAATGTCTGTTTGCAAAGAAGTTTGTTTGACTTCCTCCATCATCAAAGACAAAATGAAGTCTAAGAATAAGAGTTCAGTTCCTGTTTCCTCACATTATTCTATCAAATTGTATTTTGATGGCAGTTAAGATTTGGAATTTAGGATACAAAGCAAGCAGGTATGGAAGATTTTAAAAAAAAAAAAAGAACAGGAAAGGAAGGCAATTATTCCATGGTTACATTTTATAGGAAACCATGTCAATTGACTTCAGGTGGAATTAAAGTACAACTCAAATATAAATTCTAAAAAATTAGCAAAAAATGTGGAATTCTAAAGGATCAGAATTGAAGCATGAGATTCAAATCATTTTCTGTAATTATCAAATCAAATCAAATCATAAATCCAAACCGTAAATCGTAAGAACCTGACAACATCCTCACATTGCATTTCATTTTTATGTCATGTTATTGGGTTGTGGTCTAACCCATATCAGATATTTGCAGGAAGTTAAAAAAATATCCACAAATCTTAAATCCTCTTGTTTATCATGTTGGCTCAGTCAAAATGTGAGCCCATGCACATGGCAAAAACATCTTTATTTTATTTCCAAAGATGTAGATCTTTAGTGGAGTGTCTCAACTTTATTTACATCATTAAAGAAGTTTATAACCATGGATTTATTAGTAAAGTAGAAAAGTATATATACAGTAAAGCAAAAGCCTTCTGAGGACAAATGGGTTTCTTTACCAATAAATCAGTATATGTTCAGTTCTACATAGCCCATATAATTATTCTAAGATAATGTACAGTCATTCCTAGTTTTAGCTACATGGATGTATTCATTTATTTTTATGTTTTTCCGCTTTTCTGTTTTGGCAGCTTTTCAGGGTTTAAATCTTATAGACCCTCTTTAGCATTGATGTACTTGTACCGGTTCTTTCTCTATTAATATATTTAGTTTTTGTTACCGCTCAAAAAAAATTCTAGAACAGAATACAGATGGTAAAAGCACACCTGCATTGATGAGTCCAGTTGTGCTTCTGCAGAACCTGAAACTGCATTTGCACCAGCTGTGCTCTCAGATGTGAGCAAATCTATTCTGGCTGACTGCTTTTCAGTGGCTTCATCCTTCAAAGTGTCAGGAGCTGGGAATCCTTGGATAGTGCATCCTGAACCAAAAGAAGCTAGGCTTTGTGCAGGCAACAATTGAGGCTTGTGCTGCTGATTAGCCATCTTATCAACAGGTTCTTGTTTCACATAATCCATTGATGACAAGCCATTTTTGTTCAGTGGTGACTGCCATGCAACTGCATTCTGCTGCAATGTTGAATGGCTAGTTAAATGAGAAAGAGATCCCCTCTGGGTTTCACTCATTGGATTCATGGCCTGACCAGTCCCTATTTGAGTTGAAACCATGCCTTGGAGATGTGAAACTTGCCTAATTCGAATCTCTTGATTTTTTGTCTTCATATTAGTTGATGTACCACTGACAGATGATCCAGAATAAGCATGTACATTATGACTACCAACTTGACTGCCATACAATGAAAATGATGTTGATGGAAGATGTGTTTGATGCTGTTGATTGTTGAATGATTGCTGTGAAACCAGAGAGAGCTCTCTTTCTTGGCTAGATGTTTTGATGTTGGTGTATGACTGATGGTTAACATGCAGCCCCTGAGCATTTGACTGGATTTCTGCCTGTTGAGACTTCTGGGCACTGTTTTCTGGGGTTGAAAGCACGTATCAGTCTACCTATAAGTTGCCAAATCTGGAACTTGGGAAACATGAGTAGGAAATCCATGACCTTTCTGATGCTGGGTTGATGACATTGGATGACTTTGCGAAAATGATGGGGATTCAGTGAGCTTTTGAGTACCACAAGCAGATACCATATGCTGCTGCACAGAAGCATGAGGCTGTAATTGATATTGGTGAGTACTTGTCTGAGAGTTTTGTGCAGCCTCAACTTGAGCCTGTTGCTGATACTAAACAAGGAAACTGCTAGGTCAGATTTAATACCAAAAAGGGATTGTTAAATCCAAATGCAACTCTTGCAACACCCATTTCCATGTTGCCCATATGTGTGCCACATCAAATCATAATCAGCATCACCAAATGGAAATGGCCCAAAAATAGGCTGGTATTTTAAGCAGGTGAGGTGCATGTGGAGATACATTGGTTGCATCACAAACTAACCTGCATCTGTACTTTGTGAGCTGCCATCCTTAGCATCTGGTCCCCCACTATATTTCTCACTACCCTTAGAAAGTTCTCCTTGCTGACTTCATTATTCTAGTGTTAAAAATAGATAAACAGTCAGGACAAGCAAGCATCCAGCATTTGAAAGCATGAAAACAGTTTGCCAGGAAAAAATAATTGATCAATTAAAAGGAGAATGCAAGAAGATACATCAATCATAAAACATACCCTCAGTTTTGTAAATATTGTATGAAGCTGCATGGCTCTATCTTTATCAAGATGAGGACGTAAAACTGGAATCAATGATGAAAACGATATGTTTGGAATGGGTTTATTGTGCCGCATTGGGTTATTTGTTTGGTCTGTGGCTTGTGCATGTCTGTTTAACTGTGGTAGTTTTGAATATTGATGCTGGCTTTCAGGACGTTGAAACATGCCCTGTTCTGCATGCTGAACTGGATTTTGCTCAGAAGTTTGTACCTGACCTTTTTCGGGAAACTGAACTGCACTTTGTTGTGTCTGTTGATGTTGATGATTTTCATTAAACGGTTTCTGCTCCAATAGCAACTGATCATGTTGGTTCGGGTTCCAGGCTACAGACTCACTTTGTACTGCCCCAATTTGAGATGAACTTTTCTCTTCTGAATCATGTTCTTCCTTCTGTTGACGCTGGCCGGTAAGATTTTCCTCCTGGTTGGGAATTTGCTGTTCAAGTAATTTATTTGAAGTGAAGTTGATTCTGTCGGAAAAAACCCCTGCAGTTGGAAAAATATAGTACAGAAGGATTAGTATAATATTAAATTATTGCACTGAATATAAATAAGATAAAATTAAAAATAGTCCTCTGATGTTAGGAAAATCATGATCGCGATAGCGGACCCAAAGCTATAGAACTTGGCTGTGGTGTCCTTTTGTCAAAATAGCCTTACTTTTTATTTTTATTTATGACAGATTCCATCATTACGTACAGTATACGCGGTCCAAAACGAATCAGCATATTTGTGTTTTACTCCCGTAACTCTTCCTCAGCCAGGCTTGGGCAGAATAGCAAAGCAAATACAAGTATTAGTAGCATAGCAAAAATGTGTTCCTCGCCATTAATATGTTTGCTCGCGGTAATTGTGGCCTCTCAGGAGAATCGATAGCTGCATCTTTGATGCACTGCTAGTACATTGATGCGGAGCATATATTGCAGATTCCATAATTAGTAGTTGCTTTCCATAATTAGTAGTTGTTGTATTTAATTTTTCTTTTAGGTTGGTTTTAGTTAGATTCTATTTTGTTTATTGCTTTAATTAGTTAATGTTTTATTTTAAGAAAGGAAGAGTTATATATAAGTTGTAGCCTCCTTGAGGCAAGGGGAGATTAATGAATAAGATTTTGAGATTTTCGAGCATACCTCTATGCCGTGCATGTGTTGGTGAGAATCCAAGGGCGTGAAGCCTAGGCGAGAAGCCCTCCAGGTATTGTTCCTATCTTCTTCTTCTCTTTCTTCTTTCTTCTTCTCTAGCCTTCTGCAACCCAGAAATCCCTTTTTGACCTTCCGCCCTTCTTCTTTGCTTCACAAGCTTCACCACTCTTCCAAGACCCTCCCCAGCCCTTCCTTTACTTCCGTTTTCCCCTCTCCTGTTCCAGTTCTTGCTGCCGTGCCTATAAAACCAATCTCACCACTTTGTCCTTCCCCAAATCTTCTTCCTACTGTCCTCTATCCACCCATACAGCCACCAGCAGTTATCGCCAGCCCTTCTAAACCCACTTACCTGCGTCGTTTCCTCCTCTTCACTCTTCCGTCTCTTGCGTGCGACCCTACTCCATGCTTTTCCATCTTTCTTTTCGCCTCCCCTGTGTTCTCTCTCCATCTTTTTATTTCTCACCCCACGTGGCCCCTTACTTAAACCCATCTTACCCTTTAAACTTCTTTCATTGGCAGAACCATACCCATCTTCATTTATTTCCCATTTAAATCTAAACTATTCCACTCATTTAGTTAATTTCTCGTGTATTTATTTACATCAGATCTTGAGGATCTTTTCACATGTTTATTTGTGTCAAATTTAGATTAATTAATTGTATATATTATTTGATTATTTAATTTCAGCTTATTTTCGGTTTAAGGTGCATTATTTTCATCTCTTTTAATCTTTAGGGATTGCATTTAGACATTTAGGTTACCCTGTCCTTTGTCTTGCGTCATACATCGATTGGCTAGTTGTAAATAGCCCCAGGCTATGGAACAAAGGATTCCAACTATATTGTGAAATCCAGATGGTGTTTAATGGAAAGAGAACAGTAAGCACAACAAGACACCAAAAAACAACATTTTTCCTCACGCAACTTGGTACTGTAGTTGAACAATAAAATTTATGAGTACAATGAAGAGTCACTTTAGTTAGGAGGAAAGATGAAAGTGACGGTGAATGAGGATGAGACTGATGTTTACTGAGTTTGCTGGTAACACCCTAGTGAGAACTTCACTGCAACTTGTGGGTTCATCACTACATCTTGTGTAGATAAAAACTCTCAAATTTGTATCACAAAATTTTAATTGAATATTTAAAAAGATAAAAGTTAGTACACAGTTTTTCTTTTCTTTTTTAATTTCTAAAAGTGAGTTCACAGATTTAAGCAATAGACTTGGGCTCTTGCTAGAGAAATTGGTCATCATTCCTTTACAATTTGAAAATTTTGAGCATGTATACTAACAATCATAAAATGAACATAAATTTGTGAAGCCTTAATTGAGTGCTTCAAAGACTTGATCCACAAATGGCAAAAGCGTAAATGGAAAGAGCTTGGGCTCACTCAGTGTGGAGAGTTTTGATGGTCTGCAAGTCAATGCCAAAAGAGGCTTGATTTCACTTACTACAATCACAACTTGTTTAAGATCTAAATCCTTAACCCAAAGATGTGAAGTGTTAATGGCTTCAAATAATCCACACTTGTGAATCAAAGTACAAAATGGGACTAGAAGTCCCAAACTATACTGTAGAAATGGTGTGTGAATGGAAGTAATACCTCCAAACCACACAAGTTTGAAGTGTGAATGAGACTCTCTAAATTGTGCCTAGTTGGAGGAAGAAGGAACTCTAATTTTCTTCAAGTGTGTGAGAGAATGCCTCCCAAAGGTCCCTCCTCTCTAGTCCAAGGGTGTATTTATAGTTTGGGGTTGGAGAGGGGTACATATAAATGCCGTAGTGTTGCCAGCCCTGTGGAGTGCAACCATACTCTACTGGGTGGGAGAATCACATGGCCTAACAACCAAGATAGTCCTAATAAGAGCAGGTTGAACAGGTTTCTAGTCTCGTTGGAGTGGGAGGAAGCCATCATCGGGGGGAGTCAATTGAAGATAACAAGGGTGACATCTAAACGTTCTTCGATACTTCTTAACACAAAGGAAGAGAAATGGGGATTGAGGTTATTCTATTCTAAGCACAAATGGCTAGAGGTGAGATTTAAAGAAAAGATGAAGAAATGGAGGAAAGTTTTGAAGACAAACGATGGGCAAGTTATTTTTTGTTTATAAACAAGGTGTTGAAAGGGAGAAATAAAGAAGGCAGCAAAAGAATAGAAAGGTCGGTTGCTTATAGAAAAGAACAAGTAGTGAAGGAGCGTGATGGTTGGGAGGAGGTTGTTGAGGAGAGGGACTTATTGGAAGAGTTGGTTGTAGTTAGAGAATTAATAACAGCTGTGGAAGCAATATCAAGAAATTTGTGGTTGTAGGAGGGCGATAAAAATACAAAGTTTTTCCATAGCGGTTTTTAGAAGGATAATTGAATCCACAAAGTGCATTTTGGAGAGGGTATGAGGGTAGGGATATGAGGCAGGTGGTGGCGCAACATTTGAGGGTAGTACTGAAGTTGGGAGGGGGTTTATAGTGGAGGATGGGTGTGGGTGGGTGTGGTGGATTATATTTATCACCTTGATATATATTATTTATAACTATATATTTATTTATTTATGAGAATAACTGTATATTTATTTATTTATGAGAGTGAGTGACTCAGAAAGAGAGAGAGAGGTTTTATATACTCCAAAATGTATTAAGATAAAGCATAGGGACCACATGAAAAGGTTGCCTTTTTCAATGACAGTGACAGTGATAGGGCCCAAAAAACTGCAATTTTAGGACCTTCTTCAGTCATGTAAGAGTGACAAGTCATAAAATGTCACCATAGCTTATTGCATCTTGAAGTGTGTGTGTGTGTGTGTGAGAGAGAGAGAGAGAGGGAAGAAGTGAAAGTGCATCTCAGGCTTATTTTTTGGAGGAACTATCCTCCTTTTGAGGGGTTTTGAAGCCTACAAATAGGCTTCCCTTGAGGCACTTAAGCACACTTTTTGTCCATTGGACATTGGAGATTTTGAAGCACTGTTAAGCATCCAAATACTCTGACTAAAGAAACAATAGATCCTCTAGGGTCCTTGCACGTAATCTTCCAAGTCTTCACTTTGAAGTTTGGGGAGATTATCTGAAACTTGAGGACTTTTTACTTGAAGTCTTTGGAGCTTTTCCAACACCTTGAGGACTTCAAATGGAAGTATTCAAGGTTTTCTTTTCAATTCCTAGAACTCCACAGCTTAGAACTCAAGAGACATACTATTTAAGATTTATTTCTTAAGAAAAACCATCTCCTTGAGTGGATCAAGCCCTTAGGGACCCCACCGGTGATAACAAACTGAACAAATCTAGAGCTTCCACTTTTGTATTTTGAGATTGTGCTATAAGGACATCTTGTATACTAACGGCATCAGGCAACTCTCCCATGGAGGAACTTCAACTTGATACTTCTAACTGTTGTATTCACTTCAAATATTAATTGATATATTGAAAATTTGTGAAATCCATTTTCAACAAAAATGGGTGTTCAAAAAAAAAAAACTTAAGTAAAGACGAGGGAATATTGTTTAGATTGTTAGGATACACATGCAAAAGACTGAAAACAACCTAGTATAAAGGGTTAAAGGATTAAAAGTAGAAGGCACTAGGAAGTAGGGAGACAATTAGAGACTTAAACTGGTGTCATAAGAAATGATATAACAAATTGTGAGCAACAAAGGATATGGTTTTTTATGGAATTGATGGAATAAATGGCTTTGACAGTAATGTTGATGTATATAAATGTAAATGCAAAGCAAAGCAACATACATAAAATATATGGACATACATGTACATGTGGACATATAAGCACATAACACATGTAGGAATAACATAAACTTACCAACATCTGAATTAGCAATTTGAGAAACAGATGCATTCCCACCTATGTCTCTGTTTAAGGCAGCAGTGAATGCCTCCACCTCTGCACCAGAATAATTACTCTCATCCTAGTGAGGTGTGCAGAAAAAAAAATAAGTATCGAAACTAGGGAAACAACTCATAGTCTCTTTATTTACTAGAAAAAAAAAAACAAAGGATATGAGAATCATTAACCTCATCTTCCTCAAGGAGCTTCATGATTGAGGGGTCCATTGGACCAATTTGAAATAAGCAACCCAACAGGAAACTGAGTCCTCAGCTCAATTTCTTATTGCTTTTCAAAGTGATGATGACCTTTTCAAGAAAGGAAGAAATATTAGGGTATGACATAAAGAGAAGAAACTAGCCAAAACAATATAAAAAGAATAGTCAAATTCATCATCAGAAAAGGAGATAATGAGACTAAAACAGCTAGGATTTCAAACCCAACTCCAGATTGAAGAGATAAATGGTATGTTATTCAAACCTAGTCAAGCTTGCAAATTTCAACGGTTGGAACAATGAGCACTTACCAATTAAATTCTTAAGATTAGGATGCGTCTATGTATTCATACTGCATGAATTCATGACTATTAATTCATAGGCACTTCTATTTTCCAACTTCAACTTGCAACTCATAATAAGTTTTGACCTAGAATATTTCAATCCACATCATAAATCACCAATAGCAATGAAAAGAAAAAAAAGCATATGCCAATCAACCCTCCCTAGGGTCTGCAATTGATGCCCAAGGGAAAATCTGGGGCTTCACCCAAGCTCAAGGGATTTCTCAAAGCAAAATCATTAATAGGTAACTGTAGCGTAGTTGGTAAGTACTCACTATTGGAACCAAAAGAGCTATCACTTGAAGTCGCATTACCATTATTTTTTTTTAATGTAGAAGCATCCAGCTCTTTACATTGTTTATATATAAAACACATCTAAATACAAGGCTAACACAGGTTTGGATCATTTAACTAAGTGTTATAAAATAGTTTTATAAATTAAGACCAAACAAAACCAAGCAAATAAGAAAAGAATCACTCAGAATAACTTTGTCAAGACGACCCTAAGCTTAGGATGTTCCAACCTAACCTAATGTGCCACCATCAAATGCACATGGATCATGACACAACCCATGGATCTGGCGATGGTGGTGTGGGATCATACAAACATACTTGCTTCACCTTGTAAGCCCTTCTCCAATCCATTTTTCCTAAGACACACAAGCAATAGCATCAAGTTCTAACCTAAAACAACTTCCCAAAGTATTTAAAATTATTTTACACTTTGATACAATTTTCTGTGTAGTTAATCATTTATCCTGCAATCCACCATACCTTTCTTAACTCCTACAATCCATGTTTTAAAGGTCTCCCTCTCCTTCTAGTTCCTTCCACTTCCATCCTTTGAATTTCACACATAGGCCATCTCTGGTTTTCTAAGCACGTGCCTCATACACCTTAAAAGGCTTTGTCTCATTTTCTCATCTACTAGGACTACTTTAAAGGTCTCTAATTTTTGAAAAATATATAGATAATTTTTTTGAAAAATAAAGGTTTCTCTAATTTGTTAATTCCAAATTCTATCTTTTAATGTTAGCTTTCAAAAGAAAAAGAAAATTTATCTTCTACTGTAACTTTACTCACTCATTTTAGAATACACATTTTTGTTACTATTACCTTGTCTTGTTTTTCGTTAACTGCCCAATACTCAATCCCATAAAGGATTGCTAGCTTAATGATTGTTTTGTAGAACTCCCTTTTAATCTGTATGGAACTCTCTTATGACACAATACAATACACTTTTTTGTTACTATTACCTTGTCTACCTTGTTTTTTCTAATTTTCTTAACTTCCCAATACTCAATTCCATAAAGCATTGCTAGCTTAATGATTGTTTTGCAGAACCTCCCCTTTAATCTGCATGGAACTCTTTTTATCACACAGTAGACTGCTAGTTTGCCTACACTAAGGCCATCTTGCTCCCATCCTACTGGCTATATCCAAATCTATCCCTTTGTTTGGTACGATGTTGGCACCTAAGTATCTGAATTTATCACAAGACGGTATGAATCATTCCCAAGTTTAATTGATTCCTCTTCTGTGTTCCCCAAATACTAAAATTACGCTACATGTATTCCATCCTCACACCAATAATTGTCAACCCTTCATCTTCCAAGGCTTTATTCCTATAAAACATATATACATGTGCTCGGTATACAGGTTAGAAATTCCCTTTCATATAGTGAAGGGATCCATATACTTTAGTTCTTTGAAATACATAATAATAATTTTTAAAAGGTAATGCATAATAAGAATAACAACAACAACAATAATAAATGTCCTGTAGGGTGCATAAATGACAAGCAGTTTAGGACATTGGATATCCTGCAAAAAACAAGTTGTTACCCATTATGTGTCCAAGGTGGCAACAGAACCAAAACCACTAAAGCTGAGATACTTTCTTACTGGTTCCTAATGATGCAGATGAAAAAGGTGTCCCACCACATGCATCTGTGAATTCAATGTCATCCCAAAATCCATGTAAAAGATTTTCATTTTCTTCCAAAAAATATTCAAAGCACAAGCCATCAGTATTGGTGTAGATCACTAGAAGGTTTTGAGAGGAAATGTCAGGGGAAAAGGAGTATCCAAACTCATTTGATTCTGATTTCCACGCGCCCTCAAATTCAAAATAGGCATTAGTCTGCCAAAGTATTCAGACTAATTGTGATTTAAGACACATTAAGACATCCATAAGAATCAAAACAGACCATCATAAAAGGGACCATAAAAGATCATATAAACTCAAAGAATACCCACTTCAGGACTTAAAACCAGTATCATTACTTCAATCACTTGGTATAAACCCATAAATGCTGAACCAATTTCTCTAAAACTTGCCTAGTTTTCTTCTAATATTTCTGTTTTCATATCCACTGTCCCCTTTTCTGCCAACCGACTTCATTATTAATATTTTGACATTATCATGTGCACAATTGAGAAGAAATACCTGTTTTTAAGAGATCCTCAAATGTCAAAACAACTGCATTCATGAAACGTACTCAATGCATCAATTCTCTGCAAAACTACCAAACTGATTATGGAAAGAGACATGGATCAAATATATTTAATTTAATTATACAGATATTAGATACATACATATAAATAGACAGAGAGGGGAAAAAGGGGAGAGAGATGTGGATCTGAATATCAGAAACGAATTGTATTGTTGCAGAAAAAGGGCGGGGATATCAAGTTGTGGTCTGTATTGTCTGGGTTTTATGAGGGGAACCGGAATGCTGCAGAAGAAAGCGGAGAGGAGACTCTCGTTTGGCATTTAACGATTATCGTTAATCTAAAGAGTTAATAGTGCAGAGACTCTTTGATAAGATTGGCCTTTCATGTTTAGTAGGCCCTATGCGGCTTGGAGGGTGGGAACACACGAATGGAATCTAGTTTAAGACTTTTAGACGCGTGATTACATTTTATCGATTTAAAATTAATCTAGTAATTTTGGTTTTCACAAAAAAAAAAATATATATATATGATAGCAATTCTCCCATGAGTGTTCATGAATTTCTCACTTTATCATTACCATATCATACACAAAATAAATAAAAAAGAATATAAGAAATCGACACATTTATCGAATCACTAACCGGATCACTTACCGGCTCACTTTCACTTATCCAAGTGAGACTGTTTTTTATACAAAATAGTCAATTGGTTCACTAACCAGATTACTTATCGGATCACACTTTCTTTCCTTTCTTCTTTTTTCTTTTTCCAGTAGAGTAGGTGAAATGTATAATGGACAATAAAGTAAAACCCGTGTTGGATTACATAAAATGCCCGTGGGAGGATTGCTATCCATATTTTATGGCTGAGATGAAATTTTAATAAACGGTCATTCAAGTAGACTCCAACTCAGCTGAATTAATTGAAACTTATTTTATAAAAATAGTCTCACTATCAAACTCTTTAATTTTATTTTATTTTATGACCAAGGTGTTCAGATCTTTCAATATCTGACTAATTTTTAGAGCATGTGCAAGCCTGTGATACCCACCCCAATCTGATGTGGGAAAAGTTAAAAGTCCCACATCGGTTGGGAGGATTGAGAGAGGAGGGGTTATAAGTGGCTACCCCATGTTGATTCAAGTGTGAGGCCTTTTGGGCCTTGGCCATGTGGGACAGGGCCCAAGAACAAAACCGTGCGAGTTTGAGCTTATGTGCGAGGCCCAAAGTGGAAAATCACACTGAGTCAAGCCCTAAGCTCTGTATTCGGGTCGGGTCGTTACAAATATGGTATCAGAGCCGAGGTTCTACACTCGGACTGTGAGGGCCTATCATCCTTCCCTGGAGTTGTTGAGCTGGACCAGAGTCGAGCCAGGGACGGCTCGAGGCTTTAGGAGGAGTGATTGTGATACCCACCCCAACCTGATGTGGGAAAAGTGAAAAGTCACACATCGGTTGGGAAGATTGAGAGAAAAGGGTTATAAGTGGCTACCCCATGTTGATTCAAGTGTGAGGCCTTTTGGGCCTTGGCCATGTGAGCCAAGGCCCAGGAACAAAACCGTGCTGGTTTGAGCTTGTCTGTGAGGCCCAAAGCAGACAAGATCACACTGAGTCAAGCCCTAAGCCCTGTATTCGGGTCGGGTCGTTACAAAGCCTTTTTATTTATTACACTAAATAAATTTACAAAGAGTGGCCTTCCAGTGTGAAGTGAGAATCGAACTCAGATATCTCGTTTCTTGAGACGAGTTCTTGACTTGACTATCACTCTAATTCTTTAATTTTTTTATTAAAAAAGCAACATTACAAATGAGACTTAAAAGAAATTGTCATACCCCTTTAAAAAAGAAAAAAAAAAAAATCAACAGAAACGTCTATTCCATGTCTTTGGATTAGTGGATAGAACAATAAAATGTTTTCAAAATATTTACTTTCACTTGTGACAATCCATATTCAATACTTCAATGATCAATTTATCTATAGCTCAATATTTCAATGATCCTAAAGCCATTCATCATTTGGTATGTCAGAGACTTAGAGCTTGGGACTTGTGTTAAAAAATTTAAAAAAAAAAAGAAAAAAACCTCAAGTTTCAAATAGCAAGCATTCCATATTAGATTACAAAATAGTTGTTACATATTATACAGCAGTTCTTTTTTTATGGACCATATATTGGTGTATCAAAATTCAGTATAGTCGATACGATATATCGACCGATATGATATGGCCAAAATATCAATATATCGGTCAATATTTGGACCCTGCATCAAAGTTTGCATGTTTATATAATAATATTCTCCGGAAGATAAGGTCTTTTCAGATTTCATGAGCTATTTACTTTGTGAAACTCACAATGGACTGTTCTCCACTTCAAACTTAACTATCTCCCGTGGATTTCACATTTAATCAATTTAAAATCAATGTGGCTTTTACAGCCCATTGATTTCTCTTGATGAATTTTTATTATATATAATATCATATATAATTCAAAACCTTTCAAACTCATCTATTCCACGTGGACTAAATGAAACCCACTAAGTTGTTTTTATAAAATTTCATGTGTCTTTCTCTTTTAATCTCGTCATCCAAAATCATCCAGCATCAACATGAGTTTTCTAGTGCCAATGCGGATCTTTAAATGGCACTCAATATTTGACAAACACAAAGTGCATTTGTTATAGATGGGATTTGGACTAGGACGACGATAAGGAACATTCGTACTTTAACTTGCCACCATTAATAGAATTATCTCTGATTTTGATTAGGTATTGTTTGTCTTTAGAGGTCTTGGTTATAGATATAAGATATATGGGTAGCGATACTCCCAAGATATTTTGTGTTACGAGATACGAGATTTAAGGTATTGTCCATTTTACCCTTCTACTATCTTATGAAAGCATTTAAAAAAAAAATCAGTGATCCGATCAGTGAGCAGGTTAGTGATCCAGTTAGTGATCCGATTTGTTGCTCTATATGAAAAAAACAGTCTCACTTAGATAAATTTCAGTGAGTTAGTTAGTGATCCGATTGCTGTTCTATATGAAAAAAAGTCTCATTTAGATAAATTTCAGTGAGCCGGTCAGTGATCCGATTTGTTGTTCTGCATGAAAAAACAGTCTCACTTATATAAATTTCAGTAAGCCAGTTAGTGATCCGATTTGTTGTTCTATATGAAAAAACAGTCTCGTTTAGATTAATTTCAGTGAGTTGATTTATACCGCAGTAGAAGGGTAAGTGATTCGGTCAATGATCCAGCTAGTCGGTCACTGATTTGGCGAGCTGATTCGAAGGGTTTGGCGAGCCTGTTCGAAAGGCAAAATGGCTAATACACGGGTTATACAAAATGTCCATGGGAGGATCACTATCCTTATCATTTTTATTTATACCATTTATTCGAACCTTAATGGAATTCTAATCCCTCATTCTCAAACATCGATAGTTATGTAATGCTTGCAAACGAGAGGAAAATAGGAGAAGAGGTGAGCGTGCGAACAAGAGGGAAGAGGAAAGATTCTGTGTGAGGAAGGGATGGAAGAGGGACGCGCTGCCTGTGAGGAAGAGAACAGTTTGAATACAGATTACATGCCAAAAAAAGAGGAAGTAGAGATAAGAAGCGAAGTAGGGCTACAACTCGGGTCGAGTCGGATTGGATTTCTTATTCTCGACCCAAAATTCTCGACTTGACACGACTTGAATTCTCAACCCGAAATTCTCAAATTTTGAACTCATTTGTCAGGTCAGGTCGGGTTAACATATAAAATCATCACTCCGATCCGACTCGAATTTCATATAGGTTTTTGTCTGCTCAACTCGATCCGTCCCACTGATCCAAAGTTCTCAACCCAACCCGCATAATTTCTCGGGTCAGGTCATGCGGGGAACCCGACCCTAGTTGCAGCCCTAGAGCGAAGGAAGGAAATATGAGTAAAGTCGGCATTCACATCATTTCGGTGCACAAGATGTAGTAACGGTCCGTGCAAAAATTATTTCCCTTTTTTATATGGTCATGTATATTTCATAAATCCAATCTATTACCTCCATAGTTCATGACAATCTTTTGCTCAAAGGTCATAAAAATGGTTGATACATATTGAATCAACTGTATAGGTATAGTGTCGGTCGATACATCTGATTTATTAGTCGATAGTGTATAGTTCGACTGATGCTGGGTTTTATTCTTATTTTTTTAACCAATTTTTAAATTATTTTCATCAATACTTTTAATATAAAATGGCTTAAAAGAAACTCATTTAATATTTTTAATTTTTTAATTTCCATATATATACTTGACCAACTACTCTCTAATGTCTATCCCTTGATTCCTATCTCTATGAGAACTTTTTTGAATTGCATCTTGGATTTTTTTTATGATCTAGATATTCGGTCTTCTAAGAGCACCCGATTAATACTTAAGGTATATACAAGCCTCCATACTTACACACTAGATAACTCGCGGTAGATTAATCTTTTAGAGTAGAGTGAGAATCAAACTCATCCTAAGGCTGCATCACTCCAACCCTTTTGTATTGAAGTGCAAATTGGATTACTGGTTCTGGTCTACTATTTCTTCTAACCTTTTATGGGTCTGATTTATTCTTCAAATGATTTTTTTTTTCTCTAGAAAGAATGACTACACTATTAAATGGAATGCTTATGTTACTCAAAAGTATGGTCTGCTAAATCAAAATTTCAAATTCTAGTCCTCAAACTAAAAATATTTCTAAACAATAAACATATAGATACCACTCCAACGTGTATGAAATAATTCATCTGATTTTTCCATGGCGAACCATACAGACACCCAGATTTTCTACCTTTACACACTTGTTTTCGATTTTTAGATGAAATTACCATTCTATTCCCGTGTTTTAACTCATCCAAACGAACTGCCAGTTCATTCTCAGTTCGTTCAGATGAATACAGTAATTTGAACGAATACCTCAGTGTATTTTTAGTTCATTCGAACAAGTGTTCATTCTAACGAATGAACATATATATGTCCATCCTTCACAAAATTCAACTCATTCATTCGAATAAGCAAAATTTTCATTCAAATAAACGAAAATTACATTAATGTGTTCATTCGGATGAGTATATTGATTCGAACGAACTTTCAGTTCGTTCGAATGAATTTATACGCGGGGTAGAATAGAAATTTTATCAAAAAATTCGAAAACGAGTGTGTAGAGACATGAAATTCAAATGTTTATATGGCTGGCCTA
This sequence comes from Chimonanthus praecox, assembly GCA_022113865.1. Lineage (NCBI taxonomy): Eukaryota > Viridiplantae > Streptophyta > Magnoliopsida > Laurales > Calycanthaceae > Chimonanthus > Chimonanthus praecox. Next base: position 57,369,408 of record CM039089.1, read on the forward strand.
TGTGGCCTTTATCCATTGGTCTACTATAAATACCATTTGATGTGCCTAGAAAATCATTGATGGAAGGCAAGTGACTTGTATGAATGACTTTAAAAAGCATGTTAATATCAATTGCAAATGGCAAGACCTTTTATTCTAATACTAAAAAAATATTTCTTCAGTTCTATTTTAGTTGTCTCATTTTAAAAAATTTAATTTTTTAAGGAAGGGCTCATAAAGAACTTATGAACTTCTCTATAAGAGTAGATAAATAGAGAGAGAATCAAAATGACATATGAAATAACTATTTTAGAATAATCTCAAAATATATATCCGACAACTAAATTGATATAGAGGGAGTAACAAAGATGGCAGATATATCTACCTAGTTGAAAGTTAAAGTGATTAATCTCTTTCTCTATATCTCTCAGTATTAACAATAGGATTTATGAACTGATTCATATTTTTTATTCATTGCAAATCAATGTTATTTTAATTTGTTACTTTAGCATTTTTTATTATTTAATTATAGAATGGTCTTTACTATTCATTCTGCATTTCATTCATGTCATTTTTATCTATTATATTTGTATGAATAGTTACATGTGAAGGTTAAGCATGGAGGCTCAAGACAGGTTCAAGTCATATCGAGATGAGATCTGGCTCATAATATTATCCGGTGGCTATTTTGTATAGATGTGGGACGTCACTCAAAAAAATAAGTTTTAAAAGAACTAATCTAATGCCGAAAAGTTTCAAGAAGATTTCTCCCCTTTCTACTTTATAAAAAAGAATGTTAATCATCACCTTAAATTGGCTCAAAGATTTCATATAAGAATCACCATTTTACAGGGTTTACAATATTTCAGAGTTCTTTTCTTATTTAATATTTTAAATTTTTTTCCCATTACTTACAGAATTTTACCCTCTCCCTTTTACAAAAAAAAAAATGAATTTCAACGGTCTTTTACAGTTTTTGGGCTTTCTTAGCCTTGTTGTGTCACTTACACTATTTCATATTAATATTATATTATTATTATTATTATTATACATTTTTTCCTCATACATTACACTTTTTTTTGGGTTGGTTTTGGCCTTTAGCCTTCTCTAACTCAAGGGGTCCAAATATCGGCCTATATCGGTTGTTTTTCTTTTTTTAAAAAAAAAAGAGAAAAAAATATCGGCCGATACTGAATTTTAAACTCTGCTAGTCTAACGAAAACTCATTCTCACCTGTTATGGACTTAGGGGGTCGGATTGTATTACCCAACCGATCTCTCAAAAAACAAAATCAGAATGAGCTTCACAGTTAAAAGACACGCTTCTGAGATGAAGAGTTTTTTTTTTTTTTTTAAATATATTTGACAAAACATAAAAATTAATTAAATAGTTCGATTGAAATTTATAAGCAAAAGTATATACTAATATGATAATTTTAGATATATACAAAAAAAAAATTCAAAGTTGAGCTTAGATGTTAAAAATAAATAAGGACTTAGGCCTTTCGTTCTTTGACGTTTGAACTTTTATTCAATTTAGTTATAATCAATTATTGCTAGTTTCTAACATAAAGTTGAAGTTGTTCATTTTTATATGCACAAAGTTATGATAAGTTTTCACATTTAAATACATAATCATCATAGTCATTAATTCCATTACATTTTATCACATAAAATAAATTCTAAAGCATTATTTTACTTCTTTAATCATCTCATTATTTAAAAGTTAAAACAAATAAATTTCATAAAAAAACAACCAATATATTGTAAGCTCTTCCAGTCAACAATAAAATCAATTTAAAGAGAAAACAATAAATTTATTGGAAGGAAAGGAGAAAGAGAAAGTAGTGTTGGAAAGTGAGTTCAAATGTCAAAATTCTATTAACTAAGGTCATTTTTTTGAGTTCTTCTTCTTCATTTGACATTATTACAAACTAATTAGTCATTCCACTATTTATCTGAGGTCATATTTTCGAGTTCTACTTCTTCATTTGACGTAATTACGAACTATTTAGTTAGTAACTCTACTATCTATCATGCATTTCTTTATTTCTTTCCTCCTCGCAATTAGCATATTAAGAATAAGTTTAAGATGAATGGCTAGGAATAATGATGTATATAAAATAACAATTTTAATTACTCATAATATATTATTTAATATTTATAATATAAATAATATGATTTAATGTGTTCTTAGGTTTAAGTTAGGCTTCTAATTCAATCCAAGTTGGGCGCTTTGAATATAAGGCCCAAGATTGATGTGTTTAAATTAGACCCTTTTTAGGCCCAAAATTGGGCCTTGGCCCAAGTAGACCCAAGTTCTTAATTTCCAATTTGGCTGAGCAGATGGGAGTTGGCTCGACCTAAGTTGCACTTCTAGGAAGAATTCCCCAATTAGGGTAGTGATAGGTTCATGGGAATACCTATCTCTGAGTATGAAATTCACCACAATCACATTGTTTGATTAATTAATTTATGTACTTAAGTTTTTCAAAATTTGATCATTTATAATTCTTTTTTCACCCTTAAAACTTCTATTTGCTTTAAAAATATGGTTTAATTGATGGAACCAAAATAATTTTAAGAAGATATATATTTAGATATACATTTTTCTATGAATTTATCACTTATTTGTGATCATTACTTATCTCAATCAAGCATCAAGAGTGTTGCTGCTGCTTTCTAAGTTATGAGCTTTAGAATGGGAGAATGGGCTTGGGCTTCTTCAATTAAGAGCCGACCGTACGAGCTAAGAACTGTACAAGTTCCGGAGGCCTGCTTGATGGCGTGGCCCACAGATCTGAAAGATTCAAAATCGAAAAGGCGACTTTCAATGGGAAAAAAATAAATAAATGAAAGATCCTAACTAGCCGTTATAGTCGGCAGCACGCTCTCAGCTGTAAAAGTGTGAAAGAAATAGGACAACGCGACTCTCTCTCTCTCTCTCTCTCTCTCTCTCTACACTAGAAAGGAATACGGATTACAGGCACACTCTTTCTCTCTCTCTTTCGTCCTCTTTCACTGTGAACTTTCTTGAATCGGGATCTATCGAGCTCAGAGAAAATGTTCACAGAAGGCTTGGATGAAAGAGCCATAAACTGGATCAAACAGGTATCACATTCTAGAATGATTATTATACTTTATGAAGATTCTTATATTTTTTCGGTTAATTCCATTCGATTGTCTTCTGGACTGTTTTGATTTTTATGTGTGGGCATCTTTTGGATTAGTTGATAGTGTCTCACTTGAAGGGTTTTGATCTTTTTACAATTTTCTATCGATTTCATTTTGGTTTGGTTTGGTTATCTTTTCAGTAATTCTATGTCATTTTATTGCTATGAGGCTTGGCTCTTGAGGGTTTTCTTTTGTTTATATATATTTGGTTCTTCTCGTACTAACCCTATACAACGATTAAAGAGTACTTGCAACCAAAACCAATTCCTGCAACTGAAATCCATCCCATTTCCCATTTTCTTCTTCTTCTTCTTCAATAAAAAAATGACCAAATTCCACCTTTGGGTGGAGAGGGGGAGGGGGGTTTGCATTTGATTTTCTATTTATAACCTCGCCATTTAAAAGTCCAAAATATACAGTAAGGATCTTTTAGTTTTAGCCCCCTAGTCTCTCTACATTTTAGGTTTTTTTTTTTTGTTTCACTTTTTAATATTACGCTTGCAAACCGATTTGAGGATCAGCCTTTTCATGACAAAACCGATCCTGCTTTCCTTCTTGTTTTCCTAAATATTTAGATGAAAGAAATGTAGGAACACTAGCTCTCTCTAGTCTCTCGTGGACTCACTTGCTAGTGGCAACTTGAAAGTATACAGTAGTGCAGCCTTTTTGTCATCCTGAATAGGCACCATACTTATGACCATAAGATTTATGGCGAGCAACTTTGGTTGTGCTCACCTTTAATTTGTACATGGAAATGGCCATCATGTCATTAAGTTTCCCAATCATATACATGAAACTTGTTCAGCTTTTCATATTTTTACTAGTGGCATGACAAGGTGGCACCGTTATTTCTTTGATGTTCTTTAACATACCCAAGACCAATTTCATGGTAGCTAAGGACAGTAGCAAGGATTTTACTGACATGTTGGTGGTGTGATGGCCTCGAATTTGAATAAGACACATAGAACATCATAGTATTTCTCAACAATGATATCTGCAAAACTTGAAGACTTCAAAAATTAGCATTGCAAGATCTAAGGGTAGTCACCCTTTTTAGTACCAAAATTCAAACACATACAAGTTTATCCATAAGATCTTTGAAACAAGTCTCCTTTCTAACCATCAATTTCTAGAGACTACCGTTGCACCCCAATCCCCAACTAAAAATAAAATAAAATTGTGGCTTTGCCTTTGCTCTCTTGCACTTCCAACAACCTCTCCCTAAAATCCATTCAACTATTTATCATGGAGGCTATGTCTTTGATTGTTTATTAAAATTCAGTTCCATTTTTTGTTTTAATTGATGGGCATGTGGTAGGTTTTCTTTTCTCCATTTCTTTTTCTCTCTTGATCTTTGTGATAGCCTTTTAAAGGTTTCAATTCTTGCTAAGTTCTTTGGGGTGGTTGGGTTTTGTTAGGAATAATATGTGGAAAATAATCATGGAACAATCATAAGACGAAAAATAAATAAATCAAGGACCACAAATAAATCCGACACCAAGATTTACGTGGTTCGGCAAACACCTGCCTACGTCCATGGAGCGTGTTTTTTATTCCAAGAGAAAAATACATGAATCACAAAATACAAGAGAGAATAATCAACGAGTTTAAAATCAAACTCAATCCTTGTTCAGAGAGCCGTAGACAAATCTCGCAACTCAAGCCCGGTTGCTATACCTTGTCTTCCTTCTCAAATTGATCAGATCCTTCTCCTGAGAAATACCTCCTCTATGCTTGAGAACAAATCCCCATACACAAGAATCTATAGTGTATGGCGTAAGAAGTCAGTCACCAGTCTTGTCTTCATGTTCTCTAAGTTTTCTTCCTCTCTCTTTCTTCTCTCTCTCTCCTTCCTCAAGACTCTGTATCTATTTCACTGCCCACAAAAATGCCTTAATAAAAACACCATGCAAATTCCACCCAGCCCTATGCACACGCCCAAGCCTGTTTTGTTTTTGGAGACTGTAATATTCTTGGAGAAAAATTGGCTTTATTTTTCTCCACCTCCATGTGTATTTTCTAATATGAGATATTTTCTTCCAACTTTGTGTGATCCCATATTTATCAATAATCCAGGCTTAATAAAAATAACTGCATAGAATTAGAAAACAAGATTAGATCCAATCTTTGAAAATAATCATCTAATCATCATTCCATAGAGATTAGATGTGCTAATCTCATGGGCCTGCTCAAGAATAACAGGTTTCATGGGTGCGTCTGGATGTCCAATAAATTGCAATGAAAAACATCACATTTTGTTACAAATAAGCTGGTCTGGCACAATATAGAACCTGGTAGATGAGAAGCTGAGGGAAAGTCATCTAAGATAATTTGGGCATGTTTATTGATGACCAAAAATAGACCGCTAAGGAAAATTTATGAACTGCAGGTGGTAGGGACTGGGAGAAGAGTTAGGCCTTTAAGAACTTGGATTGTGAGGGGATGAAGAACAAATAAGAGAATTTAGAGTGCAGAAGATATGGTTTTTGATAGCGTAATGTGGAAAGATAGGACTCAGAAAAGCCACCCCAGAGAGATGGGGAAAAAGGGCTGTTGCTGATGATGATGATTTTGATGGGCACGACGATGACCTGTGCATTGGGGTGCATTGTATTACGTTATGCACCACATGCGAGGCCCATCTTAGTCCTATGTGATGAGGCTTCTTGGAAGGTCTTTGCTGAATATAAGGCCCACCAGGCCATGTTTTTAGATTTATGTGTTAATTGTTAATTTCTTTGTTAATTTCTGCAGGGATCAGATGTTGATAATCAAGTTCGATCTCCTTTGACGAAGAAAACAAATATCAACTCCACTGCAGAACCTCCAATAATGTATAACAGTAAGAACTATTTGTCTCCAAAGGTTATGCCCCCATTGAAGTTCTATTCTGGTTTGCTTGGTCCACACAGTGGAACAACTGTGGTTTCAGAAGAGGACAATGAGAGTGTTGCATCAGTTCCAGATGATGTTGATATGAGCTATTCTGACACATTTGAGGAGGAAGGTTCTGGATCCAGTGATTCAGATCTGTTGGAAAAAACTATTAGTGCACCTATCTGCAATGAAGCACTTCTTAGAACAAAATCTAGCATTTACTGCAACCAAGATTCAGTGACTGGATTAAAATACAGACAAATATCTACTGTGATTCGAGATGCTTCAAAAGAGAATCTGAAGATTGAAGTACCAAAGAATGGTAGAAGACTTACAGATGGTGATTTGGGAATTAGAGAATATGCAGAGAAACACTTGTTGTCTGGCAGCAGCAAGAACATCAATAAAGGCAATGCACGTGTATGAGCTGACTTCTTCTCTCCTGCTAATCAGACTAGTGAATTAATATTGCTTTTCTTTCAAGCAATGAGCATATATAAATGGACTTTTGCTTAAGGATACATTCGGAACTAATATTGCAATCTATATATATATATTTTTATTTCCAATATTTCTATGTCAAATTACTGAATACTTTGTAGCAAGATTCAACCTTGATATGCTGCAGTTCACTCCCACCCCCTCCCTCTTAATGCAAACTTAAGCAATTTAGCCTGTCCCAGGGCACAGAAAGATGCATCTGTCTTATTCTTCTTCCTTTTTTGAAAGGGAAAGGTGCAGCTGTCTTTCTTTTGTTAATCTTGCAATATTCAACATCTTTGCAAGACTTTTGCATCTACGCTGGAGTTTGGACAACCACGAATGTGAAAAAGCTGAAGCAACTTGAATTGAAATGTTATTATGATGCACCCATACATCTGTTGTTAAATATCCATTTTCTGAAATATCTTTTACTGTTCCTGCAGGTTTGTCGTATGCATGAAGTTGTTACACCCCAGAAGCTGCAAGACTTGGGAACTCCAAGTGCACCTCCTATACTCGAAACTGGAAGAGAAGAAAGCAGGTATGAAATTGAGGATCAGCACTGGACAACTGCAAGCAGTGCAAGACAAGCATATGGCATTTCAGAAATGGAACACCAAACAGGCAATGGGATACATGTTATGAAGGAAATGGAAGACAGCTATGAAAGTAAAGAAGTCTTATCAGACCTAGCAAAACAATCCCAAAGAAGCAATGATCCATGCACAAGGTTTTCATGCTTTCTTTTGTTTACCCTTTTGCAATTACTTGATTTGTAATTTCCCTCAGATATGCACGTTGGTGATACATTATACATGATTCTCTCTCTCTCTCTCTCTCTCTCTCTCTCTCTCTCTCTCTCTCTCTCTCTCTCTCTCTCTCTCTCTCTCTCTTACAGATCCATTCCTAGAGAAGCAGAAGCACTTGAGCGGTTCCATCAGTGGCAAACCAACTCCATGGATCAACCAAAATATTACAGTACTAGGTGGGCCAATCTTGTTCTCAACGTGACTATCCTATTGAACTTGTCACTTGCTCTATGTTATGGTGAAACTGGCACAAGTTACACACATGTTCCAAAAAATTATGTGGATCTTATGTTCTGTTTGACCCACAGTGTTCATTAGCAAATAAAGTCACCAATCAGAGATTCTAAATATTGGGTCAATATTTTGCACTATCAATCATTTAAGAAACAGTAGGCCCAATCATCACCACGAACCATCCATTTCAGTGGGCTATGGATTCATCAGAACTATGGATCATTTATGTAGGTCATTTGATTTGTGGCTTGGTAAATGTGATGTAAGAAAAATTTGAACTTCAGTTAAAAAGAGTGAGTCATTTACAAAAAATTAGGTCTGATCATTAATGTGATCCATCCACTTTACTTTCCTATGGATTCGTCAGAACTATGGATTATTTATGTAGGTCAATTGATTTGTGGCTTGGTAATGTGATGTATGAAAATTTTGAACATTAGCTAAGAAGAGTGACCTGGACAGAATGAGACTAATTGCATTGGAACAGATTTGATAAGGTACAAGAAAAAAATTAATGCAGAAGGTCATGTACAAATTTTTTAACAGCAGTCCTAATTCCTTCATCCACGTACCTTAAGTTCTAACTTAAGTGGGGGACTTAAGGTACGTGGGTGAAGGAATTAAGACTGCTGTTAAGGTGAAATATGAATGGGAAAAGAAAAAGAAAGGGAAAAACGAAAAGGGGGCAGCGGAAGAGGATGAAGAAGAAGAGGAAGAAAAAGATCAAGTACCTGGTTTATAGTTGGAAGAAGTTTGGAACAAGGTGCTGTAGCAGCAGTGATGATTTTAATGGCAGCAGGGGCGGAAGACTTGTAACTGAGATAAGTTTGGGATAAAGCCCAAGGCAGCGACAGCAGGATATCTCCTCTGGGATTAAGCCCAGAATCAGCGATGGCCGGAACAAAACCAGCAATGAAGGTAAGGTCTGCAACTCGGCAGAGATGATAGAGGAAAATAAGATAGTAAATCTATATCAATTCATATATTCCAAAAGAGATGAATCCCTCTCTTACATGCATTGTATTTATAAGAAAAATTAAGAAATCAAAATAGAAAAGGACTCCTAAATCAAAATAGAAAAGGACTCCTAAATCAAATAGGAAAAAGACTCCTAAATCAAATAGGAAAAGGACTCCTAAATCAAATAGGAAAGCTACCGACCTAGCTTCCTTTTGACACAATAATTCTAAATTAAAAATAAATGCGAAAATAGTAAATCCTAAGAGAGATAGGTCTCGGATTCCTAAATCCGACGTGAGTATGTCTTCAAGAATTTATCAGCCACTTGTTATACATCAAATATTACCATGCACTTGGCATATAATGTGATGTATGAAAATTTTGAACTTCAGCTAAGAAGAGTGACCTGGACAGAATGAGACTAATTGCATTGGAACAGACTTGATTAAGATACAAGAAAAAAATTAATGCAGAAGATCATGTACAATATTAGATATGTTGAAGAGCATCATCAACATTACCATGCACTTGGCATATATTCAGTTTTCCAACTACTTTATCTGAAACCGATTAAGAATTCTGTTATCATAGCTGCTATACATATTCAGATATTTTTATGCTTATTTCAATATTGATAGGACCCATATAGTTTTGTTTTAGTTCTTCTGTTCCATACTTTGTTTCCCCTCTCAGCTACATGAACATTCTTCTCTCTATTCATTGAAGCAGTGGGCAAAGTGCTTGGCAAACTCTCATAGCATATGATGCATGCTTTCGCTTGTGCCTAAATGCTTGGGCAAGAGATTGCATGGAAGCACCAGAGTTTCTACGAGATGAATGCATAGTTATGCGAAATGCCTTTGGGTATGTAACAAATCAAGCTTATTCATATATAGTTTACTCGCATATGAGTCTTTTCAGTAAGCCCACATGTTATGAGAAGCTCTTGGTACTTGTATATCAATGATTGTAGACACTTAAGGAGGTATATTAATCGTTCATTGACTTAAATAGGTTACAGAAGTACTTGTTGCAACCACGAGGTCAAATTCCAATGGATGGAAAGCCTGTTGATGGTGCAGAAGAGACTTGCAGTGTGAAGACAAAAAAAGTAATAGGCAAAATTAGGGTGGAAGGTAAGGATTTAACGTGTAAGAGTTCATGCTAACTGACTACTGCTATCATTTTGAGTTGACATACTATCAGTAATCACATTAGAGTGGACTGGTACCAAATCTGACGCTGGTAACTTGGGCAGAGTGAGAATGTAAAATACCTTAATGCATTTTCAGATTTTTGTGTTGCCCCAAGCACATTGTGAATTTATTGTCATCAGACACAATGTTTTCTGTGAACATACAATGGGCTGTCTTTTGTTTTGGATAAAAAAGAGATTGCACTAACTTTATTGTAATTATGGTATCCTTAATTTGATATTTGATTTTATAACTAGTGTATAGCTGAATAGCTTTTGCCTGTGGATCTGTAAAATCAGATGCTTAATCCTCCTTTGCTTTGAAGCCGTGTTGGACAGATTCATTTAAATGGGCTTGTAACCCATGCCAAACATGTTAAGATACTGAACCTGCAGAATTTTTGTAACTACTGAAAAAATTCTGAAAAAGATATCCATTTCACATTTACTAGAAACTGTGTTCCACTGGTTACAGCTGAAGTATCTTATACAGGAATTGTAGATATACATATATGTATGACGTCTCATTAGGTTCATTATTACTGTTTTTATAGAAGCTGCAGTGTTATAAAATTCACATCTTTCATAAAAACTGATTAGTATGCTATTTTCTGGGCTTTGCTGAAACTTCATACCCTCATCTATCACTCACTACACTACAATATTGATTCCCTGTGTCCGTATGACATGGTGACCTGCTCTCTTTAGTGAGGATAGAAAACTTAGGAATACCAATATTTTGGCGTGATCATTTCTTAGCGATTTGAATTATGATCATCTAATCTCCCACCTTTATAAGCGAAAGAGTTACATGCAAGCTGATGCTACTTTAGAACCAGGATCTCTTTCTCCTGCTTGGTTCCTGAATCAGTCTTTGAATCTCATTAAAATGGGTTATAACATAATACTTGTTGGTTCGATGGATGTCAGTGAGAAAAGTTCGCATCATTCCACGGAGAAAGCTTCGGGCCACATATTCTCAGCGAGGTATGATATATATGCAAATGGGGGCAGACTATGTCCGGCAAGTTTCATCTATGCTGAAAACAAGCATCAAATACATGAAGAATAACTCATTTGTAGTGCCATCTGAAGGTTGTAAGCATTACCAAACTACCACTGTTAATAATTTCAAAGGATAATAGTATAATATAACATTGTTTGGCCTGGATTGTATTGACGCATTGTTATTATGCTCGCTACAGAAGCATTATCTTGCTTATTTCAATTGAAAAGTTCTTGTGATGACACAAAGGAAGAATTGGGTTCTGCTATTTGCTTGCGACCAGGAACTGGTGATTCTCATGTCTTGTAAGTATCTAATGATTCAAAGATATATAATTTCTTCTAATCTTCTCTGTCGTGTCATATTTGAATCCAACTGGTTGTTATATAAAATCCTTTAGGATCTTTTGAATGCGCCCAAATCCAACGAGTTTCTAGCTTTTGGCAGGATAGATGGTTCTGTGGTTTTTTTAAAGAGACAAAAGATAATATTATTAAAAATAGAAGTATTACAACCAACAACACGAGCTCTGTATAATAGAACTATACTGGAGCAACAAAAAGAAAATAAAACAAATTACATCACAGTAACCTCAAACCAATCCCACCACAAAAAGACAGGACACTATCACAAATCAGTACAAGAAAACCCGTATATCCAACACAATTACAGCTAACTCTACATATGGGACTCCCCTCTCAACAGATGCTTTCACCAAAAAGTCCACGACACAATTAACAGATCTTCTAACATGTTTGAGATAGACCACTCTTCCTTGGCGTATCTTCCTAATGTCTCTTACAATATGAATTAGTCTCCAAGGAGGAATTTTTCTACCACTTGCCTAAGCTACAACATTCGTAGAGTCCCCCTCAATAATCAAGTTATCTTAGACCATTATCATCCCCTAGCATAAGTGCCCTTCTGATCCTAGAAGTTTTAACTCATTAGATTCCTTGCACCCAACAGAATCCGAGAAGAACAATACCATATATCCCCCTTATCATTATGCATAAACACCAAAAAGTGCACGACACAACACAATTAACAGATCTTCTAACATGTTTGAGATAGACCACTCTTTCTTGGCGTATCTTCCTAATGTCTCTTACAATATGAATTAGTCTCCAAGGAGGAATTTTTCTACCACTTGTCCAAGCTACAACATTTGTAGAGTCCCCCTCAATAATCAAGTTATCTTAGACCATTATCATCCCCTAGTATAAGTGCCCTTCTGATCCCTAGAAGTTTTGCCTCATTAGATTCCTTACACCCAATAGATTCTGAGAAGAACAATACCATATCATTATATAAATGCTCCAATCCCCACTGGACCTGGTTTAGCCCTAGCCACACCATCAACTTTAAATTTAAAGAACCCATTATCTAGTATAGCACACACCTCTTTAGGAACTTCTTGCCCTTCTTTTTACTTCTAGACAAACACCCTCTCAAGAGAGCATAATCCTTAAACTCTTTACACAAAGATAACCTAGAAGCCCATCTTCATCTCACCACTCTTTGGTTCCTTTCTTTCCAAATAGACCATAGAATTACAATTGGGACAAATTTCCAAGACACGGCCCTTTTCCAAAGAAGGGACCCTCCATCCCACTCTACCAAAACATCCAAAATGTTATTAAATATCTATATACAAGCCATCAACTCAAGGCAAAACTTCCAAAGCCTACGAGAAAGGAAATTACACGTTAAGTGATCTACTGACTCCTCCTCCTCAACACACAGGACACAAAGATACGATAGATGGTTCTATCTTGTAATTAATTTGGGGAATTGGGTTATTTCTATTTTACTTGCATTTTGTTGAGCATATCAATATAAGCACCCAATATCAGTATGGGGCAGAAAATTTGGAGCCAATTCCAAGTATGATCCCCCAGACACAGCATGGATACAATGTGGGCACACTAATAATGGATACAAGGACATGGATTTTTCCCATAAGAAAGAATTATCTAACAAAATATGATCATGTAATGTTGCCTACTTTGAAGTTGTCTGGGTCTGATAGGTTCTTAGTTCCTTTTTGCTGCTCTGGCCCAAATGCATGGAGAAAAAAGGATAATCAACCACTTATAATTAATTCCAATATCCACATATCCAAATGCAACATTAAATTAGGATACTTGTGCAGAAATTGTTACTTGTGCTCCAAGCCATATGAGGCCACCTAGACCCAATCACACCATACCTACCCATCCCATGTATTATTGCACCCATAAGCCAATTTGACCCCATTCCTCATCCAGCCCATTGATCAAACCCCCTTAATTTGGATCCATTTCCTCCATTAGATAAGGTTGGATTTTTAGGCCTTAAAAACATGCTTATAAGCAACCATATACAAGCCAAGACTTTTCAAACCCATCCATCTATGTTGGCCCAGATAGGCCCCACCTAGGGGTGCACAAGTTTGCTAGGTATTTTGTATAGGCCATAAATTAGCATTAAAAAAGGAAACTGCATAGGCTTTTTTTTTTAGCGATAACAAAGGAGAAATATATTAAGAGAAAGATAATGTACAATATGGTCTACAAGGTTTAAACCCTAGGAGAAAATACTAGTGCCAATGTACAAGAAAGAAAACAAAAAACCAGAATGCAAAAATACAAATAGAGCCCTTTCTCTGAAAATACGGTGAGAAATTCCCGAAGATACATTAACTCCTAAGAACCCAAGAAAGAGTCTTGCCATCTTGTCTGTCTCCCCTTTTGGCTAGAAAGTCTGCATAGGCGCTCTTTGACAGCTGGTATAAGGTAAAATGGCTTGGTCTTGGTGCATTAACCTCAATTCTTCTTAAGGGTGATAAGATATATTTCTAATTAAGCAATTAACTAAGTTTAATTCACCAAATAAACAAAGTGAGCTGACAAAAAGTTGGGCACCTTATACTGCACTGCTTATCCCATATCAAAGACACACTTGGTCTTCATATGATAACAACTACGGAGAATGTAACCTTTATGATGTGTTGGGTAAGGATTCATTGATGCTCTTGTACTTTTCCAGCTTTCCAGAGAGCCAGGGGGATGCTCTCTTAATAGAAGTACAGGATACGAACAAGGTCGCTCAAGGCCGGGCTACAATTCAAGTTTCGTCGTTGACTGATAAGCTGGTAGGCATTGTCCATACGTCTTATAATAATTTCTATTTCCCTTTTTTTTAACCACTAAAATTCCTATTGACTATTGCAAAAACTGTGCAGAGCGATAGAATTCAGTGGTGGTCCATTTATGACGATGAACATGAATGCATAGGGAAGGTTCAGCTCTCCATCGGTAACACAAGTAGTTCTTCCGAGATGAACTCAACCAAGGTTAAGCTTGATTTATTTTAAATACTCTAAATGTTAATTCAAGTTAACATGAGGTTTGAGTTTGAGTCCATACATCCATTCATATTAAATAAATCTGTATCTGTATAAATTAGCCTGGGATTTAGTTCTATGCCAAGACATTCAGAGATGCCCCAGTTTGATTTGTGAATGAGGTGAAAATATGTCAAGTATGAAAAACTACAACCACCCAGATGACAATTTAATGTCTATTTGGGCCATGTTTAATGGGTTTTCCAAACAAAACCAATTTTCCAATCTGTAAAAGAGATCTAAAACTTGCCCCAATTTCCAAATTTTCTTGTGTTCTTCACATAGTTAAAAACTCAATCAGATTCAGATCTTCAGTAAGTGGAGTAGATGCTATCCAAGTTTTAAAGTATGTTCCAAGGTTATAGTGTTTTGAAGATGTAGTGTTGCAAATAACTATGCTCTTGACGAGTCATGGATAAAAGAGACCACAGGCCTTCCATTAACCATTTTCTGATTTCCTTCCCACTTGAAATTCACAGGAAAGTGGATAAAAAACTGATTTTGCAAAATCATCAAGCACTATCTGTTTGGAATGCATCCCTATCCTCTTTATCATTAATTGATATGGAAGAACATTATCGCCATTACATTTAATTCTTCAGTGATTGATGTGAAAGGATGATGTTGCCTTCACATTTGACTCTCAGTGTTACATGTTGCATGTTAAAAATGTTATATTGAATATTTTTTATGTGCATGTCTATTTATTTCAGAGTGGACCTGTTGTGGAAACTCTTGCATATGATTTGGTATTGGAGGCTGCTATGCGTTGTCAACATTTTCATCCACGGAAGTTGCGCATAAATGGACCATGGAAATGGCTCTTAACTGAGTTTGCTGACTATTATGGGGTTTCTGATGCATACACTAAGCTGAGGTATGGAAAACTTTAAGGATGGTTAGAAGTTTTGAAACTTCAATTTTTTTTTGCTAGAATGCATGGTAATCTGTCCTTTACAATGGGAATCTTGAAGCAATATGGAGATCTGAAATAAACTGTGTTTTTTTTTCTTAATTTACTCAACTCTATTTTATTTCTATGTTGTTGTTGATTTTGGACAGGAAGACAAAAATCAATACACCTTTGTCTTTATCCAAAAATGGGGAAATAGAAAATTATCCATTCTACCAAAATATTTAAATCACTTGCCAATCCAACTGCATCCAAATATAGTATTGGAGTTGCTGGAATGAAAATAGGAAAAGTGAAGAAAAAAGAGATAAATTCTCTGTGTTGTATTCCTTATCATTCAAAGGAAGAGGACACATGTATATATAGAATACAATGATATCATATTAGAAGGAAAATAGGAAAAAGGATGAAAATAATGGAAGAGAGAAGGGAAGAAAAGAGAGAGAAATTCTGTGTTGTCTTCCTTATCATTCAAAGAAAGAGGAGACATGCATATATAGAATACAATGAGCCAATCAAGGTGGCAAAAAAGGACAGAAAAATGATTATAACATGTGAAAAATGCATGCACGATACCTATAATATTTACAACAGGAGTCCTATTGTAAAGGAAGAAGAAGAAG
Organism: Chimonanthus praecox; assembly: GCA_022113865.1. Classification (NCBI taxonomy): domain Eukaryota; kingdom Viridiplantae; phylum Streptophyta; class Magnoliopsida; order Laurales; family Calycanthaceae; genus Chimonanthus; species Chimonanthus praecox. Next base: position 57,385,048 of record CM039089.1, read on the forward strand.
AAGAAGAAGACCCTACTTCCTCTTAGCTAAAGGTGCTTTGTATTTTTATTTGAGATGTTTCTAATAGTCTAATTATAAATTTTGCTTTTATCTGTAGGTATCTGTCATCTGTAATGAACGTGGCTACACCAACAAAGGACTGCTTAGAGCTTGTTTATGAACTTCTCATACCTATTGTGAAGGCTCGGGATGAAAAAAATCTGACAAGACAAGAGGTTAGCATTTCCAGTTTCACCAACTTACAAGAGAACAAAATGAGACATGCAAATTTTGACATTTGTATTGCTCATGTTTTGATAATACGTCAGTCCTTCAACAACTCTCAATATGATTTAAGATACTCCCACATTACCTTTAGTGACAAGTGGACCTGACCTGGTTATCTGTTTTGCTATTTTTCCCTTCTTTTCATCCCCAAAGTCATTCAGTATCGAACCTCAATATAGATTGGAGAAAGCAAAATGCATATAGATCTGTGGAGAAAAACAAGTGGAAATCCATTGTTGTTTCATAAAAACAAGTGGAAACCCATTGTTGTTTCATACTCCGTTTTTTCCATGATATTCAAGTCTACTGCAATTCACAATACACCTAAAAGCCCCTTTTGCCTTTTGTATTTCTTACCTATCCACTAACATAATGGCAGTGTCTTGGCCTTTCAAAATCTTTAAACTGCTTGCATATCCATTGGCTGCATGGTGTCTTGTGAGTTTGCAATTCCCTAGGAAAATATTCTTCTTCATCTGGTCGGGGAAGCTGCTGAATGCTTCTATGTTGCTGAAGTTGAAGTTTAATTATAGAGTGACCTCATATTTCTAAAATCTGTTCTTACTGCAGAAAAGCATACTGTTAGATTGCGAAAACCAAGTTGAGAATCTCCTGGCAAATGTTTTTGAGAACTATAAGGAATTGGATGAACTCTCACCTACTGGCTTATCAGAATCATTTGGTCCACCTCCAGAATCTGCTGCACCAGCTTTAGGTCCTGCCGTGCAATTATATACTCTTCTGCATGATATACTTGCTCAAGAAGCACAAACAATATTGAGGAACTATTTGCAGGTAAGCAGTAATTAGATGCAAGCACTGCATGTATGTGTATTGTAGTTTAGTGCTTGAAAAGTTTACTTGATTGTCATGGAAATCCCATGGAGTTTCTTGAGAGTTCTACGAAGTTCTAAGCATCATTAGATCTTTTGTTTCTTTGTATAGGCTCCTCAGGAGAAATTGGACAATTTTGGTTAGAACACCTTGACATAATTGTTTTTTGTCCATTTCATTGTTCCAACCCTTCTCCCAGGACAATGCAAATTTAAGTTCTAACACAAAAAAAGTAATAACCCACTTATTAGTTCCTGATTTCTGTGCCAGATGTTTAAGAATGAAAACACTATAACATGAAAACACTAAACATGGTTACACAAATCTTTATGCTTTCCCAAGTTTTTCCAACAATTGGCCTCTGTTTTGTTTACAGAAAGCAGCAACAAAGAGGTGCAAGAGGCATATGTTAGATACAGATGAGTTCATGTCAACAAACAGTGAAGATTTTCTTACAGACCCAATTAATGTCTCCACAGCATATCTCAAAATGAAGACATTATGTATAAACATAAGCAACGAGATCCAAGCAGATATTAAAATTCACAATCAGCACATTCTTCCGAGGTATTGCCAATCTTCAAAATCCGTTATAAGCAATAACCACATTCTGATGTAGCTGAAAGCAAAGATGGTTCCAATATTGATGGTTGGTAGTCCATTCCACTTTATGTTTGGGATATATTTGAAATTGGTTTAAATGGACAAGATTTTTCTCATTTCATTTTGAATGATATAAGCAATCAGCTTAAAGCCTTGGACAACGAGATGGGATTCAAAAGAGAAGTGTCTATCATCCAAAAACACCCAAAAATGTCCCCAGAATTGTGTGCTCCTTTTTGTTATTTTATTTTGACAGATTTGTCTCTCTCCTATAACATCTACGTTTTCTTCATTTCAGTTCAATAGATCTGCCAAACATAGCTTCTGCTATCTACAGCACTGAGTTGTGCAACAGGCTTAGAGGTTTTCTTGCCTCCTGCCCTCCATCCAGTCCTTCACCCCATGTAACAGAATTGTTGATTGCAACTGCTGATTTCGAGAGGGATCTTCAGTCATGGAAAATAAGGTGCATCATGGAAACTTAAGTTAGATATATCGTTTCATGTCATTCTATATGGGAGAAGTGATTAGTGATTACCCATCTTAAGAAAATTCACATTGAGAGAGGTACAAAAATTTGGATAGTCTAGCATAAATTGATCGTTCTCCATTCTTATTTGCGAGGAGCTGCATTCAAATTAGATGCCTCTGAGAAACATTTGTGATTAATAGTTGTTGTAGACTTGAAGAGGCAGAGAATGAAAAGTTACTTGATTGAATGTGGTTTTCAGGTCTCTCCCAAGACTACAACTTCAAAGATTTAAGATTTCCATTGTAAAAGGTCTCTCAAAGAAACCGAGTAAAAGGAAAAGCAAATACAAGAAATGGATAAAACATTAAAATCGCACTCACCAGCATGAAATTAAGATGTCCCAAGCATATAAACTAAAAAACTTGGTTTCTAAGCCTAAGAAACATCATACAGTGATGTTTTGGCTTCTAAAAAATCACCTCAAAGGTACATACGAATTTACTCACAAATCAAATCTCCTTCCCTTCTTTTTCTCTCCTTTTCATTTATAAATAATTGCTTTAATTACAAATAGAAACTAAAATATTTATTAGTCAATCATAATCCCTATACATGTTGACTTTCTAATGACATAATTTACTAAAACTAATCCTTCTAAGTAATAGACAAAATTAAATTAGACACATAATAATAAATTCGCAACCAAAATAAACCCTATCAGACAATGGTCATAACTTCTCAAATTAGTGTCAGAATAGCATAAATTGAGGCTCGGTGGAAAGGTAATCCAATAACCTATCTAATTGATCTAATTTCATGTAATTTGGACATTATATTGGACTCAAAATATAATATTATTAAAAACCACGAAAATAATCCTAAATATTCAAAATTTAAAATTTAAACTGCATCATTTTCTTTCCACGACACATTAATGCATGGTGGAACTAAAAGCATATTTATCCAGAAACATTCCAATCACTTGAATTCTTTCTCCTTTTATTGGAAAGATAGTCACTTGAAATTCGGGTTAAATCCATCCAAATACATGATTATCTTGTTAAAAGTATAGATTCCAACAATTCTGACTTCCCAATGCTAAAGGCTACTTAGAGCATTGCTGATATCTGTTTGTTCTTTTTCGTTTCAGTTCGGTTCATGGAGGTGTGGACTCAATACATCTCTTCCATAACTACATAATGGTTTGGGTCGAAGACAAGAGACTCTACCTACGAGATCTTTGCAAGGCAGAGAAGGTACAAGTTAATTTCCTTTTTTTTTTTTCTGTTTAAGGTGCTTAATTTCTCAACCTTCACCTTTTGCTCTTTACTGTTTGTCCCTTCATCTGATCACACTAATTGATAGGCACCATGGTCTGGAATAACAACTCATCATTCCATGTCACCATTTGTGGAGGACATGTATGAGAAAATCAGGGATACTCTTACCGAGTATGAAGTAGTAATCAATCGCTGGCCTCAATACTCTCTGATTCTTGAAAATGTAAGTGGTTTCTAAGTTTTCATAATATTACTACCCCTGCAATTTTTGTTTCTTTTGCATACGCCTCAAATCTCCGTGTGTTCCAATATTTTGGCAGAATGGATAGACATTTGTTTCACATGTATTGGAGCAGTATGGAAATTGGAAACTGCAATTCATTGGATACAGTTCTTCACTTTTTTTACAACCCAATATTAGAAGCACTTGCCAGTATTGAAGGGGTATAAATAAAATCAAAGGACTGGTATCCCATATAATGTGGTTCTCTATTTCATATTCACCTAGATGCACAATAGAATAGAATGAATAAAGCCACTCTTTATCTCTCAAAAAATAATAAAATAAAATAACATAAAGCCACTCTACCAAAATATCCAAACTGTTTATGGAACACGTGAAATTCTCTTGTTGGGTTTTCTATAGCTTGGTTACTTCCAATATGTTCTGCCTCAGCATCTAAAGGTATCTTTGATTTTCTAAGGCCGTTGCTGATGTAGAACGAGCTGTCATAAAAGCAATGGAAAGACAATACAGTGAGACATTGACGCCCTTGAAAGATAGTATCCCAAAAAAGCTTGGAATGCAAGTACAGAAACTAACAAGAAGACAGTCTGCATCGCTATACCATGTTCCTATTCAAGTAAGTATCATAAAATGTACTCTCTTATATCACTTAAAAGCATATCTTAAGTGTACCCCAAAATCAAATCACAAAGGATTTTATAGGTTCTACTGTTATTTACTCTGATGTGCATTTAAGCTGCATGAAATCATAGAACTCATTAGGTGGGATAGTATGTGCCTATTGGGGCCCAAACCAACGATATCCCAGGTTGGGCCCCAATAGGTTTAAAGGCTTTGACTTTACGTGTTTCATCAATTTTGGAGCTTTTGGCGTATTGGTCAATGTACCTAACAGATATTCTTCTCCGCAATTCAATAGGGATTTTCTCTGATAGTAGATTAGGCTGACAAAGAAAGATGAATAATGTCCCTCTCAGTAGGGTTCCTGATTTCTGCAGTCCAAATGCCAATTGGGGACTGTGAACATATCGAAGTTGCTTGCAATTTGAGGTACATCAGATACCATCTCAAAGCAATATCTCTAACACATTATTGTCTATGGCAGTTGGGGACGTTTCTGAATACCCTCAAAAGAATACTTGATGTCTTGCACTGTAGAGTTGAAGACATCTTGAAATCTTGGGCATCATGTCTACCTGTTGTTGGAGACAGAAAGTCAGCTTTCGGTGAGCAGCTAAATGGAATTACTGTTATGTTGAGAACAAAATACAAAAACTACATGCAAGCAACTGTTGAAAAGCTCGTCAGCAATGTCAGTATTTCAATCCACAACTTCATTTCTTGTTTATTTGACTTTCGTTTCAGATTTTTTTTGAATTTTCCACCATAGTTTGCTCTGCACTGTAGCGTGCAATGGGTGTACCCAAATCTCAAGCAGTTTTGTCATGGTGATGATGTACTATTCATCTATTCCATTTTGTTTCTCGGTTGGAAGCACCCCACATCATCATTGGTACTGACCAGGACATTGATTTGTGTGGTGAAGTTGGGGAACAGATGAAATGGTCTCTCGTATGTAAGCTCTGAACACACGAGAGGAATGGATCATAACCCATTCTGCCAATTACAGTTGGAAGTTGAAACTAAATGTGATTTAATCTACCTCCAAAGCACCCAATTTTGTTATGTCTAAGATCTAGAGAATGTTGAGAAGATGATTTAATTCACATGTTTCAGACACAAGCAAGTCGAAGCACAAGGCTTAAAAGAATTCTTGAGGAAACAAAAGAAGCAGATGGTGAAGTTGAGATTCGTGAGAGGATGCAAATGCTAACTTCACAGCTTATAGACTCCATTCGCAATTTGCATGATGTCTTTTCACCTAGGATTTTCGTAGCAATATGCCGTGGATTCTGGGATAGAATGGGGCAGGTACCACTGTTTTACCGAGTATTGCATATGAACATACATAATTCCTTTTTTGACTTCTTATACACTTTTCCCAATTTTACTAGATTGTGCTTAGCTTCCTGGAGAGCAGAAAGGAAAACAGGATCTGGTACAAGGGCACTGATTATGCACTGGGTGTAAGTATCCCTTTTCTTTTTCCATTGTCCATCCGTGATTTTAGATGTGACAAGGTACTAATATACACGACGTGCAGGATTCTTTCTTTTTATCTTTTCATTTACCATATTTGATTGCACCATTTGTGACAAGGACATATTTGGTGATTCAAGTATGCAAAGATTGAAAAACCACTTCCAAAAAATGAGCTTGGAAACAATTTGATGCATGGGGCTCAGTAATGGAAAAAAAGAAAGAAGGAAATTTATATTTTTAATGAACAAAAATCCTAACGTAATGAGTTTGAAATGCAGGTATTGGATGATACGTTTGCCTCACAAATGCAAAGATTCCAAGGAAATGCTCTGCAAGAAAAAGATCTTGACCCACCTCGTTCAGTTGTTGAAGCTAGATCTATTATTTGCAGAGACACAACGAACACAGCAGACCCATCAACTTACTTCTATTACTAGCAGTTGTTTCTCAAGTTTACATGAGTTTTTAGTTTTTACAGTTGGAAAAGGCAGCAGCGTGATACGTGCCGATTCTTTTGTTTCCCTCGAACCACCCTTTATTCATTATTCATAGAGAAGCTGATAATAATAATCTTTGCTTGTAATACATGATTTTGTAAAATGACTTGCAGTGTCAATAAAAGAAATATTATTCTTTTATGCTTGTAAAACGTGATTTTGTAATATTATTCTTTTCCTGGTTATTAATTTTGTAATATTAGTCATGGGAAAGTAGATCTATATATGCAAAAATATAGATGCTCAAATTAATTCCCAAATTTCTTTGTTCCTTTCTTCTTCTTCTACCATAATATCGCTGATATTATTAATATTGGTTATTAAAAAAAAAACACCAATATATTGGCCGATATTTGATAATTTTTTCCATTTTTTCCCTTTTTTTCCCTTTTTTTTTTTAAAGAGTGCTTTTCTGTCCTTTTTTTATTTTTTTAAATTAAAAAAAATAAAAATAAAAATAAAATTTCGATCGAGATTTGAAAAAAACAAGAGAATGATATTGACCGATAATTGAGATATCAGCCTTGATATCAGCAAGATTTATACCCTTGGCATCAAATATCATTAATATTGATTTTGAACATTAAAAAAAAGAATATCTCATCTTGAAAAGTGTATAGATTATCAGTATTTTTTTTTTTTTTTAGACGAGGTGTTTAGGCGTCGCACCCGACTAGTCCTTTGGGGTATGTGGAAACCCCTGTCCACACACATTGGGTAAATTGATGGGACCTTACTTTATAAGTAATTTTTTTACCTATCCTATTCCTCTCAGCTCATCAAAAACTTTGAAGAGATTATTAAAGTTTCATTATTAAGAGAGATTGCTTACATAATTTTGATTCTATTTACTTTTTTAAATTTCATTATTTTGAAATTTCAAAATATAATTATTATAAATAGTTTATTTTTATTACCCACTTTATAAAACTACTATAATTTTATGGAAAAATTCTCTTTATATCATTTTATACATACATTTCTTTATTCATATATCATAACACCTAACACTCAAAGTCCAACTCATGATAAATAAAAACCGTTAAACCTCTCTAAAAAAGTTTGCATTAAAATTTAAATTTTGGTTTAAGCACTAATATTTTTTATAATAATGACTTTTAAAATATTGAAATATCTTGTACTTTTCTTAATATATCGGCGGTGTCCAAATCAAAACCTCTCTCGGAAGCCGGAGCTGCTCATCCATCTAAAATGCTTAATTTATGTACAACTTACATGTGCCGTACAAGTTGCCACAGATTTATGCTTGGTGAGAGACTCACACAGGAAACTTACGTTTGTACCTGTAGACAGGATTGGTTAGGCAGGCACGACGACTCCTCTCAGTGAGAGAGAGAGAGAGATTTGGGTTGATGGCTGCGTCGAAGATTCAAGCGCTTTGGAACCATCCTGCTGGACCCAAAACCAGTTAGTCTCTCACTTTGATTGCTTGTATTCCATTCAATCTGATATTTGTGGCAATTTGTTATGTTGATGCACTTACTCGATTCGATTCAATGTAGCCTGATTATAATTTGATTGGATTCGGATTTGGATTTGTTTTTGAAATGAGATTCCGAATGTCTTTGGATGTACCCAAGATCGCGATACATTTTGAAATGATATGTTTTGTGGTATTATACTCTCTGCTATGTATTTAGTGGTAGGAAATGATTTCTGATCTCACTGGCTGGAAGAATAGAAAACTTGTGAAATAGCAGTTTTAGGTTGTATAAGATCCCCAATGAATGAAAGTTGAAAAGAGGAAAAAAGAGAGCTTCATTGTCTATATTTGTAGCCATCTAACGAATAAAATCATCATGAAAGAATCTGCCACCTTTACCCGCCGCCTAACTAGGGTTGGATTTTTGGGTCTTATGTTCAGTTCTATCTTATGCAAATCCATAATCTATCAGTCCACAATCTGTTGTGTCCTCACTTCCAAATTTTGGTCAAAATCAATTTTTTGGTCCCTTGAACTGTCAAAAAATATTGGCCTCGTATTTCAGTCATATCGGCTGAAATTTGTAAATTGGAAAAATCACCAAAATTTCAGAAATTTGACTGAAATTTTGGTTGAATTTTGACAAATTTCGGCAGATGCAGTTTTTTCTGAAAACTTACTAATGTTGCCGATATTTATGTTTCAAACCATATCCAAGCCAAAAAATTTGGCTCGAATTTCGGATATCAGTGAAATTTGTAACTGAGTTCATGTTCTCTTTCTCCTTTGATCTCAGCTTTTGTAGGTCCCCCCTTTCCCCTAGTTCCTGCCACATGTGGCCTTCCAATTCTTATTAGTGGTGTTATCTCTAGTTGTCTATGGGTATTTCCAAACCGTCATAAATCACCTTACGTCATCATCTTATCTATTGAGGCTACTTTTAAGGTTCCTCAATGCAGACAAAGTAGAATAATATGTAGATTTGGCATGATTTTAACATGGACTAACTTGCCTACTGATGCTCACATCAATACTTTTATCCTAGCTTCCATTAGTCACATGATGGCTTACCGACATGTGTGTAGTTAATCTAAGGCATACGTAATGCATTACTTTGGTTTGGTGGGGCCAATGGATCTCATCCATTTACATGCATCATTCAACTGATAATAGTTTTGAGCACTTGTAACTCGGTTTTTTATATGATTTTGGTTCTTTTCCGATCCAAATCACTATCAGCACTAGTTATTGAGCCAAAAAAATATATAAGTTGGAAAAATTATAGCCCCAATTAGTGTGATTCCTCCATCACTCTAAATCTGTAGTGGGATGGTTAACAATGACTACCACTTAATTTGTTCAAACCACATGCATTCTTGTGATCTGGGTTACGGAGAGCTACACAGAAGATTTGTTGGATGGTTTGAACCAAGGAATCTATTTTCACTCTTGCCATTGTGTGTTGGACATTTTATGCTTGTATCTGCATAAAGATTCATTTGGATGACAGTAAAAACTGTGCTTTCTACTTTTAAGGACTTGGAATGAAGCAGTTAGAAGTCACGTGTAAGTTGAAGAATTGGACCAAAACAGAAAAGAGTGAGATAGAACTCCCAAATGCAACCCCAAATAGCTGAGGGTAAGGCTTTGATGATGATGATGAGTATGACAGAAAACTTGGCTCTACCAATTGAAAACCATGATTTATGTCAGTGGTTTAACTTTTTTATCCTGTGGGGGACTAGATGTTGGACCAACCCATATCCCAGTTGTGGCATCAAAGTTTGTAATGGCCCAGGTCAACAAAATGGTTATAGGAATAAAAGGATGTATGAATCGTACGATTTTATAATTTTCGATTCACGATTCACACCCCTAGAACAATTTCAATACGATTCGAGTTTGATAACATTGGGTAAAATTGGAGAATTCCATACACTTAGAGCATTGAGAATATTTGTAAAATTTCATTCTCACAAGGGTGTGATAATATGTTTGAGTGAATGTTGCCTTCTGCATATTCCAATGCATAGTTGGGTAAGGTTATGGTTTGACCTCTTTATGCCTATGTGTGATTGATGTGAATATATTGTATCAGATACATATGTATGAGCTTCCCAAGTTCCCTATAATTAGATGTTTACTATAATTGAGAATTCATAAATTTGTGATGTGTTAAAGTATGATAGAATGTATGATAAATCAAGATTGTAATGTAGGGCCTTGATAACCTTCCCATACTTTTGTATGGTTATGAGTAATGTATGTATCAAATGAATTCTCATGATTGTGATTGGAATTCTTAGATGGGTAACTCATATAATAAGCATGATGAATGTGTTTTAATGACATGCTTGGATTATGTGATGATGTGTACATCACTAGTGAGTACCTATGTTGATAATGGTTGTGGTGGATCGACCTAACCATGTGTAGAATGAATTTCCATGATTTGAAGAGGAACTTGGTAAAGGATTAGACTAAGTGATATGGGTGAGTTAAGGTCAAGTATCCCAAGGGGGTTAACTTGTCCTACAATGGGGATGGGCTAGCATGATTGAGAATGCATGAAATGCAACATAAATGCTAAAAAAGCCTTGTTTGATTTCCCCAAAGCAAAAGTATGACCACTCTCCAATGTCAACCCAAATGTAAAAATAATGAACTACGGTTGATCTGATCCACTATGTGGTACGTAGACAACTGAGAGCATTGTGCCTCAGCTCGATCAAAAGATGTATTGTGTCATCCATTTATATTAAGGCTAATGTAAGATGTTGAGCAAATGTGAAAGGTAAAAAGGGATTGGTGGGATATACCTTTCCTAATATAGACCCTAATGCTAGATGTTGGATCCCTCGAAGGCGGCTCGAAGAGGTTATGATGCCTTGGGAGTCCCGATATGATGAGACATATGTGTTTGTTACTCGAGTAAAGCCTACAGTGGCTAGAGAACTGTGAAAATTCTTAAGATGGATATGGGACTAGGTCACTTGATTATATTGAGACGTGGTATAGGTGTGTGTCCCTCACATGATATTGATGATTGAGATGTGGTATGGGTGCGTCCCTCACGTGATATTGATTATATTGAGGTGTGGTATGGGTGTGTCCCTCACGTGATATTGATGATTGAGACGTGGTATGAGTATGTCTCTCACGTGATATTGATAACGTTATGCCTCAGTCCATTAAAAAAGGAAAACTGTCCTATCAGTAGATCATTGCGTCTCACCTTTGTATAGTTAAAAGGATGAGATAAGTATATAGATTCCATGAGTAAGGCCTAGAATAGTCGTGAGACCGCGGGAGCCTCAATATGAACATATGGAGACTGTGGCATTGAGATATTTATGTGACTTGGTCACTTGATATTGAGACGTGCTATGGGTATGTCCCTCACGTGATTGTGATGTTTGATTTCCTGTCCCAGAGATGTATTCGGGATAGTGGTGTTTTTCCATGGAGACTTGGTCCCGTGTGGTTGCTATCGCAGGGTGAGTCCTTTACATGTTAGATATTGTAGGGCGCCCTTACGACTATTCCTCATGCTTGTTGTGCGTGGTTGCGCAGACCTAGATACTATTTTACCTCATGGGGGTGGTGATAGCTTCGTTAGACGCGGTCCGACCGCCTTAGAGCTTGACTGAATCACCCACGAGGTGAAGGGATGCAGGGCAAGGTAGACTTGATCACGTCAGTCGTAGGTCTCCCGCTTAGTAAGTCATGGGCCCTAAATTTTGCTAGGAGTCATGGTATGTTTATGATATGACATGATGATTTGATATTGTTGCCACAGTCACGTAGTGATTCATTCTAATGTTGTTCCTACGGATAGAAGATCTCATGGTAGATGATGTACCCCTGGATTAGTTATGCCCATGGAGGGATTATATTCATGGATGGTTTATACCCATGAATATATTATACTCACATATAGAGTGTTACCAGAGATGGATGTGTATGCTCATGGATGATGGTTCCCATGGTGGTGCTTGGTCTTAGGGTAGACCTGTTGGTCCCATGGTAGACGTATTGGTCTTATGTTAGACATGTTGGTCACATGATAGATGTATTGGTATTATGGTGGACATGTTGGTCCCATAGTAGACGTATTGGTCTTATGTTAGACATGTTAGTTCCGTGGTAGACGTATTGGTATTATAGTGGACATGTTGGCCCATGGTAGATATATTGGTATTATGGTGGACATGTTGGTCCCATAGTAGACGTATTGGTATTATGGTGGACATGTTGGTCCCATAGTAGACGTATTGGTCTTATGGTAGATTTGTTGGTCCTATGATAGACATATTGGTTATACGAATGTATGAGTTATGCCCATGGATAGATTATACCCATTGAGTGATTATATTCATGGATGATTATTACTCATGGATAGATGATACTCACTGATGGAGAGTTACTAGGGATGGATGATAAATCCCATGGATGTTGTTCCCATGGTAGACAGATTGGATTCATGCCTAGATATTGATTATATGGTGGGCATATTAACCTCATGATAGATATAGTGGTCCCATGGTAGATGTATTGGTCTCATGGTGGACGTGACGGTTCTATGGATAGATATTATTTCCCATGGATGGTTATTCCCATGGAGGGCTTTGTGACCATGGATGACTATTGTATATCGTTGATGGATATTCCCACGGAGGACATTGATTTCATAGAGGATTGGACCCATATTTAGAGTATTGTTCCTGAAGAATGATGTAGTTATGTTCGGGTGTAGGTCCCATGGTTGAAGTTTATCCCATGTGTGACATTGACCCCATGGTTGACGGTGTTCCTATGGTTGGTATAGACCCATGATTGGCTAGACCCGTGATAGATGAGATCTATTCTACTGATGAGGCCAACGATTGGGCAATTAGAATGTCTTAATGTGACATCTTAAATAGCACGGAGTTAGTGCCATGAAATAAATGAATTGAGAACTACGCAAGATCTGATCTCCATTAGAGTACGTAGGCAGCTGATAATTCAGTTCGATCAAATCAAGGGTCCAATAAGTCCTTGGATCTGTAAGGATCTCGCAACACTTGTAGGTGTCACGTGTTTGGACTATAAGTTGCGCATGCTTCGGATTTGAAAAAAATATATTATTGTTTCTTACGTGTCCTTTTTGATCGGGCCGTGACAAAGCTACTAATTGCAACATGTTTTGTCAATGATAGCATGTGTTATTAGGTTGAAATGACGGCTCTGATATTATAATTCACCTAGAAGTCATGTCAACTTATGACACTGTTGGGAAATGTCTTTCTTCTTGTTAAGAATGTGGATATCAACAAACATGGTGGATAATTGAACTGTGTGTAAAAATGAACCATTGATTATTTTCTGGATTAAATGGTTATGCTGTTCAAGTTGGGAACAAAAAGGGGAGAAAAAATAGAAAAAGGAATAGTTGAATCCTGCATATGTTTCATTTTTTTATGCTTTTCGTAATCATCATTAATTTTCATATTTATGCCATACATTCTATTCAGCATTTACCAATTTTTGCACCAGCTCCTAAAATAATGATGCAATGACTGTAAAACAAAAAAGACTAAATTTTCGTTACATGCATAAACTGACTTTTTTAGCAATATCTTGCCAGTTCACTTCTGGGCACCAACTTTTAAATGGGGTATTAGCATAGCTAATATTGCTGACTTCTCAAAACCACCTGAAAAGATCTCCTACCCCCAGCAGATAGGTATGTCTCATTTGAGAATGATTGGATCTGTTCTAATGATACAAATTCCAGATTATAAATATAACTTATTTTGCATCCTTGTCTGATGATCTCTAGCTGTTACATGCACTGGAGTTATCTGGTCTCGCTACAGCACAGTAATTAAGCCGGTAATGTTGTTTACATACAATGTTTGAAATATTCAATTTTTGACATTTCCATTTCTTTTGGCCCCAATGTACATGTACTTGCCAACATAACATTCATAGCAATTGGATATATTTCCTTTCTATGATATAGCATTGAGGAACAGGCTTGTTTTGTATTTTATTTGAGTAGAACCATTATCAACAACCCATTTTCTCATGCATGGAGAGGATTGTTTCCTCTTTTACTTGAGCTTCATCTCATCATTGTCATCACCATTGTCAAGCCATCCCTCTGGGGATGACGAGTCCCTCACAGATGATCAATGCACAAAAATCTTGGAGAATCCTAACCCATCAATTGGTGGCCTGAAAATGGATGGTAAAGACGGAGATAAAATCGCCCACTTTCAACATGCAATGAAAGTACCTAGCAATGGTTAGGATGTGATAATCTAGGCAGGTCTCTACACAAGTGATTCATTTACCAATTTTGCATTTTGACATTGAATCCCATTTTATTTAGACTACAAGGAACAAAAGACGGAGGACTGCTGGTGCTTGTTTTCTTTTCTTTCTTTTGATATTTATATTTGAACTAGTTCAAAAAAAACCCCATTTTATTTTTTTTTTTCATTATTTTTTTTTGAAGACCAAGGTATTCAGGCGTCTCACCTGACTAGTCCTTGGGGCATGTGAAAACCTTCCAATCCACACACGCCGTGTACAAAACAATGGGGAGTGACCATTTTTGTGTTGAGGGAGACTTGATCCCAAGACTTCTTGCAAACGAGGGCAGGTTTTGAGCACCAAGCCAAGCCCTCATGTTTATTGAATCCCATTTTATGATCATCATCATCATAATCATTACAATCATTTAGCCCATCCATATGGGGTTGGAACTCATAGTTGAATTTGGGCTTCTTTTTTTTATCCCTTTTCTATGGGAAGGACTACATATCTAATGCCAATTGGACTTGAACGATGTTGAAACCTATTTATTGACATTAAATGGTGTAAAAACCACACTATAGCTTTGGTCGGTCTAGTTGATTTTCTAGTTGTTGAAGAAGAGGAAGAGAGAGAGATTAGCAAATGGCATAAAATATAATGCTCCATGGTTCACACAACTACTATATATATATATATGCAAACTATTATTATTGGTTTATCAATCCAATGGTCCCAATATTTTGCATTTGTACTAGCACTATATTTTTTTTTTAACTGATGACAAAATACAAATACGTTAAATACATAAACTACTACCACTGGTTTGAATCATCAAAAGTGTGTCCACTTGCGAGGCCTAGTTTGTTAGGTTTTGTTTGGTAGCCCATTCATGAAAGAATGAGAATGAGTCTCATTTTGAATGGAAACATTATCTCCTTTTCAAGGAGAGACTAAAAGAGGCACAAAAAATAAAAAAAATAAAGTCATTCTCAATTAACTTTTTCATGACATTATTTCTACCAAACACACTTTCTCAAAGTCATTCCTATTTCAAACGATTGTTAATACCAAACAAGACCTTGTTGATCCAAATTATTAGAGGATGTATGCGTATGGAATCTTCACATGTGGAAGGTTTTCTTTTCTTTCTCTTCTTTTTCCCCCCTTTAAAGGTCAAGCATGTGGACTTGTAATTACTTGTCCTCATATAAAGCTTATGAGACTAACGTTTTGGATGACCTCTCAAAAGAAAAAGGGTGGTCTGGATAAGCCTTGTTCTTGAAGATCCTCAGGTTATGCTCTCTCCAAATAAACTACTAAATACGACCACATTTGACCTTTCTTAAAGAAGGGGCTCGATCTTGACCCCAACATGAGAGCATGAAATGAAGCAGGCAACCCCACTGTGTAGAGAAAGAGGAAAGGAAAAGGACCACATGGGAACAACTAAAGGACAATGAGTTAAAATATGATCTACTGACTCCTCTTGGTTCCAGCACAATTTGTTAGCGAGGGCAAAATGTTTGAGTTTGAGGTTATCATTTATCAAAGAGTCTTTGTTTAAAAAGGTTATCCAACAAAAAGCTTTCACTTTGAAGGGATCAAATGATATCCAAATGGCTTTTGAAAGGAAAAAATGGATCGAAGAAGGTTAATTGAGAAAGAAATGGACCTGCTCATAGTAATCAAAGCGCAAGCTACAATCAAGGTGCCGAGGAGTTCTAGAGCCTAAGGTGCAAGGGGCATGCATATGCGCAAGCCTAATTCTGTTGGGCGCACTTGGATACTTAAAAATATATGTTAGATTCATTCATTTGTCTTTATTGGACAATATTAACAAAATACAATGATGATCATCTAAAGCATCAACTATATTGGCAACTAAGCTTCCAAGCACATTATATAAGCATGTATTATCTACATGCATAAGTATCTTATCTTTTTTTAATTAAGTATTGCTAACAATTTACCTTATTTTAACTATAATATTTACTAGCTATTACAAAAAAACTGAAAAAATACTTGTTATAGGAAAAATAGTTCCTAAAAGAACTAGGTAATGGCATAGGCTTATAATGTATTAGGCAGGGTGCAAAATGGTTTTGGAGCCTAGATGATGGCCTAGGTGCAATTAAGGCACACCTTTGACTACTATGATTTGACCCAAGCCTCCTTATGTCAACTCCTATTATCCACCTCTAGAAAAAGATCGAAGTATGATCCTTGATCAAAGAAAAAGAAGGCTTTCAAATTGTTAAATGTCTAAGTCCATTAATATTGTACGAATAAGTGGCAATGCACATATCACCGTATGGTGCGACGATGGTGGAGAAGAGCCTTTGGTGCAGTCGGCAAGTGTTTACCATTGCAAGTACAAAGAATGTGGCTTCAAGTCATATTGCCATTTCTAAGTGGTGAGTCTCAGGCCTTGCTAACTTTACCGAGCCCAAGTACGCATAGCTTAGGCTCTGGCTCAGGCTGGGCTATGTTGCGCGATATCAGGTTTGAGCTGGCTGAAAGCAAGCTCAAACTGCCCGAGTTTAACCCTTGTTGGAAATTATATTCTGGTAGTTACAATTTTTCAGTTGTGTGACATGATATCCAATGAGGTACATTCCTAGGATCTTTGCAAGTTCCTTGCCAGAATTTGCAAATTTAGAAGTGTTCATTAATTTTTTATCCATGGCAATCGTTGCTCTGTTCTGTTATTAAAATCTTGTTGTATCACGTTGGACTTGCAGAAAAATTGGAACCTTTTCAGTGTGAATGTTGCAATGGCAGGGACGGGCATTTATCAACTAGCGCGCAAAATTCGGTATGCAGTTCAATCGTAACATTATTTATGAAACTTACTCATACCGACCTTCCAATCCTTATGCTCTCTTTCTCTAGAAACTTTTAGATTGATTCTGGGAAGTGGTGTTTTTCTCTCTCAGGCACGACTACTACTCCGAGACAAAAGAGGCCATTACGAACGAATAATGACGAAAATATCCATGCTATTTTGTACCTTGTATTGATGGGCACATGTTTAAACTGATTATTATGCCACAACCACTCTCAATTAGTAATGGCTTGGTTTGTCTTGTATCAAAATTTGGAAACTGCATTTGAACTACTTGATTTTCATTTTATGAATGCAGATTTTATATGTTGTTATATATAGTGTTGGACTGTTGGCAAAACCATGTGATTCGGAACTGTAGTCATACAATCCTCAGTCATTGAAGTTCCTGCATACCAGTACTACTGTTCATTGACATCACTGTTTATCTCAGTCAACCACTCTATACTATTAACCCAGATGGAAGGGCCTAGCAGTTCAACATTTGGCCTCTGTATCTCTTCAACATGAATTGTGGCTTTGTTTGTTTCATAACCTGCTTCTTGCTGCAGTTTTTCATTTGAAGGGAGGATTGGCCATTACGGACATGTTTGGATTCTGGGATCATGAGCTATCTTTCTTGTGTTCATTTAACCATGGGCGTTGTTCACTCATTCAACTTGGATATGAGAATCATATGCTTGTCGGATCCTAGGGTTAGGCTTACGTGGTTTTTTTTTGGGTGGTGGTGGTGGCGGCGGTGGTTGTTGATACAAGTAAATACCTTTCATTTTGGGAACCAGTTATTTCAAGTTTAGAGTGGAAAAAAAAAACTAGCCTAATGGGAAAAGTCATACCTTTTGATGGTCGGATTGCCCTTCAAATCCACCGTGAACAATTTCTTGTCCATTTTTATCCCTATCCAAAGGTCCCCATTAAGGTAGCAAGGAAATAAGATTCTTCAAAAGATTCAACCAGACTTTCTTTGAGATGGAGTGGGTAACAAAAGGGTGCAAATCCTCCAATGGAGAAGATGTGAGAGAGGAATTGGACTTAAAGACAGCCAAAATGTGGTGGCGAGTTGGTGAGGACAGGGAAGCTCTTGGAGGGTATTCATCCTAGGGGGTGGCCGTCAACTTGAGAGGGGACACATCCATTTGTAAGGAAACCTATAAGGCTTAGCCTTCCAAACCATAGTGGGTAGCAAACTTGAGTACAGAATGGAATCGGTGGTCAAGAAAACGGCTGATACATAATATATTATTTGTACAATTGTAAATATAGCCGATATGGCACTTACTGGCCAATACGGTATCGTATTAGAGTCTTGCGGATATGATTTTAAAAGGGTTTAAAAGCAAATTCTTATAGTGTGAAAGGTATTTGTCCACTCTAACTCTTTTCTTTTAGATTTATCCATTTTGAGTTGTTTTCATCAATTTATTTTTTGAATTTTTGCTCTAAGATATCCTCATTTTTTGGTTTTTTTTAAAGTAATTTAATAAAATGATAGTGAGTGTACATGAAATTGAATTAAAGAATCCTTAATGTGATTGATATAGTTTCTAAGGTATTTGTGTGATTTTTCAATTTTTTTTCAAATAATTCATAAAATTCAATTTTTTTAAGATAATTCTAATTTGGGGTTTCTTGTAGAAATATTAATGAAATAATATACAAATATTCATGAAATTAAATGAAGAATCCATAATACGATCGAAATAGCTTATAGGATTTCTGTATGATTATTTCTCAATATTTTCATCAAATTCAGAGTTTTTATGAAAAATATTCATAAATTGTAATAAAAATGTCATGAACATTTTTAATTATTTAAAATATACTTTATTTGTATCAAAATTTAAGCTCTTAATTGTCTAATAGTTTATAAAAAATGAGAACCATTGATCATTTGGTTTTAATTGAAAGTCTAGATTAATTTTATAAATCAGTTTTTAGAGAGATGGGTAGTTGATACAGTACTAATTTTGAAAAAGACAAAAAAAAAAAAAAAAAAACTTTCTTTAAAAAAAATACATAAAAGTCTACTTTTGATATACAAATATTTAAATTTCAAAATTCAAACTTTAAAAAACAAAATTCGAATTGTATGTCAAATAGTTGCTGAGTGCTAAATAATAAAGTTTAATATTGAATATAAAGATAAAACATTATACACCAAAGTCAGACTATTAAATACTAGACTTAAATAGAAGGATTGTATATCAAAATTACTTATTAAATAATTAACTTTGAAAACTGAGGTAAGATGTTGAATGTAGGAATAATAAAGGTTCAGAATATAGAAGTAAAATATCACATACCAAGTTAATATTGAATACTAGACTTAATAATAAGATATAGAAATTAAATATTGCATGCAGAGTCAACTACAAAATTCAATTTTATAAATACAAAAAAAAAAAGGCTAATGCGTCACTATCTGCTTGCTGCATTATAAAATCCTTACTCATTTTTCCTTTTTTTTTAACATACACATCAGATAATTTTGGATAAGTAAAATATATTTTATAAATTATTAAACTAAAAAAAAAAATCCTATCTACTTAGTGTGAAGCAATAATAACAGCTAATAAAATGTAATACAAACTATTCCAGGCAAGCATTTGAAAAACACTAGCCAATATCAATCCCCGTATGCAATACATAGCAGATTTCACTTTTTTATATTTTTAAAATAAACATCTCAAAAATACAAATAACTCAGAGATGATAAAAAAAATATACTTATTGAGAGCATATTTTGATTTTTTTTTTTAAAGTTACTTTCATAAAATATCAAATCTATGAAAGCAAAAATCTCAATACCAATGAAGTATAACAATTTTGAAAAAAATAAATAAAACAATTCTACAAAATAGAAAATCAAATATTAACAACACCTTATATAAAAAGTATGTTCTATAACACCCCTTAATGTCCATCTTCATTACCATTCATGAATTTATTCATAAAAAACCTGAATTTCATGAAAATATTGAAAAAAAATTGAAACTTCTAAACTATATCAATCACATTGAGAAATCTTCATTTAATTCCATAAATGATCAAATGCCATTTCATCATTTTTTTTTAAAAAAAAAATCAAAATAAGGATCATTTTAGAACAAAAATTCAAAAAAAAAAAAAAAATTGATAAAATTAACTCCTAATAGGCAAAAGAAAATTGAGATTGGAAAAGAAAATAACTTCAAGAATTTGCTTCTAAGAGATTGTACCCGATGCAAGATTCAAACTGAAAAATAAAGAAAGTGACTTCTTCAAAAAATAATAATAATAATAATAAAGATTGGCCATAACAAACCCAAAGGGATTGGAGTGATGGCTAAGAATCCACCTCAGGAAGCCGGAATATTGAGTTTGATTTCCACTCCACCATAAAGGGCCGCTCCTGTAGAGTTATCCCATGTGTGTGGACAGTGAAACTTGCACATGTCCTAAGGATCAATTAGGTGCTCTAAAAAGCCTGAACACCTTGGTCATTGGCCATATTAACACTGACCATTTTTCATCATGTCATAGTGTAAAAAGGCCAATACATTGCAGCTACAATAAAAATGGTACGTATTGGGCAAGTAGGCAATACGTATCATATTGGGTGTTTTTTCTTTCTAATCTTTGCTTTTGGGATTTGTTTGACTACATAAAAAATTGCATTTTTTTGTCACACCAAATCTAGGTCCTATATTGGCTGTTTTTGTTTTTCAAACAAGCAAACTAACAAAATAGTTTTATAGAAACATTGTACTGCAATCAGAAAGACTATCTGAAGTATGAACCCCATAGAAATCAAGCAATAATGAAATATATTTCTAGCTTGGTTGGTTACAAGAAAATGATAGCTAACTGCAGCCATTATCAAGTTAAACGTCAAAAGGACTTGAATTAGATTCCAGAGAGAGATTATTTCAAAAAAGATCGGCTCATAACAACTGCGACGGCAATTCCAGGTAAATCAAAACCGAGTAGATCTCCCTCAAATATCCTTTAGATAATGGAAATAGAAACACAGGCAGAAGAAAAGGGAAATGAACGATGATACTTCATATAAGCTTTCTGGAGATGCAGAAAAGCCCCCCAAATGAAAGAGGAAGAATCAAGAGCAGCAGATTGCTCACCATGCAAGCTAGAGGTCACTGTGCCCAATACAAACTTCCGTTGACTATTAGTCATTGGATCAGATACTGCAATAAGAATAATTAATCACATCAGAGAGCAAATTTATAAGCCATTTAAGATGACAAAATTCCACATATCCATGTACCATACATGTTATGTATGCATCAATTCAAGCAATTGCCAAAATCTAAGGACTCATTTATAATTCATCATCCTGGATGACAAGGTGAGATGCACTAAATTCCAGTAAAAATTGGAAGTGTGAACCTCGATAAGTTTTTCTATCAAAACTTTGTCCTGAATAATGCAATCAACCTGGTGTCCGTGTCTCAACCCGTTGCTTCCAAGTGAACCTGGCCCGACTCATTTTATTTCACATGTAAAATGCAATGCACTATTCTCACAATCATGAGTTGTGTATCTAAAAATTATAGTTCTAGTCACTTCAAGGCCTATTTGACAACAAATGGAATTGAAATAGGAAATCTTGTCAATTCCAATCAATTCTAATTCTGGTTGCAACAATAATGTATCCCACAAATTGGGTTAGCAACCAAATTAGAATTCCAGCTAATTCCAATTTTAGGTGATTCATCCTAAACAAGAAATTGTAGGAGCAATCACTCGTTAAAAGCCAAAACAAGATCCTTCCAAGCAACATAGGCTGAAGTAGAAAGTGTTAATGCCCCGACTTGCCGAGTCCCTAAGTTTGTCAATTCCATGACTTGGGAAGAAGTACTTGATAGAAGCTTGATGACTCAAGGTGATCAAGAGTGAAAATCATGCTCCACCAGATTGAAACTCATCGCTATAGATGAGTTTAGGTGGTACCCACACCTTAGGAGGATCATTCCTAGGCTTAGTTGAACAAATGATAAAATCATTAAAAGCCTAGAGAGGATGCTTGACAGTGAATTGGAAGCGAACTCGGAAATATGAATTAAGTCCACTGTCAGCTCAACCAGTCGTTCTCACCGACCTATCGTGGTTAAAGACTGGTCGGCCAGATTAACAAAGGTTCTGGAAAATTGAACTTTCATTCTGAGTATGTCTCTGATCGAGAGTCTCGCATGCACCGACCCCTCGGTGATGAACTTAACGACCCCTCATAGTCAACGACTTGTCGATGATAACTTATGAGTTCTAAAACTTAGAACTCAAGTGAACTCTCGAGAAAACAGACATCTCGGTAATTCAAGACCGATTAAGAGTACCAGGACCGACCCCTCGGTAAAGGGCGGCAGGTCGTTCTGTGCAAGACAAGTTTCTGGACATGAAACTTTGTCTGCATGGTGTTGCCCCAGATCGAGACCCTCGTATTGACCGACCTCTCGGTGCCATGACTGTCAACCCATTGGTGACATCGACATGTCGACCAGGAATTAATAATGCCGTTAGAAGTGCATTTAATGTGCAATGGTCGGGTGGTTGAACGGTAATAAATATGAACACCGACCCATCGGTGCCCTCGACCTATCGGTACTGGACAGTTTGAAAAACTGTGTTGACTCCTCTATAAATATAAGTGTTGTGTGATCATTTAATTATCTTCCTTGAACTGAGAAGAGACACATACTACACCTGAGAATCAGATACAACCAATCTATTGATTGAATTACTGAAGAGAGAGAAAAAGGTGAAAAAAGAAAAGATACAAACTAGGAAAGATTTGATAAAACCAGTTTCCTAGTCACCCTAGAATTGTGATTGCTCAACGACGACTACAAGGCGGAGCGTCGGGATTAACTCGGGCACGCATTGGATGGATCTTTGAGAAGCACACATCTTCAAAAAAGAGCTTCAAGGCAAATGATTTTTTGTTTTAATTTTGTTTTATAACCTTTGTCTTGTGAAAGTGGATTAAGGAGGCTTAGCTCCGGAACCACTATAAAAAAATCTAGAGCATCGTGGCACATGTGGTGGGTGGAATTCCAAGATGATTGAGTGAGGTGAAATTCCTACTCTAATTGTGAGGGTGTAAGTCCCCACTTAGTGAATTTGCGGATAGCTTAAGGTTGAGCGAGTCCTAACAGTGGATGTAGGTTGGCTAGCCGAACAACTGTATATCTTATGTCTTTGTGCTTGTGGTGTTAGAGCTAATTTCTTATGTTAATTGTTTAATCACATTTGTTAACTCACACACACTTGATTGTTATATCCGTTGCACTTAATAAATCAATCAAGTAATTTTTAAAAGGACTAACGATTTTTAGATTGACCTATTCACCCCCCTCTAAGGTCAATCGTATTCTAGCTTCAAAGGGAGAACTCTCAGAAAGCCTTGCTTAGTAATAAAATCAAAATGCAACATATCATTAATAATGTCATTTGCATATTAGATATGAAAATGAGAATGATACTTGAAGCTATTAACCACATAGGAGTTCACATGAGGATGAGTTAATCCACCATCTATTTTGAGACAGTCACATCCAACTGTTGGTGAATAACTACTCGAGTTTGATGGATGGTGGATTGACTAAGAGTTCACATGAGGACGAGTTAATCCACCATCTATTTTGAGACAGTCACATCCAACTGTTGGTGAATAACTACTCGAGTTTGATGGATGGTGGATTGACTAAGAGTTCACATGAGGACGAGTTAATCCACCATCTATTTTGAGACAGTCACATCCAACTGTTGGTGAATAACTACTCGAGTTTGATGGATGGTGGATTGACTCATCCTCATAGAAACTCTCAAGAGGATGACATCATAAGATTATATTACAAGAAGACAATTCAAGTTGCAAACAGTCAACTTGCTTAAAAATGGTTCCTCTTGAACAATGGGATATATGCTTATTCAATATAGGGATATCTAGCTTCGAAGCTTTAGTTCTGCCTCTCTAACAAGCCATGTCAAAGAATCTTAGGTCCAAATGGTGAACCAAAAAAGAATTTGTGGTCTATATTGAAAATGGGCACCGTCTATCCATCCCAAATCATTGATTTTTGTTACTCAAATTTGGACCAATTGATAAATATATATACTCAAATTACTTGACCCAACAGATCAGATGAATTGCATGGGCATTATCATTGATTTTTGGAAAATTAATTTTTGGAAAGGTAACTATTTTATACACAAAAGGAGGAATTTACAATGCAAAAAAACACAAAACCGGGCAAACAATCCCCGCCACCCCAAAAACTCAAGAAATTACAACAATCTATTCACAAAATTTGAAGACACATTATCTTCTTTGTTACCGCTCAAAAAAAAAATTGAAGACACACTAAGACCATGTTGCACCATTTCATCAGCTGCCAAGTTCGCAGCTCTAGAAACCCAAGAGACAGAGAAGTCGTTCAAAGAAATAGAGTGACAAATCCTCTCCACTTTACCCAAAAATACCCATGGACAGAGATCCCGCTGCCCAGCCAAGAATCACCTTGAAGTCCACCTCTAAGATACCTCCAGAAGCTCCCAATTCCTCCATCTCGATTACTCCTCTCCAAAGAGCATGTAATTTAGCTTCAATAACTGAACAATTTGGGAGAGGGCAAGCAAAAGAAGATCACAGTGCTCTCAAATGATCTCTAATCACTCCATCATAGCCGGCCAAATCACATCCCAGCACACGATCCCCATCAAAGTTAAGCTTGAGAAGACCCGAATCTAGAGGGAGCCAAGAACCCAGATGAGGAGGAACCAAATCTAGCTTGACAACATCCACCGAGGCACAAACCCGAAAAATATCAGAAATGCGGCGCTCATGAAATGGATTCAAACCCCAACATCCACCAAGCAACTCAGAATTTAGTTAAGTCAACTTGAGATACAAATATGACTTCCCTTAAAAAACCCTTTTGTTTCTCTCTAATCAGTTAGACCAAATAGTAATCAAAGACATCACTTTCCAAAGATTTCTCCGAAAAGAACTGCCACTGAGGACCACCGCTTCATTGAAAAATGTATACCAAGCCTCCGGCACACAGAATACAATACCTAACAGCTGGAAAAAATAAGACCAAAACTGATAAACAAACCGACAATGAAGAAGAACATGATTTGCCGATTCTACATCAGCTAAACAGACCACACATTGACAATGAGCATCATCCGATGTCTCAGATGATCGATTGTCAAAATCTTTTCAATCACAGCCAACCAATCACACACCTTTTCCCAAGAGGAGCCTCACCCTTCCATATTTTCGGATGAACCCGTGGGACCTCCCCCGTCTACATCAGTTTTCTGCAGAAAGATTTGACAATAAAATCCCCATGCACATCTGGTCCCAAATTCTTCTATCATTACCAATCCTCAACACAAAGTTCTGATAACCTTCATTCAGGAAAAAAAAGGTCCATGAGGGACAACCAATCCTCCATCATCCAATCCTCCAAACCCCGTCTGAATTGTAGACAACAAACCATATTGTTATGCTGGATTTCAAAGCAGTCCTTTACCACAACATCTCTATTAGAAGCAAAAAAGAAAAGCAGGGGGAATCTGTGAGAAAGAGTAGAGACCTGATATTAACACCAAAGTAAACCCGATATTTGATACTCTTCTCGAGTCCATCGAAACAGAGCAAATCCCTCTCCAGAAACCTGAGGCCCTTCAAGAGGGCATCGAGATCCTCCACTAACTTGCAAGCCTGAGACCAGGAAACCAAGTGAAACTTTCTTTTCTCTAGATCATCGTTCGATAAAAACATTTTCTGAATTTTCTCTAGCTTATTAATCACAACAACCAAACATCTAAAGACATTGAGAAAATATTGAAAAGCTATACAGGATAGATTTCATAAGGATAATTCTTCCACTAAGGGATAGATTCCTACTTTTACAAACTGAGAGTTTTTTCTCCATTTTTTTCCAACAATCCTATCCAGCAGCCCTTATTAGGTTCACCCATACAAAGAGGAAGGCTAAGAGGAATTTTCAAGGTAAGGAATGCACCGTATTGAATCTCCTGGATGTTATTGAGCTTCGAGCTGCTTGGTGGTTGATCGGGTTGACGAAGTTCCAGGGTGAAACTGTCTCGGATTTGTGTAGGGATTGGGCATTGGTGGATTCAGCTATGCATCGTGTGGATTCTAGACCTCAAGTTCCTTGGTTTCCTCTTGCAGTTGGGCTTCTCAAATTCAATTTCGACGAAAGTTGTATGCAGGAGATTGGTCTTGCAGGTTGTGGAGGAGTTATTTAATGATTTGGAGACTACATTGCTTTCCTTTGCTGGCCCAATTCCTAACAGATCAGTAATTGAGGTGGACTTGTTTGCTTTATGAAGAGGCATATTGGAGCCGGAAGAATTAGGGGTTCATGGGAGTATTGTGGAAGGTGATTCGAAGGTGGTTATGGGGTAGGAGTTGAGATCTCAATGCCTGTGGATCTTTTTAGATAAAATAGAGAGAATTCAGCATTCTATTGCCGCCTATGATTTTAAGACTACTTGGGCTCCTTGGCCAGCTGATATGGCTCATCAGGGGTTGACTTTAACTACGAAATTGTAAACAAATTCTTGTAATTTTTCGAGGGGTTTTGTTTGGTTCTTTCTGTGTGATGGGTTCCTTGTGGCATGTCTTTCTTTGTCTTTCTTGTATGTTCTTTGTGATTAATGAAGTTATCTTTCAAAAAATATATACAATATGAAGTAGGAAAGCTAGACAGCTTGCACCTCAACATCGTTGCCAACTCCTCACATACTCAAGTTCTAAATTAACCCCCACCAACTCATTTTTAACAAAATTGATCTTCAATCCCCAAGCATATCTGGAACCATAAGAGGATAGCGCCTACCAACTTCATCTCCCCCTCATCTGCCTTGAGGAACCAAAATGTTATCATCCGCATACTGAAGGTGAGGGATCTCTAATTCGGTGTGTTCAACATGGAAACCATGGATCAAATCCCAAGCAAAAGCATCATAGAGAGCACAAGATGAAGAACATCTGCCACCATAACATAAAGATAGGGCGAAAGAGCGTCCCTTTGTCCGATTCCCCTCTCCATCTTGAAAATCCTTTAGGACCTCCTACCAACCGAATGAATAGGTGAGCCGAAGAAACACATGAATGAATCCAACTTCACCATCGATCACCAAACCCCATTCTTTGCATAACAACCTCAAGAAAATACCAATTCATCCAATCGTAAGCTTTTTGAAAATCCAATTTACAAACAATACATGCACTTCACCATAGATGAATTTAGAGTGGAGACTTTCACGAGCCGCGACCATTGAAGATGTAATCTGTGTCCCTTCTAGAAAGTGCTTTAATGAACAGAGATGAGACGAGGAAGGACCTCATTAAGTCGATTCGCAAGCACCTTAGCAAGAATTTTACAAGGGCTCCCAGTAAGCAGACAAGATGGAAAACATTCAATTCTCAACTCCCAATTTTTTTTTTTTTGGGAACCAAAGTGATGAAAGCAGCCCCACGTCTTTAGATACTATGCCCCTCTCAAAGAACTCATGAAGAAAAGCCAAGACATCCTATTTGACTAAGTTTCAGAAGCACTTACAAAATAAAATAGGGAAACCATTGGCACCCGAAACCTTATCTTCACCCAGTTGCAAAATAGCAGATTTCACCTCCTCATCAAACATTTCTTCTAAGGCTAAAGGTTGATCCTCTTCCAAATATTTAAGGGAAAGAGAGCACGGGACAGATCTATCTCCACCTGAATCTGAATATAATCTCTTAAAATATTCAATGTTTTCAACACAAATATCACCTCTATTCTCCACCGGAACCCCATCAACTTGTAGCAAGTGAATGTTAAAAAAAAAATTGTGCACTAATCAGGCATCTTTTTGATCAATTCAGCCAGTCGGTCTAAAATAGCAAAGTAACAAAAAAATAAATAATTTTTTTTGGAAAAACTGAAAAAAAAAATGGCCCAAAAAGCATCAAAAGTAAGCTTTGAATGCAAAACTATAAATGGATTTCAGTTGAGATCCAAGTTAAAAATGCCAATATGTCTAAAATCACTTAGCTGGAAAAAAATTATAAGAAAAAGAATACTGAACCTCTCAAAAATATTATAGGATATTGCCTCCAATCCCAAATCATGTAAACAAAGAAACTCATTCTCCATTATCAAAGTATTTAGGTTGAGAGTTGTGGTATCTTACAAGAATCACCAAGATTTTCAATTTTTTATGCCTTTCCAACCCCCCAACCCCGTTTTCCCAAATAAATAAAAGAGAGGGTAAAAAAATCCTGCATATCAACTTCAATTCGAAGATTAGATGTTGTAATCATGAAAATAAGGTTAAAAAGGTCTCTTTTTCCTTTTTGAATCGTCTTTCTTTTAACAACCATCACAAAGCAAAATTTGAGAGCAATAGTATATGCACATGGCATGCAGCCTATCTAGAATATGGGCCATATGCATGATGAAGCAAAAAGCTAAATGAAGCCTTCATTCCGTCCTCACCACAAAAAAAGAGCAATAGGGGCAATATTTTCTAATAGGAGTTTCTAATTTTGGAGATTTTATGTATGTATAAGAAAGTTTCATACTCATAAACAATAGAGCTTTTTCCTTAATTTCTTTCATTATTTCTTATCCGAAAAAAAGGTTTCTTTCACTTGGATTATATCTCATAAGTTCTACTGTGTTGCAATCTTCACATGATTTTATTTTAAGTTGAATTAGGATTCTCACACAACTAGAAAGCAGAATTTGGTCTAAGGGTCCATAAATAAGGGTTTATTTTATGGGTTTTTATAGGTATTCTATGTATTTTTATTTTGGATATTGATTCTCATGTTTTTGTAGAGGATCAGTAAAATTCTCTTACATTGGAGCTATAGGAATCTCTTGATTGTTTACTCTTTCCCCTCTTTCTCCCATGAGTCTCACTTTATCTCAACTGAAAAAAATATTTCTTCTCTTCAGTGTCACATTAATTCCTCTTATATTCTTACTTTTTCACATGATACAAAGTCAATTTGAAAGACCCGAAATTTTTGTCGGCAATATTCAACCAATATGAACCCAGAGGGGGTTCACCTGACAGTCAAGAAGCTCCCCTCATGAAGGGAGGTCTTTAGTTCAATTCACGCTCAAAGTCCTCTGGGCCACTCCCCATGGGGTTACTCCACATCACTTGAACCCGGTATGTGTGTGCAGGGAGGTGTGCAGACGCCTGGACACCTTCGATCATAAAAGAAAAACCAATATGGTTGTGACTGAATCTAAGGTTTTAAACCCCACTCAGGATAGAGCATGCCTCGTGAAACCCTTTTGAGAGATGAACTACCATTTTAGTCAAAATCTTACAATATGCAATATAAATCTTATCCGTACGATATCATAAGATGAATGACTTTGTATCTGTTTAAAATTGTACTTTGTGGCTATTGGGAATTTGAAGTACGGAACTTTAGGCTTTGAATTGTTTCAGCTTGAGTTGTTAGGGCCTAGTGCCTGTGGATTGTTTTGGGGGGGGCTTTAGCTTGTTGTTGGCTTAACTAAAACATTGGTTGAAGTATATGATATAGCAGTTCTGAAAGTAGAGATGTTGAAATTTGAACTCTGATGCACTAGTTATACATGCATTATTGCAACGCATTTCCACTAATCAATGAAAGAAAATTGGATACTTCTTCAAATTATTACTTTTACATATTCTTATATACATTGATATATTTTCTGGAGGAAATTATGAATCTTAGGATCCTATAAAATATGATTCACAATTCAGAATCAATAAGATATAATGATATTGTGATACAATGTATTTTGAAAACATTGTGAACAAGTAGATGGTTAAGAAAAGGAAAGAGGGAAACCCACGACCAACGAAGCACACGAAAACAGTAATAGGTAGGATCTTCTGCTGTTATTTTTGGATAAACCTATTTGTCAGGGAGACAATCTAATCAATGGTTCAGTTCATCTAAACATGGCCATCAAATGTCCAGACTCTAGGCCATAGAATATCATTCTTGAGATTTTAAAGTGATGAACTGCAGAAAAGACCAACCAGTCAGACGGGTTCAACTATTGATACCCCAGCCAGTTCAATCCATAACAATCCACTGTTTGGTCAAAAACTGGTTAAAAACATATAGACCAGTACCCAAAAAGAAAAAGAAGAAGAAAAAAAAAAAGATCAGTCCCAGAATGAACTAGTGACCTTGATCTAGTTTGACAAATTTCCGAATGTACTATAATTTTCTTTTTACTCTTCTTATTCGTGGATTGGCTCAACCCCACTGGCAACCAAACTGGACAACAAAACCGTTTCAAAAACATTGGGGTGGAGGATTATATGAATCCTCTAAGAAGTAACATCTAAATACTGATCGTCAGTTTTAAGCTCAGCAAGCACAAAGAAATAGACGAAATAATTTGTTCAGAATAGAGATACCATTGGTTGGAAGCAATCAATTCTACCTTCTGAATAGGATCTACCGCTTATCAGAAGTCTTTGCCTGCTGTTGGAGTTGCTGGAGAAGAGCAGCAGCCAGCTGCAATGTTGCCTGGAGACGCTTCTGTGGATCCCCTTCTGACTCGTCTTGAGTGTGATTCTGTTGTTGATTCCCCTCATGTGAAGGAATCCCTGACTGTAATTCCATTTGACTTTGAGGAACTGCAGAAAAATTGGTTGCCTGCTGCTGCATTTGACCAAACTGGCATGCTAAGGAGTTCGTAGATGCAGAAGCATGATTTTGCAAATCTTTCTGCGAAGATTTAAATTCCTGCTCTGGTATATTTGGTAAGTTTGACAGATTACGGTCTTCTCCAATTGAAGAAACGGATGCACTCCCAAGCTGCTGTCGTTGGCCAAGAAGAGCAGCCAGCTGCGCAAGTTGTTCAGGTTGCAGTGGAGCAGGTGCAGAAACCTGAGGTTTGGTTTCGGGTTGAGAAATCTGAGGCTTGGCTCCATATAAAGTGAAACCTGAACTCCCAGGTGTATACTGACTTGAGTTTGATCCCTGAACTACATTTGGCTTTGCTGAAAGGTACTCTGGTAGTGTGGAACCATCAAAGGGATGAGAAGAGGCAGAGTGGGAAGGAAAACTGATATTGGAATTCGAGTTGTGTGTTTGGTGAGGAGACCAATTAGATGGTAATCTTGGTGTTTGGCGTGGAAGTTGATCATACCGACTACCTTCAGTGAAAGAGTCAGATACTTTTTCTGTAAAAGGAGGATTAGCCACAACCTGTTTACGAAACGACGGAAGGGGAGAACTTGCAGAAGGAAAAAGATCTGAAGAAGAGCTGGCATAGGTCTGACCCCATGATGATGACGGCCGGAAATTGGGCGAGGTTGGTTTTGGAAATGATAGATCCTCATGAAAAGATGCCCCATCATTTCCTCTATTGCCAACAAGAGATGATGGGAGTTTTGAATCCATTGTTTCAAGTGGATGGGGAAGAGAGACAAAATTAGAATTGGGGTGCTGGAATCTTAAAATGACACCAGAGATACTTACTTTCCCAGGCACTTTCAAAACCTTCTCTGAAAAATCTGATGGTGGAACAAGAAACAAAGTGGTCTTCTCACTCAATTTAGCCACTGCTGCCCGCTGCTTCTCTCCGAGATAGTTCATGAACTCATTGTAGAATACAATATCAGCATCGCTTCCAGGAACAAAGAACACAACCCAGAAATTAGCTGCCTGATAGAAATGTTTAGCAAGCATATCAAGGCCTGTCCTTGCAGTGCAATTTAAGAACTCAGGCCTAGAAGAAGGGGAAAAAGTGATCAGTAGTAATAAAAAAGGTATAATTCAAGATTTTCTTGTAAACAAATGCTGAGCTGCAAATTGAACCATGTGAGACAGTATCAAATGGCAGTTTATAATCACAAATCAAGCGAGTGTACAATGTTTGCAGGTGAATGTTTTGTAGTGGGCAGATGACACATGTAGGACTGATCAAGTGCGCCGGGTTTGAATAAAAATGAGAGCATTGGAGGAGACTTAAAGGCTGACCCAATAGATGAAAAGATGAGGCATTGCAGTATAAGATCCTTGGAAACATTACATAGATGACCAAATAAAGCTCCAGTATGAAGAACCGAATTGTTAAAAGTAAAAGGTACCAAGAAATGGAAGCCGTTAAAAGACTTACATTAAGGTGGTACTGTTAGAGACATTATAGATTGTGAAGTGATGGAAGATGTATTTTTAACAGGGTGGAATGGAACCACAACTCAGAAACTCGATCCCACATATATGGGCGAATGGATATCATGATATATGATGATGAGGAATCCAGTGATCCCTGGTTTCACTGATTTTGCTAGCCCTGTAAGTAGAATGAAACTGGTTGGTCAACAATGAACTCTACAACTATGGAGCAACCTGAATCAATTATACAGGCATAGACCCTGAAAACCCCACACACTGACTGGATGGATACAAATTGAATGAGTAAAACTTGCATGTTTGGACATGAGAAGTGAGATATATTCAATGGGCAAGATACAGATAGGCCTGCATTGTTTGTGTATCTGAAAACAAATTTATATAAAATGATTATATGTGACCAGGTTGCAAATGCCATCATTGTGCAGGGTTTTGGTGAATCCAAATACACCAACCAAATTCCTCGTGTGAATCGACAACATGTATCCAAGTTTCACTCTCAAACACTCCAATTTTGGATGGACCTTTCAACCTTCAAATTAATTGCAAGTGTCACCTAGCAAGGGTGATATTTGAACAAACCCTTATCCTGTGTGACCTTTGTGGTTGACAATGTTCCATGTGGGCTCCAGAAAGGGATCACAGAATATGTGCAACCTGGTTGCATAAGATCAGTCCTATCTGGGCCCCCTCAGTGTCATGAACTCAGGCTATTTCATACAACTTAGGGTGCATGGTGTGCTGATACAGTAGTTGATTTAACTGCTAGAAATAAAGAATATTGAAACGAAAAGATGGCTAAGATGACAAAAAGAATGAATACCAGTGGTTCAGGAAGAACCCATAGATTGGGTAGCCATGTTGGTTTGATAAATGGCATAGTTTCTATGCATCAACCATCCACAGATGGCCCTATCAGATCAATTATCTGCATTGTCGAACAATCGACCCCTTTAACGAACTAGGACGAACTAGGACATGCACTCTATATTTTTAGACATTAAATGGGCTCTCATGAGTAAGACATCCTCAGTGATTTATATGCTTCAAGTCCCAACCAAGAGATTTTAAAAATAAATAAGTCCCAACAAAGTGAGCCCTTAGATCTAGAGCCTACACCTTGCAATTGATTTTTAAGTTTATGAAAAAAGATGGTTTATGTGAGTGGGGTGGGGTGAAGTGGGAGGTCTTGGGGTTTCTAATTATCAGATGACATGGCAAGTAAATGATCCTAAACAGAAGAATAAAGAAACCTTTATCCCGGTATTGCATGTTTTCCATGTGATTTGAAAGCAAAATAAATCAGCATATCATGAAAATTGAAAATCCTAGCTTCACACGTCAAATTAACAACATAGCAAAACACAAAAAGGTACAACTTACAGCATGACATCCAGGACTTTTCCCACAGGAAAACACCGAGCACGACAGACAGGAGTGCCTCCCTTGGCTATTGTTCCCTCCCACTTCCACTCTTCATTCAAAGGGGACCTATGAGATTCGGGAGTAAATCTTTGCTGATTAACAGGTTTTGAAGGTAATGGAGCAGAACCTGCTTCAAATCCATCATGGGTTTTCCAAGGATCATCTCGGTCTGAAAGGGAACGGGTTAAACGTCTCAAGTAATCTGGATTTTGTCTAGAACTGAAGGGTCCAGATTCAAAGTTATTATCAAAGGCTTCGCGTACAGGCAAATCAGGAAATGCTTTTGGAAGGCCAAAACGTTGTTTATCTTGTTCCAAATCAGAGAAAGGATACTCTGGAAGCTCTTTATCAGGAAATGGACCAATCTTTAGTTTCTTAGCTTCCCGTACTGGAAAAGCATCATCTGGTGAGTCCCAAGATTCTTCAAAAAAGGGACTCCTTCGAGATGGTCTCTCTGGAGGAAAATCACGCTTAAGAGGATCGCTATCTACTGCAGGACTACCTTTGTGGTGCTCATATATATCTTCAGAAAACCCCCGTTCCAAACCCAGTCCTTGCCACCTTACCTGTTCAAAAGTACCACCTGCACCTGTTCGTAAAGAATTGTTTCTACTAAAACTGAAGGCACCCAAATCCCTAGACATCTCTGAATCAGAAATGAAACGAGAACCTGATGTAGTTAATTCACTGAATGAACTACCAAAGCTCCTGTCCTGTTGAATATCTTCGATCACAGGCCTACCTGGTCCAGGATGATCTTTAGAGCTAATATGAGTTTGAAAGGGAACATCTGTTGAATTTCTTCCACGTTCTGATAACCCCAGTTCACTCTTAGCAAAGCAAATATTTACACGGGGATTATTAAATAGTTTTCCCTGAAGAGCTTCTTTCGCTCTGCATGCTGCCACTACACTCTTAAATTGCACAAAAGCGTAACTGCGACCTGGAAATGCGGTGGTCTTCTCAATCTCACCAAATGGAGAAAAGGCTTTCCGCAATGTGACCTCATCAACATTCAAGAATGATGGAAACCCAATCCATAACACCTCACTTGGTTCTGCACCCTTATCCCCTTTGAACCTGTCAGAATGATGTCTTTCAGGACTTGCATGATACACTCTTGAATCTCTTCGCGGAAACGACTCCCCATGTACAGTAGAGCGCCTTTCAGCTCTACTTTGAGGATAATCCTCACCATGTGATGATCTTTCCTGTAATTTAAATGCTCTCCAAGATAAATTAAGCAATTTTATAGGCATTCAAAACTTAGCAATAGGTGATGCCCATAAAACAAAAATTGAATACATCATGTAACCATTAGGCCAACCAACAATGTCATCATCTATCACAGCAGTTAAAAGCATTTTATATTCTAACAAACAAGTACCCACAGCAGATTCAGAAATAAATAAATATCAATTATCCGACATGATAACTTGGCACTGGCACACCAGTATCCGAGAGCAGAACTTAGAAGACAACAAGAGCATCCACAATTAGCACCCAATACACTCCTCCAGTTGGCATGTAGTGTAATTCCTGGTATTGCAGAAACAAACTCAAAGCTACTCAACAGGACCCAAGAGGATCTGAACCTAAACTAAAGATTCAAGTGGATTAAATGCTTATGAGCTTGTCAGTTACATACATTGGAATGTTGTCCATGACTAAACAAGCTCTCAACAAAGTTATT
Source organism: Chimonanthus praecox (assembly GCA_022113865.1). Classification (NCBI taxonomy): domain Eukaryota; kingdom Viridiplantae; phylum Streptophyta; class Magnoliopsida; order Laurales; family Calycanthaceae; genus Chimonanthus; species Chimonanthus praecox. The sequence goes on from CM039089.1 coordinate 57,420,248, forward strand.
TCTCTGCCTTGGTGAACAGATTTCCATTGTTCAAAAAATCCTTCCCCACCCAACCTACTACAGATTAGGGATGCATAGGCAAACAGCTTATTGCAACAAATATCACACAGTATCAGCATTAGCATGTCAACATTTAATTGTGCATTGTTCCTCTGGAGCACCAAATTGAGTCTGATGACCAAACTATTAGCTTATGATCAAATCTACCATGAGAAACGAATTTAAGTGGAAAGCAATTTCCCAATATGGGGACTCATGAAACAGTCAAATAAGCTTCACTAATATACCTCCACTTCTATTATAGATATGTCCATACTTGAGGCACTTCTTTTACAAAATTTTAACAGTTTTGCTAAATTTCACACGGTTGAGTGTAGTGGTGACTCGATTATATCACAATAACTTTCATTAAAAATAAATCTTATTGTATGGTGGGTTGCTTCTGCCTGTATAATAAGTTGGTTCTAAAAGCAAGTTTATTACACATTCCAGGTTCTGGAACTCTACACAAAATTAACTTCAGAACATCTCAACATTTGATACTCAATTCCATTCTGCACTGATTATTGATCATGTTTAAATATTTCTTTATATAAGGTGCAACCTTGTTGCATGAAAGATGAAGCCCACCTAAAATGAGTTAAACCGGTCTTACCCAGTGATGCAGGTAACTCACACAATTCTAACAAGTAGCATAGACGCAATGAAATGGTTTATTCATCACATCAAATTGTTATTTGGTACTGCTGCTTTCCAATCATGGAATGATATTAAATGATTTGCATAGAGAACGTATATTCAGCTTGACATTCAAAGAAGCGGTCTGTAGATTTTGTAGCTCCCCATATACTATGTTGAACCCAATCACAACACTTGAACAGCTTTGGGGTTTTTTACCTTGCCACTCGTCTAAAAAAAATAAACTTGGCATGCTGAAATAATGCTAATCAATTATAAACACACCAAATGGTTGTCCCATTGCATTTGATAATTAATGGTTCTGCACAATTACTGGACATTTGCACAGACAATTGATGCATGAAGCATAACATTTCGTAAAAAAGAATGATTTTCACAGGTTGTCTTTTTTCCACTCCAGATAATATGCACTCACCTCTCCTACGATTTTTTTTAAGAGAGCTCTCCAGTGATTTCTACATGCACTTACTCTTTGTTCTATAGTTCGTAAATCCAGGTTACTGCACAAAAACGTTGGAGGATAGAATTATTTAAGGTTTGATCTCATCAAGCATTTGACATGTCATGAAGAACTTTGTAGCAGGAGCAATACTGGCAATAAGCAACTATACAAGATCTAAGAAAATAGATAAGAATTTTGTGGCCACTTTTGGAAGGTGCACACTGCAGTGGAAGAAGTTTTTCGATGTGTAAAAAAATACTCCCTCCATCCCATTTTAGTTGTCTCATTTGAAATATTTATATTTTTTAAGGAACTATCTATATATGCTAGCACTCCATGTGATCTCATCAAGGCTAGCACTCCATGTGATCTCATCAATCTTCAACACAACTTATACTACTCCAATATAAATGAGACAACTATTTTGGGACAATTCTAAAATCCATATAGGACAACTAATTTGGGACAGAGGGAGTAATATTTTATATTGACAAAATCTTGAAAGCACAATCAGAAGGTCTTGACCATCAAAACTCACGATCATGAATGTCGCAGGCTTGAGACAAATGATCATTCAAAGTAAATTAGAAAATGTCTTGGATTAAATTTTTTTTGTCAATGTTTTCTAAGCACGCAACTGTGCCGCACCTGCTCCTGAAGTGAACTTTTGCTTAACAAATTCCAGAATTGATAATCATCATGCCTTTCGAGGTCAAAACTCATTTATCGAGACAATAGAAAGGTGTTAAAAGCTATTATTTGCTACTTGCCCAATGTGTCATGTCAAACACCAATATCCATGTCAAAAAAAACCCATATTTGTAAAATATGCTTTAACTAAAATCTTGTTGTCTGAGATTTATTGTACTAGAGCTCATAATGGTTTTTGTATACATTTGTCATAAAAAAACATATAAAAAAAGGAATGCTATATATTGATGTCCTGGATTTTGGAATATGACATGCCTTATCTCCGTTTCTCATATCCTTGTCAGTGCTGGTACCTTACCTGGGTGCATTATAGGTCCAAATAGGTAACAAGACAGCCTCAGGATGATTCTAGGTAGACCAGCAGAGCTGATCGCTACAGCCTATCTTACTGAGTCGGGGCATGTCATGGGCATCCATCTCACTCAAACAAAAAGGAGGATGACAACAATGATGATGCTTGGAGGTATGACTACTTAACAGCTACTACAACTTTGGCTTTTTATCTGCCTTGTGAAGGTGGATGCAAAGAAGCAACAGATTCCAAGGGAAGCCATGAAGATGAGAATCATTACCCAGTGTAGAGAACATCTTTCGTTTTATGTCACATCCATGGTCCCAGTGATTAGTTGAATATATTGTTGAGAGAACATTTATTTGAGGTTAACATATGAAGGAGCATTCCAGTTTGTATCTATCACAGATGAATGTTATTCATGTGCTGGTTGGATAAAATTTGCATGCTAACAAAGCATCAACATTTCCATCAACCTGTTATAATTTTGAAAAACCACTATTCCAAGGCACCCACATACCAGGGGCATCTAGTTTTGAGCACCTTCAAGGATGGGATAGGGTCCACTGTTTTGCCAAAGACCTAAGAAGTAGTCATCAAATGTATGAAAACTAAATAAGAAGCACATAAGTACAGGAAAGGCACACACTCAAAGCAAACTGATCAGAACTTTCCTCCTTGGCATTCTAGCATCAAAACGTCGACCACCTTCACCTCAATATGTTTGTCTATCTCATGTAGAAATGGACAAATAAGGTGGCTGAAATGAAGTTTTTACCATTTAGGAAAGATGAGTAATGAACGGTTAAAAAATCAGGCTTAGGCAATTGCTTGCTTCAGGATCCATGGTAATGGGATGTAATTTTTCATATTATGTTCTCACATTTCACTGAACCCAACAATGTTTACAATTAGTAGAAAAGCCAGGAGCTAGATGAACTAAAATGTGAAAATGGCTAATAGAAATGGACCATGACTGTACATAATACGTATGCCAGTGTTCACCTTATTTTCATCTAAAATCCCTAGAATGACAAATTACGCTAATCAGACACATCACCGTTTTTCCCAGAGAGAGAGAGAGATGATAGCATAAAACCAGTTCCAGGACATACAATGTAAGCTGGCACTGAATAAATACTTTTTTTTTTTGAGTGGTTACACTGAACAAATACTACAAAAGAGAAATCCCATTATTTACCAATCCATCGAAAGAGATGTTCCATGAATATTCCACGGGGGAGAGAGAGAGAGAGATGCACTGCGAAACTATCTTTATGCTGCTAATAAGTGAATGCTTATCATGTGTCCATGATTCCACTCAACTATGTCATTCAGCATATAGCTAAAAAGCTGACAATATATTTAGGAAATGAAACAGGTAAAGGGTACAGAACCAAGTTCTGCAAAGAATCATGTAGTTAAATAAATATATCATCACAACCAAAAAAAATTACTGGTGATCAAAATCTAGAACATCATTCGAACTTCTTGTACCAACCTATGCCTCACCAGCTTGGCCACCGACAGTGCAGGCTAAGTTCTCAACAAAATTATTGAAACTTTCAAGTGTCATTTTCATCTCTTATTTCAATGTCTCTCAAATAGCATCGCTGTGCTTATTTAAGGCATTCAAATGCAAGCAATTAAGATTCTAGTAGTGTTATCGTGCTAATGTAACTTGTGAATCCATTTCCATTGACAGACTTGAAACTTACTGCTGTTCCTCTGAAGAAAAGATTAAAGAATTGTTTTATAATGATCACAGTAACTGAAATTATAGTCATGCAACAGAACACAAGCTCTTCCATTAAAGCCACGATTCAATCTTATTGTCCATTTCATCTCATAGGAACTAAGGACTGCAAGTGCAAACTTTTCTTCAATAGAACCATTTTTATTAGTGCAGTATGTTTGCATGTTTTTAACAGAATAATAGATGTAACATAGATATGATAGCAGGCTTATTGGGCCATAAAGATGTGACGTGGATATGATAGCAGGCATACTGGATCATACATGTTACTTGGACAAAGATTAAACCAGTTGACAAAATAAGATGGCTTAGCTAAATGAACAGAACTTTGTGAGTATTAAGAGCCAAAAAATGCTTTGCTTTTCAATTGAGAAGATCCACTGAGAGATACAATCAATATGACTGTTGCAAGCTGCTTGTTTAACCAATTCATCATATTAGTTTTACTCATATTATGCTTTCCCTTTTTCGAGAAGATACTCTTGCCATGTACTCAACCCAAAAAAGTAAAATAAAGGGACACCAGTAAGCAATAGAGCTCAAATCATTTGGATCATATGCTCTAGTTCCAGGCTGTGATATTTATTCACTTTGCATCACACCCAAACAGTAATTATAAATGTGACAAGTGCAATGTAGTTGATTGGCATCTAAAATGATAGCTGTTCAAATCTAGGATTGCTAGTCTTGGCTATTTATGATATTTTGCTTCTTAGACATACCAGGCTGAAAGGACTACTAGAGAAAGGACTAAACTAGTTCAGCTCCCAGTGTATAATATGTTGTATGAAATTTCAGTAGTGGTTTGATGTTTCTCATAGGCATAAAATTATAATGAAATGGCACAGGTATAGGCTCTCATAGCTACATAAAGCCCCCAGAGAACATCCATACTCTATTATTTTGTTCAGAACTTCAAACCATGAGCCATGAAGCAACGAATATGTTCTAACAAACATGCAAAGTAAAGCATTACCCAAACACATTTTGATTCTTTTTGTGATCACACATTTTACAGGTTTATTTTAGTCCATTTTATCACAAAAACCCATTCTCATTATAGACGGGTTTTTATTATTAAAAAAAAAAAAATTAGAGCTGCTGCGATAGATGACACACAATTGAAACCATAAGGCCACATCATCATGTAACTTTTTGGGCGGAAGATAATTCAAATATTCAATAAGTGAACAAACGAGATCCTTTTCTAAATTGAATCATCACAAAAACCTCCATAGTTACCACAGCAAATACTGTACTAGGGGGTCTCTGAAGTGAAAGAAAGTCAAGAACATTCAAAAATGTTATCATGTACCGGGTATTATAACTGCTCAAAAAAAAATGTACCGGGTATTATAAATGTTCTTATGATTATTGTTCAAAATGAAACCAGCTCTAATCACTAGTAACATCCATATTTCATCATTTGAAGCAGCATGATCATTGGTTGACTAAGTTTGTCTTACTTTGGATGAGGCACCAAAAAAAGCTTCACAAGCAAAAAGGACCAAAAACAACAAATTAGTTTTCATCTTTTTGCTTCCTTCAGCTTAAAAGAAAAATGCTCTCCTCGACAAAGGGTAACTCCACACTAGACAGGACAAGACATAACCCCAGCTAGACAGGATAAGACCAGCATGTTGATGATGATAACTATTCAATAAGACATGACTTCTCTGGATAGAAGGAGATAGATACCTAACATAAATTAGTGTTTATATTGGTACAGATTTATTTATTTTTTGAAAGATGATATTGATTACAGATATTAAAGTTAAATAAAATTATTTACGGACAAAAATACATTTTTTTCTTTGAAAGATGTCAAAATACATATCACGACAAGAATCTGGCATCAAACCTTGGAACCAAGGAAAGATTACATATTATTGAGTTTCACATCCAATGCAACAATTTTTCTCAATACATCAACTGCAATAACGAAGCCTATATCCACAAAAGACAAACATTTTTTTATTAGTATTTTATTTTAACAATGCTGACACTAAATAGGATTGGATAAGGCATTCAATCTGATTACGTGCTTATTTCCAGAAGATTAATAATAGCTTTAAATAATTGGACAGAAGAGAAACCTGTTCAAACGATGGATACACTTAGAAGTATCTAACAGTTCTATTATTATCTTCTTCTTTCTATCTGTGGTCTAATCCTTTTAGACCATCCTTTTCTTAATGTATATGTATATGTATCTTTTCCATCTATGAATGAAATCTCTTTGTTACTTCCAAAAATACATATTCTATTCAAGGATGAAACTTACAGAATTAGTTGTCAACAAGACTTCAGCTTGTGGATATATTTATCATCTTTTGTCTATTATCATGACACCTCTAATATCATATTATACAGCTTTTCATAAAACTATCAATCTTGCATTTGCATTTAAGCATCATTAAGCACGATAAACCGGAAGCATCCTGAAACATAGACCATTTTTCATTATAAATAATTATGAATAAAACCTGAAATTAAATTTGTGCAGAAGGGCATTAATGAAATGTTTTGGTAGCCATGTAATAGGGAGCTGCAGGAGAACTTGTACAACAACAAAATGCATTAAAGATAAGCCAATGGATGTGCATAGATCGATCCCACTAACCTTCAAAGCCAAAGTTCCGATCATGAGAATTTCAGAAAATTATAGAGAGAAACTTTGTAATGTGAGCCTTTATGCTATTTGCAAACATAGATGAGCTGTGGTATGTGAAATTGTGAATAATTTAAGCTGCTTTTTCCAATTTCATCCTAACAAGTGCCTAGACATTAGTGCAAAAGGCCAACAAATTTGATAATGTTAAGACAGGTGAGCAACCTTCTCTACTGCATATGAATTAGCAGTTCTTTTGATGCAAACAAGTTGTGCTGGATTAAATTTTATCTCGTTTCCCTAGTTTTCAAAACTTTTGCAGTATGTGTGACTTCACATCACATCCCTTCCATTAAGCCAAAAGAGTACCCTGCTTAACAAGTATCATCCTCCTCATACAGCCTCATGGCATACGACATTTTAATTCTCATCCCAGAAAGTAACAAAGATCTTTTTTCAAGTTCAGAGACAACATTGGAAGCAGCCACTGCACAACAAGCGATGATGAACTAAGGCAATGTTATTTGTTGAGAAAATTGGAACTGGCTCCACTATCAAATACAACCAAATAACCAAAACCTACATGGCCAGCTTCATCAATATACCGATGGAACTCCAAAACATGATGTTGAAAAATCTTGGCAGCATCAGACACATGCAATCAAACTTTTAATTGTTCAAGATGATCTCTTGCTTATTTACTATTCCCATGAACAAGAAATCCCATAATGTCGTATCATAAATTCATATACTTTGTGCCCCTTTCTTAACTTTACTTATGCTTATAACAATGTCAACAAACTAAAAACTGGTTCATGATGTATAATTATCAAAATCTGGTCCTTGAGTTCTTCCTTTTTCTTTTTCCCTGTTTCTTTTTTTGGGTCAATAGGTGGGGGGAGTAATGGTCAATTCATTAAACCCCACAAAAGATTCAAGAGGGTCCAAATTTTGCAATGTCACTGCTGAATTCTACTATGGAGATTCTTTTTACTTAAATCAACACAACATTGAATTCATGGCAGACCTTTTACGCAAATCATAGAGAACTCAATGTTGCCAGCCTCAATACAAAAATAGTGCAGCCACTGGTGTGCTTGACAAGATCCATTGTTAAATGCTATTGAAGTTTTGGTTTAATGTTCACATAAAGGGGGCACTCACAATGCAATAGGCCAACCATCCAGGGACGCTTACCAATCACATGAAGGAAATTTAAAGTTGCATTTAAGTGAGGCACCATTCACTCTCCCACATTCCTAGATTAGCTAATGTGGATACTGTTTTGTTGGCACATTTAGGGGATGAAAATTATCAACGTGTGTATGCCCATTTCTTATTATTTCTTTCTTGTCTTGAATAGTCTCAGGCTTCCCCTCAAAGCCTAAATTGTTGCCTTCGTATCTTCCTTTCCCTTTAACATAATTATCACCATTCCTAAAATAAACAATTAACAGCGCAGTGGATAATTTCTGAAACCAAATAAAACACCTTAAATACAATCTTGATATTCGAGTGCACAGTGACAGAGAACTAGATTCAAAAGTAGCAATTGACTTTTTTAAGGCATTTAGTGCTGAATGTTCAGAGTAAATTATTATCTGCTTTGTACTATGCAAACCCCCATTAACACTTCATGCTAAAAACTACTTTTGGCATTCAAGTGGTTGAATAAACAACTAGAAGTACAGCAGTAATCCATGAAAGCATTTAAACAGGAAAAATGAAGATAGACACAACTAACCCCCTTTGTGAACTCGATTTTAAGTGGCAATCCAGCAACAACAAACCCTTGGAGGGCTCTCATTGCAATTGCTGCATCTTCATCTTTCTTGAAGTTGACAAAAGCATAACTACGGCCTGGGATGAAAGCAATGTTGTCAAGATCTCCAAACCGCAAGAATTGCTCGGAGAGATGATTTTCACTTATATGTGGAGATAAATTCCCCACCCAAAGATGTCTAGAAGGTGGGGCATCATTACGACCAAAATGGCTCTTTCCTTCAAATCGCGGTGAGTACTCATGACGAAAACGGTCTCTTCCTCCCCTTCCAATCTACAGCAACATCAAATCATTAGAAATACGCAACAAGAGCCCATAGCATAGTTGGCAAGTAGTCATTATTGCAACCACAAAGATTGGGTTTGAGTCATCTAACCATCTAAGACATGATCAGTGCAATCATGCATGCTCGTGCAATCATGCATGCTCGTGCAAACACACAAACACATGTACAATCAACCAGCCATCAAAACAAAGGTAATAAAATATCTTACTATAAAAAGATGTCAAAATAGGGAAACTAATTCTTTTGATAAAGTTAGCATAAATAAATATTTTAGGTAACGATCCAAAAACTTGATGTAAAAAATAATGTGAATAAGACACCAATATCTGTATGTGTGTCTTGGATTTTGGTAAAATGGAGTGTCATACCTCCATTCCCATATTTGTGTCCGTGCAGAAAGACGCATCTATGCATCATAATATGCAGGCCTCGGTTTACTTCTACACCTCTAGCTACCCTCCACATAAAATTTAGAGAAGATTGGAGAAAATTGACAATTTTATTTGAAAGGTAAAAAAAAAGATTAGAATGTCATACAGGACAATGATAAGAACTCCCTTTTCCATGCCACCAATTCCTTCTCAAACCTCTAACACTAGTTTCCACATCTTTAAAGCATAGGTTGGCTCCCAAAGGAAATCAACATGCATCATAAGAAGAGTTGCAACTTGAAATCAAAGCTAAAACATCCATGAGTGCCTTCAACAGAAAAATACCAACTATTAACCCTTCTTCAAGATTCAAGTTGGCTCAAGCACTACTTCAAAAATCAAAATATTTTCTAATGCCATCTCATTTATAGATGCATCAGCACAATACACCATCCACAAAATGCAAATGTGCAAATTCCACAAAACCACTTCAAATCTAGCACTTCTTGATCTAGATGATAACTTCCCAATGCTTCAACCATAGCTAAAAAGGAGAGGAGGTAAAGGATTCCCTTGCCTTGGATGACCAAAGTAACTGAACTTCATTTTGGAGATCCAGCAAGGTGATTGAAACAACCTCAAAAACAAGATCACTCAAGAGCAAGTTGCCTGCAAAGTTCCTACTCCACACCCTTTGATTGAAAGCTCTCTCAAAAAGAAGATCATAAGAGGGATTTTGATGACTCGATATAACTTAAAATTAGGAATTGAGCACTATAATTGCAATAGTAAGCACAGGGGTCAGGTTTATTAAGAAATGCATTTCATATAAGATGAGGATAAAAATTAGGATTCTTTCCATCTTTTGCATTCTTATGCCACAAGTAAGGGTTCTTGGATAAAGTGATCAGATTACACTAAAATCTGTCAATTTTCATAAAGAGGCAGTGTGCTAGAAGAACTATTATGGAGATACCATTCAATGGAAATTTGTTAGTGCTTTCTCTTTTTTTTCAGTTTGCTTTATTCGCAGTGTTGAGCAGATAGCTTAGAATAAGGTAAAACAAACAAAGCAGCATCTATTTGAGTAGTGAAAAGGGTAAAAAGAATTGTTGGGCCACGATTAAATCAATGTGGGAGAGAGCCCTAGCACAAACCATCCATAGTTGCTGCTCCTAGAACACCAACCTATAAACCCACAGGAAAATAACCCTTCCTACTAAAGGTCGTTTTAATCACTTCCGTTTAAAAACAATTATTTCCTAATAAAGTGCTTTTTCCGTGTACCCAACTGGAGTCTCAGGGATTCAAGGAATCACGTAAACCCTAAAAGGTTGTTGGACTTTTTTCTTTTCCAAGAGGATTGAAATGCCACCGACCTGATAAAATGAAGTCCTATTTACCACGGAAATCATTTTCCAATGTGGAGGGGATAGAATTCACCGAGCTTTGAAACGTTTAATTTCATGTGCACAAACACGTGAATGGGCATTTTCCTACGGAAATGGAGGTCAATTGACAGATAACTGAGAATTTTAGTCAAAGCACCAGATTTTGCATGGGTTTGTTAACTGACTTGGCCGGCTATTTCCATCAAAAAACACAGATCTGCTGAAAATGGCCAATAAAATCTAATCAAAGGAGAGGCAAAACGAATCCAAAAGTGGAAACCAAAAGCAATTTATTTAACCCGACAAACAAAGAGATGAGATCAAAGAAAATAAACGAAGAGAATTAAAAAATTCTAATGACTAAATTGAAAACAAGTAACGGATAAATACAATGAGAATCGACAAAGGAGTGCAATTGAATCCAAACCCTAACAAGTGGAGAAATGACAAAAGGGGGGAAAAAGGAATGTAACATATTTGAGAAGTAATAATAGAAGGGTGTTCCAGTTCCCTAGTAACCCGTAGCTAGCAGAGGCTGAGTGCTTCCTCAGAAAGAGGTGGGTCTTCAGTTCTTCTTCGAAAAAAAGGAAAGTACTAATAGATGGGTCGAAGAACAAAGAAAAGGGGGTAACTGACCATTTTGCTGGTATCTGTTTGGAAATCCTCGTCTTCTTCGGCGGACAAAATTCAGAATCCAGGGATTTTGGTGACTAAGAAAAGTTTTCTCTTTCCCGTCTCGCTCTCCCCTGCGTGAAGCGGCAGGGAACTAGGAAGGACTGTGGCTTATCACGGGCGTATTCGGAAATGGCAAATTGGATCCGTCATTTACATCCCATCACAGCCGTCCTGATGTGCACCCCTGCCCAGCCCATCCAGGGTCGTGCTTGTGTGGATTTTGAAATATATATTATCATTATTATAATGTATATGTTAATATTTTGCTTAATATATAAATATAAATATGCTTTCCAATAAATATTTCTAATTTACTTTATCTGCTTAAAAATAAAATTATTTTAAAACGAAACGATGTAATGTAATTAACAAGTAATAGAACTCTAATTAAAATATTATATTAGAAAAAATAATATATAAAATAGATACTTAAATTCTTTTTCATACCTCGTGGTCATCTGTAATAATAAATTTTATATGTAATAGGGGAAATACCATAAAAATTGAGATTTTGTGTCAGTATGCTTTAAAAAAAATTATTGGGTATTTGTGTCTCGTATGTTTTTTTTTGTCTAAATTGCCTCCACTGCCACAAAGGTAAACTGTAACCATTTTTTCAAGAAAACGAATAGCTCATGTTCAAAAGAAAAAATGAAGAAGCGGCTTTAGTTACAAATGTTTTATTCTCTCTCATAAAAGGACAATATATACTACCCTTAATTAGGGTTTACAAAAGAATAGAAGCAACAAACTACTTGGCACTACGGTAAAAACAAAGAACTTGAAAGATGAAGACTACCCGAGAACCTTATTGAAATGTCTAATAATGTCATAAATTGGTCGTGGTCGAGAAGGAGAAGTTCCTTAATCTTTGAGGAATCTTAGGATCATTTTCTTTTATAATCAAGGTGCCCAAATATCTTAGAATACTCCACTAATCCTTGGGGCATGTGCCAGCCCCTACCTATATACACTAGGTAAATTTTTGGTGAGTGGCCTTTTTGGGGTGGAGTGAAAATTCAACTAAAGACTCACTTTTTCGTAGAGTGGCCTTTTAGGGTAGAGTGAAAATTCAACTAAAAACTCACTTCTTCCTAAAGTGGGTTCCTTGCCATCACTCTAAGTGGATGATGATCCTTTTTGTTTGATCCATGAATTGGTTTCCTTTCTGATCTTGCTAGAATTAGAACTATATTCGTCTCATCCATTTAGAGTTAAAAAAATACTAATCCAAAATTAATATGAGTGGGCTAAATTTAGACGTTCATCACCCCACCCAGCCACCTGACAAGATTGAACCTGTAACGAAGGACGAAGGACTTCAATGTTGATGAGCCAAATTGCGAAAATTTCATGTGGCAAAAATGATGGGTTTTCTCCTTCCAAAGTAATTGTGGATCATTTGCTCTAATCAACGGTCATGTCTCATATGCAGAAACACAAAAACAAAAGTACACGAGGAATAAGGAATGAGGAATGAGGATACTCAATTGTGCATACAAATGCATTGAAATTGATTGAAAATATGTCCCTGAAAAAGCAAAAACATAACTGCAATGCAATGGGACTATTGACTTTCTCCTTCAGTGAACTACAACATGAGCATGTCCATTGTATAAAATGAGAGAGTCTTCATCCTTCACACTTGATCTTAGTATGGAAGTTGTGAATGAGATAGTGAATCGAGATAATGTTCCAACAATTCCCAACCTCTTCTGACATTTTTTTTACTTCTTTTAGCAAAATTTATCTCAAATGTAGCACCTGATTATGAAGTACTTTCCTCAGATTGAGCACCATTGCTACAATATCGTGCTCATTATTCCCAATTATCAACATGGAAGGAAGTATTTGTTAGGCTCGCGAATGAGTCCAACATTGAAAGTATATAGAGAAATGTAAGGATTTATATATGACTTGAGTCACTTTACCTAACATACTAGTCTTTTGAAATTAATACCCAGTCCTAATAATAATGACAAACTAGTTTTTGTCAAAATTAGGAAAGAAAGATTCTTGGTAGTCCTTGATTGGGATTACAACAATTAAAACAACTTTCTATGGTACTTGCAGAACCTTGAGCTTGTTGCATCATGCTCAAATAGTGTAGTATGCAAATGAATCATATTATGAGCCACTTGACAAACAAACCAACGGTCAGTATTATCAATTTTAAATTGAAAATTTTATTTAGGCTTTTCAGTTAGGTCCTTGTCTTCTACCACCTCAGCCCCCTCATCCACCTCTACCTTGACTTCCTATACGACCTTGTCCTACTCTTTATTCTTATTCTTGGCAACTTTAGCAATAGGTTTGCAATCATCTATCTCACCAAACAATGGCATTTTACCTGAGCCACCGAAAACACGAGGGTTCTTCTTAGTCAAAACAACCTCTAAAGCATTAAGTCTTCTAGTTTGTTGATTAAAAGTAAACACATTGAAACCACTGTTGGAGAAAATCACCTTATCAACCACACAAATAGTAATATCGGAAAAAACAAAAAGAGAAATCAAGAAAGAGAAGCAAACTAAATACAAAGATTTATGTGATTTACTTTCGGTACGTCCACGGATTTAACACCGATCCACTATTCTCAAAGGCAAAAAATGTAGGAGAGGCGACTCTCGTTATAGATGAGCTTGACCGACGACGGTGCTAGTCAAATCGACAATATATCTCGAATGATCGAGTTCCATAGAGTCTAACAACCACATCTTTCTGAATAATTTTTACCATTGGTTTAGTAGCCAAATTATTGTATTTAGCCAACTAGTCATCAAACTTTTCTCTTGATTTTTAGTGTGCACCTTTTGGGGTCATCAAACTTAACAGGATGTTTGATGATGTAGAATTGTTTGCTAGCAATCTAGTAGAGGTCCCACTCATGAGACAATGGACAATGGAAGAAGCTTGATAAACCATTTAAGTGCAAATCCCTCCAAAGACACAAAGAACTTTTTCATCAACATCCTCTCATTTCCTAGGAAGGGAGCATAGATGACCTAGATTCTGGCGAAGTAGGATTCAGGGTATGAAGTTCCATTGAACATAGGAAAATGAGATCTTCTATAAATAAAAGGATATGGTTCATTGTCCACATCAATTGTGAAAGATGTCAGATAAGTTAACCAAAGACAGAAAGACTTAAGGTGAGACTTGATTGGAAAAACTCACTGTTGAGGGACTTACAAAGGTGGACACCCAAGTTATGAGAAATATGAGGCATGGTAGATTATGCAATAAACAACGGCTGGTAAGTCTAAAAAGTGATGGGTGCAACAAGAGGTTGCCCGAAGGTTGGTTGATATTGAAGTAAAGGATTAGCAAGACAAACCACTAAAAAAATTAAACGGCTAAGGAGGGTGTTGAGAAATGGATATTTGTGACACTTGAGATGGAGCTAGGACTTGTTCAATACAAGGAGGAAGAGGTCGTGTATGCCCAAAGATGACTAGTTTAGGTCCAAGACTTGGCCCAGTAGAACTCATAACAAAAGTAGATGAGCAAGAACTAATTGTTAGAATAACTCTAAGAGGAGGAGGAGGATAAGAAAGTTAATGATGACAATGACAACTATGCCTCAAAGTTGACCTTTGATCTTGGTGATGGCCATAATGCCATTATTATTTTTTATGACTGAAAATGTCAAGGTGTCTCACCAGTAAGTGACGTTACCCGACTAAATCCTTCAGAGCATGTCTCACCTCCCTACACATACATATTGGGTCCAAACGATGAGGAGTAACCCCATGAGAAGTGGCACAGAGGGGTTTAAGTGTGAATCAAACTCAAGACCTCCTTTCATGAGGAAAGTTTCTTGATGATCGGGCAAATGATGATTTTGACACTACAAATCTTGGATTTGCCACCTTTCCTAATGAGCCTTGTACTACAAATGCAGAGCTTGATGAGGTAGTGGTAGAAATAGAATGTTGTAGGAGGGCAAGTGTTTCAACTTGATATTGCAAAGTGTGGAATTGGCACATCTAACTCCTCAAATGAAGTATATTTGGTAAAAGCATGTGAACCATGAATTCTCAAACATAATGCAATAAACGTTTGATAGTGATGAGATATATAAGGCAGAGAGTGCTCTATTGTCTTTGAAATGCACCAATAGTCTTTTGGATGCCATGAATACTTATGAGGTGTTACAGAGAAAAATCATATTCTCAACCACACACAAACGTCGATATTGAAAAACAAAAAAAAAAAAAAATTACAAAGAGAAGCAAAATATAACATAAAGATTTACGTGATTCTATTTTGGTACACCTATAAGATTCAAACCGATTTATTATGCTCAAAGCAAAACGAAGAAGATGCGACTATCGTTACAAATGTTCTACGCTCTCTCTCACACAAAAACAACCATATATGCTCCCATTATTAGAGTTTACATAAGAAGGCATGTGAAAATACAAAATTTCCCTTAAATTTTTTCAGAATCGAGAGTTAGTGTAAGGATACCTTTTAAAAAGCCTAGAAAAATGGACATCACAATAAATTGATAATAGATAATTATTATATGTAGACCAAGAGGACGACTAAGATATCGGGGAAACAAACACTTGACGACAAGAATACTAGATACATGGATGAGTCAAGTACTAGTTGAGTCAAACAACCATGAGAAACCCAAATAGGTCCCTACTTGAGTTGACATTTGACTTGACTAAACTAAGGGGAAATGCGAACAAATAGAACAAAACATGGTAGGGAAGGAGGGATCACGGTGAGCACGAGGTGCCATCAACTACAACTAAATTACCTTACTTCTTCGATATGACCTTAGTGGTTTATTTTTTCTAATGAATGAAAGATTGTTAAATTTCTATATTTGCTTGATGTACACAGAAAAAATTTCTATTGATTCTTGGAAGTTGTCTTTTTTTTTTTTTTTCCCTTCTATCGCAATCACCTCGAGCCTCAAAATTGATTTTGTCATCCTCCCTCGGCAAGGGTTCGAGATCGCCAACATTATTTACCAATCCATCATCCATTGTTAAATTGGTTACTTAATTTCAACAATCATAAATGGATTAATCTTATAAATACTTAATGAGTTAATCTGATCTAAGTACTTGACCAAGCACAAATGAGTTGATCCAACTTTTGATCTATTTATTAAATGATTGATTCAACAAAACTTATACTAAACAACTTTATCAACTCAAAATGACCCATTGACCCATTTATTATGTGGGACCCATTGACCCATTTATTATGTGGGTTGATCGAGATAGATACCTCGAATGATTATTTTTTAAGGGGAATACTACACTCATCTTTAAATTATACATTTTTATATCTTCATTTTTGGACATGACAAAACATAATTGCTTGAATTTTTAAGAGTTAATTGTGAAAACCAATCAAAAGGCTTGTCACAATAACAAATATAAAATGATATAGTTGAATTATAAGTCTGGTATTTTATTTTGTGAAATTCACTTAGATTCGTTGCTCTGAGAGAAAAAAATACAAAACAAGAACGGATTTAATCTAATGACATGTGCTCTTTTAATAGATCCCATAAATCATATTATTTAAATTATAATAATCAAATTTATTTAAATATAATTTAAAAAAAAATTGATTTTTTTTAATATAAGATTATAAAATAGAATGGCTGAGTCAAGACACTGATTTTAATGTCTCTTTTAGGTTAAAAAAAATATTTCTAAGTTCAGCTCTTAATTTTTTATCTTTATATCAAAATAAAATTATGTATTTTTTAAATAAATTTATATTTTAGCAAATATTATGAGTAAAATCAAAATAAAATTCAAGCAATTTTTAATAAGATCTCTCTCTCTACCTAGAACGGAGTTCGCACGCGGAGCTCCTTTCAACGTCTCCGAACAAACCATTCCATCCGCAGGTGCTTCTTCCCTCTTTTCTATAGCTAGGTATTTGCTCCGATTGGGGATTCTATTTGATTGATACGGTCTTTTAAAGGGGTTTTGGAGGATTTTTCATCGCCAATCGCCAATTGATAATTGGTTTTGTTTTCTTCCATCAGGGGTATGCGGGTTTACAATAATGTTTTGTTTTCATATTGTTAGACATGTTCTTCACATTTATTTTCTCCTATTTTTGGATTTTTTGTTTAGAACTGCATTAGGATCTGATAATGTTTCAAATTCTAGATCTTTTTTTTCTTAATTAATACAGTATGTACAGTTTACTGCTATTTATCATCATCACAGTCATTTGGCTATCTATTTTTGGTTGGCCTCTTTAGTTATGCATTTTTACTCATTAAAAAAATATATACTCTGTCACTCTACAACCTGTCATGATGCCCTTTCTTACCACTACAATCTAAGTACTTCTCCTAGCACCTTCCACTTGTAACCTTTCATATTGAGTTTTTATCTGCATATCTATGCTTGTGTTTGTGTGCATTTGTATATGTGCATCTTCATGCGTATGTCAAAGCTTTCAAAACTATGAAAATTCAAAGAATACTAGAGTCAAGTTCAAGCCGTATTCTAATTGAGTTGAAATTGAGTGCTGACTAAGTCATGCAACTATCGACTTTGTCATTGAGATCTCCTAAAACTCAACCACTTGGTTGTGTTGACCAAGTTGGAGTCAAGTGATCAAGTCTGTTGAGTTTTTAAAAGATGCCTTTTGTCTTAAGTAGGATTCAACAGTTGGTGTTGTAACACATCAGGGACGTTTTTGTCATACAATGGCATTAACCGTTATAATGTTGGGAGGTAAAAGGGAGAACCAAAATGCAAGCCTTATGCAGTTGTGCAACAAGTCTTTCAAATATTAAAATGTTCTGGTTTTAAGCTTCCATTTTCATTTCGTACATATCTCTCTCTATAAAACTGTTTTTTTTTTTTTAAATTTTTGGTTTCTTTTCTATAACCAAATCATTTCATTTTGAAAGGGGTTCTCCATTCCATTTTGTATGAGGTGTTTTTTCTACTTCTATGATTTTGCGGGAGCATGTAGTAGATGAGCATTAATAAATCTTTCTTTTTTTCATTATTATTCTCTCATTTCTTTGTGTGAACAGTTTTTTATTTAAAGGTTCTTCTTGCTTGAGAGGTAACAGCAGCGACAGTCAATGGCAAATCAGGGTGCAAAAAAGCGTAGGGATGAGAATGTTCGACACATGAGAAACATCCTTCGTCTCATTATAGCTTGCAATGTATGTCCTTATCTCCATGGTTTTAGACATTTGTTTTACCAAATAAATGAAATTACTGGGTGTTAATTTTCTTCCTTCTATTTTACTTAGAATTAGATGAAATTTTGTAAACATTGAGGGATCAAGCAAAGGATTGAGAATGTGTGTTGTTACAGTTGGGTCGCAAGATGCAAAAGTTGAAAAAGGTGGTTCCTAAATCAAGCAAGAAAATGAAAGGTGTCAAGAAAGTTGAGAGACTACACTATTGTATAAACTGTGAGCATAAGTCCTAGGTATGCGAGTCTGGCTGGATATTCTATTCGAAATGAAGATAACGGAAATGGAGATAACTTGAAAGCTTTGGGATTTAGATTGGAAAGATGATGCTAGAGAGGGTGGCTGGAGTTGGGTGCCAACAGTGCGAACATGGGACATCTGGTCTTGACTTGGGATGAATTATTGGTTAAATGGGATAGGGTCCTGGGGATGTGCATTTTCAAAGAGATCTGCTACTGCAAGAGGGAGAAAGGCTAATTAATAAAATGTTATCGTAAGCAGTTGTATCCCAACGAGTTTGAGTTTCCTAGTTATTGTATTGTGTGTGGAAGATGTTGAGACCACTAACCATCTGTTCATATTTTGCTAATGTGGTGCAGGTTGTTAACTCTATGCAATATTAGGCCATTTCAAACTCATCATCACAACATGAGTCACTGGTTGTGTCCCATGCAAAAGACATTGTCATGTATATCTGATGTGTGTATTGATGTATGTACCAAGGGATCCATGTTTTCTATGTTGATACTAGTATGGAGAACTACAATGCTGTGAATGTATAAGGAACACGCTGATGTGTTTCACATGGGTACCCACATGTAGTTGCATGTTTTAAATAAGTAACAACATTTTTATGCAGCTTCTTTTTGTGTTGAACAAAGATGGACACAAACTAGCAACCTTAAATTTGTTAGTTCTTTAAAATCATGACTTAGAGATAAAACCAACAACAGTCGTTGATTTGTCATTCATTGAACCAACCACATTATGCATAAATGTGCCTAGTGTATAGGCATGCATTTACATGTTTCAAATGGGTAACAACAATTTTGTGTTCTATCATAATATAGAAGGAAAAACCATTGCTCACAGCAACTCTGACTGTAAGATCAGTGTTTTTCTATTAACATCCAATTAGACATACAACTAATAGCCCAATGCTCCAGCAAACCAAATAGGAAACTAATAATTAAGTGGGATAATGACTTGAGACAATGTTCTAACCCTAACCTAGACTGATTTGGAAACATGAATCTCAGGGCCATTCTTAGTCTAATAAAGAAAGCTCACGTAATAAGGTGTGGTCCATGTTAGGCTGCACAGTCCAAGCATGGTGGGCCCCACTTATTTATGTGTGTCACAATTAAACTAGCACAATCAATCAAGTAAAAACTTATTTGTTTTTGGACCCAATGGGATCTAAGACAGTAAGACCCTTAATCTTGATGATCAAATAGAAGCAATCATAAGTAGAAAGCTCTACACAATTCACCCCTTTTGATTCAACGGACTTTGATGGTCTCTGTGATGATGTGAGTGATGCTAATAAGGTGGATGATAACAAATGAGATTTCCAAAAACATACCTCTCTCACCTGAACTCATGGGTTTATATAGGATTGGTTAACCATGGCATCACATAACACATAGGAGGCTGGGTGTCATTGGGAAGATAAAGCTCATGCCACCCTATGATACATGGTAGCTAGGTGTCAGTGGGAGATAAAACTTGTAACACCTCGTGTTTTATGGATGGGTTAGGTGTCAATGGGAGGAAGCTTGTGAAACATCATGCTTTATGGTGGGTTAGGTGGCAATAGGAAAGAAGACTTGTGACGCCATGTGCTTCATAGATGGGTTAGGTGTCAATGGGAGAGAAAGCTTATGACACCTCATGACACATGACAAGGAAAGAAAATGGTTCATGCCACCAAATGACACTGCACATGAGGTGTCAAGGGGAATGTAAACTCGTGCCACTAGCTTACACATGTATGGGTTAGGTGGGGGAGGACTTTAGATGTCAAATGTATTGGCGAAGAAATATAGAGGAAATGGCCAATTATCCTCACTAAAGGGGCTCAATTTATGAGCCTAAGTGAGCCCACTGCCAACAGTCCATAGACCCTACCCCTTTGGCGACTGATGTGTTTGCCTGAGTCGGCTGCAACCCTTAACTTTGGCATGACATTTAAGATTTCAAGCACAGCATATCTATAGAGTATAGACAATGGGCGAACTTTCTGTTAGGAATTAAAAAGAGCTTTGGAGTTGTGGAATGACTATGGGAATGGTAACTTGTTGGTCGAGGGAGATTCAACCAATGCAATAGGCCTGAAGGTAAGAAGAAGCCACCATGGAGGCTGATTTTGACCTTCAAGAGAATTAGAAAACTTTGTTTTGGGAAGGACTTTGAGTTTGTGCATGCAAGGAGAATGAATGACAGAGTGGCAAACTTTTTGGTGAAGGTGGGTGTCAGATTTACTACTACTATTGGGAGATGTGATTCTTGGATGATTTCTTCATTCTGTGTTTGGTTTTGTGATATGCCTGTTTTTTTGTGTTACGTATTAGGGGTTGTGAGGCACCTAATGTAGGTCAGTACGTCCCTCATGTTTCTTGTACTCTTTTTTTAATAAAATTTTCTGTCATTGATCCAAAAAAATTAAAAAAACCTTCTAGAGTGTTTCTATTTTGCTGTACTCCCTGCAACCCATATTCAACACTTTTTTCAATTCCCTCATGGGAGGGAGGAAGAGATCTATTAGTTAACAATAATAATAAATAATATTAACAAGAGCTTGTTGCATATATGGAAGATGTGCGCTTTTGCAACCAAAGAAGTTTCAGGTTCACGTCTTGTTACCATTAAAAAATAGAAGTAATAATTAGTTAAACAATGATTTCACTTATTTTTCTTGAGCTTTCAGTTCAGTTTGTTGGGAATAATAGCTGCAATTTGAGTTTTTGGGAGCTCCTATTCTTTTAGATTTTTGAAATTAGGGGAAAATTTTCTCCACTGGAGCTAATGCTGCCACATCTAGAGCACCAAATAAATGCGGTGTTGTATACAGTTTTCATTATGACAGATATTCAGTTCTATTCATCTGATTTTGGAGGCAGTCAACAGATGCTCCAATACCAATATCTTAAATTACGACACAGCTGATGATTTGTTGCTCTATATGTAATGCTGAAGGTATTTCTTGTTATTCTTTAAATAGGTTTTAAGTCCTTACTGTCCACGTCCATTGTGTCTTATCAGAAATCCTTTGTATTAGGTTGAATTTTAAACCATGGGCCTTAATTGTTTTGTCATATCACAAATTGGTAGGATATATTTCTATCAGAAGAGCATGGCAATTGCTTTTGCATCATCTGGAAGTGCCTTTTTTTGTGGGTGGTGAATCAAATTTTATTTTTTAACCAAATTTTCCCCATTCTCAAAGTGGTGTTATTTTACTTTAACATAACACTGTGTAGGTTATATTTGTTGTGGTGAGAATGCTTATCTTCTATTCTACTTTTACTTGGAAACACTGGGCTGGCCTCTTCGTGACATCAATGGCCTATTTAATTCCATATCAACAACTCGCCAAGATGGCAAATCCAACATATACTGATAACGGAGAACTTCTAGATGGTGGGTTTGATATGAGCACCGATGGAGTTTGTGGGTATGTATGGTTCTATGCATTTCAGGAATAGACTCTATGCAGATTTCAACAGTATCACTTGTTTGCATGATGTGCTTTTCTCTAGAATCTTGAAATAAATAGGTTATCATTTCAACATTGTGACATGCTTTTACATTTTTTTGGACATCCAATATATCTCTCTAGTCATAACCAGTGAGCAACCCATCCAATCAGTATAATAATAATAGTTTAGCTAATAAAAAATATTAAAAAAGTAACCCATGTTGTTTTCTTATCAGTCCTTTTATGCTTGCACCAATTATAGTTCTAAACTTGTTGCTTAGATCCAAAAAATGGGGTGAGTTTACTCAATTCATGTTTGAATCAGGATTCTAGATTGCAGTTCAAGGCTGCAATTTGTGACAATGCAATGATCCTTATTGTACTAGTGTTAGGGTTATTTTTTAATATAATATTTATTACACGTTTTATGAAGGTGTATGAAGTATTGATGTCAGGAATTTAAGTTCCCTTTGAATGAAGTGAACTTTTTCAAGTAATTCTCATAACTGTGGCTGGAAATTGGATCAGCCAGGCTGAGCTTTGGACCAACCTGAGCTCAAGATGCCTTGACTGTGTATGAGATTGACACAGCCCTATCTTGCCATGCTTGAGCTAAAGCTCAAACTTATTTTGGCCCCAGTACACTTAATTCTAGCTCCAAGTCAGACCCAAGCTCAAGCTCATATAAAAAAAATGTTAAAATGTGTGTGCAATTGAGCATGTGCACATGCATGTGTCAGGATGGGGTTGAGTTTTTAGAGCATTGGGCAGAGTCTGGTGTGAAATTAATTCAAGCTTCGAAATTTGGGCCTTATACGGCCCTAGTTGGTAGGATGGATGCAACCCAAACCCATTTTCCACTTTCATTTCAGACTCCTCAAACTTATTTTTGGCCCCTGTACACTTAATTCTAGCTCTAATTCAGACCCGAGCTCAAGCTCATTTAAAAGAAATGTTAAGATGTGTGTGCAATTGAGCATGTCCACATGCATGCGTCAGGATGGGTTAAAGGTTTTAGAGCATTGGGCAGAGCCTAGTGTGAAATAAACTCAAGCTTTGAAATTTGGGGCCTTATACAAGCCCTAGTTGGTGGGGTAGATGCAAACCAAATTCATCTTCCACTCTCATTTCAGACTTCTCAATTGATTTAAAGGCTGGGTTTATTTTTGTTCTTTGGTTTGTCTAACAGTATAATTATGCCCATCTCATAAGATACAATGAAATTTGTATAAACTGTTTTACAGTGTTGTAACATTTTGTTTTGCCACATTTTTTCGTGTGTTCTCTGTACTCTTAATTTTTTTTTTGGAAACAGAAACAAAAGAATAATATATTATTGTATAAAAAGTACTAGAGCTTTGTATAAGAGAACTACAGTATATCCCACAAATGCTCATGCCTCTCTACACCAACTTTCACTAGAACATCAGCAACCTCATTTGTTGATCTTCTAACGTTTAAACAACACTGTTCTATCCCTGTGGACCCTCCTAATGTCCCTCACTACATGAGCCAACCTCCAAGGGGGTTTCTTTCTACCACTTGCCCATGCTAAAGAATTCTTTGAGTCCCCTTCTATAATTAAGTTTCCAACCCAATGGATTAAATAGATTGAGCAGCCCTCCTTAACCCCAAGAGTTCTACCTCATTAGACTCCTTCACCCCTATCGATTCTGAGAAGATCAAAGTGATTTCCCATCTATCACTATGTATGACTTCACTTATTCCTGTTGTCCCTGGTTTACCCCAGCAGCTCCATCTACATCAAACTTAGAAAGACCGAATTGTGGCGCACTCCCAATATTCTTTAGCTACACTCCTCCAACCACTCCTCCCTCTCTCATACAACCTTCCCAAGACAAAAAGAGATCGGATATAGACAGCCCAACAAACTGCTTAGAAGAAGGTTAAGCAACAACACATTCTCCACTTAGCCCCATCCAACACTTTTCCTATCTCCATCTTCTTTCCTTTCCAATTGACCAAAATAATATACTGGAATGATACTCCATCCTACTCCTACTCCTTTCCCTCCACTGGATGGACCTCTTCACCATTCCTCCATCACCCTTCCAATCTTACCAGTAAAGACCCACTTACAACTCATCAATTTTAGAAAATAGTCCCATAATCTATGCCAGAACTGACACCTGGACATCAAATGATCAACTGTATCCTCCTCCAGACTGCATAAAATGCAACTCAGCATGGCTCCAATCGGTATGACACCTATCATTCATATTACTACACCAAGTTCCTACCCTTCACTGCTGCTAATGTAACAAGATTGAAGAGATCGAAGAGATGATAAGAAGCATTGTAAAGAAATTTGTTGCAGCGAGGAAGGATCAAGTTCCCAAAGGGATAGATTCAATACGAAGGGAAGAATTAATGGAAATTCTCCACGATTATCTGCAGAGGTATTTGATTGTTTTTGATGATATGTGGAGCATAAATGCATGGGTTAGTTTAAAATGTGGATTGTCTGACAATAATTGTGGCAGTAGAATTATGGTGACAACCCGAATTTACGATGTGGCTTCTTCTTGCATAGAAACTTATGGCCATTTCTACAAACTTCAACCCTTGTCTGCAGAAGAAGCTTGGACCCACTTTTGCAGGAAGGCTTTCGGTACCCATGACTGCTGCCCAATCAAAGACTTGCACCGAGGAGGAACCTTGCTATTCCAAACCAAAGAACATAGGGTTTACTACTCTCATTATTATGTTCACATCGTATTGCAATGATTTTTTTGTTAGTTTGCCTTTAATCATCATAATCATTTGTGTCATTATGGAATGGCTGAAGCTTGTATTAGCCCTTGTCTTGATGCAGGCATCAACCTAAAGTGTCACATTTAACCATTTCGTTCCATGTCCTGATTGGTCTCATCTTTCTTTTAATATCTTGAAGTAGAAAGTGTTCTGTCTCTAGTCTTCTATGCACATGTCCAATCGTCTCAGATGGCATCTTCCATTTACTCTTTCAATTGGAGTCACCGATAGCTTACCCCTTATGTTCTGATTCCTAGTTAGCAATTCTAGTGAGAAACTTGGTGTCTCCTTGGCTAGGGAGATAACCAATGAGATGCTTCTCAACCATCAATTTTCAACAACGCCCATGATCCCATGAATTAGATGAATATACCCTTGTGAATGGGGATAAATTCCTGACAAGGGCTGTGGCGAAGTTGTCAAGTGCTTGCTGTCATAATCATAAAGGTTGCATGTTCAAGTCACACTATCATTTGAAAAGGAAGTGATAAATTCTGCCTTATTTGAAAAATGGATTTCTGTTAAGTGTTCTTTAAGTTCTCCAAGAAGTTTCTTTTTAGTTACTTTTTACTCTACACATTCATCTTAACATATGCATCTTGACAACATGTACTTTGTCTTGTATTCCTTTATACTCATATTTTACTTTGTATAACAATGAAAGCCTAACTGGATCTTATAAACTCAGCTTCTTATGGCAATGGGTGCATCGTGAATAAGACCTTTTATTGAGAGTATAAATTCCTTGTTTGGGTAATGTTGGAAACAAAATTTGGTTCAAAGTGGTGATTTTTTTTTTTGTGGGGGTGGGGGGTGGGAATATATTAATATAAGAATCTCTTTCACCTAGACGATGTCACCCACGAGCGGCAGTCACCCTTGGCCCTATGTGGTCCATAGGGGTGGGGTCTAGTGCACAGGGTTGGGTGAGTTTTAAAGGTTTTTTTGGAATGATGCTTCTCATAAATAATCAAGTCTATTGGATTTGAAAAACCATGATTTTCAAGGACCCAAACACCAACTGTTAAAATGGGGTTAGTTTTGGATGGGTTTTTAATGTAACAGTGACATCAACTATAATGGGTTCAAATTGGAACAGGTACAATTCCCGGGGCTAGATGGGTGTGAGGACGACCCTAGTGGACCCCATGTTGGGGCCAAGGAAGACTATTGTTCATGAGAAATAGTCACCCAAGTAAAAAGTTTCATGAATATAAATTGCTAAGTTAGTCCTCATACAAAAATGAAACTAAGAACGTGAATAACCCACCCACCCCCCACTCCGCCCCCAACCCAATGTTTGTCACAGGTTTATGTATCATTTTTTCTCTTTCCCATAGTAGTTTAGCTGTTTATTGCAATAAATTGACCTAATCTATACTGCTTTGTTTTTTTTTTTAGTTATCTCCATGACGTGATCTACATAACGAGCTTTGTACAGTTGATGTCCATCTTTTCTGGCAAGTTTTGGTACACATATTTAGTGGTAAGGAAGATCAAGTCCATTTTGTCATATTCTCCTGGTTAAACTTAGTTTTTCAGTATCTTGATTTCTTTACCATCATTTTTTCCATGGGATAGTAACTAAGAGTTTTGACACTAATGACAAAATAAATCCACTTGTGGAAGGATGCCAACCTGCTGATGGGGCCAACTCTAACATTCCCTTGTAGATTTCCATCTAGGACATGCAAATTGGATTTTGATATACCTTTTTTTTTAAACATTAATAGAACCTTATTAAGGTTGAAGAAAAAAGTAAAAGAATGAAACAAAGATAAAGCCCATGTACAAGTATCCTGATACACACCCCAAGAGGCGTCCTATAAGCCCTCCCCTCTAATAACCTACTAAACTCACTTCCTATTCAAGATTGCCTGTTAAATCTGGACAATGCATTACTTTTTGCCTCCTTTTTAAAGAATGTACAAGTGCCAATTAAAAGCTTTACATAGTTGGTGGGCATCCCTTCAGGCTTCTCCTTGTGGATAGGAGAAGATGATCCATGTTGCGACTCCACTAGCCTAGTCCTGCTTCTGCCCTTTCTTCATCGTTAAAATCAATACTCATGGTTCTTCCCACCTCAGCAACTTAACTGCTTCCCTTATCTTTAGTGCTAGTAGGAGTGAGGACAACCAACCTAGATTTTAATATACTTGCGATCTCCCAAGTGTGGCTTTACACTTACTTTCCACATAATATATTATCCACAAGAACACCGAGATTTGATGTGCTTATCAATTGTGGAAAGCACAGCCACAACTTATTCAAGATTAAGGATGTTGTGCAGCAATGTGTTAACAATGCATCGGCCCTCACAGGCTCCTGGGAAACATAGTAGGGGATGTCCAAAACCCTTGTTTTACAATTTGAACAACATGGGAAATGTCCCTGAATGAAGAAAGCATCTTTGGAGCTAGAGGCAGCAGATTGAAAGCAAAATGGTACTCCTTTTTTACCTTGAGGAGAATTTTGCTCAAGCATATTCGAGAGCCATCCACAATTGATTTGGAGCTGGGGGCAACAAATCTAGCATTATCTAGTTCGATGAGCTCTTCATTGTTGAGTTGATGAACCTTGCCAACATTGATTCCTAGGTGGTTTGTCCTTGTGACCTTATCAGGCCATCTGAGAATGTAATGATTTTGGAAGCATTAAAATGGTGCAAACGAGAGGCATGTAGAAGAGGTACTGGAAGTGAGGGAACTAAGAAAAATGTTTCTCTGTTTGGTTGATGATTGTAATTGGGTTCGGTGCTTGAAGTAGAGTCAATATGCTGTAGAGTGGGGATAATTGTTGGCTAGTTTTCCCTGGTATAGAGTGTAGGAGCTAACAAAGGCTTCTCATTTGTTTGATTTGGGATAAAAATTGAGGTGTCTTTGCAAGGTATCTCATTGTCAGTCAAGGTTAGGTGGAGATTGCTCAAGAAGGTAGGACAGATAGGGGATTGGTCAATGAAGGGACAAACATAAGTTAAGATGGGTTGAAAGGTTTACCTTTGTGGAGGAGGGTTCGTGGATGTGGAAGGTTGGGGAATGGATTTGAATGGACAAACGAATCCCAAAAGGTTTTTAGTGTAGGCATAGTAAAATGATAAACAACATGGAAGAATACTGACTTAATGGGATTAAAAAATTAAAGAGGGAAAAAATGAGGAAGGAAATAAACCAAAAAACAGGGGGGGGATCAAAGAAATATAAGAAAACCAGAGAATGATGAAAAAGCATGAATCAAGGGAAAGAGAGCTGAAGGTAAAAGAATGATGCCGCCTACCTTGCTTATGCCGGTTCTCCTAGGGAAAACCAAAGCTAATATGAGAGTGACGAGAACAGAGCTTCCATTTTTAAGTAGAAATAGTTGAGGTCAAATGCATCCTCAAATAGCTAGTAAAAGAGATTCCATGAAGGCAGCATGAAGTATGGCTATGAGTTTTGTGTTTCTATTAGAGGCGTTTGTAGCTTTGTAACTATAGTGGATAATGAAGTTTCGACATGAAAGCTGGCTATGAAGCTCTCTATGGAATTGCTATGAGTTTTGAGATTGCACCTGCAAATTTTGTAAGTTCTATTGTTCCAGATTTTCTTCTGAGCCTTTTTTTTTCAACCTGTGGGCTCTCTTGTCAACCTTTGCTATAGTTATTTCCTCGGCGGGGCATCCATTTACTCAATCTGATTTGCAACTAGAAGATCGCTGGTCCCACTTGTTTGTTCATTGAAATCTGGTCAGTAGTACTTCCAGTTTTTTAGCACCTTCAAAAACTATTGGTTGCTTTTCTTTGACTCTTCGTTGATTATACTAGTGAACCATGTATGATTTGGCTGTTGAGATATATTAGGATTTATTGATGTATTTCCATTTATGGTTGATTAGGTTATGATTGATTGTGTAATCTACTTCTCATATAATGCTTGGGATGTTGTACACTGTTTTTTTTTTGGGTCTTTTTTGCTTCAATCTAGTGGCTTTTGGTTTGCATCTCCTTCAAACCACTCCTACTACTGTCGCCCCAGCCTTTGCTTTCCATCGCACATGGGTTCTCCACCTTCCATCAACTGTGGGACCCACTTCTGTGTTGTTTTCCATTGGCTGTATGGGACTTCTGTACACCCAGTTTTTGGGTGTTTTTCATTGGATCTGTGAGGAACCACACTTCAGGACGTGGAATTTGGACCACCACAATTGCCCCTTCCTGTATATTTGCCTCTGTGAGGCTTTCGATTCAGTTTGTGCCTTGTGGGGTCCATGTCTGCCTCCACCATCTTAGATCTGGCTGCCGTCGTCGCACATCTCTCCTTTTTTTTTTTCCCGTTGTTGTCTCTGAATCTCAATCCTCTCTCCCTTCCTTTTTGTTCGCCAGATGATCCACCATCTGCCTTCTAGACTTGATTCTCCAACCCCTTTACCTCTCATTTTAGAGACCTTCTTTTCCCTACATTTTGTGGATGGTTCATAGGGAAATCTCTGTGTGTTCTCTTAGATCTGGAGTTTTTCTTCAGATTTGAACCTATAATCCCACAACTCTACAGTCGTTTTTTGCTCACATCTGTAAGGCGCGATTTTGAGTTTGAATGCCAATGAAACCCTTTAAGACCTATTTTTGGTCACATTGAATGGAGGTTTAAGTTTTTCTCCGTTTTACTGTTCTTGCCTACGTTGTTGTTCCTCGCCGGACTTCGACATCTTCTTCGGATCAGTTTCTTTTTCCGGCGGACTTCTGTAGCGGGTTCTCATTTTTGCCCGCGTCTTCTGAAGACCTATATCTCTGTATGGTTGATTTGCAGCCTTCCTGTTTCCAAGGTTGTTTTTTTTTCACATGTTGGGGGACGTCAGCTGATTCCAGTTTTGGCTTTTCTACTTTGACCGGGTTCGATTTTTGGAGATTCTTGTTGATCTGCTTTCGCTCCATCAGATGGTATTACCATTGGATAGTCAAATTGAATATATGCAAACTCAAGTGGGACCCACTTGAGTTTGTGGGGGTAGTGTTGAGATATATTAGGATTTATTGATGTATTTCCATTTATGGTTGATTAAATTATGATTGATTGTGTAATTTGTTAATTAGGAAATTAGGATCCCTAAATATTGGGAGAAATATCCCTTGTACTCTATATATTGTCTTCCATTTAGTAAATTAAAACACAAGTGAAAGTGAAATTATTCTTCTCCTATTCTCTTTATTACTTTCAACATTGGCATCTCCTTGGTTACCTTGGGGGGGGGGGGAACAATGGTCTTGGTGGACTGCTTGGGTAGTCCCTCTTTGATGCTACTCATACTAGGAAAATTATAACTGCCCTACTTTTTTTTTGAAATGGTTCATACATTAATAGATTAAAAGGTACCAGAGGTGCAAATACATAAAGAAAGAGCAAACAAAAAAATCAAGAAACATAAAAGAAACCACCCATAGAAAGAGCCAACAACCAAGCCATAGCACAAAACACAAAAAGATCAAACAAGTTCAACACATTCTTTCCAAGCACGTAGAATGTTGGTCATGGAATATTTCTGAATTCCTGAAGAGAAATCGCCCATGATGCACACTTGGTGAGAACACGTCTTGTAATACCCCACCCCAAAAAGTCTGACATTGCTTGTTGCATTGGAAATTCCCTAGTATTTAGGTCGTAGCCTTCCTCCTTATAGCATGACGCCTTTTGGGAGCAATAGTTGGTTGGCTCGCCAATTGAAAGCCGTGCGGGTTGTGTGTGAGGCTCAGAGCGGACAATATCATGTTAGCGGGATGGGTCGTTACACTTCTAGCAACCGACAAACTGGTTTATATCGTCCCTTTGAACATCCTATTATTACGTTCCCATCAAAGACTCCAAACAACAGCAAATAAAGATAATGCCACAAACAGGAGCATTTAGACGAAACGGAGGCAATGTCCCAAGCAAAGGATAGCTCAGCCACCGATGATGGCATAACCCAAGCCACACCAAACTGGTGCATTTAGGCGAAACAGAGGCAATGTCCCAAGCAAAGGATAGCTCAGCCACCAATGATGGCATAACCCAAGCCACACCAAACTGGTCCAGAACAGAGTTCCAGACATTGGAAGAGAAGGGACAATGGATGAGGAGATGATTTGACTCTTAGGAGACTTGGAGGCAAAGAGGTCTCATTATTGCCCTACTTGACGAGACTAATTATTCACTGTGGTCTCATTAGGCCCAATGTATGTAGATCCACTTATTTACTCAATGACATGGGTTTAACCCATGACTCAACTTAACCGGACCCAACTTGGTGGGCCTGAATTTAAAATGGATTGGGCTAGGGGTGGGATAGAAGAGGGCCAATATATGGTTGGGTCAAAAAGCATAAACTCACATTGAATATGGGCAGACAAAAATTAGGCTTAATTGAACTTGCCCGCCCAAGTTGCACTCCTTGTTGCAGGGAAAGTATGGAAAATCTAATCCCCCCCTGCACGAGGTAGCTCAACTTGTAGATCCTTTGACTCAGGAACCAGAGATCCCAGGTTCAAGTCCCGTAGTAACTCGATGCTCGTGGTTTGCTGGGGGCTGCATCCATTGGGAGTTTTATCCAACGCCCTCATGCTTGAGGAGAGCTGGGGGTCTGGGTTTCTTCGGCATCAAAAAAAGAAGAAGGAAAATCTAATTATTAGGGATTTGATTTCTAAATCCATAGAGTTCATGATCACATGTGCTCGTGCATCCGGCTACTAGTTTGATTGAAGTAAAAAAAACGAGACAGAAGGTGAAAAATGGTGGAAGTTTCAATCTCCAGAAAATCAGATATTTCAATCCAAGTCTTGGGCAGATATAAATTGGGAACACCCTCTAACCTCCACAATCCTCATCCACTTTGGTGATAACCAATCTCTCCCTCCAGTGATAACCAAACAACAAGATTTCAGTCTAGTAAATTCAAAATCTCCAAGTTTATGATAAACCAATTGCCAAGAACACCTTAACTTTTACACAAAACTACATGACAGAGAGGGAATTGCCAATTTAGTGGGACATTGTATGTCACATCCAACCGAAACAATACCCTATCCCTTCTTTCTAAAGGATATCATTTAGTCACTCTCCATAAAGTTCTCTCACAGCGAGAACTTCATGTGTATACCACCTATGATCGTTGGGTGGATTTAAAAGATCTATGCATGTATATAGTGTTTAAAAATAAATCAGTTTCAACTCTAGCCATAGTTTTGAAGAACCCAAAAATCAACAGTAGATAAGGGTGTCGTTTTATGAAGTTCAATTCAAATATGTGGTTGGTTTTTCTATTAACTATTTGGGGAATCTGTGAAATAAATAAATGGAGTAAAATGTAGGGCCTCCACAGCTGAAAATGTGGCAAGTTTCATGAATCATTTGCACCAAACAAACTGGTAAACATAATTGCTGCCTTACCATATAAGCTTATGTATGCTGACCTTGAGCTAAAATCCAAGTTGATGTCTTGGAGTGAACTGCAACAATTCCTTCATAGACAATCCCAAAGTAAGGTTTTAGACATCTAGACGATCCTTGTGACTTGAGTCACTTGTCAAGCATTTCTCTTTTCTCATTTAATTGATTGCTATCTCTAAGGGTCTGTTTTGCTCTGGTTGTACGATCTTGGATCTTGGATCTTGGATCTTGGAGATGGCCTTCCTAGGAAATGACATCTTTGGCTAATTGGTTTGATTGTGTTGCCTGTCTTTATTGGCCAAATACTGTCCTGATGCTCAAAATTGAAAAGAACAAAGTTGGCAAGGGTTGCTGCTGCAATGATGATTTTTTTAGTTTGAGTCATCATTATAAAAACTAAAAATAAACAAAAAACTCGTTTGTGTGGAAGGAAGCAGAAGTATTGCTGATCATGATCCCAGTCTACCTCGGTGATTTTTTTTAATATATGCACGCGCTCTACTTGCTAATCTTTGGATGCATGGTGTATCAACATATTCACAAGATAGTAGAAGGTGGTTGTTGAACTTTACTCAATTCTGCGATTGTCATTTTTCAGATACCGGCATTTGGTTTGTACAAGCTTTTTCCACTTCTAAGTGGATTGCTCTCTCTGGGTTCAGAGGTACATCATTTCTTCAGATGCACGGTATTAATACTGTTCTGTCTGTCACAAGTTTGTTCATGCAATATTGTGTATGATCATTGCCTGTAGGGAGCTGTGGAAGATGAAAAAAGCCGCAAGAAAAGGGAAAAGATGGAGAAGAAGGCTTCAAGGCCAAAATTTGTTAAGACTAGAAGTAAGTGATTCCCCCATTTATGTACTGTTTTCTCGACTTAGGATCAAGTGGAAATTTGTACTTAGATTATGTTCATTAAGATTGTAATATTATGATCAAAGAGAAAGGGAAAAGATGTTCTGATTTGCGAGAGCTGATTCTATGACACCAATTGTTGTATTTTTTTCTCTCCTTTGTTTGCCCCCTTACTTCAGTGCCGCCTCCTCCCCCTCCCCCACTCCAAATCTCTACCAAACAAATAATAATAAAAATAAAAAGAAGACTTTCTCCCCGGTTCTAATATGTTCTTCAAAAGGC
The DNA here is from genome assembly GCA_022113865.1 of Chimonanthus praecox. Lineage (NCBI taxonomy): Eukaryota > Viridiplantae > Streptophyta > Magnoliopsida > Laurales > Calycanthaceae > Chimonanthus > Chimonanthus praecox. Next base: position 57,453,480 of record CM039089.1, read on the forward strand.
GCGACTACTATTGATTAAGAACCTGAGATATCCTAGTTATGAAAATTATTTGCTTGTTTCTAAATGATTTTCCAATGGAAGCGCAAACTTTTGCCTCCTTTCCGATTGACCTGTTTGCTAACAAAATGAGTAGATTGTCATTTGTTACTTAGAACCTGCTTCCTTAGAAATGAGTTCCATCAGAAAGTGCGCCATATAAAATGTCCTTCAAAACGTGACCCGGCAACAAAAAAGGGTCAATTTCTTAAAAAGGGTCTCTCCCATACATTATGATTTACAGTATATTTCAACCTTTTCGTGCAGTTGTCAAGATAAAGTGTTAATTAGAGGATTTCATACACATTAATATGATATTTTTGGATGAATTTATCTAATAAAAGAGTGAAGCTGAGGCAAGAAAAAATAAGTTAATTTCTAAAGAACATTGGCCTTAAATGGCCGGGTCCTTGCATATTTTTTCATAAAAACTATTTTTTATCATATTCCTTTTTAACATCAAATATCAGATCAGCAGAGCTAAATGATAAAAGTTAGTATGTTACGTTATACAGTTGCAGCCCTTTTTTCATAACCCTTTCATGGAGGAAATTGGAGCCTAGCTTGCAACAAATGTTTTCCATTGAAGCTGGATTTATTGCAGATCAGAGCATGCTAGAATTACTCCTTTTATCATTTCTGTGATATTTTCTTCCTCATCATCATTAAATTGGGTGTGTTTTCAATCCGAAGGGGTTGGTGTGATGGTTAAGGTTCCGCTTCAAGAAGCGGTAGTCTGGGTTCGATTTCCACTCCATTCTAAAAGAGTCACTCTCTGTAGATTTATCCAATGTGTGTGAGTATGAAGGTTTGTATATGTTCTGAAGATTAATCGGGTTCTTTAAGAGATTTGGATACCTTGATCGTAAAAAAATATTGGGTCGTTGCTCGAGAGGCTAACTATGGTGAGGCCTAATTCTCACTGTTGTACAAAGTTCAAGAAAACCCGTACAAGTATAACTAGCGACATGGTCTGTGTTTTGTATGTAATATTTTTTTATATATGGCATTAATAATTCTTAGAAATTTAAAACAAAAGTAAATTTTATAAAATCTGCATATTCTAATTAAATGACAAAGAAATTAATTATTTTGTTCAACTAATTTAGCTGTTATATTAATTGAATTTAGACAAAGAATTTCAATTCACAGTCAGAATATTGGCAAATAACATATCTTTTAACTTTACAAAAGCCATTTCATGTTTTGAGTTAAAAATTAGGGTAGATGTGTAGAGAAGTGTAGTAGCATGCAAGGATAAATCAACGGGAATCCATATCATTACGCATCAAGTTTCCTTAGAGCATATTTCACATTTAAAAAAAAATGATTCAACAGAAGATTTTTTTTTTTTCTATAGTTGTGTGCACAAATTTCTTAAAAAATTGAATTGTCATAACCAAATATTTAAGAAAAATAACTAAATTTTCTCATCAAGACATGAAAATTTTGCTTTATGAGAAAAGTTTGCCACATTTCATAAACTTGGATTGATCTTAAACACTCGATTATGTATATATCCAACTCAAACTATTTGTTACATGGTTGGATGGAAACCATTCATGTCTAATTATGCTTAAGGTGCCTTATTTACATAGCTTAAAGTTACGAAGTCTAACTCAAATATTCACTGAGACTCATTTAATAAATGAGTTGACCAATCTCAAGTTTCTCAAATACTCGCTGAGACTCATTTAATAAATGAGTTGACCAAACTCAAGTATCTCAAATACTTATTGAGACTCATTTAATAAATGAGTTGGCCAAACTCAAGTATTTGTCAAAGTCTTATTAATACCTAAGATAATTCAGACTCAAACTCAAATATAGTATAAATAAAGTTTAAATAGATTGGCCCTTTTTAACCTATTTATTAAACGATTAATATAACTCAGTTCTTATAAAAAAATGTTCCATTTATTAAATATGTTGATGCAACTCGCCCTTTTTAACCTATTTATTAAACGGTTAATATATAATTCAGTTCTTATAAAAAATATCCCATTTATCAAATATGTTGATGATGCAACTCTATCCAACATACCAAATTTTGAACCCCCAGTGACGAATCAAATATAAAAATAAAAAATAGAAAACAAATTCCCCCGGTGACAAGTCATGTTTCTAAGGAATTTTTCTTATAAAAAATCTGAAATTTATGTTTCAAAAAACTAATAAACGTGCTCTTTAGATGTACTCTCTTTATCAATTGTCCATCAATCATATTTATATGAAAAAACAATGAAAGAGCTTAGTTGTGTAACATGTAGACCTTCAAGGTCAAGTCTGAGGCCATCCATAGACTGAATCCCATATCATTCTTTAATGTTAAATCAGGATCTACAATATGTCATTGGTAAGCAAGTTCAAAAATTAAAAATAGGGAAGTGAACATAGAAGAGGAGAACACATTTCTAAAATATTGAACATTGAATATATTTAAGAATTGAACATATGTACATATAAGCAGCAACCGGTCACAAGTAGTGTTCATCTATTCTAATTGGGCATTCTTGTCCCAAGTATGAACCAAAACTTTTTGAAATCCCCAAATCCCCAAACAAAGAATGCAGCCCACAAGGTCGAGAGTCTTAGCTAAATCAAGACTTAGAAATGCAACCAAGTCTTGTAATTGCAATCAATTACCTTTTTCTCCATTTCTAATTTTCCCTTCAACGTTGAAGGCGAAATCAAATATACAATGTGACTGGGAAGGAGCAAATTTTTGTATCAAGAGAATGTATATCTAAAATATTGAACATATCTACAAACACAGTAGCAGAGCACGAATGGTGTCTCCATTAATTCTAATTGGACAACATTCAAGTAGTTGTCCCAAGACTCCAAAGCAGGCACAATGAGAAATCCCAACAAAGAAATGCAGCCCACAAATCAAAAGTCTTCATCTTCAGATTGGAAATGCAGCAGCACAAGGTGATATAATCCAATCATCAAATAGTTGGAGATTATGCATGCCACCCCCTTTTATCTGAATGCAGAATTGACTACAACATCTGATCTTCTCATTATCTAAAACACCAAGACCCGAAACAAAACAAATGCAGCCCACAAAGTCAAGTGTCTTCATCTTCACAAACTGGAAATGCAGCACAATGTGATATAATCCAATCATCAATTTAGTTGGAGATTATGTATGCCACCCCACTTTATCTGGCATGCAGAATTGACTTCAACACCAAGACCCGAAACAAAACAAATGCAGCCCACAAAGTCAAGAGTCTTCATCTTCACAAACTGGAAATGCAGCACAATGTGATATAATCCAATCATCAATTTAGTTGGAGATTATGTATGCCACCCCACTTTATCTGGCATGCAGAATTGACTTCAACACCAAGACCCCAAACAAAACAAATGCAACCCACAAAGTCTAGAGTCTTCATCTTCACAAACTGGAAATGCAGCACAATGTGATATAATCCAATCATCAATTTAGTTGGAGATTATGTATGCCACCCCACTCTATCTGGCATGCAGAATTGACTTCAACTATATACCATCAATTCAACACCATTGTCTGATCTTCTCATTCTGGGGGATAAACCATTGAAAATTGAAATTGGAGACCTGAAAAGATTGAACACAATCATATTCAGCTTTCAATTAAGCATGTAAGTGTTTAATAATATCCATCACAACCCACCATAGCTAACCTTGTGTTTTGATTGGTGGTGGTGGTGGGAGGTTGTCTCCAACCATATACAATCAAGTCAACACCATTATCTGATCTTCTCATTGTCTATAAAACACCAAGACCCCAACAAAACAAATGCAGCCCACAAAGTCAAGAGTCTTCATCTTCACAAACTGGAAATGCAGCATAAGGTGATATAATCCAATCATCAAATTAGTTGAAGATTATGTATGCCACCCACCTTATCTGGCATGCAGAATTAACTTCAACTATATACCATCAAATTCGACACCATTGTCTAATCTTCTCATATAAACCATTGAAATTGAAATTGGAGACCTGAAAAGATTGAACACAATCATATTCAGCTTTCAATTAAGCATGTAAGTGTTTAATAATATTCATCACAACCCACCATAGCTAACCTTGTGTTTTGATTGGTGGTGGTGGTGGGAGGTTGTCTCCAACCATATACAATCAAGTCAACACCATTATCTGATCTTCTCATTGTCTATAAAACACCAAGACCCCAACAAAACAAATGCAGCCCACAAAGTCAAGAGTCTTCATCTTCACAAACTGGAAATGCAGCATAAGGTGATATAATCCAATCATCAAATTAGTTGAAGATTATGTATGCCACCCACCTTATCTGGCATGCAGAATTAACTTCAACTATATACCATCAAATTCGACACCATTGTCTAATCTTCTCATTGTGGGGGGATAAACCATTGAAATTGAAATTGGAGACCTGAAAAGATTGAACACAATCATATTCAGCTTTCAATTAAGCATGTAACTGTTTAATAATATTAATCACAACCCACCATAACTAACCTTGTGTTTTGATTGTTGGTGGTGGTGGGAGGTTGTCTCACATTGCCATGTCACAATTGTTTTGATTGTTGACTGAGGTTGATGATCTGAAAGTATAAGGACATCTGATATTGATCTGAAACATAAGCACAAATGAAAGTAACAAATAGAATATGTAAACTTACCAGCAAACATAGATTTCATTTCTTGAAGTCAGCCACTTGCTGGATTGATACACCCACGGTAGAGAAAACCTGTAAAAAACCCAAGAAACCCCTTCTTGTGTGAGTGTTCTCCAATGAAATTGATTGAGATTGATGATCTGACATATATGTATAAGGACATCTAATATTCATCTGGAACATAAGCACAAATGAGAGTAACAAATAGATTATGTAAACTTACCAGCAAACATAGATTTCATTTCTTGAAGTCAGCCACTTGCTGGATTGAGACACCCACGGTAGAGAAAACCTGTCAAATCCAAGAAATCCCTTCTTATGTGAGTGTTTTCCAATGAGTTTGATTGAGATTGATGGTCTCAATATATGTACAAGGGCATTTAATATTGATCTGAAACATATGCACCAAATGAGAGTAACAAATAGAATATGTAAACTTACCCAGCAAACAGAGATTTCACTTCTTGAAGTCAGCCACTTGCTGGATTGAGACACCCACGGGTAGAGAAAACCTGTCAAATCCAAGAAATCCCTTCTCTCTTTTTTTTTTTCACTTGATCGACTTGCAAATGGGGTTATCATCGTTGTATCATCATAATCAGAAAACAAGAGCAAACACGGTAATATTCATGGTTGTAAGATAGGCTGCGTTTGGGTCCATAAATAGACAGGGCAAATGGTTCACTCATGACGACAACTAGGACAACAATGTATTAAATTATTTACAACCAAATGACATAATTAGTAGAAAAGAGGGAGGGGGGGGGGGGGGGTGTGTGGGTGGGGGGTTGGGGGGCGGGGATGGCAATATATAAAACCTGTAAGTTATACAACATTACCTTGTGGAAGAAGTGTCACTCATCTTTGACTTGCCGCACAGTCATCTCAATGAACCACCACAGATAGGATCTTCAATTGCAGAGGATAAATTTTGAGGCAGGAAAAATAATACCCGTGAAGCAAATGAGACAGATGCTAACGAGATTCTGTGAAAACCATTTCATGGGCTTCCATTTGATCTCAACACTCGAGCTTTTCATCCTTTTCGATGTTGTTGGTTCCTTACACAGATCAAAACTTGCTCCTTTCATTCTCAATTCCTGGATGCATCTTACTAGTGTTCTGTTATCACTCCTCACTGTTTGCAACTGGGTTCCAACCTTCATGTACCTGAAAAGCTTCAACTGAACAAAGAAGATTATAACAAGTGAAGTAAAGAGAGAGAGGCAAGAAGGGATCCACCATTTCTGGCAAGTCCTTTCCTCAGAGTGAATAGAGGAGGTGAAGAGAAGAGTGAGATAGAATCCATGGAATGCAAAAAAGAAGCAGCAGAGTTGAAACACTTCGCGCTTAATGTTTTCCAGGCGGGTTTCTTTGAGCGCGATTCGGCGGGCGAAGACGTCCTCTTCTCTTTGCCAGAGCTTGAGAAGCAGGAGATGGCCTGGGCTTTGGGAAATTTCCATTAATGGGTGGTGTTGAATTAGAGAGGTATTGTTAGTGGCTAATAGAATTTGTTGCTGTCTGTGCTCTTGGTCGACAGGGATTTCAACGACATGGGCATCTTTCATTTCCGCCATTATTGAAGCCTAGAACAAGAAATTTGATTGTGGTGCGGGTGGTCTGTGTTAATGTCTGTGTGTGTTTTATACAGTGAAAATGCAGGAGAGGAGGAAATGCAGCGTTTAGATTTCTAAGAGCAATGAAAGAAATGAAACAAATAATAAAGTTACTAAAAAGAAAACAGGAGAGAGCTGTGCGTTAGATTTTCTTCGAGAGAATTGAGAATTGAGAATTTGCGCTTGATTTTGAGTTTTTTGTTGGGAGGAAATGAAGGAAACATCAGGTATTTAAAATATTGTGAGGGTCGCCTGAAACCTCAAACGGTCGGATTTGAATTGGTATCGCTTGAACCTCTAACGGTCGACTTTGAATTATTTATTGGAAAACTTTACGGGAGAACTAAATCGTTCTGCATACAAACCTAAAAAAGTCCAGGTGGCAGAGACGTGTCACATTCCAATTCCTCAACCAATCGCCTGCATTAATCCGTTTCCAACCTCCCCAACTTTCTCTCACGCCGGTGCAGAGGTTACCTTGAGTACCGTTTTATTTATTTATTTTTAAGAATGTGGATTGGGATAAAAGAGACGGTGGCTGAGGGATGAGATAATTCAATGTAAACTTTTCTAATTAATTATTATAATTTTATGAGATGAGTGATGAGAAACCAAAAATTTTTAAAGTTCAAAATTATAAAGTTAAAATATTTAGATGAAGGTAAAATTTATATAACATATTTCTTTATCATATCTTAATTTTCCAATCAAATATCTCCATTTAATATTTTAATAAATAAATTTTAAAATAAATAGATGAGAACATTTTACACAAATGGTTTGAAATTAGTGAAAACTAAAACATAATACATAGCTTATAATTTTAATAGAATAGAAAATGGAACAGGAAAATTAATTAAAATTAAAAATGACTCAGTAACAGTGCACTACAATAATTTTAAATACTTGAAATCCATAGTTGAATATCTTAGATAATTCGACTTAGATATAACAAATACGATGAAAATAAAGTAGTAAAAAATTGTCCACTTGTCATCATCTAAATGATGAAAAAGTACACGGACGTTCCTTTTTATAAAAAACACCAATCCTGTCAACTCCTTATTTTACTCTATTGTCAACATATTAGAAGTCAACCATAAATCCCCCAGATATTAGGTGTACAACTTGGGTTAGGGTCAACCTGAACACGTTGACCCGACCCAAAAATATGGGCAGGCTAAGCCAACCCATTTAAAATATGGGTTGGTATGGGCGAAAATGCTTGACCCATGTTTTATATGAACATAATTCTCATTTTTATATCATCATTTGATGATTTGTAGAATTAACTCTCTATAATGATTATATAGTGATAAAGACTTATTTTTTTTAGATATCTCTTCACCTAAAGCATGTCGATACAATATACATAGACGAAATTATCTATTTAATTATATGGACTTGTGAACTGATTTAACCTGACCCAAGCTGGTTGACTCAATATAAAATTGGGTTTGAGTTTTAAAAATGGATTGGGATATGGTCAATTTGGAGGAGGTCAATGTAATACCCCATACTTATAGAGAAAAAAAAGTCTCACATTGCTAGTTGTATTGAAAATTCTCTGGTATATAAGTACGAGCCTTTTTTCTTCTAGCATGAGGCCTTTTGGGAGCAACAGTGGGTTGGCTCGCCAATTGAAAGCCGTACGGAGCCGTGTGTGAGGCCCAGAGCGAACAATATCATGCTAGCGGGACGGGTCGTTACAAATGGTATCAGAACATGGTTCAACTCTCTACCTGAGGGTGTGGGCATGGTTGTTGTCTACGCAGAGCCGGGGACGACTCTAACTTTAGGCGTAGATTGTAATACCCCATGCTTATAGAGAAAAAGAAAATCCCACATTGCTAGTTGCATTGGAAATTCCTAAGTAATAAGTAGTAGCTTTATTCCTTCTAGCATGAAGCTTTTTGGGAGCAACAGTGGATTGGCTCGCCAATTGAAAGCCGTGCGGGTCGTGTATGAGGCCCAGAGCGGACAATATCATGCTAGCGGGACGGGTTGTTACAGTCAAAATATGAGTTGAATTGAAAAATAGTGGCCCAAATTAAATATGAACGGGTTAGAATTTGACTTTCAAGTTTCAACACAACACACCCACTGACATTACGCCTACCCATCATCGATGGTCAAACTCCTAAGGCTTTAACTATAATTACAAACCATTTCATCGGTCATCATTAAAATCATTTATTTTTATCTAGACTTGACAATTTTAATTAAATCTAGCAAATGCCAAGTGCACATCTAACGCCTATGAAATCAAAGCTACAATTTTACACTTTTTTAATATACTACAAGTTCTTGTGAATTTATATACATCAATTATAACCAAATAAAAAGCAAACATTTTGAAAAAAACAAATGTGTTCCATTGAAGATAGAAGGTAACAAGGCAGGAGCCTTTGTTAGTCCTTTGCACCTTAATCTACATCCATTGTCAACGCTTTGCAAAGCACTATCGTCCCTCACACTTCAGCTTTCTTTTCAGCTATTTTGGCCCAAAGGTTCAACGATTTCTTCAAATTGAGCTTGAGCTTAACACATAATTAGCCTGCTCATACTCAGCCTTATAAAATTTTAATTATATTAAGATCATCATTAAAGTCATTTATTCAAAATTAATATTTACAAAAGATTTAATCGTAACAACCGCTTGTCAATTTTACCCAATAACTTAATTTGATTAACTCAGAAGTCATTAAAGGTAATTAGCCATGCACCCCTCTAATGGTGATAAGATGGATGTGCTGAAATGTCTATTTTTTAATGACTTGCAAAAACTACTTTGATTGAATCAATCACGTCATTTTTGAATCACCAAATTTTTATTACTTCTAATACAAAAAAATTGTAGCTTTCAAAATCACAACTTCATTAATTCAATTAAAATGATTTTTTAGTTGCTTCCCATTTCTAAACATGAGACTTTCCAACCGACTCATCACCATCGTTAATGATGAATCCCACCTCTTAATATTGAGTACACTGTAGATCATTTCGCAATGGTTAGATGCCTAAAGTATGCAATAACTTCTTGGACGTGAATACCACAAGGCCAGAAAAGCAATTTTGCATCGATTTCAGTAATATCAATGCATAAAATACAGATAATGAAAAGATGCATGCCATTTGTCCTTTTGTCCAATTCTCATAAAAAAGATACACCGTTATCCTTTGTTATAAAAAATATCAATTTTCCTGTCACTTATCTTTCATCAAAGCATTTGTCAAGAGTTATTTCATGAAGGTTTCATGTTACACTCAATGCAAGTTTCAAATCATTAGATCTAAGCCATTTAGACTTCTTTGCCCGTCAATACATTCCCAACATGCTTACAAAAAATACAAAATGAAATAAATATCTATTTTCCATTTTAGGCTATAACATTCAACATAGAAAATACCCTCATCATAGGTTGTGCTTTAATACAAGCTTTAGTACAAACTACTCTCAAGAAAATAAACCTTGGTCAAGACTCGAGCAAATTAACACATTGATAAGTGACCACCTGAATACTTACAATGACTTAATTTGAGCCGCACCACTTACCCACCCAAACAAGAAAGATTTAGACGAAAAAAATGATAACTTCCTGCCAAAAAAATCTACAGCCGTTTTTCAATCAAAATTCCATATCCTGTCGGTTTTAATCTTTGATTTCTCCATCCAAGCTCTTTATGTACACTTTACCATCTTGAGCTCTTATAGCAGCAGCAAAAGGATAATAAAATCACTTGCAGAGTCGCATCGCCTATGAACTAGCAAACTTTTTTTATACAAAATATATGAGAAGGCAAGTGGAACATAAACTGACGCATATACAATATCTATAATCACAATGTCGATGGAAAATGAGAGATTCTGCCATGATTTCAAGAGCATGTGAAGATATCTGGCAGTGCAAAAGCAGCAGTACGTGTATACGGTATCTGGTCTTTGCGAGTCCAGTCAGATGAGAGCCAAAGGATCACATCTAGGTGGAATTCCTGCAGCCAGAATAAAAAGTTAGTCTCCCCCTTTCTTGAAAAAAAATAAGGCCACTGTCGGCTGTTATTATACGGCCGAGATATCGGCCAATATTTGGACCCCGCCCCATGCACTTAACAAACAGAAATAGAAAATGGTTAAAATAATACAAAAAGTTGAGTTATGAGGAATATATGCCGCTCCATTTTTTATGTATGAACATGAGTGCTATTTTGACCAATGATAGTCATGGATATGCCCCAGTATTTTTGATTGATAGTATGTGGTAACGATGAGGACATCATATCCATCGCAAAAAATTGGTTCAACTCGTGCCCGTGTATCTATCACCTAGACAACCCGAGGACCACGGGCCACCACATATCACTAATTTTTGGGTATGCATGAATTAGTGTTAGCAGAGGTGTGCATGTGTTGCGTCAGCCTTAATGGTAACGTTTTATCAGGAGACATTAATAGTGAAAAAAGAAATCCAAAGAAAATGAAAGCAGCCACCAGTGACTCATGGAAGGCCATAAAAAGCTCACCAGTATTCATACTGATTAATTGTGTCGAAGTGTGGATAGCTCTTCAAGGACTGCTCTGATCCAAAGCCCTAGTTCACAAGACCAAACAAAGAGATTGTTGGGTCTTGAAAATAAATCCCAAATGAAACTCAATCCAAACTTAGACATTAAAAAGGAAGAACAAAAAGCGTTCACTAAAGACACACTAATTAAATATCCGAGGGAGGGTTTTGCAAAGCATGGAAAAACACAACCAGCCAATATCATCTTTTTGACGCAACCCTGTAGCACAGTCAGGCAGGTAAAAGATGAAAAACCAAATATCTGGTTCATGCTCCCCATAATGCTTCAAGCTTGGCACTAATTAAATCATACCTGAGCACACCCCCTCATCAACCAAGATGCAGCATTGGAGCACATCTGAACACAATATAAATCTTTATGCTAAAATCTAGAGAAATAATTCCATAGTTTCAAACAAATAACTTTAAATCACAGTTTCATAAATAATGAATTAATAGTTTTCTTTTCATGGTTTAGAGTATTGAATATGAGGAAAGAGTATGCTCTCAAGTACATGCCCACAGCACATTGATAACGTAAATCCTAGCAGCTTATCTGATGATTTTGTGGCCATTATTGTAGTCTTATTATGATTAATGACGCTCAATGCCACAGCCTAAACATGCAACATGCACTCATCCTCTTAATCATATCCTGAAAACAAGTAGTTATTACAATGTCTACACAGCAAACACATTGCAAGTTCTAAGGTACAAAGTGGAACGAGTATATCTTCTGTCAATTGTGTGGATAAATTTTTCACTGTTTCAAAAAAAAATGCACTGTTTGGATAAATTACAAATGCAATCAAAACCATTGTTGTTAAAATCTTACAATACACTATTCGCATCTTACGATTCATACAATATGAAGAGAGGAACGATTCGTATCTATTAACAAATCTTACGATTCCTAAAAGTAACAAAATTATGGGGATTAGGGGTGTGAAAGTATGAAACATTTTGTTTTGATAGTTTTTAATGATTACATTGTTGGGCATTTAAGTGATTTCGAATTTTTTTGAACTTTTTAGTTCATTATTGACTTTTCACAGTATACTTAGATTACATACTGGTCTTACACTTTTTGCAGTTGGAACATTGAAATATGAGTTCCAATGAACTAATTATATAATATTCATTTAATACTAAAAGAATGTTGGAGAATTACTCATATTATTATGTTTAGATATATTTTATACAATTTCATGTATTAAATATTTTATATGAAAAACACTTATGAATCTTACGATTATGCGGTTTACGATACACGACTTACTGTTTAAGATGTATAACGATTTTTACGATACAATTCGATTTTTACAACATTGATCAAATCTATACCTCTTGTACAACTCTCTTGTACTGTAAGAGGGGGGTGTAATGGGTTTTAGCCTTTTCTAGTTTATACTTCTCGTAACTCTTCTTTTAAGTGTTACAAACCAAAGGTTATGGGGGTTCAAGTCTCATGGGTGTAAGATAGGGAGTTAACTCATGAAAACACTCTGTCAAATCCAAATTAAAGGCCAACTCAAATTGATAGAAAAATGACTTAGATGGTGATGATAATGATGATATTGTATTAAGTCAGGACATCTCTAGAAAATATAACATGCGTATTTCCTAGATAGGAATTATGATCCCCTTTTTTTAAATGGAGACAGAAAATATTTCATTAATTAAATAATGGGATACAAGAGCATGAAAGGCCACATATAAGAGAGGTATACATGCCCCTCAATAAAGAGAATACAAAAGTAGTACATGAATAGAAGAAGAAAGATACTATGTTGATGACAAAATAAAACCCTAGTCCCATACAACCCAAAAGAGCATGTAGGATGTGGTCTAAGGGGAAATGCTCGACCCTCAAATCCCTACTTCCTGTGGAGATGGAAGGGGAAACACTTTCACTGCCGGCTGAGTTTTTTGTACTCCAACCTTGGCTAATAAGTCAACAACATTGTTCGCTGAGCGGGCAATATGCACGAAACGGATGACTCCATTCCTACACAATCTCCTAATGTTCTTAACAATGTTGACCAGTTTCTAGGGAGGGTTCTTCCTTCCACTAGCCCAAGCAATTGCATTAGCAAAATCACCTTCAATAATGAGGTTGACATTCCCAAGACTAGCCCAAAGATGAGTCGCTCGCCTAATCGCCCTCAGTTCTGACTCATTGGATTCCATAACTCCTACAGATTTTGAAAAGATTAATGGCATCCTACCCTTGTCATCATGAAGGACCCCTCCTATTCCTACCGGACTAGGTTTGCCCATGGCTGCGCCATCAACGCTAAATTTATGATCCTCAAACTGAGACTCACAGAATAAGTTGGCCCACATACTGTATTGAAACAAAAGGTGTCTTCAGTAATGAAGTCTTAACGAATACCTTCAAATTTACAAATCTGGTGCTTCAATGCGCCAATTTTAACCCAATCAGTGGGGACTATATGACAAACAAAGGTTTGGCAGATTGCATGATACAGTTGAACCTTAAGTGTGTGCTCTGGTCTCAAGGTTTGGGACCCAGACCACTGACCTCATCAGGTGCTGCATTGGGCGAATTATTTCTGAAATATGGCCAGGAGTTTCTACTTTGAATATGGACAATTGCAATATTCCCATTTCGACTGTCAACTACCTTGAATTTTGTAAAAACTCAAGTCAAACCCAAAACTAGGCTGATCTGTCCTGTTTATTAAATGGTTCATGATCAGGTCAAGAATTGCCACTCCTAAACCTCAAACGTAAGCCTAGGCAGTGCCATATTTTGACTTTTAATATAAGTTATTAAGGATATCTCATTGCTTTAGTTGAACAGAATTGTACTTTATTAACATTGGTGTCAAAAAGGCACAAGCATTTTTGGTTCATCAGGTCAAATTCTGAAGAAGTGAAACTGGCAACATTACGCTTGTGTCTAGGCTTGCTAAACTACCAATTTGTTTCACGAGTGCACTTCAATCCTTGATCGTTAAGCTTGTATCAGACTACTTTAGTATTTTGCAATTTGGGAGAAGAACACTGGAACATAAGCTTCCAAGGAACAAGCATCAATTAACAATTTTCACAACTTCTTTGCAGTAAACTAATAGTTCTTAAAAATCAAAGAGCACCATTCAAATAAAAGCTATGGACGTATTAATAATCATATAGGGCGTATTATGTAATCAGAATATAAACACTCTTAACATGTTTAACCTTTCCCGATACAGTGGCGTTGTCAAGTGATCACAAATGTAACAAATAAACGCTGAATAAATTCATGAAACCTGTCAAAAAACCTCTTGGTCAACGTGGAAATCTGTATTCTCTACAACCTGCTGCAAAAGAAGAAACGAAGATCAGAACCACTTTCGAATGGTGTGAAAATATCCCAATAATTTCCTAGCGTGTCCAGAAGAACTGGCAAAATTGATAAAGAAACACAGAAAACAGATCTATCCTGCTCAAGGATTTCAAAATGGGTTTGCTTAAAGCAGATATCAGAGGTAGCATAATTAGAGATACCAGTGTTTAAAGGATACTTGCACTTTGAGATATGGCATCTAAATGTGCTCTAATGTGGTGCAAGGTTAGTAACATAAAAGCATCATTTATGCATCAAAGAATTGTGTGATTAATTAATAAAGTGAAGATAGAAAATTAAACACATCAACAGGGTAACAAAAGGGAAAAGAATGCAAAATTAGTCCTAACTAACCATAGAATATTTGACAATATGTCAAAGTTGTATGAAAGAATATTCAAATTCTTCAGCCCATATCTATAACTTAAATAAGTAACCCTACCCATGCCCTACTTGACCTAGGCAACCTTAAAAAAGTTTACCCAACCTAATATAGTTATTTAGTATTTGCCCAGAGGTAAATTGTACCCAATTTAAGCATATTAAATAGAGTTGTTCCATTTCTTAAATGGATTAAAGAATCTAAAATTGTCAGTGACCATTTATTAAATCGGTCAACTTGTACCTAATAATCATTAAGAAGCTCAACCAAGAACACAAATCATTAGATGTTTGATCCAGCCGCTTCAAAAAATACATGTCCCATTTATCAAACTGGCATGTCCCCTCTACGAGTCTACGTCGACCACTTTTCCATGATTTTAGATCATGAGTTGGGGTGCAACTTATAGGGAATCATGGGATAGTTCTAATGGGTAAAACCTCACTTTAGTTCAATCATGCAGAACCTTATGTCTGTGGTTCATAAGATAGTGATCAATACCAAAAATTTTGAGATAAATTTTAATTCAAAAGGAAGGTATCTATTAGATGAGAGTCAAATTGGAGCAATTAACACTACGCGGTATGTAAAGCGTGAGTAAGGCTTGGATTGATTATTGGGTCATTAGGTGAGACCCACTATCGAAAATGAAGCATTCATAAGAAGGTTATTCTAAAAAAATGTGTATCTTAATAATCAGTGACTTTTTTTCAAGAGAAATCTTAATGATCAGTTATTATTGAACAATTATTGTTTAATGTAAAATAAGACAGTGTGGGTCTTCAAAAAAACGACATAGTGTGGTTATTATAATAATAATAAAAAAATTGCAAGAAAAAGGCATCAGAACACAAATATATTTAAAAGCAATGGAAATTTTAATTGCAATCATCCACTAAGAAGGCAAATAACTTGGTTTATTATAAGTCTCCCTTTTATGTTTAACATGGTAAAAGGATTGTAGGAGATTGGAAAGCTTGTGTGTGATAGTGGATTGAAGTTGGCGCGGCGGGTGGGGTTAATGACTAGCATCTTTAGGGATGACAAGGAGATGCTTCTTTGGCATTTCTATCATCAATTGGAGAAAATATGCCAGTAATAGTTTGGAAACTTGGTTAGAATTGACTCAATCAACTTGACTCAGTGAGATTTATGAAGGCTTAATAGGGGAACAAAATGGTTCATGGACAATGCACAACCAAAATGCAGATTACTGAGTCGAGTCAGAGAGACAACTCTCAAAGGTTTTGAGAATTTTTATAATTCCATGCACTAATACATGTTAAGCATAAAAAACTGTCTTTTGAAATGATTGAGACTGAATCAAGTCTTGTAATCTTGTAGATGACTCATTCCGCTGAGCTTTCAAGTGGATCTTGACTTGCAAGTTTTTAAAAACATGATGTTAGTGAAGTTGCAGCATCAGCAGTTGGAGAAATCTCTAAGGTTATGAAGCTTTTTTTTAAATGGTTAAAATTTTATTGCAAAGTGGGAAAAAGAATACACCTCAGCCGCCAGAGACAAGCAGCCAAAGAACACAACAGAAAAAGACAAAGAAAGGCTCCTTAAAGGAGCAACAAAGACATATTGGCCAACTCAAAAACAAAAACAAGATCACAGCCACATAACTGTGCCTAAAGAGTAAAAACAACCCAGACCAAGATAATTTTCCAAAATTATGGATATAGAAATTGATTTTAAGTATCATTGACTGAGCAAAAAGAGAATTGAAGGAAACTGGAGACTGGCATCTTCTTTTTGCTTTTTAATGATATAAGGTCTTCACACACATCAGGAGTCTCAGAAAACCATTGAGGGAGTGAAACAAGGGTAGTCAAAAAGCTAACAAAACAAAGAGTGATTGTAACGACCCGTCCCACTAGCACAATATTGTCCGCTTTGGGCTCAAGAACTCGCACAGCTTTGCATTGGGCCAAGCGTCACCCTTGGGCGCAAAAGGCCTTGTGCTAGATGGGAGGGGTGTCCCCTCATATAATCCTCAACCCCTCCAAACCTCTGGGCAGTATGGGACCTTTTTCCCTCCCATGCCGTACCTCATACTCACCCCCTCACATGGGGCAGGGGTATTACAATCCACCCCCTTAATACCAGAGCCGTCCCTAACTCTGTCACAACACACAGGCAATGAGCCCACATAGGCAGAGAGTTGAACATTTTTCTGATACCATTTGTAACAACCCGTCCCACTAGCACAATATTGTCCGCTTTTCGAAAACCCGCACGGCTTTGCATTGGGCCCAAGCATCACCCTTGGGCCCAAAAGGCCTTGTGCTAGATGGGAGGTGTCCCCTCATATAATCCTCAACCCCTCCAAGTCTTTGGGCAGTACGAGACCTTTTCCCTCCCATGCCGCCCCTCATACTCAGTCCCCTCACATGGGGCGGGGGTATCGCAGTATTTTTGTCCAGCTGTCCTTGCTTGGGTCTTTCAAAAGGTTGTAAAGAGGATTGTAATTTTCTTGTATGGTTCATATTATTTCTTAGGGTCCATGTTCACTTCAAAGATCAAGTTCATTGTTTTTGCCCATACAGTTTGTATGTTCTGTAATATGTTGCATGGACACTGCAATGTAGGCAAGATGTCTATGTCGGACAATTCCTATATATCTTTCAGTAAAATTATTCAAAGATTATTACAGTAATACTGATAAAAGGGTGAGATGCAGTCTCACCAGTAGAATTGAAGAGAGGACAACCAAATGAATGAGTCAAACAATGAGAAAAATAGAAAAGAGAATTCAACAGATTCACCAACCAGAAATGGACTGTTGTATATGCAAATAAAGAAATTAAGCAAGGGCACTCTTCTAATGTGATTGTAGATAACAAGACATAAAGGTTGAACACTACTTCAAAGGTTAGCCAAAACAAGCAATTTACTTGAGGAACCTCTAATACATGAAAATCAGATGTCAATGAGAATGATAAAACATACATCATGGGAATCATCTACTCCAGCTGACAGCTTCCTCAGACGACCTAAATACAAACAAAAGCTTTGATTGAAACTTAGAACAAGAAAAAGATGGGTCTCCATAAAAAATTATCCTATTTTGGAAAAACTAATGGA
This sequence comes from Chimonanthus praecox, assembly GCA_022113865.1. Classification (NCBI taxonomy): domain Eukaryota; kingdom Viridiplantae; phylum Streptophyta; class Magnoliopsida; order Laurales; family Calycanthaceae; genus Chimonanthus; species Chimonanthus praecox. Next base: position 57,471,177 of record CM039089.1, read on the forward strand.
ACAAAACATGGATGGATGCAAAAAGCCAAAAATCCTACTTGCACATTTCAAAAAGAATGGTGGCAATTTTTCCATATTTATTTTTTTTTCCTTTGTTTGGAACTGAATGTTCCCATCATTTATCTTCAAGTAATCAAATGGATTTTGCATCCAGAGTTCATCCACATACTCTTGAGAAAATACAAAGTAAAATTACTCTAAAAGAAAATTAGAAGTTAACTTCGTTTCATCTTATGCTCCTTCAGCCAGATACAGTCATCAACTGAACCTTGCTCCAATCCTTTCTGTCACCAATACACATTATCATGAAAAATATTTAATCCCACTAACTTCAGAAGCAACTGGCAATTAACAATAAACAATGACATCTTAGCTACCAACCATCTTCCTTTTATGAACAGAACCATGTGACAGGCATTTCTTATTAAGAGAACTCTGTTGACTCCGACTAGCTTTGTTCTTCTTACTAATCCTCTGTAATGACATACAAGTTAAGATAAGAAGCACATATATTCCATATTAATATGAAACTATTTGTATGCACTTAGAGACTTGCATCAAACTCTTCGTCTTTTGTCTTTGCAACAAAAGCATCCCAGTCTTCTTTTTTGACATATGATGGTCTTTGTGGTTCACTACCAACTTCAAGGTCCTTCTTGACCTGAACCAACAGCTTATACTTATGTTGTCGATAGCAGGATGATATTTTTTTCCTTGTATAGCTTCTGTTGAGATCAAAATTATACCTCTCCTGTGAAAAAAAAAAAAAATCCCCAACGCAGGTGGACTTCAAATCGAACGGAAGAATAGAGCTCAACAAATCCACATGTCTTTGAATGAAATATCTAAGCATGGGGAATTAAGGTACCTACTGTTAACACATTCAGAACCGACTTGTAGTCTTCAACTGGAACATCCCCAATCTGCTTGAATCTGACAGGCAATAATTGACAGACATATGAATTGATCGATCTTTTAAAAGCCCCAGCATTTGGGCCAGTTGGATTACCAGCTTCGTCAAAATCCACAGTCAAGTGTCTAGCCAAACTACGATAAGCCATGCGGCCTGTTTTCTTAGGAATTTTCTTGGAACCTGCACTAGCATAAACTTGACAAGCAAGAGGACTAAATTGATTAAATCAGAATTCCTTTCTAACAGAAAGACAGTCTGCAAAAGAAGAGGAAACAATGATGGATAGAAGCAGTGAAAAAACATTTACCTTGGGTTTCTGGGCAGGGGGGGCTGGAAGTTTCCATTGCTTCTTTAAAAATGTTACTGACATTCGCATTTGGATCCAACACGCTGATAGCTATATTATCTAGGAGATTGTCCTGATACGAAAGATCTCCATACTCACTAACACCTTCTGGAGTCAAACATGCATCTTCATTCATATTTATTTGAAGCATTTTCAAACCTAGGGGCAGTTGCTCTTGTTCAGTAGTCACTTCGTCCAAGTTGTCATGGTCATTGCTCATTCTCAAAATATCTACTGACCCAGGGACAGGACAGTCATTTGGGAACCTGTGACTATCATCATCACCACTTGATAATCCAGAGCTGAGAGATACATTAGGAGCCACATCAATGCTAGACCCACCTGTTCCATCTGCAAAAACAAAAATCAACCCGTGGAGAGAGAGTGATTTGCTTACTACCATTTTAAGTTACCTAATGCAATAAATGCATTTAGTGGTACTTTTGCATGGCATGTGAGAAATATTTACAGCATGCTCTTCGTAAACGACAAATATAAAACCCATTATAATAAAGATAACACTGTTAAACACAAGGAATATCAGTCACAGAAGCACGCCAAATTCATATAAATGCATAGTGAATAACAGCATGCTGAATCTGAGACTATACTTTTAAGAGATTAAAAAGATGAATTTTTGAGTGATTAAAAAACAAATATCCAGTTTCAGCTTGTACATATTCTTGATTGAGCGAGCCACAAAACATTCTTGTTAATGGAATTGCATAAACATGGCATTTTTTTTTTCTCGCAATTTGATTGGAAATGATATCATTCTTGAAATGTCGCATTTCTTAAATATCAATAGTTCACTTTTATCATGATGGCAGAGCAAAATATTGTGATAAAATTAAAAAAAAAGGTGATAAATTGCAATATCATTGACAAGGTAATATGAGATGAAGCGCGCTGAAACTCTAGGAGATACTCCAATTTGGATGTAATGGAAGTGAAAAAATATGGGTTCCTGAACAAAACAAGAACATGGTGGTAAACTCCATTGTTTTCTTTTCCATTAGTGACCTTATTTTGTTTGGACTTCCATGAAAAAATATCACATTTTGCAACCATCGGATGAGGAAAATGGTGAAATCACTTCCCCTTAGAGGGGTTTTACTTGCCCTGTCAAATGAATAAAATTTGATAAAATGATGTTCATGATGTTAGAGACGATGAATTTCATAAAACCTTAACTGATTCATTAATTCATGAAGATACATCCAAATATATAGACTGGCATATAATCACAAATAAACTCAAACTCTAAATCTAATCCTAAACCAAACATATCTCTTACTCAAAGATTAACACAAACTTAGAATCCTGACTCAATAAGAACTCTAATCTATCTAACGCATTATTCTTCATGAAGAGAGCAACCAATAGTAATGAAACAACATTTTTCCCGACGCAAATGGTTTCTGAACATGCAAATGCCACCTGAGACTAAAAGCACCAATTCTAGCACCAAGGGGCCACTATGAGGTGGAGAAGCTCAAGTCATTGTCAAAAGCAACCTCGTCCAAGTGCTCGTCATGCTATATCAACCAAACTAGAGGCTCGTTTTGACTTCAGCAAATTCGTCTCAAATGCAATGCATGCACTTCTTGGTATTGCAGGAACATAGATTTATATCGAGTACTTGACAAAATGCTATTTCAAGAAAATACTGAAGGGTTCTTTAGATGCTTGAGATGTATTTTCAGAAAATACTGAAAATTTGTTTGGATGTAATTTCTTGAAAGGTGACCAATTAAAATCTCTTGAGAGTTTCAGAAAAAGAATCTCTGACCAATCTTTGTATTTGAGCTATTTAAGTCTTATTAAGTAGCTCAGATTAATTTGTTTATCCCTTTAAAAAGTAATTATTTTATTTAATCTTCATCTTGAAATTATGAGGTTATTCAAATTGTAAAAAACATCATAGAAAATAAAGAAAAAAAATTAAGGCTTTTTGAAAACCTTGAAATTTATGAATATAAAATATACACGGATTATAGATTTGTGAAAATATCATGATATTACCACAATAATATCGTGGAATATTGTGATGTTCTCTTTTTTCTGATGTAGAAAATGTTGTGAAAATTTATAATATTATTGGAGGGCAAAAAAAAAAAAAAAAAATATTGAGAGATCATTGTGATTGAGTAACTAATTTTTTTTGCAGGTCCACTTTAAATGATGGGGATGAGTTGGTTAGAAAGCTCATGCTTGAATTGGAGGGTTACCAAAAATCAACTTGAATAAATCACCCTACATTGGTTTCTTAAGACTTAAAAGATTCAACAATCCATAGGATTTAGGCTTAACCAATGGCACATCTTTGTATGGGTCCAAATTGAGTGTTAATCCAGATCACGGGATGATAACGGATGCAAGATGGAGAAACAGTATATAGTTCTATTGATTGTATTTCATGCTACTTGTTTTTGGTAAAGCATTTTTTTAAAAGTGGATAGGTGGCAAAATTTTGGGGGCTATCCAACCATATCAAATGAAAGAAAACTCTTTAGATATATCTAAATAGGGATTGTTTGGAAGACAGCCCAATTGAAACATTGGGAGTTCTAACAGGCCATGTCACAGGTGAGTCACAGCCACAGTGATGGATGATTGTGAAATCTATGAACTATAAGATTTTCAAAAACAAGCCCCACTAGACCATCCTCATCTTTGATTTTTGAGCATTGAATTTGAATCATTGATAAATATGTATACCATTAAAACTTGATTTAACAGTGTAGAAGAGTTAAATGAGTTTTTTTATTTGAATCTAAAGGGCAGAATGATACATTGGTGGTTTAGATTGATCATTATATGAGCCCCACATAGAAGTCCTATACCTCCCCATCTAAGTATCAAAATTCAACTCATCCAAAGTTTTTCTATGTAACAAGAACAGGAAAAAAGTTAATTCAAATTACCTTTTTAAAACTAGGAATTTCAACATGCTAATACATAGTCCATTTTATCCAAATGGGTAAAAAAAATTAAATGGAGCTCTTTTGAAGAAGTAAACAGAGCTAAATTTGCCAAATAAATACATCGAGGGACTCCTTTAGTTGTGTATAGTCCATAAACCTCAGAATTACACTGTGTCTATTCTAAAAGCTGCTAATAAAAACCTGTGCAGCTTTTACAAGCCCCTTTCATCTTCTCCCTCCCGGTACAAGAGAGTAACAAGAAATTGGAGATAGATGCAGAGCAGGAAGAAAAAGAGATGATGAAGATAGTCCTGGGCATGTTGTGCCACATCAGTTTCCCATTCCTCCTTAGTCGTGTAGGGGAAAGCACCATATTCCCTCTATTTCCAAAGCACCCCCTCACCCCGCCCTCTCTTCTTCCCAGGCCCGACCCTGGCCATAGGCAAAGTAGGCCAGGGCCTAGGGCCCCCAAAAAATTAGGGCCCCGAGGAGGGGTGGCCTCACTTAAAAAAACGCCCACAGTTGCCGTTAAAAAAAAGTCTTGGAATATAAGGGTTGTAAGAGGAAGAGAATGAGTGAAGTAACGAACAGAATTGAGGAAGAGCAGGTTTCCATGAAATTGGATTTCTCTTGTTGGGTTTCTTTCTCTGTCCTCTTTTTGTGGCAAGGAATGGGAAAGGGTAGTTTCTTGAGTTTTGGAATTTATTTTTTTTCAAGTGGAACAGGCAATAAAGCTGAACAATGAACAGAAAAGTGAAATTTTGAAAATTGTAGGAGGTAAATCTGAATTAAAGTAGTAAGATGAATTGACATAAAATGAGAAAAGATTTTATAAAAAGATAAAAGATATTTTTAAAATATAAATATGTTGTGGTTTTTTATTTGGATTAAGACAAATATTCAAAGTTTATTTCAAAATATACCAATCATTTCATCATTAAGATTGCAAGAAATAATTGTAAAATGTCTGAGTTGAGAATTTCTATTCCATCTTTGATCTCAATGTTCTCTCTCGTATGGCTTACTCAGTTATTCCTCTTTCAATTAAAATTTAAAATAAAGATACTTGTGTAATATATTATTATTGTTTTTAAAAATTATTCTATTTTTCAATTTTACCCTTTCACAGTCATTTACATTATAAGGGTTTTTAATTTATTGTATATGACGATGCATCTCAATTCAATTCTACCAATATATTTCCTAAATGTAGATCAAACTGTGACTTTTAATTTAGAGATCTTTAGTGATTTGATAGAATAATAGAGGAAATTGCAACCTTTCAATTCTCATACTTTCATGATGTCAGGTTCTATTATTCTTTAACCTTTCAATTTTAGTTCATTTTAATTATTTTTTTTTTAAGTTTTGTCTTAAAGTTGCAGCTCTAATTTCAAAAAATTAGAAATTGCTCCCAAGTTAGAAATTATGTGATTGGGCCTCCAAGTCTAATTCCAAAAAATTAGAAATTACTCACAATCTCAGGGGCCCCTAACCGGGACTGCGCCTAGGGCCCCCGAAATCCCAGGGCCGACCCTGCTTCTTCCAGTCCAAAACAGAAACCCATGTGAAAAAATGTTGAAGAATACTGCCCAACTGGTTGGGGATGGAAAACTGCAATCTCGACAAAGTGACGAGCCAAATCACTTTCTTTTCATATTTTCCAGCAATAGATCTCTATTTCCCTGGATTTCCAATGAACTCTGTCGATCTAAAAGACCCCTCAGAAATACGAAAGTAACAAGACCAATATGGTCCTCAACAATCCCCTGACCCCATAAAAGGCAAGCTTGCAGTGGCGCTTCCATCAAAACTGAGTTCCGAACTTCAATTCGGAAATACCGGGTCTGTATGAGGTTGGGATAATGTACATGAGAAAAAAGGAAAAATGTACATCTTGTTTGGTCATTTTTTTGGTGGGGAAACGTAATGGATGAAATCAGGCCATGTCATCTACTTCTCTTACTTTTAACCCACCTAAAATAAATTACTCAAGCAAAATATATAAAAAAAACACCTGAATTCTATCATCCTGTGGATAGAATGTCTATTCCCTACTTTCTAGAGCAAAAACTTTCTCCTAATCCAAATGCACCACAAATGTCAACCACAGAATACGTGTGACCGTCACCTTCTGCATTCTGTGACTACATTCCTCCGTCTCAATCCCTTTAAGAAGGCGTGATTCCTCCATTTTTTCGCCTGAGTACATTGCCTTCACCTTATCTCCAGTAATCCTATCTTATCCATTTTTATAAGAGCATCAATTCCAGCTACCACACTCAATAAATAAATAAAGCTCGGTTTCTAAATCATGCGATGGCGAATTTCAGCATCATTGATCAAAATAAGCAAGAATTCATAGAAATATGTACATCCATCCATCCCAAGCAAAAGCTCGCAAAGCAAACAACAATAACAATTGTACCAGCTAGCCGGAGCTCCTTCCGTCGGAGAAACAGGAGAAGTAGATCCTCGTGAAGCGCCCGTAAGAGTTCTGTCCGCGACGCAGCACGGTTGATTAGTGTCGATTGATACCTCAACAGATTCTGCATTCGCTGCCGCTCCAATTCCACTGGCTCCTCCCCTGAAGAAGACGAAGACGAACGGATACGATCTTCTAACGTCTTGATCTCACGGTTCAGAACGTCGATCTTGGCCTCCTCGGTACGGACATTGGAGGTGATCTTCTGGTGGTCTTGGATCACACGTCGGATCTCGGATTCGATCAGATTCATCGATTCCAAACTCTAAATCTACCGATTTCAACTTCGTTCTCCAGAGACGGAAATGTTTCTCTCTGCGTCTGTCTGTGGAGTGCTATCGAAGTGTGAGTGACACCAACCAGAGAGAGGGAGATGAGTGTGCGGACGTCAAATAGCGAAACACCATATTGGAATTTGGTGTTACGCGTCCGCAGGGTGGTGGGCCCATAGAAATGAAACGATGGGGCTCATCGTGTCGGTTAATTAGTGGAAGTCGATCTTCAGATTTATTTTGAAAATTCAGATGTGCGAATGCGTGATTAATGCATGACTAACATATTTTTACTATCATTAAGGAGGACTTGGCATAAAATATATGAGAGGAGATCTAAAGAGAGATAAATTGGCTATACATGTATATAAATTTTTTTTGAAGGAGATAAATACATAGAAAGGATATTGAAAAAAAAAAAAGGTTTTTATAGGAGTTTAATTTTCTAAAAGAAAAAAAATCTAAAATTGCATGGAATGGACATATTCACCTTTTTTTTCGAATTGATTAATGGTTGAATAATATTTGAAAATAACTAAAGTCACGTCTTATATCAATTTTTAAACAAAGGAAAGTATATTTTTTCAAGTAAGAATATAGTGTAGAATAAAAAAGGTTTTGAAAGATTATATATTTTTTAGAAACATCGTGTTGTCCGGTATTTTAGAAGCATCTTGTTGTCCAATATTTTAGAAACATCATGTTGTCCGCTATTGATCCAAGAGAGAGGGGGAATTGGGTCTTGACAAACTTTTCAAATTCAAACAATCTACACAAATTGGAATAATATAAAATAAAACAAATAAAGTAAATTCTCAAATGAAAATAAGAGATGAGAAAGAGATGGAAAGCAAAATCACTATTTTAACGAGATGAGTTTTCTACCTATATTTTCGTCATGAGCAACCCATTTGAGGATTTAAATCCACTCTACTTCTCTTTATCAAGTATAATAGAAACCATTACAAACAAAAGACCCTTTACCATTAATCTTTCAACATAGTAATAAAATAAGCAAGTTTAAGCACAATTTAACTCGTTCAATGATATACAAATATCGTCAAAAGTAAAGCAAAAAGCTCAAAATATGATTAGCATGTTTTGGGATATTTGAGTTGTAAGGTATTTCAACTTTCAATCTCAGAATTAGCAAATGTAGCTAGAGATTGGAAGTATTTGACCTCTAATAGCAACTCTTTTAGGATGCGCAAGTGAAGGGATCTAAGAGTTACTCACAAATAGAACACAAAGATAGCTGAAGGATATGATTTGCAAGTTTTAGAGAATTGAGCTCTAAGTGATTTAAAATCTTAATCTATTGATCTGCAAGTGTTGGTTCACTAAAAACAACTCTTTAGGATATACAGATATGGCCCTTGAGAATTCCTCACTATAGAACAAAAGATAGCTTGGAGATAGGATTTGCAAGTTTTGGTGAATTGAGTTTTAGGTGTTGGATTTCTTTCGATGTTTGAGCGATTTACAAAAGATAGAGATGATATTTCTCAAAGCAATAAGGGCACAATAAATATCCCAATTGAGTTATGATGGTTGGAAGCATTTTTTCCTCAATAGATAGCCGTTTGAAAGCAATTAATGCTTGGAGACATAACGCTTGTTGTAAGATAAGTCGAATTGTATGTAGATTGACTTTTTTAATAAGGCAACTAACTTTTCATTTTGAACTACAATTCAAAAATGAGTCAACCAATAAGTCGATGTCCGATACAACTCACTTTTATATAAGCATTTACAGATAATAATATAAAGTGAGTCAACCTATTAACGTATGTAACGACTCTCTTTTTCAAAAATATATTTAAATTAGAGTTTAAAGTGAGTCGACTATTCCGTCGATGTAAGTCACGATTGATTTGCTTTATTTTAAACATTTGTACCATTTTATTCTCTCTAAGTGAACATATTCAATGAGTCTTTGAAGACTTAGCCAATATTAAAAAAACCTAAGATAATGTGTTCAAGGTAGGTCACAAGGTCTTAGAGTCCAATTAACTTTGGTTTGAGCCAAGGCGTTTAAGTAAATGAGTAATATTACATGAAGTTCTAAAACACACACGACTTGGGACATAAAGACTTAATCTTCAAGTCTTCAATCTCTTGAGCTCCAAGTCTTCGAGTCTTCATCAACACAAGCCACATGTTCATAGGCTTGAGTGATATCCAATTTGAAGAGAATAATACTCAATATATGTCTTTCTAATGGCCTAGAAATTATCTTGAACATGTCTTAATAAGATCATACTCACAACAAGTGTTAGTTCCGACGATGGTTTTGTTATCATGGAAATTATCTATGAACTATAGTTTGAAACCATGGGCCCGACACACCAATTTACTTTGATTAAATAAAGATAGAAAGAGAAAGGGATATTTTCAATGCAAATTCCCTTATATTTAAAAATTCTGACGCAATTGCAAAAGCGATCTAAAATTCAATTATTATTATTTGTTCTTCTATTTAAATCTAAGTACTCTCTCATATTCAGATTTATTTATTTTTTCTTATAACTTGCATACTTAATTTTTTTTGGTTTTTCTCTCATATTCAAATTTGGCTTCTTCTTTTTTAACTTGTAAACTTTTTTTCTTATTTTCTTTTTATATTAAAACACAACGTGCTTATTAAATAATGTATAACTCAATGAGACAATGAGCTAAACATTTCGATTAACTTATTTTAGGAGGAGTCTATATAATGAATGGACGAGAAAAGTCCACTTTATTTTATCAATATAAAATATATTCTCAACAAAACACAAATTTTAACTCTTTTTTTTCAGCGCCAACAGAAACTTTCATTAAAAAAAAAAAAAAAGAATAAATAAAGAGGAAGGGGTCTAGGAGGATTAGACCACCAGATGATAAGGAAAAGGAAAAAAAAAAAAACAAGAAAAAAAAACAAAACATGAATACAACAAAAGTTAAAAGATCCACAAAGCCATTAGCTGAGCGTCTAACTCTACTAGACGATACTCCAAGCTTATTACCTAACTTTTTACCTCTCTAACAATATTAACCAATCTTCAAGGAGGGCGCTTCAACACCAATGCCCAAATTTTAAATTGTATAATGGAATTGATCCATTGAGACCATACATTAAAAACTACATGGGAGATTCAACTCAATCTATACACATATAATAAGTTCAATGGTAAGTGAACCTTTAAAATTACGAGTGATTAGAACATGAGACTAGGGCTGCAACTCGAGTCAGGTTTCTTAAAACTCAACCCGATCCGAATTGATATATATGGAACTCGATCCGACCCGAATTCTAATGTGACTCAACTCGAACCCCATTTTGAAGCTATTTTAGCATAATTTTAGCCGGGTTAGATCGGATCAAGTTAATTTGTAAAATCCTTAACCCGACCTGATTCATAAGAGTTTTTCATCTTCTCAATCTGACTTGATCCGCCAACCCTTGACTCGCATGATTTCTAAGGTCAGGTCATGCGGGTCAAGCCAAAACCCGACCTGAGTTGCAGCCCTATCTAAAAGACCCCAATCCTTAGTTGGATTCTGAGTGCGAGGCCAACCCCTCCATATTTTAGTGGGTATAGCTTGACCATGAAATCATACATCAATTAAAACAATATCAGCCGTCCAATTATAACCATGAGATAGTCGATGAAAAAAAATATCTATCAATATGCTGTAGTCGACAAGACACTAATTTTACTATATTAAAGTAGATATTGTCGAAAACTCAAATGTGTTGATTAATATAAAACAAATTTTATTTAAATTTTTTTCTATCAATTTAATTTAAGTAAATAAAAATAGATAATTAATAAAGACTTTCATTTTATCTATCTGTCTACCTTACTTCATTTTAATTAGATAGTATATATTTAATGTGATATTTTTAACTTTAAAAAGACATTATTATTATTATTATTATCGAAGCCATTTATTTTTAAATCTAGAATTAACATTTGTAATAAATTTATCATATTTTTTTATACTAGGTGAACCACGTATATGAATTAAAAACAATTTATTTTGTTTATAATTTTATATAGTTATCTATCCTTACATTGCTTGATGCTGTATAATTTAACAGTTAACTTGGCATTTGGCAAGGTTTTGGGACCATTTTTATGTCTGCTACTCCAGAGTACGATATGTACAAACTTTGGAAAGGGAGAGAATCGCAAGGGGATATTCAAGCCACGAGTACCGTGAGTGAGGACTGACTGATCACTCATCCTGCTAAAGTGGTCCCCACCACCACCTGACTGTACTCGCCGCACCAAAGTCGACCGTCCAATTAATCCAACGGCACAAAACAACCCAATGCCACGTCATTTCACCTGCTACATCCGGTCTCCCACATAAAACCAGTATATCCCAATTCCCCTGTAGCATGTACTATACGAGTTCTCAATGCAATTTTTAGAATATTTCTGCATCCAGTATTTAATTTTTTAATGTTCGAATAATAATATTAAAGAAAATAACATCTAAATTTATTAAAACACTTCAAGAATAAAAAAAATTAAACATTAAATTAAGTGATAGAATATAAATCATATATTTGTATGATTAATGACTATATCAAATGAAAATGAAAAGGTCCAAAGTAAATAATTTTTTTAACATGTGAAAGTGATTCATTCTTTAAATAAATAATGAGATGTTAGATGGAAGAAAACATTTTTTTCATCTTATTTGCTAGATCTCAGTAATTAAAATTAAATATTTGAATTTGCTTAATAATTGGTGGAATTATCATTATACACGTCAGACTTTGAATAAAATATAACATGGGATGGTGAGTCGACGCCTCCAAATCGGTAAACCGGTTAACATTTTCTTGCCTGGAAAGAAAACATAAAAAATCCACGAAAGTATAAGTACTCCAGGAGCAGACTCGAAGACCCGAAAAAGGAAGCTCTCTTCTTCCCTGTCTTGTCTATCTTCTCCATTTCTCGTGCAGAAAAAGAAAAGACGAAAATGCATCTCTACAATGCTTGGCTTCCTCCTCCCGTCGCTGAGGAATCGATCAAAGAGAGAGAATCTTTCGCATCCGTTGTTAAATCGGTGAAGGAATCATGGCGATCAGATGACTCAGATTCTGTCTACTCGACTCTCAAATGGGTTTCAGTCCTCGAACTGTAAGTCCGAATCCTAGCCTATCGATTCGGGTTTTGCGATATGCACGAAATATTTGAAATTTCACGCGATTTAGTTTATTCTGCTTCAGTTTCTGTTGTTTTCAGCAATTGAATATTCGAGGTTCTGATTTTTTTTCTAGTTTTGTTACCTTAGAGAGGTTGAATTTGGCGATTATGTTGTTTTGCTTTTTCTGATTTCCATGGTGTGGCTTATGCTCTATTTGGTGCATGGAAAGGATACTTTCTTGGGAAATAATCTTGCTGAGCTGAAAGTACTAAAACCAACGTTTAATCTTTGTATTTTTTTTGCTTATATGAAATTACTTTCCTTTCCGTGCATTCAGATGAAGCCTTTATTAAAAGAAATGTGATTTATTGGAAAGTAATCATTTTTAACTAAAAGTAGAAACAGTTTTGACCATTTGTGGTTAAAAATGATTGTTCAAGAAAGTTATTACTATGTGAATCCAAGCAAAGAAGTGAATGTACTTTCTTGGAAGTAAACTTTTTTTTTTTTTCTGCTTTGTTTCATCATCAGCAGCAAAATCTCATCAATCTAGGGTCTGTTTTTTTAGTTTTTCTCCTCAATTGACCCTATTATAAATCATACTCCAGTCACTCTACTATGTAACATGTCACTTTTTATCCCTTCTCTCTATGTTTTGAAAGGTCATCCTCTCCTCCCAGTGCCTTTGACTTGTAGTCTCTCTACATTACGCACTGGAGTTATGCTTGGTGTTCTACTAATATGACCAAACCATCTCAAACAAGTTTCTCTCAATTTATCATCTAGTGGAGCTATCCTTAAATTATCCGTTTGTCTCTTACTCTATCCTTTAGGGTTAAACCACTCATCCAACGTATCATGCACATCTCTGCTGTCTTAACTTTGTCTATTTGTCTTTTTTTTTCATCGCCCAACACTCCGCTCCGTATACTATTGAAGGTCTAATAATTGTTTTATAAACTGTCCTTTTAGGCGAAGGGGAATTCTTTTATCACATAGCACTCCACTGGCTTGTCTAAATTTTGCCCATCCGCACCTTATCCTATTTGTTATATTTAGGTTGAACCCTCCCTTGAGATTCTATTATAGAGTCAAAATATCCAAACTTATTATAGTGAGGAACTAAGTCATTTCCTATTTTTATTGTATTATCTTTACTATCGTCTATTTCACTAAAGTTATATTTCATGTATTCTGTTTTAGTTTTACTAATTTTCAAACGCTAGACTCCAATGTTTGAGTTGTCGGTTTGTCTCACTAATTAGTACCATACATCATGGCAACTCATCTTAGATTTCTGATGTTAAGTCGTCCATGATTAGTGCAAAGAAGTATGGGCTTAGAGATGATCCTTGATGGAGTCTTACTCCAATAGGGAACTCTATTGTCTCACCACAAACAGTTCTACCATTAGTGGTTGCAGCCTCATACATATCTTGAATGATCTTAATATAGTCGGTGGGGATGTATTTATTTCTCAAGGAACTTCAAATTAGTTTCCTTGGTACTCTATCATAAGCCTTTTCTAAGTCGATAAAAGTCATGTAAAGGTTTTTCCTCTTATCCCTAAACTTCTTTATAGATACATTCAATTCTTGTCTTAGGTGGCCCTCTATTACCCTTTCCTAGAGTTTCATTTTGTGATTCATTAGTTTGATTCCTTGGTAGTTGGCACAACTTTGAATATCTCCTTTGTTTTTATAAAAAAGGGACTGCTATGCTCTTATGCCACTAGTCAGACATCCTTTTTTAGGCTAAAATCTTATTAAATAGTGGGTTAGCCAACACAAACCACTTTCCCCTAAAATAGACCAAACTTCAATTGGGATGTCATCCGGTAAGTAATATGGCTTGAACCTTCACTTTTCTCAGCTACACAATTGAGTATTTTTTTGAAGCAAGTGCATTTTTAACTAAAAGTAGAAGTGAAAATTAAGAAAAAAGCTAAAACTAGGAGTGGATTTAGATTTTTCTTTAAATGGTTGTTTTATAGGAAATTGCTTTCCTTTTCATGCAACCAAATGGAGATAAATTGGTTTCTGCTTTGCTATCTTAAGTGCAGTTGAAAGCTCGATTTCTTGGTGATTCATGAAGTTGTCTTTGTTGAATTTAATTTGGCATTTTTTTTTTTGAGGAATTTGATTTGGCATCATTGCAAGTGCATTCTAGCTAATTAGGTCATTCAAAAAAATTAAGTAATCTAACGAATCATGAAAAGAATGTGTCTATGGTTTTCTTTCAGCACTTTGTTTAAATTACTACTTGGTTTAGGATGTAAGGCTTATGTAAGGTTAAAGCTTGGCTTTCCATTGATTACACCATATTTTATTGAATGACAAATATGTTATAAACTTTTAATATTCATTTAGAGGATGAAAGAGTCACCTAAATTGAACTTGTAGGGTATTTGTTATCATTCAAAAAATTATGGTATGTTCTTCCTAAAGGGTTGCTAGCCAATTTATGGGCCTTATTTTATTATGTAATTTGTGCTATTTTTAGTTGACTCTTGATTCAACAAGCGTACACATTTAATTCGTTTCGTATTATTTTCTTGTGTAAATTTTGGTTTTAAGAGTGGGTTTTAATTTGTCACTATACGTATACATTCATACATATATTCATCTATATGGAATTTATCTTATCAGGATAATATATGTATGTATTCAAACTTTTGGGGATTTATGGGGGACATTTCTTGTGAAAATAATTCCAGAAATAATGAAGCAATTTGTAAGCTTCTATGATGAGTGTAGATTTAACATATATAGAGATTATGGGTGAGTTTAATAGTACACTCACAAACAGTATCCTACACTGATGGGATAAGGCTTCTATGATGATTGGGTCGTGGTGAAATTATGGCAAAATTATCATTCCTAGAGATAGATTGTGAATATCAAGATAATTTTGATGGCATTTTTTGAAGTGGTACTGTTCAATTTATTAAAAAAGGAGCATAAGAATGAATAATACAAAACCAAACTGCTAGGATTTAGAAGAAAAGGAAGAGAAAAATGACCTGATTAATTAATATTACAAGACAGCTTCAATCTCAATCTAAACCACAAAGCTCACCCGAGCTCAAGGCACTCCTTCCAAGCTTTAATTAGGTTTGGTTCTGAAATACCCTTAGATTCATTGGAGGTGATTCCTCAAGAAATACATTTGGTTTTAACCTAAGTTGTTTGAGTACGGGTACGAGTGTTGGTGTCTGACATGGGTATGAGGTGTCGGACAAAGCAAACTCAAAAAAATAAGACATAGGGACACGACACCATATTTAAATAATATTATGTTGAGTTTATTTTAATTGAAAATAAGGTTTGGAAATAACACCAATAGAAAATTATATACTAGTTTTACTCTAAACATTTAGGTGACAAAAACTTTCAAAAAAACATTTAGGTGACAAAATTTTAAAGAGGGGAAATGTGTTGTTTTTAATTATCTTAGAAAAAAGCACAAAATAGTCCATGAACATCGGGTGCGAGTGTCTGACATAGGTGCGAGTGTCTACAAATGTCGAGATGTTTACATTACACATTTTAAAGTGTCTATGCGACATAGGTTTTATCCTCAGCTGCAAGCTTTTGAAAAGTCTCTTGACTCTTTTGCACGCCCTCCCACCGAATGCTCGAAACTGTAGCCACCAAATTATCTTAAGTGAGAATACATCAAGACCTCTTATCCAAAAAAAACCTAGGTTTTCAAAGGTGCCTTGATGGTCCAAGTGGTTAGTTTGACCATGGGATCTCCAACTTGCTTTCCATTCCAACAAAAGAAGGGTGTAATTGTACAAGAACTAGAAAGATCAGGCTCCCAAATGCAACCATTATGTTTTTCTGAGGAAATAGGTCTACCATCAAGGATACGAGTATCTGACACAACTGGAGAAATTCTTGTTCTTCATTCCATGTGTCCGTGTGAAGTTATGTTAAAATTGGAGTGCTATACCATGTGGGTACCCAATCTCTCATAGATGTCCACAACTGAAGAGTATTGGTTAACCATAGTGTTGTAAAGAGCAGGAAATTGTCAATTAAATAAGGACTTGTCATGCCCAGTATTTTTTCAAACTTCTCAACACGATTGCTAATTGCTTTCACATGCCCAGAACATTCATAGGAGCCAAACTAATAATATACCCACTTTTTGGAAGGATGGACTTCCCAATCAATAGGGATTTCCATTGGGCATCACCCTCACAACACAATCTCCATCACTAGTTGCTCAATAAAGACACACTTAACATTTTTGATGGGTCCTTTCACCGCCCCCTCTTAGTACCACCATCTTTAACAGGTAATAGACCTGGTTGTAGTTTACCATTGGTCTTTTTCTTCGATCGACAAACTCTCCCCATATTTTTTCTTTTTTTATCAATTTTCACAAGGGCTTGAACAACTCATTTTTGGGGCATTTAAAGGCCTTGGGGAAGTAGAGATGGAAAGAGAGGACATATTTTAGAAAATTAGAACGGTGGTTATATGACCTCCAAATGTTAGATACTCATTGTTCAAGAGCACATAGTAAGAATAGAATTAGGCCAATACAACTTGGTGAACAACAAAGATCGAGCTACCTCAAGAAGATGTTGAGTATTCCTTTCAGCAACTCCATTCTGTTGAGGTGTATGAGAGCAGAGTTTGTGATTCAATCCCATGATCCTGGAGATATTATAAAAATGGACGAGACAAATATTCTCCACCATTTCCGGTTCTTAAAATTCTAAGATTACAACCAAATTTAGTAGTAATGCATTTATGAAAATGCAAAAATGATCAAACACCTCAGATTTATATTTCATCAAATAAACCCAAGTCATACGAGAATAATCATCAATAAAGCTAGCAAAATAACAAAAAACCACAGGTGAAAGACATTCACACATCATAATGAATTAATGAAAGAAAAGTAGATGGCTTATTATTGGAAGAAGACTTAAAACAAGGTCTGTGCTGTTTGCCATATTGACAACTCTCACACACAAAATTATTATGGTCCAAAGATGGAACAAGATGCCACAATACATTGTTAGATGGATGGCCTATCCTACAATGCCACAACCAAGTTTTTTTTCTTTCTTTGAAATGGTAATTGAATTAATATTAAATTAAAGGCACCAAAGGTGCCAAAAAAAACTATACAAAACCTTTGACACAACTCAATTAGAAACTAAGAAATCCCAATGCACTCTTTCTAGGCATGCAAAATGTCGGTCATGGAGACATGATAGAAATGCACAAGAGAAGATGCCTAGGCTGCACATTTGGCCAAAATCCAGTTACAAACGTGTTGGGGGATTTCCGCTTAGTTCCTGAATACCCTATTATTGCGTTTCCACCAAATGCTCCACAAGGTGGCAAAAAGTGAAGGCACCACAACACTGAGCACTTAGAGGGTGGCTGTTTGGGAGTGAAGGATTTATTTTTTCACTCTTTGGATCCACAACAGAAAGCATCCAATCCATTATGGGAATGAAGGGTCCATTCGACCCTAGTTTTCAAAATAAGTCGTCTGGTTATGCAAGAGTTATCTCTGTCCAGACATTATGTATTTAACTATGTCAATCATTACCGTTTGTTGAAATCCCGTTATTTGTTCTGTCAGTGTTATAGGATAAATGAATATCGTGCCTTTGTTACTTAAAATAGATGGTTTAAGGATTAACTGTTGGGACACTAATTTGGAAGTTGTCCTCAGGACTAGACTACTCTCGCTTGTCAATTGTATTCTGCATCTAGTTGTTGGAGTCACGAAATTATATTTCATGTTATGGGGTAAGAATTAGTTTTCATACATAACTCAAACATAAGCATTTTTGCAGTTTCATAAGAGCAAAAAGTGACATTTCTTTGGAAGATGTGGGAGCACTTGTAGAAGTTGGGTTACAATTATTTCATTTTTCACAGAACAAACTTTATGTGCAGGTAACTGGATTCTTCTATATTATATTCTACTTTCATGGCTGTTGTTCCCCTTGTTACTTATTTTATGATCTCAAAATTTATCTAATGTTTTGATTAGGTTAGATGGGGCAATCTCTTGGTCAGATTACTAAAGAAGTATGGAAGGAAATTATCGTTAAAAATTCAGTGGCTACCCTTCTATGACAACTTGATACATACACACTTCAAAAGGTGATTTCTCCATGTAGCATATTAATTTGGATTGGTAGAATAAGATCATGGATTCTTGATAAAGACAACATTGCTGACAACCTTCCAAAAAAATTGATGACAAAATATTTGGCCAATGTATCTTGTGTTGTGGTGGTTGTTATTATTAGTAGTAGACTTGTAGTACTAGTAGTTATAGGTTCACCATTTGTTTTAAAATTGTTAACCACTCTTTTACACACCCAAGAGCATAAGCCTTTTTTTGGTTTTTAAATTTTAATTGGTATGTAATTGAATTACACAACCTTCAGTGCTCTCCACACTTCTGACAATCATTTTTTGGGGACTGAAATATTTGGTGACTCTCAAAAGAGAATAAAATCTTGAGTAAAGATTTTAAATACGTAGAGAAGTGTTAGTCTGCTGAAATTGATTTGATATGATCTAGAGTTTGGTGCTTCAAGCACACTTAAGCAATTGTTCAACCATTATAGCTCCACAAATGTAGCTCCGTTGGCTTGAGCTTCTAGGAATAGACTAGAGGTCTTGGGTTTGACCCTCCCCAGAGTTACCTGATATATGAGGCTTGCATGCGGTTTCGTGTATTAATGGGATTAATCTCACCTCCAATGTGGTTTGAGGATACCCATGATATTAAAAAAAAAAAAGGACAAAAGAAAAAGAAGAAGAAGGCTTGTAGCAGGAAGATATGAAAGTATTTAACTTTGTGTGGACACAAGAGTGGTGCTTGATAGATGATGTATAAAAAATGAGCAGATCAAATTACATAAATCCAGTAAATCAAAAGCCCGAGGAATTTAAAAAATCTCTAGTATGCCCCTATTTTTTCTAGAGTGAAAACTTAGTGAAAAAGCCTCTATAGTTCTTAAAGAATTATACAGATTAGGTGTGGGCATGGGAAGTATGGTGATGAGTTTTGTGAAGGGTTTGAGGTTTGTAGTAGGCAAAGGAAGTAGAGTTATTTTTTGGAAAGATAAATAGTTGGTGAGACAACCCTTAAGAAGATATTTTCTATTCTATTTAGAATAGTTGTGAACAAAGAGTCAACAGTCATGGATAATTATGATGTTCTTGGAGGAACTGTTGTTTGGTCCCTGGTATTTAGAAGAGCTTTAAGGAATATGGAGGTGAATGATTTTCTAAACCTTTTGGAATTAATGGTGTAAAAATATGTCAAGCTGAAAAGGATATAAGAATCTGGGATGGAGAACCCTCAGGTGATTGCTCAGTGAAAGCTGGAATTAGGAGTCTACATAGAGAAGCAGTTATACCATCATTCATGGATGGAAGAATGAGATCCCCTTCAGAAGTACAATCTTTTTTGTTGGTGTATTGCTACAGGTCAGGTGCTAACCAGATCAGAATCATCAAGGGGAAGGATAGTTCCAAAGGAGGCAGATCTGTCTTGTGTTTTATGTGGAGAGGAAGTTGAAACGGTGGATCATTTGTTTTGTCGGCGCTCCTTTATAAAACACTGTGGAGCAACTTTCTTGATTTAATGGGGGTGTCCTTGGGTTTTGAATGGTTATATCATCGATATTTTCCCGTTTGGTGGTGTAATGAGTCACGCCCCGACCCAACGGGCACGTGAGAAACAAGATTTTTTTTTTCAACTCATGCATAAGTCATAGTCCAAACACTTGACACTTACACGTGTTGCGAGATTCCTACGAATCTTAGGACTTATTGGACATTTGGTTTGATCGAATTGAATTATCAACTGCCTACGTATTCCATTGGAGATCATATCTTGCGTAGTTCTCAATTCATTTATTTCATGGCACTAACCCCGTGCTATTCATGATGTCCAATCAAGACATTCTAATTGCCCAATCGTGGGCCTCATTAGTATAATAGATCTCATCTATCACAGGTCTAGCCAATCACAGGTCTATACCAATTATGGGAACACCGTCAACCAAGGAGTCAATGTCACTCATGGGATGAACCTCAACCATGGGACCTATATCCGAACATAAGTACTACATCCCTCCTCAGGGACAATACTCTAAATATGGGTCCAATCCTCTATGGAATCAATGCCCTCCGTGGGAATATCCATCCACAGTATACAATATACATATATGGTTACAATGCCCTCCATGGAATAACCACCATGGGAAATACCTTCCAGGGGAATAACCATCCATGGGTATAACTCATACATTCGTAGAACTAATATGTCTATCATGGTACCAACATGTCTACCATAAGACCAATACGTCTACCTTGGGACCAACATGTCCACCATAAGATCAATACGTTTACCGTGGGACCAACATGTCCATCATAAGACCAATACGTCTACCATGGGACCAACATGTCTACCATATGTCCAATACGTCTACCATGGGACCAGCATGTCTAACATAAGACCAATACGTCTACCATGGGACCAACATCTGGGCATGAATCCAAACCACCATGGAAACCATCATCCATGGATATAGTCATCCATCCCTGGTAACACTCCATTAGTGAGTATCATCTATCCATGGGTATAAACCATCCATGAATATAATCCCTCCATGGGCATAATCCATCTATGTGCATAACTCATCCAGGGACACATTATCTATCATGAGATCTTCTATCCGTAGGAACAACACTCGCATGAATCACTACGTGACTGTGGCAACAATATCATATCATAAGCATACCACGACCCCTAGCAAGATTTAGAGCTTATGACTTACTAAGCGGGAGACTCACGACTGACGTGATCAAGTCTACATCGCCTTGCATCCCTTCACCTCATGGGTGATTCAGTCAAGCTTTAAGGTGGTTGGACCGCGTATTACAAAGCTAGTACCACTCCCATGGGGCAAACCAGTATCTAGCTCTGCGCAATCACGCACACCAAATGTGCTGAATGACCGTGAGAGAGCCCTACAACGCGGAGCATGTGAGAGAGCTACTCCTCGACGATAGCCTCAAATAACCGTGAGCGCGCCCTTTAACGCATAGCATGAAAGGGACCTACTCTTCAACGGTAAACCTATGGGACCAAGTCCCAGTAGCCGACGCCACCGTCCCTAATACCTCTCTGGAACAGACAGTCAAACATCATAATCACGTGAGGGACGTACCCATACCACGTCTCAATATCAAGTAACCTAGTCACATATACATCTCAATGCCACAATCTCCGTATGTTCATATCAAGGCTCCCACGGTCTCACGGCTACTCTGGGCCTTATTCATGGAATTTATATACTTTTCTCATCCTTTTAACTATACAAAGGTGATACACAATGATCTATTGATCGGAGAGTTTCCTTTTTCAACGGATTAAGGCATAACGTTATCATTATGTGAGGGACATACCCACACCACGTCTTAATCATCAATATCACGTGAGGGACACACCCATACCACGCTTCAAACATCATCACATGAGGGACGCACCCATACCACGTCTCAATATAATCATTATGTGAGGGACACCCGTATCACGTCTCAATATAATCATCACATGAGGGACACACCCGTACCACGTCTCAATATAATCATCACGTGAGGGACACACCCGTATCGCGTCTCAATATAATCATCACGTGAGGGACGCACACATACCACGTCTTAGTATAATCATCACGTGAAGGATGCACCCATACCACGTCTCAATATAATCATCACGTGAGGGACGCACCTGTACCATGTCTCAATATAATCAAGTGACCTAGTCACATACATCTCAGTGCCAAACTCCTCATCTGTCCATCTTAAGAATTTTCACAGTTTTCTAGCCATTCGGGGCTCTACTCATGTAACAGATATATTTGTTTCATCATATCAGGACTCCCAAGGCATCATAACCACTTCGGGCCGCCTTTGAGGAATCTAATATCTAAGCATTAGGGTCTATATTAGGGAAGATATATCCCACCAATCCCTTTCTACCCTTCACATATGCTCAACATCTTACATCATCCTTAATATAAATGGATGAGACATAATGCATCTTTTGATCGAGCTAAGGCACAATGCTCTCAGTTGCCTACGTACCACATAGTGGATGAGATCAACCGTAGTTCATCATTTTCACATTTGGGTTGACATTGGGGAGTGGTCATACCTTTACTTTGGGGAAATAAAAAAAGGCTTTCTTAGCATTTACATTGTATTCCATGCATTCTTAATCATGCTAGCCCATCTCTATTGTAGCACAAGTTAGCTCCCTGGGGTTCTAAGATACTTGACCTTAACTCACCCATATCACTTAGTCTAACCTTTTTATCAAGTTCCTCTTCAAATCATGGAAATTCGTATATAGGCATAAGGAGGTCAGACCATAACCTTACCAACTATGCATTGGAATGTGCACAAACCAACATTCACTCAAACATGCTATCAAACACCTTGTGAGCATGGAATTTTACAAATATTCCCAATACTGTAAGTGTATGACATCCTCCAATTTTACCCAATGTTATCAAACTCGAATCGTATCGAAATCGGTCTAGGGGTGTGAATTGAAAATTGTAAAATCGTACGATTCATACTATTTATCATTATCCTATCATGGCCATAACTATTTTGTTGATCTGGACCATTACGTAATGCATTCATAGGTAGAGGGGAGATTGTTTCTATGTTGATCCCAGTTATCATCATTTGGTTTGTATGGAGAGAGGGGTACTTAAGGTTATTTGAATCTAAAGAGAATTGTGCTATTAGGGTCTTTGAAGAACCAAGGATTTCTTGATCTTTCGCCTAGTGGGTTGTAAAGAGTTTAGAGGTTTTGTTTTCGATGACTTTTATGATTAGGTCAATTGGAGAAGAAGAAGTCGTAAAGGAGACTCCAGATAGATGGGATGCTGTCCTATGATGATGATGCTGGATGGGGTGTTCGTGTGGAGGCAAAAGGAGGAGTAGACCATAGAAGAAATGGAAACTACCAGATGTAGGTTATCTTAAATTTAATGTACATGGTGTAGCTAGGGGGAAATCAGGGCCTGTTGGAATAGGTGGTGTATTACAGAACAATGTTGGAAACGTGATCTCCTTTTTTATAGAACCTATAGGTATTAAGGACTCTTCACGCGGCTGAACTTTTGACTTTTATGAGGGTTCTCTCCTTGTGGGCCAGTAAAGGTAAGTCATTGGGTAGACTTTTTGTAGATGGGGATTCAACTAATGCCATTGCATGGGCATTTGGTAGGAGGAAGCCTCCTTGGAGGTTCTAGGTGTTGCGAAGGACATTTCCTCTCTTTGCAAGTATGGGGACATTTCTTTCAAGCATGTCAAAAGGTTGGCCAATGGGGTGGTAGACTTCTTATCCAAGGTGGAGGTGGGTAGGTGTGTAGGTTATGTGGGTCATTTATGGTGTGGAGTTTCTTTTGTAAGGTTATTTTGTTTTTTTGGGGTTATTTATTTCGATGTTGATTCTTGTTTTTTCTAGAGGATCAATATATTTCTCTTATACTATACCTCCTATTTTTAATGAATATACTTGTAATCTTTTAATTTTTTTTCTAAAAAAGCATTGTGGTGCAGGATAGCCTACAAATGTGAGGTGTTGGTCCTAAATAATGGAAAACAACTAGTTTGGGTTTTAAATAGGGATTAGGTTGAGGATTTTCTTTTTGAGCGGTAACAAATAGAATAAATTATATTAATGAAAAGGAGTGTATATAGGTGGCATCATTGGGTCTAAAAGGCTTAAGCCCAAGGAGTGGCAAAAACAAAAATAAAAATAAAATACATCGTTCCTCATATCAACAGGACATCGCGAAAACACGTTGACAAAATTCTCCCGCCTAGAGGTCTTTCAAAGGTGGAAAATGACAGTATTAGTGGAGCCCGCTCCGTTCTTAGCAAATAAATCGGTTACTCCATTTGTTGATCTCCGTACCGCAACAAAAGAGACCTCGTCACCCGAAAAAGGCGCCGTAATTTCCTTTACTATTGTGATCATTTTCCAGGGGGTCTTTTCATTCCTAATACCCACTTTATCGCATTTGTAGAGTCCCCCTCAATGGGATTAGGTTGAGTATTAAGGCTTAATGAAATCCTTTTTGTTTTTTTGGATTTCAATGTAAGGGTTATTTGTTTCTTTGTACTTGAAGGTGGGTATAAGTCTCTGTACTTTGACCTCCTTTTTCTTTAATATATCTCTTCTTTTGTGACTGTTCAAAAAAAGAAAAAAAAGTTGAGGATAAGTCTTTGAGGGCTTAAGGAAGTGTGGGAAAAAGTTAGGTGATTGCTACTAGTCTAAAATGGGCTGCTTTAAAGATTAGGGGGTCTTTTCATTCCTAATACCCACTTTATCGCATTTGTAGAGTCCCCCTCAATGGGATTAGGTTGAGGATTAAGGCTTAATGAAATCCTTCTTGTTTTTTTGGATTTCAATTTAAGGGTTATTTGTTTCTTTGTACTTGAGGGCGGGTATAAGTCTCTGTACTTTGACCTCCTTTTTCTTTAATATCTCTTCTTTTGTAACTGTTCAAAAAAAGGAAAAAAAGGTTGAGGATAAGTCTTTGAGGGCTTAAGGAAGTGTGGGAAAAAGTTAGGTGATTGCTACTAGTCTAAAATGGGCTGCTTTAAAGATAGATTTAGGTAATGTGTTTGAGAATACAAAAAAAGATAAATGATCAAGGGAGTTAGTGTTGTGGGACCCGATTTAACTCGGGACCCATCTTTGGACAGACAGTGTACAAGTTCAATGTATTTACGACAGTGTCCAAGTTCAATATATTTAAATAGTCAACTTGTAATTAATGTTTTCCTTTTTTGGCCACCTTAATTGGCTCTCTCTCTCTCTTAATATACCTGTACCCTCTAAGAGGAAATACATTTTAATACAATTCTGAGAATCATTATTCTTTGATATTCATCAATGAAGCACCGATACGGGGATACGGCAAATTTTTAAAAACTAGGATACGGGTACGGCAGGATACTCCGAATTAAAAAATTATATAATATATATATATAATAATAATAAATTCAAGCATTTACAAAAAAACATCATAAATTTTACTTTTAGATAAAAAGAGTCAACATTTCAATAAAATATAAGTCACTCACAAAATACATGTTTAAACTTATTACAAAATCTGATGGAAAGTTTCAATCTCTTCATTTCCTTCACCGGCATCAGTAAAAACAACTGCCTCCATATCTGGTTCATCAAGAGACAAACTTGCAACCTCTAGAACTCCAGCTCCGTCAAATGGATCCCACTGATCTCCTCCAATGTCCCACATCTTAGTTGGTCCTTTAACATAGCCTTCATTCTTCCTTGACAAAAGACGAAGATTTGTATGTATGAACACCAAATCTTCAGCTCTCTTAGGATGTATCTTGTTTCTTTTCATGGAGTGGATGAATGAGTAGGTGCTCCAATTCCTCTCACAATACGATGATGAACATGGTTGTACAAGAAGCTTAAGAGCCATCGTTTGCAGTTTTGGTATAGAAGATCCATAGGTCACCCACCATGTTTTTGGATCTAAGTCCCATCTGTCTTGTAAACAATCAAAGGACCCAAATACATCAGTAGCTCCTGAAAACCTTGCATATTCTGTCAGAACAACTTTCCTCTCATTCACATCAGGGAAATACCTCCTCAAACATTTGTTTCTCTCATCAGATATCTCTGGATCCTTATGTGGTACAACCCTATTCGGAGCTTGAGCAAGCCATTTACTACTATAATACCTATAGGTTAGAAAAGCATAACATTAATTTGTAAAACATGAAGTTCAAAATCTAAAAAAAAAATCGAAATAGATAAATTACCTTGGATTCAAAGAATGAGCCATGCAATGTAGTGGTGTGCAACTTTTAGTCCATCGATCAATGAGTACATCATACACCACACCATAAAAAGTAGATTGCTCATCTAGCTCCTTCAACTCATGGCCATATATCGCCGCCTTCACTTGCTCTATCATTGAATCCCACATATCATAAACCAAATGAAGGGTCGGCTTATTCGTGTCGCACAACCGGAGCATCTCATAGATTGGGCGTGTAAAAGAAAGAATATAGTCAACCTTATCCCACCATATATCATTTAAAATCATCTCTTTCACAGCTTGAGCCTTTCCAACATCATCCTCCCGGTAGGCACTCCATTCCTCACAAATAACCATCTCCTGAAGGCCACGCTTGATAAGCTTCAATCTCTTCAACATCACAATGGTGGAAGCAAATCGTGTCTCGGCCATAGCAAGCAATTTCAATGGTACAATAGAATTAAAAATAGCCAATCTCATAGAATGATTCATAATGAAGTTGCGAATAAAACATGCATCATCTGAAACTTCAGTAATCCAATGGCATTCAGCAAAAACATTCTCATTCCTCTCTGTATTTTTTGCTGCACATATATTTTTTAGTGCAAGATTTAATGTGTGCACCACACAAGGAGTCCAAAATATGTGAGGGTAATGACCTTCAACAAGTAACCCCGCTGCCTTACATACAGGAGCATTATCGGTCACAATTTGCACCACATTCTCTGACCCAACCTCACGAATTGTGTCTATCATCATTTGGCAATGTAGTGCTTATCTTTATATTCTTTTGACCCATCAACAGCTTTCAAGAAAATGGGGCCTCCCTCAGATGCAGCCATGAAATTGATTAACGGCCTCCTTTGTGCATCACTCCATCCATCACTAACTAGGCTCATCCCCTTCTCATGCCAAGTATTTTTTATTGGTTGGAGCAACCTTTCAATGTTTGCTCTCTCCTTTTGTAAAAGTGTGGTTCTTAAAGCATTATAACCTGGGGGAACATACCCAGCGATCTGATTGTTGGCAGAAAAAGTATATGAACTAAGATAATATGGATTTCTAGCAAAGTGAAATGGCAAACCACCTGAATAAAACATTCTAGCAATTTCACTTGTAAGCCGATCTCTAGCATCATTTTTAAATGCTTGTTCCAAAGCACTTGTACCTCCAACTCGTCTTTTTTTCCCCTCACTAGTTGATGCTGAGGCCATATGAGTTGCAATGGAACGATTCGGTAAGGGAACATTTCTTGGTCTAGACCTCTCTTCAGCTTCAGAAACAACTTTGAAGAGTTCTCTTAAATATTCTTCAGTCACAGAAGAACACATTTGAATCCCTTTACCAATTTGCCTCAATAGATGAGCCTTAACCCTAGAGTATGAACCGTTGAAATCCTTATTACAGAAATTACACTTCCACTTCCTATTTCCACCTCCGAGAGTCGAATCTCTACTTTGCAATATTGTAACATAAGACCAAAGAGGACAATGGTCATCCATAGCCAGTGAAGAACAAAATCTACTTGTAGCTGTACTACTAGATGAACCACACCTATTACTACCACTGCCCTCAACACCAGTAGCCATTTCAATTCACAAACAGGCTGAACGACAAATATAGATAAGAAAAAAAACAAAAACAAAATGTCAGAATTTTAAATTTTAAATTTTATGATTGGTTCAAACATAGATAAGAAAAAAAACAAAAACAAAATGTCAAAATTTTAAATTCTAAATTTTATGATTGGTTCAAATCAGAATTTTAAATTTTATGATTTTTACCGGCTCAATCTTTAAAAAAATGAAATTAAAGAGTAATAACGAGAAAAAAATTGTATTAACAACTCCTCGTAATGGATTGCAGCTTTGCAGGTTGAACAACAACAATGATTTTGCTAGCACATGCACAATTTCTTTTTATGTTTGGGGCCAACAAATTAGTTTAAACTTTTTAAAGATAATTTAATATTTTTTAATTTAAAAAACAGTAAAAATAATATAAAATAAATGGTTAGGAGTTTTTACCTGAATACACGTCAAACACAAGCAAAGAAACACCTTTTCTGCTAACAGACTCGGAGACTCCTTTTCCCTTTATCTTTTTCACTTTCTGTCTTTCTGAGTTCCTTTTTTGCAGAAGAAAACTCGATTGTGGGTTCAGCCCTTTTGGGATGAGAGTAAGAGTGACCTTGGCCGAGAAAGGTCTCGAAGGAGGACGAATATCTGAACGAGAAGAGCACCGAAATCAAACCCAGTTTACAAGAATAAGAAGAAGACGAAGGAGAGAAAAGAGAACACGAAGACGAAGAACAGAGGAAAGAGGAAAGAAGAAGAGAACACGAAGACGAAGAACAGAGGAAGAAGAAGAAGAAGAAGAGAACAGAAGAAGAAGAAGAGAAGAAGAAGAAGAGGAAGCATACCTGGAAACGGACGAAAAGCAGCCGCAGCAGAGGAGGAGTCGCAGCAGAGGAGGAGTCGCAGCAGAAGAGGCGCAGCAGAGGAGTCGCAGCAGAAGAGGCGCAGCAGAGGAGGAGTCGCAGCAGAGGAGTCGCAGCAGAGGAGGAGTCGCAGCAGACGCAGCAGAGGAGGAGCAGCAGAGGAGGAGTCGCAGCAGAGTCGCAGCAGTGGAAGTGGAGGAGACGGCAGAAAGGGTATTTTTCTTTCGCACGAAGTGGAAGTGGAGGAGACGAAAGAAAGGGTTTCAATTTTGTGTTTTTTTCTTTTTCTTTTTTCCCCTTTTACCCGTTCGCACCAGCGCATGCCGTATCCCGTCCCGCCCCGTGTCCCGGACGTGTCCCGCCGTATCTCGGTGTATTAGTTGCCGTATCCTAATCCAGATACGCGTATCCGAGAAGTATCCATAATTAAAATATTTTTTAATTAATTGAATACGTACCGCGTACGTATCCCAGCCGTATCCGGCCGTATCCGTGTCGGATACGTACCGGATACGGGTACTTCAAGTATTTTGAAGTATCCGTGCTTCCTATCTCTTTTTCCTTTCTTTATTTCTTTTTATTATTAGATTCAACAGTTAGTACTTAGGTTATTCATTGTTGAAGGTGACTCGACTAAAGCCAACCCCCCCTGAAAACTGGTTACTATTTTTCAGGACATTAGAAGGTTGTGTAGGTCGAGGGATATCACCTTCTCTCACACTCCTCGGTCGGCGAACAATATTGTTGATTTTCTAACAAAAGTGGGAGTACAAAAACATAGACCCGCAATGGCGTTTTTCTAATCTTGTCTTTATTTGGGGTGATGGGGAATTCCATATTGTATCTATACTGTATTCGGTTTTTTTCACGTAGTTCTTAGATGTTCTTGTTTGTATTTCTTCTGATTGCAAATAGATGAGAAAGTGACAATTAATGATAATGTTTCTCATGAAATCATCTCCACTATCCTCCAACATGCCTTAATAAACTGGAAATAAACCCCCTGCATGAATTGATTAACCTCTTCATTGTGTTGCTTACCATTGAAGATGTGGCTCTTGTGAAAGTTCTTGTTGAATTTGTTGAACTTATTAATTAGTTATATGGAACTCTCAGCTGTTATAGCTATGTCTCTGTTCATATTGTTCAACAGAAATACTGGCCCAGAAGGGTGGAGATTGAGGCAACGACATTTTGAGATGGCGACGTCACTTGTTCAGTCATGTCGGAAGTTCTTCCCAGCAGGATCTGCCTCTGAGATATGGTCTGAGTTTAGGTAATTATTCTGATTTACTTGATGTGTATTGGACTTTCTGTGCCACTTCTTTTTCACTTGAACAGTGACATCCCACAAAGGTATATAGCTCAATTCCATGAACTATGCAATGTAGATATTTATTGATGGTAATTGTCTTCCCTTTGTGACATCACTTAGTTTTTTATTAAAACTGAGGTCTTTCTTGTATTTATTCTCTTTCAACTAAATTTTACCTTAAATGTCTTGTGAAATTTGATTTTTTTGTAGACAGATGCAAATGGTTCCTCCTTTTATGTATATTTGTAACTTATAAGTTGCAGTATCAATACTGATATAATTTTGTGAGCTGCATCTTCCCTTGTATTCTATCAGTTTATTACAATTCAACTATTTATTGCCATTCAATCTATAATGCAGGTCCTTATTGGAAAATCCATGGCACAACTCATCTTTTGAAGGTTCTGGGTTTGTGAAATTGTTTCTTCCTACAAACATGGAGAACAATGATTTTTATTCACAGTAAGGACACCAGATTATTATTATTTTGGAACTATGATAAATTTGGTCTGTAAAGGAGGATTATTATTCTTTGGCTTTTTGACATTACTTGATCTAGTTCCTTTTCTCAAAATTTGCTACAACAGGGATTGGATTGGACAATTCATAGATCTATGGGATTCAATACCTACTTGCCAGTTTTGGGATATTCAATGGACTGAGTTTCTTGCACGGTGTATAAAGAATTGCACTTCAATTGATTGGGAGTGTTTCCTACCTGTCCTTTTCACAAAATATTTGAACATGTTTGAGGCAAGTATAGTAATTTCATTTTTAAAATAATATTTTTCCATTTGTTGTTATCATTGGACATGGAGTATTCCAGGTACGTTTTGCTGATTTTGTATCCTTACTTTGAATCTGATACAATTGTCACATTCTATTACGATTATGAACCCATGGTTGCATAAGTGAAATGCTAAAAGCTTCTAGCTGAGCTTTTCAGCAATCGCATTCTCTCAAACTTTTCCTTTCATGTCTGTATTTAATACTTGTTTTTGTTTTCTCCTTTTTAAACTATGACTCTCGCCTTTTTGAATAGTATCAGTAGAATTCTCTTATACTGTACCTTTTGCCTTATATTGATACAATGGTGAATGTTTCGAAATTACTTTTTTACCAATATATGAACATCTAGACTTCGTGATGGTTGTTCCATTTTATACATCAAATATTAAGTAACCTATCATTTTGCCACCCCCACCCCAAAAAAAAATAAAAATAAAATAAGGCTGTGTCTAATTGTTGTCTTTGGTGGTTTGTTTTGATCATCGTCACTACCATCATCAAAGTGATTTATACCATCTAATGGTTTGCTTTCTTACTTCAATTATTCCATTCAACCCTATAAAAAATCATGTTCTCCATCCGCACAATTTATCACAATCTTCCTTATTACAGAAATCCAAGCCTCTAGTGGCCTCCCTTTCTGTACTTACTACTTGTTGTCCTTTAGTTTGTATTGGGTTGGTTCTGGTCTTTTACTTATGTGCAAAAACCATCTTGAACGGTATTTTATCCAGGCGTCTCACTTAACTAGTTCTTGGGGCATGTGTAAATCTCCCAATCCGCATACGGTGGGTACGGAACAATGGGGAGTGGCCCTTTTTGTGTTGAGGGGGATCTATTTTAGTTCAGTATGTGACTGTAATTTAGGGATTGACTTTAGGAATAAAACCAGCCTTAAACCTGTTTTGGAACTGAGAGAAAAAATTGTTTTTCAATCATTTATTTCAGTCCTTTGTTTAGACAAAAATCCATTGGGTTTTTTTTTTTACAACTTGATTATTTTGGCCAAGAAAATTGGAGAACCAAGTCAGGTGTTGGGTTTACTATTTAAAGTCCGTGGGTTGCGTTAAACCCGTTTGGTTCTTTAACGTCCACAACTAGGGTATCCGGGTTGTATCAAAGGTTCTGCTAAGCGATTGAGGTTGGGTATCCTACCCTATCCAGTCTGCATCACTAGGTTTGCCTCTAGTGGCGCATCTACGTTAAACTTGTGAATTGTGATAAATCTTCTGTACGAATAAACAACACTTCCCTTATCTTGTTCTTGTTTTTTTGTCCCTTCGTACATCCATTGTGTTAATTTGTTTCCTACCATTACTTGTACTTCTTTTTTTCTTGGACGACTACACCTCGGATGTTCACGACAATACTTAGTTGCAATATATTTATAGCATAGTGCATTGGTTTCCATCCAAATCTTTTGGCATGCTTGCTTGAAGAGGGTAAATCCTTTGAAGAATGTGGCCGTTTCCACTTCCTTCTTAGTTATTGATTCTGGTATTATAATTTTTTTTTATTTAGCCATTACAATTACTTTGTTTTTAGTTGTGATTTGTTTAATAATAACCTATTGTTTTCATTGTAACAGGTTCCTATAGCAAATGGAAATGGGTCATACCCTTTCTCTGTTGATGTTCCAAGAAATACAAGGTTCTTGTTTCCTGGGAAAGTGGTCACACCTGCTAGGGAAATTGCCAAGTCAATTGTAAGAATGATATTTGTTCGTGAACTTGCTTCAAGTGTTTCCAATACTATCATGAGGCATGTAGTTTGTGGGTTTTTTCTGGTAATTTTTTTGGAAACTATTGCAGGTGTATCTGTTAAAGCCTGGGAGTTCAGCACAAGAATATTTTGAGAATATGGCGAATCTATTAGAACAGTATGCTTTTACAAAATTTTGACTCTTGTTTCATTTTCCAATCCTTATGGTCATAATTCACTCCTTTTAGCTTGTTTCTTAGAGTTCCATTGTTGCAGATACTACCATCCGTCGAATGGGGGACGCTGGACTTACTCCTTGGAGCGTTTCTTGCGGTATTTGGTAATTTATTTCCAGAAACGGCTTCGGCATGAGCAAAAGTAAGAATGACTTGGTTAATGATCTTTGACTTTTCGTCATGCATGCTTGGCAATTTATCTTTCTTCCCACTGAAATCCTTTCAATACAGAAGTGCACATGACAGCAAGCAGGTTGAACTGTATCTTGGAATATCAGAGAGAGCTGCATTTGTCAAAGTGGTGCTGAAGTTAATCGACCGTGGTCAGTACAGCAAAAACAAATCTCTAGCTGATACTGTTGCTGCTGCAACTTCCGTTTTAGCATATGTGGAGCCTTCCTTGGTGCTCCCATTTATTGCATCTCGTTTTTATCTGGCACTAGAGACTGTGAGTGTTGTAGAATCTATTATTTTTATTTGCACGCCTGAAATAGTTTACATATGTCAACCATTTCTGGAATTTAAGTGGATGTGGGATCTTTTTTTGTTGAATGATATCCTTATTCATGCTGCACAACTCTAATTTGGAAAAGTGCTACATTTTCCACTGATGTCTCTCACTGGCTTTATTCTACTAAGGTCTTGATATATATATTTTTCTTGGCCAATTTAGACGACAGCCACTCACCAATTAAAGACTGCTGTATCATCAGTGGCATATGCTGGTCGTGCTCTTTTTCTTGCTTCAATTTCGTCTACTTCATCTATGACAGAGGATCTTAGTAGTGCCAATGTCTTTCCTGATGTCATACTAATATCTTTAAGGAATGCGTTGCTTGGCATGGACGCCAATGATCCACCAAAGACCTTGGCAACTATCCAATTGATAGGTTCCTTTTTCTCGAATGTAAGCACAAAAATATCTCTACTCATGTTCACCGTATGCGAAACACTTCTACTTGTTCTAATATGTGCTTTGGCTGCAGTTAGCTGCATTAGATGATAATGGAGATCGGCCCGCATTCCTTTCAACCATCAGTTTTTCTGAATGGCTGGATGAGTTCTTTTGTCGCCTATTCTCTTTACTTCTTCACTTGGAACCCAACAGTGTTTTGTAAGTAATATACACGTATTATATATGTAGGTTTTTTTTTGAGCAGTAACAAAGATTTCATTAAAAAGAAAGGATACAAATACAGAGAAAAGAGAAAGGTCTAACAGAATTAGACCAAGATGAAAAGGAAATAAACTAAAAGGGAAAAATACAATAAAAAAAAAGGAAAGCTACAGTCAACAAGACCAGCCCAGCTCATAAAAAGAACTCCTGATGACTGGTTAGACACTCCTAGTTTGGCAAAGTAGTTTGTCACTCCATTTACTGCTCGACCTATCTAGACAAAGGAAACATCAAACCCTGAAGCCATGTCTCTAATCTCCCTTACCGTAGTGATCAGTTTTCAGGGGGACACCTTTGACCCTTTGCCCACTTGATCGCATTTGCCGAATCTCCCTCAATAATAAGTTTTCCCTGCCCATGGGTTTTCCAGATGGTTAAAGCTCTCGTAAAACTAAGTATTTCCGCCTTATTGGAATCCTTAATTCCCACCAACTCGCTGAACATGATGGGAAGTGGTTCTCTCGTGATTCCTATGCACTCCACCTGTTCCTGCTGGCCCTGGTTTCCCTTTGGATGCCCCGTCCACGTTAAATTTCATAACCATTTGATCAGGGGGTATCTGAAATGACCTGTCCCGCTAATATGATATTGTCCGCTCTGGACCTCAAACACGGCTCGCACGGCTTTCAATTGGCGAGCCAACCCACTGTTGCTCCCAAAAGGTCTCATGCTAGAAGGAGGAATGCTACCACTTATATACCAGGGAATTTCCAATGCAACTAGCAATGTGAGACTTTTTTTCTCTCCATAGGCATGCTTCACACTATAGACCCCCTCTGGGGCGGGGTATTACAATCTACCCCCTTAAAGCAACAGCCGTCCTCGGCTCTGCACACACAACAACTAAGCCCACACCCTCAGGCAGAGCGTTGAACCTTTCTCTGATACCATATTTAACGACTCATCCCGTTAGCAAGATATTTTCCGCTCTGGGCCTCACACAGGGCCCGCACAACTTTTAATTGGCGAGTCAACCTACTATTGCTCCCAAAAGGCCTTATGCTAGAAATAGGAATGCTACCACTTATATACCATGGAATTTCCAATGCAACTAGCAATGTGGGACTTTTTTTTCCCCATAGGCATGCTTCACACTATAGACCCCCTCTGGGGCGGGGTATTACAGTACCCAAGTTTCATTAGGTCGCACTTTTCTTCTTAATCCACTCATTCAACCTTCCACAATGAAAAGAGATCCTAAATTCGGTACTTGATAGGAGCCAAATGCAGAGCCTCCACTTTGCTAACTGGAAAAGCTCGTTAGTAGTCATAGACTTTCCTTCAAAGATTCGCAAGTTTCTTTCTTTCCGTATGGTCTAAAGAATAACTGTTGGAATCGTGTTCCATACAAGTTTTAGCTAAGGATTCAGCCTCGAAAGGAACCACGATTCCAAGGACCCAACACAAGTTCTGCTAAAGACCCATTATGTATATTTCTCTGTTCTTACATTGAACTTTCTTTATCCATCTTTTTGTTGTACACTGCCCTTTCTGTCGTTCATTTTATGGATACTTTGCTGCCATGTTATGGTCATTGCAGAAATGAAGGCAGCCATGCATCAGCGACGTCTGGGACATTCCTAGTTGAAGACAACACTCATTATTTCTGCATGCTAGAAATACTGCTTGGGAGGCTGTCTAAACCTTTATATAGCCAGGTTTTTTGTTTTTTTATCTTCAATTGTGAGCTATTGTGGTTCACATGTTCACTTTTCTCCAGTCAGGGATCATTTGATGGGAATGCTTATTGTTTGCAGGCATTGAAGAAAATCTCCAAGTTTGTCAACAGTAATATTCTTCCTGGAGCTATTGCAGAGGTTGGGCTTCTTTGTTGTGCATGTGTTCATTCTAATCCTGAGGATGCAGCTTTGTATCTTGTTGAACCGATCCTGAAGTCTATCATGTCCTCTTTAAAAGGAACACCAGTCACTGGTTTTGGTGGAAAAGGATTTTCTGATGGATCATTTTCTAACAAGGTTCTTTCTTATACTATTTTTA
This sequence comes from Chimonanthus praecox, assembly GCA_022113865.1. NCBI lineage: Eukaryota > Viridiplantae > Streptophyta > Magnoliopsida > Laurales > Calycanthaceae > Chimonanthus > Chimonanthus praecox. Next base: position 57,506,812 of record CM039089.1, read on the forward strand.
CTGTTCTGCTTATATGGTTTTTTATGTCTTACTGTGATTTTTAATGCTATTGCTTTTGTTGTTTTATCATTACCACATAAAGATTATTACTTTTGTTCTGGTTAGTATCATAATTTTGAACATTGAAATTGTTGTATTGTTGCTTGCAGGCAACCCTGTCTCCAGCCCTGGAGACAGCAGTTGACTTCAAATTGAAGGTATTATCAGTAGCCATCAGTTATGGAGGTACTTGGCTACTGCGGTTCAGCGATCAATTGAAAGAAGCAATTGCATTGGCATTTGAAGCCCCTTCTTGGAAGGTCCTTTAACCCATTTTTATGGTTTTTTTTTTTTTTTGGGGGAGGGGGGGTTGCATTTAATACTGTATACTAACTGCCATCAGGTGTTAGGTTCAACTTTTAAATGGAGTATTACTGTGTTACTGTTTGCTAAAGATACCCCTACTGTATTGTAGGTTAATGGAGCTGGTGATCATGTTCTTCGATCCCTTCTTGGTAGTCTGATCCTTTATTACCCTATTGATCAATACAAGTAAGCTCAGAGATCACATCCTACTATATCATTCTTCTAACAGGTTGTTTGCAATTTATGCATAGTAGCTTTGTGGCCTTCAGACTGCAAAAAATAATTCGTGTACATGCAGGTGCTTTTCACATCACCCTGTTGCTTCAGTATTAGAAGAATGGATCGGCACCAAAGATTATGCACCAAAAGAGCCATCAATGAACCCCAAATGGCACATTCCTAGTGATGATGAGATACTGTTTGCGAATGAACTTCTAGACCTGCATTTCCGATCGGCATTAGATGATCTTCTCAGAATATGTCAGGATAAAATTCATTCTGATATGGGTAATATATGAATAATCCCTTTTAAACTAGATTTTTTTTTTGGGTCTGCTGACCATTTTGCATATGAATAGATATGGTCCTTCTGTAACTTTGCTATGAAGTAAAAACTTATGTTTATAAGTCTTTCAATTTTTTATCTTTTGAGTTTACATTTACTTGGTAGGCCATATCCTAAAATTTGTACTTTGAAATAGAAAGAGTTCCTTCTATTTTATGCTTCCAAGATATACTTTCACATGTAACATTGTATGTTTATGATTTCTGAATGATTACCTGTGCAGGAAATGAAAAGGAGCACTTAAAAGTGACCCTGTTGCGAATTGATTCATCATTGCAAGGTGTACTTTCATGCTTACCTGATTTCCATCCATCCTTTAGAAACGGGAAGGACAAAGATGTGGACTATATTTCTTTTATAATTGCTGGAGCGTCAGGTTCAAATGTTGGCAGTTCTGAATTGAGGGAAAAATCTGCTGAAATTATCCATGTAGCTTGCAAGTAATGTTTGATTTCTGCTGATTCTTGATTCTTTTTCAGTGTGTGTATGTGTGCACTTGTGCTTGTGTAGAAATCTGCAAGCATGAACGTGCTCTAGTGTGTATTGGCTCTGATTTACTGGTTGGTGTCCACTGAGCAGATACTTAATGGAAGAAAGATCAGATGATAGCATCCTTTTGATACTCATCATTCGTATTATGGATGCTTTAGTCAATTTTGGTATGGGTACTGCATCTAAATGAAATATATCCCTTGGGTTCTAATCAATACTCTGTCCATATTTCTTTCTGATGAGGGTTCCCTCTATTATACAGGAAGCTTGGAATTTGATGAGTGGTCAAATCACAAACAAGCATGGAAACTGGAATCTGCTGCTATTATAGAGCCTCCAACAAATTTTATTGTTTCCTCTCATTCTCAAGGAAAGAGGAGGTGATCAACTTTCCTGTTGTTATTATTACTACTATTACTACTACTACTATTGTACACACACGTATTTATATCTATTTTAACTTTTACGTGTTTGTGGCTTTCTACATCCTGAAGGTATTTTCTGCTTTTCCTTTTCCAGGCCACGGTGGGCAATTATTGACAAAGCATATATGCATAACACGTGGCGATCTTCACAGTCATCGTATCATCTATTTCGTATAAATAGCAATTTATCTCCATCAGAGCATGTGGTTCTTTTGATGGATGATCTTCTGAATCTCTCTTTGCATAGTTATGAAACTGTTCGATCGTAAGTCCTTTATTTTCGGCTTCTTGCTAAAATTATCATTAGTATTCTATGCCGGTTCCTTTTTTTTTTTCCTGAGGTCTATTCTATATTTCTATGCAGTGATTTACAAAATACTGATGCATTAGCAGTTAAGTAGTTGTTTTTCTTTGAGTTCATGGTAGAAGAGGATGAGATTTAAGAAATCAAGGGATGGCTTTCTCAATCTCTAGTTTCCAAAACCGCTGCAAAAATTTCAATTGCCTGAGATCCTTAAGATCATGGAAAGGGTTAAGACCAAGGAAACTTAGATTTGCGGCTTGGGGGACGATAGATACTTGGTCGCAGTGTAGAGTGAGGATGAGGCCTTGTAGCTAGATAGGGAGGATTCTAGCAATTGGAGATTCCTCCTCTTCGTTTGAAGGTGGACCCTCACTATTTCCTTTTTGGGAATAAATTGGGTAAGATAATTGGTTGGATGGGTGGAACTTGAGGAGGGAGGACTGCTTACGTCTTCTCTTTCTGGTTGAGGTGAAGACTAGTAGCATTATCCCGACAAGTCTTTATTTGCATGGAGGATGGGCGTCACCGCATGCATCACTGTAGGAGAGGAAGAGGTATCATGTTGGACTTTCCTTTTTTTTTTTTCGTGTTGGCTAGATCTGCTTTTCTACCGATGGAGGAGGATTTTGGGACAATGGTGGCTAAGGAATTGGAGGTGTTGCACACGAGGAGGCTAGTGTTGGGAGACAAGCTACATGCAAGGAGAGAAGGGAGGGCGGGGGGTGGTTGATTACTTGGCAGAAATGATATTGGGGGAAAGGGGATGCCAATTCAAATTTAGCAAATGAGGGCGTTGGTGAGGTAGTGAAGGGATGAAAAAGAAAGGGGTTTGTGCGGATGGATGTATGTTTGTCTTGGATGGGCTGACTCATGAGCCAAGAAGTTGTGTCGAGCCCTCAAACTTATTTTGGGGTTGGGCTTGGGCCTTCAGTTGTTAATGAAGCTCGAGGGCCAAATCCTGTTGGAGCTCAGTAATATGTTTATAGTTGTGAGACAAAGAATAGAAAACCCTAGTTTATCCTAGTTTGTTGTGCCGGTTGTGCTAGAACACCACTTGGGAGCTCCATGTCAGTCCTTGGGACTTGATGGCAATGAAACAGAGTTGGTGTTGACTATGCAGGGCTCTTCTTCTTTGGGTTTTGGAAATGAAAATAGAGATCTGGTGGTGGAGGAGAGGGAACATGTTGATGGTGAGTGGGAGAAAGACCAATTTGGTGGCCGCCTGGAACCTCTGAAAGAAGGAGCGGGGGGGGGGGGGGATGAAGCAGATGTCCTGAAGATGAGGAAGAGGTTTGGTATTTTCTTCCACAATGAGGAAGAGGGTAAAGTAGCATTGTAGTGGCCAGAGGCTAGAGATAAGGTTCCCCCACTTAAAGAGGATCTAGGAAGTCTGTATCAAACCCATCTCTCGTAATGGGTAGATCCAGGTTTTTCTAAATTTGTTATAACAGGAGAAGAAGTGCAGGAAGGGGTAAGGGGGGTGGCTTTTGCCTTTAATGAAGATCCTAACTTGGAATATGAGAGGCCTTAGGGAGAAAGGGGGGGAATTAGAAGATTTTCAAAGAAACATAATGTTGATGTCTTACTTGTTCAAGAAACCAAGGAGGAGGAATTTTCCTAGGTAGTCTAAAGTCTAAGGGGTTAAATTTGTTCATTCTATGGAGTTTGATTTTCTAAATTTGTTATAACAGGAGAAGAAGTGCAGGAAGGGGTAAGGGGGGTGGCTTTTGCCTTTAATGAAGATCCTAACTTGGAATATGAGAGGCCTTAGGGAGAAAAGGGGGGGAATTAGAAGATTTTAAAGAAACATAATGTTGATGTCTTACTTGTTCAAGAAACCAAGGAGGAGGAATTTTCCTAGGTAGTCATTCAGGAGGAATTTTCCCAAGTAACAAATTGGGTAGTTCAATATATCTTATGAATTGCAAAAGGCCTGGTATTGCATATGCTGCTGGAATGTTAAACAAATTCACTTCAAATCCTAACTGTGAGCATTGGAAAAGTTGATTAGAACTTTCAGATACTTAAAAGGAACTACGAATTATGGTTTACATTATTGTGGTACCTCATCAGTTTTGGAGTGTCACAGCGATGTACATTAGGGTAACTAATAAAGTAGACTCGAACTCTACTAGGGAGGTGTTGTAAAATGGTCATCTAAAAAACAAAGTTGCAGGTTACCGCCAACTATGAAATTTGAATACGTGCCAAAAGTGAGGGTAAAAAAGAGGAAAATCCAAGAAAACAACCCCAAAACAAAAGCCCCTCTAGAAAACCAAGAGGGAGACACAAACCAATAAAAAATGGAAAACAAGTTAAAAAAGAGGCCAAAACACTATTGCAGGCCAATGTATTCCTTCCCATCTCTAGATGTCAGGAACTAAGAGGGATTGGAACTTTGGAAGGGTAGTAGCCCAAGCATGACACTTTGCCTACAATGTACCTTGCAAAGAATAGACGGTACATAGGTAAGTTTGGGCATATTAGGTTGAAATAGGACCATATTAGGAAGTTAGTCAAGAAGGGGAAAATTTGTTGGAATATTTCCAATTGAAGAAATGTTGGTAAGTCTCTTGACTAAACCTTTTATTGGATTGCAAATATTGAAGATCTCGAGGGAGATGGGATTATTTCCCATACATTGAAATGGTCCTAGTTGTAGCCAACCACTTTGAACGACCTAAAGTTAGAAGAAAATTTATCCTGATGTACTATATGTATGGAATGTAATGAGATTATAATTCCAAGTTCATTGTGATTATTCAAAACTAGTTGAGGTTTATGTTTCTTCCTACTTAAATCTCATCTCTTAGGTATAATTCACTTAGGCTAGTGCTTGTAGTGAGGTTGGAGTTTTTTACACTTTTCGTCCTTAAAAGACTCATGGCTTTTTGTAGGGCTTGCTTGATGAGTTTACCTATGTGGGTGTGGAAAACAAGGCCATTTCCTATACACTTTCAATAAGGCTTTAAAGCACTTGCTAGAACTAGGGTCAATACATGGCCTATTTGTTATTTGAGAAAATGGGAAAAAGAGGAGACAATGGAAATCTGTGGAAGAAATGAGAGAAGTGTCCTTACCCTTTCACAAAAAGAATTATGTCCTTGGCAATATGTAAGAGTCTCTACATGGCTCTCTTTCTCTATACACCTAGGTATGACATTAGTAAAGTCTTCTTCTTCAATGATTAATTTCCCTCCCATTGCCCCTCCCAGTGGCAGAGTGTCCATCTAATAACTTGCAATTTATTAGTTTGTTAGTAGCTTTTTTCTCTCTTTTAATTTTCCAAGTCTTCTAGTCTTTTTGTTTCTACCATTCCTTTAAAATGTGTCATTTTCTCATTGATAGTTATCTAGATATTTGCTTTCCATCACTATGTTTCTTGATGTGCATCTTTGTTTCTTTTAGATTCTCCATCTTATATGTTTCTTAATGTGCATCTTTGTTTATCCATGCACAACTTGCTATTTGGGAATTCATTTGGTTTCATGTCTTTGTTCTAATCCCCATTTCTCAATGATCTTTCTTTCTTTGAGGGCATGCTTGCCCTTCTCATTTAAAATAGGTTTTTCCATGAAAGAGGTCATTGAGCGAAGAGTGAGCTCGTTTTTGTAAAAAACAAGGTGGTTGCTAAAAGATAGGATTTACAATGAAAGTGTGAATTGATACTCGCGTTAAAAGAAGATTTTCCTAGCCAAAAGGCCATTTGAAGGAAACCACATCCTATGGGAGGGGTAGTAAAGTTGGTTTTCCTCTCCAACTTTCTAATTTGTGGAAGCACACAAACACGCCCTACAAGTTTTTGTATTTTCTCTCTTTAGTTTCCACCATTTTATTTGTGGACATTTCCTCACTTTCTTGTTTGTTATTCTATTTTTGATACAAATGTAATAACCTGTGTTTTGCTTAAGATATGTTAATTGGATAACCAGATTATGATTGATTTGGTTTGATTGTGATAGATTGTGGGAGATATTAGGGATATCTCCCAATTAGGAAATTAGGATTCTCAGGCTTCTCAATTATCTTTTGTAGAATAAACAAATGAAATATTCAGTGAATTTTATCGTATGTCCCATTTTCTAACATTTTGTTGTAAAACTCTCCCCTTGAATGACTATACATTCTTTGCGGGCCCATTCTTACCTCTTGATAAAAGTAATATATTTGTGACTTGTCCCTACTCTTGGAACATGGAAGTTAGAAAGTTTCTCTCTCTCTCTCTCTCTCTCTCTATATATATATATATATATATATATATATATATATATATATATATATTGCTAGATTAAATCCCATCGCAAAATTGAGGATGGATTCTCCTATCCCATTCCTTTCTCGAAGGTGGGTGATTGTGGTAGGCTAGCGATGTCATTTTTATGTTTATCTTGTTTTAAAATTTGGAGAAATATATTAACTATCTAGAAAATGTAATTGTAGATTTATAAATAAGGTTTTTTCACCAAAATTATTTTGCATTTTGTTCACATAAAAATGATTGTGTTTCTATTTTTATGAAAAAGGTAATAAATTAAGGGAAAAAAACAAGGACATAACAGTACACACTATCCCAGGTTTGAGTTCCGTAGTCACTCGATGCCCGTGGCTTGCGAGGGGCTGCGTGCATCCAGAGTTTTACCCAATGCTCCCGTACTTGGGGAGAGGGATTCTTTGTCATTAAAAAAAAAAGTACACACTATTTGATTATATCAATGTGAAAGAAGTACTATATATATGGAAGTGACTACAAGCATCCTCTGATTATGATGAGATTTTGATTTGTATGTTTACTTTCTAACATCATTTAAAGAAATAAATTTCAACTTTCAAAGTTGGTGGTATAGTGTCTTGTGCTTTAGCATTGAAACAACAAATTTGATAGAGCAGGCCTTTAAGGCATAACATAGAACCATTAGCTTTATATTGTAAGCCTACAGGGGACATGAAATAATACGCCTACAGGCTTGACCCAAGGTACTTTCAAAATTTTGAAATTCAGTGGTTAATCTAGATGCATAAGGTAAGTGGATTATGATTTGGACTTGTGTAGTCTTCCTTGCCCTGATGGGCGATTATCAAATCAATGGATCGCCTTGTTGGAGCCCACTTTCCTAATGAATTGACACCCTACATTTTCTTCTCTTACTGAAGTTGTTCCTTTACAAGAGTTCTATATTATCCAAACCAATCATCTAGTGATGTAATGTTGGTTGGCCATGTCAAAGAATCTTTACTATATAAACTAATTAAGATGGATTATTTAAAGTGAACATTTTGGTTAGAGATGGCAACGGGCAACCTTCAACCCATTACGTACTTGTTTATTAAATGGGCTAGTCGATTAAGTTCTATTTTGGGTTCAGATTGGATCAGGTTGGATTTTAGGTTATCCATTTAAACTTTTAGCTCTTTTTAAAAAATAAAAAAGATCAAACATTACAATACCCATAAATCTTTAAAAATATTGTAAACAAATGTTCAATAATTAAACATTCATATATGGAACCATTTAAAAAATTAAGTATGTACAAGAGCATTAAAATATTTAGGGGTGATAAATCTAACATATAAACTATATTTCAACAGGATCATAAAAATGAGAAACATGTAAGAAATCTTTCAATGGTACCTTTATTATTTTTTTAAATTCAACTTGCAAATGTTATTTCAATCACACAGAATAGAAAAGAAAAACATTACTTATAATTGACTAAATGGAAGATAAGTATAATATCATTATATCAATCTTAATAGACCTTAAGGTATATCGTAATACTCCCCTCAAACTCGCGTTGGTCCACTACTTGAGTTTGAATTTATTTAGTAGAATAATCAGATGGTTGGATGATGGCAACAATCAACCGAACTGACTATGCGGCGAAAGTAGAGACTAAGACTGTTTTTTTTTTTTTCCAACTATACTTCCATTAAAACTGAAATTGGGATGGCTTAGGTTGGGTTCATGGATGGAGGTAACAAACTGGTGGGGCTCATGAGGGCAAAGAGGTTGTTGTGTCTGGGTGATGTTGGGTAAATAGAAAACAATAGATGGTGGAGAAGTCTAGATGAAAGGAATGAGACTGGTTTAAGGTTAGATTTGACAACAGGTCAGCTTGGGTCTGTTTTGGGTCAGGTATTATATAGATTCGGGTCAACAACCCTCAACTCATTACTTGTTTATTAAACATGTTTGTCAGTTTGAGTTTATTTCGGGTTCAAGTCACAAAATTTTAAACCCATACCCATTTAAAATGCTCGAGTGCAGTTCGGGTAGGGTCAAATTTTGCCAGGTCTAATTTTGGTGTTTCCTTTTATTATTATTTATTATTATTACTATTATTGTTATTGTTATTATTTTCATGATTTCTTCCCATGATTAGGGACATGGCTTTTTTCCTTGTGGCTAATTTCCTTGTTCTATTGATCTCCAGTTTGGCAGGAAAATCACTCTTAAAGATTCTCAAACGTTGGCCTTTTTTGATTGGGAAGTGTGTTATCACCTTTACTGAGAGCTTACGTGATCCAAACACAACAGAGCATGCTGTCCTAGGTTCTTGTGCGCTCCTTGCAACACAAACTGTTCTCAGGCATTTGGCAATGGTACTCATCTATTGAAGTTTCTCTACCTAATTGTAATTTAAGGGCTGAATTTAACTAATGGTTTTGTACTCCCATACTAGGATGCAAGAGCATTTTCTTCATTTGTTTTGGCTATTCTTACTAGGTAAGGAAAACTAGCCATATTAATTCATTTTGCAATACTGCTACCATTTTATTATTCAAATGCCTCTCCTTTCATATTGGAGTTTACTTCGTCTATTTCTTGTATTTGAAGCTCTCATCATGAAACACTGAAGGCTCAAAAAGCTATCAATGAGGTATTCCTTTACTTTTTAACAGTAGAAAGTAAGATACATTTTGTTTTACTTCTACCGTTTTTTTTTTTAAAATTCTATTTGGTGTGACAGCTTTTTGTCAAGTACAACATCCACTTTTCTGGAGTATCAAGAAATATTTTGAAGACTTCAATTGACAGTGAGACTGATAGGCCAGAGTTTGAAGATTTGGTTTCGCAGATTGTTTCTATGAGCTTTGATACATCTGGCTTGCATTGGAGGTGATGGTTCTCTTCATATTTCTTTTGTTTATTGTAGAAATGTAGTCTCACGTGCAGTTTCCATGCATGCCTCATCCATATCGAGGGGTGGGATTAGGCTGGAAGTAGGCGTGAAACTCGGGCCGGGTTTTGGCCCAAACCCGTATGACCCGACCCGAAAATCATGCTGGTTGGGTTATGAAAGTTGGGTCAGCGGGTCGGGTCGGGTTGGGTTGAGAAGTCAGAAACCCGCATTGAATTGGGGTCAAAATGCTAACCCGACCCGTTAAAAAGTAGGCTAAAGTAGGTTCAAAATGCGGGTTAGGTCGGGTTTTGGGTTGAGTCGGGTTATAATTCGGGTCGGGTCGGGTCAGGTCAAAACGTCCGGGTCAAAAGTTCGGGTCGGGTCGGGTTCCATATATTAGTAACTCGGGCCGGGTTGGGTTTTAAAAAACCCGACCCGACCCGGCCCGATTTCAGCCCTAGCTGGGAGTTTATTAGTGAAGGGGCATAAGCATGTTATGGGATCAGTTCTATTGTTGTTTTATGTATGAATGTGCATGTTTAGTCTTTCTGCTGATGTAATACTAAGAATGATATGGTTGTTTTCTCAGGTATAATCTGATGGCTAACAGAATGCTGTTATTATTAACGATTGCTTCTAGGAGTGATTCTGATTCATCTTCGAAGATTTTGGGCGAGACTTCTGGTTAGCTTATATTATAGTTGATTGATGCATTTGTGGGAATGCTCTCTTTTTTATTTTAAGTCAACTATGAGTGCCCAATTGAGAAAGGAAGTTTATAACAATGTCTCTCATAAAGTATGCCTATTTTATTTTTCATTTATGTGGGTCTTGTCCAATGATCAACCCAAACCGTCCAGACGGCCTATACTGCATGAATTGTCAGTTTTGCACTGCTGTTGATCGATGCCATTTGTTGTATTAAAATTCATTTCAAACATTTGATATTTGACTATTAACTTTGGATTTGGGTGAAATTTAACTTGCTGAAGTTATCATCTGTACAAGTTGAATCCCCCTTGATTTGGAATGTTGAAAACATGGGTCCCACAGAGGGGGATATTTTTTGGGAGTTCATCTGGGCATGCTAGAGAAGCAATCATTAAAAAGGATTTAATGTTAGGTTATACCTAGGTTATCACTTGTATGCATATCTGACATACTCATCTGAGGAATTGAAATTCATTAATGACCAAAATAAAAGGATCACTTGGACAATTCTATTCCTTGATAGAAGGATTGCTGAGGATGAGACATGGATGGTTTGGGAAGAAAAGGTCTGACTAACTATCCACATTTATTGGGAAATACTCATTTAGCACAAAGATATCTGGTCACTATGATCTCTCCTATTTGCTCTCTATCTTTGGTGGGCTAGGGATGTAAATGTGGTCATGTTTGGGCTAGGCCTGGCCTATGTTGTGCTGAGCCCATGCCCAATTAACACAGCGAACCCTAGACCAGCTTGGGCTTGAAAGATATGGCTGAGCCCAATCCTAACAAACCTGATAAGCATGATGGAAAGCTACAGCCCAATGAAAAGTCTGAGGGGATGCATGGCCTAGGCACCTTTAGTTTGTTTTAATTTTTAACCTATGGTTTTTAAATAGGGTTGCAAGTTAACTATGGTTTGGAGGGCTAGTTTTGGCATGCAACATGTGGGTTAGTGTTTTTTTTTTTATATATTTTTCACAATATGTGTGGGTACTGTATATGTTCATTATAGTTTTATACTAAATTGAGCTTTCAAGCTTATGAGCGTTAACAGGTGTAAGCTTGAGTCCAGCCTGATTACAAAACGATTTTGAAACTCAAGCTCAATTAGCATTCATGCTAAAAACTGATGCTGAAACCTTCATTTTCTTATCACTGAAAAAAAAAACCATTGACTTTTCTTGGGCTGTTCATTTCAGGCTTTTTGACCTCACTTACACTCCTAGGTAGGGCCTACCAGATGAATGGTTCAGAGGTCATAAGAATCCATATTTATTTATGGGGTGGAGAAAACCAAGGTTGTTAAAATCGCAGAGTCAAATCGTAGTATAAACCGTAAGGAGAAGAAAATCATGTGATTCTTGGGTTGATTCACAAATCATACGACTCAACCCATTGAATTGTCGTCTCGTTCGATTCAAAACAAGGAAGAGAGAAAGGAAAGGAAAAAAGGAAAGGGGAAAGGAAAAAGAAGAAAAAGAGATGGTACCCTATGTTCCTTCCCCTTCTTTCTCCTTCTTCTTTCTTCCGCTTCCGCCGCCGTGTTTACCCTTTTTTTATTTCGTTACTTCGTTGTTTCGTTGTTCCCCTTTTCCCTTTATTTCGCTGCCTTTTAGGGTTTTATGGTGAAGCATTGCCTAATGCATGTTATTTCGTTGTCCCCTTTTACCATCTTTGTGCATGCGAGGACCGTCATGAAGACTTGTATTTACTTAAAGTCTTCATTTCCGTGAGGACTCTTTGCGTGAATGCACAAAGGCTCTTTTTAATTAAAGATTTCTTTCTCTCTATTTAAAAAAAATATTTCTTTTATTTTTTTCAATCTTTTATATCTATTGTAAAAAAATTAAAAAACTCTAATTTTTTAATTTTTTTAATATTTGATAAATACTAATAATTTTTTTTCTAAATTACTTTGATTTATTTATTAATGGATTCTTTGACTCTTCCAACAGCATATTCATGTTTCATATTTTTTTTTTCATTGGGACATCTATTTAATTTTTTACTATCTTTTTTTTTTTAATAAAAATCTTTTTTTTTTTTTAGTTTTTTGTATAATTATATCTATTTAAAAAAATAATTGGTTCTAATTTTTTACAAAAAAATATTTGATGGATGTTATTGAGTTATTTAAATTTTTAAATGTTATTGATTTATTTACTTTTTTTAAAATTTATTAGTACTTATTATGAATATTTATATTTAAATCTCATATTAATATTTTTTGTATCCTTTTTTTATAAATATTAATTTACGATGGATGATAAATGTCAAATTTGTGTTGGTATGTGTCATATTACATGTATTTGTAATTTATAAAATAATTTTATAAAAAACATTATGAATCTAACGATTCTACGATTTTCGATTCACGATTCATTCCTCTAGACCGATTCACAATACAATTTGAGTTTGTCCACCTTGGAGAAAACCAATTCTGGATGCTTTCCCTTTTATATGCATGTGCCCCCTTTTCTTTCTTTTGTTTTCGTTTTACATCCATTCAGCATGAATTGTCCTGATATCTACTGAATTGCTGTTTGCTGTTTTTGAGCTTATACCTTTCTTTTGTTGTGATGAGAGGTTTATATCCTTGTCAGGACACTTCTTAAAGAATTTAAAAAGCCAACTTCCTCAAACAAGGATGCTAGCAATCTCAGCTTTAAATATCTTACTGCGAGAGTCACCACACAAAGTCTCGGTGCAAGAAAATAACCGAAGTGTTAAGGAGTTGAAAGGTCAATGTAGCTCATCTGTTGAAGAGGGTTTGACTAAAGTATTTCAGGAGAAGGGTTTCTTCAGTGAAACATTGAGTAGCCTTTCCCATGTTCATATCATGAGCGACACTGAGAACACATCTTCAAGAGGAAATCATGGTTCTTCATTCCAGAGTCATGCAGATAAATCAATCACCCGTTTTTATTTTGACTTCTCAGCATCATGGCCACGCACTCCTAGTTGGATATCTTTGTTGGGGGGTGATACCTTTTACTCCAGCTTTGCACGAATTTTTAAGCGACTAACACAAGAATGTGGGATGGCTGTTCTTGTGGCACTTCATGATGCAATTCAAGAGTTTTCTGATGCAAAGGAGAGGTCAAAGCAGTGTGTTGCTGCTGAGGCTCTGGCAGGGGTGCTGCATTCTGATATCAATGGTCTTTTAGAAGCTTGGGATAGCTGGATGATGAATCAATTACAGAAGGTCATTCTTGCACCTTCCGTGGATTCAATACCTGAGTGGGCAGCATGCATACGCTATGCAGTTACTGGGAAAGGAAGACATGGAACAAGAATTCCTCTTCTGAGGCAAAGAATTTTGGATTGCCTGGTGGAACCTTTACCTCAATTGGTGGCGACCAATGTTGTTGCCAAGAGGTATACTTTTCTTTCTGCAGCGCTTATAGAAATCTCTCCACCGAAAATGACAGATGCAGAAGTGCAGTTCCATCGTAAACTTCTACAAGAGTTGCTGGATAACATGAATCATTCATCTTCCCAGGTAAACTTCAATAGTTATTACAGTCTTTCAATGGGATCAAAATTTCTGGGGATGATAATTCATACTATTTGCTTGGAGAAGCTGCACAGATCATTGTGAAAGAATAAGGGTAACTATTGATGTGATCAATCAGAAAAAAAGGTCACATTTCAATTGTTGAAAAGTGAAGCTAACATCTATTCCTTCTATAACTATTTGAAGAGTGGAACCAACAAAAGTTGTATTTTAGTATGATAATGAAATTATTTTTGTTGTTCATATAGCTTCCATTTCACTACTAGCAGACAGTTATTTTCTTCTTTCCTTTCTCAAGGAAAGGATCCTTGGTTGCTTTTAAATATATGAAGATACATATGTTCCAGAATTCTTGTTTTGATTCATCACCAAATTGGAAGTGTCTCTTTCTCTCTCTCTCTTTCTCTCTCTCTCTCTCTATATATATATATATATATATATATAATTTGGGCCTATTTTCAAATCGTTGAAGACTTTGTATCAAGCCATATTTTATTGACCAACTGAAATTGTAAACTTAGAAGTTTGACTTTATGATCACTTCTGCTTTAAGGGGACATAAACTTGCATTTATGTAGACATGTGTGATGGATTAGGTTATGATAATGGCGATATACCTATGTATATGTATTTGATTGCTAACTTTAAATGCTGCACATTATGGATGCAAATACAATCAGCAAACTTCAGTTGTAAAGCTACATCTTGTTATTACTCTGGAAGATAATTCTCCCCAAAAGATTGACTGAGACCGTCTTTCTCTCCTCCCTACTCCCTCTCCCTAGGATTGACTCACAACCCTTGTCCATGGAATTGCAATTAAAGAGCCCTTACTTCATTGTATTCATTGAAGACTGACTTCTATTATTATTTACAGGGTCTTTGTAATTGCAATAACTCTTTTTTTGAGACGGAGACATAGAATATTTCATTAAATGGAAAGTGAGATACAAAAGTGTGGAAGGCCTTGTATAAGAGAGTTCTACCAGGCCCATAACAAAAGCAAAATACATTGAGAGTGTGAAGAGAAGTAGAAATAGAAGTGCTATGGCTATAGAAAGAAATAAAAAACCCTGGTCCCATACAAACCGAGTCAAACCCTAAGTGAGGGAAGGATAGAGAACAATGCTCCAGAACAGAGGAAAGGAGAATCCTGATCCCCTCCTTCCTAAGAAGACTGAAGAGAAAACACTTCCACTACTGGCTGTAGTTTTTGTATTCCAACCTTGGCTAGGGAGTTTGCAACACTGTTCACAGAGCGTGCAACATGCGTGAAACGGATGATTCAATTCCTACACAATCTCTTCATGTCCCTAACAATGTTGACCAGTTTCTAGGGAGGGTTCCTCCTTCGACTAGCCAAAGCGATTGCATTAGCATAATCACCTTCAATAATGAGTTTGCCATTCTCAAACCTAGGTCAAAGATGGATAGCTCTCTTAATTTCCCTTAGTTCCGCTTCATTGGATTGCATAACCCCTCTAGGTTCTGAAAAGACCAGTAACATCCTACCCCTATCATTATGAAGTACTCCCCCTATACCTGCCGGGCTAGGTTTACCCTCGCTGCACCGTTCACATTAAGTTGATAGAAGCCTTCCTCAGGTTTCATCCATTCCACCCTAGTCTTCCTATTTCTTTTACCCCCTTTTATACAACCTTCCCATGATAGATAGAAGTCCTCTGTGCTACAACCGATGAATTCCTTTCAAAGTGAGAGCCAACATACAAGGTTCCACTTTGCCTTTCATAAACCTCCCTTACAACCCCTGACTTGCCCTTGAAAATTCTATTATTCCTTTCCTTTCAAATTGCCCAAAAAATTGCTGTTGGAATCAATCTCCAAGCCACCCTTCTCCTACCTACAAAAGATCCTCTTGCGCATTCTATAATGACTTCCCCACCATATTGTTTAGGACCCATGAACAATCCATCAAGTTGAGGAATAACTGCCACACACCCCCAGTGAATGGACACCTACATACCAAATGGTCCACCGGTTCTTCCTTCCTGCAAAGAACACACAACTATGAGGTTTTCTCTAGCGAAAAACCTCGATTCCTGAGGTTACATTTGACCGAACTTTTACCTCTAATTGTAAGCAACAAGAATACTTGGACTCTTGGGGGGAGCTTCTGGTTTCAAGGCAGTTTACATGGCGGGGGTGGATTTTGACCATGGGAAGGAACCATCCTTAATATAGATTTGACCGAGAACACTCCAGATGGATCTATGGACCAAATCCATTTATCCTCCTCCATGCACATAAGTGATTCCCGTAATAGCCTTTTAAAGGACTGAAGTTGATCTACCTCAAAATCCCTTAAAGCCCTTCTAAAATGATGGACCATTGAGGTTCACCGTTGGACTCGTTGTAATAGATTATGACTAAGGCATCCTTGTCCATTGCTGCTCTAGATAACCTAGGGAAAACCTCACATAAGGCTCTCTCTCCTTTACCCACCAAAATTCTAGGTCCCTTTTTAAATGCTGTACCTACCTTCCCCTACCCTCCCCATTTCCTAGCTTAATGATGGCCCTGACTACAATTGAACCCTCCTTTTCTGCGCTACTCCATAAATGCCATCCCCAAAGTCCACCCTATATCTAGCCACCAACACCTTCCTCCACAAGGCTTCTTTCTTTAATGCAAATCTCCATACCCATTTGCAAAACAATGCATGATTTCTATCTTTAATACTATATAAACCCCAAGTCCCCTTCCTCTTTAAGATTGGTGACCTCATCCCGTTTAACCAAGTGGATTCATCTTCTCTCGCCCTTCCATTCCCAAAGAAAATTTCTTTGGAGTTTCTCCAGGTTCTTAGCAACTCCCTTGGGTATCTCGAAAGGACATAAAGTATGTGGGTAGGTTAGCCAAGGTAGACTGAACTAAGGTCTATATACCTACCAGGGGAGATAGTTTTTGCTCCAAGCGTTAAGCCTCTTATCCACCCTTTCAATGACGGGATTTCAGAAGGATTTGGATCTACGATTGCCACTGACTGGTAATCCTAGGTATGAAAATGGTATTTTTCCGATGTTACACTCCATCTTCCTCTCCAATGACTCCACCATCTCAACCCCCACACCAATACCAATTAAGTTGTTTTTACTAAGGTTTATCCTCAGATCAGACTCCATTTCAAAGCATTTAAGAACCCCTTTCACTCCGAACAACTCCTCTGTGGACGCCTCGCAAAATTAGAGGGTGCTATCCGCAAATTGGATATGGGTTATAGATATGTTACCTGCTTCTAGACCCCTAACTAAGCCCAATTCCTTAGCCTCTAACAATAGGCGAGTTAAGGCTTTAACAACCATGGTGAGCAATAACGAGGAAAATGGTTGCCCTGTCTTAGTCCCCTTGTTGCGAAGGTCGGTTCCATCCAAGATCCCCACTTGGTACCAAACCCCATCTGGTCAAATAAGAAGTCTACAAAACCTCACTCTACATGATCATTAGCCTTCTTCATGATCATAGGCCTTCTTCATTAGTTACCAAGACCCCATTCGGTAATTGTCTGCCCTCAATAAATGCTTCCTGTGTTTCCCCTATTACCTTGCTAATGGCTTATTTAAATCTTGCAGTGACTACTTTAGCTAGTAGTTTATAAATACACCCAACCAAGCTAATTGGTCTGAGACGAGAGACTTCTGAGGTACCCTTTTTTTTGGGTATCAAGGAGATTAAGGAGTTCTTCAACTCCTAGTTAAGGATACCTCTACTATGAAACTCATCAAAAAACCTCAAGAAGTCCTTGAGCAAGATCCCCCATCATGACTTCAGAAACATGAAGTTGAACCTATCTGGGCCCAGGGCCTAATCTTCGTCAATACATCCTAAAGCCTCCTCTATTTCTTTTTCCTCAAATGCTCTTTCCGACTAGCTAACCCTCTCCTTCGAAATCCTATTGAAGAATACCTCTTCTAAAGCCTGAGGTTGGCTTTGCATTACTCATTGATTTCTCAGAGCCTTCATCTTCATTGTGGTATTGTTTTTTTTTTGTTTTCAAGTCAAAATCTTTGTTTGGCACAAAAGGGGTAAAAGATGCAAGAAACACAATTTGAACCCCTGTTAAGAATGATGTTGGTTATATGCTTGTTTAGAAACTTTTTTTTTTTACTTTTTAATGTAGACTTCTGATTGAGTACTTGAATTTTATTCCCACCCCCCCCCCCCCGCCCTCTTTTTTTTTTTTTTATTATGATGGAGAACCCCAAGACCTCCACCTCTCTCCGAGTATGAGAGAGTTGGGTAAAAGTCCGAATGCATGTAGACCCTTGTAAGTCACCTGCATTGGGTTACTATGGGACTCAAACTTGGGACCTCTGCCTCTTGAGCCAGAGTGTCTACCAGTTGAGCTATCCCGTGCAAGGCAAATAGTTGTTTGAAGCCTTATACTAGTTTTCTAGGTTGGTTTTCAGATTTGGCTTTTCTTCACCTTCCGTGTATATATAAACTTTGGAATTTGATGTGTCTTTTCTCCAGCAATCTGTTGTATAGAAGCTGAGTTCTGTGAAATGTTTGAAACTTTCCCTGTTTATTAGTTTCTTCAAGTCCATGTAAACTCAAATCTTGAATCTAAAAGTTAGGGTGCCTGGTTCCTCTAAAACTTTGGAGACAGATTTTGAAGTGGTTTTTCTGAGTTTGAGCTTCCACAGGATCCAGAATTCATATGTTCTCTCTACCACTGTTATCATAATTTTGCTGCTTTTTTATTTTAAAAAACGATAAACTGTATGAGACTTTGTCTATGGTATTCCCATAATTGAGATTCCAAATCATATTTCAATATATATTGCAGGTGAGGGAAGCTGTTGGTGTCACCCTCTCTGTGTTATGCTCAAACATGCGACTTCATGCATTGTCTATTCCTACACCTTCACATGGAGCAGTGGGCGACATGGATAAAATTTTTAGAGTCAAACATTGGGATGAATTTCTTATCCAACGAGCTTCAGAATTAGCTGTGGCTATCCAGAATTTCAATCAGTCTGACAATTCGTTGTCTCTAGGAGATCTTACTTGTGAAAATGGTTCCTCAAATGCTGAATTACAAGAAGACATTAAGTGGATGGAAACGGTATGCCATTGTACTGTAATTTTCAAATGAAGCCTCTGCTTACTCATTTTATTAGATTGTTCAATTACATATTCTTCTTAATGACTGCAGATGTTCCATTTTATCATCTCATCTTTGAAGTCAGGAAGATCTTCATATTTGATAGACGTAATTGTGGGTTCTCTTTATCCGATCATTTCCTTGCAGGTATGCAAATTTGAATCAGGAAAGTTTAATGGTCGTATGGTTTTGACTGTAGCTGTTATCTTTCTCTATTAAATGTTCAATTGATTCTGTTCATATATGCTTACCTTTTACCAATTTCCCACATTTTATGAGTTGAATTTATGCTTGAATTCACATTTTACAATTTGGAATTTGTGCTATCTTCTTTTTCTTCACATAGGAAATATCTATTAAGTTCTTCAAGCCTTTTCTGGAACTCGACTAATGATTGGTTTGCATTGTTGCACCAGTGCAATTGGTACTCAATGGCCCAATTGAGATGTCATCCCAAAATAAGGACTCATCCACCAATTTTTTTACTACATTGTAAAGCTCTTCAATTGATAGTGGAAGTTGGACACTATAGAATAGAACCGATTTACATTTAACCATTCATGTGTTCATCAAGCGTATAAGATTCAAATGATGAAAAGTAAATTTTTGTAAGATCAACTATAGTTGATAATTCAAAAAAGCTGCTTTGAACCAGTGTTCTAAAAATTGAAATTGTATAGTAAATTGTTTTGTTCATCACATGTGTATCAAATTGTAGACTATATCATGTTTTTAAAAATGGATAAAGTCTTTTAAAAAATTTCAAAAGTAAAAATGTAAGTTTTTCATATTCTATGCATTTTTGGTATTCAAAACATTATTGGTAAAGATAAATAAAATCAGAATAGGTAAGGAAGTGATGGTGATGGAGAAGGGGGAAGGTGGGTTGGGAGATCACATTATTTGTGAAAAATCTCCCTGATAATGTGATGGTGGTGGTTGGAAAGATCTTTAAACAAATTTGGGGCGGTCAAAGATGTTTTCATCCCTAAGAAGAGGGGCTTGGATGCAAGGCCTTTGCTTTTGTGTAGATGGGGAACAAGCATCAACCAAATCAGGCTATCTTTGCATTGAATAGATCATTTATGGAAACAAGAAGGTGCTGGTTAAAAAGATTTAGATTTTGGAAAGGAGACGATCGTAGCATTCATGTCGGTGCGGGTGAGGATTGGGCTGAAAGCAGGAAGGGATATGGCCTAGGGTTTTACTTTTTTAGAGGAAGATTTGAGGCGATGAATAAGAGCAAAGAGAATGAGAAGACTAGAAGAGGGTGGGATCTACATCCCATGCAAAGGTATTGAAAGATGTTGAGGAAAGGAAGCAATACCTGAAGAAAAAGGAGAGTTTTATTTTTTTGTTCAAGAGGCATACTTGAAAGCTAATAAGGAGTGGTTGGAGAAGCCACTTGTCAATTGCCTCAAGTTGCAATGTCAACTGAGTTTGTGACGACTTTCTTCATTTCTCATGGTGTGATAGAGATGTTTGTGGGATAGATGGGGGGTGATATGCTATTAGTGTTGTTTTTGTCAATAAAAGCAGCAAGATGCGTCTTGGAGTGCAAAGAGGTGGTGGAAGAAGATTTTCCTTTCCTTAGAGGGGTGCAAACCTAAGTTCATGGTGTGATGCGGTGCATCTCAGCACCTTCCATTTTCAGATTATTGCTATTTTCGTATTTTATTTTTAGATAGGGTTTTTAGTAATTAGAATTTTCTATTTTTAGTGAGTTATTTTCGTTTGAGAGTATTTAGAGGTTTCTAATTTTAGGTATTTCTATTTTCTTGCTTTGAGATTATTATAAATACCTATGTAATCCCGTTTTTGGGAGATATAGTTGAATGAATAAAAGCGTGAGAAAGTTTTCGCAAAATACCTGTGAGTGGTGCGATTGGGAGTGATTCCTTAGCGTGAGGCAATGGCGTGAGGCTTGGCGAGAGGCCCTACTTCTGATTCAGGTACTTCTCTTCCCCTTCTAGCTCTCTTGTCTTCTTCTCTTTTCTCGTTCTTCACCTTCGTCCCCCTTTCCCTAACCAGATCTCCCTTTCCGCCTCCCTGTTTGGAGCCCAGATCTGAAGCCGAGACCTCTTCCTTGATTCCCCTTCCTGCCAGAACTCTTCCTTAGAGCCAAATCAGCCTAAAACCTTTCACCTCTTGCAGCCTTTTCCCTCCCAGGACCCTCCTTGCCGCCGTCTCTGAAACAAACCCTTATTTTCGTTGTTTCCTGTTTTTCTTTGGCTTCCACCATCTTAGCCTTGTTTCGTTTTTACCCTTAAGAGCCCAAGGTACCCACGTGACTTAAGTATCCATCTTAATTTAAATCCCATGTGTCATATGTCTTTTAAGTCATTTGATTTTACTTTTCATTCACATCTTATTCATAGGATTTGCATATTTATTTGTGGTAAATCATATATTCATTAGTTACATTTATTAATTGAATTTTAATTTCAGCCCATATTAGTTTTAAGTGCATTATTTTCATCCTTTTTAATTTTTAGGGGCCACATTAGGCATTTGGGGTCACCCTATTAGTTGTCCTGCATCATGGTGTCAGGAAGATTGGTTTGTATTAAAATCATTGGAATTCCTTTGGTGTCATGGAGGGGAATATTTTCAGGTAAATAGGTGAAAGAGTGGATACAATGGATTTTGTTGATCCTGCCAATCTTGGGATGAGAGATCTCAGTGAGGTTTGGATTATAGTGGACATGGATAACAACTTGGAGGTATCTAGGGAGTAAATGATGAAATTAGGACGACTTTAGTATCAGATCTATATTAGGCGTGCTTACTTTGATTTCAGATACATGGGGTGGACGCCAGCGATGGGGCTTGGCAAATTGGGTTTTTTTTTTTTTTTTTGGATTAATGTATGGGAAACTCAGACACAGTCCTACTAAAACCCCCACGGATGAGCCCACTACCCCTAAGGCACACCAAGGTTAGGCCATGGGGGCTCAAACCCGCAACCTCCCGCTTCTTGAGGCGGGAGGCAACCAATTAAGCTACATCCATGATAATTGTTCTGACATTGATTTGGGGGGCAATATGAGGATATAAGATTGATTATCGTAAACTTGGTTTGCAATGATTTTTTATATTTTTGTGCGGTAACAATTTTTTTTTTTATTAAAAGTGAAAAACGAGTACAACAATAAGGGAAGACCAGCGACTAAAACGATTAGACCCTGACAACAAAGAAAAAAACAACAAAATACATCCAAAACAATATGAATGCTAGTACATAAATCCAAAACAACAAGAAGATATATCCTCTTTAGAGTTGAAAAACACTTGTGACAGAGCCGTTTATGCCATTTTTAGCGAAATAGTCTGCCACCCCATTCGCTGAACGACTGATTTGAGCAAAGGTAACCTTAAGACCCGAGAACCTGTTCTTGGGATTGGAGGGAGGAAGGGTTCCTATGTAGCTGTCCCCTCTTATAAGACTAATCCCCTCATGCAAGACTAGTCTTAAAGACAACGATGAAGGAGGGATTTTTTGAAATTGCTTTCTCTTGCGAAATGTTAAGGGTTTGAGACGTTGAACTAAATAACTTGATTACAAGTGTTGCCAACCTCAATCGTGGGCCTAGACTGAGGGATTGTTCCAATGCTATTGGGCCTGTGGCGTTGGACAACAAACTCAGCCAAGGGGCAGACATGGATAAAGCAAGTTCTAATGGGCCTGAACTGGAACCAAAGATGGTGGGTAGAGAAAACAATTTGATGGATTCAAGGATGGATAATCTCAATAAGAGTAGGGTTCATTGGGGCCAGTTAAGGTGGTGGATGAATTTAAGGAGTTACGGGAGGTGATCCTTCTATCCCTGAAGAAAAGGGGTGTCTTCACAGAGGATGCAATTAAAATGATCAAATTAGGTAAGATGATGGGTTTTAAGTTTAGGGGTGAGGAGTGTGTAGAGGCTGTCTTAAGTTGGTTGGAAAAATTTGATGGAGTTGACTCTTCTCTTGTGATTGGCCATTTGGTGAAAATTTTGATCCCGCCCTAAACCATAATACCCTGGACTTTTGTCTCCATACACCTCCTCCATCTTAGCAAAGCTCATAGCTCCCTTTGAAGATGCCTTGCCTTTATAAAATTCTTCCTCTGTAAGATCATACCCTTCTTCCACTTCTTCCCAACCTCCCAAGTCTTCCATTAACTGCATCTTTCTTTCCACTACTACCCCTCTATTTCTTGACCAGGATTTTATCTCTCCTTTAAGCATTTTTAATTTGCTGTGGAGAATCCTGCCCATCCTCTTTCACTTTTTCCTTGAAACCCCTAATTTCCTGCAATGGGTTGTCCAACCAAAATGGCCCCGATGTTCCTTACTAGTGTTAAGGACGATAGGAGAATGGTTTGAGATCGACTTTGGTAGTTGAGTTGGTTTCCATCTTTGAATTTCTCCTGCCATTCAATAGATAATAGAAACCTGCCTATCCTACTCATGCTTGGCCTTTCTTGTTCATTTGACCAAGTGAACCTGCCCTTGCACCACCACCCCCTCCATCCCCACCTCTCTTCCTCCTCCTTTCCCTTCTCTCCTATTAATGGATAATCAATAAACTCCCATCTCCTAATCAATTCTCCAAAACTAGCCATACTCTGAAAATAACTCCAAATAACTGAAATTGACCTTTCACTAATCCAAATTTCCTACATTACAAATTCTGCAGAATTCCAAATCATTTACAATCCACTAGAACTTCTAATGGTTTGTACTCCCATCCGCAATCCCTTCTTCCTCATATCTCCCTAATATCCTTTCTGCAACATATCTCCATCTTAGTTTCCATTATCATAACTAGAGGCAACCATATTTTCAAGTAACCTTCTAATGACCCCCTTCCCCCTTTTTCTTTCGTCGTCAACCCCCTTACACTTCATGTGATGATCTTCATTGAGAAACAATGTTGTGTGCCACCTTATTCTCTTTTTTTCTGCACTTCTAAAACTTTGTGAGGTGAGAGCCAACTAACATATTTTGAGAGCTTTTCCTTTTATGTTGCCCCTCTGTTTATCACTTTGATGTGAACATGCCAACTTAGGAGAATGGGGACAAAGAATGCTTTGTTGGACCAATGGAGACAAAATGGTATGGTCTACCATTTTAAGAAAGTAAACCACTTGCCCTTTTGTCGTCAAAATGACAAACCATATGCTGCTTTCACTAGCAAGGTTTTGGATCTTTTGATTTCATGTCCTTTGGGGTTCTTTTGAGCCAGAATTTCCACTTCTTGTTGTGTTTTGAGGGTCTTGCCAAGTCTTTCCAAGTCCACCCCTAGTTGGACCATTTATTGAGTATCAAGAGCGGGACATTATCTTCTGGGCACTTCCTTTTATCTAGAAAAACCAATTTAGGGTATCTATAGTAACCAAATAACATTGTTCCAGCTTATCTCAAGCTTACTCAGAATATACTAAGGTCAATGCACAAAAAGAAATAAAAAAAAATGGAAAAGAAACTAAATAGAATAAAAACTCTATGAAATACACTCATTGGTGTGACAAGATTTTTTGGTTATGATAAAGTTCCTGCTTATTTCGAGTTTATCCAAAATGTCTTTGATGGTCAATCCACAATGAGAATCTGGGAAAGGAAAAAGAGACTCAAGAGAATAATAACTCCATGAAATGCACTCATAAGTGTGAGTTCCAGAGCTCAAAGCTTTATCGCAGGAAAAACAAGAAAGAAGGTGGTCTTCTTCGGCTGTGAGGCCATCCATACAGATGTATAGACATGAAACCCAGAAGTGGGTTGTGATTGAGAATTTGTTCTCTCCCTTCATTTGCATGCGAATGGCCTTCTTACTAACAGACATTTTTTAACAAGTCAATGGGACCCACAATTTTACTCCCTTGATTATGGCAAGTGATAAAACAACTTTTATGTATTCCTTTTTTTTTTTAAACAATAACATTCTGTAACTGTTTCAAAAAAGAAAAATAAATGGATATTCATGTAAAGATAGTCTGTAAATTATCTCTGGGGTCTATTGTCAACTGTCCTACTCCTATCTACTGTTAGAAGTATTGTGGACCACATTAATTTTAGGGCTTCTGATCCTCATGAGCTCAATTAGAGAAACCCTTAGAACTCTTTGAAGGCCTCTAGGTGGTCCACATAATCAAGGGCCTTGTCAAGAATATGGTCCTCACTATTAGTGCCATACACATCAACAATCCCTTTGACTGCTAACATAAATATCAAAACAAGGTGTGATTATTTCTGGATTGTGTAATGCATCATTTGCACATGACATGTAATTTCAATAAAAAAAGAGACAACTTCCCTTTGATGGCATACTATAGAATCTGTTAGTAGGCTCATTATGTTCCTTATCTATTTCTTGTAATATTTTTTATTTGGTTTTGACATGTCTACTAATTGTTTGAAAGAAAAGTGTAAAGGAATGATGGGAAACTGAAGTGAATAATAAAAATAATGCATTACTGAATATCTTGTTGGCTTTTGATTTAACAGGGTTTACTTTGTTATTTGTAGGAAACATCAAACAAAGACATGTCAACGTTAGCCAAGGCAGCATTTGAATTACTAAAATGGAGGACTATACCAAGACCATATTTAGAAAAAGCTATATCATTACTGCTTTCTTCAGCCAATGATTCTAACTGGAGAACGCGATCTGCAACTTTGACATATCTCCGAACTTTTATGTATAGGTATGTTACTTTTGGCAGGGAGAATCTGTTTTATGATTTCATGATAACCTAATATGACAATCTTTACTTTTTCCTTGCAAATATTTCTCTTTTTTTTCAATTCTCTAGATTTTTATACATGAAGTGTTATTATGCATAAATTGGCATATAATGAATGATAAAAAACAGTTGACTCTTAATGAGCTTCATTTGAAAATAGTGCTTATAGGATTAGACTAGAGGTCTTGGGTTCGACTCCTCCAAGGCTTACCTGATGCACGAGGCTTGCGGGTGGTTGTGTATCTATGGGATTAGTCTCACCTCCAATATAGGGTGGGGATGCCCATGTTATCCAAAAAGAAAAGTTATGCTTATATGCAGGGGATAAAGCATTAGCATATGTGAGGCCATCTTTTGTTCTTTCTATTCTATGAGCCTTAATTAGGAGCCACTTCACTCTCAATGCCATTGTGGTGCTGGAAACTCTTCCTTTGTGAGCCATATCTAGGTATTTTTTTGAAGTAGAGACTGAAAAATATATTAAAGAAAGGAATAATACAATGTCTAAGGCTCTGTATATGAGAGCTATACAGGAGCCATCAAAGTCACAAGACAATTACAAACATCACATAAAAATACACCTAGAATGAAGCAAAATATGTTATAAAGGATGTTTTTCACATGTCTTAATTCAAGGGTTGACTGAAAGATGCCTTTAGGTGTAGTTGGTTTTTAATTGATTATTCTTTCCTTTTTCACAACCTTGATTGGCTTCTTGTAATCTACATATATATGTGTACTCTTCTTCATTGCAAGAAATACATACAGAGAATTAATTTCTCTCATGCTTTTGTCCCTTCTCTTCATTTATTTCTTCTCTTTCTACATTTTTATCTTCAACAAAATACACCAAAAAAGCAAAATCCCAAACCCTGTACACCCTGATTCAAAGCCAAAGACGACACTTTAGATACAAAAGTCCCAAGAAAATTAACCAAAAAAGCAATGGCCCCAGCCCTGAACACCCTAATATAAAGCAATAAACAGCTTCCAATTACTAGAACTCCAACATCACCTCCTGTCTCTCTACACCAACTTTCACCAAGAAATGTGCCACATTATTAGCTGATTGCTTGGCATGTCTGAAGTGTATCACCCTATCTCTGATTGCCTCTCTAATATCCCTAACAACAATATGAATCAATCTCTAAGGAGGACACTTTCTATCACTAGCTTAAGCGATGGCATTGATAGAATCACCTTGAATAATCAGATTATCATTCTCATGCCTATTCTAAAGATTAAGTGCTCTCCTAATCACCAGTAAATCCGCCTCATTAGATTCCATTATCCCAACAGATTTAGTGAAAAAATAAGGTCATCTTGCCTTTGTCATCATGAGCCACCCCACCTATTCCTGTTGGGTTAGGTTTCCTTTTGAATAAATATGTATCCTGCATCTATTTATTGCGAATAATTTTGAATGAACTCAACTGATGTTTTTAACATTTTGTTGATATTATTTCGTGACAGGCATACTTTCATTCTCTCAAGTTCAGAGAAGCAACAGATCTGGAAAAATATTGAGAATCTACTTGTAGACAACCAGGTTGAGGTGAGTTTTTGGATGGAAGATTTAATTTTGGGGTTGCCAAAATTGAGTCTTATTTAGAGTCCATTTCTTGACTCTTACATCTATTTTGAAGTGTTAATTTAGTTAGTTTCACTCTGGTGTTTTGAAGGGTTTAATTTAACTTCCTAATCGTTAACATATCTTCCTTAGTTAATTTTCAAAAAAAAAAAAAAAATCTTCCTTTGTCCGACAAGTAAACTATATTCTTTGGTCACAAGATGTAACTAGTTAATATCAAAGATACATCTGCATTTTTCTTATACAACTTTTGTTTTCCATTTCACCTCTGACTTCGTGAACTGTGAAAATTTGAACATTGTTTTATCATTATAAAAATGAATTTTATTTTCAGATAAGTTACAACATCTTGCCTATTAATTATTATATACTTCCTTCCACAATCAATTTGATAAATATGGACAAAACATCTTTAAAATATATCTTTAAGTGTGAAATGTTTCCTATTAGGCCCTGTTTGCACCAACTACTATTTGCTGATATTAAAAGAGAACTGCATAAATCTTGTGCACATTATTCCATCATCAAACAAGTATATATAGACTACATTGAATGGATCTTGATAGATCCTTTAAGACCACAACAAATAACAATAAATCTAAACATACTTTATCAATATATAACCCATCATTAAGCATACTCGTGTGTGTATTACATTTGGTGGATCTTTTAGATCCTTTAAGATCATGATAGATAATAATAAATCTAAACACACATTAACCAACCTTATCAAGAGATGAGCTTACCTTCCAAATTATAATTGAACACTCCCTCAAACTCAAGTTGGTCTAAAATTTGTCTATGAATATTTTATCTAGATAACCAAACAGCTAAAAATAATAAGTGGAACCATCCAAAGAAATCCAATGATCAGCTGGCACCCTTTGGAGTAGCTAAAAGCCAGATGTGGAGATAAAAGTTGAACTTGCTTGTAGAGGGATCAATGATAGAATAAGAAACAAATTTGAAAGAAGACGGGATCAACACACTTTTATTGTTGATTGAATAATAAATAGAAAGATACGGTGATCAGTGCTGAGATCGATAGATGAAGTTGATCTTGATGGACGATTAGATATAAACAAGCAGTTGGCCCAGATTGGACCACAAACAAGTCATCATCGACATCATGACTGCAAATCAAATAGATTCATAGTAGGCCATGCATATGTAAATCAGTGGTCCATTAACTAAGATATGAGCCAATTAGATTAGGATGGTAGGCAACAATGATGACGATGGGACGATGGTGGTGAGGCATGCCAATGGTGATGTAGATTGTCAATTTGGGCAACCAATGGATATGACAATGTAAATAGTGTTAAGGCCTTGACTAATATGCCAAAAGCTTTAGAGCTAATGAAATGTTTTAAATCAAGCCTTTTATCTTAACTTGTTGTCGGATCTCAACACTCCTCCTCATTGATGACTCATTACACAAAAGTTGCAACACTACGTAGCGCTTTCTACCTTTGGTTGTCTTCACCAAGATTCGAATAGACGATATGCAACTTGCTCTGATACCAATTGTTAAGGTCCTGACCAATACACCAAAAGTTCCAGAGTTGATGGGATACGTGAAATCCAGTATTTTATCACAACTCATCGGTGAATCTCAACACATAGATGATGAGACACTAAAAAGAATGAAAAAAACCTGAGAAGAATAAAAAGAATTTGAAAAAGGTGGGACCAAGTCTGGTGAGAGGAGAAAAGTGGCATGCAAAGATGGTATAACATATGTAGATGGATAAAGTCTGCCCCATTTTTCTCTTCTTCTGGGTTTTCAGTCTTTCATTAGTGGAAATCGGGACCATACATGTGTGGATGGTAGAACATGTCACTGACAAAGATGAGATTGGATACATTGGTATGGTAAGACTCAAGCATAGTCATGAACTAGATGAGAAAGGATGCAAACAAATGATGATGTAAGTGTGCGTGCAAACAGGTTTGTAAGCATTGTTGTTAAAATCTTACGATACACGATTCGTATCTTATGATTCATACAATATGATAAGAGGAATGCTTCTTATCTATTAACAAATCTTACGATTCATATAAATAATAGAATTATGGGGTTATTAGGAGTGTGAAAGCATGAAACATTTTGTTTTAGTGGTTTTTAAGGCTTGAGTTGATGGGTATATGAGACCTTTCGATTTTTTGAGGATTTTTTAGTTCATTATTAACTTTTCACAGTATAGTTGGATTATATACTGGTCTTATACTTTTAGGAGTTGGAGCATTGTAATTTGAGATCCAATGAACTAATTATATAGTATTCACTTAATATTGAAAGAAAGTTGGTGATTTACTCATATTATTATATTTTAGATATATTTTACGTTATTTCATATATTAAATATTTTTGATGGAAAACACTTCTGAATCTTACGATTCTACGATTTACGATATACGATTTGTGGTTTAAGTTGTATAAAGATTTTACGATACGATTCGATTTTCACTACATTGTTTGTAACTAGGAGTCTAGGAGAGAAGCATAAGTTTAGTGATGGAGAATGGGGTGTTTAGAAATATGTGTTGTCTTGGGCTATGAACATGTAGACAAAAATCAAAATGGTTGGGAAAGCTAAGCATAGATGGTGTGGGATTGAATGGATACATGCACAAAGCTGGAGATAGAGCCCACAATGTGGGCTGGGTCAAGACAGAAAGATGTGCCTGGATGAATTTCAGCCATCAGGTGAAGACAAAGATGAAGGAAATGAGGGCTTCAAAAGCATGAGAAGTGTTGAACTTGACCACTTTTAGTTAAGAAATAAGGGGAAATGTGCTGATTTAAAGTGTGACTGAATGAGGGCTTGGCTGGTTGGTGTTTAAAATCAGAGAGTGCTGGTTGCAATGAATAGGAAGAACTCATTTACATGGAAGCAGTAGAGTGGATGGTAAAGCTTTGTAGATATGGCACAAGCATCAAGGTCTGGTTGCAAGACTTCGTACATGCATTGGATGTGTGGTGGGGCAAAACAGTGGGCTGAATGTGCACAGGTCTACGGAGACATGAGCAATGAATTGGGAGGCAATCTGTCAGAGAAAGGTTGATAGAACCAAGATGGGGAAGGCTAGACATAGAGACAGTAATAGTTCTGTTAAATAGAGAGGGGCAGTTGAGCTTTTGTCTTCTTTTTCCCCTGCGTCTTCTTTTGAGCTTTTGTCGGATCCCCTTCATAGATTTCCCTTTCTATCTCTGATCCTTGGTCAAGATTCTCCTTTTTCTAGCTTAAGTTCTTCCTTTTTGGGGGAGGAAAGGGCATCTCGACCAACTTTGGAAGGGATAGAGTTTAGAAGGGTGAGTGAGGAGAGTGCTCAGTGGTTGGAAAAGGAATTCACGATAGATGAAATTAGGAGGGCCCTTGATAGCATAGGGGGAGACAAAAGCACCGGGTCTAGATGGGTTCAATTTCAGGTTTATTAAAACATGATGGGATACGGTTTGTCATGACTTTCTTCAAGTCTTTCGGGAATTTTATAGCATTGGGGTGATAAACAAGGGGATGAAGAACTCATTTATCACTCTCATTAAAAAAAAGGGTGGGACCATCTGAGCTTTCACATTACAGACCTATTAGCCTAATAGGGTGAGTTTGTAAGTACTAGCAAAGGTCCTAGAAAAAAGACTAAAGGAGGCTCTTCCTGAGATCATCAGTGAATCTCAAGGGGCATTTGTGGAGGATCCTCAAATCCTCGATGGAGTTTTGATCGTTAATGAATTGGTTCATATGCTGTTAAAGGAGAGGAGACCGGAAATTCTTTTCAAGATTTACATGGAGTAAGCCCACGACTTTGTAGATTGGGCTTTTGTGAGCTACTTGTTTGACAGAATGGGTTTTGGCTCCCGGTGGAAGCGATAGATGAAGGGTTCTATTGAAGGTACCACCTATTCGGTGCTTGTGAATGGTTCTCCAACACCGCCGATAGCAACAACTAGGGGATTGTGACAAAGCGATCCATTATCTCCCTTCACTTTACCTTGGACGGAGAAGCATTAAATAAATTGGTGGAAAGGTCAGGAATTTGGAGATTATCAAGGGCTTTAAATTGAACAGACAAGGACGAAGAATTACACATCTCCAATTTGCAGATGACACATTGTTCTTTTGCGAGCCCAACAGAAGGGAGCTGCTAGGCTTCAAAGCGGTCCTTAGGTGCTTCAAATTGGTATTGGGACTTAGAGTGAACCTTGGAAAGAGTACTCTAATCGGGGTTGGAATGGAGGAGAATATTTTGGAAAACCTGGCTAAAGAAGTAAGGTGCACTAAAGGGAAATTATCGTTCACCTACCTCGGACTGCCGGTGGGTGGAAATCTGAGGTCAAAATTTTTTTGGACCCCAGTAGTGGAAAGGATTGAACGAAGATTGAATGGCTGGGGTAAAAAATACCTATCCATTGGGGGGAGGCTCACTCTAATTAAATCCATCCTTACTAACCTCCCCACCTACTATATGTCCATCTTCCAAATCCCTAAAGGAGTAAATGGGCAAATGGACGTTTGTTTAGGAATTTTCTATGGGGAGACAAATTGGACAGGGAAAGGGTACATTTAGTTAGATGTTCCGAGGTCTCCAAACCAAAAGGTAAGGGCAGGTTAGGAATTGTGCCCCTAGATATAAAAAATCAAGCTTTGCTGTGTAAATGGAGCTGGAGATTGGGAAAGGGACACTCTGTGGGCAAGAGTGTTAGCTGCTAGATATGGTTATCAAGACATACGAGAATGGGTGTTGGGGGAGGAGGTGAAGAATCTCAGCTAATCAAGGTGTGTTGGAGATTAGGCGGGGGTGGTAGTCCACTAGGTCACGTTTATCAGGATAACCTACGGTTTATGGTGGGAGTTGGGGATAGGACCCGTTTTTGGTTAGACGTATGGGTTTGAGACAGACGATTAAAGGAGCCTTACCCTAGATTATACATGATTTCCGGAGATAGACAAGCCTTAAGGACTGCTACATTTAGACCGAAGGTACTATCTCATGGTACCTAAGTTTTCGTAGGGAATTTGTGTAAGAGAGCTTAAAGGAATTGCAAAAGAGGTTAGGTGAATTTTCCCTGGCCACAGGGGGAGGGTGATGAACTATTGTGGGTTGGAGACTCCTTTGGGGTTTTTTTTGTCAAGGTGCTGATAATGACAACCCTCCAACAAGAAAGTGAGGAGGACACAAAGTTAGACTTGGCCTGGAGAGGCCTCACTCCTCCAAGAGTGCAAACCTTTGTGTGGTGTGCTTTGAAAGGGAATATTCTGACTAGATCAGCCCTTTTCAAGCGGGGACTGCTCAATTCAGATGACAACCTTAATGCACTTTTTGTGGTCAGTTGGAGGAGGACATCAATCCCTTGTTCGCTGAGTGCCATGTGGCCAGAAAACTGTGGACGAGCTTTGCAAATATGTTGGGGGTTTCAACGAACATGTGAAGGAATTGTACAGTCTTGGTCCAGTCCAATCCCAAATTTAGAGCAACTTGGAGCACCATTCTAGCAACTATTTTGTGTATTGTATGGAGGCAAAGAAATGCTAGGATTTTCAAGCATAAGATGTCGGAGGAAGATGATCTATTTCAGAAAGCCAAGTGGAGGTTGTTCACGTAGCTCTGCTGGGGAGGAGTTTGAGGGCATCAAGTTAACGGATTTCCTTAATTTTTGGGAGGGCTGTCTCAGCGGGGGACCACCTAGGAGGATTAGGATTCAAGCTTCTTGGAGGCCCCCCATTCGAACACACACAAGTTTAACTTCGATGGGGCAGGAAGGGGATAAATGGGGCCGACAGGTGTAGGTGGTGTGCTACGCGATTGCATCTGTAGGATATCTTTGAACCAATAGGCCAGAAGGATTCAAACGAGGCAGAACTTATTAGTATTAGGAGGGCCCTGTCCATATGGTCTCAAATAGGGAGGGATAAATTGCTTGTGGAAGGGGACTCAACAAACACAATAAAGTGGGTTTGGGCTCAAAAGGCCTCCATGGAAACTGATCACATTAGTGAGGGAGATTAAGGCGTTCTGTTTATGAAGAGAGGTCTCGTTCGCCGCAGTTCGGAGATCGACAAATGGGTTGGTTGACTTATTCGGCAAAAATGTGGTGGACTCTACTACGATTGGGGTATTTCACATTTGACAGCTCACAGGAGGAGTAGTTTTTGGTATATTTCATAGGCGTTGTTTGATGTATTTTTAGGCATTTAGTGACATGATGTATCTTTCTTTTCTGTTTGACATTCCGTGGGTTCATACCTTTTAGACCCAACGATGCCTTCTCATGTACAACTTTTCTTTTTAATATATTCTATTTGCTACTGCTCAAAAAAGAGAGAGGGACAGTTGATGGAGTTCGGCTAAGGCATACCATGGAAAAAGATGATGACAATGTTACAGTGGAAATTGATAGGAGTACCGCGGTTTGATAAAGGACTACTATGCCTTTGATCACCCAACTATGCATACAATGATGATAAAGAGATGATTGCGTAATTGTTGTTTATTGAACAAGTAAATAGATTACATTGGATGGATCTTGACAGATCCTATGAGGTCCCCCCTTTTTTCGAGATGACCACAAATGTATTCATTATAAAATAGAGGGTACAGTATGAGAGACATGAAGTATGAAGGTAAACTAGCTGAGGTAGCCTTGGTTACAATTAATGTACCTCCTAGAGATAAATAACTTTTATATCGCCAGCCCAATTTTTTTTTTTTTTTTCAAAATGCTCCTCTATCAGATCCCAAAATTTTCGTTGAGTGAGGACTGGCACCTACTTGCAAGCCTAGGTAAGTCATGGGTAACCTACCATCTTTACACGCTATACTACCAGCTAGAAGCCCTAGCAAATCTTCCACCACAACTATACCCACAATAAGGCCTATTCCCAAGTTGACCTTTAGATGGACACTAGCTCAGAACATCTCAAAATTTCCTTTACCACTGCGAACACCTCCAGACTCGCCTCCCAGAAAAGGAGCATATCAACTAAAAATTATAGATGGGAAATCTTTAGGCCTTCTTTACCTATTTTGAAACCTTTAATGAGGCCAATCTCCTTTGCCTTAGCATTAAACTACTTAGCCCTTTGCCGCCATTGTCAATGAATATTTATATATATGAATATATGAATCGTTATTAAAAGAAGTGAAGAGTACATGTAAGAGGTGGTACGTGAGGGCATATATTCATCTGGACAAAAAATCCCAATCACCCACATTAGGAACCCACCTTGCAAAAATAGTAACAAACACAATTGCAAAAAATGAATACAAACAACTCTTTGTCAACTTCTACTTTGGAAAAAAAATTGCAACCTCATTAGTCGTTCACTTGACATGTTAGAATCAACCTTCCTTTCCTCACAAAGACCTTGAATCTTCTTACCCATCGGGATCACCTTCCAAGGAGGTTGGTTCCTTCCACTTACCCATTTAATAGCATTAGAAGAGTCTCTCTCTATCAAAAAAATCCCAATCACCGACATTAGGAACCCACCCTGCAAAAATAGT
This sequence comes from Chimonanthus praecox, assembly GCA_022113865.1. Lineage (NCBI taxonomy): Eukaryota > Viridiplantae > Streptophyta > Magnoliopsida > Laurales > Calycanthaceae > Chimonanthus > Chimonanthus praecox. The sequence goes on from CM039089.1 coordinate 57,541,247, forward strand.
AACAAACACAATTTCAAAAAATGAATACAAACAACTCTTTGTTAACTTCTACTTTGGGAAAAAAATTTGCAACCTCATTAGTCATTCACTTGACATGTTAGAATCCACCTTCCTTTCCTCACAAAGACCTTGAATCTTTTTAGCCATCGGGATCACCTTCCAAGGAGGTTGGTTCCTTCCACTTGCTCATTTAATAGCATTATAAGAGTCTCTCTATCATTAGCCTCTTTGATCATAAGTAGCCCATAAAGGCAAAAGTGTCCTAATAGCCAACAATTTCGCCTCGCTAGAATCACCAATCCCCACAGACAACGTAAAATAAAAACAATGTTACCATTCCCATTATGTGCCACTCCCCCAATCATTGCTTGTAACAACCCGCTCCGCCAGCACAATATTGTCTGCTTTGAGCCTAAACGAGCCCTCACAACTTTGCTTTTGGAGCGTACGCCCATACACACGCCCCAAAAGGCCTTGTGTTAGGAGGAGGAGGCGCTCCCTCTTATATACCACAACATTTCAACTCCCATGGGCGGTATGGGACCTTTCCAACACCCTCACTGGAAATTTCTTCTCCCATACACGTCCTCACACGGGGTATCACAATCCACCCCCTTTAAACAAGAGTCGTCTCCAGCTCTACTACACACCATGACGAACACTGGGTCCGAGAGTTGAACCGTGCTTTGATATCATTATGTAACGACCCGCCCTGCCAGCACAATATTGTCCACTTTGGGCCTAAATGGGTCCTCACGGCTTTGCTTTGGAGTGTGCGCCCATACACACTCCTATGCTTGGAAGTGTCATGCACAAGCCACATATGTTGGGGACACTTAAACCCTAGCTTGGAAGGCCTAGCAAGTGCTACATGGAGTGGATGATCAAATGCATCTTCTTGAAGCCTCTCAAATTTGGGAAAGCAGTTAAATGACTCAATAGAGTCTCTTGGGGAAGCACCTTTCATGGAATGTGATTCACAAGATCCATGAGACAACTCCTCTCGACTCAGACATGGAAGCCTCTCATTGGTTGGGATACTTCACCCTACATGGCATCTTTTCATTGGTTGCTTCTTCTCTCTCCTTTTGCACACATGGAAATCACGCAAACAACTTCAACATGAATGGTGCTCACCAATTCATTACACTCCTTTTTGGGTGTGAGCTTGTATGTGTCATAGGAGCTTATGTGGAAACATTTCATTGGTTGAGTGGGTCATTAGAACCTTGGTGGAATTATTTCACTGGTTGTAATTTTACTATCTTTTTTCTAATTGGTTTAAGATGATATAAGGAGTCAAACCTTAGCTTGCATAACCAACCCAACCAATCCCCTAAATCACGCCAACTATGGTTGGGTGACCCTTGGTTTATCCTATGTTAAAGGCCACTCCTAACACTAAATATAGGTCATTGCTAGCCTTGTAGATGATCGGATTTTGATCATCGAATTTGGAGAATTGAAGTCTTTGAGTTGTAGTTTGATTCAAGAAATCCAATTGTGGATTTGTGTTCTTGTAAGTTCTTTCTTTGAATTCTAGTTTTCAAAGTTGATTGAATTAAACTGTGGTTTGCATTTCCTCTTTATAATTCAGCTCATTTCAAGATTGATTACATTTCAATTATCATTGGGAATTTCTTTCTTTTCAATTGAACTTACAACTAGTTTTCTTTGAGAACTAGTGTTACCAAGGATTGCTATTAGGGGCATCTTTGGTCTAGATCCACTTCGAATGGAAGTTTGTTTGGTCTGTTTATTTCATTGAAGTTTAAGGAAGGTTTTTACACTGCCATAGCCTTCATCAGAGAGTCACCTGTTTTTGCATTATTTTCCATCCCTACCATTAGAAATGACCATTGGTTCCAAGGGTTTTCAACCATTGCAGGTCTAGCCATTGGGATACTCCTTCGAGTCACATATTCAAATGCATTAAAATCCCCATTTTGTGCTTATTCTCTATTTATTATGTTTCATGAGTATGGTATGTATGCAGTTTAAGACAGCCAATCCCAAAACATAGGACTTAAGCATAATGTTCTAATGAACTTAGAATTTATATTTTCTTTTAAAGGAAAATGAGGCATGGAAATAACACTACTAGAAACTAATACACTAGTTTTATTGCAAAAAATCAAGCAACAAACAAGAAAAAATTAGTCAGGTTTTAAAAGGAGAAAGATTCGATGCTATTTTTATCATATGGAAAACAATGTTGAGTACTAGAAGAGTCTATGGAGAGTCGGACATGGTGAAGTGTCTGAAATGAATGTATCACAAACTTTGCACTTTTCAAGCATCAGCCTGCTTATCTCCAAGGCAGTTAAAAGAAAATCAATAGTTGCAATCAACAGTTAAATTTGATTTTAGGCATCCCTAATCTATGGATGGATCTTCCCTAGAACCCTCCAAAAGTTTCTCATCAAACATGGATCTGTGCATCTTGTCACTTCTTTTAATATTATTTAGTTATAAATCCTGCATATATTAGCTCATATTGTGATGATATGCATCTTATCCATTTATGTTTATAATTGAACATTTTTTAAGAGCAACTGTGCACCATAATAAAGTGCAGTCCTTTGTTGCCTCCCATTGTACCACCATTGACCATGTGATTGAATGGGTTAGAAAAGTTTGTTAAAAATCACCTCTGTTGGATGACTATTACAATTGATTTAAGGAACCAAAGAATAAATTTGCTAATGGTGTTTCAATCCAACCGTGAACGAGGGAGTAAAATGTGAAGTTTTGTTGGCTGACCAATTTACACTCAAATGTCTTAATCCAACTACAATTCCTCTCATTCCTCATTTGATAGAAGATGTAATGTACTTTGTTTTGATTGTTAGGTGATATGTACACAGTATATTCATTGTTTTTTTTGGAACCGTCTTATTATTGGTTAGGTGAGGGAGCATGCTGCAGGAGTTCTTGCAGGTTTGTTAAAAGGTGGAGCTGAAGATATTGCCAAGGATTTCCATGCTAGGGCATTTGAAGCGGCAGTTTCCATTCAAAAGAAGAGAAAGCAGAGGTTGAGTTCTTACTAGGAAGCTTCCTTTCACAAATTCATTTCTCCATACCTACTTTACAACATTTCTCTTTAGTTTACTGCAATTGTTATACATTTATAGAACTGTGAAGGTATTCAATATTCAACACAAGCATGCATATTTTCTTTTTGAATGGTAACAATGAGAAATATATCAAAGAAAAATTAGATACAATAGTAAGTAGGTGTGTGGGTGTTTGGGGGGGGGGGGGGGGGGGGGGGGGGGGGGGGGGGGGGGGGGGTGTTTGCTAAAAGAGGTAGACAAACAAAAGAAATCTCATCCTTTGAAATCTAAGCTTTCGCTGATTTAGTCGTCCTTAAAGTTGAAAGGTGCTAGAGGCAGAATCCTCGACTCCGTTCTTAGCGAAAAAGTCCGCCATCCCATTTGCTGTATGACTGATCTGGACAAAGGATACCTCAAGTTCCGTGATAAGTGCCCTAATCTCCCTAGCCATGGTAATCAATCTCTAGGGGAGTCGCTTCAAACCTTCGCCCATTTGATGGCATTTGCCGAATCTCCCTCGATAACTAGTTTTCTACCCCGTAAACTTGCCCAAATGGTTAAAGCTCTCCTAATGCTGAGTAGTTCAACCTTATTTGAGTTTCTAGTCTCCACTAACTCTGTGAATACCAATGACGTTTGACCGTTATGATCTTTGAGGACACCGCCTATCCCCGCCAGTCCCGGTTTTCCCCTGGAAGCCCCATCCACACTAAATTTCATGACACCTCTTTGAGGAGGTGATCATTCAACCGAAATCTTTGGTTTCCCCGTCCACTCATGCAACCTTACCACGAAGATGATAAGTTGTCTCTAAAGTCTTTGAATTCCTTATTGGAAAGGAGCCAAGCACAATCTCCATTTGGCTTTTTGAAAAAGCTCGCTAACATCTGTGGGCTTTCCTTCAAAGATTCTTGAATTTCTCTCGTTCCAAATAATCCACAAGATAACAGCTGGGATTGTATACCAAGCCATCCTCCTCCGAGTGTTGAGGTTAGGAAGAAACCATGAGCCCAAAAGATCACCTAGGTGTTTGCACAAACCCATTAAACGTCCATAAGGTTGATGAAATTGCCCCATAAGTTCCAGGCGAAAGGGCATGTAACAAAGAGATGATCAATGGTTTCTTCCATTGACAATTAAGGTCTTCCTCGAACCTCAACAAACCTCTCCTCCAAAGATCCATTCTAGTAAGAATTTTCCCTTCCACCACACACCAAACAAAAGTTTGGACCCTTGGAGGAGCTAGGTCTTTCTAGACTCAACTAAGAGGAGGTGTCGAGCCGTTTTAGATGTTGGGTAGCCAAATCAACCATTGTCTTTATCGAATAGGTCCTTGATGAGTCACCTGTCCACACCAGCTTGTCCTTTTCCCCTAGAGCCAACAGAAACTCGCCTAGCTGACCTAACAACTCTTCCAAACTCACTCTCTCAAAAGATCTAAGCTCTCTCCTGAAGTTGATGTGCCAAGATATGACTTGGCCATCCACTTGATAAAAGTCTTGAATTAAAGCTCGTTTCTTCCTCGCTGCTCTAAATAACCTTGTGAAACTTTCTCTTAGCAGCTTATCCCCCATCCATCAATCCTTCCAGAAAAAAAGTCCGATCTCTTTTCCCAACCAAAAATCTGAGTTTGCCCTTAAACAAGTTCCCCACTACCGTCCTACCCTGACTCAACCTCCACCATGCTCTAACGGTCACTGAACCAGTTTTTCTACCTCTTCACCCAAACTCCACCTGTTACCATCTTTTGTACCGTATTTGGCACTCAACACTCTAACCCACAAAGCATCCATCTTTTCCAAACCGCCAAACCCATTTACATAGTAAGGCTTCATTACTAACTCACGCATGCATTTGTGCTGAAAAAGAATGGTTGGGCATGTATCACAATTGGTTAGTGTTTAGTGTTGCAACCATGAATATTGCAGGTTTGTTATGTCACCTTCTCAACCAAGAATAATAATAATGATTATGATGATGATGATGATAGTAATAATTACTATAATCTATATAGGGAAGTCATGGTAGTGAAGGCGTGAGGGTGATCAAGGCACTAAGGGGTCTTGGAGCCTAAGGCACAAGGCACACATTTAAGTGTGGGCCTAATTTTGTTAGCTACATGTCCTTATTGCATCGAGGTTAGTAAAATATAATTCTTCCAAAGACCAAAATGCATCCTTATCTGAGCTTCCAAACATATTTATCATCATAAGCCAGGATCCCGCCTATATGGGGTTAGCTTTTCGAGTTCTATTTCGTCATTTGACCCTATCATAAACCATAGGGACAATCACTCAATAATCTAGCATGTCCATCTTTATCCTTTCCCTCCATGTTTTAAGAGGTTGACCTCTCCTATTCGTGCCTACGATTTGTGACTTCTCAACTTTAGGCACTAGGGCAATGTCTGGTCTTCTACTAACAAGACCAAACCATCTCAAACACATTATTGTCATTTTGTCCTCTATTGGAGCTATTTTTAAACTATCTCTAATGCAATAATTTCTAACTCATCTTTTTAGGGTAACCCACTCATCCATCGTTGCATACTCATCTCCATAACCCTGACTTTGTGTATTTGTATTTTCTTTATTACTCAACACTTAGCTCCATAGATCATGGCAGGTCTGGTTACTGTTTCATTGAACCGTACTTTTAGGCAATATGAGACTCTTTTATCACATAGAACCCCCCAAACCTGCCTACATTTTTCCACCCCTCTCCCATCCTATTAGTTATATCTAGTTCGAAACCTCCCGTAGATTCTACCATGGTACCTAAGTGCCTAACTTATTGTATTGTTCTATGAAATCATTTTCAATTTTTATTGGGTCACCCTCATTTTCACTAATCTCACTAAAGTTACACTCCAACTATTCTGTCTATTCTACTCATTTTTAACCCATTTGTCTCAAAAAGTTGTCCAAGATTCTAGCTTAGTGTAGAGTTGTTGCTTTGTTTAACTAATTAATACTAAGATAAAAGTGAATCTCCTTCTGCGGTTGGTCATCGCGCTCTTGCCAAGTGTGCTTCGTGGGTTCTCGTTGCAGGTGTTCCGGAATATTTCGATGTCAGACATTTTGCGTGCCTGGAAAGTTTGCGTTGATCTCGCTTGAGGAATCACTGTTTGCTTTCCTTTCCAGTGATTAATGTTGCTTTCTTTTTCTGCTTCCTTTATTTGTACTTGCACCACTGGTGCCCCTTTATCTATTAATATATCAACCATTTTAAAAAAAACTAATTAATACTATATCCGTCTGCAAAAAGTATACACCATGCTTAGTGCAAATAGATATGGGCTTAAAGCAAATCTTTGGTGGAGTCCAACTCCAATAGGAAACTCCTCCGTATCTTCACAAACGGTTCTAATGTTAGTGGTTTCTCCATCATACATGTCCTTGATAATCTCTACTTATTTGTTAGGAATGCATTTATTTCTTAAGGTTCTTCATATCAGTTTCTCGGCACTATGTTTTATGCATTTTCTAGATCAATAAAAGCATGTGAAGCTTCCAAACATAATATGTATCATTATATACAGAATAAGTATGTCACATTAATTAGACTTTTGAATTAAGAATTACCAGCACTGGCCTCATGTTAACTATAATACTTAATGGTTGTCAAAGAACTAGACAATAGGCTTATAATGAGAAAAAAGTTTCTAAATGAACCGTGGCTAATTAAGGTAACTGTGCCTTAAAGCTAGATGAGGTGCAAAATGAGTTTGGAGCCTAGGCATGGCTTTGACAACTATATTTCCAGTGCTTGTTAGGTTTTCAACCCATTCCTGTATGTGGTGGTGGCGTTATCATCATGAAAACCTTAATCCATCTAGCTAGGGTTGGCTTTGTGAATTGTACTTTGCTTTAACTCCATTTTAAGCCATGTCATTGGATTCTCTATATACTATCTAACATGTTATTTTCATTTGTTATAATTGGTCTCTGTATAGTTCTCTAAGTTGTAGGTCTAGTATTCAACCAACTTTTGGTTGTCTATTAAAACCATTGATGATTGGGGAATTTCCTCTCTCTATAATCCATGTACATTTACTATTTCATGTTATAATCATTTAATGCATGTATTGATGTCATGTGATGTGCATATCTTTATGCCCCGATGGACATTATTCAAGCATCCATTTAGTTGTATGCATAAATGTCTACACTTGTTCAATGAAGAGTAAATAATGTACATTTTTTTTTTATGACGGAGGGGGGACCTCGAGCACAACCCTACTAAACTCCCCCTTCGGGTGACGTCGTCCCACACTCCCATAGGATAGCCACCGGGTTACGCCACGGGGACTCGAACTCGCACCATCCCGCTTCTTGAAGCGGAATGTTACTAGCTGAGCTACCCCGTGTGGGGTGTAAATAATGTACAGTTATACATGAGATTGGATGATATTGAATGATCAGTATACAGATCTTAAACTGTATCTCTCTTTTTTGACATTTTGCATATTTTAAAGTACGCTTTACTCCTCTCCCCCAAAATGCTAAAGAATTGATGGATCATCTGATCTTCTTTGCAGAGATTCCAATTCAAGTCAGTCCATATCTTCCACCCATGGTGCAATCCTAGCTTTGGCAGCTTCCGTGTTGTCAGTTCCATATGACATGCCCAGGTATAATAGGGTAGCAAGGAACTCAAATTCTATCATGTTTTATTGCTTTTCCATGTAGTATGATGCTTTGAAATACAATGTGTGAGGCAATGATCTTGTTCAACTCATGTGAATAATATTAGGTTCTAAATAATGTGAACAGGAAATATGGATAGTCTGTTCATCAATTTAGACTTTTTTAAGTCTGATCCACACTTTGATGGCACCAGAGACCCCTAATCATAGTATTCAAAAGCCACAAAATAAAAACCCTATAACAAAGTTTGTCCATGTATTAATTTAGAAATAAAGGATAATTTGTTTAAGTGGTTTAGCATGCCCCACCTTTTTTTGGGTGTTAAGAGAGCATTAGGGCTGGATGTGATACCTATGGAAATGTGACCTTCAATTGCGGATACTGTTAGAACAAAAGTAGGGAGAAAGTATTTTTTTTGAAAGGTAACTTCATTAATTCAAAAGAGAGAACAAAGAACAAGCTAGCAGAGAAAAACCGCTAACAAGGAACAAAAACCCAACCCCACAGTACAATACTCTATTTACAACTTCAGAAGCTAAGGATAAACCTTGACGAGCTAAGGCATCAGCATCCACATAAACAGACCGAGGAGCCCAAGCCACCTTAAACTCGAAAGAAGCAATGATATGATGAATTCTTTCAATTTTGTTCAAGTAAATCTAAGGGCAATTAGAATCCAGAGCCCTACCAAGAACAACTTTAGAATCACCTTCAACAAGACTCCCCGACACTCCTAACTGCTCCAACTCCAGCAAGCCCCGCCACAAAGCAAATAGTTCCGCTTCAATTACTGTTCCATTAAGAAGAGGACCAGAGAAGTAGGGAGAAAGTTTCGGAGGAAGAAAGAAGATTTGAGAGAGAAAATTCTCTTTTGAGTGTTGTTTTATTTGTGTCCCTTATCAAAAGAGGGTACATGTATATATAAAATACAGAGAGCCAAATAACCCAAGGAAGAAAAGGAAAGAAGGATCAGTTACAATCAATCATATCTAAAAGTCAAACCCACATGTAAAATGTGAAGTTACACTATATTCTACGACACTCTCCCTCGAGATGGTGCAAATACATCAAGTAAGCCTAGCTTGCTTAAGACTTCATCATGTTGTGACCGTGAGATGGCTTTGGTGAGCATATCAGCAAGTTGATCCTCAGGTTGCAAATAAGGAAAACTGCAGTAACGTGTTGTCGAAGAATGTAGCAATCAACTTCAATATGCTTAGTGCGCTCATGGAATATAGGATTTGATGTAATGTTGACAACAACCTGATTATTACAGAACATCAATGATGGTTTAGACGAAGCAAAGCCCAACTCGACTAGAAATTGTTTGAACCAAAGTAATTCACAGACATTATTAGCCATGACATGATATTTAGCCTTTGCATTGTAACGAGCAATAACATTCTGCTTCTTGTTGCGCCAAGAAATCAAATGAGATCCTAAAAAAATGCAATATCCAGTAGTTGAGAGACAATCATAAGGAGAATCAGCCCAATTAGCATCTGAGTAACCTTGAATAACTAGTTGAGGCTGATGTCTATAAAACAAACTTCTTTTAGGATGAGTCTTAAGATAGCGAGGAATTCGAAACACCGGGTGAAGATGGGTATCCCGTGGGGCATGCGTTAATTGACAGACTACTCCAATAACATAGGATAAATTTGGTTGAGTAATTGTGAGATAAATAAGTTCACTTATTTCTTATAAAATGTAGGATCATCAAGGGGAAGTCCATCTGAAGCAGAAATTTTAGTATTGACTTCAAGAGGAGTGTCTACTGGCTTGTATTCAGAATATTCTACATCTTATAAGAGGTCCAAGGCATATTTTCTCTGACAAAAAAATAACCCTTTAGAATAACGTGTAACTTCAATCGCGAGAAAATAGTGGAGCGGCTCCAAATCTTTGATATCAAAGGAGCGCTAGTAAATAGTCTTTTAATGTAGTAATAGATGGAGCATCATTTCTAGTAAGTATAACATCATCAAGATAAACAACAACAAGCATTACAATAAAGTCAACACGGGAGACATATATAGAGTGATATGTCTGACAGCGAGAAAAGCATACTTCAAGAAGGTATTACTGAATTTATTAAACCATGGTCATGGAGACCTCTTGAGACCATAGATTACCATCTTGAGTTTGCAAACTAACCCTTGCTCCCCTTGTTTCACAAACTCGAGGGATAGAAATGTTATAATATATTTAGATTATTTCTTAAATTAGTAGTTGGTAAATATTGTATTTTCCCATTTAGGGATTTCCTCTTTTATCTCCTTTCTTTATTTGGATTCCATTTTCTCTATAAATAAGATCATAGGGTCTCTCCTTGATTGAGGGAGACACACCAAATTCTCTGTTTGTATTATTCTACATGGTATTAGCCTAAATTCGATCCTATTGAGTGATCCTTCAATAAACACGCCTCTTGCCTCTTCTTATCTCCCTCTGCCGGAGGAGATACATCTTCTTTTAAGTCACCATGAAGAAAGGATTTTTTGAGACCCAACTGATGAAAAAGCCATTGAGGCGTTGTAGCAATACATATCAAGATTCGAATAGATGTGAATTTGGCCACAGAGGATAAAGTCTCCTGATAATCAATCCCATAGATTTTGTGAAGCCTTTGGCAACTGATCTAGCTTTATATCAAGCAATTGAACCGTCAGGATTATGCTTTTGAGTGAAAACCCATTTGCAATCAACATGAGTCTTTACTGGAGGAAGAGAAACCGTCTCTGGTGTTGCCAATTCTTCCTCTCCATTGTTGCCTTCTAGGAGGGATTCGAAGAGCCGCGTCAATCCTCTTAGGAATAAGGGTGTTGTCAAGAATAGTTAGAAGCACAAATTGATCAATGGGATGGTCAATACATCCATGCTTACCTTTTCAGAGGGCAATAAGAAGTTCGGATTTATTAGGAGAAGGATCTGAGCTACTAGTAGATGGTTGCGTGGCATAATGTTGAGCTATGGGCTTATGTCTTTCTCTTTGATATACAAGAGTGGGCTTGGAATTTTCAGTAGTAGTAACATCATCTATGAGAAGATGAAGAACTGATGGAAGTGGAGAGTCAGACTTAGTTTGATCAAAATGGGGAACGTGTTAAAAAAATGTGATGTCCATGGAGACATACATATTCTCGGTGATGGGTTCAAAACAATTATACCCTTTATAGAATGGGGAATATCCCAAAAATAAACATTTTACAAAACGTTTGGAGAGTTTATTGCCATAAAACAAATGGACAATGCACACACATCCAAAGACATGTAAAGGAATGGTGGAAACATGTTTGTGTATAGACACAATATCAATTGGAGATTTGTTATGCAATACACATGAGGACATGCGATTAATGAGATAGCATGAGGTTAAAACAGTTTCTAGCCAATATGACTTTGGAACATGCATAGTGAATAGCAAGGAACTAGCTACCTCAAGAATGTGATGATTTTTCCTTTCGGAAACACCATTTTGTTGAGGTGGGTGAGGGTAAGAGGTTTGTAAGAATGGATGTGCAAATACTCTCTCCCATTATCACTTCCCAAAATTTTGATATGGCAATCAAATTGGGTTTTGACCCATTGATAAAATGTTCGGAAGTGATAAAATAACCTTATATTTATGCTTTATCATATATACCCAAGTCATATGAGAGTAACCATCGATGGAAGTAACAAAATAACGAAAACCAGTACATGAAACAGTAGACATCCAAACATCAGAGTGAATAAGGGAACAAAATGTGGAAGTACTTTTATTAAGTGAAACTTGAAAAGATGGTTTATGTGTTTGTCATATTGGTAACTTTCACACTCAAATTTATTAAAAGAAAAGAAATGAACCAATTGCTTCAAGACTTTATTTAACGAGTGCCCCAAAGAGTAGTGCCAAAGCCAAACATCCTAAGAAGACGAGGTAGAACAAGCTTCAGAGTGGTTGTCAACCGGAGGATCGAAGAAATATAAGTCATTAGCTTCACGACCACTACTAATCGTTTGTTTCGTGACCAAGTCCTAAAAGACATGGTGGGTAGGATAAAAGGTTACCGAACAATTCACTGACTTATTAATGGCACTGACAGATAGGAGATTGTCAGATAAATGAGGAACATGTAAAACAAATGATAGACCAAGATTAGAAGACAAGGGGATAATCTCTTTACCAACAATATCGGCGAAAGAACCATTAGCTAACTTCACTCTACCGAGAGAACCAAGGGAAATCGTGGAAAAAAGATGTGACATACTAACATATGATCAGTAGCTCCAGAATCGATAATTTAGGAACTACTGGATGAAGCATGGAGGGCCAATGACGCAGTATCTGACTGATCTGTAGCAACATGGGTGACCTTAGAGAATTGAAGTCTCTTTAGGTGCAACTGGTCTTGCTGTAAAGATGCATACTCACGTTTAGATACTAGAGTGACGTCATCATTAGCGGCATGAGAAGGGGTTTCAGCATGATGAGCCTGCTTAGAGGGAGGTCGACCATGAAGCTTATATCAAGTATCAACATAGTGATTGGTCATTTTGCATTATGTACAGAACTGGGTTCCTTTCTTCTTTGATCCTCTGGTATCTTGTCGGTCATCAAGCACATGGTCCTTCCCTTTAAGAGAAAAAGGTCCCTTAGAGACCACAGCTAACCAATCAGCAGGCACAATGGAAGGGGACATAACTAGATGACGCCTCTCAGCATGAAACAATATAGAATGTACTTTAGTTAGAGGTGGAAGACGTCTCTTGCTCATAATTTCTGCATGAATAGGCTCAACGTCAGGATTAAGGCCAACCAGTAAGTCAAATGTATGTCATTTCTCAATATATTTCTTGTGCAACAAAGTATCAACAAGTTTCTCAAATTGAAGATTCTCAAGTTGGTCAAGTTCCATTCAATAACTCTTCAGTTTTGAGTAGTACTGGATAAGAGATAACTCTCCCTATCAAAGATTGACAACATCCTGGTAGAGCTTGTAGATGTAAGCATAAGTATCATCATTTGAATCTAAAGCTTGGACTGTATCCCATTCATCCTTAGTAGTTGGTAAGGTATACACCCATCCACGAACATGCTCTTCCATAGAGTGTAAGAGCAAGGTTTGAACCAAGGAATTATTGGATTTCCATTCCTTGTACTTCAGATCATCCTTCACAGGTTTCGTGGCAGTAACATCAATGTAATTAGTCTTCTTCTTAGCATCAAGGAACATTCTGGCTGACTGAGACCATTGAAAGTAATTGGTCTCATTTAAAAGGACAGTGGTGATCTTCCCAATATAAGTTGAATCAGAAGATATATTGCCCATCATGTTTGAAGAATCAGAGGAGGCCATATACTGTGGAGGAGAAAGTAGAGATTTCTCATGTTTGAAGAATCAGAGGCATATAATATGGAGGAGAAAGTGGATTTCTAATGTAACGTAACTTAACTATGCATAAAAATCAACACAAAGTGGGCCCCACAGTCGACGCCAATCAGTGGGATGAGAAAAAAAAAAAAAAACCAAGAGCGACTGTGTAGGAGTGGATTAAATGGTAATACAACCCTAAGACTCCAGATTGAAACAAAATCTGGAAAAAAAAAAAATCTAGATCCAAGATGTATAGTAGTAGTAGCAAACAATATTGCAAAAGTAAGGCCCCACCGATCACAGAAGGGAGAAGAAGCTGAGGAGATGAAAACTAGGGCCCTGGACGACTCCAATAATGTTAGTTCCAAGGAGAAAGAAGGTCTCTTGTAGCAAATCCGAAGCTCAAAGGCCTAAAAATATTGTTCTTGGGCGTCCCTAGATGCAAAAACGAGAATGGAGAAGGGGCTCCACAATGCACCAAACCCTAAGACCCACCTGATGGATGGAAGAAGAGCCCTAAAACAAATAGGGTGATGGTTTTTTGTTTTGTTTTTTGAATGGTTAATAGATTAATAAAAAGAGGCACTAGAGGTGCAAGTACATAATAGGGTGGTGGTTTTGAAGACCAATCAACAGTATTTTTATAGGTCAAAGGTGAACAATAAAATTGTTCTTGAAACTGTTGCCCTGAGCTTACTACAGTCTGTTGAGGAGACATTCATTCATGAAAGGAGAAGATTGTAGGGGAGAGCACACCAGAGGCCGCAGAAAATGTAGAAATCCCCAAAAAAGGACAAAAAATTCTAAAGTCAAACTTGGTAGATATCATGTTAGAATGAAAATAGGGAGAAAGGATTGGAGGAAGAAAGAATAATTAAGAGAAAAATTCTCTTGAGTATTGTACTCTCTTGAGTTGGGGTGGTGTTAGTAGGGTTGTGATCAAGGTTCCCCCCTCCATCATAAAAAATAATACTTGGTTAATGTTGTGTTTTAAATTTATACTCGCAAACGCACGAATCATTTATAATATAGCTTAGGACTGCGACGTTGAACCCATTGGAAAGTAGGGAAATATATCCATGAAAAACATACTATTGAATTATATATTTTAAGAAATTTAGAAAATCATATAAATAAATCATAAACATGGGATTAATTCTCTAATCTAGTCTAATCTTAATTTAGAAACTTTCTAAAAATAGAGAACAAGTATAAAAATAGAAACATCTAAAATTAGAAATTAACCATTTAAGAGATCTAATTTTCATGGAAAACACAAACTTTATCTAATTTCAATTAAGATGGTGGAATTAATCTAAAAATTATAAATAATCTTAACCTAACTTTGAACACAAAATTAAGATGCAATAAATTAATTTACTAACCTAGTTCCACAATTTTCAAGAATTTTGAATTTATAAACAAAAGAAAACAAAAATAAAAATTGATAACAACATGTATTACATATTTATAGTGGAACTGGATCAAAGAATTATGGAGACTTTATTTTTCATATTTTAAAAATAATATCAAGGTTTAGAATACGGAGCTCACATTTATTATCTATCATGCACTCAAATTTTCCATCTATTAAAATTCTAAATATGAAATTTATGAGATCCATTAAACTAAGAAACTTCAAATCTGGCCTTAGGCTAAATAGAATTTCCACTTGTAATTCCAAATCTAAAAGTTTTTTGGCTCTTAAAAAGAGCCTCAGACTGAAAAAATCAAGTTATTCAGTCTAAAGGTCTTTTTTGCTTTCATTGAATAACTTAGAGTAATTTCTTGCATAAATCCATAAAAAGAATTAAAATAAAATCAGACTGTCATCATGCAAAAATAAATAAGTGGAAAACCATAATTCTAAGGGTTTTTATGCCTTTCAATTATTAATAAAAATTGGAATTAAGAATTACAATGCATTGGAACTTTGATTGAAGCAAAAAATAGAGACAAGAAAGACCATAGTAAAATTCGAATTTATTAATGAAAATAAATACATGACATTGGAATTTAATTAAAGAAAAGAAATACAAGAAATTTAAAATTAAACTAACCTTAAAACTCTATAGGAAATTCAAAATTCCCAAGATCTTCTTGCTCTCTTCTCCTCTTAGCTCAAAGCTCTTCAAAATCTCAAGGTTCCAAGTTCGAATATCTCATGTGGAGAGGCCTCTTGTTTATAGGAGAAAGGAGGTGTAAATGGATGGTGAAGATTGAATGATTTAAATAAAGCAAGGGACACTTGGAGGGCTTATATGGTTTGTGCTAAACATGGAATGGCTTAAAGGAGACAAGGAGGTGGAAAAACCACTAAAATTCGTGCAAGGTGTGAACACAATGGGGTTGAGTCAGCGATGGTGTGAACACACCATGGAAAGTGGATGCAAAATCCTGTTTTATTCACATGTACCACCTTGCAACTCAATTTTGACCTAGTTAACGACCAAATCACGAAATGTCGTAAATTACAAAGTTGTAGCGCTTGAAGTCTTTTTTCCAACTCGAAAAGAATCAATACAATCGGATATCAGAGTGAAAAGTTATTGTCAAAATACTGAAGCTGTGTCAAAATATTTCTTCTAAGTTCTTCCAAATTTATTAATTATTCTCTCCTCCACATGGCCTTGTGCGAATTTTGCATGGTTGAGCTCCTTGAATTTCACGTGCTTGAATTTGAATGCTTCATTTCTTCATATCTTCAATTTATGAAATTTAATAATTTATCTCACCACTTGAAAATAATAAAAAAATCTAAAAAATTACTGAATTTATTCAAACTCTCATAAATGGATTTGAATTAATTAGTTTACACTGAAATCCTAAATTGTGGTGAAATAAATATTAAAAATCCGTTCATTCAAGAATATCTCTTTCCAAAATAGCAGCTTCCAAGAATAAATTTCTTCTCAATTTCTCCATTTAATCCTTATATCGTTTATTTTCCAAACATACCTGTAAAACTCCAAAAATCTCATTAATGATATCAAAAACACTGAAAACAGGGTTACTTATCCAATATTCAGGGGTAAAATAGTTAATTTCCAGTGTTCATCAGTTAACTAAATTATTCAAAGATATAAGGAATGTCCAGAGAATGGAAGAGCAAATTGGTCCTTTCGTGAGGACATATTTAGATTGCATTTGTTTGGATGTGGAGATATCAATCACCACATAAAAAGTGCTCTCATGGTGAAAGCTCCATATGGAGCTACCTTAAGATATAGTGTTTATAAAAATTTGGCTTTATTGAATGACTCTAGCCATGGTTTTGAAGGGGGGACCCAAACGATAATTAGGGCTGTAATTTTATCAAGTTCATTCACTCTAGTCATTCAATCAAGTTGATTTTTTCAATGAGCACTATATATACACATAGGCTTATAAATGCATCCAACCCCGTGATCATAGGTGGACCCCACATGGAGCCGTCACTATGAGAACACTTTATGGGGCGTGCGGCTCATCAATAGCAAACACACACACAATATTTTTTTACCTTGGACAGTGGTATAGATTCCTCTTTCATATACAGAAAAAGGTTGAATATTTTGGACAAAAAGTAACAAATTATTCTCTGTTACAGATCTTTCACTAGTAAAAAGGAGCATTCTATGCTTGTTTTTCCCTTGCATATGTGAGCCTTAGAAGCATCTGTTGAATTTTCATCCGTCTACCATTTGCAGCAGTTAAATAACTTTTAGTTTTTACAGAGCATTTTAAGGGAATCAATCCTTCTCTAAGACACATCATGTCTGTTTCATTGTCTATAAGACGTTGAGCTTCAAATTAAATGTTTTGACCTCTATCTTTAGCTTTGAGTACCATTTTTGGGACTTTATATGTTCTATCGTGCTTACAAAATTTCTTGAAGTTTTGTCAATATATTTGAGGGAGAGGTTTGCTCGGTTCTAGTCATCTGATTAAATTGCAGTTGATTTTATGAGGTGAATTCAGCTTCTAAAGATGAAATTCTGTTTTTTAAGTCCATCAATTCTCTCTTGACATTTTTTTCTTCTTCTTTTAGATATTGGATGGTTATGTTGGTTTCTCGTCATTTATTCTCAATATTAGTTCCTCAAAGGAATATGTTCTTTCAGTTATTTCCAATTGTTCTTTTTAGACCTAGTGTTCTCTTAATGATTCTTTGTATTATGTGTGTTTGCACTTATTTATGTATGGATGCAAACGTGCATGCCGTATGTACATATGTATGTATGTATAGTTATAGATATTGGTAGATATATAGATACAGATATAGTATATTTTGGTTGCATAACTTCTTTACAGTCTTTTGGAGCAGGACCTTATCAATCTGTATTTTGGTGGATAATCTATGTTATTTGTCATGTTAATCTTCCAGTCAATGCTTAAAACTAATGGTTCAGATTATTTGCAGTAGAAGCCTTTTTTTTTTTTTTTTTTCATTTTACCAAATTTTGTTAAGGTAGACCAGTGTAGTCTCCTTAACAAGAACCTAAGTTATCCATTTTATGGTCTCGACTTTGTAGTACTCCCTTTAATTGTATCAATTATATGATCATATTTATTTCATTTTTTTTCTTGGTAAATAGATTATAGTACACAGTTATCCATTTGATGCTGCCTACTTTGTAGCAATCCCCTTTGGTCTCGTAAGTAGATTATGATATGATGGTGGGCCAACAGCCAGATGGTTAGTATCACCCATTGATACTTACAATTGCCAGTGGAAGGTGGGCTGGACTAAATGGATACAGATGCAACTAGGTTCACTTTGACTTGAGAATTCATTTTAAGCCTGAATATTGCCCCTTTTGTGTAGTTATCATCACCATGGCAATAATGCTTTGCTCATCCTTCTTCCCCCTTTTTGCAGCTGGCTACCTGAGCATGTAACATTACTGGCTCGATTCATTGGTGGGCCATCACCAATAAAATCTACAGTTACAAAAGCGGTCGCAGAATTCCGGCGAACACATGCAGATACTTGGAATGTCCAGAAAGATTCTTTTACTGAAGATCAACTTGAGGTATGGTATTAGCTATTTATTTTTCTTATTCATAAGCCAGTTTATATGCATGAAGTAATATTGAAAACCTGAAACCATCAATCAACCATGCTTTTGTTGGACAAAATTCTAATTACCAGTTTGAGGACTTTGCCTTTTGAATATGCAATGCTCATCAAACTTCCTTTTCACATCCATATTCAGATGTAGTCCTCTTGTGACAACTTGCAGTAATAGATTGTCATTTGTTATGATTTCTGTGCCACTTGCAAATCCATGATAGGTTGCCATTATATGAATTAATGGTCCAGATCCTATTGCAGAGTGCTAATGACTATTGTCTTATCCTTCCCAAGATTTGAATGCAAAATGTTTATGTAGATTTATTTTCTATCTAATTCTTTGTCCTCGTAATTTGATTTGCAGGTTTTGGCTGATACATCATCATCATCCTCTTACTTCGCTTGATTTGATTGTAACCCTGATTAGAAAAGGGGGAAATAAAATATAAAGAAAAATGTGATTTGGAATAATGAGACTTATTAGCAACAGTGTCATAATTTAATAGAAATAAGATTCATTTACATAATTAAACTGCTTGTCCTTGCTTTCTTTTCTGTCTCCTCAGACATTATGGTCTATCGGATCATCAGATAAATCCGACAATTCACACAACCGGAATTGATCACACCTTCGGTGTCCTATCAGGCAGTTTCCGCACTTTTGGCCTCTTCTCCCCTTTCTTGGGTCCATAGTTTCCACCAATGTGCATATTGAAACCCAACTACTTTTGGAAATCTATTGCATTTGCCTAGGAGGCTCCAGATGCTGCCCCTATTTGAGAATTGACACCATCAACCAAGGTCTGGTAGCAGCTATATTGTCTGGTTTTTGCATTACCCATGGAGGTGGAGCTTAATCTTCTGGATGGTGTTACCTTTTTTGTCAAGTGTCTCAAATGAAAACCCCAAGGGGTTGGCCTGACAGTCAAGGCGCTCATCTCATGAAGCGAGGTCTTGAGTTTGATTCATGTTCAATCCTAATGAAGTGCCACTCATCGTAGACTTACCGGTGTGTGCAGATTGAGAGGTTTTCACATGTCCCAAAGGACTAGTCAAGTGCGACTTCTGGATCCCTACTCACATGTGCAAGCCTCCTTACTCACACACACCAAGTAATTTTATAGAGAGGTCCTTTAAGATGAAGTGAGAATCGACTCACTTAGACAATTTGGATTGTATAAAGGGAGAGATTATGAATCTAGTGTCAATTTTCCAGCAAGGATGGATAAATAGAAATTTTCACGGATACATTGGGACCAATCAATAGCAAAAACTTTCGGTGAATATATTTATATATAATCACCATTCAAAAAAGAGTGATGATTTTTTCACCGAGGAACTGTATCTTTGCACGATTTTTTTCACATTTCCAATAATACTTTCACACTTCTTTCCCGCCGAAGTTCTGCAGTGAAAGGCCAGAGGCTGATACAACTTCCAAGTACCGTGAAGCGAGTGCTCTCTTGGATTGTATGTGTGGTTTCCCAACAACCGTTTTTCTCTCGTCTCATTTGTCATTATTTCTTGTTTTTACATCAAATTTTTAATAAAAATTTCATTTTGATCGATATATATATATATATATATATCAAGATGGATAAAAACTTAAATTCATTTTCATTGAAATTTTGAATATATTGACTTTTAATTTTTTTCATAAAATTCAATATTGTATAATATTTATATATTAATTTCAATCTGAGTATTTTATATGTTTTTAAATAAAGTCCAATCAAGTATGAATTTTCTTGAAACTCTGAGTGGTTAATTTGATTGTCAATTTTCACCCTTGTTTCCCCTCAACACAAAAATGGCCTCCCAATAGTTTGTACCTGGCAAAAGAAAGTATGAGTTTTCTTGTGCAACTCAATTATTTTTTAGTTGTGTATAATTAAGTCTAAAACTTTTTATTGAAACAATATATTCACAATTTAAGTTGGGATAATTTTATAATTAAGAGAAAAATTGTATAATTCTAATTACAAGAAAATATGGTATCTAAAATTTAAGAGAATAATTATTGTATTAGAAATTGAATGATAACACAGCTTTTCTTTAACGTGAATACGTTAGAATATAGAAGATTAATGCAGTAACCTAAATTTTTGAATTCGGCAGTAAAGATTAAAATTAATAGATAAAATAAATAATTTGACTGTAAAAGTATCTTGTATTTGACTTAATCATATATGAAATAATTTAAGTAATTTAATTTAATCCGAGTTATCTTCAAGTTTCAAGACCCTCTATCTAACACAGCCAGCAATTATTTTGGATTAGACTAAGTCACGTTAATTTTAAACTATTTATTTTATATATTAATTTTAATTTATACCACCAAATTAAAAAAATTTAGGCCAATGCCTTAAATCTTTTATATTCTAATATATTCACGTGAAAGGAAAGGTTTTTATCTTTCCATATGTAATACAATAATTCTCTCTCAAAATTTTTATTTTTAAATTTTTTTAGATAAATTTAGATTAAGTCAGATTGGTTAAAATACTCATAAAACCAACTTCAAATAAATGAGATATTGGCTACGTGTCACGGGTGGAGACTCTGTGACCAGACGAACACAATCAATGTTTAGCTTCGGTGTCAAAGTTGTATGGCCAAAGTCGGATGCTTAGAACAGGGGTTTAAAAATCGGTATCGGCCGATATATCGGCTGATAGATATGTCGACTGATATATCGCTATTGGCCGATATATCGGCTGATATTTTTCTCTCTCTACCTGATATCGGCCGATATTTCAGCTGATACTGTGAATATCGGCCGATAATGATATATATCGGCCGATATTCACTCCTTGAAAACTGGTACATATCGGCCGATACGATATGTATCGGCCGATATTTGTACCCGTGGCTTAGAATACCAGTTCTAGAATTAGTTTGCACTCTCTTTAAATATAAAAAGCATTTTAACGGGGGAGGTGGTTGCGTTTTAATGTATACGAACAATAGATTTTTTATACTTAGTGAGTTAGGTGGATGTGTGGATGTATCTGAGAGAATATGGAGTTGTTGTTAAAAAGCATTTAGTGGTGGTGGAGTGAATTAAGGTGAAAGGAGAAGACACAATTACAAGAAATTTTCTAACGCATTAAGCAACGACAATCGGTTATTACAACTACGTCCCTTTTTTCAGTTCTCATTTTTTATTTGATGATGGACATGGATGAAGTTGATTATGATGATGATAACGCTTTAAGACACTTTTTGTTTAGTCAAATAATGATGGGTCATAATGACCAATGCATGTTAGATCCAATTTGATTTACGGATGGCATATATTTCAATTTGATTAAAAAAGTATTTAGTGGGGGTGGATTGAATTAAAGCGATAGGAGAAGATACAATTACAAGAAATTATCAACACATTAGGCAACAATAATCGGTTAATACAGCTATGTCCCTTTTTTAGTTCCCATTTTTTATTTGATGATGTTGATTATGATGATTGTTATGATGATAATAATGCTTTAAGATATTTTAGGTTTAGTCAAATAATGATGGGTCATAATGACCAATTCATGTTAGTTCCAATTTGATTTATGAATATTTCAATTTGATTATATATTCAAAAACTCAAAACTCAGGCTTAACCCAGTCATAGTTTGATTTCAGTTTGTGGACTGATTTAAATTTTGAATTGATTTTTTGAGTTTCATCAAGTTTTGTCGAATCATTTTCCTTTTGAGTTTTTACCGAGTCAAAAGTTTTTCAACTAAGTTAGACCGAGTAAAATTCAGTATTTGAACTACATAATTAGAGCAATTGGGCTATTAAGATAACTTTAGGTTATTACGCCATGTAAAATATTTTTTATCTAAACATAGTGATTGGTTTGTCATGTCTTTATTGCAGTAACCTAGTAGAATTTGCTTGATCATTTCTTATTTTGGTAGTGGATGAGTGAAAATGAGATTTTGTGTTTGTGATAGAAAAGTTTTTTTAGTTGGGGAGATGGTTGTGATATAAATGTATATGTACAATGGAGCATTGGATTTTAATGTACTTAGTGAGTTAGGTAGATGTGTTGCAATGTATATAACATGTATCAGAGAACATGAGGTTGTTTTGTGTATAAAGTGAGTAATTGTATTAGATAGGACAAGACACAATTACAGACTCCTAATTTCAGGGGCGTCGAAAAGAAAACTCAGAGAGCTATGTAACGGGAATAGTGATTAAAGTGGAAATTTCTTCCACACTTCATATTGAATTTGATATTATTTAAGAGTCAAAATTTGAAAAAATAATCAAAATAACGTAAATTGGTCATTATTTAGGAGAAAATTAGAATAAAGTTAGTAGGCTTTATTTTCCATGTTTTTGAAACTTTTGGGATTTTTTCCATTTTTTTCAAAATATTTTAAAATTCTCAAATTTGTAATTTCAAAATCAAATTTTAATATCAAAATGACCGCAAGATAATGATAAAATTACGCAGAAATGAAGAGTAAAACTTTCTTGATTTTCTATGTTTTATTTTTTATTTTTTAAAGAATAAAATTTGGAGGACAGAGAATGTGTATCAGCCTATAACAGTCAACAGTGCACCGATACGGGTGTAACGGCGCACCGTACCGATACATTAAATTTTTTATCCTTGGTCTAAGGATGTCTCGATATTGAAATATAAGTATGAAATACATTCACTTATTTCGTCAAACTAAAATTTATATTTAGATCGTTTCAGATTTTTAAATAACCCATATTGACATATACTTCGTATTGTCAAATTCAGATTTAAATTTAGATATCCACAAAACTATAAATTTTGTCTCTCCTCGATAAAACAAAATTAAAATTAGTTAAATGGTAAAGTTCTAATAAAAAAATGTAAGTGACCGAAATTTTATAAAAAAAGGCCCAAAAGACCACTCTAATATCTAAAAGAAAATTGTTGATTTCTAATTAATGTTTATTTAAACATTTTTGTATATTTAATGTTGGCCTAAAAGTTAAATTTGTCTCCTGAGTTGTTAATCGTGACTGAGTCCGATTGAGTTGTGTGTTGTCAATTTTGTGATTGAGTCAATCTGTATCCAAGACATGTATAGTCAAATCAAGCTTAAAGCTCTAGAAGATGCGAAGATTGGAAGGCATCGGATTGAAATCGAAAAAAACTTCATGAATGCCAACCAACACAGGTATATAAACATCAGGAGTGACCTAGAAACCTCATGAATCCCTTGGTTAAAACTGGCTTAAATATCTTGGATTTTTAAGTGCATTTTGCCATACTTAGATCAAAATTAATATATAAATATTATAAAATATTGAATTTTATGAAAAATATTTAAAAGTCAATATATTCAAAATTTCAATAAAAAAATTAAGTTTTTATCAATCTTGATAAATATCGATTAAAATGAAGTTTTTATTAAAAAATTAATGTAAAAAGAAGAATAATGAGAGAAAAACGGTTGTTGGAAACATACATACAAGAGAGCACTTTCTTCGTGGTAGAAGAAGTATTAACCCGGACTTTCACACGACTTCAGCAGGAGAGAAGCGTGAGGGTATTATTGGAAATGTGACAAAAATGGGTTCAATGATAGACAGATCTTCGGTGCAAAAATAATTACCCTTAAATTAAAAAAAAGGATATTTGTATAATTAACTCAAGACTTTCGCTTCCTAAGACTTGAACCGATTTCTAATCATCATTCCAACTCTTTTGAATTTCGTTAGGTTCAATTTTCAACAATAAGTACTCAAATTACATCCTTTCTTTTCACTCATCCACTCTCTATCAATTGGATTCTTAATGACCCACTAAACAGTATTTGATTTAACTTGGATAAAATTTTAATTTTGGATAAAATTGAATAAAAAAGAACTTAAAAACATCCCTTTACTTATTTGATTGAAGTGAATTTAGTGGATACCTTATTCAAGTGAACAACTTCATCCCTATTTTGTCAGATAAAATTGACATTTTAAAAACTTTAAAATAATTTTTTTTTTTACTTATCTAGTTAAGATAAAAATTTATAATTATTTTGTACACGTCAATATTTTTCAAATGCACGTCCTTTTGTCTTTGGCACACAAGAAATTCACTGGATTGTCGTTGCAGAAATCTATAAACATTGATGTCCCTTTTATAAAAATACTGATTTACTTAATCATCTCTTTGAGAATAATGAGGCTTGTAATAGCTCAGTATCATGATTTACTCAAATAAACTTTTATGTACATAAACCAGCTGCTGACTTATTATTGATTCTTGCCATTTATAAACTTATTCCCTCCTCTTTGAAATTGTACTCGAATTTCATCTTCTTCCCTTTTTTTTTTCCATATCTTTAATCGATGGGATTCATCAAATCATCAGATAAATCCCACAATACACAATCCGAGCTGAAAACACCTGTGGTGCCCTTTCCAGCACCTTCTCCTCCTTCGGCCTCTTCTCCATCCTCATCTTCACCTCTCTCATGGAGGATCGCCACCTGTTGGTCCCCGCCGGTGCAAGTGCTTCCAGTGCACATGCTCTGGCTCCACGGCGAGCCCTCTCCGTCGTTACCATAAGACGCCGCCCCATATTGAAACCCACCAACTGCTGTAGGAAATGTGTTGCAGATGCCTGTGAAGACATCGGATGTTGAGACCATCGGCCATGGTTTGTTCGAAGGCATACTGTCGGGTGCTTGCATGGCCCGTGAGAGGCCGAGCTTGATCTTTCGCATGGTTTCGTCGTTATCGTCTGGTTTCTCTACTGGGTAGGTTCCTGGATTGTTTGCCGGCGTTGTGAATTGGAAGTCGACACGTTTCTTGGTGAGGAGATGAAGCATCTCGTCTTTGAAGCAACCGAGTGCGGCCTCGGCCAGGTGCGCTACTTGAGGTGGTGCAAGGGTGGTTGCAATCTCAGCCATGAGATGTGAAAATGGCTTGTGGGTGACCGGATCAATTCCCATGCCGGACAGCTTCTTCTTCAGCTTGGTGTTCCAGTGGTTCTTCACGTCATTGTCAGTGCGGCCCGGCAACTGAGCTGCAATTAAAGACCACCTGTAGTACACACACGATTAAATAATGATGCATATAATAGGGCCCACTATGTTATATTTAAACAATTTATTATCATATCTTACTTAGAAATTTCAACCTTTAACTTTAATAATTTATAATCCCAACCAACAAAATTTAAACTCAACCTAGGTGCACACCTCGATAAACCCATTTAGGATTATTTAGGTTGGGCTGACCCATTTATAAATAAGTAATTTTGAATTGAACCAATCTGTTTAATAAATGATTTAAGTTATATGTGAATGGAATTGGCTAACAATTTAATAAATGGGAAAAGGTTGAGTCAATGCAATTAAGTTAGGTCGAGTATTCAGGTTGGATTAACCCATTTAATAATAGTTTAGACAATTTATGTGTTGGACTAACTCATTTAAGATTGTTCAAATTGAAACAACCCATTTGGTTAAGCTTTTAACAAATGTGCCAAGATGGGTTTGAACCATTTAAGCTTTGCCAGGTACTTGAGTTGACTCGTTCAATAAATGGGTCAAAACCTTAGGTCAACCCAATTTACAAATGTGTTAGGCTAGGTCGATCCATTTAATTTTAGTTAGGTCAAGTAAATCAATTCAATAAATATGTTAAGTTGGATTAATATATATAAACTTAGTTGGGTTGTGTCAGCTAATTAATTTTTTCTCCAAAAATTCCAAATGGTTAATTTTTTTTTTTGTCGGTCCGAGGAAAAAAAATTAGCTCTAAAAATTCAAATTAGTAGAAAAATTTATGAAAAAAGTAGAGAAAAAATTATTTTTCTAAAAAATAATTTTTCTTAAGAAAATCAACGTAAACAAATGTGTCAAAGTTTTATATTTTTAGTTTTTTTTTTTACATCCCAACTAGTCACATGCATGGATGTTATTAAGTTATTGAACTTTGTTTCTTACTTCCTTTCACATATCATGTTTTCCATGTTTTGAATTTGTTTCATGCTTTCTAATAACACTAAATTGTTTGCTTCGTCTTCCACTTTCATTTTCCAATTTACAACAATTATAATTTAAATATTAAAAGGAACAGTTGAATTCAATTAATTTTGAGTAGAGGAAGTTACTGACTTTTACTAATATTTTGGTTAAAGTCAAATCAGTATATTTGGTTGGATTTAGAGGAAATACAGATCCTGAGTGCATAAGTAATCTTTGGGAGTTTTTAAATAGAAAGTGGAATTAAATTTATGGTTCAGAGGTTTTTTGTTTATTGTTTTGAATAAATTAATTCTGTATTACAAAATTCAAGTTTGTGTTGAGTCAATCTAAGCTTCTAAGATCATGGTTTGATTCCTCTCTGCTTGCTTTACGTGATACACGAAGTTTGTGTGTGGTTTCGTGTATATGTGGTATTAGTTTCAACTCTGACATGGAGTAAAAATACTCATATTATCTAAAAGTCTTTGATATTTTTGTTATTTATCTCAATATTTATTTTCACCTGAGAGATATGAAATATTTTCTTGCGAAGTGAAGAAGAATTCCCTCTTCCTTTATTAAATTTTCTAAATTATACTGCAAAAAATAGATTATTTAAAGAATATAAAAGGAAATTTTTTATATTCTTAATAAAGAGTGTTAAAGAACAGAGAATTTTCTTTTCATAGAAAGTTGAAGTAGAAGAATACAAAGACAAGAAGGATGAGAAGTGGGTATGCCTGTTTCCGACGACGGAATGGAGTTTGACAATCATCTGCTCCTCAGACTCGGAGAACTCACCATGTTTGAGATCTGATCGGAGGTAGTTTGTCCACCGGAGCCTGCAACTCTTTCCACATCTTTGCAACCCTGACGATTATGATGAAACACACAGAGAGAGAGGTGAGAAACAAATAACCATTTGATTTTTTATTTTTTTTTATGATTAAGGTGTTTGTTCAGGTGTTTTAGAGGATTTGATTAATTATCGGGACATGTGCAAGTCTTTCTACTCACACACATCATGTAACTCTACAAAGAGTAGTCTTTTCAGATAGAGTGAAAATCGAATTTAAAATTCCACTTCCTTAGACGAATTTCTCACCATCACTCTAACCCTTTTAAAGTATTTTAATCATTTGATTGTTTTGACAACCAACCTATTTCTAAGGATTTGCACCTTCAAACTGTCTGTATTAAAGAATTTTCTGGAGTGCATGCGATGATAGGTTGCAAATTGACATAAAAAGCGAATTCTGAATTAATGAACAGACTGGATATCAGTGTTAAAACCATTGATGGCCTTTTAATGTAAAGTAATGAATATAAATTGTCAAGATTTTAGAAAAATTCTAAAAAAAAAAAAAAAATAGCTCTCAATCATCATAACCTAAAATTAGATGGATATCAATTGGTAGCGGCGGCCCCATCTTACTCGGTGTTGCTTAATGGGTCTTTCATTTAATGGATCATTTTTCACGGAAATTATATAATTTCAAGAACGGGTGTGAATAGAATGGAATAGACGGATGCATTTGAATTTGAAATAGGTTCAAGTTCATTCACTTGATTTCATTTTACTATCATTTATTCTTTTATCTTTTTTTATGACCATACAGGTCTCTTAAAATATCCGGCTAAATATGTATAAGCCTCCTTACCAGTACCGACTTTGAGATGCTCTGAAATTTAAGGGGCTCTAAACGAAATCGTAAGATGAGGCCCTACTATGGGCCTGATATACTCTGGAATTTTGGGAGCCTTAGGCGGCATCCTACGCCGCCTATGACTAAGGCCGGCCCTGCTCCTTACCCATACACATCCAGTAACTCTAAGAGGGTGAAGATTCTTACTACCAAACATAGTCTAAAGAAGATTACAGTACACTCGTGGTTTTCTTTTCCACAATAGATGATGGTAAATGAACGAGAGGATAAATTGTGTCTCCCTATATCAGG
The DNA here is from genome assembly GCA_022113865.1 of Chimonanthus praecox. Classification (NCBI taxonomy): domain Eukaryota; kingdom Viridiplantae; phylum Streptophyta; class Magnoliopsida; order Laurales; family Calycanthaceae; genus Chimonanthus; species Chimonanthus praecox. Next base: position 57,569,281 of record CM039089.1, read on the forward strand.
GGTACTGGTGTCCCTATCCTTTCTCAAGGAAGAGAGAGAGAGAAAGGAAATAAATACCCGATTTCTTGGAGAAATGACAAAAACATTCGTGTAAAACTGTAAATTGTGTCTCCCTATATCAAGGGTTCCAGTGTCCCTATCATTTCTCAAAGAAGAGAGAGAGAGAAGGAAAAAAAATACAATACCGGCGTTCTTGGGGATGAGGCGCCAGTTACGGGTGCCATGTTGGGCGATGTAAGAGGAGAGCTTGTTATCTTCTTCCGGTGTCCATTGACCCCTCTTCACGTTGTCTTTCTCACAGCAAGGAATCCTACCCATCTTTCCTCTTCTCCTTTTTTCTGATTAATCAACTGACTAACCTTCTTCTAATTACTACGCACAATCTAATAAAACCAAATAAGAGATAGAAATCTTTTGTACGTGTAATGTTAATCTTCACTAGGATAAAGACCCTCTCTCTCTCTCTTTCTCTATTCTAATCTAGACTTTATTTTTTTTCCTTGGTTGGTCCCAAGTGAGTAGTGAGGAAGGAAGGGAGAGTGTTAATAAAAGGGTGGGTTTTCACGTGGGGAGAGGGCCATCTAAGCTGCATGATTTCATTAAAGAATTCAACGCCGTTGAGTGCGTGAGGGACGGGACAGGTAGCTCACCCTCAAGACGCCTGGTCAAACCCCTTCTCTCTCTCTCTCTCTCTCTCTCTCTCTTTCTCTCTCGTTTGACCCTATAGGGGGGGATGCACGAATGGAATAAATCTGGTTAACTTTCTACTTGGGTCACACCATATTAGCTTTACACTCTCTTATCATTTCAAGTGTTGATGGCAGGTACGACGTCTTCGAGGATAACATGGTATTTGCATCACCACAATAGCTTGTAGTCCTGTACTCAGTATCCAAGTATCCAAGGGATGCGAGATCTGATAGGATTAGGCTTTCAGCCCAAAAAATTAGTTTGGTAGGTGGAGTGATACAATCTCTTACAAGTCTTTAGTTTTTTCCCTCTTTCGATCAATACGAGACTCTCATTTGCAACCCAACAATCCCTCCTTCATTGAACAAGGCTCTCTGGTGGATAGAATGTTATCAAACATCCCGTTCGGCTAGAGGATTCTTAAATCCACATGTTGTGGCTTAGAGACCTAGATTTGATACCATTGATAAGATTAAGCTTCCAGTCCAAAAAACTAATATGATAGATAAAGTCTTTAATTTTTTCCTCTCGATCAATGTGAGACTCTCTTTACATACTAGTTGTAGTTTTGCTAAGATTCATGGAAAACTAGAATTTAAATCCTATTAATACAATAGCTTCCTTTCGTGCCAATAAAAATGACCAGACAATGACAAATATATCAGTGGCCACTGGGTTTCAATTGCCATATTTATGGTTAATTTTTGAATTTTTTGTTCTTTATGCTAAATGGGTTTGATGTTCATTACAGCTTACTACATGTTTCAGCCATGAAAAAGGTGATTAGTCTACTCGATTAGAAAAAAACAGTCTTAATAAATTGCAGGAAGTGGTGATCTATTCAGACGCGGTGAGGAATGAATGTACTTGTGGAAATAAACCAAGATAGAAGTTTGAATATTATTCAAGTCTGCAGAATGTTGAATTTAAATGTAATTAACCCTCTTTAATTTGTAAATGAGGTTTAGATGTACCACAAAGACACATTCTACAGATGATAGAACTAGCTAAGAAATTTCGATCTTGTCACGAGTCGAGCTCCACATAACCCAACAAGTCATTTTGGGATGCCAAGCGCCTCCATTCTAATTGTATGCATTTTTTTTTTTCATGCAACCCTAAATCCTAAACCCTATTTGTAAGGAATTAAACTTTTGTTAATCTAAATCTCATTTTCCAAAGGGACTGCTATCTTTCTGCCTGACAAGACAATACCTTTCAGACCTATTCAAACTAAAAAATTGGGACCCAGCTAAGTAAAGTTTATAAAAGTTAGCTTTATTATTGTTGAAATCTTTGATGTCTTAAAAACTATGACTAAAAGATTCCAATTAAGCTGATTTTTATTCATCTAGGTTCATTATATATATATATACATTAGAATCCATTCGAGTGACAATTATCTTATATGATCTAAGCACCGACAAGTGAAAACAACAAGGTGGAATGACAATTTTGTAGTTATAATAGAGTCGTCATGTAAGATAAAAATTAGAAAAATTAAATTTCATATTATCTCAGAAGTCCGTATTATTTAAGGAACGATACATATCATCCTTCATTTTTTTGGTACATTGTGTCCGATAGAGACCGTCCTTCATTTTCCCGGTACATTGTACCCGATACGGAATGTATCGAGTATCGACTGTATTTTTTACACGCGGCTCCATCACAGATGAGAGATTTGTGGATTGATAAGTTCAAACGAAAATTAATACTACTATATTTTGTTAGCGATTTGATCTAAACGTCATAAAAAATAGAAGTCAAAACTAACTTACATTTAGCAAATATAAGCATCATACTAACATTCCAGGTTACTGGTACATCTGGTAATCAACTGATAATTAGCATTAGAACTTCTGGTTTACTAATAAACTCTCGACTTTCCTTTGTTACCTCCATCCATTACTATTACATTGCTGAACCCATATATTTATGAAGGTAAAGTTTACATCATAGTAGTCGCTAGCCTAATTTTGTTGAAACAAGTCCTTGAATGGACCCAGCCAAGGCAAAGATGTCCACAAGCAAGCAGACAAGGCTTAAGGTCTGGAGAATAACCCATTTCTTTGTCCAAGCTCCAATCTTTTTTTGCACAAAGTACATCTCCACAGGGAAATAGATGGACATGGGCCAAAAATTGAGTGCACCCAACACTCCCAACACTTGATTGAAGTAAGGGAAGAGCATTGCAATGCCTGTAGTTGAAGCAACATAAGCTGTTCTGAAGCATATTCTTAGAAGGTTGGTTTGGTAAGATGGTAGAAATGGGATTTTGATGGTGTAGAGATTGTTCACAAATCCACTGTTGGGAAGCTTCTTTGCCAACCAGTTCTCTATAAATGCAAACACTGGCTGACTTGCTACCTAAAAGAAAGAAAGAAAGAAAAGAGGAAAGGGTAAAAAAAAAATGGTTAAAAGAAAGATGTTTAGAATTATAAGTAAGTTAAATGCTAGAATGCAAAAGAGAGGTGCATTATGGTCCTGAATGTCACGGTTCAATCAGAAGAGGTATTGAGATTCATCGATGACTTGTTATAACCTAACATAGAATAGATTTAAAAAGTTTGAGCTCTAAAACTTTTGACGTATCAGTCAAGTTCTTAATAATGTGGCCCATTGTCTTCTAATCTAGACCGTCATCAACCTGATTGACTCTTCCACTGATTACCAATTGAAAGAGTCTTTCTCTTTATAATTCATATCCCATGTTTTATGCTATCAAAAGAACCCAAATTATTATAGTAGTCAAGTAATTTTAACAAAAAAATTAGATCTGATAGGCTTTATAGTTGATGCAGACTTGGAACTTAGAAGTTGTATTTGGGTTTCTCTTTTTAATTGTTAATTAATTAATAGCAATATAACAGGTGACAGTAACAATTAGCCATTAAATAAAGATTTACCTGATATCCACCCACTAAGTGAAGAACAATGCAAGCATTAGCCAAGTCAATGAGCCAATAAGGCTCATAGAAACCTGTCAAGAGATCTCCTGGAGTGTCATCCCCAAAGGCTGCATAGCCAAAGCACCCACAACAGATGTAGAGGACTGTGGTGATGGAAAGAGCCACCATTGATGCCTTCTTCATCGTTTTATTCTCTGCTGGTGGTGACTTGAGAGTATCCTTCAATTCCACAAATTTTAGATGCGTTCATCTTCTGCTTCTCTACTTAGTAAAACTAATAACAATAAGAATCCAAAGCCAAGGGTCTCACCGACAGAATTGGGCTGGACCTGAGTAGCCCTTGCCTGGAACGGGGTAAGTTAACAAGGCCCAAATGGACAATAGGTTGGACTAGGGTTAGAAAAATCGGATGGGCCGAGATATCGGCCGATTTTTCATATCGGCCGATATATCAGGCGCACTTTTTCTCTCTTGCCCGTTTTTTAAAAAAAAAAAAATCCAAAAAAATTACAATAAATGCAGATAATTATGGGCTTATTGAATATGTAATTTTTTCATAAAATATCGGATATTTACATCTTCTAATATATTTTTGAAGTTACAAAATCGAGAAATTATACAATTAGCAATAAAATGGTGAAAATTACAAGGAAAAGCAGATAAATGAGGAAAATTTGTAGAAATAATTTCATAATTTATTTTCTTAGTCAATGAGTGTTATTTTAAGTTATGAATTATAGAAATAAATAATAATAATAATAAAATGATTAAAAATTACATAATAATGTAGAAAAATATTAGAAAATGAAACTAATGGAGTCCTAATCACTTGAAGTGATAACCACACAAATGTCATACATAATAATATAATGTTTTCTTTCATTTGAGAAAATAGATTTTATTTTTCATTAATAATAATTAGATAAATAAAATTATTAGATAAAATTATGAGCTATAGTTAATTATGTTAAATTATAAAGAATACCTTCTAATAATAATGACATTGGTAAAAATATTAGATGATAAATATAATATTAAATTATTACAATAAGATAAATAAAAGAAAACATTATACTTTTTATTTTCAGTATAAGTAAATATTGTATTTAAAATAAAAAAATATTACTTTCACGTTAAAAGTAACTTTTTGATAAATGATAAAATGTAAGAGTACACACGTGACTTTCCATGTGAGGTCTTTAGGAAGAGCACGTGAGTTATTTTCATAAAGAAGTGTTCTCATTTAAAAACCCTAATGCTCATCTTTTAATACCCTTCTTCTCTTTCACTCTCTCTATGAAACCCTAGCCGCCGCCGCCACTCTCTGTATTTTTCCCATCAACGAAGAAGAAAAAGAAGAGAAAGGAAAGCTACGAAAGGTGTAGCAAAATTTTTTCTTCAATCTTTTCTCCATATTTTATTTTTTCTCTTTCCATTCTTTCTCGTCCTATATTACTAAAAAAAAAAAGGGTTTTTTTTTAAAAAAAAAAAAAACAGATAATCGAATTTTTAAAATTCGGCCGATATCATGACAGAATTATCGGTAAAAAATTCGGTCATATCGGCCAATTTTTTTTTTTATGGCCGATACTATATGTATCGGCCGATATAGATCGGTGGTCGAAAATCCGATATAATTCGGCCGATACGCACAGAATTGGCTGAATTTTTGACCCCTGGGTTGGACTCGGGTCCTTCAAGATTATGGGTCCTAACCCAACCCAACATGTCTGATGCCTGGCTTGCTTTCTTAGGCCTTAGGCCCTCAAAATTAGCTGTGTCCTCTTGCCAGATTATTCATCAGCCTTTTTAAATATATTAGTTCTGGCTCAAGAAAAGCTTGTTATGCAAATGAAGCCCAGTCCACTTTTCAGCAGATAATCGTTTATCCATTTGGGCTGGCCCAGCTCGTTTACAGACACGCTTACAGTAGCATCTACTTCCTGTCTAGAAGGCTACTCACCTGTACTGCAAATAGGATTAAGGAGAATGGGTAAGCAAATGCTATATCACCAAGTGCTTGTGAGACTTTCCAGACTTTCTGAATCTTCGTAGAAGAAGGAGCTCCTCCAACACTACCCTTAATGTGTCCATTTCCTGCAACTTACGACAATCAGATCAAGGGAGAGACAGGTTTTGAGTGACCATCCAAGTTGATTTGGGCATCAGTGATGATGAAGAAAATCCTGTTTTTTATCACAAATTGTTCCAGCCCGTTAGCGTCAGAATTTCACTATAGTTTTAGATTATGTGTTCCTAGCCTACCTAGCCTACATCACAAGTCTACTCTATTGGCAAACCTTCAATTACATTCGTTGGTTACAGAGCAATTCAGGTCAAGTTAGATCTGGTTGATCTCAATTGTAATTCGACCAATTCTACAAAATTTACCTCTCATCTGATCGCAACCCTAATTTTTATTACATATAACCCTTAGCCAGTCCTACTCAAATTTCAATCTAAGGAACTCAATCCAAACATATTTTTGTGACTGGATCAATTCAATTTTAGGTTGGGTCGAGTCAGGCTGAGTCATATTTCAACAAAGATTACTTAAAAGAAATAGCATAATACTTCGTATTCTAGACAATCCAACAATAGTTTGTATACGCATTTATTTCCAAATATTATTCTTATGGTCTATATAAGTAAAATATGCTTACCAAATTAAAAACATACTCTTTCAAAAATGAATCTCTTGAAATAATATGTCACTGTATATTATAAGCATATAACATACAAAATTCGATCTGGGTAATCTCCAATCCTAACTCAACCATATTTTCAAATCGGGTTAAATAGTTTCCTCATCTACCATATATCAAATTTAAATAATGTAATATAAATTATGATTGAATCCAACCCAAATTACACCTTGCCTACTAGACTGCTCATATAAACGTTTGAACAAAGTTGAAAATAGGGTCTTCTTTTTTAAGTTGAAATTTGCATACTTACATTTGCGCCAAGTTGTTCAAATGCCTAATATGTAGTTTGTAAACTATGCTTTCACTCCATTTTAAAAGGGAATTAATAGGAATAAGTGTTTTTTTTATTATAGAGGAGATTGGCCTTTTCTTTTCTTTATATTCACCTGTCATCTTAAAAATAAATGTATTTTATTATCAAAAACACTGATTTTTTATTTTTGTTTCTTTCAAAAGGGTTTATACTCATTCTCTTTGGTCAATTTGAGATATGCACGATTATATAGACTAAATTTGTTCAAATTCAATCAAGGTCATCAGACAGTACCATACACAATGAAATAATTACCATATAAAAATACAAAACATCTATGTTTTGAAAATCATATATAATAATATACTCTTAAATGAACTCCAATATGCATCTACAAGTTACAATTATCTGAATTTTTTTAACATAGATATCCACATTTAACATTGGAGGTGAGATTACTCTCACGAGTATATGTAAAATTTTCAATCCACACATATTAAGTAAGTCGAGAGAGAGCAACTCAATAAAAAGGCTTTAGTATAGAATATTGACCTATTTTTGAAAAAAATAGATAAATATCGATAAGAGCCTTAACTTTAGCATTGCTTACATTGTAATTTATATTATTCAATATTCATATATGAAATAGATGTTTAAATAGAAGATGCACACGCAACTGATTTCGTCTAAAATCACTTGCAAGTTCACGCTTATGTGTGGTCCCTACCTGTGGGGACCCACCTTATACCATTGTACCAACACCAGCACGTGGGTGTGATGGGAAATATGTAGACAAGGCTGACACGAGTTCACCCTTATCAAGTAATCCCAATTACTATGCTAAAGTCTAAACTTTAGTCATTTGACTTTATGATATTTACAATATCACTCTATTTTCCGCGAGTTTTTTTTTTTTTTCTCTACGTACTTTTTTCACTTGTAATTACTAAATAATATATATGAGAATTTTTTTGGTAGAAAATTTTCTATCTAAATATTTTTTAGAAGTCTTTCGCTTATTCAAATATAGTCTACATTATATAACATGTTTGAAAAACTTACTACTCAATCTCAATATATTAAAAGAAATTGAATTGAGCAATCATTTTTTAAAAAAAAATAAATTTCACAGGTGATATTTACTGTCCTTACGATACATTGAGTGAGGCCATGAGACTCAAACCTGACACATCTCGCTTTCTAAAGAGAGATATTATCAATTGAGCTACACTCATTTAGATGATCAATATTATTTATTATGATAAATTGATAATACTTTTATTTGATAAAATGAAAGATAATAAATAAATCTATCAGTAGTGCCAAATCAACATTTTATATGATGTGAATCAATCTAGTTCTAAAGAATTCTTAATTCATGGCTGATGGAACCTCCATTGTCCGGCACCACTTGTTGTAAAAGGAACTACTGGATTGTGAATTGTGTGATATTATTATATTCCCTTGAGATTGATATTCTTAGATGGGATTAGGAGGAATTTTACTTTCTTCTCTCGACATGATGATGCCTCTCTTTCCTAACAAGAACAAATCTAAATCTTTCCCTGTCCACCACTAGAAGGACCACATGTAAATCACTATTTGATTTTTGTGTAAAATGGTTCTCCAATAGGGGTGACCATCACTCATGTATTGGCGTGGCGAACCAATAGTATCGACTGTTACAGGTCACTACACCTTTGTCTGCACCTGTCTGGACTTCACATCGTGGAAAATCCAATGTGATGTGAATTCGAAAACCCAACTTTAAATGTAATTAATCCAACAACAGAATGCTAGGGATTGCATTGTAATTTTATTCCTAACAACACCTTAGAAAGTTGGAAAGAGATTTAAATAAATGATGGGTTATTAGTACAAAATTGAGTTTTAAATATCGACAAATCAGGTCCATATTAATATTCTTGGTAAGGTGTTTTTATATTTATAACCAAAATATTTGTTGTGAAGCTCTATTCATAAATATAGAATTATAAAAGAAAATTTATAAAAAAATGATTATTCAAATTAAGAATTAAAAATAATTTAAAGCTGAAGAATGAAGCTTTTCAACAAACTCATTAGATTTAAGCCATGTGGGCGCCGGACCAAGCCCATTCAAGAGGTTTAGGTGGTGGTGGATTTGGTTTAGGGATGAACGGAGGGTGAGAGCACAATTTATTCTTTTCTTGATTTCTTTATTATCAAGATCTATAGGATCTATTAGACACTCGACTAGTCTTTCAGATGTGTTCAAGTCTCCCTACTCACACAATTAGTAAAATTATGAGAGTAACTCTTCGAGGTGGGATGAGATTCAAACTTAGAAAATCCAGCATCATATTTTATTTTATTTTAATTAATTAAATTTTATTTTTTATTTTAATTAATTAAAATTCTATATTTTTAATAAATGGCACACTCCAAACTTCAGAGCACTTTTAGATTTTCTACTCTCTTTTATCCTCTTACACAGTCACCCACTTATCACCTAATCTTTTCTACTTTGATTCTCTCACCTCGGCTGCCACCATACCCTTTCTGCATCGAATCACGCCTACCATCATCTAATAAAAAGATGAAAGCATCGTTCAATTCCTTCCAGTCAAACACTGTGTGTTGCACATTTGGAATGAATATTGCCTGCTAGATCCCTTTTGAACTGCTAACATTAAATTAGCAAACCCTACACTAATTTTCTATTTTGCCTTCAATTGCAACCAAAAGCCTATTGAAATAATTTCAAGGGGTTGATGTGTTGTTAGGACTGGGCTTCCAGCCTAAAAGACTAGTTTGATAAGTGGAGTGACCCAGTTCCATATAAGTCTTTAGTTTTCCCCTCTCACAACGATGTATGACTCTCGTTCGCACACTAACAATAGGAGTCTTGAGTTCGAATCCTATCCCACTTTAAAGAAACACTATCCTTAGTTTTATCCGGTATATGTGGGTAAAGAGCCTTACACATGTCCTGAAGACTAATCAATCAGGTGATCTAAACGGCCTTGAACAATATGTTCAAAACAATGTGTTAAGGCCCTTAAAAATGTCCAAAAGAACATGGTTCAAATGGACATGGACCCAGGTCCAACCCTGGGCATAGGCTTCCGCCTAGGGCCCCCAGACAGAAGGGCCCTCCCACACTTAAACTCCTTAATATACCAGTCATAAAGGACCTCTGAAATCTCATTCGCCTAGGGCCCCTAAAATTTTAGGGGATCTCAGGCCGGCCTTCATGGACCCTGCAAATAATATGTACTCCATATCAATGCCACTACAGGCTTAGATTATTGATTTCTCATGGACCTCTTGGGTATAGGCCGATTATCATGCAAGTTGATCTGATTAGGTGTTTTTATATAATTAAACGAAAGAAAATGGTCATCTAAGAGTCAAAAATCAAAATCCAATTATCATGAAGGAATTGATCTCTCATACCTGCATAATTTTTTATTGATGAATTTCCACTGTAATTTTAAAATTTTAAAATCTAGACTCAACTAAAAAATTAATTGAGTCAAATTAGAAAATGGTAATTACCTAATAAGTTTTTTATAGGGCTTAAGTGATTGACTTTTATCAACATGACTTGATCAACGCGAAATCCAATCAAATTAAGCAACAAAATTTTGCCACCCTTCATCTCTATGATAGAAGTGCAGAAGAAGATGACTAAGAGTAGAAGGCAAAAGAAAAGAGCTTAGGAAAGGAGATACCTATCACTTTGTCAAGGCCAAGAGCCAGTCCAATGGAAGAATAGATGGAGGACATGATTGCTGCAACAATAGATAGCCACCATATATTACGAAACTCAGGTATTTGTGAGAAAATTACTTGAATCCCTCCAAAGAACAGCATATATAAATTTTCTCCATATTCACATGGGGAATTCTTCCCTTCCTCATGTATGCAATTCGATCTCCGAATCTGTCTGCATTTAAGTTTAAAAAAAGGAGGTTAAAAATGGAAATAATAATCTAAATCAACATAATAAATAAACAAATATATTCCAACTCATGCCTCGCGAATGATTTAACTGACAGCAATTGACATGGGTTTCATTTAAATCGTGGATATCATAAGAGAAGTTTTACGTATTTTCATTTTACATTGGAGATGAAACTAAAGAAACGACCCGTAAAAATACCTTATACTGATTGATGTAGTGATTGTATAAGCAACAGAAATGCCATACATGCTCAAATACTGAAGCAATCCACAGACCCATGTTTGCTTTTTACCTGAAGTAACATAAGATGAAATTGAATAGATTAGAAAGAAACATGATCTTAAAAGTGCCAAATAATGTAAAATTTAATGAAAAGATATGGGTCTATCAATGATACCAAGAGTCACTCTAACAGCATCCATGTAAGTGTAGTTTCTTCTTCCTGTTTTGGGATCGGGTGTCCGATAACAGTCTGAGAGCAGAGAAGAAGAGACATAGGCGATCAAGGCGAAGCAGAGCATCGAAAGAGGCCCGGCTATCCAACCCAATTGTGCAATGCACCATGCGAGAGACAAGACGCCGGATCCAATTAGCACCGTAATAATATGCGCGACGCATGTCCATAATGTTCCTGTTCATATTTTTTACCAACATGGTTTGGATTAGGATTGAATTATGAAATAATTGAGCAGTGAAGAAAGCGATTTGTGCCGAGAAGAAATGAATGGACTAGTCTGATAGGATTTACCCGTTCTGGTCGGATGCCCGTCGTCGTCGCAAGAATCCATTGCCAGTTCAAGGGAGTGCTGGATTGCCATTTCTTTGAAATTTGAATACACAAACACTTACACAAGAGAAATGTTGTTCACTATATAAGCAGTGCAGAGGTTCTGAATTCCATGTCAACATAAAAAGGGAAGAATATTTTCAAAAGAGGAAGGATTAGTCACATGAATGTATCATTATTGTGGCGTAGTTGAATGGTTTACAGTTTCTGGGTTCTGGCAATTGAGCGATTCGGCCCAAGTGAAAAGTGAATTTGAAAATGGGCTTTTTAATTAACAAACGGCCTTAAACATGAGGCTTCAGGTGTTAAAAACGCAAAAGGGCCTACTCTTGGGCAATGAGAGCTTGACTTAAGCCCAGTCGAAAGTTGTAACTTGTGCTCTAATTTTACTGAGGAAATACTTGATGGCTAATATAATTGACGGCTTAATTTAACTTGGAAATCTTTCTCCTTTTCTTTTTAACAGTAAAAAAGAGAAATAAATAAAAGAATGAGAACAAATACACGAGAACTAACAAAATTAGACAAAAACAAAAACAAGGAAAATAAAAAGAAAATACAATGAGTATGAATGAACAACTCTAAGTAGAAAGTAAGAAAACTCCTAGAAAAAGTTTGTTACTCCAAACTTGGCAAAATAATTTACTATTTCATTCAGTGTCCGGCCGATTTTAATAAAGGAGACATCCATGCCCAAACCTATGGAAATCATTATCTTAGAATATGTTTATATTTTCCTTGAAAATAGGATTTTTAATAAAAATTAGTTTCTACACAAAAATTAATGTAGTTTTTTTTAAAAAAATACAGATTGGTTTTTCAACTCACTTTTTACTTTTCCGCTAGAAAATATGCATTTTTTTTTAATTTACGTGTGAAAAATTGTGGAAAATCAAATGTAAAACCCCCACAGGTGATACCTACCTTAGAGTATACCAAGTTAGACCATGAGAGCTTGAACTTAGCACCTCCTACTTCTTGAGGCGGGGGCAAAATATGCATTATTACATAAGCAAAAAGTAATTTAAAGATCATTTTCAAGAAACCATTTCTACTTTTCTTACGCAAGATGGAATGAAGGGTTGATTTTATTCTTTACTTTCTAATATATAGAAACACACAAATATACTAAAGAAAACCCTTTGTTTTGAATCACCAAAATTCCAAACTATTGGACCCATTGTTGTTGTTTGTTTAAAATTTTCTAATTGAAAAACCCTTTTCGAAAACTAACCACAAAGGACCTAATGATGACTGAAGTAATTCCCAGCCATACTCAGAGAGAACCTACAGTTCTTGAAAAGTTAAAACAAATGAAAGAGAAATTTGAGAAATTGAAGTGAAATCCACATAGTACTGGAGCTGAAATTTAAGTGGGTCGAGAGAATTTTAATAAATCCAATCTAATTTAACCCATATCAAAATTTATTAAATTTGATTTGATCTGAATTATTCAACTTGACCTGACTCAGCTCAACTCGAGTGCTGACTCGATTCGAGTTTCAGCCCTACTCATTATTGTTTTATAAATTATAACTTGGTGTACTTAAGTCAGATCGAATTATGTCGGGTTGATTTTAATTCCTCAACTAATTTGACTTGAATTTCATTCAGATTTTTTCCTAACCTAATCCGACCCAAAATATACAAATACATAACATGAACCCACTGATTTCTTAGATCGAGTCATACGAGTAGAGTTAAAACCTTACCAAAGTTTCACCAATGTTATATACATTTGAATATCCATGTGCATCACTGACTATATGTACACAGTCATTTTAGTATAATTTCAATTTGATAAAGAAGTCATTATCTTTTTTTCTAATCGGCAAAATTGTTGTAAATTAAAATTCACCTTTCACATCGAAAAGTTATGAAAAAGAATTACAACCATGTGCATTTTTGTCAGTTGTCACAAGTCACCTTTGGCAACACATGTGCTGAAATCACTACCTTTCAAAAAGTATTTCACATCCATTTAGATCTATCTAATCTTAGTGTACTAAATGACCTTAAAAGAGTCAAAGGTCCAAAGTTGTCGATTTTTAATTTAAATGATTTAAAAATAGTATTTTGAAATTAAATTATCTATTTTTAATTTAAACAATTACACATGTATGTGATATTGTCTCACTTTTAATATAAGATGGGAATACTTATATCAGGGGTAATAATATCGGTGGATACGCAGGTATGTATCGATTTTTAATACCTTTACATATCGGTCGAAACAATATGTATCGACTGATATTAGTCATTTTAATTAAAAAAATAAGAGAGATATTTATCGGCTGAGAACCGAATATCGATCAATATATCATTTTGGCCAATCCCCTTTTTTTAAACCCGTGCCTTATATTATAAAAAAAAAATCTAAAAATAGTATTTCAAAATTAAGTTAACTATAAAGTAGTTTAATCTTAAATCAGACAAGATCTAATACTAGAACTCAAGTGGGTCCCACTCATTGACACGTAATGCTTTTTATAATCAAATTTCAGTCTATTCAATGTGCGTAAGATAAGTGAATGTTTAAAAATGAGACACATGACTAGAGGTTCTTATACAACAATGTCAATCCAATGGTACGGTGTTGACAGTTGACACTAGTTTTTGTAAATGAGAAAATAAAAAGAAAAAGAATAAACTTTTATCAGATAATCATTTAAATAGGTGAAATGGTGAATGGTAAGCTCTGTCAATACTCTGTATATAAATCATATACAGGAGAATAGGTTTCCTCCCAAGGTATAAGAAACCCCAATAATATAAATTTGTTTTATAATTTTTATTTATTTGTCTTTTTAACCTTCCCACCCCTTCCCTTCTCAAATCCACCTTCCTCTTCTTCAAATTTTAATTATTTTAAATTATTTTTAATACCTAAATGTTATTGACATTCTTAGAATGTAATGCTTGAAATTTATAAAAGATAAGCTTCACCCCTTTTTGGTAAATTTAAAAAAGATATACTACATTATTATGCACCAAGAAGTTTAAAAAAAAATTCCTTCACTTAACCAAGGGAAAGATGTAAATGAAATACTGCAGAACCACAATTCTACACAGGAAATTCCTGAAAGTAAGAGAAATTTTCCACTAATTACCATACCCAATGGCTGAAACTTACATTTGCAGAACTAAATATTATACAGAATCTGTGTTTTCTTTTTTCTGATCAACGGTCCACAGTTTTTGTGTTCATCCATGATCATTGATATTTCTGAATACTGTCTCTCCTCCAGTAATCTGTAAAGATAAGGTTCACATCATCCCACCATTTCTACCTCAGCTTTTCACTAACAAGACCCTGAATAGACCCAACTAATGCAAACAAACTGACTAGCAAGCAGGCAAGGCTAAAGCTCTGGAGAATAACCCATTTCTTTGTCCAAGTCCCTATCTTTTTCTGCACAAAGTACATCTCCACAGGGAAATAGATGGCCAAAGGCCAAAAATTCACTGCACCCAACACTCCCAAGACTTGATTGAAGTACGGGAAGAGCAACGCAAGACCTGTAGTTGATGCAACATAAGCTGTTCTCAAGCAAATCCTGAGAAAGTTCATTTGGTAGGGTGGTAGAAATGGGAGTCTAATGGTGTAGAAAGTATTCACAAATCCACTGCTGGGAAACTTCTCTGCCAGCCATTTTTCCATAAATCCAAATACCGGTTGACTGAATACCTAAAAAAAAAAAACAGTAAGTGTTAGAACTTGGGCGGACGGGGTGGTTGGCCTTGTTCGAGGGAGAATTGTTGGAACTGCGAAATTAGAAGTGTAGAGGGAGATGAGTTTTAAATGACTTAGGTCAATCAACTTAATATGCTAGTCTTTAGAACTGTCTGCAAATTGAGTCCTGTAATACCCCCACCCACCTCAAAGAAAGTCCCACATCGGTAGTGAGATGAGTTGGGTGTTAATATGAGGGAAGCCCCCATCTCCCATGTGTGAGGCCTTTTAGGCCTGGCCATGAGGGCCCAAAGCAAAACTGTGAGGGCATGGTGGGCCCAAAGCGGACAATATCACACTAGGAAGTTGGGGTAGGGTCATTACAAGTGGCATCAGAGCACGGTTCAACACTCAGACTGTGTGGGGCCCCTACCTCTGTGATGTGAAAGAGCCGGGAACGACTCTGGTTTTAAGGAGGGTAGATTGTAATACCCCCACCCACCTCAAAGAAAGTCCCACATCAGTAGTGAGGTGGGTGGGTTGGGTGTTAGTATGAGGGAAGCCCCCCTCTCTCATAGTGCCATGTGTGAAGTCTTTTGGGCCTAGCTATGTGGGCTGGGGCCCAAAGCAAAACCGTGAGGGCATGGTGGGCCCAAAGCAGACAATATCACATTGGGAAGTTGGGGTAGGGTCATTATAGGTCCAAGGCCCAAAAACGTTGGATCCTAGTTGATGTTTTCTTAAATATGAAGCTCCATATACCATTCAATAGGGCTGCAACTTGGGTCGGGCAGGCGGGTTTCTTAAAACCCAACCCGACCCTAGTTGATATATATGGAACCAGACCCAATCCGAACTAAATTCTCAACCTGAACTCTAGAACCCGACCCGAATTCTACCGAGTTCTGACCCGACCAGCATTATAAACCCATTTTAGCCTAATTTTAGCTGGGTTAGGTCAGGTTGGGTCGGGTCGAGTCGAGTTAACTTGTAAAATCCTCAACCCGGCCCGACCCGAATTTCATGCGGGTTTTTATCTTCTCAACCCGACCTGACCCGCTGGCCCAAAAGTCTCGACCAGACCCGCATGATTTCTCGGGTCGGGTCATGTGGGTGGGGCCAAAACCTGACCCGTGTTGCAGCCCTACCATTCAACAATACTATTTGTGTAGGTACATGTAAATTACATCTATAGGCAAATATTTTACATAGAGATATTTTGATCTTTTAGTAATATGAAAGAACGGTTAGGACTTGGGTATCCATCCCAAAAGACTAGTTTATTAAGTACAATCATCTCATCTGCCTAAAAGACTTTTTAATTCGATTTACTCTCACTAAATAAATACTGATTTACCTGGTAACCACCCACCAAATGAAGAATAATGCAAGCATTCGCGAAGTCGATAAGCCAGTATGGATCATAGAATCCAAAACCCGTCATGATATTGCCTGGAGTATTGTTCCCAAAGGCTGAATAGCCAAAGCATCCACAGCATAGGTAGAAGAAGGTGGTGATGAAAACAGCAATCATTGATGCCTTCTTCATAGTTCTCTTCTCAGGCGGTGGCGACTTCAATGTATCCTTCATAGTCACAATTCTTTTCTGTTCATTCTCTGCTTCATTGCTTGTGAAATTACAGAGTACAATGATACTAAAGAGTAAGCCTGTGACGCCTAGGCCCAAGCGTCAAGGCCCAGAAGCTGCTGGAGAGTGCAAAAAGAGAGTTTGGCATGCACCCCTCCACCTAAGCACAACACGTTTTTGGGTTTGGAAGTGATCCGGACCCAATGCAAAGTCATGCAGGTCCTTTTGAGCTCAAAGTGGACCATATTGTATTGGATTGGGATGGATCATTACAAATGGTATTAGAGATGGTTCAATCATCTGTTTGTGTGGACCCTTGTGTGGGCCCTTGTGTGTTATAATCGAGCCGAGGACGGCTCTAAGCCTAAGTTGGGTGGATTGTGACTCTCAGGCTCAGAAGTCCAGGCCCAAGAGTTGCTGGAGAATGCAGAGAGACAGTTGGGCGTGTTGGGGGTGTGGGAGAACCTCTCCACCTAAGCCCAACGTGTTTTGGGCCTAGAAGTAAGTTGGAACCGTTGCAAAGTCGTGCGAGTTTTTTTAGACTAAAAGTGGACAATATTGTGCTGGATCGAAACGGATCAGTACAAAACCCCCATCAGAGATGGTACTGAGCTTGATAGATCCAATACTAAATTGTTAGCCTGAAATTAAGCTCTACCGTTGTGTAAACATATGAAATCAAACCCTTTTTATCTCTAGTTATTAATGAATTTCAACACTACTAACCTGTATCTCAATGAGAATTGAATTATAGAGTATGGGAAGGAGAAAGCTATGTCTCCTAGTGCTTGTGAGACTTTCCAGACCTTCTGAACTGCTGTAGAAGAAGGAATTCCTCCGAGGGTTCCTTTGATCTGTCCATTTCCTGCATCTCACCATGATGTTGACCTTGTTCACTGGTTTTATCAAGACTATATATATAACCAAAATATGCATAAGGAGGAAGGAGAAATTATCCCTAATGAACTTTCAAAGACAGCAGATTGAATTATTAGCTAAATTTAAAAATTAAATATAGTATCTCATGCTCATTCAAATGCTTTTATTGAAAGTTTGTGAACCAGTTCAAGTCATTTAGAATTAGGAAAAAAAAAAGAACCGCAATTAGAAGAAACTCAGCAAAGCCCTTGACCTTTATATTTGGAGGGAGTTTATTTAAATTTAAAAGTTTAAGCGTTCTAATTGATTATATAAAGGGTACTTTATGATTAAAAAAAATTGAAACGATGAATATATTATCATGAAGATTAAGAAATTATCTAATCTGAGATTCTTTAATATTTTTGATATATTCTCAATCTAATAAAAAATGCATCAAATAAACATTTATTTAAATGGAATTTAAATATTATTTTTAGTAGTTTATTAACTTTTATTAATTGAACAACATAGAGGCCATGCTCTCAAGGGAACTGTTCAGTTAACCATTTTATTTTGGGTCCCCGTTTACACCCAGTTTTTCTGTCTCTACACACCCGTTTCTGAATGTAGGTGGCTAATTACCATTTTGCCCGGCATTTCCGTTCGTTCGAATGAATTCCCAGTTCATTTTGACATTCGTTCGAACGAATGGACATATACCTCATCCAATTTTGATTTATTCGAACGAATCCCCTTTATAAATCAATTCGTTCGAATGAATTGAATGAACAATAACGTGCATTACTGTTCACCAGTTCAAGGGGATTCATTCTAATGAATCAATTTTTTTATTAAATTTTAAAGTTATTTTTTAAGCACTCTGTATTTTTAAAAAATTTCAAATTAAATATCCAGACTAATTACGATAATCTGATAAAAATACTTTAAGACTTCAAGGTCTTTTAAAACTCCTAAATATTTAAAACACAGTATTTTACAAATAAGGGTATCTCTAGGGTGTGCGGAAAACATATTTAGGAGTGTCAAAAGACCTTGAAGTCTTAAAGTATTTTTATCAGATTATCGTAATTAATCCGGATATTCAATTTGAGAAATTTTGAAAATACACAGTGCTTAAAAAATAACTTTAAAGTTTTAAAGGAGATTTTATTATTTAATACACTATGCACATTATTTTTTAAGCACTATGTGTTTCCAAAATTTTTCAAAGTGAATATCCGGACTAATTACGATAACCTGATAGAAATACTTTAAGACTTAAAAGTCTTTTGACACCCCTAAATGTGTTTTCAGCACACCCTAAGGTTACCCTTATTTGTAAAATACTGTGTTTTAAATATTTAGAAGTGTCAAAAGACCTTAAAGTCTTAAAGTATTTTTATCAGGTTATTGTAATTAGTTCGGATATTCAATTTGAGAAATTTTGGAAATATACAGTGCTTAAAAAATAACTTTAAAGTTTCAAAGGAGATTTTGTTATTTAATACACTATCCACATTATTTTTTAATGGTATCCCGTTTATTTAATAACTTTATACCTGTTTATAAAGGGGTTTTGTTCAAACGAATCAAAATTGAATAGGGTATGTGTCCATTCGTTCGAATGAATGCCGAAATGAACTGGAAATTCGTTCGAACGAAGTTTACTTTATAATAAATTTAAATTATTGAGATTATTATTTTTAAATTTGTATTATTTTTTTATAATTTCATTTGATACATCTTTATAGTAAATTAATTAAGATAATTAAAAAATATATCTAATAATTTATTTTCATTTTAAAGAATTAAAAATTATTTTTATTATTAAGTGAAATCTGATACGTGACGTAAAAGTATGGTACATTTCAGCCCGAAACATCCACATCTACTCATTTTGTTTAGATATCGGCTAGTCTGATCTTGTAAGTATGAGTTGTCTTGGTGTTTATTATTTATATTCCTTAAGGTCGGTTATATATATATATATATATATATCATTTAAGTAGTTTAAATTTAAATAAAAGCTAATTTAATTTTTATAGAAAAATATTCTCTGGACTACTAATGTTTTATAAATCAATTGGTACATAAAACTATCTTAGAAGAAGGTTGAGTTTGCTCGAATTTAATTATAGTTTAATTATAGTCAAATTCAGTAAAACTAATTACATTAGCATGATGTCCTATAATAATATTAATTAATTAATAATAAATTAACTAAAAATATAATAATATACTTATAAATATAAAATATAAAATACAGAAATGTATTATACATTTTAATAAAAATGTCTTGTTTATACTAATTATAATTATAGATAATAGAATAGTCCAACAATCTAGCATAATAAGTTTAAAATCTTTTAGAGATTATTGAAGATCAACTGTAAAAATCCTTAACTATGGGTCATTAAGGGTTTTTGAGAGTTTGAGATTTTAAAATATTTTTAAAATAATTGAATTGTATTTAATAAAAATTAAGCTAGAAACCTTTTTTCTATGACATAGATATCCCCACCTCATATTAGAGGTGAGTCTTTTCTACCTCCTAGTCCGCACACTATCAAATCTATAAAAAGTGATCTATTGGAGTTGAGTCTGAATAGAACTCAAAGTCTTACATCACAAGGCGGACTAACGAAAAGACGATATTTTCTTCTTTGAAGTCTTTTAATAGTGAAGGATTATCAGAAGTGCTTTCAGCTTTTAAAACTAGATTCTTAAATTACAGTCTACAAATTGAAGCCAGTTTTTGCACGCCAACTCTTCAAACAATCAGTCAAAGATCCAAATTACAATCCCTTTTCTACTGAATAAGAAGAAAATAAGAAACAGGAGGAAGAAGAACCTATTGTTTTGGCAAGGCCAAGAGCCATTCCAATGGAAGAGTAGGAGAAGGACATGATAGCTGCAATAATAGATAGCCACTCCATGCTATGAAAATCAGGAATCTGTGAGCCCACTATCTGAATTCCTCCAAACAAGAGCATATACAAACTATTTCCATACACACATCCAGCACTATGCCCTTCTCTATGGAAACAATTTGATCTCTGAATTGCTCTGCATTTCAAATAAAAAACAGAGAAAAAAAAAACCCAAACTTTAAGTCTTTTTATAAATTAAAAAAAATTGAAATTAAATTGATGACATGAAAGAAAGAAAGACACGATAGACTGTGGAATGATTGACTCGATGAATAGAACTCAAAAAGTGAACCCAAATGAGATTTTGACCATTTATGATGATGATTAATTTTTTAATTCAACTCAACATTATAAAAACACTTAAAACAAAGTGATTTCAATTCAATTCAATATAGCAATGAGTACCTCATACTGATAGAAGTAGTGATGGTATAAGCAATACCAGTCCCATAGAAGCTCAAATATTGAAGCAACCCACAAACCCATGTCTGCTTTCTACCTGAACTAAGCATCAAACCAAATTACATAATACATAAGAGTAGGGGAGAGAGAAAAAAAAACCCGTGGATTAGCTCGGATGGTTTCCTCCCACCTCAGGAAATGGAAAGTGGCAAGTTGAATTTCACGGACTAACTTTCTTGATGTTAAGGGATAGAGGTACCACCCATGAGAGTTTTCATAGGACTGTGTCTAAAGTTTCTCACACATAAATCCAAAAAAAGGAAAACAAATTCTTTTTCGATGGTACAAAGACTAAGCATACTCTAGCAAGTGCATATGTGATGAAAAAAAAAACCATCCCAAATTGAAAAACAGAGATTGGTTCAGGTTATACTACCAAGATTCACTCTAACAGCATCCATATAAGTAGAATTTCTTCTTCCACGTATGGGATCTGGAGATCTGTAACATTCTGAGAGGAGAACAGCAGAAACATAGGTGACAACGGCGAAACATAGCATCGAAAGCGGCCCGGCTATCCAACCCATTTGCGCCGTGCTCCATGGGAGAGACAAGACGCCGGAACCGATCACCGCCGTTATAATATGAGCAACGCATGTCCATAAGGTTCCTGAAAAGATGCAAGGTTATATTTTAAAAACTTGAAATTAAAATTCGACTCAAAATTCAATTGATTTGAAACGGTAGCTCACTGAGTTGTTTTGAGTTTTTTATTCGGGGACTAAATAAATTGCTCAATTTCATATTTTATTTCATTGAATTGACTTGCATTAGCTCATTCAAAATTTTAAAATTGTTAAACTATATAAATTAAATAATTAAAGAGAAAACTATTGGTGTCAAGAAGAGAAAGATAGGTTGAGTCCAATCATGTTTACCTGTTCTTTTCAGATGCCCATCGTCATCGTGAGAGCCATTTGCAAGCTCAAGAGAGTGTTGGACTGCCATTTCTTCCAATCCACTTCACAAGGCAATCTGGTTGTCTATTTAAGTAAATAAATGTATCAAAAACTTTAATGAGGCTGTTGTGTCTTGATAGACAGCGAGACATCTCTTAAAAATGGATTTTAGAGCTTATATTATGAAGTCTGATGTAAAGAGGATCATATGAATAATTCTTATACGAAGTTTCACCTCCTTTTGATAATCTTATCCCTTGATTTTAAAATTTTAAAAATCAATGGTTCATACTCATTAAAATTTAAAAGCTAAAATTATATGACTTGAATTATCAATTGAGAGTGAAATTTTATACACTCCATATCTATATAATACTTATCAAATTAATTCAAAATTTATAAGACTATGATGCATCTAATGGTATATCTCGTTAATGCGTCTGGCTAGTGTATCTTGCTAGCCTCACTCTAAAGTAAGGCGGCCAGTCCAGTCTAAGGTCAGGTTGGCTCTTCTGGATCCTGATTGAAGGAAGACGTAATATGGACTCAAGCTGGTATATGGAGAAAACACAATGCTGATCCAGGTATTGGATTTGGCCTTGAAATGGACAGTTACAAGTGGGGTTGGGTCAGATCCATGTAATATATTTGTGAGTTTATTAGCTGTGATAGAAACAGTGGTCAAAAAATTCGGCCGATACGCAACGGCCGAATTATTTTGGATTTTCCACCACCGATCCACCGATACGTATAGTATCAGCCGTACAAAAAAAATCGGCCGATATGACCGAATTTTTTACCGATAATTCGGTCATGATATCGGCCGAATTTTAAAAGATCGGTTGCTTGTTAATTTTTTTTAAAAAAAAAGCCCTTTTTTTAGAAATATGGGAAGAGAAAGAATGGAAAGAAATAAAAGAAAATATGGAGAAAAGATTGAAGAAAAAAAATTGCTACACCTTTCAGAGCTTTCCTTCTTCTTCTTTTTCTTCTTGGGTGATGGGAAAAATACAGAGAGCAGCAGCGGCTGCTGGGGTTTAATAGAGAGAGTGAAAGAGAAGAGAGGTAAAATTTGAGCATTAGGGTTTCTAAGTGGAACCTTCCTTGAAAAGGAACTCAGGTGAGCTTCCTAAAGAGCTCACGTGGAAGTCATTGTGTGTATTTTAATATTTTTTTTATTTTAAATATAATATCTATTTATGTTGAAAGTAAGAAGTATAATGTTTTCTTTAATTTCTCTTATTGTAATAATTTAATATTATATTTACAATATAATATTTTTACCATTGTCATTATTATTAGAAGGTATTCTTTATTTTTATTATATCAATTTAACATAATTAACTATAGCTCATAATTTTATCTAATAATTTTATTTATCTAATTATTATTAATGAAAAATAAAATCAATTTTCTCAAATGAAAAAACATTATATTATTATGTATGACATTTGTGTGGTTATTAGTGCAAGTGATTAAGACCCCTTTAGTTTCATTTTCTAATATTTTTTCTACATTATTATGTAACTTTCAATCATTTTATTTTTATTTTTTATTTCTATAATTCATAACTTAAAATAACACTCATTGACTAAGAAAATAAATTATGAAATTATTTCTACAAATTTTCCTCATCTATATCCTTTTTCTTGTAATTTTCACCATTTTATTACTAATTATATAATTTCCTGCTATTGTAACTTCAAAAATATATTAGAAGATGCAAATGTCCGATATTTTATGAAAAAATTACATATTCAATAAGTCCATAATTATCTGCATTTACTGTAATTTTTTTGAAATTAAAAAAAAAAAGGCAGGAGAGAGAAAAAGTTCGGCCGATATATCAGCTGACAATGAAAAATCGACCGGGATCTCGGCCGGCCGATTTTTCTACCCCTGGATAGAAGAAAAAGCTTTCAATTTAACAAGTTACTGAAATCTATAATTTAAATCTTTTAATCATATAATATAAAGTCATAAAGATAAATAATTAATAGTGATTTTTTTATGTTAATAATTCATTTTCATGACCCCACAAGTTGAGGAGGCTTCTTCTATATACTATGATTGTTATACTTTTAAATTTATTTAGAAATTTTTAAAAGAATTAATTAATTAAAAGGACTTCATTTGAAATTCAAACATCACAACTGCAGTGATGTATCTAGTTTGGATGTAAAAAAAAAAAAAATCTGCTTCATATCAAATAAGTAAAACTTACTGATATTTTAATAAATCAGTGATCTGAATAAAAATGAAAGACGGAAGTCTCTGATGGGTGAGTTGGGTTATGAGTTTAATTCATTATTTTTTACTGTAGTTCTTTTATTAGTAA
Source organism: Chimonanthus praecox (assembly GCA_022113865.1). Taxonomy (NCBI): domain Eukaryota; kingdom Viridiplantae; phylum Streptophyta; class Magnoliopsida; order Laurales; family Calycanthaceae; genus Chimonanthus; species Chimonanthus praecox. The sequence goes on from CM039089.1 coordinate 57,593,331, forward strand.
TTCAATTTTTTTTTAAAAAAAAATACTGCTATTGTTACCAGCCACTTCTTTTTGCTCTTTAGAAGTTTAAAATGCGGCTACTGAGTAAAATTATTTTAAATGCAAAGATATGTTCCTCCATGCTCGCATTTATGTTCCTCCATGCTCACACAGTAGAAGTACCTGTTAGTCAACACAGAATGCATTAGGAAATGATTAAGTAAATTCTCAATTATTTGAAAGGTTAATCCAAGTTGTGTTTGTGTTTTGTAGGTGTGACACCTGTGTTGGAAGGCACCACAAATGCAGATATGTCAAGGGACCTATATATATATTTTATGACCAAGGTGCCCAAGGGTCTTACATGTCCGATTAATCCTTGGGGTATGTGCAAGCTTCCCACAGGGGTCCAAAATTTGGAATCGTCCGATATTTTTCTCTCTCCTTTTTTTTAAAAAAAGGCTGATATCGGCCGATATGATACGATTTCAAAACCGTATCCAATATGATACGTATCGACGATATTTGGACCCCTGCCTCTCAATCCCACACACACTGAGTAAGCAACTACGGGGAGTTACGCAAAGGGATGTTGAGAATGAATCAAACTCAAGGCATCCCTTCATGAGAGGAACTTCTTCACCGTCAGACCAACCCCCTCTTAAGTTTGTCAAGTGACTTATATCTTTGGAAGCCTACTTTCGATTATATATTCACTCTTGTAAAGAAGCTGTGTCCATCGTTGGCAATCAAATTTAGGACTACTTATTTAAGGAGTGGAGAAGTCTATATCTACATCTAAGCACATTCTAGAGATTTAGAGTTTGAAGTAAGGGTTATAGAGAGGTAGAAAGAAAGAAAAATTGATTTTTCTTCAGTCCTTCATCAAATACACAATTTGAGACAAAAAATTGTATTCTCTTTATTAGTAGTGAATACTTTCTAGGATTTGCACCATGGCTTTTTCATTCACATTGGAGGGCTTTCCATGTAAAATTTTATATTCTATCTGTCCCAATTTAATTGTCTTATATAGATTTTAGAATTGTTCCAAAATAGTTGTCCTATTCATATTGGAGTAGTATAAAGTGTGTTGAAAATAGATGAGATTACATAGAGTGTTAGTCTTATATAGAGAGTTCCTTAAAAAATACAAATATTTCAAATGAGACAACTAAAATAGGACAGAGGGAGTACTATGATTCAGTGGCTTGTTATTTTTAACTTAAATGTTGATTCTTATTGCAGTGTAATATTATTTTTATTTTCCATTATAATACTCATGCAAAATGGAAAGCAATCACCTCCTCAACAGGGATGAGTTCGACCAATCTCCCAAGTTTAAAATCTGACTCATTGAAGCGTGTTTTCACAATCTAGCATGATTGCTTTAGAATTTCTAATGCTCAGTCCTATTCACAAAAAAAACCTTTGAAGTGCTCTGTTCCTTCAACTAAATTCACAAAATTCAATACAGATTTATTCAATTTAGCTAACAATTTACAAGATACAGCAAAAAACTATTGGAAGGAACCACACTGTACCTTTCCATAATTGCTATAATTGTTCCCATAATTGCTATAAGTTGAAATTTGAGATTTTTATAACCACACTGTACCTTTCCAACACCATCCTTGATCATTAATGTTAGTGAATGCATTCCTCCATTGCTTTGTTAAGAGAAAATGGCAGCATCCCAATAGTTTCTAACTCAACTTCTTACTAATAAGTCCTTCAATAGACCCAACTAAGGCATATATACTCACAAGCAAGCAGACAAGGCTAAAGCTCTGGAGAATAATCCATTTCTTTGTCCAAGTCCCTATCTTTTTCTGCAGGAAGTACATCTCCACAGGGAAATAGATGGCCAAAGGCCAAAAGTTAAATGCACCCAACACTCCCAACACTTCATTGAAGTAGGGGAAGTTAATTGCAATGACTGTAGTTGATACAACATAAGCTGTTCTAAAGAAAATTCTCAGAAAGTTTATTTGGTAAGGTGGTAGAAATGGGATTTTAATGGGGTAAAAATTGTTCACAAATCCACTACTAGGAAACTTCCTTGACAACCAGTTCTCTATAAATGCAAACACTGGCTGACTGTACACCTGAAAAGGGAAGAACAAAAATGGTAATTGAATCTTTAAGGCAACAAAGAGGAGATACCATATCATATTTATATAGGGACTTGAATCCAAATTTTATATAAGATATAAATGCTAATTAACCTAAGGTAAAAATTCTGAAAAGGTGCAGCCTGTCATTCACTGCTACAGGCCATCTTATGATGAAAAATTGCTAGGAGAGAATTTCAAGATTTGAATATCCTTCAATGCAATGTTCATTTCTATAATGGACTCTTTCCATTCTTCCTCTCAACTATTTAAGGCCAAAGGATGGTAGTCTGTGGTATACCAACAGATTTACCAGGGTTCATTGCTAGATAAGAAACTACTGGCATGTAGAAGCAGGAGTGGAGAATATTCTACATCCCCTCTATTCATATATTGGAAAAAAAATAATAGAAGAAAAAAGAGGATTAGGCAATGTCAGCGGGTACCCAAAAACCATAAAATGCAAAATACTTGAAAAAAAGAGTTGTTTCAACATTTTGAACACATTTGAAAACTGTGTCCAGCTCAAGTACAAACTTTTAAGTCAAAGTTTATCTTGTACATTTGAGAGTTGATGAGGTGAAGAAGATTTACCATAATAAGGTTAGGCATTTCATCTTCATCATTTATTTAAAAAATATGAAATTCTATATTTAAAAATTTTAAATTTCACTCATGGATGGTGAAGAAATAAGGCCTAACCTTACTATAGTCAAGTCTCCTAATCATTTCTCTATATTTGATAATGTTGTTAAAACTGACCTAAGGCACTAGGGATAGAGGGAAAAATGAGAAAAATAACTGAATGTGTGCATGTTTTAGCTTTAGAGACTTGTATGTCACGGGTCGAGACTCCGTGACAAGTAGCTCTGCGGTAGAAGTACTAATAACAGTAGCAGCAGCTAAAGATATACCTGATATCCACCAATCAAGTGATGAACAATGCAAGCATTAGCAAAGTCAACAAGCCAATATGGCTCATAGAATCCGACGCCCGTCAAAAGATTGCCTGGAGTGTTGTCCCCAAAAGCTGCATATCCAAAGCACCCACAGCAGAGGTAGAAAAATGTGGTGATGACAATGGCGGACATTGATGCTTTCTTCATGGTTTGGTTCTCCGGTGGTGGCGACTTCAGAGTGTCCTTCATTGTCAAAAAGAAGGTAACAGAACAGATAGCATTAGCATACTTTAATTGGTCTAAGGCATGAGTTTTTACTGGTATCAGTGAAAACAGATCTCTCCCTATGATCACCCTGCAATGGTAAGTGCCAAAACTTAGGCCCTATCCTACTGTCAGTGCATCTTTCATTGGCCTATCTGCCAAACTGGCTCAAACTTTAGGTCTTGAGTCTGCAATTCCTCATCCTGAGGTGAGATTGGATTTATGTTGGGCCTCAAGTCCATAACCTGACTGATTAGATTTTAGTTGGCCCTTATGTTCTTGAGTTTTGGTTGAGCATGTACACTTTTGCAAGACAGGTGATCTAAACCTGTAAATCCATCCTTGAGAGCCAAGTTGTTTAGCACAACTTTGATATACTGATTAATCAATCTTATGTGCTTGATATGCATAGCAAGCCCAGTTCATTACATCATCATTATTATCAAATGTCACTAGGGTGGAAAAGAAATAATTAAGCCTACCCAAGGATCAAAGGCCAAATTTGTATTTATAGGTTCTAATACTGTCTGGCCTTGTTCAGTCAAGCCAAGCCTATATCTACTTTGTATTTATGGGTGAGATTGGGTCCAATATGTTTGTCATGGTATACAAGTTTATGGCCAAGATTTTAGTTAACTGCTTATGATCAAGATTTTTTACTCTGTCATACAATATTATATACTTACCGTAAAACAATACTATGTGTAATATTAATATCAATATATTAAAATTGGGTTTTTGTGCTTAAGTATACGCCTGAACAAATCTGCGCATTTAGGCTGAGTCAGGCCCTCATAACACTCGAGCTAGATCTCACCTGATTTTAGATCAGTCTTTTATTTTTTTAGTTTAATAATAACAATGAAATCTACACCCGTCATTAGATTGAAATTGAGTTTATTTATAGTTTTCAACTGTTATTTTTAAGATTAAAAAAATCCATAAGTACGATGATTTGATCAAACTGATATCTACAACTCCGCTAACTCATAAATATACCAACCCCCTGACGGCCAAGATCCTGCCTCAGGAAGCAGAGGTCTTGTGTTCGATTCACCCTCAACCCCAAAGGGCCACTGGTATGCGTAAATTGAGAGGTTTTCACATGCCCCGAAGATTGGTGGGGTGAGATGCCTGGACACTTTCGGTCATTAAAAAAAACTCATAAATATGCCTTCTTCAGTCCCTTTCTCCATTATTTTCGTGGCCGCAGGCTGAGTCTGCAAACCCCATCTAAAAGTTCGTACATCAGGAACAGGAAAAGAAAGAACAAACCAATTGAAGGAACTCACCTGTATTTCAAGGAGGATTATAGAATAAGGGTAGGCGAAAGCTATGTCTCCAAGTGCTTCTGAGACTCTCCATACTTTCTGAGCAGCAGTAGAAGCATGAACTCCTTCAATACTTCCCTTTATCCTTCCATTTCCTGCAACTCCCTAAGATCAGCCCTATCGGTCACATATGGTTGATCATTGGCTATTTTAGACAAAGACTAGCTTACTGGAAAAATCATAATCATCATCTAAGTCATTTTTTATCTATTTGAAAATCATCATAATGTGAAGATGTACATATAACTCTATTCCATGGTTAAAATTTCCAATTCATAGGACCTTGGTCCAAATTTGATATGCAAAGTTTGATTCTCACTCAACAATTTGATGAAGGGATCCAGCACACCTTTGTGTGGGTTGTACAACAGAGATGGAAAAATCATTGAGATCATGACGGCAACGATGACAGTACGAAAAAAATCGCTAAGATTGTGATGATAAAAATGAAAACATGTGAGGTGTATGATGGATGTGTTACAACGAAAGTGTGGCATAATATTATAAAAGCAATCTAGCCATGTTATCCTGTAAGAACTTGTAAGAGCTACGACGCAAATTGCCGATGGTTTTGTCTTTTAAAGTCTCATCTCACTTGTGCAAGGTAAGTTCCGTCGAGATTAAACAAAGGTAACAAAGAAAGAAAAAGAGCCAAACAGAAGAAATACCTATTGTTTTGGCAAGGCCAAGAGACAATCCAATGGAAGAGTAGGAGAAGGACATGATAGCTGCAATAATAGATAGCCACTCCATGTCATGAAAATCAGGAATCAGTGAGCACACAATTTGAATCCCCCCGAACAGCAGCATATAAGAATTGTCCCCATATGAACATGGAGCACTGTGTCCTTCTTTATGATAACAATTTGTTCGCCGAAGCGCTCTGCATTTACAAAAGAAACAGAGGAAAGCATTTAATCAAATTACTGTTGAAAACAAAAAGTATTTAATCAAACTGAAATGACTGACTGATTGGCAATGAACCAAGAAATATCAACTCCAACAGCTCTTCTAATGAGAATTTAACCAATACCAGTGACGTAGACATGTAGCAGCAAATCCGTGTTACGATTTTAATAGTTACTTAAATGAATGTGTTTAGCTTCGACGCTCATGAATAGGACTCAAAACATTGGTTAGAGAAGCGTTATTTTACGGACCAAGATGCAGTGAGTACCTCATACTGGTGGATGTAGTGATTGTATAAGCAATACCAGTCCCATACATGCTCAGATATTGCAGTAACCCACACACCCAACTCTGCTTTTTACCTGAACTAGCATCAAACCAAATTACACAGACTGGAAAAAGAAGCTACCTCTCAATGCCAGAAACATTCTATAGCCGTGTTATTAGCACAATCATCTTCGCAATAAGTGCTATATGATTGAAGATTCATCATAAAATTAAACAACAAAGACATGGGTCTGTTTGTACTACCAAGATTCACTCTAACTGCATCCATGTAACTATAATTTCTCACTCCCGTTACAGGATCGGGAGACCTGTAAGAGTCTGAGAGGAGAGAAGCAGAAACATAGGTGACAACGGCGAAACAAAGCATCGAAATCGGTCCTGCGACCCAACCCAGTTGCGCTGTGCTCCATGCCAGAGACAAGACACCGGATCCGATTACCGCAGTTATAATATGTGCAAAGCACGTCCATAAGGTTCCTGGTCAGATTTACTTGCCCGCAGGCATTAGATCAGGAACAAGAAGAAAGAGTTGGTGTCAAGAAGAGACAAATAAACTAATCTTGCCGGGTTTACCCGTTCTTATCAGATGCCCATCATCGTCGCAAGAACCATTTGCTAGTTCAAGAGAGTGTTCAACTGCCATTTCTTCGAATCCGCGCAAGGCAATGCACTTGTCTATGGTTCTATTTATCAAATGTAAAGTGTCTAAATCCCATTCTGATAGAAAAACTGGGGCATGACCTCACCTGCCATACGAATGTGATGGGTGCTTGGTTTTCACCTCTGAGTAAGCCACTCATTTCAACCTACTCAAATGAATTTGCTGTCGAGAAATACACATTGCCGATCAACGGACAGACTCATTTGTTGGGTCCACGATAAATTAACTCCCCTCTCAATTTAATATTTGAATTTTTTTCTAAATGAAATCAATCACAAATAATAATGGAAAAATCATGCATCAATAACATCAAAAACCAAACCCTTCTAGTGTAGAGGGAAAAATCGTAGCACAAATCCAAATTAATCCACTCTATCAAATCAAAAAATACAATCTTCTCACGCCTATGTTCAAAATCTGAAGTATTATCATTTAAATAAAATATTAATAAATTTCTAAAAATACCCAAAATCGAATCTGTCTCAAGTTCATCGAAGTAAATGTCAAATCTGATGCACGAGACATCAGTCTTCTCTTCTCTCTGTTTTTTTATTCTTGTGCTCTGCTCTTTCTGCTGTCCGCTTGCTCACGTCTCTCGCTGGAATCTCGTTTTCTTTTCATTTTTCTTCCTTTCCTTTTCGTTCACATTTCTTGCTTTCTTCTTTTTGTCATTTGGTCGTGGATGGACCCACTACACAGTCTACATTTTTAGTTATTCAAACAAAACAATGGAGCTGATGTTAGCAATTAAAAGTCTTCTTCTGCTGCAGTCTTAGAGATCTGACTGTGAATAGAGAAATGAATGATTGAGTGTGAAACATGTCAGTCAAATGATCCAAACATCCACCTCTCTACATTTTGTATCAACGGATGTGTATTGATGGTCGATATATATGGCCAATAAGATATATTTCGGCCATCCCAAGTAAATATCGAAGATACCAAAGAAGACGCATGCGGGTTAAGATATCGTTTGATAAGTATAAATATTGATTTTTAAAAAAGAAAATATTGGTGATTCGTATCTGATATATATCGATCAATATTAATTGATATTTTTTAAAAAAATTAAAAAAGTATTTTTCTTTTTTTCTTTTTTTCCTTTTTTAATTAATATAAATAAATTTTGGCCAAAATTAAAAAAAAAAAAAAGAAGGAGAATGATATCACATGATATCCGATATCACCGTATCTACCCATATATCGGAGTGCGTGAATTTTAAAGTTATGATAGCAACAATAGAGACCTCATAATAGAAGAAAACAATAGGTAACTGGGAGCCAGAGTCGCCCCTGGGCATAGGTAGGGGCCCCTCCTTAATATATGCCTCAAAAAGAGCTTCTAAAATCTCACTCTGCTTAAAGCCCTTGAGATTTTAGGAGATCTCAGAGCCGACCGTGTTGGGGCCAAACAATTAATGGTTTACTTGGTTTTTTTTTTTCCATTGTCCTTCAAGACATTTGGTGTTTTTTAAAAAAAAATTTCAAGAGGTTTCCAATGAGTTTGGATTTTCTGTCGCAAGTAGTGGCTTATTACCATATCTTAACCACGTTCAATAGAACGTCTTTTAAGTCTTTAACCATGAATATATTACTCTATTTCTACGGCAATGACCCTTTTAACAATAATAATACAGTAAATGGGCTAAAAGATTTTAAATTTTAATCATTACGCAACGTGGTACACAAATGGCATCTCCAATTGTAAAATGACAATGGGAAGAGTCCGGTGTGGACACATATCCCAGCTTTTTTACGAGAAATAATATCACATTGACTAATTTGTGAAATCAATGATTCTATATAATATTTAAGGCAATTTTCTTTCGATCACTTACTTTTGAGAGTAGGTTCTACCTCATTATTTTCTTACATAGTATCTAAGTAGGTTCTACGTGCAATTATAGAACACAGCTATATATGAAGGTAAGAGTGAAGTGACAAAAATCTTATATCGATTAATTTATAAAATCAATGACTATATAACATTTGAGACACCCTTTTTTTAATTACTAACTTTTTATAGGCTTAAAGACATTATCAAATCATGATTTTATAACACTTTCTCATAAACTCATTACTGGGCAAACTTTAAATAAGTTTCATTGATCGCACCATTCCAGTTCCAATGTATGCTTTATTTGTAAATTTAACTTCTAATGATACTCCCTCCGTTCCATTTTAGTTGTCTCATTTAAAATATCTGTATTTTTTAAGGAACTCTCTATATAAGGCTAGCACTCAATGTGATCTCATCAATTTTCAACACACTTTATACTACTCCAATATAAATGAGACAACTATTTTGAAACAATTTCAAAATCTATATAAGATAGCTAATTTGGAACAGAGAGAGTATTAAAGTGTGCAAGCATTGAGTAAGCAGCTCAATGTCTAAAGAATAGAAATGTGGGTTGGTCTATCCCCCCTCGACAAGGCTTCAAATCAAGAATTACCAACAACTCTTAGAGACAATTTTCTATCGAGATTATAGTAATAAATCTTAACCTTAAATAGTTGGATGTGATAATAGAAGTGTGTATTATGTATTATCTCGAATTGATGACCCAAGTTCGATGCCGGTGGTGTAAATCGTTTATCGACCTGCGGGGTATGGGTGATGCAGGTCCAGTGGAGTAGTGGGTCTCCAATGTGGGACCGGATACCACTAACTTAACAAAAAAAAAAACTCATTCATTTTGATAACATGTTAATTTTAGTTAAGATGCTGATAAGATTGGCGGGATGAAGAAAAGAGCTATTTAAGGCTTTAAACATGAAGGACTTAGGGAACAGGCGATAGATTTTGGGTATGAAGATTACTCACGATAGAAAAATCAAGAAACTATGGCTGTCACAAGAGAAGTACATGATTTAGTGGCTTGTTATTTTTGGCTTAATTGTTGAGTTTTATTGTGGTGTATATTAATTTTATTTTCCATTATGATTCTCATGCAAAACAGAAAGTCATCACCTTCTCGACACGGATGAGTTCGACCAATTTCCCAAGTTTAATATCTGACTCAGTGAAGCGTGTTTTCACAATCTAGTATGATTGCTTTAGAATTTCTAGTGATCAGTTCTCTATATTAGGAGCTACCTATTCACAAAATAAACATTTCAAGAAAATTCACAAAATTCAATACTGATTTATTCAATTTAGCTAAAAATTTACAAGATACAGCAAGAAGCTATTGGAAGGAACTATAGTGTTCCCATTATTGCTATAAGTTGAAATTTGAGATCTTTATAACCAAGCATCATAAGTATCCATAGTATCTTTCCAACTCCATCCTTGATCATTAATATTAGTGAATGGTTTCCTCCATTGCTTTGTTAAGAGAAAATGGCAGCATCCCAATAGTTTCTAACTCAACTTCTCACTAATAATTCCTTCAATAGACCCAAATAAGGCATATATACTCACAAGCAAGCAGACAAGGCTAAAGCTCTGGAGAATAACCCATTTCTTTGTCCAACTCCCTATCTTTTTCTGCACAAAGTACATCTCCACAGGGAAATAGATGGCCAAAGGCCAAAAGTTCAATGCACCCAACACTCCCAACACTGCATTGAAGTAGGGGAAGTTAATTGCAATGGCTGTAGTTGCTACAACATAAGCTGTTCTAAAGCAAATTCTCAGAGAGTTTATTTGGCAAGGTGGTAGAAATGGGATTTTGATGGGGTAAAAATTGTTCACAAATCCACTATTGGGAAACTTCCTTGACAGCCAGTTCTCTATAAATGCAAACACTGGCTGACTGTACACCTGAAAAGGGAAGAAGAAAAAGATTTTGGAAATTGGAATCCCTAGTTAACAAAGAATAGTAATTGAATCAGAAGGTAACAAAGAGGAGATACCATATCATATTTATAGACTGCCTTGAATCCAAATTTTATATAAGATATAAATGCTTAGTAACCTAAGGAAAAAAAATCTGAAAAGGGGCAGCCTGTCATTCATTGCCACAGGCCATCTTATGATGAAAATTTGCCAGGAGAGCATTTCAAGATTTGAATATCCTTCAATTCACTGTTTTTTTTATGACTAAGGTGTCAAGACATCTCACCTGTATTGGGACAGAGGACAATTTTAACTCGACTAGTCCTTAGGGCATCTGCCAGCCTCCCAATCTGACACAGGGTAAACAACTACAGGGAGTGACCCATTGGAGTTGACCGTGAATCGAACTTAAGACCCTGGTTCATGAGGCGGGCGCCTTGGCCGTCAGGCCAACTCCTTGGGTTTGCAATGTTCACTTTTATAATGGACTCTTTCCATTCTGGCCCTTAACTACGTAAGGCCACAGGATGGTAATCTGTGGTCAAACAAACAGATTTACCATGGTTCATTGCTAGCTAAAAGCTAGTGGCATGAAGAAGCAGGAGTGGAGGATATTGTATACATACTCTAGCTCTGCAGTAGAAGTAGAAGCAGTAATAACAGTAGCAGCAGCTAAAGATATACCTGATATCCACCAACCAAGTGAAGAACAATGCAAGCATTAGCAAAGTCAACAAGCCAATATGGCTCATAGAAACCGACGTCCGTCAAAAGATTGCCTGGAGTGTTGTCCCCAAAGGCTGCATAGCCAAAGCACCCACAGCAGAGGTAGAAAAATGTGGTGATGAAAATGGCGGACATTGATGCCTTCTTCATAGTTTGGTTCTCCGGTGGTGGCGACTTCAGAGTGTCCTTCATTGTTAAAAAAGAAAAAGAATTATGTTCATCCTCTGCTTCTTGTCAAATTCAAACTGACAAAGGTAACATAACAGATAGTATTAGCTTACTTTAATTGGTCTTAAGGCATGAGTTTTTACTGGTATCAGTGAAAACAGATCTCTCCTTATCCTGAGGTTAGATTGGATTTATTTTGGGCCTCAAGTCCATAACCTGACTGATTAGATTTTAGTTGGCTCTTATGTTCTTGAGTTTTTTATTTAAGTCCGTCCTTGAGAACCAAGTTATTTAGCACAATTTTGATATACTGATAATCAATCTTACTGCATAGTTAGCCCAGTTCATTACATCATCGTCATTATCAAAGTCAAAATCGCATCTATCTAGAGTCAGCTTTTCGAGTTCAATTTCTCCATTCCAAAACACTCGAGCTGGATCTCAACTGATTTTAGATCAGTCTTTTATTTTTCAGTTTAATAATAGCAATCAAATCTACACCTGCATTATATTGAAATTGAGTTTCTTTATAATTTTCAACAGTTATTTTCAAGATTAAAGAAATTCATAAGTAGGATGATTTGATCAAACAGATATCTAGAACTCTGCTCACTGATAAATATGCCTTCTTCAGTCCCTTTCTCCATTATTTTCGTTGCCGCCGGCGGAGTCTTCAAACCCCATCTGAAATTTCGTAAGAAAGAACAAACCAATTGAAGGAACTCACCTGTATTTCAAGGAGGATTATAGAATAAGGGTAGGCGAAAGCTATGTCTCCAATTGCTTCTGAGACTTTCCATACTTTCTGAGCTGCAGTAGAAGCATGAACTCCCACAATGCTTCCCTTTATCATTCCATTTCCTGCAACTCTCTAAGATCAGCCTATCGGTAAAAATCATAATCATTGTCGAAATCATTTTTTATCGATTTTGAAAATTATAATGTGAAGATGTACATATAACTCTATTCACATCGAGGGATTTTAGTGTTATTTTGGATACAATTAAGGTGGTCTCTGCAAAAAGAAAATTTAATGATTTCTTTTATTCTGTTGCACTTTTTCTTAGTTGTGTCTTTGAACGTTTGGTTCGAATAATTGGGTTTGTTTGGCAAGATTGAATTCAGTGAAAATGTATCTCACTTGTAAGTAGTAACTATTAGAATGTTTGTTTCTTTAGATGGTGTTTCATGAGGCACTTCATTTTCTCATACTCCCTTGTTCAGTGCCTTTTTCACTCTTTTTCTCCCTAGTTATTTGCATCTCCAATTTAAGAATGAAATAATTTACTTCTATTGTAAGATGTACTTTTCTCAGGCCAGTCATTTTACATGAATTCCTCTTAGTAGCCAAAATGGAAAACAACCTACTCACTTAGCTTTTCCTCTTAGTTTGAGATGTTAGCATAGTCCCACATTGCCCGGGTACCTTGGAGATGTAGTGTATAAACACATAGGCACCCTCTCTTTGATAGCCGGTTTCAAGGGTGAGTTCTACTCATAAGTTTTAACATGGCATCAGAGCCAGGGATACCACGGGGATAGGTCGGGTTCGTGTCTCTAGCCCTGCGTAGAGGGGGAGAGCCGAGTGTCTCCAGCCTTGGCACTGAGGGAGAGAGTTAGAATAGTCCCGCATCGCCTAGGCACCCTGGGGATGTGCAGTGTGTAAATACATGGGCACTCTCTCCTTGATAGCCAGTTTTCAATGGTGAGTTCTACTCATGAGTTTTAACTTGAGAAACACCAACTCATTCACTATAAAAGAATAAATGGCCACTTCTTGGATGATTTTTGACATATAAATTATACTTCCATGGTTAGAATTTCCAATTCATAGAACCTTGTTCCAAATTTTATATGCAAAGCTTGATTCTCACTCAACAATTTGAATTAAGGGATCCAGCACACCTTTGTGTGGGTTGTATGACAGAGATGAAAAAATCACTGAGATAATGATGACAACGATGACGATACGAAAAAATCGCTAAGATTGTGATGATAAAAATGAAAAACATGTGGAGTGTATGATGGATGTGTAACAACAAAAAGTTTGACGCAATCTAGCCGTGTTACCCTGTAAGAACTGAAAAGAGTTGGCAGTCGCGTTGAGATTAAACAAAGGTAACAAAGAAAGAAAAAGAGCCAAACAGAAGAAATACCTATTGTTTTGGCAAGGCCAAGTGCCATTCCAATGGAAGAGTAGGAGAAGGACATGATAGCTGCAATAATAGATAGCCACTCCATGTTATGAAAATCAGGAATCTGTGAGCACATAATTTGAATCCCCCCAAACAGCAGCATATAAAAACTGTCCCCATATGAACATGAAGCACTGTGTCCTTCCTTATGATAACAATTTGTTCTCCGAATCGCTCTGCATTTACAAAAGAAACAGAGGAAAGCATTTAATCAAATTACCTTTCAAAAAAAGCATTAAATCAAAGTGAAATGACTGATTGGCAATGAACTAAGAAATATCAACTCCAAGAGCTCTGTTCATGAGAATTTAACGGGTTAAATTCGTGTTAAGATTTTAATAGTTACTTAAATGAATGAGTTTAGCTCCGACCCTCGCGAATATGACTCAGAACATCAGTTAGAGAGGTGTTATTTTACTGACCAAGATGCAGTGAGTACCTCATACTGGTGGATGTAGTGATTGTGTAAGCAACACCAGTCCCAAACATGCTCAGATATTGAAGTAACCCACACACCCAAGTCTGCTTTTTACCTGAACTAGCACCAAACCAAATTACACAGACTGGAAAAAGAAGCTACCTTCCTCAATAAGTGCCTATATGATTGAAGATTCATCATAAAATTAAAAACACAGACATGGGTCTGTTTCTACTACCAAGATTCACTCTAACTGCACCCATGTAACTATGATTTCTCACTCCCGTTACAGGATCGGGAGACCTGTAACAGTCTGAGAGGAGAGAAGCAGAAACATAGGTGACAATGGCGAAACAAAGCATCGAAATCGGTCCTGCTACCCAACCCAGTTGCGCTGTGCTCCATGCCAGAGACAAGACACCAGATCCAATCACCGCCGTTATAATATGTGCAATGCACGTCCATAGAGTTCCTGGTCAGATTTATTTGCCCACAGGCATTCGATCAGGAACAAGTAGAAAGTGATTGGTGTCAAGAAGAGAGAACTAAACTAATCTTGCTGGGTTTACCCGTTCTTATCAGATGCTCATCATCGTTGCAAGAACCATTCGCTAGTTCAAGAGAGTGTTGGACTGCCATTTCTTCCAATCCGCGCAAGGTAATGTGCTTGTCTATGGTTCTATTTATCAAATGTGAAGTGGCTAAATCCCATTCTAATAAAAAAAAAACTTGGGCATGACCTCATGCTTTCATATGAACGTGATGGGTGCTTAGTTTTCACCTTTGTGTAAGCTACTGATTTAAACCTACTCAGATGAATTTGCCGTGCGTAAATACACATTGCCGATCCAAACTACTGATTAATTCATTTTAGTAGAGTCTACATTTTTAGTGATTCAAAGTTTCAAACAAAACAATGGAGCTGATGTTAGCAAATAAAACTCTTCTTCTACATTCTTAGGCATCTGATTGTGAATCGAGAAATGAATGATTTGAGTGTCAATTATAGCAACAATACAGACCTCAAAATAGAAGAAAACAATAGGTAACTGGGGCCAAACAATTAATAGCATACTTGGTTTTTTTCTATTTTTTTTTTTCATCATCTTTCAAGACATTTGTGGAACACGTTCAGACTCCTTTCCCATAAGCTCATGACTAGGCAAGGTTTAGATAACTTTCATAGATCACACCAATCCAGTTCAAATGTATGGCTTTATATGTCAATTTATCTTTCTCTATTTTTAGAATAATATTCAACTGTGCAAGCATTGAGTAAGCAGCTCAGTGTCTGAAAAAAAGAAATTTTGGTTGTTCCATCCCAGTAGGCAAGGCCTCAAAACTAAAAATTACCAACAGTTCTAAAAGACAATTAAGTGAAAGGGGTTGGAGTGGTCGCCAGGAACATGCGTCAAGAGGTGGAGTCTTGAGTTAATTTTCACTCCACTTTGAAGGACTACTCCTTGTAGAGTTATCCGATGTGTGTGAGTAGAGAAGCTTCCACATATCCAGAGGATCAATCGAGTGTTCTAAGAGGCCTGAACACCTTAATCATAAAATAAAACTATAAAAGACAGTTTTTCTATCAAGATTTGATACCGAGATTACTATTTAAATAAGTCTTAACCTCAAATAGTTGGATGCAATACAAACAGAACTATATAAATAAAAAGTGTAATCTCTAATTGAACATTCTGTCTTTGATCATAAACTTTCAAAATCATTTTCACTGGAACTTAAAAGATTAAGGTTAAATGGCTAAAATGATCTGTAAGACTTGTGACCCATTTGATAGGAAGTTTAATTATACAATTTAAAGGCGTTGGAGTGATAGTTAAAAATCCACCTAAGAAGTTAGAGTATTGAGTTCAATTTTCACTCCACTCGAAAGAATCACTCTCTCTAAAATTAAATATGTATAAATAGAGAGGCTTTTAGATGTTCCGAAGATTAATGAAATACTCTAAAACGTGAGTAAAACTTAAAAACCTAAACTCAATGCATTATTGTAGTTGGGGCAAGGTGACATTGACATGAGGAGAAGAGGTAGGTGTCTGGTCCTCCTCTAACAATTAGAAAGTAAAGTAATTTGTCTTTTACTTGAATTTCAGGACCGGTAAGTTGCTCTTTCATCTAAATAAAAGTAGATTCTTTAATTGACCTCTCTGTTTTTCCTTGTTCACTTCTTTTGTCATGACCACACAATAATCCAATGATTCCAATCATTTCAGATTCTACTGTATTTCTCTTACTTGTAACCACAACTACAGACAGAGATAGCTGAAATTGCAGCCTAAAAACTAAAACGAAAAAGAAAAATAGGGGTAAAAATGGGAGATATTATTTCTTTAAAAATATTTTTTTTATAAAATTAATAAATAAAGTTTTTAGGGACTGCAATAACATCATTTTCTTCTCTTCACTTGCATTATCTTTTACGAAATGAATCTTTATTAATTTGAACTCATTTCAAATTATATTTACATTTAGATAGCCTAAATTCCGAGGACTATTAAATATCTGTGGCATTTAAAACTATGTATAAAATAATTTATAGAAGTTAATTTTTAATAGACTAACTTAAGCTTTTTTAATAGATAATTGCTCTGTCAATGGTGGTGAAGTTTTGATAATTTCGAGATGTTTATAAAAAAAATAGAATTATCATGGAAAAATAGAAAGATTGACTCAAGTGACTAATTTATTAATATCTAATTTTTAGGACGAAAAATTAGTTTGTTAAGTGGAGTGATCGAATTCTATTATAAATCCATAGATCTCCCTCTCCACTTCTAGTATGGGACTCATTTACCGCAGCCCCAACAATCCTCCACTTGAATGGGGGCCTCTGGCGAAGAGAGCGATGCCATCCTCCTGTTCGCTTGGGAGATCTTTTGATCCCACATTAGGTAGTCTGAGAGCTCGCTCTGATACCACTTGTTAGGACTTGAGTTTATAGTCCAAAAGACTAGCATATTAGGTGGAGTGACCCAAGTCCTTTATAAATTTCAATTCTAATGTGAAACTTATTCACAACAGCCCCAACACCCACAAAAAGGAAGAAATTAAAAGAAAACTAATCAAATTAGTCTGCAAACACCTGATTTGATTGACCAACTTATACCCACCAACCAATAGAAAGGCAAAAGAAAGGCATTTGTTCCCTCCGCATGTCTGATAAAGAATCTTACACGGGAGAATCTACAAAAGTGTCTAGACATTTTTCCTTTTACTCAAGCAAAAAAGCTTATACACAACTCATTTTATGTTGAATTTAATTTATTAAAATTATTTTTTTTAAACTTAAATTCAACATTTGATAATTTTTATTTGATGTATTCTCATCGTTGAACTATTCATGATAGGTCAAAATATTTATCAACTGGTTTATTTTTAATTTTAAAAAATTATAGACTATGATTCAGAGAGTCTCGCCTTTTACTGGATAACATTCTTCGTGTATATAATTTTTGACAAGCCATAAAGACACCCAGATTTTCTTTCCCTACACACTTATTTTCAAAATTTTGAGTGAAATTATCATTTTGCCCTTCCACTTAAAAGTATCGCACAGCATCCACCGAACAAAAAAATCGGATGAATATTGACCTGGCTTGCAGAGAGGGGGAAAAAATCGGTCAAAGGGCCCTACCATTGACCGAAACACAAGGTCTTCCTTAGGGGTAGATAGGTGGGCCAGGGATGACCATGTTGGTGTCGATCCTAAGGGCAGAAGTGCATGATCCACTTGGATCTAAGAAAAAAACCCACAAAACTGGATTTCGATGCCCCAAGCAGCAGTGGCAGAAATTGGCCAGATAAGGATCCCACGCGAATCAGATCAGAGATCTGATGGTATAGATGGATAGACCATCAAAAAACGAAAAGGGTATGATGGGTCTCGCCGGTAGAAACTTTTCTGATCAACTGATCTAAGGCCGAAAAAAAAATCTAACGACAGCAGGTCTAGTTGTATGATGATAAAACTTTATAAAATAATGGTATGATGATAAAACATAATACTATATAAAGAAGATATGATGATAATACCATTAATTATGCATCTCCTCCATTAACTTTGTAAAATACATATTTTAACATTTTCAATATTCTTCAAAATATATCTTAGAGATGCTAGACTTGATGTTGTTACTATCACGTCTTCTTTACGTGATTATTTCTCTCTAACTAATGTACCATGATTGTGGTTGGCAAGTTAAATCCACTTAATTGTAATTTGGTCGTGTTTAGTAGTCCAAAAAGTTGGTGTTGGTTTTTTTTTTTTTTTTGCATTTAGGGTATTTAAGAGGTAGAACCAATTAGTTGAGGTGTTTAAACAACTCACTTAAATTCGAAATTAATTTGAATTTTTAAAATTTTAAACTTTAATCTATAGGGTCCAATATCTGGGATTTTGGCCATTGGATGTGGACTGTTGGTTGGGCTTGGGCATCTCTAATTCTGGTACATGGGACAGCCTTCAAAAGTGGATAACCTCTGGAGTCTGGACCATGTCTCCTTTGGATATTCAAAAGTTTCTTGTCTTTTGCATGGGAAGAAGATTCAGATAGGACCAGTTCATGAGAAATTTTTAAAGGGAGAATGGCCATATGGGTAACTAAAAAGTTATGTAATTACTTGGAAGACTTGGCTTGAGTCAAGATCTTCATGTCATTTAAAAGTTGTTATCGATTCTCGCCCAACTCCTTGAGATCACACTCTGTAGGGTTCTTTTTCCTCGATTTATCTAGTGTGTGGATTGAAAGATTTACACATGTTTGTGAGATTAGTCTCAACTCCAACAGTATAATATTGGGTGAGAATATTCATATTTTTTAAAAAAAATTGTATTTTAGATAGACTATAGAGTAGATTCCATTAAAAAAAAATTATTTTGTTGTAGAAATAGGTGAAAAATAAATTAAATGGGTCAGTCAGATTGAAATTCGTATAAGTCATTCCATTCTCACTTTTCTTAAACTAAAGAGGCATAATCCATCTATCACTGAGTGTCTTTAACATTTGAAAATTTCTTAAGTTAGAAAATTCTTTAAAAAGTTTATTTTGAATAAAATCTTGCTATTTACCGTTATAAGAGTGAGAGAAAAAGCATCAGCACTTCTGCAGAGTGAGAACGGTCTTCCAAGGAGAAGCTTCTCAGTTTGTACCATAGCTAAAAAACTCAGATGATATGTGTGATGACTCGACTCCTCTAATAAGATATTATCCGTTTTGAGCCCACTTCATCTGCACGATTTTGCATTTGGGCCCAACTCACCTTCCAAACCCAAAAAGCCTCTTACTATGGGAGAGGGACTCCCCTCTTGATCTCCTCTCCATGACCCCATCCTGGGCAATGTGGCTCGGCTACACAGGCAGAGGGGTAAACTTAGATCTGATACTATTTACGACAACCGACTCTTTGAGCAAGATATTATCCACTTTAGGTTCACTTGACCCGTACTTTTTTACATTTGGGCCCGACTCACCTTCCAAGCCCAAAAGTGGATAGCCTCTGGAGTCTGGACCATGTCCCCTTTGGATATTCAAAAGTTTTTTGTCTTTTGCATGGGAAGAAGATTCATATAGGACCAGTTCATGAGAAATTTTTTAGGGGAAAATGGCCCTCCGGACCACACTCTAGAGCAGGGGTTGAAATATCGACCGATACGTATCGTATCGGCCGATATATCGGTTTTGGAGATGTAAATATCGGCCTTGATATCGGCCGATATTTAAAAAAACAAGAAAGAAAGAGAAAAATATCGGCCGATACCGATTTTTAAACCCCTGCTCTAGAGGGTTACTTTTCTTCGACTTATCTAGTGTGTGAATTGGGAGATTTACACATATTTGTGAGATTAGTTTCAACTCCAACATTACAATATTGGATGGGGATATTCATATTTTTTAAAAAAAAAATTATGTATTTTAGATAGACTATAGAATAGATTCCAGTAAAAAAGAAAATTGTTGTTGAAATAGGTGAAAAAGAAATTAAATGGGTCATATGAATGTAGATTTAGTCAGATTGAAATTCATATAACTCATTCCATTCTCACTTTTCTTAAACTAAAGGCCTAATCCATCAATTACTGAGTGTCTTTAACATTTGAAAATTTCTTAAGTTAGAAATTTTTTTAAAAGTTTATTTTGAATAAAATCTTGCTATTTACAGTTTTAAGAGTGAAAGAAAAAGCATCAGCATAGTGAGAATCATTGTCACAAACAGGGGTTTAAAAATCGTTTTTGGCCGATATTTTTCTCTCTCCAACCGATATCGGCCGATATTTCAGCCGATATTATGAATATCGGCCGATAACGATATATATCGGCCGATACTCGTTACTTCAAAACCGATACATATCGGCCGCTACGATATGTATCGGCCGATATTTGCACCCCTGGTCACAAATACCGTTCTGAGGATATTAACGGTGATTGGTAATATCGGGATATTTTCAAATTCTCGGGTTTTTACCGAGAATTTTATGGAAAAATCTCTCAAAAATTATAATATTTAAAAATAATAAAAATAGAATAAATAAAATTATTAATAAAATGAAAATAGTAATACGGAATTTACCGGGAATTTACCAGGAATTTACCGGGATCTTATCGCATTTTTATCGCGGTTTTATCGGGAATTTATCGCCAATAATGAATTTTTAACGCGGTAATGGTATTTTGCCGATAAAAACGTGGTAAATTCAAAAATACCACATATATTTGTGACAATGGTGAGAATGACCTTCTAAAGAGAAGCTTCTCAGTCTGTACCAAGCTAAAAAAAATTAGATGTTGACCGCAATGTTTATCACATATCTCTCATTTGATCCATCCAATAATGAATTTTCTTTAACGACGGTAATTTAGCCGTAAACTTTATGGCACTAAGCTATTTTGCAATTGTTAGAATCTACATAACAAAGTAAAGTCATAAGGTTCCTGTGATTTAGTATGAAATCGATTAAGATTGAGAATGAGGTGGAGTTTAATCTAACAAAATCAAATAAATAGTAATATTAAACTTAAAAAAAATAGTTTTGCTAAACATGTATAGCTATCGGATTTGAACTATATAAAATAAATGGTAAAAAATAAAGCATCATTTCAACTACTAATTTTCTTTACTAACCCAAATAAATGAGGATATTTAAATGAAAAAAAAAAATTCATAATCAACATTGTGAGAATTTATATCCTTATTAAATAATAACATTTAATAAAATTAAAATTGAGTCAAGAGAGCTCCTCACTCAATCTCATCGGGTTAGAGTTTTAAATTTCAATATACATAAAATTGATAGAGACATTGGTGTTTTTATAACAATAAATATCAAATTCATCTTTTTGTCTATTTTTTATTATCTAAATAATAAAAAATATACCAACTCCATCAATTTTATTTTAAAAACATGTATCTATAACAATTAAAATTACTACTAAAACGGAGCTTTCCGTCAGGTGACGTTGAAATTAACGTATTTTCAAACGTAAACGACAACCCCATAGGCCCATTTAATCCCCACTTGCTCCCTTTTTCAATGTCGTGGGTCTTTTCTTTCATTACTTTCTGAGTTTGAAAATTTACTATAAAGTCTACAAGATTCTTTAAAATTCAACTTTTTTCTTGAAAAGAAAATTCTATAAAATGAATATATCTATTGATGGCCCCTGTAGCTCAACTAGGGATTCAAATTTCGATATCGCTGAGAAATTTCTTTTATCTAATTTTTTTTCAATTAAAACCTGAGATATCGGCGATATATATCGGCCGATATATCAAAGTATTAAAATCCAATATATCTCAGCCGATACGATATGAAAAAAAAAAAAATCTAATAAATACATATCATATTATTCGTATAATTATAAAAACAACCGATACGGGTCATTTAATAGCTATATCGGCCAATAGAATATACCATCAGTCATTTATAATTTTTAAATATTTCTCTTAAAAATTGTCATTTCAACATTTTTCCAATAACTTGTATTAGGTATTATTTTAAAAAAGTTTAGAACAATTTCTTAAAGTGTATAAGGCATTTATCAATTCCAACCTTTTTTCTTTAGATTTGCCCATTTTCTGTTATATTTGTCAATTTTCTTGAAAATTTGCTCTAAGATAATTTTTATTTTGGAGTTTTTTGTGAAATTAATTTAATGAAATGAGATTGAGTGTACATGAAATTGAATGGAGACGCCTTAATGTGATTGATATAATTTATCTGGTGTTTGTGTGATTTTTCAAGTTTTTTTTCGAAAAAAAATCATGAAATCTAAGTTTTCTAAGATAATTACTATTTTGGGATTTCTTATGAAAAAAATTTAATAAAATAATATATAAATCTTCATGGAATTAAATAAAGAACTCTTGATGTGATTGATATAGTTTGTAGACTTTTATTATTTTCTTTTTTTTGTTTTCCAACATGTTCATGTCATTTAAAATTCTTAATGAAAAGAATTCATCAATTATAATAGAATATATATGTTATTATTAGATCCTAAAGAACATGAATTTTATATCACGTGTTTTCTCATATTGATTTTCATAATTTTTAGACATTTTTCAATTGTGTAGGACATTTTTTATTCCCACCAAATTTTTCGCTCTTTAGGCTCTAATACTATAATACTATAGTAAGAGAACCATCTTTTTTAACGAAAATATGTTCACACTAGATTTTTTCTTCTTCTTTTTCATTTTTCTAAAAAAAATTAAAAAAAAAATAGAGGAGAGAGAGTGTATTTGGCCATAAAAAGGTCATACCAATATATATCACCAATATATTGTATCAATCGATATATTTTTAAGACTTGATCTCAACTTGACTATTATGACACAATATATTAGCAAAGTCAATAAAGTATAAAACATAATTGATATGTATCTTCTTGGACTCGAGGTCAATATTTTTTTTTTTTTTGAGCGGTAACAAGAATAAATATATTAAGAGAAAAAGAAGAATAATATAGAGAAGAAATCGATGGATCTTAAAGACTGAGACCCAAAGAAAACCAATGAAAAGAACTCCACTCGAGGTCGATGCTTATCAATTAATAAATATTAATAACAGCCAATTTTTTAACCCTTGCTATCTCTTACTAATGTTAAAAATTTATGCCCAATTTAACCTAATTCTAAGATATACTGATCATAAAATTAACTTTAAGTGTTTTTTAATATATACACTATTGTTCTTTGAAATTTTGAAAAGTTTATTGGAAGAATCCAAATAAAAATCACATCAATCTGACTAATGAATGAAATATAGGTCTTTATCTTTTGAAATTTCGTATTGAAAAAAGTTAACTTCATAAAAAAAAAAAATGCGCTTCTTTTAACCAGGCTTTAAAAAACGGATAAGGGTTGCATGTGCGGTGGGCCCAGTGTATTCGGTCGGTCAATATGGGCTAAAGACGGGCCTGGGTTTTCCTGACTGATAGTTAAATGGACTGGTTCTGGGCCTTGACAACCTAATACTAGACATGATCATCCGGGCCCAAAATAGTGAAAATCAAAATTTACAACCTAGTTATTTGCTGGAAGACTCGAACGAAGACTAACAAATAATGGGAGTTGAAATTAATGGGTCGGGAATGGGCTTGTTGCTGATAACATAATACAGGGCATGCTCTCTCATGGACGGACATTATTACCACCATAATTGTAGTAATCTAATCTCATTATACAATTACCACTCTGCAGTACTTTGACTATAAATAAGGCAATCTAACCCAACACGGGGTAGTTCAGCAAGTAAAATTCTGTCTTAGGAAGTGAGATGGTGGAAGTTCGAGTCTCCGCAGCGTAACCTGGTGGCTAACCTGTGGGGGTGTGGGACGTCACTTGAAGGGGGGTTTAATTGGACTGTGCTCGAGGTTTCCCTGCTCCGTCATAAAAAAAAAAATAAGACAGTCTAGATGGATCATTTGGGCCCAAATATGAATCAGTTGAAGTAGGCTTTCTGATTGGACCCTTTTGCAGTTGGGGGTTATCTGGTTTAGAATAAACATGGATAGGCCCAAGCCCAAAAGATGATTGGAAAGGACGAGAAATGAAGTGATCCATGTATAGATTAACAATTTTTAAAGTGATGATACCGAACACTAGTATTTTTTATTATAAAGGACAAGTAATAAAAATAAGTACATTAATATTCCTTATTATAAAAACACCAATCTTCCTATTCTTTCTTATTATTTTTAAATTAATTTAATTGAATGATCGTTGTTAGAAATGTTAAAAGTCTAAAATATCATTTAATTTTAATCTGATTAGGATACGAAAGAGAACATAAAGATAAAATAGAAATTTCACTTTATCCCATATCTCTTAATAAATTTTACCCGTGTGATGGCTCACCTATCTATTGCAATGATTTCTCTGTTAATTCTCTTTATTATTTCATTGTATAAGAACAAAATATATAAAATACAATCTTAACTTTTTAATTGAGCTCTCACATCAAACTCTAGATTACCATATTTAATATATTTTAATAAATCTAATCAGTGACACCAATCAAATCATATATATAAATAGTGGCGAATGCATGGACATTGAAAGTTCCCCATCAGCAATCAATTCGTTATAGAAAAATTATAGACATAATAATGGACTTGAGCATCATTAATCCAAATACTCAAATTTGCCAACCTTTTTATTCCTATAAAAGGTATATTTCACTCACTCGTAATTCACTTTAATTATAACTTTTTTCATATTTTCTATGAACTTCTCTCTCTGCAAATATGTTACTAAATATATCTATCTTATGATTGTCAATTTTTTTCATTCAAGAGTAGAATGATTTTTGTGAATTTTATAATATTTAAGTCTCCAATTTTTTTCTTTTTAAATTTTCTCTCATTTTAACTCTTTAGTTTTCTTTTTTGAGCCCTTTTAGGTCCACAAGTAACCTAGTTTAGATTATCTAAAGAAGCAAGCAATGCCTTGTGGTCAACAACACCAACCAGTTATTCCTTCTTCCAAACCAAATTTCTATTTTCTACTTTCCAGCTTTTTTTTGGGCCGTCCATCCTAACACACAGGGATTTTTTTTTAGCGGACACGGTTTTCTAATTTTTTTTGTGAAAAGTCAATTTTATGTTATCTTTCGTGATTCTTTCAAAAAGAAACGTCCAAGCTGTACACCACTGGTTTCAACGTCCAAGCAGTGCACCAGGTGAAAGAAACCTTGAAATTTTAAAATATTTTTATCAGGTTATTCTAATTAGTCTGGATATTCAATTTGAGAAATTTTTTAAATACACAGTGCTTAAAAAATAACAGTCTATGTTGCAGAAGCTAAAGTAATGTATAGTGCATTAATTAAATAATAAAATCTCCTTTAAAACTTTAAAGTTATTTTTTAAGTACTGTGTATTTCTAAAATTTCTCAAATTGAATATTTGGACCGATTACGATAACCTGATAAAAATACTTTAAGACTTTAAGATGTGTTTCGGCAAAGTCAAGGGATATCCTTATTTGTAAAACATTGTGTTTTAAGCATTATCGGCCGGCCGTTTTTTCCACTCCTGCATGTGGGTGATTTGGTGTATATGTAGAATTAGTGTTACCTGTGATATAGAGAGAAGATATCCATATTTTTATTTTTTTTTTTTTTTTAAATCCTGCTTTTAGTTAGTAATAATTTTCATAATCTTTTCCAAAACCATATTTTGGAAACGGTTATTTACTATTAGTTCAGTTAGTCTAAACTTTTAGGACTACACTAGAGATCTTAAATTGACTCTTTCTTGACTTACTTAATACACGAAGCTTGCAGGGTGATATGGTATATCCATAGAACTACTCTCACCTTCAATATAGAGTGAATATACCGATATTATTATTATTATTTTTTTAAAAAACCCCTGTTTTAAGCTGATAACAATTTTCATAATCTTTTCCAAAACCATGTCCTGAAAACCGCTATTTACTGGGTCCAAACATTTCTATGCAATTGAAACTCTGCAAATCTATTGAATTTAGGGTTGGGACATTGTCAGCTTACCTCATAGCAGTGGAAGAAGTGAGGACATAAGCAATCGACGCGCCGTATAAGCTTATCTGCTGGAAAATCCCACATATCGCAAAACTCCTTTCCCCTATATTGCATTAAACAAATTACTGCATTATTTATACGTATTTACTAAAAAGAGAAATTATCGACCATAGAGACCTCACTCACCATAATAAAAAAAAGGATTAGGTCATTTTTTTAATGGACAATTTTTTTACTGAAAAGAGAGAGAAAAAAGATCAACAATTAGCAACTTCTTTTTTTTATTATAAGAGATATTGATGTATTTTTCACCGTTTAAATGATGATTTAGGGGTATTGGTCAGAAACTCACTTCACAAAGCAAGAGTCGTGAGTTCGAATCACATTCCACGTCAAAGGATCACTCCTCTTCTCGTAATTTTATCCAGTGTGTGGGTAGAGAGACTTGCACTCACTTTAAGGAAGATTAGTTGAATGTTCTAAGAGATCCAAGACACCTCGGAAAAATATTAATATTTCTATCATTATCAAAAATTAATATACTCTTTTTTGAAATTTTTTATTTTTATTTTTGTAGAACTTTCTAAGTTACGTATTTAAATCAATCACTCCTTTTCACCTACTATTCTACTTCCCACTGTTTATAAATGAAAATCTCAAAGGTCGGTGATAGATATTGTCAATCAGATGGCCCCACAGGTTCAAGTTTTCAACAACTCCAATGGGTCTTCAAGGGATTTAAATTAAATTTATCGTATTCAATTGTCACGCTCGATGATGAATTAATTGGATATTTCCACTTGTAAATTATTTCAAAAATATTAATCAAACATTTAGATCTATAAAATACTTGGTCTGCAATTTGTAATAGGTGGTGATATATAGTAATAATATCAAGTAGGGATCTTGAGTTTGTCTAAAGGTCTCGGGTTCAACTTCACTTGGACATACCAAATAAACAAATCTTGCAGGTGATTTTGATAGACGAGACTTGTTAGTGATTTCGTTTATATATAATAAACATGTTCACAATCTATACTTCTATTTAATAAGATAAGTATGTAAATAAAGTAAAGTGATTCAGCTATGTCAGGCTGGTGTTTAAAATGTTTTTATGCTTTTGTTTTGAAACATGATTGAAGCCTCTGTTTTTCATCTCATCGAAGCTCGGGTAGAAAAATGTTTAGTCGTTACAGACCGATACACCTCTGTCCGTATTCATGTCACTCGTCCGGACCCAAGCATATCGGCCCGGGATTTTCCCACAACATTGCAGCTGATACATAACTTTATCAGCCGATTTTTTACCCCGGCATCAGAGACAACACTATGAATATGACAAATAAGGTGATTAGAGGCAGATAGAAAATCACTTACCTAAATAAAACTAAATAAAACTTCACAGCACCCATATAACCTTTATTTCTAAGCCCATATTCAGGGTCACCAGATCTGTAGCAGTCACAAAGTAGAAATGCAGAAACCAGTGTGATTCCAGCAAAAGCCAGCATTGCTAATGGCCCTGCAATCCAACCCAACTGAGCTACACTCCATGCCAGAGATAGAACCCCAGATCCTATAACAGCTGTTATTATATGGGCACCGGCAGTCCAAACAGTCCCTAGGAGAAAAATCAAATTTAAAAAAAAAAAAAAATTAAACTCAACATTAATAAGCCCAATGAAATTCATGAGTTAAGGAATACGTAAAATCAATAAGAAATGGGGAAGAGTTTTGGGTTTATGACCCAAAATTTCCCTGCTCCAAAAGCCTAAGAATACAATCAAAATGGGAATTTCTATGGCCCAATGGAAGAAGACAAAGCTAATTGAGAAAGACCCAACTGGAGTGGAGATACCCATCAAAGACTTCTGTAAAAAAATAGAAGTCTAAGCATACAAAATCAATTAGATTATCTTCAAATACAGTGAAGAAATATGAACACGGAGCAGTTGTCATTGAATTTACAAAAACTAAAAGTATGAAACAGACACATATTTGAATTTGTGCTCTGTTCTGCTAAAAGATACCAAATACACAACCAAAAGCCTTATTTTCTTCTCTTTGATGAGAGAAACTCAGACAAGCAGAAGAAAACTGAAATGGGTATTGAACTTACGAACTCACCAGTTCTTTTGGAGGATCCATCTGAGTGATTGGATGAAGGGTCTGTGAGTAAAGGGGTCTGTTGATCTTCTTCTCTTCCTTCCCCCATTGAATCTCACTTCAAATGGATCTTGGGAAGAAATGTGATATCTTTTGTTTGTTTCTTCAGTATCTTTCTTCCTCCAACGGCGTTTAAAAAATGTAATTTTTAAACGGCATGCTCATCATATCTCTTGGACACTTATGATTGTCAGGTGAGGAAGATCTGTTATATCCTTGACTGTGTGGTAGGAGGAACTGGTAAAGACTGAAGACTTTGTGTTCTCAGAACTTTAAAAGAGAATTGCTCTTTATAACTGCGCCCGAAGTGGTGCAACTTCCATGCTATGTCATATCGATGATTACGTATATTTATCTGTAAAATATTTGTCTATGTATTTATCGACACTACATTAAATTTTCGATAAAATCATATTAAAAACGTAATAATTAATATTTTCATTTATTATATTTTTTTTAAAATATTATATTTCCTGCAAAATTATCCCATTAATTTCTAAGTAAAAATCCAAGACTTTGAAAATATCTCGATATTATCAATCTCCATTAATATCATGAAAACGTTATTGTGAGAATGATTATATATACTAGTTGTGTTAGGATGAGAGGTAAATTTTGCAAGAGTTTTTGTCCAACATGGATTTCCCTTGAATAATGTTTCTCTTATCGTGTTTGATAATTGCACTGAAAAAGGTATTGGGAGGAAAAAAAAAATTATCCTAAGGAAGAGATAAAGTAATTATTTCGTGGAGTGAAAAGATTTTCATATTTGTGTGAGAGAGGAAAAATTTGAGATTTACTCACATTTTCCCTTCGTTACCAAATAGACATAGATGATGTTATCCTTGTTTTCACCTCTTTATCCATCATCCAAATGCAACCTACAGTCTATTTGATGATCCACTTATAAGTAACAAATTTCGGCTGGAAAAAATATTTTGTGCTCGAAAAGTTTTGGCTGATATTCTTAAAAGATATACATTCAAGTATAATCTTAAATAAAAAAATTATTGTCAATTTATAACTTAGATCCAGTGAGAAAGCCTATGTATCTATGCTTTAGTATGGAGACTATAACAAAAAAAATATTGAATCTTTTAAGTCATAATTCTAAGACTACAAGAGCTTACAAATTTTTTAAAAAAAAAAGGCTTTGAGAAGCTTAAATTAGATGATTTCATTGATTGGCAAAATGATTTTTTATATGACTTATATTTGACTACATACCTTTCTAGTAGAGAAACAATTCAGTCAACTCAATTGTATTAGAAAAAAAATTATCCCATTTCTTGGATCAATTGTAGGTACACGTCATTCCCATCACATAAATGTTTTTTGTCACGCCCCGACTCGAAGGGTGGGCCCGGAACGCGACTGATTTTTTTTTTTTATAAGTAAACTAAACCACAAGCATACGCAATCTAATTGGGCCGATCAACAGTTGGGCCCAAGGGTCACACATGATCCCATCATGTGGACTCAAACATGTACCATATGCCTACCCCATAAAATAGACATTAACAACATCAACACATAGCATAAGAAAATCAACCATTGATTTCAACATGTAAAATATTATCTCAAATCACTACAAAGGCAACATAGCCTATTACATCAAATTAACACAAATTAAGTACCGCATCCGGTACTTAATAAAAGTTAACGGTTCCAAGAACCAACAGAAAAGGATCAGGGCATTCCCCTCCTGGGGAATCCCAAAACACTGCTTTAGCTTAATCGCCCTAAGCCTGAAAGAAAGGGCCCTCCTCCTCTGGTTCATCGCCTGAAAGGTGAGTGGTGTGAGCTAACTAGCCCAGTGAAGAAAATATAACAATGCAGTTTAAGTAAAGATAAAACAGGTTAGCAACAGTTCAATAATATCACATGCTTGATAACAATAAGCATAATCTCAAGTAATACATCAACATCATCAAATACTGCCATCATCCACCGTAACGCCTACCGACTACACTGAGACTAGTATTAAGTCCCGACACGGTCAAAATACATCCTTACAAATACATCTCCTACTCTCACTTAGCCGATACTGACATCCTCAAGTCAGCAACTGATGACAGCATGGTCCGCCCATGGTCCAGTAGACATAAACCATCTCTCATATGGCCGATATTGGTTCAATAGCCCAGGTACGTGAAAGCAGTCTTAGATACTCATACGATCAACATCGTAATATTACAATCAACATCAACACTCTTACCATAGTGCATCATGTATAGGCACATGGGTGGGTTCATCAAAACTGAAACCACTAATTGCTCAATACTTATCTCATCATAAAACCTGTTTACAAAATCTGCAGAGTTAAATTCCCTCACCGTTATGTGTGGTTTACGCGGTCTCTGTTCAAACAACACACAACTGCACAATCAATATACAAATGAAATAAATACACACAGTAGTATTTTGAAATCTCACGTTTTTCCAAAAATATCCGAGGTATATGGAATTGAGTCCCATACTGGGTTTCTATATTTTTTAAATTATCATAATCCACAATATAATAATAAATAAAAAGGGGCTCAGTCCAAACTCATATTGTCTTCTGGGCATTGACCAGATTGACTTATTGAGTTAGGTCTAGATCCTCGGGTCACTTCTCGGTTGTCTTCTGGATAGGACCAGATCTGACATTTTGAGTAGGCCTCGAGGTCACTCAGTGCCCGACTATATAGCGTCGGCCTGAAAGTGAATCACTCAGTGCCCGACCAATAGGGTCGGCCTGGAAGCGGATACAATAGTATTTACACTATAAGTAATAAGAGAAGATGGTTAGTACAATTTTAATTAACAAAAAGGGGTACTAATCATCATATCACATAATCTAACAAAATAATTTTTTTCGAATAAAATAATAATATTTATTTATTCAATCATTTTTTTATTTTTTTATTTTTTTTTCCAATGGGAACCAACATTAAAAATCACAAGCAACAATAATATCAAATAAAAATAATTTTTTTTTTCCTTCTTCTTCCTCCCGTTCACTGTCTGCAACAGACAGTGAACGGCCGGGAACAGTGAAAACCGAACTTGGGAAATGGGGGATTTTTTGGACTCGATTTTTACATCTGACCGGTCCGATGGATTCCTCTTTCCATAGGGAGAGGTTTGGAGCTTTGAAACTCAGTAAACCATCCGATCTTATCACCGGAAGCTCATTGATACGAGGAACCCTAGAATTTTTCCTAAACTTTAAAATCATTTTTTTCACTGAAAACAAAGTCAAAATAAAAATTTCTTAATTCAAAACCGATCGAAATTGAAAAGGGAATGCAGTGGTTACCTTGAATCGAATTCCTGGGCTGAAATCCGGATTTTTGAAAAAAATTCCCAAAAGCTTACGGTTGAAAAAAAATCAGGGAAACAAAGACAGAGAGAGAGAAGAGAAGAAGTTTTGGGAGTTCAAACCGATGGGGAAGGCCGGAATTTATAGGTTTTTGGCAGGGAAATCCGGTGCCCATGCGATGGGACGGGACGACGGGGAAATCATCATCGCTGGAAAATCGGGTCGAGCAGGCCACTGCACGCCGCTGACACTGCTACAGTAAACCGCAGGTTTTTCTGCTGTTTGCAGATCAGCCCTCCCATATTCCATTTTTTGCAAAAAGGGCCCCATTTTGTCAAAAACTGGATTTTTAACTAAAAAAATAATTTTAAAAGCTCAAAAATTTAATCCAACCTTACAAATAGGTTGGGTTTTAAAAATCTTAATCACCATAAAAATTTTGGAATTTAACTCTTATTAAAAACCATTTATTTAAATAAAAACCATAAATTTATACTATTTACTTAAATAAAGAATTGTTAAAATAAACAATTTAGAGACATCATTTTGAGGTGAAATGAAATAACTAGACCATTCTTAAAATGGTCTACCATAAAATACTAATTTCAAAATTTATTTCATTCTCAAAACCCTTTAAAATAATTAATACTCCCTTTCGGGGTTTTGACGGGTGGGATTTAAATACCATTTTCTGAAAATAAATTCATTTTAAAATTAGAAATACAAATCCTTTGTTTAGGAGAACATTATTTACCAATAATATACACATATCAATAATATTTTAAAAATATATACACAACAAGTGGTAAATTACCAAAATGCCCCTCCAGCTGAACGAGCTGAATCACTGAGTTTTCGGGCTCAGATTGGGCCAAACTTGAGCTTTCCTCGAAGCCCTAACAGTAATCCTCGAGATTAACCGGCTAAACAGGATTAACAAGCTAAAACACGTCTAATCTGGGACAGGGTATTACATTTTCACTTTTTTTTTTTTAAATAAACTTTCAAGTGTTTTGACGTTTTATGCGATGTATAATAGAGTGTTAACTATCATTTGGTGTATTTGGAGTTTTGAGCTGAAAATCTTAAAGAGTGTTTTAGCGAACTCTGTTAAATGATAGGTGATTAAAAGATCATATAAATGGAAATGTATGAAGGGCCTATCATATTGTAAAAAATGAATTTTATTGAATCATATTAATTTTTTATTTTTTTAATATTAAAAACAAATTATGATAAATATTTCGACTTTTCACAATTAATTCTAAAATATATATTTTAACTAATCAAATAGTGAAAATGAATCAAATAAAACTTATAAAAGATTGGCTTAAACTTCAAAAAAAAAATTAACAGAGTAAATCTAACATAAAATGAATGTCACGTTGGGCCTTAAACGTGGGAGATTTGTAATTTTCCCCTTGTTTGTATTCATTTACGTTGTCATTTTATTAGACCAACAATATGGCCTACTTTCCACAAGCTTTTAGGCATCTAATTACTATGGGCCAATGACATGAAACATTGTTGACGTTTCACACTGATTAGGATTTGAATTTCAACGTACCAACCAATGTAACATCGCCTATCTGTCAAAACTTTAGCCTGTTCTCTTACATTATTAAAATGTGTAATTCTTTGATGTTGGCTATTTGGTACAAATATAAAATTGAAATTATCACCTACACGTTAGAATGTATAGTTTTTCTGCACACTTAGTTCACAAAAAAAAGTCATAATGCATCCATTGAAATTTTTTATTTAATTATAAATCGTAATAAAAATTATTATTATCGTTTAAATTCCACCACTTGATGAAATCATTATTTCATGTGATTTTTGTTCTATGCAAAATATTTAAATCTACAAATACATGTGAGATTTACATTGTCCATGAGAATATGTCACATTAGCATTCTGTTGGTATCATGGATTCTAATGAAGAATAAATTCTTAACATAAAGAGAGCACTTATAATTTGAAAAGACTTTTGTCAAAGTAATTTACTATTGAAGGGATTCGACTAATGCTTTCAGATGAGCTTCGAGATTGAGACATCCACTTTGGAGATTGATCAATGCAGTTAAGGAGATGAGAGTCTTAGCCAAAGAGTTGGAAGTATAGTTCGCTAAAGTCGGCGTGGCAAACTATTTCGTTAAATTGGAAGTTAACAATCATTGGACGGGCGTGTTTTTCTTGTGATTATAGCTTATCTTTTATCTTTGATATTTCTTTTTATTTTTCTACCCACCTTCTATCTTCTATCTGTTTCTAAACTTTTACTCTTCTTTTCTTTTAATAAATTTCTCTTTGACTGCTAAAAAAAAAGAATGTCACATTAATATTCTTCAACTTAGTATATATTTTGAGAAAACATCTAATATATATATGATCTTTACACTGTAAAACCTCTATAATGTAATATGATTGAGAGCATACTATATATATTACATTATAGAGGTTATTAAATTAAAAGATCTGACAGTATTCCTTTTTAAAAATCTTTTTAAAACTCTCACGTATCATTAAAATATCATTTCACTTCTCTTTATAGAAACAAATCATTCTATTCATTTCTATTTATAGTTCTTGTTTAGTGAGAACACAAAGTGGCCGCACCGTCCCAAAGAATGAAAAAACTTATCCAAAAGTATATATCAAATTACTTTTCTAGAGTTTAGATTATATAATTTGTAAGATTCTTATACACTTTTGCATTAATTTTGTATTCTAAATGTATAAAAAATTACTTTACAAAATGATTGGAACAATACATTTTTTATTCTAAATGTATTGACTAATGAATTAGAGAGATTTATTACATTTTTTATGGATCCGAGATCGCGACCAGCTGTCGATATTATTTTAGACATGTTATAATTTTATAAAGTATTATAGAGAGTTTACTGTATATATATACACACAGTAACCCAACATTGACTCACTGGCTTGACAAACAAAATCTACAAAATTTTTACCAAGCATCCCACTTGATTAATCATTGGAGCATGAGTAAACTTCCTAATCGACTAAGTATTTAAAACATCAAATATTGAGCACAAATTGCTACAATGCAAGTAGTATACTGTTTTCGGAAAGAAAAGAAGTGGTACGAAGTCAAAAGATCATTGCACTGAAACAATAAAAAGATGCACGTCTTTGAAAGATAAAGCACGAGACCCTGATTCTAATGAAGATCATCATGACACATTTATTCAGGCACACAACTGAACAGAACAGACTCTAGAGAGAGAGAGAGACTCCAGACAACTGAACTAAAAGACAAACACTCAGACAAAGGAGTTTAAAAGACTCAATACCAGTCTCAAGCACTGAAAGCAAGCTGTGAGCTTCAACTCAATTCTCTTCTGATTCAGATTCTGCACTTTGAAGCCATTCAATGAAAGGTTTCATGTTCTTCCAAACCTGAGAGTTCTTACATTTTGCGCCAGCTCCAATACCTTCCTCATACCAACTAATGATGTACTGTTCTTCCAACACATCGCTATCATAGAGGGCCTTGACGACTAGAGCCACCTCCTTCACCACACCCACACCAGACTTGTTGCAGAAGGCCTCAATTGCCTGAAGAAGAAGCACCTGTGACCCTTCTTCCTGCAAAGCAGCAGCAAGGTAGTTCTTCTTCTTGGTCACCTCTTTGGCAAATCCCCTCTCAACACCTTCAAAGAGGGCCTCAAACAGTGCATTCATGACCTCCTGTGGAGAACCAGCAAGTGACCCAAGGAAAGAGCAGAGCTGGCTCGGTGTGGACCCCCTTTTCAGATTGCCTTTGATCTCCTGGACCAGCCCTTCATACGTGCAGCCATTGGTGCCATTTTCACCTCCAGAATGATCAGACTCCTCTTCAGGTTCAGATGTTTTTTTCTTGTCTCCTGCTGCTTTCTTTGCCTGGCTTGGCTTCTTCTCTAGCTCGTCAGTGGATAGCATAACCATCTCAGCAGTCACAGCACTCAGCTGTTCTTGAATACGTTGGCGGGCCGCCTCCAGTGAGGTATCAGTCTGCCACTGGACGTCGTCATCATCGTCAGCCACTTCATTCTCATCAGCATGACTGCCAGCAGGTGACACACGATCTTCATCAGAGCCTCCAGCCTTCTTCTTTGACATGGAAGCAGCCTTTGAAACACCTTCCTTTGTAGGGGCTGAACCCTTTTTCTTCACCTCCTTCAGCTTCTTCTGTTCTTCATCGGCAGCCTCACCTTCCTTCAGCCTCTCCTTCTCAGCCCGCCTCATTGCCTTCTTGTCTTTTGATCCCTTCTTCTGCTCGGGTGGGTTCTTTATAATAAATGTGGTGAGCTTGTCCCTCATATCAACATCAGATAGATAACCACAGGCAGCACATTTCAGGGTTATCATTTGTGTCTTGGTTATGATAATTTCTGTCTCAGGATTGCCACATCCATAGCACTGCACATATTTCTTGATGAAGTTTTCAAGAAGCCCTGCTAATTTGGCAGTGTCATGGGCCCCATTTACAAGTGAGGTGCCAGTCTTCTCATCGAATTTGGACTGAGCTCCAAGCTCACACCCAAAGTATTTTGTGGTGTACGAAGCAGGCCTTGCCAAAGCTTTCGCAATGTCCACCATATTTACAACGTTAGTCTTGATGCCATTACCACGACCTTCTATCTTCGTTATCATCTTGGGCATCTTATACCTATAGAAGGCATCATCACTGTTTGAGGCACCTATATTCTGTAAAGCCATCTTTTCTTGAGTTACTTCTTCCTAAAAAGATGCTGAAATGGCAGTATCAGAGATTGCAAATACAGGCAGCAAAGACAGTATTGACAGACTTAAGATGTTCTCCCCAAGTGGACAGATCTCTAACACAAGAGGAAGGTTGCATAAAACTGCAACCCCAAAAATATGTGTGATCCCGAAATGGCCCGAGATGCATGCAGCCAACTCTCTCCGAAAAAGGCTTGTACTTTTTCCTTGACGTAGGACAACATTCACCAAGTAACCCAATCGATCCCAAATAGAGAGAAACTCGCTCAGACATAAAAGAAACTTCAAACGTGACACCCTCCACTTTTGCAATTTAGCAGGAATGCAGAAAGACTTGTCAATTTTCTGAATAAGAAAAAGAAATAGTATTAGTGGACTGGACAGTTCCAGGACTGGAAGATTGAATGAAATGTACTTTTCAAACATAGCTTAAGCTTTATTGGACTAAAATGACTGATAAAACAGCAAAACAATAATAATAACAGCACCAAACAACTGCAAGATTAACCAATTATTTTCCATGCCCCATATCTGCAAGTGGCAAGTCTCAATGAAATGTAAATGACAACAATTTATTGATGTCAACATGTAAAATAGACCTGAATATAAAATAGCATGCTATCTTAAAAATAACTAGGTTCGAGAAAAGGTCAATCTAGTATCTTTGTGGGTGCTTTTCTTTTGAAAAAGTACTAATCTCTTCCTTTTTAGAAAAAAGAAAAAAGATGACCAATCTTTTCAGCTACTTAGCACTTATATTTTCTTCATTGAGGGACATTCCTTTATATCAATACCTTCCTCTTCACTTCCCATCATCTCCCCTTCTCTCTCTTCATGGATTCTACACCCTTAGCTAATCATCACTAGTGTTTTTCTTCATTGAGGGGCATGTCTTCATATCAATATCTTCCTCTTCCCTTCCTTTCCTCTCCTCTCCACTGTTCATCATGGACTCTACATACTTGGTTGATAATTATTCCAAACAAAACAAAAAAAAAAAATCATGCAGTGTGTGTGTGTGAGAGAGAGAGAGAGAGAATCTAACAGTGGTTTTTTCCAGTATGAAGTTAAAAAAGACATGAAGAGCCATAGTAGTTGCAGGCATGCTTTGGATCAGGCCCCTAATCGAAAACTCACACCTTAGGCTGAGGCCTTACTAGGATTGTATTCTCATAAACACTTGCATAAGATGATGGTGCACTAATTAGGTTAATGGTAAGGGAAGAATAAAGCTGTCTACAAAGAATTTGGCATTCATAGATAGATAGATCATTGAAACAGGGGGTTGTCTTCCCCTTATCAACATACTAAAGCAAAAGCCACCACGAAAATGGGGTGTAAAGGAGATATTTAAGGAGATTTTCTCTTTCTTCAACTCCTTCCCAGCTGTTCTCACGTTCTGTCCAGAGGAAGCCAACTCTGTTGCACATAAACACACTTAATTGAACTTCTAAATTAACCAAGTGGGAAGAAACATCCCCCAGGAAATTATGGACACCACTGCCAGAGATATCCTCAAGTATGAGTAATCATTGCCCCAAGACAGGTCAATGTTGATACTGACTCAATGACGTGGACAGCCCAATACAACTGTGATGTAGGCTAGGTAGGATAAGAACACCTACCCGACCTGTAGCGGAAGCTTAGACAATTACACGGTCAGAGATGAACTCAATGAATAAGCGAATACCCGATGATAGGGGACTTGAATTGTGACTGAAAGCCGTATAAATACTTCACAGATCTGGCTTTCGTTTGCAATGGGCTCGCCTCTCAACTGTCTCTAGTAACCCAAACAACTCCTCACAATTGTCTGCAAATCAGCGAACAACAATGGTTGCTGGGCTATGTTGGTTTGAATCCAAGTACAGACAGCAACGCTGTTAACTCTCCAAACAGGTGTGCAGGCCTTATCAACACCTGTCACAAGGGGCTGTCGATGACAGAGCCAAGCTTCAACAGAAGCTGCTAATGGGGTTCGTCCCTGCTCTGCTATGAATCGCCCAACTGGGCTGGGGTTTCCAGCAAGGATATGCAACCTTCTGCAGTATCCAAACTCAAACAAACACACAAGGTTTGCTGGAAAAAAAAAAAAAACTGAACTTTTATTAATCCATAATACTCTGTCGAAAACTGGCTGATTACAATCTAATAAATAGGAGAATACCACCGTCCTCTAATCCTAGTTTTTAGGAGGCGACTCTCCCAAACATGCTAATTATGAAATTACATATTTTTGGAAATAATATATCTAATCCTAAACTAGCAAGTATCTAAAAAACAAACTAATAACCCTAATAACAATAAGTTTCCAACGTAGGTGCTGCACTTTGACTCCAACGTCAATCCTAATGTATTTAGGACTTTAGGAATCCTAACATAGTTATTAATTGCTGCATACGTCCCTGTATCCACTTGACTTTGGAGAGATTGTTGGGCTTTTGTAATTAGGCCTATTTGATCTAAGTTGGGTCTGGCTTACACATGGGTCCACTACACCAAATCTTCTGACTCAGCTACCCACTTGGATCGAAGATATAATTTTCATCCTTCGACTCAAAGCCCAGACTGTCAAATTGCTTGCGCACCCACCTGGATCAAAATAAAAAATTTGTCTACGTCTCTCAATGCCCGCATCAAACTGCCTACCTTTATACTCATTAATTTTGACCCAGGACTTGATCCGGAAGATTTCCTCAATGCCAATGCGGCCTAGGCTGCAAATGCCCTACTTGATGAAGCTACCATTATGAATTATTCGAGGCAATCATTTAAGATTACTTTAATCTGAGAACCACCATCATTTTTGGGGAAAAATAAAAATTATACACTTGATAATCGCTGTTTATTCTACATCATCATTAATTAAATAGACATTCTTTAGTTTAAGATTTTAAACTTTTTTCATTCAAAATGATTGTGGCTCCGAACGGTAAGCAGCTATAAATGTTTGACAAGGACGAGTGAAATTCAAAACAGGTCCTAATGAAGGTTCATGCAACCATCACCTAGAATTAGTAGTTTTCACAACCTTGACAAGGTTAAATTCTTCCATATGGTACTGTCACAATATTGAAGATTGCATGTTCATGTCATGTTACCATTCTACATAAATAAATAAATACATAAATATACAAACAAACAACAGGCTTTCATTTGGCATTCACATTCTGGGATGTAGCATCCAGTTTCAATCAACAAAACAAGGATATTCCATCCTCTGAAAAGAGAAGATGAAAAGCTTTCTTCAGAGATGACCTAGAAAAAAACTGCTGCATCAGGTGCAACTACATCCCAAAAATGCAAGCAGTTATGTACAAAACCAGAATTAGTTATTATGCATATGAATAAAGCATTAGATGTGATCTAAAGAATTAAATTAAATATGTACTTTTCCAATCAAGGCAGTAAAAGAAAGAGAATACAAATGACATATCAGCCATTTTGCAATTGAGTTCCAGCCATATTGTTGTATCACCACCATCCTTTTCGCTTTATCATCATATCCCTTTCTCCTACTTATCTCAATTTTCTATACCCCTAGATTTTACAAACATAATCACAAATTTCTCAAAATACAAAAAGTAGGCGTTGATTTGATGCATAGAAAGGACATACTTCCCTAAAAAATATATTTTCAACAAAAAACAATTAGACACATGTCCATTTTTAGTTAAAAAGCTTATTTTCAAAGAAAAATGGAGTTCACATTCAAAAGAAATAATGAGCTAAGATCATCCAGAACATCCTAGCTCAGAACTTCCAAATAGAACAAATTTATCAATTATTAAACTACGAAGGTAATCTCTTCTTAATTCTAGAAGATAATTTTTTACATCACCACGCTTCCTCTTTAATCAAGCACATGCAATATTCGGAATTCACATTGAAAAGCATCAGATCTAGGAATAAATTTGCATATTCTATAGATTCGACCAAATGTTCACAAACAACCGGAATAATCTAATAGCATTGACGTGCCAAAAAAAAAAGGAAAACAAAACCAAGGCATAGATATCAGACCACAGATCTAGATCTATGAGATAAATGACCAAAATTTATCCACACGTCACATAAACAAAACGCAAAGAAATGCAAAAGTTCCATCGCCAGATCTACCGAAGGCATAAAAGATGCATAATAATCTCCCAAAACAGAAAATTCCTGTCAAAACCAATAGATTGAAAACAAAAATTGCTAATCATGTTTAAAGACATTCATTCAATAACGCGAAATGCAAGAAATAAAAAACGAATCGAAACATTTAGGTATATTACATCAATCATTATGGAAAATGAGAATTGATGGATACAGGAATCGGTCGATTGTAATATATGATAGGATTCGGGAGGATAAAAAACAGAACAACAATAGGATTCGGGAGGATAAAAAACAGAAAAACAATGGAAAATAGTCGAAAAATGTACATAAATTCATGGATTCAAATCTTGATTTGAACAGAATAAAGAGAAAGAGAAAGAGATTGAAAGGAAAAAACGCAAATGGGATGGATACCTTGATAAGGAAAGAAATACTGAGGCTTCTCTTTCAGTCTGGTCGATGGAATGCTGTGGAAGTAAAAGGATTGGGTACAGCGCCTTTTATCAGAGACGGGAGCCAAGACAAGAAGCCAATTAGGTAGATTAGGGCACGACTTCAACTAATAAAACGCCCTTCTTTCTTCCCGAAATTACATTCATACCAATTCTCCTCGCGAAAGGAGATAATGTAAAAGTATTTAAAGTTTTTCTGTTTTAATGATGCTATTATTCTTATCCTTGGAACTAATTTTATGTATTTTTTTTCTAATTTACCTATGAAAAATTATGGGATACCTAGCTAAAAATCTACATGATAAGCACACTATCCCTAAGGCACAGCAAAGTTAGGCCATTGGAGTTATATTTTAATAATCTATTTATTTTTAAGATTCTTTTTAAGAAAAAATTCAAGACCCACACCTCTTTTTAAGTACAACTATATACCTATTTGATAAAACTTTTAACGTAGACAGCTCATTCCAAACTATAGGCATCGAATGATTACGGGACAAGAATATGTGATGAGTTTTTTAGCCAAAGAAATAGCATAACTGAAAGATTTATTTGTCATCCGAGATAGAATTTATATATCATTTTAGACAAATTAAATACTAAATTTTAAAAACAATTATCAAATTGTATCAAATTATAATTTTAAATTATTAAAATTATATAATTGCATTTTTTATAAATCTTATTATATTTCTAAAATTCTAATACCTTTAAATTTGTATGAATCATAGAATTCTTAAAAAATAATGTGCATGAATCACGATGCGTTATAGAATCAAAATTATTCTAATATTTGAACATGTCTTTCATGTGTTCCTTCTCATTCTATTTATACATATAAAATTTTGATCAGTTAATGTTATATAAGGACATTTCATTTAAAAAATAATAATGTCGGTAGATTTATTGTAAAATTCAAAAGAAATATGCTTAAAAATGCCCTAGCTCATTGAGTCAATCTCAAATTCACGAAGAACGAGACTCAAAAATGAAGATTGAAGATCAGAATTTAGACATAGCACTTGATTATTGTGAAATTAGATCTTTTAAATTTTATGATTTGAAAAAAATTAGTCGTAAAAAGTGAATTTAAATCAGCCTTAATCATTAAACCTAGAAAATAAGACTTGGTTTAAGATGACAAATTTTCATTCTAGATATTTAAAAAAAAAAAATAGTAGTCATAGTGTTTTAACACAGAAAATGTACGAGTAATTAATTTTCTTATATAATACTCCTTCTGTCCCAATTTAGTTGTCTTATATGAATTTTGAAATTGTCCTAAAATATTTGTCTCATTTATATTAGAGTAGCATAAAGTGTGTTAAAAATGAAAAAAATCACATGAATTTTTAGCATTTATATAGAGAATTTTTGAAAAAATACAAATATTTGAAATGGGACGACTAAATTGGGACGAATGGATTAGTGGTTAGAAATAGAGTTATGTTGGTTTATATTATTAAATGAAAAATGAGAGAAAAAATAGAGATTAGGCATTGGTCTTAAGGAGAGATTACTTAGAATGGATGACATTATTAAAACCATAGGAGTGCAATGTAAGTAAAGTCGAACTTTTAGCGAAATGAAATCATTAAAAAAAATTCTAACCTGCCATTGATTATTGAAAAAGGTCTTTACCTAATCTCCAAGTTATTAAAAAATATAATAAAGAAATTTAAGCTAATTCAAGTCAACTTCAACCTAGCCTGAGCAGGAAAAGGTTCCCTTTCTCAATCTAAAATGGGTTGAATCCAACCTACTAATATGGGTTTTATAATTTATGGGGTTAAATGCCACAAAATTATAATCACGTATGAGTCAAATTAACACTTTTAAGCTCAATCTCACACGTTAACCTTCTAAAATCAAATGGAAAATGGAGGCAAGTCTCGTAAAGTGAAACTAAGCTGTGTTAAACCCATTCAAATTGCAACAATAAATCACATGTACTTTGATTTTAGATTTTAATTTCAAATTTCGATCAAAATTCAAAATTATCATTATCATCGTCAGCAATATCTCATCTATCTAATTTGGTTTTATCAGATCTTCTCCTTGAATTGATCTTATCATCAACCATGTCATCAGTCATTATACCTAGCATATAGGACTGAAACTTGGGTTGGATTTTAATAAATCCAACTCAACCTATGTAAAAATTATTGAACTTGACCTGAATTACTGATTTAAGTTATTCAACTCGGGTGCTGTTTTATAACTTGGTACATTCGAGTCAGATCGAATCTGATCAAGTTGCTTTTAAATTTCTCAACTCAAACTTACTCGAATTTCATATAGGTTTATTTTTTTTCAACCCGACCCGACCCGAGATATACAAAAATATAACCTAAACCCATTGATTCCTCGAGTCGGATCATACAGGTCGGGTTTAAATCCAATCCAAGTTTCACCTCTACTAGCATGTCATTTTTTATCCATTCTCTCTATCTTTCTTTTCATCGAAATTCAAAATATTGATTGAAATTTTTCAATCTATTTTTAGACTGAAATCATAATTTTTTCAAAAATTTGGTCGAACTCAGTCTATAATGGTGGACAGACGAATTCTAGTAGGGACGCTTCAAATTGGGATGGCTTTGTGTTGAAAATTTCAATGGGAATTTTTAATCATCAACCTAATTAAGTTTGAGTTGAAGGATGAATTATAAATTATATAGTTGTCTGTATGCATGAACCATTTTTTAATCTTATTTAATAATTTAAATATAATATACAATTAATATTATTTAATATTTAAATTACAACCATAGACATATCACAATTTCCAATCCACATCTTACAAACTGCAGTAGGCCAACTGCAAGCTAGCAATCCAATTAATACTATTTATTCCACGTCTTCACCGAAATCACAACACATTTTTTATTCACAAGGACAACTAAATTTTTCGCCTATTTACGACTTTGACTCCTTCCAAAAACAGATGGTGGA
Organism: Chimonanthus praecox; assembly: GCA_022113865.1. Taxonomy (NCBI): domain Eukaryota; kingdom Viridiplantae; phylum Streptophyta; class Magnoliopsida; order Laurales; family Calycanthaceae; genus Chimonanthus; species Chimonanthus praecox. The sequence continues at coordinate 57,636,823 of CM039089.1, forward strand.
GATACCTATATTATAACAAGAAGAGGTTTAAAAAAAAAAAACTTTCAGTTCTCCATTCAAGTTATAAATTCCTTTCATCACTCACTCTCTTCAAGACAGCATTTGGTCATTTGGATGAAAACAAAAAAGTTTGGGAGATTTTTTAGTAAGGAATTCTTTGGGAGATTTTTTAGTAAGGCTTCTTCTTATATTTGTTTTATAATTAAAAAAAATATTAAGGAAAAAAAAAACAAAAAAGTTAGGAGAGATGAGGAAAAATTAGGGGTGAAGTTGGGTTGGGTTTTAACCCGAGCTTCATGACCCAATTTGAGAAATTAATGGATTTGGGTTATGTATTTGTTGTATACTTGGGATCGAATCGAGTTGGGAAAATAAAAATCTATATGAAATTCGAGTCGGGTCGGATTGGATTAAAATATTTAAATTAATCCGATCGACCCGACATAACTTGACTCGATATAAATGTACCAAGTTATAAAACAGCACTCGAGTTGACAGAGTTAGAAATTTGGATTGGATCGGGTTGAGTAATTTGGTCAGTCATTTGAGAAGTCAGGTTAAGTTCAATACATTTTGACAAGGGTTGAATTAGGTTTGTTAAAACCTGACCTGACCTGAGTTTTAGCCCTAGAAAAAATCATGGTTTCTTCTTCCTCTACAAATAGTAAATAAAGTAAATTTCATTTTTTTCTAATAATAAATAGTAAATAAGAACGCGAACAGGTTGAAGTGATAGCTAAAAACCCATCTCAAGAAGTGTCAATTCTCATTCTACTCCAAAAGATGATTTTCTGTATGTGGGTACGAAGACTTATACATATCTCGAAGATCAACTAGATATTGGCTTGGACCTTATTCATAAAAAATAGTAAATAAGAAGAAAAAAAAAAGATATTTGAAACACGTGTAAGTTTCTCTACCTACACATCCGATAACCGTAAAGAGAATGGTCTTTTGAAGTGGAATGGGATTCGAACTCAAGGCTCCTTCTTAAGCTTCTGAGTTTGTGACCATCACTCTAATATCTTTTCCCTTCTTAGGATGATTCGTTTAATTTAAAGATTCTAATTTCCAAATGATAGATTAAGAAAAGCAAATTATTGTCTTTTACATATATTTTAATATTTAATAGTTTATTTTATGATTCTGATGTTCCTCTCTTGACCTTCTACGTATCCATTCTCCGTAATTAAGTATAATTAATAGAAATTACACTCATGTTGTCACTCATCAAATTAAGAAACTCTCACTTCTCTTAACTCCCTAGACTCTTTGGGTTATTCTCTTACTATTAAAATAAATTATATACTAATAATAATTCATCAACATGTAAAAACCCACATAAATTATAAATGGTGCAATATGAGGAGCAGAACCCACAGTGGAAAAAAGAAGTAGAGGATAAGAAAAAGAAAAGAAAAGAAAAGAAAAGCCTGTATCTCTCCTTTATTCTGCAGTGGTTTTGCATCTTATGTTCTTTTTCTTTTTCCCTTTTAACCTCAGCTCTCTTTTTTTTAGTTCTTTTTTGTTTTTCATTTTAAATAATTGGGAAGCTTTTGGAAGAGAAAATAATAATAAAATATTTTAAACAAAAGCATACCTATCTTCCATGGCATCCAATAATTTTAGGATGAGAAAAAATATATTTTTTAGCATACTTTACTTCGAAGGTATGTATTGAACAATTTTTAATTAGCAGCTATGAAACTTAATTTGATTTTTTTTTTATTACGTATGGGAAATTTAAACTCAGTCCTGTTAAAACCCTCACAGGTGAGCCCACTACTCTTACGACACATTAAGATTAGGCGATGGAGACTCGAATCCACAACCTCCCACTTCTTAAGACGGGAGGCAACCAATTGAACTACACCTATATATATGAAACTCAATTTGCATTTTTGTGTTATTAAAATCTATTTAAATAAAATTTATGCAATTTATATAAAAAATATTAAACTAACCATCTCCGATGATTATTCATGGCTGTTATTTATAGTGCTCTACATGTGGCATGTCATCAATACGTGTATCAATCAAACATGACACACCATCTTATTTATTTTCTCCCAATAAAATTTTAATAAGCAAGTAAAATTAGAAATAATTAAATTAACTTTCATTATCTCCAAGTAAACTTTACACTAGAAATAAGATTCTACCTCTTTTGACTAGTCAAATTTAAAATGCAAGGAAATGTGATAGATTCTTACTTGAACTTTTTTCCTTGATTAAGGTCTTAGACCAATGGTATATGGACTTGAGCTACTAAAACATTAACTTTTATTTTTAATAACTTGCCAAAATTAGTCCATTTTAACCTTTAAATTTTTTTATAAATTTTGAGCAAGATAATAAAAATTATCTCATAATATGTTTAAATTATATGTCTATATAATAAAAAATATTATAATAGGGGCAAAAAGATAAAAAAGAATATCTTTGCAGAATAATTGATCATAAGAGGATTTCATTAACCATGAAAAACAATTCATAGTTTACAAAATGGAACGTGCCAACTATCTCAGTTCACTTAGTATGATATTTATAACTGTTGAATATTAAAATTTCATATTAATTGATATTTTATGTAATACTAATTGACATTGCCCATGAACGATAGTTGCGTTTGGGCTTATCACGGGGAGAAGTGGGGTTCAATATATAGAAATAAGTGAGTTTGAAAGATATTTTTTACGATAACATTTCTAATAAAAAATCATGTTTGTTAAATTTGAAAAGTTATAATTTTCAGAGATCCAAAAATCAACAGTTAAAATAGATCGAATTTTGGATAAACTTTTAATATTAATGATGAGATCAACTCAAAATAAATTTAAATAGAGTACAAGTATTTGAATACAATTAATGAGAGAAATTTTAATATTAATGATGAGATCAACTCAAAATAAATTTAAATAGAGTACAAATATTTGAATACAATTAATGAGAGGTATACTAAGTGTAAGGGGTCGAAGTCTCGGCCGAATATCAGCCGATTTTTATTTTTTATTTAAAAAAAAATATCGGCATGAGTCCGGTCGATATCTTGACCGATATTTGTCTGATAAGGGCGAATATCGGCTGATATTTATATTTTTAATTTTTTAAAAAGAAAAACAACCTTTTTTATTTTCTTAAATGATTTTTTTTAAAAAAAAACCACCGAGATTTTGAAAAAAAAAAATGAGAGAGAAAAATATCAGCTGAGGTCTCAACCGAACCACCGAAAATATAAATATCGGCCGAGATATCGACCAGGCCCACGTCAATATTTTTTTTAAATAAAAAATAAAAATTGGTCCTAGCCGATACGCGCTGTATCAGCTAAGATTTTGACCCCTGCTGCTAAGTGTGCAACTTAGGCTGGGCCTAACCCAAGCCCACATAGAAACAAGACTAAATCAAGTTTTGATTTTGTTGGGTTCAAGTTGGGCTTTGTTTAAGCTTAAATCTAGTACATAAAAGTTCGAGATTGACATGAAACTCAAAATTTGAGTCATATATATATTTTTTAAATTTATAAAATAACAAAAAAAATCTTTTTAAATTTTAAGAATTACTGAGTTTGAATAAGTTCACATATACATTTTAGTTATAACTCAAGTGTATATATATATATATATATATATATATATATACACTTGAGTTTGAATTAACTCACACTGAGTTCGTAAGGCTGAAATCCGACCCAATCTATCCTGAGTTAGAGGGGTAAAGTATTAATGTGTCAGAACTCAGAAGGAGACGTTGATAATTCAAACTCACTGATGGCATTGGGCCGAGTGTAGCTAAAGGGAGAAGCGACAGTCGTTTACTCAAGTAGAAACTTTTTTTTGAGCGGGAGAAAATTTTTATTGGAAACAGAAGAAAGTACAGTAAGAAAAAGAAAAGGAGACGGAAGGTGTAAAAGACGTAGATCCAACTGATAAAAAAGAAATTAGAAAATAACGAGAACACAGAGAATTAGAAAAAAAGCACGTTAGAGCACAATAAATTATGGGAGCATTTACACATACCTGAAAATCCTGCCTCTACATCTGAAATCAGATTTTCGAGTGAAATTATGATTTTATCCCTGTATTTTCATTCATTCGAATGAATGCCCAATTTATTTTAATGTAATTTCAATTCATTTGAATGAATGCCAAAATGAATTGGGCATTCATTCGAATGAATAAAAATAAGGGGTAAAATCGTAATTTCACCTGGAAATTCGATTTCGGGTGTGTAGAGGCAGGATTTCCGAGTGTGTAAGTGCTCTCTAAACTATCTTTCTGGTAACTGGAAAGTACCACAATTTGATCCACAAACACTATTCTTCGCAAAAAAGTCTGCCACGCTATTGGCAGTACGACTGATGTGAATAAACGATACCTCCCGGCCAAAGATCAAGTCTTTAATCTCCCTAATCAAGGTGATTAACCTTCAGGAGGCGCTTCAATTGCCGGCCCATTTAATGACATTTGAAGAGTCACTCTCAATCACAAGATTTTCTCTCTCAAAGGTAGCTCTTAAGGTCAAAGTTCTCTTAATGTTAAGAAGTTCAGCCTCATTTGAATTCAAGATCCCCAAAGATTCAGAGAAAATCACACACAAGAAACCCAAATGATCTCTAAGGACACCTCCGATCCCAGCAAGGTCCGACTTACCCCTTACTGTTCCACGCACATTAAACTTCAACGTCTCAATAGGAGGAGGGGACCAATCTGCCATAATCACAAGTAAAAATTTACCGGTGATTGGTCGATTGGATTGCCGTTTTTAGTGAATCTTTGAATTTGAAGAAGCCACTAACATGAATTAACACCATTCTCAGTGATCTGATTTTCATCCGATAATGAGATTATCACTCTCCTGCAACCGACGAACTAAACGTGATTTTCAAAGCGACGGGAACACTGCCGTCCAGCGGAATATTCTCGAATATTCCGTCAGACGGGGTTGGCAAAATCGGTTCTTTTGTGTTTTTTTCCATCGAACGGGCAGATCGGGCAGTCATCGAACCATCACCAATTTTTCAGGACGAAACTGCCCTCGCCCATCTCTGAGAAATGTCATTTATTTAATAAATAAAATATCCAGAGGAGGGATTCCAAAGCCTGATGAGTGGTTGCCTATTGAATCTCACGCTTTCTTACTTTCGGACATGTGTCAGACGCGTAAGAAAGAAAACTGAGACGCTTTCCTCTTCTTCTTCTTCTTCTTCTTGCTCTTCTTTTTTTAGTCAAAATCGCATATCTTCGAATTCCCTGAAACTCTTCTCTTTGCCAGCACAGGTGTGAGTTTGATAGGTTTTCGGAGGATTTCCCATCTGGGTATGTGTTATTTCTCTTTCTTCCTCCATTTCTTTGATTTTCTGGTTAAATTTTCAGCTACCCTTTTCAAGAGGAGCTATGAAAATCATGTTTCTGTGTCTTGAACAGGTCTTAAATTGGACTATTTTGAAGTTCTCGATCTGAGTATGTATTTTTCTTACTTTTTTTTCCTTAAATTTTTTTTGCTAGAATTGATTGAAGGTGAAGTGATTGAATTTGGTAAGAATTTCGGATTTTGGGAAGTGGGTCTTGTCCTGTTTGTGACAATGATTATCGAGTTTTAAGCCGTTGCGTTTCCATAGTTTAGATGTGTTTAAGTGGTGAGTTTGTTTGCTTGGCACTTCCTTGGAAAGTGGTTTGCCAACGTGCCCAATGGGTGGTATTTATATCTCAAAAAAACAAGCCTAGATGTTTCCATGCAAGCATTCTCTGTGGTGAGAGGAGGAAAAGAAAAAGCACTGCGACTGGAAATTGCCATTTTCGAGAAGATTTTCGTAGGAAACATTTGTAAAACAATTTATGTTGGCTTCTGAGACACAGCGTCATTATTATGATGTATAAATGGTTTCTACATTTGGAGACATGCCTGGTTGCCGTTTGTGAAGTGGTTCTGTTTAAAGAATACTGGTTTCTGACTTCCGAAGTCCAATATATGTTGTTGGATAATTGCAGTTTTCTAGTTTAAGTAAGACTATTTGGGTGTTCAGCTCTTGATGCCCATTTTTATCGTGGTCTATAACGTTAGGAACGGTTATCTTCCTCCGCTTCTAGAAAAAATTCAGATTTTCAAGCAATTTTTTTTTCTGTCTGTGGAATGATATTGATGAAGGTTCCCCAAAAGACAATTCAAGATCTGGAAAGTGAGAGCCCAGGCCTTTATGTCTGCTGTTTTATCATTTCTTTGGAAATGAGTTATGTTTCTTTCCCCATTTTTCCTTCCATTTTATGACTAATGAATTGGTAAGGTTGAAGCCTACAAAGTCCAGTATAAGTAAGGAGTATGAATTTGTGCACATGGAGCTTATGTGTTTTTTCTTGCGAGGAAAAATTGTATCTGATCTCAAGAGTTTAAAGAATATCATGTTGGGACTTGCTAATCGACCACGATTTATTTGAGAGCTTTGACATGGGTTTTTTTTTCAACGTGCTCCTTTGCTTTACTTTTGAAACTAATTGTTCTATTCCGAATATGCAGTCCTGAATAACATAATAAGCAAAAAGCTTCTCAAGTAATGTTCTTGTTAAAACCACATAATCTCACATATTTAGAGAATTGGGACTTTATATATGTCGACTTTTCCTGTTCGTAATTTTTCGTGGCAGTTTCTCATCCTTTAAATCTTTAAGAATTGATATTACTTGGCTTTTGTGTTTTCTTCGTTGGTACTAGTAATATGATTTTATATCCATTTTCCCTGCATTTTACTGTTATCACTTGATTCTTTATTTCAGAATTATAGAGAGTGATCTGTACTGTCTTATATTTTGATTTTTTTCTTTGAGAGTTCAGAGATGGATTTTTTTCAATGAGCTCCTTTGTCATACTTTTGAAACTAGTTGCTCTATTCCTCTGTAGTCCTGAATAACTTAATAAGAAAAAAGCTTCTCAAATAATGTTCTTGTTTAAACTGCATTATCTCATATATTTGAAGAATTAGGACTTTATATATTTTTTCTTTTCCTGTCGTAATTTTTTTTTGTGGCAGTTTCTCATTCATTTAAATCTTTAAGAATTGATATTACTCTGCTTTTATGTTTTCTTCTTTGGTTCTAGTATTATGATTTTATATCCATTTTTCCCTACGTTTTACCTTTGGGACTGTATTCTTTATTTCAGAATTATGGAGAGTTATCTGCACTGTCTTTTATTTTGATTTTTTCCTTGCCAAGCTGATTTTTAAGATATGTCAATGTCTTCCGCATCTTTATGTGGTTTGCATTGTCCCTAAGTTGTATCCTCTATGAGGAGATTCAGTTGCATTTATTGTTCTCAAGTTAATGGATTTTCCTCTTAAAAATCTCATTCTCCATTGAAACCATAATTTACCAATTTCAATTATGATTACCAATCTGATGTCCTACTTCACAACCCTATACAAATGGAATAGGTAGCTTTAACGATGATGATTCTTCTTTGCTAGAAGACTAGAACTGAGCAAATTCACTGTTATTGAGCTTTTGGATTTTCTTGTTGTGAATCTTTATGCAGTTCATTTGGCTAGCTATAACAAAAATGGGTGCTTGCTTGCATCTATTTTGACCAAAACTGCTAATTTTTTTTTTTTGAGTGGTAATCCAAAATTGCTACTTAAATGTGTATATATTCTTTTAAAATAATAATAATAAAGTAACAATGAAGTTGTTGATGAATGCAAAGCTATTTCAGTATAAGAGATATATACTGTAAATACAAACAAAATGTACATGGTCAAGCCCCATAAATGCACAATACAATGATATACCTTTTAAAAATAAACTTCACGGCATATGGCTTGATCCACATAAAAAACTCTTATCAACTCCTGATTTTACCAAATGAGTAGCTTCATTATTTGCACAAGACTAATCTTCTTTAACATAGTTCTGAAATTCGGCCAAGTTAAAGTTGACCCAGCCGATACAATTCAGACTCGGTCTATACCGATATAGCACTATGATAGTGGTATTGGTTAGGATTCAGCCATTTTCATCCAACTTTTAGTGATTCTCAGTTGATTCCTGTCCGACTCCACTCAACCAATATGACTCAAACTTGGTCATTATTGAGTCAAAGATTAAGTCTGATGTTTAAAACCTTGTTCCTGAATGACACTTATTAGGACCACTCAGTTTTCTTATTTCTGATGCCATCAGAAGTCTGAGCCCCCATCAAGTTGTATTGCTTGTATCTTCTGTCAGTCACAGGATACACCTGGAATGATTATCTCCGTCAATCACAGGATTCACCTGGAATGATTTCTGAAAAAATCCCAGTGTTTCTTAATTACCAGAAGTTCTATTACTTAACTGCATTTCAAATTATTCATAGGATGCTTGAGTATCTTTTCCAAGTCTGTCTAGCAACTAATGTTTTGTGCATCAGTATGATTAGTCTCACCTCTAATGTGGGGTGGGGGCATTAGCTAACATCAACAATGAATGAATCAATCAGAAACTGGTTTCCATACTCTAGGGAGGCATTTCAGTGTATTCTTAAGTACAGTTGGTGATTTCATGTGAATTTGATAAAAGAATGCCATCCTTTTTTCTTCAGTTGTTGTGGTTTCATGTCCTCTATATCTTTTTCCTTCAATTGTAGGTTGAGATCTGGAGAAGACATAAATCTATTGATTATATATAATTATGGAACTGCTTTATGATGTTCAATTAGTGATCTCCTTTATCTTGTTCTACATTGTTGGCCCAGATGCTTTCTTGATAGATTCAAGTCATAAAAGCCAGATTCATGTTGAATATAGAGATGTAGAGAGATATCATCTACATGAACAACATAATGCCTACCAAGTTCTTGCATTTTAACCTTGCATTCATGCATTTCTTTTATCATTTGGCAGAAGATGACGTTATCGATTCCAATGCTCCTGATAATGCTTGTAATAGTATTTCCTCTTCTTTTATTTCCCCTAACCTTTGGATTTGGATTGCTACTGTTTTTTGTAGGTAATGATAAATGCATCGTCCCAATGCAGGTTCTAGTACCAGTTTAGTTCAAAACAAGTCATTAGCTCATGGTCAGCAATTAGATGCGAATCCCAATTCCATGGGCTCAAGTGGTGTGAGGAACAATGTGAACAACACTAGTTTAGCCTCAAGGCAGAGGTTGCGCTGGACAAATGAGCTTCATGAACGTTTTGTAGATGCTGTGGCGCAACTGGGTGGACCAGATAGTATGTACTTTCTAACAGAAATTTGTGTTTCAAATGATCTTCTTAGAGATTTTGAGAATCGAGGCTCACATAATCTTCAGGAAGTGACCTATTAGTTCCTGACATAACTACTGTGATTTTTTAAAGTAAAAACTCATTGAGAGTAAGAGTGACGATCCTTTAAAAAAAATAAGTGTGATGATGCACTTGCTTGTCCATTGAACCTCCAAGCCTAGTCTGCACTGGCTGACCTTGTCCTCACGTTTAAGCTCTTGTTTTGGGCTTGCCACATTTCAGGTGCATCTAACAAAGAGGGCACTGACCAAGGCTTGATGACATTTTGTACTTTGTTGCAGTCCACACTCTCACTGAGGTCTGTTTATTGCTATTGTGGGGTGTGTATGGACCTTAATTCCATATCTTGAAATGTCCATGCCTGGGCTTATTGAGAGGGAAAAAGGTTGGGCTTGAGCTAACCCAATGAGACCCGCCCTGTTATTGTTGCAATTGACTTTTTATAACTATATGAACACAAATATTGAACTTCCTTAAACTTGATCTTGTACTAATTTTAACTGGATTTCAACTTCCAAGTCAAATGAACTTGGACATAGTTGTAAATCCAAGCCTGGTTTTGGGTTTCTGAGCCATTTCTGTTGTCATGACCAGTTTCTGTCTCTTGCATTCTCCCTTAACAGGAGCTACTCCTAAAGGTGTCCTCAGAATCATGGGTGTACAAGGTCTAACTATATACCATGTCAAAAGCCACTTACAGGTACTCATTTGTTCCAACCAATATCTGACTTCCAAGTGACTTTTTTTCCCAGCATCTTCTTTTTTTGGTTTTATTGTTTTTATAACATCCTCTTCCTTTTGACACCTTCAGAAATATCGGCTTGCAAAATACATTCCTGAGTCAACATCTGATGGTAGGTGAAATTGAATCTGCAAATAATAGCATCAATGACAATAGTTTCTTCAATAGGGATGTTGAATTGATGCATAATAGTTAACTGTTGTCACTTTAATCTGTACAGAGGAGCACAATAAATAAATTGTAAAACAAAAAATTTAATGAGATTTTCTAGCAAGACTCAATACAGAGATTGCCCTCTCAATAGGTCCTGGGCCGCACATTGTTGGGTCTGTTGTAAAGAGGATTAAATGGGTATGGGGTCTGTGAAGTTTCATCCCTTCTGGTCATCCCATCCCGTAGTTTTAACTTTTATAAATAAATGTGTAATATTCAATAGAACTTACCACTTGACTAGGATGATTGATTGATGGTGGAATTTTACCCTCTCTATCCATGTGGTCCCTTATCCATCACATCATGTTAGACGCAAGGAGCAGCCTTGTAAAAAGGTCTCACTAGTGCAATTCATTTTAGCATTGTCTCCTTATCATTCAAAAGGTTATATGTTCATCTCAAGGAAATCACCTTATTTATGTTAGGTCTTTTTCTATATTCAGAGGCAAAGGCTGACAAGAAAGATCCTGGTGACTTACTTTCTGGCTTGGATGGAACTTCGTAAGTAGTAATTCCTCTCCTCTTGTATTCCAACTTGAGTTTGAGTTTGGAAATAAGATAAAGGTGCTTACATTTTTGCGAAAGATTAAAAACTACTGCATGTAATTGTTTTTTTTTTCAAAAAAGAGAGTAGAGTGTAACTTATAGAATCAAAGGAAACTTAGAGACTGCTTGCTTCAGAGCATGGGTAATCTTGATTTTCCTAACTCGTATAGGTGCAAACTGCACCTTTCAGCAATAATGTTGTTTTTCTTATTGTTGTTGTTGTCCGTGGGTTTATGACAAATCTGAGATCCATGCTTCTTTCTCAAGCCCCAATATAATTTGACATTCTGTGATATATCGTTGTTGTGTTCGGACCAAGATTTTTTTTTAATGCAGCACTTAAATGTCTCAGAAACTCTTTGAAATGATTACTAGGATAAATCTAGATCTTTCTTGTTATTTTCCTGCAGTCTTATATTCAGTTTGTAATTTTTTTATAAAATTTTGGGATTGAGTCATATTTCTAGTCAAAAGAGATTATCTGATGATTTATTTTAATTTTGATAAAAAAAATATATTATATGCTTTTATGAGTTATGCTATCACAGCATGTACACTTTCCTAGGGCTCTCTGAAATCTCATGTCCATGTCTAGCTCTATAATGCCCCTTGGGGATTGTAGAGTTCGACTGGTTGCTGATGAGAATTGCTATATTTAGTTCGTTACACTATGACATGGATCCTTGCAATTTCAATGATATAGGCAATAATTGTAATCGGGGTTCTCCTGATATCTCTTAGTTGCATTTGCATTTGCATTTGTTTTCAAGACAGCTGTATTTGGCTACATTAAATTTGTTTGCAAGATATGAACTGTCTGCAGGGATGCTTTAGTGTTGAGATTTTTATTAAAAAAAATCCACTTGGAGACTGGGTATTAGAGTTCCTGTGATTCCCTTTTCCACTTGGCTTGCACTGAACAAGCGATATTGTTGTTGTAGTTATTACTATTATTATTTTGCCTTATATTTTCTGAAGTATGAATCTTATGTGAATTATCTATTTATTCAACTATTAGTTGATCTGTGTGAGAATGGTTTTCCTTTTGGTAATATCAGTGGAATGCAAATCACGGAAGCATTGAAGCTGCAGATGGAGGTACAAAAGCGGCTACATGAGCAACTAGAGGCAAGTATTTATCTTTATGGACAATTATTGAGAGAGATCAGGTCTCTATTTTTGAAGAGATACTCTATTATTGGACCCTTACTGGACGCATGCTATTGAGTGAGGACATTAGGTGGATTCAGAGTAAGAAAGTTCAATTATATCTGTTTGTCATGGCCATAAATGTAGATGTTCAAACCCAAAGGGGTTGGAGTGATGGCCAGGAACCCGCCTTAGGAAGCGGGAGTCCTGAGTTCGAATTCCACTCCACCCCAAAGGGCCACCCGAGGATTAGTCGGGTGCTCTGAGAGGCCTGGACACCTTGGTCATTAAAAAAAAAATCCCGCCCCCCCCCCCCCCCCTCCGGGTTCTGTTTCCCAAAGAAAGAGGAAAATAAAGACAGAAATTTATAGCTTTGAAGCTAAACTATGTAAGAGGAGATGGGTGTCGATTTGTGATGTATACCCATTCATGGAGGTTGATGATCATGAACAGTTCCCATTGTATTGGGAGGCCCCACATACACAAATCATCTTGCTTGATATACTAAAAATAGTTCATAAAATAGATATTCTTTTTTAGCAATCTGATCCCTTCATTAAGTATGACCTCATGTTTCTGAAGCACTAGCAGAGATAACAATACTTCACAAGTGAAAACTAAAGATGTAAGAAAGGCGTTCCTTCTCAATTGCCTAACATAGTGGATTTTTTTAATCATCTGAAATGATTTACACTATCCCATTACATTGGCATCTTATGGACTTTGCGCTTTAGAATTTTTATTGTCAGAATCAGTTCCTTAACTGCAATGCATGGAAAATTTTCATTTCCATACAAATCTAGGGATTCAGCGACTGATAGTTTTATAAAGCAGAGGAAAATGTAGCTCTTTTTTTTTCCTTGAAACTCAAACTTGTAAGTTAAGGACGGGTGTCAATTTGTGACATGTACACCAGATAGATGGGAAAATGGCTATTGATGACAATGGTGATGATGATGATGTTGACAATGGTACCTTTGTCATTTTGTTGGTTAGTTTGGGAACGGGAGGATTTTTTAGGACAAGGAGAAGTCAAGACCAGCTATCATCAGCAAGATGAAGTTGAGTCTCATCCATTGGGCCTTGGCACCAAAGCCTTTAAGGGATTTTCAGAGAATTTTCTGAGGGGGAATTGGTGTCGTATTCATGATCTTTATACTTGAGTGAGGGATATAGGTTGTTCGGAATGATAGTGGTGCCTCCCTCGGGCACTGCTATCTGACTGTACATTATGTTTTCTCTATCTTCTATAAAATTTTGTTGTCATCAAGAAAGAGTTGTAAGAAAGGCATTCCTTGTGCAATTGGTGAACATATTTAACTTCCAATTTTTTTTCCTTATCTGAAGTGACTTGCACATGCACATTTGGTGCATCAAAACCCTGCACATTGGATTGCTGTGGACTTGAAAAAGAGAGATTCTTAAATGCTCCAAGATATATTAAGCCAAACATGGGGCCCACATGACAAGTTACCTTTTTTAGTGATCGTGATCGCGATAGGTCCCAAAAGATTTTTTTTTTTGACCTTTTTAGTAATGTGACAGTTTCATATAAGCACGACTCCATGGTGTACGCAAGTGTCAATATAGGTATATAAATTTATTTTACTATTGGTTCCTTAAGTGAAAGGCATGGGTGTTTTATGGACTCTGCTTCAGATACATGAGGTGTGATGTATAATATGGATTCCCAATTTTATTCTGCTTTTGTCACTTTGGAGCTTCATTGAAAGAAGTTTTCAATGACCATAATCTGATGGTTTTCTGAATTTTCTAATTTTAACAGGTTCAGAGGCAGCTGCAGCTGCGAATAGAAGCACAAGGCAAATATCTGAAGAAAATTATTGAAGAGCAGCAACGGCTCAGTGGTGCACTTGCTGAAGCACCTGGTTCTGAGCTCCCAGAACCTGTCCTGGGTGACTGCCGCCCAGAATCTGACAAGACTGACCCCCCAACCCCTGCGCCGACCTCAGAATCCCCCCTGCAAGACAAGGCTGCCAAAGAACGCACTGTCAACAAGGCCCTTACACACGATGAGTCTTTCTCTTCCCATCATGAGCCACTGACTCCTGACTCTGGCTGCCGAGTTGCTTCCCTGGCCGAAAGCCCAAGATGTAAGAGGCAAGTCAAGAACCATTGGGATTCGGGATCTGCACATCCAGAGCCAGAGATGGTGCTCACACACCAGATACTTGAATCAAGTTCAGGTTCAAGCTTCAGACAGCCATGCTCATTTTTCCCAATGGGGCACCATTTCGATTCATCAGCTGCTTCTCTCTCTGATGAAGATCAATATGAAAATGTTTCAGGTAGATCCAATGTATGCTAGTTTGTGCATTTAAGTGTTTCATTATTATTGTTGTGATATATGATGATGGTTATTTACTAGTGACCTGTTAATGTTCAGTTTCAAAAGAACTATAAGCATTCAGCAATCTTACCCTCTGACGGCGTTATTCATGTGATCTACATGACATTTTGCATGAATGTATATATGCATTTGCAAGTATTTTAGTATGGGCATTGCAATAGTTGACAGATAAGCATATCTTACTTTGTAAACCCCGATTCTTAGATAATGTAATTCTGGAGGAATGTAAACTGCTCAAGCCTGTGGGAGTTCGGTTTTGCGAGTTCAAATATGATTTGCCAACTATGGTATATTTCATCATCATTATAGTTATTTATCATATCTATATGGCGTGCCGTCTATAGTAAACACTGAAAATGGGAATGTTTATGTCCAAAATATAGCCTATACATCTTGCTTTTAAAATTTGTAATTGGTTTTAAAACACAAAAATAAGGGAAGATTCAAGTCATAAACTCAGTTCGCGTGGACATCTAAACAAACTTGGGTGGGATCTGAATCTGAATCTGAATCTGAATCTGAAAGTTACAGGAGAGGAGATTCATGGAAAGCTAGAATATGTTAGGTGTCTGGTCGCAGGAAACCCCACGAAAGCTGGAATATGTTTGGTGCCTGGTCGTAGGAAACCCCAACTGCTTGCCCCCACCCCCAAAATATTGAATTATGGTATTCATGATAAAAAAAAAACAAGTTACTATTTCGACTTTAAATATCATACCATAAACTATTGGCCTTTAAGAAATATATATTATTTTGTATATATAGATGATATATTGAGTTTGATCCGAACTAGAAAAACTTGACTCAAATTTAATTTGGACCAGACTTAATTTTTTATTTCATTATTTGATATGGATATAGAGACTTGATTTTATGAATGTCTCTTAGTTTAAAAGATACCTCCAAGCCTCTTAGAGCACCTAAGTCACACCCAGTGAAACTAGGGAGAGAGGCCTTGAAAATGAGACTTGAACATTTAATTGTCTGTTTAATTGCATGAATTGACCCATGCATGCAGTTTAACCCTACCCAAACTGATTGATCTGAACTAAAAATGGATTAGAGTTTTAGAGATGAATTAATTATAAATTGCTTGAAAGAGGTTAAAATATAGATTGAATTGAAAAAATGAATTAAATATAAACAAGTTAAAATTTAACTCTCAACCCAATTAGCCGCCCTGAATGCACCCTTTTTCATAAAATTGTCGTAGTATTTTTCGCTAGTAATTTTTTAGTTCATTTGATGCGATTTGTTTGTAGTTCTCATTACCTAGAGAAATCCGCTGCAGCTCTATACAAGTACCATCACTTCAATAATAAATAAACAGAGAAGTTGTGCCTGCCCCAATTTTTTAACCCAAATCCCTGAGATGCCAGCGCCTGTGTGAGTTGCCCACCTTGACAAGTATCAAATCACCCAAAGCCAACAAAATCTCCAATGTAAATTCAGCAAGGGTTACCAAATGGGTTCTTTCACCTCAAAGAGGTTAGAGTGATGGCCAAAAACTCACCCTAAGAAGCGGGAGTGCAGGAGTCTTGAGTTCGATTCAAACTCCACACTAAAGAGCCACACCTCATAGAGTTATCTACTGTGTATGGGTAGGGAGGTTGCATATGCCTGAAGATTAGTCAGGTGTTGTAAGAAGCTTGGTCACCTTGGTCGTAAAAAAAATGAGGTCTTTCATGCCAAGCTTGCCAAGAGCATTCAAATACCCCAATGGTAGTAAATGCTTCTAGGGGTTTAAAAAAATTAAAAAACCGGCTAAAATGCAAGAATATATCTTCATATTTCAGTATTTCACAGCTTACAACTTTAAAAGAAGTTTGATACAGAAGTTTCATATTTCAAATTGCAGGTTATTACAGTAAAGAAATTTCTTTTTCCTTCTCAACTAGAACCAAGGAGAGTTCTGATTCCATCACTAAAGGAAAAAAAGAAAAAACAAGAAGAAAAATGAGAGGAGAGTTCTGATTCTGGTGATTGCCCACTTACGTGAGTATTTGATAACCCAAGAGAGGGGTGCATGCATCGAGTCATATATTCAAACCTCAATTTGCCATTGTTGGAAAAGGTAAGCAATGAGCTTTGCTGGTGCAGATGCATGTCGCAACAAAATATCCCAGTGATGAATTCATTCATTTTCTTCATCTTCCATCTCGTCGATTCCAATCCAACGGGTAAATGCAAAGAGAAACTCCTTAAAGGTTACCATTCCATTCTTATCCCAGTCCATCTCTTCTGCAACACCATTAAAAATCCTTTAAAAAAATGAATAGTATGTGGGAACATGAAACTCAGAAATCCAACCCATGCAATGGAAAAGTGGGACTCAAAGATCCAACTCTAGATAAATGGAATAGATGCCGTGGCTAGCAATGACAATACTGGCACACCCTCTCTCTGGGGGTAACCTGACAGGCCCTACCATGGATAGTGGGTGGGAGTAGCAGAAACATCCGAGATTAGATGACCCAAACCCTTCAATGGCTTTCTCATAATTTGAAAGAAAGCAAGGAGAAATTGCGAAACAAACTAATTAGAAAAAGGGCAGGTCTGACAGATGCCTGGGCTGAAAAGCCTGGAAGTTCTGATGGGCCATGTTAAATAGTGAGCCCCATCGAATGATTACAAAAATTGTATGGATAGGTAGATTATCACCAGGGCTATCATACTGTAAAAATGGGAACCCATTAAATCATATTAGTCCATGATTTTTAAGATTAAAAATCAATCATTAGATAAACATCTTAACCTATCATGATTAATATAACGGTTGAGGATGCATTAAATCCGAATTATGAAAGGTTGGATCTAAGCTTTAAAAAGGAAAAAAATAATTTTAACAGTTAAAATAAAGTGTGCCTGGGTGCCAAAAATGCCCAGGCATTTTGTAGTAAAGCCCTTAAAATAAATAGGAAAAACATTTTGATAGATAGAACAACATTTGATCTGTTTTTAAGGCCTTTGCACCATTTGATCTGTTTTTAAGACCCACTCTACATGATTCAAATGTGTGCTTTACTGCTCACTGTATGAGGCCTTTGCACCAGAATATGGTTGATAAGTTTTCGTCATGGATTTAGGAAATGTTTGTCTAAAAACTAAAATATAACATACATGTATCATGTATCATGTAGCAATTTTTTAAAAGTTAAAAAGCAAAACGAGTACTATAAAGCATACCGAATCTCTTCATAGCTATGCGTGAAGAAGAGCGCTCCCCACTTGTAGTTTCATTTATGGCCTGAACCATCTCACTTTTGCTGACGTAACCATCCTTGTTCTTATCCAAGAAAACAAATGCATCAACCAATGTCTCAAATGTTGCCTCTAGATTTGGTAGTCCCATCCGTGATTTCTAGCAAATAGGTTATGGAAACACAAAGTTCTGATTTCTGAAGCTCCTCACAATGTTTTGGATGCATCATACCTTCAAGATTTTGAAATTTTCTAAAATATTCTTTCTAAACTTCCAAAAAACATGTAGACAGTAGTGAAAACAACATAAACTATAAAGTAAAACCTAATGGAAAAAAAAAAAAAAAAAAAGCATATGAAGGACTGAAAAGGATACAGCGTGAAGGGCAGTGGGGTCCTCCTTTAGGAGATAAACAAGGCAGAGGAGAACAATGAATTCATTGAATTTCATACCCATATCCTCATTGATATCACATGCCTCAAAAAGGCCACTTATCTCCTCATCTGTGAAAGAGATTTCCAAGTTGTGGAAGCAGTGCTTCAGTTCCTCTGGATCTATTGCCCCATTTGAGTCTTCATCTATGTGAGAAAGAGAAGAATTGGAACTTGAAGGAGGGACTTGGTGAGAATGAAAACAATCTCATTTATACATGTGCCAAGGACTTCTTAGATGCATGGGCTTCACTGTCCTTGATTTCTCCTACTTTTTGAATTTCTATGCATCATTGAAACTACAGGCTCCTTCGACACCATTAGATCTTTTCTAATTGCCGTTACTTAAATAATGGAAATACCTTTGGATCAAAGGGATCCTCATTTTTTATAATTCCAGGCAAGAGTCCATGGATCCGAACATGCTCTAAGACCACATATACAGTAACAAATGGCAATGACTACATTAACCTAGCAAAATGTGCATGCCACATGTACCCTATTAGAGCCAGCCAAGAGTTGGTTCAATATATGTTGCATAAGTACATGACTACGTATCAGAGTCCGGCACCAATAAAAGGTGGTTAAATCCAAAAAACATAGGAATTGTAGACTTGACAAAATATTTAAATAAATTTGAATTTACATTTGCTTTTAAAAGAAAACAAAATGTGAAAAAAAAAACACTAATAGAAAAAAACATAACAAGGTTTACACCAAACAATCAAGTGAAAACATATCAATACTTAAGCTTTCAAAACAAGAAAGGTGTGATACCATTTTTCTCATCTTGGAAAACAAAGTAAAAAGTACAAGTACATTAACAGTCCAACATTGGGAAGTCTCTGACACATGGCCAACATGGGTGTGTCCCTCATTTTGAAGAGTCTGTGCAACATTCAGTTTAGCTCATGTTCTAATTGGAGAAGCATGCTTCTGAATCATGTTCAGGCATGGAAACGAGGCCCTTTCAATGGATTCAGATAATTGTGACCTGGCTAAACCTATATACTTACCATATGTAAAAAAGGGAAAGCCATTGAAACATGCATTAATGCGGTAAGACAGGAAATGAAGTGGAGTGACAAAGAACATGCTTGTTAACATGGCTGAGTAAAAAGGCAGAACTTAAAAAGCCAATGTTATGTAGGTCAGCCCCATAGTGTTGGCTTTGACGGTGATGCTGGTGATGAAATTATGGACTTGCCTCATTCGGTTTTAGCTATATGAGCAGTGGTAGCCTCATCAGAGCCAGCCCCCCAGGCTGACTCAAAATTTTGGAGCAATAAGAGGAAGTGAATGGGACTGTCATCCCCAGGCAGCAGATTTGAATTATACATCCCATTGGTCATTCCAGACATCCAATCTATGGCAATGAAATAGACAGCTGATATTAACCAATAAAACCAAATACTATAAATCGGAATAAGGCTCAAGGACAGAGCTAATATCTAGTGGATCCACAAATTCCTAATGGATCTGGTTGGGCCAGTGGACCACTCCACTGCTACTCTGAGATTGATAGGCATAAACCACATAGTCAATCTGGGAGGGTTGATTTGCAAGTGGAAAGAGTTAGGCCAGTGGATCAACCCAATCTGAGTACTTGAATTTTACTGTCTTATTCCATGCTGATCAGATTAGGGGACACCTAAATTTCATCCAATAGGAATAAAACTTAACAATTGTAATTCACAATGTTAGATCTTCTTTCCTCCTTATAGGATGATTACAAAAAATTATTTAATTTATTTTTTGGAAATGTATACGAACAATTGATTAGGATGATATTTTGGTCGCCCTAAATCCACAAAACGCCTATCCTGTCTTCCCCTTGATTGGTGTTGGTCCCAAGTCAGCCCAACAAAAATTCTCAATCAGTTCAACACCGATGTCACATAAATCATAATGAGACTGTAGTGTAGAATTTTTCTAACATTTTTAAATAAATAACAGGCCCATACATGAAGAAACATTGGTAAGGCAAAAAATGCCAATCCTTGGTTGAAACTGATAATATGGTGCCAATAACTTCAGACTGGTCATCTGACATATGACATCAATCACAAAATAGACCATGAAGTAGTACATTAATCTCACATGAAAGCGTCAAAGGATACATGGAATGAGACATAGACAAAATGATATCAAAGATTCTAATCCTTCAGTAAGCTTTCCCATAATTTGAAAGAAAGCAAGGAGAAATTGCAAAACAAACTAATGAAAGGGAACAACCTTAAATGCTATCAAAGCCATGTAAATATGATGTAGAAACATAGTATGCACATCAAAATGGTTTAAAGGGATGAAAAATTCAATATGTGGTCTAGTTGATTTACAATTGATCAGTTCCAAACGACATGTCAAATCATGCCAAGTTAAATAACATTAACACCATAAAAAATCTAGCAATTCATAAATTACTGTAACTAATGATAAATCTAGCAACTCATGTAACAGACAACAATTCAGAAACTCATATCATTGATAGGTGTCAACAATTCAGAATTGAAGAATTCATGTGAACAAAGCTTCAGAAAAATAAAATGTTGTAACATGTGGATAACAAAATTATTTGAATGTTTGAATTGCTTTAAATTCAGAGGGGAAACTGGAGAGTCAATCTAAAAGACTATCCATATCTTTTTGTTGAATTTCAGGGAAAAAATGTATAGAATGTGTAAACGTACGTTTGCTGAAGTTCAGAGGAATGTCCAAAATAGATAGATAGATAGAGATAGAGATAGAGAGAGAGAGAGAGAGAGAGAGAGAGAGAGAGAGAGATTTAATCCATAGGGATCAATGTAATAACTGTTATAGGGCATCTACAGATGTACAGATACACATAAATGCATTAATATCTATAGCAATTTATAGAATGAATAGATTCAAGTGGTGCAACCAAATGAGCCCTTAGACTGGTGGGCAGAAAATAAATGCAAAGGATTGTGTCTAGGCTCCAAGCATGAGGAAATTATTGGTACAACTGCTTTAATTAGAGAAACACAATTACAAAAAAAAAAAATCCGAACAGAAAGAACTTTGTTACCGGTCAAGCGCTGTATATTTTCATCATTCAAATTGGATAAAAAAGCATCACATATTTAACTAGCACTGCAGGGAAGGTAATAAGATAGGTAAATACTTGTTCCTACTTAAAATGACAATGTGAATGCAGTGCATGTTTGACATGAGTAGAAAACAATAATATGAGAGGCAAATACCTCTTCCCACTTGATATAAAAATGTGATTGCAATGCGTGTCTGACATGAGTATAAAGCAATGGGATGACTTAGTAGTGCAGTGCCTACACAATTCTGAATTTATGGGTGGTGCAAACAATCGTATTTAAAGTATTTGAAACCAGCAAATAGTAACGTATCCCAACAGGAGAAAAACTCACCAAATTTCTCAAAAATTGTTTTGCACTTTCTCAAGCTCTCATCAATTTTTGGGAACTTCAAAATAAAGCTATTGAATGACTTCATGATACATCCTTCTGATTCCCTCCGTCTCATTGCTTCAACCAATTTTGCCTCAATCTTGGATTCAGGTACACAAGGCTTTGTAGCGACATTGTCCTTTTCACCCTTTCCAACTACACCTCCCATTATAGCCTACTAAGCGAAATGGCATGTAGGACACAGCCCAACTATCTATAACTGTTAAATCCCACCAAAAAAAAAGAAGTGTCAGGCATAATGAATACGAAAAGATGCATGAAGCAGACATCTCAAGGCCATATACAACAAAAACTTAGGCTTGACCCTCTATGGGAAGCTTGATAGTCATCTATAAATTCAGAGTTGCACATGCTGTCCCAGGCCCAATAAACCTGAACGACTTGATTTGATTTCCAGAATTAGGGGTGACATCTGTTCATATGTGTGTGGTTATACAGAATTGGTTATATAGCACATGATTTACTGGATGGTGTGAATTTCCATTTTGTGAATATGACAAAAAAATATGATCACTAATTAAACTATGATTACTTAATTAGTTGCATGGGCCTCCTACATGGATGGTGTAAACTAATACCTACTTCTGGTCCACCACTAGACTGTTACAAACAAAGTAGACCTTGCAAATAAAGTTAATCTCTCCAACTGCTTATGTAAAATTATAAAGAAATTGCAAGTTTCAGGACCAAAGAGGAATTCCTTTTGACGTCCCTCACGGAGTGTGTGCACAAGGTCATTCTCCACCCAAATCTACATCTGCTATGTTTCAGGTTGGACATGAAAAATATTGATTTAGCACATAAAAACAGAATTCTGCCCAACAAATTCCATTCTCTTCATTAAATCCAAATGCATGGATCCTTGAACAAACATATATTCCTTCTACATATTGACATGGGAGAACTTAAGGTGACATCTGAAGTTCAGGAACGCTATATAACCAACTCTGTATATGATGAAGCCAAAGAGAACAAAAATGCACTCTAATGTGTCTTTTCTTAATATCAAAGCTGATAAATTAATAATAATAATAATAATAATAACTGAATGGAGGTTAAAAAATATGAAATGAGATTTATTGCATCTCTCTTTTTGAAAAAAAAAAAGTGAATATGTACAACACACAAATGAGACAGGAATGAAGAAAGTGGAGGAATGATTGACAGAACATTTAAAATTCAGTTCCACATGCCATTTTAAAGGGAAACCGTTCCATTTTGTTTGTATCTAACTTAATTAAATCCTACCTCTTACAACAACAACAGTAGTGACTATGACAAACTTGAATGATAGTAGATGCATGAACAAAACAATACAAAATTAGTTATCCAAAAGACTAATATGGGATAGCCAATAGACATTTTTCCAAGGGCTGATTTCTTGTCTAACAGCCCAAACCGTCTCACTTTATCTTAGCTGCCAGTAGGCACATGACAGAACAATGCATGGTAGACATCCACACTGAATCACTTTAACAAAATGTAAAAAGAACCAAAATTATATAAAAAGAAAAGAAAAATATATTTTCAAAGTGCTCTTTTAACTTTACATACAGTGTATCGTGTATCTCAGAGAGAGAGAGTCAAAACATAAATTTGGCGCACCATCATGTCATATTCAGCATATCAATTAATGGCCAATGGACCAAGCATTTGCCAAGTGGGTCCCAAAACTAAGGGACCATATGGTCACTCCCAACTACGACGGTTCGTGGTCACCCCTCTTACTTCATGATACTGGGGTTCAACTTTGTTATAAATTTAAACCTTTTTGCTCTCTTAGCAATCTATAGGGAACAATCAAGTCATGTAAAAAAGGGGACGCGCTTGGACATGACGTGAAATAGATAGGATCAAGTGAGGAGTTGCTGGGTCCAAATATGGGTTGATTCCACGTTTTAAGTACCTGTAAAAGTTTCAGGTTGATTTGAGTCATTGTAGCAAAAACCTGAGACCCCAGACCTGACTCACTCTTTCCATCTCAGTTTTCTCCTGGGTTGGTTCTTCGGCTCTCAGGTATTTTCATGGGTTGGGCTGGTTCTTAAATCTCAGATAATTTAGGTATCTTGGGTAGGGTCGAGTATAGGTAAAAATCTTGGTTTGGGTTGGGTCAGCACAAACCTAACTGACTCACTGTTGGATGAACCATGTCTATAAACACATTGATTTTAATCAGTTTTGAGAGCTAACCACGCTTTCTAAGAGATAGATCTTTTTTCTCTTCATGTAATCAGACTAATGATGAGAATAACTAAGCTCGCATTAAAATCTTATACCCCAGCAACCCGTTGGAAGTGTCGTTGTAGGGTGGCCCAATCAGCAAGCAGAAAAGTAGTCCCTTTCATCACCAAGTATGAGGACGATCAAGAACATTTCAACCAGGTGACCAATGCTCTCCCTTAGTGGATCAGTTAAACATATCACTGACCAGAAAATCTCACCCATCAAAAAGGTGACAAGCGTCTACAGACACATCTACCAATCATATAGCTGAGATTGTCCAATCCATACCATCAGTGTATACGGGTCCTTCCTAAGATCTCCAACAGACCGAGACATAACCAAATAATAATAATAATAAGTGCAGATAAAGAAAAAAAAAAGAGCTGAGAAAAAGAAAAGAGAAAACAAAGCAAAGATAACAAAGTTAGATTCATTCACCTGACCACTGTCTTCTGTGATTCAGCTATCGAGTCCACATAGAAGAACTGAAGTAATGAATAAGCACCAAAAGAAAACATGCATCAGCCAAAACAAGAAAGACACAGAAGACCATCAAAACCCCTTCAAATACTCCATGTTATAGTTGATTGAACGGGTACCCAGATGCTAAAAAGCACAAACCGAAAGAACCCAGAAGAGAAAATAAAGTTCTACTGATACACCCTATCATAATTTAAAAAAAAAAAAAAAAAGGAAAAGAGAGGAATACCAGATCTTTCTTGAGCCTTCTGCTATTCAATCAGCCCAAAATCAAAGGAGCTCGACCATAAAAATATCTGTGAATTTATCAATAGATTGGTGTCTCCACTGATTTTACTCATGAAATATACAAGTTGGGTTGGGTAACTATGAGAAGAATGGTATATATACAAAAGGCGTGGGATTGAAGAGCTCCTTTTCCTCTTCTTTGATAATTGGAAAGGGAAAGGGCGTTGGATGGCAGAGTGGAGAAACGTGGTGTCAAAATAGAGGACAAGGATCCTTTTGGCTCTTCTTCTTCTTCCTTTTGTTTTTTTCCTTGGCTCAGATTTTGTGAAGTACTGCGCCCCAGGGAGAGGATGAGAGGGAGTGAGAGTATTTTGAAAAAAAGGTCCGATAAAAAATTAAAATAATTTTATTAGTTAAATTTTATTTTGCATAATTATTATAAAGTCTATAATTATAGTCTTTAAATTAAAATAGATGAAATATTTTATGTTGTTGTCGTAATCATACCGATAATGGTAAATTGTGATATGTGGGACGAGGACTACCTTTAAAATATTTTAATTGTTAATTGTTTTTTTTAATAATATCATTAGATTTTGTAAAGCTATTATATCACCATTTGATAGATTAATAATTTAAGTTTTCTAATGATGTATATTTCATTTTGTCCATTTAATAGTGACTTTAATAATTTTTCAAATTTAAAAAAAAAAAAAAATATATATATATATATATATATGTTTATATTTAAAAAATAATGAATGATTTAAAATTTTAAAATATAGACTCTGTGTATTTCATATGACATTATTTTTTGTCATTTTTGAGATTATTATAGAATATTTTTACTCTAAAGCTACAGATGAGACTAATTCTTAAAAAACACAAAATCATTTATAAATTTTTGAAAAGAGTCGAATTTGAGATTTCTAGTCTAATCTTAAATATTTAAGTCAAATTGAAGTATATATATATATATATATATATATATGTAAATTAATAATATAATCTTAAATATTTAAGTCAAATTGAAGTATATATATATATATATATATATGTAAATTAATAATATAAGATGATAATGCATAATCATTTTCATTAAAATTTCATTAAAAATATATGTTGGGTGTAATAGACTCCAAATAAACTAAGTAGTAAATAAAAAATAATTTAGTATTCTATCCAACTCCATATTCTGGAATAGATGACTTGATCACAATTTCGGATTAAGATGTATTCTAAAATAACGAGAAAGCGAATTTACCCTCCATTCCGTTTTTTTTCTTTTTATTTAATGACAATTGTATAAAGACAAAAGGGCCACTCATTATTGCAAAGTATTACAAAACTTACCATCAAGAGCCATAGAGGACCAACGTTGCACTTTCTCAGCCACAAGGCCATCCAACTGTACAGCCCTTGGAAAGATACGTGTTTGGGGACATGGGACCAGTGGAAAGCAAAAATTTTTTCCCACTACTTGTACATGACTAATAAGTCGAGTTTATTAAAAAAAAAAAAAATATATATATATATATATATATATATATATATATATAATTAAAATATTCATTTTAATTAGATAAAAATTTTATAACTTTAAGTTCTTTAAAATTTTGTAATTTCAAATTTATTCTAATTTTTAAACTATTATACTTTTAATTTGGTCTAAGATAATAGGTTCACAAGAAAGATAAAAAATGAATATAAGAATAAAATAATATATTTTGATTGTATTGTTTAACTTGTATTTTTTTAAGTTCTTTAAATATAATATTTTTAATTATTTTTTAATCTTTAAATTTTTTACAATCTAATCTAATGGTAATTATCTCGGCCAATACGATATGTATCGGTCGATATTGACAATATCAATCGATATCCGATATCGACCGATATTGGTGGTTTTTGTAGAAAAAAATAATAATAAGAGAGAAAAATTTGTCGGCCGACATTGAGATTTCTACTCATGATCCAATCTAATGGGTCAATAGTAAAGATATAAAGTTTGAAATTCAAAATCAGCTTATTTAAATAAATAAAGCTATATTTTGTAAGTTCTTGATGATTTTAAATTATTTTTTTCTTCTTTAAACTTTTATATTATATGTACCCCTTTGTTCAGGGTCACTTGAGAATATTCAAGCATTAATATAAGATTGAAAAATTAACTTTGATTTGATTGAAGAAGTTGGATTTAATTGGAATTTTACACTGGGGCAAACTAGGCTGACTTCTCATAGGTGCCAATCAACTCACAATCCAACCTCGTTCACAGGGTAGGTTAAAAGGTGCCTTTTAAGAAAGATCCAAATTTTAATTTGTTTTTGGTGCTCGTTGGGCATTATTTTTAGGAGGTACAAATTTTAGTCAATTTTTCATTTTTGACTCTCATCTATCTGCAGAAATCGGTTCACTTTTTAGTAAATCGGTTCACTTATCGGTGTACCAGATAAGTGCACCAACCGGATCACTTGAAAATTGATGCACCGATTTCTTGAGAGTTCAAATCAGTGCACCGACCGGATCATTTTACACATAAATCGGTTCACTCATCGGTGCACCGGACAATGCACCGATGAATGAACTGATTCACTGAAAAAGTGAGCCGATTTCTAAGGATGAAGGCAAAGTGAGAAATCCGAAAAATCCTTGTCTACTAAAAGAGTATGCATGTGTTAGAATGGACACCCTTGTTTTAATGTCATATTTAGAAGATCAAAATAAAGAATGGAATGTTATTATAAAGGTCGATATAATTTGGTAATTATAAATGTTGAATTTCAATCAAAACAAACGTTGGGTCAAATATTTAAAAAATAGATATTTGTTGTAACTATAGAAAAAATTTGAGTGTCACATTTAAATATATTAAAAGGATGGAATTAGAGTGGTCCAAATTAAGTCTGTAAATGGACTTAGATCCGGCTTGTCTGGTAAGATCCGATTTCGGATCCACTGAGAAAAGGGGTCGGATCGGTCAGTCCAGTAACACATGATCCACTAAAATTTGGATTTGGCCCGTCAAATAAATTTAACGGATTGTCCCGCGAGCCCATTAAAGGTCCGATTGTCCATTTTATCTTAAATGTTGTCACTCCAAATACTGATAAACTAGTATAATTTCAACTTTAAGCAATTGATGAGTGTCATGTTGAATAGATAAGCAATTATATAAGACAAGAATTAAATGACTTGCAAACCAAATGTAGCTAAATTGACAATAAAGAAACAAGAAGTTAATGAGATAATAATTCTTAATGTTTTTTTATTTATAAAGGAGACGTGAAATGAATCTTAATTATTTATTTAAACTACAGTCGAAATAGGGGTAGAAATATCGCCCGAGATATCTTGAGTTTTAGACGCCTGATATATGTCGGCCGATACGAGATATATCATCTGTAGATTTGACAAAAAAGAAAGAAAGAGAGAGAGAAATATCGTCCAATATTCGTGGGACCGAGATCTCGGCTGAGATGCTGAAATGTCGGGCCAAACGTTTTTTAACCCATGAGTCGGAATAATTATATGGAGATTTTAAAATAGACAAAATTTGTTAAAATGAATAAAAGTAAAAATTGAGGTTTTATGATTACATTTGGTGAATTGGATACATTTATCACACTCTGTCATGTCAACAACTAAAAGACATGAAATGTTTGTTTAAACAATTTTAGAGATAGGAAAAAAAAAAAAAAGGTTAGATTTGGTAAATTAAAAAGATTTGGTCGATGTTAACTCTAGAAATTAAGAAGATTAATGGAAAAAGTCCTAAAATAGAAAAAAGATTTTTTTAAGTCAATACAATCAGTTAGAAGTATTTGCCTCTGTCTTATCACTTCAAAAACTTAAAATAGGAGAAATTCATATAAAATGTTGAAAACTGGATTTGGTGAGTTAAAAAGGATTAAAGTATTAAACTATCTTGATTTAAAAAAGAAAAGAAAAATTATGAAAAAATCATAAAAAATATTATTATAAATGGATATAATGAATTGAAAGGATACGACTCTATCTTATCACATCAACATCAAAAAATAGGATTTTTTGTGTAAAAATAGATAAAAATACAAAATATAATTTTAAGATTGAATTTGATGAGTTGAATTGTGACATCAACACTTGATAAAAAAGGAAATTCATTTTAAAATGATAAAAAAAATATAATTTATGGATTAAATTGATGACTTTAAAGGCTGTAGTAAGATAGTTATAAGAAATGTATAATTTATTTGTTCAATGTTACTATGCCGAATGGTACCTATCATTAAGATGGAACTATATTATAATAATTGAAAATATATTTATGAATGAAAATATTAAAAATAATGCTCTAACTAAAGTGAAAATAACATGATGGTACGGCATAGTCTTAAAAGGTGGAATAACCCTCATTCAAATAATTGAGTGTAAAAGTCAAAGATAAATAATCAACTTGAAAGAGATTGGAATAAAAATTTAATGATGATTAATGTTAAATTGAATGTTTATTAATAAATTAATTTTGACTAAAGTATATATATGAGGGAGTGTACACATGTTGAAGCCTCTGAGGAGGAAAGATTATTTATTAAATGTCCAAGGATTAGTTGTCTTTTAACATTTAGCAGATTTTAATGAGCTTTCAAGTGATGGAATTATTCTAAGATATTATGAGCAACTCATCTTCTAACACATTGACATGTTAGCCCAATGAGATTTTGACAAGTAAACTAGAAAGATTCTCTTCTAACAATTTTGACAAGTAAACTAGAAAGATTCTCTTCTAACGAGTGTAGAAAGTGAGTGGATTTGTTAAATTTTAGATTGAGATGATTAAGAAGAGTTCTCTCTTTATTTTGACTCTAGTTCCATCCAACCAACCAATTTTTTTAAGAAAAAGATAGGGACATTGTTTTCCCTTATTCGAAGGGTATTTCGTAGTGACGAACTCAGAGACATCATAGTTGTCAAATGAATTATTGTCAATGAATTGATTCATGTAAGAAAGAGAGATAGAAACCCTGGTGTTCTTTTCAAAATTGATCTAGAAAAGGCATATGATTTTGTGGATTGGTCATTTGTGGGTTATCTGTTCGAAAGGATGTGTATTGGGCTTAAGTGGTGTAAATGGATGAAAACATGTATAGAGGACACATCTTATTCTATACTAGTGAATGGCTCCCCAACTAATCCAATACACTTTAGTAGGGGAATGTTTGAATAATTTGGTGGATAAAGCGAGGGAATTGGGAATTGTTAAAGGTTTTGAGGTGGCAGCCAGTGGACCTATAATCACTCATTTACAGTTTGCTGTCGGGTCTCAGGATTAATTTAGGAAAAAGTTCACTCATAGGGATAGATTTGGAGGAGGATTGTCTTAATGAACTAGCACAAAACATCGGTTGTGGTATTGGAAAATTGCCCTTCAGTTATCTTGGCTTACCGGTAGGAGGGAACCCCAGGCTTAAGAAGTTTTGGAACCCAGTTATTGAAAGAGTGGAGAAAGGTTGTCAAGTTGGGGTAGGAAGTTCTTATCATCAGGAGGGAGGGTTACTCTAATCAAAGCAGTCCTTCTTAATTTGTAAACCTATTATCTATCATTGTTCCTACTTCTTAAGGGTGTTGAAAGAAAACTTGAGCAGTTATTTCAGAAGTTTTTGTGGGGAAAAAAGGAGTCGAAAAAGAAAATTCATTTAATGGCTTGGGAAGAAGTTGTGAAACCCAAAATAAAGGGAGGGCTGGGCACTGTGCCTATTCATCTTAAAAATCAGGCATTGCCTTGTAAATGGGCTTGGAGGTTTGGTAGGGAAAATGATGTTCTTTGGGTTAAGGTCTTATCAGCTACATATGGGATTGTAGGTGCTGGAGTTGGTTTCTTGATGAGAAAATAGAAAGTTTAGGTTCCTCGGTTGTTAAAGCTTGGTGGAGGTTGGGTTTATGTGAAGGCATGGTTGACAATCTTTTTAGACAAAACATCAGATTCCTGGTTGGAAAAGGTAATAAAACATTGTTTTGGAAAGATCTATGGTTAGGAGAGAGGCCTTTAAAAGATTGTTTTTTCAAGACTTTTTAGACTTTCGAAGAGTGCAAATGCTTTGGTTCAAGATTTGTTTAGCTGGGACAATGGGGTGGTCGTTTGACACTTGGATTTCCGAAGAAGCTTAAGGTCCTTTGAAGAGGAGAGTCGTTCCGGACTCCTGACACTTTTGGAGGATTTTCCTTTCTTGCCTTCGGATGACAATGAAATGATTTGGGCAGGAGATTCCTCTGGCATGTTGTCAGGGAAGGCCTTGACTCATCTTTCTCAAAGTCATGTACTTAATGATGAGAAGATTTCGAAATCTATCTGGGAAAGCGCTATTCCACCAAGGGTACAGATTTTCCTATGGTGTACCCTTAAGGATAAGATTCTGATTAGGGTAGAATTGAATAGAAGAGGCTTACTTAGGGGTGAGGGTGTTCTAAATTGCGTTCTGTGTGAGTCTTCATTGGAAGATGTCAATCACTTGTTTGTTAATTGTGATGTGGCCAAGAGTCTTTGGATGAATTTCATTAACTTCTTGGGGATTCTTTGGGTCTTTTCAAACTCCTTCTCCCAGTTATTAGGAGCTTAGAACATTTCATGTCTGAAACCTAAATTGAAATGTGTTTGGCAATCCCTACCGGCAGTGATTGTTTGGTCTTTATGGAAAGAAAGGAACTCTAGACTCTTCGAAGGTGTTTCGTCCACTGATTCCGACCTTTTTCATAGAACTAAATGGAGTTGGTTTTCATGGTTGTTAGCGGACCCAATTTTCAAAGGGCTTAAATGAATGACCTTTTATTATCTTGGGAGGGTTGCATGAGGTTTCAAAATCAGAAAGTAAGGAAACATGATAAATGGGAGCCTCCTCAACAGGGGATTTGGAAGTTTAATATTGATGGGTCTTCTAGAGGAAAACCGGGTCTAGCAGGGATCGGAGGTGTGCTTAGAAATCATAAGGGAGAATCATCAATGATATTCAATGAGTCGGTGGGTATTAAAGATTAAGCTGAAATTCTTAGCATTAGGAGAGCTCTAGTCATTTGGAAGGCTTTTGGTCAAGGTTAGATGGTTATTGAGGGGGATTCAGCAAATGCTTTCAAATGGGCATCGGGTCTACGGCGTCCACCTTGGAGATTGACAAGTGTGGTTAGGGAAGTGAGAGAATTGGCCAAAGGAATGGGAGTATCTTTTTTCATTATTGGAAGATCAACCAATGGGGGTGGCGGACTACTTAGCAAAATTGGGAGTTGACAACCTTTGGACTGGAGTTTTTTTATTGTTGTGACCTTTTGATTGTTTATTTTTCTTCTATTCTCTCCTTTTTGTTTGTTCTTTCGGTCTACCCCTTTTAGACCTTCTCTTTTTCTTTGTAATTTCTCTCCTCTTTTAATGAATTTATTTTATGACTACTAAAAAAAAAGAAGAATTATAGTCGATATAATAAGGAAATGTAAATTATTTTAACACCTGTTTGTTACGATGTTTAAGTTTTAGCACTTGTTTTTTATTATGCATGTCACCTCAAGCTAGATGGCATTTGGGAATTTCATGTTGCATGGTAGAACATTTCTAATGTTTTAGAGGCTTCTTCCCTTTAATAATTTTAAATGAAATCCAATTCACATGTTTGTTGATCTTTAGCTTGCTTGCTTAATAAAAATATGACAATGAAAACAATGTCTCAATATAATTTTTTTAAGATCAAGCTATCCAGACTAGGGGTCAAAAAATCGGCCGATATCCGATACGGACTATATATCGGCCGATAATTTTATCTCTCA
The DNA here is from genome assembly GCA_022113865.1 of Chimonanthus praecox. Taxonomy (NCBI): domain Eukaryota; kingdom Viridiplantae; phylum Streptophyta; class Magnoliopsida; order Laurales; family Calycanthaceae; genus Chimonanthus; species Chimonanthus praecox. The sequence continues at coordinate 57,668,922 of CM039089.1, forward strand.
TACCGATATCGGCATTTTCTCTCTCCTCCGATATCGGAACCGTGAAAAAACCGCAAAAAACCGTGATGAATAGTGGTGAACCGTGACAAAACCGTAAAAAACCGCAAAAAACCGTGAACACCCTGAGAACCGTAAACCCTGAACCGCGGAAAACCGTGAAAAACTGCGAAAACCGCGAAAAACCGTGAATATCCCTGAGAACCGAAAACCGTGGAAAACCGTAGAAAACCGCGAAAAACCGCGAAAAACCGTGTAAAAACCGCGAAAAACCGTATCGGTGTTTTAATTTTTTTTTTATTTTAAATACCGATATTTATGAATATCGGCCAATATTATGACCGATATTTCGGACCGAATATTGGCCATATCGGCCGATATTCGGTATGTATGGCCGATACTTATCGTATCGGCCAATATTACTCGGTTTAAAAAAACCGATATATATCGGCCGATACGATATGTATCGGCCGATATTTAAACCTTAGACCCAGACGTCTCATTTGACTAATTCTTTGAGTATGTGTAAACTTTTCAATCTACACACGTCGAATATAAAATAATACATAGTGGCTATTAAATAGATGTTTGATTCCTTGAATTTCCATTCAACATGTCTTATTTAGAATGAAAATTATCTGCTGCAAACTTGCAGGTGAATAGTTCAACCTTTTAAAAATCTAACATATTGCACATAATTTGATATATTAGTGGGATAATGATAAGTAGATAAAGGAATAAACCCATTATTTCATCTTTAAATTAGTTATAATCAATATTTAGTTATGCTAGCAAGTGGGATAAGAGCATCATTATTTTTTATAATAAGAAATAATGGGTTTATTCCTTTATCTACTTATCATTATTTAAGTAGTGAAAAAAATACATTAGTGCATTTTATATAAAAATTACCATTATCACTTTCACTATTTTTTTTTTTTAAAACAATAAAATCCTTGATACGCTGTATTCATGAATTGATACCTGCCTACCATTAGATTCCATAGAATTAAACTCAATTGAAGTTGGTGTAGTTACTTCAGTGAGATCCATGGTTAGACAAAGTATGACCAACAAACATGTATTAATTCACTAGGGAGTGAATATAATTTCAGATTTAGGCTTTAAAAGTTAAATATCAACATATGTATCAACCGATATTTGAACTTCTGATTTTTACCACAATTCAGCTGAATTAATTTACTCAGCCTAGCTCTATCCAACTCAACTCAACCTAAATTTAGCTCGATAATTATATAACTCGGGTTTTTGTAATTCTCAATATAGATTGATTCAAAAACCCAACTAGTTTATAAGTCGGATTAGATTAAGCTAATTCTCAATCCACTCAATGTACCTAAAATATTGAAGGTTGAAAAAGAAAAATAAAAAGATGACAGCAAGATTGACCCTCAAGACTGTCTAACAAATATAGTTATTTTATCAAATGAAGTTTTTTTTTTTTGTATTAAAGGTAAGTCTTCACCCCATTATTAGCTTCCCTAATCACTTTATTATTCGAAATCATTCCACACCAATATCTTAATTGAATATTCTTATTAATAACTAAAACAACTCACCATGATTCAATTTTTTATGAGAAAAAAAATAAAAAATAGAATTTTAAGGATCAAGTCAGAGAGGGTTTTTCAATTCTTTTAGCCAATCAAGTGAGACCCACATGCCAATTTATGTACCTCTGGACGGCAGTGGAAAAGACAAAATGACATAAAGGAACTTTGGTAACATAAATATATTATTTATGAGGTTCATTAGTAAATTAAAGTAAAAAAAAAAATTGATAATTAATTATATGACAAATATCGTTAAATTTTTTATTTATTGAAATTAAATAAACAAATTAAATAATTTTGACAGTTTGTTTTATTTAATTCAAACTCAAAGGGGTTTAAGTGATGTCTAAGGCGGGAGTTACCCCGGTGGCTTAGGCTTTTAAACCTGTTAATTTTTTCATATACTTTGTTTTTTGTTTTATAAATTAAAAAAGAGAACTTAAAGGCCAACCGTAATCTCAGAAATTAATTTCTAGCCACTTAATATTAAAAGTCAAAATCACTATCAAAATCAAGTATCTAGAAATTGAATTTTGAACTAAAATTTTAACTGATGATAGGTAATTAAGTATACTTTCATTTTTATATGATTAAATTTTCAAAATACAAAACACAATTTAAAAAAATAAAATAAAAACGGTGCCAAATACAAAATAAACAAGCTATAATGATGGGCTCGGGCTTTAACTTTAAAAGCCCAGCAGGCTTCAAACAAGCTCATACTTTTGTGGATATAAACGGACTCGGACTTTGTTACAAATCCTTACCTGAATCCTGCCCATGAACAGGCCTAAATGTGATTGAAGTACGTTTCGTTAGAAGCACCAGTTATATGTTTTTAACTTTTCTTAAAAAATCTGAAAAACCTCAAAATTTTTTATTAAAATGGAATTTTCAGCAAGCCAATTTTTATCAACCCATTTCCCAACCGACAGCCAACCTCGACCCATGTAGCAACCTGACCCAACCTAACCAACAAATGTCCAGAATGGATCAAGACGGTTTAGGCCAAAACGTCACTTGATCGCACTCTTTATTACATAAGTTACTATTTTAAGTATACATAGGTTGAATTAACTATACAAATTATATTATAGTACTAATAACAGTAAGTACTAATACAATTTAATTTTCCTTTTTTTGGTACTAATAATGGATTTCCATAGATAAAGAAAATTTAAAAAAAAAAAAAATCAAATTCCATGAGAAATAGTTGCACACAAACATACCCTCAGAAAATGGAAATGTGAAAAGAGAGATGATTTGGGGAGAAACATAGATTTTGATTCGTCCCTTTAGAATTCTAAAGACAGCCCTAAATGGTTTTTTTGCTGCACATAAACTAAAACTGGAAAATAACCAAAGAAAATTTGCAATGAATCTAATATAAATTGCTGTGCACAAATGTGCCCTTAAAAAATGACAAGAGATGGATAGGAAAAAGAAAGGCTTGGCAACTACAGGTGCATCCTCTCTCCCCTCTCAGCCAGCCAACAGCAAAGGAAGAGAGGGTTTTCTAGTCACCTTCTATCCATTGGAAGTTGCAGAAAGCAATACACCCTGACAACTGGGAGATTCTGTAGCTGAAGATTCTAACTTTTTTAACATGGGTATCTTCATCTTATATTGAAGGTGAAACTAATCGTACGAGCATGTGTAAATTAGGGGTTTTAATATCAGTCGATTCGTATCGTATCGGCTGATATCCAGTAAATATCAGCCGATATATCACCGATATCGGTGGTTTTAAGTAAAAATAAATAAAATAAAAAATTTGCAGCCGATATATCGGCCAATATATATATATCGGTCGTTTTTGTTTTTCAACCCCTGGTGTAAACCTTCCAATCTACACACATTGGGATTAAGTCGATGGAGAGTAACCCCATGGAGAGTGGCCCAGAGGAGTTAAGCGTGAATCAAACTCAAAACCTTGTTTCATGAGACGGGTGTCTGTCAGATTATCACCTTAGGAGGAGAGATTGCGTTGTAGGTTCTCTACCAATGGAATATTCGGTATGAGGAAAAACTAAAATCGAGAGCTAGAGCTAGAGAGAGAGAGCCTGGGCGGCTAGGATTTAACACACAGCTACTAGACACTGAATGAAAACTCCAAGGTTTTTTCTTCTCTCAAGACCTTTCCTTCAAGTAACAAATTCTAAAAGACTTTGGTGATCCAACACATCAGAGACTGATTCCTAATCATTTGTAGATTGCTGAAATTTGTATATATGGATCTATAAATAAGGATGCCACCAAAAGCCAAGATTAAAAAACCCATACTCTTAGGCCAACGTCCCAGGAAAAGTAAAATTTTACAACTATTGTCTGTGCTCTTTTTTTTTTCACATGGTGATAAATTTATCAAAGAAAAAGGAGAAGCAGAGCAAGTTTACTGAAACCTAAAGAAAGACTAATAAATTTACAACAATTGTTTATATTGATCAATAAAAAGAAAAGAAATAATGTCAAGTGATTCCAATCTGGGGGTCCCAAGTGTTTGGAAGTGGGAAAAGCCATTTCTGCTCCATGAAAAATAGTTTCCATCCCCTTCTTCATCAAAAACTCAACGGTGACCGAAATACCTCATGGAAACAAACTCAAAATCCACTCATTTATATGAAGAATGGAATTAATTAAAACAATGCTAGTTCTAAAGGCAACTGAAAAAGAAAGAAGGGAAGATGAAGAGAAGAATGAAACAGAAAATGATGTAAAGGTAGAGTTACAGAGATTTGTATCACACAACCACCTTCAAGATGATAGATGTCTCTCGTGTTTCACTCTTGGAATGCAGCAGCTGAAATGCTGAGCGAATGCCTCAAGCTTTTCGTGCTTTGGCTTCTTGGGACCTTTACTTGGCACTTGCTTCTTTTCCTTCGATGGGTCCTTTGGTTTGTGCTTTATTGTTCTGAGAAGTGTTGCAAATGCCCTTGGTATCATCTGCATTCATTCAGAAAAAGTTGCATTTTCCTTTCAGGAAGGGATACACGACAGTTTCAGAATAACAATATGAGTTGCATTTTGATACAAGGACAGAATAATCAACTGATCTGGCACAATCCATTAGGTCTATCCAAGTCCAAGAGAAACCGCACAAAATCATGCATATTAGACAATCCTAAACATCCACAAATTGCTCTTTTTTAAAATGTTTCTCATAGAACACATCTCAGGTTGAAACCTTCTTAAAGTACAAGGCAGTAAAATCATGGGCGTGAAGGACCGTTCAAGTTGATGAAGTGATAAATATTTTCCATAAAATGTTGTTGAATTAATGATCATCCATTTTCAATTAGAACTGTCCATTGCCTTGCATCTTCAACACTTCAACTATCATTGACAAACCCATCCATCGAGCCCACTTGGATGATCCTCACTCTCCCCCCCCCCCCCCCCCCCCCTGCCTGAAGGACCGTTCAAGTTGATGAAGTGATAAATATTTTCCATAAAATGTTGTTGAATTAATGATCATCCATTTTCAATTAGAACTGTCCATTGCCTTGCGTCTTCAACACTTCAACTATCATTGACAAACCCATCCATCGAGCCCACTTGGATGATCCTCACCCCCCCTCTCTCTCTCTCTCTCTGTGACGTGTGTGCAGTTGTTTCTTTACAAGTAAGGACCCTGTCTCCTTGAAAATTATCGAATATCATTGTCCTCACGTCATCATCTAAGTCTTTTAAAGTGTTGGTTTTAACTTCTCTTTTTACTTTTTCAACCAGCTAGTCATTTCATACCCAAGTCATAATTGGTTTCCTCCTCTTCCCAGTTCTTAGTTAAGTGTTGGTTTTAACTTCTCTTTTTACTTTTTCAACCAGTTATTCAGTTTTGTGACTTCACTTTTCTAATGATCTCGATTGAAAGCTAGTTTCTTCGTTGTGCCACAATTAAACAGTTAGTCATTTCATACCCAAGTCATAATTGGTTTCCTCCTCTTCCCAGTTCTTAGTCAACACTTAAATTCTTGGCACTGCAGCTGTTTCTCAAACCATTCAAAACAAAATTCCCATCATTTTTTATTCTTTGGCACCACTTCCACTGCAATTTTCACTGGATTATCTTGGAAAGGCCATTTCCAGATAGCTTAAGGAGATCTTTCGAGTAGCTGACAGACACTTTCAACGTTTAAATGAACAATTTGCTGGTTTCAAAATTAAGGTATAGAATTGGGATTTCTAGTTACTTGGCCTAAAGATTTTGGGAATACAAGAGAAGAGAAAGGGACCTGATTCTTATTGTTGGTATTCTTTGCACAATCTGAGGATGACTCCTCGTCACTTACTACACCAAGAGAAGAACATTTATCCAAACTCTCGCGGTTTGAACTTGAAAGTGAATAGCATTCTTCATTTCTCTCGTTTATTTTATCCTGGAAAATCAGCAATTACAAAGACTTCAAATAAGCCCTACCAGACAATATATTATTATAAATGACAACTTCGTTAATTTGTTAAAAATTATAGCCCAGTCTTGGGCTGGCTTTGGTAATAATTGGAAGAGGTGAAAAAGGATAGAGAACTAAATAGATGCCAGCTTTTTCCAGTGCTGCAGCATTCAAACTTATGAGCCAACCACATGATAAAATAAAGTCAACTAAAAGCAGCATGGGTAATTGTCATCAACCCATCCAATCCCATCCTTTCAGGAATAATTTTATTTTCTTCAAGCAATGAACCTCATGATGAAGATAAAAGAATTGACAAATGTAACAGAATAAGAATGATAAGAAAGAACCTGAGTGACCAAACTTACCAGAGTGTCGGTAAAATCTCCAGTTTCAACAAGCAGCTTGCCTACTGGGTTTGTACTTAAATCTGTAGTTGAGCTACCAGTTAGTGACAAACAAAATCAAGTGAAATTTAGCACAAATGTAAACTCTAACCCAATTTACAGAATAGAGACCTTTTCCACTGAAAGTAGGATAAGGAGCTAATGATGTGCTTGACGCATCAGTACCCATGGAATGAAGACCTGCGATTACCTCATATAACAAGCTCTGAACAAAAACAAAATCAACACATACACTGTTATGTATCGATGTTTGTTACAAGCTCATAATGAAAGAAATATATAGTGCAATAAATATTTTCAATTTTTATTACATCAGATAATTCTAAAGCGGTAATTAACCACAAGATATATATATATATATTAAATTTAATAATTATAAATCAGAAGAACATGATACAACCACAAGTTTTACAACTCCTTTTCAGATAACTTTTGTCCTTTGCTGAATTATAACAAATTTTCCCTTAACTGAAGAAAAGGAGGGAAAATCCCACCATTTACCTTAGCTAGATTCCAAATATATTATAAATGAATCTTCACCATTGCACTTTTGACATTAATCTCAGTTTTCAGAGATCTCAAATATCCTATATTGATTTGATTAAATACCTCACCCATGCCAGCACTAGCTTTCAAGTGTCCCAAATCATGATACTTCTCGAGCTTAATTGAACATACTGATGACGTTTGAGGAGGGCAGAGGACATTGTAGAAGAAATGGAGACAGAGTCATAATAAAATTGTGGTCGAGGGGCATTGTGATCTCCCTTAAATTTAATAATATTTTTATCACCCTGTACAATGTTCAAAGTAAGAAAATAGTCAGATTCCATTTTCTTTATTAAATGACATTCATCAACAAAGCTAAAACTAGACGCATGGTCATATGTAATGCTGCTTAACCAGGGCCTGTTGAGCATAAAGACTTGTTTGTCATAGATAAGGCCTTTAGCCTGGACTAATACCAAAGATTGTCCCAAAGAGAGTTATTTTGAGGTTTACTGCAGGCCAAAACAGCTCTTCAAGTGTAAAACAGCATCAAGTGCTACTTAGTTCACAACTTCTTTTGCTTTTCTTTTTTGTCCCCAAAAAGTTAAAATGCTGATATAAAAATCAACTGATGTAAAAATGCTTCTATTTAAATAAGCTAATACCGCATATAACTTGTAAAGGTGATCAGAGTGATGTGGCTGAACGAAGATGTCATCAATTGCATGCCCAAATAAAGCAGGAACGAAAGTCTTGGATGCAACCTACAGGGACTCGACAGAAAATAGATATTATAAGAAACTTTCGTCAGAGATTTTCCTGGAACCAAATCTTTTGTTTGGATATTTCCTGAAAATCTACAAAGGAATCAAATGTTTAGGGTCCACACAGCATGAGCCATATAACACATGAAGGCTGCTTGATGGGTTGCATCAGCCATATGGATGGAAATCTCTCATTACCTCAACATTGGAATAAAATGATTTAAAGGACTTAGAGAAATTTACACTTTGTTGAGAGGGAAAAAGAATCAGAGAAACAACTAAGGAATCCATACTGAACCATTTCTCTAATTCCCGAGAAACAGGTGAGATTTCAAGGGTTCTATTGAGGAGAAAAGCACCGGATTATATCACTGGAAATGGAAATCTCATACATGAGTTGTTATTGTAAGAAAATAATAAATATGCTACTCAAAAATGTAATATCAAACTTGACAAACCTTTGCACAATTCAGATCCTTAATGTCAAACTTGGCCTTCTTCTGAATGACACGCCGCATGTACTTAATAGCCACTTTAACCTGGTGGGAGGAAAAAAATCATGTTACCATGAATACTATCTTTAAATATCTACAGCCCATGTAGTTACAACAAACTCCCTAGTCTTCCTAACGATTAGCTTTTTCCATTTTTGAGAGTAACATATCAGCAACACTGACAAAAATCAGTAAAAATTTCCATTGAAACTTTATCCCATATAATTTTTTTTTTTTTTGGCCCTTTTATGATCCAATCAAGCTAAATATTGTGGGTTCGGTTGGCATGGAGAAAGAGTGGGGGTGAGGGGCAGGGGCAGGGGCAGTACCAAGGGTATAAATCTCGGTCGATACTGTGCGTATCGGCCGAGATATCTCAGGTTTTTAAGGGCCCAGATATCTCGGCCGATACGCATAGTATCGGCCAGAGATAAAATAATTCGGCCGAATATTGGCCAATTTCTTCTTCTTCTTCTTTTTTAAAAAAAGAACATCGGTTGTGGGCCCGGCCGATATTTGCCCATATTAGACGAATATCGGCCGATATTTATATATATATATATATATATATATATATTAAAAAAACAGATCTTTTATATTTTTTTAAATGAATTATTTCAAAAAAAAAAGCCTGAGATTTTCAAAAAAAAAATTTGAGGAGAGAAAAAATCTCGGCCGAAATCTTGGCAAGGCCGATTTCTCGACTCCTGTGTAGTACACCTGCGGCAGGGGAGATTCCCTTGCAGGAAGTCCTGTGGATCCAACCTGGTGCCACTAGCAACCAACGGCATGGAAAGGGTCTTGATGGTTAGTGGATGGCCTAAAAGTCAATTGGATGGGATGATCACGGCCATGTATTTTTAGGAACAATGACAAACAGTGACAAAATAATGAACAAGGCATAAGCTTGGCCATGTGTGGGCAGACATACAAAGAAGCAGAGGAAGAAAGGAAATGTACAGTGAACTTAGGAAGTCGGATTTTGTAAACATCTGCAAGCTCCGTCATTAAATCAATCAAGTTAGAGAAAGCACTATCCAGCACTATTCCAGCAAGAGAAGGGTCTTCTGCTCCATAAAGAAGACTGCATCATATTTACAACAAGAGAAAGACATTAATAATGCTAAAATGACTTGAACTCGCACCTAAAATGTTGCCATCAAGGCACTTGCCAATTTTTGTAAACACCCACACCCACCTAGCTAGAGTTGGGTGTGTGGGAAAAAGTCCCACATCGCCCAGTCAGTTGGGGGATGTGGGGGCAGCCACACCTCAACAAGAGGCCTTTTGGGCTTGGCTTGGTGTGTTGGGCCTAGAGCAAAACCTTGAGGGTCCACGGACCCAAAGAGAACAATATCTTGTTGAATTGGGTAGGGTTGTGACAATTGATATCAGAGCACGGTTCCACTCTCAATCTGTATGAGGTCTCTACTCTTGTGTGTTGTGTTGCCTGTGTAGACCCCCTGTCAGTATGACGTGACAGAGCCAGAGACGGCTCTGATTTTAAGGAGGGTAGATTGTAAACACCCATACCGACACAGCTAGAGTTGGGTGTGTGGGGAAAAAGTCCCACATCGCCTAGGCAATTGGGAGATGGGGGGTTTTAAGAGATGGGGGCAGGCACACCTTAACAAGAGGCCTTTTGGGCCTGACCTGGTGGGCCGGGCCCAGAGCAAAACCTTGAGGGTCCACGGACCCAAAGAGTACAATATCTTGTTGAGTTGGGTTGGGTTGTGACAATTTTGCTCCAAGTGTTTGTTAGATCATTGAATTGATGAACAATAAGTTTTCCATGAAGTAGTTACGTTGGTAACTTGACTACAACCATAGTGACATACTGACAATGTCAATAATCAGTATAATTTCTTTCATGAAATAATCACATAGGAATCTAATAGTAATACCATTATGCCATGCATCTCTACCATCTTTTGATGAATGTTAGAATTTTAACATTTGAGAATATAAGATTTTTTAAATGAATAGCAGAGGGCTTATCCAAAAAAAGAAGAAGAATGGAGATGCAGAGCCTGACACTATTACCATAAGTCTCCTGCATCTGATCATTCGTCATTACTTTTATGATATCCTGTGAATGCAGTAGTAAGTTGTTTAAGAAGAGATAATGAGAATGGAGGGGGAGAGAGAGGTATGTGCTGCTCTAGTCAATGTGGTTGGGCCAAACGACCCTGTTATGCTTTTTTTTTTTTGTTATTTGCCTAAATTATCTCTTTCTATTTTTTCCAATTTGCGCATTTTACTTCTTTTCCACATTGGTACATCCTCATTTAGGATGTAAGTAAAATGGTTTTGAACTGAGTGCTTGGTGGATCTCCACAAAAATGCTCTAATGTAGTGTTTAAAATTAATTAAACGACAATATAGTTTTAACTTATATAATAGAATTTTTTAAAACATTGGCTCCCCTTTACAAGAGAGACTCATGCTTTTGTCAATTCCAACCCTCAGTATGTCTTATGGTTTCTCACACATTGCCTTTGGAATCTCCATCCAAGTGATCTTTACTGTTAATTTTAGTATGCACGATTTTACTTTTGAACCCTAGGGGTCAAGAGTTAGAAAGATAAAAAGTTTGAGACTCAGCAGTAGACATCAAAGTAATTCCATATATCCTCCATATGGTTGCCTATAAGATTAAATTTTTGGTCGAAATTTGAAAATTTGATCAAAAGAATTCAGTTTCAGGCCCACCCAATTGATATTTTTCAGATTCTTTGAAAAATCTATAATCACTTAAGTATATCAAAATTTTGGCAAGTATGGGTGATTTTTTTGGGTGAAAATTTTAACTTTTTATTTGATTATCAACTGATATTTTTTTAACCTGTAAGGTACTGAAAAATCCATACTGTCTGATATTTATCTTAGATAGGCCTTACCTACTAAAATAGTTCATTAAAGAAAAAAGAAGTATGACTTTCATTAAGAACATAATGGATAATGAATGCATATATTCCACTATAAAAGGGAGTTGATACATATAATCTTTTTTGTCTAGTGGACTATATCCATTCAAATATCTCATATCATATGTTATCACAAGTATTGGTGTGAAAATTCAGTCCAATTGAAATTTGTATAATAAAAATTTTCTAATATATTTAATATGGTGTTTTTAGTTGAAGTCATAATGCATTCAAACCTATCACATTGATTTGTTTTGCACATTTGTCCATAAAATAGAGTTAGACCCTATTATTTCAAAATTGAATTTTTGGAACGTCGTGTTGAGTATCTGTTGATGTCCCTAACTTCATTTCTTGGATTCTAATGGACCTTCTTATACGTGTATTCTTGAATAGCCATTAACTCTACTCTTACACATGTTATGATAGAGTAAATAATATGGCATATCATATCATAATGAATAACTTCTTAATCTTCTAAATGCTTAACATCTACTAAATGTGGCCTCATGTATGTATTAATTTAATAATTTATAGCATCTGACTTAAAAATAAATGGAGTTGAATAAGTATGTCCAATTACTTTGAAATTTTAGGTTTGAATATTTGATTTTATTTTTTATTTGAATGTAACCTCACCTTCCAATTCCAGTCATGGAGAAAAAAATTACCAAAAGGTAGGAACCTCCATGTTATTGGATATTGAGATATTGTGTGTGTTAAAAAGAGCATTAAGGAGCGAAAAGCATAAGACAAATAAGGAGGAAAGTGTTTTTTTTTTTAAAGATAATTAGGAGGAAAGTTGTAATAGGTAATTAAGAGAAAAAAGAAAAAATAAAAGGCAGGATGACCGGACAGTTGAGTTGGAAAAAGTATGAAAGGAAGGAATAATATGAGAAGATTAAAATCATTCAAAGAGAAGTTCCTTAATTATATGGGAAAGTTGCCCAGCTGAGGGAGAAGGTACTGCCCCTTCATCAAAAAGGGATGTGCCCCCATCACGAGCCTTTCTTTATTGATCTTATAAAACAACAGAGATCATCCACCTCCTATGTTGCATGTGTAAGGGTGTGTTTGTTGAAATCTGGAACCAGTATGAGCTGTAGGATTGGACCGACACCAAAATATAGATACATGCATAAACACATATGTATGCATGTACATATGTATATACGTATGTTTGTATGCATGCATGCATGTACCTATCTATATACATATGTATGCGTGTACTTATATCTGAACATGTGTATGTGAGTAAAAATGAGAATAGAGATAACAACAAAAAGAAAAAAGAAGAAATTTGACTCTACACAATCAATTAATAAACATTTCAACATTTTCAACTGCGTCTAAACAGAGGAAAAGGTGCAACATTTTTTTTTTTTTGATGAGCAAGGTGTCCAAGCGTCTCACTTGTATTGGGACAAGGGACATTTTTTAACTTGACTAATCATTGGGGCATGTGTAGTCCTCCCAATACTGAGTGGCACATTGGGGTAGAGCGTGAATCGAATTCAAAACCCCGCTTCATGAGGCGGGTTCTTGGCCGTTGGGCCAACCCCCTTGGGGTTCAAAGGTGCAACATTATTATCATCTTGAAACATCATGTTAGAAAGTACTAAAAGAATCATCAAGAATCCACCACACAGAGACATGTCTGAGATGGCCCATGGGTACGTCACTAAGTTCATAGAATCATGGCAAGATGGGTAACATCATATCAGACAGAAACAAAAACCTTGCTACAGAATGAAGAGTTTTATTTTAAAACCAGCTTCAATTGTAACAACAGACAAATGCCATGGCCAATGCATGACCTTTTTCAACATCAAAGTTTTAGGTAAAGCACATTCCTGGCTATTTCACCCAAGTATCGCATTTTAATACTAAGCCAATTTAGGCATTCCATTGCCTTGCATATCAAGCATATGATAGAATGCAATTAAATACAGATTGCAGAAGAAAATTATCAAAAATAGTCATAACATTAAAACTAATTGAAAACACTACCAGCATTAACCAAATCAAAAGAATCATTCATATAGATGATGCATTGCTACCTTGTGACGGCACCCATTGACCGACCCCAAAGGCCTATATGTGAAACTTGCAGGTTGCTTCGTAGAAACGACACCACAACTTTAAGATCATCTTTCTGACAGACAAACAAAATACTCAAATTATCAGAAAATCAAAATCATCCAAACCTTGTAGTTCATAGAACATAGAAGATAATATACCTCATGCCAACCGAGGCTGACATAATCACCGCCAGATAAGCCTGAACCAGAAAAATCAAGAGCAAATACAGTAATATTTGAAGGAAGAAGGACTGCAACCACCTCATTTGCATCTGCGCTACAACCACTGCATGCATAAATAATAACCAAACAACAAACATCAGCATGTCATACTAAAATTGCCCGATGAATATGGATTTAGCTACCATGAACAGAACATGAGGTGGAATGATACAAATTCAATTTCAAAAGATAAGTTTGGTTCACAAAAGGGATGAAACAACAGCAATCTCAAAAAAAAACATAATAAATACAACAACAATATAAAAATAAAGTAAATAAAGACACAAAAGAACCACAATACTGCAAGATATATAAATCTGTATTCTTTAGAGAAAATTGACGGTAAGAACAATCATAACCTTAACTTACCTATTTCCATGGCAGTAAATAACACATGGAAGAGGAGTATCATCTGGGAAAGAAGAAGGCATGTAATGATTGCACTTCAAGGTATGACCACGTCCATTTTGAAGCTGTTATACTCAAGAGATACACTCCCACTGTCAGCAAATATCGCAATGACCACTGTTGCAGGATGTAATGACACAAAATAAAAGACAGGAAAAACCTTGATAATTGATCTCTGTACTTGCCTCCAAGTCTTGTCGTTTGTACTTTCTTCCTGCAAGGGTAAATTCTGATTCCCATAAATACTGATCTGGATTGTAGTCAGCCCTGTATGGTCCATCCATCACATAAGGAAAGTAATGATTAAAATAGAAAAGGGGGCAATAGAATGAACCATACTAAGGCAATAGAAGTAACCAGTGCTCATGAAGCATGAGTTAATTTTGAATTACATGACATAAGGTGGTGCAGAGGGTCCAATGACCCTACCAAATTAGAGAGAGGGTTGATGATGTAAAAAATAAAAAGGAAATTAGCCCATTAAACATTTAAAGCCACCTGATCTGAATGAATTAACACGGATGGCTGAATTGGAACCTCATTTCAATTGTCCATTTCATTTGTTTTAGGTCAAATGTCTAAATATTTCTGTATGAGGAAGGTTTCTTGTAATTAGTAATCCAGAATCCCGACTTTGATTTGGTAGGATCTGATGTAGGACATGCAGCTCATAGGCCCAATTTTAGTATTTATTATTTTTGTATTTTCACATTATTTTATTTTTAGAATTCTTATTTAGCAAGGAAGGCAGGTCGATGACTTTCCCAATTTATTTAGAAGTCTAGGATAAGATTAAAAGTGTTATTTTAGTTTTAGAATAATTAGGAAGTTTCCTACTTCGATTAGGAATCATTTTCTATTTTTATCTCTTTGTTTTCTTATAAATATGATAAACGTAAGAGAGGGATACACCTCTATTCAAATAATGAATTAAATATTCAGATTTATCTGGTTGATTTTTGTCTTCTCCTACTTCTGCCCAAGTTGTAGACGTTTCTATCTTCGTCCTACCTAGTTGCAGGCGGTGTTCTTCATCAGGATCAGTGGACACTATACAATAATTACCACATGTTATCAAATTTCAAATTAAGTCATGAGAATTGGTGACTCATCTGCGCCTAGAGTTTTCCCTAAAATATAGTCTTAAACATTCATATTCTGACCAGACATCATAAAATTAATACGGGGGGAAATCAAGAAATCTCAATAACTGAGATAGACCAAAGTTTAAAAATTAGACAGAAATAGACCTTGTTTAAAAATTACAAGCAAAAGTGTGGAGTTCAGAAATGAAAAATTAGACGAAAGTTTCAACTCTAATTCTGATATATCAATCCTAAAGAAACTAATAATAGTTTAGAACTTGTATATGCATCAGAACCATGCAATTCTATAACACAATTCTTACAAAAAACGAAGCACATGCTGATATCAAGTAATATATAATATTTAACCAAAACAAGCAGCAGCAAATACTTCAAAGGGAAAATTTGAAAAGGGTTAAGATGCATACCGAGGAGGCCGAATAACAAAATTGATGAACTGATCAATCATCTTCCTTCTCAATAGCTGTCAGAGTCACTCCACTTTGAGGTCCAACAGTTTAGCGGAGCTGAAATCTACCAAAATTTTGAACTCCGGAATTTATATTCATAATTTTTTTGATGAGAAGCATACTTCACAGACAACTCTACCAAAAGGCAAAACCATCACGCGAGACCCAATCTCAGATGCAATGAACCTTCATTTTGGGAGCTGAAATCTAAGAAACTGTCCCGATTCCAGCAATGCCGAAATTACGCAGGTCTCAGAGAAAATACAGATTTTGACAAAGAAACAAGATATTATCACTTTCACAAGATCAAACGCCACAAAATAACTAAAAACTCTAAAGTCTACACAAAACCTCGAAGCTCAGCCTGAAAATCAATCAACTGCAACTTCATTGCATGTAACTGATCTGATACCATTAGCTGATGTGAACTACAAATACACCCACAAAAAGGCACAAAAATGTAGATTCCCTAAAATAAACCCTGGAAACCGAAATGATAAATCCACTCTCAATCTCAAAACCAATGCACAAGAAAATTCATCAAATTTCTAGCTCCATCTTGACATCTAACAGAGCATAGTTTCATTCGTACCTTTTGCACGTACTTACTAAAGCCATACCATCAAATTACACAAGACTCGTAGAAAATCCATGCAATTCCCACCATTTCCATACTCAAACGCCTTCATGGCAGCCACGAGAGGACAATTCCGAAGCTCAAACTAGGAAAAAGCTCTGAAAATCGAAAAGAAGCCTCGAATCCAACAAAATATCCAAATTACGGAGCCTGCCCAAAATCGCTGCCTTTTCCAGATCCAGAACACGAACCAGGGCTCAAACCACCTATAGAACCCTCAACTCGCCTAAAATCGTCCTTCGGGCGCTGATAAGACAATTATTATATGAAATTCGTCGATACTTCCCTCCCTTCCATACCATTTCCAACCATTTCAATTTTTGCTCCAAAACATCAAGTAAACGCCCAAAAGCGTCGATTCACCCCATCAAAACGGTCCGTGACAAAAAAAAGTAGAAAAATTCCATTGAAATGGAACAATTGCAGGTAAATGCTGCTGTCATTTCTGTAATTTCTAAAATGGAGAGAGATTTGGGATTTTGCGGAAAATAGGGTTTTCTCGTGATGCAGGGAGTTGGGAAAGCGCAGAAAACGGAAAACTAAATTTAAATTAAAACGAAGATAGAGAGAACCAGACTGTTTTTAGCCGTTTGAGGGCTGCTTTTGTCTCCTTTGCTTTTATCCATCTAAAAGAGTAGGTCCACAAAATGGATGTGTCCTAAATTTAACTTAATAGAAAAAAATTATTCAAGTAGTTCTATTTTTTATAAAATAATTTTTATATTTTTTATTATTAAAATGATAATATATGGATGAAAAATAAAATAAATATATTTTCAACTGAAATATAATATATATATATATATATATATATATATATATGTTTTGATAGTACAAAAAATATCCTACAAGAAGAAATTTTATTATATGTTACTCACATTATTTTCTACAATTGTATTCTAATTAAAAAAGTAATAATTTTTAATAAAATTCTTAATCAGGTCTCTACAACCTTTTAACGTTGGTTTTACACTTTTACTTCCTTGATATGAGTCCATTTGAATTTTTTTATTAGATCTATTTAAATGTAATTTATTTATTTATTGTTTATATTAATTAATAAAATTAATGGTTCAGTCTGGACATTGATTACAATGCCTTCTTTAGGTAAAAATAATTTATTTTTCATTTATTTTTGTAGTTTTATATTAGAAAAGTAAATTATATTTCTAAAAACAATTTTTAGAATTAAACAGATTAATGAAAATAATTCAGGTGATACGATTTATGGGAAGAATGAATCCTTTCTTCACGTTAGAGGCCTTAGTATTCAAATGAAGACAGAATATAGACAGTTAAAGAGGACAAAATATAAGTCCAAGTAAAGAATGGTAGAATGAACCAACAGCTTTTTAAAATTCCAACGGCTAAAAAAAGAAGTTGACTTGTTTAATTTAGGGATCAGGGTCGAGTTTCAACTTGATCTCACAATCATGGGTGTAAAGATGGGATTTTAATGACATCAGCTTAGATATCGGCGGATATTATTTTCTCTTTTCTTTTCTGTTTAAAAAAAATATCAGTTAGTTTTTTTTTTGGCCTTTTTATTAAAAAACTGGAAATAAAAAAAAAACCCAAGTAATATCAATTGATATCGGCCGATATTTCGGCAGAATGAACTACCGATTTTTTTTAAATATCGGTCAATATACAATCTGTACAACTGATACGATAAGTATTAGTTGATATTTACATCTGCTCACAATCAATGGACTAAGTTATATATTTGTAAATTTAGAATCGAGTTGGGTTGGAAAAAAACATGCATGGGTCAACTCGACTCTATTCGAGTTGACATGATCCGAACCGAGTTTTAGAAAATATAAAAAACATGTTGCTGTTTTTTTCCTCAAATTTGGAATAAAAACGGATCGGACTATCTGTCCAACAACTCTGGTTAGGTCGGATCGTGCTCAATAATTTTTAATATAGATTGGATTGAGTTTATTAAAATTTGGACCAACTTATTCGAGTTTCAACCCTAGTTTAATGAGATTATGGAATCCAAACTCCGATATGATTATCCCCTAATCACAGGATGTAAATTTAGTTGGGTTAAATCAGTGTATCAGTTCAATATTGTTATTCATCAGAGACAATAGTTTATTGACTTTTAAAAATATTATTTTTTTCAAAAGCGTATTTTGAATCTTAATTTACTCACATTTTTTAGGTCACACAAATTCAATTACTTTAAATTATTGACATCTATATATTGAGATCAAGACTTGACTAATTACAATAAAATATTTTTTAATAAATTTAGAAATTGTTTAATCACCATTATTCCAAAGATGTATTTTAGGTGAAGTCTTGAGGACATCATTACCCTGCACATGTTCCACATTAACAGTCCATGACAGCAGTGCTCAAAATTCAATAGGGTACTGATTTGGAATAATTAAAGGTATCAAACTTTTAATCAACTCTTTAATTAACTTTGTCTTGATGAGCATAATTTATTTATTTTTTAACTATAACATGGTATGCTTTGGATGTAGTGGTAGCACATGTGCTTTGCCTGTGGAAAACAATGCCATGCATAGATACAACAAAATCTCATTCAATAAAATATAATATGATTCTACTTTCCAAGCATGCAATAAATATTCTATACATTACATTTTAATTCGAATAGATAATTCAGTTGAGTTAAACTTTTAAGACTAGACTAGAGATCTTGACCATTTAATTTTTTTCGCTCGCAATTACATTACATGTTTTTTGGTCATATATAAGGCTGATTGTTGAAGAAAATAGAAAAGAAAAAAAGAAATGCATACAAAGTTTATTAATAAGGTCTATCTATAAAACTCAATTTTCCATATGAGCAGAGTCAATTGTAAGTAGACTTGTGTCTTATTTTCATGTTCATAAATAAATTCAACTGAGTTAAATCTATCGAGTGATAAACACCTACCAATCAGGGGTCGAGATATCGGCCGATACGAAACGTATCAGCCGATGTCATATGGATTTTAAGCACCGTATAATATCGGCCGATACGTATTGTATTAGTTGTACAGCCTTCATATCGGCTGATATGGCCGATATATCACTGATATATATCGATCCGATATCGGTCAATATTATTAATATCGATATTTAAAAAAAAAAATCAAAACGGTGATAAGCCCGGGTCAAAATATCAGCCGATATCGTCCCAATATCGGCTCAGATATCTGTCGATATTCAAAATATTGGCCGATATCAGCCGATATTTACATTTTCAATTTTTTTTAAAAAAAATAGTTTCTTTTTCAGTTTTTTTAATTCAGAAAAAATAAAATAATAAAATAATATCAATATTTAAAAAAAAAACAAAAAAAAGACAGAAAATCATATCGGTCGATAATTCGGTCGATTTGCATATCGGCCGATATTTGCTGCTGATTCTTAATACATCTGACTCACTCTCTGCTCAAAGCTCAAAAATCAAATAATCAAATATCAACTCGAATGGTAACTTCTGACCCAATAATTCAGAGATTTCTTTGACATTTTTCAGAGTTTCCTTAAAACGTTGACATTCGACGCCGCTCAAGTTAACCTTTTAACTTCTCTTATTAGGCAAATACATGTCACATTAGGTTTTTTAATGATCAAGGTGTCAAGTCTCTTAGAATATGTGATTAATTTTCAAAGCATATGCAAACTTCTCTACTTACACACTTAATAAATCTACAAAGAATGATCCTTTAGGTGAAGTGAAAATCGAACTTAAGACTCTTAATTTTTAAGGCGAATTCCTCTTGACCATTATTCTAACCTCTTCGAGTTCTGACAACATTAGTCACTAACATGGATGTGTATATATAAAATAACAACTATTGATAAGATTAGATTATATTATCTGTTTTTTTTTTTTAAATGGTTTATATTACCTGTATTGAGTTCCCATTAAGTTAGCTAATTAAATTATGTTTGAAATATAAATAAACTTGTAACTGCTTGTATTGTGTATTAATATAAATACAAAATACACCCATTGTTAATGGTGTGGTGAGATTTGATTTCCTTAACATGGTATCAGAGAAGGGAACCTTCTCACTTCTCCTTCCTCTCTCACTCTCTCTCGTCTAATCCCTCCCTCACTCTATCGTCACTCCACTATCCACCTGAGTTCTGCAATTATGCCCCTGGTTTTGTCGGTGCCTCTGCCGTTGCTGTCCATCTGTACCGTCACTCCTCTCTCACTTGTAGAACTTCAGTATTATCTCTCTTTTCTCTAATGCATTCTTATCTTTATCTTTATCTTTATTTATCAGCACGACATTGGTTTGTCTTTTCTCTTGCCTGGATTTCTGCATTTGCAAGGCCAAAATTTGACCGTATCTCCTTTCACATGCAATTCTTCTCACAATGCATGCTAGATTTTTTTTTTTTAAGACCTAGGTGTCGAGGCACAATGCATACTGGAATTTGGCTGCCTCAGATTCTTTTCATCTTTGACTATGACATCATCTTCTTCCACCATTTTATCTGGAGGTCATTCTTAGGAGTGAAACGACCTAAGAAATCATTGGGCAGGGTATCTGTATATTTAGGATCAGATCAAATTGAAAAAAAATCATACAGAATTTGGGTCGATCTTAGAAATTTAAAATCATCCCAACCCAATCCCAATTGACCTAATCTGACTCGAGTTTAAAAAATATAAGGAAAAACCCATTGTTTATTTTTTTTCCAAAATTTGAACTAAAAATGGGTCAGATTGTACAACCAACAATTCAGATTGAGTCGGCTAGGAACTCAAGTATGGTCAGATTGAATAATTTAGATCGAGCTCAATAATTTTTTATATGAATTAAATGGAGTTTATTATTAAAATCCATCCAAATTCAGCCCTAGCCATTCTCTATCCTTCTTCCATTCCTTGGTGTGATCACTTGGACAATTCAAACTCTGACAAGTCCACAACTACAATTTATCCTGCCCTTTGCAAAGCACATGACTACGGTTGCTCAAGTGATTGTTGTCTTCTTCTACTCAATTTCAACTGCTGCAAGATGAACTTTATGTGCTAAGAAGCTCATAAGCTGGAGGATGTGCATTAATAAGATTAGATTATATTGATAATCTCTATATTTATAAGATTAGATTACTTATATTAACGTCCCATTTAGTTACCAAACTAAATTATGCTTGAAATTTAAATAAATATGTAATTGCTTGTATCGTGTATTATTATAAATACAAGATACATCCATCGTTAATGGTGTGGCGAGATTGATTTCATCAATAAAAACTACATTTGGGTTAATATTTTTCTATTTCTAAGTCTTACATTATCATCATCATCATCTAAGTTACATATCAACATCAATTTGAAATTTGATCTTTATATTTAGATTTGAAACCGAGTGCAATTAATTTTAATTTTTTTAATGAACAAATTTTTTGTTTACATCGGTACATTTAATTAAATTTTTTTTTTAATGAACAATTTTTTTTGAATTAAAAAAGTCATTCAAACTAGTAATCGCTCTAGCTTGCCCCAAAGTTTGGTGGAAATGACTAAGTGGTTCCACTTAGGAACACATGACAAGATAAATTTGAAAAGCATATTTTGCCCATAGCGGCCGAACCTTTCACCGAAACAATTTCTCTCATTTTTTAAAAAAAATCTAAAAAATATAGAAAAATAAAAAATGAATAGCATAGTGTAAACATTTTTCATTAAAAAAAAAATCCTTTTATGAAGTATTAGATCCTTGAATGTCAAGAAATTTATACAAATAAAATATATCCTAAAATTTCTACAAATTTTAGAAAATAAAACATAATGTAAAAAAACCTCTAATATGAAATTCATGCACTCTAATATCCATAGTGACATGTATCTCTTCTATTATGATTTATACACTTTTTGTCATAAAAAAAAAAGCTAAATTTCATAAAAACAAGGATTTAAATCTTGATATCGGCTGAGAAATTTTTCTCTCCTATTTTTTTTTAAACCACTTTTATCAGCAGATATCGACGATATATATCACCGATGTATATCAGATATCAGCCAAAATATCAAGGTTTTAAAAATAGAAATTTGTTTCCCTGCATAAAAATATTGACATGTTAAAAAGAATACTAATTTTTGCACCACCATCTTCTCTCATGATGCACTTCTTTAAAAGGAAATTTCAATTTTCCCCTTGCTTTTGTAAAAGATAAAAAGAGACAAAAGAAAGAAATAAAGACAAATTGAAGTTTCGACAAAATTGATTTTTTTTTTTAAAGAGTACACCACGAGATAAAATAGTGATGCAAAAATCACTACCCATTAAAAAAAATCATACAAATACTTCTAAAACTATATCAATCATATTAAGGACTCTATTTAATTCCATAAACATTTGTCTATTATTTAGTTAATTTTTTTCACAATAAACTCCAAAGTAAAGTGTAATATAATTCAAAGTTTACTTGGGTCAAATATTGTTACTCTCGAGGTTCACGTCAAGCCAAGCCAAGCCAAGCCAAGCCAACCAAACCGTGGAGTTTGACCATAGAAGGCCAAAATCCTCCAGAGTCCACAAGGCATCAAATCTTCAGTGTGTTCTATTATACCACCAAAATACCATGCCTGAAGGTTCTACATCAAAAAAATTTGATAGAAACATTTAGTACCCCTTCACGTATACTGTACCAATAAAAGTACAAAGTAAAATAGATTTTCATCTCCTATACCTTATATTTTCAAGAATCTCCTTAGACTCCACTCCTAAGGGTTATTAGGACTAATTCAATTAGGTTTTATAACCCACTTTATTTTGAATTACAATCAAAGGGCAAGATTATTCTTTTCATCTTCTCGTCCTAATGGTAAAGATGACTTCAAATGATATTATTTGGAATACACGAAATCCATCTTTTAAAAATCTAAATCTTTCGTTAATTTTGATACATGTATTCTTATAGCTTTTGTGAAACTATTAGACCCACCATTGAGTACATAAAAAAAAAAAGTATCCATCCTAACACGGACATACTCTTACTCTTTTAGGAGACAGATTTTATTGAACTTTTCACTTTGCCCCCCATCCATCCGCAAAAATCAGTTCACTTATCGGTACATCAGGCGGTGCACCAATTTGGACTCTTTCCATTACAAAGTGAATCGATTCACTCATCGGTGCACCAGACAAGC
Source organism: Chimonanthus praecox (assembly GCA_022113865.1). NCBI lineage: Eukaryota > Viridiplantae > Streptophyta > Magnoliopsida > Laurales > Calycanthaceae > Chimonanthus > Chimonanthus praecox. Next base: position 57,692,015 of record CM039089.1, read on the forward strand.
GAATCGATTCAGTGGAAAATGAACTGATTTCTGCGGATGGGGATAGATGAAAAAAAAAACCAAAAAAAAAGATACATATCACTCCTCTCATATTATCTATCCAACGATAAGCTTACACAGTGCAGCCTTGTATTTAGAAAGTAATGAACGGTTTAGATTTAAAAAGTGAACCCCACATGTCACAAATAATGTCATTTGAAGTATCTGACAGTATAGGATCGTCTATTCATCGTTTTCAATCAATATTTTTAACTTAGTTTGCCAGGTACCCGAATAATAGGGGGAAAACATGCTCCACCAAAATTAACATTTCTCCTGACTAAAGAGCAATAATGACCAGACCCACATTCCATGACCCTAGAATCCTCGCAAGGAATTACAAAAAATTGGCTGCCAATGGAAAATGTTAAGGCTCCACTGAATGCCCAAATTTAGTAGTTAGGACCATCAATAGATAATATTTATGGGTTACTCAAAACACTTCAATATAAGCAATGATCCATAAGCATTAGTGTCAAGTGTTTTTTGTGTCATTATTTTAGCATGCACACTCACAGAGGTGAGGACTTTGTAACATTAGCATGTGCTCCAGTGACTGCTTTGGTCACACTACTTGTGCTCATTATCAAGACTGAATGGATCCAAATGAGCTGGTGACCATATGCCTCTACTTTCTTCTCTAAATAACAAACCATACATTTCCAAGACAATCCCAGTAAAACTGCCTACAGGGGATCCATACACAAATCCAAGAAAAAGCAAAAGAGTAATTGCCAAAATTTACAAGACAGTAAGATTACTAAATCAACACTTAACCAGAGTTACAGTAAAACTCCTACTTCGTCAAGAATGGAAAGATGTGTTCAACTTTCAATACATGTACCTCCAGACCTTAAGATTGAGACTGACATGTATGGAGATGAGATATGGTTTAAAACATGAATATTAAAAAGAGGGGAGAGAGAGAAAAAGAAAAAGAAAAACTACCTTCAACAGGATGAACGGGCTAGACGCACCAAAACATACGAAGTATCAGCACAGCTAAGAACAGGAGGTTCTAATGTAAGCTTGAAGCCGATATTCACCCAAAGAAGATACAGTGTGTAAGTCTTGCCTGACAATTTTGGTGTTTGAACTGTTCACTGATGGTTCACAAGGGGATGAAAGACTTGTCCTCCCACTAACTATAGAAACCTCTAGTCAATCTTGACTGACGAGAAAAGGTAATGGACAAAATAGAAGGACGTGAGGAAGCCAATAGTACCAGTGGCTAACATAATAGCAAGGGCCATCAGCAGGGAATAACCAATATAAAGAATGGCCGATACAGGACCGCTCAAACTCTTGAGATCAAATACCAGGTAATTGATAGAATATAAGAAAACATAGAGAGAGACAGAACCAGATGCAAAGAATGCCTTCCACCACCAACGCCAGTCTTCCACACACAGATGCATGTAAGTGAGGACGACAGACACTTCAGCACAGACAGTAACAAGCAAGAGAAGGACAACAAGCAAGAAGCCAAAAACGTAATAGAACCTCCCAAGCCAGATGCTAGAAAGGATAAAGAAGAGCTCAATGAAAAGTGTCCCAAAGGGAAGGGTACCTGCGCCAAGAACAAGGAGCCATGATGGGTACTTCCTAGAAGGAATTTCTCTTGGGATCTGGTTAGTCCGCACAGGAAATTCAATGGCCTCCGCCCTTGTGCCAAAAAACCCTCCTAAAAGAGTAAGAGGCACTGAGATACAAAACCAGAGGGCTAGAAGTTCAAAATACAAAGAGATTGGGATAGCTCCAGTGCTCTTGCTTCCCCAAAGCATGAAGTTAAGCACAGTAAGAATGACGAAAGCAATTCCAGGAAAGAAGCAGGAGACCAACCAGGAAACTGACCTCCATCCTTCAGATGTGCCTTTGATTGTTCTCCAAAGACGGACTCCAACATACCCAGCATTGATCCCAAGGAAAAGATAGAGAATAATCATACCAGTTAGCAGCATACCACGAGAAGCAGGTGACATAAACCCAAGAGCCGCAAAAACAATTGTTACAACAGCCATACCAGCAATCTGAACACCATCTCCAACCATCACACAGAGTAGCTTTGAACAATTTGGTTCTCTGAACACATCCCCAACAACAAGTTTCCACCCTGAGAGCTCTTCATTTAGCTGTGCTTGGGCTTCTTTATCCAACTCTTCATATTTTGTCAAGTCCCTTCTCACTGTCCTCAAGAATATAACAAACACAATCCCAGCTAAAAAGAAGATCACCATTAGCGAGTTCATAATTGAGAACCAGTGGACACGGGCACCCTCCATCTTAAGATAAGCATCCCATCGCGAGGGCCATCTAATATCACTCTTCTCAAATTCAACCTCGTATGTAAATGTAACTCTCACTTGTTCATGAATCACCTGTGACCTATCAGGTTCAAGTGGGCAGTTCACAGGATCAATCTTATCATACACGTTAAGCTTCAACATTTGTTCAGGATCACGCTTTACACTACATGGGACAACCTCAAACCCAACTATCTCATACCCAGATGCCTTCGTATCAGATGCTGTAACTACACCCAATCCCTCTTCCCCAGTACCAATGATCTCCACTCCACTCCCTTCATATTCATGAACCAACACTTTAAACTTCAGATGATTTATGATATAATCTTCACTGCTCCCAGTAGGCGTGTAACCAACAGGAAAACCTGTCCATTGGATTTTTATACCATTCTGCGTGGCAAACCTCATTGCAGGTAAGTTGTCAAGAATCATGTTCACCTGATAAAGATCATGTGTTCTCTGCTTCAAGAGCTTCACCTCATCTTCAGTTAATGGATGTGTAGTGCAGAGATAAACAGACTCATTCATAAGCATGCGGAAACGATATGGGGTGTTATCAATCTGATCACCCATAAGGAGTTCTCCCAAGTTCTCTGCACTCTTCTTGATTCCCCCTTTTGGTTTGCAGTAAGGGAGGCTGTAATAGCTGAAAGGAAGCTCAGTCTCAATTGAGGTCAGGGAATTCACCTTCGCGTATATCTCTTCCCCTTGAGAGTAAGTGTGCATGTAACTCCCCGGAAGATAAAACCCATTGCAGACAGATGCAAAGAAGAGCACGAAGAACAAAATAGAACAGGTAAAAGAAATATCAGCCATCAATGAAATACCCATCTGAAGAGCCTCAAATGGATATCAGGCAATAGATTAGGCTCTTGTGAACTTCTCAGACCTCGACCAGTTTGTGATGATCACTCTTGATATGAACTTATCCGAGAAACGCTGACAGGTGCAAACTAGATAAAATCAGTGGAAACCCATTGACAGCAGAATTCCAAAAGAACTATTTAGAATGAAAGCAAAACCATTTTTAATAATGAAAATAATATAAAAAGGACAGATCCAGATTGAACATTTTCAAAATATTGATGAAATTCATATTTGAAACTTTAAAATATAAAGAGATGGAAGATCTGCATAGAGCATCACTTGCATTTAACATTCAGACCTTAAGATCTTAGATGCAACAATTATCAAAATGCTCAGCAATTTGGTTTAGATTTAGATGACTTGGAAGTTGATAAAATGGATTGTTAACCAGAGAAAGGGAGATAGAACTATAGCAAGAATATGTGCGTGGAAAGCAAACAACTTTCTAACAATTTACAATTTATTAACTAAAAACAGAAAGGGGTATAAGATTATTTTCCCAAAAAGAAGTTCCCTTTCCATCCATCATAAAACTCCATTTTCAATGCACGGACAGAAAAAATGCTTTATGGAAAAATAATAAATTTTAACCAAAAATTTCAAACGCAGTTGTATTTCTAGTTAAGAAATGTTTAATTTCTAATAATTACTATTCCCTCTTTCCATCCGTTTGAATGCATGCAAATGAAAATACTTCCTCAAAAGAAAAAACTAATTTTTAGCTAACACAAACTTTGATTTAGTCATTTATATTCAAAAGAATGACTACTTCTTAGAGAAAGTACTTTGCTTTACAAACAACCAAAAAAGGAACGTAGCCTAAACTGGAGCAGAAAACCCTAAGTCAAACCAGTACGACATATTCATAGCAAAAACAACAGATCAAAACAGATGGAATCAATAATCAAACCAGAAATCAACAAATCAAGACATGAGAGATAATACTTCAATAGATCCAACCCTAGCCCGCATTTCTATTTCCAACCCCGAAAAAAGAGCCTTAATTTTTTTTCCAAACAATCATAAGGATCAATGAATCCTCTTTTAAACCCTAAATCTAGCAATGAAAAGATAATTCCGGGGAAAAACAACACAATATACCTTTAATCCACAAAATTGTAGGAATTTTACAGTAAAGCCGACAAATCGAAGAATGGAAATCAAACAAGAAGTAGATCTAAGGTTGGAAATCTCACCAGATTCAGGAAATCAGACGGAAACACGTTCAGATCTAGCGATGCCGTGAGAGGGAAAAAAAATACGTTCTCTTTGCAACAGAAAGAAGAAACAGGAACATTTATGAAGAGAGTGAATAGAAGGGCAACGCGGAAGTGAAGAAAGAGGGGAATAGAATATTAGAAAAAAAAAGGTAAGGAAAGCAGATCCGCTGCCGTGAAGCTTCCGATTGACACGTGGCATACTAATATTAATTTTAAACATTCAATAAATGATGAAAATCATTCTCCATTTAAAAAAAGTCAGACTTATTATTTTTTATCTGAAAATTTTAACTATTTAATAAATTTTTAAATAAATAATTTAAAGAAAATTTAAAATTTAGGATTATTTATTTCAGAATTTATTTCAAGTAGTGAAATTTTTAAATAATTTATTTTTGAAGTTAATTGATTTAAAATTATTTTCATCTAAATTTGTTGAATCAAAACTTCATATTAAGCATAATATATCTTACATAGTAATAGTTTGACTTCACATGAATTATAAAATGTTAGTCATATTCTATTTTTGAAAGTATAAGGTATTTTAGAATTTAGATTAAAGATAAATTTTAATTAATTAAATCTAAATTTTGATATTTGGCTCAACTAAAATTGATATTTGGGTTCAATCTAAAGTTATAAAAAAAAGAAAAACAAGTCTCCATTAAAATTGAATCAAATTTCGTTTGAAATTGCAAATAGCCTAATTTGACTATGTATTTTATTTATTTTTTACAACCTAAGTTATATCGGCATTATTTGTGCATTTAACACTCGAAATTGCATGAATTTATTCGCCCTTAGATTCTTCTCTCAATTGATGTTTGAGCCCTTAGATTTCGCTAGCTCAAAATTTTCAACAAGTGTTGAGAGCATTTTTTGACTCGAAGATGAAAAGTTTTATTGTCTAATATTATAGAAGTACAAAATATTTGTCTAAGAAACTTAGACTGACTAGAACAAATCACACATAAAACCATTCATAAAAAGCATAAAATAAACTTCCACTAAAAGTATCATAGGTGAAAGACCCCTTTGAATGTAACATTAATACACAACTTTACGTAAAAATTTGCAATTCCGTTGGTTGTTTGATTGACATAATGAAAAGACAATAGGCTTTTAATTTCCATAACTGCCATCATCAATCTCTATAGAAATTATTTTCTTCCCTTAACTCATTTAATCAGCCCTTCTATTACGAGTTTCCTGGTATCCTCAGCCCTTCACAATACCATACCATTCTTATGGTTAAACTGATATATTCTAAAATTTGACTAAATTGTGACAAAAACTTAATTCGTTTTAATTAATTTCATTTTTTTGATAAACATAAAAATCCAATATTTATATATTAATTAAATAAATTGAGAAAACTCTTACGTACTTGTGGATGTATTTTATCTATAAATTAATAAAGATCTCAATAAATATTAAATGATATTAATTTAATACATTAAATATCTAATATTTTTTTTTTAAAGTGAGTGTCCATCCCACGAATCTTTACTTTTTGACCTTTCATAAGCCCGAATCAAGGTTGTGGAATTCCTTCATAAATTGTGAAGTGCATCATGTGCCACGTGCCATGCCCGATGGGTGATGAAATTCTTATAAGACCTGAAAATGAAATCCCAATAAAAACCTTTCAACCCAAGTTTCTAGCTACTTTGTGAAATGACAATAATAATATAATATGACTCTGATAGCACGAACATGCATAAAAAATTAAATGACTTAGAAAATGGTGATAATGATAAATATTAATTATAATAAAATTTTAACTTATTTAATTTTAGAAATTAAAATCAGAATGATACAAATACATTTGAATAAATCACATTAGAGTTTCATGGTTGATTGCATTTTGCCACGTGTTAACAATTTTAGTATAGATTTAGCAAACAATAAATTTTAATCTCAAAGATTATTAAATTAGAACATATGAAAAATATACTTCAATTAAAATATTATTGCTTTGTTCAGATGGGTGTAGTTTAACTACTAATCTCTCATCTCAGGAAGTGAAAGGTGTCAGGTTCGACTCGCATGGCCTCATCTTGTATGTTAAAGAGAGTGATGAGTTTCCCAAAATTTCCCACACTTAAATTACAAAAGAAGAAGTTATTATTGAAAGATGGAGAAATTGATTATTTTCAAGTGCAGAAATCATGTGAAAGTGAAAGAGGAGAATAGGTGAAAGTATACTTCGATTAAAATTTCATTGTTTAATTATTGAAAGATGGAGAAACTGATTATTTTCAAGTGCAGAAATCATGTGAAAGTCAAAAGAGGACCTTTAACTGAATGTTCTAACTTAGGAGATAGAGATTCACTATATAAGGTCCCTCCATAGTTTAGAATATTTTTTTTTTTTTCATAATTTATTTCTAATCTACTGCATGTTAAATGCTTAAATTAAAATCATTGATTTTTTCAAATTGAATATTCTAACATCTAAAGATTCAAAGTAGCTTAATATTCAAAATTTTGTAGATTTCCATTCAAACCTATAAATTTAATTTCAAATAAACCCTATTAATTAACTTAGTCTTTTCAAATTGTGCCATAGTCACCAAATAAAACAACAAAAAGTAAAAGAGCCAGACAAGTTTGAAAACTCTAAAAATGACCTTCCTTGGAGAGCTTTAAAAGGAGATGTTCCTTGCAAGTCTAATAGGTCTATTTCTCAGGATGTTCATTAGGTATCTTCATATTTACATTAAGTTTTCATTTGTGCAATTTACAATTTTCAAAGTATATACAAATTTAAGTTGGTTAAGTCCAGTCAGACCAATAGTTCTGCTCGATTGACCCAATATGAGAAAGAAATTATAACATATTTAATATAATATTTAACATATATTATAAAATTTATTAATAAAAACGATCACTATAGGAGATAGTTATGAGTGTGTTGAAAATGTCTTTCTCCAATTCATTTTAATCGACTCAATACAATTTACTTCATTAAGAAATTTACATTCACAGTTAAAATAAATACGAAATACCATTTGATATTAGCTAAAACAGAATACTGAGTCATTGATCCGAAGGAACCCATTCTATATTTTTTACTCGATTAAGGGTTTTTTTTTTTTGAGGTTCGGAGGTGTTCAGGCATCGCACTTGACTAGTCCTCAGAGGTTTGTGAAAACCTCCAATTGCACATACTGGGTAAGTTTTCATGGAGTGACCCTTCATTAGAGTTATTAGGAATTGAAACACGAGGCCTCAATCTAAGTCTTGTGTCTCAACCGCTAGCCAACTCCGTGAGGTTGATTAAGGGTTTTGACTGCCCTCAGTAGTCACTATGCAATTTTCCTTTTTTAAGATTAATAAGTTAAAACAATTTTTACTTATAATAAATTTTTACTTAAATGACAAAAAGTAATTTGAACTGATGAAATTTTATAGAGCTTAAAAAATGACTTGCTTAATTCAATCAATGTAATTTTTAATAGGCCATATATTCAAGAAATAACCTTTCCAACACACTCACTGCTATCTCATTTGAAGAAGATATACCTAAGTGTTCGGCGAAACACGTGACACCCAAGTGAGTGGGATATCATCTCATATTTTTACAACCTCACTCATTTTATGAGATAAATTTTTTATTCAACTAGGACCAAGAAGGGAAGTGAAAGTGATTGGTGCACCAAAAATAATTAAAATACCTATTTTGCTCAAATTTGTTTCAATCTTTCTACTTTGGTCTTTCCCTCTTCCCTTTTGTTTAGGCAAAATGAGTATTCCACTCATTTTTGGTACATCAAAGTTAAAAGTGTTGATGCACCAATCAATTCCCTAGCAAGAATATTCAAAAACCTTCCAAAATTCAATGGATGAATTCGGAAATTTGGACAGAATTCCATTACTGAGTTTCTATGCATTACCAAAATAATTATGAGTAGATACCATCATCATCATCATCATCAAAGTTAGTATCTCATCTATTTAGTGTTGGCCAATGAGTAAATACCATATACTCCAAATCCAACAAAAAAATTCCAGATCAATTAGCAACAATATCGACAACGTACAACGTTTTATGATGGAGGCAAATCATCCTATGGTACAGAGAATGAACTCTGTCTCGAATCACCAAGGCATAAAAATTACACAATCAGCTAATGTAGGACGGTTTGAAGCATGGCTCCACACATTGAGTTCCTATTTCATATGTGATGAATGGCCTATTAAAGTCGTTAAGATTGAAGCAAAAAGCATTTTTCTTCATTGGGCTTCATAAAAATACTTTCTAATAAGCAATAATTAAATAAACTTGTTGAAGCAACAGAGAGAGAGAGAGAGAGAGAGAGAGAGAGAGAGAGAGCTAAAATTATTCGAAAAGCACAATTTAGATTAAAAGAAAAAGCCATAAATGGGATCCATGTCTAAGAACATTGACAAACAGTTGTTGCCGCTCATGAGTAGAAGATATGTATACCCTACCCTCCAGTGCATGCACCTCTCGAACTCAAGATTGAGATGTAAGGACCAAGTTGAAATCAACCAGACCACCAAGCTAAATGCTCCAAAAAAATGAAAAAATACAAGAATTTCTTTTGCTAGGAATAGATGGAATATAAAGGAAAGCAAGGGACAGTAGACTACTACAAAAAATGGAAAAATGTAACGCAATTTTGATGTATTTGGTATATGTGGATTGCAAAGGGATGGCAATACAGAAAATTCTAGTCAATCTTGACTGAAGAGAACAGGTAATGGACAAAATAGAAGGATACAAGAAAGCCAACAGTCCCAGTTCCCAACATGATAGCAAGAGCCATAAGGAGGGAATAACCTATGTAAAGGATGGCTGATACAGGACCACTCAAACTCTTGAGATCAAATATGAGGTAATTGACAGAATATAAGAACACGTAGAGAGCAACAGAACCAGAAGCAAAGAATGCCTTCCACCACCATCTCCAGTCTTCGACACAGAGATGCATGTATGTTAGGACCACAGACACTTCGGCACAGACAATGACAAGCAGGAGGAAGACAATGAGTAAGAACCCAAAAACATAGTAGAACCTCCCAAGCCAGATGCTGGAAAGGATGAAGAAGAGTTCGATAAAGAGTGTTCCGAAGGGAAGAGTACCTGCCCCAAGAACAAGGAGCCATGATGGGTATTTCCTATCAGGAATTTCTCTTGGAATCTGGTTAGTCCGTACGGGGAATTCAATAGGCGCAGCCCTTGTGCCCAAAAACCCACCTATGAGAGTGAGTGGTACTGAGATACAAAACCAGAGGGATAGAAGTTCAAAATACGAAGAGATTGGTATAGCACCAGTGCTTTTGCTTCCCCAAAGTATGAAGTTCAACACAGTAAGAATGATGAAAGCAAGTCCAGGGAAGAAGCATGCCACCAACCAAGAAACTGACCTCCATCCTTCAGATGTGCCTTTGATAGTTCTCCAAAGGCGAACCCCAACATATCCAGCAATGATCCCGAGGAAAAGGTAGAGAATGATCATCCCCGTTAACAGCATACCACGCGAAGCTGGTGACATGAACCCAAGAGCTGCAAAAACAATTGTTACAACAGCCATACCTGCAATCTGGACACCATCACCTACCATCACGCAAAGTAGCTTTGAAGAGTCTGGCTCTCTGAACGCATCACCAACTACAAGCTTCCAACCTGATAGCTCTTCATTCATCTGTGCTTGAGCTTCTTTATCCAACTCTTCATATTTTGTTAAATCCCTTCGTACTGTCCTCAAGAATATAACAAACACAATCCCTGCTAAAAAGGATATCACCATCAGTGAGTTTAGGATAGAGAACCAGTGGACACGGGCACCTTCCATCTTCAGATAAGCATCCCATCGTGAGGGCCACTTTATATCACTCTTCTCAAATTCAACCTCATAAGTAAATGCAACTCTCACCTGTTCCCGTATCACCTGTGACTTATCAAGTTCAAGCGGGCAGTTTACAGGGTTGATCTTATCATACATGTTAAGCTTTGTCATGACTTCGGGGTCATGTTTGACACTGCAGGGGATGACCTCAAACCCAACTATCTCATACCCAGATATCCTCTTATCAGGTTCGGTGATCACGCCCATGCCCTCTTCCCCAGTGCCGATTATCTCCACACCTCTCCCTTCATACTCATGCACAAACACCTTAAATTTCAGATGATTTATGATATAATCATCATTGCTGCCGGTTGGTGTATAACCCACAGGAAAACCTGTCCACTGGATTTTTAAACCATCCTGTGTGGCAAACCTCATTGCAGGTAAGTTGTCAAGAATCATATTCACCTGATAAAGATCTCGTGTTCTCTGCTTCAAGAGCTTCACCTCATGTTCAGTTAATGGATTTGTAGTACAGAGATAAACAGATTCATTGAAATTCATCCGGAAACGATATGGGGAGTTATCAATCTGATCGCCCATAAGGAGTTCTCCTAAGTTCTCTGCACTCTTCTTAATTCCAGCTTTCGGTTTGCAGTATGGGAGACTGTAATAGCTGAAAGGAAGCTCAGTCTCAATAGATGTCAGGGAATTCACTTTAGCGTATATCTCTTCCCCTTGAGAATAAGTGTGCATGTAACTCCCAGGGAGATAAAATCCATTGCACACGCATGCAAACAAGATCGTGCAGATCAAAGCATAGTGGGTCAAAGAAATCTCCACCATCAATGAAGTAGCCATCAGAATAAACCAGTAGTTCCAAAATGGATGTTGTAACAGATTCAGATCTACTGTAAATGAACTTTACTGACTCTATCAGAAGTGACTTTCATTCAGTATGGAGATTTCAGCCTACAAAAAACCCAATAGATGCCTGAGAACTTCCTTGAATGATTATAAACCTTATTTTCCATTAGAATGACAGAAAAAAAAAAATACAAATGGAAGGAAATTTCCTCTGTGAGAACAAATAGACAAATATATAAAGGCCAGATCTAGAATGACTATTTTTCAGAAGATGGTTGAAAACTCAAATACAGAACTGAAGATCCAGTTAAGAAGAGCAACCATGGTAGTTCAATCTACAGATGTAAAATTGCAACCATTGAAGCAATATCAAATCCAAATCCTCTAAGGTTGAAACCAAACAGGGGCATGTTGCATGATTGTGGGGCTAAACTGCCCACACGAAATGCAAAAGGAGCCTTTAGATTTATCCAATTATCAAAGATTTAATCTCACCTAAGGTTTCTAATGCTTCAACATAAGCTGGTGTCATGAACAGTTGACAAATTGAAAATTCTCAGATCGATAAAAGCTGCCCATTTTGCAGCCTTATATCAAATGGTTAGAAACCTCATATTTTGATGAATCTTGGCATTTGGATAAAAAATAAAAATACCTCCCTTCATTTGATAAGGTCATTGAGCCTGTAGCCATGTCATGTGTTACTCAATTCGGAATGAGAAAAGTGATCTCTCTTCCAAAATCGTAAATATGAATTCATCTCAAATGCAATATGAAATCGGATTGAATTGTTTGTGATTAAGACAGGTCGAAATTGCATGAGAACCTATCATTACACCTTAAATCGGTGAATAGAAACACATAAGTGAGAAAAATATACTGATCATTTCAGATAACAGAACAAAGTAAATTACATAACCAAACTTGAATTTAAAAAAAAAAAGAAAAGAAAAGAACAGATCATACCAAAAAAGCATAATCAAATCATTAAAGGAAATGACGCCAACATTAGAAAAACCAAAAACTGATGGAAGTATCTAAGTAAAGATCAGGCAACAGATCTAAGTATATAAATCAAGATCGCAGTACTTTAACCCAAAAAAGAAGCCAGAATTTTCTTAATAATTGATGAAATTTCACAGCATAACGGAGAAATGGAGCATCGATCTAGGGTTCGCCACCTTACCAGAGTAAGAAACAACGAAGGAAATCGGTTCAGATCTAGAGAGAACAAGAACTTCATGAAGTGTGCAAACAGAAGCGAAGAAACTGAAAGCGAATATACGGCCTTGAGAACTCGATGCGAACTTCTTTTACGTTTGTCTTCATTTGTACAATTGTACCCCTCAAATAATAAATTATTTCTTACTTGATAAGCAACGGAGTGACTTGCGAGTGTTGATAACTAAACTCAAAATAATATTTATTTAAAGTCTATTTTTAGTTTAATACATTCAATAATATATACAACCAAGACTGTTCATTTGTTGGAGACTCTTTATAATTAATATATTTAGATTTTTTTTTTTGTTTTGATCAAAGTTAAGAGGACTAAACTTCTTCAATATTCTTCATATATAATACTTATAATTATCCATTAACTGGACGTTGACAACAATTTTATATTTTCCCTTTTAAATTGAAATTTGTATACAGAAAATTAAATCAAATCGTATGGTATCTGTCACGCCCCGACCCGAAGGGTGGGCCTAGAACGTGACTGATTTTTTTTTTTTTTAAAGATAAATTAAACCACAAGCATTCTCACTGGGCTGGATTAACAGTTAGGCCCAGAGGTCACACATGAACCCATCATGTGGACTCAAACATGTACCATATGCTTACCCCATAAAATAGACATTAACAACATCAACACATAGCATAAAAAAATCAACCATTGATTTCAACATTCAAAACATTGTCTAAAAACTACAAATGCAACATAGCTTAGTACATCAAATTAACACAAATTAAGTACCGCATCCGGTACTTAATAAAAGTCAACGGTTCCAAGAACCAAGAGGAAAAGATCAGGGCATTCTCCTCCTAGGGAATCCCAAAATACTGTTTTAGCTTAATCGCCCTAAGCCTGAAAGAGAGAGTCTTCCTCCTTGGGTTCATCGTCTGAAAGGTTAGTAGTGTGAGCTAACTAGCCCAGTAAAGGAAATATAATAATGCAGTTTAAGTAAAAACATAACAGGTTAGCAACAGTTCAATAATATCACATGCTTGATAACAATAAGCATAATCTCAAGTAATACATCAACATCATCAAACACTGCCATTATCTACTGTAACGCCTACTGACTACGCTGAGACCAGTATTAAGTCCCGACATGGTCAAAATACATCCTTACAAGTACATCTCCGGCTCTGACTTAGCCGATACTGACATCCTCAAGTCAGCAACTGTCGACAGCATGGTCCGCCCATGGTCCAGTAGACATAAACCATCTCTCATATGACTGATATTGGTTCAATAGCCCAGGTACGTGGAAGCAGTCTTACGTACTCATACGATCAACATCGTAATATCACAATCATCATCAGTACTCTTACCATAGTGCATCATGTATAGGCATATGAGTGGGTTCATCAAAACTGAAACCACTCATTGCTCAATACTCATCTCATCATAAAACCTGTTTACAAAATCTGCAGAGTTAAGTTCCCTCACCGTGATTATGTAGTTACACGGTCTCTGTTCAAACAACACACAAATGAACAATTAATATACATAACAAATACGTACACATACGTAGTTTTTGAAAATCATACGTTTTCCCACAAAATATTCAGGGTTCATGGAATTGAGTCTCCTACTTGGTTTCTATCCTTTTTTAATTATCATAATCCATAATATAATAATAAATAAAAAGGGGTTCAGTCCAAAACTCATATTGTCTTCTGGGCATTGACCAGATTGACTTATTGAGTTAGGTCTAGATCCTCGGGTCATTTCTCGAATGTCTTCTGGATATGACCAGACCTGACATTTTGAGTTAGACCTCAAGGTCACCCAGTGCCCGACTATAGTGTCGGCCTGAAAGTGAATCATTCAGTCCCCGACCAATAGGGTCGGCGTGGAAGCGGATACAATAGTATTTGCACTATAAGTAATAAGAGAAGAGGGTTAGTACAATTTTAATTAACAAAAAGGGTACTAATCATCACATCACATAATCTAACAAAATAATAATAATTTTTTTTTAATAAAATAATAATATTTATTTATTCAATTATTTATTCATTTTTTTTCCAATGGGAACCAACATTAAAAATCACAAGCAACAATAATATCAAATAAAAAAATAATTTTTTTTTTCTTCTTCCTCCCGTTCATTGTCTGCAACAGACAGTGAACGGCCGGGAATGGTGAAAATCGAACTTGGGAAATGGAGAGTTTTCAGGACTCGGTTTTTACATCTGACCGGTCCAATGGATTCCTCCGGGAGTCCTCTTTCCATAGGGAGAGGTTTGGAGCTTTGAAACTCAGTGAGCCATCCGATCTTAGCACCGGAAGCTCACTGATACGAGAAACTTTATAATTTTTCCTAAACTTTGAAATCATTTTTCTCACTGAAAATAGAGCCAAATTCAAAATTTCTTGATTCAAAACATATCAAAATTGAAAGGGGAATGCAGTGGTTACATTGGATTGAATTCCTGGGCTGAAATCTGGATTTTTAAAATTTTTTCTTCTAAGTTACTGTTACTGAAACGGAAGCTTAAAGTAGGGGTTTCTCGGCTGAAATCACAGAGAGGGAAAGAGGAAAAGCAGAAGAAAATTTGATGGGAGTGAATCCGATTAAAGGAGGCCAAAATTTATAGGTTTTTGGCCGGGAAATCCGGCTGCCCGAGGATGGGACGGGACGACGGGAAAGCGGGCCAAGCAGAGACGCTGCTACAGTAAATTTTTGGTTTTTGCGAATCAGCCCTCCACATTTTCCATTTTTGCAAAAAAGGCCCCATTTTGTCAAAAACTGGATTTTTAACAAAAAAATAATTTCAAAAGCTCAAAAATTTAATCCAACCTTACAGATAGGTTGGGTTTTAAAAATCTTAATCACCATAAAAATTTTGGAATTTAACTCTTATTAAAAATCATTTATTTAAATAAAAATCATAAATATACACTATTTACTTAAATAAAGAATTGTTAAAATAAACAATTTAGAAACATCATTTTGAGGTGAAATGAAATAACTAGATCATTTTTAAAATGTTCTACCATAAAATACTAATTTCAAATTTTATTTCATTTTCAAAACCCTTTAAAATAATTAATACTCCCTTTTGGGGTTTTGACGGGTGGGATTTAAATACCATTTTCTGAAAATAAATTCATTTTAAAATCAGAAATGCAAATCCTTTATTAAGGAGAATATTATCCACCAATATTATACACATATCAACAATATTTATAAAAATATACACAACAAGTGGTAAATTACCAAAATGTCCCTCCAGCTGGGAGAGCTGGATCACTGAGTTTTCGGGCTCAGATATAGCTAAACTTGGGCTTTCCTCAAAGCCCTAACCAAAATATCCGAGATTAATCGATTAAAAAAGATTAACAAACTAAAACACACCTAATCTGAAGCAGGGTATTACAGTATCAATCCTCAAAGTTCTATTGTAGTTTAATTACGTAAGCTGTTTCTCATTTAAGTATATGCTACTGCATATTTTATGCATAAAGGTAAAATGAAAAATTCATTTCAAGGACCAATGTACAAATTACAAATATTGTGTAAGGGCACATATGTAAAGCATTGAGATATATTGGAGTTTTTTGTATAAACTTTTATATAACAGAGGTGTTTATGAAAATTTTAGAGGCTGTATAGCGTGCCAACTCCTTGTTTTCCTGTGTATTGTCATTTTTGTCATTAATAATATAAGATTGGTTGGTGATAATAGCTAAGTGATTTGGTTTCAAGCTAAGTGATTTGGTTTCAACCTTACAGTGTCTCCAGATCTTAAGTGTAAAAATCACAGCGGCTAACTCAAAATCAGGTCGAATAATTATGTTCATACACCTTTGATTCTCTAGCCCAAGTAACCACTCTACCACCTTACATCAAAACACATCCGAGACCCACTCAAGATACATCAACTTTATGAATTCAAATGATCCAATATGAAAATCTATGAATTTGGAAAGAGAAAAACAATGTAAATTTAGATCTCTAAAATGTAGAAATAGATAATGTTGCAGGAGTTATAATAAACAACAAATATAATTTAAGAAATGAAAAAAAGGTAAGGTGCACAATTTTCCTAATGTATGCAGGAAGATTTGCTGGAAATTTTGTCTTTAGGATCCAATGCCCTTACTTCTTCTCCTTGGTATGTACCTCAAAAATAGAGAATGAAATGTCCCAACTGAATTGACAATTCAATAAGAGAGAAAAGACACTTTATTTTTTTTACTCATTTCATCATTCACCCATCTTATTTATAGACGAAAAACGACAACGATCAAGTTGCAACTTCAAGTTTGTAATCATTTTTTCTTCATCTCTATCAAATGGCCAAGAAACTTAAATTATAAAGAGTGATTATTTTCAGTTTTTTTCCTCTTCTTTTCTTTCTTTCTTTAATCATTCATATCTCTTGATTTAAAATTTTTGAAATCAATAATTTATATTTAGTGAGCTGTAAAAGGCCAATATTATATGTATTAAATTATTAATTAATAATGAAATTTTGTATATTATATTTATTTAATCACTTATTGATTCAATTATATAAAATCCATCTTCTCTTGAGAGGATATTTCATTGGAGAGTGGCATTTATTGTGACTTACCGGCAACGTACACGTGTACGTGTCACTGGCCTTTATTTTTTAATTTTTATCTAAAAAATTGGACGGAAATACGGAATAATTCGATATATTGGCAGGGATTAATATTTAATACTCTGGCCGGACGAATTTGGATCTCGTCGCGGTGGTAACATACCTTAAATTGGCCGTCCAAAGAAAGGAAGGAAACGACTTCTGCGAAGACGACGACACTTCAAAAACGGTCATAAAGAAGGAGAAGAGTTGTCGAAAAAGAAAAAGAAAAAGAAAAGAAAAGCACGAAGACAGGCTCTCGATTCGATTCGATTCCATTGGATTTCTCATTTCCATCATTTTATTTTGAAAAGAAGATTGCAAAACCCTAAGCCAGAACCTTTAACAATTTGACATCATCCTTCCTTCATCATTTCCGTCTATCCGTCTCCAACCAATTTCCTTCAGAAAGACTCCAATTATGTTCTCCGATCTCCATTTTCTTCAATTTCTTTGAGGTACTTTTCATTCACTTTGTTTCCAAATCCCACAAAACTAAGAAAACTATATAGAAATCGATATCTGCATCGCGGAATTATTTTGCACGGAGGAGTCTTAGATTCAGATCCGGAAACCCGATTTCAGAGCTCCATTTTCGGTTCTATTGGTTTCTGCTAGTAATCTTGGCTGGAAATCATGTGTTTTCCTCCGGTTGTTTTATTTCCTGAAAAATTCGAATCTGAACTGATTTTCCATGCTTAATTTTGGGGCTAGACCCATTTTTTCTACGCCTTTACTAGTTTCATAGCAGATGTCATAGTTTTTGAGAATTTTCTGATTCAAAATAACAGTTTCAGCTCCAAAATCCATGTTTGGGACGAACTGATTTGAATTTCTTATGTGGGTATTACACTTTCTTCAGTTCTTAAGTTATTCTTTTGGTTTGAAATCTTAAATGCGTATCTTACAGTGAAAGTTGAGTAGTTTCATTGATTTGTATGTTCTAATTAGGGTTCTGTTTTTGTAAAGGTAATGTTGAGAGGATGCAAGCGGTGGTTTAGAATATTTATAAGATTATGTTTTCTGTTCGGGTTTTCCATGGAAAATTCTTTTTAATTTTTGGGTGTTCATAAAGAGTAGATTATTTTATTCTTTTCACATATTTTTGGAATTCAGTATCGACCTCTGCTTCTTTTTTTTTTTTGAATCAGATCATCAACTTCTTCTTTGGTCGAAGTTTATTGTGTTCTATTTTATTTTATATCTTAAATGTGGATTTGAACGTTCTTTGTTCTGATGATTGAATTGAAATTGAGTTTTCTTCTTTTTTGTTTTGTAAGAAAGTCGTTTTGAAAGGTTAGATTTAATAAATTATCCTTTTATGGAAAATTTAAACGCCTTTTTTTTAACAGCATCCCTGTTTCGGAAGGATTTATCAAGAAAATTTGCAGAATTTGAGCTTCTCTGCATCATCTTATCTGCTTCTGAGAATCTGTACTTGAAAACTCAAGAAACAGAGAAAAACCTTGGCTGACTCGATTTCATTTATAGTGAAGTTTTTCAGCCAAAACATGTGAAAACTTGGAAATCTCAGCCAAGTTACTCTACTTGATTGTATTTTGAGTTGGGTTTTCTGTCTATAAAACCATGTTTGGGATAGAATTCAGATTCTTTTTTATTCCCCCCCCTACACACTTTAGGTTTGGGTCTTCTCTCAAGGAACTCTGGTGGTTTTTGGAATCTTTTAACAAAACAACAAAATGCTCTTGATAGAATTTTAATGCAAATGATGATTACACACTTTAAAATGCACATTTTTATCTACTCAAAAAGAAGATTTAGGTGTCCCTTTTATTAAAAAAGAAGGTGTCCGATAAGACATGAACTGGTCTTATTGCTTGGTGGCAAGAATTTATTAGTTTTCTTGAGCTTTGTGCAATTCACTGCAGTTTTAATCTCTTGGATGACTGACAAAACTTAGAAATGTCGGTTGCAGACTGGCCTGCTGGCTTGCCTTGATCTCTAATTATTTAATCAGTAGCAGTCTCGGAGATATATTGAATTTCATATCATTTGCTGCGGTATTTTGACTAGCATGACATTTTTTGAATCTTACGCTAAAATTTAAGATTAGATCATTAAAACCTATTTGGATACAAGTAATTTGCAAATATTCAAACGATGACAAAATTTTCATAGGTAACTTCTGTTCTTATTCACCAATTGCAAGTTTGTGACAGCGTTGGCCAGCCACTTTTATTTTATTAGGATTTTCACCATAATGTAAAATATGCATTAATATTAGGTTGGAGTTGTTGTCTACTGATCTAAATATTGTCTGCTGTGGATTGGGATTTGTTAATTGCATGCGATCTCAATCCTGACATAAGTTTATATAACTAGGAATCTTTTGATTTGACATGAAAACAAAGAGAAAATAGTGAATAAATAGCATTTTTTTAACAATTTTCCAATAGTGATCTAATTTCTTTGGATTATACTAAGTAAAATGCAGATTTTGCTTTTGACCATTTTGCAGCATCTAATGGATGTTTGGGTGTCTTAGATTTTGTGGATTTCTGATGAATTCTGCTGTCTCTTATTAGGAGAATCCCATTTTTTTCATTGCTTTTTTTTTTTTTGGATTTTTTTAGCATCTTTTAGGATTCTGCTATTTTTGTTGTATCAGAGTTCACTGTAAGTCTGTTGTTTCAACATTTTAGGTTGCTGCCAGTTACATGAACGTAGTGGGTTCATAGTGCATTTTACAAAGCCTGGGGTTTGAAAGCTTTTGGTATATTGAGAACAAATGTCAGGTAAGTCTTTCAACTTCTATAATATGTGTTCCTTTCACCTGGAGTTAGGATAGATAAGGTTCCAGAGGATATATTGATTCTTCCATTTATTTTGTACTTTTGGGCCTTCTGCGGGCTTACATATTATTTCAAACATCATTTTAATTTCTGTACTTAAAAATGTAGGAGCAATTATTCATAATGAGAAGAAAGAAAGAAGATCAGATGTGGATAACTCAGAGGATGAGAGAAGAACCAAAATTGGGGTGCTCAAGAAAAAAGCAATAAATGCTTCAAACAAGTTCACACGGTCCCTCAAGAAGCATGGCAAAAGGAAAATTGATTATAGGAGCTCTTCAGTTTCAATTGAGGATATTCGAGATGTAGAAGAGGAGAGAGCAGTCAATGCTTTCCGTCACGAACTTCTAATGAGGGATTTATTGCCTCTTAGGCATGATGACTATCATACGCTGTTACGGTCAGTTTCTCCTTTAATGGATTTGTGTATCTTATTCAGGAAGTACATTTTGTGATATGGGATTTTTTGGCAGATTCTTGAAAGCCAGGAAATTTGACATTGGGAAAGCAATATACATGTGGTTTGAAATGATTCAATGGCGAAAGGAGTATGGGACGGATATTATATTGGAGGTGAGGCTACTTTTTTTTTTTCCTTTCATTTTTTTTTTTTGAAAGATAGGTGAAGCTACTTATGGTTGTTAATTTTGAATGAGGACCTTAAAATAATGAACCTTATAGCATAGTGGGTTGGGGTTGGGGTGGGGGTGGGGTGGGTTAGGTGTTGATGGGAAGGATGCGCATTAGAGTGGTCAAAGTTCTACCCCGCCGGAAACTTGTATTGATGTTAGGCATCAATAGTTTGAATTTCATTTATTCCATATATATTTTGGGTGAAACTCTAGTGGTGTATGTAAAGAGGTTTTTTGAAGTTGGGATATATACCACCGTTAATGAGGATAGGTGATTATGAAAGGGTTTAGATTGATTATAGCTGGTCCTACCCAAGTTCCTGTGGTTGGGTTCCTCTTTAAGTATTTTCCTATATGTTGTTCTTGTCATCATCATCATCATCATCATCACCAGCACCATCCTAGCTATTATTCTGTCTAAGGTTGGTTTCTCTATGTTGTGTAAATTGAAATTGTGCAATTTTATCCTAGAATTGAAATTGAATAGTTGAATAGGTACAAATTGCTCAATAAGGATTTAGAGACTCATGCATCACATAAAATTTTGATTATTCAACTTTCACTGTCATCATTTAAGAAATGTAGCATCCAATTCAAGACTTGTTAGATTTTTTTTTTCCCTCAATTTCTCCTGTTGAATGCTGGGGTTTGGAATAACAATGGACTATGTCTAGAGTCCCAAAATCCTTATCAGTAGCATTTCAATGTGAAGGAGCCAATGCTTGACCACATTGATACCCTCATATTATTATTTTTGTTTTTGTTTAATCGGTATTGTTCTCTTATTCATGACCGTAGCTTTTTTTTTTTAAAATGGTAATTCACCCTAGGTTATTGTTAAGGGTGTTATTTGTGTGCTACAGCCTATTTGTCGAGTTTATTTTTTTTTACCTATTTACATTCAGAATATTTGGATGCTTCCTACAGAAAACTCATGCTGTATTTATGATACCTTTTATTATTTATATTCTACATCTGCATTATCCAAATGGTTTCTAAGTCATTATGACACTAGTGGTTATTTCGATGTTGATTGATAGAAGCATTGTTCAATTTTAAGTGTCGTAACACTAACAATAATAAATGAAACTGTAATTAAGGACTTCGAGTATGAAGAGATGGAAGAAGTTTTGCGTTACTACCCTCAGGGGTATCATGGAGTTGATAAAGAAGGAAGACCCATATACATTGAGAGGCTTGGGCAAGCCGAACCAAGTAAGCTGATGCATGTTACTTCAGTGGACCGCTACTTAAAGTATCATGTACAGGAGCATGAGAGGGCCTTCCGTGAGAAGTTTCCTGCATGTTCAGTTGCAGCAAGAAGGCGAGTTTGTTCAACTACAACAATCTTGGACGTGCAAGGCTTGGTATTTTTTCTCATTCATTCTTGAAGTTGTTGAATTTTTTGTCCATATTTTAATGTTTTGTAGTGGAAATATTTCATCATCTTTCAAGATTTGGTTATTATTCACATTTAAGGTACATTAAGATGTCTTTTTTTTTGAATGATAAGCAAGTTTATTCATTCAAAGAATAGGGAAAACCTCCCAAATTACAGTACAGGCCCCAAAAGAATGGGGGAAACAAACTAGGAACATTAAGATGTCTTTGTTCTTGTAATACAGGGTACAAAAAATTTAAGCAAAGCTGCGTGGGATCTCCTTGCTGGTATGCAGAAAATTGATTCCAGTTACTATCCTGAGGTACCCGACGGATTCTATATGGACTTAATGATTCATGTAATACTTAAGTTAAGTTGCTTTTGGATATTGGTTCAACTTACCCTTTTTAAATTTCATGCAGACATTACATCAAATGTTCATTGTTAATTGTGGTCCTGCTTTCAAGATGCTTTGGATGAGTGTGAAGAAGTTCCTTGATGCAAATACCATGGCAAAGATACACGTGAGGATATGACTTGAAAGGAACTGTACCCATTTTCTTTGGTTCTGAGTGGCCTTTAGTTTGATATGAGTTTCTCTTTGCAGGTCTTAGGAACCAAGTATCAGAGTAAATTACTTGAAGTGATTGACTCAAGGTTCATTTGTTAACCCATTGTAATTCCTGTTGATTTCCAAGGAATATCACATATGATAGTTTTGTTTCTAAGATTGTTTATTCTTCAGCCAATTGCCAGACTTCCTAGGTGGGACATGCATGTGTGCTGGAGGTTGTCTCAGATCTAATAAAGGACCCTGGAATGATCCCATAATTATGAAGGTAAGTTTCCTAGATGGTTTAATGCTCTGCATATTTTCTGTCAAATTCCAAAATTTTGATGAAACTTGTTGGGCTGAGTTTAACTTGAACATCCCCCTTGCAGTTTGTATATAATGTGGAAGCAACATTCATAAGGCAAATTGCACTACTATCAGATGGTGAACAGAAAATTGAGTCCTACACTAGGCTACACCAATTGAAGGCAAGATCCTGTGTGTGTGTCGTTCCATAGTAGTACTCCCATGTATCCCATTTAGTTATGTACTGTAGAGCCCATATTTCATAATTCCATGTATCACTTTAGATTGGTGAAAACTCATCATTAGAATAAAAGTGATCTTTATTCAGATATGATTTTGCATTTATTCTTTGAGGTAACAAAGATCACTTCTATCCTGCGGTGATATTTGGGCCAATTCCTTACAATCCAATGGTCTAATTAGACAAAGAGGCACCAAGGTGCAGATTCTTACATATAAACTGGAAAATCCCTTGCAATCAGCTAAATAGTTATTGGTTCTTTTCTAAATGTTAGGGAAGAAGCAGTGACACGTCAACAGCTGAATCAGGATCAGATGTTGAAGAACTTAGTTCTCCCATTGGATTAAAGGAGACTGGGTTTACTCGATTAGCTCCAGTTCATGAAGAAGTAAGTTCTCATTCACTTTCAACCACTGTAGTTATGTACAACGTGCATGAACATAAACTCTCTCCCTTTCCAGGTATATACATTTTCTATGTACTTGTGTAAAACTTGCAGCAATCTTCTAGTCTTAAAAAACAATGATCATTTATTATAAAAAGGTGTTCAAGAAAAAAAAATGAAATATCCCTATAAAAAGCAAAAACTTGCAACAATACAAATAATTTTAGAAAAAAAGGGTTGAGGAAACCCACCTTTACAAGATAATTTTCACTGGACTTGCCTCCCTTGGGATTTTCACATGCACTCTACCCAAGTGTGAAGCTGTTTAAGTATGGTTGTGTTTGGCTGGTCAACCCATTTAAGGTTGTTAGGTTGAATCCATTAATTGATTAGGCTGGTTCAACCTGTTTAAATTTGATTGATTTTGGATTAACAACCCATTTAATAAATGGTTCGGATTTTGTGTGGCTTTGGTTGACCCTACCTATTTAATGAATGGATCAGGTCACGTTGGATATCAGTTGGGATGTTCAGTTTAACCTGTCAAAGATGACTGGGTTGGTTAACCCATTTGATAATGAGTTAGGTCAAATCAGTAATGAGTGATAAGGTCAACCCATTTAAGAGTGGTTAGATAAGGTAATCTATTTAATATATGGGTTAGTTTGCATATGTAGTTGGATTAGGTCAATTATGAGTTTGCATGGGCTGGGTCAAACATTTAAGATTGGTTAGGTTTTTTTTTGAAACGGAGACAAAAAGAATATTTCATTAATTAATGAGTGAGAATGTGAGATACAAAAGCATGGAGGGACATGTATAAGAGAGTTATACAGGGCCCTCAACAAGAGTGAAATACATCAAGAGTGAGAAAAGAAGTAGACGGTAAAGTACTATGACTATGACAGTAATAAAACCTTGGTCCCATAACCCAACTGAGGCTGTAGGAGGTGGTTAGAGAGGAAGTTCTCCTGAATGAGGAGACTTTCAAACCTCTCCTCCTTGCAAAGACTAAAAGGAAAACACTTCCACTGTCGGCTGTGATTTTTGTACTCTAACCTTCGCTAGGAAGTCAGTAACACTGTTCGCATGAGCGAGCAGCATGCATGAAACGGATGACTCCATTCCTACACAATCTCCTCGTGTCCCTAACAATGTTGACTTATTTCCAGGAAGGATTCTTTCTTCCATTAGCCCAAACGATTGCATTAACAGAATCACTTTCAATAATGAGGTTGCCATTCCAAGACCTAGCCCAAAGATGGATCGCTTGCCTAATTTCCCTTAGCTCACCCTGATGTGGTGCATCTCAACACCTTCCATTTTCAGAGTATTGCTATTTTCGTTTTTTGTTTTTAGATAGGTTTTTTTTTGTAATTAGAAATTAGGATTTTCTATTTTCAGTGAGTTTATTTTCGTTTTAAGCTATTTTTAGGAGTTTCTTTATTTAAGAGGGTATCTCTTATAAAAGCCCTCTCTTGGAGAACGATTGAATGAAATAAAGATTGAGATTTTCGCAAGATACTAGTGCAAGGTGCAATTTTCAGATTGTGGGAGTGATTCCTTAGCGTGAGGCTACGGTGTGAGGCCTTGGTTTGAGGCCATAGTTCTATCTTCAGGTACTTCTCTTCCTATCATCTTCTTCTCTCTACTTCTTCTCGCTGTTCCTTGCTTTACCCTCCACTGGAAACCCTTCCCTTGCTGCTACAACCCTTGTTGATCCCTCCACAATTGCCAGATCCAAACTCCTTGCTTCTGCCGCTCCTTTCTTGGATTTCCCTGACTGCTGCAGCCCTTAATAACCATCGCCAGCCCTTTCCGTGATCTTTAGTCCCCTTTCCCTTACTTCTGTTAGCTTCCAGAAACTCCTCCCTACCTCCGTAACCCATGTTGTGTTAGCCGCAACCCATTGAGTCCCCTACAGTGCTGCCACAGCCCTCTTTCATTGGT
Organism: Chimonanthus praecox; assembly: GCA_022113865.1. Classification (NCBI taxonomy): domain Eukaryota; kingdom Viridiplantae; phylum Streptophyta; class Magnoliopsida; order Laurales; family Calycanthaceae; genus Chimonanthus; species Chimonanthus praecox. The sequence continues at coordinate 57,717,238 of CM039089.1, forward strand.
TGGGACTTCCGTTACCCCTTGCATCCCATTCCTTAGTGCCGTAAGTCCCCTTTTACTCTCTTCCTATCTTTCGCATGGTTGCCCTAATTCCCTTTAAGTTCCCACGTGACTTAAACTCCTTTATTAAGTTACTCCCACATGTGCCTAATTTAACCACACCCATTACCCATTTTAAGTGTTTGGATTACTATTTAATTAGTTACATTGGATTTCTGAATTTCTTTATTATTTGCAGCTTATCATATTATTTCATTGATAATTTGTTAATACTAATTTTAATTTCAGCCCATATTTAGTCTAGAGTGCATTATTTTCATCCCTTTTTAGTTTTAGGACCACATTAGGCATTTAGGGTCACCCTATTAGTTGTCCTGCATCACAACCTCATTGGATCCATAATCCCTATTGGTTCTGAGACGATCAGTAGCATCCTACCCTTGTCACCATGAAGGAACCCCTATCTCCGCCGGACTAGTTTTACCCCTCGCTGCATCATCGACATTTAGGTTGGGGCACCCTTTTTAACAAATGGTGGGTTTGCATGTAGTTGGTCAACGCATTAATATTGTTACGATTGCACCAACCCACTCATGTAATGACTTAGTCAAGTACAGTCAGGTCAACTGATTGATTTAATAGGAAAACAAATCTCTAGGGGTCCAATAGGAAATTTTTGGATTATTTTTCTTGGAAAATTTGCCCGTATGAAATCAGATTTAGAGGAACATTGTCACCAATAAATGTTAGAAAATTTACTTACACAGTGAAACCAACTTACCCTTAAAGAAGCTGGAAACTACATATTGTTGGCCAGACAACATTAAGTAGTGAACTTTCAAAGCTTTTGCCTTTCCTTCGTACTATCTTCTTCTCAAAATAAATTTCTATTGCCATCTAAAGAAAGGACTGTAGAGAAATGGTGTTCTTAATTTTCATAATCTCTATACAAATGTAACAAAGTTCAGTGGATAGGAAGAGTCATGCTAAACTAACATTACAATTGGCTAGATCTGTGTGGCCGCACCTTGTATTTCATCTCACGCATTAGTATCACGATGAACGATAATCCTAATTTTGTCCAAATCAGATATACAGTTCCAGTCCATATGTCATCATTTGGTTGTAAACACAATGAGAAAACAAAGGAAGAGATGATCATCCAAATATGTATATGTTTGTTTTCTAATTAAGTTTTTACAACCAAATTATGACAAGTGAAAAGTTCTACTTATAATAGATTTTGTTTTAGTTGTGTTTTTCATTTTAATTACAATCAAATCTAAATTAGCATTCTAAAAAAAAAAATTAAGAAAAACACCTCACACCTAAAAAATGAATAAAGTAATCATGAAATCATGATTTTCCTCCATTTCGTATATAAATGGGCAGTTCTAGTAGGAAGAGTGGATAGGAAGAGTCATGCTAAACTAACATTACAATTGGCTAGATCTGTGTGGCCGCACCTTGTATTTCATCTCAAGCAGTAGTATCACAATGAAGGATACTCTTAATTTTGTCCAAATCAGAGATACAGTTCCAGTCGATATGACATCATTTGGTTGTGAACACAATGAGAAAACAAAGGAAGAGATGATCATCCAAGTATGTCAATGTTCATTTTCTAATTAAGTTCTTACAACCAAATTATGACAAGTGAAAAGTTCTACTTATAATAGATTTTGTTTTAGTTGTGTTTTTCATTTTAATTACAATCAAATCTAAAAATAGGATTCTAAAAAAATTAAATTTATTAAGTGAACCTGAACATGTCACCTCAAGCACTTCTAAAAATGAATAAAGTAATCATGAAATCATGATTTTCCTCCATTTCGTATATAAATGGGCAGTTCTAGTAGACCCCTAGGTTGAAAAGTCTAGGTGCTCTGATGGTCCATGTCAAAAGGTGGGACCCCACCTTATGATGAAAGAACTTGATGGTTGGATAGATCATCATGGTTCCTATCCAACTATCCAAACCTATTAAATTATTGTAACTCTTGATTTTTTATGATCTGAATAAAACTGTTTCATTAATATTTTTATCCATCATGATCAATCCAATAGTGAAGATATATCAAATGGATATAAATTCAAGTTGGATCTAAATCTAAATGGAAAAACCAACATTTTGAGTGGTTTTGATTACTAGAAAATGAGACTCACATGGGGCTTGTACACCTAGGCATTTGTCTGCCTGGGTGTAGTCTAGATTCACCCTATTCAAACATATACACATGCACAAATATATACATACATATATAATGAATTTCTCTCCTACAAACAACGAAAATCAGCTTAAGATGCGAAATGATACCTGGTTGGCTCCGTACCATGTAGCCTCTATGGATGGAAACACAATGGTGATGAAAAAGAAAAAAAATTTGAGTAGGTGGTGGTGCAGGATCCTCCATTGCACAAGCCCTTGCTTTCCCCAATGGCAATAGAGTAAGAAGTATTGGTGGGCAATCAATTGCATCACCCACTACAAAGACATATGACTGGCTATGCCGTTCCGCATTGAATTTGGATTTGACTTGGGGTCCAATGCCAATGGTGACTCACCTAGTTGGCTTGTGTATGATGTCTACAAAATTTTATCTTGATTGGATAAGTAAAGTATGTTTTTTCAAGGCCCTCAAAGATTCAACTTTGTTTGACGATTGAAATTCATTGGGTTAGATCAACACGATGTAAAAGTTGGATTTGTGTCAAATTGGATACGGGTGCAATTCATGGTGGGTAAGTAGGTGTGGTGATGGAGGGAGAATGAACTCACTGGGTCCACTTTGTGCCCCACAATCCTAAGACCCCATTAAATCTCATGAGGACTTGGTCTTAAGGGAGAATTTATATCTCTGTGTAGCTACATGTATTTATAGTGAGTCTACAAAGTGCTCAGGTAGGAATTTCACGAGTGTATGGCCTCTGAGAGGGGGCCCATAGTGATCAATCTAAACCACTAAGTACATAATTTCACCCTTTAGATTCAAATCTGGCTTGAAACAAATCTCATCTAATCAACCCATTGTTGATCATGTATTATTGATATAAATATTTGTCCACTATTCAAATTTAATCCTCAAAAATCAAAGGTTTGGGTGACAGGATGGAGTCCAAGTTGGATAGACCATAGTCTCCATCATTGGCCGTATTAGAAGGTAGGACCTCCCCTAACACACACATTATATATAACCGACAACCTTTGTGTTTATGATTGTGAGCATATTCTAATTGTTCTAACAAGTGCTATTAAAAGAATAAGGTTTTACAGCAATGGAGTGGACAAATATTCCAACTACTATGTTACAATTTCTTTGTGAAAACAGTATCACTTAATCATGTGAACTTTGTAGAATGTCTCTATAAGCAAAAAAATATATTAATATCAATAATTATAAAACTAAACTTCTAATCTACAAATCACTAATTCTTCTCTCTCATGTCAATTTATGGAAAATTCACTTTGGAAATAATGATGCAATTATTCAAACTTTGTACTCCTGATTTATGGTGGTTCTTCAAAGTATGTTATTACCATTCTAAGGGAGATGACAACCGTAGGGATCAGTTGCAATGGTAAGTAATAGCCAAATTGCTCAAGTTTGTATAGCCAAAAAAATTCCCTTTTTTTGGGTGAAGAAGAGAGAGAGGAGGAAGAGGGGGTGGTAATAGAAGAAAATTAGTTTTTTTTTTCTTTTTTAAACAAAAATCTGCATTCGAGTTTGTCCTTTCTCTATTTTTGCATAGGGACCCCTTACAATAGTGGTTAGGTACCATTCAAAAAAAAAAAAAAATAGTGGTTAGGTAGCAATGCAAGATAATCTGTACTCAACATCTCTTAACTTTTTTTTTTTTTAATTTTAAATAAGGTAATCACTGGGTATGTGATTCCCAATGTTGGCAGGCAATAGATCCAACTGCCTACTACAGCTGTGATGACCATTTTTCTGAGGTTGATAAAGGAGTAGACTGTGAGCGAATGAGAGGACATGCCAAAAATGTCTTGCTTGTGGACCGAGGGAGTTTGTACAAGGACACAACATGCAATTCAAAAGGTATTGGAAGTTAGCTATTAATATTATGGGATTTTTTTTCCTTACATGAACTAATGCCTAAGATTCTTGTTGTAATTTTCATGAAAATATAGATGAAACTATCTTACAGCTATTTCATACTCATATCCTCTCTGAGGAGCTACTAAATTAGGTTAAAATATTTGCTTCATTGTAAGACACATAAGATAGACACAAAAAAATTTGAAAAAAAATGAGAAACTTTCATAGAGCAATACGACTATTGGGTTTCTAGTCCATCCTAAACCCAACATAGGCCTAGTGTGGAATGCTCAAATCAAGCGAAAACACTATCTGTTTAATAGTCATTGAGCTCATAAATGAAACTAAATAAAAATTAATAAATAAAACAAAATTAAAAATAATTCTGGCTATGAGCATTTAGCATTTTCTAGCTTTAGAGTTAATGGGCTTGATAACCAAAAGTGAAGGAATCAAAAGCAATCATAGCTGTGGGGACTGAACCCAGTCTCTCTGTTGTGTTGCTAACGAAGGCAAAACCTCTCCACTAGCCAGAGTTTCGGTCTATCAATATATGACAATTAAAACCATTTGTGCTATACTAAAGTCCCGAACCAAATTGCCTAAATAAGTCTAGGAGATTGTTGACACACAAAGAGATAGTATCCTCTATTTGCCGACCATTAAAAGATCCTATGATAAAAAAGCTTTACAAAATAGGCTCTTTGGTAACGTTTAGTATGTTTGAAAATCTAATTCATTTAATAAAATAAGAAGAAATAGTGGCATGATTAAACTTTTTGAAGGAAAAAAATCATTATATATAGTAGGTATAGTAGATGTTTTAATGCAGGACAAGTTCTAATACCAAACCTGACGCAGGAGAAGTCAAAATATTGGAAACCTAGATCTAATAATAGATGGATATCTATATGAGAATGCAAAATGTATATGGTGAATCCTAAAATGACATATAACCTATATCCATGATTCACATAAGATGTTAGAGAGACAAATTATTATTAAGCACATAATATAACGAAAACTATGCAAATTCACATACCTTTCTATGCATTATAGGCCAGCCTAAATAGATCTAATCAATTTGTCTGTTCAGACTAAGTAATGTTAACTGTACATGTAATATAACAGAAAGTGTACCATATTCTCTGATTTTTACTTTTTGACTGATTGTGCTTTCTACACCTTTTTTTTATGATATTATTCATCCAGGTATTTTGGTTCATAGACACAATTCAATCTTATTGAAGAGCAAAATCCATCGTCTTGGGAGAATGATGGTTTCGTTTGTGATGAAATTACTGCCCTTTTTTCGTATATTTGAAAGAAGGCAGGAAAACATCTGTCGCGTGAACATGCTTCAGTCCAATCCTAACAGTCATCTGAGGAATGCTGAGGACTTTTTCCGCCCATGTTCGCAACGCCTTCAGAGGCTTGAGGCTGCTTTAGGTGGACTCAGCTCTAAGTCTGCTAGCATTCCCTTGGAGAAGGAGCATATGATTGTAGAAACCATGGATCGAATAAAATGTATTGAGCTGGACCTTGAGAAAACAAAGAAAGTAAGTCTATTGCTTCATTGATATTGATGACATTCCAATGCATAATCTTTCTTTTATGGAACATTTTTTAAAGGCCTACCTTTTAAAAATAGGGCAATCCCATGTCAGTGTTTAGCTTTTATCTCTTTTTTAAAGCTTTATCCTATATACAATTGAAATCCAGAGGAGGGATGTGATTTTACCCCATTTACCTGGAGGGATGAACTCCGAAAAGGTGTATGACACTGTAAACCCAGACTTTGGATCTGTTTGATATTACTCTTTTCAACTATTGGTACATGGTAGAGGGTCCTATGATCAATCTAGCTCCCTTTTTTTTGAAAGATATTTAGCTGCTTCACGTGTACTGCCTCCTATATATTGGTCACTGATCCAATTTTACAACCTAAGAATGACCAGCCACTGGTGTGACAGAACATTAAAAAAACCACTTTTTATCAGTCAAGTTTGGGCCAGTCAAATGACATCCTAGTGGTGTCCAATGAGGCCAAATAGATACTTTATTTGTATTTTATATCTATTCTTTATTTATTTGCCCTCTTTTTCTTTTTGGTCTATCGCTTCTAGACCTTTTGTTGTTCTTGTACTTTCTTTTTTGAATGAAGTATCGTTATTACTGCTCAAAAAAAAAAAAAAAATCGGGCCAAATAAATATAATCCTCATTGGTGGGTCCCCTACCCATACTTCCATGTGGAAGTTTCAATCTCTCTTGAAAACTACTATTGCCCTATATTTCGTGTACAGGTATAGGCAATCCTGTATATTGGATCTGTATTTGGGAACGTGTCTAAGTCAGCCATGGAAATGACCTAAACTTAACCCATTTACATTCTTGTCAATAACTGTACTTGAAAGCTAACATAGTTAAACTTGGATGGTTTCTAAATTGGTTGAGATTTTTTTTGAATTTTGATATTATGTCCACTTGACCAGTATTTTCTCTCTTCTCCCCTGCCATGCCTATGATTTGGGTGATCTAAGAATCTTTCTTATATGTGTGTGAGAGAGAGAGCGCAATTGCTGCTTCGTTCAAGCCAAACTTAAATCAATGTGAACTTAACTTCAGGGAGATCTCCTGGTAGTTGGGTTGGGGGGGGGGGTGGGTGGTGTGGGTGGGTGGGTGGTGTGGGTGGGGGGGGTGGATTTTGGGCCTTGAAGGAATTTTGCACTCTTCTTATTTGTCCAAAATTCATATATTTTTACATGTTTTAGTTCTAAAGATGTTTCGACTCTGTTCTTTTATCTCAGATGTTGCAGGCAATGGCAATGAAACAAGTGGAGATTGTAGATTCGCTGGAGCGGCTACATGCACCAAAAGCTCGGGTAAGTTTCTTCAAGAAAATTCTGTTTTCTTTACAGATTGGCATTGCTTTTTACATGCATCTCTGTTTAGCGCTATGTGACTGTAAGGTTACAAGTAGCATTTCAGCTATTTCCAGAAGTTCATAGCATGAGGTTACACATGTTATGTTGGGGACTTTTTCTTACTGGGATGCAGTACCATTCTATCAGATTCATCATTTTCTTGAGTGACAGAAGGCTGTTTCCTCCACCCTCAACAAAGTAGTAGGCTGATTGACTCACCAGGCTGTTTCTTATTTTACGATGATTTTTATGCCTTAGATTGGATGGTCACATATGGATTTTGGTACTGATAATCATAAAAACTCTGCTGTGAATATGGTTGGGTTCACTGGTCCACCAAAATTAACTGTCAAGAAATCAGCATTCTGTCATTCTATTTAAAATAACATAATTCTGCTATTTTAGCATGCCCTGGCTGTGGATGTCCATGGTCTGGTAATCAGGCTGTCGAACTGAGGGGACCTATAGCATAGCCGATAAGCCTCAATTGGACATTCTTCATGATGGACAACGACAAGATAGAAACGTCGAAGGTCCTCTTCTAAAGCCTGGATCTTTAATTTAGGTTATTTATTGGACATTGGTCTATATTCACATGGACTTAATAGAACCTAGTTTCCTCTTAGAGATTTTCTCATTCCTTGCATGTAGGTGTATTATTTCTTAAACAGCTTTACTTAGCTTTTTGTAGTTAGTAATTATGATTGGTAAAAACTAGCATTCGTTTTACACATCATTGATAGTAGCAAGGGCCTTTTTGTTAAAAAAAGGGATTATGGCGAATCGTTAAAGCCTCTCGTCAGGTAATCCTAGTAACCTGATTTAACTTGACACCTACAAGTCTACTACTGATAATTCCCATTTATTCAATTCAATGCTGACAGATTTGGGCGTCTCTCATCCACTATTGGACTTTCCAATACTCATAGGATTTGGTTTTCCAAGTTAGAAGGCCCTGTACAATTGGGTTCAAGACATTTTCTCTACTAAGGCATTCACTGCTTACTGACCGATTCTGTGTAATTCCATTTCAGAGAAGGATCTTCTGTGGATGCTAGGATAATTCAAGCTATAAGCAGATGCATGGAAAGAGAAGTCGGCGTATTATACAGTTTTGGACAAAACTTCCAATGCGTTCAAACCTTGTAAATTGGGTCCACAGAAAAAGGGAATTTTTAGGTCTTACATCTGATACCACAAATTTGTGTTTACTGCAGTCAAGTCTTCTCGTCCAACGTGACATAAATGAGGAAAATCAGAAGTAGCAATTTGATATTTCATATTTAGAGTCACTCTCTCTTCTTTGGTTCTTTGGTTCACAAAGACAACCGTGTAATGGCAGATTGTCAATCGGTGGACAACAATGGTATTATAATAATAAGGGGTGTAACATTTTCTATGGAGATGGAAAATGATATTCACATTAACATTGTTTTATATTGTTCTCTGCAGATTTTCATGGAAAATTATTTCCATGGCTTTGTCATTTTCTACTAGAGTTTTGAAGAATGAATTTTTAGGGGAGGCACGTCTTGTAGAATGAAAATTTATGGATTAATCATATCCCAATGTAGTTCATGACTCAAGATCTATTACTTTGACCCATAATCCAAGTGAACTCGTGCCTCTCGAACGCAACCCCACCCACACCCCACTAGAAAAAATAAAACTCTGAAGCAGTTTTTAGTCCAAAACATGAGTCAAGTGCACCTTATTACATATCATTATTATTTTGAAGTAAAATATATGTTGAATTAAGTATATAATATATATAAGGTCCATTATTGTGTTTTTCTTACTTTTGTTGTCTATCATCATAATAATCAACGGTGTTATAATTTAAAATTAGGTGCAAATAATGTTATAATTGATGCCTCACCCACTTGACAATAAATGGAAAAAAAATAAAATTCATTGATCAATCATTATTGAAACCCTTCTGTCGCACCAGACAATGAAAATTGACAACTTCAAAAATAAAATCTAATGATTTCATTTTCTATGATTGCTAAAGGGCATCAAACGATGGTTCTATCTTGGTGACACACGTAACTAAAGATGGAAATTACAAGGGCTGAAACACGGGTTGGGTTGGGTTGGGTTTCAATAAACCCAATCTCAATCAATGTAAAAAAATTATTGACCTCGACCCGACTCGAATTACTGACCTGAGTTACTCAACCCGGCCCAACCTGAATTGCTGACTCGACTCAACTCGAGTGCTGTTCTATAATTTGGTGCACTCAGGTTGAGTTTTTGTTAAATTTCTCAACCCTACCCAACCTGAATTTCATCTCGGATTGGGTCATGTAGGTCGGGTTAAAACCCGACCCAAGTTTCACCCCTAGCTATTACACCCCAAAACTTGCAAGCTCAATAAACTTATATCCTACTGTTAATCGGATTGGGCTTTGGTTCGTGCCTAAAATAGAGCTCAGCTTAAAATATAGATGCTGAGGATCAAATGTTGATACCCGACTCGAAATTCTCACATAAAAATTTTGGTGAGTTATTAGTAGGAGTGTAGGACTAAATTCAATCTAAAATTCAATTTTATACATATAATCTAAAGTGACAAAAACCACATAATATAATCATTTCTATTTGTAGCTCATCAAGTGGCTTTAAGTATTTTGGTATTAAAAAATCAGCCATTATTTATGTCTACTTTCAATTGCTACACTTGATTTTTTGATGAGATCAATAAAAATTTTTAAAAAAGGGAAGATCAGGTGTAATGTGGTATACATTTTTCACATACTAAATAGATTTAATATCTTAGTTAGGCTTTTTCTCATGCTCAAGCTTGAGCACACATTCTAGCCAATTAAATATTTTAAATTAAATTAAATATTTAAATATTTTAAATATTTTCCATGATTGCCTCTCATGAACTCCACCTATGCAACTCGAATGTCAATCAGGCAGTGTCATCACCTTCCATTATGTATCATAAGGGTTAAGATCACACAAATACCACACAAATGAAAAGTTAAAATAACCAAATTTTACTTATTAAGCATCAATAGATTTTATTTTTATATTTAAAAGAATATTAAACTTCTACAATGTGTCATTTTAAATTCTTATTATAATCTCTGCTGCATTAAAGCTCAATAAAACCAGCCCATTGCCACTAAAACAACATGGACCGGAGCTCGTCTTTGAGATTGAAATGGAACCTATTTTTTTAAGGCGAAAGTGTCGAGGTCTCTTAGATCATCTAATTAATTTTTTGGGCATGTAAAATCTCTCTATCCGCACATTAAATAAAACTAAAGGGAGTGACCCTTTAATAGAGTGGGAATTGAACTCAAGACCTCTCACTTTCAGAAGTGGATTTTTGGATATTCATAGATGAATTTTTGGCTATCACTCCAACCCATTTAAAATTATATAATAATGATAAAAGATGATTGGTATAATAAGTAACCAAAACCAAGTCCATGACATCCTTGGCAGTTATCCCTACCACGTTGATGGAAAAGCAGAGTTGGACAGAGAGAGAAAGGAAACGGCAGAAGATAATCTCTTTCACCTGCAACTCGGGTCGGGTGGGCCGGGTTTCTTAAAATCCAACCCGACCCGAGTTGATATATATGGAACTCGACTTGACCCGACCCGAATCTCAACCCGAACTATAGAATCCGAACCGACCCGAAATCTATCCCGAATTCTAACCCGACTCGCATTATAAACCCATTTTAGCCGGATTAAGTCGGGTTGGGTCAAGTCGGGTTAACATGTAAAATCCTCAACACAGTCCGACGCGACCCGCTGGCCCGAAAGTCTCGACCCGACCCGCATGATTTCTTGGGTCGGCTCATGCAGGTCGGGCCAAAACCCAACCCGAGTTGCAGCCCTACTTTCACTCATGGAAAAGCAAACGAAGTAGTTTACGTATGATGTAAATTTTTATTTTGAATTCCTTTTCAACAAGAACATGAAGTATAGAGAAATGTGTAGCACCTCTTATATATAAAAATAAGCTTGATGATCTAAACCTTTGTAAAGGTGGAACCAAATTCAATGTTCTTCAGTTTGTAGATAATCTGGCCTCTTACTCAACAGTTTACTTTAAGTCTGCAACCTGTATTAAGAACTTCCTTCAATCCTTTAAAAAGGAAGCTAGGCAGATGATTAGCAAAAGAAAAATCAGAAATCATTTTCTTGAAAAATATACACAGAAAAAAACAAGGGAGATCTTGAGAGTGAATCATAAAGTGGAATCCTTTAATTCCGTAGGTGCCAATCTTTGGAAACGAAAACTTGGACTACTGCCGAATCGTGGAAAGAATGAAAAACAAGATCAGTGGTTAGAAAAAAGGATCAGTGTCTCTTGGAATGAAGAGTGTCGGGAGAAAATCACATTCTCGATTACACACATCCAACAATATTGAAAAACAGAAAAGAAAAGATCAATATAGAGTATCAAAGTATAACATAGAGATTTATGTGGTTCTCTTTCAGTACGTCCACGGGTTCAACACCAATCACTATACTCAAAGGCAAAAAAGTTGAAAGAGAGTTGGCTCTGACTCTCAGATACAGTTTTTCACTCACGCCTCTCCCTCTCAGAAAAGAACATTATATACTGCTCTAATTAGAGTTTACATAAAATGCGATGTAAAAATTACATAAGACCCATGATTGGATCGATAGTAAATATCTGATGATCAAACTTCAAAGAGCCCAACAAAGTGAATCCTGATCCAATTTGTCCCCTTTGCTGTGCCCAATTATTGGATGATGTCAAACCAAATCCTAACAATTGATGAAAACGATTAAAAAAACCCAAAGGCAATTTTTGTGGAATAAAAATGATACTAATTAAATGTGTGGCATGGGATGAAATAACCAGGCCAGAGGCGTGTTCGAGAATTAGTGATGAGCAAATTCAGAATAAATCTTCATGACACTGGTACATTTCTCAAGACAACCTTTGGTGGGAAAAATCTCTCCAAGGAAATTTCTTCCCGCAGGTCTTCTCGTGGGATTACTCTCTTTTTACTGTATGTTGGTCTCAGGAACAGCTCTTCATTTTCCTTCTTCATTATCTTTTCTTTTTTTTGAATTATGTGTGGGAAACTGTGGATGCCCAACGTAAAACCTTTAGAATTGTGTGCATATTCAAATGCTGATTGGACTAGTGATGTTACATATGTTAACTCTACAACAAGTTTTTTATTTTCCTTAGAGATTTTCTTATTTCTTGTAAGAGTAAGAAATAATTTATTGTCTCTCGTTCAAGCAGAGAAGCAGAATATTGTGCCCTTGCAACTACTATTGCAGAAGTAATTTAGCTTTGATGGCTTCTTCCTCATTTTGATGTCTCCCTTTTGTGATCTTCTTTTTTTGTTTTGTGATAATAAGAGTGTCACTTAGATTGCCCATGATAACGTTTTTTAGGAATGAACCAAGTACATTGAAGACGACAGTCATTATGTTCGGCGAGAAGTCTCTTGCTGGAGTACTGCTTTGCCATTTGTTACTTTTGATCATTGGTTAGCTGATCTTCTGACCAAAGCTCATTCTACTCTAAATACAATTTTGTTTGAAAGGGGATATTAGTAGGAACTAGAAAATGAATCTCATTTTGTCTGTATAAGAATGTCTTATTGTGTTCATGGAAGAGAATTGCATTGTACTCATGAGAGAGTTTTAGAATAGTTTAGATTGTGTATGTGGGTGTGTAACACTGTAACAAGTCCATAAAGACTCATGTTGTGTGCTTTTATACAATACTATTAATGAAGAGTTGGGTATCAAATTTCCAAACTTTACAAGATCCAGATAAATCTCAATCTGAAAACAAGGCATGGCTCTACATTTTATCCTTTCTTATTCATAAATTTCCTAATCTACAAATTAGGTCCAATTTGTGTTACATCTGAAGAGGACCTGATGTGTCTGAACATACAAATCCTCTCTTTTCTAGGCTGTGAAAAATAATATCGTTCTTTGTCTCACTTTTATTTATAGAAAAAACTAAATACATCAAGATAATAAGATAAAAAAAATCTAAATTTTAAGATAAAAGTAAATTCAAAATCAAATTCGAATATCAAGATAAATCAAATCTAAATCCTATTATAGGCCAATAAGTAGAAAAGCATTTTAATTAGTTATTTTTTATTTATAAAAGTGAATGAGATTTTTTTTTTTTTGAATTTACGTGTGGAAAATTGTAAGATAGTCAGCATAAATTTTCCACGTATGAGCCCATTACCTTAGGGCATACCAAAGTTAGGCCATGGGAATTCGAACCCGTAACTTTCCACTTTCTAAGATGGGATACAACCAGTTAAACTACACTTTGAGATGAAAATCTACAAAATACCCCAGCGTTTTTGTCACGTAGTCACAAGGGCTCCATATGGGCCCAGTTTATATTTAATAAGATTAAATTTTATCAAATTTAAAAATCAATAATTGTTGGAGAGTGTGGGTAACACTCTCTCTGGCCCAAATTTCTCCTCAAACCCGCTTTCCGTTGAGGCGGTTGATGCCATGACAGTCGGAGACCGGTCGGACTTTGGACGGTTTTGCGACTCAGTCGCGTCTCTCATTTTTCTCGTCTAGAGAGAGAAAGAGAGAAAGAAACAACCCTCATTTCACGTTCTCTCTCTCTTAAAAAAGAAAAAAAAATACAAACAAAAGGAAAAACAAGTTAGAGAAAAATCCTCCCTCCCTCTCTTTTTCTCGCTCTTCTCTCTCTTGAGGAAGAGTATCATCAACAAGCATCAATCTTGTAAGATCTTTTGTTGGAATTGGAAGGAGAAATGGCGTGGGATCGATTCCTCTGTTTCTCTTCCATTCTCTTCTTCCTTTTCACCGCTATCTCTGTCTCCGCTTCCTCATTCATCTCAGGTGAGCCTCTCCCTTCGCCGATATCCGTCCATTAATTCCAGAAAAACAAGCAAAAAAGAGATTATTTTCTTCTTTTTGTTTTCTTATTTCCTTTATTTATATTATTTACGACTCAATTTTCCTGCAGCTGACGTCTTTGAGTCCGGCGCTTCTGCCACCGGCCGTAACCTCCTCCAGGCGAAGAAGTGTATGCATTTCTTTCTGCTGTCCTTTACTGAAAAAAATGTGCGGGAAGGAAATTGCTTTCTTGGAAAGTAATTGTTTTCCCGTCAAATAAAACGGTTATTTTTGGGAAAGCAGTTTCCTTTTCTTGCCTCCAAGCATAATAAAAACGGTTTTTGTCCAATTAATAACCTATCATTAAAATAAAGAATTATAAAAGGATGTATCATGAAAAAAAAAAAATCTTGCATAAATCATGGCATGATATTATAAAATATATTTTTTATCATATTAGTGAATCATAGAGAACAAGAGTAATTCACAGGGATAACCTGAGAAATGTGCAGATACATTTAAATCAGATTTACATGCATGTTCCATCTGGCTTATTGTATACCTGATCGTCTTCCTTTGGCTTCTGAAGAACATGCGTAACATTTAAATGTAACTAAATTATGAAATATTATCTAAATTATGAACCCAAAAGAGTTGGAGCAGGACGTGGGATTCATGAATTTGATTTTCACTCCACTTCAAAGGGTAACTCCCTGTAAAATTACTCGGTTTGTGTGGGTAGTAAGGCTAGCATATGCTCCGAAGATTAGTCAAGTGTTTTAAAAGGCTTGGACACCTTGATCATAAAAAAAAATGTGACTAAATTATGATTGATTGAGGTGAGCTTAGTCTCTCTTTGACTTTGGGGGAGTTTCTTCCATGATAATGGCATAAGCTGCTGAAACATTTGTGCATTAATTACCATCTATATGGTATCAACCATCATTATCTGGCAAATGAGTTCAGATCAATCAATTTATGGGTTGCAGATAGATCGGCAAATTGTTAAAATAGTAATCAACTAACACCATTTCTGGACTGTTACTAATTTTTTTTGCAGAACTTCCATGTTCCCAGTTTTGGGGCAGCAGTTCATCATAAATCCATAATAATCATATGTATGGTTCAATAATTGAGTGCACCATCAATATCTATCATATGGTATTTCAGTGAACCAGCTTTTAAAGTCTAAACCATAGGATAATCACCTTATTTATCTCTACCTCATTGCAGCTTGCCCTATAAACTTTGAGTCCCAGAACTATACCATCCTCACAAGCAAGTGCAAAGGACCCCAGTATCCACCTTCCCTCTGCTGTCAAGCCTTCAAGGAATTTGCATGTCCCATTGCAGCTGATATAAATGATGAATCAAATGACTGTGCCTCAACCATGTTCAGCTACATCAACCTCTATGGAAAATACCCACCAGCCCTGTTTTCGAGTGGTTGTCGCGAAGGGAAAGAAGGTCTTAGCTGTGAAAAAAAGGATGAATCAGCAAACAGCAATGCAAATAGCGGTCAGATGCGCCACTGCTCGACTCTCCCGGTACTTCTCGCTGCTGGTTTCTTGTTGTTGTTCCATATATTTTGAAGCTTTGGTGCAAACCAGAAGGGTGTTTGTATTTTTTAAACCTTTGGAAAACCATCTATCCACAACACCAAAACCAAACTGTTTTGAGACGTTTGTTTCCAAGAAAAGCCTTGAGTTTTCTGGCTATCCAGTCTTTTACATGTATCAAAACATTCCTCGACCAGATATTTGTTAATTGTAACACAAGGGGAATTTATATATTCATTTATTTACTTGTATTCATTTTCTCTACCAAATTGGGGAGTTGGTATCTGAAATGCCAAATTTTAGAGGACTCAAATGGTCACTAAGAGATCCAATTCTATTATTGAACACGGACCTTGCTCTGACGGGACGACAATAATTTTATTTTACTGCCAAACATTACCTCCGATTTTATTCTTAGTCACTCCAGGGCTACCAATCTTAGTTTAGTGTGACATGAAAAATTTAAGAACTCCGAACTCAGATTCAACTTGAAATCCTATCAAGATCCAAGATTCACATATGATTGAATGCAGTCTCATATAGGGTGAGTCACCTGACTCTGTGAATTCTAATTTAGGAGAACACAGTTTCAAGGATGGTTGAGGCATTCTAGTTTTTGACATGATGGGATGATATCTAGTTTTTGACATAAATGGGATAATCTCTATACTCTCCAGCAGGGGTCGAGATATCAGCCGATACGCTATATAGCGGTTTTTTAGGACAGCACTATATCGGCCAATACGCTATGTATCGGCAGTATATAAAGGTTATCGGCCGATATGACCGATAAACGGTCAGAAATATCGGTCACCATATCGGCCGATATGTATAAATATCGGTTTTTGAAATTTATTTCCTTTTTAAAAAAAAACACCAATATCGGCCGATACGGACGATATATCAGCCCGTATATTGGTTGTATCAGTTTGGAAAGAGTGGTAAAAAAAAATCTATGTCAGTTGTGGGCCCCACACGATATCAGCGATATTATGTCCTAATATCGGCCGATATATGTACCGTTTATTGGTCTGAAATATCGGCCGATATTTTAGATTATCGGTCTGTATCGGTTTTTTTTTTTAAATTAAAAGTAATAATATTGGTCCTGGGGCTCACAACCCATTAAAATTTCTGTTTCTAAGATTAAGAATTTAAAAAATTAGATGAATTTAAAACCACATATCAATCACATATGAGACACAAGGATTTTATATGGTTCCCTCCAATAAAAAAATTTGCTCGGGGGCTCCGCCCCCTAGCCCCGGGACAAGGTCAGTGGGAATGGGATCACAAATAAATAGCTTTTAAATGAGATCTTAAATATTTATTATTAATTATTTATTCTTAAATTAGTATGAAAGTATGTAAAATGCTTAATGCCTTAATCACTAAATTTATCAAAACTTTCTAACATATTTTTTCATAATTTTATATTTTTTTTATCATTTCTCTTCATTTTATTGTTAGTTTTAATATTAATCATATTCAAAACTTAAATAAATAATTTGAATATGTATATGACCGATATTTAATGAAAAAATTACATTTTCAAGAAGCTCCAAATTTTCTGAAATTATCATAAAAATTTTGGACCAAAATGCAAATAAATGGAAATATCAGAGGAGAGAGAAATTTATCGGCCGATATTACGGCCGATATGCATATCGGACCCCTGCTTTCCAGCATGTAAATGACCTTGAATGCTTAGGTTTAAAACTCATAAGAATGATCACTCATAGATTGGCATGCACAATATTACTCAGCAGTCTGCACACCTAAGAATGGAGCCCATCAAATTAGTGGTGATGAATCTGTTGAAAATTTTTTGTTTGATCATAAGACCATCAAAAAGTATATGGATTGATCAACAAGTCATATTTTTAAGGCTTTAATGATTATAACATAATTTAAACTAATAAAATTTTAGAGAAGTTAATAAAACTATGACTTCATTGATTCAATTGATCAAGGCGATTTTTTATAAAATACATATTCAAGGCAAGGAAATAAATATCGACTGATATCAATAATATTATCCTTTTTTTAAAAAAAAAAAATATTAATATTGAATGTGAGCCCGACCGATATCTTGGCTGATATCAGATTAATATCGGCTGATATTTACATTTTTTTTATTTTCAGATTTTTTTTAAAAAGAGCCTTTTATTTTTTTAAATAAAAAATACCAGCTGATATTTAAAAAAATTAAAAAAAAAACCAATACAAACCAATATGTTTCACAAAAACTCAATGGCTCCAGCCCCTTTTGATTTTCCATAACACTGAATGATAGTTACACATCTTGGCCGTATGGGTCCAACCCTGTCTCAATTTTCTTTTCAAAGATTAAGAGAATGCAGTTCTCACGGCCCAAGGGATTATTTCTCGTTCAATATAACTATGAAGCTTTAAAGATTATTATTGTTATTATAAACATTAGAAGCAAAAAAAAAAATTGCGTCTATTGGGCAAAATTTCAAACGGCCATTTGACAATTGGTAAAAAGAATTATGCGATGATTTGGCCTAGGTGTCATGTCTTAGCTACATTTCAAAACCATCCTTGAATTACGATATACGAAAAGTACCCCACGAGTGTGGCTCAACCGGTTGCCTCCCACCTCACGAAGCGGAAGGTTGTGAGTTCGAATCCCCATGGCCTAACATTGGTGTATCCTAAGAGTAGTGGACTCACCCGTGGAAATTTTATGCTGAGTATGCCGCAGTTTCCCACATGTAAATTAAAAAAAAATTAAAAATAAAATAAAATTACAGAGAGACTTCTTGCTCTTTAAATATTAAACTGTATCACATATTTTCTAATAAAATTATAAAAATAACAAAAATATTGAATTTCTAAAATTTGAATCTCATCCAATCATTTTAACTTTTTAATTTTAAACCTTGAAATTTTAATTACTATATACTATTGATTTTTCATGATGGTTACGTTAAAGGGTTTCTCTTGATTTTTGTCATTTATGAAATCTTCTATCTCGAGCCCAATCCATAATAAATGTGCGGTCTCCCACTAAAAAATATACTGCGAGTCTTCCTAGAGCTGTCCAAAAGAGATTGCCTCAATTAGTAAGCATTTTTTTTTTTTAAATTACTAAACATTTAATTAAACCAGGACAAAGATGTTAAGCTGGCCAATTATGTACCTATCTTTAAACAAAATTCGCCTGTGTGACGATATCCATGATTTAATTGGGTTAATGGCATCAGTATATCTGATTAAAACAACCATTTTTTCCATTATCATTATAGTCCCACTAATTCTATCAACTACTTATCTCTATTCTACAAGAAAAATCCCACCTCATAAAACAACAGGAGGATCAAAATTGGTATCAAGTTCCTGAACCAAATCTTCCCATTAGCACTGAGACCATCTGCTAAACAAGCCACATGACATAAAAGAGTAGGGTTTAAAAACTGTCCAATTTGAGAACTTTTTTTATTTTTGAAGACTAAGGTATACAGACGTCCCACATGACTAATTTTTTGAGTATGTGTAAACCTCCCTATCCACACACGCCAAGTACAAACTATGGACAGTGGCTCTTTTTGTGTTCTTTTTGTGTTGAGGAAGTCTGAGACCTTATTTAAAAAACTTTCGGCCAAAATTTGTTGATATTGCCCAGGTCAAAATATGGACTGTCAAAAAGATTGATGGATTTGAAAAAATATTAGTACAATTTTTTTGGTCTCCAAAGGGATGGAAAGATTTCTCACAGGACATCTTGAGGCTACTTTGGACAAGATTACTGTCATAATAGTTTTTAATCTAATGCATCAGAGAGTTCAAAAAGACTCTGCATGTTGCAAATTGTTTTCAGATGACCTATCATGGCCCATAGGCTACTGTGGTTAAATGTCTATCATGGCCCATTACTAGTGGTATTTTTATAAATATTTTCTACCAATAAAATTTCTCCCTCCCAACCAACCAACACCCAACAGAGAGAAAATGTACCTGTCCATATAAGACACAAATCACAATTCTCTATTGCGCTCAGGATATCCCATATACTAGCATCAGCAGTATACATGATTCATTACACAATCAGATATAAAAAATGGGGCATTATGCCTTTTCAGTCATTCAACTGCATGGGCCAACAATGTGGCAAAAGGGAGTTCCCAACGCTTAGGAGAGAGCTTCAACCCTGCCTCACAAGGTCAAAATGAGGGGGTGTACCATAACACACTGCCAGAAGGCAGGTTGGCAATAATAGGAATTATTCAAGGATACAGAGTTTTTTTATTTTTATCTTGAATGGTTATTCAAAGGTACAGAGTTATACACATCATATAAACAATATAAGCTACATTGATACCTTTTGTGGCTATAGCTGGCTGAGTCCAAGTAAACTGCATATCAAAGAGAATGCCAGCTGCCTGTCAGTAAAAAGTTTCTAAGCTTTTTATGAACTGATCAACATGAAGCCTCTTGGAGCAACAAACTTATGCATCTTCACCATGAACTAATGAATGATGAGTTACGCCTGGACTTCCGGCGAAATTGCTTCTTTGTAAGGCACCATGCCTCTTGGAAAGTGCTCAGCTGTCCATTACATCACAACACATTACATCACAGACAAGCCTAATTGGTAAGGTCAAACTAAGAAACCTGTGATTGCAATGCCACATGACTACTGCATGCATGAAAGTGGCTAACTTTTCAGGATAAAATACTTATGGTACTGACTTCCATGTTCACACGGGTTGATTTTTGAGGTACAGGAGGAAAGAATAAGGGTCCAAAATGATTAAGAAGTTGGGAGTAGAGACCCATTGTTCATGGGGAGGCTCAACCATCTCAGAGATGGGATCCATCAGCTTTCAACAAAAAGTACTTCACAGGCTACCGGCTTTTCCCATGTAGCTAATAAAATTTAGGAAGGAACCCCACCCTCAAACCCCAAAAAACAAAATAAAATAAATAAGGAAATGAAGAAGATATGGTCTGAAGTCAACCAAAGAAAAATATTCCAGAATCAAGAAGCTAAAAACTAGACAAAAGAATGCTCTGTATAAAAAATTACTCTGAAAATCAAATTTTAACTGATGCCATGAGGTACTTCATTTCATTTCAATCATCATCATCATCACTGAAGCCACTTTTCACATACATTTGAGATTGGCTTTTTGAGTTCTCCACAAGAACTCATACAGATTTTGCTAAAAATCCCAAAATGGACCGGCTGCCAACCTGTCGCCCACGAATAAACAAAAGAATAAAAAACTACAAAAAATATAGGATAGTAACGACCGACTGAAATTAACAAAAAAGATCCATGAATGCTAAAGCAAAGAAGCATATGTGAGTAGGCAAAAATAAAAAGGTCTTACTTCAAAATTTTAAAATATGAGAGAGAAAAGGTTTTCACATTAAGTAATTATCGATAACTAGAAAAAAACATGCGAAATTGAGATATTTATGTAATTAAAAAAATGTAAAAGATACTAATAAAAAATGTCAGGTTCAAAAATATTAATAAAAAGTAAACATAAATACCAAAAAATTAAAAACATGAAATGTGAAAAAGGGAACAAAATTAGAAAATAAAATAAATAAATTGGAAGAATAAAAACAGAAAGCAAAATAGTGAAAAGAATAACAATCAAACAGTAGAAAAGAAAAAACAAGAAATGAAGAAGAAAATAAAATAAAAATGTTGAAAACTAAAAATAAAGGAGAGATGGAATGAGAAAAGAGAAAAAAAAATAAGTGTGTAAGAATCATAAGATAAAAAAAGAAGAAGTGATGGAAATAAAATTTAAAAATGATCCATGCATTTTTTATATATGCAGAAAATGATACACCCTTCAGAATGAGTATGTGAACGTCAGCCCAAATGAACCAGGCAAATAACCCACTTGAATTCTTTGCGTTTTCCAACATTAATCAAGTTCAATGACTCAATATCATGTGACAGAAAAAAAGAAGTGTAGGTTTGTGGATAAGTGAAAATTTGTGAAATAGCATCCTAAAATGTGTTTATTCAGATCAATGAAGCTTACATTGCTGACAAGCTTCGCTCCGAACCAGGCAGATTCAGCTCCATAAGGAGGGGGAATGACTTTGATTCCATCAGAAGTTGGTGGTGGAAGCAGTTGTCGCAACTCTTTCCCTAGTCTCTCTGAAATGAAGCAAATAAATAATTAGGAAATTAGCAAACATATTACACATGCATGTACTCACATAACACAACATGCATCCACTCAAACACACCAACCCCGATGACAATGTAAGGAGATGTCCTTCAAATATCTGTTATTGCACATTTATTAGGGCTACCATGTTGAACTGGTCCAAAATCAGTTAGGTCCTGTAAATCAAGTGGGTAACTTCTATTTTGAATATGAATCAAATGGATAGACATATAATGATTGCCCTAAGTGAAAGCCTGGATCTCACATGTGTGCCTTATATCTCATGTGCATACAAACTTGGGAAATTCCTGTATTTTGATAGATTCATATAATCAATTGTACATAACTTTAATTTGTACATCTAGGTTTTCTCCGCTCGACCTTATGAATTACATAGCTGGAATGTCTAGACAGATTACCTGGCAGTCCAGGCAAACATGAGGTTCCACCAGTCAAAACCACAGTCTTGAACCATCCATCTTCAATAGCTATATCTTCATCGAGGCAATGATCCATGCACAGTGCCACTGCTTGATGCAGACCCATTGTACGCCTGTATCCATGAATAGCAAACATTTTACGTAAAAAGAGAGAGTTTTTAATTGAGTAGTACAAAAGGTGGAACTGGCCATAATGCTGCTTGTGCGATTTAAGGTATTTGGACATACAGTGATTGTGGATTGGATTTTCCAGAAAGGAACTTCCTATGTTAATTTTACTAGTGAACCAGTGTTTTACGTGCATGGTGGTGAAAATGGATTAGCTCAACACCTTCACTTCTTCCTTCCTACCCCCTTCTTTCTTGTTCTTCCCCCTCCCATAGCCATTGTCATTTTTCCCAGTACCATTTCTCAATCATTAATCTCCAAATACTACATCAAGTGTAACCTGAACATGTCAAGTCCACAGTGGACCAGACTAAACAAGGTTCCTGCTTGTTGGACTATATAGAAGTAATGTATTGTAAATATATGAAACAAATATGTAAAATACATGCATTATGTATAATGTTGTTATTTAGATATTGTGGTTTTTTGTCCAAGAAAAGACAGACCTGAACCCAAATTTGAATTGGGGAATCTGAATCCCTGCCTAATTCGCAAACAGCCTTAGAATCTCTGTGTTCTGGCTATTTTGGGTGGATGGGGTACAAAAGCAGAGACTGGCATTGCCGTTTTTCTGATTTTGGGCTATTTTGGATGTATGGGGTTGTTGGGGTTAATGATGCTTATTTTTACTCATGTTTACTTTGGAGCATTGTATATATGCACCATTTGCTTAATCTCTTTGTGTTCTCCTTGTAGCCTTGTATAAATCTCTTATACTAGGCATTTTTCTCTTCTGTACCTTCTTATTTGAATTAATGAAATTACTTATCACTATTTCAAAAAAAAAAAAAAAAACAGCCTTAGAATCTGGACGAGGCCCCAATATTTGGGTCAGGTCTAACAGTTCTTTGCTCTGAGCTGGTTACCTCTAATTTAAGGTAATGTTGAAAATTTTAACCAGGCCAACCCCAGTACAAACAGCAAGTGAGTTGCAATGTGTAATATGACTGAGTTTTCCATGGTTTCTGTTCTTCGATTACCATTATGTTCCACTAATGAAGGCTGCATTTCTTGTTACTTCCAAGTAGGCTGGGGTGGGGTGTTGGTGGGTTGGGGGGTGGGGGGCGGTGGGGGTGGGGGGGAGGAGGGGGGGGGGGGGGGGTTTGACACTAATCTCATGGATACACGAGGCCACCCCCATGACTCATGTATTTGAAACTCTGGGAGGAGTCAAAACCAAGACTTTTAGTCTATTCTTAGAAGCTCAATCCACTAGCGGAGACAGTATATGCTGAACTAAAAATATAAGTGCAGTTGATTTGTAGATATCACTTTGAGCATCCTCCCACATGCTTCAGAAGAACAAGCCAAAGAAGAATAGGAGAACACCTCTATTGGCACAGATCAGCAGATCAGGGTGCCCTTGCCTCAGGGAAGTGAAAGTATGCAATTACATCTTTTACTTATTTATACTTTTTTTGGAGAGACTAAAGTATTTAATTACATCTTTCATTTAGTGGTTTGTATGCATTTATAAATTACCATCATTCCTGTATGCATTTGTCATAGACCACAACACTTGTTCGTTGAACTAATATGACGCATTGGAAGCCGAAGATTACTATACACTCATCATTAGGAAAAATGAGAGTAGGATGTGGGTTAAGAAAAAACAGTTCGTATAACACCATATTTCACATTTAAGGGCTCAGAGGATATTGAATAAAAATGTGGTGCTTGCAAACACATCAATATAACCCATGTGATTGCAAAAGCTCTCATATTGATAGGTTTTAATAAAAGCTTTTCTGTTACGGCTCAAAAAAAAAGTTCTCGTATTGATAAACAAAACACAATGCTCTCATGAGCAAGAAAACTCTTTGTCAGATGAAAACAGCAAGGGAACAGCTAAAATACATTACTTTCCTAAGAAAAAGAAGTGTGAGATAGGAAACCAAATTAATATTTGAGCCATGTGTTTCCAAAGTAACCAAGAAATATCATATGAAAAACAAATAAAGATTGCGTCATTTTTCTAAACTAAACAATTTATGTAACGGGGAAAGAAGAAGTAACCCAAAAAAGCATGGATACTTACACCCCTCCAAGATGAGGCTTAAAAAGGATCTCCCCTGTTTGAAAGCGCTCTTTCGATAAGGTAAATGTACCTTCACCAGAAACTTCAAATGATGCCCGTGTATCTTTGAACAGCTCTGCTTCATAATCAAGAGCAACATAGCATAAGTTCTGCAAGACCATCACCCACCAGATCATCAGCCTATGTTGGTAAACATTTTGGAGTGAAAAAAAATGCAACTGAAATAAGACATGCATGTTGCAATTTTGTGGGCACAAAAAGTTCTACACTTTCAAAATAGACATTAACAGTTTCTGTAGAATTGGTTAAAACTGATTGTCATACCTTCAAAGTATGATAAAAATAATATAAAAAAACAAAGTTCAAAACTGTAATATCGTCAAAGTGTCAAATGAGCTTTTGGACTTGCATCAAGACACCCACTGGGCAGATCAGGAAAAAGCTTCAGTCAAGATTAGTTCATCTGCCAAATTTGTGGAATATCACATGCTACATTGCTACTAACATAGTTCAAATGAAATTTCATTTATCTAGGTATGTTTCCATAACTCTTAGATTTTATTTTATTTTTCTAGGGTTTGCTCTGCCAATCACTTTGCAATTCTACCTCCTCTGCCTCACAGTCTGACAATAACAAGCTGCACAATTCTCAGAGGCCATTCCAGATTTGAACATAAAATAAAACTCAACTGGAGGAGTAACCAAATAATGGTTCATGAACCTCAAGAAATCCTATGCTAACTTTTGGTACATGAAAAACCCATTTTTCAGTTGTTCATACCACCTACATGTTAAGCCTAAACATGGACACGGAACAACTCTGAAAATTCCAAATGATGGCTAGGTAGAATGTGTTACCGACAATCGATATCATTAAATATAATTTATTCCAATATGGATGCAATTTCCTGACCATATCTGACATTGGAAGAATCTAAACTTTAAATTGCAGCCTACAAATGGATGGTCAAGGATATAATAGTCCAAAACATAACAGATGAGATGATGAGAAAATATGTCTATGACAATATTGAGAGAGAGAGAAACATTGTGAAAATTGCGATATTATTATTGCAATAATATTTCAATATCACATTTATGGAAAAAATGTTTTGTGAAATGTGCACTGCAATTGAAGGCTCCAATCAGGTTATTGTCAACATTTTTAAAAGTAGTTGCTTTCCATCATGCAAAACGATAAATGGATCACAAATTGAAGGTTCGACAATCGATTGTACACATTTTTTGCTTATGAGACTGCACAGAGGATTTGTGTTCCATATTTAATAATATTTTGGGACCAAAGAAGTTCAACCTGCAATGTTATATGGAGTTGATTGCTCACAATGAAAAAAAAAAAAAAAAAACATAAACAATGGTGATGGCAATGCATAAGTTAATATGGAAGCCTGGTGTAATAAAAAAGAAGAAACTAGAAATGAGTGCATTAGAGAAAGCCTAAAGTTGATCCAATAGCAGAAAAGATCAAGAAGTGTCAGTTAAACTGATTTGGGTACAACTGAAGAACACTAAAATCCACATCAAAATACAGAGTCGAAGTACTAGGAGAACACCTATATAAACTCTTTTAAGTGGAACCCAAACATAATATAAAGAAACACTACCAGTAGTCAGAAACCAACATCAGATCCTACAAGCTAATTTTCTCTGTTTACCATACTTAAGCAATGTATCTAGTACACGATCAGCACTTATTAAAATTGAGAGAAACATCTACTAATAACTTGAAAGTTTCAATCTCTTTCAAGATGGGATACAGTGATACACAGTGATACTATGTTCTCAGTCTCACCACATACCATGTCTAAAAGATCCAAGACAAGCATTGGAAGGGATAAGTAGACTCTTTGGCATATCAAAAACAAAATGGTTATTGACAGAACCAAGGCCAGTTGAAACTCAACTTGACGGAAGCTTTTTGAGAGAGTGAACAAAGCTGGTTTTGGGGGTGTCATCAGAGATTTCCAGGGCCTTTCTTTGGTGTCCTCTGCTGGGCCGCATTTAGTCCATTCAGCCAATGAAAATGAGTTTTACACTCTTTCTAGAGGGGTACAAGAGTTGGTTAAATTAAATGCTCAGGGAGGTATCCTGGAAGGGGACTCTCAGGTAGTTACTGGTTGGGCTAAGGGTAGTCTGTATCCCTGGAGGTTTATAGATGAAGTGGAGGAAACTAGAAGTTTCATAAACTCTTGCAGTTTATCTGTCTCGCTTGTCTCAAGATCTGCCAATTCTTTGGCAGATGAGCGAGCGAAGGGGGGTTCCTTGCTTCCTGCTGAATATGTTCCCAGTTTGTGCTGAGTTTAGGCAGTATGTCTTTCTTTAGTGTTTTTATTTGGCTGGCAGGCCTGTGGCCTGGTTTTGTAGCATGTTAGGAGTTGAATTAAAGAAAAAAAAAGGACGGTCATTGCATCATGAAAGCTAATTTTTTTGTAAAAAAAGTTCCAGAGGTCCACTCTTGTCATAGTCATGAAGCAGGATGGTCCACCGCAAGGCACCTTGGTTCTTGCACATGTTACATGTTGGAACATGTGCACGTGTAATGCATCAGTTTAGCTAGCCCCGACAAAAGGTTGCTTAGATCTTGCATACGTTACAGGGTGCTACAAGCATGAGTACATGCAAGAAGAGAGAGGAGCAAGCAAGCATAATAAAACTACAGAAAAAAATATTAGAGGGAGAAGAAGAAAAAGGAAATAAATATTAAGAAGCACAATTCCATGCAAGCACATCTACCTCTTTTAAAGTGCGAACAGTGTATAAAGACTCAAAATTGATTCTCCTTTGTTGCAACTGCTCCCTCAGAAATCCTGTGAGTTTCAATGCACCTTGTCCCATAATTTCCACACCCACCTTACGCATCACTTTACCTCGAAAAACTACAAAACATAGTTGTTCATAAAACTATTTTAAAAAACTTGGCACAGAAAGTTTAGAGAGAGAGAGAAACAGATATTGACTGAAAGAAATGGAAATGAGAAGATAAAGATCAAGAAACATTAAAAAAATGGTATTCAAGTCAAATCTCAAGTTCATATGCACTCGAAAGAATTTCAATAACATGAAGAACTGGGTGATTATTCTGAGTATGAAAGTTGCTCCTTACTCCTGAAGATTACCACCATATGCAAACACATCTTTTTTCATAGTGAACTGGAGCACCATATGACACAACATTCCTATCCTCGTACCAAATTATAAGAGTAAAAATAGTGCATGAGTAAAATGGTAAATTGTAAGCTATGGGTAATAGTTTAAATTCATATGAGAGTCCTTTGATTTCTTTTAACAAGCAGCTAAGAGTTCATCAAGTTTTTTTTTTAATTCTTCCCACAGTTCTTTTTTTTTTAAAGCGGTAACCAAAATTTATTGCTAAGGGCCACAAGAAGAGCAACGATTACATAAAAAAAGGAACAAACAAAATCCTTACAACAGGAAAAGCAAAGGAAGAACAGGGAATGGTATCACCTTGAATAGAAGCCTCAAAATAAAGAAAATTAACCAAAACCAGTGCTTTCCTTCCAAGATCAAAACATGTGAGATTTGGGCATCCCTTGGAATTCTTTGCAAGAAAAGGCCCAAAAATGAACTTTGCTTTGATTCACTAGGTGACATCTTAATAAGATTCTGCCTCATCTCTGAACATACGGCTGTTCTTTTCCCCCCAAAGAGACCAGATAGTTGCACAAAAGGCAATGTGACACAAGATGGAAATTTTGGAACATCAACTAAAGAACATCCACGAGTAAGATAACAGAGCTAAGGTTGTAAGCATCACCAACTGAATGTCAAAGAGCTCAAACATGAAGGCACAAACTATGGACTAAGGACAATAAAGGAGAAGGTGGTCCACATCTTGAAAAGCTCAAATACAAAGGGGGCAATAACTAATCATCACACAATGCCTCTTGTGAATGTTATTACTAGTTTGAATCTTTCCAAGATCGGCAATCCAACTAAAGGTAATAACACAGGGAAGGAGCATTCAAAGACCCAATGATGCGGTGCATCTCACCCATGTGCAGATTGTGTTTCGTATTTCCTATTTCC
The DNA here is from genome assembly GCA_022113865.1 of Chimonanthus praecox. Taxonomy (NCBI): domain Eukaryota; kingdom Viridiplantae; phylum Streptophyta; class Magnoliopsida; order Laurales; family Calycanthaceae; genus Chimonanthus; species Chimonanthus praecox. The sequence continues at coordinate 57,745,522 of CM039089.1, forward strand.
CTGTCTCTGTGTTTTTTATTTTAAGTAAGGGTAGTTTTGTAATTGTTGTTTTTTTTAATTTTAAGTAAGGGCAGTCTTGTAATTGTTGTTTTTTTTATTTTAAGTAAGGCAACTCTTATATATAGCTAGGGCTGCAACTTGGGTAGGGTTTTGGCCCGACCCGCATGACCCGACCCGAGAAATCATGCGGGTCGGGTTACAAGGGTTGGGCCATAGGGTCGGGTCGGGTTGAGACTAGAAAACCCTCACGAAATTCGGGTCGGGTCGGGTCGGGATGAGGACTTTAAATTTCAACCCGACCCGACCCAACCCGAGAAGATTGACCCGAAAAGACCCGACCCGACCCGAATTTCCTAATAAAATATAAATATAAAATCCTGCACCCAAAAACCCTAATCTCTCTTTCTCTTTCTCTTTCTCTTTCTTTCTCATGTATAAAAGGCAAAGGCAAAGGCAAGAAGAGGGTGGGTAGGTTGTCTTGAGTCTTGACCAAGTGGATCTCTTTAAGAGAGAGAATGGGAATGTGGGCATCCTCTTTCATTTTCAACTTTCATCATCCCTCAATGAAAATGCAAATGAAATCCAAAGAAAAATACCCATCTTTGCTTGTTTGGTGATGAGTAATGGGGTGATTTTCCTTAACATCTCTCTCTCATTTTCCATTTCCCTCTTAGCCGTTTGTCTGTCCATTTCTTACTTCCGCCATTTGTCAACAGAGGAGTGTGCAGACGAGTCGGAGCAGACGGAAGGAATTGGATCTGATCAAACAATGAGTGTCGCTTCTTGGGACTCAGAGAATGTGGCCGGTGCAGGCCCCCCGTTCTGTTCAACTAGGATCCCGGCACGTACTGAATGGAAGCGGGAGAGATGGGAAGAGGAAGATTTAGGGCTACAACTCGGGTCGGGTCGGGTGTAGGGTATTACAAACTCAGGTCGGGTCGGGTTGAGGGTATTACAAACTTGGGTCGGGTTAGGTTGATTAAATCGGGTTTTTAATTTGGGTCGGGTTCAATGTGTTGTGACATGGGTTAGGGTTGGGTTTATTAAAATCCGATCTGCCCGACCCGAGTTGCAGCCCTGTATATAGCCTTGTAGCCCTTGGGCATTACATGATGGAATAAAAATAAACATTGAGTTTTCGCAAACCCTCTCTGGTGCGACGGTGCTTTCTTGGAGTGAATTCGAGAGCTTGGCGTGAAGCTTCTTCTCCTCCCCTCCAGGTACTCTATTCTTCTTCTCCTCTCTTCCCTATTTCTCTTCTTCTTTGTTTATTTTTCATTTACCCTCTTGCAACAACCAGCGAGAACCCTTTTCTGACCTTTCGCTCTCCCCAATTGCTTCCCAAACCTTCGCCCCCTCTCCAAATCCGCTCCTTTACTTTCGCCCACCCCTAAGACCCCTCCTATTAGTGTCGCCACTCCTTACAGCCCTCCAAACCAGTTTCGCCCCACCCAAAACTGCCTTTGCCTTGCTGCCATGTCTTTCCTTAACCCCCTTTGAACCCAGATCTCCCACCACCAGCCTCTGAACTTTATTCCCAGTCCCTTACAACCCTTCTACTGCAACCACAAGCCTCTTGGACCCTTCCTTAGCCCCATACAGCCACATCTACCTGTCATAAACTACCATTCAGCCATTACACATCCTCTTTATCACTAAATCCCATTTTCCTATCTCTGATGCTCCCATATCCTACTGCCTCCGCTTTGTTTTGACATCACCTTGATTCTATATAGACTGAATTAGTCTCTTTTTGGTGATTGATTTACTTATTTGTAGATTTAATTAAGCCCCTCTGTTTTGAAGGTCTTCTACTTTGAGTTGTGATTTGGTTTGGAATGTTACACAATTGTTCACATTATTCTGTGAATTGTTTGAATATTGGCGACAAATTTATATTGTTTATTGCAATTATTAATTTTGAGTATTAATTTCAGCCTCATAAATTTGATTCATATTGATTTCTTGTTACATCATACTTGCATTTAGGTATTTAGGGTTCTCTTTTGTCTTGTCCCGCATCACCAAATACTTAGATTAATGATGAGGTTCGGAACTCAATTAGATCACCACATAAAATAATATTTGAAAGCAGGGGTCCAAGGTTTATCTGGTTTCCAAATTCCAGAATCCTCCTCAGAAGTTGGAGGATGCATATTATCCAAGATTTGGATAAGACTAATAAAGTATATGTTTCATGGTCAAAGAAGTGTCTGCAAAGGGTGATGTTTCATACAACTTGGCCACCCAAATGATTGAAACCATCTGAACCATCTGCAACAAGAGCATGAAAGAGAAATGAACCAAAACAAAGAGGGGAACTGAGAGGCTAGAGAGGATTCCCCTCACCAAATATCCCTCCAAAAGCTAATGTGGGATCCATTGCTGACTTTTAGTTAAAACCTTCCTTGCATTTTCTAGGCAAGAACAAACAGCTTTCCACGTTTTCAAAGCCTTTTGAGGATGAGGACTGACATTCCACCTATGGTTAGAGATGTTATTTTTCAATAATAAGGATTTTCTAAAGCTCTAGGAGTGCCTCATCTCCAAAGCCATTTGGAAAGTCAAGTTGTATTGAGCTACTGACCTGATACTAAGGCCTCCACTAGAAATCAGTAAACAAACTTGATCCCAATTCACGAGATGGTCCTTGTGGCAGTCTTCCGAATCCTGCCAAAGGAAGTCTCACTTAACCACATACCCAAAGTACATGGAAAAGTCTCAAGTTTACACCCAAGAACTTTGCCTGGAAGATTTGTTTTTCCCACACCAACATTGACAGCAAAAAGCTCACGTCTATGATAATTAGCGTGGAAACATGAAGCAAGCTCAAACCATTGAAGTAATGCACAAAGGTTTTTGAAGAAATCCTCATCAGATTCATAAAAGATGATAGTGTCATCCACAAATTGTAAATGGTGAAACTCAAAGGAGGTGCGGTCAATAGAGAACCCCAAATGAGATTAAGACTAGAAGTTCTAAAGATGAGATTACTAAGAACCTCCACGACAATGAAGAAGACCTGAGGCCTCCACAACTTGAGAAAAAAGCCTTTTGAAGAGTCATTGACCAAAATGGAACACCAGTTGCCCATGTGGGTAAGCCTTTTGAAGAGCCATTGAGCTACACTCATGAGCAGCGATAACCGCATCCATAATTTGTTGCCCTTCAATGCAAGCTTCTTGAAAATGATAAATGACTGTGGAGAAAAATCATTAGGTGATTGGTCAACATCTTTGCTAGAATTCTGAAACCGCTACTCAGAAGACTGATAGGTTTAAAGTCTTTAAGAGAAAAATCCCGTTCTTTTTTAGGAATAAGAACCACAAATGTTTCAACAAGCTGTTTTAAAGGTCAACCTCTAGAGTGAAATTCGTTGACAAAAGGAAGGAGGTCAGGTTGCAATTTGTCCCAAAAATCTTTGTAAAAAGATAGGGGAAAACGATTTGGGCCAAGAGACCGATCCACGCTAAGATCCAATATTGCATTGTTACTTCCTGTCGAGAAATAGAGCAAAAAGAAAATCTACAAGAGAACTTTCCCCATAGATCAAAAGTACACAAATCTAGGAAGAAATGCAAAACATAGTCAATAATTTCAAATTTGTCAAAAATGGAAATGCCGATACCAATGATGGATTTTATGTGATTTCCTCTACAGTGAGTTGATGCCACTACGTGGAAAAATTTGGTGTTCTTGTCCCCTTTAATCCACCTTTTGCTCAATTTTTGTTTCCATTTGATTTCTTGTACGCATGCTTAAGCTTGTATTGTTCTATAAACTCTAAGTTTTCGATCTTCACCAGAAAATTGCTCTGATTGTTGACTAAGGTCAATTTGGTTAATGCCTTCTAAAATGGCAGTGCTTCCATTTCTTGATTCTACTTCTAAGATGCTATAGTTTCTAGGATAAAATGAAACCACTCCAACCTTGGGGTTGAGATTCAGACCACCAACTTCGAATAAGATCTTCGAAGCCCTGTTCCTCAAGCCACATGAGTTAAAATCTGAAGGGTGGAGGACCCTAAGAATCTTCTAAGGTATTAAGAATGATGGGCCAATGATCTGATATTGATCTAGGAAAGTTAGAATCCTTATAAAAGTGAAGCCATTCTGTAGAAAGGAGAAATCTATCCAATTTAGATAGGATTGGGGGAGTTTAGCGGTTCTACCAAGAATCTGCCAATTAAAGGTAGCTCAACAAGACAGTGATGACAGATCCACTAATTAAAACCAACTATTTGTCTAGTCATCCTAGTGTCGCCAGTGAGATCAGTAAAATCGAATACAATTAAAATCCCCATAGATACACCAAATATGATTCCATCTTCTTCTAATATTGGACAGTTCAAGCCAAAGTTCAGGTTTATTTGAATCATGACAAGGCCTGTAAACAGAAAAAAGAATCCACACCTTATTGTCCACAAGATCCGAAAGAACTTTCCACAATTCATCATTCTTACCATTGTTGCTTGGGTTCTCCATCATTAGATTTGGGCCCCTCGTTCTATCAAATCTTAGTAGAAAAATCACTACTTTATTGTGGATTCATATTCTCTAGATCATATGCATATTTTATTGAGAATTCTTCAACAGCAAAATGTTGGCTAAAGTTTTAAAGTTCTTAGTTAACATATCAAATTTATCTCCTCGTTATCGAAGCCCATCCTAATTAAGGGGTTTTAAAATTTTCTCTTTTTGATCTTTAACATAATTTCATATACTCCTTTTAATGTAGCGGAAGCGGGGATAAAAATCAATTTAAGTCAATTCCGGCTCTTATCGGAACTCACACACGTAAGATGGTCCACAAGTGTCAAAACAACTTAGGGCAAATGGCTGGCACGTGGGAGACTTAAGTTTTAGGGCTGGATTAGGGTATTTTCGAATGGGGAAAGGAAGAAAGGGAAAGAACGAAAGGGGATACGAGGAAAGGCAGCGGAAGAAGCGGCGGAAGTGGGAGAAGAGAGGAGAGAGATTGAAGGGGAGAAGAAGAAGAAGAAGATGAAGGAATGGATCGAAGTACTTGGGTTAAGGATGGACGCAGCCAGAGAAATAGAAGTGGCTGCTGCGAGTGAAGGGTAAATCCTGGAGGCGACGACGAGGAAGAGACAGTGGTGGAACTCTGGGATGAAGCCCAGGTAAAGTGATGATATCTTCTTGGGATTAAGCTCAAGATTGTGGAGGAGATACTAGATCTGGCCAGTCGAAGTAACCTACAACAAGGCAGAGGAGAGGTAACAAAATAATCTCGGATCTCAATCTGATTTCTTTTCGAAAATAAGGTGTGTCTTTCTTCACCTTTCTAATCTAATTTATAACTGAAGCTACCAGCTATTACAAGACTCCTAAACCGACTGAAATTCCACCTAAGGTGGACTTCTAACTATTGAAGTTTCCTATGACTTCCACATTAGATTCCTACTAAAACTAGAATTCTAAAATAGGATTAATATACTAAATAAAATTAAAATAGCAATTAAAAATTTTAGGACATGGACCCAATTCGAGATTAAGCATGTGGGCCTAGCATCTTGTCAACCCGTCGTGAGTGCGTCTTCAAGAATTTATCGGCCACCTGTTCTACATCACCTTTAAAGGACTATGTGTACCTTATGTAGACAGCTGCAGCACAACGAAGTAAATGTCATCTACTTCCTAAGTTTGCTAGCCTTCCAGCCCTTGCACAAATTGATCTCTCTCTGATAATGTTTGTTTCACGATAAAAGAGCTCTCTCTCATCATCATCATAAGATAGCAGCCAATCTATCTGGGGTCGGCTTCCATAATATCATCAGTCACTTTACAATCTAAGATGTCCTTTATCTCTTCCCTTCATATTTTCAAAGGTTGGTCTCTCTTCCTAGTGCTTTCAATCTATAGCCTCTCAAGTCCATGCACTAGGGTTGTGTTTAGTCTTCTACTAATATGACCAAACCACCTTAACTGAGTTTCTCACAATTTGTCGTCTAACTTTGAGGTTCTTTTAGACCTATATACAAACATCTAGGGTTGAAAAGTGACTTAAGCATCAAGTAAAGAGAAGGTAAAAAAAGGGGAAAAAGGAACACTGAAAAAGAACCCGCAAGTACGTGAAAACACAGGCCGTCTGCCTTGCCTGACATCAAAATTTGTCAAAAATGGAAACATCATTAACAATGATAGATTTGATGTGATTTACTCCACAGTGAGTTGATGCGACTGAATGGAAAAAATTAGTGTTCTTGTTCCCTTTAATCCACCTTTTGCTCAATTGTTGTTTCCATTTGATTTCTTCTACGCATACTTGAGCTGGTATTGTTCTATAAGCTCAACTTTAAGAAGGAAGAAATAACAAAAATACTAAAACTATATATACCTAGCCAATAACTACAAATGTTACTAAAATCAAATAGACCCGGAAAAAATAAAGCAATAAAAGGAAAGATAAATACATAAAAGGGATTAACAAAATGGATTATAAAAAAATACTAATAATAATAAAATTAAAAAAAAACATATCTAAATGTGCACAAAAATAATAGTAAAAGTAACAACAAGTAGATAAATAAAATAACTAAATAGATAACTAGATGAGAAGAAATTCCTTTAAAATGAAACAACAAATAAATAGAAAGTCAAATAAAACACTTAAATAATAGAATACAAAAAAAATAATACAAAAGAAATGGGAAAGAGAAGGAAGGATAAAAGGGTTTTAAGAAAAAGGAAAAAAAAAATTTACAAATAAAACCCCTAAAAAACCTAAACCTTAAAATTGGATAAAGGAAAGGAGTTTTCTTTAATTGAAAAAAAAAAAAGAAGAAAAGGCTGCAGTGGTGGCAGTGTCTACAACCGTTGCTAGGCAGCAATAGGGGGAGAGAGAGAGAGAGAGAGAGAGAGAGAGTAGGATAGGGAAGAAGTGAGGGAAATAGGGAGAAATGGAGAGGAAGAAAAGGAAAATAAAAAGATTAAAAGAGGAAGATGAGGAAGAAAGGAAACGGAAGAAGGCAATCCATACCTGGAGAACCAAAATGGCACAGAAGGGCGCAATCGGTGTAGTGGAGCTCACAGTGGGCAAGATAGTCTGTCGGTAGGGTGATTTGTATAGTTGACCGTTGGAAAGGGGAGAGCGGCGGAAGTGAGTGAGATAGAGAGAGAGTGTGTTTAAAGAGATCTCTCTCTTTCTCAGTATTAGGAGGGCTTTGACCATCTGGAAAATTTTTGGGCAAGTTCCACTAGTCATTGATGGGGACTCAGCAAATGCAATTAAATGGGCCAAGGGACTTAAACGTCCCCCGTGGAAGTTGATTACCATTGTCGGGGAGATTAGGGACCTGTCTTTGGGAATGGATGTTTCTTTTGCTCAAGTGAGTCGTACTACAAACGGGGTAGCAGATTTCTTCGCTAAATTTAGAGTTAACGACTCAAACTCTAGGGTCTTCTTCCTTTGAGATTGATTGGACTTGATCAGGGCGTTGTTCTGTTGGGATTATATTTTATATAACTTTTTTTCTTTTGAAGGGTGGTCTATCTCTTTTAGACCTCTCTCTTTTGTTGTTATTTTGCTCCTTATTTATCTTTTCTCATGTATCATATTTTTATTTTTTAATGAAATCTTACTTGTTACCGCTCAAAAAAAAAAAATCTCTCTTTCTCCTAATTTATCTCTCTCGGTTGTTCTTTTAGTTCCCCATTCATTAATTAATTTATTGCCTATTAGATCTCTTGCTCTCATACTAAACAATTGCATTGTTAATCACATTCTTTCCTACTCAATTTACTAATAATCAAAATCTGGCTGTGAGAAGGTGACCAGTGGTGGTAGGATTGTACTTCAAATAAAAAGGGTCCATCTAGCATTGTCAAAAAATCATCACCTATTATGTTTAGTGATTGTTACATAACAATATGGTACACTCAGGGCTTTTGTTCAAAAAAAAATTGGTACACCAAAGGCTATGGTCCGCATATACTCCGCCGAAGAAACATTTGAAATTATTCTCCTTAACCACTCATTATACTCCAAATTATATGAGCCCAAGGCATCGTTGATCGCACTTGATCCAAATCAAAATCAAAATCCAATACTTCAGGTCGCCAACACATGAAACTCCATAAGCCCACCATCTGAGCCCAAAACCACCCAATTGCTTGTCTTTAGCTTCTCATGAAATAAACCCTTGTCTTGTGACATAAACGAGTGTTCTCAACTTTATCCTCAACATCCTCTCCCTTTGATCAAATCTGTTCCTCACGCATTTTGGACACCTTTCTCTTTCCCTTTACCTTTTCCAGTGTTGGTACCTATTCCTTTTCGACCCAGCAACACCTCGTCCTTCCCAAATGCACCACCCTACTCTCCTTTGCTCACCTACCATCTGTCCCCACTAGTGATATGTCACCACCCCTTATGAAGTTATGATTTTCAAAATTTGAATTTTGTCTCCCCTCCTTCCACCCTTCAATTGATTGGACTCAATCATGCAACAACTGCTATTAATACTAGTCTTCCCAACCTATTGTCGATCTCTTCAAACACCACTTTCTCTGTTGTCTCCTCGAGCCTCAGAGATAGTTTTTCTCTAACCATCCTCTTTGTTGCCTCCGCTGGCTTCCAACAGTTAAAGCATATCTCCACCCAAACTCCTTAGATCAACATTTTCTACTTTTTGGCCCTTAAAAAACTCACTGCCTTACACATAGACATGTTTGGCTTCATCTCACACTCAGGGATGCATTCAACTATTTGAGATTGTTGCTTGAGTCAACATTCCTAATGATGATCTTTCTTGCCTCCTCCCCAATGCTTCTGCACCAATTAGCCTCACCTTGAACCATCTCTTTGAAAGGTCTCCTATTTCACCTATAGTCACAACAAACCATTCAATGTCGATTGAGCCTGGTTTGCTTGGTGAACACCCCGTCTCCCCCCCCCCCCCCCCCCCCCCCCCCCCTCCCCCTTCTCTCTTTAAAAATTCTCACAAAAACAAAGATCTTCTCTCTTGTATCCTTTTTTCATGAATACATATGTCTACAACCTTCCCGTACCTGCTGGAAGTCGACCATAATGACTTTTTTGTCACTTTTCAAAAGGATCATCAAATACAATGTAAAGGAATGCTATCATCCACTAAAAATCTATTCATTCTATTTCCCTGGTCATTTCTTGCTATCATCCACCGGAAATATATCCAAAGACATCTCCTCCTACGTCTAGTAATTGTGGATTTAACTTTATTTTTTAATAAAAGTGACTCTATTTCTTAAGCACATTTTGATTGTGTTCATTCTGATGTATGGGGTCTTCCTCTCTACCTACAAAAAGGCAATTCTTTGTATTATGTTTCTTTTGATTATTCACATTTTACATGAGTTTATTGGATTAATCTTGGACATATTTCTTCTCACAATTACAACTTTTAATAACATCAAGTGTTTTAATTAAAGTCGTAGTTTTGATATTTTGAGTTGCATGGGTTATAGACTTTCAAAACATTCAACTTTTTTTTCTTTGGAAGAGGATTCTCAACTTTATTTTATAGTACAAGTAAATATTTCTTTAGTTCATTTTGATCGTGTTCATTCTAATGTATAGGATCTTACCCCTTGACCTCCAAATGGCAGCTCTTTTTATTATGTTTACATGACCTATTCTCATTTTACTTGGGTTCATTCTAAATTTTTTTAATACTTTTTTTGAAACGATAACAGATTTCATTAACAACGAAAATAATACAAAGAGTGTAACAAAAAAAAAGGATATAAAAGGCTTATACCACAACCCTACAAACTCCTTTTGCAATGCTTAAAACTCAATTGTTCACATTAATAAAAGTTCATTGCTGTGATTCTCAATTAAGCACCAACTTTGAGATTTATTTAGGCTATCTAAGCTAGTGCATATTTGATTTTTCTTTCCAGCCAAATATAATAGAATAAAAGGCAAAGATTAAAGCTACTTACTTGGAACAACTGATGTGACATTAAAACCAATGTTGACAACAATCCCTGAAGTACGCCTTGCAGAATACAACGCTAAAATTGCCTGCATCATATATTGCAATGAAAACGAAATGTTGAACACATCAAACAAAGGAACACAATAGTATAGCCACTTCTTACCAAGAAAGTGTTGAATCTAATAATAAAAAGAAATAAAGAAAGGAAAAAGAGATGAATATCAGAGAATAATGATTCTCAGAATTGTATTAAGATGTATTTCCTCTTAGAGAGTACAGGTATATATAAGAGAGAGAGAGCCAATTAAGGTGACCAAAAAGAAAAGTATAATCAGTTTAACTTATCTACTCCTAATTATACACCTATACAGTTGACTTGCCAAGATAGGCATAGTCAGTTTAGTTTGTCCTGAGTTGGGTCCTAGCGGGTCCCACAACAGAAAGAGCCAGGTAAATCCAAGCTAAAAGTAAAGAAGATGCAAGGACTCATCCATATGAACGATAGTTTACAATAGACACTCTTTTAAGTAACAATACCTAAAACCTAATTTTTTTAAAGGCTTCCATGAACTATCTATCAAAATGTTAAGGTACAACAAATGCCATGCTCATGCAAGACCCATCTAGGTGAATGGGACTTTACAGGACCATTTCAATAGATGGGGTGCCCAAGGCCCCTATTGACACAATCCCAATTGATGAAATGAACTCAAATATCACATCCCCTCAATTATGGATCCAAAAAGTTTACATAAAGCAACGAAAACCCAATTTATTGAGGGTTTTTAAACTTCAAAAACTCAATTAGATTAAATGCAACCCTTGGTTTGATTGGACTGCTTGACATTCTTTTGATAACCAAAATTCATAAACACAAAAGAGTCTTGGTCCATATTAATTACCTTTGCGATCAGGCCCCAACAACCATTACAAGTTTTTCTTTTGTTTTTTTGAGCGGTAACGAATAATTATTATATTAAAGTCAAGTACAAAACTATAAGAAGGGGCCTAAAAGGGTTAGACCCAACAAGAAAAAGGAAGAAACTAAAAGTACATCACAAAAATAAAACCAAAATAGAGAAATCCTGGGCCAAGAAGTAGATTTATCCTCCTGGTAGATGAAATACGCTTGTAATAGAACCATCGACTCCATGGAGGTCACTTCAAACCCATCACCCATTTGATGGAATTTGTCGAATCTCCCTCAAAAACTAGTTTTCCACCTCCTAAACCTGCCCAAATGATCAAGGCTCTCCTAATACTATGAAGTGTGGCCTCATTCCCTAGTCCCCATTGACTCTATAAAAACTAAACCTATGTGACACTGATGATCCCTAAAGATGCCACCTTTCCCCGCCGGTAATTTGGACATGTGAGTAGAAGAAACTCATTTGATGTGGTTTGGACATGTGAGTAACAAACCGGAGACAGCCCCAATAAACAATGTTTGAGAGGTTACAATTGCAAGTACAAGGAGAAACAGTAGATTAATGAAAACCTAGAGAGAATAGATAACAAAATACATGATAAATAGTGGAATAATAGACCATATGGTTTATAATAGGGTTAATTGGAGAATTAGAACTCGAAAAGCCAACCTCAAATAGATGGGATTGTGGTGTGATGATGATGAAGAAGATGATGTCTTCTAAATATGACAAAACAACGAGTCTAACATAATCCCTCTACATTCTTTCGGAAGGTTTGATAGTGATGAACTTAAAAAAAAAAAAAATTAGCATCATCAGGAGTCAGTAATCCCATCTATCTGGACTCAATTTTATGAGTTCTTCTTCTCCAATTAACTCTATGATAGAGGATAAAAAAGGAAGGAAGAACTCTTTAAGTAAAAATTCAACAAGTAGGTTACGGACTGACTGCCTTGCTTGATGTCCCACTCAATGAAAAAAAAAAAAGATTAGCATAAGGGAACCATATTAAAAGCGGTCACGAAAAACAAATAAAAGAATCAAGTCTATTTTCCATTCAATAAAAAAAAAAAAAAGAATCATGTCTCTCTAAACCCACTATAGCTTAGAAGTGAAATGTCATTTGTTGCGTGTCTAACACGCTGAAACTTCTAAACACCCCAAAGGCCTAATTAGTGTCTCTATAGAATGATACTAATTTCTACAGTGGTTTCTTTATGCCTTTGGCCCAAGCTATGATATTTGCCAAATCCCTATGATGATCACCCTCCCATGACCCAGATCTCTCCAAATTTCCAATGTCTTCCATATCACTCTCAGCTCCACAGTTTTCCAAGAGATACTGTATAATTTCGCAAGAAATATCTATCATCACACTACCAATGGGGGGCAGTATAGAAAGGAACCTAGTGCCAATAGAATGGAGTATGGACCTCATACACAAAATATAGTTACTCAACAAGAAAGGAGGGACATATTGGAGATTTTGAGTATTAGATGCCCAATTTGCAACGATGATGAAAGTTAAGGAAAAGGAAGTATCACAGTCACAAACCTTTGCTATCTTTTGATAAGAATAGATGCCAAATTAATTTATTTAATCAGGTAAAGACTACAAAGTACAAACCATAGGAGACTAACATGGAGATAAATTAAAACATGAAAGAAAACAGAAAAAAGGCATGCAAACACACTCTTAAAAAAAATTCCCAAATTAGACAAATCTCCCAAGTATGAATTAAATGAAACATAACTCCAGGACAACTAAAGGAAGATATTCGCTAATATTTTTTTCATGAACATGCTGGTAAGGAGTGGCTTATTCTTTCTTTCTTTTTCTTTGTTTTTTTTATAACATCATCAAGAAGGCACATGACTCATTCCTAACTATGAATAATTTACAGCCTAACTATTGATAAAAAATTATCCACACCATCAGCTTTATAAGTACAATAGTAAAATGATATTATCCTAATTCCTTTTTCATTTTTGAAAGGAGAGAGGGAGATGCGGTGATGAAGAAAAGAACATATGTCCTTCTCATGCAATAACTGGTAACTGGTCAAGTAGAAAATATAAACCTGATCAATAGCACAAGCAGCAGGAATATTCATATCAAACAGTACTGAGTAGATAGCCTCCTTCAGCTGTCTTCTAGATGCCTTGGCAGACTCAGTATCTGGAAAAGCAAGGACAAAGGGTTGTAATTATCACAAAAAGTATGAATCACTTTCCAAACCCATCTACCAAAACTAGTAAAAAAGATGCCAACACACAACAACTGCATGAAATCCAGAAAAATTAGATTTTAAACATTCTTTCGGAATTTAACTAAGTGTCCATCTAGAAGCACTAAATGTCACTAGATTTCAAGGGATTGCACGCTACTTTTTAGAGTCAAGTGACATTTGTATCTGAGGCCTTGTGAAAAGCACAAGATTTACTCCACAGAACCCCTAGGGGATGGTTTCAGAGATTTAAGGTCTTGAAGAAAAATATGGAAAAGGCCCATCAGCATTATTGGAAACACGGGTCTAAATAAGACCTTGTGCAACCCATTTCAGCCAAATAGGACATATCTTGCACTTTTCTGACTCATTTTCAAGTTTTCTTTAAAGGTCTTGAAAAAAAAAAAAAGTGGAAAAGATCCATCAGCATTATTGGATACACTTCGCTGACTCATTTTCCAGTTTTCTTTGCATTGCAGAAGAACCATCCTCTTCTAGCAAATGCAACGGGTGGACGACAGCAACCATGGATTTGTAGGTAACCTTCTCCCTAAAAATCTCTCTTTAGCCATGTGCAAGTGGTTCTCTCATATTGCATCTCTTTTCCCTTGACAATTGCCTGAACTACCATGAATCCTTTATCCTTATCTTCATCTTACAAGGTTTTCTCACAAGAAGGTCCCTAACTCTTATGGTTGATTGTGCTTTTTGTTATTTGGCATTCAATGCAGTGGAGAATAATCATCTGCAACATATGCAACAATGGCCACCAGCTCAACCCATAGCATGGTCTGTAAATTATCCTGCATGAAGTAGAAGCCATGAGAAAAAACACTCTCAATCCAAAAAAGTAAAAGATATACAGCTAGTGGAGAAATTTTCTGACTACTTAAAAAGCTAAACAATGTGCCATCCTTTTGCTTCTACAAATCTCTCAGTTGATTTTCCATCAATGTTCGGCAATCCATTTCCAATTAATATTCAAGCTTCCAAGTGAGGAATAATTATTTCAAATTCCATGCAATCATCACATTTAATCTTGTTCTCTAAGTATAACATGAATGCAACCTGCTTTCCACATCACAAGGGGCTAACATCAAAGAAAATAAACTTCATTGGAACTATAAAGTAAATAGCTGAAAAGATTTCTACATATCAAAAGGAGGATTAAAGATATCGAAGCTGACCATCAGAATGGCAGATTGGTATGGACACAACAACTGGCTGCATTGAAGGTTTCACCTGCATCCTGTTAAAGATTCTATCAAATCATATTGGGGTAGAGCGACCAAAATGCATCAACACAGTGTGCTCACTAAATCAATAAGAAATATCAGATGGATACAAGAAGTAAATACATGTAGGAAAAGTATGGCTTTACTGGTACCATTAACTATTAATATTGTAAAGAGATGATTATCCACATTAGAATTAGGTTTTCTTAGACAAACAATAGAAGAGGGGGACAATCTGACATATTACTTGAATCATGTGTCCTAATGAGAGGAATCACACAGATATCGATAAGGACCCAGATGAAAATAGTGGAAACTAGTGGAAGAAATGAGAAAATGAAAAAAACAAATGAGATGGGGATTTCAATTCCAGGAGAAATCAGGCCTCCAGTATTGGTTTCAATTCCAGGAGAAATCAAGCCTCCAAGTTGATGCTATTGTGGGGGGATAATTCTATGATTTTATTATTGTAAACTAATCCCAAATAAACAGAGATACAAGGCCATTCAAGGAAAGAAAAACAAAATAGGGAAGCATGTCCCTCTTATTTTAGCAATAACAAATAATCGATCATAAATCAATCATAATGCTACCATATATACTAGATGATATGGTTAGAAAGAAAAAAAAATACTATTTTTATGCCCTTCAGAAAATGCCAAATTTTAATAAATGCAAGGGCAAAGGCATAAATGCCACTTATGGCATATGATACAGTATTGTGTGACTTGTACAGTACCCTGCAAGAGTACCAAAAAAAGAGTGCCTCTTGTTTTAGACCTCCAATCAATCTTGCGATGCATTAACAATGAAAAAAGGGTTTGCTCAATTATGAGAACAACCTTACTGTGAGAAGAATGCAACAAGCTGGAATGTAGACAATTGTTCAAACAAAAATGCAGGAACATAAACAAGACAAAGAATATAGAAATAATGCCTTTTCAAGTAGATATAATGGCCATTCTATTCTTCAATATGATTTGCTCTTTAATGGATTTATTATGAATGGAACTTCTAATGGCTACATTCCAAGTACATATAACAGCCATCTTAGCTCATATCTTATGTTATATTTATGCACCAATTTTTCTCTTGTATTTGACATTTTCTTTGAATGAAATTACTTTGTTACCTCTTCAAAAAAGAAAAAGAAAAAAAAAACGATTTTCATTTTTTAGCTGCAAACATAAGTGGCGATTCTGTTCACACACTGAGGCTTCATCAAAATATTTTGTATATAGGTATCTTCTCTTATTGTAAACAAATTACAGGCAGATTTAGCCACTTCTTATAAGACCAAGCGCTTCAACTCTCCCACTATGATGTGTCACAAGAGTAACTCTCAATTCTCACTAACAGACCTGCCATATATTGTTGCAAAGAAATGTCGAAGCCTTGAGTACATTGGAGACTCAATATTACCAAATTCCTGCACAAGATGTAAACTTCAGAGAATATCAACCAATCAAAACAACATTTCCCTTTAAATATATATATATATATATATAAGGTAAAATGGTGTCAAAGTGATAACTAGCACATATTGAATAATCACAAAAAACAAAACCTCTAGGAACTTATAAATTTGATACCAAACTGATGACTTTCCAAAAGAGAAACTTACCAAAAAGGTGGCTGATCGCCCTGATGGTCCAGAATATTTGCTCCACCCAAACTTGCAATAGCCCGACCCACCTTTACGACAATATATGTACAAAGAATATCGCTCAAGGCAATCAATTCATAAAAAATGAATGAACTACTAATCAAAAAGTTATTAAAAAAATAACATACTTGAAATGTTACACATAATGTTAAGATGCGTTGAGATATATTAGGATTATATATGGGTTATCCATAGCATGCAAGATAATATCTATTTTGATTCAAGGCTATCTGTCAAGATCTCAATGTATCCAGTGAGATAATAATCTATATATAGTGGCTTACATCTGAAATTTTTTTTTTTTTGAAAACGGATACATAAATATAACATTAATAAAATTCAGCTACAAGGAGTAGGGGGGAGTGTCTCACCCGCCAAAGAAGAAAACAGAAAATAAAACTACAAAAAGGTTACAAGTTATGGCCCAATCCTGGGTGAGAGTAAGGGGAAGGCTCAACCCAAACTCATATGGACTCCTCCTCCCGAGAGGCTGAAGACAAAGCAAACGCAAAACTACCAATGATACAATACAATGACTCCCACCACCCTAGATGCATAATCCTCACACCTGAACAACATCCTGAGAATACTCGATAGGGAACATCTCCACTGCCAGATGGGTCTTTAATGTAGACGGAGCCTCTCGGGGAAAACCGAGACCAGCAGGGATAGGAGGAGTGCTCAGGGATAATAGGGAGGAAACCTCACTGGTCTTAACAGAAGAGATGGAGAGTAGGGACTCAAATGAGGCAAAACTACTTAGTATTAGGAGGGTGTTGACCATCTAAAAAGTCTATGGGCAAGGACCACTTGTCATAGAAGGGGGCTCGGTAAATGCAATTAAATGGGTCAAGGAACTCAAGCGTCCCCCATAGAAACTGATTACCATAGCTAGGGAGATAAGGGATTTATCCTCGAGAATGGATGTCTCTTTTGTTCAAGTGAGTAGCACAGCAAATGGAGTTGCAGATTTCGTTGCTAAATACGGAGTCAACAACTCAAATTCCAGGGTCTTCTTTCTTTGAGCTAGGCGGGACTTGAATAGGGGTTTTGTATTTCTTTTATGGGGTTGTTTCTTTTCTAGCATGTTATTCCTTTAGTGGTCGGTCTAACTCTTATAGACCTCCCTCTCTTGATGTAATGCTTCTTTTTGTACTTGTTTTTTCTCTTTTCAATGAAATCTTCTTTATTACGGCTCAAAAAAAAAAAGTATCAGTACTAAAATAGTTACAGCTTGGACAGGCAGATAAAAAGAAATGACAAAACACAAGAATTAAATATGATAGACCAGATTTGAACATAAATAAGAACAATTAAACATGCCCTAGAGTTGTAGTTAGACAAAAGACTGCCGTGGAGGTGGGAGAGAGACAGAGAGAGAGAGAGCATACACACACACACACATAGAGAGAGAGAGAGAGAGAGAGAGTATGAGTTCTCACAAGAACCTGGTCTTTATATATAACGAAGCCAAAAACAATGAGCACTGCTGATGCAAAGCAAAATGCTTAAGCAAGAAGTATCAAATATAGGACTCTGAAAGAAAGTTGTGTTTGGTTCTTCACCACCTATGAAGTGACTTTTCTTCTTTCAAGACATCAATTTTACTTATTTATATGCCAACATTTAATTTTTAAAAGAAATACTCAATGAAGAACTTTTACTGAATGCTAAATCCAGGAGTCACATGACATTCCTACTAAGTATCATTACGCTTGAACAGGAAAATGGCAGTTAAATATAGAATAAGAAGTTAGTTATAATGCTTGACGGTATCAGACTTAACATTGAAGTCCTAAAACCATGAACTATGGAGCCATACGACTATCATCAACACAATCTGCAGGGAGATCAAACGGTGATTTATGGAGTTGTGATAAGAAGGAATCAATCGGCGTTTGCACAGACATACAGAATTACGACAAGTGAAATTACATGCAGGGCAAAAAATAACTTGTAAAAAAATGGGAACTGAACCCCGATATACTTTACTGAAGTCAAGTTGTCTTCTCTCACCGTCAATGATAACAGAACCAGTCACTTTTGCACGTTGGCCATAGATATGCATGAAAGATAATTGGGGTGCTTGATTATAGTAACTCCTGCAATCAAAATTCATGTTGTAAAGTAAAAGCTAGCAGTTTATAGTAAAATGGAAAAAAGATTCAACATAATAAATGAAATTACTAACATAATAAAGCCAAGAATCTTTCAGCCGAAGAAAAATAATTTAGCTACGAAAATATTAGGTTGTAGCATTACTACCACATCCATTGTCATTCCAATTTTTGTATAGGCAGTTTAGACCCATCTTGATCCAAATCTGGATCCAAAATCAAATGGATGATAAATCTCAATCTGAATCCAGATCAAAAAATTAAACAGATGATAGCTTTGCTACCAAACCCAATTATTTGGACTTGGATGCATTGAATTACCAAAGGCTTTACTTTGTCTTTTTTTAAGACCTCCCTATGCCCCCTAATTTTCCTTCAAAGATCTTAGAATCCCTTTCCTTCCACACTAACCAAGAAATCACCGCTGGAATCAATTTCCACGCCACCCCCCTCCTCCCTCTAAAAGGGTCCCTAACCCATTCCGATATCGCCTCTCCCACCCTTCTATTCAATACCCATGAATAATTCATCAAGTGTGAGAACAATCGCCATACTTACCCCACAAACCCACACCTACACATCAAATGATCAATTGATTCCTCCTCTTCTCCATACAATATGCACAGCTTCGATGCGCCACTTGGTAGAAGACCTCTACTCCTCAGATTGCATTTGACCGAAATTTTACCTATTAATGTCGTCCACATAAAGACTTGGACTCTAGGAGGGATCATGTTATTCCAAGCCAGTATATAAGGTGGTGGTGCGCCTTGATCGAAAGAATATACCTCCCTAAGAATGGATTTAATCAAGAACACCCTAGAGGGATCTCTTGTCCAGATCCATCTATCCTCCACCTCCAAGTACATCTATGAATCTCCTAAAAAGCCTCTTCAATGACAGTAGTTGAGTCTCCTCAAACTCCTATAAACCCCTTATGAATATTAAGGACCAATTAGGCTCACCATTAATCTCATTATAGTAGTCACTAACTAAAGCATCCCTCTTCATAGCTATTCTAAAAAGCCTACGAAAGGCATCACTAAAAGCTCTCTCCCCTATCCAGTCGTCTTACCAAAAAGAGACCCTATTATCCTTGCCAACCAAGATTCTAAGCCCGAACCTAAATGTCGCTCCTATCCTACCCTCTCCATATCCTAGCTTGAAGATGGCCTTAATCACCGATCAACCCTCCCTACCGACCCGAGAGCCTAATCTCCAACCTCTGAAACCGTCCGCTCCATATCTAGCCACCAATACCTTCCTCGACAATACTTCCCTACCCACTGCAAATTTCCAAGGCCATTTACAGTGCAGAGCGTGATTCCTATCTCTAATGCTCAGATCCCCAAGCCCCTTTTTCCCTTAAGGTTGGTGACCTCATCCCACGTCACCAAATGTATGCACCACTTCAGCAGGTCCACATTTGGCTATTCAATTGTTGAATCATCTACTGTTTGGAATGCATTCTTATGGGAAAAAAATTATAAAATGAAGTCTCTCTTTAGCAAAAGTGAAAAGAAAATCGGACGATGCCTTTTTCCAGTGGGCTTGCACCAAATGCCTGTAATAGTTTACTGAGTAAAAAAATGTCCAAGATAGTTTGGGTATGTGTATGAGAGCCAGAAATTGGCAAAATTATCTAATGAGAACCAGTTCAATTTGAACCAAGTAACCTTTTCTCAGCCTGCAATTACATTCTTTCTCCTCTTTGCATTACCATTCCCTAAATCAGATCCATTCCCATTTTGTACCATCTGAGATACACTCACCACCAAATTAAGTCATGTGGCTCATTAATTTTGTACCTTTGAAACAGTACTTATTAAACTGATTACACCTTTTCAAACATGGATTTTTCAACCAACTAATCATCATGATCCAAAATGGGCCCCACAAAATCTGTTCACCCAGCTAACAACTATTCTCAATGGATAGTTTCTCCAGAAACAGCTCCTGGAAAACAAACTAAGTGTTGCGAGTACAAACAAAAAGGAGAATAGAGATGCCAATATATACTTGGAATGAAGTAGTTGGATTGGAAGAAACTTGTTTGATCATCTTCCACAGTATCTGTTTGTATTTTATTTTCCCAAGTCTCCGGTCTTTTGGATGTGTATTCTAACGGCTATACTGCTTCTTACTTATTATTGCCATAATAGATAAATAATGATATTTAAGATTTTGTTTTCTCTCCTCCTCGTCAAAATTTCAGCTTTACTTGTGCAAGTAATTCATGCTGTATGAATACAGAACCAATTTTGTAATCCTTGGAAATTGGAAACTCCCTTTTCCTGTTATTTAATTTCCATCACAAGGAATACGCATACCTGTTTTTTAATTTCCATCGCAGGGAATAAGCATATTCAACACAAAAGAATCTTCTCAATTCACTTAAAATGAAGAGATAAAGAGACTTCGGAAAAAAGGGAAGACATGATTACGCACCGAAGTGGGTAGCCAGATCTCAAATGGGTTTCAGCAAAAACAATCTCGTCCCACGGTTCCCTTTGGTTCTGAAGGAAGAAAATCCAGAGCCGATTATCGGATACAAGAATCTTCCACATCTTGCAGACGACACTCGCCTTTGCAGCTTCCTTTGGACCCAGCAACTTGAGAATTTGCATAAAGACATCACAAGGCAGCTGATCGAAGGCGCCCATCGACGAATGAATAAATATCTGCGTATCCGAGAAATTCACATTCGAATTCCAATTTTTGTTGAAATTCGAATTGGAATTCGGGCGACTGGAAACGGATTCCCAGACCTTCCTCAGGAGATTGGCCATTGTTTGTAATTAGGATTACAAATATCTGTTCTGTGTCAAATTACAGTTCTGCTGAACATAAAAAAAAGGCTTAAATGATAGGGTTTGCTGAATGAAGAGAAACGGGTTTTGGGCTTTCGGAATCGGAGAGTTTGTGGCTTGAACTGCCGCTGCCGTCCATCATTGAAGAACGTGTTTGAGAAGCTTCTTTCATCTGTGACGAGGGAGACAGTACGGGAGAGAGAGAAAGGGCGGCAATAGTCACTAGTAGCTGAGGTAAGGCCGGGCACCACGTGGTGAAATCTTAGCCTTACAATGCCAACCGTTGGCTCGGGTACATCACCTGCATTTGCAGCGTAAACGAATTCTAGCCACCAGTGACTTAGTTGGCCCCGTAGAAGGCAGTTAGTGTACTCTTTTGTAGGAGGAATGAGGTTTTCATCTTTAATCATATTTAATTTTTAAAAAAAAATTATTTATTACTTTTTAAATATAAAATATATATGAAAAGTGATTGGTGGTCCAACAGTGTTGGAGTTAGGTTCGTTCTCTTGGAACCTTTAATTTGAACTCAAACTCTCAATCTCTCGTCTCTTAAAGTGAGAAGTTACTCTTTAAATTATCTTGTGTTAGATATTTTCTCTTCTCATTTGTTTAAATAAAATAGATATATCACTCATTTTTGTGCACTAAAAATAAAAGCATTAATATACCAATCAATTCTCAATATATATGTAATTTTTTTATTTTATGAAACTAAATTATTTTTTTATTTTATGAAACTATTCAATTTAGTGTGTGATACATCAAAGAAAAGCGTATAGGATACTTTATGAGAAACAAAGTGATAATATAAAATTTAAAAATATAATTTAAGATATTTAATATTAGTAACTACTGTAATAAGCATGATTTATAGACTTATTAGAGAGAAATTATCACTTTTCTAAGCTACATCATCTAAAATAAATGGAATAAGTGAGTAAACAACTTATTTTATTTGCCCTAATTGTTAGAAACATTTAATGAATATGATCTTTTGAATTTTACATATTTAGAAATTTATTTTTTTTCTTATAGAACTCGTGAATATCATGCAAATAATAAGTTGCAAGCGATTATAACTTGTACCTAGCAAGATAGACTTTTAATTTCCACTTATGTCATGCATGTTGATTTTTTTTATTTTTTATTACTATTTTACTGTATTTAAAATGAGTAGTTGACATGCTAAAGTACATAATACATTTAAAAGAACTTACAAACTAAAACTATATTAAAAATTATCACTTAATTATAAACTATGAAGTACAAATCATTTTCTTTCCATCCAACCATCTACATTACAGTGAGCACTAAGTTTCCTCATTTAGGGATTTCTTTAGGTCACACACTTTTATTAAAATTTCTGAAAAAATGATAAGAATAATGATTAGTTAAAATATGACATTTATATAATCATTTTAATCTAGTAATTTTACAATTTGGAAATTTTATTATTATGTCATTAATTTTTCAAAATCCATCTTAGGAAGACATGATGATTAAGTGGAAGATTTTTTTTTTAAAAAAAATTATATTATTCATGAAGTACTCTATTTATCTCTTTTAAATATAAGGCTTAGTCTAAGATAAAAATATAGGTTTTTTAGAAAAAAAATTAAGATACCTGCTATCTTGGAGTTGCTCTTTAATATTAGTATGAAGGTATTAAAAAAATATTCCTAAACTACCATAATTTAGATTGGACCTCTGTTGAACAATCAACTCAACGAGCGCATGTGAACTGTATTTGGACAAGGAGAGTTTAAGAAGTTTTGAAATTCTCTTGAAATTTGATTAGAACTTTAGTTTAGATGGTTAATAAACTATATGAGTTGTATGTTGTCGTCTTCATTTTGCTCTAATAAAACCTTAAATTGTTAGGAAAAAAAATTCAATGGTCCGAAGTTCAGTTTAATCTGTATGTGGACTAAATTTTAACTTAAAAATCAAATCTTAAACACTTTATCTTAGCCGTCAAAATAACCGTGCATAAGAAAAGAATGCCAGACTTTTGCAAATAAGATCAGGTGGCTAAAATCTAAATTTTGCACTAAAATTTGGTCTACTAATAGTTTAGAACTAAGTTTCAATTTCACTAGTTTGATTTTTTATTAAACTGTAAAATATAAAAAAAAAAACATAAATAAGTTTAACTCAAGTGACTGGAGGAGGAGAAATTGGACTCAAAATATTTATAGCAAAAAAATAAGATCTCAGAATTTGATCCATTTACTAATGTAATGAGCATTAAAACGTATTTATTAAACATAAAATTTGGTCCACTAATAGTTTAGAAGTAAGTTTCAATCTCACTAGTTTGATTTTTTTATTTATTAAAAAAAAAAAACATAAATAAGTTTAACTCAAGTGACTGGAGGAGGAGAAATTGGACTCAAAATATTTATAGAAAAAAATAACATCTCAGAATTTGATCCATTTACTAATGTAATGAGCAGTAAAAACGTATTTATTAAAAACCAAATTTTGAACCCGACGTGAATCGAACACGCAATCTTCTGATCTGGAGTCAGACGAGCTACCATTGCGCCACGGATCCACTTGTTGATAAAATGAACATTAAAATTTTATATAAATTATGTGAAAACAGAGACCTTAAAATTTGAACCCGACGTGAATCGAACACGCAACCTTCTGATCTGGAGTCAGACGCGCTACCATTGCGCCACGGATCCTATGTTGATATAAACGCCCTTCACTAATTTATATATTATTTTATGCCAGATGTTATTCTTTACTTGCTTCTTTTCGAAACAAAAGTATTCGATTTTGAAAGTGATTAAAATTGTCAGATTTCGGTGAAAGACATCACATTGTGTGAACTTAAAATTTTTTTTGTCACTTTGTTGGTCCGTTTGGACGATCATAATCATAAATCTTAAGAATTTCGAGTATAAATGAAAGTATTCTATTTTTAGTCAATTTTTATTATTTTTAGATAATAATATGATAAAATTAAAATCAAATCCTTCCAAAATACCAAATCTCATCTTAAAATCTATTTTTCTATTTTTTTTTTCAAAATTTGTCATTTTCTTTTGCTAGTATGGAAGCAAATTACAATTGTTTAATGAACGAACAACCATAGTTCATTTGATGGACACATGAACTATTTCTTTATATATAAATAAAGTAAAGAGATAATTTATGAAGTCATTTACCCATCTCACCAAATTTATATAGGGCTTAATGCATTATAAATATGTAGTCCCTCCATTGAAAATCAGTATTTTGATATTCTTAGAGATGTTGTTTAACTTCTTTAAATGATATAAATATTTGTTTAGAGTCAACTAAATTAAGTATAGAAAAGCTTGTGGACTTTGCATGATGAAATAATCATATTTTGCTTAAAGGGACGACTTAAGAGGAAGATGAAGAAAAAACAAATAGATAAAATTAGAGTAAAAAATATGTTAGTGTTATGCTAGATTAGTAGATTAAATCTAAATGATTGAGTTAAGAACTCGATAAAGAATGATTTAAAAAGAATCCAAATAGAGGACTGATTGAGGAGAACTCATTTAAAGTGGTTCGGCCATATAAATGGAGGACCGGGGATGGTTCTAGTTTATAGAGCGGAGATATTACAAATTGAAGATTCAAGAAGGAAAGGTAAATTACTCAAAATATAGAAAAGCATGATAGACAGTAAAATGACTGATGCTATGATTTATTATAGAATTGAAGGAAGTAGAATTCAAAAAATCAACCTTAAATAGATAAAAATTTGACATTTATGATGGCCATAGTCAGCTAAATCAACTAACCCATAAGATGTGCTAGTGGAAAGAATATGAGGGAGAGAAATTTGACAATAAACAAATAATTGTGTTTGATGACAATGTCCCTTTCAACAGTAATTGGGTGAAAGTGCGGATAGAGGGGGTTTCACAAATTCCGAAAGACTAGTCGGGTGCGATGTCTGAACACCTCTGGACTTAAAAAAAATATATAGTAATTGGATGAAAATTTGAATGGAAAGGAGGAAAAAATCTTCCTCAAACGAGAGAAGTTCAAATTGGTTGCAACTCTTATGGGTTGAGCAAATCTATTTTAAATAGGGAAACTATGTACTCTCCTACAAATTGTTAAAATGTATCGCCTGTATAATTGGTTTGATGATTTTGACCACTAGAAGCTAAAAAATATTGTTTAAATTGTATTATTCCAAGCATGTTAATATATTAAAGGGTAATTTTTGTCATTAACATAGTTATTTGGTAAACACAAAACGCATTCATGCCAAAAGAAAACTCTCATGCAAAAGGCACATATTTGGTATTTTTATAAAAAGTTTGTTACAAATAAAAGGTACCCTCTCCGTCTCATTTTACTTGTCTCATTTGAAAGATTTGTATTTTCTAAGAAATTCTCAATATAAGGCTAGCACTACATATGATTTCATCCATTTTTAACACACTTTATACTACTTTAATATAAATGAGACAACTATCTTAGGACAATTTTAAAATCCATACAAGACAACTAATTTGAAATAGAAGGAGTATTAGATAATGGGCATGTACACTTAGGGGTGAGACTTCTTATTATAAAAAAGTCCTTATTTTTGCTATTTAAACAATGAAAAAAATATAAAAAGGCAAAAATAAGGACTTTTTTATAATAAGAAATATCACAATTATTATTATAATTAGAATATGAAATATAAATACAAATATAAATTCTATAAACGGTATTGGCTGCATAATTTTCAATGAAATGACTTTTGTTTATGACCGTTGACTATAAAAAATGATAGACAACAAATGGAGTATTTGGAGTTATTCCAAGCATTGACTTCGTTCCTCAGGTGTGACTACATCAATTTCTTTTCATTAATGAGTTTACATTAACAACAATATATTATTTATATTTAGAATTTATACAAACACATTATGAATAGATAGCTCTGAAAAAACACCTCTTATTTAAAGGTCTCAAAAAATTGAAAGCGTTGAAATGATTGTTAGAAAGCGAGAGTTCTAATTTCAATTCTCACTCTACCATTCAAAAAGGCTATTTTGTGTAGAATAATCAAGACCGGTACACCGTGGTCATAAAAAAAATCTCATAAGATAATTTAATTAATTCAAAATCAATAGTATTTAAAAAATTATATTTTTAATTTTATACTACAATCAAAGGAAAACTAACTGAAGTGTACACAAGAACTTCGATATCCAATAATTAGGCTTTCTTGTATTTCTACATATATTTATCTTTGTTGAGTTGAATGAATTTTTTGTGGAATATTAACGATAATTTTTTTTTTTCAAAAGTAAAAAAATTAAGATTCAAAATGTCAACTAAAATCCAAAATATCAGTTAATGTTTACTAGTCCAATCTAAGCCCAAAATGTTGGATTTCAACCATAGAGTCCACAGAATTAATTGTCTTTTTTTCGAAGAAAAATAATCTTAGTATACGAGATCTAACCGTTATAAAGTTAAGTTCTCCATATCTATCATCCATTAAAAAAAACTTAATATTGTAAAATTTTGAATTTCATTAATAAATACTCCCTCTACTCCAAATTAGTTGTCTTATATGGATTTTAAAATTGTCCAAAAATAGTTGTTTCATTTATATTGGAGTAGTATAAAATGTGTTGAAAATTGATAAGATCACATAGAGTGCTAGCCTTATATAAAAAGTTCCTTAAAAAATACAAATATTTCAAATCAGACAACTAAAATAGGACGAAAGGAGTAGTAGAAACATAGAATACCTAACCTTATTATGATCAAGTCTCGTGCATCTGAATCATTTCTCTTCTTCATATGACTCATGAAATGATTTTAATGATCATGCATTTTAAAAGGGCCGATGTCCATGTCATGACATTAGAAGTCATGTCACAACTATCGACGGTATTTTCAAATTTACCACGTTTTTATCGACAAAATACCATTAACGCGTATTTACCAGCATGATGGTAAATTGCCAATAAATCCCGATAAAATCACCGTAAATGGTAATATCGTGATAATTTCCCAATATATTGCTAGTAAATTCCTTATTAAGTTATTTTATTTTATTATTATTTTCATATATTCTATTTTTTTATTTTTAAATATTATATTTTTCGTGAGATTTTCTCATTAGTATCTCGATAAAAACCTGTGAATTTGAAAATATCATGATATTACCAATCCCCGTTAATATCTCAAGAACGGTATTTGCAACTATAATTAGAAGGAATAGACAGAGAATGATAAATACTAAAAGTGAGCTTTTTTTATTATCTCTATTTTACATTTTTAAACTCCAAAATAAATAACAATGAAAATGAATCAAATAAATGTTGGCTCTAATTAAATTTGCAGTAACATAGTTGAGTTGTCTCTGAAGCAATTTGAATTAATCATCAAGTAAAAACCCTCACAGGGTTGATAACATTAAAGTTTATCCTATCTAGGATAATGTATAGATATAAAAAATATATCTCTTATATATATATACAAGATATTATTGTCTCTGTATGATTGGTAACTCGGTATGGGCCATGGGGTCAATGACAACGTGGATCCGGATATTCTTAAAAATAGAAGTTCCAGATCCGATCACATTTGCAAATTCTTTTTCTAATTTTCTTTAAAGTTTATTTTTAAAATCTAAAAAAATCTCGGTATCGGCTGAAAAATTTCTTTCATATTTTTTTTAATTAAAACCGCAGATATTATTGATATGTATTAGACATGGGTGAAGAATTCCCTGAGCTGAGATATTGGCTGATAAATTTCTCTCTTATCTTTTGTGTTTTTTTTTAAAATATCAGTATTTTTTTATTATTTTAATTTTTTGAATTAAAAAATCCAAAAGAAAGCTGATTTTTTTTAAAAAAATTGAAAACGATAACATCGGCCGATATTTGGCCGATATTGGTCCGATATCGGCCAGGATATCAACTCGGGCCCACCACCGCTTTAATTTTTTTTTTTAAAAAAGCCGATATTATGAATATCGGATGATATCGGACCGATATATCGGCAATATCGGCCGAGAATTATTGCGTATGGACTTTGAAAAACTGTATCATATCAGCCGATATCTTCACCCTTGGTATCAGATATCGACTGATATCACTAATATCAGCCGATTCATATCGTATTGACTGATATATAAAACTTTTAAAAATCGTAATTATCGTATCGGTCGATATTTAAATCCCAGCTGATAAGTAACGTTAAGACTCCAAAATAGGGATATTCACCATATTGAATAAAAGATTTAAAATATTAGCTACAATTTTTAATAGTAACAAATTTTCAATTTCTACCTTCACTGAAAATTTATGTTTTATAGTTGAATTTTAAAAATATTGTCAATATTTAAAAAAATACTTATCCAATATTTTAAATTTCAAAAATCATTTTTGAAATCCCAAATATAAAGTCAAATACCTCTTTGTAAAATATCGATCACTTTGTCTTTTCTTGCACTTGCTAATTCAACAACTATCAGATTTAAAGTAAGTTTTGTCCTAATGTTAATTATATTTTCTTTAAATTCCAATATAGTAATTTTAAATAATTAATCTTAAGATTTTTTTTTAGTTTTTGTACTATTAAATAATGTTTGCTTCTAAACTAATCTAAGGCGTGAAAAGATGTCATTATAAGTAGTTGAAGTGATCAAAATTAAAAACTTTTTAAAATTTCAAAAAATACTAAAAGGCTTATTAAAATTTCATTATAGATTTAAAAAAAAAAAACTTATATAAAGAGATGAGGACCTGGTCCAACATACCGGATTAGATTGAGAAAGAGAGGTAATCTCAGTCGCGACTGACTGACCTCGCACAACTCTCCTGTTCCCCGCCATTAAAGCGATCTCTCTCTCCCTCCCTCCCTCCCTCCTTGGCCTTTCTCCTTAGTCAGGTAAATCTTCTCTCTGTGCCTTTTCTAGGGTTTGCACACGTTTTCTCCATTTCGGAAAAGCAAAATCTCTTTCTCTGCCCCTTTCTCTACATAAAGATCTCTATTTGAGACGTCCCACCCTTTTTTGATTTCTTTGATTTGGATATTCTGGTCGGCTTATTGTCGGATTGGTTTTCACTTCCGTGGTTCATTGATACTTGGACATCGGTTGCGATGGATGGAAAGGATTGCGCTTTCATGGAAAATAATTATTTTTACTCAAGTTTAAAATGTTATTTTCCAAGAAAGTACTTCACTTTTCCATGTATCCGGTAGCATGTTCGACGGAAAATAACTGCTTTGACAGAGAAACGGTTGAAATTTCTACTTTTAGTTAGAACATGTTATTTTTCATGAAAATACTTTCCTTTCTATACATCCCCGGGGAATCTTTGTTTCAATTGCTTTATCTGCTTGTTTAGGCATCAGATTTCTTTCTCCGTATGCGTTTTTTAGTTCCTTTTTTCTTCCCTAAAAATTTATTTACGTTCTTTGGATGTTCTGATAGATTATGATCGGATTTATTTTTATCTGCTAGATTCGATTTTCAGGTTCCTTTTGGGATTTCCTTATATAGCTTACTCAGATTCATTGAAATTCCTGTAATATATTTTCTATATTACCTTCTATTTATTGGCCTTTTGGTCGTGCTACTGGACGTCATGTTCAAGTTTTGGCTTTTTTCAATCTTCATTAGATTTCTAAAATGAAGATATAGGTTTGTTTTTCAGCATATACTCAGATTTGTTGGAATTCTAATCTATTTTTTTTTTCTTTAAATTTTGCAATTTTGATGCATCGAAAGGACAGTTCTTTCTGCGAAATTAGCTAATTTTAACTGAAAATGGCTAAACCCATTTCCTTTTTTAGTTATACTTTTTTTAAGTGCTTTCCTTTCCATGCATCCAAATGGAGCCTTAGTTGTAATGCATGATTTGCTCAGGTTTTGTTTGAATCTAAGTTGCATCCATTTGAGGTGTTTGATTAGGCAAGTAGAAAAATGTAGGATTTGTATATTCTACGTAATATTGAAACAAACTTAGATAAACATAACTTCTTAATAACAAGATTAAAATCTAATGTATAATTTTCTCAAAACAATCAAATTATAAACATTTCAACATTTTAGTTTAGATTTCAAAAGAAGAAAATATGTGATCATTATGTTGTGTCCGAAAAATGGTGTGTAGTATTAGAAATGACAAGAGTTGGAACATCCATTTGCGTTTCTGTTGTAAGTTTAACCAAATGCAAAAAAGAAAAAGAAGAAGAGGTCACATAGGTTGGAATCTCTCTCTCTCTCTCTCTCTCTCTCTGTTTCTCTCTCTCTCCGTATGTTTGTGTGTGTCTTTTGGTTACGTGCGTGTGCTTGTTCCTATGATTTGTTTGATGGTTTGCATGATTAGATTCCTTTTAGTAGGTGCTGGTAAGTTCATCAAAAGTCAAAGCAGCATTAAGTTTTTGTCTCTTTAACCAGATGAGAGTGAAAAAGAAATAAACTTTTTGAAATTCATGAATGGTATCTGTGGTTGATGAACTGGGGCGTGGTTGGATTATTATTTTTATTATTCTTTTTGAAGTTTCATGATTATAAATGCTTTATCTGATGGTGCTTTGTTTGTTTTTTGAAACTATATATGTTGTGATGCTTCATTCTGATTCTGCTGCAAGTGTTGCACAGAGCTTGAAATTAGATTTCTGGAATCTCTTTTGCGTTGTTGGACTTCTGCTGGTATTTATTTTTGTTCTAGTACTTAGTTCTGTTAGATTCATTAATCTGCATCGGTTTGATAATGTCATCATCATTTAAAAGTGTTATCTTTATCTTTTTCTCTTTTGTTTTTGAATGGTGATGATTTATTAAAGAAAGCATTTAAAAGAATTTATCTTTATTGGTATTTGTATTGCTTTCCCTCTATGTAAGAGGGTAGTCAGGGATAGGGTTTTCTTTCACTTTTTTTTTTTGGATATCATGGGTATCCCTATCCCACGTTGTAGGTGATACTGATCCCATGGATATACGAAACCACCTACAAGCCCTATGTATTAGGTTTGTCCGAGAGGAGTCAAATCCAAGATTTCTAGTCTAATCCTCGGATCTCAAGCCAACTAAGCTACATGCGAGGGTAAGAGCTTGTGTTTTGACTTTGAATTTTGATTCATTAAAATATTTTCAATTCTCTCTCTCTCTCTCTCTATATATATATATATATATATCTTACTCTGTTTTCTACAAGTTTTTAACCCTCCAGCCTTATCAAGTCCTCACTCCAAATGTGCCCATGGATATTTTATGCTACTGTTTTTTGCTTCATCATTTTGTGCCATAATGACTTGATAGATTTACCATAAACAATTCTTCTAATCTAATCATGTCTCTCTTTGGGTGTATGGGGTGATGGGGAACTCCACATTGTATCTATACTGTATATGGTTTTCTTACACATAGTTCTTAGATGTTTTTCTTCTGATAGCCATGTATACCTCTCCTATACGTGGCTTTCTCTCTTGTATTCTCCTCTTCATTTAATGAATCCATTTGTTACTGTTGCAAAAAAAAAAAAAAAAAACAATTCTTCTACTTGTTTGTGTTGTTTTAGAGTTCTTCTGTATTCATAGTTTCTGATCCTTGATTTTGATCTGCATTCCAATTGTTTTGAACATCATCTAAACATCTTTCATGTCTTTCTTGGATATTTGGTCTTTGGGTTATGTGAGTGTTCATTTCTAATCAAACTGATTCTCTTTGTTTGGTTTAAAATCCTGAAGCTTCTTCATGGCTAGCAAACGTATTCAGAAGGAACTTATGGATTTGCAGAAAGATCCTCCAACATCTTGCAGTGCTGGACCTGTAGGTGAGGATCTTTTTCATTGGCAGGCAACCATAATGGGCCCCACAGATAGTCCATATGCTGGAGGTGTGTTTTTTGTTAATATCCATTTCCCTCCTGATTATCCTTTCAAGCCTCCCAAACTCAACTTCCAGACTAAGGTGAGATGAACTTCCATTTGTTGAAACTTCAAGCGTCAGTTATGTGGATAATCCATTCTCTAACTCGCTCTTATTGATTACATTTTGCTATTCAAGGACAGCTTATTGTTTGCTTATTCTTAATTTTATCCAAATTGGCCAATTTTGCAAGGGTCAACAAGTTCATCGTGTCATAGTGCTGAAACCTTCACTCTTTTCCCCCTTTTAACTTTATGCATGAATTCCATTCCATTGATGTTGAGAAAGTAAATTTCTTAGTATTACTATTACTTTCTAGTATTGATATTTCAAAATGGCACAGATTTGTATTTCACTGGGATCAGTGCTTGTCCAACTAAACCTTTTTGCCTCCCACTTGCGGTTACAAGCTGCTGTCGCAGAGCTCAGCAATATGTCACTAATTTTGTTTTTGATATGTCTGTACTCTGCACTGTCCATTATTTTAATTATTCCCTTTTTATGTAGATGCATATTTCTGATTATGCTTTTGAGAGCTAATAGGGCGATGCATCTTTTAAATGTTAGAATATCAGCATATTAATCACTCAGTGTGTCAGGCTTTTGGGGTTATTTGTTTCGGTAGGTAAAACTGTCAAAGCTTAAAAACTTCGTAATGCTACTGGATGTTCCAACATTAAAAAAAGTTGCTTCATTTTTAAGATTTATGCATAGCTATGATTGAAAATGGATGTTCTTTTATTATTTTTTCTCTCCCCTATGTTTTTAATGCTGTTTATACACTATGAAGATCACATTTTTCAGTTTATCAGATAACTGAAAGGATGTCTCAGTATCTATAACATTTGGGATTAA
Source organism: Chimonanthus praecox (assembly GCA_022113865.1). Lineage (NCBI taxonomy): Eukaryota > Viridiplantae > Streptophyta > Magnoliopsida > Laurales > Calycanthaceae > Chimonanthus > Chimonanthus praecox. The sequence goes on from CM039089.1 coordinate 57,778,196, forward strand.
TCTTTTCGTAGGAGAAAACTAATCAAAATTTCAAACCTTCTCTGTTGGCAACAAGAATAGTATGCTAGATATGTTTAGACTGATAGACATATAATACAGCTTTTTGATACGGAAAATGCTAGCTAAACTTACCCTTGAATAATCCTGTGATGATGTGGCAAGTTATTTGATTTGTTTCATAACTAACTCTTGAAAGTCCAACTAATTGTATTTTGCCATGATAATATGAGTTTAATAAGGGTAAATGTTGCATCTTCCTTTTGGAGGTCATTTCTTATCCTTATTTGTTGTTTTTCTTCTTGAACATATTTCTATTTATCTATATGCAGTTTCCTTTTGTGTTCTATTGCAAACTAAATATTAGATATGCTGTAGTGGTCTATGTTTAATGCTAAGCAAGATCTATCAATTAACCCCATGATTGGTGATTGAATTTGCTGATGCCATAACTGTTGGTGGTAAAAGTAGTCACAATGATATCATCATTTGGTCATTACATTCCAATATATACATTGTCAAAATTGTATTTGAAAGACCAAACTTCAAATGGATGGGAAGTACTTGTAAAAAAACCCTATAGGAGTTGTGCTTGGTCTTGGATCTGTTCCTCCTTTTCCAGAACAAGAGGCCATTTGTCTTTGGGGTTGAAAATGGTACTGTTCTAGCCTTCCAGGCAATGTTTGGTATTTTCATGATCCCTATAGTTGATTTCTGAAAGGTGACATCTGTGTATTCAACTACTGATGGTGACAAAGTGCAATATTAAAGTTGTGCAAACGTAGTCGAGAATAACTGTTATGACTACATGTCAAAATCAGTATCAAATATCAAGTTGCTTACCGCGTGAAATCAGATTCGTTCTTTTCTTTGCACACTTTTTTTTTTTTTTTGTGGTGGTATTGAATTATTTTCATTTGATTGAACAATTTTTCCATCCTACGATGGATGCATTGATCTCTCTCTGGGCTTTACAGGTTTACCACCCAAACATAAACTCCAATGGCAGTATCTGCCTAGATATACTCAAGGAGCAGTGGAGCCCTGCTCTGACCATCTCCAAGGTATTGCTCTCCATCTGCTCCCTCCTTACTGATCCCAACCCCGACGACCCTCTTGTCCCAGAAATTGCCCACATCTACAAGAACCAGAGAAACAGATATGAGGAAACAGCAAGATCATGGACACAGAAGTATGCTATGTAATCCAATTATGAAGTAAACTCCTAGAAAATGCAACAAACGGGAAGCAAAAACAGTTCTGTTTAGACTTTAAGGGCGGGCACAATATGGAAGTAAACAGTGCCAAAACTCATGCTATGTATATTATTATTAAGAGACCTGAAACTACTTCATATGAGTTTGTTGTATTGAATTCTTGTAAGGTTATATGTTATGAGATTGCTCCTGTGGTTTTATGTTTTCCTGGGGAAAGCTTCAAGTGTTGAAACCCGATTTGAAAGTTCCCCATCCCTGTTATAGTAAACCAGCTAGAATTTTTGATGCCTCTAGCCTTGGTTCAAAAACTCAAGACCCACCAAGATTATTTATGCTCACTCAGTTACTCACTGCAATCTATTTTTTTAAATTTATATTTTGTAACTTGAAAATCTAACCATATAAATTAAAATCAGACTTAAAGAAATATCATCAATAAAAATTTCAATTCTTAAAAGTCAAAGTTTGTGGATATCTTTGAAAAAATTAAGGACGTTTGTGATTTTGACCAATAAGATCAAGTAGTGAGAAATAATTTTTGAGATGAATTCTTACCCGGTAGTAGGTCTTTAAGTCTCCTTTTTAATATCTACTGTTAGATTTTCAATTTAAAAAAAAAAAAAAAAAAACAGTGTTAGATAAGATCTTGTGATGCATGTATATAATATATAAGAAAATAAATATGCCTAAGAATCCAAAGCAGGACGCATCGAATAAAAATGTTTATTTAAGTCTAGGGTGGGATTCTGATGAATGAACAATTTAATTATGTTTTGTCATGTATAATTTATGATCATTTCAGTGTTATCAGAATCAGATCGAACCGCTGCGGTTCGGTTCTGAATCGTCTGTGGGTCAAAACTGTAGAAAATCGGTCAGAGCTGCGGTTTGTACTCACAAACCTTGAGCTGCGAACAAATTTTGATTTTTTTTTTTAAATTTTTTCCTTTCAAAATAATATTAGAAAATGTATATATTTGAAATATAAATGTTTATTACCATTTCTATCCCATATCTTTCACCGTTTTAATATATTATTCAGAGTTTAAATGTTATTTTTAATATTTATATTAATGTTTTTGGTAAAAGATAGTTTACTTAATTTTATATGTAATATTTATAATATATTACTACTTGACCGACTTTTATCGGCTTTGACTGCGGTTGAATCCGAACCTTCTCGAAGACGGTTCATTAGACGGTCCGATTCTGATAACATTAGATCATTTCACTACCTTAGATCTTACTTGTCCTTTTTTTTTTTTTTTCTCCTTTTATAAAACTAAGTTTGTTAAAGGTTTGCTTCAAGGATGCTACTTTGGTTATGCCAACTCTACCTGATCTGACCCAATCTAAAATATTGAATTAAGGTCAATTTGGCCTAATTTCTATTTCAAAAGTGGGTCTAATTTGAAATCAGGCCAGTCTATATCTTGCATCTAGGGTCTAACCCGATCCAAGCGTCCTAATTTATCTTTATTTTTAGACCCGATCCAAGCGTCCTAATCTTGCATTTAGTTAGATCCGATCCAAGGGTCTAACTTGAGCCTGATTAATCTAAGGGCCCGAATTTATCTATGGAATTTATATCCTTTATTTGTATTGGCTGTAAGCCTAGGCATACAATGTGCCCAGGTCTATGGGTCTCATGTAGGGCCCACTTATTTGTGAATCTAAACCGTTTAAGTATTATTTTCTTTTTAATATTTAGATATAATCATAGTTGATTTTTATTTGATGCACTCTCACTAGATTAAGATGAGTAAAAATATTTTATCCAATCATTTATTTTTATCTTGAAAATTAAGGGCTACCACAATTGAATTGGCTTAATTTATCAAGATATGATAGTCTCCAAAATAATTATCCATCCATCTAATTTTTTTATCTAAAAATGAAATTCACTTCCCGACATGGACCATCAAATCTATTTGGTGTTTGATCGTGGATGCTATCACATGTCTCTCCCTGGTCCGGGCTCTGTGTTTTTATCCTCTTCTTTTTAGGGTTTGTTTTTATTTATTTTTCCTTTGAGTGTATAAATTCTTACCTTTTATTAAAAAAAAAAAATCTACTTACTGTTTCATCATGTACATCTGCCTTACTTGCTCCTTTATATATATATATATATATATATATATATATATATATATATATATTAAATTACTTATTATGATAAGTTAAAAGAGAGCTGAAAGTCTTGATCCTTCAAAATCTTATTCATCAAATCTTAAACTCAACGCTATGTGCGTATCAAAAAAGTAATTAATTTGGCAATGGGCTCCAATTTTTATGATTTTTTTAATTAAGAATGAACAAAATTTAACTTAAAAGAGTTGAGTGATGGTTAGAACACGTTTAAGGAAGTAGGAGTCCTGAGTTTGATTTTCTCACTCTATCCTAAAAAGCTACTCTTCTTAAAGTTATCTGATGTGTGTGGGTATGTAGTCTTGCATATGTCAGAGGATTAGTCGGACGCTCTTAAATAAAAACCTGGACACCTTAGTTATAAAAAATAAAAGAATGAACAAAATTTAAAATTATATATTAACTCTAGTACAAAAAAGTTTTTGTTATCTCTAAAATTGTCTATCAACAAGAGAGGAGAGAATAGGCCAAAAAATAATTCAATAAAGCTTTATTTAAACCATGTTTTAGAAAGTCAAACTCAAACTCAACTTAAAATCTTATCTAGCCAAGTAACTCAGGAGAGTTTTTGACTTGATTAGGAAAAACTTGATAAAATATGTTGATTGATCTATTCGAAATATAATCAAATTGAGTCAACTCGGATCCACTCAACTAATTTTTTATTTTTTGAACTATGATTCAAAGTTTCTAACCAATACTTAAAAAAAAGAAAGAAGAAGATTGGGGGCCGAGTTTAAATAAGTCGTGGCTGCTTAGTAGGTTAGGTTAAGCCATTAAAAATCATGCGTCAGCCCAAATTGAGTCAGACCGATCCAATACTTCCGAGTTGGGTGGCGGTGATATAGGTGTGGGGGAAAGAGATTTTCCCAGTGACTCTTCTTGCTATTCTAGGAAACCTCCAAAGCCGGTGATTTGTCAGCAGGGATTTCTGTTACTGCTATTTTATTAATTTTCTATTTATAGTGAAAATTTCTAATTAGTTGTTTAATACTTTAATGGGCAAAAGAAGAAGTTCTAAAAAAAAGAAACTCTTCTCTTCTGAGTTGTTCTCTCGTCTCTCTCTTCTTCTCCTCTCTTCTTCTTCAAGTTTCAAGAAAAGATCGATGGAAGGAATGGTTTCTATGAGAGACCCAATTAAAAGGGGGTTTTCGATGATCAAATTCGAAGTCCCAAACATGGATATACCTATGCCTGAGGAAGAAGAAAAGGCTCTCAGTTCCGAGAGCCAGACTCATCAAACAGCCATTGATGAACAAAGCATGGCATGTTTCATCTGCAGAAAGATCTTCCCATCGGACAAGGCATTATATGGTCACATGAGATGCCATCCGGAGAGGGAATGGAGAGGAATCCGGCCGCCATCAAATCCCAAAAACAGTAGCAGCTCATCATCAAACAGAGGAAGTCGGATTACTAAGCCCTCGATGACGGCTGGGTCTTCTGTCGATCAATCATGGCCGCTGCCCAGCAAGCCCGTCAAGGGCAGAAGATGGAAGAGGATTGCAGTACCCATGGAGGAGAATCCTCCGACGGATTCCGTATCGAATGCAGTCAACAATCTCTTGATGCTCGCCGGTGTAGACCCACCTGAGCTAGCATTGGAGCAGGGGAGGGAAAGAGGAGAGAAGCCTGAAGCTGGAGAGGTGTATTCTATGTCGAAGATGGAGGATTTTGCTGATAGATTGGAGAGCAGTGGAGAATCAGAGACTCGAAACGACCAAGTCGATTACATGAGAAAGAAGAGGAAGGTCGGAGATCTGCATACAGTTGATGACCACTATTCAATTGATCACAAGAACAAATTAATGGCTATTGGTAGATACAGATGTAGCATTTGCAGCAAATCCTTCTCTTCCCACCAAGCATTGGGTGGCCACCGAGCAAGCCACAATAAAAGCAGAATTGAAAGATCTGGAGCCAAAGATCCGGTGTCTGATCTACACCAGTGCAAGACCTGCTACAAGATATTTCCATCTGGTCAGGCTCTTGGCGGACACCAGAGGCGCCACCGGTGGCATTCAGCTGAAGACTCTCGGAGCTCGGTAACATGGCAGGAAACTGTGAAAACAGGTCACCACCAAGCCCCTCCACCGCCGCTGCCACCCTCCCCACCACAGGAGGCCGCTCGAATGAATGACGCCCGCCGACCGCTCGAATTCGACCTCAATGAGATGCCAACTATTGACGATGATGGAAATTCATTCACAAATTAGACCACCTTCCATTCCAATTATCCAATTCAGGATGGGATATTGAAATGTGAGTTCAACATTAGGATCTAATTTTTTTCTTGAATATAGAAGTCATGGAAACCAAGAATGGTATCAAGTTATCAACCTCTTACATTAGAATAATGCTTATGTTACTTACTGAACTTCATGGATATTGCATTTGTTTCCATTTCATTTTGTCAATTGTCAATGTGTTTTCTGAAGACAAGGTAAAGAAATTCCATGTATATTTTAGTCCCTTTAGAATCTGAATATGAATTCGTGTCTTCTCATACATTGGAAGCTGGAAATTAGATATTCTTTTTGTTGGATTTGATTATTTTCTCATATCTCCATTGATGCAGTAGAGGGTCTAAATATGAATTCATGTCTTCTCATACATTGGAAGGTGGAAATTAGATATTCTTTTTGTTGGGTTTGATTATTTTCTCATATCTCCATTGATGTCTACATGCAGTAGACAGTCTGAAAAGAAATAATCTGTGAATATGAATTCATGTCTTCTCATACATTGGAAGCTGGGAATTAGATATTCTTTTTGTTGGGTTTGATTATTTTCTCATATCTCCATTGATGCAGTAGAGAGTCTAAAAAGAAATAATCTGAATATAAATTTATGTCTTCTCATACATTGGAATCTGGAAATTAGATATTCTTTTTGTTGGGTTTGATTATTTTCTCATATCTCCATTTACTAATTTAGAATATGAGATGAAGTTATGTGATTTTCCATTACTAATTTTTCGAAACTGATTGGATAGAATGAAAAGATGTGGATTACACTATTGACTCATCATCTTCTGGTAAATGAGAGAACAATCAAAGTCGTGAGGCAGGTAATTTGACCTTGTTTGTTTGTCTACATTATTGAGAAGAGTAATTTTCTCATTGTTTGAATTCAACTCATGTCATCTAACAATAGGTATGTAATCCTGTTAGTAGCAGCTGTGGAAAATGGTTTTTGATATTTACAACAAAATATTTATTTTCATTGATAATGAATGAAATATTTTCTTTAAAAATAAGCAAAATCTCCCTCTTTTATCTTACTAAATTATTATTATTCTTATTCTTCTTCTTCTCCTTTTATTTTATGTTCTCATAATCACTTAATTTTTTTTTTTTTTTCCAATCATCTTCTTCTTATATTGTTGTCCATTGTCTATCGTTTTTCAATCTTCTTATATTGTTGTATATTGTCCATCTTTTTCCATCTTCTTATATTGCTTTCCATTGCTCATAATCACTTATTCTTTTTTCATTTTTTCCAATCCTCTTCTTCTTATATTATTGTCCATTGTCTATTGTCTATCTTTTTTTTCATCTTCTTATATTGTCTAAGATGAGCTCATCCTTAATTCTGATCGCATCATTGATCATCCTCAAGACATAACTTCTTTTTTAAAAATCTTTCTTCTTGTTCTTTATTAAAAAAATAAACTCCCCATTAGAATCTGAATAAGAATTTGGAGGGATTGACCTGATAACCAAGAACCTGCCTCAGTATGAGTCTTGTGTTCGATTCACGCTCAACCCCTAAAGGACTAGTCCGCTATAAATTAAGAGGTTTGCACATGTCTCAAAGATTGTGAATGGTTGTGAACTCAATTCCTGAAAACTTGACTGCCAGTACCAACTTTTAAGTAATACTTGATTTTTCTTGAATGAAAGTAAATTTTTTGAATCTCGATCATTTGATATGAAATTTGAGAGTCTGAATGTGATTCATTTAGTTGGGTTTATTTCTTTTTAAAAATCTTTGTTCTTCGTCTTCTTGATACTTGAAATTGCCATTGATATGATGAGTCTCACTGTAGACTTAACTGGTGATTTTGTTTAGATCTCTCAAATGAAAATTTGTTTTCAATTGTATTGTTTATGAAAAATGCTATTCTTACTTCGAAAATTTATACTTATATAATATAATTATTTCTTACTGATTAATAATGAATATCATCAAAGCCTATTCCATCTTAGGATGGTTACAACTTACAAGTTCTATCTTTACTCAATCCTAAATAAATCCATGTCTTGTGTCATCATTGCCATCATCGTCATTATGGTATCTCATCCATCTGAGTTATTTGAGTTCATATTGTCAATCAAATTCTACTAAACATGTTTTTTTGTTGCTGGTTAAAGTAAAATGAAATAAATCACTAATACATTTATATAAATTTAATATGAGTATATTTAAGTCAGAACTCAAAGGGGTTGGATTGAATGATTGATAGACAGGAACCTGCATCAGGAAGAGGAAACTAGGGTCTTGAGTTGGATTCTCACTCCACTTCAAAGGGTTACTCTCCTTACATAGATAAAGAGGCTTGCATATGTCTTAAAAATTAGTAAAAATTAGTTGGGTGCTCGAAGAAATCTAGACACTTTGATCATATAACTCAAAAATAAGTGAGTTGAAAAAAAGGTTCTGATCCAATAGTCTTTTAATTAATTTGTTATTGTCTATTTCTTTTGAAATGATAAAAATATTGGTGTTTTTAATAAGAAGAAATACTATTGTACTTTTCGATATTTAGATGATGACAACTAGACAAAAAGATAATTTTTAATATTTCTTATCATAAAAATTAATGAGGTCAACTTTTTCCTTACTTTCTTTCGAATCTTTCTAAAGACTACTGAAGTCAAGTCTTTGTAGCGAGTCTTTCAAGTTTCAACACAATATTTTGGAAAAAGACAATTGAAGCTAATAAAAATGTCAAAAGTTTCAAAGCTTATTGTTATGACTTTTTCGGGACAAGTAATAAGTTATTAATGAAGTTATCAAGATGAGAAGAGAATTAGAGTCTGATATCAACAATAATTCTTGCCAAGTTTCTTTTTCTATTTTTATTTTTTAAGGTTCTAACAGATTTGATATCTGAATAGAATTTTTTTTTTATGATTGAGATGTCTAAAGAAGGGATTTTAATATCGGTTGATATATATCAATCTTTTAGACCTTTATATATTTGCCAATACAATATGTATTGACCGATATCTTAGGTTTTAATTAAAAAAAAACTTAAGTAAGAGAAATTTCTCAGTCGAGAACCAAATATTGGCCGATATTCGGTATCGACTGATATCTCAGCCGAGAACCGAATATCACTCGATATTTGGTATCGATCGATATCTCGGCCGATAGCGAAATTTGAACCCCTGGTCTAAAGCCTCTTAGAGCACTCGACTACTCTTCGAGGCATGTGTAAGCCTCCTTATCCACACACATCCAGTAAAACTACAGAGAGTGGTTCTTTGAGATGAGATGAAATTCGAACTCAAAACTCTTGCTTCTTGAAATAGGTATCAATTTTAAAAATTGAGCATTAGCTGATTGAACCTGGCCTTCTTTCCATACCATATCATGTTAGCAACTCAGTTTACACGGGATTTTCACACTAGTAATGGTCTTACATTGACCTTGGAAAGATGATTAGACCTGCTATTTATTGACTGAAATTGGATGATTCCTTACTTTCTGACTTTTTTATTTTTATTTCAGTCGCTTAGGCAACGAAGCAAATCACTAGTACTTTTTTTTTTCTCCACAATAACTTTATTTTTTATAATAAAAAAACCCTAAAGTCATAAATGTCCCAAAATCATAGAGTCTCAAGTTAATGTCAGTCACATTATTTGGTAATTAGATCATCAATTTAATGGCATTACTTTGTTTGTGATGTTACATAGTTTCATAAACTAGGTTCATCCCAATATTTTTATGAAGTAGATTAGAAACGCAAGTTTAAGGCATTTAAGAAACCTTTTTTTAAAACTTTTAATTCATCTTTGACTCAATTAAAACAAGGGTTTGGATTAAGTTTTATTAACCAATTCAATAAATGTATTGACTTAAACTTGTTTAATAGATGGATGGATTTAAGTTAAGAGTTTTAAAAGACAACTCTACCTAATTCAGTAATTCCAAACAAACCCCATCAGAAAATGAAATTTCACTTAAATTTTATTTATTCATTTATTTAATAAATGAATTAATTTAATTTGAATCTGTTTAATAAATAAATAAAAATTTAGAAATTAAACGATTAAAATTCATAGGTGAAAGATCCAAATCCAACCATTGCAATCAGTGTATCACTATGTAGGTCGATTAAGAGAGTCGGTGAGTCAAACAAATATATTAATTTTTCATTTTATCTAAACTTTATAATTCATTGCGTCGAGACAACTAATTGACTCGATGGTTCAACTAGATCAATATATCTATTTTTAATGTATTCATAAAGCATGTTAAACATGCTAATTTTTTTTTTTTTACTTTTTCCTTTTTTCAGCAGTTGATTGGTCCAAGCACATGGAACTTTGCAAACCGAGTTCATTTCTCTCCAAGAAAAAGGAACACTCTTGGTTTTCTATTGAAATTAAAAACTTTTAACATTTAAAGAATAGGTACGAAAGGGGTTGGAATTGATAGCCAGGAATCCGCTTTGAAAGTAGGAATCAGTTCGAATTCCATTCTACTCCAAAGGGCCACCCCTTTAGAGTTACTTAGTATGTGGGAATAAAAAGGCTTGTACATATCCTGAAGATTAGTCAGAAATAGAGATTACTTACGAAAGTGATGAGCTCTCTGACTGGTTCACATACACAATCCAGAGGCAGGACATCTAATAATTTTACATCAAAGAGTCCCAAAGCATGTAGTTCGATGTGATAACTTGGGCTAAATCAATGTCTCATTATATGGTCCTATTCAAATTCTAAATCAATGTCTCATTTGGATAAGGTATAGACTATAGAAGCTGAAATGTTTACTGCAAACGAACCTAAAAGCCAATATTGCTAGATGGGGTAACTGACTATATGAGAATGAATTTTCTTTTCCTTTATTGAAAGAAAACCATGTTGATGATGATAGCTACAAACCAACCCACAAATGCTATCATTTTTACTGCTTAAATTCGATTACTATATCATATCATCCAATACAGTATGAGGTTGTCACTATTGAGGATTGACCAACTGTACAGTGATCTAAAATATAAAATTAGATCAATAGGGGTCGATGATGACTCTGTTACTGATAATCCTGCTATTACCAGCAACACCTTCGGTTCTCTGCTAAATGGAGACTCTGAAATTCATGATCATGATCCTAGCCAATTTGATATTTCAAAGAAGGTGGATAACAGAGAAGCTAGTGTTTCTTACGCTTCGAATTGACAGGAAAGAAATTGAAGATAGCAAAGCTCCAGGTCTGGATGGATTTAATGCAACATTCTTCCAAAAAGGCTGGAGCATTGTGGGTCAAGGTATTACTGATGCTGTTATGGATTTCTTCAACACGGGCAAGCTGCTGAAACAAGTGAAGGCTTCTTTCATTCGCTCTCATTCCAAAGAATGATGCCGCTGATAAGCCGGAAATGTTCAGGCACATTGCACTGTCAAATGAAATTTACAAGCTAATTTCTTGGATCCCACTCCAAAGATTCAAGCCACTCATGCCTAAGCTGGCAGTTCTTCATCAGTCTGCCTCTGTGCCGGGAAGAAATATCTCTACAATTGTTATACTCAATCATGATTTGATTAGAGGTGGAGACAAAGGTCCCCGAAGAATGTGCATCAAAATTGATCTCAAAAATGCTTTTGATAGTGTTAAGTGGGGATGGCTAATCCATGTCCTTAAACAAATGAATTTCAACAGCAGTTGGATTGATTGGATCAAAGCTTGTGTTGAAATCCCCGTCTTTCTCAGTTCTTATCAATGGTTCTCCAAATGGATTCTTCAGCAGCTCAAAGGGGCTTCATTAGGGAGATTCCCTTTCCCTTTCTTGTTCTCTCTCGTAATGGAAAGCTTTTTTGCCTCCTTGAACAAAGCCATTGTGGATGGAAAGATCAGTTGCCCATTTTCTACTGGTGATGTCTCGATTTCTCACTTTCTTTTTGCAGACAACCTCATGATCTTCTGCTCTGCTGATTAGGCCATTGCTTCTACATTAAAGTAACTCTCAGAGGACTTCAGTTACTTCTCGGGCCTGTTTGTGAACATATCAAAGAGCCAAATAATTTTTTCTGAAATCACAACTCAAAAGCAAAACATTCTCTCAATCCTTAGAGTGGCGGAGGCCACTGCCAATTTCTATCTGGGTCTTCCCTTTTCCTCTTCCAGAGCATCTGGCTGATTGTGCTTCCCTTCTGGCTAAATTTCGCAGTTGAGTAAATGGTTCGAACGACAATTCCCTTTCCTCTGGAAAACGATACCTGAGACTCAGTTGCCTCTCAGCAACATTGAAGACCAGGTTGCCTGGATAAGTGATGAAAATGGCCGCTTCACCATTTCCTCAGAGATGGATTCTCTCACTCCTTCCTACAATGAGCCTGACTGGTCCAAGCTTGTCTGGTTCCAAGGCTGTATTAACAGGCATTCTGTCCTTGCCTGGTTATATTTTGTCTCTGGTCTGAAAAATGAGTTCCTTCTTAAGTTGGGTATCCTAAATGAGGGCCTTTGCCCTCTATGTAGATCAGAGGTGGAAACAAGACTGAATCTTCTCCACTGCTCTGCTGTTCTCCAGGCTTAGCTGCTGGTTATTGAGAAATTTGGTGTGACTAATCCAAACAGCAGTATTGTTAATGGTTCAATCTCCCTGATAAGCTCGAGATCTTCCGCAATTGAACAGCTGGTTGTCCGGCTAAGCATTCCTGCAACTGTTTGGCATGCTTGGAAGGAACATAACTGTTGTTTATTCCAGTCCAAACAGAGGTCTCCTAATGCTCTTGCATTTGACATCATCACTGATATTAGAGAATTTATTTCCTCCTTCCCAATGAGGATTTGAGAAAGTAGGAGGGAATTTTCTCTGCCCGGTGGAATCTCCCACCAGCCACTGGCTCTCCTAATCCTCCATGTAGTAAACCTGCTGGAAATAATTCCAACTGCACCCACACCCTATTGATCAACAGGATACAGGTCCAGAATTCCCATGCAATTGGGGGGGTGCTACTCCTTCACTGGTCACTCACTTGCTGGTTACTTTGCCATGATCGACAGTTGCAATGATGTCAACATCGCTATCCTACTTGCAACTCAGAAATCACTCGACTTTATGATTAAGCACAAACTGCAGCTTCATCAGCTGCCCCAGAACAATGATTGTCTTTTAGCCCAGTTAGCGAAGAAATCATCCTCTAAGTGGAGAGACTGTACACATATTGCCGCCACTCTTGAATAGTCTCCAGAGCTGCTAGTGGAAGCATTAGAATTCACAAATTGCAGGAGGACCAGATACATCAATTCTTCTCATGGAATCATCTTCTGAATCAGAATGGTCTTTTTAGTTTTAGCAATGGCGTCTTCGCCTCCTTTTGTATCTAACACAGCTTGTATGGTTTCTTTTGTTTGCCTTTCTTGGGGTGTGGATTTCATTGTCCAGTTTCTCTGCTTGGCCAGAGCAATGGGTTTTGTGTAGCTCTCTTGTTGTGCGCCAGTTCTTGTCTCATGGTGCCTCATTTATTTGTCTTGTTGGGGTGTCTCCCCTTTCTTATTCTTGAATGATACTTACCCAATCGTTAAAAAAAAATCAAAACTATATCCATTGGATGCATTTTGGATCAACTAGAGATGAATCAATTACCTTATTCTAATCTCAAAGGTACCTTAAGCATCTGAGTCTAGTCAAAACCTTCATAATTTTGATAGACCCAATGGCTCATGCCCTTTGCCTATGGTCCACCTGATGAGAATATCTGTTGGTGAATTGGTTTGTTGTAGACTGCATGAATAACTTGTTATATGGCTTATGTCAGATGCTGAGGATGGGTTAGTTTGATAGATCACCATTCAATATAAAGTATGACAAATTTCAACAGTTCTAACCGTCTATAAAACTTGAACTTAATTCAATGATGCGCATATCTCAAACTTGAACTTAATTCAATGATGCGCATATCTCAAAATTGAACTTAAAATTATACAAATCAAATTCATGAAATGATAATAAGTATGAGAGAAGCAGTGCAAATATAGATTCAATAGAAAATTAGTCATCCATTTCCTGACGAAGCAGTTCACAATGCATAATTTCTCCACACTTGATATTAACTACACATAGAAAGCGGTGAGTGGAAAAATGAATGAGAAGAACCAGAGTTTCACATTTTTGTTTTCTGCTTATCCAACTTGCATCTATGGGTGCTACAATTTATTACTGGTGGAAAGAACAATCTTAAACCTTCATCCAGAGTATTTTTCACCAAGAATATTAAGGGACCAAAACATCAGCTATTTCAGAAAGTCAACATAATGGTTGGTTCAGATTTCCCATTTGGTGTGATTTTCAGAAATTGCACATCGGACATGAGGACCATTTAGTGTTGAGGCATTTACCGTTTACACAATTTCATCATCATCAGTCATAATCCCATCTATCACGGCCAGTAAATGTTAAGAAAATCTAATCACTAAAAAGAGAAAAATTACTTGCAGCCAACATCAGTCCTTCCTGGAAGGGACTCTGCTCCTTTTTTTTTTAAATGAAACTTGTTGGAAATAGTAGCAAAACAAAAAGCCCAGATAGAATAGAAGGATATTGGTGGGAGATGCACCCAGAAGTGCACCCAGAAGTTCCAAGGTAACGTAGGGTGACCACATGGGATGTTTGCTTTACAGATCAAACCCGGTTTATTTCAATTAAGGAGAAGAAACACATGGGCACAGATTTGAGGGAGGCCTGCTCAATTGAACCCTGAATGAAGTTTGAAACATGTTAACTTGTATCTCGATAACCTTTCAAGTGTATTCAGAGATAAATGATAGTTCAAAAGGTAATTGATGGTTGTTGATTTACAAATAAAGGAAAGATCTGAAATTTGACACACAGCTAAAGTTATCTGGCACCCTAAAAGGTGCCACAAATGCATGAGAACCAATTCATTGATTGCCTGGGTACCATCAAGATAGACCAATCCAGAAAATTGAACAATCAGATTCTAGCCATCAATTGGAGGGTTTATGATATTTCAAAATGGGTAATTGTAACGAAAGTCTTGGTCTTAACACAGTTCAAAAAACAGCTAGGGTTTTCAAATCCACTTAATCCATGGTAGGTTCTGGATATAACTCTCTGCACTATGCTTACACGGCAATTAAGAAGCAACTGATGGAAATGCATATACCGTTACAGAATAGAGTTTTCTATTAGGATCCCTCGTATGTGATTTTTGGTGCAGCTCATCAATGGAAGGACTGAATATGATGCATCTGTCCCAAACTTATGGCATAGATGAAACGATAGACTGCTAATTCGGATGCAACTGTGGAAGTGGATATGTTTACAACTGGTAACAGAGAATAGAATGCTTTCATGATGACGATGAACAGAATAAAATGATCAGCAATAGATAATGAGTCTCCAAGACTTCTCAAAAATAAATTTCAATGCTTGGGCTCTTCAGTTGCCACGGATTGGTGATCCTGCAGGTAGTGCATCACCATACATCTTTTGATCCACAGGTGTGGGCGGAGCTCCTTAGAAGTCCTCAGCATTAGGAGACCTTAGAACTCTTTAGCATTAGGAGAGCTTTGACACTTTAGAAGTCCATGGTCACAGACCTCTTATTATTGAAGGGGACTCAACAAACACAATTAAGTAGGCCATGGGTCTTAAGCCACCACCCTGGAGAATGATCACCATTGCAAAGGAAATTAGGGATCTATCTACAAGAATGGATGTCTCTTTTGCTCGCGTCGCCCGTTCCGCAAATGTCGTGGCAGATTTTTCTCGCTAAAAACGGAATCAACAATAGGGCTCCAGGGGTCTTCAGTATTTAAGTTGTGGGTCCGGGGGCTCCTTTTGTTCTCCTGTTCTCTTTAGTTGTATTGGTGGTCTATCTCTTTTAAACCTTTTTTCTTTTCTTTTTGCTTTTCTTTGAATTATCTTGTACTCTTCCCCTCTCTTAATGAATTTCTTTTGTTACCTCTCAAAAAAAAAGGTGTGATAACGCTTTGATAAAGATAAAATGGATATATAATAATCAATTTGAAGGAAGGAAGGAAGTGTCTATGGTGCAAAATGATAAAGCAACTTTTGTTTCTAACACTCATCATCATCATCATCAGCCGCCATTATCCCATCTATTTGGAGACGGCTTTATGAGTTTTTCTCCCACCTACCACTGGTATCACCAAAATCTTCAAGCAGAATAGCTAACAGATGCACTTGTATTTTCCACTTCACCTTTTTTTTTTTTTAAATAGTAACAAATGAATTCATTAAATGATAAAGAAGGTACAAGTGAGATAGACCACGTATAGGAGATGTATATATGCTTATTAGATGAAATACAAGGAGAAACAACTGAAGAACACTATATATACAAAATGCTACATCCAACAAAAATAAAAATGGAGCTCCCCTTCGCTCCGTACGCCCAAAGAGAAATGTGATCAGAGCAGCTCCATTGTAGGTCTATGTTTTTGTACTCCCACCTTTGCTAAAAAATTAACAATACTGTTCGCCGATCGAGGAGTGCATGTAAAGATGATATCTCTCAACCTACATAACCTCCTAATGTCCCTAAAAATGGTAACAAACTTCCATGGGTGGGAAGGGGGGAGTGGAGTCTTCTTATTACTACCCCAAAAGATGACATTAGTCAAATTACCTTCAACAATAAACTTTACATTCCCAAACCTAGACCAAATCTGAAATGCTCTCCTGATTGCTCTCAGCTCCGCCTATTTGGGTTCAAAAAATGCTAATAACATCCTACCCCTATCGTCATGCAACACCCCTCATATTCCTACCTGGGCCGGTTTACCTCATGTTGTTCCGTCTACGATAAATTTGAAAAAGTCTTGAGGTAACACCACCCAATCAACTTTGGGTTTTCTATCTTTTCCAACTCCCCTTATAAATCCTTCCCAAGATAAGTAAAAGTCCTCTGGGGTCAGTCTAGAGAACTCCTTACAAACCGATAGCCATCCTATCAAATTCCATTTCTCCTTCTCGAAAACCTCGCCTAAGGTCCCCCCTTATCCTCAAAGATCCTCCCATTTCTTTCTTTCCAAATAATCCACGAGATCGCATAAGGAACCAACCTTCATGCAAACCTAGATCTACCCTAAAGGGCCCCTCCGACCACCCTGTAACTACACCCTCCACACCTCTTCCTAGGACCCGTGAGCAACCAAAAAGCCTCAAAAAATAACACCATACGCCCCACGTGAACCGACAATCACTCAGTAAGTGATCCAATTAACTCTCCAATGACCGATCTAAGTCTCATGGCTAACACTTTGCCACTTTACCTGATTTTTACCCTTGCAGCTTTTAAAGTACTTCCAGTAATTGATTTCAGCATCAAATGCCTATTACTTTATTAACTAATTTTAAATGGTGTTTGAAATTCTCTTTAAATTCCTTCTCACTTATACCCTCTTCATCCATGTTCTCAACACAGAAGAGAAAACATTCCCCCCCCCCCCCCCCATCCTTCCCCCCTCTCTCTCTCCCTCCTAGTTCAAGCCCACTCTCGTAAACATCCGATGCCCAGAATTTGATAGTGGAAGTAGGAACACAGTCTGGATAGCTATTTTGCTTGGCCTTTCTTTGAAATCCCTTTCTCATTTGTAACATTACCTTTTTCCCTTCTTCAATGACATGTTCTCTGATGCAAACCACTTCTAGGTAAAAGAACTAGAGAAATTAGAAGCATCTGTATTGAACTCTAAATTCTTAGGCACGGTGAAGTTTCTAAAAGCTTTTTGACCTGTTTCACTAGTTAGTATATCTTGATCCTTGATCAAAAACCTCATACCCTCCTCAACCATATGTATATCTAGTGTGTAAGGAACACTCCATAGAACAAAGGTGAAGTCTGTTATCTTCAATGGATTCATTGGCATCAATGCTGTCAAATTTTTTTGAATGAGTTCCAACACTAACATTCGCGCCTGATTCAGATTGTTGATGAGTTGCCCTTACAAATGTTCATACTCCTCCACAATACGAAAAACTTTTAGAATGTAAGAGGCTCCCTATATCCCCAATGATTGCATTCTTTTTAACGACATCAAAATTCTTAGATAGGACTGAACACAGATCATGGAACCAATTTTTGCTTCTCAGATTTATGGAAGTTCTTTTGCTTCTCAGATTTATGGAAGTTCTTAGAAACTAAGACAATGTCATTATATGCGCTTCTCAATCTAGTGGTTGTACTTATCTCTGTTGCCATTCTTCTTTTTGTCTAGTCCAGACATCAACTCCCAAGTGTTGTATCATGATTCAGTTTTTTGACTGAAAAATCCACATCTGTATTGGATTCTGTTGGTGGAGCAACAGTTTGGTGGTTTTTTTTAATATTCTTTGCAACAGAGTTAGCATTGCAAACCAGAGCAGGGAATTGACCATCTATTGAGTTTTCTTACTCATTTGATTTTTTTTAAAGGAAAAATCGGATGAGAGAGGAAAAAATTGTTATTTGTTAGTCAATTGATTGATTGATTGAAGCCCAATATTTTAAAGAAATGGATGCTTAGCTTGAAATGGTTCAGTTAAGTAGAACCTATTTTCTAGGCACAAGACACCATGACTGTGGAGGTCGCCTACTCGGTGGCAAGCTACAAGCAAAAGGTCAACATGAAAGTGTTGCAGAGTCTAGAAATGATGGGAAGTTCAAGAAGTGCCAAAAATGTGATATAACATTCTACAAATATGTGGAATGATTTAAATTACTCAAGAGTTTACAAGGAACAACAGTAGTGTAAAAAACTCTAGAATTGTAGTCATGTAGAGTTCACTGGAGAACTGTAAAAGTTTATGGAGTCTCGTAGAGTTGTCTGGAATTCATTCGATGGGTGTAGAACAGCGGACCGTTCTTTTGTGTGGGGGGTGGGGGGTGGGGGGTCTGAAGATAGTGAGAACATTTTATTGATGCCAAAATAAGCATAGTTCAAAAAGATACTAGGTCCAATGAGATAACCAAGCCAAAAGATAAAACAGCCCATACAACTGAACACATAAAAGAGAATGATCTATGATAGAGTTCCCCAGCTTCTTTGCAAAAGCTCCACAGGAAACCCTATAAATGACCATGCTAGTGAAGAAATATCATTTCACAAAGAAATCTCATTCGGCGAAGCTTGTGCTTTTTCCCTCTTTTCAGTATGTAAGAAAAGAATAAACTTTGAGATGAGACACCTTGTCCAGATGAGTGATCACTGATCTAAGCTTGGTTAATATATGCGGTGTGAGCAGGTGCAATGGACTGAATCCAAGGGTGACTTTATGAACTTGAGACACCATATTGTTCTGATTTGACTGCAATATTACATTTTGATTATTCATATCCTGATGTTGAATTCTAAGAGTTGCTTAGTGTGAGCTTGGGAACTTTGGACTCTTTCAGATATCGAAGCAAAAAGGGACTTTATATTGCATTCAGCATGCCTAGAAAATAAAAATACAAAAGAGGATTGCTTCTCTCAGCTCAGGTGGGTACAATCCCATGTGAGGGTGGAAACAGCTGCGTGAGAAAAAAAGCAAAGACCATACAAAGCAGTGTCATCTGGATAAAAAAGCAAAAAGTAAACTTATAAACATTGTTCAGCATCTTCAAAACATCTTTAATTTGCACCAACTCTCCGATAGAAACCTCCAACTCCTCTGCCTGTCTCTTCAACATATTAGCCTTGTTTTCGGCATCTTGTAGCTTGATGGCCATCTGCATTTGGTTCTCAGCCAAACACTTCTGTTGATCTAATACAGATATTTCATCCTCAGATGCACTTTTTAATGTCTGGGGATTTCTTACCATCATCAGATACTCAATTTCAGACTCTATCTTGCTCTTGAACATATCCTCGAGCTCAATCTCCAATGATTTACACAACCCCTGAAGGGATGCTACATTATCATTGGTGTCCTTTTTTGGTAACTGGTTAAGGTTTAAAATATTTTCAAGCTCAAGCAACTTTGATTCCTTGGCCTTGAGTTTTGCTGTTGCCTCTTCCAATTCATGCTCAAGAAGAGTCGCCTTCTGGCTTAGTTTAGCTAGCTGGGCCTCCAAGGGAGTCAAATTGTCTTTTCTTTCTTCAGAAGGCAAATTGGCTGCTAAATTGGCACGGAGACTGGAGCTAATGGGTGATGAAATAGGCCCCTTCCCAATGACTCCAAACTTGCGGACTTCTGCAGGAGATGCAGTTCAATTCTGTTAAAGAACTAGGGATTGAACTAACTCCTAACCATAAGATGAATAAACTACACTTACAATGCACTGCACTCTGTCGTACCCTATGGCACATGGAATTTTCAGAATACAGTAAAGGCTCAATGGAATAATGCAGACAAAAGGTAGGAGAAGCTATGAGATCTGATAAGTATCTCTGCTATCCCCCTCTTTAGCTAGAGTAGTGGCATTTACATTTGCTTCCATCTGTACATGAGGTAAGGTTACTTGAAATTATTGTGGTTCTTTCAGCAACTTCTTAAAAAAGAACAATTTCCAAGTACATACTCAGACACATCATCCCCTCTTTAGCTAGAGTAGTGCATTCAGATTTGAAATCTCTCTAAGAAAAGAACAATCTTCAAGTACAAATTTAGGACAAGTGATTCCAACTTTAGATAGTGTAGAGGCGTTTACATTTGGTTCCAACAGTACTTGAGAAAAAGTTACTTCAAATTATTTACCAGTCCTTTTGGGCTTTTGTCAATATCTTCCCAAAAAAAGGAAAGAAAAGACAAGATAAAAAAAAAAAGAGGAGAACAATCCCCAAGTACTAATTTAGGACATGTCATCCATGAACTCACTTTGAAAGAGTCCCCTTCCATAATCAAAGAGTTGAGAAACAAATGAAAGAACAAATTTCAGGCTCATTTGGGCATTCACAGCATCTAGAGAAAAGTGGACCCATTATGCTTGTAATCAGAGTAGCAACCACTTGAAACAGAAACTGGAAATGCACATCCTTTGGCATTGAAAAAAGTCACCACTCAAATGCCACTTTTTCTTGGGATGTTCAGAACATAGATGTCCAACACAAAACTTAACGTGCCACTAGAGCTGCATCAGTAAACTAGCGACATATATTAAAAAATACCTATGAGGTTCTTCAAGTGCCAATTAGAAGCAGGGGTATTATGTGAAAGATTCAGGACATTAATCAGAGAATCCCACATGAGCATGTTCAAGTTTAGTTTTTTTTTTTTGAAAGGTAAAGTAAAGATTTTTCCAAAAAGAAAAATAGGGAGGAAAACAACCCTAAATGAAGAGAAGGCAGGTCCACTTATTAGCTAGGCCAGAAGTAGTGAGTTAGTATGTTACTCTTTTTTAGAGGGGTAACGACGAAATGTGGTGCATTTACTCCTATTCATCACCTAATGAGGCCATGCCATCAATTATTAGGACTGGCTCTGGCTTATTTGCAACACATCGTCATGTGCACTAAGAAAAACCTTTCAGATCTGTATTGCAAATTTATTTTGAAATAAGTGTCTCAAAAAAATTGTTTTAACATTTCCATTGACTTGTTTTGTAGAAGAACATTCTACTTATGTTTCCAATAAAACACAATATCCTTCGCCTATTCCAAAAAGAAAAATAAAATATTCATATAATGAATACTGGTATTTACATACTACACCAATACCATGTGTTGACCATAGAAAGTAAATAGTACAAATTTCATAGAGTAATAGCCAATATCAAGCTAATTTATGCACCCTATTTTTGTTCATTATTCTGATTCAAAACAAGGTAAAATAACAGTCTAGGATATGATAAGAACCCTCTGTTTATTTCAGTATCAAGCCAGTAACTAGATTTTGGATCACCCACATGAACCACGTTTTGCAAGGAAATGGATGCTCACTTTGTTTCTAATTTTACCATGAAGGCAATAACTTGACTTAAATGAAAGAGATGAAATAGTGTGGTGAGGTGGGTCGGGAGATGGGGGGGGGGGGGGGGGGGGGGGGGGGGGGGGGGGGGGGAGGAGCAGGAGGGGGCGGGGCAGCAGTAGTCAAAGGTGCAAGAGAGGGGGGTCTGCATCTAAATAAGACTAGGCGAGGCGCAGGCGCGCCTTAATGAATGCCTTAGTGCACCTACATGCGCCTTATGCCTTGCACCTTTGTGTGCCTTTTCATTTTTAATTAATCTGGTACTATAATGTAATTATTAAAACACAGTTTTCCCCTCAAGGGTCAAAAAAAGTAGATAGAAAAAATAGTGTTAAATATTGAAAAAATTTAAAATATAAAACCACTTAGGTTAGAGTTTGGGTTCAGCCGTTTAGGGCAAACTAAAAAAAAAAAAGGAGAAAAAAACACTTTGAACCCTTTTCGTTTTGTTAATGATATGATTGGAATGATGACTTCTTTAAGATTTTGACTTTTTATTACTTAGTTCTATGCACTAAAATGTATTATTAACCTCTTATATTATGCGTTTGTGCTTCTACATTTGATACATTTTGTTTATAGTATATACATTGCATTGTTTAGTTGATGGTGGGTTGAAAAGGTAATGTATTTATCATTAATATGTTTAAAATAATTATAAACAATTGCATTTGTGCAAAAAATATACATAATTAAAAAAATACATATATTTAGAAATTACATAAAAAATGTACCTAAAAAACTCGCCTTAAATGCGCCTTGTGCCCTAGGCTCTAGGACCCTTTGCGCCTAGACTACTTTGAGATTCTTTGACGTAAATTACAATAAATGATTCTTTGTAAGGAAAGAAAAGAGAGAGAGAAAATGAAATCAATTGTGTAGAAAGGGAGGAAAACACTACCTTCTTCAAGCGCTTCCTGTGCTGCCTGTAGTAAAATGACAGAGTTGGATAAAGGATCCTGATCTGAATGAGAGAAACAGTTCTCACTTTCTTCATTCTTTTCTCTCAACTCACCAGCCGCAACATCTTCTCTTGAAACAACTTCAACTTCTTCCCCATTTTCTTTGAAGAAATTAACTTGAACTTCCTCATTAGATTGTTGCACTTCATTGCTGTTCTCTCCATCGTAGTTAGAGCGGCCTTCTCTTTGCCATCCATTGGTGTCCCTGGCAAAAGAACCTCTCTCAATAAAGATGGCATTGGAGCTCCTAAAATCAGACTCTACACTCGAGTAAGAAGTTTCCTTCTCAATTTTGACCCTTTCTCCTCGATGCTTCTTAGTGGCTTCAAGCTTCCCTTTCCCCTGTTGAGCCTTGTGAACAGGGTTCCCTGCACTCTTACCACTTGTATTCTTCACCTTGTTTTTGTCCTTCGCAAATCCAACCACTGATTTTGGAGCGCTAGCTGCCGTAGATGACTTGCTACTCTGATCTTCACTGTTCTCAGAATCTGTTCCAATGGCAAACACAGTCTCCAACACCAACCTAGACTCTGAATCTGAGGCCCCACGAGGAAAAGTGGAGAAAATCAGATTTTTCGCAGATGAGTTCACGGATGGAGGTGAACCCAGACCCTCGCTCTTCTGCTTATTCTCAGCAATCAAACCTTTCGTTTTCATTGACTCAGCATTAGGTAGCCCACGTTTTAGAATTCGACTGGGATCTGCTGCACCACCCCCGTCCTTAGCAGGGTCTCTCTTTATTCTCTTCCACTTCTTCAACCCAAACCCTTTTGCTGTTGGAGACATTCCAGAAACTCCTGACAGGGATTCGGAAGCCTCTGATGATGTTTCCACGGCCTTCTCAATATCTACTCCCTTCCCACTCAAATCCTGATTACTACCTGAATCCCTAAGCTTATCGGCCTCAGACCCATTAACGTCTATCTTAGATGCATTAAATCGTACAGCATTTTCCAGGCTTTCTTGCTTCTCCATTATCATCATTTTGGATTGAGAACCCATGTCTTCTTCTCCTTTTGAGGATTCTGAAGGCAATTCGGTTCCCTTCGGCGGTGTATCTATCTCTTTCTCAAGTCCAACTCTCTCTCCATTCATCTTCTCCAGCGTATCGATCTTCCCAATCTCATCAACACAAGACCCATTGATTCCCATCTTTTCATTGGAACCAGCTGATTGCACCAAAGCATCGAACTTTACGGAATCAACAAAGGATCCCAAGTCCCTAATTTCAGAAACAAATGAAGGACTATTCATCCCAATCCCCACTTCATTCAAATCAATACCTTCTTCTTGGGTCTCTTCCTCCTCTGGCCTTGATCTCAAAGATCCATCTCCCAAATCCATGCCTAAATCTAGCACAGATAGAAGAAATCGAATACTCCTTTTTATGAATTTAGACGGGGAAGAAAGGAATCCAAGCCAGATTGTATTGGATCGTTTGTCTCATCAAGTTCCCAAATTTATAGACATGATCTCATGGGAACGAATAGAAAATGACAAAAACCCTTTTCAATTTCAGTGAAATTGGATGGAATTTGAGAGAGAAACTGGAATCGCGTGAAAAATCTAACCTTTTCCCCACATTTGGGATGTAGAGGGCTTGGAAGTTCGAGGAAAGGACATGGAAATTGTGGAGCCAGTAAACCCTGCAAGTGCGTTGGATAGCAGCATCCAAACAAGAAAAAGGAAATAGACTAATGATGACACGTGGATGGACGTGGCTGCTCAGAGAAATAAGGGCCCACACACGTGGTTGCTCGTTAATGTGAGGAGAGGTGGGGATAATTTTAATGATGAGAGTAGAGACGCCAAGAACTTTCTCCATTCTTAACAAAAGTGAGTATGCAAAGCTAACTTACAAATTTCATCTAATTGTGTTATTTCCGTTAAAATTCTTAAATTTGAATATAAATATAAAAAATATCGTTAATTTTCTAAATACCATTATCAATTGAAATTTATTAGGTTTTATTTGAAATAACCGTTAATTTTTTTTAAAAAATAGTAGATTTAATTAGATTTCTAAAGTTTTTGTGATTACAGTGTAAATTGATACATATTATAAAAATTAGAAAAGAAGGGTTTGTTTTCTTTTAATAGACAACATCATTTTAGAAAGAAAAATGAAAATTGAATGATTCCTTGTTTAGGATATTGATTTTTAAAATTTTTAATTACACATTTGTGCTTTAAGATGTAATACACAACAAAGATAAGGACCAGGGGTGCAAATATAGGCCAACACGATATGATACGATTTTGAAACTGTATCATATCGGCCGACACGCCGATATCTCGGTCGATATCAATCCTTTTTAAAAAAAAAAAAGAGGAAAGAGAATAATACCAGTCGATATATCGGTCGATATCAAATTTTACACCCCTGATATTGAGTATGTAAAATTTATACTTAAATTATTTAAGATTTTTTAAATTTAATTATTATAAGTCATTATTTTTTATGGTCATCTTACAAATCTATACTGGTTAGATAGAAGAGTTTTCTCTTGAATTATGTCATCTATGAGTGCTCTATACATTCTATCTTAGTACACGGGGCTCATCTATGATAATCGTGAATTTAAGCTCTTTAGAGCTACTAAATTTAGAAAAGAAGGAAAAATTTAAAAAAAAAAAAAAAACCATAAACAAAATTGAATAGTGAAATTTTGATAGTTCAGTCTTTTTATAAGAGTTTGACGCATGCATCAAGCCTGATAAATCCTGACTTGGACCCAATTGAAGATGAGCTGGTCCAATCAGACGAAATTGTCAGCACCACATGGACCCCACCTCCACATCAGCTCAGTCGCCATCCCATGTGGGTCCCACTCGGTCTCTATCCTACCACTCAAACAAATGAAACAAGAACAGCAAGAAGAATCGATAAGCAGAGAGAATCAAGCAGGTAAGGGCCATCCTGCAGAGATTTTCGTTGGAAGAATCATGCACAAATCAGCAAGAGAAATAATTTGGTAAACTTAGGCTGGATCATGCACATCAAGAATTGAAAGATAAAATAGAAAGAAAATAAAGAGAAAAAAAAAAAAGCCCAAAGAGGAAGAAATCCAGACACTGGCTGGATGTGCAATTTCTTTTGTAAACGAGTGGAAGGATAATGAAAGAAGTAGTAGGAAATTAGAAGAATGGGAAATAAATAAAAAATAAAATAAAGGAAGGATTCTCCAACGTTGTACACCAAGCACAAGAGTATCAGCAAGAACATTGAGTTTCTTCACAGAAATTCTTGATACGGCCTAAAAATCCGAGTTTAAACTAGAATTGCAGCTGTTTTTTTCCAGAAATTCTTGATTCGGCCTAAGGCTACCTCTAAATATTTAAAATAAAATATATATTCTTTTAATAATCAATCACCAGAGATTTTGTGATTCATAAGTTTCTTTAATTAAAAAAGGAGACCATGTGTAAAATTAAGTCAACTTCACTAAACTTATCACATGGTTGACGTTCCCTAATAAAAATGGCTACCAAAACCTAGCTAGTCTGAAGTGGAGTCACATGAAAATTGAAAAGGGCTATTAGAGATGTAAACAAGGGTTAGGATTGACTGATTGAGATTCGGATTAAAATCTACACCCATTTCAAATTATCGTATTATTTTTAAAAAATTCGAACATTTCTAAGCTAAAAACATTAACATTTTTCTGTACAGAAGAAAAACAAGTAGATTTCGACTTCGAATTCAGACTAAAAATATTAAATAAATCAAAAGTTCATATTTAAATCACTTATTTCAAGTTGAATACTTTTAAATTTTTGAATTTGAAATATCGATTTACATCTAAATCCATGAATTTTAATCATTGTGCACCGTTCATTCAATGAACAGCAAAGACGTTTCCATACTTGAAATCACTGAGTGTCCATTCAAAGGTTTCAACTTTAATGTGATCATTAGCTTAAGCACGGATTTCACAAAGCCTAGAAAATAAATACACCCAATTTATGTAAGTCAAATTTGGGTTACATCAATTAAATAATATTAAAGTCTTCTCAATCCAAATTAATTTACATTTTTTTATGATCATGGTTTTCAGACCTCTTAGAGCATTCGATTAATTCTCAAGAATATGTACAAGCCTCTTTATCTATATACACCGGATAATTCTAAGGAGAGTGACTCATTAGATTTATCTCTATCAAAATAAATAATTAGATGATTATTAGCTTCAAACATTTCAATCCATTGGGTAATAATTAATTTTAGTCTAAAATTTTCTTAAAATAACACCACAATTTTGACTTAGATACAGTGAGACCCTTGAGCTGCTGTTCAACTTACATTTTACCCTTAGCATCGGAGGAGACGTGGACAAAGCATGAAGGGATAAAGCTCAGAAAATAAAGAATAAAAAAAAAAAAAGAGAGAATGGAGATGTGTTCTCATCATGAGAGATATATTGTCGATCTAGTCACGGGTCAAGTTCTGCATTGTACTTTGCTCGTGGGTGATGTATTGAAAGAAAACCCTGTAAATCTATATATTATGGTTTGTTTCTCTTTATTGATTTTTTTGTTGATTTTCTCTTGATGAGATGCATTTTGTTACTCTTAAATTAAGTTGTGTGAAGTAGTAAGAGAGTCCCACATCACTTAATTTAAGAAACTAATGACTATATAATAGTTAACGCACACTCCTTTCAATGGCTACCTTTCGAGAGTAAATTCTACTTTAAGAATATTATCATATCATGATCATCTAACCGTGTCTCTAATCTAACATATAATTTTTATATATACACAAATACTTCCCCTTTGATAAATGGTTGTGCCTTTTAATTTTTAAATAGAATATACCATATTTAAAAGCTTTGATTTTTGGTGAATCATCTGTGAACTTCCTCCCTTCCTTCAACCTTTTTTCCTCGCAATTCAAAGTCCTTTCGTTCAAATCTTTCAAAAGACTACTGAAGTCAAGGTCATAAACAACGGCTAGTCTTTGCACCAAGTCTTTCAACCCATTATCTACAGAGAGGAAAAAAAAAGCGGCAGCAAGAGTTCATTCAACACTCCACTGAGTTAGCCTTTAAACTAATTCTCTGAAGAGTTGATTCATGATTTTTAGTTTGTTACTGTGAGCGGTAAGGGCCTGCACAATCCCAAGAACAGTAAGAGATTGTTTGTCATAATGAAAAATGAGACTCTTTTCTGTTCAAGAATTAAGAAATGTCGAGAACTAAAGAAATAAAAAAATTTCTCCTTTTTTCAAGAATCTTGTTTCTTATAGGAGGATGGAAATTTTAATGATGAAAATAGAGAAATTTTCTTCACTCACCGACAACACTTTATTTATTTTTAATAAAAGTAAGAATTTAGATACAAACAACAAAAACATTGAATTTTCACAGCTTGCCCTCAAGCCGAAAGCTGAATTTTATAACACTCGTGGTTTGTGAAAATAGACAAATAGTCTCTAAGAGAATCATAGTCTACCTCCCAATAATGATCCTTCCAATTTTATTTTTTTTAATTTGTATTTGTATTTTTATTTTTTGAGGCTATAATAGGTCTACTTGATGCTGGGTCAAACGAGTTGAGCAGTAAGTAAAAAATTTAGTCATCAGTCATAATCCCATCTATCATAGTTAGTAAATGTAAACAAAATCTAATCGCTAAAAAGAGACTTTAACTTACTTGCAGTCAACATCAGCCTTCCTAGAAAAGAGAGTGCTCCTTTCAATATGAAACTTGATGGAAATAGTACCAAAACAAAAAGCCCAGAAAGAATAGAAGGATATTGGTAGGAGATGCACCTAGACTTTCCAAGGTAATGTAGGGTGGCAAATGTTTCAAATGTCTCACCTGTAGAGGACTTTATCTGACTAATCATTCGGAGTATGTGCATACCTCCCTATACATACATACCAGGTTCAAGCGATGAAGAGTAATTACATGGGAGTGGCTTGGAGAGGTTGAAAGAGGCTGAAACATATGGATACAGATTTGAGGGAGACCTGCTCAATTGAACCCTGAATGAAGCTTGAAACATGTGAAGCTCTATCTCGGCAACCTTCCAAGTGTATTCAGAGATCAATGGTAGTTCAGAAGGCAATTGATGGTTGTTGATCTACAACTAAAGGAAAGATCTGAAATTTGAAACACAGCTAAAGTTATCTGGCACCCTCTCTTCCCTCCCCCCTAGTTCAAGCCACTCTCCCAAGCATCCAATGGCCAGAAAATTGATAGTTGAAGTAGAACACTCAGTGTGGATTAGCTCTTTTGGTTGGCTTTTCATTGAAATCCCTCATTTGTAACACTTCCTTTTTCAGTGACGTCTTCACTAATGACAGCCACTTTTGGGTAAAAGAGCTACTAGAGAAATTAGATGCATCTGTATTGAACTCTAGATTCCTAGGCTCAGTGAAGTTTCCAAAAGCTTCTTGAGTATCTGTTTCACCAGTTAGTATATTGATCCTTGATCGAGGACCTGATACCCTCCTCGAAACATGCATATCTAGAGTGTAAGGAATACTCCTCAGATGTGCTTCTGGAAGAGTTGTAATCCAGAGTGTGAAAACTTTCTGTTATCTTCAATGGATTCATTCACATCAAAGCTGTCAAAATTTTTGCTCCTGATTAAGAATGTCGATGAGTTGCCCTGACCAATGCATCATACTCCACAACATGAAAAACTTTAGGAATATAAGAGGCCCCTTATAAGCCCAATGATTGCATTCTCTGTAGTGACATCAAAATTCTTAGATAGAACCGAACACTATTGCCGTGTAGGCAATCTTTGCTCCTCAGATTTATGGAAGATCTTAGAAACTATAGAATATATGTCCTTCTCAATGAAGAGGTTGTAGCTGTCTGTTGCTATTCTTCTTTTTGTCTAGTCCAGACATCAACTCCTAAGTATTGTATCATGATTCAGGTGTTCAACTGACAGATCCACATCTGTTTTGGATTTCTGTTGGTGGAGCTCCAGTTTGGTGGGTTTTTTTTTCTACAGGGTTAGCGGTGTAAACCAGAGCAAGGAATTGATCATCTGTTGAGTTTCCTTAGTCATTTGACTTTTTTTTTAGAGGAACAATTGGATGAGAGAACAAAAATTTGTTAGTCATTGATTAATTGATTTAAGCCCAACATTAAAAAAAAAAAAAATGGATGGACTGGGTGGTTAGCTTGAAATGGTTCAGTAGAGTAGAGTCTATTTTATAGGCATGACACCATGACACTGGAGATGGCCTACTTGGTGGCAAGCCACAAGCAGGTCAACATGATCTTTTTTTTCTTTTTAAATGGTAACTATATTAAAGGACACAAAAAATGCACTAAAAAGATGATAAGAATCAATCCAAAGGAGAGCACAACCACCAAAAGAGGCTCCCCACAAGTAGACCTGGCAATGGGTCAGGACAGGTCGGTTCGGTTTCAGGTCGGGTCTTATTCGGGTTCGGATCAACAATCTTCAACCCATTACTTATTTATTAAATGGGTTAGTCAATTCGGGACTATCTTGGATTCAAGCAACAAAATTTTAAACGCATGCACATTTAAAATGCTCGAGTTTGGTTCAGATAAGGTCAAATTTTGCTAGGTCTAGTTCAATGTAGAACTGGCAATAGGTTGATTTCAGGTTCGGATCAACAATTCTCAAACCATTACTTACTTGTTTATTAAATAAGTTAGTCGGTTCGAATCTATTTCAGATCCGGATCACGAAATCTTAAACCCATACCCATTTAAAATTCTAGGTTCAATTTGGATAAGCGAGTCGGGTCAAAGTTACCACTCTACACATAAGCCTAAGCCTAAGCCAATACACTACCAACAGGAAAAAAACCAAAGGATACAACAATCAAACCAAGAAGTGTTTACAAGGTACCATGGTGGTGAAGAAAACTCAGAATTGTATAGTCATGTAGAGTTCACTGGAAACCTGAAAAAGTTTATGGAGTGTCCGACAGTTGTCTGGAATTCCTTCGATGTGGGTGGAATTCTTTTGAAAACTATGGAGCAGTTCAGAAATTTTGGAACCTAGGAATGTCAAAAGTCTTGGGGAAATGAAAGAAAAGTTCTAGAGCAAAGATTTGAATGTTGGTAGCCACAGGATAAGGGTGTCAAAATCTTAGCACACTGGAGTAGGCTACAGGTATAAATAGGGGTGGAGTCTCAGATTTTCTCTCTCTTTTGGATAATTAAAACATGTTTATTGATGCCAAAATAAGCACAGCTCAAAAAGCTACATGTTCCAATGAGAAATTGAACAGGAGCCAAAAGATAAAACAGCGCAGACAACTTAAAACATAAAAGAGAGAATCAATGATAAAGAGTTCCCCAGCTGCTTTGGAAAAGCTCTATAGGAAACCCTCTAAATGAGCATGCGTTCTAGTAAAGAAATATCATTTCACAGAGAAACCTCATTCAGCAAAGCACTCTTTTTTTTTTTTATCATCAAGGTTTCCAGGGGTCTCACCTGTATTTGGAAAGAAATAAACTTTGACGTGAGACACCTTGTCCAAATGAGTGATCACTGATCTAAGCTTGCTTTATATATGGGGTGTGAACAGGTGCATCATGGACTGAATCCAAGGGTGTTTTATGAACTCAAGACACCATTTTGTTCTGATTTGATGCTATATAACAATTTGATTATTCATATCCTGATGTTGAATTTCTATTGCTGCTTATCATGTTCTTGAGAACTCTGGCTCTTTGTATATCAAAGCAAAAAAGGACTTTTATATTGCATTCAGCATGGCTAAAAGGAAATAAAAATACAAAAGAGTACTTCTCTCAACTCAGGTGGGTACAATCCCATGTGAGTGTGACAACAGCGGCAAAATAAAAAAAGCGAAGACTATATAAAGTAGTATCATCTGGATAAACAAGCATAAAGTAAACTTATAGACATTGTTCTGCATCTTCAAAACATTTTTAGTTTGCACCAACTCTCCTGTAAAAACCTCCAACTCCTGTGCCTGTCTCTTCAACATATTAGCCTTGTTTTCGGCATCTTGTAGCTTGATGGCCATTTGCATTTGGTTCTCAGCCAAAGACTTCTGTTGATCTAATACAGATATTTGGTCCTCAGCTGCACTTTTCAATGTCTGCGTATTTCTCACCATCATCAGATGCTCAATTTCAGCCTCTATCTTACTCTTGAACATATCCTCGAGCTCAATCTCCAACGCTTTACACAACTCCTGAAGGGATGCAACAATATCCTTTTTTGGCAACTGGTTTAGGTTTAAAATATTTTCAAGCTCAAGCAACTTTGATTCCTTGGCCTTGAGTGTTGCTGTTGCCGCTTTCAATTCATGCTCAAGAAGACTCACCTTCTGGCTTAGGTTGGGTAGCAGGGCTTCAAAGGGAGTTGAATTATCTTCTCTTTCTTCAGTAGGCAGATGGGCTGATAAACTGGCACGGTGAATGGAGCTAACTGGTGATGAAATAGGCCCCTTCCCAATGTCCCCAAACTTGTGGATTTCTGCAGGAGATGCAGTTCATGCTATTAAAGAGCTAGGAATTAAACTATCTTCTAACCATAAGATGAATATACTACACTTAGAGTGCACTGCGTTCAGCCGTACCCTATGGCACATGAATTTTTTTTTTTTGAAAGGTTATGGCACATGATTTTTTCAGAATACAGTAAAGGCTCAAAGGAATATTGCATACAAAACGTAGGAGAAGCTATGGGATCTGATAAGTATCTTTGCTATTCCCTCTTTCGCTAGAGTAGTGGCATTAACATTTGCTTCTATCAGTACATAATGTAAGGCTACTTGAAATTATTTAGTGGGCCTTCCAGCAACTTCTTAAAAAAGAACAATCTTCAAGCACATACTAGAACACATAATCCCGTCTTTAGCTAGAGTAGTGAATTAACATTTGCAATCTCTCTAAAAAAGAACAATCTTCAATTACAAATCTAGGACATGTGATTCCCACTTTCGCTAGAGTAGAGGCATTGACATTTGCAATCTCTCTAAAACTGAACAATCTTCAAGTACAAATCTAGGACATGTGATCCCCACTTTCACTAGAGTAGAGGCATTTACATTTGGTTCCAACAGTACATGAGATAAAGTTACTTCAAATTATTTAGTGGTCCTTTTGGCCTTGTGGTAATGTCAAAAAAAAAAAAAAAGAACAATCCCTAAGTTACAAATTTAGGACATGCCATCCACGAACACACTGAAGGAGTCCCCTTACATAATCAAAGTGTTGGGAACAAATGAAAGAACAAGTTTAAGGCTCATTTGGGCATTCACAGCACCTAGAGAAAAGTGGACACATTATGCTTTATCAAAGTGAACAGAAACTGGAAATGCATATCCTTTGACATTGGAAAAGGTCACCAGTCAAATGCCACCTTTTTCTCGGGATGTTCAAAACACGAATCTTAAGGTGCCACTGGAGCTGTATATTATAAGATTTGCGACAGATATTAAAAAATACCTATAGGTTCTTCAAGTGTCAACTAGGAGCAGGGGCATTATGTGAAAGATCCAGGGCATTCATCAGTAAATCCCACATGAATACGGTCAAGTAAAGATTTTTCCAAAATGGGAAAAAAGAAGGGGAAAAAAGCCTAAATTAAGAGAAAAGGCAGGTCCACTAAACAAGTAGGCCAGGTTTACATTCAATACAGAAAGTAGTGCATTAGTATGTAACTCTATTTTAGAGAGGTAATGATCAAATGTAGTGCATTTACTCCTATCCATCCATTTCACATAATGAGGCCATCCCCATCAAATATTAGGACTGGATATGGCTTATTTGCAACTCACCGTCATGTGTGATAAGAAGAACGTTTCATATCTGTATTGCAAATTTATTTTCAAAATAGTGTCTCAGAAATTGTTTTCACATATCCAATGATTAGTTATATAAAAGAACAATCTTCTTATGATAAAATACAATATCCTTCGCCTATTCTAAAAAGAAAAAAACAATATCCCTATATAAGTACTAGTGTTTACATACTACACCTATATCATGTTGACCATAGAATGTAAATAGCACAAATTTCATAGCATACTGGCCGAAATCAAGCCAATTTGTGTT
This sequence comes from Chimonanthus praecox, assembly GCA_022113865.1. NCBI lineage: Eukaryota > Viridiplantae > Streptophyta > Magnoliopsida > Laurales > Calycanthaceae > Chimonanthus > Chimonanthus praecox. Next base: position 57,811,654 of record CM039089.1, read on the forward strand.
GCTGAATGCCATGTGGCCAGAAAACTGTGGAGAAGTTTTGCAAATATGCTGGGGGTTTCATGGGTATTCAAGCGAGTGTGTGAAGGAATTGTTCAGTCCTGGACTATTCGACATTCTAATCCTAAGATTAAAGCAACTTGGAACACCATTCCAACGGTTGTTCTTTGGACAATGTGGAGAAAGAAACGCCAATATTTTCTAACACAAGGAGTCGGAGGAAAATGATCTTATTTAGAAAGCCAAGTGGAGACTCTACACATGGCTCCTATTTGGGGTAGAGTTCAAGGGTGTTAGAGTGGTAGATCTCCTCAACTCTTGGGAGGGCTGTCTAGGTAGGGGCCAAGAAACCCAGGGTCCACGTCTCTTGGCGTTCCCCCCCCCCCCCCCCCCCCCACCACCGGAAATTCACAAATTTAACGTGACGGGGAAGCATGAGGAAAACTAGGTCCAGCAAGAGGAGTGCTACGTGATTGTAATGGTAGGACATCCATTGTTTTTTTCCGAACTAATACGCTGGAGGGATTAAAATGAGGAAGAACAAATCAGTATTAGGAGAGCTTTGTCCATATGGTCTTCTATGGGAAGGGGGAAACTAATTGTTGAAGGGGATTCAACAAACGTGATTAAGTGGGTGTTAGGGTTAAAAAGACCCCCATGAAAATTGATCACAATAGTGAGAGAAATTAGGGCGCTATGTTCAGAAAGAGATTTCTTTTGTCACGGTCCGAAGGATCAGCAAATGGGGTCACCGACTTCTTTGCTAAGAACGGGGTGGATTCCACTACGACTGACGTCTTCTATCTCTGATAGTTCTTTAGGAGGAGTCTTTTTGTTGTACTCATGAGCGTTTTTGTAATTTGATGTACTCTTCTTTTTCCTTTCTGCATCACATGGATCTATTCCTTTTAGACCCATTGTCACCATCTCATGTACCTTACTCTTTATTAATACAATTTATTCTCTTCTTTTTTTTTTAGCGGTAAAGAAGAAATATCATTGAAAGAAGAAACAAGTACAAAGCATGGCAACAAGAGACAAAAGGCCTACGAGAGTTAGGCCCAAGAAAAACAAGAAGGAAAAGCAACAAGAACAACTGAGCCACTGCTACACTATTATCTTTGCGGTAAAAGAAAAACGCCCAAACTCGGTCCTTTTATTTATTATGTTGATACAAAACAAGGCAAAACCACATTCTAGCATAGGATAAGAAAAACTCTCTTTATTTCAGTATCAAGCGAGCAACTAGATTTTGGAACGCCCACATGAACCACATTTTGCAAGCAAATGGATGCTCACTTTGTTACAAATTTCACCACAAAAGATATGATAAGAACCCTCTGTTTATTTCAGTATCAAGCCAGTAACTACATTTTGGATCACCCACATAAACAACGTTTTGCAAGGAAATGGATGCTCACTTTGTTTCTAATTTTATCATGAAGGCAATAACTTGACTTAAATGAAAGAGATGAAATAGTGTGGTGAGGTGGGTCTGTGTCTAAATAAGACTAGGCAAGGCACAGGCATGCCTCAATGAATGCCTTAGTGCACCTACATGCCCTTATGCCTTGCACCTTTCTGTGCCTTTTCATTTTTAATTAATCTGGTACTAAAATGTAATTATTAAAACACAGTTTTCCTCTCAAGGGTCAAAAAAAGTAGATAGAAAAATAGTGTTAAATATTGAAAAAATTTAAAATATAAAACCACTTAGGTTAGAGTTTGGGTTCAGCCGTTTAGGGCAAACTAAAAAAAAAGGAGAAAAAAACACTTTGAACCCTTTTCGTTTTGTTAATGATATGATTGGAATGATGACTTCTTTAAGATTTTGACTTTTTATTACTTAGTTCTATGCACTAAAATGTATTATTAACCTCTTATATTATGCGTTTGTGCTTCTACATTTGATACATTTTGTTTATAGTATATACATTGCATTGTTTAGTTGATGGTGGGTTGAAAAGGTAATTCATTTATCATTAATATGTTTAAAATAATTATAAACAATTGCATTTGTGCAAAAAATATACATAATTAAAAAAATACATATATTTAGAAATTACATAAAAAATGTACCTAAAAAAACTCGCCTTAAATGCACCTTGTGCCCTAGGCTCTAGGACCCTTTGCGCCTAGACTACTTTGATTCTTTGACGTAAATTACAATAAAGGATTCTTTGTAAGGAAAGAAAAGAGAGAGAGAAAATGAAATCAATTGTGTTGAAAGGGAGGAAACCACTACCTTCTTCAAGCGCTTCCTGTGCTGCCTGTAGCAAAATGACAGAGTTGGATAGAGGATCCTGATCCGAATGAGGGAAACAGTTCTCACTTTCTTCATTCTTTTCTCTCAACGCGCCAGCCACAGCATCTTCTCTTGAAACAACTTCAACTTCTTCCCCATCTTCTTTGAAGAAATTAACTCGAACTTCCTCATTAGATTGTTGCACTTCATCACTGTTCTCTCCATCATAGTTAGAGCAGCATTCTCTTTGCCATCCATTGGTGGCCCTGCCAGAAGAACCTCTCTCAATAAAGATGGCATTGGAGCTTCTTAAATCAGACTCCACACTAGAGTGAGAATTTTCCTTCTCAATTTTGACCCTTTCTCCTCTATGCTTCTTAGTGGCTTCAAGCTTTCCTTTCCCTTGTTGAGTCTTGTGAACAGGGTTCCCTGCACTCCTACCACTTGTGTTCTTCACCTTGTTTTTGTCCTTTGCAAATCCAACCACTGGTTTTGGAGCACTAGCTGCCGTAGATGACTTGCTACTCTGATCTTCACTGTTCTCAGAATCTGTTCCAATGGCAAACACAGTATCCAATACCAACCTATACTCTGAATCTGAGGCCCCAGGAGGAAAAGTGGAGAAAACCAGATTTTTCGCAGATGAATTCACGGATGGAGGCGAACCCAGACCCTCACTCTTCTGCTTGTTCTCAGGAGACAAACCTTTCATTTTCACTGGCTCAGCATTAGGTAACCCACGTTTTAGAATTCGACTGGGATCTGCAGCACCACCCCCGTCCTTAGCAAGGTCTCTCTTTATTCTCCTCCACTTCTTCAACCCAAACCCTTTTGCTGTTGGAGACACTCCAGAAACTCCTGACGGGGATTCAGAAGCCTCTGATGATATTTCCACTGCCTTCTCAATCTCCACTCCCTTCCCACTCAAATCCTGATTACTACCTGAATCCCTAAGCTCATCAACCGCAGGCCCATTAACGTCTATCTTAGATGCATTAAATTGTACAGCATTTTCCAGGTTTTCTTGCTTCTCCAGTATCATCAACTTGGATTGAGAGCTCATATCTTCTTCTCCTTTTGAGGATTCCAAAGGCAACTCAGTTCCCTTCGGTGCTGTATCTACCTCTTTCACAAGTCCAATTCTCTCTCCATTCATCTTCTCCAGGGGATCGATCTTCCTAATCCCATCAACAAAAGACCGATTGATTCCCATAATTTCATTGGAACCAGCAGATTTCACCAAAGCATCGAACTTTAAGAGTTCAACAGGGGACACGTCCCTAACTTCACAAACAGATGAAGGACCATTCATCCCAATCCCCACTTCATTCAAATAAGTACCTTCTTCTTGGGGCCCTTCCTCCTCAGGCCTTGATCTCAAAGACCCATCTCCCAAATCCATGCCTAAATCTAGCAGAGATATAAGAAATCGAATACCCCTTTTGATGAATTTAGACGGGAACGAAAGGACTCCAGGCCGGATTGTATTGGATCGTTTGTTTCATCAAATTCCCAAATTTATAGACATGATCTCATGGGAACGATTAGAAAATGACAAAACCCTTTACAGTTTCAGTGAAATTGGATGGAGTTTGTGAGTGAATCGTGATAAAAATCTTACCTTTTTCCCCACATTTTAGATGTAGAGGGCTTTGATATTCGAGGAAACGGTGTGGAATTTGTGGAGCCAGCAAACCCTGCAAGTGCGCTGGATTGCAGCTTCCAAACAAGAAGAAGGGTTAGAATAATGTTAGACACGTGGGTGGACGTGGTTGGTTGGAGAAGCCAGGGCCCACACACGTGGTTGCTAGTTCATGTGAACATTAGTGAGGTGATTGTATTAGCCGCCTCCAATTAGTTACTTCCTCCTACCATAATTTTATTAAAATTTCAATTAAAAATTTTAGTCAAATATTATCAAATTTCAAAAATTCTTGTGATTTCACATATTTATTTTATTCTAATAAACAATATTAATTTAGATTAAAAATTGAATGTATGCTTATTTAGAAGACTATTTATAAAAAATTTAATAAGTTTATTATTCTTCAACTGAAATATGAAGAAAATGATAAAGATAGTCTTTCTTTCATATGTTGAGATTAAAAACAGAAAAAATAATTAAAAATAGAACTCCCCATGTAAAGTTAACTCAACTTTACTTAAAGTTTATCACTTAGTCAACCCCATATAATTATTTAGCAAGATCTACCGACTCTCAAGTTTAGTCAAATAAAAAATATAAAAATAATCTTAGGTCAGATTTAGATAAAATCCAAAAGTGCACCTGTTTAATAGTGTTGGACTCGGGTTTGGATTCGGATCATGTTGGAGTTCTTAAATTTAGAATCCAAATATTATAATAAAAAGCCCATAATAATAATAATCATAAAATATTTTGAAAAAATAGTTCAAAAGAAACTAAAAAGAGAGAGCAAATGATAAGAATATTCAATTGATACTGTTTTCTAATTGTAAATATGTGTGATAGTATAAGTAATGATATATAAAAGCAAATGTAAAGATATTATCTTTATATAATTAATGCATAATATATTTATTAACTATAAATATTATTTATTATTTAATTAGCTTTAAATTCGAATTCAAACTCATGTGAAAAAGTAAAATAAATTTAAAATTTATTTCCAAATTCACTCATTTTGAGTCAAATACTCTGTAGCTATCTGATGGATTTGAATCTATGGGTCATTGATTCAATGATCTACATTGGACGTTTTCACGTTTTTTTAAAACATTGGTATCTCTATCTCATATATTTTTTTTAATGAAGGGTAAGTATATATTCACTGAAAGAATAAGGAAATAAGCCCAAAGAAAACAATGAAGGAGGCAAAGGCGGGGCCAAGCCTCTGTAAACTAATATTAGTCTCTATCTTATATTGGAGGTGAGACTAATCTCACGAATATATATAAACTTCTCAATCCATACACACTAATTTAGTCAATGTTGAATAACTTCATTGGGAGTGACTTGGAAGAATTGAATATAAATCGAACTCAATACCTCACTTCATAAGATGGGCATCTTGACCGTGAGGCCAGCCCTCTGGACGTTTCTACACTTGAAATCACAGGGCAGCCGATTAACTAAGTTCAAACATAGATATTATTAAGTCAGATTGGTGAGTTGAATAATACTAATTATAAATTACAACACTAATCTTCTTGTGTTAGAAGGCTCAATCATGATGACTTATTTTATATCAACTCTAGTCTTTTACCCAAAACATATCGACCGATATCTCGGCTGATAAAATTCTTCCTCTTCTTTTGTGTTTTTTTTTTAAAATATTGATATTTTTTATTATTTTATTTTTTTGAATTAAAAAATAAATAAAAAATCCAAAAGGAAGTTAAAAAAAAAAAATTGAAAACGAAAATATCGACCGAGATATCAACTCGGGCACACCACAGTTTTGATATTTTTTTTTTAAATGTCGATATTATGGATATCGGCTGATATCGGCCGAGAACTATCGTGTATGACCGATACAATACGTATCAGTCGATATGATAAGGCACTTGAAACCTGTATCATATCGGTCGATACGTTTCGTATCGACCGATATTTGAACCCATGCTTTTACCGTTGATAGTAATTAAAATTGCTATCCAAAGAAATTGGCACGTTGAAATTGCCCAATTTAGATATTACATAATCATTAAAAAATAAAAATAAAATTTTACAATTGTATTTGATAAGTTTAAAAGATTTGGCCCATATTTTTCTAAATAATTTTATATAATCTACGAAAAAAAGTTCTACAATCAATTTTTTAACTCACGTCACGCACATGAACCACACTCTTTACAAATTAAATCTATGTTTAAAGATGGATGATAAATACCAAGATTAAGACCCGGACCCTAATCCAATCTTAAAAGATAATTTGGTCAAGTTTAGAATTTTGCACTACTTGACGTAGATAAGCCTATTTACACATTGATAATTAAAGAAAAGAAAATCATGTCCTATCTATTCAAAGACTAGGCTAGTACTCGATCAGTGTTCGAGAAATGTGCAAGCTTCTCTAAAATCTTCGTCGTCTTCTGCTGTTCTTAAGATAGATTCTTGTTCACCACTCTAACGCCATTAAGATCTCATGCAAGTGATTTTGTGGTGCAGCTTACGGCATAGAAGAATGACTGATAAATCAGATACAAGTATGGATATCCAAATCTTTACTAGTGACACCAGACAATAGGATAGCTCTAACAATGATGATGATGAATGTATAATGATCAGGTATGGGTATTGAGCCACTGATTGTAATTGCACAAGAAGTTTTAATGCATGGATTATCAATGGTTTGAGGAATGTTCGACTAGATCCGTTCATCGCGGGCTTAGTCCAACAAAGATGAAATGGAAATAATGATCAAATTTTCACAAACAAAACAATGGTGCAAACTAGATCCTTATATTTTTGGTCTAAAACAACAGAGCAGTTCTTTGTACTTAACTGTATCAAAATCTTCAAGCAGTATTGCTAGTATTTGCCACATTAACTGATTTTGTCCTTGCAGCACTCCAAATATTGCTTCAATTGTTTGATTTTGTTTATCAAATTTCCATCATCTGTTCCTCTATTCACTACACTTCTATGTTGTTTGAGATTTCCCCTTCAACTTCCTTCTCTACTGTTCCCTCTTCATCCATGTCCTCAACAATCTGCTTGAGGATGCATTCCTCCTCTACTGTAAACTGTGTCATAGCTTCCTCAAATGCAGCCACCATATCTGGATCGAAGACGGCATGGCCAGCATTGGTGTTCAGAGAAACTGGCACATTGAAATCGCCGAATTTAGGAGTCACATATTCCCCAGAAAAGAAAACCTGGCCCCCCAGTGCACGCCACCCTCCTGAACTTCCAATGGCCGGAAAATCGATTGTGGAAGTAGGAATACTCAGTGTGGACAGATCTTTTGCCATTGCTCTTCTTCGAAATCCCTTCTCTTTTGTAACATTTCCTCCTTTATCAGTGACCTCTTCATCAATGCTGACCACTTCTGAGGCACAAGAGCTACCAGCACAATTAGATGCCTCTGTTTTGAACTCTGAACTCTTGGGTTCTGCAAAGTTTCTAAAAGTTCCTTGGGTATCTGTTTTACCAGCCGGTAAATCTCGGTCGTTGATCATGGACCTTAGATCCTTCTTGGCCACACTTACATCTCTGGAGCAGTCATACTCCGACAAAGTGTGAAAACTTCTAGAACGAAGGTGAAGTCTTGTATCTTCAGTGTATTCGTCGACACCAGTGCTGTAAAATTTTTCTGAATGCATTCCAATACTAACATTCACTCCTGATTCAGATTGTTGATCAATTGCCCTTACTAATGCATCATACTCCTCCATAGTATGAAAACTTTTAGAACGTGAAAGGCCCCCAATATCTGCGACAGTTGAAATTTTCGTAAAAATATCAAAATTCTTGGATCTCACTGAACATTCTTGTTCTGTAGCCAATTGTTGCTCCTCAGATTTATGTGCCCCTTCTCGATGAATTGGTTGTAGTTGTCTCTGTTTCTGTTCTTCTTCTTCTAGTCCAGACATCAACTCCCATGTGTTGATTGTATCATGATTCAGTTGTTGGGCCGACAGATCCACATCAGTATCGGACTCTGGCAGTAGAGCCCCAGTTTGGATTTTCTTTGCTACGGAGTTGGCAGTACAAACTAGAGCAAGAAATTCATCACCTCCATTCTTTGAGTTGAGTAGATCTTCCAACATGGGGAACCCATTGACCCTGCTCTGTAAGCTTTGGTTAAGCTCTTCTCTGAAGCTCTGTGATTTTACCGTAATTTTTGAAGAAATGCATCCCATTGTTAATAGTTGAATTTAGCTCTGAAACATCCCAAGAAAGCAAATTGTAGAAAACCTTGAATTTGAAAAAGATAATGTAGAAAACACCATTTGAGTTCACTACTATTAAATCTTACTACCATTCCGGCCAAGAAGTTGAATCCATTTACATCGAGAATGGTTTTTATCTAGCATCCATTTCCCATCATTAAAATCTAATTTGTACTTTTTATTGATAAGAATTCTAATTTTGTACTATACAACACAGTTCACTGGCAGAAAATTCATCTTATTCAATGATTAGCAGCTTCTCATTATTCCAGTCCCACTGATATTCATGTTCTAGCCTAGTTCTGAATTTCTGATATCATATATAAGAAAGATTTTTCAGAAAACGTTGTTTCGATGTTAATGAAGATTGTAGCCAACATGGTCTAATTCACAAACCAATTTCTACTCTATTAAAAGGAAAAGATTAAGAGGGAAGAAACAAAAGAGATGGAGCCCATAATAATCTTACATAGTCGATGCTTCAAGTTACCTGCACATTTTATCTAACAAAACCAGAAAAAAAAATGGCTTCTTTTAAAGTTCAATTAGTGCTCTTTCTTCCAAAGCATAGAGATTTAAAAATTGCTAGTTCAGATAAATGGGTATACATCTCTGTCATGGACCTGGTTCATGCATAAATGATCTGCTTTCTCCTTCTGTGGAATTATGCAATGTTTCAGATAAAAATAAAATAAAAATAGAAATAAGGAAATGGTGGAGCTGATTTAACTATTTATGAATCTGAAGAGAAAAAAGAAAGACTCCATAAAAGGAAGTAAATTGATTGAACCTGCTTTAGTCACTTCATTTAATGATGATACAAGAAATAAATAATCTAAAATCCTATTCCATAGAATGAAAAGCAAATCTTAGACAAACCCAAATTAAAGCAATGAAAAATGATGTAAGAACCATCTCAATATGGAATAATTCATAGAGACGACAACAAGAGAGAGAGAGAAGAAGAAGAAGGAGAAGATGATGATGGTGATGAAGAAATTTTGAAAAGTCGTTTAATGCATTCATCTAAAAACAGATTAGATATATAAACCATTAACTCAAAATTTCATCCTACTCATGTAGGGATGATTCAAATTTCTAACATGAGCATAAACAACAGAGAAGAAAAGAAAAAGGTAGGGAACATTCTAGACCAGTCAAAATGAAATTATGGAATCCTCAGCTCATTATTTCTTTAATTAACATATAATTAAGAAAGTTCACAAAATTGAAGGACAAGAGAAACTCCATAAAAGGAAGTAAATTGGTTTAACCTGCTCTAGCCACTTCATTTAATGATGATACAAGAAATAAATAATCTAAAATTCTATTCCATAGAATGAAAAGCTAATCTAAGACAAACCCAAATCAAAGAATTGAAAAATGAGGTAAGAACCATCTCAATATGGAATAATTCATAGAGAAGACAACAAGAGAGAGAGAAAGAGAAGAAGAAGAACAAGAACAAGAACAAGAAGAAGAGCAAGAAGAAGAAGATGATGATGATGGTGATGAAGATTTTTTTTTTGAAAAGAACAGATAGATATATAAACCATTAACTCAAAATTTCATCCTACTCAAGTAGGGATGATTCAAATTTCAAACATGAGCATAAACAGCAGAGAAGAAAAGAAAAAGGTAGGAAACTTTCCATACCTGTCAAAATGAAATTGTGGAATCCTCTGCTCATTCAAGAATCTAAAGCTACTCCTTTCATCTGAATCCACCTTTGATTGACTGAGAGAAGACTTGTACATGATATATGGGATGAAATGTTATTGAAATTCAATCAAAGAGTAGAAAAATGGGTCAGAAAAAGCAGCAGACGAGCTTTAGAAATGAATATATATTATTATTTGTTTAATTAAAGAATAATGAGAAGTGGAGTCAATCACGCTTTCTATCTAACATTTTTTCTAACCTTTCATAATCTTTCAGAGATGGTAACCCAGCTAACATCGTATAATCATTTCTTAAATTCTATGAATATGAATCAAGGCAGGAATTGCCCATGAATGTTGCCCAAATTGCGAATTTGCCATTTTTTTTCTTTTTTCTCATCAAGACAGTTGGCTTGTGGACTTGAGGTCTAGGAACCATGTGGATGGACACTTTCTCATCAAGACCACTAATCGAGTGGGACCCACCACTGGACATAGAAGTCTTAGACAGGTGGATGATCTTAGCTGTCCATTTAATGTACTATTGCAGACAGTTGGAATAAGAGGACTATCCACATTCAAGAATGTGTTTGGATTCAATATATTACATACAGAGATTTTCTATGTAGGAATTTATTCATATTAAATTTAGGTTATTATTTTTTATTCAACTTATATTTAATCTTTTTTAATTTATTCATAATTCCATTCATTTTAAAATTTCAATCTAATGAGTGGGATTAACTAATTAGTGGTCAAGATCCTTGTGGGTGGACCCACTAATAAGATTAATAAGTGGTTTAGACCAAATCCATGACAATTTTTTTTTTTTGTAGAAATGATTCAATGTAATTTGAGATTAAACACTAAAAGATGTTCTAAAGACATTGATTTGAAAGAAATGAAATGTCGAAATATGCCAAATTATGCAGACCTTTTTATTAAATATACTAAATTATGCAAATTTTGTTAAAAGCCCCTCCAAAATTAGAACTATCTTGCTAAAAGCCGTTATTTGACTTTTTCTTTTCATAATTGTAATTCCTAAGACTTTAAAAAAGAAAATTAATTCAGACTTAAAACTACATATATAGCTTTTGATATTGATTAGTTCCAATAAAAACTCAAGAATTTAAAAATATTTTGTAACTATCGATTGTCTTTAATATTTCGAGAATGATATTTGTAACATTAGATATAATTAGAGAGTTGAAGCGGTGAATAATAGAGTTTCAAAAAGTTTCTTGTTCTCTTCTCATTTTCTCCACACCTCGATGACACTAATTATTTTGTTGAGAGTCCCTTTTATTTCAATAGATCCTTTCTCCTATATTAAAAAATAGTCAAACAACAAAATTTTAAAATGAAATAGGATTTTCTCCCAATCTTCAAATAAAAAAATCTCTAAACCAAAATATTTTAATTGCCAAAAGCATATTTATTTTACAAATGTTCTCTTTTTATGTTTTTGATAGGAGAATTGTTAATCGATTCATTGTGAATCAAATAACAACCATTTTTTATATGGTCTTTAATTTAAAGGTGAAGATGAGCTGATTTGAAATATTTATGTTTACTAAGGAATTATGGCAAAAACTAACTTAAAAATCATCTTAACTATCTCAAAATTAGTTGAAATGTATTTGACTTGAATTCAAAAGATAAATGGTTTTGAAAAAATCTTTTAAATATGATCTCCACCAAAATTTAAGTAGCCTCTTTAAAACAAACCGGTTGACAAGTCACAAAAGCCTCATCAACAATCAGACTATTTTTAACCTCAAGGAGTTGGTTTGACGACTAAAAACCTGTCTCAGCCCTTAGGAAGTGTTTGATTACACTAAAGTACTAAACTCTAAAGAGACACTCTCCGTAATTTTACTCAGTGTATCTGGATTAAGAGGTTTTAACATACATCAAAGGATTACTCAAATGAGCCGAAATACTTTCAATCATAAAAAAACAACCATGCTATTTTAATTTGAGAGGTTGTCCATATTCTCCAAAAATGGCCGTCAGCTAACGAAACTCATTGTTATATATATATAAAAGGGAGTCCATATAGACATCTGAGAAATCTTTCCCTACACATCCGTTTTCTAAAAGTGGATGGAAATTATCCTTTTGTCCTTCCACTTAAAAACACCGTATTCTCCGAACGGATGATCACCTAATGAAAAAATTCGTTCGAACGACTGGGCTGTGAAGTGAGATTTTCAAACGAAGCTGTTTCTAGACCGATTTATACAAACAAGGTATCAAAATTCATCTACTTTGATTTTTATGAACTCCGGTACTGATTTTAAGTGAAAAGTTTTGAGTTTCAAAAATCGTACCTAAAGAATTAAGAGGGAAGGTTAAGAGAGAAGTTTCTTAATTCTTTGGGTATGATTTTTAAGCCCAAAACTATAATCTTTTTAATTAAAATCAATATTGGAGTTTATAAAATTCAGAGAAAATAAATTTTGATACTTTGTAGAAATTGATCGAGAAACAGTCTCATTTGAAAATTTCATTCTACAACGCATTTCCTTCAAACGAAGGAATTCATTAGTTCGAATGAAGTGGGAATTCCAGGAAGTGGACTATCTAGTGAGATTTTCAAACGAGGTCATTTCTTGACCGATTTATACAAATAAGGTATCAAAATTGATCTTCTCTGAATTTTATAAACTCTAAGACTGATTTTATATGAAAAGATTATAATTTTGAACTTCAAGTTTGAACGAATTTTTTCATTTGATGGATCACCTATTCAGATAATGCAGCATTTTAAGTGAAAAGGTAAATATTTAATTTTCATTAACTTTTGAAAAAAGGGTGGGTAAGAAATTATTTTCAAAGTGTCTACATGCTCTCCCGTAAAAAATTATATAATGAGTATGCGGCTGAGTCGGCGGAAAAGGTGTTCGTCGTGGTTCTCGTGAACTGAATCAATGATAAAGTTATTCAGACGAATAGGCGCACCTCTTCTCTCTTAATCTCGATCGTTAATATCAACGGTTCAGATGAACCAAGCGTGTTCACTGAGTACGTCAAAAGCCACGATCCATATTTAATATTATTCTCTCTGCGTGTAAAAGGAACAAGAAAACCGCAGCCTGTGGGGAAAAGCACAACACGAGTGCAGATGGCTTTTTTTTTTTTCCTTTTCTTTCCTTTTCCTTTTTTTCTTTCAACTCTATAATATATAAAAATGGTTTAAAATAAATTTGTATTGAAATTCGTATGGATTTCAATTTAAATCAGAGGTTAGATTATTAACTATATTAATAAGAAGACCATTAGAATTAATATGGATAAATTACTTTCGAATAACACACATTTCATAAAGTCCAAATCTTTTTATTGGACCTTCAATTAATACATAATTATAAAATTCATAATATTTTACATAACTACTAAGAAATTTTGTGTTGTCAAATAAAGGATGTGTAAAATTAGGTAAAACTTGCGAGGGATGAGAAAATAATCATGTAAACAATATATTTCGGGACCATTTGGGTTCTATTATTGTTGTCTTTTCAGAATTTGTGGGGTTTAAAAAATCTAATGAGGCAGAACTTCTTAGTATACAGAGCGTTTTATCCTTAGGGTCTATTTGAGGGGGTGAAATTAGTAGTTGAGAGCGATTTCACCAATGTCATTAAATGGGCTAAAGGAGAGAAGCGTCCTCTGCAGAGGCTTGCTACTTTGATACGGGAGATAAAGGGATTGGTGGCGTCAATTGAAGTTTCGTTCTCGCTCGTTAGCTGCTCAGCTAATTGCGTAGCGTACTTCTTTACGAAAAATGGTGTAGATAGAACTATAAGAGGAACTTTTCACATATTGAGGGGATAGTCTTTGTACTTTTATTTTGTTTTGGTTTCTTTGGGTGTTTGTAATTTGGTAATTTTTATTGGTCTATACCTCTTAGGCCTCCTTTGTACTCCTCTCTTGTTATCTTTTCTATTCTTGTTCTTTTAACGAAATTTTAACCTTTCAAAAAAAATATTTTGGACACTAATGATTTACTTTTTTTTTTTCTCTAACTTTATCTTTTAATATATGTAATAAATATGTGGCATAACGGGTAAAAGCTCATAGTTTCAGTCTAGAGATTATAAGTTCATATTCTAAGAGCGTCCGGTAGACAATCAATTCATAATTTTTTTTTTTATCAATTTTTTTTATATGATGATGATGTGTTAACAATGAGTTTACTTTTAACGTAAAATAGACTTAGACAAAGTTTGAATGTTTACCAATATGCAATATTATCTACAACTTTTAATGCCTCTATGGAATATTAAAAATTCTTTAAGGATAGTACTAAGCCGCCTATCTTAATAAGGGCAAAATTTATTAAGAGATATGGGATAGAGTGAAATTCTCATTTTACTTTTATCAGTGTACCACTTGTCAAGTATCGATGTAGCAATATGCAAAATATATACATGCAAAGATGTGTTATCAGTACACCATTATTTGATGATCGGGACACTGGTATTAATAAAATGAGAATTTCACTCATCCCGTATCTCCTAATAAATTTTACCCATGTTAGAATGACTGACCTAATAATAAGAACAAGAGAAAAATATTTTTAAAATATTAAAAGCCTTTCAAGTTTTTATAATCCCATACCTATTTATAGATATTCAAGTAAGTGTCTCTCAAAAACACCCTTAATAACTTAAAATAATAACTATTTAATATTTTGAACAATATCCAATAGTTAATCCCATTTAGATTGGCTTAATCAGAAGTTGGTTTAGTTGAGTTTTGAGGCTACAGATGGCAAGTAGTAGGCTGAGATAGTTTTGCGCTTTGCTGGTTCAGGGCCCAATTGTATTAACAGAGCCCAACTTGGCTAATGAGGTCAAGTCTTGGCCCTTACTTTTAGTCATACGTTCTTCTATGTGCAAGTTTGGATTAAAACCTAGAAGAGGTGTAATACCCTGCCTCAGATTAGGCGTGTTTTACCTTAATAATTTTGTTTAACCGGTTAATCTCGAAGATTTTAGTTAGGACTTTGAGGAAAGCTCAGTTTGGCCCAATCTGAGCCCCTTTTTATTTATTATTATATTGTGAATTATGATAATTTAAAAAGGATAGAAATCCAATAGGAGACTCAATTTCATATACCTTAGATATTTTTGGAAAAAACGTGAGATTTCAAAATACTACTCGTGTGTATGTATTTGATCTGTATATTGATTGTGCACTTGTCTATTTGTTTGAACAGATACCGCGTAAACCACACATCACGGTGAGGGAAATTAACTCTGCAGGATATGTAAACAAGTTTTATATGAGATGAGTTTTGGGCAATGGGTGGTTTCAGATTTGATGAACCCACTCATGTGCCTAGACATGATGCACTATGGTAAGAGTGTTTATGATGATTGTGAATATTATGATGTCGATCATATGGTTATGAAAGACTGCTTCCACGTACGTGGGCTATTGAACCAATATCGGCCATATGAGAGATGGTTTATGTCTACTGGGTGGACCATGATGTCGTCAGTTGCTGACTTGAGGATGTCAGTATCGGCTAAGTTAGAGCCGGAGATGTACTTGCAAGGATGTATTTTGAACATGTCGGGACTTAATACTGGTCTCAGCGTAGTCGGCAGATTTTACGTTGGATGATAGCAGTGATGGAAAGATGATGAAGACATTTTATATTATGCTTATTTATTATCAAAGCATGTGCTATTATTAAACTGTTGCTAACATGTTTTGTTTTTACTTAAACTGCATTGTTATATTTCCTTCACTGGGCTAGTTAACTCACCCCACTCACCTTTCAGGCGATGAACTCGAGGAGGAGAACCCTCTTTATCAAGCTTAGGGTGGATAAGCTGATGCAGTATTTCGGGATTCCCCTGGAGGGAAATGCCCTAATCTTTTCTTGTTGGTTCTTGGAACCAATTGCTCTTGTTAAGTACCAGATGTGGTCCTTGGTCTTTGTAAACATTATGTGTTGAGACTACTACATTGCAGTAGTCATTTTGTAGTGATTTTGAATGATGAATCAATGGATGGATTTTATTTTGATCATGTTATGTGTTGATATTATTATGTCTCTTTTGTGGGGTAGACTTATGGTATGTGTTTGAATCCAGATGTTGGGATCATGTGTAACCTTTGGGCCTAACTGTTGATCCAGCCCAGTGAGAATGCTTAAGTTAGTTTATCTTTAAAAAAAAAAAAAAAATCAGTCGCGTTCCGGGCCCACCCTTCGGGTCGGGGCGTGACAAGAGGAGTAAAAGTATCATTTTAATTTTAAATCCATAAAAAGTCCAAAATTCAAATTTGATACAATTCATATTTGATAAAATTAGTATAATCAATAATGTATGTATTTTGCATATGGAGTTCACTTAAAATTTTGATTGATATAATCGAACATATTTAACGTACTAAGCATCATTCAATGAAAAATTATTAGTTTCCATTGTAGGCCAAATTTGCATGAAGGTCTCGTAAAAAATGATTTGCAAAACTATTTATTAACATTAGATTATTCTATAATTTAAACTCTATGTAATAAAAATAATAAATAACTTATATAGAGCACATTTTTCTTGAAAAAAAACGCAAGCTATAATAAATTTGAAAAATCAAATTGAAATAAATATGCACATAAGAGAGTTTCTAAACAACAGTCACTTGCAAAAAATTAATTTAAAATATTTTAATCGACATTTTAAAATATAATAAATGTTTTAGATATCAAAGATGATTCTTTAACTCATTCCAAAACGACTGCTCTCTCTCTCTCTCTCTCTCTCTCTCTCTCTATTTGTAACTCAATTTCATCCGAGTTTTGTTCCTTTGAAATTCTTCGATCATCTTCTGTCAAGAATGTTAACCGCCACATTTGGGATCATTGTACCCCCGTTCTTGAAATTGAAATCTGAAAAATAAGAAAAAGAGAAGCTCCTTCAAATTCAATGGCCTTTCTCTAGAGATTTCATCACCAAAAACGCCTCCTTTCCATCTCCAGATCAGTTGCTCATCGTTTCTCTTATCCAACAAGGTATCCTCTTCAATTCCTTCTCTTGACATAGTTACTTTTCCTCGTTTTGCTTTCCATCCTTCACCTCTCTTCTGCAACTGGATTTCCGTCCAGAGTAGGAGAAATTATCCATTGTGAACCGGTTTGTTGTGAATTGGAGAATTATTATTCGGATGGGGCCTATTTTTATCCTTATTCCCTTCATACTCATTACTCTTTTATTGTCTTTTATGTTTAGTTTAGTTTCAACACATTCCACATTTGAAGACTCTGGAGGCTGCTTTAGGTACACTCCCTTAGGACTTGTTCGGAAAAGCCCATCTAATTTGGATGGGTTCTCAATTGTGGGTGAAGTTTTAACTCTGTACAATCAAATCATCCTAGCTATTTGAAATTCAATGACCTATAATAGATGGATTTCAAGGACCAACATCATATGGCTCTGGCTAGGATGATTGATTGTGTGGTGTGAAATCTCATTTACCCTTATCCATATTGCCTCCTACACATCCCTCTCTGTCACTTAGCAGCCCCCCTAAACTCTTTTTAAGTCAGGTTCTACAATCAAGATCGAGGCGTACTTGGCCCATGTCTGTTGATTTCATCCTGCATTTTTTTCTGGATAGCATTGGTGCCCCCACTCAATGTTGGAGGAGAGACCATCCATGGATACAAAACCACCCGCAAGCCTTGTGTATCAGGTTGGCTTGGGAGGAGTCGAATCCAAGTCCTCTAGTGTAACTGTAGAAGCTCAGGACCAACTGAACTACCTGTTTGTAATTAGGCTCGTTGTGGATTTGTTGTAGCTGCAATTCTGCAAATGAACTTGATTGGACGATTAATGTGATCCTTTATTGGTCCCATGAAATGGACACTAAGACCAAACTTTAAAACTGCCCATTTGATGACAATCACCAACCAGTTGGGGTGTATTTTGGGCTAGAAGAAATTTGTGGTAGGTCCTATCCATCCATCTGTTGAATGCAGTGGTGGCGCTGTGGTGGTTCACATGGGCCCAAAATGCTTACTTTTTTTCAATGATGAAGAAACCCAAGATCTCCACCTCTCTCAGAGTAAGAGGGCATCGGGTAAACTCTGGATGCACGCAACCCTCCACAACCCTCGTGCATTGGGAACAAGACACAAACCTGGGATGTCTGGTTCCAAAATGTGTAACTTTGTTAGGCTCTATATATTTTGTTTACAATGTTCAAAAAATTGAACTTGTATCAAAATCCATGTTAGGTATCAAATCATATCGAATGGTAAACCAAAAGATTTTCATGATTTTATAAAAAATTGGGGAATGTTTGAAAACAAAAAATGATAAAATATTTCATCGTGGGTCCAGCTTTCGTGGTGGCAACAATTGGGTCTCGACCTTTCCTCTAATATATAAGCTGCTTGAATATTGCTTTATACATCGTGATATAAGCCTGAGAAGATATTTCAGCCTAAAAAAGTGACAATGTAGAGAAATGTAAGGAAAATATGAAGAAGTCAATACATTAGTTAAAGTTTATAGGAAACTTGATGATAGCCGTTATAAGGAGGAATTAAATTTGAGTATAGAACTCAGATATAGTTTATAAAGCTTAGAAAACTTGCATGGTTCTTAAAAACTGGGATTCGAACATAAGATTTAAATTGCTTTCTGTGAGAACCTGACTGGATCAGAAGATTCAAGTCATAAATTGTTAGATTTTGACAACCACCGTCAGCCTATATCATGTACATTTGAACAGATTAATGGGTTCATGATGCTCAGTTAGGAATGAAATTTATTGTATTGGAAATGAGATCTAATTGCATGGCCTCAGATGGTTGGGTTGGGTTGGGTTTGAGGGGTGGGAAGAACCCACCATGAATTGCATTTGGTCTAAAATCACCATTAGACCACATGTCCTCTCACTTTATCAATCCCATGTCTACAATCATATTTATCAAAGATGCCATGGATTTACGTTTGTAACCTGGTGGGTGTCTCTTACTTTAGTTCAAACTTGGTGATTATAATTCAGAATTCATGCTGCTGCAACTTTGCATTGCAGTACTGGATTTATCTACTCAACTGGGAGGGCCTGTAAAGTGCACCCCTAGTTTGGAAACACATAATTCATACTTAAGCTTGATATATAGAGAATGTTGATTTTTTATCCTTGCTTCCTCAATGGCATTTCCCAATGACAGTAAAGGTACCTTTTCATACAAAAGCCATATTGCTTTGTGCATGTCAAAATTTAATAAGAAATACAAACTACAAAGGCTGATACAAAAATCAATAGCACGAGATTTGGGCAATTTTTTTCAGTGTTTTAACTAGATAGGAAGATTCAATGTACCCCTTTTGGTTGGGACAAAACCTGCTGAGTACCTCTGTATGAGGGGTAGGTTAATGTAGCCCAAGTTAAAAATCGCCTGAAGCGCTTTGAGATATTTTGTGTTTATTTTTTAGAAGGTCATGGATGCTGTATGTGAGATTCCAATGGGTGGATCAAACTTGTTCTTATCTGTTCTTTGTTCTTTTAAGAGGGTTGTGAACTTTTGCTCCACTTGATTAAATGGGGCTGGTACTACTTTTGGATTAACTGGCTCCCAGTTTTGGAAAAAAGGTGATATCCCATTGAACTAGGAGATAGGGCAACTGAGAAAGAAAATTTCATCTTTGTAATGTAGGAGCAGCTGCCTCTAGTGGAAACAAAGAGTTTATGATGGTGCTTTTCTTTTATTGCTTAACTGTCAAAGGTTAATAAAATTGAAGCTCGAGGGTGTATAGAATTCTTGAGAATCTCCATGTGATAGTATTCAGCTCTTTCTTTGTTGAAAGCATCACCTGAGAAATGTACTCAGGGTTTCTTTTGAGGGAGATGGTTCCTTGGAAACTATTGTTTATTTGGCAAAATAGAAAATTTCGTGTTTCATCTCTAATATTTCCAGAAAAGTTAACACTGCTTTGTCATCATCATTAGAGCCTCATCCCATCTACTTACGGTTGGCTTTATGAGTTATAAGGGCCAAGTTATCTGTTTTCCAATTTATTGTGTTGCTTCTAGCTACTTCATTTCAGTCTTTATTGGCTTCCCCCTTTGCTCAGTGTCTTGGGCTTGCAACACTTTTGGTATGATTATTTTTGCATTCTTCTAAGCACAATCTCGGACCATCATGTACATGACATTCCTTGACTCTATGTTCCATTGGACGCATCTGTAGATTTCCTCTTGATTTTCTGTTGCCAGCTCCCCTTATAGATGTCTCATGGTCCACCTTGTTCCCCCTTTTCGGGGAAGAGAAAAAGAGGGTGCTTTGCATGGATCAGTTCTTTCATACCTTTTTATATGAATGATTTGAGCTATTTGGCTTACAAAGAAACAGATTTTTTTTTCTGGAGACAGTAATTGAATTCCGTCTTAGTCAATATGTACTTATCTCAGGTTAAGAGAAAAGAAGCATGGCTAATCGAGAAACTGCAAAAGTTTGAGATCCCCAAAGCTCCATAGCATTCATATGATCCTGAAATTCTAACTGAAGAAGAGCAGTTTTACCTCAAGCACACAGGTGAGAAAAAGAAAAAACTATGTCCAAGTTGGAAGACGTGGAATCTTTGGGGTTGTGGTTCTCAACATGCTTTCTTCACTGGAAGAACCATGAAACTTTGAAGGTTGTGTGCAAGCCTTTCAGACCTCAAGACCTGGACAAGTGCACGAGTTCTTTGAAAAGCTAGCTCGGCTTAGTGAAGTAATGATAATTGACATAAAACTGAACAATATCATAATATTTTACTGTGGAAAGAACTACATATGGCCAGAGGTGATGCCACCTCCAAATACACTAAAAACAAGGTATCATTTGTCACTCATTCTGCTTCTTAGTCAAGAGGTGATATTGTACCATTTTTTATTGAGGCAGGGCTGAAATGAGGTGGAGCATTTTAAAGGCATCTTATAGAAAATGTCCCTTGGTATATAGAAAAAAAAAAGTCCCCCCACCCCCCACACACACAACAAAAAAGAAAAAGAAAAGAAAAAAGAGAGTAAATTATGGTCCTAGTTAACTTGTACATTCCATTGCAATTGATTGAAGGGAGCTATTGCAGATGGTCCACCAAGACCCTGTAGCACAGTTGGCAAAATGCTTACTGTTGCAACCTTAAGGTTGTGGATACAAGTCACAGTACATTTAAGGAAGAAAAGATGCGACATATTGCATAGGTAATGGATATTATATTAATTCAATCTTTAGCCTTAATTTTAGAGCATTGATAACTTTGATGTTTTGTCTCCCTCGCGCTCTCTCTATCAGTAGAGGGGAAAGAAGATACGAGCATTGGGCAACTAGTATCTAGAGTGAGGTTTTGGCATATTCCCCTTCTACATTGTGATCCATCATATCAATGCATAGGATCATGATACATTGTGGACTTGCTAATCAGGACAGTAAACAAGTCTGGTTGCACCAGGACCACCCTAAAGTTCAGAATTTGCTATCCTATATCATTTTGTTTATGTCAAACTGCTTCAATTATTCGCAATTTTTTAATGCATTATGTTTGAATTTATTTCTATGCTGCATAGACAATTGTTTTTTGGACAGTATTAGAACATGTGTTTAATAAATGGAATCCCAAGGAAGTAGTGAAATTGTTCATTGCGTTGCATTTTTTTCCTTTTGAAATGGTAGCAAAATTTTACTGCAAGAGCACAAGAAGTGCACCAATATGGAAGAATGACGCAAAGCAGGGAGGCATAAAAAAGGGCCTACAGGCACAAATCTGGGGACCACAGGGAAAATTTTGAAGAAAATTAACTGTTCATAAAGAGTGTCAACAATGCATTTGGGTGGCATCTCTTTCTTCTTGATTGATTTCATGTCACTACCATTTTGAGCTAAAAGCCATTTGTATGAACCACACCTTAATGGTGGATCATTGCATACTAGATTTGAACAGACTGATAACATGTGGGTTTCCACTGTTGGAAAAGGATGATGCTGAACCATCAATTCTTCTGGACTTACAACAATTGCATCTTAGCACAGCATTCCCTCCCTCCATGGCTCCATGCCTGATGGGCAGCAATCTGATATTGGGCACACCAATATGAGTATTGTTTTTTGTGTGTGCTTTAATTTAAGTGATTTTATGAGAGGTTGTGTTGGTTATTATATTGATGATCATATACCATCTGGTTTTGCCCCTTTTTTTGTGTGTCAATTTATGAGAGGTTGTGCTCCTTGGCATCCTTATTCATGGAGCTGTAAATTGTTTATATTCTTGTGATGCTTTTATGATCTATATGTGCATTTTTTTTTAAAATAAAAGGAAAGTCTAATTGCTGGATGATCCGACATGCTACATGCTTTCTGTGCGCAAGTCTCTCTCTCTTTCCCTCTAGCGGCATACGTGTGAGATCTAGGCCATTCATCTACCATTCTTCTGAAGGTCATTTGGCTCTTTGATGCTAAAAAATCTGGGGAGTTTTTTTTTTTTTTTTTTCAAAAATGATCTAGGGAATCTGGTTCGGTTGGTGGGTGTAAGATCTATAGCTTTCTTTAGGAGTGTCACACAACTGAAAATCAGGATGGGCAAGTTATCAGGTGGGCTACGGTGATTTTATTTAACCATTTTCTACATTTATGGTCAACCTGTTTAACAAATAGAGGTAATCCATGGAGAGTCATTCTGATTAGCAGCTTGTACTTGTCGTCTGCTACATTGACGTGTCAGCATGACTTGGTTGATCATTTCACTTGTGTTCTTTCTTTCTGACGGTTGTTATGCACTTGTGCCTTTTATAATCTGGATGTGCTCTCTCTCCAATTTCAATTGCATCCTCCACTGATTTTAATAATGATCTCTTCTCTTTCCTTTTTCAGGCCTTTGAAAAAATATATATTTTAGCAGTCCCTTGAACACACTAGCCGTTTCATTGACAAGCTAGAGAAAGAGATGGAGGATTACTTCCAGCACGTTTCTCTGTACTGAAAGACTAAAGAATCTATCCAAAACCTACAGCAAATACTGATGTAACTTCATACAGTAGTTCCATAATCAAATTAGAAGAAAGGTTTATTATTGTGCTCTTTTGTGACCCAACCTTGCACCATCTCTCTCTCTCTCTCTCTCTCTGAGGTCATTATTGCTAATTGATGATCTGCATGAATGGGTAATCATTAAAGTTTCAAGAACTTAATTGTGGTTTAACTTCACCTTACTGATGATGATGAGACAAGAAAAACAAGGGGTTAAACTTCTTTCATCCATTTAAGTGGTTTAGGAAAAAAGGGTGAAACAAATCTTTTGGGTTAAATTTGAGGTTAATGATGGATTAAGTTTGTGTTACTACTAAATTGATTTTACACACAGAAACAAGGTTGAGAAGCACCACTTGAAGACAAGATCTTTATAAATATCTTCAGACGTGATGTCTAGAGGCCATTGGTTAGATTGGGTCTTGAGTCAGATTGCCGGTTGAGTAATGTTGTGAATGGGTCCATCACATTGGATATTGGGTCATGGCTTGTCTTGGCCCATGGCTCATTCGATTGTTGGTCTTGAGTCTTGAAAACTATTAAGAGGTGGGAATTGTCTTCAAGAACCTCTCCCCTAAGGATTTTGTTTTCTTAAAAAAAATATAAAAATGACTAAATTACAAAAATTATTTTCACAAAAGCTGTTGAAATGAACAATAAAAAAATAGTTTCAACTTAATAATTTTCTATTTTCACAACTTTCTACATAAAATGTTACATGCATGCCAATTTAACTCACCCTTGACGTGGACATCAACTCATTAATCCAAATTTTATTTAAAAAATATAAAACTAGAAATATAAACTGAATTTACTCAATTTTTCCCTATTTGATGGATATAGAAATTTATTTTAACATATCAGCTACAAAACTTCAGGATTGAGGTTTGGGTTTAACTCGAAGGATCACTTTCCGTAGGATATATACAGAGCAAGGTCTCACCGTTTGAACTCGGCATGTGTATAGAGAGGTGTGCACATGCTTCAAAGGATTAGTCGTGCAAGACACCTAAACACCTTCGATCATAAAATCAAAATAAAAAAATATATAATACTACATCAAAGAGCCCTAGCCAGTGTTGCCTATATGTATTAGTCGTTCACTTAAGCTAATGTTTTATGTTACCATGACTCAGATTTTAGGAGTTACTCATTTTGTATGTGACAATTAGGAAATCTATAGATATGAATGAATGAAAGTTTTCGTTATAAAGATTTAGACTTTCTAATTTTTCAGATCTCTTACAAATTGGAACTATCCAAGATTGTTAGAGGCTGGGGTTGGAACTCAGTTACAAACTTTAGTTAAAATTTTGATATAAAAATTGATAAATTTAAATAATCAAAATTTTAATTATTAATTAAGATTTTTGGTCCATATCGAAACTGAAAAAAATTATGTTGAGCAACTCAAGTTGGGACTCAACTGGTTTATTACTAGTTTCATTCATTGAGTGAGTAGAGTAGAAAAACTTACATAACTATATAACTAATCATCAAAGCTTTGGTGTGCCATTTATTGCTATGGGGAAAAAAATGGAGGAAGATTCAACCAATGGTTGTCCCCCAGTCCAAACCGTCTCTAGCATCTTCCGTGTATCTCGGAAAATGTAGGGTGACGTGGCACTCTATTTAAGGTTTGGTCTCCTAGGGATTTCTCTGTCAAATCACTTCTCTATGTGAATTTCGTAAAAGCTTCAATAACATTTTTAAAGTTTTAAAATGTAAAAGAAATTGGGACACTCATTTTCCTACCTATTTTATTTTGAATTAAATTTTAATAAAAGAGATAATTATCATTTTAAAAATTCTTAGTTATTTAGATTAAAATTAAAGAGTAGAGGTTTCCAAATCAATCTCTTTAAAAATTCTTGGTTATTAATTTTCTTTTGAGAAGCCCATTTTCACAGGACATAAAATTATTATAAGAATTTTAAAATTTAAGAGAAAATCTCCACTGCAATAATTTTTTTTTAAGATATTGAATAGGCCTTAGACAAGAACTAATCTCAAGAAATGAGAGTTTTGAGTTTGAATTCTATTCCATTTTAAAATATCAGTCCCAGTAATTTTATTTAGTGTGTAAGTAGGAAGACTTACACATGTCTGGTAGTCATAAAAAAGGGTAATACTTATTACGAATAAACACTGACTCAAACAGGCAAAGATTTATGTGCTTATGGTGAGAGTCTTTCCTTGAAAAATTGCCTTCAATGTTTTTTTGTCATTTCTGTAGTTCTAAATTTCTATAGATAGGAAATTGAAATCAGGACAATTAAAATTATCAATACAATTTTTTTTTCAGAAGATGTAAGAGGCTTATAAAATGCCTAATTCATTTTTGCCCCCGTTCTTCAATTAGTGTGATGGTGAGACTTCTGTGTGACATTAAATGTATACAAAATTTATATAGATCATGAGACTATTTAAAATAAATTTATCATATTATATTAATTTTTAAATTTATTCTATTTAATTATAATTGGAGATTTTTCTGACCAACTTTTTAATATATATTTTTTTACAACCACTTTAAGTTTAATAGGTGTGATCCCTTAGGAAAATATGTAACAGAGTGGTGAGATCATTATTTAAAAACTTAAAATGATTTGGGTAAGTCATTTTAAGTCAACTCAACTCGGTAGGATTTCGAGAGGAGCGAGATAATAAGTTTTATTGAGTAGAGTCTGAATTCTGAGTTTTGAAACACTTAGATGAGATTATTGATTGGAAGCTATGTAAGTGTATGATAATTTCAGACTTAAAACTCCTTCACTCTTCATAATTATGATAAACTCATGTTGAACAAGTCACCATATTGATTTTACATAAATTCTTTTGCTATTAACATAATGTCGGTCCATTCCATGTGATGATAAAATACTATTACACTTTACTCCTTAACCTAATTAAAAATAATAACACTTATTTAATTGTAAAAATACATTTTAAGTTGAACACTTAATAAATTGTATTATCTTTTTTTTTTTTAACTAAGGTGTCCAGACACCTCACCCAACTAATCTTCAGGATATATGTAAGCTTCCCAATCCACACATACCGAATAAGTTCAACGGAAAGTGACCCGTGAATCAAACACAAGACCCATACTTCTTAAAACAAATTCTTAGAAGACCAACCCTGTCAAAAGATACTTCAAAATGCATGTCCTTTTCATATTTTGACTCATGTATCAATATTGATGTAATTTGGACTATAAAGATAAATATAAATGGCACTAGTTATGACAGGTCTATAGTTAGATATAAGAAATAAAGGGAATTACATGTTTCATGAAGCAGTAATGCAGCATATCTCGTCCCACTAACCCAATATAAAACTGCAAAATTTGTCCCCAAGAAACGCCAAATTGAAAATCAAAGTGGTGGTGGCCTTAGCCAAAGGCAGCAGTGCTTTGTGCTACCCATCCTTTGTCTTATCTGCCATTGAATGGTCACTGGAGCAAGGCTCTTTGTTTGCCTCTTGTGCTGTTCTTAGTTGCTTGTGACATGCCATTGGCATTTGATAGATACCACTTCCCATCATTATCATCACATGAAAATTGGAAAGAAAGTTTTAAGAAGATTAGTGTTAAAAAATATCAAAATTGTGTGAAAAAAAAATTGAAAGAAAAGTGATAGAGACACTGAAATTAGAAAACCGATAGAAACACTGGTATTTTTTATAAAAGATATTGACGTCATCATTTATATAGTGAAATGATACGTCGGTGTCTCTTAAAATAAAAAATACTAATGCTTCTTTCATTATCTAAATTAAAAAAAGTTTTAACTTCTCTTCCATGCTAAGGTCTCAATCAGGTTTGTTGGCAGTGCACTTCACAATCAAAATCTCAAAAGCCTCTTTTTCCTTCCATATACAACTCTCCATTCTACAATTCTTTTTTTTTCTTCCACTTTGTTATTGTGGGATGGTTATCTTACTTGCATGTCCTACTCTGTAGTGAGTGTTTATGTTAAGTTTACCATTCTCTAGTATTTTTTCTGTACTTTAATTAATTTATTTATCTTCGTCGCCACTTGTCGTCGCCATATTTGTCAGATGGGCTATCATGTTGAACTATGGAGATGCCACTTGTCAAAAGTATAGGACGAAACCTTGGACTGAAGATGACATCCAATGAATACTTCTCTTAGAATAAAATAAGCAAAGATTCTTTTTCTTTGAACCATCAATTCCTGTGTCTTGTTTGCTTTTGCCTAAATTTACTCATTCATATTAATTATGGCCCTTTGTTCACTTGTAGTGGCTAACCCATTCACTGCCAATACTCTCACTGCAAAATGGAAGATCTTCATCATTACTAGGTATATTAAACCATGCGATGTGGAAAGAAGGCAATAATTCAACCTTTCCTGGCATTGGAAAGGGGTTGCTGATGACTGATGAGAAGGGGGAAAAAGTGTTAAAGTGGGAGCAGAGCCTCATCTAATTGAACTATTAAAGTTATGAGTATGACCCTCAGTGTGGATTCATGGTACTAACATACTTAGCCAAGTCAGCAGCCAATTGCCAATCGGATGAGTAAGAGGCAATATTCCTAATTTAGCTGAAAAATTCAAAAAAAAAAAAAAATATTACCTATTTTACCTTCAACTTTAAGGGATTGGTATATTGGCCAAGAACCCATCTCACAAAAACAGGAGTCCTGAGTTCGAATCTCATTCTAACCCAAAGGGCCACTACCCGTAATTTTATTCGGTGTGTGTAGGTAAAGAAAGCTTTAACATGCACCGATGGCTGATCAGGTGCTCTAAAAGATCCTAAACACCTCAATCATTAAAAAAAAATACCCACTTCACATTTAATTGGGGTTACTTCAACAAAAGATAATGTCATTAGCAAGACTTAGCATCCAACATATATAGGAAATGATATATAAATAATTGGGATGTGTAACAACGACATATATAGGAAATGTTACAATTGTCAACTGTTTAATCATATTGTAATTTATAAGTAAGTCATTCTTTTAAATCTATCTCACGAGACTAAATAACTAAATATAGGAGAACTTCATCTATGTTCTATTCATATAATTATTTGACCCAATTCATGTATTCATGTGATCTCATGTTGATTTTGAATTACTAATTTCACTACTCCAACTTGTGTACGAATGACCCATGAATCGTCTTAGCATTGCTGACTGAAAATGTGAAAAGTTGTCCCATGTTCAGCTGGCAAGGAGAAAGCAGACCTTGTCCATGGAGGTAAAATTTTTGGGGTATTCCATGAAAGATCTCACATAGGAAGAAGAGAACAATAAAAAAAAAGTTTACAAACAAGATTTGAGATGATTAACTGAGAACTGAGTCAGCAAGGGTCCCCAACATGGCACAATCATAGGAGGAGAAGCGTTAAGGTGGCAGTGATTATTATTAGCACATGAAGAAATTACTCCCAAATGAAAAGAAATAACGAGCTTGCTGATTAAGCTGCTTTCTTGACACTCTTTTTTGTCAAAAGGAAAGGGTTCCCCATAAGAAATGTTACACTGGACCTACATGCATAAGAAACTTAGAAGCAAAAGGCAAAGAGAGCCAAGCTTTCTGATTCAGAATTTGGAAAAGCTTGCCAATGGCATGCGGGTGCCTACCCAGTGGCTGAGTTGTCTCCTCAACTGGCAAGAAATGCCAAATCAGCTAAGTCCACTGGTTGAAGAAGCTTCAGGATTGTGACATGTCATTGCCAGACACTATAGTTAACAAAAAAGGAACTCCCAATATGGTGACTGAGTCAGCTGCTGAGCCGACTCAGTGAAACCTCTATATTTTTGTGAGATGACTGTCAGTTGTCGGTGACTCATGTTGGGGCAGCGAACGAATCACGCATTAGTTGTGATGAGGAGATTTAGAGACTTATAAAAAACTTGGGTCACTCCACCTAATGGGTTATCCTTTTGAATTGGATACCCAGTTCTAACAAGTGGTATCAAAGCCATACCCCCAACTAATCGGACAGGATGGTAAGGGATGTTCTATCTGCCAGAGAGCCTCGTTAGAGAGGGAAGTTGTTGGGGCAGCGAACGAGTCCCACATTGGTTGTGAATGAGAGATTTAGGGATTTATAAAATATTTGAATCACTTTACCTAATGGACTAGCTTTTTGGGCTGGATATCCAGTTTTAACAACTTGGTTTTGAATTGCCACTAAGTTACGCAACACCCAATTAGCTTGCTGATTCAGCATATATTCATTAGATTTATTCATCTATAAGAAAATGTTTTTAAAATTATGTTATTTTTTATGATTATAAAAATGAATGACTGAGTTTGGATATAGATTTTAAGATCATTTTAAATTAAAAAAATTGTTTTGAAGCTCAACCTCTTATTTTTATAACTTTATATATCAAAAATGAAATATTTAAAAAAAATATTCTCACATTTACATATATTTAATAATTTTAATTTAAACAATATAGCTTATAGAATCTGGAAAGGAACATGTCTTAATAGACCAGCGGTGGCCACATGGAGGCAGAAACACCATATGACAGGGATATAACTCTTAATCATCATACATTTAGTTATTATGAACTCACCAGCCAACTATGCCTGATGGGCTGTCACAACTCACTGTCACTATCATCCTCTTGGCACTTGAATATTTCACCAGTACAGTTTTTATAATCACTAGTGGAAATGCATATCATTTTAATATTTTTCATTTTTTAGAGATCTTCATTTTTAAAAATTGATTCCAGTGATTAATGGAACTGTTGAATTCATTCACCCTTTTAACCCAACAGGGTAACTCAGTCACATACTTGCATCCCATCCTGTCTGCTATCTAAGCACAGATAACCAAAGCCAAGAAAGAGAGAACAAACAAATGAGGATCTGATTGAGTAGGACCCAGTCAAGAGGCAGCCAAAGGAGCAGAGCATGGGCAGAGAGAAGGAATGATAGAGGGAGTGGAGAAATTGGAAAATTTTGAAAGAGGGTGAAAAGGGAAAGAGGACCCACCTTGGTTTTGGTTTGAAGTTTGAAGTTTGAACAATGGAAATTGGTCTTTGGTCCAATTCCCGGTGCCCCAAGTCTAACGTGTCAGATGAGTGCAGATACAGAGGAAAAACTTGCAATATTGTAGGTTGTTTGGTTATGGGTAGTAAAGCTGCAGAGGCAACAAGGTCTGACAAAGGGTTCCCCTCCCAAGGCCCTCTCTCTGTGTTCTCTCTGACCACCCATTGGCTTCTGTGGGAGAGCCCCATGATAAAAGCAATATAAAAACGCAAACACATAAAACAAAAAGGGGTACCCAACAAAGTAAAGAAAGAAAAATTGCTCCTTTCACCCTCTGCAACGCCTTTTGAAACACTGTTTTGAACTTATTTTATTCAGTCCTTACAGATCACACCCATGCATCAGATTCCCTGTCTCTGTGGTCTGTACACAAAAACAGACAGGAGAGAGAGAGAGAGAGAGAGAGAGAGAGAGAGAGAGCATATGGTGGAAGGAAGAAATGGGGGTGCTTCACCTTGAAATGGAATAGTAATTAGTAGGGTGGTGATTTCTCAGTGTTGGATTGGCATCTATTTCTGGGTGTTCCACTGTTGGGTTTTTTATTATCTGATCCAACTTGGCTTCTGCAGTAGATTTTGCATCTGGGTCTTTGATTTCATAAACAACCATTGCAGCAGAGAAAAAGGTAAGATCTTTGCCTATTTTCCAAATCTGAGAAATAGGCAGAGACTATATATTTTATTTTTTTCAAGTTGGTCTGTTGGTTTGAAAGAGAATGTTGCTTCTGGGTCCTTGATCTTTATAGTACTGTAGCAGAAAAGGATCTTTCCTAGCCATGAGAATCAATAGAGGTACCTAATCACAGAGAACTCTTCTTTCCTAGTCGTCTCTTGCATTTCTCTGTGGTGAGTCCTTGATCTCATCAGACATTCTACAACTGTCTACAGTCTACACAAAATGCAGCTGAAGGACAGAGAGAAGTATAGTTTCGAGACCTTTTATTCTGGTAAATGGTTTCTAAAGAGCTTTGAGTTGGATGAGAGGATGGCCTAAGCACCAATCCACCCGAGAGATGTGATCTCTCTTTGTTGAATTGAAATCCTTCTGCATTTGAATTTTTGAAATAGAGAAGAGAGTCCAGCAGCAGCTGCAACCAAGCTTGTTATTATTCATGGATGCAGCAGCAGCACCTTCTGATGTTCCTCAAGAAATCACCAGCTCGGCCACCCTCACAACTGATTTGGGAGACTTGAAATCACCTTTGACCATCAAAATCAACAATTCTGGTCAGCACCCAGGTGAGAAATCTGTTCCCATTTCTCCATCTATTCTTTCTCCATGCATCAAACTCTCACCTGAATCATCTGTATACAACTCTCCCTCCCTCATTTCTCCCCCATCATCGGCATTTGTTTCTGCACTGCAATCACCTTACATTTCTCCAAGAGCCACACTTCCACCACTTCCATCACAACCAATAGGAAATGCTACTCTGGTCACACACCCATCGCCAGCCTCCTTCTCTGGTTCCCACTCAGATGACATTCCTAGCACATCCTACACTCCCCCACCAGAAAGATTTGATTCTTCTGACGACCTTATTGATCAGAAACTGAAATTTGCGGCCTGTGTTTCGGCTACTGATCCTGCTCCACCTCGCATTTCATTTTCCTTCCCAGTCCCTCGCATCTCACTCGCCAAAGGCTCGGTTTCACCTTCATCCAATACCAAACTCAGAAGTTGTGATGTTTACATAGGCTTCCATGGCCACAACCTCAACCTTGTCCGCTTCTGTAAGTGGCTTAAATCAGAACTTGAGCTTCAGGGTATAGCCTCATTTGTTGCAGACAGAGCAAAGTACTCAGACACTCAGAGCCATGAGATTGCTGATCGAATTATATGTTCGGCGACTTTTGGCATTGTTGTCATCACATCATTGAGCTTTCTCAACCCTCTCAGCATTGAGGAGATCAGATTCTTTGCCCAGAAGAAGAATCTGATCCCTCTTCTTTTTGACATTGATCCAAATGAAATTGCAAGTCTTCTGAATCGCAATTCAGATGACAAGGAATGGAGAGAGGCAATAGATGGATTGATGAAGTCTCAGGAGTTCAAGCTCGAATCCAATGACAGTAATTGGAGAAGCTCCATATCCAGAGCTGTAGGGATTTTGAAATCGAAGCTTGGGAGAAAGAGTGTTGCTGAAAAGGAGAAGCTAGAAGATCTGGAGGAGTTCCCATTTCCCAGAAATCGATTTTTTCTGGGAAGAGAGAAGGAGCTGATGGAGATTGAATTTGCTTTCTTTGGAACCGATGATAGTCTTGAAAATGACAATTCCAAGCCAGTAAGGAATGGGGGATCAAATGGGTTTTCAGAAGGATTTGCAGATGAAGAAAGTGATACAGTTAAAACCCGAGGTAGATATATTAGCTTGGAAATGAGGAAGTGTAAGGAGCCTACTTTAGAGGCTTGGATTGAACCTGTTATTGAATTGACAAATAAAGGAAGAGGCCTGCAGAAGCAGAGGTCGAAACATAAGAGATCAAAGAACGGAAGCAACAAGGCCTATGGAAATGCGGGAGTCATCTGTATAAATGGGACTTCAGGTATTGGAAAGACGGAGCTTGCTTTGGAGTTTGCTCATCGGTACTCCCAGAGATACAAGATGGTTCTGTGGGTGGGTGGAGAAGCAAGGTATTTCAGGCAGAATATATTGAATCTGTCGATGAATTTGGGACTTGACGTTAGTGCAGAAACAGAAAAGGAAAGGGGAAGGATCAGAAGCTTTGATGAGCAAGAATTTGAAGCATTCCAGAGAGTGAAGAGAGAGCTCTTCCGAGACTTGCCATATCTTCTGATCATAGACAATCTTGAGACAGAGAAGGAATGGTGGGAAGGGAAGGATTTACATGACTTGATTCCAAGGAATACAGGAGTGACAAATGTGATCATAACAACCCGCCTATCAAAGGTGATGAACTTCGAACCAATGCAGCTTCTACCATTGTCCTTGGCTGATGCAATGGTTTTGATAAAAGGGAAGCGGAAGAAGGATTACCCAGCTGAGGAATTGGATGTTCTTAAAAAGTTTGATGAGAGGATGGGGCGATTGAGTTTTGGATTGTGGGTGGTTGGGTCATTGCTATCTGAGCTAACAATTGCTCCATCTGCTCTTTTTGAAGCCATCAATAGAATTTGTCTCAATGTAGATTCAGGTTCTGTTAATGGAAATGATGATCAGTTCTACATGGATCATCCTTTTCTAATGAAAACTTTGGAATTTTGTTTTTCTGTTTTGAATCAAACCAACAGAAGAAGCAACCTTGCATTGCGAATGCTTCTCGCAGGTGCATGGTTCGCGCCATCACCTGTTTCCATGACTCTATTAGCAGCTGCTGCTAGGAAAATACCAGCCTCAGGAACTGGATTTCAGCTTTGGAAGAAATGCCTGAGTAGGGCTTTCTGTTGTTGCTCTGACAGCTGTCTAGCACCCCAAACTCGAAAAAGTGAAGCAGAATCTGCTCTTTTGTTGGAAAAGCTAGGTTTAGCAAGAAGAACCAACAAGCAGCCTGGATGTTGGATTCAGTTCCATGGAATCACTCAAATATTTGCAAAAAGAAAAGGAGGTTTACTGGCTGCCAGGGCAACAGTTCAAGGTATTGGGAAGATTGGTATCCCCACTGTGAATTCAGATCACCTATGGGCTTCTACCTTTTTAGTTTTTGGGTTCAAATCAGAGCCTCCACTTGTCCAACTGAAGGCTATTGACATGCTTGTCTTTATCAAGAAGACGGCACTTCCCTTGGCAATTCGGTCATTCACTACCTTCTCAAGGTGTAATTCCGCATTGGAACTTTTAAAGGTATGTACTAATGTGCTTGAGGAGGTTGAGAAGTCATTCGTGTCACAGATACAGGACTGGTGTCATGGGTCTTTATGCTGGAAGAAGACATTACAATCTAACAACAGGGTGGATGAATATGTATGGCAAGATGTCACATTACTAAAAGCCACATTGCTGGAGACGAGAGCCAAGTTGCTTTTGAGAGGTGGGCATTTTGACAGTGCAGAGGAACTTTGTCGGACTTGTATTAGTATCAGGACTGTGATGCTTGGTCACAACCATGCGCAGACATTGGCAGCTCAAGAAACACTGGCAAAATTGGTAAGGTTGAGGAGTAAGATTTGAAATCTTTCCAATCTTTGCATTCTAACTCCTGGGTTGCGGAGTTGTACACTGTAATCTCATATAAGAAATGCCATATTGTTAGTTAGCAACCCATTTTTCTTGATATTCATACCATGGAGTTTGAAACCCTTCGAAGCTCTGTAATAGATCGAGTTACCGAGTTTTACATTGCATTTCCAATTCAAAATTTTAGATGACTTTCTTTTTCTAACTTGATGATGTAGATGTGAAGGAGATGCATGATTGTCAAGCGAGGAGGTGCATATTTTCCTTGAGTCTGTTGTCTAGACTGTTGTTTCTAATGGGCTGGACCTCCATCGTGGATAGATCATGCCCTAAAATCAACTAAATGGGACAATCCTAACCATTTCATTTGATGGCCTAGAGCCGGATGCTTGGAAAAAAAATCATAGAAATGTCTGAGGCTGTGTTCTTATCATTCAATTTGTTTGAGGCATTGCCTAAGGTCTCCATTAGATCACCATTATTGACCCCACTGAATTGTGGGCAGTACATGAAAAATGATGTCCCTTTATATATCATTTTCTATTCTTATTTTTTTGGGGGGTTGAGATTTTATAAAATCCTAACCTGTATGAATCCTTCTAAAGCCGTACTTCACTGAAGCTTTCACTGACATCATGCAGGAAAATCTCTACATCCCTACATGATCAGATATCTAGTGCTATCATCACTAATTTCAGATCACCAATTTAGGAAATTCTTTGTATATTTAATCTTCTTCTTCTTCTTTTAAGAACTAAATCCTCTCTAGCAAATTATGGAGATCATTGGATCTAACATTTCTCCAAATAGACAGGATAATGGTTGATGATGATGATAGGATGTAAGACAATTAGTTTCAATATTCAATTATGTCTGGTTTGTGAATATAATAAATTGTGAAGATGATTGGATGGATCTTTGCAGCATCAGCTGTAAGTAGCAGAGACATGAACAATCAAGGAAATTCACTAGGTAGGGCCAACCGAGAACATAAAGTCTTAACATTCACTTGACCCACTTAATGAGTGTAACAGCATGATTTTGAGGCCCAGAGCATTCATGGCGATCCTTATCTGATACCATGGCCTTGATTCGAAACCTATGGAATGAAGCCCCTAGAACCATTTTATACGAATACCCTATTAAGAATCTGACTATCAGCATATCAGCAAGTATCACCTACATCAGTAATATTCAGCGCGGCAGCGCCCATACGACATCTGCATTCAAACATGAGTAGGAGTTGGTATTTTACACTATAGCTGCTCAAACAGTAAACTATTATTTGCTTTTGTAATGCTTTTAACTGTTCTCTTCAAGCCATTTATCTCATATATTCGAGGTTGGTGCTCATAATTGGATTTGGCAAGTAGTTTTCTACGAGGGACTTCTTTTTAATGCTCATATCCCAAATCTGTAACCCTTATGGTTGCAACAATTAACACTTACCCAACTCTGCTACATGTTCATGTTCCTCTCTCTCTCTCTCTCTCTCTCTGATGCAAGACCATTGCAAATGATGTTTTTGTAACTTGATTTCTGGGATTTTACAATATAGTGTAGCCTCAACAGGTTCCTATGGACTCATATTTCCCATTTGGTATCAGAGAATTCTTTAGTGGAATCCAAATTCTGTGGATTTCTGCAAGGAGCTATATGTAACAATTGCACATAAATCTGATTCCACTGATTCTGGACTACCAAACTGTTGGAGCTGCAAACGAGTCCCACATTGAAAGTATAGAGGGAGATCTAGAGATTTATAAAGTACTTGGGTCACTCCACCTAATAAGCTAGTCAAATGGATACCAAGTCCTAACACAAACAATTAATATAACTTTGACTGCGATTATGCTAATAAACGAAAGCGAGGAACTTTCACTGGTTCAGGACCTCAGGCAGGCAAAAGATATAAGAATTTAAAAGTGATAAATGTTTAAATCCAGGACTTTTTTGTGGACTGGCACAAACTGGGCAATACTCGAAAGGAAATTATGTGAAAGTTTTTACTGAGGATGCATCAAACAGGAAAAGGAATCCTCCAATTTCTGGAACCTCAACATCAGTATCATGAAAACAACTTATACCCACATAGTTGTCTGCAGTTCTCATCAAAATTATATTCGGACATCACAAACATCTCTATCATGTAATAGGACAAGAAATTAACTAAATTTAGTAATCACTGAAGAAATATCCCACTCTAGTTTACATTCATTTTATTTAGGAAATCCCCAAGAAATAACAGTATAAAACCAAAGCAAATCACCCACATTATTTCCAATTATCCATATCCTTCACATAAGAAATGAGCAAAAATGCCACAAATTATGAAATATCATCAAGAGAATTCCATCTTATTATCTTCCTAATTTTCGCATATTGGGCATAAGAAAAAAATAGCAACATGCACGAATAGCTCAGTTGGTCTAAGCTTTTAGGAATAAACTAGAAGTCTTGGGTTCAATTCCTTCCAGACATACTTTATACATGAAGTTTACAGGTAGTTTCGTATATCAGTGGGATTAGAATGGGGACACCTATCTTATTAAAAAAAAACAACAGTGAATCTCTAAGACTTCATCTCACAAACGAACTAGAAATCTGCATCCTAAAAAACATAGACGAGTCTCAAACGTCAGACACCACCAGCACAACAACAGCTGACAATCCGCTCTAATTTACTATTCTAAATCCCAAACTCTCTGTAGTGAATGATACAAAGATCATCATACATTTTCACATTAGTTTCCAGAACCACAATTCTAACCAAATCCCCCCATCAAAACCAGAGTTCTCCAAATTTCAAATACTCTCTCTCACACAAATATACGCACAGACAAATTTTACATTCTTCATTAATTTTCCATGCATAGGGCATCCAACAACTAAAATGAATACTCCAAACCCTAATCACCCATAAAAATTTCATAATTTCACTCCAAAAGCATCACGATAGAAAGTAACCATGAGTGTAATTTATGATATGATCAAATGGCAAAATAGATTCGAAAAGCTGGCCACAGATAGATGAGAGCTTGGCTTACGACAAGGATGTTGATGACTCTTGAAGCTTCCATGGTAGTGGAGTAACTATTGGTATAGGTTATGATAGGGTCAAATGGCAAAATAGAACTAAAAAAGCTGACCGTTCTGACTTACGATAAAGATGATATTGACTTCTAATACATCCATGAAATTTCATACAACTCGAAGGCACTAAATCATTCCAAAACCACTTGTTGAGTGATTTCACCACAAGAAATCATCCATTGAGAACTCATTTGTCAAAAATTGGGTAATGACTTCTTATATGACTAAATGCTACAATTGTCTTGAGCTTGTGGGGTTAGACCCAAATATCTTGGATTTGACTCTTCCCGTCTTGCTTTCGTTGATGCACGGCGGTATCTATAGGTATTAGTCTCACCTCTAATGTGGAGTGGAGATACTCCACAATAATTATTATTTTTAAAATACTTTAGATTAAGTATGATTTAAAGGCTACAAAGTTTTAACCATTCGTAGGACTTTGAGATTAATTCATGGATAATAATGGGTAGGAGGGAAAAAAGTGTAGAAATAGTGGTGTTCATTCATCCGAACTCAGCCTACGATCGGCCCAAACCCAACTTAATAAATGGGCACGAACAAGCATTTTTTTCTGATGGGCCAAGCTTAGGATTCTACTTGAGCCCATCAAGACTCAGTGGGCCTTCAGGCCCATTTATTTTCTTATATATTATATACATATATCACAAGTTCATATTAGGTACTATTTCATTTAAAAAAAAAATTGTGTCTAACTTTACAGGTTGAAAGAATACTTATAGATTTGTTATCTATCAAAATTTTATCTCAAAAATAAATTTA
This sequence comes from Chimonanthus praecox, assembly GCA_022113865.1. Lineage (NCBI taxonomy): Eukaryota > Viridiplantae > Streptophyta > Magnoliopsida > Laurales > Calycanthaceae > Chimonanthus > Chimonanthus praecox. Next base: position 57,849,527 of record CM039089.1, read on the forward strand.
TAGCCACTTGATCTTAATGGTAAAATCATCAGCCTCAGGTCTTTTCAAGGACGTCTGTCAACTTTGACTCTTTAAGTCAAGTACCTAAAAATTGAGTTTGGATTACAATTTGAATTTAAGGTAAGTCTTAAGTTTATTTTCAATATGTACGGTTATATTTTTTTTTCAAATTACAAAATAAAAAAAAAAAAGTAGTGTCAAGTGCAACCTTGTAACCCGTGTGACCAGTTGCAAAATAAATGGACTTTAAATGGCGTGCTAGGGCTTTGGTCTTTAAAAACTCGATGATGGTCTTGAGCTTTTGTAGATATAAATGGGGTCAGACTTTTTTTTGGCAAAGCTCAGCCCGAACCTGACCTATGAACATGCCTAGGTACAAAAGTTTAAATGTAGGCTCTCCCAAAAAATTAGTTCTTAATTCACAACAAACCAATATTTGCCTCCTCTCCCTTATTTGATTTTTGTCCATTAATGATTTACATAAGTATTCTGATACAGTCTTTAAAATCAAATCAAAGACATTGTTTGTTGAAATTGAATATGTTAGACGTTGAACAATGATGTCAAATAGAAAACTTTTTCCAACTCCAGTTTGACCAGTTTAGATCATCCAAAGATATTCAGGGCATTGATGTAATGATTAAATAGAACTCACTAAATAGGAGATTGATGGATTCATTGAAAATATATTTCTTTGAATATGTGATGCATTAAATTTGGGCGCGACTTATACACACCCTTTTTCAGATTTTAAGGTGAAATTACCATTCTGCCTCTGTATTTTCACTCATTTGAACTGTCAGTTCATTTTGGCATTCGTTCGAATAAATCATTCATTCGAACGAATGACCCATGTATAAAATACAGTATTTTACAAATAAAGGTATCCATCGGCTGTGCCGAAAACACATTTAGGAGTGTCAAAAGTGTAATGGCCCGTCCCGTTAACACAATATTGTCCGCTTTGGGCCTACACGAAGGAGGAAGGCTATTACTTATATACTAGAGAATTTCCAATGCCACTAGCAATGTGGGACATTGGGGCAGGGTATTACAAAAAGACCTTGAAGTGTTAAAGTATTTTTATCAAGATATCATAATTAGTCCGGATATTCAATTTGAGAAATTTTGAAAATAAATAGTGTTTAAAAAATAACTTTAAAGTTTTAAAGGAAATTTTATTATTTAAATAATCAATATTGTGTACAGTGGTTTGAATGAATGAACGATCGGTTCATTCGAAAGAATGGGTGAACAGTAACGTGCGTTACTATTCACCCTATTCATTCGAACGAATTAAATTTGTACGTGCGGCATTCGTTCGAACGAATGAACTGACAGTCGTTTGAATGAGTGAAAATGTGGGGGCAGAATGGTAATTTCATCCTAAAATCTGAAAATGGGTGTCTAGAGACAGTTTTTCCGGGTGTTATAAGTCGCGCCTAAATTTGGTTACAATGTATAGACATGACATTGTTTGGTGAGTCGTCTCTATCTATTTTTAAATAAGTTCAAATCAAATCTATTATACAAATTGGATTTTACCCATTTATTGATTGGTTCAAGTAATCGGGTTGAAACAAATTTTGTCAAGTGTATAAAAAACACGTAGCTAGTTTCAATTCATAAATTTTATAATCTTTCACATATCTACGTATGCAAGCCTCATATAATTATAAAATGTGGATTTTATTTTCTTTGAAGTGTTTGGAGATTATTTAACAGGAACAATAGTTGGGTAAAGTGTTAAAAAGAAGGTACACGGTAGGGACATCGATATTTTTATAACAAGGACCACCGAATTTAACCCTTTATTCACTGATTGCCGACATTCTCTTATAAGATCTTGATTCGACAGAAAAAAAGTGAATTAAATTAAATTGAATATTATAAGTAAAAATATTTATCCATCAATTTTTACTTTGATGTTAGAGTTTGATGGGCTACAATTTTAACAATATTATTATTTATTCATTACTTTTTTCTTATTCAGGTGAAAGTTTCACAGTAGACCAAGTCGTGAATTCATAGTTGATTATTACTCATTTTCTTAGATAAACACTTTTGTTTTTTGAATTTACGTGTGAGAAATCAAAGAATACCCAGCGTAAAATCCCTACGGATGAGTCCACTGTGCCTAGGACACACCAAAATTAGACTGTAGACGCTCGAACCCGCAACCTTCCATTTCCTAAGGTAAGAGGCAACCAGTTGAACTACATCCATGTGAGTTTCGTACTACACAATAGAGCAAGAAGTGGAACCCACAAATTTCCCCATGACTCATCTAGTATGCCCACTGGACACATAAGATCTTAAATGTTTTGATGATGGTTTGCAATCAATGGAAAATAAATCTATTACTTGCACGATACGTGGCAGCTAAAAACAATAGATTTTTTAAAATATAGAAATATAATAAAATTAAAAAGAACTTGGACTTTCTTAAACAAGATTCAAAATAAAATATGATAAAATAGACTATTTCTTAAAAATTAAAAAATTGACTATAATAAATTCATCAGCCTTTTTTTATTCTATTGTATTTTAAGACAACCGCAAAATGCCCGATATATTACTGTTATATTATTATTTAATATTGAATAATACATAGTGTATATATATATATATATGAGAAAAGCATTTTTTAAGCCATGCACCAAACCAACCATTAGCATCATTGGAACATCAAGGAAACTAGTACAATTCCCAGATACCTATCAAAGCTGAAAAAGCCATTTTATTATTATTATTATTAATTTTTTATATATTATTATTATAGGCCACAAACTGTCAAGAGGAGATTATTTACTCTCAGGTCCTGAAGGAAGATCCCAAACAAATGGTTTGGAATCTTCCATGTTGGACAGCCACTTGAATGAAGCAAATACGCATAGGATCCTCTTATCCAAATATTCATGACACTTGTCATATTATATTTTGACTTGCCATTTAGATCTCTCTTCATCTCCATGGCTTCCACGTGGCATGTACTAGGATTCCCATGACCCCACACACTCCTGGGATCCATATTTCACCAGTTTTTTTCAGGGTTTTCTTCACATAGAAGCCCAAGACCCATAACCATCAGTCTTTGGCAGGTAGAGCAGAAAAACAATGGCCACCCAAGCTGTTCTCTCTTCAATGGAAGCTGGAAGACAGCTGCTGGGTGGAAGGCCTCTTCAAACTACACCCTCTACATCTTTTGGGTCCTCAAGAAAATCTTCAGTTGTTGTTAGAGCAGCTTCTACACCCCCAGTCAAGGTTAGTGTATTCTTCCATCAACTATTGCCAAAATTAAGTGTATCTTCATCGTCGTCATCGTCATTGAAGTCGAAGCCACTTACACCTTCAGTTTGAATTGGCTAGCATTTTAGGCCAGCGATCATCTCATAGGTATTTTGTGATTAGCGACACGGATTCTAGTGTATTTTCGATTTTACCCTTCGCATGAACAGTAAAATTTCGATGGGTTGATTTTTATTGTTCATCGGTATTTCGATGAGCCGATTTGCACTGTTCATGAATTTTGGCGAGCCAACTTGCAATTTCGGCAAGCCGATTTACACTGTTCATGAATTTCAGCGAGCCGATTGCACTGTTCATGAATTTTTGTTAGCCGACTTGCAATTTTGGTGAGCCGATTTACACTGTATGAATTTCTAGCATTCTTTTTTCTTCATTAGGAAGGTGAAGGGCAAATTGGGTATCACATTAAAATCCGTGTCTGTATACACAAAATGCCCGTGGGAAGATTGCTAGCCAATATTTTAAATAGGGAATGATTGGTGCACCAACACTTTACAATTTTACTTTTGGTGTATAAAAAAAATGAGTAAAGTACTCGTTTTATCCAAAAAAATGAGAAGAGAGAAAGATGAGGGATTGAATTTTTTTTGTGCAAAATGGGTAGTTTACTCTTTTTTGGTGTTATAGGTAAAAGTGTCGGTGTGACCAATCACTTCCCTTTTAATTATTGTAGTTTCACGAAGAAATTGAAAATAATTAACATTTGACATTTATAGAGCATGAATTGCTTAGAGCTCTTCTTCTTCTACCCTTCTTCACTTGGAATAATTTGGAATAATTTTCCATGTCCTTTGTTATTTCAGCAAGGAGCAGATAGACAGCTCTGGTTCGCATCTAACAGTCTCTTTCCTACTTAGATGGCAGGTAATTATTTATGAATATGAATCCCAAACTGATATATCACTTCGTATCATTATGGCCTGGTCCAATGAGTTTTGGGCCTTGCAATGCAGGTCCAGCATCCTTTAATATAAAGCCAGTGGACTGAGCATGAACCTGACAATAATAAATGGTTTCTATTGATACATGGGCTGAACCTGATTGAGCCCATTGATGGCAGTTACTTTACCAATTTATTCACATCTGTGGGCCCGTCATTGATTTGAATTGTAGGCAGATCCGCCCGCTGACTATCCTAATCTCTCTCTTAATCTAACTAAACCAATTTGCTTTGGCAGCCTCCCCGGTGCCTATGGATTTGACCCATTGGGCCTCTCAGACCCTGAAGGAACCGGTGGGTTCATCGAGCCAAAATGGTTGGCCTACGGAGAGGTCATCAATGGTCGCTATGCGATGTTAGGACCATAGGAGCTATTGCACATGAGATCTTCTGCAAGTTGGGCCTGATTCCACCGGAGACCGCCCTCCCATGGTTCAAGACACGTGTGATCCCTCCTGCACCTGATTGGGCCGACTCTTACACTCTATTTGTACTGGAGATGGCTCTGATGGGCTTTGCGGAGCACAGGAGATTTCAGGATTGGGCCAACCCAGGGTCCACGAGCAAACAGTATTTCTTGGGCTTTGAGAAGTACTTGGGTGGATCAGGAGACCCAGTCTACCCTGGTGGGCCCCATTTCAACCCTCTAGGGTTTGGAAAAGATGAGAAGTCGATGAAGGAGTTGAAGCTGAAGGAGGTGAAGAATGGGAGATTGGCAATGTTGGCCATATTGGGATACTTTGTGCAAGGGCTTGTAACTGGGGTTGGGCCATTCCAGAACCTCTTGGACCATTTGGCTGACCCAGTCAACAATAACGTCTTGACTAGCTTTAAGTTCCACTAGGGTTAGGGTTAGGGTTATCATAACTCATATGTTGTAACATTTGTGGAGACTTGTAATTGCTATATCTCATGTAATATACTCTCTCTCTCTGCCTCCCTACATGCGTGTACACGTGCATTTTTGCATGCTTTGAACTATCAAACGTGTGATTTTTAAAAGGGTAGTGATGGAGATATAGTAATTTTTTTTTTATAATAATGACATTAGACATTTTATTTACTTGTCATTATTTAAATGGTGAAAAAAATTCGTTGTGTTTTCTATTATTAAAAAATATAAGTTTCTCTATCACTTCTCTTTTAAAAAAAATAAGTAAAATATTTTTATTTTAATATATATTTTAGCGTAAATCATTTCATAGAATCTTGAACCCTCAAAATCAGAAATTTCTATATAAGTATGCTAAAAATATTCAAAGTAAAAAAAATTAAAAATAAACCCCACAATGACTCGCATCTTTGATTATAATTTCATAATTTAAAAAATATATAAAAATGTTGAAAATTTAAAAATATCACATTAACATTCTCCTTCTTTATTTATGATTTAAAAATTAAGATTGATGTGCAAATTGGTCCTTGACCTTGATATATGTGCTTTATCCTTTAACAATAAGCAGTCTAAAACTCTAAATAGTCATCTTTCACTCTTTCAATTAAATTCACGTGAATAGCACGATTAAGCTAGCAAAGTATCATGTATGAGACTTATTAATTAGATATATTATTAAATAGTTGATTTTTCTTATATAATTAATTTATTGGATAGGTGATTATACGGATATATAGTATATAAAATTTTACAAGGCCTGTCATCTTAAAATGGGCAAAATCTGTTAGGAGACACGAGATATCAAATACCGGTGTACCGATAATACACCACTTTGCATGTACCGATAACACACCGCTTTGCATGTATGCGTTCTGCATATTGGTATATCAGTACTTGATGAGCGGTATACCAGTATGGGTAAAATGTGAATTTTACTTCATTCCCATTTTTCCTAACAAATTTTGTCCGTGTTAAGATGGGCGTCAATTTTACTATCATTTGATAATTCAAGTCATATAATCATAACTAATGATTTTTAAAAGTTTAAAATAAAAAAATACGATTATCAAATAAAAAAAGAAAAGAAGATGTGATTATCAAATACAGGTGAAATTTTACATATGATTTCTTCAGTAGTTCTCTTTACATCATATAATTCTCTTTATATCACACCAAATCATGAGAACCCTAAATCTTTTTTGCTGGCATATCTTTTAAAAGAGTTTAATAGACAATCTTTCACTAAAAATTTTCAAAACCATATGATGGGTGCTTATAAATGAGGGAACGTGTAGGGCTTGACAGTGGACTTTGCTTACATTGATGAAGGGCACATTTTAATTTCTTGGGCCTCATGCAGAATATTTTAATATAAAACATAATATATTAATACATATTATATAAGTAATGGGGAGTTTGTTTTCCTTTTACATTCACTTTTTCTTTAATTGGTGGATGAAAAGTTGATTGAAATGCAATGCACAGTTGATAAAATAATTTGTGTTCAATTTTAAAAATGCAAAAAAAAAAAAAAAAAACAGAAATTATTATTTTTAGTTATATATTACGTGGTTAGTGAGTCCTATAATATTGAAGATCTTGCTATAAAGTACTTTAAAATTAATCTTAAAATCAAAAGATATTTTTAGCCATTGGATTAGATTCATCAAAATCAAATGATATGGATATTAATCTTAATGCATTTGAATTAAATGACTAACAATTATTTTGAATTAATTTTTTATTCTATAATTACTTTACAATTATATCCACTGACGCATTACTTGCCCGATTTAGTTTGTTTTATCATAACTATCTTAGAGTAATGATCGCTAACAAATTATTATCGGCTAATGATAATATTGAAATATTTATGAAAAAGTCTCACAATAAATATAATATTTTAAAAAGTAATTAAAAGCATTGTGAACAAATATGCAAATGAAAAATGACACTTAAATTTGAAATAATTATTAATAAATTAAAATTTGGACTCGTATAAATGATAAAAACACGAGAGAAACGAAAATAGCAGATGTATACATTAAAAAATTAAAAATGCAATGAACCATGGAACTCATGAAACCTACACGTGTGGACTGTATGAATTGAATCCCCGTCTGCTTCTCTCATCCACGACTTCCTACCTTCTCAATCTACCAAACAGCCTCTTGACCTTAGAAACATTTATTGGAGGACTTACATTTTATTTTTCAATAAAACAAATTTGAGCCACCATGCTGTAAGATATCGATTGGATTTTTATATTGCTCTATAAATTAAGAGTAATTTTTTTTTTAATTTACGTGTGGAAAACCATGGGATATCCAGTGTAAAATCTCCACGAGTGAGTCTAACTACCCCTAGGGCACACTAAAGTTAGGTCACGAGGGCTCGAACCCACAACCTCCTGTTTTCTGAGATAGGAGGCAACTAATTGAGCTACACCCTCGTGGATAAATTAAGAGTATGTTTTGCACAATATTATTTTTTTAAATAAAAAGTAATTTTTATGTTTCATTGTTTCATGAAAAAAGGTTTTCTTAATCATTTTCTACAAGAGTTGTGAAAACTGAATTCATAGGAGAGGGAGGAGTCACAGAGCAATTTGTACGACTTTTGAATTTCAAGATATATGATTCAACCTATGAATTAACCATGGCCAGTCCGATCTATGATCCAAAATCCAACCCAAATATGATCTATGACCTAATCTATATAACCCATGACACATTCCATGATCTAATTGACTCGATCGATTACTCAATCCATGATCCAACCAATCCAACATATGCCTCATGGTCAACTAAACTAAACCTAGTTACTGGTCCAACTTAACCAAACATAATATATATAATGTATTACTTGACTCATGACCAGATCTAACTCTTATCTCATACTTGCACAATGCTCCACCAATGAACCAACCTTATCTTACTTAGCTTATTAATTTCTAGATTAAATTGAAATAGGTCAAACTAAGATCTAATCCAATTATAATCCTTAATACATAATCCTATTATTTTAAATAAAATATAGGTTGAGTCAAGTATTAAATGTATATAATTGTTATTGTTGTTATTATTTGATTATTATGATAGTTATGATCATTATCATCATCACCATCATCATATAGAATTAATTATAATTGAGTATTAACCTCTCCCACTTAAAATTAGAAAAAAAACATTTATTAATTTTTATAGAAACCTTTTATCGCACTAAATTAAAGAAATTAATATTTGCGTAAAGCAAAATCTACCGATTTCATTTTCTATGAAAATAAAAATTATTAAAAACATTTTTTTTAAAAAAAAAAAAAATGGTTGTGAAAAACATGCCCCAAAAGCAAATTGAAACGAGGAAATTCCTCAACATTCCTCAAAAACTGGTGGGTGAAGCCCATGGGAGAGGAGACGTGAGATCTCCTTGTCTTCTTTCATGCTTACTGGAACAAAATCAAATAATTAAATGTACCTTTTAAAAACATTGGATTGAATTGATGTATTATTCCAACAATCAAATTTAATAAATTAAAGAAAACAATTGAAATTAGATATTTGAGAGTAGATTTTGCAATCCTGAATTTCTCGAGTAACTATTACGTAAAAACTTTCAAAGTTGATTGAATATAGAAAATCAAATTCTTTATTCTGTTTCATATTAGATTGATTCTACTCAACACTTATATTCTAAACTTTCAAATTAAATTTCAGTAAATACAAAATAAATTATCAGTGAATTTCAACACAGTAATTCAACTTGTATCTCTCTTCAATTTATAAGAACAAATGAAAGAATTTATCACTAGCCACGAGGAAAGTTTGGAATACTAGTCTATATGGGTGTAACTCAACTGGTTAACTTCTCGCATAACTGGATAAGAGACTTGCACATGTCCCAACTTGAACGCCTTGATCATCAAAATAGGGCCGTTCACACAATGCAACTTAATTCTAACTTAGTGATGAACCCATTCTTAGAAATCTAAAACCACCTATATGTGAACCAACTTTTATATCAAAACTCAAATTAACACAGCATGACTATAGCAATCAAAACCACCTGGTGTTATTAGAAGTTTAGAACTACGTGATTTGCTGCTTAGTTTCACCACTAAAATTAAGTGGCTGTCATTTGAAATTTTGGGTAAACTTTAGTCTACACACCCTTTGTGGAGCCCACCTTTGATTATAGGAGTGGTTGGCCGTGGCTTTCAAAATCATTGTATGTATACCATATTGGTGATAACACACGTAGCAGTTGAAAAAATGACCAATGCGTGGCACTTTTTCATTTTTTTAAAAAAAAATATAAAGTAATAGAATATAAGAAAAATGAAAAACCTATTATGAGCAAATTTTAGTCAAAAACCGTCTTTTTTATCATAGAATATGAGACTATTGAAAACAAAAAAAAAAAAATATATATATATATATATATATGTAGTATATTAATTTTTTTTTTTAATATCTAAAACTTTTAAAATTTGAAAACTAATATTGGTAAACATTTTATATGAAATCTCTATCATCCATTGTCTTATAATGACCTCCATCTTCAATTACAATTCACGACGTTTTATGTAGAAACCTTAATTTCATGATAATGTTAAAGAATTAAAAAAATCACACAAACATCTTATAAACCATATCAATTACATTAATTCAAAAAATCAAATAAATAATAAAATTACTTAAAATGGACAGATTAAAAAATTAAGTTAAAAAAAGAAGATACCTTTTAAACATGAAATCTCCTTCTAAACCTTTTTAAATCATTTCAATGCAATATTCAAAATGAACAAGGGTCATAACACTATTATTTAAAAAAAAAAAAAAATTGTCACCCATTTTTTTCATACAATATACCCATTTAATGAAAAAATCCGAACCGTACATCTCATCGGAGTCCTTCCGTTGATGCTTTTCAAAAATAGAAAAGTGAAAACGGCAAACGTTAGACGTGGTAGGCAGTGATTGGGCCACGTCGACCGTACTCTCTGGAGCGGATTAATGGTGTTGTCCAGCACCACGGCAGCAAGTGGAGAAGAATGAAAGAAAACGACAAAACATTACCCAATGGATCAAATGAAAAGAAGAGGAAAATAATGGCATTAATCCAAAGGCTAATGATCATCTAACATGATATTAATTATGGATCATCCTCCAAGATGATAAATAAGGAAGCCCAAATTCTCAAAAATGAAAAAAATAAATAAATTATCTAACAATACTCATTTTAATTTAAATCATGTCATATAAATAATACTTAGATAAAATTTCAATTACAACGGATTTTTACCGAGCAACTCATTGAATTCTACAAGTCTTATGTAAAAAAAAAAGAAAAAATCAAAAGTTAAGATGATTTGAAAGATGTCACTATAGATTAGTTAGATAAACACATTATGACAAGTTAGAATACTTAGAACTTTTAGTTTGAACATCTATTAGACTACTAACTATTCTATCTTGTGGCTAACTTTTTTTGAGTTCAAGATATGTAAGGCCTCTTAGAGCACGGGACGAAGTTCTTGGTGCATGTGCAAACCTCTTTATCCATACATCGGATAAAACTAGGGAAATGACCCTTTATATGTTGAGAATGAGACTTAAACCCAAAACCTCCCATAGATTATTGGGGTTTTTAACCGTCAGACCAACCCTCACGGATTATCTTGTAGTTAACTTTAGTATCATAAATTCATGATTTTATGGTTGTACCAAACTCAAATTTCTACTTTATTATATTTTATATTATTTTCTAAAAATAAATGAAATACCAAATTAAGATAAAAAAAAAAATTGTTCACATTTTACAACCTGTGAACCATGCCGGGAAACTAAGTTTCCTAATGCCACAAGGCTTCACCATATCTTAAGGCTTTTCATCCATCAAATATAAAACCATAAAATAAAAATGAATTCCTTAATGGTAGCAATAGTTCATTATATACACTCTGATTGGCTTAAACTTTAGATAAATTGAATCATAATATGACTAATATAAAGAGAAACTCATTTGCCACAAGTATCCTCTCTGGAGGATAGCATGAATATCCAACAGATATTTGCATGCAAACTGCATCTCCCTCTCTCTCTCCCTCCTTCATTCATGTTGGATAATAAGAATGCATATTGAATTCAAGTCATAAGCTTATTGTTTGTTGGATTCTAGTGTTCTTGTCAGAAATCAATTACTACACTAGGATTTGTTGCTACAAGATGACAGTGGGTTTTCAGCTTTAAGGGTTGCTTGGGTTAGTAGGTCTGCAATTGGGTTTTTTCCCTTTGTTTCTTTCCATACATATCAAAGGGAATTTCGTGTGGACTTTTGTTGATTGAATTTCATAAGGAGTTATATAGTTGGTTCTTTATCATGACAAATGTCTTAAAAAGATGAAAAATGTTGTAAGTCATGTTGTATAAGAGAAACAAAGTGACTTGAATAGCTAGAAGATGATGATGATAACAATAATAATGTGAATTGTGAAGAGGCCAAAAATGGTAAAAAAGAAGAGGATATTTCAAATGCATCCAATAAATTGGAAGTAAGACATCTATGGAGACTAAAACAAACTTAGTTAATAGGGAAAAGAATAATAGTATACTAACTAACAATATTGGATACAGTTATTTTCAACATTCCAAGGATATCAAGAGTTACCATTGACCTTTCACATGTGATAATGATAGAAAATGATACTTTCTTGCTCAATACATCATGATCCAAGAAAAACCCAAGTTTGACAATATTTTAGTTATAGTAGGAATCAAATCTTTCTCTATTAAAGATCATCATCAAAATTATTTATCCTATCAATCTCGTATCGGCATTTCCATTTGGATTTAGCATGTTTATCATTTCTATGGGCCAACTGTATTTCTCTTGTAAAGATGATTTTCTCAAAAAATAAAGAAAAAGGAGAAAAAGAAGATTGGGGTATAAATCTCGGCTGATATTGTGCATATCAGCTGAGCTATCTCGGATTTTTTACGGCCGAGATGTCTCAGCCGATACGCACAGTATCGGCCGTACAAGCGAGATATCGGCCGAGATCTCACCGTTATCGGCCGATACACGTTTATTTGGCCAATATTTGTCCAAAAAAAATTAGGAGAGAGAGATCTCGGCTGAGATGGCCGATATCTCAGCCGAGATCCGAGATATCGAGATATAAGCCGAGACGTCGATATCTCAGTAAAAGTGATTTTTGTACCCCTATCATGAATCAACTCACACGACCTGAAATTCTGAATGTTAATCCAGTTCTTGTGGTCACCTGTTAGTACCATCTTAACTTCAAATTGAAATAACACAAAGCATACTCAAAAATTTCATATAACACAGTGTTGTTGATTTATCTTAGAATTATTTGTAAGATTGAGGATGTGCTCGGAATTTGAAGGAAAATGGGGTAATTCTCCATGTCAGATTAGGAAAATTGTTTAGGTGTGGGAAAAGGTAAGAGAACCAGTATCATGCTCAATACTTCCAGTTTCCTACACCACCTAAATGCTTGGTGGAATTTCACAAGAACCACCGGTGATTTCAGGTATATCCAAACAAAACTGAGAAAATAAAGAGATATCTGCCAATGGGTTGATGGATTGCTCAAAAATTAAGAAGGGGTGGAGAGGGGTAGGTGATGGAAAAGCACAGTTTCTATCAGTCCCCAAGCTAACATTTGATAATTGCAACAATGATCAATATTGCCCAACATGACAAGAAACTTGATTGAAAATAAAGAGTTAATCAGATTAAGCTTATTCAAGATTGCATAACACTATCTAAGACTAACTTTCACAGACAAGCACTTCAAAAAAATTATGAATTTGATGCAATTTCAGTAGATAAAATAACTGGGCCCAAAATTGTAACAATAGGTAATATTTCACAAGCTCTTCCTCAATGCATGGTTCCCGTCACCAACACCTGCTAGTGATTGTTAGAATTGATTAACTTTTCTGATTAGCAATATCATGTTTGAGAGCAGATGCCCTCTTTTATGATTTTCAGGATTCAATAATCAGTCAGAAAAATTCACAGGGTTCAAATAATGCCGTCGGCTGGATATATGGCCATAGACATGACAGGTTCCAATTTCAGGAGCATAAGCAACACCAAGGGCTCAGGCAGCAAGTGACAGTCTGCTACCGTAAGCTTGGGAAATTATAGATTGTTGAGCTAAGATAACCAGTTGAAGATGATTCAAGTATAAATGGGTTCTGCGGAGAAATGCTCAAACCTGCAGAAGTACTTTCTCTCTTAGCAGAACTTGAATTTGATGTTCAGCTCAGTATACTTGTTTTTGGCCCCTTCCCTGAAGCTATTCTGTGATGGAGAACAACAAAGCTCTTTGCCACTCCCCAACTGACTTGACGCTTGAACTGGAACACCCACTAGAGGCAGATGACTTTTTCCCAGTTTCATGGGGCACTTGCGGTCAATTGCTCTTGAATCAATTACAATATCAGGGGAGTCCTCAATGACAATCACCTCTCTCAAAGGATTGGCGACGTGAGATGCAGAAACAGATTTTTGGCATTGGTAATAAGGCACCATTTTCTCAATGCACGCAAACTGAGAGAGGTCTTTTCTATTCGGTCCTGTCTGATAGTTCTGCATATAACTTGTACCTTTTGATCCTTGCTGCAAATCAGACCCCACAAAAGCACCTAGATGCAGATCGCGATGATTGCTACGCAGTTCAAGAGACGGTAAGGGCATTGATGAATTACTGCAATTTCTAAAGCTGTTTGAAGAACCAAGATCAAAATTCTGTAGTCGATTGCGCACTTCCTGATCTACATTCACAGGTCCATCAGAAGATTCATGATACAAAGGATGGATGTCTCGACTAGACACATTGCCCATGGAAAATCCGTGAGGTACTGAATAATTTCCATTTGGTTGGTCATTTTCAGCACTAGCCGGAGGAACCCTTCCAAGTAGCACGGATTCATCTTCACCATTGTTAGCTATCATCAAGTTCTGACCCATCAACCTTAACATTGGAATAGAAGTGGTCTGAGTTTGTGAGCATGAACCAGCCAAACCCAATTCACTGCAACTTGGGGATTTTACTACATCGTCCAGATACTTCGAGCAAATGGGATCCATCAGCATTCCAAAGGCAGGAGCAACCGTTTCATATGTTCTCAAATCCTGGCAAATCATTAATGAATTACAGATTCCAAGTCTGTTATTCTCATTGGAGCTCATCAGTTTTAGGTTGGTCGAGTCTTGATACCTTTGGGTGGGGCCCGGATAATTACTTTCCTTGGGTGAACAACAACCTGGTTCATAATCTGAAACTTTTGCAGATTCTTTTTCTGGCAAGATCTCTGACTTGTTTCTCTGCACAGGCGGCAAGGAACAGCTCAGTGCTACATCCATAGCATCCATGAATGAGGGCTTTCTATCATTGTTTAATGATACCTGTTCTGAATATTTTAAATCAGGGAATCCAATGGGAGGAGGAGATATGGTTGAGTTATCAGAGATGGGAGATGCGGATGTGTCTCTATTGAGTGGATCATCTGGGTCTTTAAGTAGGTGGTGCCCACTTGATGTCACTGATGAGTAGTTCTCCCAAAAAGATTCAAGCCCAGGATTTTCTGGCCCTTGAATAGGTGATGGACAAGTTAAACATTCCATGAACTGATTATTGGAGAAAGAATCTACCCCTACAAAAGAATTGACATCACCTGTTGTCTGAGAACTTGTATCTCTCTCATCACCAACTCCTGCACAATTGACCTCTTGATCATCACACAATATTGGTGCTGCTCGTTCTATCCATACTTCAGTTTCACTTACAGGTCCCTCGTGTTCTTCAAGAGATAAATATGAATCAGATTGGTCATCATGAGTGCTCCTAGATTGATCTCGTCCAGCCTTTTCAGCAGAATATGTAATGCCAGTATCTGCACTCACTGTAAACTCTTCAGCAGGTGATTCTTGGTTGTTGGATTTAGATGGGCAAATATTATTTATGTTATGATATCCTTTGTCTGCATCAAATGGCAATTCCCCATCCCATTCTCTCATTTCCACCATGCATCTCCCCTTGAGAGACTTTTTAAAGATTGAACGCTTTTCATTCCTCCTCCTCCGTGGATGCTTTACATATCCAACAGCTGTCTTTTCTTCCATCAAAAGAGATGGTTTTCCTAATACAGCACTCTTCAGTGTTGCATGTTTTTTGGCTTTTGCCATGAGGAGAACATCATACAATTTTAGAGATGTTTGGGTAGTGGTTGCATCAATCTCTACTTTTCCTCCTCCAGGAGAAGAGATGCAATTTTCCAGAGACCTTGTGTTTTTTAAGGTCCGATCGTCAGCAACAGAAGAAGACCCTCCTATCAATTGACTGAAGCTAAACTTTTCAGAGTTAAGCCTGTCATCTGTGAAATTGCATGTTGTCGATTGAATCCCTAGTGAAGCATTAGAATCCTCTGATGGTTCCAGAAGTTTATGAGAATGACTTTTCTCTAACAAAGAATTGACTAAAGTCGATCGGTTTCTCCGAATAAATGGTTTCTGAGACACAAATCCATTGGCATCTCCATGGCTGTCTGTCTCATTTAGCTTTTTGGAAAGACATGTACGTTTGGAGCAGGCCCACTGTCTTAATGTTCCACAACTGATACCTTTCAATGCATCTCGAGACTTCAGTAGTTGAGATAGACATTCTTCCCTCTCATGGTTCTCCACATGACCTTGCCCATCAACTGCCTCATGAATCTGATTACCAACAATTCATCAACTACAGATAAAGTAATAGAGTTCACAAAATTAATTTTGCATGGGTGACATATTTCTAAACTAACAAGTTAGGAACCAAAAAGAATACTGGCTATCATAAATATCATGTTAAACTAGATTGCATAAGAACTAAGAAACTTCAACAGTCATATACATAAGACACAAGAGATGTAGGAAAGGAGAAGGAGGATAAGTCCACAACAATATGGTGAGTCCATAGCAATATTTGAAATTGATTGTATATACATTTACTTCAATAGTGCATTAGGCATAACATTCACTAGATATAACATAGTATTAATACCAAGTTATGTGGTACAAACCCTAGTTATACTTGAGTGGCACATGGATTGACCAAATTTTGTAATAAGGAGACAACTACATTGCTATATTAAACTAAAGATTGGTAGTACAAAAACACAACAAAAAGATAAATACATGTGGCCATGATGTCTATGATATGATGAATGTGTGGAGTAACACAAAAGGATAGAGTTAGGAAGAAAGGATAACCTACAAGTGGCTCCAATAGAAGAAACAATGAAGAAATGCTCTCTAAGATGGTTTGGGTATGTATGTCGAAGACTGGAGACATCTTGTTTGAAGACTTAGGGCATGATGGTTCAAGGCACTAGAAAGAAGAAGGCGGGGGGGGGGGGGGGCAATTAGGATGTGAAGTAGTGTAGGAGTGTCAAGAATTTGTTTGAAATGAAGATGCGTTTAAAGTAAAACTCACAAGTTGATCCCAGATTGATTGGTAACAAATCATAATGATGATGCTACATGTTTGTGGTTGCTGTGTTTTATATTTATATTATAGTAAACTTGGAAATATTATCACTTGACAAGAAAAAAGAATGATTTTTATTTTCTCATTTCTGCATCAGTATGTGCATGAGACCAGCATTTGAAATGACAATTTTTTCAGTAAGCATAGATAATTATAATTAGATGGATTTGCAGGAGTGCAACAACATTAGATGTAAAGCAAGTGGTTGTACCTTGTCCCTGTACAGCTTTCTAGTACATGGTTTCTTGCTTTGAGACTTAAATTTTAGATTCTCCGAACTTTTGGCAACACACTTTTTCTTGCTGATCAAAGAGCTCTTGCCTAATTTACTGTCTTTTATCCTTTTTCTGGGCTTGGAATTCTTTACTGCAGTCGGCACTAGAACATCATTTAATTTGGATATTATTCGAAGCTTTCTGCCATTGGAATCAACATAGACAGCACTTTCTTCAACATCATCATTGTAAGAAATTTGGTTCAGCCGTCGTCTCTTGCTTTCAGCAAGAATCTCACTATTTGGTGGCAAAATTGAATCAATGGCCCAGTTTGTACCATTCCTCTTATCAAGATCTTCCAAAGTGCAGTAAGGGGCAGTCGCATAAATATCAACCATCAGCTTTTTCTTCCTAGGCTTCATGTTCTGTTTGGTCAATTTAGCCACAGCCCTCTTGGAAGTTGACTCATTGGAAAGACACTGATCAATGTGGGCATTCAAAGTGGTATTTGATGTAGATGAGAACGTCTTGCAAACAGGGCAGGTTTTTGAACCCATGGATTCTGATGCAGCAGTAGAATTCAATATGTTTTCTTCTGCACGGTTTGAGTCTTGATTCACACCCAATTTCACTATTAGGCGACACTTCCTCCCTGATGGTTCACACGAAATTTGACTTCTTTTGGAGGTCTGAGTAGGTTTCACCACTTCCGGTGGACCTTCTGGTGCATTCTCTCCACCAATATTATTGGAACCTAAGGCTTTTAATACTTCACACAATTTCTTGTCGTGCGAATCAGCTGCTGTGAAGCCCACCTCCCCCTCTGATGCTGGAAACTGAGCACAATCTTTAGATTCTATGTCTGTTTGATCAAAGCGCTGACCAGTTTCAAGCTTATAATCTCTGGGTTCCAAATTCGACAAGCCTACATCTTCCTCTTTCACCAAATCAACATCTTCTGAGGCACTGTCCACATGAGCTTTCAATTGATTGAACTCTGAAACCTTTCTGCTGCTCCGGGCTCTTACCAACTCAGGATGTTCGAAAGGAGGCAACAAATCTTCTACACCATGATTCAAGCAAAGTTGCAAATATTGCTGAGGAAATGGCCAGTTGACCTGTATATCCTTGCTCCGAGCAGAAAATACATAATCTCTGCATTCCAAACCATATATACACCTTAGATTATGATTAACATTAAGGGTCATACATTATGGATCATGCATTTCTTTTAAGGAGCTCTTCAGGAAAAGCCATTGCTTTTGGCCCTAATTTCCCACACTTGCACTGTAGTGAATTTTAAGTAATTGTTTTAAAAAGTCAACATAATTCTACAAAGCTGGAACCAATTATCAATGTCAAACCACTGTATTTGGCAGAGGGTTTATGAGAAAAATAGATACAACACAAGGAATGTATGACATAAAAAATCAAAGAAAACCCAAGTCACAAATTGTAAACAGATCCCTGATGTGAAAAGAAAGGAAGAAAAAGAAAGCTTGCAGGAGATAAAAGGGAATGGGGGACAGACTGCAGCTGCGAATCCCACTTGCCTCTGAATTCAGTTCAAAACATACAGACATGAAATATAAAAATGAAATATTTATAGAAAAACCCAAAATGTTCACCAAAAAGAATACCAAGTGATTAAGGCATATAGGGTTCTGAAACTACAAGTAAATAAAATAGCACTGAATATCACCTACAAAAGAAAGATAGAGATTGATGTCAACGAAGCTACAATTGGACGGATAGGAGAAATTCGAACAAATCATGGAAATATGAAGAGATAAATGTTCATAAAGAAAGCAGATAGCAGAAGGGTTTCTTTCTACAAATCAACCTTATTACTCTGGATCTGACTGGGATTTCCTCTGAAAAAGAAGTGGGTTTTAATAACAAAGAGGTGATTGATTTGGTTTAGAGAGGAGAGGTCCTCGTACCTTATGGAGAAGTGGTGTTTGTGTTCTAACTTATAATCAAGGCGTGGTGCCTCTTGCAAGGCAAGCTTCTGAGCAGCTGTTTCATCACCTCTAGGATCCGAGATCTTGCAAGAACATGAGGTATTTAGTGGTTCTTCAACGGATAACATCTGAAGAGAAACTTCTCAAACAGCTATTACCTCATGATCTGATGCCTGCCAGAAAAGGAAATCACATGTTGAGAACAAAGAGGCCCAGTATAAAGAATAAGACCCACTTCTATAGTCTTAAAAGAATACTATTTTATGCCCCATATACAGAAAAAAAGGATCTGAAATATTCAAAAACCCCAAAAATTGGATCAGACCCTTGTGCACAACAAGCTAAACAAAATTAAAGCCACCCAAAAAGAGCAGAATCCAATATCAGGCATCTAGAGCTTCTAGAATGTCATTTTATGTGGAAGGAACAGAAAAACAAAGTGAAAACCCCTCCTAATGCATCAGAGCTTGATGAAACCACCGCAGAAAGAAAGAGTAATTTAAGAAAAAAAAAAAAGAGGAAAAGGGGAGAAAAGGGAGAAAAGGAGAACCAAAAACATCAGGAGGTGAGGAGATAATACGTCATGAGGAGAACCCCACAAACCCATCAACAGCTGAGCAAGAACCCACAACAACATGGTATCACTGCAACAAAATCTAGAGAAAATCCATGACTGGATTCTCGGGAAAGAGGTTGAGAAGAATTTAGGACAGAATTCCACAGGAAAGGAGAAAGGTTCCTCAATCACAAAAAAAAAAAAAAAAATACTTTCAGAGATTTACCCAGATGGAGTTCACCAGAAAAATAGGGAAAAAAAATAAGGCAAAAGTTGGAATTCAGAAGTGAGAAAAGATTCACAAAAAAAAAGTCATGGTAGAGAAAACCATGGAAACCCCATGACAAGATTGATTGAAATAGGAGTAAGAAACAATGGCAGGAAAAACAGATCATGAAATCACAGATGTATTTTACTTGAACGGATTTTCTAACGATGGAATTAGCTAGAAAACACGGGAGACATGAGAAGGCAAGTTGCATGTCAGAGATGAGAAGAACTTTAAGCAAGATTAGAGAACTATGGTAAGAATCTGGAAGAAAGATAACCAATGAGAAGGGAAAAACAGAACTTGGAATCACAAATGTTTTGCTTTGACATGATGGATTTTACCATAATACTCAGGAAAAATGAGAAATTGAGCTTCAGAGATGACAAACTTCGTTATGATCATGAGAAAATTAAGAAACAAAATGCATGATAACACTCCATGAGAGAAGATTGAGAAACCATAAAAGGAAAAAAGATGATGATATCAAAAAAAATCTTCTATACGGGGAGCCTTTCTAGGGTGAATTTTACCCGAAAACATAGGAAAGATGGCAAGAGAGATGAAAATAAATTAGATATCACCAAAATCAAGTTCAAATTAAAACCATGGTTGGAATTTTTGGAAGAGGACTGAGTAAGACCATGAATAAGGGAAAACAGATCATGGAATCATACAGAACCTTTTCTTCTGAGAAAAAAATTATGACAGAATTTACCAAACTTAAGGTGAGAAAGTTGAATTTCAGAGATGAGAAGAATCCATGAGAACCTGGTAAAGTCTAGAAAACCCACGAGGACAGTCTCCTCCGAAAGAAGACGGTGAAAGTTTAAGCAAAGAAGGAAACAGATCATAAAATAACAAAAGTTTATCACTTTAGACACCAATACATAGTAATTTTACCAGAAGAGACGCATAGTGGGAAGTAAATTAAATGATAAGAAAAACCTCAGCAATAATCGGATGTGGAAAAACGAAAAAAAAAAAGAGGAAATATCATGAACAGATTCTTGAGAAACGCAGAAAATTAGACTCCACACCAAAAAATAATGTTCAAGAAAAAACTGATGGGTTTTCACAGTAAAACTGAGGCGATGTGAGGAGGAGAAAAGACGAAAGTCATGGAAGAACCTAGAACCTAAACAAGAAGAAAACCCAAGAACAAATCGTCAGATCATTAACGAAAGGTCTGAGAAACCAAAAAAAGCCAAAAGGAGGAAAAAACAGTACAAATCAGAGACAAGTAAAACAAGAGCAGATAAGAACTTGGCCATATCCATTCATAAATACTAAGCTACACCCATTAGAAAAAATTGTTCAAAACATTCAAAATCGAGTAATCGAGTGACAAAAAGAAGAAAGAAAAACAAGTTTCAAGCAAGCGAAAAGAAGGAGAAACACATAAAATCCAACATGAAATAACACAAACCTTCTTCTTCCATGGCCTTTCCTTGATGGGTTCAATAAGAAAACAAGGAAAATCATGAAAAAAAGAGATGGGTTTTATTATAATCTTATTTTTTAAGCATAGAATCGTATGAAAAACGCAGAGATGGGAGATGGAGAAACAAAGAACAATAGAGAGAAGAGAGGGGAGGGGAAAGGAGAGGAGATTCAAAACCTACACTGATGAAACCAGAACCACCCACACACACACACAAATCAAAGGCAGCTGGATCTCCACTCACTGTAGGTTTTCTTGGTTTCTCATTTTCTACACTTACAGTCACACATCTACTCACCAGAGAGGAGAGAGAGAGAGAGAGAGGAGAGGAGAGAGAGAGGGTTTTTTTTTCTTTTCTCTTTTTTCTTTTTTCGAGAGCAATCCAATGGCTACCAACTCCAAAATTCTTTTCTGCTTTTAAAGATGTCATTCATGTATGGCAGAACAGTACGAGTGGGCCCCACCATTTCTTCCTGCAATTTACTATCAATATAAATCAATCTTTTGTTAGTTTCTTTCGGCCAATCATCGTCAGTGAAATTTTTATTTTATTTTTATTTTACATCGCTAATAGGGGTGAAACTTGGGTTGGGTTTTGGTCCAACCCGACTGATCCGACCCGAAAATAATGTGGAATGGGTTATAAAAATTGTAAATTAGGGTCGGGTTGGGTTAAGAAAAAAAAAACCGACTGAAATTCGAGTCGGGTTGGGCTGAAGAATTTAAACTTCAACCCGACCTGACCCAAAAAAACCCGATCCAAAAAAATCCGACCCGAATTCATAACTTAAATAAAACCCTACACCTCTTCCACTTCCATTTCTCCTCTTTCGAAAAACAATATCCTCATCTTCCTCTTCCTCTTCCTCTTCCTCTTCCCCTCTTCCCCTCTTTAAAAAATCGGGCTAACTTGGGATAAATCGGGCTAACTCGGGTCGGGTCGGGTCAACTCTCGGGTTGAGAGTATTAGCAATTCGGGTCGGGTTGGGTTGACATACTCGGGTTTGCAATTCAGGTCGGGTCGGGTCGGGTTCAAAATTTTTTGACATGGGTTAAGGCTGGGTTTGTCAAAACCCGGCCCGCCCGCCCCGAGTTTCAGCCCTAATCGCTAATTAAGTATCGGTGTATTGATAGTAGGATACTGTATATATATTTATTCTTTATATTGGTATACCGATACTTGATTAATGGTACACCGATAGAGATAAAATAGAAATTTCACTTTATCTTTTATCTCCTAATAAATTTTATCCGTACTAAAATGGACGGTCGTTTTTTTGTCGTTAGTTTCTTCTGGATTATAAGAACTTAGAATAGATAAAGATGAAAATACCATTATTTGAATTGGAGATGTATAGATTATCAGCTTAAATAAATTAATTTATATATAATTTTGTTGAATATAAACATTTAATGATTGGAGAGATTGCATTTGATCTAATGGTTAATATATAAGATGATGAAAAATATGAAAATGTAGATTTTTAAAAAATTTACTACTAATTTATATAAATCAATTTTAGATGTGTAGGTTGTCTGGTGCTTACAGTGGGCCAAGTTTATCGGTTTGTTACTTTCTTGAAGTGTGGAAACGTGGAACACTTAGGCTGTAGGTTTGTGGACCAGCTCCGTTGGCTCAAGGACTTGACAATGGATTGAGCCTATTTTTTTTTTAATAATAGAGGGGAACAATAAGTCAAGGATCACATGAACCTATTAGGGGAAAGTAGAACTCGAACTAGCTACCTCTTATTTTATGAGGTGAGAAGTAACCAATTGAGCTATCCAACATTGAGTAAATTGGACAAGGACTTGAACAATAGATTGGGCCTATTGGACATAAATGTAATTGTAAATTACATAAATAAAATATAATTTAAAATTTATTCCAATCCAAATTATAAAATAGAGACACTAAATGATAAATATAATCATCATCAAAGTCAAAATTATATCTATTTAAAAAAAAATTGAGTTTTACTCATCTATTTGACTTTATAAAGTTTTTTTTATCACTTTCTTCAATAATATAAATGGGCCTACCTCTTCTCTTTACACTTACCACTTGTAATCTCTCACTTTTTCTTGCAAATTAATGAAGGAAGGTGCTCCTCTCTTGTTTATATATAGAGGAACTCTATGACAAAAGGACAACACTAGCTCACCCTCTTTTCTTTGTCTAAAATGAATAATATTAGAGGGGCTAGATCATGGTTTAGATCTTACAAAATTGGATGAGATAGATAAAAGATTTTATGAATAATTTATTGTCAGAAAAATTCTTATATCCAATCATCATAGGTTTATAAGATAGGTAATGAAAAATCAACGACTCATAATAGTCAAATTTTAAATATCTAAAAGCACTAGGCTAAAATTATTAAATATAAATGTCATTTCCATTTTTTATAATTCCTCTGTCCCAAATTAGTTGTCCTATATGAATTTTGGAATTGTCCCAAAATATTTGTCTCATTTGTATTTGAGTAATATAAAATATGTTGAAGATGGATGAGATCATATGGAGTGCTAGCCTTATATAAAGAGTTCCTTAAAAAATACAAATATTTCAAATGAGACAACTAAAATGGGACGGAGGGAATTTATTCTAACCAAGAATATGTGGTTCAGAAAAAAATTTAACACACTAAATAGAGAGAGTTCCAATTTCCCTTGCATAAAGAAGTTGTTGACAAAAATAAAATAAATACTCATTTCAATTCTAATCTTTATAATATACGTCATTTTTTGGGGTCCACTAATTCACTACACTTAGTTGACATAACTTAACCAATTTAAATTACATGAAAGTTTACATTGATAGGTCTAATGACAATTAAAAAATGATTGCTAACAACAAGAATTTTAAAAAATAATCTTCTAGATAAATATAACCAACTTATTAATTTAACTAAAGTATATAGCCGAAGTGGTCCAAGTCAATTGTGCATTCCCTATACTTAAGTTTAATTAAAAGAATAAAGATATTTGGTTGGCATTTATTTCTTATAATTGATATATCTATAATTCATAATTTTATTAAATGGAACAGGATGATACATATTATAAAATTAGAAATTAGAATTAATGTATTTGTTTTATTTTAATATTGTGACAACATTTTAGAATAAAATTTGAAAGTCTACTTGTTCAGAGAGGCTATCCATCAAAGTTTTTGGTAAATTACACATTTTTAATTGAAATATTTGACATACATTTGATCATCTTAGCTATATGTCTTAATACCTTTAAGTTTTGATTGTTATAAGTTATTCGTTAATTTTATAGATCATTTCACAAATCTATGATGATTAAATAGAAGAGTTTCTCATGAATTATTTTATTTACGAAGAGCTCTATCTATCCCACTCAATATATACGAGATCCAACCATGATAATTCAACAATTTAGTCTCCCACTAGAAAGAAAAAATGGAAAAGAAAGTGCGAAAGTGGAAGGTTTGAAAATTAATATGATAAAATTAAAAACTTATATGAGACTTTTTTTAGGAGAGTTATATTTTCTTATAACACCGATCATGTTCATGCACCCTATCTTAATATAGTGGAATTTTCTCACTAATTTTGTAATTTAGACATATAATTGGAGAAATGAATTGTAAATTTAGTAATGAATTTTTATAGAATTCATTTTGAATTATGATGATAAGTTGGTTTAAAAGAATTATACTCGAACATCACTAAGTAGATGCCAAAAATTGGATTTTATAAACAATTTTATTATAATTTTAAATATTATATTGATTTAAGTGTTCATTTAACTTAGATTAATCTTACGATGAGTTTATCTTAAAACATGTTTGAATTTGAAGAGGAGGAATGGTGTAAATTTCCAAGCAAGCAATATGCTTGGATCGATTCTAATCCCGCCTACTTTCGTTGACGTGTCTTTTACCAAAGTTGATACAAACAATAAAGAAGAGACAAGGAGTTATTTAATAAGAAATTTATTAAATATTAGTACTAGTATTTTATGCTATAATAGCATAATCAGACTTAAATCTTTTTTTATGATCAAGGTTTTTTAATTTTTCAAAGTATTCAATTAATTTTTGAAGTATGTGTAATCTTCTCTATCGAGATAATTTTACAAAGAGTGATTTTTTGAACTTTTGAGTAGAGTGAGAATCAAACTCAGAACTTCCTTTTTTTTATTTGGATTCTCACTTATCATTCTAACTAGGGGTCAAAAAATCAGTATCAACTGATATTTTTCTCTCTCCTCCATTTTTTTTAAAATATCTGCCGATATTATACGGCTGATATTTCAGCCGATATTTACAACTTCAAAACTGATATTGTATCGGCCGATATTTGTACCCAGATACTAACCCTTTATTTTTTTTGAGTTTATATTTAAATTGGATGACATAGTGATTTTTGTAAGTTTGGAGAGCTGGAATCTTTTGAAATTCTAGGTCTTTTTGAGCTTCTAAATATTTTTTTTTTAATTCTTTTATTCTCTTAATGTTAGCTTCACATGTAGGGTTTTGATTTTAAATTTTTCTACTTTTATTTTATTTTAATATTTAATATTTATTTTTATTGTGTCTCTTGAATGCAGCAACCCTTTTTGAGATTACAAAATCAATTTTGGTTCTCCACCTCCTTCTATTATCTCTTTCAATTTACCTTTCTTGTCATTCAGATTGGTAAGTTGAATTTATTCTTAAAATTTAAAGTTTTATTTCAATAGCTTTCAACATATACTTGAATAGTTGTTTGTTATGCATTTGATTTATTTTTAATTAATTAATTAGTTTTATATTAAATATTTAGAATTTATTTTTTTAAGTTGATTTATTGTGGTCTTCAATTTTGGATGGAGATGATGAAGAAACATTGGATATAAAAAAAGAAGTAAAGGCAATCTATTAAGTATAATAATTACAATTTCTGAAATATTACTTCTTTTTCCTAATAAATATATCATTGTGTCCAAATCATATACTTTTAAAGCTAGACAGTTAATTAAATAAAATTAATATTTTGTTAATTACACAATTATTTAATGCATAACCTGCAAAGCATATGTCCGCACTTTCCTTTATATTTATATGTAAAACAGACATTTTAAGGTGATTGTTAAATGAATTTTAACTGTTTGTTTCATAAAGTGCTTCATAGAAAATTTAGGGGTGAAACTCCGGTCGGATCGTCGGGTCATGCGAGTCAGTTCAGCGGGTCGGTCAGGTTGAGAAGATAAAAACCTGCATGGAATTCGGGTCGAGTCGGGTTGAATAATTTTCAAGTTAATCCGACCCGATCCGACTCGGTTAAAATTAGGCTAAATGGGTTTATAGTGCTGGTCGGATCAGAATTCAAGTAGGGTCGGATTGAGAATTTCAGATTGACTTAGATCGGGTTCCATAAATATTAACTCGAATGAGACAATTTCAATGTTAAGATGCGTTTCTTGAGCATGATAACAAACTTGTTTAATGGTTGGACAATTTAACCAAAATTAAATTAATATGTTGAATAATAATTATTGAATTAATGTAATCTTAAGCTTAAATAGTCAAAACAATAAGAACCATGACTTTGGGAACTTAGGATTTAGACTTTTGCAAATCTAAAAGCTAAGAAAACTAAAATCTATTTTAATAAAACTCTTCCTTGCTCTTTTTTTCTTTCTTCCTTTTTCTTTTCTTTTTCTATTTTTCTTGTGCTTCTTTTCTATTTTTCCCTTCCTACCCAGCACAGAACTTTCTCTGGTTCATTGGCAGCAACACCTTAAGTCTATCTGTTTCCTTTTTTTTGTTTTTCAAGTCAACTATAAATTCTTTTAATTGATAATATTAATCTCTAGTCAAATAAATTGATCTAATTGTACTTCACACTTTAAATTATTGATAGTTCAATCAATTTTTTTTGACGAAATAAAGGATATCTCGATCTAGAAGAGAACTGAGAAATCCCGTATGACCCAATATTTCTAACAAGTCGCACTGTATACCAAACCAAACCCCATCTTCCTATCCAAGACTCCAAAAGCGTACCTTCGGAGCACCAATGAACTCCAGTAGGTATGATCACTCTCTCATGGAGAAATTTACGTTATCACATTAACACTTTGAATAAAATGATTTGCTATATGAAAATCTAAATACTTGATGAATAAATGAGAAAATTAAAAAAAAACACTCAAAAGGAGTAGAAAATAAATAAATAAATAATTAGGATATGCCATTGCCACCCAATTTCTTATTTACATAATCTTAATGCTGAAATCTCTACTTTTTTAAAAAAAAAAATTCTATTCATGCCTGTCCAAATAGGCACCTGGATGTAAATTTAAATCTATATTCACACTAGACATATTAGCCCTCTAATTTTATACTTTTAAATATAAGATGCAATATAAAAAATACAAAAATTATCTTTGAATTTTTTTTATTTGTTGGCAGTTGGCACTATTATGTTAAAGAGAAAAAAAAAATAGAAGTGTTATTTTTAAAAAATTCCATGCAAAAAATTAAAAAATACTTTATTATAAAAATTATAATATCTAAATTAAAAAAAACCTTTATTTCAAAATTTAAAATCGTGATTCGGCATACACATAGAAAAAGGAGATTGTATTTATTTATTTTTGAATAAATGATAAAATATTATACTCTTACTCACGGGTATAAATTTAAGGTTAACGAGATATGGGCCGATATATTTATCTCTCCTTATTTTTTATTTTTTACAAATATCAATTACTTATTTATTTATTTTTTTAAATAAAAAAAGAACAAAAAAGGTCCAGTTGTAATTTTTTTTGGAAAATACAAATATCGGCCGATATTCAGCTGATATGGGCTAATATTGGCCTGAGTCCTCAACCGATATCTAGTTTTTTTTTTTAAAAAAAAATGATAACTGAGTATATCGTCCAATATTTGACCAATACACATTGCTGATATATCGCTTATATCGGACAATATCCTCAACGTACAATCAATACCTATCGTATCACCTGAGACATCTCATATTCAAAAAATCGAGATGTCTCGGCCAGATACATGTCGGCCGAGATTTGTTTCTTTGCTCTTACTAATTTATTATCATTTAAATAAAAATAATAATTTTAATTAAATTTTAGTGAAAATCGTCATTTATCATTTAAATTATTTTAAAGTATGATTCATTCAATGGGTTCCGTTCTTTTGACCGTCAAAACGTCCCTTGCTTTGCACATTGTAAATCTGTTCTCCATCTCCGCGGATTGCGGTTTGCAGAGAGATCCAACGTTCTCTTCTATAAAATCAAAACCCATGGCAGGCAGCTTCGATGTTGGCTTGGAAATCCCTCCTTGCTTTTGGTTCCAGGAATTTCGCTGTAAGTGTTACTATCACTGATATTATATCTCACGCCCCTTTTCTCTTCTTACCTTTGTCACTATCATTTCCCTGATATTAATTGTTTCTTTACTTTCAATAGTTTCTTCATCTGGGATTTGTGTTGAGAGGGATTTCTTGAATTGTTCTGTCAGTAACAGTGGGCACCCTCTTTTATCTTTCCCTAAAAAAAGCTTTTGCAATTCACCATGGGCAAACTTTCAAAGCTGATGAGCTGATTACAGGAAGAAAAGAAATTTGTTTTAATAGATTTTTGGGGCCCTTGCCTCGTGGTTCCTCTCGACTATAAAAAAAAAAAAAATGTTTGGAAGATGGGAATTCATAGTTGAGAAATTTTGTTTATCTCTATTTTTAGTCTTTGGAGGATGATATTGATAAAATCATCAACTAATATGTTTAATTCCCAAATTTCTTAGACCTTGCTACAAACAACTCCTTGTTGTTGTATCATTAACAAGCCCCCCTCCTCCTAAAAGAAGTATGAAGAAGGTAGCCCAAATAGGAAGTAAATTGAGTATCTAGTGCGAAAGTTCCATTAGATATAAGGGATTTTTACATTGATGAACTCAAAATAATAATACATCATGAGAAGAGATTGGATGAATGTATTTTAAAAGAATGTGGAAGTCAGAAAGATGGTGGAAATTGCGGAAATGAAGATGAAAATCTAAGGAGTTTGGCAAGTAAATATTTGAATTTTAGTTATCGAGAACCATTGCGTGTAATTTGTGTTTTGGGAAATTAATTTAATCAAGTGGAGATTATTACCAGCTAATTTAATTAAATTTTAAGTCGGTCCCTGAATCAAAAGTCGAGTCAAGAGTGGGATGATGTTTGCCATGAAAACAAAAGATGAACTAAAAATGAAAATATTATGATATTGCTTAGGATAAAGACAACCTCAGGCCTAGCTAGTGACGTTTATTCTGGAATGCCCAAGAATTTTGTTGGAAAGAATTTGAATGCATGAATGGGCCCATTGACCATACTTTAATTATTCAATTCTCACCATGGTGGTGCTTAATGCCTACAGATCCTTCCCTATATCTATGTTAATAGGGTAGTCGAGGCGTTAAAAAGAAGAAGTGAGTGAATTTGAGAGTATTTTTAGAGGGTTCCAATGATAGAAGCATCTATGCAACCATTAACACAAATTGCTGACACGAGTTAATCAATTCAATTTAATTTGAATTTTTTATTCAATTCAACTCGAGTGTTCTTTTATAATTTGGTAGTGCACTCGGGTCGAATCAAGTTATTTTAAAATTTTTCAACTTGATTCGAATTGAATTTCATACAAATTTATTTTTTTTCAATTAAAAATATACAAAAACATAATCCTAACTCGACTCAAGTTTCACCTCTACGAAGTAGGAACCACATCAGAACAAAGAGCCGTTGGGATAATAAAAAGAGGGCATCTGGCAGCAATGAAATTTGGAAGTCCAGGCTTGCAAACATGAAAAAGGAAAGGCTCTGGAGAGCCGTTGGACAGCGAATCGACCGTTGGAGGTGGAGAGTAAAAGACGAGAGTCTGAAACGAATTGGGCATCTCTCCCGTGTGGAGAGCATCGAGTAGGGGCTTCTCCTCTTCCACTTCCTTTTTCTTTTATTTTTCATTTTCCATTTTCTTTCTACATGTTTCGATCGGCCATAACAGAGAGACGACGGGTTGAGATTCAGAGCAGGTGGGGCCAAGTAGCGCCGGCCAGAACAGCGATGCCTGCGGTGAGTTGGCTTGCATCTGTTGCAGCATTTGGAGAGAAGAAATGAGAGAGATAGCACGGCAGTGTTTTCTTCTCCAAAAGGTTAGCAGCTTCTGAGACTGTTTGTCTGTTTGTTCAGTGAGTCTTTTCCTTTTCCGCTTCATTGTCATTGTCATTTTTTTTTTTTTTTATTTCTTTCTTTTTTGTTGTCAGAATTCCATTTTAATTTTCTTAAACACCATTTATTTTGAAAGTTATCCAGGTAAATTGATGGTAATTTTGTTCTTATTTTTTGTGAGCATTTCGCTTTGTTCCAAGCATTGTCTTAATCGCATTTGAGTGTTTAGTTAATTATCTTAATGTTATTTATCATGTTCCGCTAAACCCCAACTAAGGTTAGAGGTGAAGTTCGATGATTTATGGGTTATTTCAATTCAACAATTGATATATTAATGTGAGTTTTTATTAATTGCTTGGTTTGATTTAATTTCGATGTTTATTACAAACATGTGTATTTTACTTGACTCTGTGTGATTTGTGGATACATAGAATGTTTGGAGATTATTCCCTGATTCTATGTGATTTACGGAAACATTTAGTACTTGGAAAATCCCAAAAAAAAAAAAATCATTGTGATTCTTATGATAAATTCTTTGAATTCACTCTATATACTTCTCTTGATTTACCATGATTTTCGAATAAAGTAAATGCTTAAGAAATCCATGTGAATTGTGGTCAAACGTTTTTAGCCATCAATTAATTAAAACAACTGAAAGTTATTATTGAGCTAATTGTTGAATCCTTCCATTCAGTGGAATCGTTATTCAAATTGAACCGAGACAAGTTGGTAAAAATACTCAATAAATTATTAAACGGATCCCCAACACCTTATTGTATTTTTATTACTGTTCTTAATTCATCACCTTCTTTTGCTCTATACTTTGTGTAGAAATCAAATATTTCTTTTATCATTTTAATTAGTATTCTTTGGATCTTCATTCTCTATGGTTCGACCTCGGTCTCATCGAGAAATTTTACTATTTTGCTACGTACACTTTTCAAATGATAACAAGTGGTCATCCTCTAAGCACTTGAGAAGTTCAAGGATGGCGGTTGGGCAATGGTTGTGAAAATCCAAGTAGAGGGCTACATTTCTTATAGTGGAAATTCGTCAACAGTAAAATTTTTTTTTTTAGTATTTAGAAATAGAAGTGAACAAAATGAAGGAAGATCAAAAAGAGTTTGAAAGGAAGGGTTTTTCTTTTTAGGTAAAATTTCCAACAATTTCAACAAATAGAAGCATATGGAGAAGAATTTCTTAGTTTCTTTATTATTATGCTATTATTATTATTCTTTTTTTTTTTTTTTTGGATGTGGCTTAAACTGTTTTAGTCTTTTATCTTTTCAAGTGGTGGTGGGCAATATTTTAAAAATCAACTGAGAGAGCGAACCATCTCGATGAAAGTTCGAGTTAAATAAGGTTCAACTGCCGTTCAATCATGGTCAAACTCAATCAACTCTATGCCATGAATATAATATAATAAATAATACTAAATTATTAATTAAAGTTTAATGAATGGGTTAAATTAAAATTTTAGTAAAAAATATTTTTAAAAATGAAAAATAGATGTTGCATTTTTGAAAACTTAAAAAATAATTTTTTTATTTTAGATTTTTTGAAATAAATAAATAGTTATTAAAAGTATAAATCCAAATTAAATTTAAAGACCCAAAAAGTACTCATCTTAATAGGGAGTCTCAAATAAAACCTAAAATTTTAAATAAACTCACTCAACTTTGTGGAAATGAATAAAAAACCTTACTTTGTGTTATTTAACAATATTATCATGTTATTAATATGAAAAATATAATATTTTATTAATATACATTTTAATTGTTAAAAAATTCAAAAAATCCTTTATTATAAATATTATTTGATTTTTATTAAGTTGTTATTTTTATTTTTTATTATTTTTCTTTTTAATTTTTTTAATATCTAACTTTCAAAGCCTTTTTATGTTTAAAATCTTAATTTATTAAAAATATAAATATTTTTATTAAATATTAAATCATATATAACTCAAATACTCAATACACTATCACATACTCATGTACTCAATACATTCCCGTTTTGTAAACCGTATAGGACTCGTTTTTGGAAATCACCACGTTTGGAACTTCCCGGCGCTGCAATCGGAAATAGATGGAGAAAGGAATCGAAAGCCCGGCGCATCGTTAGAAATGCAAAAACTGGGTAGGTCCGTCAATTTTTTCAATGAAAATTACTACAAATGGTGAATAATTTAGAGAAATATTGGAAGTGTTTATTCGATAATTCCTATTCGTTAGGACTCTTCACAGAGATGGAGGAGCGGAACCTTCTTGTCGGGCTGGCTATCGGTTTGTTTACAATGACCATCGTCGTTATGAATACAAGAGGAAATCATAACGACGATAGTGGTCATTGCAAACAAATCGATAGCCAGCCCAAGAAGAAGGTTCCGCTTCTCTTCTAGGTTATTGACACTTCCCAGACAACCATAAAAAGAGTCGGGATTATCGAATAGACCTTTTCGTTGTGCCTCTTGATCATGAACTTGAGGAAAAAGAATACAAGAGGAATATTTCGTAATAAAGGGTTTTCCATAGTAAGGAGCGGTAAGTGGTGTCTCTTCTCTCGATCATATCAAACTTCGGGCAGCTTGGCTGTTGGTTGGGTCGTCAAGTATCGAAGTGTGTCTATTTCAGAGATATGTAGAAATTGGGCTTCGGTGGATTCGGTCTCACATTATGTGATGCATAAACATCTAGTTTCATGGACTCCTCCTGCTAGTGGCCTTTTAAAGTTAAATTTTAATGGAAGTTGTGCGCGAAATATTAGGTTGACAGGTTATGGTGGGCTCATCCGCAACGATTTAGGGTCTACTCTCCTTTCTTTTGCTCGTCCAATTCCTAATGGTTCAATAATGGAATCGTTTGCATTATGGCGAGGTATTTTGGAATTTGAGGAGTTGAGCGTTTTCAGGAGCATTGTAGAAGGTGATTCTCAGGCAGTGGTTGGGTGGGCTTTGGGCTCACAATGTCCGTGGATTTTGTTGGACAAAATTGAAAGAATCCGGCACATTATCGCATCCTTTCAGTTCAAGTTGCTTGGATTCCTCGGTAAGCTAATTCTGCAGCAGACGCAATGGCTCTTCAGGAGTTGTCTTTACTCACGAAAGTCATTAATAAATCCTTATAATTTTGGAGGGTCAAACTTCTTTCAGCCTAAGTTTTGATTCCTCCTGTATTCTCTCTTTTTATTTAATGAAGTTATCTTTAAAAAAAATAAAAAAATTGACAAGCTCTTGTACTCTCCCTATTTAGCACTGTTTTTCTATCTTTGTTCTCTTATGGGGGTGTGGGTCAGTGAAGCCACATCCTTTAGAAATTGGTGCCATTGGCCATAACTTGATTTTTTGGCGAATTGTTGACGGTAAGGCCTTGCCTAGGGAAGTAGAGGGGGGGGGGGGGGGGGGGGGGGGGGGTGGTGGTGGGTGTATAGCATGATCAAATCTAACATTGTTCAGTGGGCTTTAGCTTCTGAAGATTTCAATGGAGTATCTTCTGAACAATTCCAGTCATCTCATGGGTAGTTTGGTCAGTAGTTCCTTAGAGGAATTGTTGACGGTAAGGCCTTGCCTAGGGAAGTAGAGGGGGGGGGGGTGGTGGTGGTGGTGGGGTGTATAGCATGATCAAATCTAACATTGTTCAGTGGGCTTTAGCTTCTGAAGATTTCAATGGAGTATCTTCTGAACAATTCCAGTCATCTCATGGGTAGTTTGGTCAGTAGTTCCTTAGAGGAATGCACTGTGTTTGTAATCCCTTCTCTCCATGCTTCTGTTTATTTTTTCTGGGATTATTATTCTTCTTTTCTTTCTTTTCCCTGGTTGTTCTCTATGCTGTTGTTCCATATTATTTATGCTTAAGCTGGAATTTTGATCAAATCCTTGACATTCATGTAAGTTGGAACTGCTTGTACTCTGATTGATGGGATTAAATGGCTGAAATGATGATGATGACGACGACAATGGTAATTGTGATTCTCTATAGAAAAACACAAAAATGTTAAGGACAACCCAGTATAGTGGCATGTTCCTACAATTTTATAGCGATTACGAAAAATGTGGAATTGCATGATTCAATACTAGAAAACTGGGTCTGTTAGCCATATGTCATGTGGGCATGTGTTGAGTTCTACATCAGATGTGTGCTAGAAAATACTTGGATTTATATGTGGGGATAGGTAGCACCCATAGTGGTTAATCATTTTAGGACGGGAAGCCACCTCCGTGATAGTAGTATCAGAGTCAACTCAAGGGCACTATTGTGTGGGCTTGGGGACACTGCAGCGGGCATCCCTTTTATGCGTGGGCTCTACACAAAGAGGTGTGGGTCTCCCAAACGAGGGTGCCCAGGGATTGGGCCAGTAAGCATGTCATGTTTGTGTGTGTTGAGTCTCACGTCAAATGTGTGTTGGGAAAGACTTGGACTTATAAGTGAGGATAGGCACTATCCATAGTGGTTAACTCATTTTACGAAAGTTTCATTTTGTAGTTTTTAGAATGGCGAACCTTTCTACAAAGATATCCTCCATTCTGACATTTACTGTGGCTTTTGCCATGAGGCATGCCATGCTGATGCAATTGTTGAGTGACCAAACTTCTAATTTGCGACTGGAACACGAGGTAAACCTAAAAAAATTTTAGAGTCCCAATTACTAAACCCTTTAATTGCATTTTCAAGAACTCTAATTGAGAATTTGCCCTTTCGATGCGAGGAACTTTCGTATTGCAAAGAAAAGCTGTTTGAGAACAGGGATAGATGGGAACTGAGATTGTGGAGGACCTCATTTCAAAAGCCTATATTGTTTTTTTTTTTTTAAGACTATGGTATATAGGCGTCCTACTTAATTTAATCAGGGTATCTTCATTTGACTAATCTTTGAGGCATATGTAAACCTCTTTATCTAATCTTTGAGGCATATATAAACATCTTTATCTACACACACCGGATACAAACTATTGGGAGAAAGACTTGATCCTAAGACTTCTCACATGAGAATATGACCATCAAACTAATCTCTCGTAATTAAAGCTTTATTATTGACTCCACAACATTCAATTCCATTTCACTTCATACTTGTCAGTGAACACAAATAAAGCAGCAAGGTTTGTCTGCTTGACAGAGTGACATTTGTTCTTGATTCTAATGCTTGGAGATGCTGTCTACGATTCTTACTTCATTTGATGATCACTGTCATTTCTGCAAATAGAAGTTTATAATTTTACAGCGTGAGAGAAGGGATGAAATCATTATTGGATCTCATTAAAAAAAAAAATTGAACTGGTAATCTCTCGTTCTAGGAAATGGGAGGTGTCAAGTTTGAGCCTCCATAACCTTATCTGATGTGTCAAAGGGTAATGGGTATCACCCATAGGAGTTTTACGTTGGGTTTCCCGTTGTTTCTCACACGTAAATTCAAAAAAAAAAAAAATCATGAAATGAAATTGATGAAATACTTTACATTGCATTGAAAAAGACGATTTCTTCCACGCCAGAATTTTGGAGTTTTATGTAAATCAATTAGTTGGAGGCAAATGCAACAATGAATCCTACTGATACCACTAACTGCTTGATTTAAAAGAGTAATTATAAGCACCCAAAATTATTTATTTAAACCAGCAAAATTAATCACCTTCATTTGAAGGTTTGAAATGTTCATTTGGGTTTATCAGACACTTTTGAAATATCCAACTTCACTCTGTTTTAGAAATCATTAATTTCCATCATGAATGAGGATTCCCACAATATGCTTCTTTTATTTTTAAATAATCCCATGTTGCTGGTAGCATGAAGAATTGAAGATACCAGATGTTGAAATAGCAGAAAATAGGAAAAATGAAAATTTTATAGTGAGCATATTTTTATTTTTATTTTTTTAAAAAAAGTGACGGCCATTTTTATAGTTTTATACCCTTAAAAGTTGAAATTTCTATTACATTCTAAAATTTTGAAAAAGTATTTTAAAATTTCGAAAAATATCTTAAAACAGGAAACACCTAATATGAACTTCATGATTTTATGTATCTTTTAGTGACATGTATCTTCTATCACAATTCATAATTATTATTTTTTAAATATTTTTGAGTTTCATGAAATTGTTGGAATAGTAAAAAAATTACAGAAAGGACTTAAAAACTCTACTAATCACATTTAGGGCTTTTTTTATTTAATTGTAAAAATTTTTGAATATCATTTCAATCATTTTTTAGACGAAATTTGAAAATGAGAAGTTTCTTAGAAATTCTAACTTTTATTAAATTTCAGAAAAATCTTAGAAGATCACGTACACGTTACAATTTTTGTGAATGGCATTAACATATCTTTATTGAATTCCATAAGCCTTGATATGATTTCAATAAATTATTCTCACAAAAAACTCTAAATTTGAGTTTATCTTATAGCTGGAATTCAAAAAAATTAATGAAAATAGTTCAAAATGGTCAAAATTAATGAAAATAACTTGCTTTTAAACCTTTTAAAATTAAAAAATATGGGTGAAAATAACTCAAATGCAATTTAAAAAATAAAATAAAAAACCAATATCGCAGTATCAACTATCAACCAATAATACGAACCGTATCGAGTCGACGATTTACACTCGGTCAAAACGTCACGAGATGTATCGGCACCGATACATAGTGATAGCCTTTAGGCCAATAAGGCCGATAATTTGATCTATGGTTGCGGCATGTGATGCTCTTGATCCTTTCTCGCATGACCATCAGTTACAAAATTCAGCCAAAATTTTATTATTGGTCAAAAAAATTCCATCTGATCTCATACAGAAATCTGAATTTTTTGCAAATTTCAGCTGGTATTTTCAAAAAATATTGCAGATATATTTAAATTTTGGCCAAATTTTTTTATCCAATTTAAATTGGAAGCTTTTTTCCGTTGAAATTTGTAACTGAGGTATTCCAACCATAGGCTCCATCATTCATTGTCCAACATAATTTTATTTTATCCGAAAGGAAATGGGGTCCTAATGTTGCCTTAACATGTAACATCATCTCATTTTAAAGGGAGGAGAGAGGACTATTCTATTAAAGTTTAATTCATCATTTCATCATATAGAGATGGTGACATTTTGTAGGTTAGATGGTCCATTTATATATAAAAGCAGATTATATATAACTCAACTACTAAAATTTAAAATTTAAATTAATTACTAGCATTGTCACAAATACCGTTCTCGCAATATTAATGGCGATTGATTATATCAGGATATTTTCAAATTCTCAGATTTTTATTTGGAATTTAACGGGAAAATCTTGCTGAAATTATAATATTTAAAAATAATAAAAATAGAATAAATAAAATATTAATATAATAAAAATGGTAATAAGGAATTTACCAGGATATTATCGAGTTTTTAACGCGATTTTATCGGGAATTTATCATCGTACAGATAAAAATTTATTTTTAATGCGGTAATGGTATTTTGCTGATAAAAAACATGGTAAATTTGAAAATACCACCGATATTTGTGAGAATGATTGCTAACATCTAATTCAATAAAATAAAGATAATATATTTTCAAACTTTTGATGCTTTAGATATTTCATATATCTATGTCAATATAGTGTGTTCCTTTAAAATTCACATGCTACTTTAAAAAATCAATCTTTTAAAACTTTAAAATAACACAATTTTTTTTATTACGGTAGGTATCTTCAATAAATTAAAGGTGAGACTAATCAATATATACATGAAATTACCCATAAATCTTATATATCGATTTTTTTTTGGATAAACGTGTAGAAAATTTAGACACAGTCTTACTAAACCCTCCAAATGAGCCCAGTGCCTTTGAGGCACACTAAGATTAAGTCATGAGAACTCGAACCTTCAACCTCCCACTTCATGAAGCGGAAGGCAACCATTTGAGATATGCTTATACATCGAATTAGTTAAGAATAGATGTAGTTCAAGACTTGCAATTATTCTTAAAATTTTAAAATACAATTTAGATCATTGTTATACACTTTAGTAGCCCATCTGCCCACTCATAAATCAATAGACCACATTTTCTCACAGAATATCCTTCCTCTTCACCAAAAGTAGAAAGAATCCAGACAGATGGAGTGGGCGCTTTATTGTCCAATCCCAACCGTCCACTCCAATCAACCACATACGCCAGCAGCAAAACCTATTCTAGAATTGGGTACGTCGTACACCACCCCAACCGTCTGTTGCTGAATATTTCCAATTATGGAAATTCCTTCAGTCGCTGCAAAAGCCAAGCAACTAACGCCGTCACCGACGTCAATCATCAGGTTCCGAGCCTGCAGATTCAGCTCTGGACCTCCCTCAAAGATCATCCGAACCTCAGGCACGGACAGGGCCCCACCACCTGGCCTGAAACAAGTATCGAGTATAGCATACGCTGGGGCCCTCGGATACCTTGACATGGCCTTAGAAAATGCTGACTGTAGGGCCGTATATACGGCCTGTGGCAGGCGAGTAATTACGGTCCCCGAATCGATGATTGTAGGTGTACTCGTATACGCTGCTGTAGACACTTGTAGAGCTCTCCCAGCTACAGTTATACTCGTCAACCGTATAAAGTACAATGTTGGTTCCTGTGGATTCGTATACATACGGGTATATTTATACAGTGATGGATCGTATGAGCTTTGACCAATGGATAATGTCCCAGTAGATGAACTTGTAGGTAGACAGTAGGAGAATACGTATCCGTATTTCGGCGATAATTGGGATAGTAGAGACAACTCATTACGGGCTAGACCAATAATGCCCGCCGATCGGCCGAAAAGGCCCATGTTATCCTGTCCACATCCATAAGTGAAGCCCGGTAGTTTTTGGGCCTTAGCCAAGGTTAATGTATCCTGGCTCAAGTATCCAACTGAGTACGATCTATCACCGTAGCTTGCCTGGTATATACACAAATTGGACATCGAACATGCCGGAGCGTTAAGAGTCGCTTCCTGTAGGCTTGCGCACTCACTGGAGTCGCACGACAAGTATTTGTATGTGTTGGATGTAGTCGGGTCAAAGACGGGCCCTACTTGTGAATGACAATACACGGTACAAGGTTTACATTGGACCCAATTGAATGAGCTCCCTGTGTCCATCACCACAACATAGTATTTGACAGGGGTACCAAGCCCTATCTTCATTACATAGTTTCCAACACCAATTGCTAAACCAGGATTCAGGGGAATGCCAATAGATTTTGACTGCAAATCGCCGGATTTTGACTTGGTTGGGCTCAATCGGTCCTTGGTTAGCCTGTTCTTTAGAGCTTGGACTCGTTTTTCGTCGCGGTTGAGAAGTTCAGAAACCGGCGATGGAGACGAGGCCACCGGAGAGCAGGGACCATGTACATGATGTATGGTTAGGTGCAAGCTTGAACTGTTGGATTGGTATTGATCATCTGCAAAGTTAAAATATGAGAATTAGATTTGCATTTTATTTTTAAAAAAAAATATGTTCAAGTATGGACATGGTTGGTAAGCTATCTAATCACCATCTATGTGGGTAGTTGCAAAATTTAATGTGTCTTAATGAGCTTCAAATTGTAGGTTTTTCATAAGAGGCATTAATGAAAAGCATACTATACCTAAATGATTGGTTGCAATTTGCTAAAAGGAGGGAAAAAAGCAAAACAAATACTCCTATGTAATTTTTTTGACTTAAATTGGATTGGTGAGGAGGACCTTCTTCTCTCTTTTTATGTGGATGGAAATATATATATATTAAGATTTAAATATTTATTAGATTCAAAATATCAACCGACATATTTGAAATATATAAGATCAATAAAGACATTAAAGTCATCAACATCACCGGTCAAAACCATCACCTCCCACAGCTGTCCAGTTTTTCCTTGGGCAACTGCCAAAAGTGACATAATTTAAGTGGTTCATAAGTTTTTAGTTATGCCAATTGTTGATAATCATTGATGATTTTGTCACCTGTTTAGTGGGGTCCGGCTTGAGGTATAAACGTCAAATTAGGCCAACTAAGTATGAAAAAAAAAGGCTTGATTTTATGGATTCTTCTAACTTTGAAGCTTTTGGTGTACAAGTTAGATATCTAATAGTCTGTATCATGTATCAGTGCGAGTTTCATATCTTGTAAATTCTGATTAAGACAACTTAGAGAAAAGGCTAAAGGTGGGGGTATAAAAATTGACGTAAGAATAGAAGTGCTACCTGAAAGAGTATGCCGTGAGAGAATGTCAGTATTGAAGTACATTGATAGTCGATCATGTGGATAGTTATTGGTGAATGAAAGTGTGAGATTCATTGATGACTTCGCGTGTATAATTTGGTAAAATATCTAATAACAATCAATACCTAATGAATAGGTCAATTCAAGTGGTCCATCCTATTCAATTGGGTATGGTTCATGGATGGATTGGATTACATTAGTACTATTTTGAAGGGGATGAGTGTCACACTACTAGTTCGATTTGTATCTTAAGTCTCAAATGAAAATAAAACATTGTCGATATTGTTATATTTAACTTACCTTTTGCTAATTTTTACCAAATAAGCCAAAATTGGTATTCCGATCGCCTAAGGCCATTTTCACATTGCTTCGGCTCCTCTATCATATCAAAAAGTTTTTCAAGATGTTCAGGTCTCTCAGAGCACTCAACTAATCTTTTGAGAATGTGTAAACCTCTTTACTCATACACACCGAGAAACCCTATAGGGAGTGGCTCTTTCAAAATATAAATTTTGAATTCAAACTTGAAATGTGATGAAATTATCAGAAGTATCT
Organism: Chimonanthus praecox; assembly: GCA_022113865.1. Classification (NCBI taxonomy): domain Eukaryota; kingdom Viridiplantae; phylum Streptophyta; class Magnoliopsida; order Laurales; family Calycanthaceae; genus Chimonanthus; species Chimonanthus praecox. The sequence goes on from CM039089.1 coordinate 57,890,613, forward strand.
GAATCAAAAGACTCGTCCAATGCGAAGCAGGCCTGTCATGTCACCTTCTCAACTGGGTTTGCTGAATCCGAGTGACTCTTGTGAGTTACTATCTTAATCCCACTCAATTACATTTCCAATTGTCTGAATCTTGAGGTTTTGGAATTTGGACCACCAATTCTCTTTCAATTTGTATCTTGTTGATAAATTTTGGTTCTTTGTGGTATCCTTAATTCAGTTCATCTGTGGCTGTCGGTGCTATATTCAGAACTCAGAAGTATTACAAGGGGTTAAATCTAAGTACACAATTCTGACTCAGTAAGGCAAATAATATAAAAAATAGGTTAGATTGCGACAGGCTGAAACATGTGAGTACTCTAAATAGATCATTGTGAGAGTTTTCTAAGTTCTAACTATAGAAATGAGACCCATTAAATTATTCTACTCCTTTTTTTTTTTTAATTTATTTGTCGGAAATCGTTGGATACTCAGTGTAAAACCCCCACGGATGGACCCCTACTCTTAAGGCAGACCAAGATTAGACCATGAGAGACTCGAACCCGTGACCTCCCACTTCTTGATTTATTTTAAGATTGAAAATAAATCATTTGATATACTAATGATTAATCTAACGGTGAAAATGCATCAAATGATATTATAAGGTGTAGTTCAACTGGTTAACCTCTCGCCTCAAAAAGCGAGAGGTGCCAAGTTCGAGCATCTATGGCCTAACTTGGTGTACCCTAAGGGCAGTAGATATTGCCTGTGGGGGTTTTACGCTGGGTTTCCCACTATTTCCTACACGTAAACTAAAAAAAAAAAAGATTAAATTATATTTAACTTGAACTTAGTTTGAATATACATTCACTATTAGATTAAATTAAAATTATACGGGCAGTTAAAACTTTATGACTTTTAAAACTACACTTAAAAATAGGTCTTGCAAATATGTTGTTAATTCTCATTAACTAAAAAACCTTTAATTATCTAATATATAATAAGCTCAACTGGTTGTCTCCCCTCTCAGAAAATGGGAGATTCTAAGTTCGAGCTCTTATGACCTAACTTCGATGTACCTTAGGAGTAGTGGGCTCAACCATAAGGGTTTTTATCCCACGATTTCCCACATGTAAATTAAAAAAAAAAAAATTATAATTTCTCCATCTTCCTTGAGTGGAAATGAAAAATTAGAAATTCGATCGTCAACAATCTATCATAAATGCAATTAAACAGCCACTCTTTTAGGTATAAAAATGACAGTGAAATATAAACGAACGGTACGATTTCAAAATAGTCTTTCTACTGCTTGTTCTGATAATCGATTTCAAATAACTAAAATTACTAATTATGATTAAAATATATTTTGCTTGTTTTATGTTATAAAAAGCAATTATTTGAAACAAAGGAACTACTAAATGCATCTAAGCCATTTCATATGCCTATGATTTACAGGAAACAGAAGAAAGACTGCGAAAAGAATTCTAACACTTTCTGAATTTTAATTGCTTAAAAAAGGTTTAAATTTTTTTGAGAGAAGTAACTAATGATATAATTTATAATAGGGTGAGATGATTTAATAGAACTCAAAAAATTGACTCGAGATAAATATAATCTTTACTCGTGATGACGATTATTATTTAAATCTAAAACTTTAATATTGGCTGAAATAAAAACTTGGAAAAAAAATTCTCAGCCTATATTTGAAATATATCAGCTGAAATTTTGGTCCTTGGGAGATTTTTGTTCAATATTGAGATGTTTTATTTCAGTTTTTTTGAATTTATGTGTGGGAAACTGCGGGATACTCAACGTAAAACTTCCACGAGTGAGCTCACTACACCAAGGTTAGGCCATAGGGGTTCGAATATGGTTGAAACAAGTAAATTTTAACTAGTATTCTTAGATATTGGTTGAAAATGTTTTTCATAATTGAAATACATTAAAGGGGAATTTATACCAAACCAGGTAAGAAATAAAAAAATATGGAGAAATGAAGAGGAAAATAAGATAGGCAAAAATAAAGAAGTAAAATTAATTGAGATCATTACCTTGAGTTGCAGAGCAGGAAGTTGGGGCAGTGTCTTCCATGGGAGAAGCAATTGGTAGAAGAAGGGAGAAAACAAGAAACAAAACCAACCCCATTTCCAAAAATCTTTTTAGACTTTAGAGCATGGCACTTAGAGAAGCTGGTCGCTGTATTTATAGATAAAATATCAAAAAAAATTATGATAAATAATCTTAAGGAGATATAAAAAATAATAATATAAATAATAATAATAAAGAAGTATAGAAGCTGCAACATTTCATTAATAGATGGTTGGATCCAAAAGGGTGGGAAATTATCAAGGAAAGGGACTGATAACTTCATATTAAATAGAAGAAAATGGCCTTTTAAAGTCTAAGTTGAGTCCCTCTTATTTTTATCTTTCCTAAAAAGTATGAGGATTTTTTAATGAGACGTAATAAATTTTAATATTAGAGATGAGACTAATTTTTATATGAGAGCACTTACACACACTCGGAAATCCTGCCTCTACGCACCCGAAATTGGATTTTCGGGTGAAATTACAATTTTACCCCGCATTTTCAGTCATTCGAATGAATGCTTAGTTCATTTTGGCATTCATTCGAATGAATGAGCTGAACAGTAACACAGAATACTGCTCAGCCCCATTCATTCGAATGAATAGTAATAAAATGACCACCATTCCTTCCATTCATTCAAATGAACCCATCATTCATTTGAATGAATGTGGATTCGTTCATTTCATTCATTCCGTTCATTTCATTTGCTCCGTTCATTTCATTCGAATGATTCGAATCATTCAGTCATTCATTTAAATCATAATTTTTTTAAAAAAAAAATTGAATTTATTTTTTAAACACTGTATATTTCTAAAATTTCTCAAATTAAATATCCAGACTAATTACGATAATCTGATAAAAATAGTTTAAGACTTCAAGGTCTTTTGACACTCCTAAATATTTAAAACACAGTATTTTACAAATAAGGGTATCCTTAGGGTGTGCCGAAAATATATTTAGAAGTGTCAAAAGACCTTTAAGTCTTAAAGTATTTTTATCAGGTTATCGTAATTAGTCCGGATATTCAATTTGAGAAATTTTGAAAATACACAGTATTTAAAAAACAACTTTAAAGTTTTAAAGGAGACTTTATTATTTAATACACTATGCATATTATTTTTTAGGCATTGTGCACTTCCAAAATTTCTCAAATTGAATATCCAGACTAATTACGATAACCTAATAAAAATACTTTAAAACTTAAAGGTCTTTTTACACTCCTAAATATATTTTCGGCACACCCTAGGGATACCCTTATTTGTAAAATACTGTGTTTTAAATATTTACGAGTGTCAAAAGACCTTAAAGTCTTAAAGTATTTTTATCAGATTATCGTAATTAGTCTGGATATTTAATTTGAGAAATTTTAGAAATATACTGTGTTTAAAAAATAAGTTTAAATTTTTTTTAAAAAAAATATTATTTAAATGAATGACTGAACTGAACTCAGTTCATTCGAATCTTCGACTGAACTGTGATTCAAATGAACGTTCAGTTCAGTTGAATGATTTGAATGAACTAAACTGATTCGAATTATTTGAACTATTCATTCGAATGAATCATCTATTCATTCGAATAAATGGGGCTGAGCAGTATTCCGTGTTACTGTTCAGCCTTCATTCGAATGAATGCCAAAATGAACTGGGCATTCATTCGAATGAATAATGCTAAAATGAACTTGGACATTCATTCGAATGATTGAAAACACGGGGTAAAATCGTAATTTCACCCAAAAATCCAATTTCGACTGCGTAGAGGCAGGATTTTCGGGTGTCTCTCCAAATACAATAGGCTCGGTTGCTCACAGCGGCACACCTGTTTTTTTTTATATTTGTAAATACTATGTTTTTTTATTAATTTTTATAGCAATCGAAGCGCTTTAGTTACTAATAAAATAAGACATTTCTACTATATTAATATAAGTTAAAATTATTTAAATATTTTCATAAAAAAAAAAAATATCAACCTCTGCTGTTACTGTAAGACTGTAACAAACGGTCATAAAATTCATCTGACTATCAAAAACCAACAATTCTCTGCATTATAAATTTATAATCCTTGCTGGCCTTTCGATTATTATCTGTATAAAGACCGCCGGATCATTGAAAACCACAGCAAATGCTCTGTTATTTTTTATTTTTTGCCCATCTCTTTCAGTGAAGGACAGAAAGAAACTTACCTCCGAATCGGATGTCTTCCATCCACAAACACTCTCTTTCTCTCAATCAATCAAACAACCCAATCATCCCAATTACATAATTATTAAATTAAAATCTCAACAGAAACATTCTGTGGCTTCTTGAATCACCATCAGCACCCTAAAAGTAGAAATGTAGAGGTCAGAGAGACCACTCCTTTCTCTCTCTAAGTAATGACCATCGAATTCGTCAAAACCACAACTTTCCTTATCACTAATGTTCTTATCTGAAATCTCAAGCTTCATATCTTCCGCAGGAGTTAAGATTCGATATGGCACTCCTTACACAGTCATGGCATTTTTCAGGTCTTTTGCCTGGCAAATCGCTGGAGTCCATCGGTTATGGGACCGTTATACGAAGAACAAAATTTACTAAATATAATCAGAATATTAAAATTCTAGTTATTTAATATAAAATTATAAAATAAACGGTTAGACTCGTCATTGTCCTCTTAATGTTAAGGAGGAGAAATCAATTTTGATGATAAGAAATTTAAGTGGCTCTCGGGAGTGAGAGAAATAATAAGAACTCTTGTAGCGGTGAAAAAAATAATGTGAACTATTAATAACAACCTTTTTGTGTAGCCTATTCGAGTCGCACAGGTATAAATTGGAGTGTTCTGTGTTGGTGTGGGATATTATCTGAGGAGTTTGTGGAGCTCGTGCCTCGTGATTCTCTTCAATTATAAAAATAATTTATTTTTATTTTTTTTAAATTTACTTGTGAAAAATTGTGAAAAACCCAGTTAAAAGCCTATCATACCCACTTTTTGTTATTTTCTTGCTCAGCTGTGTCAACTTAGCATGCTCTTAATATAATAGACTAACTTCATTTTGAGAATTAGGGTCTATTTAGATAGGTGAAAAATAAGAGGATGTGGGGAATTCTTTTCTTTTTCTTATTTTAATAAATATATATATATATATATATATATATATATATTAAAAAGATTAATTTTTTTATAATTCTAAAAAGTTCTCTAACTTTTAATAAAAAAAATTTAAGAAAGACCAAATGTCAACTTCTTTTTGCAAATTATTTATGCTTGTAACACATATTTTACACCATGAGAAGTATTTTATAGAGCCCTCGTGAGACAACTTTTTCACACATTTCCCTTTTTTACATTAATTATATGTGTTGTGTATTTGACATTCTCCAAAATTGATTATAAGCAAAATTAATTTCACTGTTGAATTGAAACTGAGATGGTTTGCCATCATTGATTTTTTTTGTCTTAAGATCTAATATTGTAATTGTCTAACTTTGTTGGTTTTTGATTTACTATCAATTCATAAAGATTATTTTTTTATTCATCCTACTCGCTTAATGTAGACGTCCAAGTGAGCTTTATAATATGCATTTGAAAATCTTAAAGAAAAAAATCAAATTTTCATTAATGAACTAAAGTGAAGAAGTATTTAAATTTTATTTTATTTTTTTATCAAAGTTAGAGGGTTTTTTTTAATTATAAAAATCTTAGAATTTTTTCAAATTCAAAAGATAGAACTTAAAAAAAAAATAACTCCATATTATAAAAGTTAGGCTAATAAAACACATTAACGAGACATACTATTAGATGAATTTGATAAGTAATTACATAGATATGGAGTCGTTGTATAATCTTTGTCTTTAAATTTTAAAAAGTATATACCATAGATTTTTAAAATTTCAAAATCAAAATCGTGCAATAACTATTCATAACTTTTCTTTACATCAGATCCACGATGAACCCTAAAATTTTCATTGAATGTCTCGTCATTGACAGGACACAACATATTTCTATAGAGCTTTTCATATTAAAAGGGAAAAAACTAAGACGCCTGTTGTTTCATGTCTCCACTCAAGCCAAGATGTGTCTCCATTTCTTGCATCTCTTTTCTTCTTTTCATATCCTTATCTTTTCACTCAAGGATCACTCTAATCCTTGGAGAATCTACAACTGAAAAAAATATTTGAGTAGTGATTTTTACATTTTCATTTTTTTTCATAATTCACCTTCTTTAAAATAAAATTTAAATTTGTCTATACTTTCCTCTTTTTTCATCTTTTTCAAAAATTCAAAAATCACTATACAAACCTCCTACTAAAGATGATCCCTGTAAACACAATCCAATCAAGAAATTCTATAAACTTATTCCCCTCCCTCTCTCACTCAAAGTCAATAAATTAACTAAGCAATCAAATCAAACAACCAAACTGATAAGAATTTAAACGCAGGGCTGGTCCTGAGATTTCAGGAGCCCTAGGTGAGTTTTTAAGATAGGCCCTTATATACTCACAAAAAGCAAAATCATACAATTTTTTTTACAATGTGTGAAACTAAATAAAATATCATAATCAAATTTATAACAAAGTATTATTTAAAATTTATTTTTATTTTGAGATGCAAAATTACTAATTAAATTACTACATTCAAGTTTTTTTAACATTTATTTTTCAATAGATAAAATAGTTAATCCAGTCAATCTTTCTTATGACATTGTAGATCGAACATAAGATTTTATCAGTTTTAACTTTGAAAAACTTATTTCTGCATAGGTAACTATAACTGGAATAATCAACATTATTTTATAAGCAATTCATGCATTTGGAAAACAACAATTCATTCTTTTTATATAATTTGGCAATTCATTCTTTTGGCACTGCATCTTTTATCATATTCGGGTGTAACACTCATGCAAATTCTTATTTGAAACGAAGATATTATTATTATTTTAATTTTTCAATTTTTTTGTATTTTTTAAAAAATTAAAAATTAAAAATTAAAAATTTTCTTAATTATAATGATTTTTAATTGTATATTACTTCTAATAAAATCTAGAATAAAGCTATGTTTTTTTCATCTCTTCAAATTTTAGAAGTTTTAAATTATATTTAATTCAAAATTATCAACTCAATATAGATTCCTCTTTCTCTTTATTTAGATGATAGATATATTTTAAAAGATCATTTATTAATTAAAATTATTTTATTATAATTATTATTATTATTAAACTCAATAAAATGAGGATTATAATAATATTTATTATGATTGTTACTATCATTATTTTAATTTTTTAAGAAACCTACACTTTAAATAGAGTAGAAAAATTATAGTCAAATGATTTCAAGCAGTATTAATTCAAATAACATAAAAAAAAATTATTATTAATAACGCAGCCTGGATTTGATCCCGGTTCTGAAACTTACAAAAAAACAAGTCTAACCAACTGAATAAGTATGAACTTATTTTTTAATTATACATTATTAATTATTTAACATACAGTAAAGGAGCTTATGGACTTGGGGGCCCTATTTATTTGGGGCCCTAGGCGACCGCCTACTTCACCTGTAACCAGGGGCGGCCCTGTTTAAACGTGTATGTCTTCATCAATAGCTTTCAATGCCAAATAGTGGATTGTGATGATCCTTTTTGCCTGGCTAAGGGCAAGTGGTGTGGGATGGCCATATATGGCTGGCTATGTCACTAAATATAGCCAGCCATATAATTAAATAATATTTTTTTTGATGACATGGCTGGTTATAATTTTTAGCCAGCCTCGTCACACGGTATAGTGTTAACTATAATGGCTACTTTTTAATATTTTATTATTATTTTTTTATATACATTTTTTTAACAAATTGAAAAGAAAATAAATATAAACATATTACATATTTTTCACAAGTAATTAAATAAATTAACAAAACATACATATTTTTTTCTCATATATTTTATTTACAAATGTAAAGGGGAAAAATTGAACAGTAAATTTTTTTTTAATTTTAAAATTATTTTTTAAGCACTGTATATTTTTAAAATTTCTCAAATTAAATATCCGAAGTAATTACGATAGTCTGATAAAAATACTTTAAGAATTCAAGGTCTTTTGATACTCCCAAATGCTTAAAATATAGTATTTTACAAATAAGTGTATCTCTTAGTTGTATGAAAAATATATTTGGGAATCTCAAAAGACCTTAAAGTCTTAAAGTATTTTTATCAGGATATCGTAATTAGTCCGGATATTCAATTTGATAAATTTTAGAAATACACAGTGCTTAAGAAATATCTGTCTATGTTGTCGATATCTCCTTTAAAACTTTAAAATTATTTTTTAAGCACTGTGTATTTCCAAAATTTCTCAAATTGAATATCCGGACTAATTACGATAACCTGATAAAAATATTTTAAGACTTCAAGGTCTTTTGATATTCCCAAATATATTTCCCACACAGCTAAGGGATACCCTTATTTATAAAATACAGTGTTTTAAGCATTTGAAAGTGTCAAAAGACTTTTAATTCTTAAAGTATTTTTATCAGGCTATCGTAATTAGTCCGGATATTTAATTTGAGAAATTTTAAAAATACACAGTGCTTAAAAAATAACTTTAAAATTTAATTTTTGTTTCTCAATAGCTAAAATTCTATTTTTTTTAATAGAATAATTTTAATTTTTTGTTTCTCATATATTTTGTTTACAAATGTAAAGGGAAAAAAAATCAAAAGGTAAAGAATTATTTTTTATTTTTTGTATAAAAAATAAAATAATAAAATAAAGAAACAAATAATTATTTGTCCTAATATACAAATTATACCAAAAAAATAAAACAAAAAATCCAAAATAATCAAATAAATAAATAAAAAGAGAAAATCAAAAAAATCAAAAACTATATATATATATATATATATATATATATATAAAAGAGGAGAGAAAATAGGAGAGAGAGAATGGCTGGCTACATGATTGCCACCTGTAGCCAGCTATTTAACTCTAAATCATGTGGGCCCCACATTTAGCCAATGCTACACCAGCCATTTAACTCTAAATTATGTGGGCCTCACATTTAGCCAATGCTACACCGTGCATGTGCGGTGGCCATATGGCCATGTCCACTACACCACTTGCTCTAAGAATGAAGACAAATGAAAAAGGAGACTGGAAAAGAACCCAAAGTCCGGAAATTCAATCATAATAGGAATTTCCTTTTCTGGGTATACTTTATCTTCCTACCCAAATAAAAAATGGTTGGAAATTCAATCATAATCTGAATTTTCTTTTCTGGGTATACTTTATCTTCCAACCACAAATAAAAAAAATGGTTGGAAATTCAACCAAAGTCACATTTTTACTGATGAGCAATCTTTTTTTTTAAAAAAAAAAAAGAAAAAAAAATTTAACAAGCAGGTGGAAAACATGGCGGAGGAGGTGGTGGTGGTGGTGGAAAACAAATGGATGCATGAATGGATAGAAGAGGGGACAGATCTTGTTTTTATAATTTATTTATTCCTGTGGCTTGCGACCTTATCCTCAGAATTTACGTTCACGAGGCTTTGTCTGAAAGGGATACCAGCTTTCTTTAGAGGAAGAGGGGGAAAAAATTGCCTCAGATTCTTAAAAAAAAAAAAGGATTTTAAATCTTTAGGTAAGAAAGTTAGAAAAGAAAAATTAAACTTGATAGAAAGTCGAGGTTTGAATGGATATAAATATTACTTTATTGTCCCATTTTATTTTTCTTTATCCATTTCCTCCACTTAAAACGATCAAAATCTTAAAACCTTAAAAATCATGATTGATCTTTGGTAACTCCCATGTTCAAACATAAATATTTTCAATAAACATATCATCATACATAAAAGTAGGCTAAAGTGCTAAACATAACACTGTCTATGTAATCATTTTAGGTGAGTCACTCACTGAGTCACTGTACATTGCCCTTGGAGAGAAAATTGTAAATCATACCCTTTAACTAGATGGTAATTTGACATTTTATGTAGAGCAATGGGCCCTAGCTATGTGCCATTTATTTAGTTAAAATGGGTATGTATAAAAAAAAATATATTGTTACATGATATTAGCCTCACTTGTATTTTTTAGCCATCAATTTTACAGGCCAATAAATGAACAATTCAAAATAGTTTTAATTATATAATTCATTTAATGACATTAGATTGAAAAAATGCTAAACTTTACTAATATATTATAATCTTATAAAACATATAAAAACATGCAAACCACCATCTTCTAAGCTAAACAAATCTTTTTAAGGCCCAGAAATGCCATGCCTGGAATATAATCAAAGCCCATTTTTGGTCCTGGCAAGAAATATCAAACCTAGAATTCAAGGCCATTAGGTCCAATGGGCCTAGGTCCTAAAAGTAAAAGATTGGGCAATGATAGTCGCACTCACCGAGTTACACCACGGAGATTTGAGACGGAATGTTACCAGTTGAACCACTCCATCTAAAGTAAAAATCTACACTTTTCAAAGTAAAGATAGAGTCATCCCACATAAATATACAAATAAGAAAAGGAAAAAGAAGAGAGAGGTGGTAAGCACAGGAAAATGACTATTTTACCCTTATATTTGGACTAGTTATCCTCTTGTTTTGTGTGTTTTAGAATATGTTTAATGAGATTTTGGATGTTTTGTAGGATTTAAAGGAAAATGCAAGATATGAGAATTAAAAAGGAGAATTTTGCAATTTATGGGCATAAGTTGATATTTTGGAAAGTTAAAATTTTTAATAATTATTTTACCACAATTTTAGGGGTTTTATTTGTAAACTAATTAATTCAAATCCATTTATGAGAGTTTGAATTAATTTAATACATTTTTAGAATTGATTGTAACTGATAAAATTAATTATTAGATTTTTCATATTTTGAAAAGCCCAATTATTAAGCCCATTAAGAAAAGCTCATAAAGAAATCCACATATGTGAATACTATATTCATTATCTCAAGAGGAAATTCGAAATTTAGAAGTCAATATAAGAGGATTTTCGAATTTGACAAGTGGATTAAGGAAAGAGAAAGAAAATAAGAAAGGGAGAAAAATAGGGAAGGTTTGACATATGTTCAGTATTTTGGTCATAAATTTTCATTCCGATGTCCAATTGCTTTGATTCCTTTTGCGTTGGAAAGAAGACTTCAAAGGTTACAACTTTGTAGTTTATGACTTTTTCTGATTCAGAAGTTAACAAGGTCAAAACTGAGCTTCAAGATGGTCTATATGTAAAGAACGGAATTCTGCACCCACTTTCCTTGTACGAATTTAGCTCCTTGCCTCCTTTAAGTCATTCCATATTTAGCACAAATCATATCCGCCCTCCATGTGTCCCTTGCTTTATTTAAATCTTTAAATCCAATCTCTTCATTGCACCTCCTTTTATCTATAAATACTAGCCCTCTCCCATTGAGAAAACTGAACTTGGGCATTGAAGAAAATGAGAGGAGAGGAAGAAGAGAAGGAGAAAGACTGTGGGATTTTCAATCCACATTGGGTTCTAAGGTTAGTGGATTTTGATTTCCATTGTATTTTTCTTATGTCTTTATTCCAAAATTTAATTGATTTGTAATTTTAATTCCATGTTTTAATTAATAAAAAAAGGGTGTGCTAAAATATTAGTCTATGGTTTTTCAATTATTTAATTCATGTATTATGATGGTTTGATTTTATTTTGATTCTTTTTTATAAAATACATGTTGGATTTAATTTTAGATTTTTCAAATTAGATGCACTGAAATATTTAGATTAAGTATACTTCATTCTCCGATTTAAGGCTCTTGTTTTCAAGAGTGCACTGAAATATTTAGGTTTGGAGAGAGTTTAAATTCTATCTAATCTAAGGTTTAATTTGAGAAATTGATGATTATTGAATTCATGGTTTTTATATTTGGAATTTTAATCAATGAAAAATTTGAATGTAAGGTTAGTAATTTACGTGAGCTCCGTAGACTAGGCCTTTGTTTTATTTTTAAAATATGGAAAATAATACTTCCTTAATTCTTTGAGTCAGTTCCACTGTAAATATGTACAGAGGTAGTTTAGGTATCTTTAATTTTATTTTTGTTTATAAATCCAAAAACTCTTGAAATTGATGAATTAGGTTGGAAATAATTTAATTGCATCTTAATTTTATATTTTAAATTAGATTAAGATTGTTTATATTTTTATATTAATGCCACCATCTTAATTAAAGTTAGTTAAATTGTTAGATTTTATGTTTAAATCTAGAATGTTTCTAAATTAAGATTAAGACTCATAAATTAGATAAATAACTCCATATTTATGATTTTTCTCCATATTTCTCAAAATTCTTAAAATACTTAATTCGTTGGTATAATTTTCATGGATATATTTTCCTAAGTTCTGATGGGTTCGACCTCGCGCTTAATCGCTATACTATCAAAATGGTTCGTGCGCTTGCGAGTTATAAATTTAAAATTTGCACAACAAGTTTTTAGCGCCGTTGCCGGGGAACTTAAAAAAATAACCATTGAATTATTATTTTTTAGAAATAATGTTAATTTTAGAAATATCTATTTTTGGCAACTCTTTAAAATTAGAAGTTTCTATTTTTCTTAGAAATTCTAATTTTAGAAGGTTACCTTATTTAGAAGTTCTACATGCAAATCAGGAGATTATCTAAATTTAGAATCACTTTTAAATTTAGAAAATTTTTATTTTTTGAGATTTTTATTTTTAGAAACTTCCAAAAATATCTAGTTTCTATTTTTAGCATTTTCTAATCTTAGAATTTTAATCCAATTTAGTCATATTCTATTTTTATAAAGTAGATCTAAATTTGGAAAGTTCCAGCTAAAAAGTTTTAAAAAGAAAGGAAAAAAAAAATTGGATCAACTTTGAACTTATTTGAAAATTTGATTTAGATTAATTTGGTGGATATTAATTTAGAAATTTTTATGGTCTTAATTTAATTTAGAGTTCATAATTACGTTCCAATCATTTAATTTCCTCCACTAGTTATAACATTATGAAATTGCATTTAGATTAGGTTTCATACATTTTTATGAGATTCAGAATCTTCACCAAAGTTTGTGGTTTTCTATTTTTCAGGAATTTTAATCGTACGCTCTAAAATTTTTGCGGAAGTAAACACTAAAAGCTAAGGTAAATGCCTAAATCTCTTTTCTTTAAATTTTTAATTTTTCATGCATTCATATAGATTTTCTTCGGTTGTCTTGCATTTATTTTGCATATAAAAAATTAAAAAAATTACATATTTAATTTGCTCATGCATATTAAGGTATTAGTTTCATGCATTAGCTTAGTTATTTGATTATTGTTTGCATATTTGCTTTGAGTTTACTCACAAGTTTCACGCACCAGTATAAATATGGAAGGAATTGAATTTAAAACCTCTGATTTAATCTCAAAAGTTCAAGCCAACTTGAATAATCAAGATGGAGAGAGAAAACATCTAGATTAAACTTATGAGTAATAATATTTACTTAGCAAACAACATTTACCGATTAAATTTTAGATGATGATGATGAAATTTATTTTTATGGAAGGTGACTTCTATAAACTTTTGATCATAGTTATGAGTTAGATTGAAAAGGTATAAAGAGGTGGATCTTTCTTTAGAGTTCAATTTAAGGGTTTGTTAGAAATATAATTAGATGAGTACCAAATGTATACATGTGACCTTAGGATGTGTTTAGGGTATCTATTTTGATACGCACAAGGTTGGTTCTGTGTGAAGTTTTCATATGTAACCGCAGAACGCGGTTCTATGTGAGAGCATGTGTGAAGTGTTAAAAATTCTTAGATCAATTAATTTATGAAATCAATGATTTTATATAACACTTGAGATGCTATTTTCTCAATGACTAGATTTTGAGAGTGAGTCAATAGCTTTTGATTGGTTAACTATATTTGAACTCGATATGTATCGGCCATAAAATGAAATGATGATATCGGCCAAATATTGACCGATATCATAAATATCGCTTTGTTTTTTTTTTAAAAAAAAAATCAATTTTGAACGTAGGCCCAACCAATATCTCAATTGATATCGGCCAATATTTCAATTGATATCGGCAAATATTTCCCTTTTCAAATTTTCAAAAAAACAAGACATGTTTTTAAGGTTTTTTTTATTAAAAAAAACACATCCAATATTTGAAAATAGAAGAAGGAAAGAAAATGATATCGTGCCAATATACAGTATCCGAGATATAAGTCGATAAGGCCGATAAATCCGATATTTTGACCCCAGACCCTTAGTGGAACAATCTCCAACAATGTAGCAATCATACACACTAAAGTCATTATTAATTAAAAGGTGACAGAGATCATTCTCCGTTGGACAGGAGCAGGGCCTATTTGCTTAAAAAAGTGGGCTCTGGCCAAGACCATCTCCCATGCCACTTGTTTAATACCGAGCAAATTTAAATAAAAAAGCTATTTTTTTAGCAGTAAAATAAATAAATAAAATAAGCTATGAAAGAAAATAAATAACAAGAATTGCTCTAAAAATTATTTTTGAAATATATAATTGGATGAGATGCTTAAAAGAGTATAAGGTACGTTAATGAATCATTCTACTTCATCAAATGAGTCATATAAAATCAATGACTTACAACATTTTAAATTATAAAAATTAAGATCACAAAATTAAAATGATAAAAAAGAGAGAATTTCACGTATATCCCCATTGCATAATTAATTGATCATGGGTTTTAATTAATTTTTAAGGCCATTCTCCTTATCTCATTCTCTTTTAACTATAATTTCTATTTAATATTCAAGGACCATAATTTTTATTATAATTCAAAAATCCAATCACTCCTTCACGTTGCATTTACTTTTAGTATTGTAAATGGACAAGAGCAATAGTAATAGAGAACGAGTTCTTTACATTTGTTACAGAATAAAAAATATATCTCGCAGTTTTTCATATAAAAATTAAAAAAAGAAATGCACTATATCAAATATATTATACTTCATCTCCGAGACAGATTTTTTTTCTCGTACTCAACAATAGTCCTAATATTTTTATTTTTAAAATTTTATTTTAATTATTTTTTTATATATAATGAATTGATTAATAGTGAAATAATAAATATGTAACTTATTTAATATGATAAATGGGATAATGATGATTTAAATTCTATCAAGAGTCAAGACTCACATTTAATAAAAAAATTACTATGGTTTAATGTTGTGACAGATTAATGATAATAATTGACTTTTAACTAAATTTAATAAAGGTTTGAAACTCGAAAGCCATGTAGCTTCTTACATATTTAGAATTCAAGCCCACTTTTAAATAATTTGGGCTAGTTCCGATTTGAGCGCGGCGGGTGCATGCCTGTTCCAAATTAGGGCCCGCCAGAGTTGTACGCCTTCATATTTTACGGTCATGGAGTAAAACTGTAAAACGATCAGAAGATTTACAGCAGCAGCCGAAGAAGAAGAAGAAGAAGAGAGCGAGTGTGATGTTGTATCTGTTGTTACAGAAAAGGGTCCATTTGGTTTTCAGCAGAAGATGGTTCAGCAGCGGCGGCGATTGTCGAAAGACTGCTGTTATGAGCTTCGGAGATGGGAGTCATGGCGCGTTAGGCCTTCCAACTGCTGCCTTGGGAGGCGAAGACGCCTACGAGCCGACGCGAATCCCCGGCCTTCCGCCCGATATTTCGGCCGTTGGTGCCGGGCACTACCATTCCCTTGCCGTGACGGCGGGGGGAGAGCTGTGGGCGTGGGGCAGAAACGAAGAAGGCCAGCTCGGTAGAGGATTCTCCCTTCCAAGGTTTCCATCCATTTCCAAACCTATGTCTTCCATTTCTCTTTGCTTTCCCTCTTTTCAATTTTTTTTTTTCATTTTCTGCTATGTTAATTGCTCTATTTTTTCTTTCAACATAATTTGTGCGACTATCCTTGCCCGTTTCTATATCCCACTCCAATTTTATTCCACATCCGATGTACACCTACAGTTGGACAGTTGAATTAAAATTTGATGAAATTGCATTTTTTTTTGAAGTTGTAAAAAATATATTGAAGTTGATTTTTTACAAATACAGTTAAATAAAGGCTTATTGGGCCTCATATGGAGCCCAAAAACCCCTAGTGCGGCTGATAGCTACCCTTTCTTATACTATTTTTTTTTACCAAGGTGCCTACCATCACCAGACTAATCTTCGGGACACATGCAAGCCTCCTTATCCGTACATGAGAGTAAGTCTACAGTGAGTGGCCTTTCGAGTGGAGTGAGAATCAAATTCAATACTCTCACTTCCTAAAGCGGGTTATAATACTCATCTTCTTACATTGTATGCAGGCCTTCTTTTTCAAACTTGAGTCTTAATTTTCTTTTTTCTATCACACGTCTTCTACTGTATTTAGTTTACTCAAATTAAATTGTGCACTCTATATTTTATGTGCACAAAAAATATAGTATAAAACTAATATCAAAACATTACTTCGTTTAAATTTATGCTGTAGTTAAATTATAGTTTATATGCATCTGCATATATTAACATTGGACCAAAATGGGTCTCATATAAAGTGTAGATATTGTTTTACTTAACGACTAATGAAAATAAATGCCGAAGAATATTACAGATTAAAACTAATTTAAAATCATCAAAATCGACGGGGCTTAAAAAACATTGTTCCGAGTAACAAAACTGAGTATAGATTGCAATTTTTTGAACTTGTTTTCTTTGATAATGATCAAAAGAAAGCAACTTGTAAGGAGGTTAGCAAATCCTTTGGATGCTACAAATCAGAATCTTCAACTACGTAATAAATAGATCCAACTATAAATTCAAAAAAGTAGTTGCCAACTTCAAAAAATTGCTTGTTATAAATTGAACAATAATTAATATACTGCAACACAATTTTAGCATGTAAAATAAAGAATAGAGACACACTTGTGTTCTTGATCCTTATACTTGCCTGCCAGATATCATTCAACTAAAGGTATGTTAAATTTTCTTTATGAAATAATTATGATAAAAAAATAGAATAACAAGATATTATAAAATCCACATATTTTCTGCACCAAATCAGTTACACCATGTAAAGGAGTTGATAGAGAGAGCCTTGTGCAGAGTTGCCCGGGTGTTGAGAATTGTATCTTTAGTTTTTTTGCTGCTCAGTGCTACTACCATGTAATAGATGCATGAAAGGAACTCACCTTAGATACCCACGTTCAAGACCCCTTGGGAGTTTTCAACTTGTATTGCAAAACCTTCACTTCATTAACCTTGTTTTGAAACTACATGAAGACATAACCATCCCTCCCCTTTTCAACCCATGACAACCAAATTTCACGATGGTTGAAAATTAACAAAGGTAGTAGTCTATACTAATTTGTATCTTACTAAAAAGACACATCCTAGCATTGCTAAGATAATGTGTACCCTATTGCACCAACTTTAACTTAGTTTAGAGAGTTTTAATTCTAACAATCTCCCTCTATGTTTGTTGCTGGTGAGAAGAGGGCTGACACATCTATCTAGATTTGATTTTCCTTTTTCATAATGATAATATGGAAGCAAATCATGATCGTTGGAAGAATAAATGGTTAAGATTCATTTGACGGTCCTCTAAAATTTCACTTTTATATTAAACAAAGGAAAAGGATTTGTGGTTTCTTCCCGTTTTCTTTCCTAATATCTTCATGGTTCGATTATGGGTTTTCTACTTTATATGCGTACAGGAACAGAGGAATGTTTTTGTGATTGCTTACTGAAAGAAATTAGCTGAGCTATTTTTTGTTAGTGTGTTTTTTTTTTTAAAAAAAGTTTGTTACATGACTTGAACCACAACCTTCATGGTTGCAATAATTGCCACTTTCCAGTTGTGCCATACAACCTACTGTCATTTTGGGCGTCTTGTTTAGTTACTTTCTAGAACTTTAGTAGAACAGTATCTTTCACTTTGTCAATTTCCTTTGGGCAAGAGGAGAAATACACCTGCAATTGCTAAATCTAGTCATAATAATTTCCACCAAGATGGTTTAAAAGTGATTGCTTGCACTGAAGGAAAACCATTGTTTCCTGGGCATTCTACTATTTTGCAAAAATAAATCCTTTGAAGTGGCGTTGATTCTTTTTCACTCGTTAACTTTTTTTTTGAAAAGGCTTTGATTTGATTGAGATGAGAAAAGAATACATGAATTAGCTAACTGACTCAAAACACTGGTCAAAGAAACAGGGAAAATATAACAGTCCACAACCCAGCCAACCTAATTAACATCTAACCACAGTCTTAACCTAAGCTCCAATCCTCTTTGGCTAAAGCATCAACCTTGGAGTTAGCAGATCTGAGCACATGATTTACCGCAAACTCATGACCCCTAACAATCTTACTGACTTTTTCTACCTTGTCAAGGAGACGCCAACGACTTGGGCCTCCTTTTGCTCATTGAGTGATTACAAAAGAATCAGCCTCCACCATATCTCCTCTAGAACCCAATTTCCACAACTCCTTGGGTCCGAACCACAGCGTAATAACTCAGCTTTATTAGAGTGACAAAAGGATAAAGGCCCCCATATGAAAGGATGACAGAAGACTCAGCATTGCAAATCAAGCCCTATAAAGCCAAATTTGCCAGATTCTGACAGATTTCCCATCAAATTTGAGTTTCAGTCTACCTGCAGGAGGGAACAGCTATCCAACTGTATACCCTCACCCTGAAGGGCACATGCTCTTCCCACTCTTGTCATATGTTTTCGTAAGCAGGCCAGCAGCAATACAGGGTTCATGTTCAGTGATATTTGACTACTTTCATTCAAGTCCTTGAATTGGGATATATTGCATAGCACTTTCTCATGTTCTTTTATTGTGTTCAATGGATAATTTTCCAATCCACGAGGCATTGTTGGTCAAAGATGTCTTGAGAGTTATAGTTAAATGCTAAGAGGCAGCATCATGCTGCTGCTTTCGTTCTAGAACCTGATCAAGTATCAGGTAAATTTTTACAATCATTAACAGGAACCATGATAACAGCAATTAATATTTACTGTGACAATAAGACCTCGTTACATCTTTTTTCCTTTTGTCACTCATTATTTTGTCCTCATCAACCAACCAAAAGTTATGACTGTTGATTGTGTTTGAAGTCTGCCATCACGTAGCTATTTTGCTAATTTTGTAGTGCAGTAGTAAGATTTTCCAGCTAATGCACCTTGCCTGCCAAATTAATACCTTCTTATATGTTTGGATGATGCCAGAGATTCTTGGAACCGGCCAGAAAAAATAAAAGGCTTGGATGGAGTGAGAGTAAGAGCTGCATTTGCATCTGGCGTCATTTCTGCAGCTATAGGGGAGGATGGTTCTTTATGGGTGTGGGGAAAATCCAAGCGTGGACAGCTTGGCCTTGGAAAAGGAGTAACTGAGGTTATGCTGCCTTCCAGAGTTGAGGTGCTTGCTGGGGAAGACATAGTTAAGGTGTTCTTCCTCACATTTTACCAATCTATGAAGAATTGATTTTAAGAAATCTAACTAATTGATCAAGAATAAAATAGAACTGACTGAGTTTATGTCAGTACTGATTATGAGACCATAATTATCATCATCATCATAAAAGCCTTTTTCCAGGAATCTGTGAGGCTTTACCACTTCAGATCATGCTATATTGTAAAGTAGGGTGGTTTTGGGGATCATGTTTTGAACACCTATTACTGGTCTCTGACATAAGCATTGGTATGTACAAGTTATGCCATTATAATGTCCTGATACATGATTCATTATTATCTCCTGATATGCTCATTCAGTGCATGTTGAACATGGTTCCATGATCCAGACTATTGTAATTGTCATTCACAAGATGTATGAGAGATGCTCCAAGTATCTCAGTATAGTTCTCTTTTACTGTACCATGGCATTCCCATAACTGTTTCTATTATGATGTCATTCTTATTACTGTGTCAAACATAACTAAAAAATAGATTGACCAACCCCTAAAACAATGACCTGCAAATAACAATTAAAAATATGAAGTAAAAGTTCAGAGAGGATCATGATATGGCTCAATTTAATGATTATTTGCATATGCTCTGTCCAGTTTTTTTTTTTTTAAATAAATCTCATGAAAACACTATGAACTTCTTATAATTTGATGATACTTAAAAATGTCAGATTATCTCAATCCACAATTTTCTCGCAAAAATTGCTTCTTTTTTTAAAAAAAATACAAGGTATTTGTGATGCTGATCATGCATGGGTTTTGAACTGTACTTATAGTTGGATGTATATTGGTATATCCATTGGCAGTAAATTTCCCCTATCCTTACATGCAGCCACTCATGTTCAGCCCTATGTAGGGCCAACATGGGACATGAGGATGGGTGCATTGAGAATATCTACGCTTGTGTATGAGACCTATCATAAAGCAGCTTGAAAGATCACTCTTTTTTACGGCCCCAAAGACTAATATTATCAAAGGTCATGAGTTTAATCGTATGATGAGTGTAACTCAAAATGGGGTCAATCTGGGTATGCATCCAACTCATTGGGAATAGGGGAGAGGACAGGTGACTGACACTCCATTTGTTCAACAAATGATGTTCTTTGATAATCAGCATCATTATTATGACCATTAATAAACTTTTTTGATATCAAAAGAGAAGGCAAAAAACTACAAACTTCATTTCAGCGGTTGTCATTTTACAGATCAGCATATTTCATCATTTCCATGGTTGCAGTGTTCCATTTCAGAAAATATTCCACAAAAATATTGTAGAAAGCTAAATTAAGGATGTTTTATGTAAATACATCATCCCGATGTGATTCTATGGTTTTACACTTTTACATGTTGAAATGTCAACTTTCATGTAAGGTATTACAGTTGTGACGACCAAATTCTGATATACATGTTCTCTATTCCCTCCTTCAATTGAAGTGCTAATACAACCTTTTAACCTGTTTTCCAGATTTACTTTAGGGTGAAATGGTGGAAAAAAAAAACCTTTTTTTTTAAGAAATAGGCCTCTCTAATGTGTTTCATCCCTTTCTTATTCTACTTCTTCTTTTTGAAAGTGGCATGTGTTTCATCCTTGTTCAGAGGGAACACCCTTTACAATTAGAATAGATTGGAATTCTGTACGAGTTTTTTAGTGTTCTGTTCTCCTATCCAAGATATTGACAACTATTGAAAGAGCAAAGGAGATCCAAGAGATAATGGATCTATTTCAGGAGAGCAAGCAAAAGACAACAATCACAACATCAAACAGATCCTCATTTTCTATGACATTTAGATGCCTTGGAACTAATGGATAACATTCCATCTTCTCCTAACAGTTGTCGCTTGGATGGGGGCATGTTCTTGCACAGACCTCTGATGGTAAGCTTTTTGGATGGGGTTATTCAGCAGAGGGAAGGTTAGGACAAATTGGGGATGCTTTGGAGAAACCATCTTCAGATTCTACCATATCTAGGACTGCAAAAAACTCTGGATCATACATGGAAGCTGCAGAGAAGCTGGTATTGGACCAAATGCAAAAGGAGAATGACATGCCAATCATCTGGGAGCCATCTCTTGTGAAGGAACTACATGGTATTGAAGTTGTGGATGTGTCTTGTGGGCTGGATCATTCTCTAGTGCTTTGCTGTAAGTATATTTGCTGTATTGTCATCCAGGTTTTTGTTGGCAGCTCTACTCTTTTGATGCTGCAATGACACAAATCAATCACACAATTCGCAAATTGTCCTTTATCAAGATTAGTGCTTTTGTTATAATACTAACTTGTCTTTGGATGTCAGCTGATTGACGTCACTTTTGTTTTTGTTCCCACTTTTAAGTTCTACTTTTCAAGTTAAGCCATTTGGTTGCTTTTTAGATGCAGAAAATCAAGTCATAATGTTGGAATGAAACGAATTCTTATGGACCATCAGTCTTTGTGGCCTTTAAAACATTTTCAAATTGACTATTCATGATGATTCTTGGTAAGACCCCTATCCAAGCATGGTTATTACCAATGCATCCATTTTTGTAGCTTAAGGTGGGTAAATTCTCATTCTAAGGGTTTCAATGGATGAGAAATGCAAACAAGCCATACAAGTTGGGGTGGGTTGGTTCCAATTTTTTGTGGCGATTTGAACTAAGCATCACAAAAAACAAATCATGAAGAAGTATCTAAAAATAGGAAAAAATGAAAAGATATATTAATTGTAACTTTTTTATTGTCTTGGTGTGCCTAATTGGTGTTTGGTACCTGAGGAACAATATATTTTTTGTTGCATTTTTATCATTATAACATAAAGTATTAGGATCTCCTGGGTGATGTTGTGCGTGATAATGACTAGGTGGCCCTGTGGGGCCCACACGGGTGGGGTAAGGTCCTTTTGAAAGGTATTTTTCAAATGATGCTTCTCATAAAAAAACAGGTCCATTGAATTTAAAAAGTCATGATTTTTAAGAATCCAAAAATCAACAGTAAAAAGGGCCAGTTTTTAATGGACTTCAATCAAATGGTGGGATCCACTCAGAATGGGTCCAAATTGGGTAGGGATCTAGTTCATAGGGTGGGGTAGGGTGTGAGGGGGGTTTTGAGTGTGAGTGGGGCCCAGGTGAGCCCCAAAATGGCTTTGTCGCCTAATGGGCGACTTCTCTAGGAGATCCTCGTACACAATATAAATATTTAAAAATATAACATGTTTATAGAGATTCCATTGCATACAGATGAAAGGGAGTCCTATAGGAATATAATTTTTTTTAAAAATCAGTACCGAACTGAAATATCTACCAATCTAACATTATGAAATGAATGATTGGTTGACCAGGAAATGCTTTAAATTTGACCGAGAATTAATGACCATGATATCGAACGATATATTAATCAAGTTAGGGTGTGATTTGGTCGCTTCAATCATCACAAGTTTTTCTACATGTTGCAACCAACCTTGATTTGGCCCTTTTTAGTAGGCCCTAAATCAAAGCACTTTAAAAAAATTAAAAAATAGTTTTAAGATATCAAGAGAGATGGACATAAGAAGTGAATATTGCATTCTCCCTGGCTGGTTGGGGAACACAATGTTCTCAATTTGGGAACTTTTTTCTCTAGGAGACAAGTTCTCCTTAAAATTACACAACCAAACAGGGTGATTTTGAGTCTCCAGGAGAAACCCCTGGGTATCCCCTTCCAAACACAGCTGAAATGGATGCATGTATTCAGTTAAGCATGACAGCCCCACAAAAATGGTTTGATCAGATCTGATCAAATTCACCTGTTAAATGCACTTTAACCCATTCCAGTAAAGCTCATTGGAAGGGCATGTATAGCATGCAAATTTGATCCGTTCTTGATGTAATCTTCTGTTTAATTGTCTATTGGATAATTCATTCACCCGTGGCCAGATTTGGGGGGTGTAGGGAACGCAGGTTGGCACTTGAGCTTACTTGGATCAAGTTGGGGTTTGGCTTGTAGATAAACAAGCTAAGCTCAAGATCTCAGCTTGGTTTGGTATTTACCCAGGTAGACATGCATATGTTACCATACATATATTTTATAGATATAAACCATATATTGCTTGAATTGAGGTTGCTTTGAGCTCATGATTGATAAAAATTATGAGACTGAACTAAAGTTTGACTTTGCTTGGCTTGATTTCTAATTGAGTCAAGCTTGATTAAATACTGTCTGAAGAATTTAAGCTCCACTTAAGTTTGACTCGAGCTTTATGAATTACAACCTAACAAAGTTTTAAGCCAAGCTGGACTGGCTAGCCTGTTTACACCCCTGGCTGGATTTCATCAACATGTCATCTATTATAGTCAAGATTTTGTTGCCTCATTCATTTGAATCCAGCTCCCTCATCAAACTTATTGTAATTCTTACAGAATCACTACTTTTTTCAGACATGATGACAATAATAGTTACGCTTGGTTGCATGAAATTTGTTTTGACCCAGGCGATGGCACATTATTAAGTTTTGGGAGCAACACGTATGGTCAATTAGGCAGAACAACAAAAGGTTCGAAAATGATGCCCATCGACATGAGCATGCAGCTCCTATCAATATCTGCCGGTCTTGGCCATTCTCTAGCTGTGTGTCGGATTCCATCATCAGATGTTGCACGAGAGGCCACTGGTGTTGTTACATGGGGCTGGAATAAGAATTCCCAGCTAGGACGTCAGGGGCATGAGGATGTCCCCAGATTGGTTGAGGGACTTGAAGGAGAAAGGCCGGTGTCAGTGTCTGGGGGTCGTGCACATTCCATTGCCCTAACCTCACATGGTGATCTATGGGCATGGGGATGTGGGAAAAATGGCCGGCTGGGCTTAGGAAGCTCAGGAGATGAAGTAGAACCAACTCTGGTGGACAGCTTGAATGACTTGGAGATTCTCCAAGCTGTGTCTGGTTTCGATCATAATCTGGTCCTTGTCAATGAGTAAAGCGACGGCCGAGTACTACAGGTGCAGCATGCTGGGATGATTTGACTGAGATGCAGTTTGTTGATTCCTCTCATCCCGTCCCGTCCCTCTAATATGAGAGAGAGATGGGTTCTTGATCATTGGTGACTATATGTAGGTTTTTTTTTTAATTTGTATTTTTCTGTTATCACAAAATATTCACATCAATTATTCTTTTCACAGGCAAAAATAAAAACAATTTTTTGAAAGTATTCATGTCAATTGTTTACCATCTTTTCAAATCTATATCTTTTTATTATTATTACTACAGGTGCAGGGTGCTCGGATGATTTGACTGAGATGCAGTTTGTTGATTCCACTCGTCCCGTCCCGTCCCCCTAATATGAGAGAGAGATGGGTTCTTGATCATTGGTGACTATATGTAGGTTTTTTTTTTTAATTTGTACTTTCTGTTATCACAAAATATTCACATCGATTATTCTTTTCATAGGCAAAAGTTTTTTTTTTTAAAGTATTCATGTTAATTGTTTACCATCTTTTCAAATCTTTATCTTTTTATTATTATTAAAGTTATTTTTGGGGTACAACAAATGAAGTTTATCAAAAAGCAAGACACAGAAAACAAAAGGATCCAACTAGCAGGGTCTAACCCCTTACATGAAGGTAGCAGCAGTCTTGACTGAATGAGCAAAGGTGCTACCCAACAAGTTCAAGTAAAGTAATAAACAGCAAGCAGTGAGCCACATGGAACAAGCTCGGTCCAGATAAGAACTTGTATCCTATTTAAGAAGGTTTTTTTATTTTTATTTTGACTCCTTACTCAGGTTCATTTTGATTCACTTAAAAATGAACCAAGATGCTCCTTTTCCTTCAAATTTCACTTTGGATTAGAGAAATATTAATTTTGCTGTTTGTTGGAATAAGTTTTTTTAACACTGTTCTTAAAAGTGGGAAGTATTCCTCATTCTAATGGTTTGATGACTGCATTGATGTGCAATCTAGAAATGTGAATCATCTCCTAGCGCTGCTATTCTGTTGGGAAAAGAATAGATGCTATTGTGTTGCCTGCCTGCAACTACAATTACCCTTGGTTGTTCCTGCCTGAATACTATTTTCTTTTTAATCCTACTTCATCATCATTGTCATAATCAAAGTCATTTATTCCCATCTATTTGAGATAGAAAGGATATAGTAGATTAAGGGGTGATGGAGAACAATGATTTAGTAAAACGAAGATCACGGATGTCAAATTGGTCTGATCACATTCACATATTACCAATAGCCCCAGTACAAGAAACTAGAAGGGTGGGAAGGAATGATGACTTGTGGAGTGACAACTGACGATAACATGGCTTTTGCTATGGTTAAGTGGAAAAGGAAAAGGGGTATGATGTTTAGTAATTCATTCTTCATATTTACCTGGGAATATCTATTTGTAATCTTTCATCTGAGATTTTGTCGAGTATCCTTAAAAAAAAAAAATTGTTGTGCACTTTTTAATGGGCACATCTTGAATTATGTGGATGAATTAGTTGAAAAAAATTTATGCGAATGAAGCTGCTAAATTTAAGCTTGTGTTTACTCTTAACCATAGCATTAGAAGGCAACAAAAATTAAAAAGAAGTTGAATGTTGGTGGATGTACATCATGTTCTCTTATTGGTTGATGATATTAATGATAAATGTTATAAAATAATTGCTTCCGTAGAGATGTACATATATCCACATGTATCTGAGAATACATTTTTTTGATGTAAGACGGCATTGTAATTGATCCAAAAATTGATTGGTTATTATTCAGGCAAGATAAAATGATGTCGATTATCATTATTAGTATGATTGTTATTAATATTATTATTATCATTATTTTATCTGAACTTGGTGGATCTATTAGTTTCAATGGAATTATTAACTTGGTTGAATATTCAGTCCCCTTTTTAAAGCAAACTACCCGTTGCTTGACCATAGGAACCTATCTACTTTGCTTTTAAAAGGGGACTGAATATTCAACCACCTTAATAATTCCATTGAAACTTATAGATCCACCAAGTTCATATAAAATAACGATAATAATAATATTAATAACAATCATACTAATAATGGTAATCAACATCATTTAATCTTGCCTGAATAATAACCAATCAATTTTGGCTTCAGATAATGAGCATTAGAAACCATGGCCAGTACACTGGGCTTTTGGATTTGGGTTTGGGGTGTATTTGTTGGAACCTTTGAGCCAATAAAATGGGTTGCCTTGTTGTATTTATTTTGGGTATTTAATTTTTTTAATGTGAAATATATATATATAGGCGGGCCATATAGACACCCGACTTCAAAAAATCGGGTGAAAATATTATTTTACCCTTCTGCTTTTATCATCCGAACGAACCGTCAGTTTATTTTATGTTCGTTCGGATGATGAGATCGTCCGAAGGAACATTTTAGTGCAAAATGGGTTTCCTTCGGACGATGGAAGTTATAGTTTTCTATTCGTTCGAAGGATCCCAATGATCCTTCGAACGATCTTCTCTGTGTAGGTTGTGGAGTGAGACTTTCAAACGACATTTTTTGATCGATTTTTACAAACAAGGTATCAAAATTTATCTATTCTTTAAGTGAAAAGTGTATAGTTTTGAGGTTCAAAAATCTTGTCCAAAGAATTAAGAGGAAAGACCATTTTTCCTTAATTCTTTAGGTACAAATTTTTAAGCTTAAAACTATACCTTTTTTACTTAAAATCAGTCCCAGAGTTCATAAAATTTAGAGTAGATGAATTTTGATACCTTGTTTGTAAAAATCGATCGAAAAACGACTTCGTTTGAAAATCTCACTCCACAACCTGCACAGAGAAGATCATTCGAAGGATCCCAATGATACTTCGAACGAATAGAAAGCTAAAACTTTTATCGTCCCAAGGAACCCATTTTACACTGAAATGTTCCTTCGGACTATCTTATCATTCGAACAAATAAAATAAACTGACAATTCGTTCGGATGATAAAAGACGGAAGGGTAAAATGGTATTTTCATCTGATTTTTTGAAATCAAGTGTATAGAGGTAGAAAAGTTGAGTGTCTATATGGCCCGCCATATATATATATATATATATATATATATATATATATATATATATATATATATTTTTTTTTTTTAATGAAATATTTCGAATTTCAAAATGAGCTTGACAAATAATGTTACAAACCATGATACACGAGGGCAGTCTTTTATCTCGTTATTTTGACAAGAGAATGGGTAACTAACAAGCGGATTCTCAAAGTGGCTGACATTGGCCAAAGTTCTGATTGGCAAATGCAAGAGAATGGGTAAAAATGATTCAGACAAGTCATGTTCTCGACACTGAGGATATAATTAATATCTTTTATATAAGAAAGATCAGTACATTTTCAACATATACAACAGAAAAAAATTATAGAAAGAGAAAAAAAAAAAAAACTAGTTTCTATTATTTACAAATGAGGCCCCAGGGGCAGTCTGCTCATGAGCTGATGAAACGCCGCCCCATTCGAGATGGGAAGACCAGATTCTGACATAGGCTCTTCCTTGGGTTCTCCTTTTGGCATCACAAACCCTGCTTCATTCAGTTTGTGTTGACCCAGAAAGGGGTGAATGGGCATATTGGGGAGTTTTGCTTGGCCTGGTCCCAAGCTAGCCATTGCGAGGTTGGCCAGGCTTGACTGATTTATCCCAAAGGTGAAGCTGGGCATCGGTCCCATTGGCGGCCTTCCAGGCAGAACGAATGTACCAAGTGAAGTGGGCCCATCAAACCTTGCCATGCCATCATGGAATTGGGGAGATGGCTCTGGCCTGGTAACACGGGGAGCAGGTTGAGGTGCAGCACCAGATGTCCCTGAATTGATGTGGCTGCTGTTCCTTGCAGCTGGGACATCATGGTTGTGTTTCCCTTCATACGTCGTGATCACTGACTTAAGGTCATGTGATGCACGTTCCACATGCTTCCTTACGGTACAACCGGCATTTGTGCATTTGTAGTAGCTCCTGCATCATAAAGACAACATGACTCGGTTTAATGGCTCTATGCTCTGTTCTTATGAGCCAGAAGTCTAGCCAGGAGCAAGTCGTTGACAATGGCACATCCCCAAAAAAGGGAAACAAATAGACATTAAAACTTTCTTTAGAGCTGATTCTCTCTTCTGGCAGTGGATGTAGATTATTTTGTAAAATAGATGGTTCTGTTAATGGATTGAGGTGGATGTGAAATTGGAAAATGTTTAGGGAGATGTTGGTATTGACCAAAGGTCTGTATGTCAAATAAAAACAATTTTGCACCAAATTTGATTTCCAAATGACTGATTCCCTGATTCAAGATGCAATGCAGAGCAGAGAACCATCTATTCTGCAGTAGATTGTACTCCTAGATACATAATAAGCTGTTACGTCCCCAAAATCTGTGATATTATTTCTGACAAAATTCAGGTACCCACGCTTGGAATGAGAGATGCAGGATGAAGTGTTCGACGTACCTTGGATTTGGATTTCCTTTGACAACTTTCTGCCCATACTTCCGCCAGCGATACCCATCATCAAGGATGTCAACCTCACTAGTTGTTTGAACCACAACCCTTGGTTCACGTATTGCTCTTGTGGCCCCACTTATTTCCATGACCGAAGCATCCACTTTCCTAGAATAGCCAAAAACACAATAATGTGGCTGCTGAATATAAAGCCACAGATAAGACAGTTTTTTTTTAGCGATAACCAAAGATATACAGTTGCAATGCAATCAAAGAGAGTATACCTTCTTTTTGACTCAGATTCATCTCCGTCCTCATCATAACCCAATGATATACTACCATGTGTTCCCCGGTCATCATCTTCATCATCATTAGACAGGGTGGATGAAATGTCTACAGGATCTGAAGAATCAAAACGTGAACCGTTTTGTGTTGCCACTGGAGCTGATGGATTACAGTCAGTGGGTACAGATGCAGATGACGCTGTTTCCATGCCACCATGCCTCCGGTCAGGACCTGCCATAGCAGATCCCTGTTGTGTTCCAGTCCATGCTGGTTCTCCACTGAACCCAGTACGTGGCCCAGGCTGTTCGGCAGTGTCAATATTGGTCAGAGGATGAGAAGATCCATTAGCCACTCGGCGGTTTGGAGATGGCTTGGGATGGTGGTTGTGGGCACCCTTGTAAATGATTTCTGTAATGTGGCCCTCATGAGAGCGCTCAACTTTTTTCTTCACCTGACAATTGGGGTGCGTGCACTTGTAATAACTTCGAGGAAATTCACTCCCTTTCACCTGTTTCTGTCCATATTTCCTCCAATTGTATCCATCGTCAGATGGTGCATTGGCAGCCAAAGAAGAAATATGTTCTCCTTTCAGATCTCCTTCCCCATCTTCTTGATCATCAGGTGGAGAAGAATGATCGGCACTACCAACAATGTCATCGGACGCTTTCACTTCAGATTTGATGCCACAGACAGTATTGTTTCCAACAGATGTATCTGAGAAGTCTGCTTGAGGACGATATTCCTGTTGATTTTGAGAGCAAGCTCTTCCAACTTCTAGATTTTGATCCATAATAGGGTGAGCCGATTGGACTGAGCCATCAATACTAGGCAATGTTTGGTGGTTACGGGGAGCAGAAGTAACCTGCAGCGGGTCAATCACAAGGAACTCGCAACAAATTACAAAGTGGTAATGATTTAAAAAAAAATCATAGAAAGTTGTGGCAGTGCAAATTTTAATAACTTCATTTAATTTAATCCTTAAAATTTTGTGTCCATTGCTTGGCTGGATTCATCAAACAAGATGATTTTAGTTCAGTCCCATATGCAAGGATAGAGCTTTCCAACAGTCCCATCATATGTGGTCCACCATAGGCCCCATAATCCATATGTATAGTATGAGTGTGCAGGAAAATCTCATCGAAAAGTGGGCAGCAGAAAAGGAATAACAATAAGATGGGAGACAATATGAGAAGTAAATAAAAAATGGAGCAAATGGTCATCAGACCGACAAAGAAACATGCATTACTTGTAGGCACATTTTCGACTTTGAGATTGTACAAGGATCTTATTGGAAGTAGCTAACCAGTATAAAACAGCTGATTTCCATACTGACTGAAAGAGAAAATGGGAGTTAGATTTAGGTTCTAATACATCGAACAATGATTAGTTCAGAAAGATGCCACTAGGATCTTCAGTCCACTCTTTTATCATCACATTCTCAATTTGGGTTAACATCTTTGACAGATAGTACCTATACCATTTTCCCGCCAACAAACTTCACAAAATCCTTCCAAAGCCCATTCTGATTGGAAATACCATATACCCAGAGGAATAATTTTTTTCAACTGAAGTTCATCCAACCAGAATCTTAACCTATAACAACACAAATTTTAACCTAGAACTGTACTCCACTATGAAACTAGTGCCTCCCTTAGAATTGATTACACTAGATAATTCTCTCCACTCTGACAGGGCATTCCAAATCTTGGATCCTACAAATAGCCTCAGGGAATCACCTCCCATAGACTTCATAAGTTAATTTGATATCCTTTTTTTCACAAGATCTCCACCATTATTTTGAAAGTAGAGCCCATTTCTTTTGAACAATTTATCCTACCCTAAAACCTCTGTTCTCCAATGGCAAGATTGCTGTCTTCCAGTTCAAAGACAATGATTTTTACCTTACCTTTAAACAGAGAAGGCAGCATATGATGCTTTTCCCCCACCACACAAACCAACCCCCAACCCACCCAAATAAATAAACAATAATACCGGTACGAGATTCATATCTGCTTTTGCTAATTTACAAGTCCATTTTTCTGCTAAACAAATTTCAAGAAAGCTTAATAATCAAACAAAAGATGGAATATATTACTTTGTCTGATGTGCCCAGATAGTATGATACATTTGACTCCATGTGAGGCTTGAACATAAAAGATGAAGTATCGATATCTTGAAATAGATGATCTTTATTCTTATCCGAAACTTCAGGGACCAAAATTGAGCTCTTGTTGTCACTTTGCCCAAAAGAAAACTTCCCTGTTGTTGGTGAGTATTGAGCCTACAGCATAATATGCAAAAGTAAAAACGTTAAGTGAAGATAACAGTGAGTTGACATTAATAGAAAAGCTTCATAAAGAGATCGCCTGGAGATAGTCAATAGTTTGGCATGAGTTAAGGACCACCATAGCAGGGATGCATCAAAGCAATTTACAGACACTGTAAAACAATGCTTGGGATGCTTTGGCATTTACCTGGAAAAGAAAATGGTTTCCCACATGGGTGCTTTACTGATGTGTGGTGCAAACTTTTTCTGGAATATTGAAAGCTAAAAGTTCCCTATGATTTAAGGACCATTGTAGCAGGGATACATTAAACCAATTTACAAACACCCTGTAAAACAATGCTTGGGATGATTAGAGATTTTCATGGAAAGAAAATGGTGTACCACAAGGGGTGCTTTTCTGACATGTGGTGCAATTTTTTTTCTAAAATAGCTATTTTCAGCCTGCTAGTTTTCTTTCACATGCTTGGATTCATTTTCACTGAAGGAATGAGCTCTAAACAAGTCAAGCTGTCTTGCGAGTTCACTCATCTTGTGGATGAACAAGCCAGGTTGTTAGATTGTTCTTAGCTTGGTGGTTAGGACTTTTCCAACCTTTAGGGTCAGTTTCATAGCCCCCTGATACATCCTTTGGTAGAAACCAGTTTGACAATGCCCTGTTGGTCACTGCCCAGCCCCTTCAAAGGTTCGTAGCCCAATTTTTCTAACATTTGCCAGCCTTCAGGAAGCCCTTTAGATGTGATGGCCTCAGAGCAACCCACCTTGCTAATTGATGTTTGAGCTCAAACTCAGTTTGCTTGGTGTGTGTCACACCCCACCCCAACTGGCCTCGGGACACGTGGTCATTTTTTTACGAATCTCAAATCAATGCTAAACCTCCTACAGGAGGGGTTCCACACACACACGGGGAAACCTGGCAGGTTTCTAAATTCATCGAAGACCGGAAACTGTGACCTCAGCAGAGTTCCGTCTATAAATTGGATATTGGGATAATGATCCTCTTAATCGGATCATTTGGTGTACAATCCCAACACATAATCCCATCTCCAATCATACCTCACATGCGGCCAATGCATCATCATGCAGATCAAAACTGGCAGGTTTCTAATTCATCGAAGACCGGAAACTGTGACCTCAGCAGAGTTCTGTCTATAAATGGGATATTGGGATAATGATCCTCTTAATTGGATCATGTGGTGTACAATCCCAACACATAATCCCATCTCCAATCATACCTCACATGTGGCCAACGCATCATCATGCAGATCAGAACGTGGATCTCAATCATACAACATCAATAAATATTGCGGAAGCATAGGGGTTTAAAAACATACTATATTACAATCCCAAATAAGTGTTTCTCAACCAAAAATAGTAAAATTTCTCGTCCAACGGAGAACATAGAGGGACTCCAACTCCTACACCAGCTGTGGGGGTTCATTCAACCCCTCCTTAGGCAACATTCTTGAAATTGTAAAGGAGTGAGCTCATACAGCCCAGTGAAGAGAAACAGCATATAACACAATATGTTATCAACCAAGCATGCTAATAACCTACCTTATGTTATTAATCTGTGCATGCACCTCATAGTTATCATACAACAGATAACATCATGGGTTATCAATCAACATTCAATCTCAGGTCGCAATCATACATACAACGCAATGCACTCTAATCGAAAGGTGGGTCACCACGTGTATCAAGACATGGGGGTCTACACCATTTCGATCCTTACCGCAACGCAGATCAACGTGTGTTAGCAACACAGGGACCATTGCCTATTGCAAT
Source organism: Chimonanthus praecox (assembly GCA_022113865.1). Taxonomy (NCBI): domain Eukaryota; kingdom Viridiplantae; phylum Streptophyta; class Magnoliopsida; order Laurales; family Calycanthaceae; genus Chimonanthus; species Chimonanthus praecox. The sequence continues at coordinate 57,923,840 of CM039089.1, forward strand.
CATACAGTAATGCAGTTCAATATGTGTATCAACACACGAGGGCCAATGCCATTACTCTCAATCATTGCACTGCAGACCTATGCCATTACTGTCTATCTAGTAATGCATGTCTATGCTAGTGGCAACTTACAACGTACACTGCAGATCAACGCGGTTCCATTATTCTGCGGACAACTAACCAATGTCTCTCATACATACCCACTGCAGATCAATGCAGTTCCATTATCCCACAGACAACAGAACAGTGGTACCAACCTATATCCAACTGTGGATCAATGCGGTTCTATTATCCCACGGACTACAGTGAAGCTCATGCTAATGCCTTTACCTTCTTGTACCACAGTGTACAAGTAGTGACACCATACCTCAAATTGCAAATGTCTTTTCTTCCTCAAAACCAAAATTGCCGTCCAAATCAGCATCATGGCCCAATGGGCATAGTTGGAGGAAAAGGCAAATGGGCCTCTTAATGTGGTTTAACTGGTTTCTAATTTGATCCAGTAGAAATGCAAGAAAAATAAAAAACACTTGAAATTTGAGGTACACCCAATTCTAGACATAAAGGACTTGTTCAGATGACAGATCATCAAGTTTGATGGGCTTAGACTCTCACTTTGGCATGTTGCCTTAAGAGTTAAAAAATGAAGATTGAAAGTTAGGTATGGTGTCCTGAGAACATCTGGAGCTTGGACAGCTACAAAACTGGAGCCAAACTTTGAGACTGGCTTAATGAATTGGGTAGGCCTAAAATATGCTTAGAGAAACTATGCAGATGTTAACATATACATCATGAACAGTAACGACAACCAATTCTACATAATGCATGGGACTAAGCAGAAGGTAGACGCGATCACTCTCAAACAGATGTATATATAAGGAAGCTAAATACCGTCCACATCTGCTCCACATCTAACTAGATGAAATAGCATACACGGGGATATATATCTAAATATAACATCATGCATATTCCATTAACCGGCAGAAGAAAACAGGAATTTCACACATCTGACTATCCACTTCCCCTCATCCTTGAGAAAACCTTAATCAACCAAAAATTCCCCACCATCCTGTTCCCCAATAATGAATTGATGGGAAAAATGTCATGACTATCATTCTAATAATAGCATACACAGAGATATATATCTAAATATAACATAATGCATATTCCATTAACCGGCAAAAGAAAACAGGAATTTCACACATCTGACGATCCACTTCCTCTCATCCTCGAGAAAACCTTAATCAACCAAAAATTCCCCATCATCCTGTTCCCCAATAATGAATTGATGGAAAAAATGCCATGACTATCATTCTAATAATATGGTGATGGCCACTCAATGAACTAACAGTCATATCAGGTTCAACACTGGGAAAAATCATTGTTGAAGACGAATAATTGTGTTCATAAAGTGTCATGAATGAATGGATTTCATTTGATTAAATCTTCTTGTATGCAATCCAAAGATTGAGCCTTTGATATCGATGTCATGCAATTTGTTCATAGTATCACAAAGACAACAACTCAACCATTAATAACAGAATTCTATTCTCATTTCAAGTTTCATAACTTCTTGAACCATTGTTACTGACACAAGCATAGCAAGAACCAATATTTGTACTTCATGTAAAAAAAATCCCTGAAAAAGAAAAGGTATTCACTATCAAAATTATTTCTCCCATTGCACAAAGTTGACCCATATAGATAGGAGAAATGGCTTCCATGATGATAATGATGCTGGTTGGGATGGTAATAAAAAGCCTCTTTTTTTTTCCTTTTTGGATCTTTTTGCATTACAGCAAGTAAATTACTCCTTGATATGGTTGTTTGATTGTTTCAGCCACAATGATTCAACACTTTACAAATCTTTAACCGAGAACAGAATTTTATTCTTAGAGGCTGAGTTGTCACCCCCGTGATAAACTGATAATGTCATCAACTGTGTAACATTGAGATCAAAAGCTGAGTCATTTTAATTGCACAGGAGGACGAAAACAAAATAAAATGAAATACGTTAGTGAGACTCCATATTAATACTAAATCAATGAAATCAAAACACAATACCTAGTTGGAATGTTCTATACTTTTCTTAAACTCATTTGCTTAGTTTTCTATGTTTAAAAAAAAGCAATGTGTTCCGACAATAATCGATATGCTCTGTCGCTGTTTCCTGGCCTTTTTTAACATTTTTTCTCTATCTTGATTACAGACATCCATTACACCCAGGAACAGAAAGCAAATGAGATTTTGAGCACTGAATCATACCAAGGAATTTGAAAGGAAAACTGGGGAATCCAGCAATGTAGTTGGGCTGAGCCCAGGAGGAATTGTCAAGTAAGGAGATCGAACTTCTGGTGAAGTTGAAGACAACATATTACTTGATCTAATTCTTGTCGTATTCAGCTTTGGAGCATTAAACCCGGCTCTTGCTGCCATCCTCTCAGCAAGGCTGCCGCGTGAACCTGATCTCTGACTGGAAAATGCACTCGATCCCGAAACAAGGTTGCAAGATATCTCATCCCCAACTCCATCTTCACCACCAGGTTCAGCCGCAAGTTTCTGTTTTTCAGGTTCTTGCAAAGGCTCCTTGCTTTCAATATCCAGCTGGGGGTCTGAGAATGATCTTGAACCAAAATCATCACCTAAAATTGAAGAGAAAAGGGTTCGAGGACTAGGATTCAAAGGTGGCCATTCTCCAATAACAGCAACATGTTCATCAATGCCGGCCATGATTAACTCAAATTCTTCTCACAGAACCACTTGAGAACTGGAATATTACCTTAAATTGTTTCACAGTGAAAAATATCAAAATCAAATTCCTGAAAAGTTAGAAGAAATTCATCAAATTAGTCCGAAATGAAATGAAAATATAAGGCCAAAAGCCCCAACTTGCAAATTCAGAATAGAAAAAACCCATATGTCAATGCAGCAACGCACATAAAAACAAAGCAAACAACGTTTTTTAGACGTTGTGATAAAAAAAAACTCCATCACAAGAAATTGGCGTGGTCAATGAAAACACCCAAATTTCTGGAAGATGTCAAAGAAATCCATTAAAAATCCCCTGTAACTCCTCAAATTCAGCTAAAAGGGGTGGTCTTTTCAGCTCCACCCAAAATAAAAAAAATAAACACTCCTGGTAGAAACAAAAACTCCACAAGTAAAAAAAAATCCCAAATCGGACCAGGAATCATTCATTTATTTAAGGTAGAAATGGGAATCCAGTCATAGCCCCAAATCCTAACAGATACTGAAGAAAAGAACCAGCCAAATGAAGGCCAAAACAAAATACAAATCTCCATATTCTAGAATTTGAATAAGAAGCGTATCCAACAAATCCAACAGGAAAAAAAAAGAGAGGAAAAATGGCAAAGCATACGAAAGATCATATCATTCTAACGGTGATGTGAATGGGGTCATTTGCACAGGAAAATAGATTTACAGACGGTATATCTAAAATCCCATTAATGGATCCTAAACAAAAAAAACCAAACTCAGATTAGCAAAATAAAGAGAAAAATATGAAAAGGCCCAATTCCTTCAAATGATAATGCAAACCAATAAAAAACTCCAAACATAACAACACCGAATTACTAAAATGGAGATGTTGCAAGAGCAAAAAGGTGCAAACTTTCAAATGAAGATGGAAATCAATACAAGCCCATCAACCGAAAAAGAAAATAAAATTTTCCTATAAGAAAAATCTCAAAACTCATCAAACCCGTCTAAAACATAAAAATGCCAAATCCCATTTCAAAATTAAAGATAAAGACAGAACAAATTAATTGAATCCTATTCATTTACATATAGGTACTAATAAAATGTACAGAAAAAGAAGAGAAAAGTGGTTGCATTTTTTACATGAAAGCAAGAAAACCCAGAAACCCTGAGAAAAAAAGAGGAATCCAGATCAAATCCAAACCCCCAATTATTCAAATTTAAATGGGGAATGCAAGCTTCAGTGATTGGGTCAGTCCCAGTTAGAGAATGAGGAAACCTGATCGAGTCTATTCCTGCCAAAAGTGGGAGATGAAAAAAATGAATACAGGGAAAAAGAGAAAAGATCCAACTTTCTGTCAAATTCCTTCACCTCACTGCAATGGAAATGGAGAAGAGAATCGAGAGAGAATGGAAACAGATTAGGGGCAGTTTGACCGAGACCGGAAATGGGGTGGATTTGTTGTGAGTTTTTATTTTATTTTATTATATTATTATTATTATATCTATTTTTTATTGATATTGTTATGTTTCATTTAATTATTTAAATAATTCTTTATTTTTTGTGAGGAAGAGCTGTTTCTGTTCTTATCCGCCGTGCTTTGGCCTGTCTCTAAAGGTGGGGTTGGGGCGTTTGGACATCGAGGTCTCTCTATTTGCCACGTGGCGAAGTTTTGAACGTCGATTTCAAAGCCCAACCATTCCAGGCTGTTTCACGGTTTTGACTCGTGGATGATGATGGATCGAAGTCGAGCGTGTGACAGCCTCTCACACTTGAGGACAAGAAGATGTGGTACAAAATGGGCGTTTATCCATAGGATGATGAATAAGAATAAGTTAGTTGTCTTACATGTATTTATTTTGTACCTTAATCATATTCATTTTCCTAATTCATTTCATCGGAATCTTCTGTCTTTGCGTTTTGTTGTTTGGGAGAATGTTTCTAAGCTTGTACAAGCTTCTTTATCTACAAACTTGTTAGAGTAAAATAAAATTCGACCTTAACACTCTTATTTTGTGAAGCGAATTTCAGCCAACACATCAAATTTGTCAGAGAGATAGATTACAAAGATACTTGGGTAAGTTTTAGTATAGGTTTTTTAAGTTTCAATTCAAATATTTTTAGTTCTCACCCACTATTTAAATGAATAGATTTAAAAGTTCTTAACTTATATATAGTGTACTTAAAAAATTATCTCAATTGAATAAATAAAGTCATAATTTTAAAAGTTCAAAAATGAATTTTGTAAGAATTTATTGAGTTGGATCGATAAACTATAAAAATTAAATTATGTCAAATTAAATGTTTAAATGTTGGTTAGATTGACAGGATGATGTGGGCCCAACATGAGATCTTTAATCTCGTGTACCTGTATTGATGGACAGGAAAACTGAAGTTGTGGTGGGCCCACATTATTAGATCTATGAATAGGGTGATGTAGGGATTTCAATGGATCATATTATAATAATAAATGAGTCGTCTTACTCTTTCTCTTTCTTACATATCTTCGAGCTCTCTCAGTCAATGTTATCGGACCCTCTAACAAATTATGTTTGAGGTATTTTGGGTTCAAAGTTGGTCAAAATTAGTCAATGAATAATATAATATAAATATTATATATAATATTAAGTAAGACATATTTTACAAATAAATTAATATAAATATTGCAAATAACATTTAAACTCTAAGTAATATATCAAAACGGTGAAAGATATGGGATAGAAATTATAAGAAACCTTTATATTTCAAATATATCAATTTTTTAATATTAATTTTGGATATTTTGAAGGGGAAAATTAAAAAAAAAAAATTGTGAGCTGCAGTTTAAGGTTTACGGTTTTATCCTCAAAACCGTGGTTTTAACCGATTTATGCGGTTTTGACCAAAAACGGCTTTTAGCTCTTAACCGAACTGCAGCTTTGGCAGTTCCGGTTGAACCGTCGGTTTGACCGCGGTTCGGTCCGGTTCGGTTTTGATAACATTGCTCTCATTAGTTCCTTTTACTCGCCCTTTTCTCTCTATCTTGTCTCTCCCTCTTTATCTCTTAAGAGGTGTCCTCTCTCTTTCATTAATTTCTATAAAATGTAAATGAATTGCAAGAAAACGTGGATTAAAAGAACTTGCATGGATTTGCAAATAGTCAAGACAAACCTTCTTTAAGGACTTGATTGGTGCATTAATATTTTTATCTTTGGTAGATTAAATTTATTTGAAATGTCTATTTTACTCAACAAATGGAAGGAGGGAAAGAAGAGAGATTAAATAAAGTTTAGACAAGATGGATATTTTAATAAAATTTGGTTTACCAAAGGTAAAAATATTGATATAACAATCACTTCTTATAATAGTATCAGTTGTCTATTGAGTTCTTTCATTATCTGTATCTTCTCTTCAACAACGCTATTGTCTTTGGTTCAGTTGGTCTAAACTTTTTGAAAAGAGGTTTGAGTAGGAAGAGTTTCGAAGGAAGAAGATGAAACGAAAATGTAAAGAGGGGAAATAGGGTTGAGATTCAAATTTAAACTCACTTTCTCAATTTAGATCGTCCGAATAATATATAATCATGGTCCAGATGATCTTAACTGAAAGGAATGGAATTTTACAGTCGTTAGCTTGGGTTTAGATCGTTCGGACCATGCTAGTGGATGGTCTGGACGATCTTATTTATATTTATTATTTAGTTCGGATGATAGAATTTACACATGAATAATCGTCCGGACGATCTTATATATAGTTCGGACGATCGAATTTACGCATGAAGCATGGTCCGAACGATGTTATAGTCCAAACTAAAGAAAAATATTCTTATCTCACGTCTGGACCATCCGAGATGGAAGGGCAAAATGGTAATTTCTATTAAAATTTTGAAAACTCGTATCTCCTGAAAGAAAAATCCCGTGTCTAAATGCTGACCCATAAAGAATATGGAATTATTAATCTCTTATAAAACTTTAACACTTTTTCAAAGTACTCTTAGTATTTTCCTTTAAAAAGCATCATAATTCAATTCACCATTAAACTTAATCTAATAATAAATGTTTTAACCATCAACATCTCAGCTTATACATATCACATTAGTTATTTTCATATGGTCCTATTTTTTTAATTTTTCAAAAAATTATGAAAATAGTCAATATTAACATATTGGCTATTACAATACCAATACAACACGTTAAAAGGATATATTAATAATATTTAAAATATCTATAAATTAGTCCTTGACCTGAAATATCGTATTAGCAGATTTTCTTTCATTTATTAGTTGATTTTCTATTTTTTTTTTTCATTGACCTGAAACTCTGAAAGGAAGTTGGAATATATCAAATGGGAAAGACCAACTGTTTTTCTTAAACATTGTTTCAACATAATCTTTTACCAAAATATAAAAAATAACAAGTGAAGAGAATTTGCCTAATGTTTTGCTCTCATATCAAATACTATAAATGTCCCACCACTAGGTAGCTTAGCTGGTGGCTTCTCCCCTCGGTAAGGGAGAGGTTACGGGTTCGAGCCCTAGTGGTCTTTACTTGAGAGCATGGGCATCTATGGTGCTCTCCCCAGAAGTTTTAGGAGGACTATAGCTAAGGAGTAAGTTGGGGTGAATCTGAGATTTCTCCTAAATTTGAAAAAAAATATTATCAAAGACTATGAATGTGATATTGTAACCCTAATTTTTATTGAAAAACCAAGAGGAAAAGCACAAATATGTTCTTATTATTTTCTTTATATTTGAATTCAAAGGAGTTAGAGTGATTGTCACAAAAATGTTTTAGAAAGTGGAAGTTCTGAGTTCAACTCTAACTCTACCCGAAAGAGTCACTCTTTCTAGAATTACCCCATGTGTGTGAGTAGAGAGACTTGCACATATCTCGATAATTAGACATGTACTCTAAGAAGCTGAACACTTTGATCATAAAAAAATACACTATATTCATAAAACATGATTTGATAATGTGAAAAATGTAATCTCTCCAACATGCCACCTAAAAAATGCAGCTCATTAAATAGTTTGTAGCCATTTGCTTTATTAATTTGTTCTTTATTCTATGAAATTTAGGGTTTTTTTTTAATAATTTGAAGTACATGATATTTTCCAAAATTAAAAAAAAAAAATAGAGATTTTTTTAAAGAATTTTCCTACAAATATATCATGCATAGAATTAAATTACATTACATGGCACTGTGACTCTCAAAAGTCAAAATGCTGTAGAATATCAGTGCTACCATACTTTATATTTAAGCAATTTCTGTGTCGGTGGAAGTCCTCACATGAATTTGCGAGAGTGAAGCCATACTTAGCATGTGCCAATATTACTTTGCTGTTTTTTTTATTTAAAGAAATACTTCTGCATCTTGATATAAATGTAGCCTAGGTTTCTTATTTTGTTTGAATTAGATATGTCCTTGTCCACACTTTGCACAACAAGGTTCACACCATTTTGATTTGATTCTTATTTCTTAACAACGAAATATTGCACATCTCACACTCCTGATTGTCATAATTATTAATTAAGATATTTTATTTGTAAAAATAACTCAATTTTTTTTTAAAATCTGGTTAGAATATATGAAGAGTGTGCTACACCTTCACATCGAACATTTTTTAGATGAAAAAGCCTTTCACAACAATTCAGAGCAGTCCATGCAACCCTAAGGGTTGGTGTCTTGACCAGGAAGACATTTCAAGAAGCAAGAATTCTAAGTTTGAATCTCATTCCATTGTAAAGGACCACTCTCAATAGTTTTATACAGTGTATAGAGGTAGAGAGGTTTGTACATGCTCCAAAAATTAATCGAATAGTGTAAGAGATTTTAGATATCTAAATAAAATTTAGAGTAGCCCAAGCTATCCAAGTTTGTGAGACGAGGCCACCCAAACTTTTTATGGACTCCTAATTCAAACTAATTATAAACCTTATCGGCTTCCTTCTTTATAAGATTCATCAGACACATAAAAAATGATGTTATATTTATCTTTTTTCTTTGCACTTTTTTCTAACAAGAATCTAAATTTTATGTTGGATTTTTCACGATTTTTCATATGTAAATTTAAAAGAAGAATATATTACTAGATGATAAAGGTTTTCTAAAACAGAAATCTGCACATGATTAAGGTTTCCAAACAGAAATGTCCAGCGTTGGACCTTTTTCCTGAAAATCTAGATTCCCTTGTTTCAAAGGAGGAAGGGTGGGGAAATCCTTTGATTTCTCTACACAGCTGAGAACACTTGATGTCATGTGACCAAAAAGTTATTCTCCACCTCCTTTTTACTGTATGAAAGACGTCTTAGTCAGACTAGAAGCAGTCTGACTAGATTTCATAATTTTTATAATATTTTCAAAAAAGTTCCCATTACTTAATTATTATAAAATGTTTGTTAATTTGTACACGAAACCCGGCTTACATTTTTATCCAATTGGTAACTATTGTTATCTCAAAAGAGTTTGAAGAGCTGTTAAACCCATTCTTTGGATGAAGTAACCCCCTCTTTCGTCCAACACCAATACACCTGTCTATCTGGTTACTTCTTTGACAGAATTTCCAAGTTCGTTGAAAATAGAAAGAAGACAATTAAAGAGAATCAAATCACAATATAAAGATTTACGTGATTCTCTTTTGATCTGTCCACAGATTCAATACTGATCAGTATGCTCAAAGTCAAGAAAAAATGAAGGAGAGTCAGCTCTAGTTCTCGATTACAGCTTTCACTCAAACATCTCTCTCAACATGGCCTAACCGTTATATCTTTATTTTTTCCGACTATGACTTAATGGAAAACTAGTGCCAACCCCATTTTCTCAGCTATCAAGGCCAGAATTATTTTTGTTTGTATGAGGGAAAATTTGGACTTTCATATGATTTTTTTTTTTTTAAATAATATGGTATTTCCACCCCACTTTAGAGATGAACCTAATATCATACTACATAATTCAGAATGCAAATTCACATATATGTTTTTTTCCTTAAAAAAAAACTCTCTCAGTCACATCTCATAATTTAATAGAAATCATCTAACCTTAGTAAAGGGATCATTTGGCTTCAAATCATTTTAGTCTAGGTCGGCAATATTATTTTCACAGGTTGTGTCAAATAGTAAGTCCCACCTTATAATTTAAAAATATTCATTTAAATTAGATATTTTATCATAAAGTTATTGAATTGTATTAGTCTTTTTTGTTAGGATTAATAACAAATTACTAGATAAATATTTTGACCTATCATTATTAATCTAAAAGTGATGCTACATCGCACAACTTAAAAAAAAAAATGAATTTCAAATTATAAAAAGAAGAATAATTTTAATATATTAAATTAAATATAAAGTAAGTCTGAAATAAAGATGCCCATCCTAACACGGAAAAACTCTTTTAGCAGACACGGATTTTAGTAAATTTCTCATTTTACTCTCATCCATTCGAACGAAAAAATTTAAAAAAAATCAAACATTCAGAAATCGGTTCACATTCCCGTGAATCGGTGCACTGGACCGGTGCACCGATCGAATTACTACCAATGGAAATTTGAAGAAAGTGATTCGGTCATTACACCGATTTCTTGAGATGTAAAAGAGTCTAAATTGGTGCACCGATTCACTGGAAAGTGATCCGGTCGGTGCACCGATTTCTAAATGTCTAATTTTTTAAAAATTTTCGACAGACCGATTGAGACAAAGTGAAAAGTCCACAAAATTTGTGTCTCTTAAAAAATTATTTTCATGTTAGGATAGACACCATGAAATAAACTGTATCCAATTTAATGAGTTTCTTATTATCTGTTCACATTCACATCCTTGGCATGGAGTACTCAGCGCATGGATGATTGGACAGACTACATGTACGGGGAATCATATCAATGAAGATTTGATGCAGAAGTTGGTAGAGATTCTATGAGTGTCCATCCACCTCTGATTATATATTAGAATGTCAGAGTCTTTTTAATCTTACAATAATAATATCATAATTATTATCTGCAATTTTTCTTTTTAAATCTCACAACATGTATGGTTTCAATTCAATCGGGTTGGAGTTAGGGGAGGAACTCGTGTAAAGATACATTCAATTCTCACTCTATCTTAGAGCCTCGTTCTCAATAAAGTTATCTAATGGATATAGGTAGAGAGATTTATATATATATTGAGAATTAGTCGGGTGCTCTAAGAGAACTAAATCAAGAATAAAAATATCTCTATTGACAATATGTCGGCCGATATTCAAATATCGGTGATATATTTGATACAGAAAATAGAAAAAAATTATGAACTTTATAGATATGTACATTTTTCATTAAATATCGGTAATTTATATAGTCAAATATTATTTTTAAGTTACGAACTTGTAATACTCCATCTCAATTTAAGAATTAATTATGATTAATTATGATTAATTAAATAATTTTTTATCCATTAATTATGAATTATTTTCCTCTAATCGTAAAGAGTATCAAATAAGTTCTTCAACGGATCTGAGTTTGACTCGATTCGAATCCGATAACTCTTTTAATTAAATTCCAAAGGTAAATGGACAAGTTATGAATATAATAATCTTATTATTTCAGGCTTAAATCTTACCTGCTGTATAAACTCAGTCATTTGACTTAGTTTGAACTTCAAATTTTAGATTATGCATTATTTTTAAATTCTGGATCTAATGACATGCCAATATCGTTATAATTTCGTTAATTTATTTTACCCCTAAGTTTTAAAGTGGCAAAATCCCAATTTGACAGGGTAGAGGAAGTCCTAAAAATATATAGAAAGAGTCAGTATTCAATCTGTATTATAACTAAGCTGTTTATTTCTTTACACTCTAAAATAGTTAGTTTTTTATATTTATTTTAAGCCGTGAAATATGGGCCGTTGAATATTCTTTCACTTGGAAAATGTGGTTTTTGATTTCAAAACACTTTAAAACTTTAGAATGTTTTTATCAGACAAATTTACTCTATCAAACTATAAGGTTGGATACTTTCACAAAGAATCTTTAAGATTAGAAGATTTTGTTAAAACGGTGATTTTTAGAAAAAACACTGGGTTTTTAAGATAGATTTCACTCCAAATTTTAATACCATACTCAGTTTTTAATACCTGACCTACTGAACCAATTGTATCAATTTAGTGAGACCCTGAAATACCCCGATAAAAGAAAGGACATAGATGTAAATAGTAAAAAGAATAAACTAATATTATATTATAAAATAATATCAGAAAACAGATAAAAGATAAGTTTTAAAGCTACTCTTGTAGCTTTTAGTTGTGTTGGAAGATTACAATACCGCCAATTGCCTAGTCACTGTATGGTAGTTATAATAATAATTATAAAATATATAATAATAAATGCATAGTTATTAAAAACCTATAAAGCTAATGAATAGCTTAGGCAATTGATATGGTTAAAAAAATCCATACGATTGCTTATAAATAGGAGTCATCGGAGAGGAAGCGAGAAAGAGAAAAAAAAAAAACCCCTTAAAGTCTTTCTGCTTCTTTCAAAACAGCAAGCTCTCTCTCCTATTTTTCTTTTATTTCCTCTTCTTTCTCTTTCTTTGGCCATACCAGTAGCAGCCGAACGTTCAGGTTTCTCGCATTCTTTTAAGGGTTTTTAAATTTAGTCAATCTTATACAGAATTTTGCACCTAAGGTATCGAAATAATTATATTCTTATTTTTATTAACTCCATATCAAGTTAGGAGTAAAATAGCTTAATATTGGGGTTAAAAAAAATGAGATTTTTTTTAAATAGAGGAAAAATAGATTTCCTCTTAAAATTTAAATTTTACCCTCAAGATTTGTATTATTTTACATTCAAAATATAATTTTTGACCCTAAGTAAAATCTGAGAAAAGATTAACCCCAGCTGACTATTGTGTGTTTATTTTTCCGTCTTCTGTGTTTAAATTCCTGTACTATACCCTCTGTGCCAAATTCTCAATACGTCTCTATGGTCCTTCTTCCAGAAGACAATACGAGAATAGGGCACTGAGTACTTTTATTTACTTTACTGTCTCTATACCCTTTGGGCCTCTCACAATACGTCTCCATGGTCCTTCCTCTAGAAGACAATACGAGAGAAGGCACTGACTACTTTATATTTTTCATTTTATTATAATGTTTTGAATGGCTGACAACTAACTTTCTGACATAATTTAAAGGAGTAGAAAGAGCGTAGGTGACTCATTACACATATCATGTTTTCTTGAAAAATAGCATAGGGTTTGGGAAATTATTATGTGTATATACTGATAAATAGAAAATTTATACATTTTACTCTATCTTACAGATTTTCTGTGAAAAACTCAACCGGAGAAGGTGAGGAGACTCGAACCAACACTTGTATTGTGTTATATGTTAAACTCACTAACACTAGACTGAAATGGGACCCATGGTCAATTAAAGATGGAAAATGCTATATAAGTCCAGAATACGAGACCTGACACTGTCTACATGTAAGGGATGTAAATGTTCTAACTGTTTAGAACGTAGGAGTTAAAATGGTGTCGGAGAGTCGAGGATTTGTAGTCTCTAACGCATTATGGACCCATGAAGTGTCTGGGAATTGTTGGGTAAAAACTGGGGTGAAGGCATTCGTGTTATTAAATCCAGTTTTATATATTGGTGTGATATTGATTATTTTATTGATTTCTTTTACTGGTATTTGAAACACCAAATGGTAAGGCTGAAATATGGTGGTTCTCTCAGAATAAGTCCATGTGTAAGGAGGGCACTGGAAATCATGCATTTGACATTTGCATGTGATAATTATGTTCATAAGTTAAATCTATGGAAGATAATAACTTTGTAAAATTTGATATCTGCCGTTGGGCTATAATTGCTGAGATTAGCCGAACACCATTTGCGAACAGTTGGGTTGGACGTATTAGTAGGCTGTGGTCGACGGCCATCAACTGTTGGTGTTGGATGGGTTGGTAGACCGGGTCGTGGAGACCTTATGCACTTGCAAGTTGCTATATTATTTCCGTGGAGGAATTAATATTAGTTCTGGTTGGAACTTTAAATGGGGGCTGACCCCGGTGTTGTAACATGGCTGGGGACCGACCCCAGTGTTAACAATACAATCTGAGTAAAAACCATAGAAGATGATCATATGGTGAAAATAGGATATGTTAATAACATGCTTTTCTATGACATGCATTGCTTATGCATTGTTTCATTATAATCATTGGATTTTATGGTGAGTTCTCCCCACTGGGTTGTTGCTCACGTCTCTTATAATGCAGGATATGAATCAGATGAGGGATTGGAGGGACCAGTGGTGCCTCTTTGAAAGTCGGAACTTAGAAGTTCCCAAGGTTTTCCACACGTGGAAACCATTTGCTTGCTTAAATATATTTGAGTATTTATAATAAATATGCCTCATGTGATATAAGAAACTTATGTCTGTAAGTTTTAATGTCGTATACATTATATCCATTATGTTTTCGTGCGTAATGCTGATGAGACAAATGAAAATATTCGTTGTGTGATATGGGTTGTATATGGGGACATATGGTATATGTTTGAGTCCATGTGTGAAGAGCACGTGTGATATTTTCTAGGATTGAGTTCTGGTAAACTTTAAGATCCAGCCCAGTTATGACGTTAGGTGATTGAAATTTATTGTTTAAAAAAAAAAAAAATTTTGTCGTATTCCGGGCCCACATCTGGGTTTGGGGCGTGACAGAACTCGAGAATTTCAAATGTTTTTAAAAAATGATGAAAATGAATAGCCCTAAACCCTAACCCTCTCTAATATTGTCTTATACAAAATTAAAAGCTATACAAATCATATTCGTATAGCCTCCTACACATTTGATGATATAACTCTCTAATCGGTTATATAATGATATGCTTGATTTTATAAGGTGGACAATGTATTTTAAAAAGTAAAAAAAAAAAATCCATACGAGTCTTTTATCACTTATTAGAGAGAGACGATTAAAATAAAAGGGTTTTTTTTTTTATAATTATAAAAAAGTATAAAAGGGTAAAATATTAGACAACCATGCTAAAGCTGGCTCTTGATAGATCTAAGTGGGAGAGGAAAGTTGAAACAACAAAGCTTTCCTTGAAATGAAGAAAGTTTACATGAAAAAAAATCATTTGACATTTAAGAAATAGAAGATGTTTAGGCTTATTAAATAAAATAAAATAATTTTTTTGCACATTCCATGCATCAAAATAGAGGCTTGAATTAGGATATTTCACCCCTGCTAGTTCGATTGGTTAGTTCCTGTCTCAGAGAGCGAGATGTGGCATGTTCAAACCCCTGCAAATTTATTTTGGTGTGCTTTATGGAGTCAGAAGTACCAACGTAGGGATTTTAGTAGGTCTGTGTCTGAAGTTTTCCACACGTAAATTCAAAAAATAAATAAATAGAGGCTTGAATTCCAAATTTCCAATCAGATAATTTATTTCCAATTTTGGGTTCAAATCTAATTAGAATCTGCATTAGACTTTGAAATCAGAGTTGGGCTTTGTTTTTATTGGATAACATTTGGATCTGCTTTTACAATCAGCCAAATTTTGCATGTATTCTAATTGAATCCAACTTGAGTCTAGTTCATCGACTTTCTTAATGATTCATTGAGATCTTTAAAGTAAGATCTCATTTGAGACTTTTCTTGTGAGATCCAATTCGAATTTAGAATGACTAATTGAGAAGGTCTATATTTGATATGAAATTATTAAAAATATTTTTTTCTGAGCTTCTTGGAATTTTATTCATTTAAAAATTTAAATTTTCCATCTCCATTGTTGTAAATAGGTCCCCTGCATAGAGATGTAAATGAATAAACTTAAAATTTTCCATCTCACAAGATTGTAAGTTGCAGAGAATGAAATGAAGATAATGCAATTATAATTTTTCTCTCTTTCGTATTTTCAGTGAGTCCACATCAGGGGTCAAAATATCGGCCGATACGTATAGTATCGGCCGTACAAAAAAAAATTCGGCCGATATGTCCGATTTTTTTACCGAATTATCGGCAATCATATCGGCCGAATTTTAAAAATTCGGTTTTTTGTTTTTTTTTTCTAATTTTTTTTTTCATAATAAATATCGGCCGAGATGACCGATATATCGGTCCAAATCTCGGCCGAATCGGCCGTTTTTTCCCCCTGAAAACAGTAAATCTCGGGCCTGGGCCCAAACTCAAGTTCGGCGATATTTTTCCTATATATCGGACGATATCTCATGTACGATATATCGGACGAGATATCACCTGTCAACCAATTTCTCCCCATCACATCTCTATGTACGGCGGACTGCAGGATTCGGCTGGTCCGGCATGCGTGAATATTTTATTATTTTTTTTAAATCTAAAAAATCGACCCGGTCCAATTTTTTCCTATAAATACCATTCACGTACATCTCAAATTTCACATGTTATTTTCAAAGAGAAAATCAGATTTAACTATTTATCTTTCAAAAAAATTGCACTCTTCATTACTTGATTTAAGTAAGTTCTAAACGACCCAGATTTGTTTGAAACCGAACGATCCACACCGTTCAAAGGTTTCTTCATTTACAGATCTACTGGTCTTGTAAGTTTTGTAATTTATTTCGATTTATCTGTATTTTATTTTAATTTTTTTAGCCAAAAATAACATAAAAGAAGTTAAAAATGCTTGAAGTTAAATAAGATATGTAGTAATAAAAGCTTTATATAGGTATTATAATTTTTTTTCCATCTTAATGTATCTGTAGTTATTTTTTGTGTACTTTGTTAGTTACTTATTTTTTTTCATTTATTTATTCATTTTTGTTAACTATTTCAACATAAAATAGCATAAATGAAAAAAAAAGTTAGAAAATGATAGTACCTATAAAATAATAGATGAACATTTTTCATTTGCTCTTAGTTACTGTTACTAACATGTTAAAATTTACAGAAACATTTTTTACATTCACTTACTCCTTATTTTAATTATTTTATTACTATCTATGGACTATGATATATAAATATTAGTAAATGGTAAAACCTATACAATAATACATGAAATTTTTTTATTTGTTGTTATTTAATGTATACTAACTTCTTTTACAGGGATGAAATTTTTTCCTTTTATTTTATTTCCTTTTGTAATTATTTCATTATTATCTATGGACTATGACATATAAATGTTAGAAAATGATAAAACCTATAAAATAATACATGAATTTTTTTTATTTGCTGTTATTTAATGTATACTAACTTCTTTTACAGGGATGCAATTTTTTCCTTTTATTTTCTTTCTTTTTGTAATTATTTCATTATTATCTATGGACTATGACATATAAATGTTAGAAAATGGTAAAACCTATAAAATAATAGATGATTTTTTTTTATTTGCTGTTATTTAATGTATACTAACTTCTTTTACAGGGATGAAATTTTTTCCTTTTATTTTCTTTCTTTTTGTAATTATTTCATTATTATCTATGGACTATGATATATAAATGTTAGAAAATGGTAAAACCTATAAAATAATACATGAAATTTTTTTATTTGCTGTTATTTAATGTATACTAACTTCTTTTACAGGGATGCAATTTTTTCCTTTTATTTTATTTCTTTTTGTAATTATTTCATTATTATCTATGGACTATGACATATAAATGTTAGAAAATGGTAAAACCTATAAAATAATATATGATATTTCATTGACTAAGAAAATAAATTATGAAATTATTTCTACAAATTTTCCTCATTTATATCCTTTTCCTTGTAGTTTTCACCATTTTATTACTATTTATATAATTTTCCGCTATCGTAACTTCAAAAATATATTAGAAGATGTAAATGTCCGATATTTTATGAAAAAATTACATATTCAATAAGCTCATAATTTTCTGCATTTACTGTAATTTTTTTGGAATTTTTTAAAAAAAAAATGAGAAAGAGAGAGAAAAAGTTCGGCCCCGGCCGATTTTTTTACCCCTGATCCACATCACATGTTCATCTAAACCATTGCAAAACAAATTGTAGAAAACCTGATAGGGCAGGTTTGGCAGATGTTGGGCTCAAAAGTCTAGGTGTTCTGACTGACCATGTCAGATGGTGACACATTCAATGATCACAAAAATGATATGGATTGATAGATTATGACGAGGTCTCTTGTATGGTAAAAATAGGACCCTATTAAATTATATTAACCCTTAATAGTTTAAGATTAAAATGAACTATTGAAAATATTTTGACCTATCATGATAATCGAATGGACAAGATGTATCAAATAAAAATTATAAATGGTTGGGTCTAAGATCCAGAAAGAAAGAAAAAAAATTTAATGGACAAGATTTGATATTGAGTCGGTCCTATGTGGGGCCTCTGTGCAAACGTCCAATAGCTGCCACTTGAGCCCATGTGGATAGATGGGTTTTAGAGGCATTGCCTTCTATATGATGTGTATAAAGTTTCGATCTTAATGAATACGAGAAGCAATGTTTTTTAAGACCTTCAAAATTTCACATATTTTCAATTACAAAAATTTATCAATTTAGATCAATAAGTTTTAAAAGTCAAATTCGTGCCAAATTGAGTACTGGTGGAATTCACAAGGGTTAGGTGGGTGTGAGGAGGGAATTGGATCCATTAAGTTCCATAAGATATTTACTTGAGCTCTTCCCTATACTGGCTTTTCGTCATAATGCAACAAATATCTGCCAGTCTGCCCCATGGGAGGCCTTTCTCAACTGCTACACTGTGTTCCTTGCATGAGAATTTACAAAAACAAACCCATCGATTTGGTATACTTGGCAAAGAAGTAACTAAAAGCAAAAAAAATCTAAATACAAATGTAAAAAACAATTTGACAAGTTGCATCAACTACAACTTCTTCAACCAGAGAGCAACATTTTCAAAGCACAAACAAGAAACTAAATTGAAAATTTCCAATATCTATTTCTTTTAAGGGTTCCATAAATTTAGTTCTTCCCATGAATCGAATGAACAGAGTGCATAAACTATTCTAAGAAGCTTGATACCTCAGAAATTTTCAGGGCTGTCATCTAGTTGTTTCTCATCTTCTATCTCCACCTCCAATATCTCCTGTATAAAATAAACAAGAATCAGTTGAGAACAAAAATCAATAAAATGACATGTGATTGTTCTTCGTTTGCCCATCAAAATTTGTATCAAATTGTGGCAGGAAAGGAAACAACCTACCGGGATCCTTGACTGCAAGTAATTACCAAGCCTTGCTAAAACTGTGGTTCGTTTGTGCCAAAACCGACCTCTCAAAGTGAGCTTCACTAAGGGGCCATCCACTTCAGCAAGCTCAGCTTCTCCTAAAATCTTTCCACATTCAGATCATTGCACAAAAGCTAGAAACTCGAACTTAATGAGGTCCAAAACTAATCAGAAATGAAACAAAGTTATTACCAAAATGAGTTTAAAACTTTCTTTAGTTTTATGATGACTTGTTCATACATGGTCATTGCCCCAGAAACAACAAATAAAAAAAATTTGTGCCTTGAAATTCACCTGTTATGCCAACTGAAGCATCAAAAACCTGTGCAAACTGCAATCACAGAAAATCAAATGTCTCTCAACCTTCTTTCCACATATAAAGTTTAGATGAGTATTACTAAAATGGCAACGTGCAAATGCCAAGAGTTCCATTGAACGTAACAAATTTCAAGTATAAGCTAAAATCATCAGGAAATATTAGTACCCAATACTGGAATTCATACCATAATCCAATATAATTTCAAGTAAGTGTCCAGTACAAATGAAGAGTTCCAGTCCATAACCTACGAATATATTTACTTTCAACTCATTACCTGTGCTTAATTAGAAGCATTCAATGCCTAATTTAGAGCAATATATCTAGTAAAATTAAATGGACTCTTCCATCAGTATATCCAGCATCATGAGGGAAATACCTAATAACACCAACGGAATGCTAAAACCTTGGGAGAATAACACATCAATGCTTCCCTTCTTCTTCTTCTTCCATTAATATGAAAGCCGTACACAGGATATGTGGGAAAGAAGAAGAAAGAAGGTTTACTCAACAGAGGACTATACAGGCATACACATCATCAGCCATGTTCTCATCTATCTGGGAATGGGTCCTGGCCGGCATGAACGGATCATGGATCATGGATCATGAAATTTTTAGCTCTTGATTAGATAATCTTAATGGAACCATTATGAATGTCTCAGACCTACATGTCTCTTCATATTTCTTCACAAATTAAGGCATTTCGAGTGAGGATCATCATGTACCTTTGCACATCAAGTTACTTTGAGACTTTAATAGGATCTCTTTTGGAACTCCATTGATCTATTTGAATCAAGGCACTTGCAGAATAATTCCTTTCCTTTTGAGCCAAATAGACCATCCTGTTGGAGTAGATGTTCTCCTCAGTAGGGCTCATCATGGATATCCAGATAATGGATCTGCCCCTAAAAATTCAGGAACAGATTGAATTTTTAACCTGATTAATAATTGGATATGGGTTTAATCCAAGATTCCATATTTGATAAATAAAAGGGTTGATTTCATTTTTCAAACTGTCCCGATAACCTGATAACCCAGAACATGACACCATGTCAGCCCTATTTTTTAGGAATCAAGAACACTTGTCCTCTATCTATGAGATCTGGCTAAGAGAACCATTTGCCCCAACTTTAGAAAATTTTTATTGGAAAAACTGAAAAAGAAAAAGAAGGGGAAGAGGGTGAGATAGCCAAGGCACCAACAAAATTCAACTTGACCCAAAATGTATTGGTGAAAACTGCAAGAACTAGGAAAGAAACAACAAGATAAGTAAACCAACCACGGAAGCATCAACTCAAGAATAGAATTATGTACATTTTGCGATGTAGACACAATACAAATCTAGTTCACTGATGAGCATCGTTTTGGTCTGTGTAAGATTTTACATACTCCGTGTATGAATGGAACATCATAATATGGAGAATTTAGACCCTAAAAGGCACACATCACTGTTCATAACATTTAAAACATTATTGATTATAGTATTCAACCCCTACTAGATCATTATAACAGTGAATATTTTCTGTATAGACCAAATAATTTCACAAAATAAAGGGTAGGGTTTGGTTTAGGTTTCACATCTAAGTTGGGTAGGGTTCAAGTATAGAGATTATGAAATAGGTTCCAGTTGGGTTGCGTTCAAGCCACTGTATGGCTATTAACACCAACAACCAAACTACTCTCAACCGATTGCTACCCCTAGATGAGGTTCCTTTTGTATGTTGTTTGAAGATGATCTGATGCTAATTAGACATTAAGGCTGTCAACAACAAGAGTTTGAGTTGGGTTTGGTTGGACATGTAACCAACTAGGAGTATAAATTAGCCAAACCAAGTTCAGTCAAGCTTGGGTCAGCTTGAGCCTTGCTTGACTTTTGTCAATCAAGGCAAAGCCTAACTCATCAAGTTAGAGCTGAGATCAGCCTAAGCTCAAGCTTGACTTGCCGGCATTTAGTTGAGCATTCGAACTTGAGTCCACTTTCAGCACCTCCAATAATGCATATTAAGAATGAGCTTGACTCAAGTTCGACACAAGCAACATACAATATATACATCATTTTATAACATTGAGTAGATAAACTGAATACAACTAATGCATACAAAATAACATGCAATCATAGGTAATACATACCAAGGCAAGCTGAGCTCAAAGTAGACTCTAAAAAGCTAAACTTGGGCTTAGCCAAGCTCAATGAGCCTGTTAGCAAGCAGACTTGCGCCAAGGCTAACAAAGCACAGCCTAACTTGATCTTAGCTTTGGGCTCTGAAGCCAAGCTCAAATTTGGGCCCTATCATGCCAAGTCAAGCTAGTTTGTTAGTCAGTTGGTTTGCTTACAATCCCAAAATTAATCCAAACATAAAGATCATCATTATCATCATCTAAGCCATTTATCCCATCAATCTGAACTTGGCTTTTATATTTAGATTTGACAAATTATTTTCATAGACCAACTCCTATCTAATGCCCATGGGACTTGAACTCACAACATCCAAGCTCTAACAATGAGTCTCAGTGCTACAGGTTCTTGTCATATCTATACACACACACTATACGTTTCATCAAATGTCAAATTGTTTTTACTTTATACTTAAAATGTAAAGAACATTTATGTATGGATTACACTGAAAGTGATACATCCAAAATATTTGATAACCCATATCAAAAGATCATGCTTAGGTTTTTCTGAAGTAATTCAACTTACCAAACATACGCACATGAAAATTCATATGGACAATATTGGGTTTGGATCTCTCAAATAATTAGGATTAGAACATGTACCGTAGTTGGTAAGTGTTTTTTTATTGCATCCACAAGGTTGCAGGTTCAAGACGGGCAATTTGCTCATAGAAAATATTTGCCAAACTCCAATTCTGAATGGCATCTCTGAGAAATGGGATAAATAGCTTCAATGACGATTAAATCCTATGGACTCAGTGTTAATTTAAAAAGGGTTAAAATTAAAGACAGAGGCCCAGATCCCATTTTACAGAAAAATGAACTTTTCTAAGAAAATGGTTAAACCATGTCTCTTGGTTTGTAATTGAAGCACTCCCAAGGGTACTCTTTATACTTATCATCATTCAAATGATGACATGGGTGCTAGAAATTAGTAATTTTCGAAGAAAATACTTTAATTTCCATGCATCCAATTGGAGTAAAAATACATGAAACGAAGGAATTCATAAAAGGTGCAGAACTGAGTCACGCTACAGAAATTAGAATACTTTCCTCGGATCTAGCATCGAGCAAGACCTGTCGGACGTTCTCTTCTGTGAGATCGAGAAGCGGAAGCTCTGCTGAAATGCAAGGAAGAGAGGATTTCCTACCGTTTTTCGATGATTTCCATCTTAGGCTTCTCGTTTTTCTTGGGGTTAGTGTTATGGTTCTAAGAAAGGTGGATTTGCAGAGGGTTGAGGGAAGAGAAGGAGATGAGAGGAAAGAAGAGGATAAGGGAAGTGGGTACTTTAGCGCCATTCTGTTCTGTTTTAAGAAGAGGATAAGGGAAGTGGGTACTTTAGCGCCATTCTGCTCTGTTTTTGCCCTGCAAAATTTTTTAACGGCTTTCTCTGTTTATTTATTTGTCCCTTCACTGTTCCAATTGCTCTAATCTTGACCGTTGATTGCTACAATCGTGTGTGACCAACGAACCACCTGTCGACAGTGACCGAAGGGTCCGAATTGCTACAAATTATATTTTTATTATTTAAGTGCGGAAAACTCATACACAGTCCAAATGAAACCCCCGGATGAACCAATTATCTCTAAGGCACACTAAGCTTAAACTATTGGAGTTCGAACATGCAATATCCTGTTTCTTGAGGCAAGAGACACACCAAGGTTAAGCTATAGAGGGTCGAACCCGCAACCTCCAGCTTCCTTAGGCAAAAGGCAACTAGCTGAACTACATAATTTTTTTATCATTTACACATTATATTAAATTTATTTAAATATTAAAATTATCTTATAAAAATTTCTATATATTTGATGCAAAATATATGATCAAAATTTGAATTAGAAACTCTTTATTTTGATTTAGAGATTTTAATTTTTAGATTAGTCATTCAATTTTAAAGGTTTAGGTGAATAGATAGTATTTTTTTTTTAACAATAAACTTTGATATTTAGATAGTGTAACGACCCGACCCGAATACAGGAGTTAGGGCTTGACTTAGTGTGATATTGTCCGCTCTGGGCCTCGCACACCAGCGAGCCCGCACGGTTTTGCATTTGGGCCCAGGCCCACCTGGCCCGGCCTAAAAGGCCTCACACGAAGTTACACATGGGTGGCTTGATATAAATCCACCCTCCCTTTTGTTTCCCACCGATGTGGGACTCTAGGGGAGGGAGGGGTATCACAGGTAGCTTTAAACAGTAAATTTACTTTACAAAAAAACACCCCGGCCGATATTTCAGCCGATATGCAAATATCGGCCGATAATTTTCTCTCTCCTCCGATATCGGCATTTCTCTCTCCTCTGATATCGGAACCGTAAAAAAACCGCAAAGAACCGTGAAAAACTGCAAAACCGTGATAAACCGTGTAAGACCGTGAAAGCCGTATCGGAAGAACCGTTAAAAATCGTGAAAGCCGTTAAAAACTGCAAAAAACCGTGGAAAACTGTTTCGGTTTTTTTTTAAAAAAAATAAATAACTTTAAAATACCGATATTTATGCATATCAGCCGATATGGTGACCGATATTGCGGACCGAATATCGGCCATATCGGGCGATATTCATTTTGTACGGTCGATACATATTGTATCGGCCGATATTGTTCGGTCTTAAAAAATCGATATATATCGGCCGATACAATATGTATCGGCCGATATTTCGACCCCTGCTTTACACAATCAGGAGATCTAAAATTTTTCATTTGTCAATTTATAATAGACTATTGTCGGTACATATTGCGCTAGCATCTTTTATAAAAAAGTATTGAGAGAGATTACATATATTTCATCAAATTAAACAAGTGTAATGATTTTTGTGTAAAATGAGGTTTTTTTCTGTGGTGCACCAATATTAAAGAAAATTTTAATTTTTCTCTTATTTTAAAAAAAAAATGGAGGAAGTAAGAGAAAATTTTGGAATTTCTTTTAACGTTAGGTATAGTATCAGAAAAGCTCATGCTGCAAAATCACTACCCATAAATAATATATTAAAATTAAAATATGTAATCTAATTTATCTAAGTTCTTTTTAAGCGATCACCACATGGAACTTTTGTACTTTCGACAATCTTGTGGCGCCTATAAAAAACAACTCACAAATATATTCTTCACTCAATTTGATCTCATTTTAAGTTAGATGGGCCATTTGATATAACCCCATAAAATTTATACCGATAGTTAAAACTAAATCTTTTAGACTACAAATAATATGACGTTATTTATTCAATTAAGATGATTTTTTATAGTCATTCTATTCAAGTTACGACTTTTCCAACCAATTGATCTACGTGTACCCATATGGGCCTCACATTCAGGTAACACGAACAAGGCACCTCAGGGCATTTGGGATCTAATTTATATGCATAAAATAGGACCAATAAAATAATAAAAAATAGATTCATTAAATTTTATATATATTATAATTAGAGTTGATATGTATAAACCCCATAAGTTAGACTAGATCCAATTCATCATCCTAAGCCAGGTGTACTTGAAATTGCCTGTATCAGCTGGGCCAAGCCGAGTTTTTGTCTATTTTACAGTCCCTCTTGCCCAAGGGCCCGTCATATTTCAGGCCCAGGCCTAGTGAGAGTAGGAAAATAATGTATGTTTGTGTATTGTGCAATTCCTCTAATAGTCTATTGTGTGGTTGATATTTAGATGTCAAAGTGAATGGCTAAAATTAAAAGATTAAGAAGCTAATATTGATTTCCAATTATCATATATTATATTTTTTAAATATATTAATAGACTTATAAGCTTCAGGCAGGCCGGATGTCTTGCCTTTTATACAGACCCGGCTGAACCCATAATGGTTTCGGGTGACCTAAGGCCCAACCTTATACAGGCCAAGACTGAACCCATATTGGGTTGTACTAAATGGGTTTGGGCTTAGCTTACCCAACTTCCACTCCAAGTCAAATTTAGACTTGATACTAATTTTTGAATGTGTGGACCTTATGTGATTCTACTTATTGGACCTGAATCTGATATGAGCCCTTGAGGCGTTCATAATCCCTTAGTATCTATAAATGATTAATTTTTTTTTTCTTTATATGTAACCTATATGGAAAATATGTAAAATATATAATATACAAAATATATCTATCTCTTGTAATACCCCACCCCAGAGGGGGTCTATAATGTGGAGTAGAAAAAGTCCTTCTAGCATGAGGTCTTTTAGGAGCAACAGTGGGTTGGCTCACCAATTGAAAACCGTGTAAGCCATATATAAAGCTTAGAGCGGACAATATCATGCTAGTAGGACAAGTCGTTACATCTCCTATTCTAAAGTGGTAAGAAGGGTATTTTTTTGTCCTTGCATGTACTAACGAGTTTTCTTATACACAAACAAATCTATAAAATTGATCGGTTGCATCTAGTTAATTTCCTTTATAGATTTTTGTAAAAACCATATAAAAGATCAACTGTGTAGATTGGAAAACATTCCACGAGATAGAGATGAACCAAACTTCGATTTTGAACTCAATTTTTAACCATTTGATCATAATACACAAAACCACCAATATCTTCCAAATTTTTGTTGACACTTGATAATTTCAATCATTAAAACCAAGTAATAGAAAATTGTTTTTAGTATTGAAATTTAATCTACTTATAGCTCATCAAGTTTATTCTCAACCAGAACAACTGAATTTTTAATAAGAGAAATAGAATTAAAAAGAAAAAGAATAATTGGATGTCATGAGTAAATTTTGATTTGGAATGCCCATATTAAATCTAGGGTCCCCGTTTACACATCCGGATTTTCTGCCTCTACACACCCATTTTTTGATGCGGGTGGCTAATTACCATTGTGCCCCTATATTTCCATTCGTTCCAACGAATTCCCAGTTCATTTCACCATTCGTTCGAACGAATGGACACAACCCATCCCATTTTGATTCGTTCGAACGAATTAATCTGTTAAATTAATTCGTTCGAATGAATGAAGTGGGTGAACAGTAACATGAGTTAGTATTCACCCGCTCCACTGTTCACACGTGAAGGTTGGATTCGTTGAAATGAATCAGTCATTCATTCATCAATTTTTTTTTAAGTTTTAAAGTTATTTTTTAAACATTATATATTTTAAAAATTTCTCAAATTAAATATCCAGACTAATTATGATAATATGATAAAAATACTTTAAGACTTAAAGGTGTTTTGACACTCCTAAATATTTAAAACACAGTATTTTACAAATAAGGGTATCCCCAGGGTGTGTCGAAAACACATTTAAGAGTGTCAAAAGACTTTGAAGTCTTAAAGTATATTTATCAGGTTATCGTAATTAGTCCGGATATTCAATTTGAGAAATTTTGAAAATACACAGTGCTTAAAAAATAATTTTAAAGTTTTAAAGGAGATTTTATTATTTAATACACTATGCACATTATTTTTTAAGCACTGTGTATTTCCAAAATGTCTCAAATTGAATATGCAGACTAATTACGATAACATGATAAATAGACTTTAAGACTTAAAGGTCTTTTGACACTCCTAAATGTGTTTTCGGCACACCCTAGAGATACCCTTATGTGTAAAATACTGTGTTTTAAATATTTAAGAGTGTCAAAACACCTTAAAGTTTTAAAGTATTTTTATCAGATTATCGTAATTAGTCTGGATATTTAATAGAGTGATTCGTTCGAACGAATCAAAATGGGATGGGTTGTGTCCATTCGTTCGAACGAATGACGAAATGAACTGGGAATTCGTTCGAACCAATGGAAACGTAGGGGTAAAATGGTAATTAGCCATTTGCACCTGAAAACGGATGTGTAGAGGTAGAAAATCAAGGTGTGTAAACGGGGACCCTAAATCTAATAGTATTTGTTTTAGACTCTCAAACGTTTTCAAAAAATGATGCCACTCAAAATTTTAAAGGAATTTTCGTTGAACTTTATAGTGGTATATATAACCGATTGCATTTACAATTTCTAAAAAAGAAAAATAATCAATCAAATTAATCTATAATTTCATGATTAGAGAAGCTGACAACTAAAAATATACATTAATAAGGTTCTTAGTGAAAAGTCAATCGAATGAAGACTCTCCGAGATCAAATTCAATTGAGGTGAATTGTGTGGGGAAGAAATTGAAATTAGGAGCAGTGGAAAAGGGTGGGTAGGAAGTCTCCATGAGTGGGCCTCCTTTTGAGTTTTGACTCACATGGGTGGGACCCCAATAGGGCTCACTAGGACTGGTCTTCTTTCCTTTTTTCCCTCCAACATAATCACTCTTTTAATTTCAATTTTCAACTGCCCTACCCATTTTAGCTTCCTCACATTCACATAATAAAATATAAATGATCGATCACAGACAATTAAAATGTAGGTTGGCATACTTAATAAAACTCTGAACACTGACTCACTGTTTCAATGACACGACACTGAGTCACTAATTTAGAGTGTAAACTACTTACTTTGGTTGGGCCCCACTTTTCTCATTAGATTCTAGATTATGTACTAGTCAATAATTTGGAAAAGAATTGGTTGCTCAGTAGAATTGTGGATTGTCTTATTAGCATGATTTATGGTGGCTTGGCCCCACCATTTAATAGTGTGATTCTAATACTAATTTGAATTTTCCCATATTTCAATGTCAATTACTCTAAGGGGTCTACTTTGCTCTACAGTGTACACTGCCTCCTTTTATTTTAGAATTGAGATTTGAGTTGAATCAAATTTTTATAAATTTAATTTAATTTATATTAAAATTTATTGAAACCGATTAGATTTGATTTAAATTGTTGACTCGAATTATTCAATCTGACCAGACTCGAATTCTTGACCTCAGTCAATTCAAATGTTATTTTATAATTTGGTGCATTCGAGTCAAGTCAGATTACGTCGGATCAGATCGAATTAATTATAAATTTCGTAACTCAACTCAACTCAAATTTTATGTGGGTTTTAATTTTTCCAACTCGATCTGATCCAAAATATACAAATACATAACTCAAACACACTATTTCTATTTTATCTATTTGATATCACCTTTTTTTAGTTCTACTTTTCTATTTAACTCCATCATATATCATAGCTCATACATTCTATCATTGCACTATATATAACATCTTTTTTATCATTTTTTATATTTTTATTTATTTATCCTTTATCCTTTTAGATGAAACTTTGTAACCTTTAAATTCGACATAATGAAATTATCTCTAATCTTTTATATATATGTTTAAAATAATTTAAATCAAATTCTTTTGATTTATCATCTATTAAAACTATTTTATATTATCTTCTCTCATACAAAACTTTTTCTCAAAACCCTAAAAAAGTAACATATCTACAAAATTATCCAAGTAGTCCTAAGATGCAAATATGGGCTGCCTCCCATGACTCAACAAAGAGACATGGTGTTGAACTACCAATTTGAAGAGAAATGGACTCCTCTTTTGGACTCTCTCTATCTTCATATATTGACCACATAAAGTAGCTAGATGTTTCTTTTGCACGTGCCCTCCTCCTCCTCACACGTGCAGAAACATGTAGGTAAGTTTTCATCACTGATGTGTGCATCTAATCAACCAAATACCAAACCCTTAAACCATAATGCACACCCACAGACCAAACACACCCATAGATATTGACACTCCCATTTTTCCAATATTTTATGCTAATCATTTCATTTATTTAATTTCATTACATGAGCTATCCAGCAATTGATAATTCCATTATTGCTAGCTCGGGCGCCATTCGAGGATATTTTAAAATTCAAAAAAAAATATTTTTTTATTGCGAGGGCGGCATTAATTAAGCTGGATTAGATTATATAAGCATGTTTTAGGGTTAAAAAAAGAATATCTTTTTTTTTTTTTTTTTTTCTGTGGATCTGGATTGTGTCCCTTTTAGATTGTACCTTTGGGATTGATAGAAAGGTGCTGAGTGGACAATTATAAGATCATGTTAATAAAGGTATTGATCAGAATGCTGTTGTCTCTACTTCCATGAATTTTGCATCATTAATTGATTGATATCAAAGGGAAGAATGAGATTATTCTGAAATGAAACTTAGCTTTTTGACTCTCAGCCATGCAAAAGCAAAAGAAAGATGCTTTTGAAATGCCAATGCCATTATACAGATTGGTGTGGTCTCTTTAATGGAAAAAAAGAAAGCATGGGAAATGATTTTCACTTGTTTTACAGATAGATCCTTCAAAATTTATTTATTTTTTTATGAAGTCAGGTCTCTTAGAGAAGCATTTCTACCCACAAACACGGGATAACTCAACGAAGAGTGATCTTCTAGAATAGAGTGATAATCGAACTCAAGACTTTTCCTCTTCTCCTATGGTCTTTTAAATTCAAATTGCAAGTCCATATTTGTCATTTCAATGAGCACTTTATGAAGAAAATGTACATAAAGTAACTAAAGTATATGATGTATTTCATAATCATTCATACAATCAAACATTTGACATTTGAGCAGAAACAGATCTCAAATGATATCAGATCTCACTTTCCATTCAATTGTTGCATCCACCATCATATATGATCAAAAGCAATCCTTCAAATGCAACACAAAACTCTGATGTGTGAGACACAACACCACAAAAGTAAAGAAAAAGTATAATGACAAGGTAAAAAGGAGAAAGAGAGTTTGAATTTGAGGCTTAAGCAGAGATCCCTCTTTTCCTTTCAACAAACATGGGTCCTCTCAGCCTCTCTACAGTGTCCTTTCTGTAAACTATTTACAATAAAACAAAACAGATTCGAATCATGATCGCCGGATCAGCGGCAGGCAAAACTGTAATTCAATTCAAGAGAAGCCGATTAACGAAAAATCAATGGTCCCAGGTTAAGGCTCTTTTTCTCTTGACTCATCAATGGAAGCGTCTTCTTTTAATGAGAACCCATCGAGGATGTCACTCTCTGAGTCGATCTGTAGCTCTTTAAACATAGCCATCACTTGAATCATGGTGGGCCGCCGGAATGGCCGGTCATCTAAGCATTCACAGGCAATCTTGAGGTACTGATAGAGCTCAGCCTCACCGGATTTTTGCAATGTCAGCTCTGGGTCAAATATTTCATTCACTCTCTTCTCTTTAACAAGCTGTTTTGCCCATCCAACAAGGTTGTTGTCACCAAATTCTGTCGGGTCAATAGGTCTCTTGCCTGAAAGAAGCTCTAATAAAATTACACCATAGCTGTAAACATCGCCTTTTGTGGTGCACCTGAAACTCTGGTAGTACTCGGGAGGGACATACCCAGGTGTACCTGCAAGGGTGCTGACACTCAGATGAGTGTCGAGAGCATTCATCAACCGGGCCATGCCAAAATCTGATACTCTGGCCTCTAAGTTTTCGTCGAGAAGAACATTGCTGGACTTCATGTCCCTGTGAATTATGTGAGGAATGCAACTATGGTGAAGGAAAGCAAGCCCTCTGGCAGAACCTATTGCAATCTTCTTCCTTGCAGCCCAATCAAGTTTCGAACTCCCACCCTTGACCTTCCTATCATGAAGGACAGTCTCTAAGCTGCCCCATTTCATGTACTCGTATACAAGAAGTCTCTCCTCACCAACCT
Organism: Chimonanthus praecox; assembly: GCA_022113865.1. Taxonomy (NCBI): domain Eukaryota; kingdom Viridiplantae; phylum Streptophyta; class Magnoliopsida; order Laurales; family Calycanthaceae; genus Chimonanthus; species Chimonanthus praecox. The sequence continues at coordinate 57,954,750 of CM039089.1, forward strand.
TGCAATAACCCAGTAACGGGACAAGGTTGCGGTGTTTGATCTTGCCAATTGTCTCCATCTCTGCAGTAAATTCACGATCTCCCTGGCCTGTGATGCGGACCAACTTCTTAATTGCCACAGTGCATCCATCTTTCAATCGAGCCTTGTAAACATCTCCGAACCCTCCAGACCCAATTAAGCTTTCTTCGCTGAACCCATTGGTGGCTTCCAGGAGATGAGCAAATGTCAGCTTCCTCAGAGGCTTCTCAAAAGTTGCAACATTGATACTAAGAGGCTCAAGAACCCCAGAGAGCTTCCAACTGCTGCTCCCAGAAGTTGGGAGGCTCTCAATGTACTGCTCACGTTGTTCTTCCGACTTCTGGGTCTTGTTTACCCGATACAATGCAAATGTGAGTGCAAAGATAAACAGAAGCGAGACTGAAATGCCAATAACCACACTCCCAGCCATGGACTGCCTTCTCTTTGCAGAATTTGAATTTGCAGGATTGATTCTGGAGGATGAACTGCAAAGTGGCAATGGGACCCCGCAGAGGCCAGTATTGTTTTCATACCTTGATGCTGGAAATGTTGTTAATTGACCCGATGAGGGGATTGGACCGCTGAGATTGTTGTTCGAGACATCAAGATCGTTGAGGAAAGAGAGCCCTCCTAATGACCCAGGCACAAATCCTTCAAGACTGTTGTGGGAGAGATCAAGAACACCGATGACTTTCAATCCTCCAAAGCTATCTGGGATGATTCCTGTTAGATTGTTGTGCCCCAAATTCAACACCTGAAGATAGGCCATCACCCCCAAGCTGTCTGGGATTGTTCCCGACAGTGAATTGTAGGAGAGATCAAGATAAATCATAGTGCCATTGCTCGAAAATGTATAAACCGTTGTCCCAGTGTATATCCTCGTTGACAGGCAAGAATGCACAATTGGATAGTTTGCCAGTCGCTCAGTACGGATCCCCTCGAATTCAAGAAGTCCCCCAGCACCCCTGCAAGCAGTTCCCCCCTCATTTCTCACAAAAGCAAACTGCTTTCCTGAAACCACTCCAGGGGTGATCTTACCAGCTTGATCTGAAAGAGACGCAGGAACATGTCCTGTAAGTTTGTTGCTGTTCAGATCAAGCCAGATCAAGTCCCGACAATTGCCAAAACCCACAGGAATTTCACCGTTGAGCGAATTGTTTCCCAACTGAAGAATTGCAAGGCTCCGGAGGTTCCCAATCCCACTGGGGATTGCTCCAGTGAGACGGTTGCTGGAAAGAGAGACCCAGATCAGATTACTGCACCTGGTGAGGGAAGGAGGGATCTTGCCAGATATTAGATTGTTGTTGAGAATCAAGGACTCCAAGCTCCAACCATTTGAGCAGAGGACATCAGGTATTTCTCCATCAAGCCGATTAGCCCATAGAACCAAATTGGTAAGCTGGGGAAGTTTCCAGATTGCTAAAGGAATTGGGCCACTGAGATCATTAAAACTCATATCAACAGTCTTCAGACTCTTGCAGTTCCCGAGCTCTGAAGATACCGAGCCAGAAAAGAGATTGCCCGCCAGGAGGATTCTCTGCAGAGAGGTGAAAGCCGAACAGAAGCCTGTTGGGATATTGCCCTCGAATCTGTTGGAGCTTAGATCAAGAACTTCCAATTGAGTACAGTTCTTCAGATACAGAGGTACTGAACCAGTGAAGTTGTTGAAAGCAAGGGAGAGGAATTTCAACGAGGAGAAGGAGGCAACAACAGAGACATCACCTGAAAGCTGATTGTGGTTGAGATCAAGTACTTGAAGAGATGAACATGAATCGAACACCAACGGCATCCCACCAGAGATGAGGTTGTAAGAAAGGTCAAGTTCTCGGAGAGACTTACAAATCCAGCTTAATTCAGCTGGAATCTCGCCTGAAAACTCATTCTTCCCCAGAAAAAGCTGCTCTAAACTGCTGAGGTTACCCAGCAATGCTGGAACCATTTCGTTGAACCCATTGTGAGTGAGATCAAGCTTCTTTAATTGACGGCAATTCAAAATGCTAGACGAGCGCCCAATGCCAGAAAGGCTGTTGTAGGACAGATCAAGCTCAGTTAAATTACCACAAACCCCGAATTCAAATTCAGCAAATTGCCCAGAGAAATTATTGTGGGAGAGGTCTAAATGCCGAAGAGACACTGATGAGTCAGACAAGAAATCAAACGGAATCTTCCCAGAGAAGAGATTGTAAGAGAGATCAAGTGTCGCAAGGTTCCGGCAGGATGCAGACACCTTCCCCAGCTGTCCCGAGAGCTTGTTATCAGAGAAATTTAGTAGCTTTAAGCTCCCGCAGCTCAAAAGTGAGTAATTCAACAGATTGTGGTCAGAAATCCGATTTCGGGAGAGATCTAGCACCTGAATTGATGAACTAAATGGAAACCCGCCGCCGGGAATGAAATTGCGAGAGAGGTTGACTGATACAAGGCGATTGCATGAGGTGAGGAATCCTTCTGAAATTACTTCCGAGAAGTTATTGCTGGATAAATCGACAAGTTCGAAGCTGCAGGGGAGAGTAGATGCAGCTCTGCTTTGAGAAAGATTGCCGTAGAACGAGTTTCCTCGCAGAGTAACGTTCCTAAGGGTCTCCACTGCGATCAAATGCTCGACCCAAATCCGACCCACGAGCCTCTGCCCACTAAGATCGAGACCCACGACCCGCTCATCCAGCTCCGAGCAGACCACGCCCGTCCACGAGCAGAGCTTCGAAGCAGAACCCAGATTCCAATCCTTCAAAACATCATTTGGATCTCGCTCAATTGATGAATTTCGAAATGCAATCAGCGCCTCGGCGTCAGAAGCAGAAGCTCCGTACCCGACCCGGTAAGACGACACAACCAATAGGGATAATATCCACAAACCCAAGAATTCATCACGTCTCAAAACCGCCATTTTTCCAATCTGAAAAAAATAAAAAATAAAAAAAGAAATCACAAACCCAAGTTTCCCCAAAGCTCTTCAAAGGTAATTAGAGAAGTAGAAGTATCAAAGAACATACCACGAGTTTCTTTCTAGATTTTCTCAACTATTCCTTTCTTCTCTTCATTTCCCTTTCTACATTTCCAGACTCCCCCAAACAGAAATTGGTAATAAACGAACAGGATTCCCCTTTTTCCTCTCTCCGTAGCGGGATTTCAGAAAACTACAGTCGCCGGTTCTCTTCTTACTCACTCCTGCATTTCTGTGTTTCTGAGCTACTGCCCTGCAAATCAAGATCTTCGGAAATTACAAAACGTGGAAGAGACAGAAAACGAAAAGGAAAAAGAAAGACAATCAAAGACGGAAGCCACCTTTTGTTGTCCGGACGAGTCAAAATCAACTGCTGAGGTTCAGATTCGTAGTCAAGATATGCTCCCCTTCTGCCTCCGACGAGACACGTAAGCGGCAAAAGATTCGGATGGAGACCGTACCGGAAATCTCCTGTTGTGTTCTCTGAATCGGCGAAGAGGGAGAGAGAGAGAAAGAGAGAGAGAGAGAGAGGGAGAGGGAGGGAGAGAGAGGAACTTGAGAAAAGAAGAATAGAATAATAGAATACAGAAGGGACAAGTTCCAGAGAGGAGGGGAAGAAAATCGAGAATTTTTATTAATTTTTTTAACTTATCTTATTTTATTTATTAATTAATATTTTAATTTAATTGGATTTCTTAAGTTGTGGAAGTGATGGTCAAACATGGGATTTGATTCTTTGATGGCCCCTTTTTGGCTTTCTCTTTCCCTTGGCTTTTCTTTTATAAAGGCCAGTGTCCTCTGAGAGCATTCTATTTCCTATTCTATGTCCCAATGATTATTTAATTTTTTTAATTTGAATTTATTTATTAATAAAGTTATTTAATTTTAATTATTTATTTATTAAGTTAGTTAATATATTTAAGTAACATTTCCATACAAATTTTAATAAATTTGATAATAATCAAATAAAGTTGAATTTGTGTAAGATAAATAGATCTTGTCTATGTTAAACCTTGAAAATTCAAACACAATCATCAATTTATTAGGCCGTTATACATGTTTATTGAATATATCTATTAAATTAAACTTCTTATAGTTAAATTATATTAAACTAGAGTCGATAACTTACCTATGTATGATATATACAATTTCTAAAAAATATTTTCATATAATTTTAATTCCATATCCATTATAATTGTAAATTTTCAGCACATGTCACTCTCCTTTTAACTTAAGTGCTACATGAAAAAACATAACCGACAGGGGTCGAAAAAACGGTATTGGCCGAGATATCGATCAATAAATTTCTCTTTTTTTTTTTTTTAACAAAAACCACCGACATCGGCCGATATGATGCGGTTTTAATATCGGCATATCGGCCGATATTCGGACCCTTGATAACTGATATACAAGGCATGGTGTAATTTTGGTGACTCTATCCCTTAGAAATGCTAAGAATATGACTCAAAAGATGATTATTTACCTTAAAGGGTTTCTATGCATTTTATTGTTTTAAAAATTTAAATCATATTAGATTAATGAAAAATATTACATGAGGTTGACCATACAATTGAATAAATTTTATAGAGCACCTTTAAATTTCAAGATCTCTCTATGATTCTTAATAAGCTTCGATGTTAATCATCTATGAAAACTAAACATTATTATATTGAGATATATTAGATATATGGTAGATTAAGAAACCTTCTAGCATATCTCAATTAATTAAGAAGTGAACCTTATTAATAAATAATTTTGCAGTCTATTATTTATCATAATTGGTCATTAAGATGTAATAGATTTCTTTAATATAAAAATGAGCTCCATATATGAAATTTATGCAACCTCTTTTTTAGTTTACAAAAATTCCTATCCTGTATTAGATTAGTTCAACTTGATATTCATATCTCAAGTTAACCCCAACTAGACATATTCATGAAACTTTTCTTTGATTTAAAAGAAAAAACTCTCAAGTCCATTTCATATAAAGTTGGTTCAACTCGATACTTATACACAAGTTGGCCTCCATTAGGCATGTAACTGACTATATATTATTTGTTGGTGTCGAATGATCCATTTTATGACCGCCCTCATTTAAAATTAGATAACTCTTTTTACCTTTACGATGACTTCACTCTACACTAGATAGCCATTTCCGTAGGTTGTTCTCTCAAATATTCAAACTTAAGACCCAAATATTATATACTTAACTAATATATCAAAAGCATCTAAACTGATAGAACATGAAAAATTAAATCTTCAAACATATCTTATATTGAGCTTATCTAATCCAACACTGATATCTTAAATTGGGCTCTAGTACCATTCTCAAGCAATCAATTGCTCCTAAAGATTTAAGAAAAAAATACAAACAAAAATAGTCGAATATTTAAATGCAAGATGGAAGACCATTATTTGGAATAGTCTCGTGGACTAGCACACTGGCCATCTGCTTGTATTTTGATAGGTTTTGTTTTCTTTTGTTTGGCCTTGGCGTGTATTAGGGGACTCTCTTAGGCTTCTTTTTTCCCTTCGTTCCTCCTAAAATTAGGAACCCGACACGGACCTCGGCCCACGGAGGGGCTACATTGCAAATGCCCTTGTACTTTCAACTAATTACGACAGAACCAAACTTCCATACTTCTTGCTTCCATGTACGTACTTCTATTTAAAAATTAAAATAATAATAACTCTGCAAATTGCAATTATTTTAGTGATTTTTTTAAATACCAAGATGACTCGATTGAGTCAATATTAGTATTTTATTTGGCAGTTGATAAACTCAATAAAATGTCACTCTTCTCAATAAAAAACCTAAATCAAAAGGCCTTCAGCGGTTAAAAAAATATCCAATGGCCAGGTGGGGGTCATTGGGTGGCCACTGCCAACTGTACGGCTTATCACATGCTACTCCATCCCATAATTTTTTTTAAGTCCACTCAATTATCGAACTTATTTTTTAAATGAATAATTCAATTTAGTTCATTTATTAAAAAAACATTCAGTCTTAGTTATTTTTAAATGAATTTGTCTTACTAAAGTAATAGTCTGATTAAAAAAGTCTTTTTAATTAGATAAACAGACCATCAGGGCCGGCCCTGAGATTTCAGGGGCCCTAGGCGAGATTTTTAAGATGGGGCCTTTATATACTCGTAAAAAATAAAATCATATAATTTTTTTTTACAATGCGTGAAACTAAATAAAATATTATAACAAAGTATTATTTAAAATTTATTCTTATTTTGAGAAGCAAAATTACTAATTAAATTACAATATTTAAGTTTTTTTAACATTTATTTTTCAATAGATAAGATAGCTAATTTATTCAATATTTTTTGTGACATTTTAGACCGAATATAAGATTTTATCAATTTTAATTTTGAAAAACTTATTTCTGCATAGGTAACTGTAATTTGTATAATTAATATTATTTTATAAGTAATTCATGCATTTGGAAAACAACAATTCATTCTTTTGGTAATGCATCTTTTATCATATGGAGTGTGACATTAATGCAAATTCTCATTTGAAACGAATATATTATTATTATTTTAATTTTTCATTTTTTGGTATTTTTTAAAAAATTAAAAATTATCTTAATTATAATGATTTATACTTGTATATTAGTTCTAATAAAATCTACATTAATCAAATAAATAAAGTTATGTTTTTTCATCTCTTCAAATTTTAAAAGCTTTAAATTATTTTTAATTCAAAATTATCAACTCAATATAGATTTCTCTTTCTCTTTATTTAGATGATAGATATATTTTAAAAGAGTCTTTATTAATTAAAATTATTTTATTATTATTATTATTATTAAACTCAATAAAATGAGAATTATAATAATTATTATTATGATTGTTAGTATCATTATTTTAATTTTTTAAGAAATCTATGCTTTTTCATTATTATATTATTAAATAATTTGATAAAAAAAAATTACGAAATTATTATTATTATAACACAGCCGGGATTTGATCCCAGTCCTTTTTCTATAAAGGGAGAATTTTAACCAACCAGACAAGAATGTATATCTACTTTAAATAGACATTATTAAATATTTAATATATAGTAAAGGAACTTATGGACTTGGGGGCCCTTTTTTATTTGGGGGCCCTAGGCGACCGCCTACTTCGCCTATACCCAGGGCCGGGCCTGCAGACCATCCAACTTAACCCATCAACAAGATTGAAATGAATTCAAAGGCAGGTCCGATAGACATCTGAACTGAAAATCTCAAGTGTTCTGGCGGATAGAGCCCAATAGTAAATCTTATTTGACGATCATAAAAATTATAGTGATAGATAGATTATCACGAGGACTATCATATTGTCCAAAATAGATATATTGAATCATGTTAGTCATTAATTTTGGATAAATATTTTGATCTATCATAATTAATTCAATTATAAAAAAATATCAAATAAAAATTATAAACAAAGAAGAAAAATAATTTATCAAACTAAATTTAACATTGAGTAAATTTTACATAAAATATTTGTCTTAGTATACAAAATACTCGAAGTTTTTTGAAGTGTCACTTTGAAGTGTCACTTTAATGCAAATCTAAAATAGTCCCATACCAAGCATGACCATGACCCATCTTGAACCCAGGAGTAAAAAAATTGTTTTGGGATGATATCATCCGAGATATGGGCCGATATCATTTTTTCTCCACTTTTATATACAAAATACTAATAAATATTTACCAGATTCATGGATTAACAGGTATTTAAATCCCTCAATATACTTAGAGGACAATGTATGAAGACCACCATTTTTGTTGCCTATCTTTTAATTCTTTTATTTTTAATTTTATCCAAAGGAATCGTTGCTACCAAACTTCCACCCATAAACAAATACGTTGTTGAGACTTGAGAATACATTGAACCCGCCGGCTTTTCTTCTTTCGTTACGTTATAAATAAAAATTAATAACAATAATAATAAATTAAGTTTTCTTCGCCCTTTCTTCGTTTACCAATTTTAGTATTAAAATTCATTTACATTTTACTAACAGGGGTTTGAAAAACGTCTCTAATACCTATTACTCTGTATCTGCTAAATAGGTGATATATATCTCTTGGCGCTTGCAATCATAGGCTCACACGGTTGTAGTTCAACTAATAATCTTCTGTTTTAAGAAGTGAGAGGTGCCAGGCTCAAACTCTCATGACCTCACCGGTTGTGCCCTAAGAGGAGTAGGTATAACCTATTGGGGTTTTACGTTGGGTTTTCCAGACGTAATTTTAAAAAAAAAAGTGATGTGCAATTTTTTTTTTTTTAATTTTTTTAAAAAGGAAGAAATAAAAATAATCTATTGTGAACATGTTTTGGTTTGTTAAGATCTATTAGATATTATCTCATTAGTAGTTTACTAATATTGTCTTTCTCATTTTAGTGATTTCCCACATTTAAATCATTTTATATGGTTAAAAAGGATTAGTTTCATAGACTATCATATCTTTGAAAGCAAAAATTTTATGTAAAAATTATAATACTATCTAAATATTCTAAAAATTGAAAGATCACTATTAGCAAACACCTTATATGAAATTGGTGTTGTCTAGTGTCTAATAACATGTATCTTCTATTACACTCCATGAAATTTTCATTTAATTCTATAGATATACTAAATATCGTCTCATTCATTTTTTATTTTCAAAAAACCTCCAATAATAGAGATCATCTTTAATAAAAAAAACTTAAAAAAATTTGATAAAAAAAAAACTTAAAATGGACAACTCTAAAGAAAAATGATATTACAAAGGGAAATGCCTTTAAAAATGGAAATTTTTGAGTTTAAGCCTTCTTAAAATCGTAATCAATGCAAGATTTAAATTAAAAATGACTGTAACTACTATTTTTCAATAAAAAATAAAAAAATATCTATATAATATGTCGGATTGTCATGTAACACGATCATACAATACAACATTTATCAATCGAAAGATATGATATTTTATTCTAATTATTTTCTACAATGAAATTATCTTATCATATTGTTTTCGTGCAAAAATCTATAATAATGGAATACCTAAACAAAAGAGTCGCGTATATGACTGCAGTGATGTGAATGCCTGCGCCAAACTTTTTTTGAAATTAAATAATTGTCTTTGAATGTCAATTAGAATATTTTATCCGTTTTCAAAGATAAGAAGGAAGTAGAGAGAAAATTAAAGGATAGTGATCCCCCAACATCCAGAAAATTAAAGGATAATGATCATCCAATATGTATTTTGTATAATCTGACACGGATTTTAGTACATTGCCTATTTTACCCTAGTGATCTTCCAAGATGCATTTTGTATAATATAACATGGATTTTAGTATATTGTCTATTTTGCCATTCGAATCGACTTGCCAAACCCTTCAAATTAGCTCATGGGATCACTCATCGGATCACTGACCCTTCTACTTCAGTATAAATCGGCTCACTGACCGACTCACTAAAATTTATCTAAGTGAGACTGTTTTTCATACAAAACAGCAAATCGGATCACTGAAATCGGCTCACTGACTGGATCACTGATCGACTCACTGAAATTTATCTAAATGAGACTATTTTTTCATATAGAACAACAAATCGGATCACTGAAATCGGCTCACTGATCGGATCACTGAATTTTTTTAAAATGTTTTCGTATGGCAGTGGAAGGGTAAAGTGGACAATACTATAAATCCTATATCTCGTTACACAAAATGTCCATGGAAGGATCGCTACCCAAAATAAATTTTCTTTCTTCTTATAGAAAATTGGATTTTTTAAACGATCATTTTAAGTATAAAACTAGGAAATTACCCTTTTTTATAATTGTATATTTTTATTAAAAATTTAATTATCTAGCTCTAGCATAAATAAAAAGTAGAAAGGTGAGCTTTAGAACTGCTTTTCTTTTTATGAAAAAACTATTTCAAAATTTGCAAAAAACTACATTTTCATTGAAGATTTTACTTTCAATCAAAACACAAACATACTCTTGATGTGTTCCATCTTATATTTTGAAAGTGAACCTTCAGTCTTTTATGGGGGTGAAACTTAAGCCGGGTTTACGAGAAATCAATGGGTTTGGGTTATGTTTGTGTATATATTGGATCGGTCGGGTTGGAAAAAAAAACCTCACATGAAATTCGAGTCGATTCGAGTTGAGAAATTTAAAAGCAACGCGACCCGATTACATCAAGTTATAAAACAACATTCGGGTTGAGTTGGTTCAAAAATTCAGGTCGAGTCGGGTTGAGTAACTCAGCTCATCAATTCGGGTCGAATCAAGTCGGGTTCGATGAGAAAAGACAAAGGGATTTCCCTTGAGTTTTATAGGTGCTTTTTCCTGTGAAGGGGATTCCCTTTAGTAGGGGTTTCTCCCACCGTGGAATTGTCCTCTGTTTATTTGGTAATTGGGGAAAATATATGAGGAGAACATAATCTTTTTAAAAAAAAATTATATGGTAAATATGAGTAAGAAATTTTTAATTCATTGTCAATTCCATGATAATTGTCTTAGTGAGTCTATGTAATAAAAATAATCAAATTTTATATTTTGACACAAACATAATTATTGAATACCATCTACCAAATAAAAAATAACTATCCATCTTGTGAAAGAAAAATTATACTAATCTCCAAATACTTTCTTTTAGCCATTTATCCCAACAATCATTCAAAATAATTAATAGATAAATACAATATTTTTCAAACTCATTTCTCATATTAAATAAAAGAAAACATTTGAATCCATTAATAGAAAGAGAATTCACTTTTTTTCATATGAATTAGAGAAATACATAATTTACGTAAAAATTACAAAGTTTCTAGTTTTAAAAATGAATTTTACATTAATAGTTCATTTTACAATATTTATATTTATATAAAAATATTAAAAAAAAATTAAATAAATGTATAGAATTTTATATATATGAAAATCAAATTTTTTTTTTTGTCATTATTTTAGTGCTAATCTTAAAACTAGAATCTGACTTGAAATTCGGAGTTGATGAAAGGAGATGAAAGTTGATGAAAGGAGATGAAAGTTGAGGGAAACGTCTATTCCTCTCCTTCTCAAGAAAAAATCAAAAAGGTGGTGAAGAGAAAAGTAATTAGAATTTCAAATTAGTTCTTGATAAACTATGTACACAATTAATAAAAAATGTTTCACTCTCTTTAGATTAAAATAATTTAGTTGAAATTTAAAAACATTGGTGTTACTTGGAAAATATCGAGGTAATATTTTAAGCTAAGTATTTTGCGGTTTACTACATATAAATTAAAAAAGAAAATATAGAGACAATATTTTAAAATATACATATTTTGATCTGAATTTAGAAAATAAATTTCAACACCGATATTTCAGATTGAGGCCGAAATTTGAGACTGAGGATTATATGGTTGAATTAGGGAGGAGCAGGGGCATTTTTGTCATTTGGTGTGGTTGGGGGTACTGTCAAGTACGTCATTGAAGGGGCTGCTCCCGGCGAGGTCATAGATTCCTGGTGGAGTCCAGTCTATTCACTACCAAACAGCGGAATCCTCGCAAGTAAACGGCGATCAGGAATTTGGGGCCGTCATTTTCCAGGAAATTGAAATATGAAGAAAACGACCTTGGAAAAGAGGCAGAGGCTTTATCCGCTCCTCGAGCGCACGAGCGGCTAACATCGTCGTCTTCCCTTTGTCTCGCTCCAGCCACGCGCGCCCCGCGTAAAATTACCATCTTATCCCTACCACCCTCCACCTAACATGTGAGTATCAGGTACACAGTATAATATATAGTATATTAATTTTTTAATAGAAACATTTTTTTTTTATAGAATATGTCTTTCTATATAAATGGCAAGTTCGGTAAATAACTAAATAGTTCAAGTGTTTAGATCGGCCTGTCAAATAACGAATTTCGTGCAATGATCACAAAATTTATATAAATTGATAGATGATTACAGAAACAGAAACAGGATTGAAAAAATGGAAATCGCGAATATATGGATGGTGAAATTATTATATTTTTAATTTTTTCGTTAAAACTACTGATATTGACAATATATCGGCCAATATATATTGTATCGACCGATATATATATTTCAAAATCGATACATATTGGTCGATATAATACGTATTGCCGATATTAAACCTCCGATAGAAACTATCGTACTATTAAAAATGGGACTCATTGAATCATATTTATTAGTGTTCATTTTTAAGATAAGAATGAATTATTAGATAAATATTTAACTTATCATAATTAATCCAATGATTAAAGATGGATCAAAAGAAAACTATGAAAATTGAATTTAAATTTTAAAAAGAAAATTAATTTTAGTAGACCAAATTTAAAATAAGGTAAATTCACATGAGGCCTTGTGCCTAGGCACTTTGTAGATCTTCCATCACTTACCCACCCATCGCTTTAACTTAAATTATTGGGCTTAAATGCAGTTTGTTTTTGTTAGTAAGAAGCACTGTCCTTTGCGAAAATGATATTAACAAAAAATAGTACTCCTTCTTGTTTTATTGTAACATTTAAATGGTGGACTAAATCTTTCAAATTCACCACAGTCAATTACATAATTTATTTTTAGTATTTTTTTCACAAATTTCTCATACTTTAGATAATAACATGATAAAATTGGACCAAATTATTCCAATAAAATCTATTTTTCTATTTTTAGTCTCTTTTTTTTGCAATATTTTTTCTAGTTTAATACCAATATGATAAGGATGGTCAAATATTTTAAACTTGCAAATCAAATATTGAATTATCTTGAACCTCAGGTTGTTGGTTGGTAAGGGGGACCGTACTTTCTTTTGGGAAGACATTTGATTGGAGGACAGGCCGTTGAAAGAGACATTCCCGAGATTATACAGAGCAACTAGAGTTAAACAGGCATTAATTAAAGAAATGGTCAAGGTGGATAGGCTTGCCACATCGTGGAGCTTTGACTTTAAAAGAGAACTTCGGGCTTTCGAGGTCCAATCCCTAAATGATCTTAAGGCGAGATTGGAAGAGTTTAAGATGGATACGGAGACTGGTGATGAATGGGTTTGGAAAGGCAATTCTTCGGGGGTCTTCTCAGTGAAATCTTTGTCTGACCTTGCTACCCAAAGTCTGGAGGGCTACTTAGCTTCTCAGGCTATAATTTGGAAAAGTCTGGCCCACCTAGAGTTCAGATGTTCTCTTGGTGTGGCGCAAAGGGTAGGATTCTGACCAGGGTGGAATTTAAGCACAGAGGGATGTTAGGTTCTGATGGAGATCCGTCATGCCCTCTTTGTTAATTGGCGGAAGAATCTTTAGACCACTTTTTTGTTCTTTGCCCAATGGCTTGGAGTTTATGGTGTAGTTTTGTAAACCTGTTGGGAGTTTCTTGGGTCTGCCCCGGATCATGGGCAGAGTTCTTGGAATCCTGGCCTTTGGTTCGCCTGCATTATAGAACGAAGCTTGTGTGGAACACTATTCCAGCTGCGGTTTTGTGGACCATCTGGAGAGAGAGGAATTCTAGGGTGTTTGAGGGAAGGAAGTTGGAATTCAACGAACTTTTTGAAACGACCAAATGGAGATTAAGCTCGTGGCTGTGTGCTAACAAGGAATTCAAGGATTTCAAAGCCAAGGATTTGCATCTGTCGTTGGATGGATGTCTGGGTCCCACACTCAAGAGGGGAAAATCTACGGTTCGATGGGTTTCTCCACCACCTGGATCGGGGAAGTTCAATGTGGATGGGGCATCCAAAGGTAAACCTGGGCCAGCTGGAATAGGGGGAGCCCTTAGGAATCATTTGGGTTTTACTCGAATTGCTTTCTCGGAGTCTGTTGGGATCAAGGAGTCAAATGAGACGGAACTTCTTAGTATTAGGAGTGCCTTGTCCCTAGGGGTGTCTTTAAGGGGGGTAAGATTAATTATTGAAAGTGACTCTTCTAACACTATCAAATGGGCTAAAGGTCTGAAGCGTCCCCCATGGAGACTAATTACCTTAGTGAGAGAGATAAATGAGTTATTAGAGGATATGGATGTATCTTTCTCTCAAATTAGCAGGTCAGCAAATGGGGTGGCGGATTTTCTGGCAAAAAATGGAGTAGATGGGGCTATATGCGGCACGTTCTTTGCCCCGGGCACCTAGCACATGTCTTAGTTTACTATGGTGTTATATTATTTCCTTTTTCTTCTTTGTGTATCTGTGCTTTGGGTGGGGGGGTCTAATTCTCTTAGGCCACCTCCTCCTTTTGTAGTTTGTTGTTCTTCTCATTATTAATAAAAATCTATTCTAAACTGTTTAAAAAAAAAAAATATTGAATTATCTTTTTCCTATTTTTAACTGATTTACGATGAATTTTTTTTTTATACTAACATGGAAGTAAATTATAATCATTTAATGAATGAATGATTGAGATTTATTTGAAGGTCATCTTAAAGTCTTAAACTATTTCTTTTATATCCCTAATAAAATAAGGAGTTTTAAGTGTAGAAGAAAAAGTGTGACCCATATAACTAGTCACACCAGGTCTTTTTTATTTTCTTGGAAAAATATAAAAAAGTTGTATAGATTGAAAATAAATATGATATACACTAAGTAAATTAAATTTCAATCCAAGATTTGATTTTTAGTCACTTGATGTTAGTCACCGAATGCCCGAATTGTCCTATTTTTTTTAAGAGCATGGTGATTTTAGCCATTAAAATCAAGTAGTTGAAATCAAAATTTAATCGAGTCTTATTTCAATATGTACAGTTATTTTTAATCAGTCTATTGATGTTTAAAGAAAAATGGATTAGGTTCGACTAATTGTACCTGTTACCGATCAATTTTGACAACTAAAATTATTTGATTTCAAATTAAATTGTTATTAAACTTTGTTACATTTAAAGCATATCAAGTCTGATTTTAGTTTGCACCAGGGTTTTAAAAACTGAAAGGACGTAGTAGCGTCTATGTTAGTCATATCGGCGATATGATACGAACTGGCAAAATCGACCAATGCTAAAAATTTAGAAAGTTGTGGAAAAATATGAAAAAACAAAAAAATAGGAAATCCATTATAAACATATTTTCGTTAAAAAAACAGTCATTTTAATAGAGTACCCTACTATCGAAAGCAAAAAATTTAATATGAATAAATCAAGTAAAAAAGTTGATAATTTTTTTTTTAAATTTCTAAAATATAGAAAATCAACATTAGCAAACACCTTATATGAAATTCATGTTCTCTATTATCCTACAAAGACCCATATCTTCTATTAAAATCCATCAATTTAATAAAAAATCAATTGCATGAAAATGTTGAAAAAATTAAAAAAATCACGCAAATGTCATATAAATTGTATCAAATCATATTAAGACATCTCCATTCAATTCTATAGACATTCGATATCATTTCATTTAATTATAAACTTTTATTTATACATTTTGAAGTGTTTATTTACTTCTTCTTAACTTCTAAAAACTAAAATTTGAGTTAAAATGAGTGAAGAATTCCACGAGGCGAGTATTTTTCTTTTTATGTTTATGTATAATAGAGTATTGACTATATTTGAAGTTATTAAATTTTTTGTTGTCAAACTCATTGACACAGATGGGTCCAATGGTAAAAATTTAAATATTTATTTAATAATCTAAAATTAACTTAAAAGATTAAAATAAAATAATCTAATGAAATCTTTTAATTTTTTAAATAAAATATTATATATGGCTGTTCCTAGGGCTGCATTTCGGGTCAGGCTCCTTAAAACCCGATCCAGCTCGACCCAAATTCTCGACCCGAACTTTACAATCCGATCCAATCTGAATTCTAACCCGAATTTTGACCCGACCCTTATTTTGAACCAAGTTTAGTTGGATCGTGTCCGGTCGGGTTGTGTGGGATTGGGTCGGATTGACTTTTAAAATCCTTAACTTGACTCGATCGAATTTCATATGACCTTTTATCTTCTCAACCAGACCCGACTTGACTTGAATTCCATGGTTTTTATCTTCTCAAGCCGACCCGATCCATTGACCCAAAATTTTCGACCCGAACAGTATGATTTCTCGGAACTGATACAGGTTGGATCAAAATCGGATCCGAGTTTCAGCAGTAGCTTTTCCTTGGGGAGTATAAAGGACACCTTCTCAGTTGGTTGATTGCCGTACCGTAAAATAGGAAAGGATGCCATAAAATTGGCATTAATTCTGAAGGTGTAACCATGATTGATGAATTTTCGGGGGTAAAGGTGGGCCCCTCTACATGCAATGAATGAATCAGACCGTCCGTGTGCAGATTCGCTAACTAATTTCTGACAGTACACGTGTCTTTGTCTCTTTCTCTCTCGCTTTCGTGTTTATTACTTTCCGAGAGTGCCCGTGAAGACTTTTATGTCTTGTACATTTCGGTGCCACCACGAACTCTCTATAATCCTACTTAATCATAAAAATTGATTTGGCCACCGATTTTTTTAAAATAATATATTATATTTATATAATCTTTAATTTTATTATAATAAATTGATAGTATTTTTTTATTTGAAATAGAAATTTGAGAGTATATGTTTTTTCATATTTAAAAGATAAGTTTATTTTTTAGATATTGTTTATCTTTAAATCATTAAGAAATTTATTTAGATAATTTTTATTTTTATTTAAAATATTTATTATTTTAAGATTAAAATTTCATCTTCTAAAATCAGAAGTTAGAATTATATAGATCTTAAATTTTAAGTTTTTTTTTTTAATAACATAGATATTCTCACATTGGAGGTGAGACTAATCCCATAGATACACAAAATTACCTGCATGTCTGGTGTATCAGGTAAATATGGGAAGAGTCGAACCTCCTAAGATGACCTATAAGATAAAAATTAACCATTCATCAAGAAGTACATTGAAAGCACTCTTTTAAAGAATGATTTTTTTCGTACATTTACTGGTATAACTCCTCTCTTTATAGATTTTGTTACAAGAGATCTATATTATATCACTTTGATGTTTTGTCTGTAAAATTCACAATCTATTCAATAATCATCACAACCCAAATCTTGAAATCCAATATGTTAATAGTTTGATAGTGAATATATTAAATCTAATAGTTAAAATCACTTATATATGAATGTTTCATGAAGTTTTTTATTATATTTTAAGAGTAGAAAATCTAAATAAAATTTAAAATTGGTAAAAAATTAGGTTTTTGCTCTCAAATATGTAAAAATAAATAAATTTTTTATTCATGCCACATTGTTCGTCTGATTAATTTATGTAAAACCATGACACAAAACTAGTTTTATAAGTTTGTAGCAACTATGACCTGCCAATGCTGAGTAAGAGTTGAATCCATGTTATTATAAACCCTTCAATCAGCTAAGCAACAAATGGAATTTGTGCCTGTGTTCCAAGTTGCAGATGCTGGGTATTAATAAATTCCAATTATGAAGATAATGACTTTTGATATTTTTTATTATTTTCTAACAACTTCACATAAAATACACTTAATTTGAAAATATTTTTTGCCAATTTATCTCTTCTACTGTTTTGTCATTATAAAAAATATAAAAATAAAAATGAAGCGAAACAGATGCAAGTTGATTAAGATGGATTAGGACTACATACGTATCCAATTCTTCTCCTTCAAATAACCTCTGCAAGTCAAAGGTTGGCATGCTTGGTACTTTGGTAGGCTTGAGATGGCCCAGGCTGCAATTCTAGAATGATTTTTATCCCATTTTTGAGTCTTTCATTTTCATTCTAGAAGTTACTATTCTCTTCTTTTCAAATGACAAAGTTGAAATAGTTCGTACTTATGATCTAATAACCAAACAAGCTACCCAAAAAATCTTAAAATTTTCTCATTCTTTCTCTATAATTTGGTTTTTGTTCGAATTTCAAGGTTTTTTTTCTTCTAACTCCTCATTCTATATAATTTTTTTTTCTTTAATAATTTTGCTAGGGACCCTAAACTCTCTTCAACATCAAGCTTAAAACATATAATGATGGCATATGCATCATTGGAAAGCTCGAAAATGTTGAGAATAGAAGCACATAAATAATAAATAGAAAAACAAACCACAGATCAAACACACACAAAGACACAGAGATTTTACGTAGTTCCCTTTCAGTACGTCTACAAGTTTAAACCAAATCCACTATTCTCGAAGGTAAGAAAACGAAGAAAAGACAACCGATCCTTATTACGATTTCGCTCATTTATCATCTCTCACGCAGAGAGACATCATACACTGTCCTGATTAGAATTTACAAAGGTGTAATGTAAAATTACGTAATTGCCCTCCATTAAAAATCAAACTCTAGAGAACCTAATAGAAAGAACTTAGAGAACTTAATCAGAGTTGATTCAATTCAATAAAATTTTGGGTCCATTGAGTTTTTCTGAATTTGTTTTTTCAAAAAAGTCACCCTAATTCTGAATTAAGTCCGAGTTTCAACTTGTATGCATCCATGGCTTCTTCATCACTAGCAAGATCGCCCAACACGTGCATGGTGTGGGAGACAGTATTATATTAAATCTCTCTTTATCATCATAATCGATGAAGTTGTTTTTCTATCTGTAGCCAAGACTATGGGGAGTGCTGATGATTCCTTGGTGCTGATGATTTTTGTGCTACGTGACTCTCATCCATTACATACTTATAATATCATGCATTTCCATTGTTGGAAATGATGATTTCTCGAAGTACAATCCATAGAAGACAAACACCATTTCTTTGGAATTTAGGAGCTTACACCATGAACTGGAATGCCTATTTTCTGCGACTTTTTCTTTAAAAAAAGAAGAATTTTTCCATCAAACTTTTGTTGTTGTTGTTGTTGAATGGGAGGGGGCATGAATGTTGGTGTTCTCAGGAGTGTGGACAGTGTTTTCAAAGTAAATGAATTTAGGGCATAAATGTTTGAGCTTGGCTTCTTCAAAGTAAACAGACAAGTTCACAAGGGTTCATCTTTTGTTTTTGTTTTCAAATTCCAACAGATCTCGAATGGGGTTCTCACTTTTATTTTCAAATTTCTACTGCCATGTTACTACTGTCCTGGCTCAATTCATTTTACGTGTACAGTAAGTGAGGGAGGAAATGGAAAGCTCGACATGTAAAACATCTTGATAGAACTCATCT
Organism: Chimonanthus praecox; assembly: GCA_022113865.1. NCBI lineage: Eukaryota > Viridiplantae > Streptophyta > Magnoliopsida > Laurales > Calycanthaceae > Chimonanthus > Chimonanthus praecox. Next base: position 57,973,788 of record CM039089.1, read on the forward strand.
TTAAAAATTGATTATTAAGAAGAGGGAGCTCATTTGTTTATAAATGCCATTATCCTAAGTCCTGCGGACGATGTGAGATACTACTAATACTTTCTCTCAGTGTCAGGACTAGAGACACTCGACTCTCCTCCTCCACGCAGGACTGCGGACATGAACCCTGACTCATCCTTGTGGTACCCCTACTCTGATGCCATATAAAATACCTGGGTAGAACTCGCGCTTAAAAACCGACTATTAATGAGAGAGAACAAATATTCTTATAAACTCCATTATTCCAAGGCCCACATGTGGAATATTGCTAACATGATGCTCGTTTGGTTTCTTTAGTTATAGTTCTCCTACTACTTTTGTTTGCACGAAAAAACGATCCTATCTATCGAAATAAAAAAAAGTTTTTACAAAAAGTTGAACTTAATTAAATTAGAAATTTCATATTTAACTTCATCGAACTTCTGCTGATTCATGGGGTTTTAGACATGACTTTATATATATGAAGATTAATTTTACCTCTAATTTAGGAGGACGATATTTCTGATTTAATGATAATAAAAAAAAAACTCAGTAATAGTTATTCTTCAATGTTTTATGCTGATTATTCCACAGTTTTTCACACGTAAATTCAAAAAAAATGAAAAATCACAATATGTTGTCGGTGTCGTGTGGATTCATAATATCACATGTGTATTAGGTGGGGCCTACCATGTAGATTTCTCTGGTCCAAATGTCAAAGTGGTCCACTCTTGAACATTGAATGTGGAATGTTGGGCTTTTTTTCTTTTTCTTTTTTCTTTTTTACTAATAGTCCATTTGTGACACTAATTCCCAATGGGATTAATGTTAGGAACTTAGGGTATGGTAGGTGACACATTTAGATAGTATCTTTTGAATTCATTATTCTTATCCGACGACCATTTGACCTACCAACATGTTGGATCAGACCAATATTATTAAATCGATTTGAATTTATTTCAAATTCAAATCAAATTTATCTATTTACTTCAATAAAGAGACTTTTCTAACGAAATACATGTTAAAACTATCATTTAAATGAGTAAACTTTATATGAATAGATGTATTGTATATTAGATGTGACAATAGACGATAATCAGATCTATCTATTTATAAATAGGTTCGGTCAAATTTATTCGGGTTTATGTCAATTATCACCATAAGGGTAGGTTGGATTTTCAACACCTATGCATCATAGGCATTCGGTGGGGGTGGGGACTAGGGAGCAGGTTTGCTATTTCAGTTCTATTTACACAGAAATTAATTAAACAATAGTTAAATTGTTTCTCTAAAAAGTAATACTCTGCTGTCAAATCTAATCCAATTAAAAAGTAAAAGATTATTAGGCGATTGGTCTTCCATTGGCTGCTAATGGGCCGGGCCTGATCTGAACATACATAACGTCGGATAAGATTTGGAAGATTCTTTGGGCTTGTCAGGTGGAACTTGGGCCTCAAATTTTAAGCCTGGGCAAAGTGTTGCATGTCCAAGGGGTCCTAACTGCCTCATCTGGTCCAGCTCTTTTGATCACATACTGATAGAATGCGTGGATGGATAGAATCCTAAACCAATATATATTTCAAACAGATAAAAAAAGATTTGGCTCCAATTCGACTTAGGCCTGATATTGGTGCTGTGAGTTTGGGCCTCCATAAAGCCCAGCCCAAGTCGTGTTCCAGTTGTTTACAAGTCTGGCCAGTAAGCCAAGAGGTTTAAACGCAGCCAATATCGAAATCTCATATTTAAATAAATATAATTGTTATATTTTATTTAATATAGTTGATGAACTTAAAAATGTTAACTTAAATTTTTATATCATGTTCTTGTATATAGTTATTTTTCAGAAGAAATATGTACTTCAGTAAAACGAGAAATAATTCACTGCAAGAGATCAGTAAAATCTAAATTTTGTATTATGATATTTCTTAAATAAATGGTCTTGATGTTTATCATGGTCTCTAATGCCTTTAATTTAAAAAAAATTTTGTAAACAATGAGAACGAATGATTAATCTTAGAACTCCTTCCGCACGAAATCGAACGATCAACAAAATGGGTTGTTTGGTTGATCATTGAATATGAGAATCTCGATCGATGGGTGGGTGAGTGAAGTGGAGATGACAATCAGAGCCTGCACCGCTTCATTTTCTTCTATTCCCCTAGACCTTCTTCTTCCTTGTTTTCTTCCTAATCGAGGTGCGGGAATCTCTCCTATTTCTCTTGCTTCTTCTCATTAGGATCATTTTTTTAATCTGGGTTTGACATCTGGTTGAGGCTTTTGTCGTCTGAATTTAAGACTCAGGTTTATTTTTTTTTCTCCGAATTCTGTCATTTATTCTCGAGATTTCTGCTTTTCAAGCCCATTTGGGTGATTCTTTGCAATTTTTGTTTTAAGGCCCATGTTCTATTTTCTTGAAATTATATCATACCTTTGAAAACGAGTTCTTCTTTCGATCTGGTCCATTTTGTAGTAGGCTAGGACCTTGATACGATTCCTGCCCTGCTCTCCTGTACCCGTTAACATGGAGTCTTCCTGTGCCAAGATAGTCCACTTGAGGCACCCTTCTATCAATGACTAGCTTTGAAAGTGAGTTCTACCTCAAAAATATTATCATGGTTTTCTAACATGGTTCCACGTGGAGCTGCTACACGTAAAAAGAGGTGAAGAGGTGCACTGAGGGAGGGTGTGAAGTGGCAAGAAATTGTCCCACTTTACCTAATTTGAGACATCTCTATATAACACTTGAGACACTCTTCTCTGAATTACTAACTTTTGAGAAAATGTTATCGTGTTATGCTCAACACTTTCATTGACTGGAACTGTGATGGCATTTGATGTTAATCTGACAAAGCATCCCATTTACAGAGAATGTCTAATTGCACAGCGTTGTGATGCGGATAAAGTGCAATTGTGATGCTTGCATTCATGGGCAAAAGGGAAAGTACCTTCACTAACCAAAGAGATGAAAATTGAGAGAATTGCAATGTGCCAAACATGAGCAAAAGTCTCATCTCTCAAAGACCTCAAATTTGTCACTTGAAAGGCAGAGACTCGAAGAGAAAGAGAGAATTAAAGATTTCAATACCTTCATAAATTAATCTTTCACAATTTTTTTTTTCATAAATTTGTTAACACCTCAGCCTCAAAACATCATAAAAAAGCATCTTTTTGCTTGAGAAAATTTTCCTAATCCAACTTACTATAAGTCTAGCTCCATTTTAAGTAATTATATTCTAAAATGAACCCGTTTTTAACCTTCTAACTTGACTAAAAAGAAAAGTGACAAAAACACAAATTAGCAACTTGTTAATTATGACAAAATTAGTAGTTTGTCAAATATAACACAACTATTAATTGTAATCTACTTTGCTAAGTTAAGACTTTTGTTAATCCGAATGATCAAAATAGCCCTCCACGACTTGTCCATCATCATTCTTCTTCACTTGTAAAGAACTCACCCTTGAGTTCTATACTGGCTGGAAGGATTCATCAACTCGACAATTGTCCATCCAAATCAAACTCAAGTTTCACTGTAATGATCTTGCCTAGAAACTTTAACTCTCAATCCTTGAGTTGGCTCAACAAAGTCGTAACATCTTCTAGTAGACCTCCATGTGCTTCAATTACTCTTGAATTGTGAAACAATCTAATTACCAATTATAGCCTAGTCTTTTGGCCTATACTAGAGTAATGTTCCCCATTTGAAAGATAAAAACAATCATAATAGAATCAATTGAAGTATTTGATATAAGTTGGATGTGATAATCGTGTTTTGCAGGTAGAATGTCTGAATTGATATCATACTCTATATTATCAACAATGAGTGGGTGTCAATGTCATTGTTAAATATAGATTGTTTTCTTTGTGAATCGTGTTAATACTAGATCATCTTCAACTACTAGATTTTCATCCAATACTAGGTTGCAAGATCTTGTCTTGAATAGCAAAGCGAAGATCTCCGTGGAATCTAGGCACTTTTGGGACATGTTCTCCACTAAGTCATTGCGAGAGGACAAGCAACTAAATTATTTTGCATATTTTTTAGTTGAGTGATTTCCCTAACAAAATTTTTGGTACTGTTGGAACAATACTTGATCACAAGGAGTTGGCAGAAAATGTATTTGCATGAACTGCATCATTTGCTGCTATTTATTCCCCATTTAACAGCTATAGGAATAACATTATAGATCTAGGGTTTTTTTCCCCATGAATAGGGGGAATAGAATGGAATGAAGTAGATGAACTTGAAAACCAAAGTGCCTGCAAAGTACATCACGATGAGTTGGCAAAAAACGTGTTTGCAGCAACTGCTTCATTCGCTGCTTTTTATTCCCCATTTGACACCTACAGGAATAACATTATAGATCATTAAAATGGAATGTAGTAGATGAACCTGAAAACCAAATGGCCCGCAAAGTATGTGATCCCATCCAAGTTCATCTCAAGGGCTTTCAATTCCTCAACAATGGTATTTGCTAACAGTCATGCATGGCTGCTTATTGATTGGAAGTAGGTACTAAAAATGATTCCAAAATGGTCAGATGGATGGGAACTAGGTGCATTAGAAGAAGAATGAGGATATTTGGGATCTAACAATGAATACTGAGATGTATCATGTACAACCGTACTTGATAACATCTTCTGTCAAACATACAGAGTTTTAATTTTTATTTGGTAAGTAGTCCTATGAAAATTTGTAAATGGTTCGAAGGAATTGTGATGAACAAGTTTGTCTTAAATGAACAGTGGTGAGGTTGGATTCTGATGATGTTTAAGAACAATATAGTCTCTGACACTATACCTAACGAAAATACATTGCATTGACTTGGGAGAAAGTTCTATTTGTCAACAAAGCATGTAGTTCTGAAGGTACAAACCATAAGGTAAAGGACCAGATTGATGGAAACTGACTAGGAAGACTGAAATGTATCATATAATGCTAGCAACTTCTTTTGTGGAGGTGGAGATTGGAGAGCCATTGATTTTTGTTCCTTTTACCAGAAGCTCCTATCAAATAGAAATGAATTGTATAAACAAGTGAAACAGATGGTCGTGAAATTGGGTTGTGAGGAAAGTAGATTATAAAAAAAAATCCACACACACACACACACACACGAGACAGTCGCACACTACTGTCACTTGTTGGCCTCAATGGGCTCCATTTTGACACCCTCCCCCTCACACACCTACTCAACCTGTGAATTGGATCCCTATCCAATTTGAACCCATTTGGAGTTAGATCTCACTGTTGGATTGAAATTCATACAAAATTGCCCCTATACAAAATTGCCCCTATTTTTACCGTTGATTTTTGGATCCTTGAAAAC